>BTSX01000005.1:7500000-10000000 GCA_036245825.1 Pristionchus entomophagus | reverse complement strand
ACTCTCTCCATCCGACGCCCCCACTCAACTTCAGTCCGGGATTTTGGGTTTCACGGAATACTGCAAAACATGGCAGTTAGAAGTTGCTGAGAAAAAGTGCAACATAGTTCACATAGGACGAAATAATCCCCGAACCATCTACTCTCTTCTCTCTACAAATCTCGCAATCTCTGACTCTATTCGTGACTTAGGTGTCCATATCGATCCCCTCTTGAACTTTGATTCTCATATAAAGATTGTTTGCCATAAATCAACTTCACTTGTCTATCTCCTATTTCATAGTATCAGTTGTACTATTCATTCCCCTTACATCTCAGCCTTCAAGTCATTCATTATTCCTGTATTAAAATATGCATCCCCTGTCTGGTCCCCAGCATCCAAAGGTCTTGTTCGGAAATTAGAGAAAGTACAACACTTGTTTACTAGACTCTTACATTTTCGTTGCTCCAGAGTAGAACTTATCATTCCATGCTACTCTGATCGATTATCTCTCTATTCACTTAACACCTTGTATACTCGTCGTATTGTGATTGATATTGTTTTAGCTCTCAAAATTTTTGCCCATTTGTTGACTTAGAACCTTCACATTTTTACACATATCGTGCAATTAGTAGACGTAATGGTTCGTTTGTCCTTCATCTACCCCCGTTCAAGAGAGAGAATCTCAAAGTATCTTTTTCTCACAGAACCGCTCGATTATTAAATAAATTGCATCTGATTTGTAACCCCAAATTGTCAATCCCCGTTATTAAGGTTCACTTATTTAAACACCCTGACTTACCTCGTGTTTTAGGAATAGAAGTTTCGAATCTTTGAGCTGCCCTCCAATCCATCCCCATCCATTCCCGTCTCCTTTTCCCTTCCATCTTTCGATCTACCTCGTCAAGTCATACACTTTTATCCAGTCAGACATACACTGGATAAGCGGACTTCTCCATCCGTTTACGAGACTCCCTCTCCTCGATACTCGAATTGTGCGACTCCATGAGAAGATCGATTTCTACGAGCAAAAACAAGTGTAGAAATCTACTAATCATAGACTTTTGAGAAAGTTACCTTTCGACCCCAAAAACTGTGGGTTACTGTAAGCCAGTCAAAGTCAACCTGAGACCTTAGTAGTGGTGCCGTCGATCAGCACTCGGGACCCTTACTTCAAGAAAAAAGTATGGAGACAATCTAATTTTCAGCCATCCGTGGACCCTTTCCATTTTATCCCGGAGGGTCTCTTAAAAAAATAGCCGAAATCGGCATTTTTTCGGAAATAATGTCGAGCTTTTCTTTTCTCACAGATTTTTCTGATTTCTGGGGTAGTGCTAGGTACTAGTACGCACTCAAATCACTTTTCTGGGATTCTCGAAGAATTGCCGTTTGCGTAGGGGCCACAAAGTGGACAGCCGACTTTGCGGAATCAGTTCGAAAGCATGCCCAATGTGACCGTCAGGGTCTCAATATCATTTTTGCTTTTGGACTTATGTGGATAGCTCCCCTCTCAAGCCCGGGAGAGCTTCAGAAGTGCGCGCGCCTCACCCATCAAAACTGGGGGGAGAGGCGAGACGAGAGATAAAGTGGGCGGAGCCTATTCCCCTCTTCCTCCCTTCCCTTCCCTTCTCCTTCTCTAGTCAAATGCGCTTCGGATTTCGATCAAATACTGTTCCAATCGATGTTTAGACCCCCCAATTCATTCATTGAAGTGTATCTAGCACTCATTAGCTTTCAAAATAATCAATTTTATCGACAGACTGCTTCTCAGTCACCAGTCACAAGTAATACAATACTGTTCCAGTGTCAGAGGCATAGACGTGATAATCTAGGTGTTTACCACGATCTCCCCTTTATCCCGACCCCACGAGATCCCTAGACCTACCACCTGTCACTCTAGTCCCCTTCCTCGATAGAGGAAGGCATCCGATAAAGATGTCATGAACATCTCATAGTAGTCCGCAATCACACCTAACGGAGGGAAGATAAACCCTACCGTTACAAGGAGGCCTCGGCATTGACGCCCGCCAGGATACTCAGAGTCCCTTCTAAGAGTGCAATCATCAATCGTCAGTTCATCATTCGTCAGATGACTCACAACAGAGAGTGCCCACCCATGTCCATCCCACTTCCATCACATAACCACGGAGTATCTACCCTCAACAGCCAAGGAGCTGAAGCAGCCAAAGAGCTGCGCGCCAAAGGAGCGCTAATGACGCAAGGACGTCTTCAAGGGGATTCGAAATGGAATGGAGAGAAGGCCGGAGAGGCCTTCGATGAGGAGATGGGACCCTCGGAAAGGGATGCACGTGAGTAGTTGGATTGCGGACTTCTACTATTCTTCTTCTATCGGTCTGGACTCATCATTCTATCGCATTAAAAAATGTTCATGTATCGCTTCTGATACTAGTTCACTTTTGTTGTAAGTATTGCTTTTGATGCCCGGTTGATAGAGTAAGATCGATAGCATCGGTAGATTTTTTCTGTTGCTACTGATGTACCATTCGAATCGTTCATGTATATTCAAACTTCCAACCCCTTTAGGAAGTAGCGGCGGGACGCTCGCTTTCCCAATTGCGAGATGTTCCAGTGTCAGAGGCATAGACGTGATAATCTAGGTGTTTACCACGATCTCCCCTTTATACCGACCTCACGAGATCCCTAGACCTACCACCTGTCACTCTAGTCCCCTTCCTCGATAGAGGAAGGCATCCGATAAAGATGTCATGAACATCTCATAGTAGTCCGCAATCACACCTAACGGAGGGAAGATAAACCCTACCGTTACAATACAAAACAAGTGAGAGGCGTCCAGGCCGCACCACGGGGAGGTGAGCAGTCAACCGAACCGTTTTTATTTTACAGAAGATGGAACAGAAAAATGGGAGAGAATCTTATAACAGGGCTACGGTAGGGATTACTGTAAGTGATCTTAGAAGATCCAGAATAAGAGGGGAAGGAAAAAAGAACAATTACAGCTACGAAAACAGAAAGAACATTTAAAATGAAGAGGCACTAAAGAAAAACAACTACGAAGAAACAATAATTCAGTAAATACTCTGATAACTCTTGGAACATCTACAAACGATCAAAGGTCATTCACTGGGTGAACATTACGAAAGGAGACAACTTTGATGGATACAATAAACTACCATAAGAGAACATACAACTTTGTAAATACAATAATACTCTATGATAAAAATAACTCTGATATAAACTTTTTAAAGATCAACGATCAAAGATCAATAAAAATAATGATTTACTACTATCTACTATCAGAAACGGAAAATAACTAGAAAGAAAGGGACTAGCGGGAATCAAAGGAGATCATCGAGGAATTCAAATTCGAACGTTCCCTCGTCGAGTAGAGTCTCTAACTGGGCGAGGCGGTAAGACACTGAGCCAGAGGGGAAGGAGAGGGTGACCAGGCTGGTCTCACCTCTGCGCTTGACGGATGAGACGAATCCGTCCTCATTGGCCTCTGGTGACCATCGACGGATGGAGCGACCAGTGAAGGGATGGTCGGTGGATGACGTCAGAAGAGTTCATGGAATACGGTAATTACAGTAACCCAATACAGTAGATAACGATTGATTTAGTGCGTCTCTCATTGTAAAAGTGGTCATAAAACGATTAATGGAAATGGAAGGCTCTGAACACAGCACTCCAACAATCCTGTAAGCTAACTACCGTATACGAGTAAACTACAGTATCCAATCAATCATTGGCATGGACTACAGTATCCCGAACGCAATAATTCGATCATCGAGGCGTAGATATAGTTTTTTGCTATGTGGATAGATGTTTCAACGTCATATGAGCTTAGTACGAGAGATAAGTGGACTAACCCTTCTGATCGGCCTCAATGAGAACGACGAGTCTTCGACGCAGCTCCTCCTCGGTCAGCTTCTTGCCCTTCAACCAATCAATGAATGATACAGTAATCGGGTAGATCACTAGAAAACCAAACAGAATATAGAACAAACTTTCTTGCTCAGCGTGAAGATCTTCTCCTCTGACGGTGTCTGCTGCAGGGGTCGCTCTCTGAAACGAATCTGGGCAGCAAGCGCTCTTTCCCTGTCAGATCCAGAGGGGGAATCAAGTAACGATGAGATGCCGTTTACAGAATTAATAGCATTGTGCATTGTCAGAGAAACGCAACTCTGTATTCAAGAGAGAAACATCTTTTGATAAGGTAGCCCTTTTGATACCCTTCCCCGGAGGTAACTGTTCTCACAAGAGTATGTCCGATTCGCAGCTGACAAAAGATTGATTCGATCGTTGAGATTATCAACGATCGATTGAGTCTGCGAATCGAAATTTATCTCTCGTGGTCCCAGTTTCCTTCGGGCCCGATCCAGCTGTGCTGTTAAGTTTTTGAATAACCGACAGCGAACAGCACAGCTTCCACACTTGACTGGAGAAGCTTTCGAAAGAGCGCGAACATGTGACGATTTCGGTTTGGGAGACACAAGAGGAACCACCGCAAGAGGGGGAATGGCAACAGTGGACTGGAGATAACTGGTTAGTCCACAATAAGAATTTAGAAAATGGGACTCTTGCTGTCCCTTCCTCGCAGGATGTTCCTCTTGGTCTCATCGGCGTGCTTGAGAGCCCGCGTGACGAATGTCGACGTCCTCTTCAGCTCGTCTCAAACAAATAACATTATTTACTAATAAATGTGGGCATTAGTATACGGAATCCATTCCAAATGTGATTTCGATGGCGAATAGACTATGAATTGTATGCCTAGTGGGAAAATGAACCGCTCTGGAGATGAGAAGATGCGAGAAGTGAGAGCAATGAGTATTTTTCCTATTACGCAATCGAGTGTTTGTTAAAGTACAAAGTGTAATGACGAACTAATGAAATTCAATAATAATAAGACTTTGTTTCATTGGCAAAGAAAAGGAAGGGTAATCTTTATCGAGATGTCCATCCAGAAGTTTGATACACTCCTTCGCCACTTCAGCTACTGTCTTCTTTTCTTCTTTGAGTGCCAGTAACCGACCGTATGTCAGGTCTCGGTCACTGACACCGTCGCTCATCGCGGAGGAGTGCCGAAAATGGGGTATTGAGTACCAGCGGTAACGAGTATGAATACACGGCGAGGAGGTAGATCAAGTGAGAATCTTCTACAAAGGTCAGCGAGAGATAGGAAGGGGTGGCGCACACCAACTGGCGCACTTAGGAAGTCCCCGAAACCGAAGATACCACGTTCCTAGTGAATCAAACTTCGGTAAACATGAGATTTTAGAACAATGGGCTTACCAGAACCGAGCCAAACATTGAGCGATCAACTAAGAGTCGGAAAAGTGGCGAACGGTGCAGAGACAACGACATAAACACGAACAACCAGCGTGAAATAGAAGAAGCAAGAGGAGAAAGAACCAGTTGGTGGACAACTAACCTCCTTAGGGCACTATAAACACGTTCGAATCGCGTCAAACGTTGCGTAGTGCATGATCGAGTAGTCTAGAAGGGGAAAGGCAAGAAATAACGATATACACATTCATAATAAACGATCAATTAGTAAAATTCAGCAAAATCGATGGGCAGAGCCGGAATAGTAAGCCCAAATATCCGGAAAGAGAGTGAGAATCAGCAGACAGATACCGTGTCTTCGTTCAAATGAGGATCGTAAATTGGCTTTATTAAGCTATTGTCTTTAAAGAAGAAAAACAAATCAATGAAATGATCAAGCTTTGTTTTTCTTCATTAGTTGAACTAGGATGAACCACGGGAATCATATTTTCACTGTCCGAATGGTGCTTTCACGATTGAAAAAAATGCTGTTTCATGACACCTATCTCAATCTTTGACCTACCACACACATGCCAGATCCATTTCGGACAGAGCACAATCGAAAGAGAGCGGTCATAGCTACACAACAAGCTATTGGACGTGTCATTTGGTTCCGTATTTAATTTGTGTTTTCAAATTCTCGTTTTTGAGGGGAATCGTGTCGAGGGAAAGTGGGCTGGGCTTGTGACCCCTACGTTTGCGAAAACCTTTTTTTCATTATTTTTTAAATGAGCTCTCATATCGATATTCGAAATCATCGAGAAAAGATACACCAGAGAAACTTATAGTTAGGAAATTCTAATGTGGTGTTAAAAAACGGCGAAAAGATCCGATCTTCGATGTTGGTCCTGTTAAAAAAAATGCAAAGATCCGATCTTTGATTTGAATTCCCGCATTTTTCTATCTCAGCTCCCAGTGGAGCTAGAGACTTGAAATTTAAACAGCAGATTGGAAATTACAAATGAAGCCCAGAAACAAAATTTCAAGTCGCTAGCTATCCTGGAAGTCGAGTTATTTGTAAAACACGAAAACTATGGTAATTACAACGTTAAAATCTTAATTTACGAATAACTCGGCTTCTAGGATAGCTAGAGACTTGAAATTTGGTTTCTGGGCTAATTTTGACATTTTCAAGCTGATGTTAAAATTTCTAGTCTTTAGCTCCACTGGGAGCTCAGATATATAAATACGCGGGAATTCAAATCAAAGATCGGATCTTTCCATTTTTTAACAGGACCAACATCGAAGATCGGATCTTTTCGCCGTTTTAACATCGCATGAGATCAAAAATTTTCAAATTCGAAAATTTTTTCACCATGACCCCATTATCATGGTTTTTGGAAAAAAAATTGCGATTTTAATCGAGAAATGTACTCTACGCGACTACGGTAGAATGATTTTGAGATCGATTGGAGAAATTTTAGAAATTTATGACCCAAGGAACTGAATCTGACCCATCGGACTAATCGGGCGGTTACTGTAGTTACAATGTGATAACTTTCATTGAGCTAGGCCAACTCGCATCCGGACTATGCCCCGTTGTGGAAATGATCGTTGTGCAAATGACCGCCTCCCGAAATAATAGTATTCAAACACTGCCTATAAAGAAGGGATCAAACCTTCAATCCTATTAAAAAACATTTGTATTATTTGTCACCTAGAAGTGACATATTTCTATCACGAATCTTCATTATCTGATTAAGCCCTAAAATAGAACAAAAAAAATTTTTGCATGATAAGTGGTTGTTTGATTACAAGTTTCGTTCGTCCTGGAGAAATGCGATGTGATATGTGATGAGATGAGATGTGAAGGATGATACTTCTTTCCTTTCTCCTAATTTAATTTGTTCGTGTTATTTCACTGTGACATTTATGTACTTCCTCAGTATAAATTGCATTTCTCCTGAATCATTCTCACTTCCCTACATCGCGAAGCTCTCCTTCTCTTTGTATATTTACTAACATGGCTTGGCATACTTGGGTGAGTTCTCAAATCATTGCCAGTCCAAGTTGATTATTTTCAGGGCAAGCCAAGACACACTCATGAAGAAAAGTTTCTGGATGTATCGTTGTATGAATATAATAATGGAGATCTGGTAAATAATGAGTTTATTTTTTTTTCAAAAACATATTATAGGATGAAGGACGTAGATACACCTTCGAAACATGCAAGTCGAAAAGTGGTGGAGAATTTACTAAAACTCCAATGGAGTTTGAATCTCGATTCGACTCGTCGGCAAATGGAACATCGTACAGGTCCGGAAACGAGGATACTGTAAGTTGGACATGGTTCACAATCACGAACTAGATATATCGAACTTGAAATGCATATAATCAACTAGTACCAGCTAATCGCTATGTCGTAGCGGTGCAACTACATCCTCCTCTAACCTAAAATATCAGTAGGCAGGGTTGAGGAGGTATCCGCGTCGTTACGGCATGCATAATATAAAACCCAAATGGATACTAAATAATATCTCAGATAATCCAAGGAGACGCTTCATGTCTGCCCCTACCACTCAAAGAATTCAAAGAAGAGAATAGGATCACCGCAGTATCTAATTTCAATACCAAAGTAAGTTATTTTAGTTATCACAAAAAGTAATCCACTGTTTAATTCAAGATTCTAGAAGATAAATCGGCTCTAATGTTGGCGAAGCTTACTGATGGAGTGAAAATAGGTGGACTCCACATTACGATGCCTTTCGATTGGCTGTGAACGGCTGCCAGATGTGAGAGAATTGCATCAATTCTGAAAAAAAATGTTGTTACTCAGTCGGAGATACAGTATCCTCCATAAGTCATGAGTAACTTTTTCATTCTTTCATAACTTTTGACTCGTATGAGATGTCTTGCTCATACTTGGTCATGACATAGTACACCCACCGAGTGTTATGGATATGCATTGGGAAATCACAGAACTCCCTGGTTGTTGCGTAGTGATGGCGCTATCAAGCAACACTTTTTCAAACAATCGAAATTCTTACATGGATTTTTTCTCAACCTTCCTACTCGGTGTGATAATGAAAGGCCTCAATACCTTTTCGATGAGAATATGTACTCATGGGACAATGACGTACAGTGGCTTTAGACTCTCAATGTTGAGTCCCGAACAAATGGATTATCGTTCATAGAAACGCTAGAGACTTGTTCAAATGTTCAAAATGATCCTTATCACAATTCCTGATGATCCTCAAAGTTTGATAACGATAGCTCTTAATTTGACCTCAGGGCACGAATTTTTCACTTTTTCACATAATTTTTTTCTCCCTAATTTGGATATTCAGGGTTCAAAGGCCGATTTTTGTTCAAATGTCTTTCCTGGACAGGTTAGTTGCGAATCCATGGAATATACTTTTCCCAAATTTTTAGAGCTTTTGGATAACTTTCCCACCCGCGGCAACCGAAAATCCGAGGTCAATCGATTTTCAAAATCGGCTATTTTTCGACATAATGAATTTTAACGAGAAATTTTTTTTTTTTTTTGAGAGAAATTTTTTTCCGACTAATGATCTTGCACAGAACTTGCTGATTAATTTTTTTCTTGTATTTTTTTGTGCGCTGAATCCGAATTTCGATGTGCGAGCCCATGATATCATTAACGAAAAAAGTTAAAATTCATTATGTCGAAAAATAGCCGATTTTGAAAATCGATTGACCTCGGATTTTCGGTTGCCGCGGGTGGGAAAGTTATCCAAAAGCTCTAAAAATTTGGGAAAAGTATATTCCATGGATTCGCAACTAACCTGTCCAGGAAAGACATTTGAACAAAAATCGGCCTTTGAACCCTGAATATCCAAATTAGGGAGAAAAAAATTATGTGAAAAAGTGAAAAATTCGTGCCCTGAGGTCAAATTAAGAGCTATCGTTATCAAACTTTGAGGATCATCAGGAATTGTGATAAGGATCATTTTGAACATTTGAACAAGTCTCTAGCGTTTCTATGAACGATAATCCATTTGTTCGGGACTCAACATTGAGAGTCTAAAGCCACTGTACGTCATTGTCCCATGAGTACATATTCTCATCGAAAAGGTATTGAGGCCTTTCATTATCACACCGAGTAGGAAGGTTGAGAAAAAATCCATGTAAGAATTTCGATTGTTTGAAAAAGTGTTGCTTGATAGCGCCATCACTACGCAACAACCAGGGAGTTCTGTGATTTCCCAATGCATATCCATAACACTCGGTGGGTGTACTATGTCATGACCAAGTATGAGCAAGACATCTCATACGAGTCAAAAGTTATGAAAGAATGAAAAAGTTACTCATGACTTATGGAGGATACTGTATCTCCGACTGAGTAACAACATTTTTTTTCAGAATTGATGCAATTCTCTCACATCTGGCAGCCGTTCACAGCCAATCGAAAGGCATCGTAATGTGGAGTCCACCTATTTTCACTCCATCAGTAAGCTTCGCCAACATTAGAGCCGATTTATCTTCTAGAATCTTGAATTAAACAGTGGATTACTTTTTGTGATAACTAAAATAACTTACTTTGGTATTGAAATTAGATACTGCGGTGATCCTATTCTCTTCTTTGAATTCTTTGAGTGGTAGGGGCAGACATGAAGCGTCTCCTTGGATTATCTGAGATATTATTTAGTATCCATTTGGGTTTTATATTATGCATGCCGTAACGACGCGGATACCTCCTCAACCCTGCCTACTGATATTTTAGGTGAGAGGAGGATGTAGTTGCACCGCTACGACATAGCGATTAGCTGGTACTAGTTGATTATATGCATTTCAAGTTCGATATATCTAGTTCGTGATTGTGAACCATGTCCAACTTACAGTATCCTCGTTTCCGGACCTGTACGATGTTCCATTTGCCGACGAGTCGAATCGAGATTCAAACTCCATTGGAGTTTTAGTAAATTCTCCACCACTTTTCGACTTGCATGTTTCGAAGGTGTATCTACGTCCTTCATCCTATAATATGTTTTTGAAAAAAAAATAAACTCATTATTTACCAGATCTCCATTATTATATTCATACAACGATACATCCAGAAACTTTTCTTCATGAGTGTGTCTTGGCTTGCCCTGAAAATAATCAACTTGGACTGGCAATGATTTGAGAACTCACCCAAGTATGCCAAGCCATGTTAGTAAATATACAAAGAGAAGGAGAGCTTCGCGATGTAGGGAAGTGAGAATGATTCAGGAGAAATGCAATTTATACTGAGGAAGTACATAAATGTCACAGTGAAATAACACGAACAAATTAAATTAGGAGAAAGGAAAGAAGTATCATCCTTCACATCTCATCTCATCACATATCACATCGCATTTCTCCAGGACGAACGAAACTTGTAATCAAACAACCACTTATCATGCAAAAATTTTTTTTGTTCTATTTTAGGGCTTAATCAGATAATGAAGATTCGTGATAGAAATATGTCACTTCTAGGTGACAAATAATACAAATGTTTTTTAATAGGATTGAAGGTTTGATCCCTTCTTTATAGGCAGTGTTTGAATACTATTATTTCGGGAGGCGGTCATTTGCACAACGATCATTTCCACAACGGGGCATAGTCCGGATGCGAGTTGGCCTAGCTCAATGAAAGTTATCACATTGTAACTACAGTAACCGCCCGATTAGTCCGATGGGTCAGATTCAGTTCCTTGGGTCATAAATTTCTAAAATTTCTCCAATCGATCTCAAAATCATTCTACCGTAGTCGCGTAGAGTACATTTCTCGATTAAAATCGCAATTTTTTTTCCAAAAACCATGATAATGGGGTCATGGTGAAAAAATTTTCGAATTTGAAAATTTTTGATCTCATGCGATGTTAAAACGGCGAAAAGATCCGATCTTCGATGTTGGTCCTGTTAAAAAATGGAAAGATCCGATCTTTGATTTGAATTCCCGCGTATTTATATATCTGAGCTCCCAGTGGAGCTAAAGACTAGAAATTTTAACATCAGCTTGAAAATGTCAAAATTAGCCCAGAAACCAAATTTCAAGTCTCTAGCTATCCTAGAAGCCGAGTTATTCGTAAATTAAGATTTTAACGTTGTAATTACCATAGTTTTCGTGTTTTACAAATAACTCGACTTCCAGGATAGCTAGCGACTTGAAATTTTGTTTCTGGGCTTCATTTGTAATTTCCAATCTGCTGTTTAAATTTCAAGTCTCTAGCTCCACTGGGAGCTGAGATAGAAAAATGCGGGAATTCAAATCAAAGATCGGATCTTTGCATTTTTTTTAACAGGACCAACATCGAAGATCGGATCTTTTCGCCGTTTTTTAACACCACATTAGAATTTCCTAACTATAAGTTTCTCTGGTGTATCTTTTCTCGATGATTTCGAATATCGATATGAGAGCTCATTTAAAAAATAATGAAAAAAAGGTTTTCGCAAACGTAGGGGTCACAAGCCCAGCCCACTTTCCCTCGACACGATTCCCCTCAAAAACGAGAATTTGAAAACACAAATTAAATACGGAACCAAATGACACGTCCAATAGCTTGTTGTGTAGCTATGACCGCTCTCTTTCGATTGTGCTCTGTCCGAAATGGATCTGGCATGTGTGTGGTAGGTCAAAGATTGAGATAGGTGTCATGAAACAGCATTTTTTTCAATCGTGAAAGCACCATTCGGACAGTGAAAATATGATTCCCGTGGTTCATCCTAGTTCAACTAATGAAGAAAAACAAAGCTTGATCATTTCATTCTGATGTCCAAGTGGTGTAGGAAGTGGCTCTTGATTGGTAGCGACACGAGCTCGATTTTATCTCAGTTATAAGAAAGAGTTTTTGTTGTTTAAAATGACAAGCACTTTTGAATAACGCTATCTAGCTTCTACTCTGCCGTTCCGCCCGACATCTCTCGCTCTGGACTAGATCAACGTTCCATCGCATCTATTAATTTCTGGAGCGGTCAGAGATTGGCTGGTTCAGTCAGCCTCTCTTATCTCTACGCCAATTTAGTGAGAGATGAGGGTAAGAATACTACCATTCTACATTCTTTCTCGTCCCAAAAAATTTTGCTGTTTGGAGATGTCGAACCAAAATACTTTGATAGCTCGACGTTCATCGCATTCCTAATGCACGTTGTCAACAAACGCTATTTAGCCTCAATTGAAACCATTCCAATAAACGATGTTGGAATGTCACGCACTGATTGGGGATGAGGGGTGCTGACCTTTCTCTTTCTTCCAGGACGCGACGCAGTCTCCCGCTACATGACTCAGATCGAGAGAGCACTACAGGCAGCGAAGTTACTGCAGCCTATCACTACCGCGTCATGCTCTCCTCTCTTCGATCCCTACATCAACAATCGACACCTGATCAGTGCCGGCAATTTCTGCCTCAATGATGATGGAAGGGCGCTACTGGCTGGTGAGATGTATATCATGTCAGTTAGACAAAGATGGCTGCTATCAGATAATTTTTTACTGTAATAGTCTTGCAGAAAATTGTTTAGTGTGTGTGTGAAATTTAAATAAAAAATATAAGTTGTTCAGCGCTTCTCACTTTACACTCATCTCGTGTTGGCAAGCTGGTCAAGTCCAACCATATACCGGTCTACCAGATCTACCGTGAGTATTGTCGCATACTGTATCGAAACATTCTTTCTCCGTTTTGATGGTGAGCAAGAATTCGACAATAGAGGCGAGCAAGTGATACCTCGGCACGCCGAGCTACTGCACCCTGAGGCTTGCATCACCCAGCCTGGCGGACGAAAGAGCAAAGAAGAGATTTACGGGAGATACACGGAATTGTTCGAGAGGGGAGACAAATATACGGGTGAGCGAAGAAACTGATTCAATCAGTATCAAGAAAAAAATGCAAATAATTTTCTATGGTGATCATATCTGGGAGTGGTAGATCTGAAATACCTCCTATATATATTTAAACAAAGTCATTCAACTCAGGTTGCATCGATCCCATCTCTCTACGACAACTGTGCTACTTCATCAATATCAACGGATGGTGAGTTTTTTCTCTGATTGTAAAGCTAACACTAACAAACGCATGATTTCGCAATCCAAGTTATTTTCGATATTACTTAGACAGTGGAAAAAAGTAGATTCATGTCCATGGCATCGATTGACAATGGCCAATAACATACTTGTTCTGCAGTACTGCAATCTCAAACGATTCCGGAAAGAGCAGTGTGACGTTCAAACTGAATGCAGCACCCGCGAGGAAGGGTATCACAGTGAACATGGTGCGTTTAGAGATTTTCTTATCAGTTCATGTCATAGGTTGCTATGAATGAAATTATTTACTTATAATTTAGGATTCTTCCGGTGTCGATGATATCCGTCGTGTGAGGTTGCTGCTCAAACAGGGTCTCACAATGCTTACATACGCGAATAACGAGGCGAGCTAGTGATTTCATTATTATGAAATTAATTAGCTGTTTTATCCTAGAAATCGCTTTATTTATCAGAACATGCAACAGAGACGGCTTTGCCCTCTCATCATACGTTCATTTCAGTCTCTGATTTCGGGCATGGAGAAGTTGATAATCCGCCTCTGGAGGGAGGCCGAGGAACCGGTGGAGCCAAATATGTTCGTCAGAACAAATGATCGTCAAAATGAAGGACGGCGAGCGGAAGAGGATATGAAGATTAGATGGAAAAAGCAGGATGAAATGAAGAAAGAACAAAAGGCGATAGGTCGAGAAGTAAAGAAAAATCGTAAAGAAGAGAAGGAGAGAAGACATGCCGAAAAAGAGACTGCGAAAGAAGACAAAAAGACGTGTATGCTGAAAGGAGATAAGTCGTTGAGAAAAGAACAGCAGCACAATCTGAATGCGTTCAAAGGTAAACACATGCTGATCTAATGTTCTGAACCTGTTATTCTGATCATGCTTCATATTTCAGGAAAATCTCCAAATGCTGATATGATGGACGATTTTCTATTTCAATAGAAAACTGATCGGAACCTGCTTGGCTCGTACTAATATCGATTAATGTTTCGACTCCAACGAGTATTATCCATGGTTTTGAACCTTGTGGTGTTGACTATTTAGATTTTTTTTGGTGAATTTCACTTTAATAAATTAGTTTGCTATGCTGTCAAAGTCGCCTGTTCGAGTGTGAGTCATCAATGGCGTCATGGAAGGCGCCTCGTCTCTCTTATCAATCCCAATGCTCTGATCGATCACGTGCCCATTTAAAGAGATTCTCTTGGTGTTTGCATGTCTAATGTTTGCAATATTCGTCGCAAGTTTTTGTTGGGTGTTACTATATTCACTTTTATGCCAATCTCGGAATGAATTATGAGAGAAAGGAACTTGCATTGTAATGTTTTAGCAGCCAAAATTCGAATATTTTTGAACAAATATCGCTTTTTAATGGTTTCTCTGTGTCATTGTTTCAATGAACTTGATTCAGAACTATCGATAAGGTGGTGGTGGCCGATAATCAGATCGATGTCTGATCAAGTCTACGATCTCAAGCTGGAAAAGCTATTGATGTTCAGGTTCGTATTAGGAAATTATTTGCGAACTATCAATATCGCCAAATTCGAAATTTTAAAAAAAATCTCAAATTTTATTTCGGAAATTACGAGAATTACATTGCTATTACATTTTTGCGATTTACCAAATGAACTCACAGCATCCGAAATTCACTAGTTTTAAATAAATCTAGAACGGAGATTTTTGTTGTTGATATTTTAGACTATATTGCATATTACAATTTCAATTTTTTACTACGATTAAATTTGGCTTGATGATCTTTTGGTACTTCTTTTTTTGATCAATCCTCTAATACAGAAATATAAAAATTCTTCTTCTTAAATGCAATAATATGATATTTGTAAATATTTCAGGCTACGGACCATTCGAAAATTAATAACCTAAAGAACGAGAGTAATTATCTAATGAAGACAGATGAACGTGTAGAAGAACCTGTAGAAAAAGACGAGAACCTACTGCAGCTACCTTTTTATTGTCAATGAAAGTTGTTATCATTCGGACGCTAACTAAGCTGATTATAAATATTTCAGGTGCTATTATCTCAAAGAAATTGTATTCGTACCGTTATGGTTGATCGGGATGTCGATGTCGGGCTTTTCGGCTTCCAATACATCCACTCATCAGTCGTTGATGTCCTTAAGGGCAAACCTAAGTATCTCAAGGGATTAAGAAGGGGACATGAGATCCTGACCATCAACGGAAAGAAAGTATTCTCAACTGAGCAGATAAGCGCTCAAATTGACAAAATCAGTCGTCAGATGACATTGACAGTTCGTTACAATCCGGAACTTCTTTGAGGGCGAGAACGCGAATTTTCTCGCTCACTTGTAATGTAAATGTTTTCCTCCCAGTCATCGAATGGAATTCGCAATATTTTACGTATGGCATGACTTGTAATAGGTGTTATTTTCATAATAACTTGATGAAGACCTGTGTAGAAGTTATTACAAATCTGGCAAATCTCGAAACAAATTTTATAAGGCAAATCTCGAAACAAATTTTTGTGGTTGTTGATCTTTAGATACTGTATTACAGTCCCGCAGGGATGCCTCCTCAACTAGTTCGGTGCGGAGATTAGCTGAGAGTAACATCAGGTAACATCTAGTTTTAGACCTCTTTAAAGTGAGATTTCGTTTGACTATTTTTGGCAAGTGCGTCGTCTCATTAATTTTTTTTTCACAAAAATTTTCATTTTGAGCTGCTCTCTATGACGTCATATTTTCGCTCCCCTCTCCTTCCCTTCCCTCCCCTCCCCTCCCCTCCCCTCATTCTCATTTCTCGAGGAAGCTTCCGTTTATGGATACGAGGGGAGAGGAGGAGAGGAGGGCTGAATGATGACGTCTCAAAAAACTGCTCAAATGAATGCAACTTTCAACAATATGTTTTCGCAGATCGATCGGGGCTAATGAGAGGACACACTGGCCAAAAATAGTCGGTCGAAATCGCACTTTGAAGTGGTCTAAGACTAGATGTTACCTGATTTTACTCTCCGTTACTCTCCGCTCCGAACTTGTTGGGGAGGCAACTCTGCGGTAGTGCATTATAGCGTATGCCTCTTGTATTTTGTGAACAACACGAGGAATTCTTCGCAAGAAATCAATGGAATTCGGAATGATTCAGAGGCATCGCAAATGGCACAGCGAGACGACATAAGGATAAATTAGAAAGAATTGCTCATCGTCGAGTTCCTAAATGAAAACACAAATACTTTCTTGAAAAAGTGAGGTGACCACTCAGCTGCGAACCGATATTTCGACCACCTTTCTCGAAAAACATTATTCTACGGAATATGCCAAACTTGGTTGCTTTGGATTCTGTTCGAACTGACGAATACAGCATTATAGCGATTGTCATTCAAGAAGAATAGACAGTTCACACCTAAGGCCGAGATATAGAAGTGGTCCTGAACATATTTAACGGGCTTATATCTCAAAAAATTGAGCACAACTAAACTATTAGGTTGTCTCATAAGTTCCTGGCAGGTTGTATTTCATACATTTTGAACTGGTTCCAATCACTTGATTAAATCCACAATATAGCAATATACGGGGCTATACTATGGCATTATAGGCCTGTATTGGAATCGAATCACGCCTGCGTAGAAAAAAGATAAATAAAATCAAAGCTAAATTAGCAGATTTTCGTTAATTGTGTGCGCTATAAAGAGTATCCCAGCCCTCATCATTCATGAAAATCATTAGGTGGATAGTGCAAATGCTAAATAAAGGAGAGGCCAGAATATTCGAAAATAAAAAACTGCCAGGAACTTATGAGACAACCTGATAGATTGAAATTCAGTTCAATTTTCGCGATAAAATTCACTCTTGGACTAATCAGCGGTCTTGGACTTACTTCTGTTTTGAAGTAATTAATGATCATAACGCCGTCTTCATCAATCGTTACAGTTCGGTTATTAAATCGAAGCATGAACGATTTTAGCACATTGAATGTCACTTTCACTTGGAACGAATTCCAGATGTTCAGCTCCTTGTGTGTTTGTTTATCTCTCTTGTGTTTCTGGTTCTATAAATGGATATTAAGATGATTATTCCAAAATTCCTATGTAGAAGATATCAATGAGTGAGCTTGAGTATCCCTCGAGAAGATTCTGAAAATGAATAATTAAATTGTTACTCTTCAGAAGCGTTTAAGAGACATTTTTTAAGAAACAGAATCTGTTAGGAGGGGTAGACGGACGGTTTTTTTGCAACCCATCCCAATATTCTGTGGGTGACGTCCCCATACCGAATGCTGATATTTGGCCCAATATGAGCGGATATGGTGCACTCCCCAAAAAATGCCAGCTCGAGCCCAAAAAAAGTCGAAAAATTCATCAATGAAAAAAGTACGTTCTTATAGGTGTTTCGGGTGTAATTTGCGATGAAAATAACACAAAAGATGGTTTGGAGAACCAGAGGCAATGATGAAAGATCGAAAACTGCGAATTTCATCGTTTTAAAATCACGGTGAAAAATATTTTCACCGAAAACATTGTTATTATTCCATTTTTGAAATCTACGTGAAAAACTACCCCTATCATATTCTCCACACATCTCTAAGTGTTCCCCGCCGGAGGTTATAGCCCTTGGCCGGAGGCGCCTTCGGAGGCGGCATGGAGAACGATGACGAGATATTTCACTATTGCGAAGTCATACCGTCACTTTTTCATCATATTTTTATTTTTTCGATCATTAGTAAGCATTCATGTTGACATTATGAGGTTATGATAAGGCTAAGACACATAAAAAGCTGAAAAGTTGAAAAATCAATTTTTCGAAATCTCAAAATTTCAAAAAATCATAAGTCTTGTTTCAGAGATTCAAATAGTGCATTTAAAAAAAACAGAAAATCACTTGAATATGAGTTTTCAACAATATCCACGTTTTTGGGACGGATTCTAGAGAAAAAGTTTTGGTCGAAAAATTTCTCGATCATGCCCATCAAAAAATCACAATTTCAAAAAAAAATTGCATTTCGGCTATAACTTTCAGAAATTGTTGCAATAACTCAGTTAAGTGATTTTGAGTTGATAATAACGCATTTAGAGCTCAGAAACAAGACTTATGATTTTTTTAAATTTTGAGATTTCGAAAAGTTGATTTTTCAACTTTTAAGCTTTTATGTGTCTTAGCCCTATCATAACCTCATAATGTCAACACGAATGCTTACTAATAATCGAAAAAATAAAAATATGATGAAAAAGCGACAGTATGACTTCGCAATAGTGAAATATCTCGTCATCGTTCTCCATGCCGCCTCTGAAGGCGCCTCCGGCCAAGGGCTATAACTTCCGACGGGGAACACTTAGAGATGTGTGGAGAATCTGCTAGGGGTAGTTTTTGTTACGTAGATTTCGAAAATGGAATAATAACAATGTTCTCTGTGAAAATATTTTTCACCGTGATTTGAAAACGATGAAATTCGCAGTTTTTGACATTTCATCATTGCCCCTGGTTCTCCAAACCATCTTTTTTGTTATTTTCATCGCAAAATACACCCGAAACACCTATAAGAACGTACTTTTTCATGAATGAAATTTTGGACTTTTTTGGGCTTGATCTGCCATTTTTTTCGGAGAGTGCACCATATCCGCTCATATTGGGCCAAATATCAGCATTCGGTATGATGACATCACCCATAGAACATTGGGATAGGTTGCAAAAAAGCCGTCCGTAGCATAGGTCCTGTTTCTTAAAAAATGTCTCTTAAAAAGACTCTCACACAATGGCACAATGGCACACAATCATAGTCATTTTTGGGTTGAAAATCGAATGCCTTCGGATTTTCGGCTGCCGCTGGCGGGAACGTTATCCAAATGCTCTAAAAAGCTGGTAATCATATATTCCATGGATTTACAACTAACCTGTCCAGGAGAGACATTTGAACGAAAATCGGCCTTGGAACTGTGATCATCCAAAATAGGGAGAAAAAATTATATGAAAAAGGAAAAAAATTGTGCCCAGAGGACAAATTATGAGCTATCGTTATCAAACTTCAGGAATTGTGATAAGGATCATTTTGAGCTTTTGAACGAGTTTCTAGCATGTCTATAAACGAAAATCCATTTTTTCGGGACCCTACTGTGAGACAGTCTAAAGTCACTGTACGTCATCCTCCCATGAGTACATATTTTCATCGAAAAGGTATTGAGGCCTTATATTATCACACCGAGTAGGAAGACTGAGGAAAAATCCTTGTAAGAATTGTGCTGGTTTGAAAAAGTATTGATTGGTTGCGTCATCACTAGGCAACAACCAGAGAGTTCTGTGATATCCCAATGACATACCCCTAACACTCGGTGCGTGTACTATGTCATGACCAAGTATGAGCAAGAAATCTCATATGAGTCAAACGTTATGAAAGAATGAAAAAGTGAGTAATGACTTATGGAGGATACTGTATGTTGTATGTATTTTTAGCAGTTTTTTTTCTTCTAAATAACATCTCATTACTTTTTTTCTTGAAGAACGCGAATCAGGACGCTGTTTCTTCGGTCGTTACGATAGATTTCATGATGGAGATGTGCAAAAAACACAACCACGTATGCATCTGGGAAGGTTATATATTCGCATATTTTTTTTACATTTATCATATTTTAAGAGACATTTTTTAAGAAACAGGACCTATGCTACGGACGGCTTTTTTGCAACCTATCCCAATGTTCTATGGGTGATGTCATCATACCGAATGCTGATATTTGGCCCAATATGAGCGGATATGGTGCACTCTCAGAAAAAAAATGGCAGATCAAGCCCAAAAAAGTCCAAAATTTCATTCATGAAAAAGTACGTTCTTATAGGTGTTTCGGGTGTATTTTACGATGAAAATAACAAAAAAGATGGTTTGGAGAACCAGGGGCAATGATGAAAGGTCAAAAACTGCGAATTTCATCGTTTTCAAATCACGGTGAAAAATATTTTCACAGAGAACATTGTTATTATTCCATTTTCGAAATCTACGTAACAAAAACTACCCCTAGCAGATTCTCCACACATCTCTAAGTGTTCCCCGTCGGAAGTTATAGCCCTTGGCCGGAGGCGCCTTCAGAGGCGGCATGGAGAACGATGACGAGATATTTCACTATTGCGAAGTCATACTGTCGCTTTTTCATCATATTTTTATTTTTTCGATCATTAGTAAGCATTCGTGTTGACATTATGAGGTTATGATAGGGCTAAGACACATAAAAGCTTAAAAGTTGAAAAATCAACTTTTCGAAATCTCAAAATTTCAAAAAATCATAAGTCTTGTTTCTGAGCTCTAAATGCGTTATTATCAACTCAAAATCACTTAACTGAGTTATTGCAACAATTTCTGAAAGTTATAGCCGAAATGCAATTTTTTTTTGAAATTGTGATTTTTTGATGGGCATGATCGAGAAATTTTTCGACCAAAACTTTTTCTCTAGAATCCGTCCCAAAAACGTGGATATTGTTGAAAACTCATATTCAAGTGATTTTCTGTTTTTTTCAAATGCACTATTTGAATCTCTGAAACAAGACTTATGATTTTTTGAAATTTTGAGATTTCGAAAAATTGATTTTTCAACTTTTCAGCTTTTTATGTGTCTTAGCCTTATCATAACCTCATAATGTCAACATGAATGCTTACTAATGATCGAAAAAATAAAAATATGATGAAAAAGTGACGGTATGACTTCGCAATAGTGAAATATCTCGTCATCGTTCTCCATGCCGCCTCCGAAGGCGCCTCCGGCCAAGGGCTATAACCTCCGGCGGGGAACACTTAGAGATGTGTGGAGAATATGATAGGGGTAGTTTTTCACGTAGATTTCAAAAATGGAATAATAACAATGTTTTCGGTGAAAATATTTTTCACCGTGATTTTAAAACGATGAAATTCGCAGTTTTCGATCTTTCATCATTGCCTCTGGTTCTCCAAACCATCTTTTGTGTTATTTTCATCGCAAATTACACCCGAAACACCTATAAGAACGTACTTTTTTCATTGATGAATTTTTCGACTTTTTTTGGGCTCGAGCTGGCATTTTTTGGGGAGTGCACCATATCCGCTCATATTGGGCCAAATATCAGCATTCGGTATGGGGACGTCACCCACAGAATATTGGGATGGGTTGCAAAAAAACCGTCCGTCTACCCCTCCTAACAGATTCTGTTTCTTAAAAAATGTCTCTTAAACGCTTCTGAAGAGTAACAATTTAATTATTCATTTTCAGAATCTTCTCGAGGGATACTCAAGCTCACTCATTGATATCTTCTACATAGGAATTTTGGAATAATCATCTTAATATCCATTTATAGAACCAGAAACACAAGAGAGATAAACAAACACACAAGGAGCTGAACATCTGGAATTCGTTCCAAGTGAAAGTGACATTCAATGTGCTAAAATCGTTCATGCTTCGATTTAATAACCGAACTGTAACGATTGATGAAGACGGCGTTATGATCATTAATTACTTCAAAACAGAAGTAAGTCCAAGACCGCTGATTAGTCCAAGAGTGAATTTTATCGCGAAAATTGAACTGAATTTCAATCTATCAGGTTGTCTCATAAGTTCCTGGCAGTTTTTTATTTTCGAATATTCTGGCCTCTCCTTTATTTAGCATTTGCACTATCCACCTAATGATTTTCATGAATGATGAGGGCTGGGATACTCTTTATAGCGCACACAATTAACGAAAATCTGCTAATTTAGCTTTGATTTTATTTATCTTTTTTCTACGCAGGCGTGATTCGATTCCAATACAGGCCTATAATGCCATAGTATAGCCCCGTATATTGCTATATTGTGGATTTAATCAAGTGATTGGAACCAGTTCAAAATGTATGAAATACAACCTGCCAGGAACTTATGAGACAACCTAATAGTTTAGTTGTGCTCAATTTTTTGAGATATAAGCCCGTTAAATATGTTCAGGACCACTTCTATATCTCGGCCTTAGGTGTGAACTGTCTATTCTTCTTGAATGACAATCGCTATAATGCTGTATTCGTCAGTTCGAACAGAATCCAAAGCAACCAAGTTTGGCATATTCCGTAGAATAATGTTTTTCGAGAAAGGTGGTCGAAATATCGGTTCGCAGCTGAGTGGTCACCTCACTTTTTCAAGAAAGTATTTGTGTTTTCATTTAGGAACTCGACGATGAGCAATTCTTTCTAATTTATCCTTATGTCGTCTCGCTGTGCCATTTGCGATGCCTCTGAATCATTCCGAATTCCATTGATTTCTTGCGAAGAATTCCTCGTGTTGTTCACAAAATACAAGAGGCATACGCTATAATGCACTACCGCAGAGTTGCCTCCCCAACAAGTTCGGAGCGGAGAGTAACGGAGAGTAAAATCAGGTAACATCTAGTCTTAGACCACTTCAAAGTGCGATTTCGACCGACTATTTTTGGCCAGTGTGTCCTCTCATTAGCCCCGATCGATCTGCGAAAACATATTGTTGAAAGTTGCATTCATTTGAGCAGTTTTTTGAGACGTCATCATTCAGCCCTCCTCTCCTCCTCTCCCCTCGTATCCATAAACGGAAGCTTCCTCGAGAAATGAGAATGAGGGGAGGGGAGGGGAGGGGAGGGAAGGGAAGGAGAGGGGAGCGAAAATATGACGTCATAGAGAGCAGCTCAAAATGAAAATTTTTGTGAAAAAAAAATTAATGAGACGACGCACTTGCCAAAAATAGTCAAACGAAATCTCACTTTAAAGAGGTCTAAAACTAGATGTTACCTGATGTTACTCTCAGCTAATCTCCGCACCGAACTAGTTGAGGAGGCATCCCTGCGGGACTGTAATACAGTATCTAAAGATCAACAACCACAAAAATTTGTTTCGAGATTTGCCTTATAAAATTTGTTTCGAGATTTGCCAGATTTGTAATAACTTCTACACAGGTCTTCATCAAGTTATTATGAAAATAACACCTATTACAAGTCATGCCATACGTAAAATATTGCGAATTCCATTCGATGACTGGGAGGAAAACATTTACATTACAAGTGAGCGAGAAAATTCGCGTTCTCGCCCTCAAAGAAGTTCCGGATTGTAACGAACTGTCAATGTCATCTGACGACTGATTTTGTCAATTTGAGCGCTTATCTGCTCAGTTGAGAATACTTTCTTTCCGTTGATGGTCAGGATCTCATGTCCCCTTCTTAATCCCTTGAGATACTTAGGTTTGCCCTTAAGGACATCAACGACTGATGAGTGGATGTATTGGAAGCCGAAAAGCCCGACATCGACATCCCGATCAACCATAACGGTACGAATACAATTTCTTTGAGATAATAGCACCTGAAATATTTATAATCAGCTTAGTTAGCGTCCGAATGATAACAACTTTCATTGACAATAAAAAGGTAGCTGCAGTAGGTTCTCGTCTTTTTCTACAGGTTCTTCTACACGTTCATCTGTCTTCATTAGATAATTACTCTCGTTCTTTAGGTTATTAATTTTCGAATGGTCCGTAGCCTGAAATATTTACAAATATCATATTATTGCATTTAAGAAGAAGAATTTTTATATTTCTGTATTAGAGGATTGATCAAAAAAAGAAGTACCAAAAGATCATCAAGCCAAATTTAATCGTAGTAAAAAATTGAAATTGTAATATGCAATATAGTCTAAAATATCAACAACAAAAATCTCCGTTCTAGATTTATTTAAAACTAGTGAATTTCGGATGCTGTGAATTCATTTGGTAAATCGCAAAAATGTAATAGCAATGTAATTCTCGTAATTTCCGAAATAAAATTTGAGATTTTTTTTAAAATTTCGAATTTGGCGATATTGATAGTTCGCAAATAATTTCCTAATACGAACCTGAACATCAATAGCTTTTCCAGCTTGAGATCGTAGACTTGATCAGACATCGATCTGATTATCGGCCACCACCACCTTATCGATAGTTCTGAATCAAGTTCATTGAAACAATGACACAGAGAAACCATTAAAAAGCGATATTTGTTCAAAAATATTCGAATTTTGGCTGCTAAAACATTACAATGCAAGTTCCTTTCTCTCATAATTCATTCCGAGATTGGCATAAAAGTGAATATAGTAACACCCAACAAAAACTTGCGACGAATATTGCAAACATTAGACATGCAAACACCAAGAGAATCTCTTTAAATGGGCACGTGATCGATCAGAGCATTGGGATTGATAAGAGAGACGAGGCGCCTTCCATGACGCCATTGATGACTCACACTCGAACAGGCGACTTTGACAGCATAGCAAACTAATTTATTAAAGTGAAATTCACCAAAAAAAATCTAAATAGTCAACACCACAAGGTTCAAAACCATGGATAATACTCGTTGGAGTCGAAACATTAATCGATATTAGTACGAGCCAAGCAGGTTCCGATCAGTTTTCTATTGAAATAGAAAATCGTCCATCATATCAGCATTTGGAGATTTTCCTGAAATATGAAGCATGATCAGAATAACAGGTTCAGAACATTAGATCAGCATGTGTTTACCTTTGAACGCATTCAGATTGTGCTGCTGTTCTTTTCTCAACGACTTATCTCCTTTCAGCATACACGTCTTTTTGTCTTCTTTCGCAGTCTCTTTTTCGGCATGTCTTCTCTCCTTCTCTTCTTTACGATTTTTCTTTACTTCTCGACCTATCGCCTTTTGTTCTTTCTTCATTTCATCCTGCTTTTTCCATCTAATCTTCATATCCTCTTCCGCTCGCCGTCCTTCATTTTGACGATCATTTGTTCTGACGAACATATTTGGCTCCACCGGTTCCTCGGCCTCCCTCCAGAGGCGGATTATCAACTTCTCCATGCCCGAAATCAGAGACTGAAATGAACGTATGATGAGAGGGCAAAGCCGTCTCTGTTGCATGTTCTGATAAATAAAGCGATTTCTAGGATAAAACAGCTAATTAATTTCATAATAATGAAATCATTAAACTCATTAAACTCTATGTTTCATATTCTCTGGATACCATGAACTCTCGTGTATCCCAGTTACAGTATGCTCTTAATGCCATTTTCGAGTGGACTATCACTAACCAATTGTCTCTCTCCGAGTCTAAGTGTACTCATCTCCATATTGGTTCCTCCTCTCCTGTACCCCAGTACTCAATCAACAATGTCATTCTCAATACCGTACCCCAACAGCGTGACCTAGGTGTTCAAGTTGTCCCCTCTCTTTTAAATGCTCCATCCATTGATGCTCGTGTTAAAATAGCCACTACTGTTATGAATATTATGCTCCGAGCAGTTTCTGTTAACAATCCTGATATCCTCATTAAATGTTTCCGCACCTATGTTCTTCCTCATCTCGAGTTTGCTTGTCCTTTCTGGAACCCTTATCTCAAAAAAGAGAGTCAGAAGCTTGAGAAAATCCAAGAGAAGTTCACTCGAATCCTATTCTATCGTTGCTTTCCGTCTCCTTCCTATCCTCATGCTCTACCTTCCTACTCTAAACGTCTGTCTCATCTCGGTATTCAAGCGCTTTTTGAGAGGAGAGTCATCTTTGATCTTGTTCTGGCCCGTAGAATTATGAATGGAGAAACCATTCTCGACCGTAATAGATTCTTCACGTTCACCCCAGTTAGACTACGGTCCAATAATTTGGAATACATATTGAACACACCAAATCTACACCTAGATATCATTGTTTCTCACGTAGAATCGCTAGAATCTTGAATGCTCTACCATCTTATGTTCATTCATCGTCTAGTGTCTATGTGTATAAGAAGAGATTACGTGAATTAGATTTCGACTTTAGTAAATACATCTTTCGCTAGTAATATTCGAATATTCTATCCCTTATATTCCCCTCACCCCTCCCCCTCCTTCAACGATCGTCAAGTAAATCTACATCAACCCTTCCCCTTCCCCCTCCTAATAGTCCCCCCTTTTAGAGATCTATGAAACTGGTTCCGGAGTATAGTCTACCTGGTGCCCGAGTTTTCTCCTCCTCGGTTTCCCTCACCCAGAAGAAAGACAGATGGAACCAGCGGATTATATCTTCGTATTTATACTTGCTCCTCCCAATTATCCATCTTATCCTCATTGAGAGGAGAGTCACATCGTTCTTGTCATAATCACATCATTATTTTACTACCGTATCCCGTTGCGCCTCGAGCGTAGATAAAATATAAATCACTAGCTCGCCTCGTTATTCGCGTATGTAAGCATTGTGAGACCCTGTTTGAGCAGCAACCTCACACGACGGATATCATCGACACCGGAAGAATCCTAAATTATAAGTAAATAATTTCATTCATAGCAACCTATGACATGAACTGATAAGAAAATCTCTAAACGCACCATGTTCACTGTGATACCCTTCCTCGCGGGTGCTGCATTCAGTTTGAACGTCACACTGCTCTTTCCGGAATCGTTTGAGATTGTAGTACTGCAGAACAAGTATGTTATTGGCCATTGTCAATCGATGCCATTGACATGAATCTACTTTTTTCCACTGTCTAAGTAATATCGAAAATAACTTGGATTGCGAAATCATGCGTTTGTTAGTGTTAGCTTTACAATCAGAGAAAAAACTCACCATCCGTTGATATTGATGAAGTAGCACAGTTGTCGTAGAGAGATGGGATCGATGCAACCTGAGTTGAATGACTTTGTTTAAATATATATAGGAGGTATTTCAGATCTACCACTCCCAGATATGATCACCATAGAAAATTATTTGCATTTTTTTCTTGATACTGATTGAATCAGTTTCTTCGCTCACCCGTATATTTGTCTCCCCTCTCGAACAATTCCGTGTATCTCCCGTAAATCTCTTCTTTGCTCTTTCGTCCGCCAGGCTGGGTGATGCAAGCCTCAGGGTGCAGTAGCTCGGCGTGCCGAGGTATCACTTGCTCGCCTCTATTGTCGAATTCTTGCTCACCATCAAAACGGAGAAAGAATGTTTCGATACAGTATGCGACAATACTCACGGTAGATCTGGTAGACCGGAATATGGTTGGACTTGACCAGCTTGCCAACACGAGATGAGTGTAAAGTGAGAAGCGCTGAACAACTTATATTTTTTATTTAAATTTCACACACACACTAAACAATTTTCTGCAAGACTATTACAGTAAAAAATTATCTGATAGCAGCCATCTTTGTCTAACTGACATGATATACATCTCACCAGCCAGTAGCGCCCTTCCATCATCATTGAGGCAGAAATTGCCGGCACTGATCAGGTGTCGATTGTTGATGTAGGGATCGAAGAGAGGAGAGCATGACGCGGTAGTGATAGGCTGCAGTAACTTCGCTGCCTGTAGTGCTCTCTCGATCTGAGTCATGTAGCGGGAGACTGCGTCGCGTCCTGGAAGAAAGAGAAAGGTCAGCACCCCTCATCCCCAATCAGTGCGTGACATTCCAACATCGTTTATTGGAATGGTTTCAATTGAGGCTAAATAGCGTTTGTTGACAACGTGCATTAGGAATGCGATGAACGTCGAGCTATCAAAGTATTTTGGTTCGACATCTCCAAACAGCAAAATTTTTTGGGACGAGAAAGAATGTAGAATGGTAGTATTCTTACCCTCATCTCTCACTAAATTGGCGTAGAGATAAGAGAGGCTGACTGAACCAGCCAATCTCTGACCGCTCCAGAAATTAATAGATGCGATGGAACGTTGATCTAGTCCAGAGCGAGAGATGTCGGGCGGAACGGCAGAGTAGAAGCTAGATAGCGTTATTCAAAAGTGCTTGTCATTTTAAACAACAAAAACTCTTTCTTATAACTGAGATAAAATCGAGCTCGTGTCGCTACCAATCAAGAGCCACTTCCTACACCACTTGGACATCAGACCGCAACCTTTTTAAAAGCATTACTCTTGGTTGTTCGAAAATAGGATTGGTTAGAGAAACGCAATTAAAAATAACTACTGTCAGTGATGAAATTAATCAATAGAGAGTTCATTCTCACCTTGCAAGAAGATCAGCTAGCGCAATGGAATCTCCAACACCGCCATATTTTCCCGGAAATTTAGCCGTTGCATGTCGATTCATGCTGTCCATCGCCTCACAGTACCTCAAATTCAATATTTTCGAGTCTGCAAAGAAGATAAAAAAATTAGCGTAATGATACTCACAAATGTACGGCGGATTTAGTTTCGGATGGGCCGTCCATTTTTCCACGTCCAGCAGTCCCAACATGGCAGAACTGATCAATGCACTTTTTTTGTATGAATAATGCACAACATGTTTAAAATAAATAAGTTCTCTACTTGAATTTAATTACTTTTAAGCAACATACATGCACTCTACTGATCGAATCCGCAACCAGCAAGACGGCGTGTGCCGCTATGCCCAAGCGAGTGCCTGAGATCAGTGTTCGCAAATCCTCTTTTTAATTTAAAGAAAAGTTCGGTTTCATGTGTGATAGGTAATATCAAAAACATGTTCAAAATTAGACTAAAAGTGTACAGTTTACAAATTTGCAGAATTGATACAGATTTCTTCCTACAGATCCACCCAGACCTACGGGGGTTACAGAAATGGTCAGAAATCCACCACCACGTGCACACAACACGGGTGGAATAGCCACATCGCATAGGTCGCTGAGTTTCTCAGGACAGACTGAACGCTGAACCGGCTCGGGGGTGGCCAAGCCCGCCTTGCGTGGAATACGGCCTTATCCTAACTTTCACCTTGAATAACGATTCGTGCATGTTCCGGTGATAAGAAATTAAAAAGCGAATTCATCAAAACGACATCTGGATCGAATCGGCTGGTCTTATCGTACAATCCCTGAAGAATAGCTCTACATTTTCACAGATTTTCTTTTTTTTTCACAAATTCGGCAGTCACATGTTCGAAAAAGTTGTGAATTTCTTAGTAATTTATTAGTCTACCGTACACGATTCTCCATACTCTCTCGAATCTCCTTGATGAGATTCTTCGGTGGATTGTGTAACAAATGCAGATCGTACATCTTCTTGTACATAAAATGACGCTGAATAGTAATGAGTTTTGAAAATAATTAATCAGGGGCATCTACACAAGATTAACCGAATCTCTAGACAAAATTATGCATTTGTGTACCTCATCGAAATGTCTGTGTAGCAAGATATTGCCGTGTCTTGATTTCAGTATGTTGTCCACTTTCTCTACTGAATATGGAAGGAAGTATTCTCCATCAGTGGTGCGACCCGTTCGCCCTGGAAAACAGCGTACTGTGAGGCCGAAGTATCATATAAACAATGTGCATAGTTGTAATCTGTACCAGATCTCTGAATCATCATCTTATTATCGATTAAAATCGTCTGAAGACTCTTCAATCCATCTCCAGTGTACTCATTTGGCATCTTCTGCAATCCTGCGTCGATGACATAGGCAGCATTTGGTACAGTGAGACCACTAGCGACGTAGTTCGTGGTAAGAACCTGAGTAATTATCTGATAGATTGTGTAAATTTGAACAAAATTCGGCAACAGTTTTCAAATGAATATCATATTAGAATATTGCAATAAATAAATAAAAAATCAAAAAAAATCAAATACTCACGATTCTTCCTAGATGTCCTCGTGGTTCCCATTCTCCCATCTGTGAGCATTCGGTAGTGATCAATTTATCGTCCCGTACAAGAGAAGTCAGCCTGATTTTTTTCATAAAAATAAAAATATTAATTAATACTACAATACATTACTGTTCTATTGTTTGAATTGTGCAAATTTCATTATCCACTAGAAAAACAAAACACACCGAACTGGATGGAATCCGGGAATACCATTCAAATTGAAATTATCCAGTTTGAAGGTCGTAGAGTATATTTTGTCTATCAATTCTAAGCCAGGAAGAATCACCTGCAAAAGTAGACAATTTATAAATCGTTCAAGCCTGTTGACATATTTTTTACTATCAATTAATTTATCGAGGATTATTCTTTGGCTCTAGCCCTGAGTGTGAACCCAGGAAACACTAGTGGAAATTTGCAATGATTAAATGCTTTAGCTACATCGAATATGTCTTTATTTTGATGCCAAGACCACCCACTATTATGGATTGCATATGGTAGTCTCCGACGTTTTCTCTAAAACTTCTCTCCAATCTTTTCCGTAGATTATCCCATGCAACACCCATAGCACAGTTGAGGGCAAGTATCAGGCGTTTACTGAACAAAAAATAGAATCTGCAAAATTACAGTAGAAAAGCTCACTCGAGTTCGATTTTATCGATTTTTGATGATTTCATCCCCACGAGCTCTGGAATCAACAATATTGAAACAAATCAAAATGTCGTAGGTTACCACGACCGAGCCTATTGTAATAAACCCAAGAAATAAAGTGTCATTACTCGAGATTTGTTCAGACATTGGTGTTGCTTCGAAATTTTCTGGTAGCGGTTCGCCCTTGAAGCAACTGAAGGATTTATCAGACCACCTTGATAATTTTATTTGGGGACTACGAAAATCAGGAGATTGTGAAAAATATATGATAATACCTCATAATCAATTGTTTATTCCTGTGCAGCTTATCACTAAAATCTACGTATTTGCAAATGAAGCCACGTTTAGCGAAGTATCTGAAAGTGTTTTTTTTCTGTTTATAATTAACATTCACATGGATTCAACTGGGTATTCTTTTCAACTCATGATGTAATAGTTAGCAAGAAAATCGATGTGAACTAGGTAAGTTTCACTTCTCGTATGCCTTGATTTCCTTGTCATCGATAGTTGCCGTCATTAGCAACAGCTTGTTGAGTGATCGTTCGGTGGAAGCAAGTCCTTCTCCGACAACGAATGGCTCACCAAGCATCATCTTGAGGGCCATCGCAATCGTCTTGAAAACAACGATTTTTATTATATTTTCGCACACTGATTTATTCTTATACCATGGAATTTTCTTCTTGATCATACATGTAATAGATGCATGTATCAACTATTAGATGCATCTTTTGCATAGCCTATTCATATTGAAGCAACATTCTGGATTAACAAGCGCGAAGCGCTGAACCGCGATGAATACGCTTGTCAATATTATTTCATCCTCTCACCACTTGCACATTGTCGTTCGACTCGTGAACCTCATCAAGAATAAGCATGTTGAGTTTTGCATGAGGTAGGACTCGCTGAAAAAATAGCTCATTCTATGAACTACTGAAGTTTATGGATAATTAATTAACGCTGCTGATCTTAATGCCTTGGCAAAAGCGACAAAAACATTTTTTTAAACAATTACAAGGACTCACAATAGCAGAGTGGTAAGTGTTGATGACAAATTCGGGCGAGTCGATTTGATCCCTGAAAAAATTTCACTATTCAAAGAGCCTCGTATATCGTAACACAATCGAGACTTCTATAGTGTTCAACGTATTTAATTGTTGAGATACTGTAAAGATGAGTTGATAAATGCTAGCTGGCAAACCTGTCCCGATCCTGTATCCTTCCCCTGCATACGATTTCTTCGTAGGGATTGAGAAATGCGGACACTTTGATTCCAGAGTCTCCGAAGAGCTGAAAAAGGCATTAAATTATAGACGAACTATGTAGGGATTGAGAAATACCATCGTTTTTAGTATAGCCGAGGAAATAAATTCAATGTTTTGCATCATGATCAACGGAGTCATCGCTATTTATAATGCTTTTTGTGTGCATTTTTTCATCATCTGACATGTTGTGCTCTTTTGGTCTGTTGGGATAAATGGTTCAGGGTGATATAATCATGCAATATAAAATAGAATAATTTTATATCATATACCAGTACTCACGGTGCCGTGTATCCTAGCCGTGCTTCCGCAGTGCTCGGCATTCGGTACAACGAGAAGAGACTTGCGAGAGCCCATTTGACCACTGTGCATAGTCAACCGCTCCGCGATGTATGGAGCCTGCAGTGGTCGTGATACTACTTATTTTTTATAAAATAAACGTTTTTCAAGTAACTGTTTCATTCTGTCCTTTTTCTCTGTCAAAGGCTGATTTTCTGCTCTTTGGATATCAAACAACGTTGAACTGGAAATCATTAGTCTACTTTTGTTCAATTTCGGAAGAGCGTACTCACCAGGACTGATTTTCCAGAGCCAGTGGGAGCAATGAGAAGAACGATATCCGTATCACTCAGTGTTCGCACTATGTCGGCAACTTTCTTAAAAATAATATGGATGGCACCAATTATTGTAAACGTATCATTGTATGCGCTAGCCGTTCGTTCCATTGACTTATCCCTAGCACGTCATAATTAATTTTCGCTTGTAACTCAAATATCACAGACTCTAGACTCACAGAATAAATAGGGAAATGGTGAGCGCTTTTAGCGAATGGTTCCAGCGATTTTTCGCCGCCACTTGATCTGGTCAACGGTGTCTCGCACCATCGCCGGAGAGGACTACAATAACAGAACGATTCTGCGTCTTTGACTCTGACTAGCAAAAGAAACTAGTCATTATATAATCATTGCTGATTAGGTAAGCACAATGACTTATTAGGATAAAAGGCTTACCTGTGTTTTATCGAGCCATTCGCATCGGGATTTCTGTAAAAGACATTTCGAAAACGTATAACGACAATAAACCATGTAAAGAAAGAGCCACTTACATTTGTTCAATTTAACGAGAGGCATAAAAGCTCACTGTGCCGATTCCATAACACTCGAATAATTATCGATTGGTCTGCTGAGTCTGCTAAGAATGTCTTCTATGTCGGGTGGAAGCGAGCCGCGAATAGTCAATGAGACATCAAAGTAATCGTTGGATGCCATCTGCACAATATATATATATATATATATATATATATATATATAGTCATTTAAAAGAATAAAGTGGTTCACGTGTCCTGGTGAGTCGTTTCCGTTGGTGCAAACGAAAATGAAATATAACTAAGACAAAGTAGTGGTATTCGCTTTTATCAAGCAAACACCATTCGGTACGATTGAAATATACACGCAACGAATACTTTCAACGAGTGAACAAAAACGTGACCGACTGAACGAGCTGCACTTTATTACTGATAACACATGCAAGGAGTGATATCAAGATCGATCGGGATGACTCACATCAGAAAAAGGGATAATCGGAAGTATCGTCAACTGATTATCATTCTGAGCACACATACATAGATATGAAGGAAAATATAACAATAATGGGAACAGATCGTTAAAGCAAGAACATTATGCCTACTCAATTACTTCTTTTCGTTTTGCAATTCCGTCTTCATATCGGATATTTTCTTTTTCAATTCTTCAGAAACGTTGATGTACTCGTCATCGTGTAGCTTGAAAAAAAAATTGTAATAAAAAATCCATCATTTGCACTAAAATATACACCTCACCTCACAGTAGCTGATCATGGCAATTGACGTCAGTTCCTTCAGAGCATTAGCCTGAATTGCACTAGTAAATAGAGTTCGCAATCCGGGTCGGGTAATTCCGACCCGCGCCGGGTCGCGCGCGCGAAGAATGAGAAACGGGATTACCCGAGAACTCGCTCGAAAAATGATCAATTACCCGAGACTTTCTGCGAAACTGCTACGCGTTTCGAACCGTACCTCGCGCCAACCTGGATGCAATTTGGCCTCCTTTTCAGTTCTTGGTCTCAGTCTTACCAGAACGACCCGATTTGCCTGATCTGGAAAGGGAGTACGGTAGGTCATTACAGTATCCGAGTTCCTCACTTGTCGCCAGCAGTTTTCTTCCTTCTGATCCCACTGTTTCGTCGCTTGCGAATTCCCTGATCGAGATCTCGACTGAAATGAGAGAGAGAGAGAGAGAGAGAGACAAGAGAAGGGGAATAGTAATCTCACGATTCGTATGGACTCTGCTTGTTCCTTGCTGTCATATAGGGAGAATTCTCACGGTCCTTCGACTGGCTCCCGGAGCGCCTGAGAGTACGGTAGGTTACGGTATATTCAATATCGACAGAGTATAGTACTTCTCATCGTACGATTTCTTGCGCTCCTTCGCCTTCTCTTCCCCTTCAGATGGTTTCCACATGAAATGAATCGATATCTCACAGGTACAGTAATCGGGGATTACTGTAGATGTCTGTTTCTGATCTTGGACTGGGCCATAGCTCCTCCGTCGTTCTCGAACTCCTCATCGTCTTGCTTTGCAAATTCCTTCGCATCCGCGATTTTCCTGTAAATCGATTGAATTAGGGTATGATAGTCAATCGACGTGACAGATTGCAGAAGTCATCCCTCGATCAATTGGTAGGGTACGGTATAAAATAGATCGATCGGCTGAAACTCACTCATTCGAACCTTCTTTCGAGCCTTTCAGATTCTCTCTGAAATGGAAACATTATTGGCATATCTCTCTTCCACATGAACCAACCCCGATCCGACGTCACTCGATGGTTCACTAGACATGGTCGAACTAGATTTGGGCAGTGGCTTGCCCGATCCAGCTGAAGGGCAAGGAATATTGGACTCGATCTTGGAATGGATCCCTCTCCCTTCCCTCCCCTCCTTCCCCTCTTCTCACCCTGAGGGGGCGTCATCGCTTCTGGCACTGGAGAAGTCGCAGTTCCCGTCATTTTGTGAACTCCGACCTGAGCAAGGAAAGATTAACTTGGAATCGAGAGACGTCGCTTCACTTTGAACTCTTTCGTGTAGTCGCTGAACATCTTGCAAAAGAATTTCAGCTTGAAGACGTCATCGGACTCTGCAAAGATCAAGATCAACGTCGGTCGGACGATAAATAGAGAAAGGATGAGAGATCAAAGATCAATCACCGAAAGGAAAAGAGAAATGTGAATAACCTTGGTTGGGAGCCATAGTGAGTGAAGAGAGGGAGGAACCGCCCCCGATGAGTGAAAGGGATGAGAATGAGTGGATATGAGAGAGAAGATGAATGGAGAAGAGCAACCAAATATGATTATGAAATCACAAAGCAATTATATTAGTAAATTTATGCAAAGAATGGGATGAATCTGCACGCACTGCCCAAGATTGACATGAGAGATTCTCACGTTCACAAGGAAAAGGAAGATTGAGTTTGAATGCTAGTCAAAATTACAGTTTTACCAAGGCTAGGTTCAATAACGATGATATTGGCGCTATTTGGATCCTGGCCATTGATAATATTCCTCCGTCTTCTTCTTGTCAGTACCTTCTCATGTTGCGGTACACAAAACATGAGAAAGCGAGCTGGTAAAAGAAACGATTATGAGTAGAAAAGTAATAGTTCTTATCGATTTTTTTCGATTGATAACATTAACTTGTTAATTCGCTCAATAAAAGTGTGTTCAGTGAATCCGCATTGGGGGCCTTTTCACTATCGCCCTAATACAAGGAATTATCGATGTATTATACTATGCAATCAATAATTCTTTATTCGATTACAGTTTGAGTGATTATCATATATGGAAAAATGGTCACACATGACTGTAGATAAAGGGTATTTTACTTCATTTCTTTCTTCTCCACAAGATCTTCATAGATACACACGAACTCCGATTGTTCCTTACAGAATGGACAGGTCGGATGACGTCGTTTGGCCCTCGCTTCCAACTTAATCTGGTCGGCACATTCACTGCAGATTACATGTCCGCATGATTTGAAGAGGCAACGTTGACGGGGCGATTCTGAGTGGCATCTGCCACAGACGCGAGAGTCCTGGCGAGGAGAATCACCACTGCAATCAAGTGAACAAGTCTACTGTTTAATACGCACTGCATCTTCTTCATGATGCTCTAAATCGACTGTATATAACGCTATACATGACAATACTGACTTCTTCTCATCCTCTCTTCTCAGTCTCTCGATGAGTCCTCGTTTCTCTCTTCTCCTCACAACATCTGCTGCAGCTTCCGCGGAGTTTCTGTAGATTGACCCGAGTGGAAGAGCAGCTAAGAGTCTTCGATATTCTTCATCGTATACGTCATTTGGACGGAATCCAAGGACTCCACGTGCACATGCCTCCTACTGCGATTGTGGTTATTGATTGAAAATGAAGATAACTAATAGAAAAGATGTATGTGCTCTCACCGTCAAGTGTAGGTCGTACACAGTCGTGTACGTCTCTTCTTCCAATTCTCCTCTCAGAAACGGTTGAATGAGCTTCTCCCTACGAGCTGCATAAGAGTCACGGGATGCCTCAGAAGAGTCGATGATCTCTTCGATCTTCGGCCCCTTCTCCTTCTCCTCATCCAACAGGACCTCGACCATCGTCACGAACTTTGAATTCTTGCGACAGAAAGGGCAGTCGGGATGGCGTCGTGGAGGGAGAACGGCCAATTGGATCTGCTCAGCACAGGCCCGACAGATGGAATGACCACATCCAATGAAGACACTACGATCACGGGGCTCCTCTGAGCAACAGATGTCACAGACACGAGAGTAATCATGTCCAGATGAGATGCTGAAAAGGGAATTTTCATTTTCAAATTTTGAAAGATTGATATTATTTGTAGAATGAATTGCTTACCTCGTCTTCTCTAAGCTCTTGATCATACCGTCAACTCCAATATCGCGTTGAAACTTCTGAAAAAAAAGGAAGACATAGGGTAAGAAAAGAAGGAAAAAAGCATGATCTTGAAAAGATAACCATAAGATAATAGCAAGATAGTTTCTCACTAGTTTAGTATCGTTCGTGATGGAAGATGAAGAATGGGAGGTGAGAAGCATGACTTGTCTGGATCGAATGAATGAATTAGATGCGAGTAGAAGTGTTGGGGGAGATCTGTGAGAGGCTAGAAAATATGATCGGATGCATGGGTATAGGCTGGAAGGGCCCATTCTGAATTATGGCTGAGAAAATGCGTCATTCGCACCATTTTGATGTGCCAGTGGGCATAATAATAGTATGTTCCTCGGCTAATGATCGGAAGTCCCATTCTGCAAGACTTCCAGCATCTCATCTGGTCACCAAATATATCCTGTCGGTGATAGGCATTGGGATTCGTTGATTTGTCCACTCACAAGCAACTGAATGCCCTTTCCGATGAATATGTGCGTTTTATCAAAGAGATGACTCGCTAATTCTAGAAGTAGCGACCAGAGTATTGAACACCTTCCCCATTATTGTAAGTGAACGGAGAAACGAGGAACGGGAGCGTGTCGTAGATGAGAACATAGATATGTACCCTGGAGATAGTCACTAAATCTAGTGATAGAGTGAGTGAGAGTGTGAGAGAAAATATAAGAACCATTTTTGCCAGAGGAAATCGACTAAATTCGTGCAAAGGGTGAGATCAGAAACAACACGTCGAAGAAAGAAACAAATAAGTTTAGAGAATAGATCTTTCATATGTGTTTTTCTTTAGAATCGATATAGTGAATGTTGATTGAATGCAATAAGCTTTCTAACTTCTTTTCTTCGTCGTATATATTTATCACATGCAATACGACTCGAGTAATTGGTGAAAAATGATTGGTTAATGATCCCCTCTTCTTCTCTCTTCACTCATCTTCATCGAGACAGATATGCTCCACATGTTCGGTCATATTTCCAAGTTCTCCAAGATCGATATCACGACAAAAATAGGTAACATCAACCGACACTCTTCCCTCATCGTCAACTCGAATGATTGTGAGTCTTCCCCATCCTCCCCATTATTCGTCCTCATGTATAATAATATGTATAATGCCTTCTCCTACGCGTATCACCAGACGTCCAACTTCCACGAATTCGCGATCATGCCAGTTCCAGTATATCTGAATGACAATATAGATAATAAAAATACAAATAATTATGTAAATAAACCTCTCTATTCGGTTCGGTGAATTGGAACTCAAATCGTCCTCTGATCTGTAGGCCATACTTGGCTGATACTCTTCTACCAGTAGTGGCGGTCATTTTCTTGAAATAAACTGCCACAAGTCCATCGAATCCGGAATCGATGATCTGTATCGTACATGCTACGAAAATCAGAACAAGCACCGTAAGTTACGGTGAAATATTCACTTTTTGAATCTTTGCACTGAATTTCAAGAAAGTAACAAATAATATGAGAAAATTAAAGGAAGCGGCTTCAAGGCGCTTTCTCGAGCAAAAATGATAAACCTTGACCGAGCTACCGTAACTCGCACCATAAAAGTAGAGACCACAGGCTCCGCCCACTTGAGGGCAATAGAGAGTTGCCCAAAATCCGCAAGACCGACCACACATCCGATTCTCAACCAATCGGGCCGATCAAAAGCATTTTCTGTAGCTCTCAGTAGTCTTCACAAACGATTAAAGGAAGAGGCTTCAAGGCGCTTTCTCGATCAAAAATGATAAACCTTGACCGAGCTACCGTAACTCGCACCATAAAAGAGACCTGTTTCAAAAATCGATTTCTAGGAAAATTTGACCGAGCATTTCCGTGTCGATTCCCGCAAAGTGGCGATGAGAAAAAATAAGAGCACAACCACGAGTCGTAATTTTGCGTATCAGCAAAGATTTAAAAAGTGAATATTTCACCGTAACTTACGGTGCTTGTTCTGATTTTCGTAGCATGTACGATAGACTTGAAAATACAGTTTTCGAAGATCTTCTTCAATCTTTCGATATAAATAACCGATTCCTTTGTGATGAAGATGTAGACTCGAGTCCTCACAAAAACTCTGAAAAGAGAGGTTAAAATACTAAGCTTGAGAACCACTAACGTTTTCTCACGCCGATAGGACAATTGATCTGAAGTGATTGTGAGTTCATCATACTGATAAGCCTCTCCAGCCTCCTTCTAAAAACCAAATTCGTGATTATTATCTTTACTGTAAGAGCTCAGCAATGAGATACCTCATACAGCTGTCGATTGACTCTGGCTCTCAATCGCTCTTCGATAGGAAGGAAAGAGAATACTTTGTAGATCAGTTCCTTAGGTAGAGAGAGAAGGGGGAACTGTAATGAGTGAATGGTCTAGAAAAAAAGGTGCGTCACTAGATGGAAAATATAGTCGTATTGAGACGACAACTCTTGTTGGAGTAGACGTTAAAGCAGATTGCTCGGAAGGACTACGTAAACGTACTTGGTTGGTTCTCGGATGGTTTGATGAGTCAAGACAATTCGAAGTAGATTCACTTTTGGAAACCAAGAAACCGAGGAGAACCGCTCAAATGAGAGAATATTGGAATGAGTGGCGATATTTATAGCGAATATGAAGCTCATGATCACTAGGCATGCAAACTTTAGCGATACGGAAGTTCGGTAAGACCATACATCTGCCTTCCATTCAGAAGTGGAGATCCCATTTTTCCAGTGATAACAGCAAGAATGACTGTTCAAGAATGATATTCTGTTGATTTTAAGTGCCCTGGGCCCTGTTTTTTGACAAATTAGCTCTCCTCTCGATTTGAGGCGATTGGGCCTCAAAAAAGTGATCGCTGCTCAGCCGTCTTTCATGCCATGATGTTCTACGTTGTGCTGGTGGATACCCCTGTGTTTCTCTGCAAGAAACTCTATTCAATTCACATCTACGTATCGAGCCGAATTAGCCCTCCTCTCGATTTCCCTCTACCGAGCCCTCAACTCTCGAGGCGAGGGGGAGGGAGTCGGTTATCCGCCAAATGTCGGATAATCCGATTGTCTAACCGTCTGGCTCGAATTATCCGACGCGAGAGAGTATGGGGCCAGCAAGCGCTCGGATAATCCGAATCCGAACCTGCAACCTAAAGGACACATTCTCTTTATTCAAATCATCGATCAGTTTTTTTGCGTCTTGTGGTAAACTTCTAATAGATAAAGTTATACATCGCATTTACTCAACAAAAAAAAATTCCGCAGCGTAATAAATAGAGATAGCTTCTCTCATCCCCCTCTAATTTGCATGCGAAGCTTGTTAATGCATCGTGATTGAGACTCTATTAGCATGCCTTGACTCTATTTGCATACACTCGTCACTCGAAATGAGTGGTTCATTTAGGTAGAAGAGGGGGTTTGGGACATTCTGTGATGCGATCATGGCGCAAAATCACGCCATTACCGCTACTTTCGTGATTTTGACATAGTATTTTTTTCACACTCTTTTATCTCGATGGTATCTCCATTCGCATTCTTTCTTGTGTTACATTTCTCTGTGAAAACGTGGGGGAATGTTAGCAAAGGGTCTGATTGCCATGGTTGAACCCCACTTCCTCACTGGGGCGGAATTGTACGTGATGCTGACCTGTGCACATCCGTTACTTTCCATGCACTATGCACCATTAGTCACTGAAAATGGGACCCTGGGAACCGGAATTACAAGTAAAAAAATATATTTAATGTTTTTGACTGGTGGATTTTCCATAGGTAAGGGCCACAAGCCCCGCCCACTTTTGGTGCACTCGATTTCCCTCAAAAAAGAGATCGAGGGAGCACACCTCTCAGACGCAACCAAATCACTCGCTCAAAAGCTTGATCGGTAGCTCTTGCCCTCCTCTATTATTGACCTGAGGCGGAGCTTGAATTTTCATGCACAGCTCAGAACTTCATATTAGCAAAGGCGGCTGAGCAATCTTCATTTTTATGAGGCACTATGCGAGTTTTGAGGTCCAATCGCGACTAATCGAGAGGAGGGCTAATTATTCACTCCAGGTAGGCACGAATGGATTATTGTACGATGTGCAGAAAACACTGGGCGATCCAGCTAACTAAGCTAGAACTGGATGTTAGCAAAAGCCATTGAGCAAAGTCCACTTTTCTGAGGTACTATGACAATTTTTGGCTGAAATCGCGTCTAATCAAGAGGAGGGCCAATTCCACGTAAGGTAACGGTCTAAGCTGATAATAACATGTTAAAGAGCGGTGTTTTCCGGTGCTTTCTTAAAATAGAGGGTCCTGGTGCGATGAAAATAAACCGAGTTATTGGCCTTTTATTGCACAAGCCGCCCAGAAGCGAAGAACAATCGGGCCAATAACTCGGTTTATTTTGATCGCACAATGACCCTATTTTTTCCAAGAAACACCGGCAAACACCCTTCTATAACATGGTCTCATCAGCTTAGACCGTCACCTTACGTGGAATTAGCTCTCCTCTTGATTAGACGCGATTTCAGCCAAAAATTGTCATTGTACTCAGAAAAGTGGACTTTGCTCAATGGATTTTGCTAACATCCAGTTCTAGCTTGCTTTGCTGGATCGCCCAGTGTTTTCTGCACATGGTACAATAATCTATGTCTACCTGGAGTGAATAATTAGCCCCCCTGGACCTCAAAAATCGCATAGTAAAAGTGAAGATTCCTCAGCCTCCTTTGTTTATATGTAGTTCTAAGTTGTGCAGGTGGATAGCCCTATGTTTTCTCTACAAGAAAATTTTTTCAATTCACTCCTTAGTACTGACCGGAATTAGCCATGCTCTCGATTTCCATCTCCCGAGGGCGCACTCTCCCTCCCCACACCCGTCCAGTCCCGAAAAAGCCCGAAAAAAACCCGAAGATTCGGGCCGCCCGATTGGACGTCAGGTTAATCGGGACTATTTCCGAATAGTATTTCGGCCCGATTCCGGCCAGAGTATCGGGGGTAGGCGCGACCCGAGTTCGCCAACCCTAGTGAAGACACCCCCATTGCCCGCATTTTTTCTATTGCTTACTAATAGAGGAAGATGACATTCACTAGGTCAACAAAAAATAGTAATGTCAAGATAAAGGTTCAACGGAAGTCAAAAGGTTGGCCGTAGAACCGATGTGATAACCATGGAGAGCGAGAGAGAACAGAGGAATTGATGAGACGAGGGAGAAAGAGAGAAATACACAGCGAATGGAAGATAAGGGGGAGTGAATAGAGAAAGAGGCGAAAACATGGAATAGAAAATGAATGGGGATACGAGAGAGGAAGGGATGGACATAGATAAGAGTGGAGTGTTCGAGTGTGTTCATGGCAGAGAAAGACGCACAAAGCGTGCTGATGACAAGAAGAACCAAAGAGATGAGGAAAGACTTGTGAACAAGACAGGGAAAACGATGGATGTGAGAGGGAGGGAGGGGAGACTAAGGGCGAGAAGGGCCGAGGGAAGTTGACAGATGGCCTGGTAGGGAAAAAGGAGAGAAAGAGACACGAGGGAGGAAATCAAGTGGGCGCGAAATGAGCACCGATCAAAGAGAGAACAAAGACCACAAAGTTCTGCTCACCTAATCCCGTCTTTACCGACAAACACTACAAAAAATTGGCAACGGGGTTGAAAGAGAAAAAGACTCGGAACGTTGAAAAACATCGAGCGCGCGAGAAAAAAGCATGGCAACGTCTGCTAGAGAGAGAGAAAGAGTGAAGGAGAAAAGAGTGAAAGTAAGCGAAAGAGAGAAGAGAGAAGAGAGATGGCGAGGGGAACTGAGGGAAGGGATAAGGGGTGAAGGAGAGAACGATAGAACGACCATAGATAAGACAGAAATGATCGGAACGGTGGAACTGGGGTGAGAAAAAAAGAATGATGATTCAAAGACTCTGCCCTAGAGATTCCTGATTGAAACAGCATAGAGAATTTCTCCGAATTGAAGATGATTTAGAAGAGTTATTCACTTGAATTATTCTAGAGAAAATCTCAGTCTGATTTGAATAAGAGATATAGATACGGTGGGAGAAGTATCATGATAGGAGAATAAAGAAGGGGTGTCAGTTGGCTGATTCAACCGTCTGTTGTACAGATTTAAGGGGTTGGATACGTTAGATACGGTAAGTAGAATGGGTTTGCGATAATTGAGAGATCAAAGATCAATTTCGGGGCAATTGGTTCGTGATGAATTCGCATTCGATGTGGATGAGAGGAGAGACGAGCAAGAATGCCAAACTGTTTGAGTTGGCAAGGAAACCGGGAGGAGATCCGACCACTGGATGAGGGAGAGGGAAGAGAGGAAGGGTAGAGTGTAGTGGTAGTGCAAGATGGGAAGGGTGATATTAGAGCAATGAGTAGATCATGATTGTATGGAAAAGATTGAGGTCAGAGGGGCTTTGAATAAGTGATATCGCGAAGGGAGAAGAAAATTATTCAAAATTATGAAAAATTATATAAAGAAAATTATATAAAGTTATTCATTTGTCCAGAAACAAAATTATTGTAATTTATGTTAAGTATTCTGCTCAATCCTCGAGTAAATAACCACACAAGATGACGAAGTTCCTATGTGGGAAAAGAGAGAATTTTTGATCTTTTATTTTACAGATTACTTCTCAAAATGAGTACAAATGTGATTTGATTTTTTGCAGGAAGAGACATTGGAAGTTGGTCGATCCTCTGGTCATCATTCAATTGAGGGACAAGAACAAGTTCAAGAAAGACGGTTTCATCTGAGAATACACACTCAATCTATTCGATATAGAGTGTGAGATGATGTCATTCAAGTCATTACTAGACTCCAATTAAAGGAACCTGGTCATGGTGGACGATTGTTGCTCAAAATGTGTGAAATTACCCCAAAGATCGATTATTAAAAATAAAAATAAAAAATAAAATTAATTAGAATTATTGTATTTAATTTAAAACTACTGTAAGAATAAATTGGTCCACGGATAGCTGGGCGCTTACGGATACGCGCTAAACTTAGAATAGCTGGGGGATGTCGTGATGTGACTGGGTTCCAGGGCGAGAGAGTGTGCGAAAAGCGGAGAGCGCGCAGAGCGAGAAAGCCAGAGGACGCGGCAACGCTTTCCTTTCGTTTTGCTGTTGCTTCTTGCCACTGTTTATCGGTTTTTTGCTTACATTTTGTATTAATCTTGCTGCTGTCGTGTTACCTGATTGCTGCAGACCATCTGCCCTCGAATACCAGGCTCTTTTGTTGTCCTCCCACGCCCCTGATCTTGTTTCTTTACTCGGCATTAAGCGTCTTTATCGCAACGTTCACTGTACTGATTCGCTTCAAAGACAATGAAAACCATTTAATAACAAGACACAAATCCTCCGCCAATGCTCTTCCCATACCCTATCACTTTCTACCTGTGCTAGTGATTCGTATTGGCAGCAACTTGGCCTTTGTTCCTCATTATACAAGATGCTTTCTTACTTGCTCACTTTATCGCTATGCTTTTGTGCAATTACGGAGCAGGAAGCAAATGGATCTAATTAAGTAACAGAAATATTGGCTAGCACTGAGTCTTATTCGAATTCTTCCCCGCGTTCCTCCCTCATTTGCTTATCGCCCGTTCTTTCTTTCTCATGTGTTACATTGCCGTATCTATTCCGTGTCCCTTCCAGCTATGCAGCTTCCCCATCAGTGGCTTCACCACCCGACAGCGATCGACGGCCTCGGGATCATGGCGACCCAATCTCACCAAGGATGAGTGACTGGCTGTCTTCCGTGATGGGTTAGTCGCTTTACTTCCTTTTGATCTCTTCTCTAATATTTATGTATTTCTTTCTCTCAACTATGTCCTAAACGTAGCAACTGTTCGAGTTGACGCTCGTGCTGTTTGGGCGGCATAGATTTATTTGAAATGAGAAATGCGATCGCCTGCAAAATATTAGGGAATCTGTGTGAAACGTGATAAATGAAAGGGTGGACTATTCGCCAAGTCTTCCCCTCTTTCGCGACTAAATCAGTCCGTCTATTCGGATTGTCTCACTAGATAGGGACACTGGCCACACTCATGTTCATTCAATTGAATAACATTGAATGCTGATTGAAGGCATGGCCGACATCGACTCGTCGGTTGCCCCGAGGCAGTCTTCGCCGGTGAAGTCAACAAACTCAAGGAGGAGAAGTTCAAGCCTCTAGAACAGGTGGGTGCTGTCTTTGTTTATTGTGATGGACTGATATTGAATCATCAATCTATGTGTGTTCAATGATCGTGATGAGTCGATGCTTCCCTTATTTGGTTAGCATTTCATAGTGGCATGCTGCAGGTCACTCTCGAGCCCTACGAGCGCGATCACGCCGTCGTCGTCGTTGAGTACAGAGCCAGAGTCGGCAAAAAATAAGACCCTATTTTCCAAAAAAAGATAATTACTTACTACTTTTGTTTAGTTTTAACTTGATAAAGCATTTTTTTAAAATATGTATGTTGTTCCCTGACTCGCAGAGGTTTGAATCCTCTTCTATACTCGTTTTGGTTTTGCGTTTCACTTGATATCCTTTCCATCTCGTCTCTGTTGAGTCATGACCAGTGAAGTTATATTTGGCGGTGGTTTCTGGCTGTTTTAGATGTGAAAGTGTTGGGCCGCCGATATCTATCTTGATCACGATTTATCGATAACTCATTGCTAGAGAACGAAGCAGTAGCATATTGTTTTGTAAAAGCCAATGACAACCATTTAAAAACAACACAAAACTAGCAAGTAAATTCTACAACTGAAATCTCCCTGCCTATTCCCCTCCCTCTTCTTCTCCACTCGTATTGTATCCACCCATTGCTTCTTCCTCTTCCTCCTCCGCCTCCTCCTCCATTCCGAACCATGTCTCCTTCTCCTCCCACCACTTAGTGAGATCGTCAAAAATGTCGTCTGAAGGAATCCCTATTAGCTTCGCGACTCGTGCATCACTCAGTTCCTCCCGCACTTTCACGCTCTCCTTCATTATCTATATCGTACTTTGTAAACAAAACCGAACAAGTGAACAGTTTTGTTCATTTTTGTTCATTTTTGAAAGTCGCTAGTGGCAAACTGAACAATTCTAATTTTTTTCTCTTATTTTTTGTCCGCCCCGATTTGCCGGAATCGATCGGACATGTCACGGTGAAATATTCCTTTAAAATGGAGAAAAACGAGAGCCGTAATATTTGAAAAGGCAGCCGGGTTTTAGAGCCAGCGAGTAAGCGAGCCGTTTGAATGGCGTCATTATTTTCAAATTCCCTGCGTGTTTTACTCTCCCCTCGCTGTTTTAACGTTATGTTCTATTATTTGTTGTGATTGTGATGTTCCAGACAACCAGCCGACACTGGCGGACAACAATCGACGAAGGAGGGAAGCTGTTTTGGACGAGGAATGGAGGTTTTCCTCCAAGGTTTCACTTTCTCTTTATTTTCTCCCAATAAAAGAGTGGTGCTTGGTGTGTTTTAGTCGTTTCAGCTCTGTACTCGCTCTGGCAAGGACGTGGGAGAAAATGGAACATGATGGAGTGGGAGGAACCAGGTTAGACACCTAAAATCAGCGAAGTTTACTATTACTTCATTCGAGCCTGCGAAACTGCAAGGTTCTGTGTTGTTTGAGTTGCAAAAGATAGGAGTACTCCTTCTCCCATTACTGTAAAGGTTTAATTACCGGGATTTAATAAAATTATCCCGTCTGAGAAGAATGAATTGTGTTCGGTCGGTGGTAGATCAATCGTCCGTAGCCGTTTGTTTTCATTCAAAGAAGGATAATACTTCTTCGTACTCTCTTAGGTATTAGCACTGATGCGCGGTAACTAGTTAGCATAATATTAATAAACTGATTGAGGATAGAGAATATAAATCAGCCAACTCCTGATAGAGGAACAGGACAAATCAATGCTCTAGTTCCTATTTATATTTATTTATTACTTTTTCGAGGCTTGGCTCATTCTCCCCACACGTGCGACTCGGCCATCTTCGCTGCTTATCAGGTTTGGCATTTTCCGGCGGTATTTGAGTTACAAGTGACAGTGTCGTGGCTTGTGGAACCATTGTCAGGCACCCCCACACCTTGCGACTACTCTGCCCCATCTCTCTTCCGTCAACGACGATTCGGTGATGTTTTCTTGTTTTTCTTCTCTTTTCGTGAATCGCTTTTACTAGAATACTTGGTATAAAAATGATAACGAAGTCCAAAGTATCAAATTTTCAGGTATCGTAAGCGAAGGAGACCGACCATCAACAAAGATAGTAAGAAGGATAACTAGCAGGTTAGTCACTGCATTCATATGTAAGCAGAGAAACAATGATTTCGCCGTTCAATCAGAGTTAACCGCTGAAAGCCATCGTGTTCACATTTGAACTCATTTCAATTCGTTCTTGTCTAGTCTAATCAAATGTAGTCAAATCAACTCTCTCGAGTCCCTCTCGTTCTCCTCTCATTTCCTACACTCTCCCCCTTCTCAGTCGGTCGGATGAGCGAGAATCAGCAATGAGGACGGCGCCTTCCCACTGCCAGGTACGTGACGTGGTACTGTAGATGAAGTTACGATATTATTGGATTACTGTACTCTATCCGGATACGGTAATGACGAATGGCTAGCGGCTACAATGAGCTCAGGCCGACAGTAGACGCCGACGATGACTCCTCGATTCTGCCCAACAGACTGATAGAGAATCGTCAAGGTATTACGGTAGTCCATCCCAATCAGTGAATGTGATTTCAATCCGACAATCAATCCGTTGGGCAGAATAGTGAAATTATCGTCGGCTTATGATGTCGACATGAGGTTACTGTGGCATTTAGCTATTAGTGATTACCGGGCTTTTCTCTCCAAGACCAGATCAGTCCAAAATACTACTGTTGTTATTCCGAGTGACTCGGTGCTTGCGAGTGAGAAAAACAAAAAAAACATTTCCAAGTTGTTTACCACTCGTGTGTGTGTTTGTTATTTTCACTCGCGAGTTGTTTACTATCGAAAGAGAAGGAGTGGTCGGGACTCGAGAGGAGGGAAATGAGCGGGAATTGAGCAATGCAATCCACATGACTATCCCATTCTCGGTCCTCTCATCCCTCCCCTCCCTCTCACTCCCACAGTTGCGGCGTGCGAGCAATATCCAAAGTGATTAGGAGGGCTCGTCAATAGTCTTACAAAGGAAAGGCGATTGAGCAATCGGATAACGATTTCAATTTCCATTTGATCAATCGCTCGAAGGTCTCTAATATTTTGGACTGCTCTGAGCTTCGAGAGTAGAGCCGATTGCCGTATTCATAGATAGTACAGTAACCCGCGATTACAATCGATCGATATCTAATTCCAGATGATGCTTTTCATCACTACTCTCATCGGGAATTAGTTATCGATCAATTGTATTTGCGAGTTACTGTACTTTCTCTGGATACAGTAAACGGCTAATGTGGCTAAAGGATACAGTGACCTCACGTTGACATCTGAAGCTGGCGATTACTTCGCTATTCTACCCAACGGATTCACGGTGGCCTGTAGCCATTCGTGATTACCGTATCCATAGATAGTAGAGTAACCCGCGATTACAATCGATCGATATCTAATTCCAGATAAGGCTTGTTTCGTGAAGCTGCGCATGATGTGCAAGGCGAGGTGAGACGAGGGTTACGGTACCCTATTTTCCCCGGTTACGGTACGGGCAAACGCCAACTGACTATTCTCCCAGATGGCGCTCTTTCTGGGCGTGCCGCAGCTCGCACAGCACAATTGAGGAGCGCGGAGCACCATACATCCAGGCAAGTATCGATTGATTGGACGATCGACAACTAATTTTAATTTTTCTTGTTTTTCGTAATAAATTTCGAAGGGACACTGGCGATTACTGTAGCAGAAGTTACTGTAATTGATAGATGGTTATGGGTACCTACGCGCCCTCATTTCGGAATCGAGTTACTTTATTTGTCTGTTTTATTAAAATAAATTAATTCTGACTTGAGTGCAATGATTAGTCCTTGCACATCAACGTTTCACTGTCAGTTTATATTTATTTACAATATTTTTCAAGGCTGGCTCACTCTCCCTCGTTGGATGCCCTCCCCCCGGATGCCCTTCACTCCATTTCTTCTTCTATGCTTATCAGGTTTGATACTTCCCGATGGCATTTTATATCGAATGTGGCGGCGTTGGGGCTTGTGTGGAATTTTCCCAGGCACACCCACCCGTTGCAACTTCTCTGCCCCCTCGCTCTTCACTCATCAATGATTCGGTGATGTCTTGTTTCTTTCCTCTTAGAAATTTAGTGACTTTTTTCGAACATATTTATTGTAACGGATTCTTCTATGAAGAACAATGGCTTCGTTTTACGGACAAATTGAATAGGGGAGAAAACAATGCAAGATAAATAGTCTACAGGTAAATCACAACTTCTAGCGAGATCGAAGGAAGAACAAAAGAAGACAACAACAACGAATGGTCAATGAGGTGAGGAGGTGAAACTTCTGGATAATGTGTGAACAACAATTTGAATATCAAAGGAAAGGTGAGATCAATTAGGATGATAAACAAAGATACAATAGCAACAAAAGAAAATGGACATTTCAGTGAACAAAACTAACGAGGAACGGAAGAGCGAAGTAAGAAAGATCGATGGAACAAAAAAGAGGTCAGTTAGGGTGATACGTATAGTTTTTAAATGAGATAAAAGGAACTTCTAAGTAAATAGATACGATGGGTAACTTCTGGTTACGATAGCAATGGTAAGTAAGTGTATGATTGAACAGGCATTGATCTAATCGTGTACAGGAGCTCCCTGATTCTCAACCACCTTTCTCATTTGGGATTGAACACGTCTAATATAATCTCTACATTTCTCAGGAGTGAGAATATCGTACCACCACTTACAGATTCCGTCTTTCAGATGCTGAAGATTCTTCGGCTTCCACTCGTTTTGAAGCCAACGCTTCAGATTCGCCCAAACCAATTCGACAGCGTTGATATCCGGACTCTCCGGCGGGAAGTCCAATACCTGTTGAATTGTTAACTTATTAACTTTGTACAATGTGTTTGTAAATGTCTGACTTATGTTTCATTGGCATACCTTCATCTTTTCTCTCTGAAGATACATCATTGTTCTAGCGGCAGTGTGGGCAGGGGCATTATCTTGAATGAGGATGGCCCGACCTCCATACTTGGTTCTGAATTAATCCTTTATCATGCACCTACCGTATACGACTTATGCATACTACCGTACTCTTGTATACCGATGTATGACTGTGTAGTATTGATATTAACTTAGGAATCTCACCGCTCCCATTTCTTGTACGCAGTCTCCAGTACTGCCTGGTACATGCCAGCGTTGACCTTGGCTCCTGTTTCAAAGAGGACAACAGGAGTGGCTCCTCTCCAGCTGATACCGCCCCAGATCATGCACTGGAATATAGACGAATAGGACAGACTGACCGTGTACACTTCTAAAACAGACAGTTCCTAGCAGTTATTGATCTACCTTGACTGGGTTCTTATGAACGCTCTTGATTCTCCTTTGTACATCTCCCCTTAAGCAGAATACGAATCGATTGTTCGCTGACAATTGCACGCAGCACTCGTCAGTGAATACGTGCTGCGTGAACATGTTGTCCTTCTCAATCTGCTCCGTGCAGAAAGCGAGGCGGAGGGGTCGATTCACAATCCGGACAGAGTGTCCGTATCGCGTGTTGTAGCATTTGAATCCACACTCCTCCCTGATCCGGCGAACGACATCGATTGTGATCTCAAAGTGGAGAGTGGTATACGGTAGAATGATAATACGGTCGCGTAGAATCGATATGAACATACCTCCTCATTGAACTTGGCTTTGATGATAGCTGCGACAGAATGGAGAGTCGATTGGGAGTCATTCAAGTAGCATTGGATTACCGTATCGCGAATAGATGCATACAGCTCCATGTCCTTGATGGAGGTGGGCCGATACTCGTGTGGGATGAACTCCTTCTTCAGAACGCGCCTCACCAGATCCTTGGTAGCGTGACATTTTCGTTCTGCCAATAACTTGATGATCTCTTCATAGGTTTTGTCGTCGTCCCTCCATCCAATGATCCAGTCCTTCCAGTGTTTCTCGAGTGGTCTCAGAATGTTTGACTGAAATTAAAGCAATGGGGGATACGATAGATCGATAATCAGGCAGGAGATACGGTAGATCGATGATCAAAGGGATTACTGTATGGCACTAGTCATCTGACGTACCTGATAGCGATGTTTGGGAGGCATCGAAGCAGAAGTTTTGAGAGAAATTAAAGGAAAACTCGTCAATGTGCACGAGCTGCAGATTGCGGTAAACGATATGCAGCTGCGGCAAAGGGGGCGGAGTCAGCAGCAGTTATGACGAAATTACGAAGCGATGAGCGTGCGAGATCAGTCGTGAAAACTATTGTTACCTTGCTCTCTCGTTCTATATTCGCTTATGTTCACGAGTTTTTTTTTTATAGGTTTTTGTATCTTTCAATATCTAGATTCAGGGATGTCGTATGTCTTGGTGAGAGATGGAGATAACCTCTCCCTCACCGACATGAACGACATCAAGGGAGGAGCGCCTTCGAGAGGAATGGATGTCCAGTACAAGACAAAAAAAGGTCTCAAGACAGGAAGATTCATCGACTTCGGTACCAAGGCTGAGATGGAGGAACTGATAAGGAAAGAAAAGGAATTGCTGGTAATGAAGAAGCGGGGAAGGAGAAGAAAGGAAGTGACGAAAGGAGTGAGTATGACCTACTTGTTTTGATAATAACTAACTGTTGTAATGGGGATGATTCTGTATATTATCGTACTCTTTACCATTCGCTTATCGAATTGGTGTTTCAGTTCTCTGTCCACCCATCGAACGGCGGGGAACTGATCGAATTGGAGGAGAATGAGGAGAATGATGACGAGGAAGAGGAGGAAATCGAGATCAAAACAAAGAGACAGACGAGAAAGCCGAGAAAGAGAATCGATCCACCACCAAAGCTCCCCACTCCTGCTCTGGACACATCTGGGAATACCACCCGTGAATCTACCCCCTCTCAACCTGCAGCAGTTCCCGCACCCCTGAGTGGACTCGGTAAGTTTCTCGCTTGACTACTTGACACTTCTTCCACTCTTGCCTCTGTGTATCTATTGTTTCCAGACGGCGATCTACTACGATCGATTCTTTCTGAACAACTCCAGCCCATCCATCATACCATCAACAACCTCAAAAGGGCAGTGGGAAGATTGGAGGAAGGAAATATCGAGGGCACAAATTCACTGGAGAGCATTGCACACAAGGTTCGTATATTACATTTGATTACATGATTCTAGAAAATTACATTTACAATTATTTGTTGCATGTCAAACTACTTGAACAACGGGACATCTCCAACAAAATAGACGACGTGGCCAATGATCTAAAGAAGGTCGTCTCGTCTCTTCCACAGCAGCCGACTAGTGAGAATCTGAAATATTTGCATATTCTCGATACCAATTAAGAAAAACATTGCTATAACCGTAGAATGTGTTTCAGACTTCGACTATTCGTACATCTCGAGGGATGTTGTCCGTCTCAACGACGAAGGTCACTTACTCATCTTCGCCAGTAGATTGGACGAGCTTCTGTTTCCATACGAGAGGCACCTTCGAGTGAGGGAGAGGGATCCTGTAAAAGTCAAGTGGTTATATGATGTGAGTTAGTCTTTATTCTCTATTGATCTTATGAAATAAGCAAGATTTTAATTTCAGCTACTGTGTCGCAGACGAAAGATCTCAGTCGGACCAGAGCGAACTCACCAACTCAAGCAAGTTAGAAAAAGACTGGATGCCAACGTTTGGAATCGTCTCCACAAGAAGAAAGCCCCTCCCCGTGCTCCATTCGCCCAGCCTCGTGCATCTAACGGCAGATTCTCATCGAATGGATCCACCATTAGAGGTAGAACAAGATCACCATTCAGTCAACCCCCTTCAACTACCCCAGTATTCGTCAATGGACAGTGGATGGTTCCAGTTCCCAGCCCCTTTCCTTCTCTATCTGCCCAATCCACTCCTATGCGCAACCAAAATCGCAGTATCGAGTTCATTCCTTCTATTAATGACTCCCATTCGACTCGTTTCCTACCTCCTAGAATGAGTAGTCTTCCGCTTTCTGATTATTATTCCAATAACGAACATGAGTATGTTCCCAATTACACTCGCTATAAGCCTCCTAATCTAGACATCGAATCTGACGACGATTTCTATGATAATTGATCTCACCTTTCCTTTGATATTCAAATTGTTGTTCACACATTATCCAGAAGTTTCACCTCCTCACCTCATTGACCATTCGTTGTTGTTGTCTTCTTTTGTTCTTCCTTCGATCTCGCTAGAAGTTGTGATTTACCTGTAGACTATTTATCTTGCATTGTTTTCTCCCCTATTCAATTTGTCCGTAAAACGAAGCCATTGTTCTTCATAGAAGAATCCGTTACAATAAATATGTTCGAAAAAAGTCACTAAATTTCTAAGAGGAAAGAAACAAGACATCACCGAATCATTGATGAGTGAAGAGCGAGGGGGCAGAGAAGTTGCAACGGGTGGGTGTGCCTGGGAAAATTCCACACAAGCCCCAACGCCGCCACATTCGATATAAAATGCCATCGGGAAGTATCAAACCTGATAAGCATAGAAGAAGAAATGGAGTGAAGGGCATCCGGGGAGAGGGCATCCAACGAGGGAGAGTGAGCCAGCCTTGAAAAATATTGTAAATAAATATAAACTGACAGTGAAACGTTGATGTGCAAGGACTAATCATTGCACTCAAGTCAGAATTAATTTATTTTAATAAAACAGACAAATAAAGTAACTCGATTCCGAAATGAGGGCGCGTAGGTACCCATAACCATCTATCAATTACAGTAACTTCTGCTACAGTAATCGCCAGTGTCCCTTCGAAATTTATTACGAAAAACAAGAAAAATTAAAATTAGTTGTCGATCGTCCAATCAATCGATACTTGCCTGGATGTATGGTGCTCCGCGCTCCTCAATTGTGCTGTGCGAGCTGCGGCACGCCCAGAAAGAGCGCCATCTGGGAGAATAGTCAGTTGGCGTTTGCCCGTACCGTAACCGGGGAAAATAGGGTACCGTAACCCTCGTCTCACCTCGCCTTGCACATCATGCGCAGCTTCACGAAACAAGCCTTATCTGGAATTAGATATCGATCGATTGTAATCGCGGGTTACTCTACTATCTATGGATACGGTAATCACGAATGGCTACAGGCCACCGTGAATCCGTTGGGTAGAATAGCGAAGTAATCGCCAGCTTCAGATGTCAACGTGAGGTCACTGTATCCTTTAGCCACATTAGCCGTTTACTGTATCCAGAGAAAGTACAGTAACTCGCAAATACAATTGATCGATAACTAATTCCCGATGAGAGTAGTGATGAAAAGCATCATCTGGAATTAGATATCGATCGATTGTAATCGCGGGTTACTGTACTATCTATGAATACGGCAATCGGCTCTACTCTCGAAGCTCAGAGCAGTCCAAAATATTAGAGACCTTCGAGCGATTGATCAAATGGAAATTGAAATCGTTATCCGATTGCTCAATCGCCTTTCCTTTGTAAGACTATTGACGAGCCCTCCTAATCACTTTGGATATTGCTCGCACGCCGCAACTGTGGGAGTGAGAGGGAGGGGAGGGATGAGAGGACCGAGAATGGGATAGTCATGTGGATTGCATTGCTCAATTCCCGCTCATTTCCCTCCTCTCGAGTCCCGACCACTCCTTCTCTTTCGATAGTAAACAACTCGCGAGTGAAAATAACAAACACACACACGAGTGGTAAACAACTTGGAAATGTTTTTTTTGTTTTTCTCACTCGCAAGCACCGAGTCACTCGGAATAACAACAGTAGTATTTTGGACTGATCTGGTCTTGGAGAGAAAAGCCCGGTAATCACTAATAGCTAAATGCCACAGTAACCTCATGTCGACATCATAAGCCGACGATAATTTCACTATTCTGCCCAACGGATTGATTGTCGGATTGAAATCACATTCACTGATTGGGATGGACTACCGTAATACCTTGACGATTCTCTATCAGTCTGTTGGGCAGAATCGAGGAGTCATCGTCGGCGTCTACTGTCGGCCTGAGCTCATTGTAGCCGCTAGCCATTCGTCATTACCGTATCCGGATAGAGTACAGTAATCCAATAATATCGTAACTTCATCTACAGTACCACGTCACGTACCTGGCAGTGGGAAGGCGCCGTCCTCATTGCTGATTCTCGCTCATCCGACCGACTGAGAAGGGGGAGAGTGTAGGAAATGAGAGGAGAACGAGAGGGACTCGAGAGAGTTGATTTGACTACATTTGATTAGACTAGACAAGAACGAATTGAAATGAGTTCAAATGTGAACACGATGGCTTTCAGCGGTTAACTCTGATTGAACGGCGAAATCATTGTTTCTCTGCTTACATATGAATGCAGTGACTAACCTGCTAGTTATCCTTCTTACTATCTTTGTTGATGGTCGGTCTCCTTCGCTTACGATACCTGAAAATTTGATACTTTGGACTTCGTTATCATTTTTATACCAAGTATTCTAGTAAAAGCGATTCACGAAAAGAGAAGAAAAACAAGAAAACATCACCGAATCGTCGTTGACGGAAGAGAGATGGGGCAGAGTAGTCGCAAGGTGTGGGGGTGCCTGACAATGGTTCCACAAGCCACGACACTGTCACTTGTAACTCAAATACCGCCGGAAAATGCCAAACCTGATAAGCAGCGAAGATGGCCGAGTCGCACGTGTGGGGAGAATGAGCCAAGCCTCGAAAAAGTAATAAATAAATATAAATAGGAACTAGAGCATTGATTTGTCCTGTTCCTCTATCAGGAGTTGGCTGATTTATATTCTCTATCCTCAATCAGTTTATTAATATTATGCTAACTAGTTACCGCGCATCAGTGCTAATACCTAAGAGAGTACGAAGAAGTATTATCCTTCTTTGAATGAAAACAAACGGCTACGGACGATTGATCTACCACCGACCGAACACAATTCATTCTTCTCAGACGGGATAATTTTATTAAATCCCGGTAATTAAACCTTTACAGTAATGGGAGAAGGAGTACTCCTATCTTTTGCAACTCAAACAACACAGAACCTTGCAGTTTCGCAGGCTCGAATGAAGTAATAGTAAACTTCGCTGATTTTAGGTGTCTAACCTGGTTCCTCCCACTCCATCATGTTCCATTTTCTCCCACGTCCTTGCCAGAGCGAGTACAGAGCTGAAACGACTAAAACACACCAAGCACCACTCTTTTATTGGGAGAAAATAAAGAGAAAGTGAAACCTTGGAGGAAAACCTCCATTCCTCGTCCAAAACAGCTTCCCTCCTTCGTCGATTGTTGTCCGCCAGTGTCGGCTGGTTGTCTGGAACATCACAATCACAACAAATAATAGAACATAACGTTAAAACAGCGAGGGGAGAGTAAAACACGCAGGGAATTTGAAAATAATGACGCCATTCAAACGGCTCGCTTACTCGCTGGCTCTAAAACCCGGCTGCCTTTTCAAATATTACGGCTCTCGTTTTTCTCCATTTTAAAGGAATATTTCACCGTGACATGTCCGATCGATTCCGGCAAATCGGGGCGGACAAAAAATAAGAGAAAAAAATTAGAATTGTTCAGTTTGCCACTAGCGACTTTCAAAAATGAACAAAAATGAACAAAACTGTTCACTTGTTCGGTTTTGTTTACAAAGTACGATAATAGTTCAATTTAATTTATTTTCTTTCTCGTTTGGTTAGTCTTCCTCACTTCATCCCTCCAAGTATGGGTGCCCAATGCCTTCTTCCTCTTGATCGCGAGAACCAAGCGTCCCCTCCTAGACAACACCGTATTCCCAATTTCGTCTCTCTCCCCCAGAAGATCATCCAACATCAGACAATTATAGTGCATGATTGAGATGAGCATCTTTAGCTTGTAATAGAAGGGTGAGCTGGAATTGATTGATTCGATTATCAGCTCTCTTTATTACGCACACTTTTTTTGCTTTGCTCTGACGAACGAGATAGTATTCTCAATATACATATCGAGAGCCCCCTATTTTTAGTTACTGACCATGCGAATCTCTTGGGCGCATACATTAAGCTGAGAGAATGAAAACATTCATTGATCGAAGTATCGATAAGAGAGGCAGTAGAGAGAAAAGCCTTTGAGAATCTGGGCGCGAAGAGCATTTCATGGATCGATTCCAGGGCCTCTGAACCAGCCTGAAATGAGTTTCATGTTCCTCGTATTCGTTTCGCAATGGCTTTCCTTTAGTGTGACACGACTTTCTCCTCTCTTCTTTGCCTTCAGCTTCCCATGCTCACACCTTGTCACCACCTTGAACTCATCATTCTATAATCAGTGTATTCAGTATTAGTCTCATCTATATCCCGTCTATCACCTTTTTCCAAATATGCTTGCCCTGAATGTGTATGATGAAAGACTGCACTAATTCCAATGCGCGAGGACGATCTTCCCTCCTGGGATATTTGTGGTGCACGAAATATAGATGATTGAAAAACATCTGATAGACGGGGGCAAGCTCGGGATTCGCTTTCACCATCTAGAAAAATTCTCAATGAATATTTTCACTCGCTTTCTACTCTAACCTTCCACCACTCCTTCCTCATATGTTTCTGGACGTGCCACCAATCTAATTTTCTTTCGATATGTGCCGTCTTAGGGTGCTCACGCAATTTCTTCATCACCATCGCGTTCTGGTCACTCACAAGTTTCCTATTTATTTAAATCAATTACGTCGTTATATTTCACTAATAATTTACTTTATCGGAATATTGTGGTTGACCAAATCCACGAGTGCCCTCAGTGCTCCTTCTGATTCCATTCGGATTGACATACCATCTATAAATTACTGTTTATGTTTGAATGGGCAGCTATTGAGTGATACCTATTCCATCCTCTAAGTGCCACTCCAGATATTGCCAGTTTCGTGTGGCAATCGATTGTGGTAACCTTGCAATTGGACGAAGTAAATCCGGGACTATCATACTGTCCATCTATGCTGACTTGCAACCCGTCTCCCTATAAGCACAAGGTTCACTCGCGTTTCATTATTCATTTGTGTATACCTCTGATGCATTCACCGCCACCTCCTTTACTGTCTCTTCCCATCCTACATAGACTCTCTCAATGGCGACACTCCCTATCTCTCTTATGGTCTTGCGCATACTTCTGTCTGATGGGAAGTCTAGATCCAGTGTTCTAGCGAAATCGCACAGTCTCTGTAATTTCCCGCTAATTATCTCACATCAGATATATTTCTAACCGGGAGAGGTGTCCCAGTGATGAATGCGGAGATAGGAATTCGATGGTTGAGAGAGTACGCTTGGCCTCTCCCTATTCCCACTTTCTCCTGACTATCCCATTGTACTTTCTTGTTGCATGCTAGGCATTCGGTGATCACTACTAGGGCACTGCCACATCGTCTTCTCTCTGTGAGGCTATGATCCAACAACTCTCCACATTCTTGACATCGCTTGAATAGACGCGAGAGACACGAGTCCTCGACTATCGCATAGCGCCCTCTCTCATCCTCCTGATCCACTATCTCCTCTTCCCCCTCTTCTCCATCCAATATCTCTTGCGAATAGTGATAGACCGAGCTCTATAATCACTCATTCCTATTGAATACCCACGCGAGCTACTAACCATCGATTCCATCGTTGCCTCTGTTCGCGTCGAGACCATGCTTTTAAACTTCTTCGGTAAAATATCATTAACTTCGTCATTGAAGGTATCATTGGATGCTACTCGGGCGAGCGCCGACGACCACGGAGGCTGTAGTGTATTCTTTTCTCTCTATTTATTCTAGTCATTTAAAAAAAAATATATTCTACTATGTTTCGTTAGAAACCCATAAGTAGATTTTATATTATATAACTATGTGATTTCCGGTTATCAATTGTGCTGAAAGCGGAGTGCATACTCCAGTCGAACATCAGTAGTCCGTTGGCACGAGAGGACGCCATGCTGCAGGTACATTATATCCTGCACTCTAACCTTGCAAGTTCTTCTGATCAAGTGAGCATGTTTTCTTGAATAAAATTGAGCGAATATTTTTCCAAGACCAGAAGGGGGAACGAGATCGGCAGGTCTTGTAGTGCGCAGGGCTACGGTAGGCAGGACGAGGGACCGGACAGGGATAGGCCGGTGCTAGAAAGCAAGCAATCACACAGGTAGTCGAGCATTCTTGAATAAACACATAATTGATTAGCGAGGGTTACGGTAGGTCAAACTCACATCAATCGGTAGATCGTCGGTGGAAGAAGGTGGGAAGTGGTCGAGACACCATCGAGGCTCAGTAGCTGATTGATGTTCTCTGAGAAGTTTGTCTGTGGCCTCAGCGTCTCTGTTCAATCTTAGCAGCCATTCCCTCTGGTGGGCTGGTTTGGATGGTGGAGGGAACCGTCGTGTATGTGCCGTTCCAAGTTTGCAGAGAAAACACCTCTTTTTCTTGACAGCCGTTGACATTCTGAATTATTTCTTGTTGGATTAGTACACATTGGTAAATAAAATAAATAAAAACAATAAAAATCAATAAAATACAGTAATAATGAAATAAAAATATTTTGAGGTTCGTGGTGTATTGAGAGCGCATCCAGGTCGACATTTGTGCCGGTCGCCCCCAGTGCAAAAGCAGGCTCTGGTTCTGATCCTTGAACTTCCGTATTTTTTAAAGAAAATTTTTATAATTTTTTTTATTTTTGTTTTTATTATCGGAAAGGTGATTTCTTTCATTTGAGCTTCAATCTTCTACGAGTGCCAGGTCCCTTTAATGGACACCGTGAGGATTAAGGTTGAGAGATGTTCTTCGTCATATTTTGTCATTTGGATGCGAATCCGATGGTCATGAGTTCGACCCCCCCCCGCCTTGCCAACAGATCCAACCAGACCTACGCGGGTTGCATGAATGGTCAGAAATCCCCCCGCGTGCACACAACACGGGCGGAATATCCGCATCGCACAGGTCGCTGGCTTTCTCAGGACAGACTGAACGCTGAACCGGCTCGGGGGTGGCCAAGCCCGCCTTGTGTGGAACACCGCCTTATCCTACTACTTGTTTGTTCAAAGTATCCTTTTATGGTAATTAGAGATCAAACAACGACGGTTTCCATTGATATCACATAGATCAAAGATCATCCAATATCTCTCTTCCATTCCAGTCCTCATGGTCACGATCTGTGTCTGGTTCTCTGCTCTCGTCATTGCTGCTTTCATCTACCAACTCTCCAATTTCCCCTTCAGACTCATTGGACTATAGATACCGTAGTTGAGTAAATATCATATCTAAACATTGTGTATATACTGTACCCCTATTTATCGAGTACTGTAATGACCGTGATCAGGTGTCTACTATGTGAGGACACTCGCAACACATAACTGTCGAATATTTGAGTCCCTAATTTCATGCTCTTTCTGAATCCTAAATTATATATTTTTTGTTTGTTAAGAAGTTCTTCTGATTGTACTAAATACGCTTTGTTATGCAAAAATGTTTCCAGACATCGATGATGAGAATGCGAATCTAGTAAACTATATATTATTAGAGTTGGGTAATTGTCAGATATTCATAAGTACCTTTTCAGCTTTTTCTACATCACCGAATCGCAACCTCTACTGAATGGGCTCTCGTGTTTCTCATTTTTTCGTATTATTTGACTGTCGTTGACGAATTCAGGAAGTGAGTACATTTCGAGAGATTTTTGTCTGTGATCTTCCGATAGTGGACATTTCTCTTTTTTCTGATGCAGAATTTTCTGAGAAGTGTGTTCAAAAATACGATACGTTGTACAGCAGACCTTTATTTTGAGTGAAAACCGACAAAATAGTGTCCAGATCATCGCTCTCAATGCCTTCGATCAACTTTGAAACAGGCTACTTACAGCAAATCGAGAATGAGTACAGAAAAAGATCGCGAGTTGATTCATCCCCCTAAAAAAGGCCCTTTTTATATAACTCACATGCTCGTTGTCGAAGGATTCGAATTTGCTGGTTTGTTAGTTGAGGATTCTCGTGCACACACGTTTTTCCTTGTGGAGTCCCTTGATATTCGTGGAGTTGCCATCACAACCGGCGTACCAAGCGGTGTTCCTTGTACAGGCAAGACCTTAAAACTCGTTTGTTTATGATAAAACAATGGTGATAAAAAACGAGGAGTAATGCGAGAACACAAACTCGCCTTGGCACTTGCAAGTGTTCTTGTCCAAGCTAGCAGCGTCGCAGACGATCGATTCCGACTGGCAAGCGTAACTGCCAGGCAAGTTGAAGCACTGGAAGGATTGTGACAGTGAATTAGTATACAACAACCATTTTGCGCTACGAATGTGGATGAGCATGACGATTACTTAACTTGACGCAATTAGGTCTTTTGCACTTGGACTCGTTGGCGCAGCAGATGTCGGGTGTCTCGTCGCACTCGTTGATGTCGACGGCGTCGATGACCACTTGAGTGACGTTATCTCGAACCAAACGGTATCCCTTGTTGGGCACGAATCGGCTCGACGTAGCATCGCAGGTGAGGTGGATCTGGTTGCCGGAGGCCATGAGCTTGGGCGGGTACGGCTCGCCGCCGCCACACTTGCGTTCTGAAAGTTGAGTAATATGATGGACTCAAAACATGAAGAGGAATATGTATCATTTCATTCCAGAATCTAAGAAGATACAAAACTCAGGAGAATTGTTTTTATAAACGAACCACCCCCGGTTTAAAAGAAGCCGTGAGTTTATGATGATAAAGGTGGAAATGAAGTATGTAATTGAGAGCGTGTTCGGAACAAATAATTTTCTGAAATATACTCACGAATGCACTTCGCAGTTCCGTCCAGAGTGCGCTCAGAGAAGCCGGCCTTGCACTTGCACTGCTTGTCCACACACTCGTAATTGAGCTCGGTCATGCAATCGGGGCAGGCGAGGTCTCAAGGAGTATTTGTTACAGCAAAATAATACAGCCTAGCTATGATTTCGGCACTTCATCGATTTTCGGCCTAGGCCATTTTTGACGTGTATTACCCTTCTTTGCGAATGGGCGAGCGCCAGGCACAGAAGAAGTTATATCATTTCTCGGTGCTTACTACTTACTCGGGCAAGAGAATCCGAATTTGTTCAGCACTTTCTTGAATATGTGGATAGTAGGAGGAGCGCGAATACACGCGAATCCCTGTTGAAGAAGCTGCTTTCTACGCCAACATCGCCGAACGCATTGCGTTTAGAATAATAATTCAAGATTTTAGGCAAAAAAAAAATTAAAAAAAAAAATTAATTAATATTTTTAAATTTAATTTGAAAAAATAAACAATTATGGTGTCATTACGGTTGAATCGAGTGTGTGGTGAGATCAACGGGAAGCCATGAATCGAAAAGTCGTTCGCGAACTGGAAACTGACTTTTCAACATGGCTCTTCAGCAAAATTTTCTTTTTTGTGCAAATTTGCTCATTTTGATTGAGTTTTTTTTTACCATTTCGCGCTGTTATTTTCATTCTATTGCTTAGTGCGATAGTTCCTCTATCTATTCGGTGCTAATTGACGTGATTTTGCTCGATGTGTAACCTCAAAGTCGCGCTTTGGAGTGTGTGCAGAAGAGAGAGCGCAGAGCTAACCCTCATTGTGATTGACTTTTATCATTTCGCGTTTTAATTTTTCTTCTAATGCGTAGTGCGATAGTTCTTCTATCTATTCAGTGCTAATTGACGTAGTTTTGCTCGATCTGTAACCTCAAAGTCGCGCTTTAAAGTGTATACGGAATAGAGAGCGGAGATATAATAGCTGATTGTGATTTACTTTTATTATTTCGCGCGTTTATTTTTGTTCTGATGCGTAGTGCGATAGCTATTCCATATATTCATGGCAAATTGGTATGATATCGCTCGATATTCGACCTCTAATCGCGCTTTGAAGGGTGTGCAGAACGTATAGAGCAGTGCTAACTCCTGAATGACCCGTGTAAGTGGGTCGTCTATAGTCGTTGCTTCTTCAATTGTGCATTCACCGTTTGGTAGAAGCTTAGTGACCACATACATACATACATACATTTATCATGTCAGGCAGTTGACGCCAGATGGGGATGGATGGTTTCAGATAGGTTTCGGGTCGCTTCTTCGTTCGCGAGAGAATCATTTCGTCTGGGTGGGGGTCAAGGGATCGGTCTTCTTTCCATTCACAGACCCAAGAGATTGGCTGGAGAAAGGGTTGCGATCATCCAGGACGATAGGACTTGATGTAGTGTTCATTGTTGATGACGGAAGAAGGCTCCCGTGATTTTAGAACTGAGTCCACCAAACTCGAGTCATCAATCGCGAAACGAGACTCGACGAGAATGGTATCTGAGGGACCAAACATCAGAGTAGGTCATACCCATCACACGGTGACCAGAGTCCGGCTTGGAATTCCGATCTTGTTGAGTTGATGGAGTAGACGAGGGGAACTAGAGGGATTCCATTCTCTATCAGAGAGAAATGGAGAAGGACCGCTCGCGACGACTAACAAAAACGAGAATGAAACGAATGAATGAAGAAAAACGAGAATGAACGAGAATGAAGAAAAACGAGAGTGACCACGTTTTAACCAATTGTGACCCGGTTTTCGTTGTGCGCGATTTACACGAGCGATCTTCTAACCTCTAATTCGCACTTTAACGGCAGCCACCCTCAATTTTCTTACTCAGTCTGACAGTTTGTATTCATTTGTTCGTCGCTTTACTCGATAGCTATTTAATTTAATCGTTCTCGCCTTGACGGTTAATTACTGTTCTAATTTACTTGTTCCTCAGGCTCCAGAGCCAGTCATGATGATGCCACCGGCATTCGATTGTCCGGCCGATACAGTTCACGAAGACGAGGCCTACGATAACATCATCCCTGACGTCCAGGTCCTTTTTAAACACCTTGTTCTTTATCTGGAAAATCCTTTTCCAGAAAGTCGCCAAGAAGAACAATACGCTTCCGGTATGGGGAAATCAGAAGACCTGAATGGATTGATCTTGGAAAATGTCCTACAAGTTAGTCGTACCATTAATTGTGGCTTACGCTTTTCGATCGTTATTTAACCCGTTTTATTTTCAAACAAGTTCTCTACAAACAAGTTCTCGTTGAGTGCTCCATAAACGAGCAAGGGTCGATTAAATTTACAAGTCAATTTCTTTGTGATTTATTGGAGTTAATCTAGGTTCGACATCTTGAGTCGTGGGAGAAGGGAACTCGCGAAATACAAGGCATGACTGGAATGCGCGGTGGAGTGAGTGATGTTCGGCTATATTATTTGTTTCCAATTAATTTGTTTTATTGGTTGCAATAGAAAAAAAACAATAACGGAACTGGGAGTCCCGTTTTCCTTCTAGTTATATAATATTATCGTAAATCATACAAATAAATTGTACGCTTCGGTGACTAGCACTACTGTTCTCGGTTCTCGGACTATGATTTACTGTCCAACGATCTTGTAGGAAGCAGCTAGTATCGATGATCAACTCTGCGTATCTTCGTGGAATGGGATTCATGTTCATTCGATTCTGCCAGCCTCCAAGTGATCTCTGGTCCTGGCTCGACCCCTATCTGAGTCTATCGCTTATTCTACGAATAAACTGTTGGAAATTATTTTTTTCCAATATATAATGTCGCACTTCCCTAGCTTTCCCGACCAGATGAGGATTTTAAATATTTATTTTTAAAACACTTGCTGAATACGCAACTAAATAAAATGTTTGAATGATTATTTGGATCGTCACTATCAATTTCCCGTTATCCACACGGACATGCACCGTGTCATAAATTTTGAGTAACAACGAAGAAAACAGCATAGGCGGGTTACGGTAAGTGCCCACTGTTAAATTTCCTCGCAACCGTTATCCACCTGCAATCTTTTATTCGTTTTACGAAAATTGTTTTTCAACATGCAAGTAAATGTAGCTTCCGAGAACTCAATGAGAACGATCAAATAACCATTCAGTCAAAGTATTTGATGGTTTCATGTTTTCATGGGGTGTAAAATGGGCAAAATCATCTGAATGTTTACCTGTTCGGGAATGCTTGGGACGTTCAATATTACATTTTCATGTATTCGTCTTTCTAAAATTGTAGCATATTTGTAGGACGATGAGGATACGGTAGTCCCTCTATGCGGTGGAGGAGATGGACTCACGTTCGGATAGGTGTGTTTAATTCTGTAATATTTTCGTCGGTTTCTTAGTTCCCCCGAACGTGCAAAATATTTTCTTATTAAATACTTATTGTAATTGGTTATACTTCAGGCTCGCAATTCGTGAAATGGAAAAAGAGCACCACATAAAGAGGAAAGGATCACCTGCAAGAGAAGGATAAAAGAAGCACAAGATCGGTTCTATAATTGTGCGATATTATATCAGAATCTCTACCGTAGCCTACAGTACCCCACCAAACCTGGCCTATACCGTATCCAGGAGCAGCATACAGTACCCCTCATTGCAGATTGGAAAGACATCTAAGGACAAGCGGGACAACTACCGACTGGCGAAGGAGGAGGGATGGAGGGCGAGGAGCGCCTTCAAGCTGCTACAGATCGATGACGAGTTCGCCATCTTCAAGGGTACGGTAGAGGTACAGTAGGAGAAAGATCGATCGATGAATAACTTAAATGAGATTTTTTTTTATCGGACGGTAGACTGCAGTAGGACAGTTCACCGTGAATTCAATATCATTGATGGTGTAGTATTCTGTAACCTACAGTATCTCCCTTCTGCAGGCGTGATTCGTGCAGTCGATCTGTGCACGGCGCCCAGTTCGTGGTCACAGGTACGGTGTTTTTTAATTTTTATTTAGCTCATTCTGCAGACGTAATATCTATCGCCTATCTCTATTAGCATTATTTCTCGTTTATTTTATTCTGTACGGATCCTGTCTTGAACCAACTAGTAATATCCAAATATTGATTTCTCAGAAAATACGATGCGATCATCTCTTGCATCACCACCACTGCAGGACGCATCGAAAGGAATGTCCCAAGAGGGCCAAGGCGTGAGTTGTTTGGTGATATAGTATGGCTATCGACTAGGGAGGTAATTTCATGTTTGGCTTTCTCCATTCTGCACACAACCACTTCTTGTTTGCTCTGGCTCCGAAATTGCATCAACACTATTGACTATGAATGAAGACATAACACGTCCAAATATGCTAAAGAAGTAGTTGCGTGCTTCGAAGGCAACTATTCGATCTTGTACTACTAATTGTCATGCATTGTATTCAGGAGAAGCGGAGAAGACGAATGAATATGGAGTCAAGAATATGGATGAAATTACTGGACAGAAGAATGATAAATTAGTAAATTGTAATATTATACCTGTGTGTTGTTCAGTTATGCGTTTCGAGTTGGCGTATTGACTTGATCTTACAAGTTCTCGTTTTACTTTGAAGCTGAACCCTTTACCTTATTGTTTGCTCCCATAAATAATTTCGATCCCTTTATTCTTCTGAAACGGAAACAGTTGTCATAAACTGATGGAATATCTGAAGCTATACGGTTTGTTCATTCTTATTATGCGTCATTGCTCCCCTTTTATGCCCCGTTCACTATTCATTTAGCATAATCTGTCGCACGTGCGATCAATGATCTTTTCCTCCCTAATCCTCTTTGTCCTTTCTCATTGTTGACGAGTCTCTCTCGGGCTCTTCATTCTTGTTTCTCTACCGTCTCGTGATGGGTTTCTCTTTTCTCCTGTCTCCGATATACAGTATTATTTTCTAAAATTATTCTAGTACACATCACAGCGATTAGAGGCATGCTAGTACACCTCACAGAGACTATTTTTTGCTTCAGTTCTTCCTCCCATTGCTTTGTCTTCGCGGAATATCACACCTTTTTCGTCTTACTCATACCGAAAACGTAATCTCGTGCATATCCATGCCTACCAAGTTTCTCTACTTATTCGAACCCTGTCCCCATCTGAATTAATGCTTTAGACTGATCCTCGCCCAATCGCCTTCTATAAAGCGACTTCTGGCTGCTGAATCAGATGAGTCCATTTTACGAGGGCATTCTTTGATTAGGTAATACTAACATATTTTGGCATGAGTATTTCGCATGATCGTTATGTTTACAGTTCTTTTGTAAGGAAACATAACTAAAGGTTTGCGAAATTTAAATCATATTGATAGGGGAGAGAATACACGCTAGACAGAAACATAGGAAAGAAGTTGCTGAGAGGTAGATCATTGACCAAATATTTAGTAATTGTAAATAGATATTGTGTATTTTTGAGGTAATGCAAACACAAATGCTGAAATAATTTTATGGATATAATTAATGAACGTTTGCTTTGTGAGGAACTTCAGGTATCTGGTGAAGCGAGTCTCTTCCCAAGGACACGATTTTATCTACCAACAACGGACAAAAGGTTTGTCACATTCAGAAACAAATAATGAATTATCTGTGAAATTAGATCCCTACAGGTCAATATCAATATAACTACCACATTAAATTTCATCACTTAAATATTCTTCCTCCTCCTCTTCCTGCACCATTATATCGTAGATCTGTTTGAGTTCGTCAAAGTGTTCATCATCGGGTGCACCTATTCTCTTGAGGAATCTATTGCCCTCGTACTCGTCGCTCAGTGTCCAACATTCATCCAGTATCTAGGGGAAATTATTAGCTACCCCGATAGGCCGATCATACTGTACCTCACTCCTTCAGGGATGTTCTCCCGGATTCATCTTTCTCTTTACACTAAGTGCAATCCTTCCCTTTCTAAGGAGAACCACATTGCCGATCTCCCGACGACCTCCCTCCATCTCTCCATACACAAGTGAGTTTTGATGTAGGATGGACAATTTCAAAATAGATCAATTGCAAAGTGTACCGTACAAATAGAATCTCTTGGGCGAGTACATCAGAGAGAGGGAATGGAAAGACTCGCACATTGCAGTGCCAGCATCAGACGAACTCGCAATGAAATTTTTGGCGAACGAAGACTTGTAGAGCATCTCGTGGAGGAGAGCCCATTCAGGCGAGTCCACCTGAGGAATAATTAATATTCCTCAGGTATCATTCCAATAAAATATAATGGTGTACACTTAGCATTTATCTAGTCCCTTTGAATTCGCTAAATAGTACCTTGATCAGATCTTTGGGGGGTTTCTCTCCCACTTTCTTCCCTTTCTTTCCCTTGGCTCGTACGGGATGGTTACACTTGGTCACCAGAGAGAAGCCATCTCCATATTAGGATAGTTTTCACTACTGATTTCGATTTAGTTCTTAACTATTTCCATTCCACTCATTCTCTGCGAGTAATACATACGATCGTGTGTGTTGAATGGGGATAAATAAGAACCGACACGAAATCACTAGTTCCCTATGGGTAATAAAATGATAAGTTTATCCACCTTCTCCCATCTGTGCTTTCCAGTGCAGTGATGAAGGAACGACCGAACATACTCGAGAGCTAACTTTCTGTCCTCATCCTTTGGATATCTCTCGTTGATGAAATATAGATGATTGAAGAATGCCTTGTACCAGATGGAGAGCATTGGGTAGATCTTCATTGCCTACATAGTCATTATAGGGAGTAATAGCTGTAATTATTTATCTCACCGCCCACCATGCTTTCCTCAGAGACTTTTGAACATGCCAGAAATCTCTTTTCGCTTCGATATGGCTTAGCTTAGCATTCTCTCGGATGCGCTTGTCCACTGTAGCATTCGAGTCGGATACACGGGTGCTAATAGAAATACACTTCAGAAGGAGACCATTAGATATAAAAGATGAGAAAAATAGCTTAATCACCTTCTAGTTTAAAAACAAAACGCTCTCTCCATTCGTGCACAACAAATTACCTTATGATAAACCCGTCATCGACGAGTTGCTCTAGTGCCCTCTCGGACCATGACTCTCCATTCGACACAAATACCTTCTATAGTATTATATATTATTAATCCTAACGTAAAGCCCTATATGCACCCATTTCTGGTTCCTTGACGGAGAGGGAGACGCCAGCGAGGATCAGACCGAGCGAAGAATGGAAGACGGTCACTTTACAATTGGAGGAGCAGTACCCCGGTGAGTCGTATTGACCATCCAGTGCAACTACAATCCCCTCCTCCTATAACGATACTCTCGAGATAAGATACGGTGACATGTCTATACTACCGGTGCAGTGTCTTTGGAAAGTTGACGTGCTTCCTTCTCCCATCTACCGTATACCCGATCAATAGCGGGGCACCCATAGAACCGAATGGTCTCTCTCATCGATCTCTCTCTGGGAATTGCGATACTGAGAACATCGCAGAGATCGACCAATCGCTGGAATTACAGTTCTTTTACACCGATATGTTTTGATAGATCACCGGAATGGGGGTTCCAGTACAGAATGCAGCCACTGGGAGGGACTGGTTCAGATCGAAAACTTGACTCTTCCCTCTTCCCTTCTTGGACTGAGTGTCCCACCGAAAGAGATGCTTGCACCCAGTGCACTGATAGGTCACGGAGAGTGCACTAGCCACTTGAATCCATTCCAAACTAATCGGATCGATTAGTGCCCCACATTCCTGACATCTTCGAAACAATAAATCCAACTTGGACTTAGCTGTTAGATAGTAGTCAGACCGAACGGAATCTTCCTCCTCCACCTCCTCTTCTTCTTGATCGGATTCAGTTGTTTGCGAAGTCTGGGAGGGGTGGAAGGAAGATTCCTTCAACCAAAATTCGATACCAATTATATCAGATCAGTGCAAACCGTTATGAGAGTAGGGACACTAGAAACCCCCGAATTCATTCTAGACACATTCACGCTTCGTGTTTCAGATGGTCGCTCATCGATCGCAAGCTGAGACACAGAGAGGGGGCGAGGAGGAGTCAACGGCTAAAGTATGAAGACAATTGTATTATACTGTTTTATGATACATTTATGTTACTCGATTATTGTAGCCGAATCGAATAGTAGCTCTCTCTATTCTGCACACTGGTTTTACGTCACAATCACATGATATTGCGCAGAATGCAGAAAGCTACTACCGTATCACGCAACTAGTGAAAAGGTTTGGTAATTTAATAATGACTCTCCTAATTGTGCATGTTTTCTCACAGATCATAGAAATGATGTTGTGTGGAAAGAGTCATTTTAAACTACCAAACCTAGTGGTTCACTGTTTCACCTATGGACTTTAAATGACCCTCTCTATATGGAGAATGCATTAGAAACAGATTCAAATTTGATTAAATTCATTTCAATTGTGAATAATAGGCAAGTCATTTCGGGGTTGAGCTCTCTCTATTCTGCACACTATCTCGCATAACATTACGGCAAAATAGTGTGCTGAATGGAAAGAGTGGAAAGCAAAGTGACCTCTCTAGTGAATCGTAGATTGTTCTTGTTGGTCATCATTATTGTATTTTCTACTGCTATTGATCTACATAAATGATGGAATCTATCCGATTGCTTTACAGTGCAGTACCTCGTGTTGCTCGAATTGTAGATCATTGATCGAATCATGGTGGAAATCATTATCGCCTAAACCCAATCGTCGTTTCCATCCTGATATCAGCATAGAGATAAATGGAACAGTAATAGTCTTATTTTTAACGTAGTCTTGCACTAGTTGTGTTTCTACTATTGAATAAAATGTCATCTTATTTGTTCTCACTTGCTCATTCCCTTCATATGCCCCTTCTCCCTCTCCATCCTCGAAGTGATCTACCACTTCCTCCTCCGGCTCACCAATCCTCCGCCGTTTCTATGAAAGACAATAAAAAGGGCAGACCCACTATTACCTCTACTGTGCCTGTACTCTACTGTACCTCTACTATCTCTGTCATCGCTAGGACGAACTGTTTCCTTCAAAATGATGGTTACTCGTCAAAGCGATAAATAGAAGCAAGTGCTACCTTTTTCGGCAATCCATCGACTCCAATGTGAAGGTGGCACCACCGAACATCATCTTTGGCAGTCAACCTAGCACGCACATCCTCTAGTTCGCGTGAGGTTCCGGATGAGACTAGTCCGAGAGAACTATTCCATAGTCGTTGAAGAGCTAGCTTCGAGTTAGCAGGGAAAGTGAACGTGGTGCTTGATGGTTTTCCACATCGCGCACACTTCCTCATCCGCCGTTGTACAAGCGGATTCGAGCCGTTTAAAGCTTCCGGTTCATATTTTCGAACTAATTTCTTCTATATTAATTTACTACAAATTATTGCTAACATATTCGATTTCCTTCGAAATATCCAGTAATCACATTACTTCAGCTAGCACCAGTGAGCCTTTTTCTACCCAGTGCAACTCCCGCTTTTATATCCACCCATTTCAAAATTCTAGGGATAGTTCCCTCCCTCATTCCCGAACTCGATCACAATTGAAATATTGAGTAAGAAAAACATATCTGATTCACAAGTCGAGGAGTCCCTCCTTGAAGAGACCCCATCGCTCGCCGCCAGCCGACCTGTCAAGGAACAAAGTTAACGTGCATGTGATGAAGAAGCAAATACATTCTACTGACTACCTTACATGAATTTGACGCAAATCCCATTAGGATAGCTACCGTAACCTGCGAACAATCGATACGAATCACATTCATCGAACGCTTGGCCAAGCAAGTACAACGTTTTGTTAATATTATTTACGAGGCATTGAAGTGATTCTCACCTTCCATTGCGGAGCGAAGAGGGTGGGAGGGAGAGGGAGAGGAGACAGCGCCGTGACCCGCTGTGAAGTGAGAATGAATGAAAATGGACGAATAATGAAATGAAAGAGTGAGGACTACGTGGCATTTGCAATTATTGATTAAAGAAGAGCCAGAATGAGTGAAAACTCCATCCCTGGCACCGATATGAAGTAGCTAGAGGCAAAATAGCATAGTCAGTGTCAGCGCACAACACTGGTGCTTTTAATAATGAAACCCTGCGTTATTTAGTGCTTTCACAACGAAATATATGCAAATGAACATCTGTTTGATAAGAACTTTCTCGTGAATAGATCCAGTCTTCTTTGAACAACTTATTGCTAGCAAGAATGCAAGCCAACTTCAGTGAAACAAGACGTTTGAAAGAGAACGAAGGCAAACCTGAGAAGAGAAGTCGCGTGTTCTCCTCACCAGAAGGTCGAACGGGCCGATCTCCTCAATTTACTTGATTAGAAGTAGCTACCTCGAAATGCGCTAAAAATCGATATGATTCAATCCATCGAATGATTGGCCAAGAAAGTTCTGTGAATATTATTGACGAGACGTTGGAGTGATTCTCACCTCCCATTGGGTAACGATGAGCGAAGAGACGAGGAGAACGGCCCGCGATCGACTCTGATGTGAAAGTGAATCACACAATGGACGAATGAAAGAGTGATAACTACGTCGCACTTGCAATTATCGATTAGGGAAGAGCCAGAATGAGTAAGACCTCGATTGTTGGCACCGATATGAAGTAGCTAGTAGCTAACGAGCCTAGTCCGAGTAACAACGCTGATCACTGACGCTTTTAAATAGTGCTTACCTGAGAGGAGAAGTCGAGGCATCTCCTCTTCAGTCGACCGAACGAGGCCGATCTCCTCAATGGACTTAATTAGCAGTAGCTAACTGTTCCCCAATTACATTTTCATCCCGAAAGTAGACTACTTGATTTAACAAACGCGTAAACTACAACAAAAGGAGGTTATCTACCCCAATTTAGACCCGTTTTGCGTCTAATCTAGTTAAAGTCTAGCTTTACAAAGATGCTAGACACAACAATCATTAGTTTCTCACTCTAATATTAACGGCAAAAAGCCAAAACAGAGCTCTAATCACTCATTTTATGTCCAAAGAGTTAGAAACCACTCGCCTCGCGGCTTCCACCGCCCAATATGCTTCTCCACTCGCGCCAGCAGAGCCCCCGAGCCTGTGAAATCATTGTGAATGGCTAAGAATGAGTGCAAGAACGCCAAAGAAGGAGCAACAACTAGGGAAAGCTGAAGAAAAAGAGCCTGTTCAAACTCACGGGCCAGCCACGAGCGCTCCAAATGTGCGCGCGCCTTCCTCCACTCGCCACCGCGGCCCGATACCTGCCAGTTGTCATTGTAAACACACACATTAATCAAAATAGCAATAAAACATGATAAAAGCGAGCGGAAATGAGTGGGAAGTGCCCGAGACAGTCAAAGCCGAGTTGGCGAGCCTTGAAAGTGGCGCGCCACAAAAGAACTCATTTTGCTTTGATTTTTCTCAGGCCTTTTCCTCCATGAATATCGATTATTTCTGTTATTTAGCCGTAGCAGTAGCAGTAGCACTAGCACGTAGCAGTGTGGTATTTCAAAAATGATGAAAAGAAGCAAAATTAGCCAAAGTGGCCAGGAAGCTCACACTGGCTTGATAGAGTTTGAAATTTTCAGAACATTTCATCGCTTTCATGCGACCATTGAAAGTTGACTGTATGATACGTGTTGCATCACATGATCATGATGATTTGAGCTGTTAACGAGACTAAAGCGTGGCGAAAGGATGGAAAAGCCTGACAATTGCAGTGAACAGTTATGAGTTGCATACAATTTGAGAAAATTTTAGTAACGAATCGAGTAATAAATTTTTTAAAAATATATCACGCGTCTTCTGACAGATTGCAGGAAATTGCCTCCCTGAGGAAATAGGAGCCCAGACTTTGGACGATAACTATGAAATAATTATACTAGAATATATTGGGGACGAGAAAATCTTTGACGTTGGCAGAATTTTTCTGAACCAGCTTTTAGGCATTTTACCGTTCTGGACCCGGCTCTACTGTATCTCAGCTCCCTGATGAGCTACAAGGATGGCAAAAAGCTCAAAATTTTCAGAAAAATATTCTAAATTTTTTTTTATGTTGACAAGGAAGAGCCATGAGGCCATCTTCATTTTGAAAAACATTGCGAAATGAGTCAAAAAAAAGAAATTAAATTTTTTTTGGAAAGGTGCCCCTCCTTTCACAATATACCGAGCACATATTTAGTATCATCAGAGCCAAGGTATACTGATTCCGGATGTCTTCCTAGCAAGTCCTCTCAATAATCCTACCGATTGGAATTCGACCTCATGTATGAGACAATGAGCTGCGAAGACTGGCCTCTTCTCCTCTACACAATTTACTGTCCTCTTCTCATACTTATCAATCTAATTGAACTTGCCGCAATCTTCAAGCACAGAAAGACAACCTTCAGCTCAAGTTTCTACAGTATCTTCAGTATGCTGGCTGTCGTGGTCAGTTGACGGTTATGAGCCCACTAGAGATGTCAAAACGGACTAGGAACGTCGGCTTCACCGTTGAAAATGACGGGTTGAAGCCGGCCTCATATCAGCATGAAACGACGTTTTGCAATAACTAATGTAACCCATTTGATTTCATCGCTCAGAATATCGCTGCTTGCCTTCTCGTGTGGTTCGTATACCGCCTTCCACTATCTCCTCTCGTTAACCGATTATATGATGAAATGACGGGATACAGTGTATGGTTGACTGCCTCTTACTCGTGAGTGTGTATTTGCTTTAATGAATTATAAATAAATTAGCGATATCTCGTCGACAACTCCTACGTCGCACCCCACTTTGCGGTGAACAATATTTCGCAATCAAGAGAGAGGGGGGGGGGGATTTCGCAATAGGTTAACAAATATTAGCAACTGGACTGATTAACGTATTCATAAATATAATACACCAGAGGCGCCTACTATCTGAACTGCCTCTCGGAGTCTCTGCACGTGGTTCTTGCTCATTAGGGCTTCTATTAAGTTTGTATTTAAAAAAATTTTAAAAAGGGAAAAGACTTATGGGACACCCCATTACTTGGATCGATTCTCAATTTTTGCGATCAAACGTTGATGATAATAGAGGATTGTCCATCATTCGCTGAAATCTACCCTAAGAGGCTGGTGGATTGAAGAGGTAGCAGCCAAACATTCTAGTGAGATGTTTTTGAGCAAATTTTATTTACACTTTGCGCCACCACACGGAATCTTACATAGCTATGAGCAAACTAGTTTCCAATAAGACCAATGAGAACGCCGCCTCACAAAGATCACTCCTATTTGAAAAAAGACAACGCTGTGCTCTTTGACCCGCATTTATCTGTTTCGATGATATCAGTAAGTGATTTGATCCATATGTGTTTCGATGATGACAAATGAGGGCTGACAAATGAAAGCGATTAGGAATAACAAAATAAGCTGATCTCATCGACGATGACATTCCGCTTGAAAGCAGAACCACGTAACTTAGATAAACACGTAAAACATATCAGGATGAGACACTACCACGCAAGACGGGCTTCTCCACCCCAGAGACAAATCTATGTCCAGCCTGCAACTCATCGACCTAGAAACATTACTGGCCGAATCCATGGCCGAGTGGTCTAAGGCGCTGATAAGGGTGTTGTTTGGTTCGAATCCCACCATGAAATGAGGCTATTACGTCGATGTTGTGCGCACGAGGTGGGGATTCTCAAATTATTTATATAACACCGTGGTCTTTGTGAATTTATGGGCAAAGTGGCTCGAACTGGTGGCAATCAATTCGAATTTTCTTTGAAAAGTAGAAGAATTTTCCGAGAGTACTCGAAAAATCGGAAAACGGGAAAAAAAATGCACAGCCCTGATTTTTAGCGCAAAACCCAGAATTGTATCAAATAATTATGGATCACCCATTACGAATTATTCGTTGCGGCATTCCACTATCTCCGACGCCTCGGGCGATGTGTTCGGTGATGATTTGAGATGTTCGTGCGCATACAATATAACCAGAAAAAGAGAGAGAGATTGCACACAAGCGATGCCTTTCCGGGTAATGACCCTCTCATATACGTACGCTCTCTCGAAACATCGCCTGTCCACTGACCTATCTCACCCTGGCAATGTTTTATTCTCACCTCTGTGGCGTGGCGAGCACGCGCGAATTAGAGTCGGGAGGGGAGAAGGAGTGGGCGGAGCTCCGTCGGACTGGTGCCTTTAGATGGAAGCTGGAATATTTATAGGAAAGCCGGGTTGGCCATTCAATCGGATCGTCTTCTGAGCTTTTTTCATCACTACTAATATTATCATTATTAAATATTGTCTCTCGGTTGTAACTATTCCCAGCTATAGCTCTATGTATTCGTATGGTGAAAATATTGCATTTGTTCTGCAAAATCACTGATATTGTAGATATCCGTGCTTGTTCGCAAAATGAAGCATGATGATGCCGACAAGCTGTTCAAGATGTCCTGCTCGTCCTGGGCTGAAATCGAGCAGGAATTAGTGCTAATACTCAAGACTACATCCCGGTTCGGGCCTCGAAAGAGTCTGAGCAGAATCGGTGAAAACAATGTGAGCGCTTTGATGGGATAAAGGCGAATTCGAATGTTCAATCTTCTTCTTTTTTTCTTTTTTTTCAATTCGCCAAACGCTTGCACCATTTCGTGAATAATAGTTGCAATCTGCAGGGTTTCATGTCCTTGTGCTGTCTGCTGCTTCCCGATTGGTCGGGTTGCACTCAGGAGGAGCGCGCTCGCCTCCCGGCCAAAATAGTTTACAAGTTCTCGCACTCGGGCGAGCTCAAAACGGCCGCGCGCATCCTGCTCTCGTGCGATCTGGACGAGGCCATCGTATGCACGGCTCTGCGAAAGGTAAGGTAGACAGATGCAGATAGATGCCTCTCCTCGTTTCTCAAACCGGATTTGAGGACAATTGGTAGAAAATGGGGAAAACTGTTCAGAGCGGATAGGTGAACCTTTGCGCATTTTAAAAGAAGAATGTTTTCTGCTAGTTTTGGAATAGATGCTCGCGCCTGCTATATGTGAGGTAGGTTAATCGATGTCTGATTTGTTCCTGAACATGATCAATAATGTCGTCTCGTTGGTCTCTTCAGTGAGTTATTATTTATTCAGAAAAAAATGAAGATGTGCTTGTAGAAAGAACGATTGTGGTTCGATGATGTCTAGTGTTCGTTATTTCGCCCCGTGGCCAGGTTTGCACCTTGGGTATATGCTGTTGTATCGATCATATCTTTGTTGATTCCCGACTATGTTCGCACCTTGGGCCATTGATGTTGTTTCGATGATCGACAGCGTTCTTTGTGGGTTTCCTACCATGTTCGCACCTCGGTCAATGATTTGTTCCGATGAGCTCCAGCGTTTCAATTGATTCCTGTACGGATTTGTTCCGATGAGCTCCAGCGTTTCAATTGATTCCTGTACAAGTGAATATGGTCCGTTGATCACTCTATTGTTTTAGGTCAGGAAATCTCCGTCACGTAGTGCACGTAGGGCGAGTAGGAAATCGCTAAATTGCCCAAATTAGAACACCATCATCCATCAATACTTCCTTTAGATAACGCTTGGATTGGAATGGTGCTCACGATAAGAATCAACTGTAGAACATGACGATACTCAGCTGAACCATGTCCGATATATCAGGAGACTAGCTGAAACATAATCTGCACACGAATAGGGTACATCAAATTGTAGCTGCACACATACGGTATAATGCGCTACAACAATCACACACAAAGTGGAGTAATTCGACCTGACCTGATAATCACCGGAATCTCGGAATTTTCCGGAGAAGGAGTGTGATTCGACGTGCGCCAGTGCTCAGTTCTCTAGGGTTGGGGAGAATTTTCACTTTTGTTGCGCAACATTTATAAGGGAACGATTTTCACTTTCTAATATGGTATCCCGCTCGTTCTTTATCGTCCCAGTTCGTTCCCCGTGGAATGTTTGCATTGTAAAACACCTTGCAGTTCATAATGCGTCTGTGACAGAATAGATGGGCAGAAAATGAAGTCCGGGTGCGAGCAAAATATCACAAATGAAGTCGCACCGCTTCCTGGTCGTCCGTACTCACAAGGCGAACTCTCCGTTCTGTGAATCAAGAGTGCACAGTTATCTAATTGGACGCGAATTTGCACTTGCACCGCTCAAAAAAACTTTAGGGAATGATGGACACTAATTCATAGTAAGGATATTACCTTTATCACATTGCGCGCGCGTTTGCATACTCCATTATGCGATTAACCAGTCGCTAATGTTTTGCTAATGATATTTCACAAAATATGCATGCAGAGCAACAACACGGAGGGTCACTTCTACTCCCTTCTCACTCCCTCGACGGCGGATTGGCTGCTCGTACCAGGTCCGATCTGTTTCAAGGAAATCTGCGACGACGGCGACGTCGGGCACATCATGCTCGACTACATAGATGGTCGGTTTCGATCTTCGCTGTAGGTTTATTGAAACCGTAACCACGATCAATGATCTGCTGATTGCATCAGCCTGCTCAGGAATGCCAAAATGACGAACGACTCTCTTCATTCCTCATTTGGGCTTAGGGCCGGTCAGAAGGCAAGCGAGAGAATGAGTGCGTACCGAATGAAGAGACGGAATCTTCATTCTGCCAACCGTAGTCATGATCTTTACTGGGTTCTTGTGCGTCGCTCATGCAATCGCTTCAGGCACCACGTTCGACTGCTATGAGCCCTGCTCCTTGCCAGAAGTGAAGCAGATCGTCGAGGTCATCGCTCGACTACAGTGTCTGTCCGCGAGCACGCGGATGCACCAGCACGAGGAGTTCGCGTGGAACCCGTGGCAGACGATCGGCACCTGCGTTCTGACCAAGAGCGTGAGTAATGATTTTATAAAAAAAAAAACAAAGGAGACAAGGAAATAAGATATTTTAATTCGCGCAATTTTATATCTCGGCTCCCAGTATATATATAGAGTTACAACTTCGTGTTTTGGGTACAGTCTAGCTTTCATGATATCTGAAATACACAGTTGCGTCAATAAATTTTTACCTTATTTTTTTGTTTTATTCTCACCACGCCATGAAGCGTTCGCCTGCCTGCGAAAGCCAACTAGCTTGTCATCGGAACCGCTGAGTAGGCAATCAACTAGCCTCTGTTAACGCATTTATTTTGCGTGAGTGATTTTGACGCGATATTCTTCTCTAGACACTATTTCTGAATGTAGTTGGCGTATGTGCAGTAGAGCTTAGTAAGAACTCATTCCATCACTTGACCGGTCTAGCGAGTGTAGATGTCTCGAGTCACTATTCAATCTGACATGCCTAGTTCCAGGTCGCCCGGAAGGTCGTCGCGGAGATTCCCGGCTTCTACGGCGAGCAATTCGAGCCCCTCACCAAGAAGCTTCTCTCCTCGCTGGAGGAGATGTACGACATCGAGGCGCCCATGAGGGAACTTACAAGTACGATTCCACTCGACTCTGTCGTTTTTAGAACGACTGGTGTAGCGAAACTAATTTAGCGTCGTTAGCAAGAACAGGAAATTTGCTGAGCAATGAGAGATTGCGCGCTCTTCGAAGGGCGATGATTCGCTGTTCTATGTGTCGGCCTAAATTTCCATCACTCAAAGTGAAACGGGGGAGAAACGTAGAGGATCACATGCAGATATGCAGTGAATCGGCAGACATAAGAGGAATAAAACCTATGACACCATAATGCATTCGAAAAGGAGTTTGTAATTCTAACAGTATGATTAAATTTGTTGTAGAAATTTCGACGGTTCTCGTACATGGTGATATCTGGCAGTTGAACCTGCTGTGGAGCTACGGCGATTATCGACCAAGGCAACTAAAGTCTGTTCTGGACTGGCAGGTAACCAATCATATTAGGGAACTCACAGGCACGATGAGTACATCTTCGACTCTAATTGTATATATGTTTTTATAGTGACGCTTATTATAGCTGATTGCGTCTGACCTTTGGAGATCCGTATGACGCTGAGAAACCAAGCGCTAATTTGTAGAGAGTTCCCTACTAGTGGAATGGGGAAGTTCCCCCGGCGTCTGCGCATGGAGGGTTATTTATGGAAACACATCGATGGGATGATGAAAAACCATTCGAATCGCAATTCTGAAATTGTTTATTAGCGGAACGTTGTTGAGCTGTGCCGGTACAAAAAATGGAGTTACTAAGCAATGAGAGTCGGATTTTTTGAGAATGATGTTTCGAGACGGTGAAGATCCTCAAGCACGGTAAAACTAGTGAAACAATACCAGAGGTCTTTCTCATCGTCTTCTTCCAGTCCGCGCATGTCGGCTCTCCCGCCGAGGATCTCGTCTTTCTGCTCGTATGCGTCTTTTCGGGCGAGGTTCGTGTGTGAAATATTCGGTACTCAATCAAGTTGAAATAATGCACATACAATTTACATATTTTAAGGCGCTCTCCGCGCGCCGCATTAGTCTGACATCCTTACCATACGTATGTTGCAGGACCGTCGCGCACACTGGCGTTCCTTGCTTGTCTTTCTGTATCGCTCGATCGAGCGGGAGATGGCCCCTGTCAAACCCGCGTTCACCCTCGACGACCTCCGAGACTCATACTGCCGATTATTCCCCGTGCTGGGATTTATCGTTCTTATCCGATTCTCAGTGATCTTCAAGTGAGTAGAACTCAATACAACTGCAATTCACTAAATGACCTAGCCTTTTTTACACCTAGCCTACATAGCCTTTTTTGCAGGCGCTCACTGCTCAATCTCAGCGCTGTAGAGCGTGCCAGATGCACGCGTGCTATGTCGAGAAAGCTGTTCTGCCTAGCCGAAGATGTCATCAATTCCTTCGAGAACTTAATCAAACCAAATTGAGAGACTGAAGATTACCCATCGATACCAAATGCGCAAAATACGTTCACTGATCAGTGGTCCGTACTTCTTTTGTGTAAAACAAGCTATCGTAAATTACAAACACTTCTGGTGTTGTTAATTGAGTTGGTGTAGTCACATCATTTTCTACATATTCGTGTTTTATTCCTTTTATCTGAGGATACGTTTTCCATTGGCTCTAATAGTGATAGTTAGCTTATACTAAGCAGATTGCCACATTTGCATAACCCTTTTCTGTGTTTATTTCTGTCAGAGATATTATGAGATTCTGCATGAAAGACAGACTCCCTATTTAAACAATGCTCAAAGTTGTTCAATTCCAGCCATACTTTGGCAGTAGATGTACCATAGGTCAAAGAGTTTTCAGTGTCAGTTGTGAAGCCGTAAAATCAAAATTGCATATTTGCCGGCTCTCGAAACTTCGAAAATTCGAAAGATCGTAACTTCCTTCAAGGTCAAGATAGAATCTCGTTCAAAATCTCAAAATGACTGTCTCGATGAGCTGAACAAATTTGATGTTGCGAAGAAATTGATCAGCAAAGAGTAAACTGGTGAGAAATCCGAAAATTGAAAAGTTGAAGCCAACAATTGGCTATAGCAAAATATTTTTAACTATATTTTTAGCAACTTTTCCTTCTCGCTCTCGGCCTCACGAGCTTTGAGCAATAGCATGGCCGGAGCATAGGGTGATGGTCGGCCACTGACCATGAACCCCGTATCATGGTCCAAAACGTGATGCGAGAGGTCGACCACTGACCATGACCCCCGTATCATGGTCCAAAACGTGATTTGTGATGGTCGACCACTGACCATGACCCCCGTATCATGGTCCAAAAGGTGAGGCGAGATGGTCGATCACTGACTATGACCCCCGTATCATGGTCCAAATAATAATTGGGTGGTGAAATCATGAATCTGACCCAGCGTCTGACCCACTTGAACGGGTTACTGTAGGTTTCGATTACGGTAGGTATACTGTAGGCGTCGATTATTGATCGATTGGGATACAAGAAAAACAATTTGCGCATGAATCACATGGGATACACTAAAATGTGGCTGTGGCCAGTGGCCGTAAAAACACTAAAATGTGGCCGCTCGATTATTTCGCTTCAAAATGACGCTAGAAACAAACCAAGACCACCATTCAAAAGATAAGATGTAGGCCAAAAGTCTCTCTGTTGCTGACGTCATCCTATCTCTTAGCGCTGGAGCAGGGCTGTCGGTTATGTGAAAAATCGTGAAAAAACCGCTTGTGGCTGTTTAATAACTCGCTTCAAAATTATGCTAGAAATAAACCGATACCACCATTCGAAAGATAAGACGTAGGCCAACATTTTTTATGTTGACGATATCATCATATCTCTATGCGCGGGAGCAGCGCGGCCGGGTTTGCAAAACAACGTCATTTTTATCCACAATTTTCATAGCCAACTTTTTGTTTCGTAATTTCATAAGCTCTAATGTCGATTTTCGGAATCTACGTACACAAATACGTCAGAATAAATTCAACTCAGATTTTTAAGAGACAAAAATTTTTTCGATTCAACCATGATCCCGTGTCATGGTCAGTTTTGGGTCGGAAAAGTCGAAATCTCAGAATATTATGACTGTAGGAGTTTCGGGTGTATTTTGATGCGTAGACACCGAATTTGTATGCTAGAACTCACCAAAATACAAAAGAAAAAAGTTATCCTCAAAAAAGTGATTCTCGAAAATAACTTTTTTCTTTTGTATTTTAGTGAGTTCTAGCATACAAATTCGGTTCCTACGCATCAAAATACACCCAAAACTCCTATAGTCATAATATTCTGAGATTTCGACTTTTTCGACCCAAAACTGACCATGAACCCGGGGTCATGAAAAAAGTGGAAACATTTTTGTCTCTTGAAAATCAGAGTAAAATTTATTCTGACATTTGTGTACGTAGATTCCGAAAATCTGCATTATTGCTTATGAAATTACGAAACAAAAAAGTTGTGTTATGGAAACTGTGGATAAAAAATCACGTTGTTTTGCAAACCCGGCAGCGCATAGAGATATGATGATATCGTCAACATAAAAAATGTTGGCCTACGTCATATCTTTCGATTGGTGGTTTTGATTTATTTCTAGCATCATTTTGAAGCGAGTTATTCAACGGCCACAAGCGTTTTTTCACGATTTTTCACATAACCGACCGCCCTGCTCCAGCGCTAAGAGATAGGATGACGTCATCAACAGAGAGACTTTTGGCCTACATTTTATCTTTCGAATGGTGGTCTTGGTTTGTTTCTAGCGTCATTTTGAAGCGAGTTATGGGACGGCCACAGACGGCCACAAGCGTTTTTTTCAAAAATTTTCACAAAACCGACAGCCCTGCTCCAGCGCACAGAGATTGAATGATATTATCAACATAGCACAAATTTTCCTTTGACTCCTCTTTCGAATAACGGTTTTGGTTTGTTTCTAGCTGCATTTTGAAGCGAAATAATCGAGCGGCCACATTTTAGTGTATCCCTGAATCACATATCTGACCCTCGGTCTGATATGTGAGGACTTACTGTAGTTCCTGATACTGTAGATATCGGTTACGGTATGTGTCGATTTCAGATCGTATGAGTAAATGAAAATAAGTAATAGGATTACGAACGCATAACTCACATGAAGCCATGAATTGCTGGAATCACACAAAACGTTAAACCATTCGCACGAATATAAAATTGTAGCTTCGGTCAGTTATGAGGAAACGCGAAAGTCATACCCAAAAAGTTGTGTTACGCATTACATCATCGTCCTCCAGATCACCATCATACCTTCGATGTCGCTCTTCTTGCTCAGATCAAACACTATGATGCGCATCTTGTGTCCCATGCTGAGCATCAACACCGAGCGAGCACTGAGGAGCCTTGGGTATCATTTGCAATGCTGCAATCAACTCACTGGCTTCATATCAGATTTCATGAACGTATCGGGTTGTGTACCTCTATAATCTCCACGATTTTTCAGTATATTTCACCAAATAAAAAAAATAATAATAATGAAAGGATGAATGCGCACAGTGTTGCTCTTCCTCTGTTCGTGCTGATGTGCACACCGTCAAAACAGCTCTTAGGCCTAAGTAGATCGTCTCATAGATACGATAGGAAAAGCTACGATGAATTTCGCATGTTCCAAATAAAATCTGCGAATAGAAAATTAACTTCAGATGGGGAGCCATGTCCATCTAACGAAAATCTGACAAAAAAATCACATTCCTCCACTCTACAAGGGAATAACCAGAAGATATATCCCGATCTAGCTATTTTCCTCATGATAGATAGCTCTCGCATAGAGAATAGCATTACCGCTTTCAAAATGTGCACACGAATAAACGAAAGGGAAATACTGGAAGTTTACTTTATCGGGATTTAATTGCATAACGTATTATCTCGATTTGCCTTTGTAATAGATGGGCATACTTTAAGGTTTGCTTGACGCATCGATTCTCTTTGTTTGAGTGATTATCACAGACACAGTGGCAACGGGAGTAAATGCCGATCCTTTCCAGAACATCTTCATGATAACGCGACGAATCGATTGATTAGTGATGAGAAGCATCGGTGCGGGAGTGAGGTACCTGCGAACCCGAAATAATAATGTCAACTCGGAAACGATTCTCCTAAATGCACGTGCTCTCTCGTCGATTAGATCAACGAGATGAGGAGCGCGCGAATTGTTGAGAGTTGGGTTCCGATTTGTCATCGCTAGCGACGAACGTCTTAGTTTGAACTATATCTCGAGAACACTCACTTCAGATCAGTGAGCCAAGGCATTTGAAAGAAAGCAAAAATGATCGCGAAATAATCATTACCCGCTCCGCTGAAGTTAACATAGAAAACTATCTAAAAAAAATAATGTAATTATCATACAATGAAGTCAACATATTCGAGCGATCAAAAAAACCTCAGTCGAAAGCTCACCATTGCTGACATGTACGGTAGGCTGACAATCATAGTGAGAAAACCGACCAGAAATAAGTTACGCTCAGCGGTATGATTCCTGATTCGAAGCCCGTGTATTGTGCGATTCACAGTCAACAGAATACACGGGTTTTGTAGTCAATTATGCAGATTTCTTGTGCATTTCAAGTGATTGCGTGGGATAAACGAAATGATATAGATTGAATCATAGTACCAAGTCAAACGATATTGACTGTTATTGCCTAGTTGAATCAAGAATGACGAATCTGTGCCCTTTCGGATTCTCCCACTAGATAATGTCAGGGCACACGCATACCTTGTCTGAGAAGTCGCGCAGAGTCGGATTAGACATGCACCGTAGAGGAGGAATGATACGGAGTTGCAAACCACTGTCACAATGACCATGTTGAGCCAAATCGGTTCCTGTGATACCGACTTTTGATGCGATTGGAAACGAGCTTAGGGCTCGGACATGAAATACTGAATAAATATATTATGAAGGGATGCTGTCTCGTCAAGTTTGTTTGATTTTGGCACCCTTCATCTTATTCGGAAAAAATAACGGAGACCGGAGTCTGCTCACCTCTCCCGTGTTGTCCGCTGAATACAGGAAAAAAATCGTATACGTTTCTACGAATATCATGTTGAAATTAGTATCGTTATTGAATAGATGCACGACTGGCGCCAATGAGAGGACGAGGCAAACGGCAATACTAAGGAGCATGGTTCGACGCCAGATCTGACAGATTTATTTATGCATTTAATAATGCGAATTTGCGAGACACAATTGTCGATGTGGTTCCGATTGGTGATATCGAACCGAGACAAGATTCTACTCAAATCCCTTCATTTCTAGATTATCTAGCCGTCGGGAGCGCACGCGGATTGAGGAGAGTCGGTCTCGAATCAACATCACCATTTCCGATTTATATACCGCGAGCAAAATGTGGCTTGATTGGTGACTTCAGAGGATGCAGAAAGTGGTGGGGTCGTGATTGTGATGATTTGAGTGGATGCCTCCATCTAACCTGATCGTGTCGCACAGGGAAGTAGATAGCTGTGAAGCGGTTGGAGGCAAGAACCACGTGCAGAAACTCCGAGAGGCAGTTCAGATAGTAGGCGCCTCTGGTGTATTATATTTATGAATACGTTAATCAGTCCAGTTGCTAATATTTGTTAACCTATTGCGAAATCCCCCCCCCCTCTCTCTTGATTGCGAAATATTGTTCACCGCAAAGTAGGGTGCGACGTAGGAGTTGTCGACGAGATATTGCTAATTTATTTATAATTCATTAAAGCAAATACACACTCACGAGTAAGAGGCAGTCAACCATACACTGTATCCCGTCATTTCATCATATAATCGGTTAGCGAGAGGAGATAGTGGAAGGCGGTATACGAACCACACGAGAAGGCAAGCAGCGATATTCTGAGCGATGAAATCAAATGGGTTACATTAGTTATTGCAAAACGTCGTTTCATGCTGATATGAGGCCGGCTTCAACCCGTCATTTTCAACGGTGAAGCCGACGTTCCTAGTCCGTTTTGTCATCTCTAGTGGGCTCATAACCGTCAACTGACCACGACAGCCAGCATACTGAAGATACTGTAGAAACTTGAGCTGAAGGTTGTCTTTCTGTGCTTGAAGATTGCGGCAAGTTCAATTAGATTGATAAGTATGAGAAGAGGACAGTAAATTGTGTAGAGGAGAAGAGGCCAGTCTTCGCAGCTCATTGTCTCATACATGAGGTCGAATTCCAATCGGTAGGATTATTGAGAGGACTTGCTAGGAAGACATCCGGAATCAGTGAGACATCTTCGTGAATCTTATGAGGCGTATCTGACGAGATTAGAGTAAACGTGATGATTCTCAGACTTTGACTGAGCATAAAGAAAGCACCTATACTACACCAACACTGCCCTACAATTCACACGAGCTATAAAATCATAAATTAATATGAAACTCAACTTGTGAACAATGGCTTTGCCTCTCACAAAAATTGTGCTTTCACTACACCAAAGTCTCAATTATTTCCATATGGCCCATTCCAAGACACGATGATTTCAATCGTGCCATTGGACTCTATTGGTGAAACGGAACATTTGTAAAATTTGGTCCCATATTTGCCTGAATATTATTGCATAATGTGATAAATAATTGAATTGAGGCCATACTGTGATTTTTACACATTGATATGCATGAACCAGTACATTCCAATAAGTCGAGCATGCAGGTGCACGTGCACTTGTTCGTGAGCATCATTCGCACACATGGATGTTTTGATTCCGAGAACTGGGAGTACGTTGTTGCGCGTGAATTTGAATATCGAGTATGGGCAATATGAATGAGCACTGAGTAGAATCCGTCTATTCTTCCCATTGTGGGAATCGTGAAAATGTGAGAAATTACAATGTGAACTTACAATGTTCATCAAAACAATGAACACAATCAGAGAAAATAATGGCGTTTAACAAACTCTTCAAATTTCATCGATGAATTACCGACCTTCATCCCGATGGTTAGCGCAATGATTCCATATTTTGTCAACTTCATAGTACCAGTCTTCCACATCGCCATTTCCATCATCTCAGGGACGACGGGCTTTGTGATGAAATTCTTTCCCACACAGGATCCGCGCTGGCGATCATCGCGCTAATGAAGCAAACCCGGGACGGATTTTGGACGATGGTGACTCGATGGTATCCAATGAGGCAGCAACTGTCAGCAAGTAGTATGATTGCGATCGCTCAGTCGAGCTGCTCATTGTGAACGCGATAACACATTAAATCAGAATTGGTGTATGACAAATATGATTCGTTGAACTGACTATCTAACCACAACACTGCCACAATTCAAGGAATACATTAATCAATTTTCTCTAGCAGTTGTTTATTCTGAGACTGAGGGGGGCAACAAACAGCGTTTTTAGATTAATCACTGAGACCTTTGCAGCCACACTCATTCTATGTCCGACATCATGCCCGACGTGTCTTTTGACGATCAACTGCCTTGGCGGCCGTTGATCCTGCAGATCTCCGGTCTAATATCTGTCGGCTCGTAACTGTATTTACTTCAAGAGCCTGTATGTGATTTTTCGTTCAAAGAATGAACGCGATTCATACGAGTATACACTGGTCTCAGATTATTGATACATTTCCAGATGCTTGGTGTACTCATTGCAATCGCCTGTATAATGAGTGAGTATCTTTTTTTGTTGTAAATTGTTAATTTCGAATTTAAAGGTCGCGGCTGCAGGAAGGAACCGAATCGCCTCAGAGGTGAGAATGGATATACTCTAAGAAGAGCTTTAGAGAACGAGTTAGATTGCTTTAACGGAATGATTCAGTCAATTTCAATTTTGTATTTAATCGATTGTATGTCCCTAGTGAACTAGGTCCTTTACAGATCCCTTCAGCGAAGAATCGGCGAGAGACAGCTCCTCCCGCTCTTCTCACCTATCTGTCGAATCAGTTTGAGAAAAGAAATAGCCGTTTCGTTATTTTATCCACTGAAATTAATAATTAACAGTCGTTCGCTGAATATTTCAGCAACGCTCTCTCTCCGACATTGTCTATATTTTCATAGATTTTTTTGATGTTCGGCATTTTGATATGCTAGTATTTTTTCCGGGACTAGAAAGCAAAGGCATATTTGTGTTGTGGTTGTTCTGTGAACGGTAACCAATTGGTTGCGATTGAGACTGACGATAAATTATTGTTTCACTAGAATTCAATAGACAAAACTATTAGCTCATAATTTTTCACAACCACTCCTCGTGTGAGGAGAGTCACACATTCATGTTATAATATCACACTCACTCTTGTTCAAGATTTCGTTGCGGACTGTGCGTGGATAAAATTAGAAAATATGCGACGTTCAGCTGAAGGAGAGGTGAACAGTGAGTGTGTACTCGTTATGCCCATTCGATACCGACCTCTCATAAATTTGAGTGCTCTCAAGATTCTATGACCAGGAGAACACGAACAGAAAGGAGAGTCAGTCCCTTGTGTTCATATCTGGTGTGAACGAATGCCTTCTTCGCCGAACATTCATCGTCTCGTTACAGATTATGATGACGAACAAGCAGGGGGAATGATAATGACCAACATAATACTTCATTTCACACACTTTCGCGCCACTCCATCGGCCTATAGAGAGTGTGAACGGAAAAGACGGCGAACCGTATTTCTATGGTAACTGTAATGAGCAACAGAACACGAGAGTGGCAGGGATGACGAGGTAGCCGAGGAAGTGTTTCGATGATCACACTCAACTACTCCGCACCATGAGGATGATGGCAATGAGTAGAGATACATAGTAATCACGCAATGCAGCGCGCGAAGGTCAAAAGCTCATGCTGATCATTTGGGATTACAAACCAATACAATTATATTGTCGTTCTCGTTCTGTGAATACTAGGAACCACGTCGAAACCTCCTTATCGTGCCCGTTGAATTATCCCGTCTGTGAATGTTTGGCTCCTACATTGCACGAGTTGTTACACTGCACTGCATTACTCGTTTGTTTGCTCGTGTGAAGTCTTGCAATTAAAAAAAAAACCGAAGTGAGTTCAGCAAACTTATTTGTGCGTTGTCGAATTCCCAATCGAGAGTTACCCGGTGAGTTCCCTCATTCAATGCGAATCATCGAACATAGTTTATTGATTGCTGACATGAAGGAAAGATATCCGAACTCAAATACCATCAACGCGTCGGAAAACGCAAATTGCTTTAAAATTTTATAGCTCACGAGATTGCATGTTCATCAGCTAACCTCGCTGCTAAGATGTACTCGAGAAATATTGCTCGAAAGTTTCAACCGGTATTGTTTTAAACCATAAATAACACCAAATGCCTCCCGACAGCACACACTCCTCATTTCCTTTATCTACCTTTCATTTGCTAATCACTGTTGAGAAATTAGGTCTCGAAATAAACCAAGGCCCAACAAAAGGTGACGGAAATATTGTTCGTCATCGAGAAGCAACGACCGATAACTCGTTGTTATAAATAGTAAATATCACCCCGTTCACTGGAGTAGAAACCGTGAATTTGACACCGTTGAACTATTACTTTGTAAAATGCCGTGACAAGGTGTGTCGCTCTTTGATTGAAGGGGTGTGGCTACCGCTAACACCTTGCCTTCGGAATTACGAGAGCTGTATGTAGTCTCATTTCGTGAGTCACATGTCTTTTCATCGGGAACAGTTTCTCTGCTGATATCGCCCGATTAGAATAGAATAGATTTATCCGCACAGTTGGAATTGTTGTGGGGTGGGGTGGGGAGGGGGAGGAGGGATGGAACAAGTAGAACAATATAATGTGTGAGATAGGGGAATCTAAGCGAGTAGAGTGAGCAAGTTTACAGATCATCCAACCTCCTTACACATCACATTCATGAACTCTGCATAGTTTGTAGGTATCTTTCCTTTTCGAAGTACGTCATACAGTACTTTACCTACTCTGTTCGCAAAACTGTACTCGCGAATCTTAGTTCTAAATTTTTCTCGACACACTTTGAAGCCTGCGCCTCTGAGATTAGATTTGGATAGAACAAGAAAATCGTTTCTGAACCGGGACAATCTCGAATTCCCGAACAGCATTTCATAAGCTAGTTTGAAGTCATTGACCTTACGACGGTACATCAACGTATTGAGTTTGAGCATCTCGTTTCGTTCCACTGGTAACGGTCTGTTTTCAAAGTTGTATCCCAAACATTTGTAGCTAATCAGCCTCGTCACTTTGTTTTGAAGCTGTTCGAGTTTACCAGCTTCTCTATCAAAAACTGGGAAAGCGACGCTAGGACTGAATTCTACCATAGGCCTAACGTAGGTAGTGTATGCATTGACCATTACTGCAGCATTGTTGGTGCTGAGTCCACGGTAAATTAGGTTGGAACGGAGCGCAGCTTTTTGGATCACTATGTCAAAGTGTTCTCTGAATGTCAACTCGTTATCAATCTGAATGCCTAGATCTCTCATCGACGATTTCTGATCGATTGGAATGCCACTCAAATAATACTTCGATAACTGATTTCCATTTCCTAAGTGGAGCACATTGCACTTCTCACTTGCAATACTCAATTGCCAAATGTCGCTCCACTCCAGGATGGAATCAATACATTGCTGAAGTTTCAGAGGACCACTTGACTCATCTTTTTCGAATGATAGGAATATTTTAAGATCGTCTGCAAAAGTAAAGCTTTTGCACCCATTCCTTTCTATAACCTGCGATAAATCAGCAGTAAATAGATTGAATAGGAGAGGACCCAGAACTGATCCTTGTGGGACTCCACTAATGACCGGTCTTGATTCCGATAATGTCGTTTTGACTCTCACTTTGAATACTCTGTTTGATAAGTATTCCTCAATCCATCTCACGGTCAGCAGTGGAAAGCCCATTTTGGAAATCTTTTGAATCAACTTTGGATGGCTCACTGTGTCGAATGCTTTGGCATAATCAAAGTATATCACATCGACACACCTGTGCTCATCAATTGCTTTGGACCATTCATTGACCACTTCGATCATTTGTGTTTCAACTGAGCGTTTTTTTCGAAAGCCGAACTGCGTGTCAGGGAAGAGACCGTAGCTCTCACAGTCAGCAATCATTTGCTTAGCAAGGCATTTCTCAAATACCCTACAGAAGAAGCTTGTGATTGACACAGGTCTGTAGTTTGACGGGTTTGAAAATGGAGCTTTTTTTGAGAGGTGTTATTGTTGAAGAGCGCCACCGGTCGGGAACTTGTGATAATTCATACGACTTTCGAAAAATGATCTCAAGAGCACCAGAGAGAGGGACTGCAGTTGATTTAATGAAAATCATAGATATATTATCTGGAGTTCGACACGATGATGCTTTCCACTTTTCAATGAGCTCACAAATTTCAAATCGACAGAAGGGGTCTCATAAAAATTCGAAACTTTCTCTCTTTCATGAGAAAAAGATGGGGTATCACCATTGTCTTTGATGAAAACCCTTGAGAATGTCTCTGCCAGTAATTCTGCCTTATCGCTGTCCGACTCAATTTGATGGTTTGATTCATCTATGAGACAGTCTACAGCAGAAGTACATGCATTAGAAAGTTTCGATTTTATGTAACAATAGAATTTCTTCTGGTTCGTAGTCTCTATGATTTTTCTCTCGTAATTGTGGTGGTACTTAGTCACTTCCTGGATATATTCGGTATGAAGCTTTTCAAAACGTTTCTTTGACGAAGGTTTTCCGTCATTCAAAAACGTTATCCAAGCATCGTGACGTTTCTTGGAGAGTCTATGAATATGACCAGGCAGTGGTTTCCCAGTTGAATCTATCCTCATCAAAGGGACAGATTTCTCGATTATTTCCTCGAGTAGATGAATTAACTTCTCATACATCTCATTCACAGTTTCACTCACATTGAAAAACAGAAGCCAGTCAATACTAGAAAGCAAAGAATTTATCGCAACATAGTCCGCTTTTCAAAAATTCTTTACATACTTTGATTATGCCAAAGCATTCGACACAGTGAGCCATCCAAAGTTGATTCAAAAGATTTCCAAAATGGGCTTTCCACTGCTGACCGGGAGATGGATTGAGGAATACTTATCAAACAGAGTATTCAAAGTGAGAGTCAAAACGACATTATTGGAATCAAGACCGGTCATTAGTGGAGTCCCACAAGGATCAGTTCTGGGTCCTCTCCTATTCAATCTATTTACTGCTGATTTATCGCAGGTTATAGAAAGGAATGGGTGCAAAAGCTTTACTTTTGCAGACGATCTTAAAATATTCCTATCATTCGAAAAAGATGAGTCAAGTGGTCCTCTGAAACTTCAGCAATGTATTGATTCCATCCTGGAGTGGAGCGACATTTGGTAATTGAGTATTGCAAGTGAGAAGTGCAATGTGCTCCACTTAGGAAATGGAAATCAGTTATCGAAGTATTATTTGAGTGGCATTCCAATCGATCAGAAATCGTCGATGAGAGATCTAGGCATTCAGATTGATAACGAGTTGACATTCAGAGAACACTTTGACATAGTGATCCAAAAAGCTGCGCTCCGTTCCAACCTAATTTACCGTGGACTCAGCACCAACAATGCTGCAGTAATGGTCAATGCATACACTACCTACGTTAGGCCTATGGTAGAATTCAGTCCTAGCGTCGCTTTCCCAGTTTTTGATAGAGAAGCTGGTAAACTCGAACAGCTTCAAAACAAAGTGACGAGGCTGATTAGCTACAAATGTTTGGGATACAACTTTGAAAACAGACCGTTACCAGTGGAACGAAACGAGATGCTCAAACTCAATACGTTGATGTACCGTCGTAAGGTCAATGACTTCAAACTAGCTTATGAAATGCTGTTCGGGAATTCGAGATTGTCCCGGTTCAGAAACGATTTTCTTGTTCTATCCAAATCTAATCTCAGAGGCGCAGGCTTCAAAGTGTGTCGAGAAAAATTTAGAACTAAGATTCGCGAGTACAGTTTTGCGAACAGAGTAGGTAAAGTACTGTATGACGTACTTCGAAAAGGAAAGATACCTACAAACTATGCAGAGTTCATGAATGTGATGTGTAAGGAGGTTGGATGATCTGTAAACTTGCTCACTCTACTCGCTCAGCTGATTGCAGAGAGGGCGTGCAAGTGCGTACTCCAGTCGACATTGAATTGTTCGACCTGATTGTAGCGAGTTCCGTGGAAGGATACATGAAGCCTGACAACCAAATATATGAGGTAGGTCACATAATAGAGGTGTCGTAGTGCATGACGAGCAGTGAATCATTCCAACACGAGACCACTCGTATCGTACGTGCCTTTTTGACCGTTGGTCTCTGCTAATATAGCAGATACGAAAAATCATGTTTATGTGAAAATATGCGTTCTTTGAGACACTATGTGTACTGATAACGAGCGCGTCTGGCGATGCGCATTATCGAAAAAAACATAGCTTTGCACCTCATTCAGATCGTCCAGTCTCGTCTCCCGTCTAATATCTCACCCCATGAATGCATCTTCCTCGATGACAATAAGGTCAACATCCGGGAAGCGGAGGAATTCGGATGGAAAGCGATTCTAGTACGTTCACGACTCTTTTGAAAGAGCGGAAAGACGTTTATTTCCAAAATGTGATGTCAAAATGTTAAGGTGGATCCTCATAACATCGACAAAGCGATTAACGACCTTGAAGGACTGCTCAACACTACTGATCTTAGTCACTAGAAGTCTCCACTTTAACCCTCGTCGCTGACCTGGACGCTATCATGTTGCTTACATCATCACCCAAATTGCCGTTTGTGCATTCATTTTGATCGATGATTATGCAATTTATTGTGATAATATTATGGTTGATGATAATTAAATATGTTAATTTCTGTTCCTATTATTAGTTCAAAGTGATAATATTATGCTTACTCTCTTGTATTCTTAAATAAACTTTATTTATGACATTTTAAAATGAAGAACTTGTTGCTTACAATTAGTAGCATTACTATGCGCGGCATTACTGCGTGACATTACTATTAGTACGTGAGATTGTAAGGACATTCTTAAGAAAGCGTTTTTTTGTCATTTATAAAGTGGACTTTTGCTTAGTGGCATTACTAGGAGTACGCTGTCGTTACTAACAGTGCGATTTCGTCGTCTTTATCATTGCTTACTGGAATCTCGTCTGATGAGGTACGCGCAAGTTATCGATGTTGTCGAGTATTTCAACTATGGTAGGTCATTAGAATTCGATCACTCATACTTTCAGTATTGTGCAACCGTTTATGATGTTGTGTCCTTAGTATGTACAACGTTGGATTCGTAATTGAGAGATGATCAGAGATCAGGCTCTTCATTTCGTGTACTCTGTTGAGCGGTGAACCGCCAAACAAACTAAAACGATTGAAGAGATTAGTATATGCTTACAATACATTCTTTGAAGTTCTTGGCCTCATTTTCTACATTTTTCTATTATATTGTCTCGTGTTTCGAACAAAGATCGATCTCGGCGCCTATCGGTATCTGCAGGTTTGGTTACGAAAATGTATTCAGTCGCAAACTCTCGAATGCAAACAGACACTTATGGTCACAGTTGATGCGTCTTACCCAACGGTTCAGATGCTCATTCGAGAGGTAAGGCCAATTATTTTTAAAATATTAAAATATTAATATAATTCAAAGAGAAAACAATTAAGCGGGACTCATGAGTGTAAGCGGGCATTACTTTGAGATGTATGATAATTGACAAAATTTAGTCATATTCCTACACGCACATCGTGTTACATGGAAAATCGCACAAAATGAGACATTCAGAGAATGATAACTGGTGACGGCGTTTTCGCTATATTCCCCACAAGTTCGTATGGCATAAATAAAGTATCCGTAGATAATATGGCTGAGTATTATTTCCGATTTGAGGCAATGCTATGCGTATACTTTTCCCTTGCTACACTATCGTTCATCTTGGTCGACTACAGTTTTCTGTACCGAATGTGGGCTCTGAAGTCGTGAGTTTCTTTTTGTCAGAGGACTGTGTGGATATGTTTATTGTAATTTGGGAATGTACTTCGCTAGTTTCCTGAGTACGTGCTTATGGAAACTTTATAATTCATTCGAATTGTTTTTTTTTCGATGAAAAGATGTTTCTGATGTAAATTATTAGACCGTTTCACTTTATATTTCTCAATTTCGCACTCCACAATATTTGTATTCAGACCCTCGCGACTTGATCTATTCGCTAAGCCTATTTTCATCGGCCTCCTATTACTCATAGCACTAACGGAAAACACAGTGTGGTAAGGTTATCTCTCTTCATCACATATATCGCAGTAATCGAAAATTCTTATTTAGATAATTCCTATTTTTAAATATTTTTTAATCGGGTGAAACGGGCTCTCACCGGTTTCCAAAGATGCTGTACTGCGAAATTGATTTAACCTGTAGATTTCTTAATAGACGTTGATGCCTCGCCTATTTTGCTCATATCATGATTTTTTTAAATGGGGTCAAAAATTAATTCATGAATATTAAAGTTACCGGTCGGGCCGTCTTGAGAACATTTTGATTTGTTCCGGACCCCAGGCTGAGTGCCTGGCTTCATAATGTATCATATCAACGCCCATTAAGTATCGAAGCTGTTAGTACACATTACGAAGGCAGCGTAGGGGGAAGGGTGGTGACTATCATCAGACACGGTGTGGATAGATATACACTATAGTATCTATACAAGCGATTAGAAACTGAGCTAAACGTCCACACACGAACAATTTCAAAGGTTTGCTGCGATTAACTGGCTCTACGTTCCCACTGAGTCGGGGAGACTCCGATTGCGCGAGTTCGCACTGCTCGAGTACGGTGTCGACACTATGAGCCAGCCAATGATCATGGGTGATTATTTCCTGATGAGTAAGGGGATATAAAAAAATTGTATCCGAAGGAAACCATACAAAACTGAACAACTGCATACGTACTCACACCCTTCATTAGTTAGGAGACTATTAGCAATTATATTGTACTTAGCTTCGGGAAAAGGAATATTAGGAAACCAGCTTAGATAAATCAAAGGGAATATACATTAACGCGTCGTAGAAGACGCAATACTCGATCTTAAATTATCAATTGCATATCAGGAGGATGGCTCTCTCAACATCCTACCAGCCTGTGCGATCAGCGTGATTTTCGCTGTGCTGATCGTGCTTTTCGGCTTCATGGTGTACGCATTGCGTGTAATTATCCATCAACTAAGAACCACTCAACTCATCTCGAATACATCGATTCGCCTTCAGAAACAACTGGTTGTCACGCTATGCTTACAGGTGATGCGTGCACATTCACTTTTTCTCACCCTCACGGAACTGTAAACCATAAAATCCGAATTTCGATAGATTTCAGTTTCAACATAAGCCTTTGGGCAAACAACTGAAGGCTTCAGTTGATTCAGAATTAAAAATTACCATGTGAACAGTTTTTGAGCATATTCGATTTGTTTGTTGTGGTCGAAACCAAAGCGCCAACGGTTCCTCAAACCGGGGTTTCAGACTCTCATCCCTTTCATCTCGCTCTACATTCCATGTGGACTGGTGATCTTCTTTCCCCTAATCGGCGTCGACGCTCGATTGATTACCCGTATCGGACCTCTTCTCATTAGCTCCTTCCTTCCCCTGAACATCCTCGCCACACTCATTTCGATGACCGAATATCGCCGAGAAATGGTTCGAGTGATGCTGCTGGGATGCCCCCAACCACCTCCAAGCACATTGATCAATCCAATAGGACATTCATTCACATTTACAAGTGTGTCGTGAACTCGATTGATTCGCAAATATAATTGACCATTGAGAAAAATATATAAAAACTTATCAGAACAAAAGGCATTCAGAAGTTCATTTCTGGAATCCCGTTCTCCCGACTATATGGTTGGGCATGCATAGGGGCACATACCTCCTTAGCCTGCACGTTTCCGCTGAATATCATTAGTGTTAAGAGACGTTCCACGGTTTAGTGAAGCTTTTGAGCTGGGTCGACGGATGACTTTTTTGCAACCTATACCAATAAGTTCAGGGTGAAATCCCCATACCTAGAGCTGATAGCTGGCCCAATATGAGAGCTTGGGGTGCATCCTCCGGGAAGTGCCAGAGGTGTCCCAAAAAAAGTCGAAAAATTCATCCCTAAATAAAATACGTTCTTATAGGTTTTTCGAATGTATTTTATGATGAAAATAACGAAAAACATAGTTTGGAAGCGATAGGACATCGTTAAAAAGTCGAAAAATCGAATTTTCGTAATTTTTGTATCACCGTGAAAAGTTTTTCAATTTATCCCCATTTTTTATTGCAGATTCGGATTCTACGTGCAAAAGTACCCAGGGTGCCATTTTCTCACGCCTTCTCGAGTTAGAGCTCGGATTTCCGCAATTTCCCGCCCGAGGGTCACTCGGAGGCTGGCGAGAGAACGATGAAGATAAATTTCATCATTCGGAAACGATACAGACACATATTCATCAGATTTACACTTCATTTATCGTTCTTAAGCTTTTACGTTCATCTAATGAGGTTGTGATATCGAGAAAACACGAAAAAACTGAAAATTCGAAAAATCACTTGTTTGAAATCTCAAAATTTCAAAAATTCATAAGTCAAGTATTTGAGCTTCGAATGGCGTATTCTCAACGGGAAATCATGTGGATATGAGTTATAAGCAATATCTGAGCTTTTGGGACGGTTTCTAGAGAAAAAGTTTTAGTCGAAAAATTTCTCGATTTTCTCGACCAACCGAAAAATGACATTTTCAAAAAAATTTCTAAAAAAAAAAAACTCAATGCCGAGTGATTCTCAGTTGAGAAAACACCATTTGAAGCTCAGATACATGACTTATGAATTTTTGAAATTTCGAGATTTCGAAAAACTGATTTTTCGACTTTTTCCGTTTTTCGTGTTTTATCGATATCACAACCCCACAACTTCAACATAAATGCTTGATAACGATAAATGGAATGAAAATTTGATATAAAAGTGAGCGTATCATTTTGAAATCTCGAAATCTCTCATCATCGTTCTCCAGAAACCGTCAGTGAGAGTCTCGGGCGGAAAGCTGCAGAATCCGAGCGCATGAATGAAAAAACGTGAAAATTTAACACAATAGGTAGATTTGCACGTAGAATCCGAAAATTCAATAAAAAATTTCCGATGACATTAAAAAAATTTCACGGTGACACAAAAACAACAAAAATTTGATTTTTCTACCTTTTATCGTTGTCCTTTCGCTTCCAAACTATGTTTTTCGTTATTTTCAACGAAAAATACGCCAGAAAAACTTATGAGAACGTATAGAACTCCCAAGATTTATTTTAAATAAATAAATAAATCTTGGGAGTGTAACCCCTTTGGGTCGAAAATTTTTTTTTATAAAAATGTTGATCTTTGCTCTCCAAAAATCGATAAATTCAAATTTGAGATTTCAGTATAATGTAACATATCAGTCGAAAGAGCAGGAAAAACTATGTTAGATGGTAGAAGGAAACTTAATTTGAGCTATTTCGACGCAAGTTTTGACTCAAAAGGTAAAAATTTCGATAAGTTTTGGTAAAATTCGATATGGATACCCACGATGATATGATTTGCTCATCTCCATATTAAGATATTTTGTGTAATTTCTAATGTAGAATCAGATGAAACTCTATTCCAGGCATATCTATTAGGACATTGTATCGAAATCATCATTTTTCCGTGCCTACTCACCAATTCGAGATGTCGATTTTGATAGTTTTTTCGGATATAACCTTTCTCATTCGTTGTTTCATGAGCTGTCGTATAGAAATTTGGAATCAGCACGCAAAAATACACCAGAAACTCATATGGATATTTTTTTTCGAGGTATAATTTGCAAACTAGAGCTCATAAGAATTTGAAAAACTTGTAATTTTTGGAATTGTGATAATTATCCATATGAGGCTGTTTGCGAAAGGGTCAACAAGTAAAAATTTCACAGGCAAAAATTTCGAAATGCGCAAAAGTTGGTTCTAGGGGTAACTTTTGATTCTGAATCGACTGGCGTTTTCAGTTTTTCGATTTGAGCCTTCTGAATCCCTGCACGACCTGACGTCGATTTGGCTAAAATCTTGTTCTGCGATAAAAACTGCCCCGGGAATGGTTGAAATGGCCAATAATCTCGCGTACCCGAACAGAATGTGAAACTCTTTCGAATGAGCTTTTGTTCGAGATTCTATATTTTCTCGCTTTCGAGAAAATGCAACTTCTTGACTCCTTGACTAGAGCGAATAGTGGAATATACTATTCGAACCGCCTTGTGACGTAGATTCTAAGGGTATATACATGTTTGGGTTTTAAAGGTAAGCAAATATGACTTTTGGCACCTTTTAAGCTTAAAACTTGCTTTTTTGTAGAAAAATAACTGATATGATCATAAACAATAGTGCAAAAACACATTTTCAGAACCCACGGACAAATTCGGAATGATTTCTCACGAAACATGACCCTCAGGTTCGACTCCCCACCGATGCATGATCTTTTGCAAAAAAAATTTGTCCCGAAAACTATTGAAAAGCATCAGTTTACTTCCATAATGTGTTGTTTGACTATTATAAACAATCATATCACTTATTTGTCTACAAAAAAGCCAGTTTTAAGCTTAAAAAGTGTCATGTTTTCTTACTTTTAAACCTCAAACATGTATATACCGTTAGAATCTACGTCACAAGGCGGTTCGAATAGTATATTCCACTATTCGCTCTAGTCAAGGAGTCAAAAAGTTGCATTTTCTCGAAAGCGAGAAAATATAGAATCTCGAACAAAAGCTCATTCGAAAGAGTTTCAAATTCAGATTATTGACCATTTCGATCATTCTCGGAGCAGTTTTTATCGCAGAACAAGATTTTAGCCAAATCGACGTCAGGTCGTGCAGGGATTCAGAAGGCTCAAATTGAAAAACTGAAAAGGCCAGTCGATTCAGAATCAAAAGTTACCCCTAGGACCAACTTTTGCGCATTTCGAAATTTTTGCCTGTTCCCTGCACTTGTTGACCCTTTCGCAAACGGCTTTATATGGATAATTTTTTTCGAGATGAAATTTTTTTCGATTTTGGCCATTTTTCACCATGTGGTCCCCCCTTATGGTCCGTTTTAGGTCGAAAAATTGGGCAAATTAAGAGCTATCGTCATCAAACTTTGGGGATGATCAGGGATTATGGTAGGATCATTTTGAGCTTTTGAACTAGTGTCTAGCATGTCTATGAACAAAAATCCATTTTTTCGGGATCCATCTTTGAGCACTTCTGTAGCCAATGTGCGATAGAGCAACAACTTCAAAAAGTTTTTCTGGGTGGCTCTCCTGCTGATCTTAAATATCAGAAAGTTTGGTGGTCAGGGAAAAATCCATTGATGAATTATTTTTTTTGAAAAAAAAAAGATTGATTTTGACTTCACTACGCAACAACCAGGAAGTTATGTGATATCCCTATGGCATATACCTAACAAATAAATAGTGTCCGGTGACTTATGGGCGCGACTGTATATCCTCTCAAAATTTCAGGGAGATTCATGAATTCTCCGCGTCTCAATCAATGTTTTATGTAAATTAAGATATCTTATCATAAGTTATGATCAACGGTTCGCATTATTTCGCATTGGTTGTAGGAGGTGCCCGCGGAACGGCAAAGCCACGATAAGATCTACCGCTCTCTCACCGTACAAATGATGTTGCCTCTCGTGTATTTATTCGGAGAGGCGCTATGGCTGCTCGACTTTGCGGGCGTGATCGACTTGCGAATCTTGCACCGATTGGTAGTGCATTTATAGACTAGTGCATTTATTGTGAGTGTTGTTGCATAAATCTTGACCGTTGACCCGACCTACCCAACTAGCGACAATGCATCACTTTGCTTTTTTCGGGGGCTATTTCCATTGGGTGGGTATGCTTAATCATGAGCGACTATCCTCCATTCGAAATATCTCTCGCTGATCGGAAACATAACAGAGCACGCTTGATGAGGATAGTCGAGCCGATTCGCCATCACTAGTGGATACCAGTAGTCTTGAGAGGCACATTCTGCCACATCGTACCAAACTCATTCTCGATTTGCTAAAAAAAATATTAAGACTAAATTTAGAATTTTTGGGAATTTGAATTATTTTTGTCGATACGTGCTTACTACAAGTGCATACAGCTAGACTAGTGCATTTATATTGTTTTAGAAATTGTGGCGGTATCATAATTTCAGTTAAGTTCAAATGTCGCTCTCCTCTCTCCTCTGGCCAACATGTATTACATTCCGCCTTACAGAAAGTATGACTTTAAATTTTTGTATATATTCAAGTACATGTTTGAAGATATCTGCTGTCACTCAACAGTTCGTCATCCACAACCCAAAGTATGAACTGAACAAGCCATTGATCTGTCGCACTCATTGCAGTGGTAATCAACATCAAGCCTTCATCAAAATGACCTTCATTAACCAGGAACAATCCTTAAATATTAGCTCGATCTTCGAAATATTTGGTAAATTATTCTAATCAATTCTTCGCACAGTAACCTGTCTCATTATCATACCGTAGCAGTTTAAATGTTGAATTTATCATCATTTATAAACATGTGCAAATTATGTCTTTTTCATGCATCCGTTACAGTCTAGATTATATTTTACGACAATAAATGTGGCCGAGTATAATCGAACACAAACAATATTATTTACATCTCTCGGGTCATGTGAGCGCCGAAAAGTGATTTGAGAAAAACCATGTACTTAACACTACCTCTTCAACACTACCTCTAAAAAAATCAACGACTTGAACGCTTTCGGCAGCCGAAACGGCTCGGTTCCCGACCCTTGAGCGCCAAAACAAATGCATGCCCAGAGGTGAAATTGCATGGGGAATCTTATGAAAAAGTTTATTTTGCCCCCTCTGACCAAAAATTTTTCGAAGTGGCCATTTTAAAACTTTGGGTGGACTCAACTTTTTTTTCCAGACGAGCTACCTCTTCACTTCCAATTGGAAAAAGTCTTATCTCATCGAGATCTTTCAGAATTACTATATATTTTTGGGTCTCCGAAGCGCCGTTCATGAGATATGAAAACTGACAGCACATCATAAAGTGTGCCACAGGGAATGGGGTTTTGAAGATACGGCTTTCTAAGTTCGATTGCCGAACTCTACGTCCAAAGTTGACTCTAGGGCCAAATTTTGAGCATAGGTTGCAAAATCGTTGTACGGCCCTATCTCCATCATATCGGAAATCCTGTGCTTTATCCCATCCATATCCCCTCCCATGAGGTATTGGTAATCTAATTAAGCCTGAGCTTTTTCCTTTTTTTTGAAAACAAGTATGAATACTTGAAAAACTGCGAAAATCGCAGGTTTTCGGACAAAAATTCCATATTATTTTTTTCCTATTCTCTGCTCTTTCTGATCAAAGAGGGGGTGTTAGATACATACTTTTTCTCAAATCTCTTCTCGGCGCTTCTTGTAGAAATCGGTATTAGGAAAGTTACATTACTTTTTTGGAAAACCGACCGCCCCGCTCCAGCGCATAGACGAGGAATGACATCATCAACATATCAAATGTTGCCCTCTGCCTCCTCATTCGAAATCTTTTTGGGAATTGTTTCTAGCACAATTTTAAAGCGAGTTATGGTCGTTTTCGTGAGTCGATTTTGGCCTAAAATTTCATAGAGTCCCTAATTTGACCTACCAATACTCAGAGATGAGACGAGATATCAAAATTCCACAAACGTAGTTTGAAAGAGCATCATCGAAAGTACTTAAGTTTCACTTTTGTGCAAGATCGGTGATACAAATTTCTACCTCCGCAGTATGGCCCTTTCTCTCGAATCTCTCGCGTAAGAATCAGATAAGAATCCTCTCATAAGAATCAGAAAAGGCTCAACAAGCTAGAGAACAGGTAACAAATAATGTATGCTCGAAAGTTGGTCCTAGATGTATCTTTCGATTCTGAATCGAATGGCTACTTCCGATTTTCTATCTGAGCCTTCTGAATCCCGGTACGGCGCGACCTCAATTTGGCCTAATTCTGTTTCTGCGATAAAAACTGGTCCGAGAAGAGCAAAATTGGCCGAACTCTCGCGACCCGATCATAATTTTAAGCTCTACAAAATGAAACTTTGGGTGAAGCTCTATCTCTTTTCGTTTTTGAGTTATGATTGTTTTTTATCTACTTGCGGCGCGGGAAAAATACTTTCACATTAGATAAAATACTTTCACATTAGACGTTTTCCTGATCATTTTGTTATAGGGGGTCAAAGGGATATCTCTGTGAAAAGTGCTTTTTTGGACCATTCTCTGATTCCAACTCGCTGTTTTTGAAAAGAAAGTTACCTCTGGGGCCAACTTTTGAGCATATGTTATTTTTTGCTGTGCCAATTCTCCATTCTCCATTCTCCATTCTTGCGCTCGTGACGGGCTGTCGGTCCCCTCCATTCGTCTCACCCCGCCCCATTCCGACCCAGTTTGAAGAATCCTCACCCGTCAGCTTGGGCAACCCGGTGAGAATCGCCCACTTGGTACGCTTCAAGAGGAGACCCCGGATGGGTATCAACCGACTCAAGTGATCTACCGTCAAGAAAGGCCCCGATCGTCAAGTCTGCCTCGTGAGTCAATCAATAGTCCACGTCAGCACTCACTCGCCATCATCGGAGGCTGGATGATCTACTTCAAAGCTCAATGGAAATCGACCAAGACCATTCCAATAGTTGACCCAACAAGCCAAAGAAGATTTCCTCATCCCTTGACCCCGACAACTTGAAATCGAAGATCCCACTCCCTCCCTAACGAAGCTACCATCCTGCAGGCCCAGTGCCTTGAGGACAGGATAAAATCTGTATCTGTATCTGTGCCAAACCCCCTAAATTTTGCTCGATTCTTACACAAACGCCCTCAGATGTGTGCTCATGAAAACAAGAACGAGGAAAGTTATGCTTGAAAAAGTCGAAAATTGGTTAAAATCGCATGTTTTGGACGAAAGTCCTGCCTTTATTCCCAATACTCCGATCTTTCTGATTGAAGAGGTAGTGTTAAGTACATGGTTTTTCTCAAATCACTTTTCGGCGCTCACATGACCGATGTAAATAATATTGTTTGTGTTCGATTATACTCGGCCACATTTATTGTCGTAAAATATAATCTAGACTGTAGCGGATGCGTGAAAAAGACATAATTTGCATGGGCGAGGAAACAACATACCAGCGGGTAATAGAGAAATAAATGAACAAGATAGATAAAGAAAATGGTTCCACTCACTTTTGACTCTTTAGAGAATTGGGTCACATCTATCTAAGGGCGGAAGCTGAGCGCAGACGTCAATTATATGAATATCACGCGCGTCCCCTCACCACCCCCTGTTTTTAATGCGTGCTTTTAGTGATGTCGAGCAAAATGGTCATATCAGTGAAGATCTTCTACACCGCGATCTTCCACAAATCGTCATCACTAAAATCACGCACTTTAAAAATAAATCCAAATTTCATTGTGGTCTTGAGCGCGGTGTAGACGACGTCCAATGATAAATTACTGACCGTAAGCAGCTCTAAATGTTCTACACAGAGCAGTGCTTGAAGCATACAAATAGAAATAGAAATATTATCAACATAGAAATCTCGTCATAACATCTCAACTTTATTGCGTGTCTTCTCTGTGGGTGAGGGAATCGACCTCCGACCCCACATGGTAACTAGCTACCGAAGATATTTTTGAATGAGTCTGCGTCATACCTGTGCAACACTGGCGGCGACCCTTATTAGACCATGTGTGTCAGTTCATGATAACCGGATTACTGTATTTTGAGCTACGGTAGGATCTGGAGTTAATTTATTGTACTTTGGGATATGGTACTCGGGGTCGAAAAATGACCAAATCCATGACCTCTATGACCCATGACCCATGATCTATGACCCATGACAAATCCATGACCCATGACCATTGATTAAATCCATGAATCCTATACATGGTTGCACAAGGGTGTCTGACACCCCTGCGCAACCACGGTGTTTTGGGTTACTGTAGAATGCGGAGTTATTGTAGTGCAATTTAGGATATGGTACTTGGGAAACGACCACTGAACTATTTTTTGTGCCTATGACCCTCCATACGTGGTTGCGCAGGGGTGTCTGACACCCATGCGCAACCATGTATAGGGGGTCATGGATTTGGTCATTTTTCGACCCCGAGTAGCATATCCCAAAGTGCACTAAATTAACTCCACATTCTACCGTAACTAGAAATACCGCAATCCGGTTATCATGAACTGACATATTGGGTTGAGGAATAAGTAACGCTCGTTTTTGAGCATCGTGTTTGGGCTCATATATCTCCCGCCAATCAAATCTAAACGAGCTGACTTTATTGCATTTTTTCAGGGTATGCTCGAGTATCATAGCCGTTATTATTAGAAATATCACGCTTCCTGTGTAGGAGAGAAATTTAGATTTCAATGTACCTGATAATTTTCGAAAATTTTAGATTTTTTTCGAAATTGTGTAATTTAACGTGGAAACTGTTCGGTAAATTCACACATTCTCAGGTGAGCAGCCCGATACTACACCTCTTCCATGGTGAAGTGAGAATGGTGCTCGATTCATTGTGGTATTTTTATAGACGTTTCAAGGGGAACGTTCGTGAAAAATTGCAGTTCACTTAACATATTTCTCTACCTTGAGGATCGAAGGTGCTGGCCTATACACTAGTGCGCTCCAGTCACTCACTATGGAGCTATATTATCACTATAAACATTTGGTGCTACTTATGCTCCTATTTGAAAAATAACAGTTTTCCAAAAATATTATTTTGTGACGGAATCAAAAGAAATGCGTGTTTTGAGGACTTTGGATTAAACCATACCCAACACATAGTAGCCATTCTATAATTGTGGCCACTTGGTGGATGATAGTGCAAAAGTTGCTCGTCCATTTAACCATCTAAGGCCTTACATTCAATTAGAACGGTTTACAGGAAATAGCAATAAATTTCGATTTCGAGGCTTGTTTTTCTTTATCGGACTTACGAGCAATTTAACTCATAAAGAGAATGCTCCACACTTAGCAAAATTCGTCCATATTTTCAACAGGAAAGGTACTCCACATTCAAGCATAATTGAGGTCTTTAGATCTATTGCTAAGAAAACGCGGCTAGCAAAACTTCTTTCGGTCAGTAACTGAAAATCCTACACTCTCGTTCGGCACATATCTCACACAGGCCTTTACTTGGATATTCCTCTGAATATCATCAGTGTAATGTATAACCATGATACTTTACTACTGCAGCTTAATTGTGGCTCAATAATTCTTCTTCCCTCAGTGCTGACCTGTCAAAATCTCAGGGTGAGGTGCGACAACTTTGAATTGAGCCAGCCATTGTGATCGCCTAAATGATCGGAGATATATGATATAGTGTGCGCTAAAGAGAGTATCCAAGCCCTTATCGATCATCAAAAACCGGATAATAATTGCACAATTTAGAAAGACGGGAGAGGTCATAATCTGAAATTGGAAAAACGAGCATTACTTATTCCTCAACCCGATACATGATCCAAAAAATGGTCGCCGGCAGCGTGCACAGCTATGGTCTGCGTTTATACGTCCATTAGGCAGCACGAGTGATTGTTTTGTTTTCAACACAAGCTCATCTAGAACAATGCGGACTGGAAACAATACAGTTGAATGTTCCCAGAAACGTATTAGTCGCTTGCATCGGTGAAAATGGTTTTGAAACTGGTAGGAGGCTGTAAAGCGAGACGCATCAGACATGTACCCAGCACGCTGCAGCGGCTGCTGTCAGCAAGGCGAGATCATCATCGAGGCTGAGGCTGCGGGGTTGCAGAAGTCGCCGGTGCAGCAAGTGACGGATCCATTAAGATCGGGCTTGTCGAATGTGCCGACGTCCTGCGAATGATAGCTTTGGCAAAACGGGACCGCAGTCCAAACTTCGTGTATTGTAATTGCGGAATGAAGAGAGATCCATTGCCGTTAACAACTGTCAAAGATCGAGTCAGTCGTACCGAGCAGAGAGTCATCACTGCAGCCCCTCTGTTGAATCTGCATGTCATTGACGGCTTAGTCGAGCTAAAAACAAGACGAGAAGTTGAAATAATTAGAATATTTATTAGGCAATGGTTGATTACCGTGAAGCAGAACTTGGTCAAGTCAGCGCAGGATTTTTGCTGCTCGCCAAGTCCCGTGACGTCTGCGCCATTCTCGGTGGCGCTGTTGATGCACTGAAGAGCGATCGAGACGGGGATAGCGAGGATGAAGAGCACGACGACTCTCATGATTCCTGATGCACACCGGAGACGGTAAAAATACGACAAAACTATTGATTAATTTCGCATTCATCAGAAAAATGCATCACGCAAATGATAATCAGGCGATCAGCCCGTATTTGTACGTGATAATTTGCTGATAGCAAGACACTAACATGCAAAGCGTCAGCAAGGCCAAACAAATACATTAGCTAGCGTGACAATTAAAGTAGACAATACCGAGCAGATTATTTCAGCGCATGCTTGCTTATCGGTCAGAGAGACGTCAGAATATGTGAAGATAACTAATTGTTTCGATGATTGGATGATTCAGAGGCGTTGGCAATCCCGAAAACCCAAAATAGTTCAGGCAATTGTTTCACACTAGTGATGACGAATTTCCACCAACTATCCTCAATTTGCTTGATCTCTCTCTCAGAGACACGTGAGATCACGCGAATTGAGAAGATTTGAAAATAACGTGGTTTGCATCATATTTGTGTCAAATATGTCAGATATTATTGAGGTCGAAGTGATTACATTGATGCTTTTGTTCGAATCGCATGAACTATTTTTCACTCGCACTTGTTTGATAAAAAATAAACAAAATAGTTTTGGTGTTCATTTTCAGCCATAAACATGGACCAATGTGAATCGTGTGGTTTGCCGGATGGCTCCTGTGATTGTGCTGAGGTTTCAGTGATCTTTGACCTCAGGGTATAACAAAGTGACTTTTAATGATGTTCTCACTTCGCAGATGCATACGCCCCAGGTTTAATTTTGTAATTATGTGGATCATGTGCAGGAAATCATTTAGCGAGAATTAGGAAAGATTTCATTCGCTTATTTTTCCCCTTACATGCAACCTGATTTTGAGCTATTCCAGTATAAATTTCAGCCTAAAGCTCCCAAAACGCGCCCCTTTCGTTTCTTGAGCATGCACTGCAAATGCGAATCATTCGTCAAACTACTAAAGGGTCAGCGATCAGTGAAACGGTTGACTATCTCTATGCGAGTACATTTGCTTGAGTCATTCTAAATTCTTCTACATGATCCATTCTCTCCCACTATCATTTACACTCTCAATCACTCCTCGTCTGCATTTTGTTGGAAATTTGCACGCCATGCTATCTTTTACTCAAACCTCCTCTTCAACCATTCTCAAGTATCTTTGTATTCTTCCCGATATTCTTATATTCCCATTAGCAGATGCGTTTATGGCTACAGATCGCCTTCCTGCCCCTGGTTGTTCTCTCCCAGGATCAAGATCCGTGCGCCGATGCCCCAAGTGAGGCTGCGAAAATTGTCTGCAGAATGCTCCACAAATGGGATGACAACGCGCGGGTCAGTCAATTACGTGCAATAAATTTCCGATCTTGAAAAGGCAATGCAAGGTCGTGATTACCATTCGACATCAGCACATTTCCGGCATCAAATTTCCTTCTTTCTCGCTATGCGTGCTAAGAGATTTTCTCTGACTGACCTTTCATCTCGTTGTTCCAATGATCTTGTGTTCTAATTACGTCCACCGAAATCAATAGTGCAAGTGCACAATGAGCTCCAATGGGCCAATTGCACCAATGGGTTGTAAATCGCGGTTCGAGAGAAACAATGTAAAAATTTGCAGTCTTTTGATAGTGTTAGTGCTCACTAGTAGTGACGGCCAACGGGCATTTCATGCCGGCTTGAAGCCGGATTGAACCCGGCATTTTAAAGGTAAAAACGGCTTGAACCCTAGTCGAAGCCGGCTTGCCGAGTTTTTGGCATCACTATTCAGTAGTGTTTACGAATCGTCATCAACTCCCCTAATGGTGTGTAATATCGTTAAAGAGAGAACGCGAATTGAGCAATGTGGGAGTGCAGATTTGTCATTACTAGTGTTCAGCAAGCCTCGACGCGGAAAGCGGTGGCGCTGCCTCCGGGTGTTCTCTCCGGTCTAGCCGCCGAACTTGCGCCCATCGCCGCCTCCATATATCAGTGCCTGGAGCTCGACTGCATCTGCACCTACCTCAGAGGTACATCCCCGCTAAGTGTAAAGGAGGACGACGATACGGGCGAAAGGCGAGCGGGCTTCCGAGTTGCACGCCGGCCTGTAAAGCCTGTTCACCACCCACAGATTTCGTGGATTTAGCGATGTATTTTTGTTCCAGCCAGATCCTTAGCTGTCGTTAGCTGTTTAGCGACGAATCATCTTTGGAACATCCACCAAACCAACTCCAGGTACGCAGTCGGACGGCGGGTGCTTGCTGGAAAGCGGGCAAACTGTGCGCAAGGCGATCCGGAAGGAATATCGGGTGATGAGCAACAATGAGAGGGGCAGACTTCACCGCGCGCTCAACGAGATGAGACGCAACGGAGAATACACGGCCAGTCGCTGAACTTCCCTTCAACTCGAATCGTTTTGTCATGCGATATCTCAATAGAAATCTTTCGATGTGTTTCCTTATCTAGCCTGTCACGGGTGAATTACCATGTGCGGTAATCGAAAAAGCGGTATATGATATATATATTTTTAAAACTGATGATCTGAGCGCAACCGCACCTCAACCGTGCCTCCATTCAGAATCTCGCACGTATTCACGCCGAGCAGACGCGAGGAGGCGCGGCGCACTCCGGTCCCGCCTTTCTTCCATGGCACAGAGAATACATCAAGAGGTGTGGGTCACGCACTCTTTCAGTGGCTAGTTCTTTCCAGACCAGAATTCAATGGTGATTTCAAAAACAATTAATAAAAAAACAAATTTGAAGAAACAAACATGGCTTTTTTAGATAACAAATATTATAGATAAACATTAAGTTAACCGAAGCTTCTTATCCGCCACATTTTGCAGAGTCGAGTTGGCGATCCGCCAGATCGACCCCGGCTTGGCTCTGCCCTACTGGGATTCGACACTGGACGGCGCTCTGCCCCGACCCGCCGACTCCATCATATTCTCGGACGCCTTTGGTGGCGAGGCGAACGAGCAGGGCGATGTCCTGTCTGGGGCGTTTGCCAATTGGAGAACGCTCGAGGTGGGCACTACGAGAGAATGAGAGAAAGATAGACTCGGCAGCTTGTCAAGCGCCAAATTTTCTTGATTCTGATGTACCTAGTCCTGATTCGAATGTTTGAGCTCACTTTTGATTGTAAAATGCCATTAGTGTGGGATGCATTGAAGGGTCGAGGCAACATTCGTCGTGCGGTGGGCGCGCAGGGGCAGTGCTTCACCGAAGCGGACATCGAATTCGTGATGCGCCAAACGTCGGCCGAACAGATACTAGCCTTCACCGCGCCGCAGCAGGTAAGACCAGCAAGGACGTCACATAATATCAACTGTCATATTCGAGGGATGTCCGATCAGGACCGACTACAACTGCCTCGAGTATACACATGGCAATGTTCACATTTTTGTTGGAGGTACGGTACATTCATTGTTCATGATTGCATGATTCTTTTTTTGCAAAAGCGCGTTTTTCTTGTTCCCGCCTTCGTTGTATCTGTAAGTAAGAGGTAGTGCTTCCAACCACTTCATGCTCCAACCTTGCTTAAGAGACCGGATCGGTTATTTTGGACCATACCCCGGAACCGCTGCGCTAGAAATGAGAATCCCCATACCATACACGGGTGGTAGGAGGTCTTGGTCCCGTAATATACAACATACCACTTATTTGTCATTCCTGCCTCGGCGGACGGAGAGAGGTGGTTTACAAGGTAAAATGGTAGAAAAATCATATTTTCTCAACCGATCTAGATAGACTCAATTTCTCTTTTGCGTTACTTTAGGGGTGCCCGAAGGCTCTGAAATATATGTTCTGAGCGATTACTGCTCACTGAGAAGACAACTTTTTCGACATCATTTTTCGGTTGTTTGAAAGAAGTTGCTCGTTTTTGGGCAAATTACCAGACACCACTATATACGTTTTGAAGCCAGTTCAATTTTGTATCGAAACTACCCATACTAGAATTCCGCGATCAGGGCTAAAGTTGGTATTTTCTCGATCGAATCAAAAAATCCTCGATTTCGACAATTCTTGGGACATAACTTATTTCTTTCGTGGTTTCAAGAGCTCTAATGCCGGAATTCAAATTCCTCGCGTCAAAATGCACTAGAAAATATTATAGTCAGCTTTTATAGCCCGGGTTCATGGTAATGTTTTGGTGGAAAAGTCGACATCTCAGAACTATTTGGCTATAGATGTTTCCGCTGTATTTTCACCCGTAGAGTTCGAATTTTGATACTAGAGCTCACCAAAATGAGAAAGAAAAAAGTCACAGTCGAAAAACTAAAACTTTAAGTCGAAAAACCAAAACATTAGGTTTTTCGAGCGTAACTTTTTTCTTTCGCATTTTGGTGAGCTCTAGTATCAAAATTCGAATTCTACGGGTGAAAATACTGCGGAAACATATATAGCCAAATAATTCTGAGATGTCGACTTTTCCACCAAAAAATTACCATGAATGTTCGTCTCAGTAAAATCTGACTATAATATTTTCTTGTGCATTTTGACGCGAGGAATTTGAATTCCGGCATTAGAGCTCTTGAAACCACGAAAGAAATAAGTTATGTCCCAAGAAGAAAAAAAAATACCAACTTTAGCCCTGATCGCGGAATTCTAGTATGGGTGGTTTCGATACAAAATTGAACTGGCTTCAAAACGTATATAGTGGTGTCTGGTAATTTGGCCAAAAACGAGCAACTTCTTTTCAAAAACCGAAAAATGATGTCGAAAAAGTTGTCTTCTCAGTGAGCAGTAATCGCTCAGAACATATATTTCAGAGCCTTCGGGCACCCCTAAAGTAACGCAAAAGAGAAATTGAGTCTATCTAGATCGGTTGAGAAAATATGATTTTTCGACCATTTTACATTGTAAACCACCTCTCTCCGTCCGCCAAGGCAGGAATGACAAATAAGTGGTATGTTGTCTATTACGGGACCAAGACCCACCTACCACCCGTGTATGGTATGGGGATTCTCATTGCTAGCTCAACGGCTAGGGGCCAAAATGCTCCAAAATAACAGAGCCGGACTCTTAAAGGTGATATGTTCGACACTGAAACTGCCGCGAACGACCCCCTCTTCTACTTCCACCATTCCTTCGTGGACATGATATGGGAGCTTTGGAGGCAGGAGCGACAGGCGAGCATATGGAGACATTACAGTCATTTCGAATATCATTTCAGACTCCCGAACAGAGGGAGACGACGTACCCTCTGGACAACCAGCAGTGCGCCTCGCCACAGCACTTTGCCGCAGCCACCCTTCAACCGTTCGGACCATTCAGGTACCCGGTGAAACTGGCTGCAAACACGAAAGCTATTTGAGGAACAATGACGGACTCTCGAATGCATATACGAACAATTTGTACGAGTACGCGCCCCGACCCACCTGCCCTTCATGTTCCGGATCGAAGTGAGACCATAAAGGATGCGCCAGATCACCAACCTTGTCTAGACATACTCCATGTTTGAATAATTTGATGTACTTTAAATAGTATGTATTTCATTGTCTTCGTGCCAACGTCAACCGATGGACATTAGGTGTAAATTGCATCGCAGTACTGTGTCTTTCACAGATACCTCTTCTGTGATAGCTCCCATGGCGAGCCTCGGTGCGCTGCCAAGGCGAGTGGATATCTCTTCTCTTCGCCTTCTGTATAAATATCCGTTACTCAGATACGGTTGAATGGCGTCTGCACGGGCTACGAGCAGGGCGAGCAGCCGTGCTATGGAGGAATCTGCGAGGGCGGGCGATGTGTTGACGCCGTGAGTCGTTCCCACAATAGGGCTATCTCTCTCGTCACCCGAGCGGACTAGAGGGTTTTCGAAATGAAGATGCTACATCACCGAATCGATGTGTCGTCGTCAATCGCAGGGTAATGTCATCACTCGACCACCGCCGATTACGCGGCCTCCTCCTGTAACTCCGAAACCGCCCGGCCACATCCAGGTGTGACACCTGGGCTGAGATTTTGTATCGGAAGCCTTGTTGCAGGAGAATTGCTTCAACGAGCATCAGTGTTGCGGGACATGGGCGGACAGTGGCGAGTGCTCGGCTAATGCCGTCTACATGCGTGACTGGTTAGTGTGCGAGTCGGGTTCCTAATTCACAGCCGTATCTACATCAATACCCATTTGAGGTGCAAGGCGTCATGTCGAACCTGCGTGCCCCAGACGTACACTCTGACTGATGGTGAGAGGGATTGGCAGGGGATGTATCATTTTAGAATCGGGAATATTCACCTTAGGGTTTAGCGACGGTGATTGATGTCGAAGCTTAAGATTTCAAGGTCGTTCCTCGGCCTTAGGGTCAAACTTGAATATTCTTTCTCGCTCCAACCCTAATAACGAGGAATGCCTATCGTCGCCCAATCATCCTCAATTTCAGACTGCGACGATCGTCATCTCAACTGCGCCGCGTGGTCGCAATCGGGCGAGTGCACGGCCAACGCAGCATGGATGACTGAGAACTGCAGGTGATTGGTGAGAAAAATCTGCAGGTTCAGATGCATATGAGGCCGTTTGCGATAGGGTCAACAAGGGCAGAGAACAGGTAAAAAAACGGATATGCTCAAAAGTTGGCCCTAGGGGTAACTTTCGATTCTGAATCGACCTGTGGAGTCCGTTTTTCTATCCGAGCCTTCTGAATCCCGGTACGACGCGACGTCAAAATGGTCAAAATCTGAATCTATGATGAAAACTGGTCCGGGAATGGCAAAATTGGCCGAATTCTCGCGTACCCGACCAGAATTTGAAGCTCTACAAAATTTTAAAAAATTCGATGCTCTATCTTTCTCAGTTCTCGAGTTATGATCGTTTTTTGATAGAGGTCTATTGCCTTGGAATCCCTTAACCACATGAAAGAGCATACTCTCCTGATCATTTTGGTATATAAGGTTAACGTATTCATTACAACGGCGATAGTTTTATATCGATTTTTGTGCCGCTAACTTGTATTTTTTGGAGTTTTTTGACTCTAACTTTTTTCTTTCGTCATTTCATGATCTCTAACATAAAAATTCGGTTTCTACGTGCTAAAATACGCCAGAAACTCCTATAGAGAGGTATTTTTGAGAATATGACTTTTTCGACCGTAACCTCACTTTTTGAGATCCATTTTTGGGTCAGTCATATTCTCAAAAAAACCTCACTATAGGAGTTTCTGGCGTATTTTAGCACGTAAAAACCGAATTTTTATGTTAGAGATCATGAAATGACGAAAGAAAAAAGTTACAGTCAAAAAACTCCAAAAAATGCAAGTTGGCGGCACAAAAATCGATATAAAACTATCGCCGTTGTAATGAATACCTTAACCTCATCTACCAAAATGATCAGGAGAGTATGCTCTTTCATGTGGTTAAGGGATTCCCAGGGGATAGGCCTCTATCAAAAAACGATCATAACTCGAGAACGGATAAAGGTAGAGCATCGATTTTTTTAAAATTTTGTAGAGCGTCAAATTCTGGTCGGGTACGCGGGAATTCGGCCAATTTTGCCATTCCCGGACCAGTTTTCATCGTAGATTCAGATTTTGACCATTTTGACGTCGCGTCGTACCGGGATTCAGAAGGTTCGGATCGAAAAACAAAAGATACCCCTAGGGCCTTTTGAGCATGTCCGATTTTTTACCTGTTCTCTCCCCCTGTTGAGCCCTTGTTGATCTTACCGTAAACGGCCCCATATGAAATGCGTGCTATAGAGATGACTTTGCGAGACATGCTCTCATCATTTTGCATAGTAACACACAGAATGAAACAGAATGAAGAGATTAATTTCCTGCGACTGTGCAGTGCCTCTCGCCATCAAAAATGATTTTGAGCACTGTATGAGGTACAGTACTTTCGTAGGCGGAGCTGTGACAACTGTGGAACTTCGCGAGAACTGACTTGTGGAGCGAGAGATGGTGGTCAGTGTTTATATTTTTATCAACTTTTCTATTTTAAACTTATTTTTGAATGTTTCACATAATTATTATCAAGTATCTTGATAGCATTTAACTATAGATTCTGAACTTGTCAAGCTCTCATTTCCTCAAAAAACCTCTCGTCCTAGGCGAAACCACGACAACCGCCGCTAGTCCCACGGACCGTTGCGACAACTCGGAAGGATGTTTCAACGAGAACCAGTGCTGTGCCGTTTGGGCGATTATGGTGAGGAGACTCGCGACTTCCTTTCCCCTCTTCGTAATCGGCATTTGTTCCAATCCAGGGCGAGTGCACACGCAATCCCTACTGGATGGCGTGCAACTGCCGCGTGTCATGCGGTCACTGCTTCCCGCATGATTACAACTATGGAGGTATGGTATTTGAGGCCCGGGGTGGCAGTGTTAGTAGGTCAGTCAAATACAAACCGATCGGCAAAGACTTTTACCAGCGCTAGTCGGTAGGTGAGCGAGCGATTCGATCGATCACAGGCTGCGAGGACTACCATCCGTCGTGCGCGAATTGGGCGAGACGCGGCGAGTGTCGACGCAACCCGTGGATGCTGGAGAACTGCAGAGACAGCTGTGGGAGGTGAGGAAACAAGCAATTCGATCAAACCATCGATAAACATCATGCCAAACGGCTATCAAATCTCTTTGAATATAGACCCATCATCATCATCTAGTGTTAATCGCTTGATAATTCGATCCCCGACCAACCGGCATGCGTTTCCCAGCTGTAAATCAAGACGGCAACTTCGCGAACAATGTTCCACTGGACGATCGAATGCCGGACTGCGCAGAAGAGCAGGATGGGGCTTCTCGAGAGGTACGGTAGCACAGTTGAGGGACAATATGAAGAGGGCAGAAGGTACAGAAGGAATTATCAACCTCCCGTTATCCATGATCTTCATTACGTATTTTACTAACATGCTCTAGAATGTTTTTAAATTACCCTCGCCAGATACCACACCAACATAGAAGTCTGGCAGATATGCTTACTAGACTGTTGAATCCTGCAGGTGACGTATTTTCCTTGGTACATTAATGCAACTATTATAGGCAACTGGGAACGCGGAACTGGAAATAATGGTGGATGGAGAGGAAATGGAGGCAACGGGGGAGGATGGGGCGGAGGGAATCAATGGGCTGATGGAGGCTTCTGGGGATAGGAACAGGGCACAATACGATATAACACTAAGTCAAATGTGGATAAATATTTCGATGTTCAGTTGTTTTTACGTCATAACACGTGTTTTCTGAGAGATTGCAGGACACCGAAGAACTAGGGGCAAAAGTTTGAGCTATCTTCATGAGATAATTATCATATAGTATATTGGGGACGAGAAAAACATTGACGTCGGCGGAATTTCTCAGAACCGGCTTTTAGACATTTTACGGCTTTGGGGCCGGCTCTATCGTATCTCAGCTCCCAGACAAGCTACAATGATGGCGTTGGGCTCAAAATGTGCGGAAAAATATTCTAAGAAACTTTTATGTTGATAGCAGAGAACTGTATAGCGATCTTCGTTTCGAGAAATTTCAAAAATGTCCAAAATAAAATAATAAATTATCCTGGATTTGGGACCCCACCAATTCGTACTGTTTGAAAACGGATTCTAAATAAACAATATCTAGGCATATAAGAAAATAATAGAACTCAGTTCCGAAGCCGATTTTCGATACTAGAGCTCACCAAAATGCGAAAGAAAAAAGTTAAGCCCAGAAAACCAGAATATTATAGTTTTTCGATTATAACTTTTGTCTTTCGCATTTTGGTGAGTTCTGGTATCGAAAATCGGCTTTTACGTGCACAAATACTCCTGAAAATCCTATAGTGAGATAGTTCTGAGATTTCGACTTTTCGACCCCAAATTTACAATGAACATGAAAATGAAAAGTGGTCATGAAAAGTTGAAAAAAAAATTGTCTCGGAATAATCTGACTATAGATGTTTCTGGCGTATTTTTGTGCGTAGAGCACGAATTTCAGCATGAAAGCTCATGAAATTATCGCAGAAATAAGTGGTGCTCGAAAAATGCCTGAAAATCTGACTTTCGGAAGAATTTTCGAATATGCTGACTTTCCCGACCCCTACGAAACTGAGTTCTATTATTTTCTTATATGCCTAGATATTATTTATTCAGAATCCGTTTTCAAAAAGTACGAATTGGTGGGGTCCCTAATCCAGGATAATATATTTTTCTATTTTGGACATAGTTTTTGAAATTTCTCGAAACGAAGATCGCTATACAGTTCTTTGCTGTCAACATAAAAGTTTCTTAGAATATTTTTCCGCACATTTTGAACCCAACGCCTTCCTTGTAGCTTCTCTGGGAGCTGAGATACGATAGAGCCGGCCCCAGAGCCGTAAAATGTCTACAAGCCGGTTCTGAGAAATTCCGCCGATGTCAAAGTTTTTCTCGTCCTCAATATACTCCATGATAATAATCTCATGAAGACACCTCTAATTTTTGGCACCTATCGTACTTTGTAAACAAAACCGAACAAGTGAACAATTTTATTCAATTTGTCACATTTTGACAGTCGATGGGGAAGCACTTAAAATTTCCAATTTTTGTTTCTTATTTTTTTGATTTGCGGGAATCGATCGCACATGTCACGGTGAAATATTCCTTTAAAATGGAGAAAAACGAGAGCAAAAAACATGAAAATTGAAAATAAACTAGGGATTACGGTATAAATAATATACCTACCTCATACTACCGTAATCACTGAATTAGAGTTTTCGTTTTTCTCCATTTTAAAGGAATATTTCACCGTGACATGTCCGATCGATTCCCGCAAATCGGGGTTTACAAAAAATAAGAAACAAAAATTGGAATTTATAAGTGCTTCCCCATCGACTTTCAAAAAGTGACAAATTGAACAAAATTGTTCACTTGTTCGGTTTTGTTTGTAAAGTGCGATAGTTCCGCAGGGAGGACGATTTCCTGCAATCTCTCAGAAAACACGATATAAGTAATAAATAGAGCATTTTTTTAAAAAAGAGAGCGACAAATACGGTCTGTCGTGTTTCTCTGTTTATGTCCCGCCAATAAAAGGATGGACACAAAATAAGAAAAACGTTTTCGTTGACTGTCTTTGATCAAGAATCACGATAAATACAAATTTGTTGAGGGCAGTTGATGAAATGTGGGTGGCATATGACCATCCATTGCGTTGAGCAGTATAAAAAATATCGAACTATGATTTGTATTATTTATTGAACGAGAGCGAAAACGGGAGCTAATTAGATGTATACAAATGAATGATGAGTAGCAATGAACGCGTCACTCAAACTCGAACACTAGTCCGGATCCTCGTTCTTATAAATCGCATCGAATGCCTCATTCTGAGCGACGGTGAAGTGATTCTTCCAGTCACCGACCACGCCCTGATAAGATTTTATTTAAATAAATTTTGAACTTTGTGCCTTCTGGTACTTCTGAGAGTGAATGTTTGAGTAGTTCCATCATAATTAAATTACCTTTCTCATGAAGTTCGAAACCTTATTATCGACCATCGGTAGTCCATCTCTAAATTTTGGCATGTATTTTTAATATTTCGAGCATTTGCTATTATGGCACAGCATAGGATGCCATTTCTTTGAAGAAAAAAACATGCTCTCAGCGGTTGTGGTACCAGAGAAGCGAGCCGAAGCACGTTAGCAAGTTCATTTGGCCCTCCCGTGGATCCTGTGTTATGATTCGTGATACCTTCATCGATTGGAAGGAGCAATGCTCGACGACCGCCGATCGCTTATCAAACGAAAGCGGAGCGCCGACAAATCCTTCGATACTCTCCATTTCCGCCATGAGATCACTCTTCATATCCTCGTAGCAGATGAATTTGGCCTCAATACCGATATCGTCACGGCATATTATCGTTCAATCAATTACCTGCTTATTTTTCTGAATGAATTTCCAGTAGCCGAGAACATGCTCGAACCAGCTCCCGACGCAGATGGAACCAGAGCAGAACAGACCAAAGAATTCATCAAAAGTTAGATCTGAACAGCGATGGTCAACTTTCGACCGATTTTAATATTTCCCAAGATACATCCGCTCAGGATCAACTGCACACCTGTCTGTTGGCCGAGAAATTTAGCCGATCGGTGAAAGTGGGAATATGAAACCGCCTGGTCCTTTGGGTTGCGCGCCACGTAGATCAGCTGCCATAGCAATGAGTGGGATAGGCAAATGGAACATGCGCAATTGCAATTGCAGATAGGACATCGTGCGCAATTGCAGATAGGACATCAGAGGCCCACGTCGTGCCTGAAACATAATACATGGTGCAAATGGGCTCTCACCGAAAGGGAATGACTGGGTGTATGTAATCAAAACCAAAGATTGTTTCAATCACCTTGTGTGACTCGTCCAAAGTATGAAAAAACCGAGATTGTTGACCAATCCCAATGGCGATGTCATCTCACCTGACTTTGGATAACTGGCGATCACTACATCATCCGCGCCTAGCTGGGTCTCGTGGAGAGACAGTATCTTCTCACTACTAAGCAAAAAAAAAAGCTCGACCAGTCAAGAGAATTAAGAGAGTAATTTTTAATTCATTAATCAATAGATGAATATCATTAAATCACCAGACTCTTTAAAATTTACGAGAGCTGAATGAATAAAAATGACTTGTTCTTCAAATCATCCGAAGCTTCGCAACATTCCATCTTGTTCCCACAGTTGTTCAATCCCAGCAGCAATTGATTGGTAGTGGTACCCGATAGAGAGTGGCTGGACAGATAGAGCGATAGGAAGATACATATTTACTTAATTATCCTTATCGTGAAGCGCCGCACATGGGTGATGCCCGGAATGAGCATTGAAACAGTAATGACAATAGAGAAAACAATTGACCCATCCAATATGATATCAGAGTCGCGCTTCTTTAGTGTTTAAAGCGTCACTGCAAAAGTTCATCAGAACAATGCGCATCAAAATATCATGCTTTCACTATAATCTCTGGAAACGAAAACAAACACGCACAAAAATATATGTACTTATTATTAGAATCGTTTGATCTCGGATTTTCGGTTGCCGCGGGCAGGAAAGGTATCCAAATGCTCTGAAAAGTTGTTATTCCTATATTCCTTGGATTTACAACTAACCTGTCCAGGAACCTTTGAACAAAATCGGTCTTGGAATTGTGATCATCCATAATAGGGAGAAAAAAATCATATGAAAAAGTGAAAAATTCATGCCCTGAGGGCAAATTAAGAGTTATCGTTATTAAACTTTGAGGAACATCAGGAAATGTGGTAATGATCATTTTGAGCTTTTGAACGAGTCTCTAGCATGGCTATGAACGAAAATTTCTTTTATCGAGGCTCTTCAGGCCACGAACTCGTTCCCTTCTCCCTCGGTGACATTCCTGTTGAGGCTGCTAGAGGAATATTCGCTATTAGGACCGCCGATGGAGAAGCCAGAGCAGCTGGGAGTGCATGGCGGAGACTAGTGGTTGGGGCGCGAGCCTTCTTCTACCCTCTTGCAAAACATGGTCGATCGTGGGGCTCGAACCAGTGATATGGCGGACTTCAGTCAGACACCATAACCACTACTTTAAGCCAGTCGAAAGCCACTGTACGTCATCCTCCCATGAGTACATGTTTTCTTCGAAAAGGTATTCATGCCTTATATTATCACACCTAGTAAGAAAGCTGAGAAAAAATCCATCGAGAAAATAATCCACCATGGAAACCATGATTGTGTCATCACTATGCGACATTACGAAATCGTTCCATGGCCTAACCTCGTGAGCATATGTATGAGCACTTGCACTAACATCTGCCAAAATATCAAAAGGAAATCTCATCTGGTTCAAAAGTTAGTAACAGTAATTTGAATTTTTGGCAAAGATTTATTTTCGATACAGTATAGGAAGGATTTTTCTAATCTGTTCCTAAACCTGTCGGCATCATTTAGCTTTTTTGAACGGGCGAAAAACTCGATTTTAAGCCGAGTGATTCAAGAATCCTTCCTGAAGGATGCGTCCTTCCGGAAGAAAGGTCATCCTTCATGAAGGATTCTTGAATAACTTGGCTCAAAATGAATATTTTTACCCGTTCAAAAAAACCAAATGATCTTGACAGGTTCAGAAAAACAAAAACAAAGGTTTTCAGTCTCGCTTTCGAGCTACGACCGATCTACCGTCGAATAATCCTTCAACTTTCAACCCTAATCATGACAATTATAGCAACATGCACCAACACAGGCTCGATCTCTCCACGAGTATGCAACTGCACGCATGCAAAGTTAGTCGCGATTAGGAACAAGATCAACACAAAGTACACGGATTATGATAATGAATAGAGGAGAGGGGAAGTCCCTGAATACAATACTAATTATGGTAAATGATAGGAGAGAGAAAGGAAACACCCTTAGGTACAACTGCCGAGTGTTGATTCGGATTATACATTTTCATTTTTTTAAACAACACAAATATGAACTTTATTTAAACGGTCGCATGCCATTAGAGTGACAATGACACATTTATGTCACTGACACGTGTATGTCACACGCAGTGACAATGACAGTGATGCCTCTGACAGAGTGCCAAATCCACACTCCACTGCGATCATCCGCACAAATACTTCGCAAGTTCTCGCGAAAAGAGTCGATTTCCATTGTTCTCCTCCCCAAAATTTTCGGCACTTCAAATAGTGTGCCCAATTGTTTTCATTGAATTCTGTCAGATTTTAGTTGTTGTGATTTACGCGACTTCTCTCTATAATTGATAATTTGGATCATAAATTATTATTTAAAAACAATAAGATTGTTTCCCTCTGAAACACGAGGAAAAATATTTTTTTAGATTAAGACAAAATATTGCGGCAACAAAGTGTCCCCATTTGACATTTGCCACATATTATTTTGAATCATAACCTACTTTTTGTTGTTGTTGTTATTTAAAAATATTTTAAATAGAAATTCGTATTACTCGTAAGAAAAAAAGAAGGAATGACTCGTCGTCACGTCTTGCCCTCATTGTGGACTAGTACGCGTTTCTTTGTCGGTATATCCCACTAGTTAAAGCGACTTCTTATTGGCATTGTCATCACAGAACACTTCTGACAAGTATTAGACGTTATTCATTCCCATGAATCATCAAAATCGCAAATCCCTGTGCCCACAAGGAATCAAACCAAACAATCGAATCGAATATTCGTTCAACCACAATGGAATGAAGGAAAATCTCTCATAATTCGTAATTGCAGAGGTACATCAATCATTGTGCAGCAGCTGCTCAATCTGCGACCAGACGGAATGGACCTTCTCATCAATCCCGTCCTCACTATTGGCATCGATCTCAATTGCTCGAGGATGCTCCTGCCACACGTCAACGTACCTTTAACGGGAGGAAATCCGGTCATGAAATGCGCTAAATCATTGCAATTAGGAATGCCATAATGAAGACTGATTCTGTCTTGTACGGAATGCAGATTCATTGTTCATTCTGTCAACCCAAATTGCAATTTACCTCGTATCGTTCTCGCATGGCTGCCCGGTTACGTAATGAACCCTGTGAAACTGTGGTTTCACAGAGCCGTGAATTGGGAAACGGGGCTCACTTTGGTGCGGTGTGCAGCACCAACACGAAATCGTAGCGCGCCATCAACTGTCACTCACTAGTGCGCATCTCGCTCAGAATCTGCGGCCACATGGGGACAGGAGTGGTCACCTAAAATACGGTAGGTTGGCCAGGTCAAGATCGTGATCAGTCAGTGCGTACCTTGGTATCGAGTGCACCTCCGTCGCGTAAGATGATGGTGTGACGGGTTTGCTGTGATTATCCGTCGTATGGATTGGCTAGTGATTACGTAACTCACCTCTCGAGCGGCAAAGTTGTCGAATACACGAGCTCACACTCGACCATGTCCCGCTGCCATCTGAATGGTTTTGTATGATTTTTTTAAAACATTTTTAAACCACTCTAGCGTTTAAAGAGTTGACGAGTTTAAAAACCACTCGATTCAGAGAATTTGTTCAGAAAAGAAGATATTTTAGACCAACTACGCATACAATTGTGAAAGTAATCGGTTTGACAAATCGATTGAATGCGATTCCGTAATCTATCATTACTAATGATGCAAATCTTATTCGTAATAAATTCGAGTGCTCTCTAACTCGACGAGAGATCGCACAAAATGAGGATAGTCGGTGACAATTTACCATCGCTAATCATCACCCACTGTTTCAAGCGTGGTCCCGTCAGGTCGTCGCTAGACACTCGACCAGTCGTCATGACCGACTCCGCCTCGGCAAATGTGTAGCACTGAATTGGATTGTTGGAACCGGAACCTACTCCGGACACTAGACTGCAGTGAGTGTCAAATCCTTGTTTTTGTTGTTGTTGATCAAATACATGTTTTGGGTAACTGAGGCAACTGAATATCCGCCCAATGAATGCGTGAGAAAACAATGCGGTTAAGGAAAACTGCGACCACTCACAATCCATTGGTCGCCGTACTGTTTTTGGACCAGTTCTTTGACGCGATCAATGCTGCTTAACTTGCCTGAAAGCCATGGACTTTTTATGATCAAAATACAGTGTTACCTGATGAGGGACCGCCACTTACGACTACCTTAACCACCTTATTGCCGAAGGAATTCCGATTGACTCCGAGCCGCATTGTGGCTAGGGTGGAATCGTTGTGTGTTTTGGCATAGTTCGGACCACGTAGATATATAGTGAGCACGAATAAGCGACAAAAACACGAATTGGCAGCATTCGATGGTATAAAGAAAACAGGAAGGGCCGAAGGCTAATCTCCGAGACTAAGGTCAGGGCGGAAAACAAACTACTGAGAAGAAAATCAAGCACGCATCATTACACACACTCCACAGTCATGGATCAGCGAAACAGACGCGTTAGCGAGATACACCCCTGTCCCCCTCTAGGGTAACGGATAATCAATTGTGTAGTCAGCATTTGGCGCAATCTGACTTCTCTCTCTATGGTCAGCGAGCCTGTTCATATTTGACAAAGCTCTTGGAAAATCACCTCGAGAAAGATGCGCTTACAGAAATCAACCATACACAATGGTGGTTCGAAAATGCAGACGTTCACTCAAATGCACCGTTCGATATGCATTATTTAGATTGTAAATAATCGACGTAGACGGAACTATTATGACATGATGCATTAGTTCACGAAGATGAGTATTGTGAAAATCTCGTTTAGCTGTTCACGTTTGAGTTCACATGTTTCGTTCACAAGGTTAGGCAAAAACAGATATTTTGAAGGCGGTGTGAGATCGTGCAACAGCTCATAAAAACGTGTTTTGCTTTTTCTGAAAACACTATTATTTATTCATTGAATTTGGGATCTCTTCAGGTACAAGCTATTTGTATGTGGCTCTTTTCCGAGTGTCACGACTTAGATTTAAACGAGGAGTAATGGCAAATCTAGCGACGGTAAACTGGCGAATGTGCCCGATGGGGACTTGAACCATGTTACGAATCCGAAGTTTGAAGTATCTACGTTGTATTTGAGTCGAGATTAACGCGCTCAAAGTTTCTACATGGCACAGGGTAAATCAGGACGCGCGGTGCGACAGGGAAGGGAAGGGGCATAGACGCAGAGCGAGGGGAGAGGAGGGGATCACTCTGTTCGTCTGCCTTCGCGCTGATCCCGTCCACTGATCTACCGTTTCCCTATCACTGCACAGGATTTTCGTTGTGAGAGTCTCCGACTTTCACGGTCCTTTAAGAATAGTCAGTGATAGGAGTTCCAAAAATTCGCGAACATCGGATAATTTCTTCTATTACTGTGTGCGGTAAACGTGTCTCGCGTGTGCTCTCATCCATTGCTAACTGTGACTCATGTAGTTGGTCCTTTGGTGTAGTGGAATCGCATACAGTGGCTGTTATAGCACCGATAATAGTCGTATGCAATGCGTTTCGTTGAACAGGGCGCCTATAAATACGAGCCTATCGCATCCATCCCATCCTCGAGATGTCTGAATTGTTCCCATACATCCGTGACAGTAATTTCACCGTTATTCTTCGGTTTTTCCATTTTTCATCATCGACTGTTATTCGTTCAGGTTTCCTTCAACGCCATGTTTCGAACCGTACTATTCGTGAGTGCTTCGAGAATTCAGATTCAGAAATGATCAGAAAAAAAACATTTATCGCAGAACAATTATCGAGTTTCGCCAAATTGACGCTGTATCGGGATTCAGCAGGCTGAGAAATAAATACAGTATCTGCCAATCTATTCAGCATCAAATGTTACCTCTTTTTGAGCAAAACTCATATTTTCCTGTTCGCGGCACTTGTTTATCCTCAAACGGCCTTTTATGCATACAAGTCGCATTATGGTCGACACCATTCGTTTACTCGCTGAAAAAAAACTGTCCTAATGTAATAAGATAATAAGAGTCAGTTTAGAGAGAATCAATTAGAGATCAAATCATCAAATTCCAGACGGTGACCGTGTCAGCGATCTACGCCGCAACACAGGAAAGTGAGTAATTTTCAATTTTCAATTAATTAACTAAAATATCACTTAACAACTGGAATTTGATTTTTTTATTGTCCAATTCGAAACAATTTGTGCAATGCAACGCATATGAACAGCTCACCGGTGCGTCTTCATCCATCTTTGGGTCTAGGCGATCTAAATTAACGTACAGCGTTATGTTTATTGTCACAGTTTCTGGGTAGTTTTCATTATGTTTGCAGCACTAGGTGCGTGCACCGCGACTGAGTGTGTGGCTGGCAGTGTGTGCGTGGAAGAGGCTGGAGTGGCGAGATGCGAACAGCGCGAAGTCGAGGCACCCGGAGCCCGCAGTATGATATTCCCTTTTTTTCTCTAATTTCGATCGATTAGGGTGACATATTTCGTGGTTCGACACAATTTGTAGGATTATACTCATTGTATTCAAGCATTTTTTACGCTACTGAGGGGTAGTGATTCAAGCTTTTTTTTTACGCTACTGAGGGGTAGTGAGTTCCACTATCGCAGCTATAGCTCTTCATCGTTGCAGTCACGTGTGAGAACGTCGATTGTGCGGGCGAGTGCAGAGACACACCAAAAGGGCCCGTGTGTGATGGCCCCGTCCCCCTTGGATCCAGCGTCACTTCTGGTCCATACAACCAACCCTGAATTGGCGGACGCCCATCAATCAGTTGTTGACTATCCGCTGATAAAATAGTGCTTCTGTCCATCCTCGATCATCATCATGCTAATCTCGTGTATTTTTGAAGACCGCGCAGAAAAACGCATGCAACGCATCTTAGACCACAAACGTTCAAGACAAGTCGAATTCAGAATCAATACACGCGTTTCTCGCTCCACGTTATTTCTTCCAATGCTCCATTTGCACGCAAACAATTCATCTTCTACCTCTGCTCATTTGATCAATCGCTCTTGATCTCGATTTTACCCATATCTCGCCTCTCTTCATTCTTCATTATCTCGTTCATCAGCTCAAGCCTGTTCGCCCAATCACCCATCCTCCTATAAATACGATAGGCTGCTTCGATGATCAAACGAAGTGATGACTTTCTCTTCGATCCCCATCCTCTTCGTGCTTCTCTTCTGTCTAATTTCCCTCTCGACCGCTCAATGGGATGGGGAGGATGGGGTAACAACAACTACTACGGCAACGGATGGGGCAACAACGGCTGGGGATACAACCGTACGTTTTCCACTCGTTATAATCGTTTTCGAATAGAAAATATTCGTAATTCTGTATTTTTTCCAAATTTCGACAACAAAAAATGCAAATCGAGGTTTTCGAAAGTTCGAAAAGTAGCTAATTCAAACATGCATATTTTAGAAATCGATCCGGCATCCTTATCATTCATTGGTCTATCGAGAGTATTTCTTTACCGAATCATCGATAGCACCGATATCAAATTCTTAACATCAATAACGTGATCACAGCATGGGGACACCATCATCACGGACATCATCATCATCACCACTCTCACTCTCATGGCCGCTAGTGGAAGCTGCCCTGGCTGGCGAGGCAATGACCAATTACGGTGGTCATCCTTATCATTGTTCGGCGCTAGGTCGGTGAGAGCTATTTCGCAATTCCGTCACTACCCTCCTCTCCTTCTATCGCCCCTCGAGTTCTCATCCGACCTAGCGACCATTATTGTCATACCTTTCTTGTGGATTATCGTTATCTTTTCATTAAATTATTGAATGAGCCAACATTTTAAGTCGCACGTTTGTATCAGACGTTTACGAAATGATCGCAATTAGGGTTCTCAGTGAAGAAGACGCGGCTAAACGAACTCTTCAACGAAGAAAAAATGTCGGGCTAACATAAGGTCGTTTTTTTTTATTCTTGATAATTTCGAGTCCAGTTTTTCATCATGGAAAAACTAACAACTCTTCAATGATGAGATGGCCTTTGCATTGAAAAGCTAGCCAATCCACCCCCTCTTGAATGAAGAATGACACCGATTAGCGCGCCCGTGAGAAAGCGAATGTCATCTTCATTATCGTTCTTCACATCTCACACCCCTAATCACATTTCAATGACAATCTATTGGATGGTGGGGGGATGGCCCATACTCATGAAGCGGTGTATTTTCACACATTTAAAAATATTTTAGAGAGAGAGAGAGCGCGCGAGAGAGAGAGAACGAGCGAGAGAGGGAGAGAGAGAGAGAGAAAGAGAGACCGAGCGAGAGAGGGAGAGAGAGAGAGAGAGAGAGAGAGAGAGAGAGAGAGAGAGAGAGAGAGAGAGAGAGAGAGAGAGAGAGAGAGAGAGAGAGAGGCTAAGTTCGACCGTCACTCCGTTCACGTAAGACCTACTGGATGATTATGTTTCATCATCATCGTTCGAACGAGAGGAAGTGTAAAGAAAGCATGTTTTACAACGCAAGAGATAAAGAGCAACATCATATGAAAAATGATGTACTTGACCTCACTTACTGGAACACCGACATCCGTTCTCAGGCAAGTCAGATCTATCTCTCGCATCTTTCTCATCCGATCGTCTCTGCACATCTCTGAATTATTATGCAGTAAATATACCGAATCAAGAGGGGCGTATGAAAAATACATCAGAAAACGGTGTTATAAGAGCATATCGGATATTTTGGACCACCCCCCGAACCGTTCACCTAGCAGTGGGACTCACAGGCTCATTTTTGGTTGATAGGTGGGTCTTGGTCCCGTCATAGACAAAACATTACGTATTTGTAATTGCTGCCTTCGTACAGGGATACAGTGAATTTGAAGGTAAAATGGTCGAAAAATCTTTTTTGTTTTGTTTTTCAACCTATAAGATCGATCCAATTTATCTTTTGCTTTAACTTGTTTTCTTCTAAAAAACAGTTCTGATTGACTATTGGTCATTGGGATTACCACTTTTTTGAATTCATATTTCGGGTTCTTCGAGCACGTTTCGTATTTTCGCCCAAAGTCATAGGCGCTATTTTGTAGCCCGTGCAATTTGGTATCGGATATAAGCGAAGTCGTGAATTGTCGAAGAAGTGACTCAATGCAGACAACAAATAATAGCATTCTTTGCAAGCTCGGCTATTCCACTCTCAATTGTTTTAGTGCTCACCAGGGCGGAAATCGTGTCTTATCGTGTGTGAACAAAAGGCAGGAATGGCATTGCCCTCCACATAACCTTGTAACCGTAATGGATGTGAATTAGCGGGACTACGCCCCGCTCGTGCCACGTTATAATTCTCACATTGCATATTACATTTGAAAAAAAAGCTGGTGAGGCTTCGAGCGACCCGGAAAACTTGCGACGTTACTTTTCCTTCACGCTCTCAGGCTCATGAGCTCAGCGCAATAGTTTGGATCGTTAAATAAGCCGGATTTTTCGCTAGCTGACTTTTTGAGAATGAAATAATAGTTATGACCCAGCGAGTAGAAGCTGACCCAGCGCTAATAAGCTACTATCGGGCTCCGTTACTGTAGCCATACGGTATCAACATTTTGAATTTATTTGCTAATGAAATCGCCAATCATACCTACTGTCTGACCCAGCTCAACAGGTTACGGTAGCTCTCGACTACTGAATTCACTACCGTATGGTATTAGCATTTTGAATTGATTGGCTAATGAAATCGTGAATCTGACCCATGGTCTGACCCAGCTGAACGGGTTGCTCTGGACTACTGTAAGCATACGATATCAATATTTTGAATTTATTGGCTGATGAAATCGCGAATCTGGCCCATGGTCTGACCCAGCTCAACGAGTTACGGTAGCTCTCGACTAAGGTAGGCATACGGTATCAACATTTAGAACTGATTGACAAGTGAAATCGTGTATCTGACCCGCCGTCTGAAACAGCTCTACGGGTTACTATAGGTTCGGGTTACGGTAGGTATACTGTAGCCGTCAAATATTGATCGATTATAATGCAAGGGGAACATTTACAGAACGAAACACGTATCTGACCGCGGTCTGACCCAACTCTACGGGTTACTGTAGGTTCGGGTTACGGTAGGCATACTGTAGGCGGTGATTATTGATCGATTATAATAAAAGGGGAGCAATTACCGAATGAATCATGTGTCTGACTCGTGATCAGACCCAAGTGGACTTACCGTAGTAAGGACACTCACACAGACACATACAGGACATTTGTCATTTTATCTCAACAGTATTACTTTTTTTCGATATTTTTCTGCGTAATTCCGACTTCCGCGCCTGATTGCAAAAATTAAGTCATATCGCGGCATACGAAGTCATTGTTCTTACGGGTTTGGGTAATGTAGTGAACAATATACATACTCTCTACTGTCGCGAATTCCCTCCCTTGTAAATATGACATGATGTGAATTCAAGTAAATGCATGGTTCCAAAATTCCATTTTCGCAGTTATCTCAAATGCAAATATAGTCTCAAGACAAACATCCGGTCGCCTATCAACTCTTGACATTGCGAGTAAAAACGTATAAAATGCATTGTTTTTTTTTTAGAAAATGCAAAAGAAAAAAGTTATATTCAAAATCTCTAAGTTTTTTTGAATTTGTCAAGTTGTTCGAGAGTAACTTTTATCTTTTGAATTTTTGTGAGCTCTAGTATGAAAATTTGACATCTACGGGTAAAAATACGCCGGAAACATCTATAGTCAGATAGTTCTGAGATTTTTTTTTTTTTTTTTGACCAAAAAATGACCATGAACCCGGGGTCATGAAAAAAGTGGAAAAAATAGCATCTCGGAAAAATCTGATCATATTTTATTCTGACGTAACTTTTTGTGTAAAATTCGAATTTGGATGTTAAAACTCATCAGATCATGAAAGAAACAAGTTATGCTTGAAAAACGGTCGAATTCGAGAATTTTTTGGAGTTAATCGAAAAAAAATCGATTTGGTCGGGAATGACAGAACCCATCATTAGAAAATGTAGACGTGGGAATGCACGGACTACATAATGTATATAGTGGTGTCCAGCACTTTTGGCGAAAATGGGTAACTTGGTCCGAAAATTCAAAATATGATGTCAAAAAGTGAATTTCGCAATAAGAAATAACTGATCAGAGCAGTCATTTCAGACTCTCAGGGCACCCCTAAATTAACGCAAAAGAGAAATTGAGCCTATCTCGATCGGTTGTGAAAATTACATTTTTCGACTATTTTTCCTTTAAAATCATGTTTCTCCCTGCGCCTAGGCTGCAACCACAAATAAGTCATGGTTGCAGCATCATAGCACCATGACCCTTCCAGCATCCCAATATGGGCTTCTGATTCTCTTTGCTAGAGAAACGTGTCCGGGGAGTGGTCTCAAATTAGCGAGATGCCGTCTTAATCAATTTAACATATTATAACAATTGAGCCTATGAACGTGCCTAGAGGTGACGAGGAATTGATCTCAATGTGAGCGATTTTGTCGAGGATATTAAGGCAGCCAAAAGATGGGGCGAATGGAGGAGAGTCATTGGAAAGCGAGTAAACGGATATGCTAATTGGCAATGAATGCCGATAAGACAAAGCCAATGGAGGAACGGCAGCAGGGGCGGCATGAGACAGTCGAGAATGCTGAAACTGTTCGAATCTGATCTCTGTACTGTCGAAACTATTCACAGATGGCCGATTTGTCGACTTGAACCATCCTGGAACGAGCTTTATTAAGATATATACGATATATGTAGGTAACCATGAGGTACCGTACCTGTGAACAGGTCGGATCGTAGCGTTGGCGGTAGCAGTTTCGCCGGGTAGTACCGGGCGTAGATGGGCCGGCGGAGGACGGAATGAAGGAGGTCTGCCTCGTCGGAGAGAGGGAACTCCGGGATCATTGACTGGATGGGTAGCGACGACGACCACAAGTCGCACAAGAGACAACGCACAAATCAGATACGATGAAGATTATGAAGATAGAAGTACTCAAGGCAGCAGCGTAGTCTGAAAGTATGGTTTGCGGTTTGCGGATGTGCGGATAGATGGAGGCAGGGAAGTATCGTTCCCACCCCCTCCCCTGCGCCACTCCTCAGTGTGATATTGCACGCAACGTGATAAACGCGCGGAAGTGATGACCAACTGCACAAAGTCATAGCATCCATCCACATATGGGAAATCAATCCTGTAAGAGGCAAAGCAGAGGATACGATAAAACAAACGATTGAAATGGAATATTCCAAAGATGTTCAATAATATCTTTATATTTCTTTTTCACTGTTCTTGATTTAGTGTGTATTGGCATATCCAAGATTTTTTCTGATGAAATACCGGATTTGTACCGGATATGAGGCCGTTTGCGTTAGGTTCAACAAGTGGCTGGAACATCAAAAAACTTCTATATGCTCGAAAGTTGGTCCTAGGGGTAACTTTTGATTCGGAATCGAATGGCGTTTTCAGTTTTTCGATCGGAGCCTTCTGAAGCCCGCTACGGCACAACATCAGTTTGGTCAAAATCTTATTCACCCGTAGCACTAAAATGATGAGGAGAAGTTCCTCTTTCACCTGATAGCGTGTTTACGTGGACCCATTTTTGTATAAAAAAACGACTTTATCTCGAAAACGAAAAAAGATAGAGCCTCGCCCAAAAGCTCATTTTGTAGAGAATTAAATTCTGTTCGGGTACGCGAGATTTGTGCCCATTTACACCCTTTTCGGGTCAGTTTTCATCGTAGAATAAGATCTCAATGACGCCTTTGAGTTAGTTAAGACACCTGTTCCCAACTGGATACCTTCAGACGATGGAACTTTGTAGAAGGAACTATTTGATCAAAATCAACTGTCTCATGGTTCCATTTTGATTTGCTTTCAAGTAATTTGTTACTCCCTACTAAAATTGTGAATGTTTCGCCGTTAATCGTCAATGATCTGCATTTAGTGCCAATACATGTAATATGCAAAATCGTATGACGTAGACAACTCGAAATATTGCTTCTTATCAGTGACGATTACGGATCCATCAGTCGACACGTGGGATAAGACTAATCCGGAGATGGTGCCATGATAAAAGTTTAGAAGAGCTCATGAGAAGAAGAAAAACTCCCGTTTCTGAAAATATAATGAAAAGGAGAAATATACACAAGTGCAAAGAATACTTATTATTTTACAGTTGTGAATTGAGACTTCTGAGTAAGAAGGTGGATGTAGTGATCAACAAAACGACGGAAATCCTGCATTCCTGAAATCGACCCATCGTGGAAAGAAAACGTGACAAGCAAAGCTGCTTTTGGATGACGGTTTGACTTTTGGTCAATAACAATACTGGACACTGAATCAACATCATGATCAATCCGGGATTATTGAGTCTTGAGCAGGCTGGGTAAGAAGTGAGCAAAAAATAACAGCCATGTAGCTCGGAACATATAAAGTATTCGCACAGGCAGGTTCTTACTGGAGGAGTTACTTTGGTCAAATAGTTGAGAACAATTCACTCCTTGAAAGAATATCGTAGTCTGGTGTACATACCACTGTCAGACCTTTCTTTATCCTACCGCAAACTGCCTCATATGTTACATTGATGGTGCACGATATGGCTTACGGTTAGCCATCTGTGCAAAATAGTGAAAACAAATCAAGATTTGACGAAGTAAAGGAGAATGCTTGTCAAACGGGGAGGAGGTTGCACTACAAACCCGGGAATTGGATGCTATTAGCACCAAAATACATTCAATAGATCGGAACATCCGCTAGGGACGCCCAATAAACAATAATTATGCGAACTCTATGTAGCAGAGTTATCGTATGGGGTGTTAAACTCCTGGAAAAGTCGACGGAAAGTAGTGTTAATTTTGAAATGGAGAGAAGAAAATTAACAATGTCAAGAATTTTGCTACGCAGTTCCCAGAAGAACTAGCATTTTTTTAAAAAATGATTCATATATTTAAAGTTTAGCTTCATTTGCTCAATTTGTGGTTTAAAATTGACGGAATTCAAATCTAACTACATAAAAATTTTCAGATTTCCACCTGAAGGAGATAATTCAAATGCGCGTATTTTGAATTATGCTTTTCCACAACTGTCTACTTTCCATCTACTTTTCTGTGATTTTAATAGCACATGAACAGAAAAGGTATTCTGCAATTTTGAAAATTCTCAACGCTGCTCTATTATGTACACACTATCGCAGTGGAAAAGATAAAGGGGAGCGAATACACCTAAGGCATTGTACAACTTACGGCCGCTCTGATGCAGATCAATTCCGACCACAGTAATGCTATCGAGATTTTGCAAAAAAATGTGGGATAGCTGATCGAGTGTTCATGGGGCGGCTTCATTTCGTCATGTGGTTAGAAGACGCTGGACGAGGTGGTTGGCGTCGCGTACGGACTTGGGACGAACGTCGTCAACGTCTTGCATCGATCGACTGCAGAGATCAACGATCAAACTACTGATACGATACTAAATCAATGCGTCACTACTTTGAAAGAGGGGTCGTTGGTGATCTCGGCTAAGCAACAAAGACTCACACATGGGCTCGAGTCCAAACGACAGTTGCATCCTCGGGACGTGCGGGTAGCACAGGTATTCGTTCAGCTCGCTCAGCTCGGGGAACACATCACGCATCACGAGCTGCTGCTTATTCTGCAGATAATATAATATAATGGGACATCGCTTGTCAACCGGCAGGAGAGAACTGACCCAGATTGAGCAAAACCCCAAATTGTTCAGTGACTTAACACTAGCTCAGGAAGGACGAATGGGAACTGGGCTTAGATTATGGTATGGCGTCGCTTTGAGTCAGCTCACTGATAACGCTGTAATGATGTGAGGTACCATAAAACGAAGGATTGTATTAATTTGTATGTAATGGTCGTCTTCGGCACATAAAAACAGTAAACGTACATATGCACACTATAATTTATCGTAAGTCACCGTATACAAAAGCACCGTGCGCTAGCGGGCGGAAATGGTTCCTCTAGATTCACGACTTACACGTGGGACAACGCTGGGATGCACGCAAATCATTCGATCCAGTGTTCGTGTCGGAGATCGTTGGACGTCTGCTCGTCTTCCACTCCGATCGGGCCTTCAACGACATATTTTCTTTTGATATATCACTGTCCGGCATACCTGATTCATGATGGTGCTGCCGATCGGATATTTTTCGCACTTGCACGTGCAGCAGCAGCTGCCGGGCAGCGCTGGCGCAACTTCAAGTTGCTGCTCGAGATGCTGCTGTGCAAGTGGCGGCGTTGAAGGCGGAACCGTGTCCATTTGCGGACAGACGCCGTTGATCGCCTCCGCAACGCGAACGATCGGCGCAGCGTTCAAAGCCGTCGGCGATTGCACCAGTGCATCGGCCAATGTAACGTCGCCGAGCTTGGACGCCGTGATCATCGACACGATCTGCTGCGCGATTGCGGCAGCCGCAGCAGCAGCTGCCGCATAATGCTGCGCCTGCTGCTCCAGTGCGATCGCGTGTTCGATAAGCTGGGAATTGGTAAGTAGCGGCGGCGACGTAGCAACCAAAGCGCCCAATGTAGCAGATAGACGAAGCTGCGGCTGCTGCTGATGTTCCATCTGCGCGATAGAGCCGATAAGCAGGCATTGAAAGGCGGTCACGGGCGTTGACAATTCGGCCCTGCAATCGAAGTACCGTCCCTCAGATTACAGTAATGACATACGGTAATTAGCCGTACTCACTGTTGGAATACGTGCAATTTGACACTGACAGCTGTCGCTGCTGAATAGCGAGGGAAGTCTCTTCAGCGACCGTTGTTACCGCGCCTGTAGGTGCATCAGCGTCTTCACTGCCCACATCAACACTGATAACGCTCAATATGCCGCATTTATGTAAGATACCGTCATCGTTCTTCAGCCTCGCAGCCTCCTTCCTGCGCTTTCTGAAATGATGAGATAATTGCAAATACTGTCCGTATCTGTGTTTTTCATTGCATAAATCTTCTGGGCATGAAAATGCTTTTCAAACCGTGGTATTATGTTTAACTACTCACAAAGATGACCCACCCATCGTGAGGTGATTGGATATACACGTCTTAAGGATCGAAATTTATAAAAACCCGTCATCTAGGAAGATTTTTTTATATTCCTTCAGAATTCTCTAGTCATTCGCCCATTTCCCAACTTTAGAATTCAGTTTGTTGGCTTACCTGTTCTCCTCAACTTTTGCATTCTTATGTAGTCGTTCCTCAACGGTCATGATCAACTCCTTCTTCATTCCGACCTGAAAATAGTCGTTTAGAACATTCCAAACGTACATAGCATTACTGGGCAATGATTAGGTGATACATACAGCTCACGCAAACAACTCGGATGCCCACTAATACATATATGAGAAAGCGTGCGGATATGAGATCAGTAATAACCCGAAACGCCTTCACTAATGTACTCTTTCGCCGTGCTGAGAAGAAAAAAGAAAAAGAGAGAAGGTCGATCTTTAATCTTTAGTTCACCTCGAAGCATTTGAAGAGGCGGCATCGCTGGCAGAAGCGTCGCGAAAAGATTTGGATATCACACGCCTCGTTGAATGGACATCGCAGTTTGTTCTTCTGAAAAAAAAAAGAAAAACTATCATTGAAATCACCATTCTCCTTCTCATCGTATTCATCAAACGTTGACGGAAATCATTACAGTTGCTGCTAGAGATGATACAACGGCACGGCTTGTCATGTCGACATGAAGCCGGTTATATATCGGATTTTATAACGGTGAAAGGTCATGAACACTACATGAAGCCGGCCGTTTTTTTTGTTGTTGTCAATTCTAGTAACTAATATGAAATATGTCGCAAAAAACTAAATTTACGGTAGGTCACGCACCTTGTAGGCGTTCCAGCGGAAGAAAGCCTTGCAGCTCTCACAAGTGCTCACGTTGAAATTGATGCTCAATGCCTTGTCGCCGCACACTCGACATATCTAAACACGCAATTTTCGAAAACGCTAAGAATAAATTTGAGTGTGATTTTTTTTATAGAACGTAAATTTGTACCTTATTCGATAATCTCGCTCGGCCTGTTCGGATGTCACCAGAAGCGCTGCTCTCACGTGGGTTCCCATCCATGTAGGATCCTGTGATTTGTCATGCAATGCCAGGTGCATTTCGGGTAGACCCTGACCGGGCACTGACTGGAACCAAATGTTGATTACTAATCAGGCACACGTGGTCTCAATCGTCAGGTTCTAAGAATGATTATTACACCAAGTACAAGAACAGAAACAACACACAGTTTGTAAAGGTGTCTCTATTATTTCTTAGGCGAGAACTTCTCTTTTCTAACACAACCCAGGCCATCTCCAATACATGTCCTCAACTCTTCAACCCGCAGAGAATCTCAAATTGGGTCATTACCGATGTGCGGAGAGTGTGCTCACATTGGGCTCGCAAACTCGCTTGATGATAGCAGATTGATCCCAAAATTCGCACGACGGGAAGGAAGGTATATCCCTGATTGATACCTGTTTCTCGATCTTCATGCGACGTAACCATAATAGCACAATGCATTCAACAAGAACTTGAAAGGCAAAGAGTGATGAATGATTGCCAGTTGTGATATCACACATCTAAGCCGCATATCATACGTTCCCTCAATCACGAATCTGTGTCCGCTTCTTCCCCTTTAATCTTAGATTTCGGAAAAAAATCACATGGAGGAATGTTATCCTTTTGTTGCATCACTGTTCTGTTGGCACTCTATTCGCTATTATAGACATTAACTTCTAGCTGTGAAAATATTACAACTGTGTACTAGGTATTTCAGAGTTCGTTTCTTCTAGTATTTCATAATGCAGGAGAGACCTGCCTTTTGTTTCGACGATCTGTGCATCATAATAATAACGGAAAATAAAGGGAAAGACCGTGAGAACATAAGGATAAATGTCTGAAGCGCACGCTTTCACTATTTGCTCTCTTCCTATCTCTATTTCTCTCTTTTCGATATCTCGCTCCTCCCGCTTGTTTCATTGCTCAGAGCATCAGTGCGTGCAACGGGCAAAGAGCACATGAGAAGAGTTCCGTTGATCGGCGCTTCTTAAGTTACACAACGGGCAGGAAGACGTTCAACGGATCTGTGGGTTAGAATTTCCTCTAGTACATGCATACAAGTCAGTAATCATAGAACCAGCTACTCGAGTGATGAAAACGTCGCTAGTTATATTTTGAGATCCATGGTAGAACAAAGTCTTTTGTGTACGGAGTGCATTGAGCAGCCAATAATATTCGGTGTGTCTGACACCACTGAAACACGATCCACTATCCACAATCCACAATCCACGATCCATCAATATTGTAATCATTCATTATTTAACCTTTGCGTGTGCCAAGTTCGCCAAGGAATCGAGAAATACTTTGAGAGCCGAAGGAATCGCTTTTTTAAAATTTCGGCTTTCGTTTGTGCCTCACAAAGGTAGTGAATGCGATTGCTTAGAGTGATATGCTGCGAACCGCGGAAATTACACACTGAGAGGGATCACTCACCGGTCGGGAAAGGATTTTGCGGTGTCGGATCGCACGGCGGCGACGGCGACCCGGGCGCACCTCCTGCAACCATCGGAACTACCGTGATGCTTGGTGTCCGCGCCTCCGGATGCAGCCATTGAGCCATAGCGAGCGAGAGTTGCATATTGCCCTGTAAGAGGACACATCGTAGATGAAGACGATGACCGCTGCGATACTTACCTCCTCCATCAAAAAGTGAAACAAGAATGGCGAGACACTGTAACGAACGGGTGAATGCGAGCCGTGGCTGCATGAAAGGACAAGGTGAATTCATCTTGATTCGTGCTCTAGGAACAAAATTTATCGACAAGTGAAAGCAAGGCTTACATCAACAATGCCCTAGCATTTTTTCTTTCTTCATTAGGCTATTGTGAATATACCACAAATACCGACCGAGCGTTGAATGCTATTGCGACTCTCCAGTTGCAAGCGCACGTACTCCAAAAGCAGGACAGATGGAGGAAGTAAAAAGTTAAGTAAAAGTCGCATGGAAGTGTTCATACTTTGTTCCACTAGGATGTAGCGAATTCTTGTTGATGATGGATTTAACAATATCGAACGTGAGATAACACGATGTTCAGCTTCTTGATGCGCGCGATCGCTTTGGGAAGCAATAACATGAATCAACCCGACTAACGGCCTTAGAAATTCACGAATAAGAAACACTCTAAATCGATGAAAATATATCAAGTTTGTTGGAATGGTGTAAGCTTGCGTGCAAATAGCACTAATATACGAGAAAAGATACGAAACATCCGCGAGGCGCATGCAAAACAAAATATTGATGCAAGTGCTGAGGAGGAATGGCTGTGGGGGGAGCATTGAGCGAGAGATGAATCCATCCCCCGCCACCCTCTCTCAATTCCCCGCTTGCTATTCTCGTTTGGCACGTGCGACTTCATCCATCGCATCTGATGAGCTGAGTTCAATAATTCTCTAAGGAAACGAAAGTCGAGATCGCATGAGACATGAATAATAAGAACGTAACGGACCTCTAATCGGCTCCCCTGAAATTGAATTCAGATATCGACACTGCAATCAGCGCATTTGCTACTCAAATCACAATTATAGTGATGAAAAAGTTGCGAGGAGAGTGGAGACATTTTTCGAATGTACTTAACTGAAAAAGATCGATTTGTCACACTGAAATGCTGACATCATCGCTATAAATTATTACAGTGATTCATGGCATCACAAAAAAGTGATAAAAATATGACAAATAGCAACTTTATCTCGTGAGAGATGAGCCCAACGAAATAATCCCCAGTAGCATCCCAATCACCAGAGTTTAAAGCAAATATATTCTAACAATCGAATAATCGTACATTTGAAATTATGATTTTCGGTTAACACTAACAATCACATTATGATATTGTATAGAATTGCCTAGCTTGCCGATACGGTCATTTTAAGCGTTTGGATTATAGTTCCAATTTGAAGAAATCATGTTTTCTCCAAATTTGTGTCCTGGGCCAAATTGGTGACGACAGCGCCCCTCGTGACAGAGAGCGGGGAATGGGAGGGAAGAGCCTCGAACCAGTTCAGAACTCGAAGCAGTTCGGATTGCGATAAGTTTCAGAAACATCTCAAGTTCGAGAGCGTTACTCAGGGGTGGTGGTATTTTCGGTATTACAGCTTCACAACTTGAACTTAAATTGTTTGACCGATGGTCCATCGACCATAAAAGTTTGAATGAAATCGAAGCACATTTGTTATCAAGTGGTCTGCGTTTCTCTGGAATCCGAAGACAAATGGTAACAAGGGAACCGCAAAAGTACACCGCGGCCAAAGTGAAATTTGTTGCATGGAGTTGAAAGATACCCCCCAGGGGATGATAAAACTGTTTTGGAAAAGACCGAACGATGTTCCTAAGGACCTAAAATATGTCATGCAAAATACGTGGGAAATCTGTGCAGACGCGCGCTCGTGTTCATCTCCCAGTTCCAAGGGTTCGAGAGATGTGCTCTCGTGGCGTAGAGGATAGTGATCCTGGCTTACATTTTGGACGACATGGGTTCGAATCCAAATTCGACAGAATGTCTTGCACCATTTTTTCGTAATGTTTTCTTGTGTTTTTATCGTCGCAGTATACCTCATGACCACGTAGTAATATTTAGTATTTGAGAAGCAAATTTTTTTGAAATTTTTTCAATGAAAAATAAGGTAATAATAGATCACGTGGTATACTACTGTGATAAAAACACAAGAAAATATTACGAAAAAATAGTGTAAGACATTTTGTCGAAGTTGGATTCGAACCCATGTCGTCAAAAATGTAAGCCAGGATCACTATCCTCTACGCCACGAGAGCACATCTCTCGATCCCTTGGAACTAGGGGATGAACACCAGCGCGCGTCTGCACAGATTTCCCACGTATTTTGCATGACCTATTTTAGGTCCTTCGGAACATCGTTGGGTCTTTCCAAATCAGTTTTATCATCCCCTGGGGGGTATCTTTCAACTCCATGCAACAAATTTCACTTTGACCGCGGTGTACTTTTGCGGTTCCCTTGTTAGATAATATTTTTAGGGGCCGCAAGCATGAGAGCCAAATTCTCGGAATCGGGTCCAAAGCAGGCTCAACATGACCGTCAGGGTCTCAATATCATTTTTGCTTTTGGACGTATGTCGATTGCTCTTCTCCGAAGCCCGTGAGAGCTTCCAAAGCGTGCGCGAATCCCCCAGTCAGAGAGGAGGGAGAGGCGAGACGAGAGATAAAGGGGCGGAGCCTCTTTCGCGTGTCTCTCTCTCCCTCCTCCCGCTCTCTCGCATCGCTCCTCCCGCGCTCATGTTAAATTCAAGCACAAAATCAGGGAGATGATTAAAAATGCAATTGTGTGCTTAAAATTCATCTAAAATACTAACTAATCGGAAAATCAAGGGCCAATCATTGTGCGTGCACTGGAAATGCCCTAACTACCCATTCCCAACCTTATTATCGATTTTTGACCGACACAAACAAGTCTGACACCGTTTGGCCATGGACCACTGTATGTAGGGCGGTCATAGCTACTGGTCAAGCTTTTGGGCGAGCGATTTGGTAGCGAATGCCGGTTGTGCTTGCTCGATCTCGTTTTCGAGGGAATGGGGTCGAAAGAAAGTGGGCGGGGCTTGTGGCCACTAAATATTTTAGTGATTCATGAGGCCACCATTCACTAAATTCGCAGCGCCTCCGAGTGATGTCGAAACAAACAATATGTTGTTGCATAAGAGAGGAATCGCCAGATTTTCGAGAGCCCTGCGGACGAAATTGTTTCTCCGATTCCGCTAAAAAGTGAAACTTAAGTATTTCGAATGATGCTCTTTCAAACTGCTTTTGCCGATTTTCGATATCTGTTCTCATCTTCGAGTATTGTTAGGTCAAAGTAGAGACACTACGCAATTTACGCCCAAAATTGCGTCAGAAAAACAGCCATAACTGGCTTTAAAATGATGCTAGAAACAATTCCAAAAAAATTTCGAATGAGAGGCAAAGGGGAACAATTGTTATGTTGATCATGTCATTCGTCGTCTATACGCTGGATCAGGGCGGTCGGTTTTCCAAAAAAGTGATGTAACTTTCCTAATACCGATTTCTCCAATGAGCGCCGAAGAGTGAATTGAGAAAAAACATGTACCAAACACCATCTCTTAAATTAGAAAGATGGGAGGTGGAGAACAAAAAAAGCGTTGATTTATGAGAGGAATCGCGAGAGTTTCGAGAGCCCAGCGGCGGTAGGAATTCGTATCTCCGATCTAGCTGAAAAGTAAAACTTAAGCACTTTGAATGATGCTCTTTCAAACTACGTTTGCGGAATTTTGATATCTTGTCTCATCTCCGAGTATTGGTAGGTCAAATTAGTTACCTTATGAAATTTTAGGTCAAATTTGGCTCACGGAAAATACCATAACTCGCTTGAAAATTATGCTAGAGATTTTTCCAAAAAAATGTTCGAATCAGGAGGCAAAGGGCTAGATTTGATGTGTTGGAGATGTCATTCCTCGACTATGAGCTGGATCGGGGCTGTCAGATTTTCAAAAAAGTGATGTAACTTTCCCAATACCGATTTTGACAAGAAGCGCCGAAAAGTGATTTGAGAACTTTCATTCACCAATCTACAATCCAAAAATCAGAGCAATCAGAGAATGGAAACAAATTGGGCGCGCACTTTTGTCAGAAAAACCTGCGATTTTTGCATTTTTTCGATGTTGTTCATGCATAACTTTTTTCGTTCATATTTTCATGAGCTCTCATATCGAAATTCGGAATCAGCGTGCAAAAATACACCAAAATTTCCTATAGTCATATATTTTGGAGATACAAATTTTTCGACTCTAACCACTTTTTCACCCCCTTTGGTCCGAATTTGGTCGAAAATTTTTGTCAAAAAAAAAAAATTTGCTAACTAGAGCTCGTGAAACTTCGAAAGAAAAAAGTTATGCTTCGAAGAAAATACTAAAAAAAATTTCTTCAGGATTTTGGTCATAACTTTTTTCTTTCAAGGATTCATGAGCTCTAGATAGCAAATTCGTTTTCTACGCATACAAATAAGCCAGAAAATCTTATAGAGAGACAATAAATTTACGACCAAATTCGGACCAAAGAGTGGAAAAGTGGTGAAAATGGTGAAAAATGAAAAAATGGTGAACCACATGGTGAAAAAGTGGTCAGAGTCGAAAAATTTGTATCTCCAAAATATATGACTATAGGAAATTTTGGTGTATTTTTGCACGCTGATTCCGAATTTCGATATGAGAGCTCATGAAAATATGAACGAAAAAAGTTATGCATGAACAACATCGAAAAAATGCAAAAATCGCAGGTTTTTCTGACAAAAGTGCGCGCCCAGTTTGTTTCCATTCTCTGATTGCCCTGATTTTTGGATTGTAGATTGGTGAATGAAAGTTCTCAAATCACTTTTCGGCGCTTCTTGTCGAAATCGGTATTAGGAAAGTTACATCACTTTTTTGAAAAACTGACCGCCCCGATCCAGCGCATAGTCGAGGAATGACATCTCCAACACATCAAATCTAGCCCTTTGTCTCCTGATTCGAACATTTTTTTGGAAAAATCTCTAGCATGATTTTCAAGCGAGTTATGGTATTTTCCGTGAGCCAAATTTGACCTACTTTGACCTACCAATACTCGGAGATGAGACAAGATATCAAAATTCCGCAAACGTAGTTTGAAAGAGCATCATTCAAAGTGTTTAAGTTTTCTTACCGCCGCGGTATCGTCATTTCTCTCGAATCTCTCGCGATTCCTCTCTTATGTCCAAAAAACCTGCGACTTTTTGCAGTTTTTCCAGGTTTTTTAAGCATAACTTTTTTCATTCATGTTTTCATGAGCTCTCATATTGAAATTGGGATTCAGCGCGAGAAAATACACCAAAATTTCTTATAGTAATATTTTTTCGAGATGAAATTTTTTTCGACTCTGACCACTTTTTCACCATTTTCACCTTTCTTTTTCACCCCCTTAGGTCCGATTTTGGTCGAAAAATTTTTGACTCAGCATCATATCGGTATAGGATTTTCTGGCTTGTTTTTGAGCATAGAACACGAATTTGCTAACTAGAGTTCATGAAACCACGAAAGAAAAAAGTTATCCGAAAAATCTGACTCTACAAAATGTTTCTGGGATTTTCTTTCGAGCATAACTTTTTTCTTTAGACGTTTCATGAGCTCTAGTTAGCAATTTCGAGTTCTACGCTCAAAAATAAGCCAGAAAATCCTATTGCGACATGATCCTGAGACAAAATTTTTTCGACCAAAATCGGACCAAAGGGGGACCACATGGTGAAAAAATGGTGTCGAAAAAAGTTTTATCTCGAAAAAAATATGAAATTTTATAAAAAATTTTGGTGTATTTTCTTGCGCTGAATCCGAATTTAAATATGAGAGCTCATGAAAACATGAATAAAAAAAGTTATGATTAAAAAACCTGTAAAAACTGCAAAAATCGCAGGTTTTTTTGGACATAAATCAACGCTTTTTTGTTTTCCACCTCCTATCTTTCTAATTAAGAGATGTTGTTTGGTACATGTTTTTTCTCAATTCACTCTTCGGCGCTCATTGGAGAAATCGGTATTAGGAAAGTTACATCACTTTTTTGGAACACCGACAGCCCTGATCCAGCGCATAGACGACGAATGACATCATCAACATAACAATTGTTCCCCTTTGCCTCCTCATTCGAAATTTTTTTGGAATTGTTTCTAGCATCATTTTAAAGCGAGTTATGGCTGTTTCTCTGACGCAATTTTGGTCGTAAATTTTGTAGTGTCCCGATCCAGCGCATAGTATATATATATATTTTATATTTTATCTACGCCCGAGGGCGCAACGAAATAATGATACATTTGAATAATATATTTCTAAAAACGACTCTCAAAAGATGGGAGGAAGGTAGAGGAAACGAGAAAGGAGGAGTGGGATGATAAAGAAAAGATCTAATAGTCTGGTCTCTTCTTGTCTTCTTCTGGTCGTTATCTCATAGAGGAGATGAGAGTGGGAGGATTTCCGAGGAGGAGGAACTCGGTGTATACCAGCTTGACATGGCTCCGAGAACCAGACTATAAAGATCACTAATGGTGATGGGGATGGAATTAGGGTGGAAGGGATACGGAAAGGGTGGTGGGGGGGGGGGTGATTGATAGAGAAAGAGGGGGAGGAGGTGGGGGAAGGAAGCTAACAAACAAGGTGATTAACCAAACATGAAAGATATTATTAACGATAAATGATGAACCTAGAAAGATCTAATTCAAGTAATCTCTTCTTGTATACATCAATACTCGATGAACAATGGATATGGGTAGGCAACTCATTCAATATTCTAGCTATTCTCCTAGAAAAACAATGAAAACGTGGGGTGGATTTCGTAAATTCTATATGTATTCCGAATGTGTTTGATCTGTCTCTAAGGGGTTTGTAAGTGAAGAATCTATTACGATCAAGGACCGTATCGCCATTCATTAATCTACGGGCGAAAACTAGATCAAAGATGACTCTCCTCTCCGAAAGCGCTTGAAGACCAAGAAAAGAAAGACGTTCAGAATAGGAAGGAAGACTGACAGGATAAGAAGAGGATGGAAAACAGCGGTAGAATAGAATTCGAGTGAATTGTTCTTGGACCTTCTCTAGTGTTTGACTATCTTTCTTGATGTAAGGGTTCCAGAAGGGACAAGCAAAGTCAAGATGCGGAAGTACATAAGTACGGTAGCATTTGATAAGGATTTCAGAAGAGTTAACAGACACAGCACGGAGCATAATGTAAAGGGCAGTCTTAGCTTTGCTGGCACGATCGACAACAGAGGCGTTCCTAAGAAGGGAAGGGAGAACTTGAATACCTAGATCACGCTGAGGGCATTTACTAAGGAGGGCGACATTATTGATTTTGTAAATAGGGGGAGAAGAACCAATGTGGAGGTGAGTACACTTAGACTCAGATAGTGATAACTGATTAACAATGGTCCAGGAATGAATTGCATCAAGTGCTGTCTGAAGTTGGGAGGTCATGGAATGGGCAGAGGCAAGGGGGTAGGAAATGTACAATTTGATGTCATCGGCATAGGCTTGGATACGAACATCCGGGAATTTAGAAAGTACATGGGTAATATCAGATACATACAAAGTGAATAGAATCGGTCCTAATACTGATCCTTGGGGCACGCCAGAAAGTACGGGGAACGGCTGGGAAATACAATCACCGAGACGAACTGAGAAATGCCTATCTGTGATGAATGAGGCTATCCAATCAAGAAGATTTCCATGAATACCATAGTGAGAACATTTAGAGAGCAATTTAGTGAAAGGAACAGTGTCAAAAGCACGAGAGAAATCTAGGTAGATCACGTCAGTAAATTGATTACGAGAGTGTGCAAGGGTCCAATCATTCTCAGAGTCAATAACATTTGTGAGCACAGAAGCACCAGGGCGATAGCCATGCTGGTACTTTGGAATAACATCGAATCTAAATAAGTAAGGAGCAAGTTTCTCTTTGACTAATCGTTCCATGGTTTTAGAAGCGGGGGACAAAATAGAAATAGGACGGTAAGAGTCGGGAAATTTGGCGTCCTTTTCGGGTTTAGGCAATGGTGTAATGAGGGAGTGTTTCCAGAGAGAAGGGACAATACGGGTAAGCATACTAATATTGAAAATGTCACAAAGAGGAAGAGAAAGAGCGTGAGCACATTTGCGAAAAACAATCTGAGGAATCTTATCGTAGCCAGTTGAAGTCGAGGAATGACATCTCCAACACATCAAATCTAGCCCTTTGCCTCCTGATTCGAACATTTTTTTGGAAAAATCTCTAGCATGATTTTCAAGCGAGTTATGGTATTTTCCGTGAGCCAAATTTGACCTAAAATTTCATAAGGTAACTAATTTGACCTAACAATACTCGAAGATGAGAACAGATATCGAAAATCGGCAAACGCAGTTTGAAAGAGCATCATTCGAAATACTTTAGTTTCACTTTTTAGCGGAATCGGAGAAACAATTTCGTCCGCAGGGCTCTCGAAAATCTGGCGATTCCTCTCTTATGCAACAACATATTGTTTGTTTCGACATCACTCGGAGGCGCTGCGAATTTAGTGAATGGTGGCCTCATGAATCACTAAAATATTTAGGGGCCACAAGCCCCGCCCACTTTCTTTCGACCCCATTCCCTCGAAAACGAGATCGAGCAAGCACAACCGGCATTCGCTACCAAATCGCTCGCCCAAAAGCTTGACCAGTAGCCAGTAGGTAACTAATTTGACCTACCAATACTCGAAGATGAGACCAGATATCGAAAATCGGCAAACGCAGTTTGAAAGAGCATCATTCGAAGCACTTAAGTTTCACTTTTCAGCGGAATCAGGGATACAATTTCCTAAGTCCGCTAATACCCCAAAACTCTCGAATCTCTATATCATTGTGCGTATTGGAGTGCGCGCAATCGCGCATAATTGTGTGTATCTCTCCACGCCCTCTCTCTCTCCGGAAAACAAATCATGAAGTTCGTAGAATCAACAAAACATCTCGAAATAGAATGTGATGGTTCGGATTTAATCGCGCTGATTTGAGTTATTTACTGATATCTTTCGAGATCACGGATCAGTTCCAAGGCGGCATCGGAACAACTGGAGGGTTTTGGGACACTCCCCCCCCCCCCGCGATGTTCGTGAATAGTCTTACTCGACAACAACAACAGGTAGGAATGTGAGGGTGATCTCAGATTACTTGTATTTCAGCCCCAACAACATCGTTGAGTTGATAACATCATCGAAACAACTCGAGGGGCTTTCTCCGGCGATGTGTGAGATTAACGTGACTAGCCCGACTGATGACCCTCTCGGGAGGAAGGGGCGGTTCTGCCGTGTTTAGTTGCGGGCAAATGCCGAGCGCTGTGTTGCAGGCTATTTTTGAAGAATCACGTACACATTTGTCAAATCTCGTCCCGCTCAGACTGATTATGTCCTTTTTCGGAAACACAGTTTTGCAAATTTCACGTAGAATACGTGTGTTTTGAGACATGACAGACCATTCGCATTTACGGCCTAGATTACCGCATTTTCGTGCACATATACTCTGTCGAGTTCTTGTTGTTGCACTCCTTCAAACCCATCATGCGGTGATGAGGAGTAGGGATGACTTGCGAGTCAGCGACCGCGAAGATGCTCATTTCTGGCGATATTACCTACTTTTTTAATGACATGAGATTAAAGCGAGCGAAGTAGCGCATACTCGCAATTGTAATCGCGCAGCAAAAACTTGCAATGCGTAAACATGCAACCAAGTGAAGCGAATTTAGTTGTAGTTTGACATCTGCGCTACTTGGAACTTCAAGTTTGAATATCTTGCGAATTCACAAATTATATATTCGTTCACGTCTCACATCTTCTTCCTACTCTCCCAGCACCAATGCAAGTATTAGCATGAAATCCCGCAATTCGAGAGAAATGCAATGCATGTTGGGCAACGCAAAAAGCGAAGAGCGACTTGCAGGTGACCGACGACTTCGGGTGATTATGCGTGTGTTCGAAGACCCTGTGCCGAGGTGAATTTGTCCGACATTCTCACTTTTCTAGAATATATGCAGCTTCGTGCTGGTCTTGTATCGTTTTGTTTAATCTGAATGACGAAAACGGACACGAACTACGAGACTACGTGATGTCCCGATGAACAGATGATGGTTTTCAGCAGAATCTGGCGCTTCATCTTTCCTGTCCAATTCACTCTCGGCGTGCTCGGGAATGTGCTGAATCTGTGCGTGTTGTCAGACGACGCGCCCAGAAACATTGCCAACGATCTGGTGAGCCCGATGCCAGTCATTAATTTTTTTTTTTTTTAAGTTCTATCTAGCTGTTCCTAAAGAGGCAACATTATCAACACTTTTAAAATAATATTCTGTGATGATTACATAGTGTAGTGTGTGTATTCAAAACCTCCACAAAATATACCGTTCAGCTAGCGACCGCTTCTCTGTGCGATATCGTATTTCTTCTTATCGTTTCACCCAATTCGCTGGCCGCATTCGATTATGTGAGTATTTTCTGCATCAATGAACCGGAGATCAATGAAAGCGTGTGTGTAGGGATTCTAGCTTTTTCGTGTAGAAACAAGCTTCCGTGGGATGGGCATTGTAGAGCTACCAAATACTCGCAACTCCAATTGCAGTTAATTTTCTCCCCTCACTATCGCATGTTCTATCTGCGCGCGCGACTGCATCTCGCGGGAGTCGCCAACTGTATGAGTGCCGCCTCGATTTGGTCCGTTTTTTCTAGGAGGCTTAGGCTTAGCAGGAAGCAGACTGATTGGCCGGTAATTTTTAACGAGAGAACTATCACCTGTCTTAGGCAGCAGAATAGTGCGCGAGTCACCAAAACCCTCTGGGACACTTCCGGTTAGTATGTTGTTAAACACCTCAGTTAGTAATGGAGCTAAATAGTCAGTACCCGCCCTTAACATCTCACCTGTGATTCCATCCCTTCCCGGTGCTTTACCTGAGTTGAAATGTCGAAGTGCTTTTTCCACTTCAGCAACGCACAAAGGAATGATTGGGTCCCTTACTCTTAGTGTTCTATATCCTATTCCTCCGTCCCCTGCATACAAATCGTTATAAAATGATTGGAAGATCCTCTCTATACCCAATTGTGTGCATTCCCAATTACCCGACCCATCCCTAATTTTGTGAATTCTACCCTTCCCTACAGCAATTCTTGCAGCGGCCTTCTTATAGCTTTTCCCGCTCGCAATGGCTGCATTGACGTAACTTAGATACGGCCGTTCTCTATTATTTTTGAAAGATTGACGTATCGATCTGTTTAGAAGCAGCCACTGTAAGCGAGGCAAACCAAACCGGCCGACTGCATCTTATAATCCCTTCAGCGCACTAGTAGATCCTTTGTAGGAACTTTCTGGTGACTGGCGAGCTTTCTGGAGTGATGGATTTTCGTGGCAAATTCATTTACATCACTAGTGGTTGGGGCGCGCGCCTTTCTCTACCTCTTGCAAAACATCAGCTGCGGGCGGGAGTCGAACCTGCCTGCGTCGGCATGCCAGTCAGACACCATGCCCATTCAATAATATTTTATAGGCGATTTCTTGCTTCACCGTTCGTTGTTTTTGTGATCGCTCTATGATTAAACCTTCGAAGCACACACTTCACGATGTTTCGGTGAGTCATCCCTGTGTTGTTAATCAGGTAAGCGTGATAACATCATCACAGTTATCCACCAAAACCTTTATTTTTTATCGCTGCTCTCTGATTCCACTCATATACTTTCTGGAATTGTTAAATTACAATCGGGACAATTTATTTAACTGTTTAATTTAAAATACAAATCGTGTAGTTTACACATATTATGCTACGCGAGAAATACGTTGAGTTTTGGTTAGGATAATACTCGGGTGAAATGCGCATTTTTAGTTTCTTATCGGGCCACGTTTAATATCCACCCGCTTGACTTTTTCATCGTGTCTGTTGTCACTATCTCTCTCTCTCCCCACTTTTCAGCATTCTCGAAAATTAAGGCGAAATTGATTTATCCAGTTCGTTCTTGCTTTAGCCTAATTGTGTTGGGTGTATCGTCTTCGTTTCTTGGACATTTGATCTGTGTTGAGCAACAATTGATCGTATGATGATTCAGAATGCACACTAGTCACGCCCCCCCCCCCTCGTATGTGTGTTGTCCCGACAGATTTCTTTCTGCTAGAAGTCGTGTATTTTTCTTTTTTTTTACCGTGCTATTCTTCACTTATCAGAAGTATGTATTACAGGCGTCCTTCCTCGCCCAACTGTCACTATTCTCCGTACACTGTGCGATGACGCCGTATACTTCCGCACTAGTAACATATCAGCAGCATGTTGGCGCTAACGCCACGTCCTCTGGATCGCTCTTGCCGATGTCCGGAGGCGCGCACACCATTGCGCAAATCCAAAAGATGGCTGAAGGTGAGAGGGCAATTGCGAGTTTCTAGGTTTTCGAGAAAATATAATGTTTTCGACGATGGACCGTTGAGACAAACCTCTTGCCAAGTTGGGTTATTTTAAACTCAAAATAAATGCAACTAGATTAGGAAAGATAAAAATGTTCTCAAATGAGATCAAATAGAATAATACTAACGCTTTTGATGTCTACTTATTAGAATCGAATCCATGCATATTAGACATTGATGCAGTATTTCGAAGCTATTGGCTTTCAGAAATATGATTGGCGGAGTCTGATGGCTCTCAAATTATGCATCTGTCCGTGTAGTGGGTGGTAACGGACGATATGCTATCGACTCTAGAAGTTTTCAAAATTAAAGTGTACCTGACTTTGTCTCACTGTATGTTCCTCTTGTTTGCCTCCTGTATCTTTTTTGATGCCCTTCTTCTCCGATATCCAGAACAACATGGTTGCGAGAGCATCGGAACAGTGGAAGTCGCACACTATGTGGTTCCCCGTCAGTTGTCAGTCACATGATACGAATGATAATCCGGCGCGAGAGCAGAGGCACGTACACAGTCACATGACCTGACGCGTGTTTCATTTTCACAACCATTCAAACTCAAATTCAGAATCTATCTATTGGATTGAGGAATAAGTAACGCTTTAGAACCCTCGTGCTCGCTCTTTTGTTGTTGCCGTCTGCCACCCTGTTTACACTGGAGAGAGGGCCCCTCGGGCATTCCACACATGTTTTCGATTCAGTTCTCCCTAGTCTCCCAGGCGAGAATGCCGCACAATTTCGTCCCCGACCGAATTCACATTCGGAACGTGATGCTCTTTCTCTTTCTATCTGGCTTGAAACCGCCCGCCATTCATGAACAACTGGAGCAGGTTTACCCCACACATACCCCGCATGTAACCACCGTGAGAAAGTGGGTAGTCAAATTCGAGAAACACGACTTTTCCCTCGAAGATGAAGACCGACCCGGTCGCCCCATGGAGTTGGACCTCGATCGATTGCGTTCTGAGGTGGAGGCTGACCCGCATCTCACTACCCGCGATCTTGCTGACTTCTTTGGGGTCGACCAAAAACTGCCGTGAATGGACTTCACGCGATTGGAATGAAGTGGAAACTCGGGAGATGGATCCCCCATGACCTGACCGACTATGACAAGGATCGCCGAGTGGACATGGCTTCGACTCTTCTCACTCTGCATCGCCGGTTTGATTGGCTGGACAATGGTGATGAAAAGTCATCACAGGTGATGAAAAGTGGGTGCTCTACGCATGAGACAGTGGGTCGGAGAGGACCAAAAGCCAGCAGATGTCCCCAAACCCGATTTGCACCCCAAAAAAGTGATGTTGTGCATCTGGTGGTCAGTGCGGGGAGTGGAGTTCTGGGAACTCCTACCCGAGGGGACGACTATCACGGCAGGTTCAGCTACGGAAGCTGAGACTCGCTGTCGAACAAACACGCGGGAAGGACGCTCGAATCTACTTTCAGCACGACAACGCCCGCCCGCATGTCGCAAGAAAGACCAAGGCTGAGCTGGCGGGCTATGGCTGGACTGTCCTCCCCCACCCTCCCTACTCACCCGACCTTGCCCCCTCCGATTACCACCTCTTCTCAGACCTCCAGCGTTTCCTCAAGGGACAGAGCTTCAAAGACCGAGCCACTATCCAGACCGTACTGACCAACTATTTCAACAACCAGCCCCAGTCCTTCTATCACGAGGGCATCCACAAGCTGCCTGGTAGATGGCAGAAGGTCATCGATGCGCATGGAGAATATTTTTAGATTCTATCGTGCTTTGTAAAGTTTTTATAAAGTGAAAAAAATTCAAAAACGAGCGTTACTTATTCCTCAACCCGATACTTTTGACCTCGTGCGTATACATTCAGAACAGTTGCTGAGATATGGGTAACGCAGATTAGTTTAACTTGCACGACTGTGACGACACTAATATTGTTAATTTGTTTTACAAAGTTGCTTTTTTACCTCATATTTGCCATCTTCAAAAAGTTTCGTCTACCGCACTGTGTCCAGCATGTTGACTGTTTCAATAATCGGATTTTAAGTAAATCGTCGCCACATTTTACTCGTCTCTCTAGGAGCAGCGTACATGCCGTGGCCGCCGCATCAACCATCGCTCAACGTCCCCTTCTTCGACTACGGATCGTATTCGGTATGGATTAGTGATGCCGTTTCGGATCATGCCTCTCTCTCTCCAATCTGCTCACTGTTTTAACTCACTGATAGCGCGTAGATCGAGAGGGGTATTACCCGAAACGACATCACTAGTATGCGTGCACGATGACCGACCCGATCGGTACCTGATGTGATAGCAAATGATTTTTTTTCTCGGCTAAGCGTGGGTGACATGAATTGAGTAGTTACCTGTTTATGCTGTTCAGTTTCTAGTGTTAATTATTGGTTATTCAATTATTTAAATAATTTATATCAGTGATACTTTACATGCTCAGACTGCCTTGTAGCTATTTGTAATTATTTGTTGCAGCGCGTCAACCTGGACCTCTCACCGTCAGATCATCCGGGCGGACTTGACCTGCCGCTCAATGATATGACCACGCTACGGTATGCACCACATATCGATTGGTTGTGACCGATAGGTATGGTACATGTAAAAAATCAGCCGCAGAACTGCCGCAGAACTGTCCGGTAGCTGCGATTGCGGTAGACCCTGCTCACTCCTCACAAAGTGACGTAACACATCGCATGCATCAAGCAGCACTGATGAATCATAAACGCCATCAACTACAGGTTAGACTTTTCCCATGATGTGGTGTAAAAATGAGCGAAAAAATGTCGAGCCTGATTTTATAAAAATTAAGCATCCGATATTTTATTGCATCTGCTTAATTGTGAGCCGATATAAACAAATTTAAATGAATTCACATGAAAGATCGGGTCAAAAATAGAATTTTTGACAGACTTAACTTTTATCAGACTTAACTTTAATCGGGGAATGAGCAAATAACATCACAATGAAGTCGTTTCACTTGAATAGTTTACCTTTACATTTCTCTTTATGTTATTGAGCACAATAAGTGATTTCGGTTTTGATATCGTGCGATCCTTCAGCTCCAGCAGCAAGCGCAGGCCGCCATTCTGCAGCGGAATGGTGCAGATATCGCATCGACAAATGTCTGCAACACACGTCATGCAAGTGCGGTGAGCAGTAATTAGTGATGACACATCGAGACTCTCATCAATTCCAGTGCTCTCTCGCTGGTTAGATAAACGAGATAGCACACGAATCTAGGTCTCAATTCGACATCACAAGTAGTAGTAGTAGTAGTACGAGAGAGGATCATAGTGGAGTAAATTCATAGAGCGATCGACTCCGTGAGGAAGATACCAACGTAACGATTCGTCCGTCTTTCAGAACCTATTCGTTCCCATGGCGAACCGAGTTCCGTTAATAGAGGATTACCGTGATATCTATATCGTCTACCCCACATCTCAGAAGCCCGGTCAGTTGATTCGGCAATCTTTCGAGAGCGGAAGTGATTGAGAAAACTAAAAAATAAAAACAACTAGAGAAAAGTGAAAAAGTAACATCAACGAGTCGTATATACATGTTTGTCTTTCTTTAGTACATTCATTGATCTTTACTTTATTTCAGCTGGTCAATTACCTCATCTCCCCAGCGCTTTATCGCCCTCAGCCGCTGGCTCCTCTTACAATATATCGCTCACTCCAGCGAACGATTCGTCAATTGATGCTGCATCAACTACTACTGCTGCCTCTCGATCTTCGGCAGCCACCGACTCTCTAGTCAGTAGAAAAAACGAGAGTCCGTTAAGCAGCAACCTTGCTAGGCAGGTGCGGCAGTTCACAAGGACGTTAGTTGATCGATTTAAGCATACAAATGTTATTTCCAATGTTTACAGGTGACGGAAATCCATGCTTCCTGCCTCAATTCGTTGCCCGAACACGTGGTGGTAGTCCCTAGGGACTCCACATTCGCTTCTGCCGATTCATCGTCACCCCTTACTCCAGGAGCAGAGTCTAACGGGGTCTCAGCGGCGTCGTCAATCTCTTCGCCGAAGCGGCCGCTCAATGAGCGCGATTCGAGCTACAGTCCGAGTGAGAAACGGCTGATGATCGTTGAGGACGATGAGGAAATCGATATCGAGTTATAGCTTTATGTTGGTTTCCCGGCTCAAGGTCAAAGTTTGTTTGCACTCAAGCACACCCACAATATCCCTCTTATATCATATTTTAACTTTATAAAAAATGTAAGATTGACATGAGTGTAAATTAGATCTCGCATCCCAAGCCAATGAAATACATCCCCGAATGGGATCCGCTCATATATCAGGGCACATCACAAATAGAGTTGTAAGAATTACAAACTCTTCCCCTTATTCCGTGTGCTCTCTCGCCATCCGACCTGTTCTTAGCGTTTGTTGAATGCAGAGAGTCATTCTGACCTCGCTAATCGCAAATATCAACGTCTGTGCTGTTATTTGAATTGGAAGTGCTATGCACATGCTCACGCTACCGACATCGATTTCACGTCGATGGTGTGAGAATGTGCAAAAGGCTCACGCGATAGCAGTTATTGGAGCAGTCCCGGCGTTTTCTTTTACGTACTTTGCTTCAATCGTCTCATGTAGAACTTGTTTTGGATGCGCACACGCTGACACAGCTCTACGGGAGGCTGTAATTGCATCATCGCGGCGAATTTATGCGAGTACGTCCTACTCGTCGTTCTTGTATTTGTGCAAAGAATTGTTATTCGAGCACATTAACCACGATCCGGTATTGCACTATCCACGCGTGCAGTGCACATTCACAGAATTGACCTACGAATTGCAGCTGAAAAATGCAAAGAATAGTTAATTCTTTCGTCACTACAGCACACCAAAACATGCAACAGAAAGAAATAACCAACTCGATTCTCCCAATTTACCAGTATGAGCTTATGTTGAAATACGATACTCGGAAGGTATTTGTTGCACTTTATGCGTATGTGAACGCATGCATTGCGGCTCCTCGGAATTGGTCCCGCCCTTTCCGTTTTCGCAGATACAAATCCCCGACGAGACGACGTTAAGCGCGAACTACGACGTTGATCACTTTTTGCTCGTCACATTGTGCTTCCGAGTATAATTTATTTTGCAGAACAGGCTAACTTTCTTGAAGCATTCGTGGGGTGTCCCTCAATCAAACGAGGTGTCTTTTTCCACATTAGTTCACGCTGCTCCTCATTTATGTTTTATGCCTGATGAACTTCAGATCGTTAGAAGAAACAACACCCTCGCTAAGATGACAGATCGAAAAAAATATCCCCCCCTTGCATTAGTATCAAGCGTACTTTTATTTATCCGTTGATTCACTGTAAATCAGACGATCACTGATTATCACAAGCCAGGGGCATGGATCCGTTCGTGCAGCCCTCTACGACGGATCTCAACGACCACGATGAAAACGATGCTGCGCAGTCGACGTCTTCGACGACATCCCTCGGTGCCCGACTTGAGAAGGCCCTGCTCATTGGCATCTGCGTTCTGGGTATCTTCTTCAACGTGCTCACCTTCCTCAAGCACAAGGCCGCAAGGTGAGACTGCAGTGAATGAACAGCTAGCTGACGCGGTGCACTCCATTCTAGCATGTATTTGTTATGAAAAACATCCCTTTCGTCTGATTGTCTGCGCTCGGAATGTGCATGAACGGTTAATAACGATACTTCGCGTTGGGAGTTAGCTTGCGACACCCTATCTCGCCGCTCAAGCACATGCGACTCAATCGACAGCCGATTACACGATCGCCAAGAACAAACTATTTTTTTTTATTATTCCGGATCTCTGGATGCCACAGGGTTCAACACCCCCGAGAGATGCCAAATGCTCATAACATTGAATGCTTTTTCAGAAGGCGTAGATCGTCCGCGACGAGAGTTTCACTGTCGCTGCTCAGAGTTATGGCAGGTAATCACTCCAGCAACACCTCGACCACACGTCTTCAACACCTTTTTGCACAAATAACATGACTTCCGCACCAATACCATTATATTTGTATATATTATGAGCGGTCTGACGGTAATTGACGAAATCTTTGATATCGCTCAGGTGCTGATAGCGCCTGCCTGGTGGTGATGCTGTTTACGCTCGGGATGGGACAGATGGGATGGAGGAGCAACCATTTGCTGGGAACGCTCATGTGCAAGGCTCGTGTTTCCCATTGTTATTGTTTTCAAAAACCGCGAAATATCCGATGCCCGAAATATGGGGGGAGGGCGAGGGGCGATACATTGGTACGTAGTCAATAAAAGTTGTGTGAATGGAAATGAGTTTCTAAGCAAACATGAGCAATAGCTTCGAAGCAATTAATTATCGGTGTTAGCTGATGAATACGAGAAATGCCGGAAATTCAAAGATGTAAAGATTCTCGGTGCACGATGAATCATGTATGCTCGCGCTTATTAGCGCGCGTGCACTCGCCATTGTTGGTAGGTGCAATACCGAAAACGGAAGTGAAGCTATCTAGTTCTCCGTAAAATTGAATGATGCATCGAAACATCGCGTACGTGCGTCAATCATATTAGGAGAGACTTCTTTCCCCACTGAAGACGCTTGGATGCCTACACGCGCATATTTAAGTCGCTCTGTGCTTCTGCACTTGGCCACCGAATTTCGAGAACTCTTCTCAACTTGTTGGCCCTTTCACATTTGATGAGTGGGAGGATCCCGTGAATTTGGGTTCAACAAAGAAGGCAAACATCATTGATGCGCTCAGAGAGAAAACGTTTGATAACAAAGCGAGAGGTTTCAGTTTCAATATAAGTACTGGCGTTGGTTTACATATCACTCTGTTCGAGTTGAACATATAGCCAGTCGGGACCAGACGACGTGCTGAGTTTTTTGTTAGCCCCGCTGTTTTTTGTAACAGTTGAACACTCCGCAGGTATTGGGAGACCTACAACAAAAATGTAAACCGAGCTGGAGTGAATTGGGCAGGAACGTGTCGAAGATACCCCGAAAATGATTCAACAGGCCTTTTACTTGAGGACTGAATTAATGATTGATTGACTGATTGATTGCAGGCCAACCTCTTCATCGTGCATTCCGCGTCCGCCTTCTCACTATATTGCTGGCTTGTGCTTTCCGCAGTGCGATACGTGGCGGTCTTTTCGCCGCTCAACCACATGCGACTCAATCGAGAGCCCATCACGGCGGTGGTCAGTTTTTGCAGGCACGAAAACGCGTACAGCCTTGTTTTGCATCGATCAAGCAAAATCCCGGGCTAGTGATGCCCATCCGAGACCGAATCTCTTTAATTTGCACGCTGGTTCGCTGTTCAGAGAAACGAGAAAGCACGCGAATTGAAGAGGTCTCGATATCGAATGAACATCACTAGCCCAGATCGCGCGCGCAAGAGTGAAAACAGAGATATCTCACCTCGACTGTCGAGAATGCAACGATGGGACTCCAAAACTCTGGCTTCAGGTGTTGCTGGCGATAATAATCGGCGTGTCGGAATCCTGGCTGCTCATCGACGTACAGTACGACGCGGTGAACGGAGCCTGCGTGACCGCGCATGATGACGATTTGGACCAGACTATTCAGGTTCGGAGAAGAAACGTGCTGCAAAACTTGGGCGCAGTTCAATGATTCGAATATTTTTCACTTCACATAAAGTAAAAGTAAATTGCTGAGTTGATAACTAAAACGTTACACATCTTTGAACCAGTTTTGCAACTGGGGCATATCGTGAGATTATCAGTGGGATGTTTCGAGTCTAACAAGCGTGTTGGGGGCATGTGGCGGGATTTTTTGGATCGGGTTTGCCATTCTCTGCCAACATTTATTAACCCCTTTGTTTTGGATGGATCAGGTCGAACTCGTGATCATCAGAATCTCATTCGGGGAGTAAGATCCTGGTATTTTTTTAAAATCGAGATCTAAGCTTACAATCTTTGCTTGCTATTTGAATATATATTAATTCAATTCAAGCACAGACACAATTCAGATAACCGAAATCGTACTGACGTACTTTGTGCCTCTGGCCATCATCACTATCTGCGACTGCAAGGTAATTCTTAAAAATTACTTGTTTTAAACAAGAGTTTAAAAACATCGCTAAATAACATCTCTCATGGTGCGCACTTCAATAGTCACAGCAGGTGCTGCTCTTCCGCAACCATTCGTCACGCGAAAATAGTAAATCTGCGCCGATTCAGAACACGAAGAAGTGAGTTATTTAGAAGTGAGACAAAATATCGTAGGGGCGACAATTCCGCTACGACAATTCCGCAAACGACATTTCTGCAAATCGAATCGTCAACGGAAATGGAATGATTACTTTAATTTCGGAAATGTCGTTTGCTGAAGAAAAAAATAGGCTTGAGGAAATGTCGTTTAGGACATTTTTTTTGCGGAAATGTCGTTTGCGGAATTCTCACCCCTCCAAAATATCATATTATGTACTGCTTCACAGACCGTCGAACACTGAGACCTTCGACCGGCAGAGCATAGATACTCTAAACGTGGGCATTCTGCTTGGTCGGGAATTGCGCCGACGCGGCTCAATTAATTCTCATCATAAAAAAGACGAGTATGTACCGAAAACTTTCATACTCATTCATTAGGACTGAATGTGTCTCGAAATTTGAGTACATGGTACATTCTTCCAGATCTCGTCGTTCGAACTTACGTGCCCTTAAAAGGACTCTGTTAATTTCGGTTTTCGACCTTCTCCTCAACCTACCCAATTACCTATTCCGTCTATTTCTGAACGTTATCAATCCTGAAGTGAGCTAATGATTGATATACGACTAGCATTGAACATTCGTAAACATGAAACGGATACAGCAAACAACACGTGCAGGCACTTCGCGAGTTCTCGGCGGATTCTCTGTTCATCGTTGAGAGCGTCTCGCAAATTCTCTACTTTGCGCAGGTTTGCATGTTCGTGTCTTCTTTATTCCGTTGATCACTCTTGCAGTTCTCCCTCAATGCATTCTATCTCATTTGCATCATTTATGAAGCACCTAAACACGCCAAGCCTAGACGAATTGAGGTGAGCAGAATACGTTACTGAAACAATTCGTCAAATTTCAGGTACAGTGTAGGCTGCTCACAACTGAACAGAGCTCCGTTTCATAACCTATGCAACGTTAGAACACTGGCAACGTATATGGAAATACACCAATTAAAAGTTATCCTTACATATGTTTTTGTTTGATCTCCTCACCATCTTTTAACCACCCCGTTCACTTGATCTATCACTCTTCACTGGAACTTGTGATCATTTTTCTCAATTTTTAATCTCGCGATTTCGAACAAAATCTTCAGTTCTTTCGAATGCTAATCTCATTGTTTGACCTTTATTCAGACAACTCCCTATGAGAAATTAAGATCCTTGTAGCCTGCCGTTGTCGCTGAGACGAGCTTCATCTGAGCACAATATCTTTGTAATAGTTATTTGGTGAATTTATTCCTTGCCTTCTTCCTGTGTTTTCGAGCGAAAGTATCTTCCTGATCTCCACTCAAGAATGCGAGATCTTCCGACTAATTCCTTGTCTATGAATGTATCATACGTTCAATTGTCATACTGTAAGATCACCTGAACAATGAGCCGTGAAGCATAGTTGGAATCGGTCCTGGACAGTGTCGGAACATTTTTTTAAAATTCAGACAATTTCGCTGTCAGTATCAATAATCTGAAACCTCGAACTTGATGGGCTGAATGACGGATCCCGTGGACTTGGAGGCATCTCCGATTTCATATGTGCCCAAAGGGCAGACATTTGCGATTTAAAACCATTACCGCTTTGAGACTGCCGCAATGTGCCTTCAATCGATCGTCATTGTGTGCTGTAGTCAACCTTTACCATTACTGCCGGCAAGGGTGATTTGCTGTGATGATGAGGTTGCGTCAGCGTATCGTCCACCCGCAAAGTAAGGAGATGGGTGATACGGACAGTTAGACGGATAGGTCGGAAACCGGGGATCCTGCATTGATCGAGGATTTCTTAGCGGTCAGAGGTGATCATTTGTCAGCTGCGAAGACAAATAACACACCGCCACCTCCACTGTACGGGTATTCTTCCTTCCCACATCCACCTCCATAGATCGATTGCAGAAGACTGCAGCCACTAAATGCAGATGTCGTTGTTCTTGTCACGGAATTATCCCATAATTGAATTTGTCAAGTTCAGACTGGTTCGCTAACTACTATACCCACCCTACTCAACATAATTACTTACCAGCCATCGCCTCCGAATACAAATGCTGATGCCACTCCTATGGTACTGAAGAGGACGAGCAGTATCATATTCTTTTCGAACGGTGCCAAAGTTTCGAGAAACTGCGTTGTTGGCACGACCATTTATGGACCGAGGTTTTAATTACTTCCCCCCTTTAACGTTCTCTCCGCCCCTTCCTGTCTCGTCTGAATAATGAGGCGTCAGACTTCTTTTTACCAAGGGTACTTTAGCTCGTCCTTGTCTCACGAACGCATCAAAATATTAATGGCTGCAGACACAAATGCCGCTCCTTTACATTCGCCCACAGGGAACGCGTTTAAAATTCTCACAGAATAGGGTTGGCTAGTCGAAAATGATTCTCAAGAAAAAGCGGAGTCATTCATGCCGAGAAAGCATTCTCATTCAAGAAGTTTTTTTTTATAGATGTTTGCAAAGTGCCACGGTACATTTATTTGCCATTGGACATCACCCTTGATAATTAATTCGAGGAGCAAATCATTGGTGATGATAGAGCCTTTGCCCTACCTCATAACATCTGAAATTACGTAATTTTCGTACTGCGCGATGTTTTAGCTGGTAAGTCAAGTGTGATGACCTTATCGCGAAACCCTAACGAGGGCACTCTTACCCGCGTAACACATGCGAATAATAGTGGTCACTATCTTGCCTGTACAAATACGACGTCTAATGGCTAATATCTGTATAATTCCTGGTTTTGAAGATGCTCGATACGGACGATATCGTTCTGACAGTGATTCTTTCGGCAATCGACATAACCGCAATGCTTGCTAACACCATGTATATCTCGATTGTCATGCGAAAGTAAGTGTCGCATTGAAGCGAAAACAACGTCAACACCACTTAGAACTTCAAAAGCTCTCTATGATTATTCAATGCTTTTGCTAAACATAGCATGCATTGATTTTTTCGCCGCGTTCTGCAGTTTCATGTGCATTCCCGGTGAGATGAAACGATCTGCATCGTATCATTCTTCCCATTTCAGTTTCAAAAATGAGGCTGGCTATGTCGTGCTTGTGCACGTTGGACCGTGCACTCTTATGAGTTCCAAATGGTGTCACGTATTCCTGAGTAGGACCGTTGTAGTTTCACTGCTGTAATATCCACTCATATCAAGCTGTCCATGTATTCTGTTTGGGCCAATCAGAGCTCTTTCTTGCTTTAACGTTCGCATATCGTCTCTGGGTACTTATGGTCACTGCAGTACCGGAGCAACTGAGTCGATTTTGGCGAACAGCATGAATAGCAATCGTTGCAATAATGATTCCGACTACGGTAACATAAATTATATAACATTTGTATTGAGCGACGTTTTCATTGGTTTTTCAGTTGTCTTTTTTTTCTGGGCGGATCCTATGATGTCCCCGATGCGTATCGCCACAACACAATCAGCGCTTTCAACTTGACCGGAGGAATTAGCGATAATAAGATGGCGAAAGCTGCCATCGTATGATTTTCATGCATATTCTTATCGGGATTCTGCTCAATTTTCATCTTTCGAGGGCGCCTCTTCGCTGGCATCTCTGAACTGGTAAGAGATGTTGTAAAAGTCTGACTCTTGCAGAGCCGTGGGCTCGTGCATTCGTGCATTCACGGAGTGTGCATTCATGATTTGGGATCAGTTAAATTAAAAACTCATGCAATTAACTGTATCGAAAAGAGCGCGAAAGAGAGCGAGTGAGCGGGTCACCTACTCCGAGGTGACGACAGAACGGCCAATCCACCATACCATCTACCGCTCTCTCACAGTACAAATGTTGCTGCCGCTCGTGTATTTATTCGCGGAGGCGCTCTGGCTACTGGACTTGGCCGGAGTTATGGACTTCAGAATAGTGCACCGCTTGGTACTAATTGTGAGTTTAGTTGCATCTATCTTAATCGCTTACCCGGCGCACCCAACGCGTGACTTTCATGCGAGTTTACAATTGTGTCAGGGATATTTCCATTGGGCGTACACAAGTGTTATCCAATCGGATCCAAACTCTCCTCAATTCTTTTTTTGCTTAATTTTATGACTACAGGCTGGAAAAAAACAGAGCACAATACATGATGAGAGTCGAGATCCGATTTGACGTCGATAGTGGTTGTCCATTCTAAGACACATCGTGTTGTTGGTGCTTTCTCCAAAAAAGACACATGTATTTTTGTTCAATATTTGACTACAATAAACAATTTATCGCTGTTTTCAAACAAGTGCCTCACAGGTGCCGCCGTTTCTACAGTCGGAATATCAACAGGAGTTGCTAGGTGAGATTGACCCCATTCCCTACGTATGATCCATGTTTCTCAGGTATCTGGCTGCTTTCTTCTCTGTAATGGAAGGATGGACGAACCAGTGACGATCGCGCTTCGAAAATCTTTCAGAGACCAGTACAATATTAATATCCGCGATGGGTGCATTGTGATGGACCATTGGGTTGTTTCTACTGTAGGAAGTATTGTGCGATCGTTCCCATCGATTCGGGCAGAGCCGTCCACGTCCACCACCCCAGTGTGATGCTTCAGATCTTGAAATGTTTGTGAAACTTATCCCCAATCCGAACTAGATCGTGTTCTGAATTGGTTCGAGTCCGTTCCACTCTCTCTGTTTCGTGGGGTGCGGTCGTTCCCATCGCTTCGGGCAGATCGTTCCCATCGTTTCGGGCAGATCGTTCCCATCAGCACCCCACGAAACAGAGAGAGGGGAACGGACTCGAACCAATTCAGAACACGATCCAGTTCGGATTGGGGATAAGTTTCACAAACAGTTCAAGTTCTGAAGCATCACTCTAGGGTGGTGGACTGGGCTCTTGGACGGCTCTGCCCGAAGCGATGGGAACGACCGCACCCCTCGAAACAGAGAGAGGGGAACGGACTCGAACCAATTCAGAACACGATCCAGTTCGGATTGGGGATAAGTTTCACAAACAGTTCATGTTCTGAAGCATCACTCTAGGGTGCTGGACGGGGCTCGTGGACGGCTCTACCCGAAGCGATGGGTACGATCTGGCCGGAACGATGGGAACGATCTGCCCGAAGCGATGGGAACGACCGCACCCCACGAAACAGAGAGAGGGGAACGGACTCGAATCAATTCAGAACACGATCCAGTTCGGATTGGGGATAAGTTTCACAAACAGTTCAAGTTCTGAAGCATCACTCTGGGGTGGTGAACGGAACTCGTGGACGGCTCTGCCCGAAGCGATGGGAACGATCTGCCCGAAGCGATGGGAACGATCTGCCCGAAGCGATGGGAACGACCGCACTCCACGAAACAGAGAGAGGGGAACGGACTCGAACCAATTCAGAACACGATCCAGTTCGGATTGGGGATAAGTTTCACAAACAGATCAAGTTCTGAAGCATCACTCTGGGGTTGTGGACGGAATTCGTGGACGGCTCTGCCCGAAGCGATGGGAACGACCGCATCCCACGAAACAGAGAGAGGGGAACGGACTCGAACCAATTCAGAACACGATCCAGTTCGGATTGGGGATAAGTTTCACAAACAGTTCAAGATCTGAAGCATCACTCTGGGGTGGTTGACGGGGCTCGTGGACGGCTCTGCCCGAAGCGATGGGAACGATCTGCCCCAAGCGATGGGAACGATCTGCCCGAAGCGATGGGAACGACCGCACCCCACGAAACAGAGAGAGTGGAACGGACTCGAACCAATTCAGAACACGATCTAGTTCGGATTGGGGATAAGTTTCACAAACAGTTCAAGATCTGAAGCATCACTCTGGGGTGGTGGACGTGGACGGCTCTGCCCGAAGCGATGGGAACGATCGCACAATACTTCCTACAGTAGAAACAACCCAATGGTCCATCACAATGCACCCATCGCGGATATTGATATTGTACTGATCTCTGAAAGATTTTCGAAGCGCGATCGTCACTGGTTCGTCCATCCTTCCATTACAGAGAAGAAAGCAGCCAGATACCTGAGAAACATGGATCATACGTAGGGAATGGGGTCAATCTCACCTAGCAACTCCTGTTGATATTCCGACTGTAGAAACGGCGGCACCTGTGAGGCACTTGTTTGAAAACAGCGATAAATTGTCTGGACTAAACATAGATGCATTAAATAATTGCAAAAAAAATAAGTAAATTATTTTTAATGAATTCAATTGTTTTAGTATACCCTTTATTTTAGCATACCCTTTCAGAGACCGTCCAAGAGATAGTGGTACATCTCTTCAGGGGTCGACGGATGGCTGAAAATTAGATTCTCTCTAAACTTTTTCTCGAAGTAAGGGTCCCGAGTGCTGCTCGCCACCACCACTATGTAAGGTTTCATGTCGGCTTTGGCGGAATGGCAGTAACACACATTTTTTGGGGTCGAATAGTCTCTTCCTCAGAACAACATGACTAGTAGATTTTCTGGCGTATTTTCACGCGTAGAAAACAAATTTCAATAGTAGTAGACATCTTGAAAACTCGAATGAAATAAGTTATACTCGCAAAAGCTCATTTTTTCCATCAAAATTCACATTTTTGGCCATAACTTATTTTGAAAAAAATATGAGTATGGAATTACATGTTGTTCGTGATCTGCAGCTATATTAACACATTTGTATTTTTTACAGGATTTTTGAAAAAAAAATATAGATCCTTTATTTTCACGTTGAAGTTTGCCCTACGCGGTCAAGTGAGACATCAAATGCTATGGAAAAAGATTTGGGGAGAGGGATAGTCATCAAGCCAATAACTAAGAGTTGTTATAGGGGAGATGATTGTGTGTGTGGCTTATTGTCGATTGGCGATTGGTCGCTGCTTTGTGCGAGCGACCAATGGCTAGTTCCCCCGGGCAAACTTTGAACTCGCGAGGATGAACTGATGAGCGGCAGCAGATATCTTCAAACGTGTGTTTAGATACGAACAAAATTGTAGAATCACACCTTCTGTAAGGCGGAATGTATCAGGTCGGTCAGAAAGTTTCTTTCTTTTTTACGCTCATCGATTCTGACCTATATTATTCTTGTTGTTTGATCGATCAGCATATGGCTTTACATAATCAATGAGGGCATTGTTGCTCTTTTTAGCGCACATTATATCAGGGCTGAACAATCAGTATGAGGGACACAAAGTAAAGTTAAATTCACAGTGGTTGACCATGAATCGCATCTGTATCTCAACCCAGTGCAGAGTGGAAAGAAGTAATAGGGCCCAACCAGTGTCACATTTATAAAGTACGATGATTGATGATTACCATTAAGTTATTGCGAGGAAATTATCGCAGCATGCTTAATAGAAAAGCGGTTGTGAAGATGCAACAGACGGTTCTGGAAATCTCGAAAAACGGTTTCCATCACACAGCTGTCGAGTCGATAGATCTTCAAATGTCAATTCAAGTGCATATCAAAGTACAATACCTAGTGAGTCCCCAATACAAATTGAGAGAGGATCCCATTATCCAGAAATTAGCTGAATTTTCTTGAACTTTGATATCGATAATTGAAGATTTAAAACAAGACATATAGCTGCGTCCCTTTTTGTATAGGGTCAGAAGGGCGGTTATTTCGATGCTAAAAGAATAAGCAACTCTTGTTCTATCGTTGTTTTCTTGGGTAGAACTTGGTGTTCGCTATTTTCTGTAATGGGAGGTCGTGACGGTACACACCGAAAATCATGTTTTATTTCAATTTCCGCTTCAAAATTTATTTTCCCTTCTTCCACACGAGGCCGGTTCAATTACCACATACTACGATATTGCCCCAGGACACCCCTAACTTATGGCATATTGGCGATTTCAACAAGCACAATTGTCGAGCTAAAATTAACAAAAAGAAAAAGAAAGAAACTTTCTGACCGACCTAATAATACATGTTGACCAGGGGAGAGATAAGAGCGAAACATGGACTGCACTGAAATGATGATATTGCCACCATTTCAAAAAAATGTGATCCGGTAGGAAGCAATAGTCGAAAATAATTATAAAGATTCTCCAAAAATCGCTAAATATTTTCCACGAATGAACAATAGTTTAAAGGTTGCAAAAAAACACAGGAATAAACTAAACGATATTTTTGTTTATTGTAGTCAAATATTGAACAAAAATACATGTGTCTTTTTTGGAGAAAGCACCAACAACACGATGTGTCTTAGAATGGACAACCACTATCGACGTCAAATCGGATCTCGACTCTCATCATGTATTGTGCTCTGTTTTTTTCCAGCCTGTAGTCATAAAATTAAGCAAAAAAAGAATTGAGGAGAGTTTGGATCCGATTGGATAACACTTGTGTACGCCCAATGGAAATATCCCTGACACAATTGTAAACTCGCATGAAAGTCACGCGTTGGGTGCGACGGGTAAGCGATTAAGATAGATGCAACTAAACTCACAATTAGTACCAAGCGGTGCACCCTATGCACTTTGGACATGCCAAACATAGTGCAAAAGGAATTTCGAATTTATCTTGTTCGGCTGAGAAAATATGAAAAATCGATGTTTTTCACTGTGCCAGCACCTGGCGCGCCGCATTGCGAGGCCAGGCCAGTTTCCATACCATCATTGTAAACAAGGTCCAAGGCACCCTAGGTCCCATGCGTATGGAGTCCGGAATCGAGAATCCTGGAGGGATGTCCGGGAAGGGGGGTCAAATGGTGAAAAATAACGGAGCGGTCGTCTTAAACAATACTTCACTTCTCACTATTTTTTTTTCAAAATTAACCACCCTGCTTCAAGTAGAGTTTACATAATGGAATGTGCACCTACATAGTTTCCATTGAATGCTCCTATCTCATTCAATAAGCATTGCAGATAACATATAGGTCAGTTCAAACAACAATACATCCTGCCCTCCTGCACGCTACTCGTACTCGTCTGTGTACTCAAATATATCTCGAAGAAAGCATTATCATTAAAATATCACGTAATCAAGTTATTATGGATATTTCTGACATGGGATATGTATGTGAGACGCATACTTTTCCGTCAATACACAACATACGATAATGAAGAGATGGAATGAGTGAACTAGATACCGCCTATCTAATATGAGGCCGTTTGCGTAATTTTCGAGCAAATCCGACTAGGTCTGGCACACCTTAAGAAAGATCGATGCCCTGAAACTGTGTGTGTTCGGAGTTATCGAGGGTGCGGAAGACGATGGACATATGAGGCTGTGGGCTGTTTGCGTAACTATCGAGCAAGGTCTGGCACATTAAAAATAATGTATGCTCTAAAGTTGGCCGTAGGGGTAACTTTTGATTCTGGATCGATTGGCGTTTTCCATTTTTCGCTCAGTTGCTTCTGAATCCCGGTTCGAAGCGACGTCAATTTGGCCAAATTCTTGTTCTCCGATAAAAACTGGTCCGGAAAGGATCAAAATTGGCCGAAATCTCGCGCATCCGACCAGAATTTGATTCTCTACAAAATGAATTTTTGGGCGAGGCTCTATCTTTTTTCGTTTTCGAGTAATAGTCGTTTTTTGATAGAATCAGTTGTTCTCTTAGATACGCTAATATTTTGTAGAGAATTTTTAACTGATCATTTTAGTATATGGGGTGAGACATATCTCGGGTGGCCTCATAGTTTTATATCGATTTTTCGGTTATTTTTGGAGGTTTTTCGATTATAACTTTTTTATTTCGTAGTTTCATGATCTCTAACAAAAAAATTCGTTCTCTACGTGTGAAAATACGCCAGAAACTTTTATAGTCATATAATTATGACAAAGTTACTTTTTTGACCTGAAAATCCTCATCGACGACGACGTCAGGGTCGAAAAAGTAATATTTCCAAAAATACATTGCTATAGGAGTTTCTGGCGTATTTTCACACGTAGAAAACGAATTTTTATGTTAGAGATCATGAAACTACGAAATAAAAAAGTTATAATCGAAAAACCTCTAGAAAATCCGAAAAATCGATATAAAACTATGAGGCCACCCGAGATATGTCTCACCCCATATACTAAAATGATCAGGAAAGAATTCTTCAAAATATTAGCGTATCTAAGAGAACAACTGATTCTATTAAAAAACGACTATAACTCGAAAACGAAAAAAGATAGAGCCTCGCCCAAAAATTCATTTTGTAGAGAATCAAATTCTGGTCGGGTACGCGATTTCGAGATTTCGGCCAATTTTTACCCTCTCCGGACCAGTTTTTATCGGAGAACAAGAATTTGGCCACAATATTTAAAAGCGTGAATTTATCGGAGAACAACAATTTGGCCACAATATTGAACAAGAATTTGGCCACAATATTTGAAAGCGTGAATTTATCGGAGAACAAGAATTTGACCACAATATTTGAAAGCGTGAATCATACATTTGTTGGTGAGCATGATTCAGGCATCTACTTCGAAAATTTCACTAGGATCCTTCTGGAATTTTTCGGATTTTTTTTCGGAATTTTTCGCTAACCTTAGCATAATTCATACTATTCTACTCATCCTTCTAATCATCGATTCAGTGATAATTATCATTGCTTTTTTTATTTCTGCTCATGTCTCTCATCTTGCTGTACTAGTCTGGGCTGCCTCAAGAAGGGTGTACCTTCGCATATTCTCACGGATTCTGCATAATAAGCCGTTATTATCGTGCGCTCCGCTAAATATTATTCGTTTTGTATCAACACAGACTATTCCCTGTGTATAACTCATATGTTCTAAGTACATCAGAGTTCTGTTACTTAATTACATATTTTCCAACCGAAATCACGCCAAAAAAGGCGAGAGACTGGGGTTCGAGAGCGCGCAGACGACCAGAGTCAAGACGCAGGGGAGGGGAGGGTAGATACGCAGAGGGGTCAAGGTAGATCAAAGAGAAGAGCCGATTTCATGGCCAATTCCGATTACTTTATGTTAGCGCAAATTTGTGTCCTATGATAGATTTGGCTCAAAATATAGGATTGGAAAAAAACGGCCTCATATATACGATACGCGAATGACAAGGCATGGCGTGTTATTCGATTGAATCGACTATTCGAAAAATATTTCAATATAATAACGAGATTTTTCGAAGTTATTCAAATACTTATTCGTTTCTGCAATCGAATAACAAAGGACAATAAATAAATAACGAATGAACGTGTTTACGAGCGAGAGACACACGATAAGCACGGCCCGCCCAATAACTGATCTTCAAAATGAAACTATCCAAACAAACAAACAACAAACAAAACAATTCATTCGAAAGATAATTCGGAGGAGAATTGTTTGTATGATGATGTTTTTATCATACGCTGGCTACAAGTATAGTGACACTTGGCGACGGGGGTGGCGCGCAACAACCAATAATGCGCGCGACTCGAGCACGATATCTAAATATTTAAAAAAAATATTATTAGTATTTTATGTATTTTTTAAATTATCTTGCCTCACCCCATCATGTTCACCTTCACGGTATCCCTGTTTGTGCCAATCTCCAACTACCGTTCGCTAGATTCAAATCAGGGGCTTACGCAGGGACAAAGTAGAGAATGAGCAGTGGGTCGATCATCGGGAAGAGTTGCATGGACATGAAACCAATGGTGCCCCAGTCGCCCATCGCCGACTCTGATTGGGAACTCTCAATATTCACGAACTATCATTTTTCGTAGTTGTGATTCATGCAGACTAGATGCTAGAAGTCATACTTAGAGCTCACGCGTGACGATTGGAGTTAAGATAATGAGTGCGAAAGGAGTGTAGGAGGTGCACGACGTAGGAGGTGCACGACGGAACCAGTGTCTGCAACTTTTCGATTGGAAGCTTGCGACTAAAGATATCAGTAGATTTCGCGCATTTATCTTCGTCACTTTATCAAGATTATCCTTAGGCGACACTTTATTATTATTTTAGAAAGCTTTCACCTGCCAGAGCAGCGCCCGAAACAACAGTCTCTGCATGCGGCGAGTCTTGGATTCGAGATTGATTCTGGGAATTTGAAACGATCATTAATGGGGGAAGCTTTCCAAGCAGAAGAAACCGCGAAACGAGTATGCTAAATAACAAAAGAATTCGTATCATATATAATTCAACTACTCCAAGATACTCCTAGAGCTGCAAAAATTGCAAAAAATAACCAACTTGATGGCGCCTGTTTCTCTCATGATTTGTACGATGCAAAATGTGATGATGACGACAGAAGCGAAGACGATCGTCACGAGCGCGGACATGGCATATAGTGCTTGCATGCGCAATTCTCCTTTCCGGCCTTCGATCGGTATGGGCTGAATGCACAACCTGCCCCGTCCGTTTCCTGGTGGTCCGCCCTGGCAGTGGTACCCCCCACACTGACCCCCCCCCCCCCGGTATATCATATCTTTACAGCGCGACAATTGTTTCCAGCTCATAAATTAACATGTCGTGCTCTAAGCTGATCTTGTCATGCTTTTCACATTCACAACGGCCTCTTTTCTGGCAACATTGACGTTCTACCATATTTGCGCCAACACCAGCATTTCGGAATGGGGCAGAAAGGCGCAGCGAATGCCACTGATCGCACTTTGCGAGTACAACAATAATTGAATCTCTCTTTACACATTCGCCTCCTTTTTATGCGTGTATGTTCCATACACAAACAATCTGTATGTGAAAAAGACATTTTATAAATATCTCCTCTTATCATGCTATTAATGCCGGTGAATGTACTCACAATTTCTCGAATGAATCTTCACGCATGAGAACAGGCTATGCACATGACTGATTTCGGCGTAATTAACTGGTCGTATCGCCTTCTCGACAAAACGAATGCTGTCGGAGTCTACAGCTGTGAGTTGCAAAATTTTAGGCAAATGTCCTGCAGAGATTGACCAAAAAAAAAAGAAATTAGTGTAATGCTTGGTCGTTACGAATAAATTATGGGCTCTTTTGCTGTTGGAGGCCCCTCCCCACCTAGCGGGAGAACAACCCCCTAGCGAGGGGGTTGTGTGTGTGTGTGTGTGTGTGTGTATGTCCCACTAGGTGAGGTCTCCGTCACGGGAATCCACGGGGGCGAACCTCCCCGCGAAGCTACATGACATGCTCGCTAGGGGAATGTTCTCCCGCTATGTGGGGAGGGCCCCCTCAACAGAAAGGGTCAAAATTGTCCAAAATCTCGCGTACCCGACCAGAATTTGATTCTCTACAAAATGAATCAAATGGACAACCTTAGATGGCATGGGCTGATTCGACGAAAATCGGATGCGGAATAGCTGAATGCACCGAGGTCCTAAATGAGGTCATGGTTGTCTATCAATACCCTGACGCGTACGTTTACTAATTGTAAAAACAATGTCAATATCAATTTGAAGTGGAAACGTACGCAACAAGAACGTATATGAGCCCAAATAAGATGCCTTGACTGGGATTTGTTGGTAGATAAAGTGCATATCACTGCAAACGAGCTATGTAATACAAAATGCAAGGGAATATTCAACATTTTTGCACGGTATCATCCTACTTCCGGTTGTGATAGAGACTTGAAATTTCGAATTTAGCACATTCTAGGTTCCCACCGAGGATCCCCAAACGCTGAATTGTTTTATTTGAGTTTGACCGACTATAAAACCAGCACATTGGCTCGCGTGGCGAATCCTGAGAAAGCAGTCATCCGGACATCAAAAATGCATAGTCGGAAGTCATTCTGGACCGTGCGGCCTTCATCGCTCACCAACCACTTCGGCAAACCTGATGGTGCATGTTGTCTGATCCTTGTTGCGGGTATCAGTCACGGGCCCGTTGCCGATCCCGGTGAATCGTCTGTGCTCACGAAAAGAGCAGCAACTTAGCCTGATTCCAATCTGTTAGATGGAAACATTCGTCGATTGTTTCCTCCTTTTGATGGCTCAGTCATCGGCCGTCATAAATCTCAAACTACGCGGCACATTCCTCGTCCGGCCTGCATCCCTATCTAATCGACATGTTCTTTAACCGTTCTAACTTGTCTTATATGTGTACTTTTGTCTTTGTCCTTTTGTCAGCATTCATCGATATACGCTGTAATATTGACATTTGTTACAAACCGTTGTGCGCTCCTATCTCAAATAACCCGTAAATACTGTGTCAACCTCATGTTAAATGTAAATTAACTATTGGATGTCTATTCGCACGTATACGCATTCTTATTCACTTTATCCTCTATACTAACATCATAATACGGTATACATGGAATTGCAAACTGTTCATGAACAGATGTAGCTGATTATTCTTTTTCAGGAAGCTGATCTAGCTGATAGATGTAGTGAAAGGAAAATCGAAAACAAAACATATTTTGATGACTCACAAATCGAATGCTCTGAACTTATTATTCTAAATATATTTTCTTTTTGAGACGCGATAGGTAAGGGATTCTTTTATTTGATACGCTTGAGAAAGCATTAGAGCAAACCAGTAATCAGTATGAGGCAAGCATCTTTTCTTTTCTATGAGCAGATTTATATATATAACATATTCATATTACCTTTTTCATTCGCATAGCCATTCTTTACGAAGAATCGAGTTACTTGCAATCATGATTAATTGGCTCATTTAATCTGCCCAATTTGGTATGTGTTATTATGTAATCGCTATTCAACTCACTTAGGCCTCAGTACGTGACGAACTCTTAAAAGTGTGACGTGCATAATAAAAGTTCATGACTTTTTATGAATGAACAAAAAGTTTTCTAAGGCCGTGGACCACTTGATCACCATCATCATCATCCTCCATTCTCACATAGGATATGATCGGAATCATCAGTCAGCAATTCAGCCAAGTGAGCCCACTATTTTGGGAACACTTTTGAAAAGGAGGTGTTCAGTCACTGCTCGTGTTTTGTATTCAATACCACTGGTCGAGTTATATAGTTAACATAAAATTGCTATGGTTTATGTCATATCGAATACTTACTCTTCTCTAGATCTACTCATACTCAACGACAATGGTTTCATGCATCTTCAATGGCCTGCTACTCGGTGTTATCCTAACTTCGAACGATCAGCATGTAAGTTGTATTTTCTGATCTTCATGAAGGAAGGCATTGCAATGTGAGAATTGCATTACAATCTCTGAACCTTGTCATACGTTGTGGGGGATTGTGCCCTCTCAATTGTTTTACTGATTCATGCATTTTTTTTTGGAAAAAACAATTGAATAGTTGTGTTTGTGCGTTCAGTCATAATGCGTAAACGACTTAGTTGGACTATGTATTACTCATTATATGTAGTTGTACTAAAAAGTACTTCATATAGGTTGGTCCCTACCGTTTTCTGCTCCTGGCATTCGCGATGGTCGACATTTGCATCTCATTAGTGCACATGCTATTAATGCCGGTGAATGTACTCACAATTTCTCGAATGAATCATCACGCGTGAGAACAGGCTATGCACATGACTGATTTCGGCGTAATTAACTGGTCGTATCGCCTTCTCGACAAGACGAATGCTGTCGGAGTCTACAGCTGTGAGTTGCAAAATTTTAGGCAAATGTCCTGCAGAGATTGACCAAAAAAAAAGAAATTAGTGTAATGCTTGGTCGTTACGAATAAATTATGGGCTCTTTTGCTGTTGGGGGCCCCTCCCCACCTAGCGGGAGAACAACCCCCTAGCGAGGGGGCTGTGTGTGTATGTGTGTGTGTGTATGTCCCACTAGGTGAGGTCTCCGTCACGGGAATCCACGGGGGCGAACCTTCCCGCGAAGCTACATGACATGCTCGCTAGGGGAATGTTCTCCAGCTAGGTGGGGAGGGGCCCCCTCAACAGCAGAAACGCCAATTATGTTCAAACGATGGCATGGTTCGTATAGTTTTTGGGATTGATGCACAATTGCGAAATGTGTACTGTTTGCAGTGCTGGTCTGGATCTTCCTCTTCTACCAGACTTTTGCGCTGCTCGCGTTCCACTACATCTACCGATACGTGATGTTCTGCGAGTGCGTGCGGAACATGTTTTGTATTGGACATTGCCGTCATTCTCAATGCATTTTTAGTGCGGAAAAAGACCTTGCGGAATGAACACTAGTATTTCGAAATTTGACCAATCCAACGCTCGTTTATATTAAATCAGTATGATATTTTTTCAGACCGAAGTGGTTGTCGGGGATGAAAAATAATCCTTGGCGGAAGTGGATCTTGACTGCATTTGTCGCCGACGTCATTTACACTGGTATATACGACCAAGTACATTATTGACAAACATTTCAGTCGATATTATTGCCAAGATTGTCACAATATCATTTCAGGCACGATCTGTGCGGTTATACATTCGTGTTCTCCAACGGAGGATTCACGACGCGCTTTTGCTCCGTCGATGATGGTACTGTCTAGTTCTACGATATTTACCTCTTTCAGGTATGAATTTAATCCCTCAGCTGTTCGTTATTAGGAATCATATGACATCGACCTCTTCGCGGACAACCTACCCGGCTACCTGGGCGTGGCGTTCTGGGTAAGTGCGGCGAAAGAACAAACGTCAGACATAACATGGTGCTATTCAAAAAGAAAAAAAAGTGATATTCACGAGGTGCCAATATATCATAAATAAAACATATCCAGTTGATTATATGTTGTAAAGTAACGAGTGAGAACTCATCTATGAACTCGTCTGCCTAAGCGTCAGCAAAGGCTCAGCACTTCTGGAACGTAAATAAATAAAACATATCCAGATACCGATCGAAGGCCGGAAAGGAGAATTGCGCATGCAAGCACTATATGCCATGTCCGCGCTCGTGACGATCGTCTCCGCTTCTGTCGTCATCATCACATTTTGCATCGTACAAATCATGAGAGAAACAGGCGCCATCAAGTTGGTTATTTTTTGCAATTTTTGCAGCTCTAGGAGTATCTTGGAGTAGTTGAATTATATATGATACGAATTCTTTTGTTATTTAGCATACTCGTTTCGCGGTTTCTTCTGCTTGGAAAGCTTCCCCCATTAATGATCGTTTCAAATTCCCAGAATCAATCTCGAATCCAAGACTCGCCGCATGCAGAGACTGTTGTTTCGGGCGCTGCTCTGGCAGGTGAAAGCTTTCTAAAATAATAATAAAGTGTCGCCTAAGGATAATCTTGATAAAGTGACGAAGATAAATGCGCGAAATCTACTGATATCTTTAGTCGCAAGCTTCCAATCGAAAAGTTGCAGACACTGGTTCCGTCGTGCACCTCCTACACTCCTTTCGCACTCATTATCTTAACTCCAATCGTCACGCGTGAGCTCTAATTATTCTAGCATCTAGTCTGCATGAATCACAACTACGAAAAATGATAGTTCGTGAATATTGAGAGTTCCCAATCAGAGTCGGCGATGGGCGACTGGGGCACCATTGGTTTCATGTCCATGCAACTCTTCCCGATGATCGACCCACTGCTCATTCTCTACTTTGTCCCTGCGTAAGCCCCTGATTTGAATCTAGCGAACGGTAGTTGGAGATTGGCACAAACAGGGATACCGTGAAGGTGAACATGATGGGGTGAGGCAAGATAATTTTAAAAATACATAAAATACTAATAATATTTTTTTTAAATATTTAGATATCGTGCTCGAGTCGCGCGCATTATTGGTTGTTGCGCGCCACCCCCGTCGCCAAGTGTCACTATACTTGTAGCCAGCGTATGATAAAAACATCATCATACAAACAATTCTCCTCCGAATTATCTTTCGAATGAATTGTTTTGTTTGTTGTTTGTTTGTTTGGATAGTTTCATTTTGAAGATCAGTTATTGGGCGGGCCGTGCTTATCGTGTGTCTCTTGCTCGTAAACACGTTCATTCGGGATTTATTTATTGTCCTTTGTTATTCGATTGCAGAAACGAATAAGTATTTGAATAACTTCGAAAAATCTCGTTATTATATTGAAATATTTTTCGAATAGTCGATTCAATCGAATAACACGCCATGCCTTGTCATTCGCGTATCGTATATATGAGGCCGTTTTTTTTCCAATCCTATATTTTGAGCCAAATCTATCATAGGACACAAATTTGCGCTAACATAAAGTAATCGGAATTGGCCATGAAATCGGCTCTTCTCTTTGATCTACCTTGACCCCTCTGCGTATCTACCCTCCCCTCCCCTGCGTCTTGACTCTGGTCGTCTGCGCGCTCTCGAACCCCAGTCTCTCGCCTTTTTTGGCGTGATTTCGGTTGGAAAATATGTAATTAAGTAACAGAACTCTGATGTACTTAGAACATATGAGTTATACACAGGGAATAGTCTGTGTTGATACAAAACGAATAATATTTAGCGGAGCGCACGATAATAACGGCTTATTATGCAGAATCCGTGAGAATATGCGAAGGTACACCCTTCTTGAGGCAGCCCAGACTAGTACAGCAAGATGAGAGACATGAGCAGAAATAAAAAAAAGCAATGATAATTATCACTGAATCGATGATTAGAAGGATGAGTAGAATAGTATGAATTATGCTAAGGTTAGCGAAAAATTTCGAAAAAAAATCCGAAAAAATTCCAGAAGGATCCTAGTGAAATTTTCAAAGTAGATGCCTGAATCATGCTCACCAACAAATGTATGATTCAGACTGCACTAGGGCGTTTGAGGCTGATGCTTTTGAACACCGGCAGCTTCATTAGCCACTCTGCCAGAATCCCTCGGAAACTGTAATTCGGCGAAATCATCATGGAAATGATAAGAAAGCATGATTAAATCGGTCTCGTTACTGCATTAAAGACGTCCTCAACTATCGTCCTTCGTACCTCGAAATCATAAATATCATGGTGAACGGATCGACGACGGGAAATAGTGAGCAGAGAATGCCCATGATGGAGCCCATTTCCCCGAAGCAGTAACGAGACCGATTTAATCATGCTTTCTTATCATTTCCATGATGATTTCGCTGAATTACAGTTTCCGAGGGATTCTGGCAGAGTGGCTAATGAAGCTGCCGGTGTTCAAAAGCATCAGCCTCAAACACCCTAGTGCAGTCGCTCCTCAGTCATCGTCTATGACCGTTTATCACCAACGCACATAACCCTTTTTGGGCATTCAAAACGGATACTTCTTTCACAATTAACTCGTTTCGTTGACTTGTATTGTTGTATTGTATGTGAGGAATTCCCCTTTATTACGTTTCATTAAGATACACAGAAATCATTATAATTGATATTATTATTATTTTACGATAAATCGAATTTTCGAATTTTTCAGACGCATCTTCTTACAAAAATCTTTTTAAAATTATGTGTACAGTATTTACATTGGTATGTGTTCACTAATTGCAAGTTGTGACACTTACATATGTTTCCTATTTTTTTTCGCAAAGAGCTCTTGTGTTATTCTTATTTTTAAGTGCATATACTATACGCGCATCTTGTTCAAATTAAAGGTGGCTTCACACATTCTCAACATTAGCTGGGATACATGCAATTTGCATTCGTACTTAGGGTGTAACAACCAATAATAGAGGGTGTCGTTATTCATCAGCAACAATATCACGAGATGAGTGAAAATTATCGCGACTTATATCTCACACGGACATGAGGGAGAAGTGTTGGGGATGTGCGGTAGTGAAAACTACCTTTAACTTGCTCCCATCTCATCTCAGTAATATTACCGCGAGGGCGGCCTAATGGGCATGGTGTCTGACTGGCATACCGACGCAGGCAGGTTCGACTTAGGTCAGACACCATGCCCATTAGGAGCATTGGGGCGCGCGCCTTTCTCAACCTCTTGCAAAACATCACCTGCGGACGGGAGTCGAACCTGCCTGCGTCGGCATGCCAGTCAGACACCATGCCCAAGAGGTGTTTTGAGATCTCTGCAACTCGCTGCGGACTTCACCAGCATGGGCATGGTGTCTGACTGGCATGCCGACTGGCTTCTTCTACCATCTTGCAAAACATGGTCGATCGTGGGGCTCGAACCGGGTAGTCGAGACTGGATTGGGTTCTTCAGTCAGACACCATAACCACGAACATGGTCGATCGTGGGGCTCGAACCGGCGATATAGCGGACTTCAGTCAGACACCATAACCAATAGACACCATAATGGGCATGGTGTCTGACTGGCATGCCGACGCAGGCAGGTTCGACTCCCGCCCGCAGGTGATGTTGCCACAAATTTCGCGCACCCGACCAGAATTTAATTCTCTACAAAATGAAAAAAAATTCGCTATGCTAGCAGTTTTGGTTTTCGAGTTATAGTCGTTTTTTGACAATGGCCCTATGCGAGCAAATCCCTTGGCCACTTTGTAGAAAATCTGCTGCTGATCATTTTGGTATATAGGGTGAAGCATCTGAGTTGACCGTGAGGAAATCGGCAACCTAAAAATGCTTCCAACTTGCTTTTTTTGCAGTTTTTCGAGCATAACTTTTTTATTTCTTAGTTTCATGATCTCTAGCATGTGCGAAAATACGCAAGAAACTCCTACAGTGAATTTTTTTTGAAAATATGACTTTTTCGACCCTGACGTTGTCGTTGAGATTCATTTTTTGGTCAAAAAAAATCATATTCTCAAAAATACGCGACTATAGGATTTTTTCGCAAGTAGAAAACGAATTTCTATGCTAGAGATCATGAAACTAAGAAATAAAAAAGTTATGCTATAAAAACTACAAAAAACGCAAGTTGGAAGCATTTTTAGGTTGCCGATTTCCTCACGGTCAACTCAAATGCTTCACCCTATATACCAAAATGATCAGCAGAAGATTCTCTACAAAGTGGCCAAGTCATTGTCAAAAAACGACCATAACTCGAAAACCAAAACAGCTAGCACAGCAAATTTTTTTTCATTTTGTAGAGAATTAAATTCTGGTCGGGATCGCGAGATTTGTGGCAATTTTGACCGCTTTTCGGGGCAGTTTTTATCGTAGACCAAGAACCAAATCGACGTCGCGTCGTACCGGGATTCAGAAGCTTCTGATTGAAAAACGGAAAACGCTATTCGATTCAGAATCAAAAGTTACCCCTAGGACGACATTTTTGAGCATATTCGATTTTTTTGCTGTGCCAAACTTTGTTCGACTATTACGCAAACGGCCTCATATTCTAATTACTATACAACACGCATATTGATCTTATTTTATGGATAAAAACCCTCTGTCTATCCTTATCCAGATTGATTCGGACCATATTTCAGGAACCTCGTCGATGCGACTAAATTCTTGTATCCTAATTAGGGCTGTAAGTGTGAAAATAAATTTCGCGATTTTCATGCACATGAGAGCGGTCCTATTGTGATAATGAGATGGGAACGATAATGAAGAATTGATTCCTATCATTTTCGAAATCTTTCCAAAACACTGACCTCTTTTAACACGAGCCATGAAAGTCATGTACATCAGGATTATGCGCAACTCTTAATGAAGATCCTGCGATTGTAACGAGGTTTATCATCTTTACATCTAGTATGCAAATTAGGAACCTTGCGAGGTCAAATCGTCGTACAAAGAATTGCTTAGAAGACTTAAATGCATTGTGCTTCCAAACAGTCAGATCCTATTGCATAGGACACTGCTATAATAATGTCTCTCTCGTACGAGCTCTGCACACTGACAGCCCTAATCCTAATCGAACAAATTACCATTTGTATTCATTATTGTAATCTATCTTCCTATGATTACATGGTCAACCAGTATAATAATGTTTGATCACCGTAAATACCGGAACATTAACTTTGATATGTTTTACCATGCAAGGCCTAGTGGTATAAGGCGTGGCTGGCCATTCGCGAGAACTTATTCCATCCGTGTCTCCGACCAGTCATACCTTCACGTCCTCTAGGGTCGGTGAATATGTATAACTGCCCGAGAGGCGCGAGGTAGCAATATCGGCAGGATTGTTACCTTAGTCCAACCGAGTAATCGCTCGTTCCTTTCACCTAGCCGGTCGCGATATATTATAAATTCGCTCGGCATCAGCCACCTTTGCATTAATGACGATCACAGTATGTCGGTGATTCACCGTCTACGTTAGATCTAAGAAAACTCAGAAAACACATTATTAGTGCGCGCACTCTTTCGCATGGCTTCACCGACGAACAAGCGAAGCGTGTTTACTGATTCACACAGCCAATAGGACAAATTAGATGTATGGTAACTATGTATATCTAGATATATCTAGGTACACGGTTCGAGAGTACTGCATCTAGAGTCGTTTTTCATACCTCTTACAAGGGAATGGTAACAACTCACCTTAAAATTATGAGTAGTGACCTAGTGGACCTCAAACTGGACCGAATGTCCGAAATCAGTTATCAAAAAGTGCTCAAAAAATTTCTCTGGTGAGAAAAATCGATATTCATTTTTGCCTTTGGCTCACTGCCCCTGTGGCAGCGACTCTCACCTTGATTCGTATCTCCCTCTGGAAGGGAGAGAGATATCTCCTCCGTAGCTCAGTCGGTATGCGTCTCGCCTATTAATCCCATTGAATTTTGCCTGCGCAGGTTCGAATCCTGTCTCGGGCAAAATGTTTTGCCAAGCTATACCTTTTTGTATGAAAGCATGCAATTTTGAGAAATGATTATTTTGTAGTGTTCATACCGTTATTGTGTTTTTTATGGCTAATGTCGAGAACGATAGTTTCTGTGAATACATTATGGAATCAGAGTGATTGGTGAGCAATATGCAATCTGCAGACATGCCTCTCTGTTATGTTAGTTTACATTGTTACGTGTTTACATTTTTTTAAATGTTATCCGATAAATTTTACGTTCTTCTAAAACATGTAGCTATTTCTTTATGAGAGCTGAATTCCTTGACCGCTTTGATAAAAAAGAAGCATTATACAAAAAGGTTTAGCTTGGCAAAACATTTTGCCCGAGACAGGATTCGAACCTGTGCAGGCAAAATTCAATGGGATTAATAGGCGAGACGCATACCGACTGAGCTACGGAGGAGATATCTCTCTCCCTTCCAGAGGGAGATACGAATCAAGGTGAGAGTCGCTGCCACAGGGGCAGTGAGCCAAAGGCAGAAATGAATATAGATTTTACTCACCAGAGAAATTTTTTGAGCACTTTTTGAAAACTGATTTCGGACATTCACATGGTCCCGTTTGAGGTCCACTAGGCCAGTACTCATAATTTTACGGTGAGTTGTTATCATTCCCTTGTTAATGTAATACCTCTTGTAATTACTCCAACAACATGCGTCTTGGATCGATGATCACTTACCGTTTGCAAATATGCACTCTCGAATTATATTTTATACGCACTGATTTGTACATAATAATTCTTTGATAGAGTTCGTGTTCGCAATTCCCATTTATATCCAGCTTTTCGTTCAATTGCATGCATCATACATTTTGACTATCCTTCACAATCCTCTCTGTCGTTTATGGTTCAGAGGATGTCTCTTGACGGAGCGCTCGTTTCGCGCATCACCAATGGCGTCATGATGGTCTATGTGGCGATCAGCACCCTGACAGTGCCCCTGGCCACCCTTCTCCTCTATGTGCTGATGAGGGATCGGACGCACTCGGGCTCCTTTTTCACCATTTATAAAGTAAGTCAAAAGTGAGATTCATGATGCATTTGTGTGCATGTAAGCGACTGAGTTAACTCTGATCTGAAATCAGTATTTTGTGAATTGAGGTGGTATTGAAGAGCTTTACATAAACACCGCCTTGTTACAGGTCGGATTGATGTACGATATATTTGCGCTGGTCATCTTACACATCATAGGCGTGATTCCAAGTAGAGGTGGCATACTCAATGATGCATTCATGGAGTCGCCAGTCTACCTCAACGTGAGATCTTACTTCAGAAATGGAATACAATTCACAGGGTGCGATAAACGTGCTCATACACTACAAACATATTAGTAAAACGAGATGAGTCGAGTGTGGGAGTACGTGGAATATTCTGAAATTACTAAGAATCAATGCTCATTTAAAGTATGCTCCGATTTAAAGCGAGCAGTTCTTTCATCTGAGTACGACTAGAGAGAGAACACGTGTGTGTCTTGCCATATAATGAGTGCATTACTAATTATTTCGGTGCATGAACAGTCTCACAAGTCGGTAAATTACTTGAAAAAAAAAAAGATTTTTTCAGTCATTCTACTTCTTCAACTACTTCACACACACCTGCCAGGGCATCACTAACCTCCTTCTCTCTTTGAACAGAGCAACCGCGGTGCTCCTGCCGCTTCATCATCGCAGGGTTGGTGAAGGTATTTGGCCTTTCTCAGAGTGGACGGCTCCCGTTGAATGGAGCTCTTCTTTATCTGCATCCAGTCTTGGCCACATTTTTGATTTGCTTTGCAAAAGCAAAAACATTGTTTCAAGAATTGTCAGACATTTTTCAACCCATACATCGTTTTACAGATCTGGAGTGCTCGCTTCACTTTGCCTTGCTGTTTTATATTCCAATTTTTCCTTGGCCTTCATTTCGGCGAACGATCGATCTATATCGGATCGCACCTGATGCACTATCCAACTGGAGAACGATTACCTATTGTGCTGAACAGATTTTTCCATTTAAAGTAATTTCAGAATATTAATAGTTCTGCCTCTTTAGCCGGCTAACACTCCGGATGTGCGCGCATTCTGGCTCGAGACGTTTATCACTGCAATCTCCAGCTGCCTATTCACAACCGTTCTTTACAGTATCGTTGTGTGGAGATTTCCAATCAAGCGTGTGGTGTGTTATATTTTATGTATTCCGATGCGTGAAGAGGGGGGGATCACATCCTTTCCTTCCTAAATGGATGTGATTAGACTCAGTATAACCTCTCAGAAGCCGCCCCGCACGAAAAAGGAAGTCGTAGAGAACAGGCAAGCGTTATCACTGCTATGTATTGCGATAGTTGTAATGATTTGCGAGGTGGGTGGCTCGAAGCGTTCTCAATCACAAATAGCACTTTTCCAGGCACTCTATATTTTGTTTTATTGTCATTCGTTTGTAACACACATCAACTTCGAGGTTAGTGAATACGCGCCTATTTTGAAGTGAGGGAGCAAAATATGTTCAGAAAGATTTTCGCATTTTCTATGTCTTCTTATTCGGCGTAACTGACCTGTATTCATGTGTGCCTTCTTATCTGCTAATGATCTTCTGTAGACCCATCCGTCAACAATTAGTACGCATTACCCTGTGAGCTTGTCAGTATGTTTGTCATTCAAAATGTCTTCTCAGGAAATTGTTCATTCCGCAGACTAATACTGTTTGGAGCCTCAGCTGATGGAGAATGAATTATATTTATATTTTAAATGGAGTGCTCGGTTTCTGAGCAGCTCAGAGAGTGATTTATAAACTTTTTTTTGTCGCGCCATAACGCTACAAAGCCATAGACGATGAACATTATCCTCTGAATCATGCACATTGCCCTATCATACAAAGCACAGTAATCAGCGATGTACTCGTGTGTATAATCGCTCGATGATACCGAAATGCGAAGCAAACACAGATAATTGAATATGACTGTGGAAACAGAAGAGTGTTATATTTTATGAAAATATACGCTGTTCAAATCACCAGACACCGTTATGATATTATGAAGTATATTGAAGATTCGAATACATGAAGAAGTGAATATATAAGAACATTTACAGATTATTGAAGAGTAAAAGTAGTGTAAAGGGAGATGAGATTGGACCGATCTTATGTCGTTACAGACCACCAGATTGCATCAATAAGCCAATTTTGAATCAAGGGCAGAAATTTATGTTGCAATCGTCAAGCATTTTCGAGTCCCCTGTGAGTTCTTTCGATCTACCTATCCAACGTGATTTATGGCACCGTTTGCTCGAGTTTCAATCAGTTCGCACTTAAGACGACAGCTCGGTTATTTTTGACCATCGCCCGGACATCGCTCCAGGATTTTCGATTCCGGCCTCCATACGTATAGGGCCTAGGGTGCCTGGACCTTGTTTACAGGTGCTGGCACAGTGAAAAACATCGATTTTTCATATTTTCTCAGCCGAACAAGATAAATTCGAAATTCCTTTTGCATTATGTTTGGCATCTCCAAAGTGCATAAGAGCACTATTGGGAACGATTTCTGGTCAATCCTGAAATTGACCTTTTCACTACCAATTACGAATTTTTGCTATTCTCGGTAATCTAGAAGAGTTTCGGAAACTATTGTCCTGTACCGTAATGTAGTCCACTTAGTGTTTCATCAAAACACCATATATTGAAGACCGGCCAGGATTTCCCTTATCGAGAAATTGTGAACTATTGATCAAAAAGTGGCCGATTTCAATTGATTTCTAGCATAACTTTGTTCGTTCTTTGTTTCATGAGCTCTCGCATTGAAATTCGAATTCTACGAAAAAAATACACCAGAATCACCTATAGCCATATAGTTATATGAAAAATTTTCAACTTTCACCATGAACCACGGGTCATGGCCTTTTTTGAGTAAAAAATACAAAATCTCAGAACTATAACTATACGAAATTCTGACGTAGTTTTGCTTGGAGAACTCGATTTTGTATACTAGAGCTCGAGCTCTAGTATACAAAATCGAGTTCTCCATGCAAAACTACGTCGATTTTTTTACTCAAAAATTGCCATGACCCGTGGGTCATGGTGAAAGTTGAAAATTTTTCATCTCGGAACTATATGGCTATAGGTGATTCTGGTGTATTTTTTGCGTAGAATCCGAATTTCAATACGAGAGCTCATGAAACAAAGAACGAACAAAGTTATGCTAGAAATCAATTGAAATCGGCCACTTTTTGATCAATAGTTCACAATTTCTCGATAAGGGAAATCCTGGCCGGTCTTCAATATATGGTGTTTTGATAAAAACACTAAGTGTGCTACATTACGGTACAGGACAATAGTTTCCGAAACTCTTCTAGAGTACCGAGAATAGCAAAAAATCGTAATTGGTAGTGAAAAGGTCAATTTCAGGATTGACCAGAAATCGTTCCCAATAGTGCTCCTATGCACTTTGGACATGCCAAACATAGTGCAAAAGGAATTTCGAATTTATCTTGTTCGGCTGAGAAAATATGAAAAATCGATGTTTTTCACTGTGCCAGCACCTGGCGCGCCGCATTGCGAAGCCAGGCCAGTTTCCATACCATCATTGTAAACAAGGTCCAAGGCACCCTAGGTCCCATGCGTATGGAGTCCGGAATCGAGAATCCTGGAGGGATGTCCGGGAAGGGGGGTCAAATGGTGAAAAATAACGGAGCGGTCGTCTTAAACAATACTTCACTTCTCACTATTTTTTTTTCAAAATTAACCACCCTGCTTCAAGTAGAGTTTACATAATGGAATGTGCACCTACATAGTTTCCATTGAATGCTCCTATCTCATTCAATAAGCATTGCAGATAACATATAGGTCAGTTCAAACAACAATACATCCTGCCCTCCTGCACGCTACTCGTACTCGTCTGTGTACTAAAATATATCTCGAAGAAAGCATTATCATTAAAATATCACGTAATCAAGTTATTATGGATATTTCTGACATGTGATATGTATGTGAGACGCATGCTTTTCCGGGCAATAAACAACAGACGATAATGAAGAGATGGAATGAGTGAACTAGATACCGCCTATCTAATATGAGGCCGTTTGCGTAATTTTCGAGCAAATCCGACTAGGTCTGGCACAGCTTAAAAAAGGTCGATGCCCTGAAACTGTGTGTTTCGGAGTTATCGAGGGTGCGGAAGACGATGGACATATGAGGCTGTGGGCTGTTTGCGTAACTATCGAGCAAGGTCTGGCACATTAAAAAATAATGTATGCTCTAAAGTTGGCCGTAGGGGTAACTTTTGATTCTGGATCGATTGGCGTTTTCCATTTTTCGCTCAGTTGCTTCTGAGTGCCGGTTCGAAGCGACGTCAATTTGGCCAAATTCTTGTTCTCCGATAAAAACTGGTCCGGAAAGGGTCAAAATTGGCCGAAATCACGCGCACCCGACCAGAATTTGATTCTCTACAAAATCAATTTTTGGGCGAGGCTCTATCTTTTTTCGTTTTCGAGTAATAGTCGTTTTTTGATAGAATCAGTTGTTCTCTTAGATACGCTAATATTTTGTAGAGAATTTTTTCCTGATCATTTTAGTATATGGGGTGAGACATATCTCGGGTGGCCTCATAGTTTTATATCGATTTTTCGAATTTTCTAGAGGTTTTTCGATTATAACTTTTTTATTTCGTAGTTTCATGATCTCTAACATAAAAATTCGTTTTCTACGTGTGAAAATACGCCAGAAACTTTTATAGTCATATAATTATGACAAAGTTACTTTTTTGACCTGAAAATCCTCATCGACGACGACGTCAGGGTTGAAAAAGTAATATTTCCAAAAATACATTGCAATAGGAGTTTCTGTCGTATTTTCACACGTAGAAAACGAATTTTTATGTTAGAGATCATGAAACTACGAAATAAAAAAAGTTATAATCGAAAAACCTCTAGAAAATTCGAAAAATCGATATAAAACTATGAGGCCACCCGAGATATGTCTCACCCCATATACTAAAATGATCAGGAAAGAATTCTCTACAAAATATTAGCGTATCTAAGAGAACAACTGATTCTATCAAAAAACGACTATTACTCGGAAACGAAAAAAGATAGAGCCTCGCCGAAAAATTCATTTTGTAGAGAATCAAATTCTGGTCGGGTACGCGAGATTTCGGCCAATTTTGACCCTTTCCGGACCAGTTTTTATCGGAGAACAAGAATTTTGCCACAATATTTGAAAGCGTAAATTTATCGGAGAACAAGAATTTGGCCACAATATTGAACAAGAATTTGGCCACAATATTTGAAAGCGTGAATTTATCGGAGAACAAGAATTTGGCCACAATATTTGAAAGCGTGAATCATACATTTGTTGGTGAGCATGATTCAGGCATCTACTTCGAAAATTTCACTAGGATCCTTCTGGAATTTTTTGGGATTTTTTTTCGGAATTTTTTGCTAACCTTAGCATAATTCATATTATTCTACTCATTTTATTACACATCCTTCTAGTCATCGGTTCAGTGATAATTATCATTGCTCTTTGTTATTTCTGCTCATGTCTCTCATCTTGCTGTGCAGACGAAATACGATTTGAGTTATCAGAAGTTATTGACAAGGTTGAAATATTTCTGTTAATATTAATTCATTGGAGTATCAGTAACGTTTTTTTTCTTTTTTAAAAATTACAATGTATAAAAACTTGTGATGATAATTGATTCACATCTATATTTGCAGAGAAAGAAGGAGCTGCGCCATCTCACAGAGAAACGTCCAAAGGTGAGATTTAACGCAAATATTTAAAATATTTTGTTGGGTTTAATTCAATTTAATTCAGTTATATTTAAATATTTATATGATCGGGGAGAGACGCATCTGGTTATTTCGTGAATCGTCGGTTGATTTAGGACGCGTTGCGACGATTGCGACGGTGTTAGGGAAGGACGGTGTTTTTTTTTGTTTCGGGTATTTTCGGGATTATAACTAAATTTCAAAATATTAACATATTACAGGTTCGCTTCAGCTACGAACGAACAGATATTGTCGTCGCACTCTTTGAAGAACTCAATCCGAATCAAGTGAAAACATACATTGATAGTTGCATGAACGTCCCGTTCATGCAACTATCAATGTAACATTTCACGTTTGATCCTCCTCAAGCCATGGATCGAACATTGATATTTCTCACAGAACCCATCTTTCTTGTACGCTCCACCAACGGTGGGCATGGGTTTCTAAGAGAATACCCAAAATCAGACGATTGGCTTTTGGGGGTGGTACTATCAGGTGATCTCTCTACCGATCCCGGTACTGTCACGTCAGTCACAGTTGAGCAGTAATTGGTATTGTGTTGTATTTTTATTTTATTGACCGACTTCATGTCATGAACAAAAATAGTATATAAATTGATTTCTCACTAAAATCGGTTACCGTCAAGGGTGAGCATTTTCTCGCCGATCAGTGAAACGAGAGAGTAGGCAGAATGGAGAGAGCTGAAAACCGAAACAACAACACTAGCGAGTCAGAACGGAACCCGAAATCGTCGAGTTTCTATTTCTGAGAGAGTGGCGTCCGTGCTTACAATGAGCCGCTGAAGGGAAAGATGTGTCCCTCTGTCCTTTCTGTAGTACAGAACTCGCGCTGGTGGAGATCCTATCTATTTTTGAATAAATAAAAAACAAAGCCCCGTCAGTTTCTCAATATCATTTTTGCTTTTGGACGTATGTCGATAACTCTTCTCTGAAACCCAGGAGAGCTTTGGAAGCGCGCGCGACTCCCTCAGTCAGGGAGGGGAGAGAGGCGAGACGAGAGAGACAGGGGGCGGAGCCTCTCTCGCACGCGTCTCTCTCACTCCCCCCGCTCTCTCGCCTCGCTCCTCCCGCTCTCCTCTCGCGATCGAGCACAAATCGGGGAAAATTATTAAAATTCCAATTTTATGTTTAAAATTCCTCAAAAAATACAAACTAACAGAATATCATCCGGCGAGGAGTGTGCGTGCACCGGAAATGCCCTAATCACCCTATTCCCAACCTTAATATCGGGTTTTGACATACTCAGACTCAGATGCTGCTTGCCGGCTCCTTAATTGATAGGAAATCGTAATAGCTACCGATCAAGCTTTTGGGCGAGTGATTTCGTTGCGAATAAGCTTTGTGCTCCCTCGATATCGTTTTCGAGGGAAATCGGGTGCACCAAAAGTGGGCGGAGCTTGCGGTTCCTATCTACAGTAACTTATTCCACTCTACTATTTTACAATCATTTTCTTGCATGATAAATTGATTGATTGATTGAAAGGCCATGCAGTTAGTAACTAGTGATGATAAAACGGCATCCGCCTCTCCTCAATGCACTTGCTCTCTCGCATCTATAACGGACGAAATTTCGCGCAAATCGAGGAGAGTCGAAGCCCATTTGTCATCGCTAGTAGCAACACGCCCTCTGGTCTGGATGCATGTTTCCGCGAATATTTGAGTTGGAATTTCCACGCCGTGTCAGCTCTAGAGCTGATTGTTCCCTACTAATCAGTTGCATCATTCATTTTCTTCCAATGCAGAACTTGTATTTTTTATTATGCACAATTTTGAGACATCTTGTTTTCTCCCAATACTTTCGAATGTCTTTGTCTTTATTTCAGATGGCTACTCCAGCACAAGAAAGAAAAAGAAAGATTGACGTGAGATTCTTCAAATTATTTTCATTCTGTGTTATATTCACGATTTTTGCACAATAATTACAGGATTCTGATGCTGATTTTCAGATAGATACTGGCAAACAAATTAAAACAGAGGTGAGTTACCGTTACCTGTGTTGAGATTTATGTGAATTACAGTACTGGCTAATCGCATTGGGCAGTACTGTGGATAAATTCACAGTTTCAGGATCACGCTAAAGCTTGTGAAACTGTTCGAGTAATGACGTTCTCTAGCGGCAAACAAGTGAAGATCACATTCAGTTATGACGAGGAGAAACTGTTAGCGTCTACATATATAATATACTATATTTTTCCTTTAATTTTTTTTGGGATAAACAAAATTAGAACATAATTCTCTACGCACTACTGCAGATGTTTCACCGAAGCGAAAACTAGCTATGCCTTGGAGGATCTCTGTTTCTACTTCGAGCGAAATACATCACACGTAGACTATGACTCTTCTCACTATTTATCGTTGAATCTGGAGAGTATACTGCCAAAGTCAGTCATAAACATTTCTTCTTTATGTAAATTTTCTTTTTTTTGCTATCATGAAATTGCAGTGGATCGATAAAAATCACGACATCGCTCGTATTCGTATCGGACCTATCCTAACTCAAATCTTCGATGAAAGAGTCTGCCTGAGTGTGAGATTCAATGGTGGCCACATTGTTGATCATACAGTGAGCGTGACTGTCTCGAATTCTGAAAGGTACCGTTACATGGCTCAGAAGTAAAGCATATGCACAGCGTGTCAAAAAGCAAAAATCCTTTGATCGGCGCGGCGCAGATCCATTCTGAAACATATCTCATTCTCCAAATTCTAATCGATCAGAGCGGTCGGAACGGAGTGAATGATAGGGAGAGAAAGTGAGAAATATATATCAATTTGATGAAATAAATCGAACGAACTCGTGAGATGATGAGGCAAGATGCTTCTGAATGACTTTCAAACTATGCTGATGTCGCAGGAAGCCGCGATTGAAATTTTTAGATTTTCCAAATATTCTAACCCGTTTTCCGAGAAACTCAGCAATGGAAACACCATCATTATTATCGAATCCCCATCGAGAGATCTTGAATTTGTCGTGTTTACAATTTCGATATTTCGTTTTAGTATTCGAGATATTTGAGTTAAACTGACAAAAAACCAACATTTTCACAAATATCTCGAATACTAAAACGAAATTCGAAATTGTAAACACGACAAATTCAAGATATTTTGATGAGGAATCAGAAAATAATAATGATGAGAGTGTTTCCATTGCTGAGTTTCTTGGAAAACGGGTTCGAAAATTGGGAAAATCTAAAAATGTTCATCGCGGCTTGCTGCAACATCAGCATAGTTTGAAAGTCATCCAGAAGCATCTTGCCTCATCATCTCACTAATTCGTTTGATTTATTTCATCAAATTGATTTAGATTGCTCACTTTCTCACCCTATCATTCACTCCGTTCCAACCGCTCTGATCGATTAGAATGTGGAGAATTAGTTAAGTTTCACAATGGATCAGCGCCGCGGAAATGTGGCTTCGACACGCTGTGATATGGCAATACCTTATCAATTATATGAATTTTTATCTATTTTTTTAAATAAAAAATAAATATTTTAGAAACTCCTCGATAAGCACACTCAACGACATGCATGTATTCTCCAAATCGTGCGGGAACCGTGGCATTCGTGCAATCGAAGATCATACCATTTCATCAGAAGTGTGATTTATTTTTTTCTGTAAATATATCGTAATTCAAGGTTGCTGCTCTTTATTCCAATTACTTCTATAACGTTTTCTACGGAGGCTTCAAAGAGAGCAATGAGGATTTCGTCGTAATAAAGCATACCGAGATCAATATTATCCATAAAGTCATCACGTGTTCTCTGCTTTGTCGAAAACGTTTTGCCGCTTGGAGAATCGCAGGTGGGCCTCGCGATATATATATTTATTTTTTGATAAATCAACATACATAACCAACAATCTTACGGCGCATCATTTCAGGAGCATTTTCAGTTGGTCCAAATGAGTGGCCTAAAGTTCTTGAGCATGCAGATCGTTTCGCGTTCCTTACGCTTTTCCACACCCTCGAAAATCTTGGTCATTCAATGGTGAAGGAAACGACCACTATATCTGCTATTAGCCTTCGGAATTTGCAAGATTGGTCTGTCTCAGTGCGCAAATATGATTTGTTGGTGAGTTTACAACACAGCATTTGATCGGTCATGATGTAATGCATCTCTTTTAGAAGGAATTTGCCAACAAATTCGTCTTGTTGAGTTGCATTGAAAATTTTGAAAAAGGGAGATCTAGCGAAATATGTGACGAATTATCTCAACTCTTAGTCGAGGTAGCTCTAATATTTAAATGAATTAATTCGAGTCATACAAACTTTTGTTTTGACTAATTAACAGTATGAATAGTGTGAAACGTCTATTTCCATATTTACTTTAACAATCAGGAACTGTAACAATCATTGTTTGCAGAGAAAGACTGAGCTTCTTACACTCACAGAGAGACGACCAAAGGTGACCTAATTTATTTCAATTATAATAAGAATTAGGATAAAAGCTTTATTATTAAAATAAAATAATTATATTTCAGATACGAATTCGCTATCAAAATGGGGATGTTGTAATTGAACTCTTCGAAGATCTGCATCCAAATCAAGTAAACGCTTATGTAAATTTCTGCAGAGCTGGAAATGTTGCAACCCTACTCAAATGGGACACCCCTCACCCTCTCGATCAAAATCCTCTTATAATGTCTAATCAAAAATGGTTTGTTGTGGGTACCGGTGTTGGCGCAAACTTCAACATTTCTTATTGCAAAAACTATTCCCCATCTGCTGATTTGCTGTTTGGTGTTGTAATTGAAGGAGATCCATCAGTTTATCTTAGTCCTTTTGTGAAGTATGAAGTCCTGTAGTTTTCGTGTTATAAATCCGAACAAGCATGTGACGTTATTCATTAAAATCATTGTTTATATTGTATTGATGAACCTTTATTATGAATAAATGAATTCATGCTTTCTCAAATAGTTTGTAAGACAACACAATATTTTTAATCAGCATGTGAGCATATTTTTTCGCTGTTTAGTCATGCATCTCGTATACCTTCAGCGCATACAAAACAATTCACGAACTCTGTTTTTATTTTTTTATTTACATTCTGATTCTGCAAAAAAAGATAAAGAATTGTTCATCAATGTAACATTGCGGAATTGTCTTCATAAACTACACTCTAATCACGTTAAACTCAACATTCTGCGCGTCTTTTGAATATCCACGCTGTTACAGGCCGTTTGTCGGAGTAGGAAAACCCGGAAATATTATATTTCTAGTACATTTTTAACGATTTTGTCTGTTCTGTAATACCTTTTCTGCAAAATTGTATCAGCATAATATTCTGGAAGTATCCACACTAAACTACACTCTAGTGACGTCATACTCCACAATCTGCGCGTCTTCAGTGACTGTGAGAATGCCGTCCCTGCCCTTTGCAGCGATCGTCAGAAGTGAGGTGGTGGTCTCGATCTAGAAAAAAGAATTGTTCAAGAAGAAAAAAAATGTCTTCTGAAATTCTTTTTTAAGCCACGATTTGGATGTGCTTCATCCTTAGTTCAAAATATGGACATTTGCGCTCGAATTGATTCCTGTGGGTCTGCAAAAAAAAACCTCGATGATCAACTTCCGCTTCGGGACGTCGTAGAATGCGAGGGCGGGCGTGGCTGCCGTGGCTGAGAGAGCGACGAGCAAGTTCCCGTCAGGGGTTAGGATCACTCTGTAATTTAATGAATCAGTCTTCCAAAAAAGTGTTTAAAATTCAAAGATAATACACCCTTTCACACGCTTTTTTGTAAAGTCCGGTTCTTTCTTTACCGACTGTCTGCACAGGAAAAAAAGCAAATTCCTCACTTTTTCGCTTTGCTAGGAAGCGTGTCCACCTTCTCTCCGGTCGCAGTGCACACGTGCACTTGACCATCGTCTCCGTGAAGGATTAGGTGGGGTGGACGAAAGATTACCTGGAATTCTTCTTTTTTTTCAAATTCTGCAACCGGAAAACGGAAAAGCTACGGATGATAAATTTATTCGACCGGTTGGGAAGTCACTCGGGAGCAGAGGTCCATGTTCATTTATGATTGCATTCATTATGGAGTTATGGCATTTGATTCAAGTGACCACGAGTCTGTGGCGTTCGCCAAGTTGATTGCAATTCTGCGTAACGACGTCGATTTATTGCTAATTATTTGCGCTCAACTCACAGCAGCAAGTGGCTGTGGCTGCGCGGGTAGTGACTGGAGGGCGAGCGAGGAGAGGGGAACAGTCCAGATTCCGCCCGTCTCGGAGACGAGACACAGCTAAAATAAGAACACTAAAAACGCATGCTTCCCATTATCATTACTTCGGCGTTATGAAGAAGTAATGTAAAAATGTGAAAAGTCCTCACCTCGCGTTCATTCCCCGACACTGACACGATGCCAATCCTCGCGTCTGACTCGCTCCTTGTAGATCGAATCGAGCGAGGAAGATTGGCCACGGTGACTTCGACGGACTGAAAGACACAGCGTGTCAAAAAGCAAAAATCCTTTGATCGGCGCAGCGCAGATCCATTCTGAAACATATCTCATTCTCCACATTCTAATCGATCAGAGCGGTCGGAACGGAGTGAATGATAGGGGAAGAAAATGAGAAATACAGTATCGGAAATAAGTCTTTGGCCAATATTTCAAAATGATGTAACTTTCGAACCAGATGGGCTATATTTCTAAGGTTTTAATAGATGGTAGTACATGTACTCCTACATATGCTCAATATACCGGACCGTGATACGATTTCGCAATATTACATAGTGATGACGCAATCAATACATGGTTGTTCATGGCTGATTATATACTCGATGAATTTTCTTTCAGCCTTCCTGCTTGGTTTGATGATTGAAGGCTACAATACCATTTCGATGAAAATATGAACTCATGCGAGGATTACGTTTAGTGACTTTAGACTGGCTCAAAGTAGGGTCCCGAAAAAATTGTTTTTCGTTCATCGACGTGCTAGAAACTAGCTCAAAAGCTCAATGTGATCCTCACTACATTTTCTGATGATCCCCAAAGATTGATAACGATAGCTATTAATTTGCCCTCAGGGCACGAATTTTTCACTTTTGCATATTATCGGGTTGAGGAATAAGTAACGCTCGTTTTTCCAATTTCAGATTATGACCTCTCCCGTCTTTCTAAATTTTGCAATTATATTCCGGTTTTTGATGATCGATAAGGGCTTGGATACTCTCTTTAGCGCACACTATATCATATATCTCCGATCATTTAGGCGATCACAATGGCTGGCTCAATTCAAAGTTGTCGCACCTCACCCTGAGATTTTGACAGGTCAGCACTGAGGGAAGAAGAATTATTGAAACACAATTAAGCTGCAGTAGTAAAGAGTGTAGGATTGGGTTCTTCAGTCAGACACCATAACCAATAGGCCAGGGCGGCCTCCTGCCTGGAGCTCATGGCGGAGACTAGTGGTTGGGGCGCGAGCCTTCTTCTACCATCTTGCAAAACATGGTTGATCGTGGGGCTCGAACGGTGATATAGCGGGCTTCAGTCAGACACCATAACCAATATCGATCGTGGGGCTCGAACCGGGGAGTCGGGACTGGATTGGGTTCTTCAGTCAGACACCATAACCAATAGAGCACACATGCGCGCTTCATTATTTTTTTAAATGTGCCCCCTACCGCACACATGCGCCCATCAGCCTAAGCCTACCGCAGGGAACGCTTGACAGAGTCTAGTGATTGGGGCGCGCTTTGAGCGCAGCGTGTGAGAAGTAGAGAGAGGTTGAAACACGAATCGTACTAGTGGTTGGGGCGCGCGCCTTTCTCTACCTCTTGCAAAACATCACCTGCGGGCGGGGGTCGAACCTGCCTGCGTCGGCATGCCAGTCAGACACCATGCCCATTAATGGGCATGGTGTCTGACTGGCATGCCGACGCAGGCAGGTTCGACTCCCGCCCGCAGGTGATGTTTTGCAAGGGGTAGAGAAAGGCGCGCGCCCCAACCACTAGTCTCCGACATGCGTTCCCTGCGGTAGGCCGCCCTGGCCTAATGGGCATGGTGGCTGACCGGCACGCCGACGCAGGCAGGCTCGACTCCCGCCCGCAGGTGATGTTTTGCAAGAGGTAGAGAAAGGCGCGCGCCCCAACCACTAGTCTCCGTCAAGCGTTCCCTGCGGTAGGCCGCCCTGGCCTAATGGGCATGGTGTCTGACTGGCATGCCGACGCAGGCAGGTTGCCGAACGAGAGTGTAGGATTTTCAGTTACTGACCGAAAGAAGTTTTGCTAGCCGCGTTTTCTTAGCAATAGATCTAAAGACCTCAATTATGCTTGAATGTGGAGTACCTTTCCTGTTGAAAATATGGACGAATTTTGCTAAGTGTGGAGCATTCTCTTTATGAGTTAAATTGCTCGTAAGTCCGATAAAGAAAAACAAGCCTCGAAATCGAAATTTATTGCTATTTCCTGTAAACCGTTCTAATTGAATGTAAGGCCTTAGATGGTTAAATGGACGAGCAACTTTTGCACTATCATCCACCAAGTGGCCACAATTATAGAATGGCTACTATGTGTTGGGTATGGTTTAATCCAAAGTCCTCAAAACACGCATTTCTTTTGATTCCGTCACAAAATAATATTTTTGGAAAACTGTTATTTTTCAAATAGGAGCATAAGTAGCACCAAATGTTTATAGTGATAATATAGCTCCATAGTGAGTGACTGGAGCGCACTAGTGTATAGGCCAGCACCTTCGATCCTCAAGGTAGAGAAATATGTTAAGTGAACTGCAATTTTTCACGAACGTTCCCCTTGAAACGTCTATAAAAATACAACAATGAATCGAGCACCATTCTCACTTCACCATGAAAGAGGTGTAGTATCGGGCTGCTCACCTGAGAATGTGTGAATTTACCGAACAGTTTCCACGTTAAATTACACAATTTCGAAAAAAATCTAAAATTTTCGAAAATTATCAGGTACATTGAAATCTAAATTTCTCTCCTACACAGGAAGCGTGATATTTCTAATAATAACGGCTATGATACTCGAGCATACCCTGAAAAAATGCTATAAAGTCAGCTCGTTTAGATTTGATTGGCGGGAGATATATGAGCCCAAACACGATGCTCAAAAACGAGCGTTACTTATTCCTCAACCCAATATTTGTTTTCTCCCTATTTTGGATGATCACAGTTCCAAGGCCAATTTTTGTTCAAAGGTCTTTCCTGGACAGGTTAGTTGCAAATCCATGGAATATACGATTCTCAACATTTTAGAGCATTTGGATAACTTTCCCGCCCGCGGCTATCGAAAATCCGAGGTCAATCAATTTTCAACCTAAAAAGTGATCATGATACCCCCATCATTAGTCGAAAAAGTTTTTCTCTCAGAACTTCCTGAATAATTTGTTTCTGGTATATCTTTGTGTGCTGAATTTGAATTCCGAATATGTGCTACAGAAGCACTTGAAATAACCGTCATCCAATAGGGACTGCGTTTCTAGGAGAATACAACTTCAAATATTCTATTTTTAGGGTGCAAATATTGCAATTATTGATACACCACCTATTTTATAAATTAGCCAAACTTTTGTTCTGATCAGTTATGTTTCATTTGTACTAGGATCATGAGGAACGCTTCAAATGATTTTGAGTGCGCTCTTATGCAAATACAAATTCAATATTTAAAAGGATAATAAGCTGTATTTTGTCACCCACCTTGGTCTCCTGCAGTTCCACTCCCTTGAGGGTGCAGATCTTCAATAATCCATCGATCGAGACGGCCACCAGTCGACCAGAGGAGGGAACGAAGAGGGAGGAGACGGCGGAGGAGAAGAACTGTAACTACCATCATTTTAAAATGCGGGAAGTCAGATATATTTCAGAGTTCAGAAACAATTCTTGCCGAAACACCGTAAGTTGTCTAACTCTGAAAAGAATTGTTATTTTTTATTCTAAGAAGAGCGCAAACACCATTGTTCAAAGTTTATTTCAGTTGCTTTTGGAGAATAGATGAAACATTAACAATTCTCACCTTCGAAGTCGACAAAATGTCATCGCCGCTCACGATCACTATCTGTGAAATCGATTTATTTGTTAAAAAATAATTTAATAATGATCCAATATTTACTAACCTCTCCGCCCACAGTCCCCACCGCGACCAGGTCCCTCTCGAGAAAGCCCGCTGTTGTAGGGCAAGTTGGCAGGAGGATCGAGGACATCTGAATCATGTTCTGATCTTTGATCATCCGAATGCTCCAAAAAATCATGACAAACATTAGTTGTAGCCATGTACGGAAAGTAAAATTCCCTTCACCTTTCTCCTATTGATGATGCGGAGCCCACACTCGTGCGAGCACCATGTCTCGTGAACCAGTTCGCCTGCAATACTATTTGTAATACAATTTTATGCTTTCATGTCGTTATACAAAATGATTTATTTCAGGAACTACGCTAATCGATAAATCAACTTCAGTCTCTCACCCAGCAGGACAACTGCCCGGTCGCCCATGCCAGTGATGATATCGACAATAGAGGCGGTGGGAGGTGGCTGCAACACGTTTTCTATCCCGATGTACAACACTCAGCCTAATGTTGCTTTTCTAACTGTCTGATCAGATCTGATACATAATGACTAGACTTCGATTAATAACGATAAATACCTAGGCAACTAGTTGCGTAAGAGTTTCGCAAAATTCTCAATCTGAAACTCGTTCTTCGCCAAAGCGATCTCGCAATTAGTTGTTTACATAAAATTCGTCATTCCGCGAGTGGTCGCGTAAGCCGGGTGGTCGATTGGAGAAAATCAGAATCTAGTTAAGTTCAGTTTCAATTGCGTTTCTCTCCCATCTTTTATCCTTTTCAATGCAGCTATTTGTAATTTTTACGCGAACCAATTTTTTAACTGGACATAACATGTTGCGAACCGCTTTGTTAACTGGAACTAACGCGGAATGAAACAATTAGTTGTGTATTTATCGAAGTCTAATAATGCTGTTTTTTGAGCCGCAAAAACGAATGTTCTCACCATCATGGGCGTGCTCCTCATCATCGTCAGATGAACTCTCGTTGTGTCGTGGAGGACGTTGAGTCGTTCATAGGTCTTCCTCGACTTCGCCCCTTCAGCCAATGCACTTAGCATCAGAGTGATAGCCTGTATAAAAATGGTCAGTATCTTAGTTTGATACTGTTGAATGGGTTTTGTCGAAAAAATGTAGCTACAGCTCAACATCAGAGTTGTAGTCTTCATGTGTTGTTTTTTTGCAACTTAGGTTAAGGCTCGACGCTGTGATAAAGATAAAGCCAAATAGATCAAGCAAACCTCTTCCGATATCCGCACTTCCTTCCGCGCCACTTCTCCCAATTGCTCCGCCAGGTCTGTTTGAGTGCCTGTCTCCCCTCGATCCATCGGATCACAAGGGGCGTCGGCTGTTTTGACCTGAATATAAATAATCTTTATTTTGAAGGAGGTACTATCAATCCAGTTGTACCTTTGTCGATGACACCCTACCATCAATTTGAATGGCACCACACCTATCAAACTTCCTCAGACAACAGTAAGCCCGTTGGCACCGATCCTTCTTCCCAGAAACTTTTGATTTTGAATTTCGACGCTTATCAAGTTTGCCCACAGTCACCCAGAATTGGGCAGAACAAAGTCATCGTTCGAGCACTATGGAGGTGAGTCAAAATTTTTCTTACAAGTTATTTTTATTTTGTAATATTTTATGTAACGTTGCTGTGTTTGGGCTGTTATTCGGTATAAGACATGTATTTCAGAACACCTTACCGACTTGGGATCAAGCAGGAAGAAGAAAGCTAGATGTGAGCACCGGCCAATATTTTCTTATCGTTCAAGAACTCGAAATTGAGATCATTTTTTCAGGATGCAAGCGCGTCATCGGAAACGGTTCAAATCAAACAGCGAAAACTAGAGGCGAGCGACAACTACTTGATATCTCAAGATATAAATTTTAGGCTAGTGAGAACCTTTCCGAAACAATCCGAATTCTCACGTTTGCGAGCGGAAAGCAATTGAAAATCACATTCAAGCATGATAAGGATATGCTGTGAGTTTCATTTGTTGTTTATCCGACATCGTCCAACGTCATTTCAAATGCAATTTTCATTCAACTTCAGATCCTTCTGCGAAACGGCAAACCCGGAAAGCTACTCCCTAGAGGATCTGTGTTTCTACTTCAAGCGAAATTCTACTCATCCGGACTTCGAAAGTTCTCGCTCTACGAGCTTTCTAGTAGAGTATGGCGAGCATTCACTCAAGGTCAGTGAGCGATAAATACTTGGTTATGGTCACGGTAGACTCGAACGCTGCGAGTTATGGGTCACGCAATAGTAAACAAGAAGAGGACTGGCTAGAGTTTATCGATCATCAGCGTTTCGGGCATAATACCATCAGAGACTGGTAGATACTGATAAAATGTCGCTCGACCTTAGATATTAATTAGAATTTAAACTTAGAATTTACACCGAATAGCATGATCTCATGGTAAATAGTATTTCAGTGGATTGATCAGAATTGTCATTTGACTCGTCTTCGAATCGGACCTTTTATCGCCCAGATATTCCAAGAAAAATCCTATTTAAATATCGGATTGGACGGGGGCAACAATGTCGATGATATTATCGAAATATCCATTTCTTGCACTTGGAGGTATGCTTGAATTTATATATCGTTTAGACTGATGATATCATTCTAGCACCTACTCAAACAGCATTATCAGCGACGTCAGGAATTTGTGACAGCGTGTGGAAACCGTGTAATTCGTACATCACAGGATTATTTGATTCCTACAGAGGTGACTTCATTATTTAACTTCCAACCAACATTCTACAGAATGACTTAATTTGTCATTCAAGGTTGCCGCATTGTATTCGAACTACTTCTACAACATCTTCTATGGCGACTTTAAAGAGTGTAGGGAAAAATTCGTTGACATCAAAGAAATTGATATCGATACACTCGATCAGATTATCCAGCTTTCTGTGCTGAAAAGTATGATCGACTGGAAAAATCAAAGTGAGCATAAAGCAATGAATCTCTCATTCATAAAATTCAAGAAACATTTTCAGTTACAAAACTTCTTGAGCATTCTGATCGATTTTCGTTTCTGCAATGTTTTGACAGCCTCCAAGACTCTGTTAAATCAACCGTATCGAAGGATGGCGAAATTACACAAGATCAACTACGCTTTTTGCAGGAATGTTCAGCATTTGTCCGAAAGTATGATCTTCTGGTCAGTCTTAGTTTTTATTTCTCGAATTCTAATGTTTTCTTCCAGACAGAATTCGTTAAGAAGTTTTGTTTGCTGGAATGTCTGGAGAAATTCGAAGAAGAATGATCTGATGAGATATGCTTGGATCTATCTCTAGTCATTGCTGAGGTGACAATTAATTGTTTTCGTTGAATTTACGGATCCAAAACCCTCAGTAATCAACCGAAATCCCGATAACATTTACAGAGAAAGAATCAGCTCCATGAACTCACCAATACGCGTCCAAAGGTGATACCATTTGTATTTGTATTTTTCCTGAATTTGTATATTACAGCAATGGAGAGCTAGAACCCCACTCATCCTAACGAAGCAAACGTTCTTTGTCGGAATCCAATTAGGAAAAGAAATGATTTTTGATTATCGAAAAACTTACTGTGAGTCAGATGGGTTACTGATGGTAGTAGTAATTTCTGGAGATTATGGGCTTGGTCTCTGTCGATTCAAATCATATACAGTGGAACAGGAGTGATACTCGTTGCCATGTAAGTTCTGTGGTTCCGTGCCAATTTTTGTATATTTTTTAGTTGTTGGTATGAAAAAATAAATGAATTTGTTGAAAAATTCAAAGTCGTTTCTCGAGCATCTTCAAATATGCGTATACCTCCAGCAACCGAAAACTTTTTTTTAAAATTTGAATATTTACGTGTTTCTATGCGCAGCCCTTACTAGTCACTTGCAATTAGTTGCATCACATGAGGGAGGAGAGCTTTTGCCTAGCTTTTTGCATTATATTAGATTTTAGATGTTTTCCGAAAATAAATCTCAAAACTGTATTCTCGTGGTTGATCTGATATTCTGTGATCTGATTATATGTCCGAAAAGATTTTGGTCTGCAAAAGAAAGCTATAAATAAGCTAACCGTATTGCTACTTTTAATTTTTGAGCATTTGCAAGCTTGGAACAAATCATATTTCTTCAAGATACAAATTTGGCTTTAGAACTCTTTCATTTATTTGATTGCATTTGACCATTCCCTTGTAAGAGAAGACAATGAATTGTCGACTCACCGGCTCAGTCTGACATCCTCCCTCTCTCGGGGCGCCTTTTGCTGTGCTCGCTGCCGCATTTGCTATTGTCATGGAGGAAATGACCGAGTCCTCGAGCTTGACGCTCATTCCTGCATCTATTCGTGTATTTCGATTCCACTCTGGATGTGGAGAACCACTTCATCTCCCTAACGATATGGGCAATACGCGAGGTAGCGTGATTCGCGGAAATATTTTACCAAAAACGAAAGTTTATCGATACTTTACAGGCAAAAATAGGCCGAACAGTTATCGCGCATGCTCACAGAATAGTCAAGATGTACAATGCGGCGGAATTACACTATTGGTGATAACGAAGCCTATGCATTGGAGTTGGAGGGAATGGTGAATGCAATCAAGAAGAAGACTTGTAATACCACGAACATAGAAAGCGAGTGCTGTGGTCACTCGGCCAATGGAGTGGAGAGTGTGGGGGGGGGCTGTCACCAAGACAACGAGGGGGACGCAAGTAGAGGGATACAATTAGATCAGGGGGAAGAATGAGGAGGCTCTAATTAGGGCACATCTATGTCTTCTCGTTTCATACCCTTCTCAAAAACAATTTTCTGCAAACATTCATGGAAAAATATCATGCTCTACTAATCAATCATCCTTTAGTAGGCTTAATTGCTGATATTGGGCACTTTGAAAGAGCGGGAAGGTTGTAATCTTACAAAACTAATCTCACTCTCTTCCACCCGCCCGGCTGTGTACTTCGCGCGCCGGGTCGCCCTGGGTAACACTGCACTCTACCCGCCGCTGCTGCTTTCCCTCTATTTCTCACGATTTTGCTCTGCTTCTCTAGCTCCCTCTCACCCTCTCCCTACTACTACTAACACTAGCCACTGGTCGACTGATATCCGGACCACCGTGTATCCTTTCCAATTTCTTCCCTTCTCTCCTTGCTTCTTGTTTTATCATCTATTTCAGAAGGCTGATCTTTGAGCTTTCAATTACTTCCATTCACTTCCTTGTTCTGCTAGTCATCCCTGTCCTTTCTGCTAGTCTCTTCTTCTTTCTCCCGTCGCTTCTTTCTGCTTGACGAACTAGCGCGACTGGATTTTCCGAATCGCCTAGGAACGGCTGAGGGGCTTTCCCCCATATAAATACAGCCACTCGGCGACGTTTCCCAAACGTCGGCGGCCTACTGCACTAGTTCACCACGTCATGCGTTCCAGACATGTTCGAAGCCGAGTGAGGACGAGCGGCGATAGGATGGCCACCGTACTTCTGACCCACAATGAGTGTCGGGACCTGCGCGCCTCGTGCCGGCCGAGTACGGCCACTGTGCGCTACCAGTTCGGCGCGGCAACGTTAGCGACAGTCCAGGGTGAGTACTTATCGATAACTGATTTAATTTCATTGAAACCGACTCTGGAATAGGAAATTGCGTTAAAGTGTTTGGAGTAGCCGAATAAAAAGGTTATTATTATACTATACATGTTTGCAGTCATCTGTGATTCTTGCTCTGGTTTTCGTCAGGGTAACGTTTCCTGATTTTAGACGAACTCCGGAAGGTCTCTGACACTGGCGGCATCAAGAATCTCGCCTGTCACGTGCAGACGAAGGACCGACGGCTGAGCTTCGGACAAAACATGGTGAATTTATATAATAATATTATTATCCTGAGATATAGAAAGGCTTATAGAAATTCACCATGTGTTGTTGAATCTCGAACAAAGAATAGGCATCCCGCATGACTATGCTTGTTTCTATTGGAATCGCGCCTGACTATACTTGTTTCGATAGTATTAGACGTGACGCGTAGCTTTACTTCTGAATTTCAGACAAAACACGATGAGACTCAATGCAAAAACCCGCGTGATCTCTCATGTTTTGATAGTATTGGACGATATGGGTGACGTTTCGCGTTCAAGGAAGCGTCATGATCATGATAATCCGACATTCATCCCTCTCAAAACATGCAAAAACTTCCCTGTTATGCTCGAATTGAATGATGCGACCATACAATTCCTAGCATCAAACATCTTCCTATCACGAGATCCTTGACATTTATTTATTTCCCGAAAACAAGCCCTAATCAATCCCATTAATCTGGTGCTCGAGGCGCGGATTGAAGTGTTATTCGCGACCACCGAAACAGGTCTGTAAAAGCGAGCGGATAGCTTTTTGCACAACGACGGCGCATAAGAAGCCCCAAAATAAGAGTGGGCAGCAACCGATAGATCTGATGAAATGAAATGTTGTTGCCCATTCAATTCGAGACGCGCGCCTTTCTCTACCTCTTGCAGAACATCACCTGCGGGCGGGAGTCGAACCTGCCTGCGTCGGCATGCCAGTCAGACACCATGCCCATTGAGTCATTCCAACTGAATCATTCCAATTGCACTCAGTCCAAATTGTAGCCGTTAGAACGAATTCATGAATCAGCGCCAGACCGCTAACTCATTCTCAGTTCCTGCAGGTGTTTTGCACTACAATCTTTCTGGAAATGGTTTCCTTTGTAGACCTTAATGCGCTTGAAATTTGAAGAAGAAAAATGCGGAATCCGATGAAAACGCCCAAGAACTGAATGTGCTTCATATAGACTTGAAACAATGTTGGTACATGAGAAAAATGATTGGTCGGAGGCCTAGTGTGAAAAAAACTGAGCCGCAAGGAAGATATTGTGCTTTTTAATTGTATTTATTTCAGACCATCGATCGCGCTTCCATCCGTGCCGATGGCTCACCGCTGAGGAAGCTGTTCAAGTGGCTGCTAGCGGAGCGGTTAGTGATCTTTGATCTCTGCCTAATTTCATTTCTGATTTTTGCTCTCTAAACGCTCTTGGAATGATGCCTGTAAAGCTTGATTTATGATCATTGCTCCGAAATAGTCCGGTCTTTGATCTTTGATCTCGCCCTCTCCTCAGCATGGCCGATGGTTCCTTCATAGACTTCCTGCTCACACAGCCGGTGATCAGTGACTCGACGCCCGGGGATATCGTGTCCGTGCTGTTGGCACTGACGAGGAAGAAGGTGACTTTAGAAAACGTCTCTTCTAGGGATGTAAATTCGGTTTTGCCTCTCTCCATTCTGCGCACTATCTCGCCAGTCAGAGAAACGAGAGACTATGCAGCTTAAAGAGCGTCTATGCCGAATTGTCATCACTACTGGACGTCTCTTCGATCTGAGCAACTCTGAAATGAGTCGCATCGAAGAGTCGTGCGCATAAGACTTAGAAGGCAATTACATACGTTGGTGGCACAAAACCACTTTAAAATGTTTTGGTGTGACTACACGTTTTGCACTCGTGCAAATCCTAGGCAAAACCTGTGCTAGACTACGACTTATTGACTTCTGCTTCTTGAATCGAGACATATTTGACTCTCGATTGTGAGCAGGAAAACAAGTCTAGTTCAACTTTGACGACCTAGTATCGCACAAGACTTGCTCATGAGATACACTGACGCATTTAAAATCTCCTATTTTCAGATCTCGATTCGCTTCGTCAATCGCTTTCTCTCATCCGACCTTCCTCCTCATAACGTTCGCATTGTCGAGCTGTACCTCGATCCAGTCAAGATGACAAGGAATAGGACGGCCAAGCCGGACACGAGGTTCGTGGGAGTCGATGAGCTTGTTTTTTTTTCATTTCTAGCTTTGAACATATCTGCCCAAACATAATTGATCGTTGTTCTCTGGTAGGTCACTCGGCTCGACCTCGTCGTTAGGCTCTGACAGACAGCCGTCAAATGCGACGGCGGGATATGAGCGAATTCGGGTGGTAGGCAAGGGTGAGTGAGTCATCATTACAACAATTCAAACGGATATTATGAAAAATATCTGCATCTCGTCTCTTGTTTCTTCTTCGAGAGAGTCTGGATACGACTGAAATTTTCGGCACAGCCGTAGCTTTCATCCCCAGTTGAAACATATCAACTCAACATAGGTCTGAGACGAAACCCACCATTTCGGCTTTTGGGTATACTTGTGCTAAAAATTATTGTATTTATTCATGGTATTATCAGGAGCATTCGGCTCAGCAATTCTCTACAGGCGTAAGGACGACGACTCGCTGGTCATCATTAAGGTAGAAAATATTTTAATAATTTATTTTTTAAACAATTTAATATTTTTTTGTTATTCAGGAAATCAACATGCACGACCTGGGCGCAAATGAGCGACAGTTTGCGCTCAATGAGGTGATATATTTATATCATTTTTCATAATTTACTGTTTGAATTTCTGAGATTTTCTTGAATTTCACAATATGTTTCACGGTCGCTTTATTCATGTGAAGTGTAGATTGAATACGATTTCGCGATTACTGCCGGTGTAAAAATAAATTCAATGCGTGATGTCATCATTTCTGTGAGTGTGTTCTAGATCATCTGCACCAATAACTACATCCTGCCGCGGTACCTAATGAGCTCATTGTAAGCGAGAGAGTGTGGGAAGGGAAGAGGGTCCCTCTCGCTTTCACACACTATCTCGCGTTTTACAATGAGCTCAATTGGTACTACGGCTGACCTCTCATCGTCGATTTGATGACAACTCAAACCCTTTCAGGTCTCTCTGCTCTCCCGCCTCGACCACCCCTGCATCGTCTCCTACTTTGATTCCTTCGAAGAGGACGGCATTCTGATGATCGAGATGGAGTACGCCGATGGAGGGTAAGAGGGGTGATCTTTGATCTTCGTAGTTTGTATTCTGATCTCAGACATTCGAAAGTTAGACCATGGCTATACGAACAGAGAGTGCATGATCAAATGAAGAAAAAAAACATGCACATTCTGGCTAATGAGTTGTTAATTGGGTTAACGCAGATTGCCTGGGAAACCCTGCCAGCATTTAAGATGTTTTTTTTACAATGAAAAGACTTGTATTATTAGTCATCGTCGTTAATCCACAGACTTCCATGCCCCGTGAAACATAGCTAAATGACGGGTACGAAATTGGTTGATCTAACTTTCAGATTGCAAAGCAACCTTTATTCCCAGGATATCACATCTCATTCTTCTAAATAAAAGGGCCATTCCATGTCTTCTAATCTCTGTAGTTTGTAGCTTGATTCATCTGTTGCAGCACGCTCGCGCAGCACCTCTCGCGATGCGACAGCTTCATGCCGGAACAGGTATGAACCACACCATGATTGTGTACCAACTACTGTTTCACTGTTTCAGTAGTATTTTGAACAGAAAATCGTAAAAACTGATCCACAATCACACAATTTACTGGTAGTATATTTCAAACGTTGTATTTTCAGGAGATCACCGAGCTGATGAGGCAGATGCTGTCGGCCGTCGCTTATCTGCACCGAAACAGCGTCCTGCACAGGTTGCGAGTTTGATCTTTGATCTCTCTGGAGTCATCCCTTCATAGTTTGATCTCTGATCTCTGATCGTTCTCAGAGACCTCAAGACAGCCAATGTCTTCCTCACGCGCGAGAACAACGTGAAGATCGGCGACTTTGGTATCAGCAGGATCATGGGCACGGATACGATACAAATGGTACCATAATTGTTTTAAATAAATAATTATTTTAAAAATTATTCATTTTAGGGCGCCGAAACTGTCGTCGGCACGCCCTACTACATCAGCCCGGAGATGGTGAGCATTAGGGATTTAACACGCGTGTCGCCTAAGGAGGACGGGAGTCCTCCTTAGGCGACACGTAATGGGCATGGTGTCTGACTGGCATGCCGACGCAGGCAGGTTCGACTCCCGCCCGCAGGTGATGTTTTGCAAGAGGTAGAGAAAGGCGCGCGCCCCAACCACTAGTCTCCTTTCAGCACCTTTGAGCAAATAAGAGTGATGAATTGAAGAGGTGATAAGGAAGTGGATATAGATGATTGTCATCCCCCTCCCCCATTCAGTCTGGAATGGGATTGTCAATGTGAAAAGACTGCCATAATACACAATAATAAAGACGGTGGCACAATGGAAAAGTCGAAAATGAGCTGAAGCAATTTTTGGATAGCCCATAGGGACCCTCACAAGATAGCGTCGAGTTTTGTTCCAAATAGTCGATCTCAACGACGAGAGACGACGTCAACTTTTTCAGATTCCGAAAAAAAAAGCGAAAAATATAGCAAAACTAATTGCTGATTGTGGTTTCGAACCTTCCACGTTTAGAAAATGCAAAAGGAAAAAAAACAGTCGCCTAACCAACTGCGCCACAAAGCCCATGTGTGGAATGGTTGGGGAGCGCATACTCGAGTAGGAGAGCCAGAGATCCATGTTGGTTAGCGTGAAATGTCGTGCTCGTTCGGATTTACAATTGCACTTTTGACATCGTTCTCACAAAAATAGACTAGGAGTTAGAGTAACCATTCGAACCGTCTTTTCGAGCTCTATCAGGTGCACTAAGAATACCTTTTGGCCCGAAAATGTGGTGAACATTATTAATTTTAATCGATTTATGAAAATACAAATGAAATTATCGATGGGCCATTAGGTCAGGCGTATTCTCCGGAACATTTGCCATATTTCATCTGTGGACCATCGATCACCAAAACATCTCTGGACTGAGATAACTGGCCTGGAAAATGGCCATTTTCGGAATCTGAGAAAGTAGACGTCGTCTCTCGTCGTTGAGATCGACTATTTGGAAAAAACTCGACGCTATCTTGTGAGGGACCCTATGGGCTATCCAAAAATGTATTTAAACGTAGGGGTAAAAAAATATGCCAACCACCGTCCAATTTTACTTGAATCTTAGGCGGCACGCGTGTTAATTTCGCGTTTGGCTGTTTCCATTCTCGACAGTCAGAGAAACGAGAGTGTGTGCAAAATGAGGAGAGTCGAAAACCGATACGGCATCACTAGTAAGAACCTGTTATTTTCACTAGGAGGAGTGACGGTAAATTTCGAGCTACGGACGCTCTTTTACTTTTCAGAAATGAGATGAAATCCCCGGTGTGATGGGCAGAAACACTGCTCAGAAACAATCTTCATGTTTATTGATGGATAGACAATTCGAAAATATTTTAATTTCCAGTGCGAGGGCAAAACTTACAACGAGAAGTCGGACATCTGGGCGCTCGGGTGCATTCTGTATGAGATGGCCTGTCTCCAGAAGGCGTTCGAGGGCGAGAACCTGCCCGCGCTCGTGAATAGAATCATGAAGGTGACTTAAATATACTCACCTTCTCTTCCCTCACTCACCCTCTCTTCCCCACTCACCCTCTCTTCCCTCACTCACCCTCTCTTCCCTCACTCACCCTCTCTTCCCTCACTCAAAAATGCCCATGTTCTCCGCAAGAACGAGGATTGCAAGGGTATTTACATTCGCAAATCTCAGACTGTCGAGGAGAGAGAGAGAGGTAAGACACTTAGAGCTAGACTCAAGTCGATGCGTGAGTCGGATTCAAACTGTCCATTTGTGATCTATCGAGATGACTTGTGGCACAGGGATGACATTCGTACTCATAAGCGCACTCGACTCCCCCCTCAGGGAAACTAAGTTGTCGTACATCACACCCTGACCCCTCTCACTCTGTGAACAGTATTGATTCGTCTCTTGTTGTTGCCACGACCTCTCCTCTTACTCTCTCCCCATTCCCCTCTTCCCCTGCCCCTCTCTCGTCTCTCTCATTTTCACACACTCTCTCGCCCTCTCTTGCCCCTCCCCTCTCCCCTCTCTCGTTTTCCCATGCTCTCTCGCCCTTCGTTCCCAATTCACCTGTCTCGCCTGTCGCCCCCACCCCTTCTCTCCTTCCCCAAGCACAAACTAAGTTCTCATGTGCCATGTTTAATGCTCGCTCCCTTTGCAACAAGCTACCTCACCTCCACGCTATTCTTTCTATCGACAAACCTGATTTCCTGTTTGTAACCGAGACCTGGCTGTCCTCTAAGATTCTAGACACTGAACTCCTCCTCTCCTTTCCTTACCGTGTATTCCGTTCCGATCGTCCCCGTCGTGGAGGCGGTGTTTGTCTCTTTATTCGCGATCATCTCCCTTGTTCCCGAGTCTCCCTTCCTTCTCGCATTTCGAGTGACATTCTAGTCGTTGATGTCCATTCCCCTACTGCCCTTATCCCGACTCGTTTTGTTCTAGTCTACAGGCCTCCTAACACAACCACTGTTCAAAATACATCTCTTTTCGATCTAATATCTTCTCTGTTTTCCGTTCAGTATCAAGTGGTTGTGCTAGGTGACTTTAATTTGCACATCAACTGGAAGTCTCCTGGTCTTTTATCCTCTCAATCATCGTGTCTTTATGATCTCTCTATCGACCTTGCTCTTTCCCAAGTTGTTCCCTCCCCCTCACTAAATGGTCATTTCCTTGATGTCATTCTCTCTCCTCCTGACATCATTTCTGATTGTCGTGTATCCGCTCCATTTCGTAATGCCGATCATTCATCTATTGATTTCAAGTTTTCGTTTCCCCTCTCTCATCCCATTTTAGTGCATACTTTTGATTTCCGCAAAAATGATTTCTCTGGATTGGACAATGCACTTTATGGGACTGATTGGGAAGCGATTCTCTCTGATTTCATCGATGTATCGGATTTGTATGATCGTTTTGTGTCCTACCTCACTGCTCTTTTTAGTCGTTTTGTCCCCCTCAGAAAGTGTTCTCTTCCTTCCGATCACTACCCTCCCCACATTAAATCACTTCTCTCACATAAACGTTCTCTGTTTAATAAGATTAGCCTCCGACCAGTACACGCCCAGTTTATTCGTGTCTCGCGTAAACTAGATTACGAAATTCGAAAGTATGTTCGTTCCTATGAAAACCGATTGCTCGCCGGTAATCATAGTCGCTCATTTTATCGTTATGTTTCCACTCGTTTCAAGTCTAAAGGTCTAGTAATACCCGCTATTATTGCCCCTGACGGTTCCGTAGTCACTTGTCCTTCTAAGAAAGCGGAATCTCTCGCCGATTACTTCTCCTCAGTTTATACTAGTGACGACGGAACTGTCCCGACCTGCCCCTCTCTTGTTTCCCAATCCATTCCTGTCTCTATTATCCTCCCTCACGAGGTCGCCTCTCACCTCAGTCGTGTCTCTTCCTCCTGTTCCCTTCCCTCTGACAACATCCCTTCCATTATTTTCAAGAAGTGCTTTGCTTCCCTATCCACACCACTTGCTCATATTTTCAATTACAGTCTCATGCTTGGTACTATTCCATCTCTCTGGAAATCATCTATTGATGTCCCCATTCCTAAAGTAGCCTCACCCTCAGCTGTTTCTGACTACCGCCCAATTAGTCTCACCCCCATCCCAGCTAAAATTATGGAACGACTGCTTAAGCCCTCAATTATCGATTGGTGTACCTCCCACAATGTAATTCCCCCCGAGCAGCATGGTTTTCTCTCCAGGCGTTCTACCGTAACCCAACTGCTTGATTGCACCCAATCTTGGCGTGATGCGATCGATCGCGACTATTGTGTTGACGTTGCCTATATTGACTTAGCTAAGGCTTTTGATAAGGTCTCTCATAATAAGTTATTGCTCAAATTAGAATCGATTGGAATTCGTGGTTGCTTGCTAAATTGGATCTCAGGTTATCTCTCCGAAAGGAGTTTCAGAGTGCGAATAGGCAATGTTCTCTCTTCTGAGAAAGCTGTTGTCTCAGGCGTCCCCCAAGGGACAGTATTGGGTCCTATCCTCTTTCTGCTTTATACTTTCGATCTCCCTAAGGTTTTCTCCCCCCACCTTAAACTTTCATGTGGGCTCTTTGCTGACGATATCAAGCTCTTCACTACTTTCGATCCACTCTCTTCATCCGACGCCCCCACTCAACTTCAGTCCGGGATTTTGGGTTTCACGGAATACTGCAAAACATGGCAGTTAGAAGTTGCTGAGAAAAAGTGCAACATAGTTCACATAGGACGAAATAATCCCCGAACCGTCTACTCTCTTCTCTCTACAAATCTCGCAATCTCTGACTCTATTCGTGACTTAGGTGTCCATATCGATCCCCTCTTGAACTTTGATTCTCATATAAAGATTGTTTGCCATAAATCAACTTCACTTGTCTATCTCCTATTTCGTAGTATCAGTTGTACTATTCCTTCCCCTTACATCTCAGCCTTCAAGTCATTCATTATTCCTGTATTAGAATATGCATCCCCTGTCTGGTCCCCATCATCCAAAGGTCTTGTTCGGAAATTAGAGAAAGTACAACACTTGTTTACTAGACTCTTACATTTTCGTTGCTCCAGAGTAGAACCTATCATACCATGCTACTCTGATCGATTATCTTTCTATTCACTTAACACCTTGTATACTCGTCGTATTGTGATTGATATTGTCTTAGCTCTCAAAATTGTTGACCCATTTTGTTGACTTAGAACCTACACATTTTTACACATATCGTGCAATTAGTAGACGTAATGGTTCGTTTGTCCTTCATCTACCCCCGTTCAAGAGAGAGAATCTCAAAGTATCTTTTTCTCACAGAACCGCTCGATTATTAAATAAATTGCATTTGATTTGTAACCCCAAATTGTCAATCCCCGTTATTAATGTTCACTTATTCAAACACCCTGACTTACCTCGTGTTTTAGGAATAGAAGTTTCGAATCTTTGAGCTGCCCTTCAATCCATCCCCATCCATCCCCATCCATTCCCGTCTCCTTTTCCCTTCCATCTTTCGATCTACCTCGTCAAGTCATGCACCTATATCCAGTCAGACATACACTGGATAAGCGGACTCCTCCATCCGTTTACGAGACTCCCTCTCCTCGATACTCGAATTGTGTGACTCCATGAGAAGATCGATCCCACCCCCTCCCCTCTTCTCTCCTCCCCTCCCTCCTACACCGTCCCCTTTCAACACGCATCCTTCCCTTTGTTGTATTCTTACTAACTTTATATTTCCTCGTACATCCTGCACTTGTTGAAGCACCTTCAGTGGTGTACGATAAATAAATATATTTTAGGAAACAATTGAATTTTTGAACTCTTATGAACTGAGATTTTGAATCCTGACAAATACTGTAGATTTTTAAAAAAATGGACTGACAGAAAAATCAGATCCAAAGTGTCCGGTAGTCATATAAGATCAGACTGAAACATATTGCGAAATATCTGAAAAGTAGAAAGAAAACGGAATTTGCATTCAGTGCGAGTACGATCCGGTCAAGGGCCCCTACACCTCAAACCTCAAGATGCTCATTCGGGAGGTGAGCGTGATCTTTGATCTTTGATATCTGAACTTTGAACTCTAAGAAATTGTTCCTGCTGACATTTACTCTTGCAGATGCTTCAACTCAAGCCGGAAGCGCGGCCGAGTGCGGAGAAGGCTATGGAGGTGAGATATCCCTCCAGTAAGAAAAACCAAAGTTTTTTGCCGACCTTCGCTAAATCTAAACCTCGGTACCCTTGCCACTAATCTCTGTAGCATAGTTCACAAAAACTATCTCTGATATCTTGCTAATGGTCCACGAAAACTGCAAAATCTCACCTATGACCTTCGATCTTTTTACTATTCAGATGCTCGAATCTCTCCGTGGCACCGGCTCCTTCCTCCGGCGTCGTCAACCCGATCCCCCACCTTCAATCGTCTCCTCCTCCATTCGCTCCGTGCTGTACACCTTCTCGCCGTCTACCGTATCCCTGTCGGGCGTGGAGGGAGTCCCGGCGAAGATCAGGGTGTCGCAGGCGAGTTGCAGTATGAATTATCTTTTTTTTTTGCAATCGCAACACCTCCTCCATAGATTATGTTCTTCTGTAGACAGTATTATTCCACTGTAAAAAGTCATCAGTGTGTAGCAGTATGACAATAGTTTTTTCTCAATAATATTGTCGTAAAATATGGGCTCATTACTATGCGATCATATTTTTGATATATTTGAAACTCCAATCAGAATCTTCTCAAAACTGATTCACTCTCTCATGTCACAATGTCATTGCACACTCAAACCTAAACAAATACGCATAGATTAAATGGGCAGAAGTGGTATGTTTTTGTTGAAAAAAACGATGACGAGAGGCTTCCCCAATATTGCTGAATCCATGTCATTTTCAGATCTCCATAGGTCCCTCTCACTCCGTCCTGATCGTTTCTCCCGACCACTCCGTCTTCTCGTGGGGCGACAACAGCCATGGCCAGCTGGGACTGGGCGATAGGGCGGAGCGGTGAGGGATCAGAGATCAACGATCAAGCTTCAGAAAGATATTACTGCAGATCAAAGATCACTTTACAGTCAACGCCCAACCAGAGTGCGCGCCCTCGACGGTAAAGTGGTGAAGAAGGCCGCGCTGGGAGGGACGTTTTCGTGAGTTTTCTACGCGATAAGCCATTGTTTCAGCACGGAAGAGACTTTTGTAAATTACTAATTTTGCTAATCTAACTGAATGGGAAGGATATTTGGGTTGAAACCAAATTTGCTCAGAGTCTTCCTGGCGGATCGGGGCACTCTTCTCGTGTGCGGGGACAGGAAGATGTCGGGCAATGGGAAGGAGGCCGAGGATCAGCTGGAGCCGCAGCTGGTCACCTCGATACTGAGGTTCGTCTTACCGAGTTAAAATATCATCGATCGCGATTGCATGTTGTGCTCTGCAACTTATGACTTCTAGTCTGAAGAGAGCCGTCTGTGCTAGCATCTTTTCGGGGAGCACAGCGCTTCAAAATGAAAGCCAGGAATGAGATCTGTGGACATTTCTGGAAAGAAATCTAAAAACCTTCCTGGATATCTGGAAAGCACTAATTCTGGAAATTAATGGAGTATCGATCTCATAAGGATGGACATCGTTGACGTCTCCGCGGGCGACGAGCACGTCGTTGCCGTGGCCAAGGACGGCGCCGTGTATGTATGGGGCGTTGGTGAGTCATTCAGAAATCGACCGATACCGTATCCCGATCGTCCTAGTACCCAAGTTGTGGTTTATGTTGCTAGTTTCAAGGCAAGCTTGCACATGATTTAATTGAGTTTTTTTCGCCAGCATTGTCAATGGTATTGGTCTTCAGAGGTATTGTCTCTGACTTTATGACAACGTGAAACATACTCGGAAAATAGAGTGCGCACTCACAGAAATATTATTTTTGTTGTTGTTTAGAACAGCCCTTTATGTATTTTATCTATCTACGTTGACGTAGACCAAACAAATGGGAATATAATTAGAAGATACAATTTACCTATCATTTTCCAGGCACCAACGGGCGCATGGGCACTGGCAACACTGAGGGACTGTTCGTGGCGACTCCGGTAAAATAATAATACCAATACTAATATTTTTTGTTAAATAATATTACTCTGTAGATTATTGGACCTTTCCATTTCGATGAAGGAAGAAAAAAAAAGTTAAACAATTGTTTCAAATATTTAAAAAAAAATCCGATTCAGCTGCGCCTCCCTGCTAAGCCTCTGGTGATCGGCGCTCGGTGCGGGCCAAATGCGACGGCGTTGATTATGGATGATGGTTAGTATTTGTTTCATTATCTCAGAAAAAGACAGTTTCTCCAATTTGTATGCTGACTGACGGAGGGAAAGAACACCCTATACTCAGGTTAGGTAATTGCAATTTCAGGAAGTATCATGTCTTGTGGGTCCAATCGCTACAACAAGCTGAACCTTGCTCAGCGACTCGGATTCTTTGGACATCATCGATCGGTATGTGAGTTATGGTATGCAGAAAATAATGACGTAGAAAAAAAAAAAAAAAAAACTCAGCCTTTTCCACTTATTTCCAACCCGTGGAAGTTGTCATTCTCTACGACTGGTTTTAGTTTATTATTTTATCCAGAAAGAGTCTTCTATACATTGATACGCGAGCATATCATTTCCTTTTAAAATCGACTTGAAACTCATTCCACGTGATCACTGCAGCCCAACTCATCCGAGGACATTCTCTCTCCTGCTCGGGTTCCCACCTTCCCTGAGCGAGTTGTCGATGTTTCGTTGGGAGAGAATCACTCTGGAGGCGAGTATATTCATTGATTCATTATTTATTTCGTTGCCGATTAAGTACCGAAGAGACGAATTCTTCATTTGCCAGCCCTAATCATGTCATCGTTCACCTCGTTCTTCGACTGTGATCTAAAGAAAATTAGGAAACCGTCTCCTCATTTCCATTCCCATTTTTTTTGTCTCGCCACTCGCTCGAGTGAGAGGGTGTGGGAACCTTAAAGTCGGCGACCCGTACCGAACTTGTGGCGAAGCAGTGTTCAGAACATAGATCAAAGATCAAAATTATTTTTAGTGGTCTTGGAGTCCGGCCTGGTCTACATGTTCGGAATGAATCTTCACGGTGAACTCGGCAATGGCTGTCTCCTTCCCCCGCCGGTTGGATCGAATGTGCCAGTGAGGGCTCTGTTTAACAAGGGTGTCGTGGTGAGCTGATTTCTTGTTATTTGTTTCTCTGAAAATGCAAAATGTTGTCGGGGAACAATGTTTAAAATTATTTATTTTATTTACAAAAATAATATCGTACATATTCAGATGCTCGCCTGCGGTGATGGGTTCACTCTAGCCGCCACAGTGGAGAACGAGTTGTTCTTCTGGGGAACCAAAGTGAGTTTTAGCGTTTCTTCTTAATTTTCCAAACGAGGTATGTTTCACCAATACCATGAAACATTTGGTCTCGAGATTGCCAGTAATACATACGTCCGCCGTTTCGAATGAAATTTTTTTTAAAATAAAACATATCACTACAAATGGGAGAAAAGTAACATAATTATATTTTAAAAATTAATTAAAGGGAGTCCTGCCGACGCGTCCCGCGATCACTCTCGAAGATATTGACCTGACCGCTAGCTACACCAACACGCGAGTGGTGAAGCTGAAAGCGTGAGTTGTCTATTCATAATGTCTGAATCGAATGTGGAGCAGGATTCATGCATCTTTGCAATTTTCACAATTTGGAAATCACCGCTTAATTTGCATTGTGATTTTCCAAAAGCATTCAAAATTGTCCTTTAAAGCCCTCCAACGGCAAAACAGTCCAAGTGGTCGGCGTTGAAGCGGAAATCCGACGCCGAAACTGCGGATGTCGTCGAGCAGATCATTCCGATTCCCTCACTAGTACTGCGGTGAGAATTTGATATCTTATTTTAGGTTTACCCATTATTTTTGCAGTATAAAATTCACATTGTGTTTCATGTGACTGTCTTGTGTTTCAATATCATTTGAAAAGCCACTGAGAGGACTTTCAATAGTGATATCAGTGCGTTCGCGTAATTCTCGCCACCCCTCCGTACAGCAAAAAGTAACACTGCGGGGTTTTCACATATGGGGCCGTTTACGGTAGGATCAACAAGGCCACAACAGGGGTCTGGAACAGGTAAAACATGACATATGCTCAAAAGTTGGCCCTAGGGGTAACTTTTGATTCTGAATCGATTGGTGGTTCCCGATTTTCAATCTGAGCCTTCTGAATCCCGGTACCGCACGGCGTCACTTTCGCCAAAATCTGTTTCTGCGATTAAAACTGGTCCGGAAAAGGCGAAAATGGCGGAAATCTCTCGGTAGCTAACCAGAATTTGATTCTCTACAAAATGAAACTTTGGGCGAGGCTCTATCTTTTTTCGTTTTCGAGAAAAAGTCGTTTTTTGACACAGGAAGTTGGGCAAAGAAACCCGTTAATAGTAGAAAGAGCAGACTCTCCTGATCATTTTGGTATATGGGATGAAGGATTCTACCCCTGCCATAGTGGTTTTACATCGCTTTTAGTGCCGCCAACTCGCGTTTTTTGAGGTTTTTCAATTATATCTTTTTTATATCGTCTTTTCATGATCTCGCATTCAAAAATTCGATTTCTACGTGCGAAAATACGTCAGAAACTCCTCTTGTCAAGTGAATCTGAGAAAATGACTTTTTTGATCCCAGATTTCATCTCAACGACGACGTCAGGGTCGAAAAAGTCATATTCTCAAAAAATACATGAGTATAGGAGTTTCTGACGTATTTTCGCACGTAGAAACCGAATGTTTGGATGCGAGATCATGAAAAGGCGAAATAAAAAAGTTATAATTGAAAAACCTAAAAAAACGCGAGTTGGCGGCACTAAAAGCGATGTAAAACCACTATGGCAGGGGTAGAATCCTTCATCCCATATACCAAAATGATCAGAAGAGTCTCCTCTTTATACCAGTAACGGGTTTCGTTGCCCAACTTCCTGTGTCAAAAAACGACTTTTTCTCGAAAACGAAAAAAGATAGAGCCTCGCCCAAAGTTTCATTTTGTAGTCAAATTCTAGTTAGGTATCGCGAGATATCGGCCATTTTCGCCGTTTTCGGACTAGTTTTAATCGCAGAAACAGATTTTGGTGAAATTGACGTCGTGCGGTACAGGGATTCAGAAGGCTCAGATCGAAAAAAAAACGGGCTCCACCAATCGATTCAGAATCAAAATTTACCCCTAGGGCAAACTATTGCCTATGTCATGTTTTACCTGTTCCCGGCACTTGTTGATCCTACCGCAAACGGCCTCATATTATGATAGCCCTAGAGGTCCTTCATCGTTTTCTGCAAAGGAAATGTCGATGTGGCCTCAATTTGCATATTAAAATAAGGCTTGATGTGGCGTGCTTTTTCAGTGTTTTCCAACAGGGCGACTCCAAATGGAAAGCAAATCTTCTAAAAATTTGGCTCCTGGGCCAACTTTTAGTGCTGATCACGGCTGTATAGATCATTTTATCGAATCGCAAAATTGGCATATCCACTAAAATTTCAACCCAAGATTGCTCGAAAACTAAGCAAAACACCCTCGCAAATTTTTGGTATGTTGTAGCCCTTGACGAGGGCTTTCCATCAAGCTCAAATTGGTCTTATATTTAGGGTGTCTAGGGTGCTAAATCCTTAAAGAACTGGAATTCTCTAATCGAGAGTAACCCTCTCATTTCCCTCATTCCCCACCCGTGCGGTGTGAAATGGGCTGAACAAGAGTGAAACTCAACACATTTATCGCAGTTCGCCACCTTTGCGCACGTGTTTTTATTCGACACCCGACTATTCTCTTGTTTGCTCTTTCAATTTCTCTCCTCTATAACGTTGAGAGTTCTTCATGGACTACCACACAGAAGGAAAGCGAGCGAGCATGATAGACTGTTTAGATTTTATCCGTTATTTTTCATCTCTTTAGGGTATTTGTCGATTGAGAATCGTTTTGCGCCACTGTCTTTCTCCTCATTTCGGATAAAAAAACGATAGCCTCCCTAGCTCTCTCGCTTTCCTTTTGTGTGGTAATCCAGGAAGAACTCTCAATGTTATAGAAGTGTGAAATCAAAAAAACAGACATGAGAATAGTCGGGTGTCGAAAGAACACGTGCGCAAAGGAGGCGGACTGCGATAAATGTGTTGAGTTTCACTCTTGTTCAACCCATTTCACACAGAACGGGTGGGGAGAATGGCGCGGAATGGGGGAAATGAGAGGGTTACTCTCGATTAGAGAATTCCAGTTCTTTAAGGATTTAGCACCCTAGACACCCTAAATATATCGGGTTGAGGAATAAGTAACGCTCGTTTTTCCAATTTCAGATTATGACCTCTCCCGTCTTTCTAAATTGTGCAATTATATTCCGGTTTTTGATGACCGATAAGGGCTTGGGTACTCTCTGTAGCGCACACTATATCATATATCTCCGATCATTTAGGCGATCACAATGGCTGGCTCAATTCAAAGTTGTCGCACCTCACCCTGAGATTTTGACAGGTCAGCACTGAGGGAAGAAGAATTATTGAGCCACAATTAAGCTGCAGTAGTAAAGTATCATGGTTGTACATTACACTGATGATATTCAGAGGAATATCCAAGTAAAGGCCTGTGTGAGATATGCGCCTAACGAGAGTGTAGGATTTTCAGTTACTGACCGAAAGAAGTTTTGCTAGCCGCGTTTTCTTAGCAATAGATCTAAAGACCTCAATTATGCTTGAATGTGGAGTACCTTTCCTGTTGAAAATATGGACGAATTTTGCTAAGTGTGGAGCATTCTCTTTATGAGTTAAATTGCTCGTAAGTCCGATATAGAAAAACAAGCCTCGAAATCGACATTTATTGCTATTTCCTGTAAACCGTACTAATTGAATGTAAGGCCTTAGATGGTTAAATGGACGAGCAACTTTTGCACTATCATCCACCAAGTGGCCACAATTATAGAATGGCTACTATGTCTTGGGTATGGTTTAATCCAAAGTCCTCAAAACACGCATTTCTTTTGATTCCGTCACAAAATAATATTTTTGGAAAACTGTTATTTTTCAAATAGGAGCATAAGTAGCACCAAATGTTTATAGTGATAATATAGCTCCATAGTGAGTGACTGGAGCGCACTAGTGTATAGGCCAGCACCTTCGATCCTCAAGGTAGACAAATAAGTTAAGTGAACTGCAATTTTTCACGAACGTTCCCCTTGAAACGTCTATAAAAATACAACAATGAATCGAGCACCATTCTCACTTCACCATGGAAGAGGTGTAGTATCGGGCTGCTCACCTGAGAATGTGTGAATTTACCGAACAGTTTCCACGTTAAATTACACAATTTCGAAAAAAATCTAAAATTTTCGAAAATTATCAGGTACATTGAAATCTAAATTTCTCTCCTACACAGGAAGCGTGATATTTCTAAAAATAACGGCTATGATACTCGAGCATACCCTGAAAAAATGCTATAAAGTCAGCTCGTTTAGATTTGATTGGCGGGAGATATATGAGCCCAAACACGATGCTCAAAAACGAGCGTTACTTATTCCTCAACCCAATAAGACCAATTTGAGCTTGATGGAAAGCCCTCGTCAAGGGCTACAACACACCTAAAATTTGCGAGGATGTTTTGCTTAGTTTTCGAGCAATCTTAGGGTGAAATTTTAGTGGATTTGCAAATTTTGCGATTCGAGAAAAATTAACTATACAGCCGTGATCAGCACTAAAAGTTGGCTCAGGAGCTAAGTTTTTAGAAGATTTGTTTTTCATTTGAAGTCGCCATGTTCGAAAACACTGAAAAAGCACGCCACTTCAATCCTCATTTTAATATGCAAATTGAGGTCACATCGACATTTCCTTTGCAGAAAACGATGCAGGACCTCTAGGGCTATCATAATATATGAAAACCCCACAGTGTTACTTTTTGATGTACGGATTTCAGCAGAAAGTGGCGAGAATTACGCGAACGCACTGATATCTTGACTCTCGTTGGAAACAAAAAAAATCAGCGGATTATACCATATTCCTTCTCTCCCCAGACTGGACAACTCGGCAAAGAGCAATGCTGCCGTTTCTGAATTCGAATACTTCCTTCTGACGAAATAACATCAATATAAAATAAAAATTATTATTATTAATGCAGTTATGTTATTCTGACCTCAGACTGGACAACTCGGCCGACCCGGGTCAGTCCATTCGTCTCGCTCATCTCTCAGCCTCAGCCAAAAGAGTCTACGTGACGATTGACACGAGTGTACCGAAGAAGATCAAGTAAGTACAGTTCACTGTGATTTGAATTGCAATCTAAAAAAATTCACATTTATTTCTGAACAAACAGCAATAATTCACATAAAAATGCGAGGTGGAATTGATTGTTGTATATGAGTGTTTTATCCTGCTCAATCAATTCTAACCAGTTTTATATCGACATCATTCGTTATCATATCTGTGAATGTCATTCATTTGCTGTCAGACCCCTGGGCGGACAATATAAATAAATAATTATGCAATATTGAAGCACGATTACCCGCAGCAGACAGCGCATCCAGCGTCAGCACTCGGCCCCGACCCTCACTGATGAGTCAGGAGCGCTGCAGACCTGGCTCAGGAACGAAATCGATCAGGCAGAGCGGATTCCGATCCCGGGGGTACACAACCCTACCAGTTTCAATCGCTAAATGACTCCTTATTCAGTTAGTGATAGGAAGTACCTTTCCCATTCCGGGGGTACGGTAGCTCACTAAACTCAATCGCTAACTGGTTCTTTACAGTACCTCGCTAACTCCACCGCAAGCTTGAGGGCGTCACATCAGGCACTGTGAGTTATAATAATAATAGGTTACCTACGCACTTGCACAACATAATTGGAATTTAATAATAATATCGGGAATGAAATCGGGTAGTCGGGAGTTCTCAGTATTTCTGAATGAACCCCCAGTCTCTCAATCAATTGCAATTAATCATCCTAAAAGCGATTGTGTTTCACAGTCAATGTAAGAAGCATTGCGATCCTTCTTGCCAGTATTAGTCTCGATCGTATGCGAAAAAAATATATATAAATTATTGAACCGCGATCCTGCAACTCAGCTACAATCGATGTAGCATCCTCTTGCTACCGTACCCAATAATACCATCTCAGGACCCTCAACGAGTCGGTCAAGTTACACGCTGAGTTCGAAATGCTGAAGAGGCAGATGGCAGAGCAAAACTACCTTAGTCAGGGACACGCCGAGCAGATGGGATTGATGCAGGTATACGGTAGGATTACTGTATGGAATAACGTAGTCAGGGACACGCCGAGCAGATGGGATTGATGCAGGTATACGGTAGGATTACTGTAGGGGAAATTAGGATGATACCGTGGGAATACTGTAGTACTGATGGGTGTAGTTACGGTAGGTGAACGAACTGGAATTGTGGGAGAGATAGATTACAACAGTATATCCGAACTATTGAAGATGTAGTACCGAAATTTAGAGTTTGCTGAAGTATTTATTTGAGTTATGATTATCTTGACAAAGTGCTAACTGTATCTGATTATTCGCAGAAGAAGTTGGCCGACCTGCAAGCAAGGCAGTCTGCGCTCAGAAGGGCGGGAGGGGCCTCGCCCCCACCCGGATACACCTTGCCCGGGTCTGCTGGTGCACCAACCAAGGCGAGTTATGATTCAGAATTTTCTCCTTTTTCAGTAAGGGGTTCACATGAGTTTCAAAGTGATGATTCAATAGTGTCGAGGCCGCCCTTTTGCGATTGCTGGTAAAAAGGGTAAAGGTGCGGCCACATCGCGATTTTACAGTCGTCTTTCGACGACTACGCTAGGTGGTGCTGACGGTAAGGCCGACTGCTTGATTGGACTACGTAACCCCGCTGTCCAAACTGCTTCTGGGGCACGTTACATCGCGCCTCCTGGGCACTGATACAATACCAATTTACCGCCGCGGAGGGATAGAGGATTTGGTTGGCCCAGGCTTGGGTCGAACTCGTGACCCTTCGAGTGGTCGGAGGCGCCTTACACCACTCGGCCACGCCTGCCACGATTTTTGCGATTGCTGCTTTGCACATATCTAAAGTTTCAAAAAACGCGTATAATATTTGTTCTATGAGCGAGATATGTTTCAGAGCGGATACATTCGTAGTAATTTTCCCGCCAATCATTGTTTCGCTGTTGTCAATTGCACACAAAAAAATAATCAATTCCAGGTGGTCTACAACAGTTTCTTCCCCGAGCAGCAACAACAGCAATCGGCTGAGCAGAAAGTGGAGAGTCGTGCTTGCTGCATTCTCTGATTCCCATTGATTTAATTTATTACTTCCAACTTTTCTTCTTCAAATTCTCTCGTTTCACTGACCGATGAGACACTCGACAGAAATGAGGAGACTCGGTTCTGATTTGTTTTTTTTTCTGACCAAATCACACCAATTTTATCGTCACCGGGTTTAATGTGATCTCTCTCTCTATTGTGATTTATCGGAGGCAATAATATCATTACAAATGTAATCATTGAATACATTTTGGTGTGTGATCTAGGCAAGGATGAAGTTCGTGCTCAATTCGTAGTTCGAAGCACAAAGCCACACTTACTGCAAAATGAAGAGGCCCTCTCCATTTTCTCTCTCTCTCTCTCTCTCTCTCTCTCTCTCTCTCTCTCTCTCTCTCTCTCACACTCTCTCTCTCTCTCTCTCTCTCTCTCTCTCTCTCTCTCTTTCTCTCTCTCTCCCTCTCTTTCTCTCTCTCTCTCTCTCTCTCTCTCTCTCTCTCTCTCTCTCTCTCTCTCTCTCTCTCTCTCTCTCTCTCTCTCTCTCTCTCTCTCTCTCTCTCTCTCTCTCTTTCTCTCTTTCTCTCTCTTTCTCTCTCTATGTCTCTATCTCTCTTTCTCTCTATCTCTCTTTCTCTCTATCTCTCTTTCTCTCTATCTCTCTATCTCTCTCTCTCTCTGTATCTGCTGAATTTGATTGAATGAGGATGTCGTAGAGTCATTCAGGAGTCTACCTGCCAAGCAGTTCGAGATCCAAGCTCACTGATGACCGAATGCGAGCGCTTTGAATAAATCGTGGATGACCTTTTTATCATAGAAAATGGTACAAGGGTAGAAACCCGGCACTAGGTCGGATGAGCACCGTAGGATGAGAACCAACAAGATGAGAACCGAAAAATTTTTTGACTCTTATTATTTTCTCAGATGATTCTCGGTACCATATTGAACTTACTGAGAGACTACTGGTTCTCATCTGGTTGGTTCTCATCCGACCTAGTGCCAGAAACCGTATACCCAGCTTCGTGGAATGTGCTTCCAGTCGCTACAACAAGATCGATCTCACGCATGAATGCGAAAATATTTTACGATTTATGAATGCGGTCTGAGATTGAGGAGAGGGGTTTGAGGTTATTATAGTTCAGCGTATGTGTATTGATTTTATGATGAGAGGTTACAAACCAAAATCAAATTTCTTATAAATCACTCTCTCCTTCTTGTAATTATTCTGAAACTCATTCTATTCTCTCATTCCCTCCAAACTCATCTGATGATGGTCACTGTCCCCGTTCGAGCCCCAACCTTTCCTGAGGGAGTGGTGGAATTGCCGTTGGGTGAAGACCACACTGGATGTGACTACGCTAGTGATGGTAAATCGGAGCTTGCCTCTCCTCATCTTCCGTGCTCTCTCGCTCGTCTGACCGACGAGAGAGCACGCGAATTGAAGAGACTCCACTCCGATTTGCCATCACTATTTTCTTAAAGCGATTTTTTTAGCGTTTACGGTTGCTTGGGAAAGCGTTCAAAGTTACTATTGTGAATTAATAAATCGCAACTTAGTAGCAATTCCCACACATAACATTTCAATCGGGTAGGATGACCATCATTCAATCAATGTCTCAATTGTTCATGGGCCATGCATTCTCCATCCGATGTCTGAGACACCGACCGGTCCGAAAAGTTCGGAATGAAATTGTCTGAGACAATGCGTTGGACACAAAATGCCATCCCTACTCCATCGTTTCCGTTCCTACCATGTGCTCTCTACAACGCACATAAACAGACAAACTGTAATCAATCAGAGAGCAAACACGATAGAAGGAATGTCGGACGGTCATACGAATAGTTTATGCTAGGACCTGGTTGTTCATTACAGCCTTTCCGTTCATTCCTATCTTGCATTTCGCATATCGAGCAGAAACTGCACACTACGACCGATATCTCCCAATTGTCAACGTCTTCGGCAGTATTACAGGATGGCTCGAGTCATGCTCTTCCTTTTCGCGCTAGTCACCACCATAGCCTGCGTCCCGACTCCTCTCCCCGATATGACGGAGAAAATTCGTCGATTGTGGGGGAGCGATCTTACGAGAGTCGAGCAGATTCTTGATGAGGAAGCGGCAAAGCTGAACCTTGTCAGTGAGAAATACTTCGACGGTTGCATCGGCTAGTGTATTTTCCAACTTTATGTCACATATTCAATATACCATTCCGATAACGCATCCCCTTACAAGCCAAAGGCGTGGTTCTCTCGAAGCCGGTGCTAGACGATTTGAAGACTCGGATCGGCAACGCCTCCTTCTACTTCTCCTGGACCAAGGAGGGGGTGAGTTCTAACCATGCCAGTGGCCGACAGCTCTGAAGTCGGGAGGACTCCTCATAATCAATATTTAAACTTTAATCAAAATAAGTTTTATTCCGATGCAGTGGTCAGCTTTGTTTTATTAGGTTGGTGCATAATTCTTGCTGCGTTTTAAAAATTAAAGATGCCTAGCTCTTTCGATTTTGACCGATCACCTCTCGGTTTTCCATCATAGTTGAAGCCTTCAATGTTCTCTTCAGCGCACGATAACTCAGATCTCTCCCATCGGGAAAACGGACAATATGCAAAATTTCAATGAAATTGACTATCAGCCAGTACCAGGGCAATGCGAACTCGAGCACCTCTCCCGTTTAGATATAATATAGAGCACCAGGATAGCTTCGCAATTAACTGTGTTTCATTCCGTAAAACTGTTTCTTGGCTGAGTACAAAAATTGCAAAATTAAATCTAAAATTTTTCGAGGATTTGCTTTTGGCTAAACCTTAAATTCTCGAACACCAAGCAAGCTTTGCGAAATTCCAAACTATTTTCATGAAGCACGGATATACCTCTAAATAATACTACAGAGGCAGACCTGATCGATTTGAGGCAGACAAAATATACGAGCTCAAACTTCACATCCGAAAAACAGCAAAAATTATGCACCACCCTGATAGTTTTTCAATGCCATTCTCTTTGAGATCACTGACGCCATTGAGACTAAATATTTCATAATATTGATGAAACTCATCTCAAATAATTCAACTTGCGATGAGAGAATAACAATCCACAGAGAAAATCTCGTTCTGCACTTTCGCGTATAGACATTTTAATTTTAATTTTTTTATTAAGATAAAAAGCGATTTCATGAATTCTTTTGCGTTGGGGTTGTGAGAAAATGTGTCAATAAGTTCTTAACAGTAGCTTACAGGGAAGGGTTTCGAGAGAGAGACCCATGGACTGAGTTTCACTTTAATTTCCATAGGAAATGAAAGGTTATGAGAATTGCTCACTCGTCGGTTTCCGAAGAATAAAAAAAAATTAAATCAATCAATCTAGAAAATCGCTCACGACGACGCCCTTATTAAACAGCTCCTTCACTGGTACATTCGAACCAACAGGCGGAAGAAGGATACCACCATTCCCGACTTCACCGTTCACCGTGTTGATTCATTCGGAACATGTAGAGTCAACATTGTAGACTAATCCACTTCCCGTGGGGAAGTGCGATTTTCAGTTTGTGACAAACTCAACCCTGAGTGAATTTGGGTCCTCCAATCATCCTATCTCACAATCTCGATCTCAATATAAAATGATGAATCATTTTTAGATCTGATTTCAATAAAAGTCTGGGAATCACATCTTCTGTTTAAACTGTGTTTAAAAGATGTTAACTCGAAAATATCTCAGTTTAACTCAATTTCAAATTATGCATCGTAGAGTTTAAAGGGACCTAGTACCCTCAAACTTTGAATTTTTATTATTTTTCTTAAATATTTTCAATATCGACAACAATGCCTGGATTAAAATCAATATTAAAATTTTAAAATTAAATACAATTTTACTTTATTTTTAAATAGACTAAATAACATCAGCGAGAATTTGAACGGGGTGGTGAACTCTGGCGAGGTTCACCACACCATTTTCCGGTCACGATTTCCGGACGCGCGTCCTTTTACTTTATTTTTCTTTCATGCCGTTTATTGATTTATTGACCATTTCGCTTACTTTTTTCTTATCAGAGTTTCAACTTAGGTCCACCACGATGGCGTGATGTGATATTTTGCCACTATCGCGTAGCTGCGCTTGCGTTTGATCGTTTCCTCGCCACATCACCGTTATTTGCTTGACTGGTCACTCGATATCGTTGCGATAACTCCGGTATTTGCTAGATGGCGCGTTCCGAATTGCCGCCTGCCCGTAAGCGCCGCGACTCCTCGTCCTCTGCCGCCCCAGGCACTAAGTAGGACCATTATTTTCGAAAATGGCGCTTTCTCGCTTGTTCTTTGGCCAATTTGCTGTTATGTTCGATTATTGCGGTACTTTCTCCTGCTTAACATTAATATCGCAGAAGCTGTTCCCTCGAAGAAGGCGAGAATGTCCTCGTCGCCGTCCAGCAAGAGGAAAGCCTCGCCGCCGTCGCGATTCCGAGGTATTTTGGTCTCATTTCCTCATTTAGTCGAGTATTTTGATATGTATATTATTTATATTTAAATATATAATTTAAATATTGATAGACGATCGTAGACGCTCGCGTCCGCCTCGTCGCGACGACAGAAGGGAGCGCGACAAGGATGAGAGGAGGCGCGATGATCGGTTTGTCGTTGCTTCGTTCGCTATTCTATCGTACCAAATAGATTCAAAGTCAACGTAAATCTTTTGTAATCTGCCTACTGCGCAGTCCATGTTGTTGGTGGCACTGTGTATATCAAGTTATTCATATTCATATACAGTACCGTGCAAAAGTCGTGGTACGATTTTTAAATTTCCGTAACTTCTTTCTAAATTGAGATAGAGACCCACAGTTTGAAGCATTAGGTAGCCCACCTGTATGAAAATAACCACCTATTATTGTATCGTATCCTACTCTATTATTGATTTTTAGGCAATATTGCAGCGAACAAGCAATATTCAAAAAATGACAAGTCTCACATGGAATTGTTGTACATGTTCAAATATCTAGTGCGTGTAGTACCACTTCAGGTTTGCGCAGTCCACATTGAGGCACATTGATAGCATTTCAGATAAGGTCAGCAGAACCATTTTCCAAAACATAAGAAAATTATGAAAAATGATGCTATTTTCGTTCTAGTTGAGCTACAGCCTCTATATTTCGTAGGATATGTCAGTACATACTGAGACATCACTGGTTGAAATTTTGGACCGATCGGGCACTTGCGGTGAAAAATCGTTTTTCGAAAATTTCAATTTTGGGTCCCTCTTTACTCCCCAGCCACTGTCGGTAAAAATCAACCAATGTAACGTTTCTTCTCCGAGTTCGTCAGGGAAGATTCACTCAAAATTTCAGGTTGATTGTAATCCTTTGAGGAAAGTAATAGATCGAGAACTTGGGAAGAAACCCGTTCAGGCAAACCATGCTCCAAAAACCAAATTTCGTAGAATGTTCACTACAGTGCTCTAATAACAAGCAGGAATGCGGCACCACTACCTGACACTCCCTGCAAATTCTGAGCGCAGTAGTTCGGCTAGAATAATAATTACGCAGCTTTGGATATCGAAGCAAGTTTTTCCCACGATGTTTTATACCCAAGTTCTCGATCTATTACTTTCCTCAAAGATGTTCAATCAACCTGAAATTTTGAGTGAATCTTCCCTGATGAACTCGGAGAAGAAACGTTAAATTGGTTGATTTTTACCGACAGTGGCTGGGGAGTATAGAGGGACCCAAAATTGAAATTTTCGAAAAACGATTTTTCACCGCAAGTGCCCGATCCGGTGGTATCCTTCTTCCGCCTGTTGGTTCGAATGGACCAGTGAAGGAGCTGTTTAATAAGGGCGTCGTCGTGAGCGATTTTCTAGATTGATTGATTTAATTTTTTTTTATTCTTCGGAAACCGACGAGTGAGCAATTCTCATAACCTTTGATTTCCTATTGAAATTAAAGTGAAACTCAGTCCATGGGTCTCTCTCTCGAAACCCTTCCCTGTAAGCTACTGTTAAGAACTTATTGACACATTTTCTCACAACCCCAACGCAAAAGAATTCATGAAATCGCTTTTTATCTTAATAAAAAAATTAAAATTCAAATGTCTATACGCGAAAGTGCAGAACGAGATTTTCTCTGTGGATTGTTATTCTCTCATCGCAAGTTGAATTATTTGAGATGAGTTTCATCAATATTATGAAATATTTAGTCTCAATGGCGTCAGTGATCGCAAAGAGAATGGCAGTGAAAAACTAAAACAAAGCTGACCACTGCATCGGAATAAAACTAATTTTGATTAAAGTTTAAATATTGATTATGAGGAGTCCTCCCGACTTGAGAGGACTCCTCATAATCAGAGCTGTCGGCCTTACCATCAGCACCACCTAGTGTAGTCGTCGCGAGACGACTGTAAAAATCACTTGACGTGGTCGCACCTTTACCTTTTTTTACCCGAAAATGTGTCAATACGTCTCTAAAAGTAGCTTACAGGGAAGGGTTTCAAGAGATACGGGGACAACACCTAACGGAATGAGTTTCACTATAAGTGGATAAAGTGTTATTTTGCACACTGCTCATAAAAAATTGCAATAACCCTAAACACTGAGTCTGAACGAAGATATTTTTTTGTAATTATTCACTCATGTGCTCTATTCCAGACCATAGACCGCCCATTATTTGCGGGCGGGAGTCGAACCTGCCTGCGTCGGCACGCCAGTCAGACACCATGCCCATTACCTCTCTACCTCTTGCAAAACATCACCTGCGGGCGGGAGTCGAACCTGCCTGCGTCGGCATGCCAGTCAGACACCATGCCCATTATTTGCGATCGGGAGTCGAACCTGCCTGCGTCGGCATGCCAGTCAGACACCATGCCCATTACCTCTCTACCTCTTGCCAAACATCACCTGCGGGCGGGAGTCGAACCTGCCTGCGTCGGCATGCCAGTCAGACACCATGCCCATTAACACCCTTTGTCTAAGGATTTACGAGATTTTTTTTTCTCTGGGCGCCTTTCTCTACCTCTTGCAAAACATCACCTGCGGGCGGGAGTCGAACCTGCCTGCGTCGGCATGCCAGTCAGACACCATGCCCATTAGTCGTGGGGCTCGAACCGGGGAGTCGAGACTGGATTGGGTTCTTCAGTCAGACACCATAGCCACTTTCGACGGAGACTAGTGGTTGGGGCGCGCGCCTTTCTCTACCTCTTGCAAAACATCACCTGCGGGCGGGAGTCGAACCTGCCTGCGTCGGCATGCCAGTCAGACACCATGCCCATTAGTCAGACACCATGCCCATTAATGGGCATGGTGTCTGACTGGCATGCCGACGCGGGCAGGCTCGACTCCCGCCCGCAGGTGATGTTTTGCAAGAGGCGCGCGCCCCAACCATGGTGTGGGCATGATGTCTGACTGGCATGCCGACGCAGGCAGGCGAAGCACGTGCGATCGGCTGGTCGATCAATAATCGACGCCTACAGTATGACTCTCTTCATTCTGCACACTCCCTCATTTCTCTGACCGGCGAGAAAGTGTGCAGAATGGAGAGAGCCAAAACCGAATTTGCATTTCTTCTTGCAAAGGCTAGCGATAAGTGCCAAGATCGGGGGGGGGGGGGGGAAGATTAGTACCCGTTTTAGCAATTGAGAGTGGCACCTTGAGAAGTGAGCTAAAGTGGGCAGAGATGAATGCAATCGAAATCTCTCTCAATTGAGTTGACCGCAAGGTTGGACACATGGGGAGATGGGGGACGCCTCTGCTTGAATCGCACAATGCCCTTTTTGGGTCGGTAGGGTGTGCGTGCTTTCGGTTGCTCTCTCCATTCAGCACACTCTCTCGTCAGTCGAGAGAGTGTGTGAAATGAAGAGACTGCGACCCGTATTGCGAACGCTGGTTGGTAAGGATAGTGAAGCGACTCTCCTCAAGACGCGCGATCTCTCGCCGGTCAGACCGACGAGAGAGTGTGTAGAGTGGAGAGAGCTGCTTGTCGAGACGGTAATACTAGCAAGGATACCTCTCATCACTGGATATGGGCTGGAATCAACCTTGTCAGAGGTAGAGGAGGCACTGAATATATGAATGCACTTCATTATGGCTGGTTATGTTTCAATAATACTTTGAATTAGCTAAGGTAGCGGAGAATTCAGTTTTGCCTTCAACCACGGTGTTAACAAAAAAATTCAAAATCACATAATCCTGATGCTTATTCAGGAACAAAAAGGGAAAGACGGGCTAGAGACTCCTTTATGCATCATCAGCACTAGAGTGCGCAATTCAGGTAATCGTCTCTTAATTTCGCACACTCTCTCGTCACTCTGACCGGTGAGTGAGCGTGTGAAATGAAGAGACGATCACCCGAATTGCGCACTCTAATCAGCACACTGCTGAATAGTATTAACCTGGTTTGAATAGTGCTCTTTCCATTCTGCACACCATTTCGCCAGGGATACACGGCGTTCTGCTGGCAAAGCGCCAGCACGAATTCCCGTCGAGACCTCACTCGAGCTCTCTCACTTTCGCGTGGAATCTCGCCATTCCCCTGACCGCTCTCTCTTCTCTCGCTCACCCAATGTAGAACACCGGGGTGATATGAGGGTGCTGCTATTCGCTCCACCATCACTGCTGGACGCTAGTGAATCGAGTCGTTTATAGACCCGTCATGCTTTGTGCCTATTTATCGTCATTGATTTTGTTGCCTCACAAGGGGAGGCGAGGCAACCAAAATCACGCAAGTAGAGGACAATCCCGCAACGACATTTGAGCATGCGAGGGTGGATAATATTGATGACAAATCGGAACCCGACTCTCTCCCTTTCGCGTACACTCTTGTTTCTCTGACCAGCGAGAGAGCAAGGCAGGCTTCAGAAAGTGTATTTGGTTTTGATTTCACCTTCAATCATTGCAAACATTGAAGTCTCCCATCTTCCCACGAATTCAAAGACCTGTTGAAACATACCCTACTTTCATCTCTTTCAAAACATGTTTTCCTAATCTCATTTCCCTCTCTTTCTCTCTCTTTCTCCTCTCTCCCTCTCCCTCTCTCTCTCTCTCCCCTCTCCCTCTCTCCCTCTCTCCTCCTCCTCCTCTCATTTCGTCCCTCATTCCTCGATGTGCTCGGTCGCTGTCCTACTCATCGCCCTGCTCCACTACTCGTCCGTGCACTCGGTGACCGTTACGGTAGGAGTACGGTAGGATTACTGTAAGGGATTACGGTAGAGATTACTCTACGTACTGTACGTTCCTGGTAAGAGTACTGTAGGGGGTTACTGTAGGAGTATGGTGGCGATGACGTTAACTACTCGTCCGTGCGCTCGGTCAGGAGGGGTTACGGTAGAGTACTGTAAGGGGTTACTGTAGGTTCTTTGTTGGAGTGTTTGTTGGACTGTGAGGGGAGGTTACTGTAGGCAGTACGGTCTGATCAGGGCGAGCACCGTAAGCCGCTGCCTTGAAGGATCCTGGCGAGAGTGTTCAAGGCAGTACTGTAGGGATACGGTCGGAGTACTGTAGGAATTACGGTAGCGATGACGTCATCGATTCTCGAGCAGGAACTCTCCCCTCCCTCGACCCTCCCCGACGAGCTCTACGATGACGACGACCACTACGTTATCGTGCGCTATCCCGTCATATGGTACATCAAGGATGTACGGTAGTTTGGGTTACGGTAGATCAGGGTTACGGTATCCTCAGTTTATGGTAGTTCGACGTGAGGATACGGTAGTTGCTCACCGGACTATCGGACTAGATACAGTATCCTCGAAAGATTATGGTACTCATCAATTATCGATTTTATTTCTCGTAGATCAACATCACCGCCGTCGTCGACGCGGCCGCAAAGCAGACCGAGGAGGAGGTAGACGATTGATCTACCGCCTACCGTATCGCGATATCGTACCCCTTGCATCTCCAGTAGCCTACCGTATCCAGACAACAGTAGCGTTACATCCCACTGTTGCCAACAATGGCTGCCGTCTTTACATCTACAGTAGCCTACCGTAATCTTCCCCAACTCAGGCGTACCGTAAAGCTGTCCTGAAACCTCCCGCCGGTCCCCTGCCCTACCCTCGCATAGTCGACCCTAAGGACGACTACCTCCCGCTACCAGAAACAGGTGTGTGATCTTCAATCTTTGATCTCTGATCTTCAATCTTTGATCTCTCCCATTTGAGGTCTGATCTTCCCCACTACGCTCAAGCCGATCGTCGTGGGTCCACTCGGGCCGGTGCCCATTCTGCCAGTTCTCCCGGTATGGTAAGATTCGGAGGGGCGACATTTCCGCAACGACATTTCCGCAAATGGGCATATTCGACAATTCCGCAAAAGACATTTCCGCAAACGACATTTCCGCAAATTTATTTTTTTCCGCAAACGACATTTCCGCAAATTGGCATTTGCGACAATTCCGCAAACGACATTTCCGCAACTGATTTTTTTTCCGCTAACGACATTTCCGCAACTCGACCAAAACGACATTTCCGCAACTCCAAACTACAACTACCGTAATCTGTCCATTTTTTCACAGACCTCAGTATTTTTTTCTTTCTTTTCGTTTTTCATATCCTTTCTCGTGTTTAGTGTAAACTAGATGCAATGGCGACACTAAACACGAGAAAGGATATGAAAAAAGAAAAGAAAGAAAAAAAGACTGAGGTCTGTGAAAAAATGGAAAGATTACGGTAGTTGTAGTTTGTAGTTGCGGAAATGTCGTTTTGGTCGAGTTGCGGAAATGTCGTTTGCGGAAAAAAATCAGTTGCGGAAATGTCGTTTGCGGAAATATCGCTTGCGGAAATGTCGTTTGCGGAAAAATATCCATTTGCGGAAATGTCGTTTGCGGAATTGTCACCCCTCCGTAATCCCTCCTCGGCTATCTATCGCCGATCTACCGCAGATCCACCATCGTATCGAGGCGATCGATCACCATCATCTACCATAACCGCCCGTCTATCTACCGTACCACTCACTTGAGGGTGATATTCACCATCTTCCGGCTCAGTTTTCGATCAATCATCATCGACCGCATACCCTACGACATACCGTATCCTCTATACCTGAGCGTGATGTGAACCCTGTTCCGGCTATAGTCCATGCCCGAGACTGCTCAGTTGTCGATCTATCATCATCTACCGTATCCCGAGACTGCTCAGTTATCGATCCATCTCTCTGGCCTACCGTATACCTGACGGTGACGTGCACCATTTCCCGGCTTGCGACGTCCCGGCCCGAGATGACGATGTCCGTCGTCTCTCCGGTCTCGGTGGCGCGCACCAGAAACTCGCCCGGCTGGGTAATCAGCCGCCTGCGATTGATAAGTGTGATCAGTATGGGTACGGTAGGCCAGGGATAGGTGGGGAGGGGTACGGTAGTCGGAACTTTTTCGGTTTCTAGCCCAGATTGCGACCGCGCCGATTGGAATGAGAGGTGTTGAATAAAAATCGAGATAGAGGGTGATGAGAATGCAATTGTCTGGGCCAGAAACCGAAAAAGTGCCCGGTAGTCTACGGTAGGCCAGGGGAGGAGTACGGTAGGTCATGGGGTAAGGTACTCCGTCAGGGGTGGGGGTGCGGTAGGCCAGAGTAGGGGTACGGTACTCCGTCAGGGTGGATACGGTAACTCACTCGGCCTCTCTCCTGGGGCAGAACCAGTGGTACCAGTCGGCGTCTTCGACGCTTCCCCTCTTTGACTTGTCTCGAGGAGGAGCCATGGCGACCGGGAAAGAGATTGATTAATTAATTAATTAGTTAATTAAACTTAATTAGTTGATTAAATTATGCAAATAATTTAATTAGGAGGAGGAGGAGGAGCCATGGCGACCGGGAAAAGGAGGGAGGATAAGAGGTAGTGCACGGTGTTCTACATGGGGAAAGCAAGATAAGAGAGATCGGTCAGGGGAATCGCGAGATAGCACACGCGAAAGTGAGAGAGCACGAGTGAGGTCTCGACGGGAATTCGTATTGGCGCGTTGCCAGCAAAACGCCGTGTAGTGATGACGAATCGGAACTATGTCCTCAACTCGCACGCTTTCTCGCCGATCAGAGAAACGAGAGCACATTCGAATTGAGGAGCGCCGAGTTCCGATTTGTCATCACTCACTAACTTGTATTGCGACCGGAAGATACAAAGGAAATCGAGGAATGGATGGGAGGGAATGCACGGCGTTTTACATGAGGTGAGCGAGACGAGAGAGAGCGGCCAGGGTAATGGCGAGAGAGCATGCAAATTCAAGAGTGTTCGCGATGGTCTCACCACGAAAGCTTACTTGGCATTTTGCCAGCAGAACGCCGTGGGAATGATGATCAGGATATTCACGGATGAGGAGGGAGGATGAATAGGGATGGAGGAAAGCGTCAAAGTTCTACAAGATATGCAATAGAGAGTGAGGGGATAGATGAAGGGAATGAGCGGAGGAGAGACGAGTAGGGAGAAGAAGAGGGCATTATGCAAATGGCAGATTAGCGATAACTGATTGCCTGACGGGTTTGACTGAGCGAGTTGCAAATTGGATCGCCTGAGACCTATCACGCCTGAAACGCAAATGACAAGAAAAAGTGTCAATCAAACTACCGTAACCCACCTGCAGTACCCCCAAGCTACCGTGTCCCACATACAGTAGTCTGAACAAATTCGCCCCAATAAATCGATTTAGCAGTCGGCAACTGATTGGAATCGCATCCTCTATCTCATAGATATTGTCAAAGATCTGACTTCGGATATCATATCATCATAAACAATGAATTTATAAGCACATTTTATCAGAAAACCACAGTATCTTTTATTACAAACTGAGTGAACACTTAAGCCGGGGGCCGGGGCCTGCGGGGTTCCTTATACTCATTGGTCTTCCTTGAAGATGACGATGTCACTCTTCGGACTGTAATTAATCGATAGTGATATAAATTCGATTTCGGCTCTCCATTCTGCACACTTTCTCACAGGTCAGAGGCGAGAGAGTGTACAGAATGAGGAGTCGGATGCCGATTTGTCATTACAGATACAGATACTCAAAACTGGTAGTAATTTTTTTTTATACTATGACTTTTTCTAAACTAGAGTAATAATTCTAAGTTGTAATATTCCTAAGCTACAGTATTCCATTCTCTAAGCACATACTTCGGACAGGAGTCTTCCCTCCTCTTCTCCTTCCCGTCCACTTTCTTCATGTTCTTCTTGCCGAACAACGCATGGTCCCTCGTCGCTCCTGCGCAATTGGTTACATTAAATTATATAATTAAAAAAATTTAAAATTCAAAAAAAAAATGCAATATTTTTTTATCGCAGGGCGAGTTTTAGTTTCATTTCACAATTATATTTGCACGAAATTATGGGATAGCGATCGTTCTTCCATGATTATCTAAATGAAAATATTAATAAACAACAACTGAAACAAGCACATGATGACTTGGAAATCTTCTTATCTAATTCATCCATTTTAACCAGACCGTTTGTTTACCTTCGATTACTGAACCACGTTCCATTCGAACTAGTGTTGTCCAATTGACAACGACTCTCCTCAATTCGCGTGCTATCTCGCCGATCAGACAAACGAGAGAGCATGTGAATTGAGGAGAGGCCGGTCTCGATCCGTTAGTGTTTGCCGGATCGAATAGTACTCTCTCCATTCTGCACACTATCCCTCTGTTCAGAGAAACTAGTGAGTGTGCAGAATGGAGAGGGTTACTGTTGGATCTGGTAGCACTGATGTTAGCTCACTCTTCATGTTGACCTCGAGGATGCTCACGTGCATCTTGCCGTTCGAGTCGATGTCCACGTACGCGCCGTGATTGAACATAATTAAGCAATTAATTATTTAATCAAGATTACAAATTGAAGAATAATCATTCGCAAATGGAGAACGAACACTTTTCGCGTCGAAACGCACTTTTCGCGTCGAAACGCAAACAGATGGAGAAGCAGATATGCCAGTTGTTGGTGAAGCCTCTCTCGAGCGGCTGCAATGATGGGTGGTAGTGATGACAAATCGGCACCGACTCTCTACATTTTGCGCACTATCTCGCCAGTCAAGCAGACGAAAGAGTGTGCAGAATAGAGAGAGAGAGAGTCGCAAACCGAAACGATATCACTATTAGAGGGTGATTTGATTCAGGGGTAAAAATCGCTATGGATGCGATTAGGGATGGCAATTCTGCACCCGACTCTCCTCATTTTGCGTGCTCTCTCGATTCTGTCAGCATGCTAAAGGAAATTCTCGGGTTACTCCATCACCAAATCTAAAAGTATTGCATCTCTCACTAATTCGAGAGTGCGCAGATTGGAGAGCTCTATTATCCAAACAGACATCACTGTTTACTTCTCAGTCCTTTTACTACTGTAGCCCTACCGTATCCTGGGTGATCGTAAGTGTAAGCGACAGCTACTTCACATTCATGAGCTTTCGGGGCAAAGGTAACCTAACACCACACGGATGCAATTTACGGTAGGTTCCTGATAGTATACGATAGCATGGAGAGTCGGCGGAAGATTCGCGCGAGAGAAACGGGTCAGCTGGCAGAGGGACAAGGATTAAGAGTGAGGGGATTAGACGTGACAATCCAAAATGGTAAACAACTCACGAACTAATTTCCCTAATTCGATTGCACAATTGCGTGATTTCCATGAACGAATCGGAGAAACATCTCTGATCCACCAAATTCAAAATCAGGTCATGGGGTCGATCATAGCACCTTTACGCATTTATTGCAATATTTCTACAAGGAAATAATAGCGATAGCTTCCGGTCCAATAGGCAGATATCGGCACAAAGATCAATCATTTAAAAAAAAAGAAAAACTAATACCAACCTGAGGTAATCACCTCGGGATGACGGAGGAAGGCTCCTTGGTTCTGCCTAGATACTCTTCTAGCACCGACTGGTTACGGGTAGCGATGATGATGACCTCAGAGGCTGTAATATAACGGAAATACATAAATGTAAAGGAAGATTAAAATCGTAGACAACGGGAGGCAAACAATAAGTCGCGTAACGTTGAAAAAGCCTATTTGACCAATAAAGGAACGAAACTTCAAGATAAGAAAAAATACACGAAAACCGAGCGAGAAAAAAAACCGAGCTGCCCCGAACCGTACAATGGCGAAAACCGTACATTTCTTTCATTAGATTTTGACTTATCACAGATCTTCTGAGAGATTGCATGAGAATCGGCAGCCTGGATACAAAAAATTTCAAACTGTGCCGATCTCTCCCAAATTTGGAGTGTTGATGTACCATGGGTCAATGAATATTCACCCAAATGTAGAAGACCGTAGATCCGAATATGACTGATTTCCGGCTCCGGCTATTTTGAAAATTCGAAAAATATTTTTCTTGAAAATTGAGTTAGAGACTCGTTAAAAAACGAGAAATGATTGTCTCGACGAGTTGAACAACTTTCGTGTTGAACTCATCCGTATCGGATAACTATGAAATATCAAAAATTTTGAAAACGTTTTTATAAAGTGAGAAACTGAATTTCTCAAAAAAAATTCTCACATGGATCGATGAGATATCTCTATAATCGAAATCTACGCTAAATTCTAACCCAGAAAATGTACAGCACATAGCAAGGTACAGTGTATAAGGTACTTTTTTGAACGTTCAAAGCTCTGTTTTCGGTGTTTTTCTCCACTGAAATACGGTTTTCGAGCTCAACTCATTTCTTTCATGTTTTCTCGGGTTCTAATGTCGAAATTCGGTTTCTACGAGTGAAAATAGCATGAATGAAATATCATTTTGTCGATTTTGGGAGATTTTGGGATGCATTTTTCGACCATTTTCAGGTGTTTTCGAGTACCATTTCGGAGTGAAAAAGTTCAAATCTCAAAATCGACAAAACGATACTTTATCCATGCTATTTTCACTCGTAGAAACCGAATTTCGACATTAGAACTCGAGAAAACATGAAAGAAATGAGTTGAGCTCGAAACCCGTATTTCAGTGGAGAAAAAACACCGAAAACAGAGCTTTGAACGTTCAAAAAAGTACCTTATACACTGTACCTTGCTATGTGCTTTGCATTTTCTGGGTTAGAATTTAGCGGAAATTTCGATTATAGAGATATCTCATCGATCCATGTGAGAATATTTTCTGAGAAATTCAGTTTCTCATTTTATAAAACAAGTTTTCAAAATTTTTGACATTTTATAGTTATCCGATACCGTTTCGAGTGAGACTACCGTAGGCCTACCGTACTCCTACCGTACCCCTGTAATACTCTACCGTACCCCTACCGTATCCCACACAATAACCGCAGCATGACGTGGTGGTGTGGGATACGGTAGTCCCGTAGGGACCGTAGTGCTCCGAAACAGTACGCTCTACGTAGTATGATCTACCATAGCCCTACAAGGATACTGTTGCTGCTTCATTACCTACAGTACTCATCTTAACCTACCGTAATTCTTTTCAGGCTCGACGAATGAAGATGAGAAGCAGCGCCTCACACGAGTGCCGATGACGGCCATGATCGCCAACTGCCCGCCCGGCCTGGAGTACCTGGCCCTCATCGATCGCATCCAAGTCATCCAGGTATACGGTAGGGGTACTGTAGGGGCACTGGGGGGGGGTACGGTAGGAGGATACTGTAGAGGTACTGGAGGGAGCTACTGTTCTCCCTAATCTACAGTATTCCATTTCAATCTACCGTACTCGTTATCCAAACCTATCGTATCCTCAGGCGATCGAGCTCCTGGAGGTGCTCATCGGCTGGGAGGGCGCCAATCGATACGCCATCGTCAACGGCATCGGACAGCAGGTCTCCGGCCCCTCTGATCTTTGATCTCTGTCAAGCCCCGCCCTTTCTGATCTTTGATCTCTTGCAGATCTACTACGCTTTCGAGAAGTCGGACGTGTGCGAGCGCGTGTGCTGCAAGCAGAAGTGCTCCTTCTCCATTCACGTGGTCGACAATTTCAACAAGGTGAGCTGAGATCAAAGATGAAAGATCAGAGATCAGAGATCGAAGATCACTGCATAATTAGCTAAACTAATAAATCGCAGGAGGTGCTCCGCGTCCGGCGCGACATCAACATGTGCGCGTGCGGTTCATGGTGGGTCTTCTGATCGTTGATCTTTGGACTTTGATCTCTGATCTCTTCAGCTGCGCCTGCTGCCAAGAGGTGGTCACGATCGAGTCGCCGCCCGGCACCCTGGTGCGTGATATTTAGACTTTGTAGTTTGTATTTTGATCTTTGATTTTTGATCTTTTCAGATCGGCTTGGTGCAGCAGCAGCACGGCTGCTGCTCGCCCTTCTACGCCGCCAAGGACCCCGCCGGAAACGTAAGTTGGTCTTTGATCTTTGTAGTTTGTAGTCTGTAGTATGATCTTTGATCTCTTGCAGGTCATCTTCTAGATCGAGGGTCCGGACGCCTGCATGATGTGCTCCATCTGCGTCGACAAGCGATTCGCGGTGCGCAACGGGGAGGGATGATCTTTGATCTTTGATCTCTAGAGATCAACGATCAGATCAAAGATTAGTAGCTCTCTCCATTCTGCACACGAGATAATAGATGTGGTGTGAATGAGGCGAGCTAAGTGCGATCGGTTCAGATTATTTTAGGTTGATCTTTGATCTTTGCTGTTTGTAGTTTGATCTTTGATCTTTGATCTCTTGCCAGGTGCGCGCCGATGGCATGCAGATCGGCGAGATCAACAAGAAGAGGGGCGGCATCATTAAGGAGGCGTACACCAAGGCCGACACCTTCGGCGTCTCGTGTAAGGGTGTACTGTACCATACTGTAGGGGTGCGGTAGCTTGTGGGATACGGTAGCCGTTTTACTGTAGCCTTCGGGATACTGTAGTGGTTTGAGAGCATACGATATCTCTGAGAGTGTATGAGCGTACTGTACCAGACGGTAGCGGTACCGTAGCTTGTCGGTTTCGGTAGCCGTGAAGGATACCGTAATTGACGGTAGCTCACGGCTTACTGTAGCCATTCCGACGTCTCGTGCGTACTGTAGTCAGGAGTGGCCGTTATGGTAGTCAATGAGTTCGAATTGGAGTACGGTACATTAGTCGATTGATACGTTACTTGGAGGGTACGGTAGCTTTTGGATAATGTAGTGCATTTATTACAAGAAATATTTTCTGGTCGCTCTCAAAGTGCATGACGTCCTGGAGTGAAAACAGTGCTATTACGGTATCGATTGGGGTTACGGTACCTTATCGATCCTCCTTCAGTCCCTGCGAGCATGCCCGTCATCCACAAGGCCATCCTCGTGGGCGCAACCTTCTTCATCGTGAGTCGCCAATCAATAAATTGATAATCAGAGCTACCGTAATCCTGATACGGTACATATCGATCTATATCGTAATCCCGATCGATACCGTAACCCATCTCTTCCGTTCAGGACTTCATGCACTTCGAGGGCGACCAGAACAACATATTCGGATAGTGAGCGATGAGTGAGTGATGTTGAATCGAGGCAGGATCTCCTCAATTTGAGTGCTCTCTGACCGATCAGAGCAACGAGATAGTGCGCAAAATGAGGAGAGTCGGTCTCGATCCCACATCAATACGACTAGTGAAAATACGATGCCTGCTCGACTAGTAGCTCTCTCCATTCTGCACACTCGCCCGTCAGAGTGTGCATGATGGAGATAGCTAATATTCGATGTGGTGGTGAATTCAATGTGGTGGTGAAATCTATTTTCGGGTTCAAAGATCACACTGCGATTGCAGATTCAATCCCTTCTCATCTCGACTCGCCCTGCCCCTCTCGATCGTCTTTCTCATCTCCTTTTCCGTACTGTAAACACGCGCGCGACAATCGATAAAGAATCGCATCAGAACTTCCAATGTTTGTTGATTGCTTGAAAGAGGATAATTGATTCTGGTTCTGAGAATGATTCATTCTGAAGAAGATGATCAAAAGAATCGGCACTACTTCAGAAAACGGGATTGTTGATACTCAAAAGAAACGATTCTAATTTACTACTTCTCAATGACCGGTCGATTCACATGTATGACTGGGTATGACTGGTGAGAATGACCAAAGGTATCGTATCGCGAATGTGACCTAGACAAGGACTAAGCTTAATTTGTAGGCAAATCACCCTTTCGTGAACGAATCCCGTCTTCTGAAGTAGAAAAAAATCGCATCATAAATAATTGTTAGCTCCTCATTTGCAAGAGTGGTTGATTTGAGAGAAGAGTCGTTCCGTTGTTGTATCAGAATAATAGCATCAGTATTTTCAGAATATTATTTATCGATGTTACAAAATAGAACAACATGATGAAGAAGAAAAAATTTTACATGAAGAAGGTGGAACATCTCGGAAATTCTACATATATGGGAAAGCGCCACGAGCCGGATCTCCTTTGGCTCAAACGCCTCTGAAAAGATATTTTTTCTTTAAAAGAAATGGGAAAAATCTTGAATTGTCATAGAAACTAGACTAGAAATGTACACTTATAATTTTTTTCATATTATTCAGACAAATCCGTTAAACGGCTGGGTGGGCGCCAATCGATACGAAATCGTCATCGGACAGCAGGTTTCCCCCTCCCCTCTGATTTTTGATCTATGCCAAGCTCCGCCCACTTTGATCTTTAAAAAAACTCACAATCATAGATAGAATCATCCAATCGGGGTTGATTAGAAGATAGTCCATCTTCAATGATTCAAAGACATCTAAGCACTCGCTGAATCGATCATCCGGAATCAGAAGAGGGGCCTGAAACGATGAAAATTTACTTTGCGTGCTGTTATTTTTTCATGATTGTCTGTTATTTATAATGTAAATTATTGTTCTGATCTACCTTACTGTTCTGTATTTTTTATATCTAATTACAAAATCTTTTTTTTAAAATTAAATTAATATTGCCTCACATCACAATGTCGCCCAAGAGAGACTTCCAAACTGGGCGACGCTCTTGTAGTAATCTTTGACGAATTGCTCGTCCAAGAACGATTTCATGTCGTTGATTTCGATTTCGTCAATTTCTGCTTGAATAAGCATCGCTGCTAATCTGGAATAAAAATTACGATATTAGGCTAACTTATCAGAAATTTTCGGGAAATTGAGTTGTCATAAATTCGATGCTGTAAAACCGCTTCACAAAATATAAACTCATAATTGTTTTTTTGTTAAAATCGTCAAAAAGATCGTCGATAAATGACGTGAGAAAAACGAGAAAAACAAAGGCTTCATCGTAATTTCGTCACAATTTTATCTTTTTGACTTAAAAACTAATAAAATTAATAAGATCCATACCTCTCTCGTCCATTGCTGCCCAGATTCTCGCTAAACACACAGTCGTTCAGAGAAACTGAATAGAATGAGTGGGTGGAGAGCAGATGGTCGATCAACGAGAGGAAATTCACATCAATGCACATCTGGAGCAAAAATCGTTACCAGGATTATCTTATTGGAATTGAATTCCAATAGAACTCTAATGGAATACCATAATCTCTTCATTTCCCACACTCTCTCGCCAACAGGCCTTTTGTTCTCGATAATGGAAGTCCGGAATTGTAACCCTGATCGCTACACAATAAAAAAACAAAGTAAATAAAAATATAAGGGTGCTTACACCGGATATGTGCAGGCATTCGAAAGAGAATCTGCTTAGAAGCGATGATACTCGATTGATGTTTTCAACGGAGATAGGCTTGTAGGTAGATTGGGACTGAAATGACAGATATTTATTGTTAGCAAGAGCGCTAGTGAGGACAAATCGGCTCTCCTCAATTCTCTCTACTCTCTCGTCGGTCAGAGGCTGCTCCGAATTGACGCACAACTACGAGCAACTTTGAAAATTATTTCGGTACTTAAACGGTCTCCAATAGGGTTGGCAAGTCAAGGATTGCCTCTCTTCATTTCGCGAGATCTCTCGCTTCTCTGACCGGTGAGATAGTGTGCGAAATGAGGAGAGTCAAGCCTTGAATTGTCCAAACCTGAACGTAGAGACCACAGGGTGATCTACCAAATTAGTTGCACAGGTTCATATGTAGGCTCAATACCTTGGTCTCGGTATGAATAATATTTTTGCTCTTTAGAGTCTCTAACTCATCCCCGAGCCGAGTTATTCCATGAAAACCACGCGCGCGCGTTCAAGGCGAGAGAAATGAGGCGAGAGAGAAAAGGGGCGGAGCCTCTCTCGCGTGTGTCTCTCTCCCTCCTCCCGCTCTCTCGCCCCGCTCCTCCCGCACTCGACCAGCAATTCGGAGAAAAATATTAAAATTCCAAAAAAAATCTTTAAATTCCTCTAAAATACAAATGAAGTAAAGGGCAGGTGCGCAGCTGGGTACGATCACTAGAAACCTTTCAAATCGATTCTCTGGACCAAAAATCGTCAATTTTGACCTACTTAAAGTTGACCGATCAAGCTGCGCATCACGTCATTTGTGAAGGATCGTTATACCTACATAAAACGCTTTTGATCGTTTAATTTGATTGCGAACCTGATTTGCCGGACCTCTCGCCATGTTTAGGGCAACTCTCAATTCCCTCCAAGTGGGCGGAGCCTGTGGTCTCTACCTGAACGATCGAGAGTAGAAATGCTCGGATTTTGCGCGCTTTTGAACGAGCGGTACTGGCCAATATTGCGATTCGTCTGTTCACCGTAGATAGTTTTTCGAGATTATTACTGAAAATATTAATATTATTAAGACGACAACTCGGTTATTTTCGACCATTTTCGACCACCCCCCGGTCACGTTGCCTCCGGAATGAAAACAACAGACCCATATTCGAGTATGTTGAGTACTTTAATTCCATATTTTACAAAATTTAATTTACATCATACTGGCTGGCCGCTGACAGAAAAGTTAAAATTTAGGTAAAATGTTCGAAAAATCACATCTTTTCAACCGAAATAGATGGACAGGAAATATTAATTGCGTTATTTAGGTAATGCCTTGAGGCACTAAATCGGATGCTATGACCGGATTTTTCTTAGCTCTAAATTCAATATTTGGAAATTTTTTTAGTTTTTTCAGATCAAAATGGTCTGTTTTTAAAAACAACATGCGCTCACCAGGCGCATATTGTAGACCTCACAGGGATGCATCGAAATAGTGAAAAGAAGGACTCATCCTGGATGTCTAAAATTGGTTTATATTCAAATTAAGTTGGCCGACTGAGGAGTTAGAGCACGAAAATCTTTCCTTATGTTTTATTTTCTTGCAAACCAGTATTATTTCGACACCAACCAACGTTTTTCAATTAATAGAGTTGATTGACGTCGAGAAAACCGCATTCTGCACGTTTCTGGAAAATTTGATTTTGTAGATAGAACAAACGATCTACAATTTTTTTTGCAGATAGAAATATATCTACAAATTTTTCTTTTTTTCAAAGTTGAGATACTCCAGTTTACAGCTCTTATTCTTAACGATGAAAAGCAGATTATTTTTTCTGCACTCGACTCTGAAGCATTCGCATCAATTGAATACTTTTGCAAGTAATTGCTTACCAACTTGGTAACTTTTTTTAAAGATTAATTTATAACTCTAAGCGTAACATAAATGAGCTTGAATTAGGTAGCGAAAAAATAATTACCAATTCTTCAATAATAATGAGCCTTGCAAACTTGATTTTCGAAACTTTTTTTAAAATTTGAAAATTTTGTAGATCGTTTTTCTATCTATAAAACTTCTTGTTTTTCCAGAAACGCCCAGAGTGCGGATTTTTCGACGTCAATCAACTCTATTAATTGAAAAACGTTGGTTGGTATCGAAATAATACTGGTTTGCAAGACAATTCAGCACAAGGGATGATTTTCGTGCTCGAACCCCTCAGTCGACCAACTTAATTTGAACATAAACCAATTTTAGACATCCAGGATGAGTCCTTCTTTTCTCTATTTCGATGCATCCCTGTGAGGTCTACAATATGCGCCTGGTGAGCGCATGTTGTTTTTAAAAACAGACCATTTTGATCTGAAAAAACTAAAAAAAAATTTCAAAATATTGAATTTAGAGCTAAGAAAAATCCGGTCATAGCATCCGATTTAGTGCCTCAGGGCATTACCTAAATAACGCAATTAATATTTCTTGCGCATCTATTTCGGTTGAAAAGATGTGATTTTTCGAACATTTTACCTAAATTTTAACTTTTCTGTCAGCGGCCAGCCAGCATGATGTAAATTAAATTTTGTAAAATATGGAATTAAAGTACTCAACATACTCGAGTATGGGTCTGTTGTTTTCATTCCGGAGGCAACGTGACCGGGGGGTGGTCGAAAATGGTCGAAAATAACGGATCCGGTCTCTTAAAATTTGTATTATTTTTGAAAACAAATACTATAAATTAGTAAAATTTATTATTTAAATCTACTCACTGATCCAGTTTTTCGAAGATATTCAGCAGAATATCGTTAGGAAGGTTAGGGAGAGAATTCTGAATACAAATATTTTTTATCATGAAATTCTAAAAGATTCTGATCCGAGAAATGAAAGAAAATTAAAAATGCCGACCTTTGTTGCATGAAGTTCGGTTGCATTCAATCTCTTCATCGGCTGGTCTTGATCGAGCTTGCGCTTCAGACTTCTAGTCGTAATTGTTTGGGCGACAACTGGCCTCGGAACGAAGGATAAGAGCGCAGTGAACCAGTCGAAAGGAGAGAAGAGATCGTGAATGAAGAGAAGGAGGGGAGAGGGAGGTAATTGAACCATTGTAGTCAAATGATCTATTGTTCGAAGAGTACATCACGCATAAACCTGCAAAACATCACCTGCGGGCGGGAGTCGACCTGCCTGCGTCGGCATGCCAGTCAGACACCATGCCCATTAGGCCAGGGCGGCCTACCGCAGGGAACGGTTGGGGCGCGCGCCTTTCTCTACTTCTTGCAAAACATCACCTGCGGGCGGGAGTCGAACCTGCCTGCGTCGGCATGCCAGTCAGACACCATGCCCATTCTCTTGCAAAACATCACCTGCGGGCGGGAGTCGAACCTGCCTGCGTCGGCATGCCAGTCAGACACCATGCCCATTAGGCCAGGGCGGCCTACCGCGGCGAGCGCTTGACGGAGACTAGTGGTTGGGGCGCGCGCCTTTCTCTACCTCTTGCAAAACATCACCTGCGGGCGGGAGTCGAACCTGCCTGCGTCGGCATGCCAGTCAGACACCATGCCCATTAGTCCGAAACCGTCAAAAACTCAACTTCAAAAAATAACACGATGATTCAGGCATGGTGTCTGACTGGCACGCCGACGCAGGCAGGTTCGACTCCCGCCCGCAGGTGATGTTTTGCAAGAGGTAGAGAAACGGAATGAAGAAACGGCGAGCGCTTGTGCGGAGGCCGCGGCGAGCGCTTGACGGAGACTAGTGGTTGGGGCGCGCCTTTCTCTACCTCTTGCAAAACATCACCTGCGGGCGGGAGTCGAACCTTCCTGAGTCGGCATGCCAGTCAGACACCATGCCCATTACCTCTTGCAAAACATCACCTGCGGGCGGGAGTCGAACCTGCCTGCGTCGGCATGCCAGTCAGACACCATGCCCCCAATGGGCATGGTGTCTGACTGGCATGCCGACGCAGGCAGGTTCGACTCCCGCCCGCAGGTGATGTTTTGCAAGAAGTAGAGAAAGGCGCGCGCCGGGCATGGTGTCTGACACCATGCCCTACTGCACCATGCCCTAGGCCGGTGCCCCAACCACTAGTCTCCGTAATGAGTTCCCTGCGGTAGGCCGCCCTGGCCTAATGGGCATGGTGTCTTACTGGCATGCCGACGCAGGCAGGTTCGACTCCCGCCCGCAGGTGATGTTTTGCAAGAGGTAGAGAAAGGCGCGCGCCCCAACCACTAGTCTCCGACATGCGGACACCATGCCCATTATGCGCAAAACATCACCTGCGGGCGGGAGTCGAGCCTGCCTGCGTCGGCATGCCAGTCAGACGCCATGCCCATTATGCGCAAAACATCACCTGCGGGCGGGAGTCGAGCCTGCCTGCGTCGGCATGCCAGTCAGACACCATGCCCATTATGCGCAAAACATCACCTGCGGGCGGGAGTCGAGCCTGCCTGCGTCGGCATGCCAGTCAGACACCATGCCCATTAACACCCTTTGTCTAAGGATTTACGAGATTTTTTTTTCTCTGGGCGCCTTTCTCTACCTCTTGCAAAACATCACCTGCGGGCGGGAGTCGAACCTGCCTGCGTCGGCATGCCAGTCAGACACCATGCCCATGCCAGTCAGACACCATGCCCAATGGGCATGGTGTCTGACTGGCATGCCGACGCAGGCAGGTTCGACTCCCGCCCGCAGGTGATGTTTTGCAAGAGGCAGAGATGGGCATGGTGTCTGACTGGCATGCCGACGCAGGCAGGTTCGACTCCCGCCCGCAGGTGATGTTTTGCAAGAGGTAGAGAAAGTCGCGCGCCCCAACCACTAGTCTCCGTCAAGCGTTCCCTGCGGTACCGTACAAAACGCAACTATATCCCCCCCCCAATAATTTAATTATGACCCAAACGAAATTTTATGCTCATAATTATTCTGGTAAACCGAAGAACAAAATATCATCTTATAGTGATTCCTTTTTCTACGCTCAAAAATAAGCCAGAAATTCGTATAGGCACATAATTCTGAGACAAAAAGTTTTCGACCAAAGTTTGCAAGCAGTAGAGAAAGGCGCGCGCCCCAACCACTAGTCTCCAAAACATTACCTGCGGGCGGGAGTCGAAACTGCCTGCGTCGGCATGCCAGTCAGACACCATGCCCATGGTGAATATTCATCGTATAGCGAAATTATAGCGAAAAAGGCCAGGGCGGCCTACCGCAGGGAACGCTTAACGGAGACTAGTGGTTGGGGCGCGCGCCTTTCTCTGCCTCTTGCAAAACATCACCTGCGGGTGGGAGTCGAACCTGCCTGCGTCGGCATGCCGGTCAGACACCATGCCCATTCAGGCTTCAGGCCTCGTTCGAGCGCCCACTCATTCCCCCCTCCCTGTCTCCAGGCGTTCGGTCAGCTTCGGCCATCGCTTCGGGCAGATGGGCGATGGGCTAAAAAGCTAAAAAGAGTCGAACCTGCCTGCGTCGGCGTGCCAGTCAGACACCATGCCCATTATGGGCATGGTGTCTGACTGGCATGCCGACGCAGGCAGGTTCGACTCCCGCCCGCAGGCAGCCTCATACAAGTATCGCCTGAAGTTGATGTCGGCGAGCTCGAGCCCTCGAACGATGAATCTGTGATGAATTGATCCGAATTAGTATCACACCTTCTTAATCTGAAAATTTTTTGTCTCCTGAGTCTTCGATGCCGGTGCATGGTGTCTGACTGGCATGCCGACGCAGGCAGGTTCGACTCCCGCCCGCAGGTGATGTAATGGGCATGGTGTCTGACTGGCATGCCGACGCAGGCAGGCTCGACTCCCGCCCGCAGGTGATGTTTTGCAAGAGGCACATGAAAAATAAAGCAAAATAAAGCAAAAAAATAATAATAATCAGGCTTAGGCTAATGGGCATGGTGTCTGACTGGCATGCCGACGCAGGCAGGTTCGACTCCCGCCCGCAGGTGATGTTTTGCAAGAGGCAGAGAAAGGCGCGCCTAATGGGCATGGTGTCTGACAAGAATGGAACTGCGATGAGTCCGACGACGAAGCACCCGAGAGAAGAGCACCCACCGAGGCGCAGGTATGATGTGCCCATAGTAAACATAATGGGCATGGTGTCCGACTGGCATGCCGACGCAGGCAGGTTCGACTCCCGCCGCAGGTGATGTTTTGCAAGAGAATTTAACGGCACTCGGTTAGACAGTCGTAAGTTACGACAATTGTCGTAAGGAGTCGTAAACTCCGCCCCTTTTTGGCGCCTTTGCAAAACATCACCTGCGGGCGGGAGTCGAACCTGCCTGCGTCGGCATGCCAGTCAGACACCATGCCCATTCTCTTGCAAAACATCACCTGCGGGCGGGAGTCGAACCTGCCTGCGTCGGCATGCCAGTCAGACACCATGCCCATTCTCTTGCAAAACATCACCTGCGGGCGGGAGTCGAACCTGCCTGCGTCGGCATGCCAGTCAGACGCCATGCCCATTATGCGCAAAACATCACCTGCGGGCGGGAGTCGAACCTGCCTGCGTCGGCATGCCAGTCAGACGCCATGCCCATTATGCGCAAAACATCACCTGCGGGCGGGAGTCGAACCTGCCTGCGTCGGCATGCCAGTCAGACGCCATGCCCATTATGCGCAAAACATCACCTGCGGGCGGGAGTCGAGCCTGCCTGCGTCGGCATGCCAGTCAGACACCATGCCCATTATGCGCAAAACATCACCTGCGGGCGGGAGTCGAGCCTGCCTGCGTCGGCATGCCAGTCAGACGCCATGCCCATTATGCGCAAAACATCACCTGCGGGCGGGAGTCGAGCCTGCCTGCGTCGGCATGCCAGTCAGACACCATGCCCATTATGCGCAAAACATCACCTGCGGGCGGGAGTCGAGCCTGCCTGCGTCGGCATGCCAGTCAGACACCATGCCCATTATGCGCAAAACATCACCTGCGGGCGGGAGTCGAGCCTGCCTGCGTCGGCATGCCAGTCAGACACCATGCCCATTAACACCCTTTGTCTAAGGATTTACGAGATTTTTTTTTCTCTGGGCGCCTTTCTCTACCTCTTGCAAAACATCACCTGCGGGCGGGAGTCGAACCTGCCTGCGTCGGCATGCCAGTCAGACACCATGCCCATTAGTCGTGGGGCTCGAACCGGGGAGTCGAGACTGGATTGGGTTCTTCAGTCAGACACCATAGCCACTTTCGACGGAGACTAGTGGTTGGGGCGCGCGCCTTTCTCTACCTCTTGCAAAACATCACCTGCGGGCGGGAGTCGAACCTGCCTGCGTCGGCATGCCAGTCAGACACCATGCCCATTAGTCAGACACCATGCCCATTAATGGGCATGGTGTCTGACTGGCATGCCGACGCGGGCAGGCTCGACTCCCGCCCGCAGGTGATGTTTTGCAAGAGGCGCGCGCCCCAACCATGGTGTGGGCATGATGTCTGACTGGCATGCCGACGCAGGCAGGCGAAGCACGTGCGATCGGCTGGTCGATCAATAATCGACGCCTACAGTATGACTCTCTTCATTCTGCACACTCCCTCATTTCTCTGACCGGCGAGACAGTGTGCAGAATGGAGAGAGCCAAAACCGAATTTGCATTTCTTCTTGCAAAGGCTAGCGATAAGTGCCAAGATCGGGGGGGGGGGGGGGGGGGGGAAGATTAGTACCCGTTTTAGCAATTGAGAGTGGCACCTTGAGAAGTGAGCTAAAGTGGGCAGAGATGAATGCAATCGAAATCTCTCTCAATTGAGTTGACCGCAAGGTTGGACACATGGGGAGATGGGGGACGCCTCTGCTTGAATCGCACAATGCCCTTTTTGGGTCGGTAGGGTGTGCGTGCTTTCGGTTGCTCTCTCCATTCAGCACACTCTCTCGTCAGTCGAGAGAGTGTGTGAAATGAAGAGACTGCGACCCGTATTGCGAACGCTGGTTGGTAAGGATAGTGAAGCGACTCTCCTCAAGACGCGCGATCTCTCGCCGGTCAGACCGACGAGAGAGTGTGTAGAGTGGAGAGAGCTGCTTGTCGAGACGGTAATACTAGCAAGGATACCTCTCATCACTGGATATGGGCTGGAATCAACCTTGTCAGAGGTAGAGGAGGCACTGAATATATGAATGCACTTCATTATGGCTGGTTATGTTTCAATAATACTTTGAATTAGCTAAGGTAGCGGAGAATTCAGTTTTGCCTTCAACCACGGTGTTAACAAAAAAATTCAAAATCACATAATCCTGATGCTTATTCAGGAACAAAAAGGGAAAGACGGGCTAGAGACTCCTTTATGCATCATCAGCACTAGAGTGCGCAATTCAGGTAATCGTCTCTTAATTTCGCACACTCTCTCGTCACTCTGACCGGTGAGTGAGCGTGTGAAATGAAGAGACGATCACCCGAATTGCGCACTCTAATCAGCACACTGCTGAATAGTATTAACCTGGTTTGAATAGTGCTCTTTCCATTCTGCACACCATTTCGCCAGGGATACACGGCGTTCTGCTGGCAAAGCGCCAGCACGAATTCCCGTCGAGACCTCACTCGAGCTCTCTCACTTTCGCGTGGAATCTGGCCATTCCCCTGACCGCTCTCTCTTCTCTCGCTCACCCAATGTAGAACACCGGGGTGATATGAGGGTGCTGCTATTCGCTCCACCATCACTGCTGGACGCTAGTGAATCGAGTCGTTTATAGACCCGTCATGCTTTGTGCCTATTTATCGTCATTGATTTTGTTGCCTCACAAGGGGAGGCGAGGCAACCAAAATCACGCAAGTAGAGGACAATCCCGCAACGACATTTGAGCATGCGAGGGTGGATAATATTGATGACAAATCGGAACCCGACTCTCTCCCTTTCGCGTACACTCTTGTTTCTCTGACCAGCGAGAGAGCAAGGCAGGCTGCAGAAAGTGTATTTGGTTTTGATTTCACCTTCAATCATTGCAAACATTGAAGTTTCCCATCTTCCCACGAATTCAAAGACCTGTTGAAACATACCCTACTTTCATCTCTTTCAAAACATGTTTTCCTAATATCATTTCCCTCTCTTTCTCTCTCTTTCTCCTCTCTCCCTCTCCCCCTCTCTCTCTCTCCCCTCTCCCTCTCTCCCTCTCTCCTCCTCCTCCTCTCATTTCGTCCCTCATTCCTCGATGTGCTCGGTCGCTGTCCTACTCATCGCCCTGCTCCACTACTCGTCCGTGCACTCGGTGACCGTTACGGTAGGAGTACGGTAGGATTACTGTAAGGGATTACGGTAGAGATTACTCTACGTACTGTACGTTCCTGGTAAGAGTACTGTAGGGGGTTACTGTAGGAGTATGGTGGCGATGACGTTAACTACTCGTCCGTGCGCTCGGTCAGGAGGGGTTACGGTAGAGTACTGTAAGGGGTTACTGTAGGTTCTTTGTTGGAGTGTTTGTTGGACTGTGAGGGGAGGTTACTGTAGGCAGTACGGTCTGATCAGGGCGAGCACCGTAAGCCGTTGCCTTGAAGGATCCTGGCGAGAGTGTTCAAGGCAGTACTGTAGGGATACGGTCGGAGTACTGTAGGAATTACGGTAGCGATGACGTCATCGATTCTCGAGCAGGAACTCTCCCCTCCCTCGACCCTCCCCGACGAGCTCTACGATGACGACGACCACTACGTTATCGTGCGCTATCCCGTCATATGGTACATCAAGGATGTACGGTAGTTTGGGTTACGGTAGATCAGGGTTACGGTATCCTCAGTTTATGGTAGTTCGACGTGAGGATACGGTAGTTGCTCACCGGACTATCGGACTAGATACAGTATCCTCGAAAGATTATGGTACTCATCAATTATCGATTTTATTTCTCGTAGATCAACATCACCGCCGTCGTCGACGCGGCCGCAAAGCAGACCGAGGAGGAGGTAGACGATTGATCTACCGCCTACCGTATCGCGATATCGTACCCCTTGCATCTCCAGTAGCCTACCGTATCCAGACAACAGTAGCGTTACATCCCACTGTTGCCAACAATGGCTGCCGTCTTTACATCTACAGTAGCCTACCGTAATCTTCCCCAACTCAGGCGTACCGTAAAGCTGTCCTGAAACCTCCCGCCGGTCCCCTGCCCTACCCTCGCATAGTCGACCCTAAGGACGACTACCTCCCGCTACCAGAAACAGGTGTGTGATCTTCAATCTTTGATCTCTGATCTTCAATCTTTGATCTCTCCCATTTGAGGTCTGATCTTCCCCACTACGCTCAAGCCGATCGTCGTGGGTCCACTCGGGCCGGTGCCCATTCTGCCAGTTCTCCCGGTATGGTAAGATTCGGAGGGGCGACATTTCCGCAACGACATTTCCGCAAATGGGCATATTCGACAATTCCGCAAAAGACATTTCCGCAAATTTATTTTTTTCCGCAAACGACATTTCCGCAAATTTATTTTTTTCCGCAAACGACATTTCCGCAAATTGGCATTTGCGACAATTCCGCAAACGACATTTCCGCAACTGATTTTTTTTCCGCTAACGACATTTCCGCAACTCGACCAAAACGACATTTCCGCAACTCCAAACAACAACTACCGTAATCTTTCCATTTTTTCACAGACCTCAGTATTTTTTTCTTTCTTTTCGTTTTTCATATCCTTTCTCGTGTTTAGTGTAAACTAGATGCAATGGCGACACTAAACACGAGAAAGGATATGAAAAAAGAAAAGAAAGAAAAAAAGACTGAGGTCTGTGAAAAAATGGAAAGATTACGGTAGTTGTAGTTTGGAGTTGCGGAAATGTCGTTTTGGTCGAGTTGCGGAAATGTCGTTTGCGGAAAAAAATCAGTTGCGGAAATGTCGTTTGCGGAAAAAAATTAATTTGCAGAAATGTCGTTTGCGGAAATATCGCTTGCGGAAATGTCGTTTGCGGAAAAATATCCATTTGCGGAAATGTCGTTTGCGGAATTGTCACCCCTCCGGCTTTAGACTGGCTCAAAGTAGGGTCCCGAAAAAAAAGTATTTTCGTTCATAGACATGCTAGAGACTCTTTCGAAGGCTCAACCTTAACCTTACCACAATTCCTGATGATTCCCAAAGTTTGGTAACAATAGCTCTTAATTTGCCCGCATGACACGAATTTCTCACTATTTCACATATTTTTGTTCTCCCTATTTTGGATGATCACACTTCCGAGGCCAGTTTTTGTTCAAATGTCTTTCCTGGACAGGTTAGTTGCAAATCCATGGAATATACGATTCCCAACTTTTTAGAGCATTTGGATAACTTTCCCGCCCGCAGCAACCGAAAATCCGAGGTCAATCGATGTTCAAAATCGGCTATTTTTCGACATAATGAATTTTAACTTTTTTTCATTAATAATATCATGAGCTCTCATATCGAAATTCGGATTCGGCACACATGCATATATCCAGAAAAAACTAGTCAGGAAGTTCTGAGAGAGAAAAATATTCGACTAATGATGGGGGTATCATGGATATTTTTTGAGTTGAAAATCGATTGACCTCGGATTTTCGGTTGCCGCGGGCGGGAAAGTTATCCAAATGCTCTAAAAAGTTGGGAATCGTTTATTCCATGGATTTGCAACTAACATGTCCAGGAAAGACCTTTGAACAAAAATTGGCCGTGGAACTGTGATCATTCAAAATAGGGAGGAAAAAAATATCTGAAAAAGTGAAAAATTCGTGCCCTGAGGTCAAATTAAGACGGCATCTCGGTAATTTGAGACCACCCCCGGACACGTTGAGCTAGCAATGAGAAGCAGAAGCCCATGTTGGGGTGCTGGAAGGGTCTTGGTACCATAGTGCACAAACCATGACTTATTTGTTGTTACAGCCTTGGCACTGGGAGAAACATGATTTTCAAGTTAAAATGGTCGAAAAATCAAATTTTCGCAACCGATCGAGATAGATCCAATTTCTTTTTTGCATTAATTTAGAGGTGCCCTGGGGGTCTGAAATAACTGCTCTGATCGATTACTGCTCATTGCGAAATTCACTTTATTGACATCAGGCTTCGATTTTTCCGACCAAGTTTCCGATTTTCGCCAAAAGTTCCAGTGTCCACTGTATACGTTTTGTAGCCCGTGCAATTCTGGTTCGAAAAATCGTAAAGAGGGATTCAGCGATCGATGATAAATTTGTGATTTATTCGTTAAACTCCAAAAAAATCCTCGATTTCCACCGTTTTTCAAGCATAACTTTTTTCTTTTATGATCTGATGATCTGTAACACCCAAATTCGAATTCTACACAAAAAGTTACGTCGGAATAAAATATGATCAGATTTTTCTACAATTTTCAATTTTCTACAGAGGTGTACAATATGATAAAGATGCGAAATATTATTTTGAGTACATGATTACATGCACAGGGGTCAGTACTATCCAGGATTCCTTGATAGAGAAAAGGAGAGATCGAGATTGGATGAAAAAAGTAAGCCGAAAGTAAATGAACGGGCGAAGTGATTCACAATAAGGTGTAAAACATGGTCAAGACGCGATCGGAATTGGATTCCAAGCACTTCCCTAGACGCGCCGAGTTCAGGACTATTAAGCACACTATGTGAGATAATCAAATAGCCCAAAATACGCGAAGGGGTGAAAGAAGAAAGAGAACAACAAAACGAGTGTCTTTCACGCCATCGTTTAAAACTCAGGGAAGACCGATTTGAATCAAGTAACTATCAACGCAGGTGAACTCTCGACATCTATAGCTATCGCACATACTATATAAGGAAAAGCAATACTCAACGCGAATTAATAAAAATAGCTTTGAAATGGAAAATGAACAAAAATGCAGCCGGCCGCGTGAACGCGCCGATTTGAATAAAAAAGCGCGCGAAAGGCATGCGATATGCGGCATTTCGCGAGCCACTACCGTAACTAGCCGTGGAAAATCGATGCTCGAATCATTCCATCTCTCTTGAAAATAGAGTGAAACTCATTTCATTTGCTCATTTCGGCTTAACTCCTCCGAAGAATCTCTTTCCTACTCGAGTCCCGGCCTTCCCTGAGTGAGTAGTGGATGTGTCGTTGGAAGAGAACCATTCTGGAGGCACTGCTTGTATGATCGTTAAAGGAGGAGTAATGGCAAATCTGGCAAGGGTAAACTGGCGAATGTGCCCCATTGGGATCTTGAACCATGATCCGCATACAAAATTTGACGGCTCTACGTTGCCTTTGAGCCGAGATACACGCGCTCAAAGTTTCTACAGGGCACAGGAAAAATCAGGTTGTACGGTGCGACAGGGAAGGGAAGGGCCTGAAACGTGCCGATCAGGGAAGGGAAGGGGCAGACACGCAGAGCGAGGGGAGAGGAGGCGATCACTCTGCTTGTCTGCTGTCGCGCTGACCCCGTTCCCTTCCCTCTACTGATCTACCGTTTCCCTATCATTGTACAGGGTTTTCGTTGTGGGAGTCTCTGCCATTACTCCTCCTTTAAAGACAGTCCGTGTTTTCGACCCACGTGATTTGCCCAGTCTAGGCTGACTGATTGTCAAAATTGAGAGGTCAAACAAGTCATCGAATAGCCTTTTATCCATGATGGAATACGTATTGTCAACAATGAATTAAGCAAGGAACTTACACAAAACGACGTATGTTGAGGATAATGTTGAGGAAATTAAAAAATGTTGAGGAAATTAAAAAGGGTGGATCTACGTTTACGAATAGAAAAAAAGGGTCACTGTTCCTCCATCTCGCACGCTTCCTCGTCAATCGATCTGTTCAAGACAATCGATTGAGAGAGTGCGATATCGAGAGAATGATCGATGGGGGAGATTGATGGAGAAGGGCGAGACTCGGACTCGAAATCCTCAATCGACTGGCTCTCCATTTTGCACACTTCCTCCTCCCTGGCTTCGATCAGAGAGCGATTGATTCGGATAGACTCATAGTCTTCACTGGACTGAATGAGCGTTCCGAAGAGTCTCTCTCTCCGAATGGATCTCTTGGCCTTGAGAGGAGTCTTGAAAGTAGTCTTCCGCACGAGGGAGATCTTCCTTTCCTTTCGGGGAGTCGGAGCAGGAGTCTCAGTCGAGGATGTTTTCTTGACAGTCTCGTTGACGACCGCCTTGAGAATCTCTTCGATGATAGATTCGTTGAAAAGACTGTTTTTAGATTACAAATATTATTGAAAAAGCGAAAAGAACATTTGAATTGTATTTGAAAAGATGACGTACTTTTCGTTCTTGTCTTCCACATCTTCGAATCTCACCTTCTTCGCAGAGTTTTTGTCGATTCTCTTACTGAAATTATCGTTATTCATTATCTTCCTCTCTTCCTAAATATTAGAAAGATCTCATAAAAATCGAAAGGTTTCGAAAAACTCACCTTTCTTATTCCTTCTTTCTCAGCTCACGCATGAGACGCGCACTCGCGGAACGCGCGGCAATATCCGAGCGTGATAGCGGAGCGGGGAGGGAACAGGGAGGTTTTCCTGAAATTGAGGAAACGTTTTGAATTCGCAGTTGGATTATGAAGAAAGGGATTATGCAAAAAATTGGCTTTTTGGTTTCGTTCTAACCCCACTGGCATCCCTCTGTACTATTACGCTTTTGAACGGAAGCGCAAGAAAAAAAATCAGAAAATTAGAAAAAGCCAATGTGAAAGCTACAGTATCTATTCCAGATTAGAGTTCGAGTAGCTATCAAGAAAAAAAAACAAAAAAATAACGAACCTTCTCTTCAGCACACTCATTATTCCCCTCCACCCATCTCTCATGTCTCTCCAGATACACAGAGAGAGTGCGATGGCCGACCGTTCCCGGTTCGATTTCTCCGAGACTCGCACGAATGCCATCGAAACGGGATCGAAGGGCACTGTAATGAAAATGTCGAATATCAGAATTATCTAAGATGAGGTCTAACTCCTTCTGTTGCATATTTCAAAGTTGAGCAAACTACGATTTCAATAGTTTCTGGTAGATTAAAACATTGAGAAATAATCAATAACAGTCTAACTAACCGCTCATTGATGCTTCCGGGCGAGTCGTGCTCAGGGAAGAGGTCGGCCCTATCGGCGCTCATGGTCAGATCAGGAGAAGAAGTCATGGAAGCCATTGTGATGGAGAGCTGTGGAGAGATCAATTTGTGGGATGCGAGGGAAAGTACGGTGATAACGATTTAAAAAAATACGCGTATAATTGGATGAAATTATGAAGGGGGTGTTAAACTGAAGCGAAAAATGTATTGTGAGTGAAAATCGTCATAAAAATAACACAGAGCAGGGAGTAAGAAACAAAAGGAAGATGTGCGAGAAGAAGTGAGTGAATGATGTATCATCGAGAAGGGGAGCAATTTATACCAGACAGATTGGATGGAGCCTTCCGTGATGATATCAGGCTCATCCGATCTCTGCATGCTATCGATCGTAATGACGGGAGAGTGAGGGAAAAGGGAGAGAGTGGTCTTCCGATATGAATTGTAGTAGGAATTGACGCTAGCTTGAAGAATGCCATTGGGTGCATTCAAATCATCAATCTATTCTATAATATTTTTTTTACATTTTCTAATCAAAGTAGGTTATGAAACTATGTTTCGACAACCATAGAATAGAGACAAATACGCTTTTACTATCGAAAACATTCGAACACAGCAAAACTAGTGATGGCGATTCGGCAACCGACTCACCTCAATTCGTTTGCTATCTCGTTTTTTTCTAACCGACAAGAGCTCAAGCAAAATACGGAGATTCTTTGTCGATTTGTCCTGTCTATCAGGCATTCACACGAGTACCTCCGGCGCGTGTATCCAGTTTTCTACCATGAAGCTAGAGTGAAATCATTCTAAATCTTATGTTTTTGATAGGGATTTTGAAACATGCGAGAAAATAGTTGAATATTCGATGCGTGCGCTGTACGGGATTTATAGTCTTTGGGCAATTCAACTGACAGCTACTGTTGCACCCGAGAGCTCATTCATGAAAGGGATGATGCGACATCGCTAGTGCGCGTACCAAGCAGAGGATTCAAACATCGAGAGGAGGGAAAGAGACTTGCAATCAGTGGAACGATAACAGCGGCGCTGATATACGATGGGTGATGAGCCATCCGTTACCTGGGAAATAAGCTTCCATTGATTTTTTTTTTAATTTTGATTTTTTTTTGAAATTTACCGACACTGACGAAATTACTGCAGGAAGGACGCGCATTCAAATTTAGGAAAATCCACATACAAATAAAATTGGCGCCATTCGCGAGAAACATATTCAAATCGAATTCGTAATTTGAGTACTACTGCAAGTAACGGCATTTTCCGAGACAATCATTGTTAATCAAAATCTCTGATGAATGCAAATATTTGTCACAATGTCATCAACTACTGGGGATATTGCGATCCGATTTTTGTTGTTGTGTCAAGATGGATAGTCCAACGCGTACGCACAATACATGATGTGTCCAAGCGAATTTTTATAGTTTTGTGAAACACAGATACTCCGAGGAATAGATCGAACAATGGGGCGAATTTTATTCGAATGCGTTTCATGCGACTTTCAAACATGTCAGAGCATTGGTTTTGCAGTCTAGTAGCGATCTCTGTTACAAAACAAAACAATCCTTCTCACCACGGCGCATTCTCAGTCTTGCAGCTTAAAGATTACGTTTTTGATGAACTCACTCTACAGGAATCGCTAGTTCAAGCATGACTCTAATCATCTAGCTCGCTCTTTCACCGGTCAGAGAAACGAGAGCACTGGACATGAGAAGAGTCAGCATTCATCAAGATGGGACATAGCCAGTCGCCAGTCTGACAAGTAGCAGACCGATCGAGGCTATCACTTCTTGTTTTTCCTACCGACTAGTGGTGACAAATCGGCATCCGACTCTCCTCATTTTGCGTTTTCTCTCGTTTCTCTGACATACGAAGGAGCACGCAAAAATGGGATAGTCGATGCCGATTTGTCACCACTACTACCGGCGCCACTTGGTCAGCCGGTTCTGGTAGCACACTTGTACTGGATCCAGTTATTGATTTTTTGATTCTCATGGATGCTTCTGGCGCAGTGTCTCATTAGATTCAATCCTCAACAATGCAGTTGGGGAGACGGAGCGAGATGTATGCTCGAAAAACTAGAACTTTCCGAGTTTTCAAACATAACTGGTTTTATTTCGAATTTTGGAGAGCTCTAGTATCGAAAATCGGTTTCTACGGGCAAAATACACCAGAAAATCCTATAGGTACGTGATTCTGAAATTTCAACTTTTTGACCCAAAAATCTACATGACCTCGGGGTCATGAAAAAGTTGAATTTTTTTTGTCTCGGAACAATCTGACTATAGGATTTTCTGGTGTACTTTTACGCGTAGATTCCGAATTTCGGCATGCCAGTTCTCAATAATGCGAATGAAAAAAAGTTACGCTCGAAAAACGGTAGAAATCTAGGGTTTTTCAGATTTGGTCGGATGAAAGGCAAATTTAGTATCTATCGTGGAGTATCTCTATTGTAGATATCGACGCAGAATTGCACGGCCTACAAAATGTATATAGTGGTGTCTATGAGTTTTGGCGAAAATCGACAATTTGTCTCAAAAAACCAAAATGACATGTTTAAAAAATCGTGTTGGCAATGAGTGGTAATCAATTCAAACACATATTTTAGATCCTCTGGACAACCCTAAAGTAACGCAAAAGAGAAATTAAATCTATCCCTGTTGGTTGAAAAAATTTGATTTTTCAAGCATTTTTTCTTGAAAACCACTTTTCATCCTGCGCAGAGGCAGGAATGACAAATAAGTCATGGTTCGTGCATAGGGGCACCAAGACCCTTCTAGTACTCGAGTACGGGCTTGCGGTTCTCATTGTTAGAGAAACGTGTCCGGGCATAGGCCAAAATGCTTGCAAATTACTGAGACGTCGTCTTAAGAGGCCGTTTGCGTAATAGTCGAACAAACTTGTACTATCGGTGGAACAGTGATTTTTCAAAAAATTGTGGAAATGGGTTCTCGAAGGTGCTGATCGTCGTGGTATGCTTCATTTTGCACCATCTCGATCGGTTGAGCCAGGCTGCAGTCGGGCTCCAAAACACGATTTTCACGTATCTCATGTGCCAATGTTCCAAATGTTTTGAAATTTTCAGAGCACATGAAATCGACTATGGTAAATCTAACCATCATATTCACGATTTCCCAAATGTGCTATTTTTCATTTTGATCTATACTTTTGGAATATGAAGGCGTAGTGGAAGCCGAGACTTGTATCAGAAGATCCGCCTCATCACGAGGATCATTTTTCGTATAAATAGTGTGGGGTTTGAAGTTGACTAAATTAGCGCAATATTCTATTTTGTGACGCATTTTCAATTTCTCACTGCGAAAATTACGCTCGAAATGAAGAATGAGATAATTTCCATCACTATTTCGATCTTTTTCCTTTGTTTCCTGGAATGAAACTCAATTCATTCCTCGCCCAAAGCGCGAACTTCGCGATGCGAAAAAGCAATATCGATACAAAATAGAAGATTGAGCTAATTTAGTCAACTTCAAACCCCACACTATTTATACGAAAAATGATCCTCGTGATGAAGTGGATCTTCTGATACAAGTCTCGGCTTCCACTACGCCTTCATATTCGAAATGTATAGATCAAAATGAAAAATAGCACATTTGGGAAATCGTGAATATGATGGTTGGATTCACCATAGTCCATTCCATGTGCTCTGAAAATTTCAAAACATTTGGAACACTGACACATGAGATACGTGAAAATCGTGCTTTGGATCCCGAATGCAGCCTGGCTCAACCGATCGAGATGGTGCAAAATGAAGCATACCACGACGATCAGCACCTTCGAGAACCCATTTCGACAACTTTTTGAAAAATCACTGTTCCACACTTTGTTCGACTATTACGCAAACGGCCTCTTAACAGAACATTGGTCTTGCAGTATTGCTGGGATCAAAACTTCACAAAAAACAATTATTTCACACCGCGATGGTGCCAGTCAACGGACAAGGGAGTCGGATCAATCATTTATCATGCATGGAATAAAGATGAGTTTCAGATGCTTGAACAAGTTCGGATTGAGATGGGATTGGGGTACCGATTTAATGTGTACCGATTACCGGATCTATTACAATTCTCTCTATAACCGGTCAGAATGGATCGGGTGTCACTTGTCCCGCCCGTTCTGGAACCTGGAGTGGATCCGGTTATTGGTATCTGGTACTTTGGTGTCTGACCTGATCCCCCTGTATGATTCGTCTGTCTCAGTTTTTCGTCACATTCCGTCTTGAACAGTGCAATTGCGGAGACGGAGCTAGTGGACGAGCAAATCTGCGTTTGACAGCTTTCCCTCACTCTTCCATTTCACTCATTTCACGTCCCTCAAAAAAGAACCCGCAATGGAAACCCACTCGAAAATCCTGGTCGGTGCTTTGATTTTCCTTCCCGCTTTTCTCTACTTTCTAATCGCCATCAACAATGCTCCAGTGATCCCAACATCGTACGTTGTAAGTCTTTCTGAAATTATGCAATTATCTTTATATAGTTGTCAGGTCATAATAAATTAAAATAATCTGCACCATTTTTTGCCACTATCTCCGGCTATTCAATGAAAGCTCAAACCCACCGGAATCATAAATGTTTTTCTTCGAATTCGATTCAATTGAATCACATTTAGCGTCACATCGACCCTGTCGATTTTGTCGTCATCGCTCCTTCTAAAAATTCGAGAAAATCAGCAAAAGTAGCCGAATTCGCCTCCGAATTGAATCAGAACATCATAATGGAGGAGTATATGGCGTGATTTTCTTTTATTTTTGAAAACGAAATCGAGACTTAATTAGGATATGTTGATCAACTCCAATGTGAAGGACACGTGAAACTTATCTGAAATGAACAGGGAAATTTTGACAGTAAAAGGCGAGGTATCTCTCGTTGTTTCCGAGGTTATCGCAGAGAGATTGTCCTGAATTTGTTTGCTCAATGATGCGTATGGAGTTAAGTTTCAGTCTTCATCTAGCTCGCGGTCTTTCCACATGACGTCTTCCTATTCTCATCTCGCTTTCCAAGTCACGACCCTCTCTTTCTCACAATCATCTGTTACGTTTGCGCAAGCCCCGACGATCAATCCCTTCCCAATGCATTCGATGAATCACAAAATAACACGACTTGAACTGCCACCACATCTCGCACGAATATTATTTCGTTTCAAATCCTTTTTCTCATCGTTCGTTCCCTTATCTATATTTTATTCCCCGAAGAGCGTTGCTCCTTGTTATGTTATTTCAAAACTGCATTTCATGCCGGCTTGAAGTTGTATTCATCCAGGAATTGTCAACGGTGAAGCCGGCATCCCGATTTCGATCCGCCATCACTAGTCGCTTCCATCAGCAACTGAAAGGTTCATGAGAAGCTCTTTCTCGATGGGTTAAAGGAGATGAAATTTTTTAACATTATCTCTATTCTCACAGTGAAATGCGAAGGGAGGGAATTCAGCGATAGGCTCGATTTAGAGTTATTTCATATCAATTTCATCCATGTGTTTCACGAGTCCTTCTTGAATACTCATTTTGAACGGTCACCAGTTTTGCAAACCGTTGTTTCTAGAAAACACAACAAACAAAAGCAATCATAAAAAAAAACTCTGCATGCAGCCGTGTCAGGAGAGTCATGTTTTGATGTGCAAGACCGCTCTAATATCATAGTAGCCCTCTCTCATGACACATTCCGTATCTTTATTTCCTCTCGACCACCCTAGTTCCTCCCCCGATCTGTTCTCTAAAATTGATGTGCTTATTGTTTTATGATCTTTGATCTCCACATTTCCCCACACGATCCGACACCACCTCACAGTCATTGTGTTCACCCCAATGGAATGAATAATGGATGAATGAAAGACAATTTAATTCGGATGAGTTTCAAGCTTCTCTAAACTTTGCCAGCGCTTTGGTCATGTCTTGGTGGTTCTTCTGTGACATGAAATAACAAATCTCAAATTTTTTTTTCTGCGCATTCGCACTTGTTCTTTCAAGCAAGCATACACACTGGTATGGAACTACTCACGCACACGCCTTGCTCAATTAATCGAGCAGGGGTTGAAACTCACAAAGTGTCCTTGAGGAACGATAGTAGACGTACTGATCGACGAGGAGTAATGGGCGATCCATGACCTGGAGAATAATGACTTTATATTTGTGTTTATGATACGGAAACGAGACACCACTACATGATCGATGCGCAAGCAGATTTGACAATACGGTGAAACATATTCAAATCGAAATCGTTACTTGATTATTGCTGCAAGAAACGGTTCGGTCATTTTACGAGACACTCCGCGTTCATTTCGACTCTGATGAATATAAATCTTAGTCACAATGCCATCCACTACTGGGGTGATTGTCATCTGATAGTTTTGTTTCAAGAGAAACAGTCCACGAAAACACTGTGCAATCAATGTCCAAGTGAGTTTTGTGAAACTCAGATGCCCCGAGCAATAGATCGAACCACAGAGCGAATTTGATTCGATTAAGTTTCTTGAGACTCTCAGAATCAACAGTGCATTGGTCTCCCATTACTGCTGCGGTCACCCGTCCACCAAAAAAGCAGTTCTTTTCACCGCTATGGCTCATTGCCAGTTATTTTACCCCGATAACCGACCCCCCCCCCCGGTATCGCTCGGTGAAGTATTACTATTAGGAATGCGATTTCGGTTTTGGCTCTTTCCATTCCTCACTCAATCTCGTCGGTCAGAGAAACTAGAGAGTGTGCGGAACGGAGAGAGCCAAAAACAGAAACGACCTCACTAATAACTACGCTTCGCACGTTCTCTCTCTTTCTTAACGGTCAGAGTTGACCGGTGGCAGTTGTATTGTTACATGGAAAATTGATTCAGAATACTTTTTTTTCTGATTCTCAAGCATTCATCTGACTCCTCATCAGTCCAGTTGCAGAGATGGAGCGAGTGAATTGGACGAGCAAATCTGTGTTTGACAGCTTTCTTCCCTCTTCATTTCACTCATTTCACGTCTTCCGAAGAGGCTGACAAAAGATGGAAACTCACTCGAAAATCCTCGTCGGCTCATTGATTTTCCTGCCCGCTTTTCTCTACTTTATAATCGCTATCAACAATGCTCCAGTGATCCCACGATCGTACGTTGTGAGTGTTTCTGAAATTATGCAATTATCTTTATGTAGTCGTTAGGTAAGAACAAATTTAAATAATATAACCATTTTTTCCACTAACTCCGGCTATTCAATGAAAGCTCAAATACACCGGTATTTCCATGTTTTTCTTCTAATTCGCTTCAATTGAATTACATTTAGCGTCACATCGACCCTGTCGATTTCGTCGTCGTCATTCCTCCTCAAATCTCAAGAAACTCGGCGAAAGCAGCTAAGTTTGCCTCCGGATTGAACCAGAACATCATGATGGAAGAGTATATGGGGTGGGTTTATTCTTTAGCACGTGAATATGTGAGCAGTGCCGGAACAATTTTTCTCAAACCCATTCTAAACCTTCCATACTATGATGGGTGAATACCCTGGGGACAAGTTTTCGAATGATCCCGTTTATGTGCCCCAGAGCCGGCTTTTAGGAAATTTCCGGTCGCGGTTCCGGCTCTGGCGTTTCTCAGCTCCCAGAAGAGCTAGAAAGACGGCAAAAAGCTCAAAAAATGCAGAAAAATAAAAGAAACAACTTTACTGATTGGTGGAGAACTGAAAAAGTTGTGTCTGAAAACCCAACTTTCAAAACATAGAAAATTCATTTTATTTATCAAGGAAGCCAAAGGCAGGGATTTTTATGTGATAATATTATAGAGCAAGTAACTAATAATTGAAGAAAAATAAAATACTTAAACTTTTATCGTTCTTTTTTAGATGCTCCATGCCATCAGGCCTATTTTCAATATTTTTGAGAATAACTATTTTTGTGGAAGGTTTCATGAGCTCTCATATCAAACATCGGTTTCTACAGTATCGACCGTAAGTCTTGGCTCACTTTTTCAATCTTTCATAACTTTTGACTCACGATAAATTTGTCGCTCAAACTTGGATATGTAGTAGTACACCTATCGTGTGTCAGGAATATGCCATAGAGATATGAGGGAACTCCCTGATTCTTTCCTAGTGATGAGTCAATCAACACATGGTTTTTCTTGTCGGATTTTAAGATCAGTAAATTTTTTTCTCAGCCTTCCTACTCGGTGTGATAATAGAAGGCCTCAATACCTTTTCGATACAAATATGTACTCATGGGAGGATGACGTACCGTGGCTTTAGACTGTCTCAAAGTAGGTTCCCGAAAAAATTGATTTCCGTTCATAGACATGCTAGAGACTCGTTCAAACTCTCAACATGACCCTTACCACAATTCCTGATGATCCCCAAAGTTAGCTCTTGCAAAACATCACCTGCGGGCGGGAGTCGAGCCTGCCTGCGTCGGCATGCCAGTCAGAAACCATGCCCATAATAGGCATGGTGTCCATAATGGGCATGGTGTCTGACTGGCATGCCGACGCAGGCAGGTTCGACTCCCGCCCGCAGGTGATGTTTTGCAAGAGGTAGAGATGTTGGGCATGGCTAATGGGCCCCATTAGGCCAGTCTACTAGGAAAGAATCAGGGAGTTCCCTGATATCTCTGTGTACTACTACATATCCAAGTTTGAGCCACAAATTTATCGTGAGTCAAAAGTTATGAAAGATTGAAAAAGTGAGCCAAGATTTATGGTCGATACTGTACGTGCTAAAATACGTAAGAAAAAAATATAGTCAGATTTTTCCGAAACGAATTTTTTTCAACTTTTTCATGAGTTCATGGTTATTGTGAAGTCAAAAAGTTGAAATCTCAGAACTATCTTATTATAGGTAGAGACCGCAAGCTCCGCCCCCTTTGAGGGGAAGTGAATCTCTCAAAACCTGCGCTCGAGGCGCACAATCGTAGTTCTTGATGGAATTGCATAAAAACTTAGAATCAGTGAGCTTTAAGGATGATCTTCAACTGGTCTTAGGCGGAACAGTAATGGTCACCTTGAAGTAGGTCGTCGATTTGTGGTCCAAATTTGCGGTTTGAAGGGTTTCTAGTGATCGCACATTGTTCCGCCAAAAGCGTTCCATTGATTTATATTTTAGAGGAATTTTAAGATTTATTTCAGAATTTTAATAATTTTCCCTGAATTGTGCGCGAGCGCGGGGAGAGGCGAGCGAGAGAGCGGGAGGAGCGAGAGAGACACGTGCGAGAGAGGCTCCGCCCCTTTTCCCTCTCGCACGATTTCCCTCTCCTCTCCATTGCCCGCGCGCGCATGGTTATCGGGGGAGAACTCGTCTGAGAGAAGAGATAGAAACAAAAGCTAAAAAGACAAAATGTTATTCACATCGAGACCTACATAATGAGCTCATGAACGACTATGTGAGGGCATTTTGGAATATCAGCCTGCGGTCTCTAATTATAGGAGTTCCCGGCGTATTTTTACTCGTAGAAATCGAATTTTCATACTAGAGCTCACCAAAATACGAAAGAAAAAAGTTATTTTCGAAAACTCGAATAGATTTGATTTTTCGAGCGTAACTTTTTTCTTTTCCATTTTGGTGAGCTCTAGTATGAAAATTCTATTTTCATGAAAAAGTTGAAAAAAATTCGTTTCGGAAAAATCTGATTATATGTTTTTCTTACGTATTTTAGCACGTAGAAACCTAAGTTCGATATGAGAGCTCATGAAACCTTCCACAAAAATAGTTATTCTCAAAAATATTGAAAATAGGCCTGTTTTTCACATTCGATGGTATGGAGCATCTAAAAAAGAACGATGAAAGTTTAAGTATTTTATTTTTCTTCAATTATTAGTTACTTGCTCTTTAATATTATCAAATAAAATTCCTTGCGTTTGGCTTCCTTGATAAATAAAATGAATTTTCTATGTTTTGAAAGTTGGGTTTTCAGACACAACTTTTTCAGTTCTCCACCAATCAGTAAAGTTGTTTCTTTTATTTTTCTGCATTTTTTTCTGCGTTTTGCCGTCTTTCTAGCTCTTCTGGGAGCTGAGATACGCCAGAGCCGGAACCGCGACCGGAAATTTCCTAAAAGCCGGCTCTGGGTCACATAACCGGGATCATTCGAAAACTTGTCCCCAGGGTATTCACCCATCATAGTATGGAAGGTTTAGAATGGGTTTGAAAAAAATTGTTCCGGGAGGGCTGTTTTTGCTCGCAGCTCTCGTGATTCACTTGTTAAATACCAAATCTTCACGTTATCGTGATTTGTTGGTCGACAACAAGGTGATTGGCACTTGAAGCATATTTGGAATAATCAAAATTACTTTGACAGTAGAATAATAAAGGTGTAAGTCATTGTTTTAACACTATCCCGATGGTGTTGCTGAGCGATATTTCGAGAAGAGAGTTACGAACAAAAAGTTTATCGCATATTAATTGTTCTGAATTCCACATTTTGTCGAGCAATGATTTGTATGCAGCTATTTTGCAGCCTGCATCTAGCTCGCGATGTCTCCACATGACGTCTTCTTGTTTTTATCTCAATTTCCAAGCCTCGACCATCTCTTAAAGGAGGAGTGAAGGCAAATCTGGCGAGGGTAAACTGGCAAGATAGATCGATAGAGTCCGTGAACCACATCACAACCCCAAAATTTGGAAGTCGTAGCTCAATTCTGGGCTGAGATACACGCGCTGAAAGTTTTCTACAGGGCACAGGCAACGCACTACACAGCGGAACTTTTGTCAGAGACGCAGGAAGAGCGTGTCTCTGCCGCTCTCCCTCACCCTTCCTCTCTCTCGCGCCCTTGTCGATTTTGCTGTGCGCAAGATCGAAGCTTAGAAATCAGCTTCTCACATGTCGACACAAGTTCGATGCCAATTGGTGGCAGGATGTTTGCCTGAATTTTCGCTACGTCAAGAGAGTATCTCCATGTGGATTGCAATGCATTGAACCCTATTTTGACCGTGTCGAATGATGACCTTCTCTATTTTTCAAACTCTGTTGTCGCGCTAACTAGTAGAATAGTATAATGAACAGAGATTCAAATATTACTTACAATATGTTAGGGAACCACATCAAGACATATACAATTCAATATTTTACAAGAGAGATCGAGAAAGAGATAGGCAGACAGTAAATCGATAGTAAGACAGTACAGTATGCAAGTGCATCATACAGTACCTCAGATTCACCGTTAGAAGGTGGAGAACGGTAAAACACAAAGAACAATGTCTTCTGATGTACTTGTGTCCAACTCTCCAGTTCTCGATCTATAGTGAACGTAATCCACTATACGAGTCTGCATGCAGAGAAAGCATACTGTATCTTTATTGATTTCCCCAACGTTTCCCCAACTCATTCCGAACTATCCAAAACTCATCGGAATATTAGCCGGACACTCGCGGATGCTGCTTGTCAATTATGTTCTGCTATCCATGAACGAATGAGATTGAACATAAACGAAACAAAACATAGGTAGATCAATTATTTCGTCATCACAACGCAATCACTTTCAATCTCAGAGAGAATCTGAAATGCAAATCGTAGCTATAAGAGGTGATCTCCATTTATGCCAAGTTTCACGAATATAGCTAATCTGGTTCAATAGCTATGGCCTTTGAGATACAATCCCTCCCTCTCTATTTTGCACGTTCTAGTCTCAAGTCGCGCACAATGCCTACGGGCAGCACGGCGCGTTTCGCAAACTCGAAGGCGCAGTTTACAAGTGCCGTTATCATCATTTGTTTCAACTGATATTTCAATGGTTTCTTATCAATTTGCGCACCGTTTTTTTCTGCTACATTGCTGATCTTTGAACTTTTGTCTATTTTCATGATGGATCACCTTCCGAACCCCGAAGAGGCCAAGGCATACTTCGAAAGGAAGCAACAACTGGAGGCGACAGATCAGAAGCTGTTTACTAAAGCGGTGGATCTGGATGAGACGGCAGCTTGCTCTTGCACACTGTGCCCACCCAGAGACAAAGAGGAGCAGTACGACTACTGCTGTCAATCACTGTTCCGGCTCCCACTCAGAAAGAAGGGAAAGCTTCTAAAGACCGGGTTCGATACCAAACAGAAGAATCCGTCTACTCCATGCGTCTGTCAGAACAAGCTGTTCACGGAATTCCTTCTCACCGATAATGTAAGTCTCTAATCAATCAATACGAGTGTTTGATCTTTGATCTTTCAGGTTATTGACGCAGCAGTCTCTCTTCATAGCTACCAAAAAGGAATCGAGGATACGGATCTAAACCGGTGAGCCATCGTTTTCTCGCTGCTAACGTGACCTTTCATTTATTACCCACAAGCTGATACAGTATCCGAGGTCAATAATACAGTAACCACGAAACACCTAGAATAGAGTTCTAATATATTTCCGTACTCACTGCTCTCTAATTCGTAAACCTTGTTTGGGCAACCTGCGAGCGAGGGACTAACTACACATCTATTTGCATATTCTCAAGTTTTCTGATGGCCAAAAAAAACTTGAAAAAGGTTGGAGATAGATATATCGGATAGCAAAGCGATACGCGTGCTGCCGAGTGATCGTGGCTACACTGATGGGACCACTCGGACGAGGCATTCGGATTAGACTACCCGCATGTGTCATCGAGACTGTGCGCAACAAGTGGCCGAGCAACACATACACGGGATTCAAACCTAGTGAAATATTCGACTAATGATGAATAAAGATGTTGTGCCACATAAACGTGCGTTTTCGTATCAAACTATGTTACCTTCATGACTGATCTACCTGCTTGGCATTGGTGTGTACCGAATTCTACCGTAACCCGATATTTCAGGATGGAACGGACATGTGTTGTCTGTCAAAAGCGAACGTGGCAACACCAGATGCATAGATTCCCTGAGGGGTATGAGAAGAGAGAACGGTGGTTGGATGCACTCTCAGATACTGATGCACAGAGGATCGAGATCAAAGGACGAGTCGACTCAATGAATCCTCCGATGCTGTGCGCAACTCATTTCAAGAAGTCGGATTACGCGCACCCCACTCCGTACACGGAGGTTCTTCTAAAGACTGCGATCCCCTTCTATGATGTGAGTATCAAACAATTACTTTATAAAAATACAAACCTTTATATACAATTACAAAAATTTATATAAATTATGAGACGAAAAGGACAAGTGGTACGGTAGGATGGGTTACGGTAGATCGCTGTAACATATTGTAGTAATGTATGTAGATCAGAGATGTTTCGAGTTTCAGATCAATCCATTCTTCATACTCTCGTCTGTCTGATTGGACAAATAGTGTGCACCATTGAGAGAGCTGAAAACCGGGAGAGATGGCACCATTTCTCCACACTATTTGTTCAATCAGACAGACGAGAGTATGAAGAATGGACTGATCTGAAACCCGACACAACATCTCTGAACTACATACATTACTACAATATGTTACAGCGATCTACCGTAACCTATCCTACCGTATCACCTGCCCTCTCTCCTCCCTCCCCTCCTCCTTCCCTCTTCACTCCCTCCTCCACTCGTCCTCTTCCTCTTCTCCGCCGGAAGCCGCAGCCGTGCTGCACGTGTTGCTGCAAGAAAGAGGAGGTATTATTCATCACTTTTCAATGGATCTCAAAATACGAATGAAACTCAAAATAGCTAGGTGAATTACTTTTTCGTTCAGAGACGGGAATTCAAGCAGGACCCCAACTGGACTCCCCCTGCCCCCTCTACTCGAAACCTCCCGTCCAGCGAGTACTTAGTTGTGTCTCGAGAATCTTTGCTGGCACTCCTTCGCCAGTGCACTAACTGCCCGAAGGGTGAAAACCATCTGTCCTTCCGCATGGAAGGAATGGCAGTTACGTGCACGGGGGAGTGCAACTCATGCCCATACAAGTTCACTTGGGGCAACAGCAAGGTTCTCAACACCTCTAAGTGCTCCAATATGGAGAGATTGCCCAAGATCGATGTGGATATTACGTATGGAGCTGTAATTACATCGATTGGAGGGACGGTGAGATCAATTGCCAATTATATGTATGAGTGGAATAAAGATCAAAGATGATCAAGATGTAATTTCCAAGTGAAACAAAATTTTGCGGGATCACTAGTATGATCTATGTTTCAGAAATTGCACCATCTCTGCTCATTGGTTGGCATCTCCCCTCTCTCTAACAATACCTTCCATCGCATCAAGAAGCTCTATGTTTCTCCCGCCGTCGCTCAGACATTCTGGAAGATGCAAGGGAAAGTTATCGATGCACTGAGGGAGCGAATCGAGAAAGTTAGCTAGTTAGAAATACAATAGTGAAAAATGGGTGGAACGCAGGGCGGCAAATTGCATATCGCGGGAGATGGCTCTTTCGACAGTAGAGGCTACTCGGGGAAATGGTGCCGTTACTTCTTTCTTGACGCTGAGAATAATAATGAAGTTCTTCACTACGTCATCAAACACCAGTCGGACACAGCGAGTAGCGGGACAATGGAGGTTTTGTGCTTCACTGATTCCCCTTTAAATATGTGGTAAAAATGCAGGCTGCGGCTCTAGAGCAAGGACTAAGGGAACTATCACTGATGATAGGGGGAATCGAAGGAATTGCGAGTCTCGTCACAGACCGTCACCCGGGTCACTAAGATGATGAGATCGAAATTCCCAGGGATCGATCACTTCTTCGATCCCTGGCCTTTGTTTCGAAACATCACACTTACACTCCTGACAGTAAGTAGATCAGAATAAGAAATCGAAACAGACACTGCTCTTCTAGATCACGAAGCCGAACTACATGATCCCGGTGCGATTTTGGATTCGGGTCATCATCAATAGATGCTATGACGCGGTTATCACTGCCCAGGGAAACGGGGAATTGGCTTCGGAAAAGTTCCGTGCCATTCTTCTATGTATGACGGGACAACACACGTTTGATAAGGTATATCAAGTCATCACTAAGAAACCCAACTGTTCCTATCTTACAGGACCCTTCCTTCAAGCATCTCAAGTCGTGTTCTCACTCTGCTCCCACTGTCAATTGGATTTTCATCCCAGGAGGAATCGGTGGACGGATCTACAATCGTCTCGCGTCCGAGGTTACGCGATTTTCAACATTCTCACTGATTTCTCAATTCAGGTATTCACTGATAAAAACATCGAGGACATCAAAAGTGTATCGTGGAGACTACAGACATCCACCTGTGAATCGATCAATGCACTCGCATGGAGATATGCATCTAAGGATTTATACTTCACTCGGTGAGCACTCTCTCCATATAAAAATAAATATAATAAATTACAGCCCTGGGCATGAAATGCGCACCCAGCTCACAATGATTCACTGGAACTACCTGAAGCACACAATCGCTGATGGGAGCAGACCCGTGGTATAACCAAATTACTCAAATAACCCGCTATAATAAGAATATTTACATGTGGGAAAGAAGTCCTACAACAATCCGACCAGTAAGCGAGTGGTTTGGCGAAATGTACGGAAATCAATGACTCACCCCTGGAGAGAGGATATCAAGAGACTGACCTACCAGGTATAAAAATAGTCGTTTTTGAAATTATCCCACCATTTCTTCAATAATCCTACTAATCTAGGTGCGAGCGAGAATGGTCGAGACCCCGGACACCACTGAGAGAAAGAGAAAGGCCGCTCTCGCCCAGAAGAGGGTAGGGACCAGGCAGTTTTGCGATTTTAAATTTATATTTTGAAGAGAGAAATCGATCGACTCACCCGTCCTCTCGTTCCATCCGCCGCCGACCCGAATCTTGAGGAGGAGTGGTCGAGTGACGAGGAGGGGGAGGATGACGCCCTCGTTCCCCCGCCTCTCACTCCCACTCAACGCCTCGACGGGCTCATTGAGGAGAGCACCCGGGCCCTGGAAGTGGTCGATGTTGAAGAGGAAACCGGGGAGGACGACGAGGAGGACGATGAATGAGCGAGTGACGCGACAATAATAGATTATCAGACGAGATTTAATTGTTGTATTGTAATCCTATTGTGTTCTCAAAGGACTTTTGTTGTTTTCTCGATGAATTGTTGACCAAAATCGTGCAAAATAGCAAAACAGAACTAATGAGAGGATGGTAACGTCAAACAGTGAGTAAGCAACAAAAGAGACAACACGAAATAGTGGAAGAAAGCGAGCCTTCTAAGAAACGAGAGTTTTGAACCATAATTTTCGCATAAATGATGATCCTACCAAATAACATCGCGCTAATACATTATTAAATCGCTTAAATACAAGTTCAAAGGCTCAATGAACACCGAAAACTAGAAGACATTGCAAGAACATGACAAACGCCACGAAAAGCCTCTCTGATCACGCTCAATCGGTCAATATACCTTTAAAAACGATTGCACATATATCGCACGTAGGCTAGGATCATAACAGAAGAACAATAACCGTATAATAATGCAAATAAATAAATAGAGCTCGGAATAACGCGAGACGACCGGACCCGCCCGACCAAGGCAGAGCCGTAGACGCCGGCCGTGAAATGGCGCGAGGTAGTGCGCGCACTTCTCAAACTTTTCCTTACAGTACTTTGCTTTCATTGTACAGGATTTCCGTTACGAGAGTCCCCGCCTTTCACGGTCCTTTAACGTATATTCATCTGTTACGAATACGGAAGCCCCTAAGATAAATAAATCCCTTAGATGAATCACAAAATAACAAGAAAATCGTTTAGAGTGATTTCGTGTGAGTTTCATCTATGTGTTTCACGAATCATTTTTGAATGCTCATTTTGAGAGGTCACCAGTTTGACCGTCGTTCCTCTCAATAACAGAAACAAAGAAAAAAAGAATCCGAAACTCTGCATAGAACCGCGCCAGGGGAATAATGTTATGATGAGCTTTTGAGGCATTGACGATAATAGTTTGCGAGTGTGACCATCTGGTGGGGGAAAATATCGTCGACTAAGCCGAAACGGGCATGCTGGTCAAATCCAATCAACGCGCTTACGCAACGCTTTTTCTTACCCCCATCTCGCTGATCAAAACATATCGATTGAGCACACCTCGAACCCATTTCGGAAATCTGTTTTCACCTGTACATGTTACATTAAAAAGTAAAAAGAGGTTGAAATCGGCCACTATGGTTTCCCCGATTTTGCCGGATTCCCGAGATTTTTAAATCTTCTCTCGCCGGTTATTGAAACAAGAGTGCACGCGAATTGAGGAGAGTTCCGTTCTAATTGGCCATAATTATTTCGATCTGCTCGACTTCGGAAGATCCAGAACAGTCCGGAAGTCTAACAACAAAAGTGTTCGGAAGACGATTAAATTGACGAGATTTATAAATGTGCTATAAAAATTAAAAATCGTTCTGACTCAAAAAAATTGTAGGGGGCTCGAACCCCTGACATTCAGATTAAAAGTCTGACGCTCTGCCAACTGAGCTAACGAGGCTCATGCGCTGCTCGATAGTAAACACCTTGTAGTGCACATTCCCCGTATTCCATTGTGCAACAGGGTGATTCACCAAACGCTTCTCTTTTGTTGCTACTGTGATCTTCCTCTAGTGCTTTACCACCGCTCGTCTTATCTTGGACAAGTGATCGCAAATAACCGACAAGAGAGCTCACGCAAAATGAGGAGAGTCGATGCCGATTTGTAATTGTGATGGTAAATCGGCAGCCGACTCTCTTCAATTCGCGTACTATCTCATTTCTCATTTCTGATTCACCTTCTACTCTATTATCTCGATCGTGATCTCTCTTTGTATTCTGCTTTATCCGAGGCTATATTAATACAGTAATAATGAGTTAAATTAGGAGAAAATCATAAAGAATTAGGCAAGGATGAAGTTCTTGTTCTCGTTGTAATCCTCTTGTTGTCTGTTCTGAGACGTCATCAAATCGGTGTGAACTGAAGAGGAAGACGATAGTGGAGTGAAGAGAGCGGGAAAGCCAGATGAGGGACCTGCAGCATATTTCACTTCACACGCGAGTTTTCTCAAAGATTAAAATATGTTTATGTTTGACAATTATCGAATAAGCGGTCGCTAGGGTGTTCGATAGTAGCAATTCGTTTGGATTGGAATACATTTGAACTACTGCAGTCTTACCATTCGAGTATCCGTGCGTAGGCAGATAGGAGATGCAGATTGGGGCTGAAATGAACAGTTGTTTGTGCATTTTCAACCAAAATATGTTCAATATAATGTTGATGAAAAAACTATTGCAACCCTCATAGCAACTTTCAGTTTGCAACACGCGTGAAAATAATCACTTTTTGAGTCGGGAAAAAGTCCTGATGCGTGAGTCTTGTCCGAGAATGGGAAGCCGCCGGCAAAGAGCTCCTCGTGACTCTGCAGTTGCAACTTTCTTTTATGTCACGCTGCAAGCCTAGTACAAAGACTGCATATTGAGATTGCAGCTACTGAAGACTCATTCCAGATGGATCATGCAAACATTGCAAATCCTACGTTTCCAAGCACAGTGAGCCGTCAGTCAAGGAATAGGCAACTACCATGGAAGCAACATAATTCACATCGCCCTCATAGCCGCTGTCCTTTTCCGCAACATCATTCCCATCGCTCTCATCCTTCATCTCCTTTTCCGGCATCCACACGAGTCCCTCCGTCGTGCACTTCAAGTTGTTCTGCCGTGCATTGATAGGGGAACCATGCTCAGACTTCTGAATGGGGTGAGAACTTGTTTCAGTGAACCTTCTACAAATGGTTCTCTGATAGCAAAACACAGATGAAACAAGTTCAGTTCAAACATTGTGGAACTTGCAATTCAGATATCTAAAAACATTCAAAGACATTCATGAAGCCATCCGAGTTCATGACATGCTGTTTGAAACGGGCAAGGGGGGAGGATAGATACCATGATTGGTAACAATTAGAACTACTATGCCACACTACTCGAATACGTTGATAGGAGCACCTCACTGAAAAATATCGAGAGAAACTTACGATGATTCCCTGAGGAACAATAGAAGCGGCGCTGATGGACGAGGGGTGATGAGCCATCCACGACCTGAATAATTATATATATTTAATTAATTATTTATATATTTATTCATGATCTTTTCAATTGATAAGATATGCAACGACTGTCATCCATGGCTTGAGTAATTATCTTTTATTTTTGTTATTTTGTTTTTGAGAAGTTTCTCCGCTGAACTGCATGCTCGAGGTGCAAGCAGATTTGGCATTGTAATGAAACAAATATTAATAAATTTCGCACCTTTCGTATTTGTTTTTTTTCAATGCAAATTACAATCGTCGACAACATTGCACGATCTATGCGTTAGCAGTATTGATAGCTTCGTGAAACTCAATCAAATCGAATTCGTAACTTGAGTACTACTTCTAGAAACTGTTCGGTTAGTTTTCCGAGACTCGTATAACCATCAAAAACTCTTACTCTCAACGCCATTCATCAACAACGGGGGAAGGGGGATATGGAGGGGTGTGGCAGAGCATGAGACTCGAAAAGGCATTTCCTTCTGGTTAAAGAGGTGCTTTCTAATCAACGCCGCCACATTGATGGCTCACATGCATGAGATGGCGATTCGGTACCCAACACTCCTCATTTCTCGTGTTCTCTCGTTTCTAAGTCTGACGAGAGAGCATGGGAATTGAGGAGAGTGAGATCCGTATTGGCATCGCCAATTCACCAGTTGAATGATTGTGCTACTAAGCTGTGATGTTACTATCGATTACGACAGATCACGCACTACATGATCGATGTTCTAGCGAATTTGATATTTTTTTTAAAGACATTTCATCCATCGAATTTATCGGACGAAACATCGAGGAACGAATTCGATTCGAATAAGTCATGCTGCTCTCAAATTTTGCCAGCGCATTTCGCATGCAGTCTGTTTTCGATTTCAGTTTTCAAAAAAAACAATAACGCCTCATTTGCCTGTCTGATAGGGGCCAATGATTACTTGATATCGACATACCTTACGCCATAGCATGAGGTTCCTGTACCCTATTGTTTTTTTTTTAAAGATCTGACTGAAAATGACAAGCAATTCCTTTCACCACGATGTGCTAGCTTTCTCTCTGGCGAGAGATCATCGGAATTTGAACTGATTGGGCATCACTAATTCTAATTCATTACTATCATTACTAATTCTAATTAAGTAATTCTAATTAAAATTCAATTGCATCTCTAATTCTCCAGATTCCAGAACTAAACTTCGATGTTTTTTCTCGATTGTGGGGGTCCACCATGACACAATACACGATCGATATCATAGCGAATTTAATAGGTTTGTGAAACTCATTTGTATGATCGAATGTATCAGACAACGCATCGGTTAGATAATTCGATTCGAAGAAGTTGCATGCCACTCTCAAACTTCTTGGCGGATTTTCTCTTGTAGTCTTCGCAGGATATTCCTTTCCAAAAACAATTCATCTAACCACGATGGCACATTGTCTTGCTAAGTATTCGATTTGTAAATTTTCACTTGACAGGAGTCACTAATTCAAGCATGACTCTCCTCATCTAGCACGTTCTCTCGCCGGTTAGACAAGCGCGCGAGAGAGCACGCCAAACGAGGAGAGTCTGGGGTCAATACTATGATTCAATTCAGCCCACCACGATGGCGCCGTGCCCGCTGCTTGTCGCACCGGCGGCAGGTCGATCGAGCCCATCGCCTCCTGCTTCTCCTGACGGCGCCACTTGGCCCGCCGGTTCTGGAACCAGACCTGGAAAAATTGGGTACCGATTATGGGGTTCTGGATCTTTGGTACCAGGTTTGTAATTTAGGGTTCGGGGTTTACATTAGTGATGGCAAAGCGGAACTCGAATTTCCTCAATAGGCTTGCGCTTTTGTTTCTCAGCTCTCGAAAGATCACGACAACTGAGAAACCGCAGACGATATCATGGATTCAAGCCACATATAATCCATTTTCCGAGTAGTTATGACCCCTTAGACCAATCCGAGCAGTCAATCTGGGCAAAGACTCACTCCAAGAACAAAGACTGAACCAGGGCCCTGAAACCCGACACTCACTGTTTTCTCTCGAGAAAGGTGGCAGGGATAATCCGCAAATCGACTGTCTCTAACAAAGGAGAGGGATGTATCCCGCGGCGCCCATTCATTAGATCGACTCTCACACGGATTACGAAGGGGGATTACTGTAGCGGCGCGCGCTGCGGGACACCACAGAAACCAATCAACACATACCGTAATCCTTGAACGAGACACATCTGACGAACCTCGCCTCGTTTTTTGATAGTATAGGATGGTTTTTGGAGGATCGTGTATAAATATGACAGTAACTAACTTTCCGTTCAAAAGATTGTAAAATTGCATTTTAGTTGAGTTTCACAAAGCTATGAAATTTAGCAGGACATCGATCGTGCAATGCTGCCTTTGATCCTCTTGATGATACAAACCAAATGCTCACCCAACAATCTCCCCCGGTAGTCTACAGTACCCTCATCGAGCCACAGTCTCGTGCCCGTTTAAGTGATGTCGCTGCGATGTCGCAAATGCAAACCGACATAATATACATCAAGGAGCGCTCGCATGAGTTGATGGACGAATTATCGCAATACAGTAATCATATCAAATCCCTCCTACAGTACTCCATTCATTACCCACAGTCCCACGTCAGTTGCTCAGTTCCTATCCCAACGCAGCCCTAATTGGGGGGTGACACAAGGATAGTTCTCACTACTTCATCGAATCGCGGAATACTTACAGTAACCCGCATATCTCAACCCTCCTTTACCGTACAGTATTCCTCCCCTTACAAGCCCACCGTAACACACGTCAGTTCCTTTGACAAGGAGGCCTAATTGGTGGCGACACAATGATTGTTGTGCATTAGGGGCCGACGCGACTTCAGATAGACACCTCAAGAGTGGATGTCGTCTCGGCTGTCTCTCTGCTCTCTCCATTCAGCACATTCTCTCGTCTGTCTGACTGGCGAGAGAGTGTGTGGAATAGAGACAGAGCCAGAAGCGGAGAGAGAGGCTAATTGAGTCCGTCAGTGCTGACAGCTCCCGGAGAGAATGACAAGATGCGCTAAGTGCTCCCGAGATTCCGCCGAGTTTGACTAAATAATAGAAGACATGGCATGCAAATAGAAGTTGTCATTATCTGTACGTTTATAGTGGCGACTAGTTCAGAAAATTCCGGATTCAATCACATGCCTATTCGGTCTATAGATCGACCAAGTAACGAGCGGTGATTGAAAATAACGTTAAGCATTAGAATGAGTTTCACTCGAGTGTTAATGTACGGTGGAGCGAGTGGAGTTGATCATCTTCTAACTGGTAGTTCAAGCATGCACAAAATAAATGTTACGTCTATTAGTGACGCCGGATCGAGACCGACTCTGTTGAATTCGCGCGCTCTCCCGTTGCTATGACGTGCCAAAGAATATGCGAAACGAGTAGAGTCGGACTCGATCCGGTATCATGAACGTCTACCGGTTTGTATCCAAGCATTTAAATTGACGAGACTAATGGTGGCAAATGAGCATTGACTCTCCTTATTTTGCGTGCACTCTCGATGGTTAGAGGTACGAGAGTCACGCGAATCCAGTAGAGTCGTATGTCGATTTGTCACCACTAGACGAGACCGAACACCATGGCTCACCTGCACCCTGACTTCGGGCAGCTTCACGGTCGAAGCCAGCTTCTCGCGCGCATACACATCCGGGTAGTGACACTTCTCGAAGGACTGAAAGTGATATGGTACGCTACAGTAACCATGTGATACCGTAGTCAACAATAGTCCGTTTCTGATACCACAGTAATCAGCAGCGACTACCGAGACCGATGATATAGTATCCCGGAGTATCCAGCCAACTAGTTAGACTACTGTATCAGGGGGCTACTGTATCAAGGCTACCGTCACCTACGCGACAGATGATACAGTATCTAGGCGAAAGCGGGCAAACAGTTAGATTACGGTAACAGGATTAATGATATCGTAACCTCACCTTCTCCAGTTCGTGCAGCTGGAAGGTGGTGAAGGTCGTACGGTTGCGCCTCTTCTTGTTCTCCTCGTCCCGCTCCCTCTTGCGGGCTGACAAGGGATCGCATTGTTATCGGACTGATCATCCGAATGTGTTTCATTTGATTCTCAAAAAATTTGTGGGACGAGCGGGATTGTTCGTGTGTCCTTTAATCTTCTTAAAAAATACAAATGCTACTCGTCGAGCTATCTCCAGCCCAATCTTTCGATCTGAACAACTGGAAATACCGTCCAGCAACCACAATACTCACGCTCATTCTCACTCACGCTTCTTTACAGGCTCATCCTGCACGGCCATAGTCATGTGCGACACCGGCCCGGAGAGCACGTAGTCGGGGTAGGCGGTGACTAAAGACAGTGATTAGCGTTTTCAAAGCAATACTCAATTGTTTCTGAAACCCCAATCCCAGAGTCATAGTTAACGAAAGATACTGATCAATAATCGGGCTTGCATTCCGAATAGTGATTGAATTCAAGATGATAACCAATCAAAAGAGGGCACTTGAGCCCGCCCAAAGCGCGATTCGCAATGAATGATCTTTCGCATGAGTTTCACAAGCATTTCAATAGAGGATGATAATATTGAATATTGATCGATCCGGACGAAGTGGAAATAAAATCAATGAATCGAAAATCTAGACAGATCAGAATCGCATTGGTATCTGTTTCAGTTTCAGCAACACTTCAACAGGGGAATGACTTACGTTGAGAATGTTGACCCTGGCGAAAAAAGACAATACATCGAAAATCTAGACCGACCAGAATCACAGTCTGACCGCGCATTTGCATGAGTTTCACCAGCACTTCAATAGTTAGAAGACGCTACGAATACAAATAGTAATAATCAATAGCAGCAAACTCACAACCGATGTGATCGGGCAGCGATAGTGGCTGGAGCTCCATGTTGTTTGGCGAGACAAATCGAGAGACAATAGGCCGGAAATCGGCGCTTAGGAGGCGGTGGAGTGGGCGGAGCCTGTTGACCTTAGGTCCTGTGAAGGGGAAGAAGGGGCGGAACCTCGCAGATACGGTTCATAAGCTATGCTTTATCCATACATTATATATGTTAGTGAGTACAGTATACGGTAGCATGGATACGGTATCATAGGCGGAGATAATAGATCGTATGGATACATTGTGATGCTGTCAAAGCGGAACCGACTCTCCTCTCTAAGCTCTCTCGCTGGTCAGAGAAGCGAGAGTGTACGCAAATTTAGGAGAGTTAGAGTCCGATTTGCCAAGGAAATAAATTGTGACCGGGAAAGGAAACGTTGGTGACAGATGGAACGTGGAATTGTGAGGGGCTTATGGCCGCAAGAAGGAGCGTGAACCTTGTCTTTCGAAGCCAACTAACGAGCGGAAAGAGGAAATAAATACAGCGAATGAGATGCGATCGACTACTGTAGGAATGATTGTGCGACATAAAGCTACTTTTCTCGATCATGAATCGATGGAATTTCGTCATCACTTCGCAATCGTCAATGCATCAAGGGAGTGGTTCGCTCCTCGCTTATCGATGAGAGCACACCGAATGCCGCCGAGAGGTCATCGAACGCGCCTGAGCAGGGGAACGAATTACAATTCTTTCTTTCGCCGAACCGTGATTTGTATTGATTTTATTTTAAGCACGAGAACGATCGGAGTAAACTCCTTCGACTTTCAAAGTACCGGCGAAACACATCTCATTTTCGAAATTTCTGAACCAAAACGGGTGCGTCAAATAATACAACTAATGCACACCTGTAACAAAGGCGGGAACGAGAGCGGAAACGTCCGTGTATGAGGAATCGGCGCCTGAGATTAAATTGTTGTTTCGTCATCACTACGCAATCTCGTCCTCTCCATTCTGCGTATTCTCTCACTTCACAGCTGTGATAAAGAATAGACAGAGAGCTTCTTTTCGATTTGACAACACCTTGATTGAGTAGTAGCAGGTTTGACTTTCTCCATTCTAAAAACCCTCTCAGACAAACAACAGTGTGCAGAATGGAGAGAGCTAAACTCAAAACGAAATGCCCCACCTTCCAATCCCGGGTTGAATGGTTCGACGACCTTGATCATCTCCTCGACGTCGAAGGACTTTTTCGATTTCGTGTCTGGGAATTGAGAATTATAATCAAAACACGCATTTCTACTACAAGTTCTCTGTGGGCAACAATTAGGAATCCTGGTCAGAAGTGTTGCCAAAGCGGTACCCGCACTGAAAGTGTGCAGAATGGAGAAAGCAAAATGCGAAAACTCACCGTCCATCTCCGTCTTGAGATCTCTAAAGTCTGTCATCTGGAAGTTGACCGTGGGCGCGGAGACGTGACGAGTTAGCGGGCTTAAAAATATTTTAATTAATAATAATACTACATTTCGAAAATATCTTTCATTAAGGTTGTTGTTTTAGTTTCTCAAATCAACCAATTCATTGAATGGACCAAAAAAATCAACATTCAAAGTAACAATGAAGCATAACTGACTACCATACAAGGAACGATTTAGTCAGCATTGCAGTGTTCAGTTTCGGTGTCTAGTAGTAATGACTAAACGGCTTTTCATACCAGCTTGAACCCTAATCGATGACGGCTTGTCGAGTCCGTTTTTTATCTCTAGAGTCTATCCAGACAATGAGTATGATTTAAATTCGAAACCTTCTTCGAAATAATAGCTGATGTGCTACCTGTTCATGAACGGCTCCTGCTTGATGAGCGGCGAGCAGGGCGACATGAGCCTCTCCTGAAGGGAATTGACGACTCATAAATTGTCGCTAACCACCGTAAGTGTGGGACCGATGGTGGAAGTCTGTCATACGCAGTTTGGACTATTTTCTTCATTGTTCACAGTATCTCGTCGATCAGGGCAGGCGAGAGAGTAATGTGGTGTTAGTTCTCAGGAAATGGCACTGGAAAAAGGAAAAGGGGTGTTAATTTGCTCGGAAAATGCTCTTGGAAAAAGTAAAACATTTGAATTTCCGCACTTTTTTATCTTGGTCCCCAATGGTGATAGAGACTTGAAGATTGTTTTATGAGGTTTATGGACCCTCTGAACATCATATCCAAAATTTCAAGTCTCTATCTCTACAGGGAATGGAGATACAAAATTGCGGGAATTCAAATTTGACGCCTTTTCCAGCTTGGAAAAGCACTGGAAAAAATCAAAACAATTGAATTCCCGCAATTTCATATCTCGATTCCCTGTAGAGATAGAGACTTTAAATTTGGTTACGTTGTTCAGAGGGTCCATAAACATCATAAAACAATTTTCAAGTGTCTATCTCCACTGGGGACCGAGATACAAAAGTGCGGGAATTCAAATGTTTTGCTTTTTCCAAGAGGATTTACCGAGAAAAATATTACCCCTTTTCCTTTTTCCATTGTCATTTCCTGAGAACTAACACCACATGAGGGAAACGAGGAGAGTCATCCTTCCAATTACCTGCGAGAAGGGCTGGTCCCCGCCGCCTGGCAGCATGCCTGTGGGCGTGCCGTGCCCGGACCCAGCCGACACCCAGTGCCCCGATCCGGGGTTGAACCTGAAACAGATTTAATTACAGCCTCTTTGATTCGGTGTTATAACCTGAATATATAGGTGTTATAACCAAAATATTAGATGCTTGAGAGGATAACTGAAATACAGTCCTAACTGACCCAGCAGCTGGCTTCGTGGTCACCAGATCGCCGGGACTCGTCTGCGTGCGCTCCATGCGTCGGAACTTGGCGCGCCGGTTCTGAAACCAGACCTGAAATGTCTTATTAGTTTACCAAAGATATTTCATCAATAATTTGCAGCTTTTCAATAACTGGTGTATGCTACTCTATGACTCCTTTTCTGTCACAGTCAATCATGTCACGACCTCTTCCTGTCTCTCGGGCGCGTTTCAGGTTTCACACGAGCCACGCGTCATTGTCGCGCTAATCGGCAATTACCGAGGCTGACTTGCAGATTTTGAGGGGTTGATGCCAGCTTCTGAACGTTCTAGCACCATAGCTGGGGATGTGGGCTCTAAAGAAGGTTCCGATTCACTATGCTATTCGAGAGCTTGGAAAACAGTAATGTCAAATCGAAAAATCCCCATGATCTCTCGTCGGTCAAAGGAACAAGAGCTGACACGAGTCGGGCGCCGTTTTGTCTTCACTATTCGTGACTGATTGTCTATGAAGTCGGTTCCGATTTGGCATCACTAGTTCCGTTTCACGATGTCATTCTAGAGCGTGGAGAACGAGGAGGGCACTGCCTTGTTCACCCCCAATTCCTAATTGCGATCGGGAGAGAGTCGCGCCAGCTGATAATCTTTCGGGTGTTGCGCACGCCTGGCACCGATCTTATCTGCGACTCGATCTTCTCGCGCGGATTTAGACTGGTAGTTGGGAGACAGGAGGCATGGGGTGAGAACAAGAGGATTAGGAGATCCTAATGTTAGTACGGGCGTGTTATTGCTCCGGTGGTGGGGTAATCATTGCGTGCGAATATGTACCAAGAGGGATAGAAGGAGATTGAGACTCAAATTGGACAGGACACTTGAGCGAATGACAGGTGCTCTCTCGTTTATTTACCGGCGAAAGAATATGCAATTTGAGGAGAGTCGATCTCGAATCGACATCACTATTGACATCTATTTGGAGTGCTATCATTCGAAGGTAATGTACAATGGCAAAGGAAAGGTGTACCATAGAAACAGCTTACCTGCACTCTGACTTCAGGCAGATTGCATTTCGCCGCCAGCGCCTCTCTCGCGTACACATCCGGGTACTGGCACTCGGCGAAGGACTGGCAATTAGTTACATTATTAATTATATAATTTACCCCATTATTTGTTGGAACACTGCACATTCTGTGAAGGACTAATGGTCAGCATATTGTAAATGATGCATTTACCCTTCTCCCTTTTTGACAGGGGGGGGGGGGGGGCTTCCGTCGCTCGCAATCACATCTATGGACACCCATCAAGGCATTACCGAGGGGATTTGACCCGTATGAAATATGCCTGATGAAGGGGCCTAAGCATGGGGACAGCTCCCGCCCCCCCCCCCCCCCCCCCAAGAAAAGCTCCGCCCTCCCCCCCCCCCCCGGGCATTATCAAGCAACTAAAGCAATATGAGAGGGGAACGTTGGATAACGATCCTGCAATCTAAGTTATGGCTGATGCCCGGAAGCAGGGGATTACTGGAAGATTTGTCGAGGCCTTATCTGGCTAAGGTAGGTAATACTATTTCTGCAATCTAAGTTATGGCGGCGGACGCCCGTCTTACCGGGAAGATTTGGCAAGAAAGCTCTTTGAAAGCTGGCTTAGGTCGTGTTTACGCTAATATGGGATAAGAAGTTGGGTAATCATCTTACTGCAATCAAAGTTATGGCATGGGATGGCCGTCTTACTGGAGCTCAGGTGGTGTTAACGGTAAAATTCGCGAGGAAAAAGATACGTAATAATCACCCGGATCAGAATCTCAATCGGAGTTATGGCAGTCGGGACAACGGAAAGGCGCCTTACTCCGGGTTCAGCCCGCGGCTCACGGTAAGCCTGTACCGCTGCCCGGATTTAGTGGTATTTTAGCGTAATTTAACGCCAGCAGAAAAAGTCAGGTGCCGAGCCGGAGTGATTCCAGTAATAGGAGTGATGGATTTTCGGTACTGAGCAACCTTCCATACTTTGAAATGCAACAAATCAGTCGATTACGTAATAGGACAATCCTTGTCACTGATCCGAATAGCTTGCGAAATGAACGGTGCAACGAGCAATTTCAATGCTTCCCGATGCTTCGCTTCATATAAAAGTCTACTGTGAACGCTACAAATAAGGAAATTTGTAGCAAATGTGCCTGAAATAATCGCTTAGCTCACATCTTCGAGGTATCGGATCTGCTCGGAAGTGAAGGTCGTGCGATTCCTGTGAATATTTGGAGTTAGCATTCTGAATATCTCGAAACCTATTTTTATTGTAACTTGTACCAGAATAACATTATTCCCAATGGAATCTTTTTAATTGTACCTTTCCGTTTCACAATACAGCTGCTTCTGAAGCTGTAGCTTTTCATATTCTTTCTTTCCCAGTTCCTAACTCTCATTCGCTCTTTCGTTTTTAGAATATCTTTCAACAACGCGCCGTTTGCTATGAAAGATTACATCCTCAGGCCTGAGAAGGATCAGAAATTAGGCCGAGACTAAGGCCGGATAATCGCGCAAAAGTCGGGAGTTACTGGGGGATCGAACCTGGATGAAACCCTATCAGAAAGCATGCGGGATGTTCCGAGAAGCCAAATGCTCATCTCGTTCCGCATCGTAATTCAGAAATTTCGCATGACTCGTTCTCTAAACCATTCAATCCAAAACCTTATCGAAATAACAGTCCTCTGACCAAAGCAAGCCATTGGACTAGTGTAAATATAGTAGTGAACGAAAACAACGATGCAGGGTCCCGGCGCTGACCCAATCCAACTGCTAGTGCATAATTTTAACGTTTACTGTAAATTGGACTGCGTTTTAGACTAAGTTTTGATATAAAACAGGCGCAGAGCTAACAACCGTCTCTTCTTCTCCTCGATGAGATTGGATATCTGCTTGTTGCCAATGTCAGCAGGAGTGAGCACAGCTTGAGGCGCAGGCTCGTCGAAGGACACTGGAAAAAATTATCGATCAATGTCGACTATTCATTTCTCACAGCAAGATCTGATGAAAACACCAATAATCAAGTAGTGCATACGCTCGAAAATCACTTTTGGTACATCCTCTTCAGAGGATATTTTCGTGCCATCATCGGAAATGGGTATTCGCACGGAAATTGATGAGGCGTAGTGCTGAATCTTTCCGCATCTCCTATTTTTTCCAAGCAACACGACGCTAGGTGTCTGTGCTCTGCACAGACTGGAGATGACAACAGAACTGACACTGTAATTCGGCTTCGTTGTCCGCATTGTTCAAATGACTTGGTTTCAAGCAGACTCCAATCCCGTCAAAAGCCCTTTTGTCGTTACTAGCGCAAATTGTATTCTCACTAGTGATGCCAACCCGCTCTCATCAATTCGCGTGATATCTCGCGGGTCAGAGAAGTGAGAGAGCGTGCGAATTAAGGAGAGTACGTTCCGATTTGCCATCACTAACGAGAGGCTCGCTTCCAGGGCGGGCAGTTGTTCAAGTCCTGCAGGCATTCCAGAGCCAGTCCAGCCTCGGAGAACGTTCGCCTGGCAGGCAAACGGTGTTGATGGCTGCAATTTATACTGTGATTGTCATACTAATTTATGTTTAATTTATTCAATTTATAATTTATGTCATACTGGAATGCTTTACTAATAAACCGCTATTGGACTAATATATTCTCATAAAATGGCTCCGCATATGTATCTGCGCGCGTCATATCAACTGAAAACTTTTTTCGCTGTGGATCAGTGTGTTTTGTGGTATGGACGAATGACAAATATACTATGCATCGCTCGCTTCTCCAAGTGAAAAACTATACTAGAAACATAACCGAATCTCGATTTATCTCTACGTACCTGCGCACCCATTGTATGATACTGGAATGAAATAACATCGAAAATGCCATGACATCTTACCTAGGAATGTCGCATGGTCTAGATGCGACATTTCATGAAGAAAGAAAGAGCGTTCTTTGACTATTCCATCTAGCATCTAGCAAGGCGTCTCCAAATGTTATGCTATGTTTGTTTGTGTTTGATTGCAACTCATCAATGAACAACAAACCCATCAGAACGTGCAAACACGATAAGGTCTTCTGTTCAAACCCCTAACACTTCCGAGGGTCATAACAAACACGTTGAGGCATTGCCCGGGGCAACGGGATAAGCGAGAGGAAGTGAAGTGTTTGTGGTTGAAAGTAGGAATCGCGAATCTTCCTCAAAACTAGGAATTTCTCTGTTCGTTTGCTCACTCTTTTGGAGTTCTCACTAATAGGGCACTTTGAAAAGACGCATCCTATGACAGTCCAACTTCAGACGATGTGTATCTCACTCCATCTCGATTCAGCTGTCTCCCAAGAACTCTCGATCTCTTAGGCTTTTCCTCCTTCCTCATCTTTTATAATAAGTCTCTAGCTCTTCCCGAATCCTTAATATTGCGAGGAAATGGGGGCGAAATGTCATCGGGAGCCTCACGTGGTATTGAAGTCCTTTCGGTTTTCGACTCTCTTCATTCTGCACACTTTCTCGTTTATCTGACTGGCGAGATCGTGTGTAAAATCGAGAGAGGCAAAACCGAATCAACATCTCTATCACGTGGTATTGGTGGGGAGGGGTGCTATCACAAGCTGGAAAGCGGGGGCTTGAGGGGATTCCGAGAATCCGACGAAAAGGATCCCGCACTTTGAGTGGAAGCGAGAAACCCTAACAGCTTTCTGATAGAGAACGCGAAACTCGAACACGAATCTTAGGCGCTCCACGTGAGTTTCATCCATTGCGCAAAAATGCTTCGACCACGAAAAATGGTGATTTGAGCGAGTATTTCTGTTTTAATATAATAACAAATGATTCCTGGGCTTGGCCGAAAGCGAATATTTCCAAGGGAAACCACTGACCCTCCTCCATCCAGGCTCCTGTGTGATTCGAACGATGCAGTTCGGTGCTCGAGTGGCATTATGTTACGAAAAGCACGCATTTCCTGAAGAAAACAATTTTTCTCTCGAAATAGTCCCGTACGGGGGATAGACAAAGACTTGACATTTGTTGTATAGTAATTATAATATGAAGTAATTACCAACAGAATAGTAAACACACTAAGAGTCAAGTAATAAGTCTGTCTCAGCACAACACCCCCCTGGCTACTGTAAGTAGATTCGTCTAACGGCTCTTGTTGCCTGTTGCGTATACTCGTTGGTCCCACCACGATTTACCCTCCGTAACCACGCTGTACTACGGTAGGATGATTTCCCCGTCCCAAGTTGGCGTCATGTCATTCGAGTCTTGCTCCGGCCCGTCATGCGGCTAGTCCCCTTTCCCTGTTGATAAAGATAGTTGTAATATCACTCTCCCCTCGTCACCACACACTGCGGCGTTCACTCTCCACTCCACCACAAGGAATAATACATAACAACATTATTCTACTAGAGAACTACAATGCTTGGCAAAAGGTCACGGACTGGTGGCAGATGACTTATAAATGCTCAAACAGTAATTTTATCACAGAAAAGCGTGGAATGGCACTGTTTTTTCTTCCACATAATTGTGTTCCTAGAAGAAATACCAGAGGAATCTGCGGTGGGAAGCCAGTCGGGTCTTGCTGCTGCAGCTGCTGCAAGTCCTGCTGTGCGGCATGCCAGGCGGGTGGCATGCACGGTTGCCCTGCGGATAGGTGAAAGTAAGGGGTGCAACCAGACTTGGGCTTCTGGTTAGGGCTGTCAGAGCGAAGAGCTCGTCTCTTCATTCTGCACACTCTCTAGACCGCTCTCTAGACAGGAGAGAGTCTTCACTCTAACAGCCCTACTCCAGGTTCAGGAATGCTAGTGACAGATTTTTCCCAAAGTGAGCCAACTTTTCAACAACTGGCGTTTCGAAAAGCTTCTGAGATTTCCGATCGTCTCCTTATTCAGCTTCTACAATAATATCAGCTGATGCCTACAGGTATTACTGCCTGCAGATGGACGATAACCTATCAACAAGCTGCTAGTGGTGTGCAGGAGATGGCAAGACCAGTGTCTGCCAACGACCAGCGATCAATAAACTACTTTGCAACGTAAATATGATTTCGGTAGATTTGACAACGATAAGCAATCGTCTGCAGTACACATAGGGAGCCTCTTCTCCCACAAGCACAGTTATCACATATGTTCGAGACAATTCTGAGCCCAACAAGAAACGAAAATAAGAAAAATTGTAAGAGAATATTTTTTAAAAATGCGCAAACCTGTCGAAGTGCTGGGCATCATCTGCCCTCCTCCTCCTCCTCCGCCAATTATTCCTCCTCCCATCCCGGTCCCATTGTGATGCAGCATGTGCAGCATCGACAGGTCCTGGCCGGGGAAGTACGGCCACGAGGTGTCCGCCATCCTGCAAGAGATTGCGATGGTTAATGTATTTAACATTTGCGAGATGATAGCACCGTTCATAATCATACAAAAAAAATGTTGCGCATTAACCGATCAGAAACGCGCATTATCCAAGCGACGAAAGATTCAAGGGGTTGAGTTCAGAAACGCCTACTTGTACCTGTACATTCATGACTGATTACATAGAAATCAACCAGAAGTTGGATCACTCGAACAGAGTGGACGGGGGGGGGGGTGAGAGATTCCCCGGAGGGTTATCCGGTCTACTTATAACTTATTCTGTGGGCTCTATCAGCTGGCGGCTGAGCTGGATGAGTCGGGCGACTGTGAAGATGCAATTGCCCAAGAGTCTGCAGCTCATAGGGTTTTGAATATTATAAAACACGTTGCCTGATCCGTTTAGACTTAAATAAACAATCAAACAAGTTGTTTCAATGGGAAATGCAACGCGATTAGGAGCGTGTCGAATGTTTTGCTAGTTAACGAATGATAAAACCCAGCCTGAAACACAGCATGTGATTCATAATGCTCAATTTTCCCTTGAGACTAATTACGCGAGAAACAGCACGGTCAGTCCTATCTGAAAATCGTGCAAGAGCATTACAAAAACATGAAATGGAGAGGAAACAGAAGTCATATTCCGCATCGATCGAGAGTGACATTCGATCTCCCCCCCCCCACACGACAACTTGTGGCGGCTAGATAGAGATGAGATCGTGAAGAGGAGGGGCGGGGCCTCGGGGAAATAAGGGAAGCGCTTATCTTCTCTGGATGAGGGGAAGGATAGGTAATCTTGTGCAGGACCCATTAGACTGGAGAGAATGGCCTAGTGAGGTGACAGCGTGCCGGAATCTTGGCGGATTCCACTAGATTCATAGGAAAGACGATTGGGCGCAGATCATCTGGGCAGATAAAACGAATCATCCGTTGAGATTTAGACAAAGCTAGAACTGTTCGCGCTGGAGATTTCATGGAATGAGTGCGAATGTTTCTCAGGGATTACGGTATGATGTAAGAGTAATGTAGGGGATCCCGAGCAGAAGTTCTGGGATACGGAATATTATGATATTGAAGTACTGTAGTGGATACGGTAGTTCAGGGTTTACTGTAGTTTTTTTTTGTTGTGATATGCAGGTACTGGTTACGGTAGTCAGACTTCCTTGTTTGCTGTGGAAGGACGAGTAGCGAGGGAAAGAAGAAGAGAAGCCCGTGTGCTTGCAATCAGTTTCTCGAATCGCGACGCCCTCTTATGATAAGACTCTTATCATCATTTCTCATTTTCCCCTCCTTCTCCCTCCTTCTCATGTCCATGTGCGGATTCTGGATGCCGGCTTGAAAACTAATGAGGCTTCCATCCTCTCGATTCTTGGGCTCCCTCAAAACAACGAGAAAACCGAACTTCTGGAAGCTACGAAATATCCTTTGCCAGAGATTTGAGGCGAGATTCACACTTGACATTAACACTTGAGAGCTTCTATCTCATGACCGAGACCTACGAAACGGAAGGGAAGTGCACCTTGTTCTTCAATTCAATATAACTAAAACATGGTTCATAAAAGGAAATATAAAGAGAAACCGCCTATATAATCAAAAAAAAGTACTTCCAAAAGTAAGCGTGTTGAGCTTTGTTGGAATGAACGATCCTCATTTTTTGAACAGCTTCTGAACCGGTCGAGTGACGAAAGAGTGTGCCGTTTCTATATTTTCATGATCGAAAACAAGATCCGTATGTTTCCAAGAAACACACAAGGAAATGTTGCGGATCTTCACGGAAAACGTAGATTTGTTCGCATTTCAGAGAGTTGTTTGAACAAACAGCGTTCAATACAACGCATTTGTTATGCAGTGATATTGTTTCAGTTCCCCTGAATCTGTTTGAAAAGCGCACAGGAAAAAAACAAGGATACTGACTCATACATTGCCAATTATACATATCACTGAGCTAAGGAAGTTCTAGGAACAAATCCCGGTTCTGCGAAACTCGACGCCTTTTATAAGCCAAATAGCAGACAATCGGCTACCTTTACCAGATGATAACTCACCGAAAAAAAATGCTAAATGCCGGAAATGATGATATTCCAGGCAATTTCGCATTATTATCCGTGATATTTGTATGCCTTTGAACGACCCTTGTACGATCGTGTTTATTCGACTGTAAACTTTATGCGTGCTTTCGTGACGAATGTATTATGGCATAAAAATATTTTTTCTGGGCCTATTTCTGGCGCAAGAAGCGCAGTAAACACGTGATAAAAAGGGAAGACTTACGCAATCACGACGAGTAGTTACGTAGCCTTCGATCATCGCCGAAGACGAGCGGTTCCTCACACTGGACTCTCCTCAATTCGCTTGCTCTCTCGCCGTTCGGAGAAAAAAGAGAACACACGAGATGAGGAGAGTCAGAAGCTAGGTTCCACCATCATCAACCAATTTTCATCATCTACAATAGAATGTGTGATCTCACATTTCGGAATGAATTGTCTACGTTTTATTGAAAGCACGGAGACCGATTTGATGCAAATACAGGAAAATCGTCATGATCATAAATTCACATGAAACACTTGCATATTCAGGGAAACGCTCACGTATTGTTTACTACACATCTCACACTACAAATTTACGACACATCATTGAACGTCTTGTTGGGCGCATATCATAATCGTAATTTCTCTTGAAAATGCTGAACTAATGCGACCAACCACGATGTGAACCTTGCTGGAAGAATCATGCTAAATTCCACCGGATTATCTGGAATAAGATCATGCGGATAGAGCATATCATCTAGCATAAGCACCGGGAAATCTTGGAACAAATGTCGACATACAACTGCAGAAAAAATACACAAACAAATTGCATCCGATGCCTGAGCTCGGGAGTTCATCGAGATATTGTGTTGCTCAAATGCACATTTAGCCATTGATCGAAACCTTCATGAGTCGAAAATCATCCAGGTATTAAAAAATTGCACTTGAACGTGTTTTCAAAGAATATGTAGTTCATACTTCAGCAATGGTTTCTTTTGGACCTTAAAAGCCGAGTGGATCGAAACATCCCCAAGACTCGGTAATCTGGGAAAAGCAAGGAAGCCATAGTGCCGATTTCAACCTCCTTTTGACTATCAGAAGGTTACGCAAGGCTATCTTCAATCGCCAGAACATTTGATCAACTAGATTGATGGCCCTACGTAGGAAAACATCAAATCTCCAACGTAAGCACGTTGATTGGCGATGTGACCAACCGCTACGACACTAGTTCCCGTTCGAGCTTAGAAGATCTGCTTTGCTTTATTTTGTGAAACCGCATGGTGGCTCATTTCATCAATCAGATTTGACTGAGCATGAATGTCTCAGTCAATTTGCTTCCTCGTCCAGTTAGAATGGGCTTCGCATATGTCCCATAAGTCAATATGCCGAGTTCCGCATTCGTAAGCTCTCGCGATCCATAAATCTGCAAATCTTCAGAGGCCAATAACTAAATCTATGAATTCGCGAAGCGCCAAAAATCAGCCTGCCATTTTGCAGTGATCTCAGTGGAGAATTTCATACGACACACGAACAATTCAAAGCTACCGTAATTCAAAGCTACAATAATTCAAAGCTACAGTAATCCGAGATGCGTCGACTATGGAAACCAAAAATAGGATTTGATCAGTGTGATGGGGTAAGAGAAAAAGCGTTGCGTAAGCGCGTTGATTGGATATGACCAGCATGCCGGTTCCAGCTTAGCCGACGATATTTACCCCCATAGGAGCGTCACACTCGGCATACTACTGTCTTGCACATCTTCTCATAATAACAGGATCCGCTATTTGTATGAATACAAATCAAAGATTGAAAATACTCAAAGTTTAATTGGATACTTGTTCAACTATCTTCTCTTTGGTTTTCGTATCCGACAGAATCATGGATGAATATGGTGCAGCAAGATGTATCATAGCAAAACGAAAAACGTGGTATGATGAACCGAGAAAAGTATTTGATTTTCCAGCAACTCTGTTATTTGAATCTGAGAAACAGGGATGATCGAAATCATCAACACATGGTAATCTGTGAAAATACAAATTGTCAGTTTCATTTCCTTACACAAGATAAGAAACATCACACTTAGTCCCTCAAAGAACCATGCTCGCTGCTCCGGCTCAAATTCATAAATCTTAAAATCCTTCTAATCCTGGATAGTTGGATGTCTGAATCCTCTACTCGGATCCCATAACCCGCTGATCTCTGAAATCACTGAATGCACAATTGCCATGAATCGAGTACCATGCTAGTTATCGGCATATTATTTTTTTTCTTCGAAAGTGCACCGCAGAAGGCAACAAATATCTCGTCACGTGAAACGATTCCTTTGCGGATATCGAAAATAGGTTTGCATCAGCTCGATGGGGCTGAGAAAAAGCGCATTGCGCAAGCTGCTATGACCTCATCTACTTGTCCACTTTATCTGAAGAGAAAAAGAGCGGATTTTCCCGTAAATCTTACTTCCTCAAACTGTTTTTTTTGAAAACTTGGGGCTTCTTCTGAAACTTTCATGCAAAGAGCGACATACCTTTGCAAATCGCAAAGCTTGATCCATCTGAACCTTAGAAATCCTTGACAATCCGGGTTGAATTTATGGATCGAAATCGGGTCCAAATACGCTGGTCAAGTCGAAATTTCTCCGTCCAAATCCTCTCAGAATTCGAGGAATCTGTACATGGTCCGGAATTCAACAACAACACAATCTCTGCGAGACGGGGATGATGCTATTCATCCGGCTCAAGACGTCCGTTGGTTTTAATTTTGACTGGGGTCCGAAATTGTTGTGATTTCATCGGCGATGAAGCAACGATGTTCCGTGCTTAAAATAGAGCTCAAACAACAAATGGAAAATAAGGAAAGGACATTGAGTCGATGTAAAGAGATGCTGATAAATTTTTCTCCATTCTCTTCTAGGTCGGTTGTGATATGATGATCCACGAAATCTGAAAGGATTAGGACGGAAAATTCTCTACTAGACTAGTGTATTTGGACCCGATTTCGATCCAAAAATTAAATCCTGAGTGTAAAGGCTTTGAAGGTCAGGTGTGTTAGTTTGTGAGACATCGAAAGGATTGGGAGAACGATTTATCTTATAATTAGGGGCTTCCGCATACGCAACAGATGAGCTTGCCGGAGGGAGAGCCGTAACTTGGAAATCGAGATGAAAACAGGAAGACATCACGTTGAGAGATCGCGAGCTAGATGAAGTCTACAAAACGATTTCATTAAAAAATTGCTTGTTCATAGAAAATTATTAACAACATCTCTGGGATTGCTTCGAAAATATTGAGAACACCGATCTTTATTGTTAGCTATCAAAACTAGATTTAATTTCGAATATGTTTCACATGTCCTTCACCTTGGCGTCAAATATGCAATCATAATTCCTCTTTGGATTTTCTTAGACTTAAAAGTTCAGAAAAATATAGATTCACCCCATATATTCCTCCACCATGATGTTCTGATTCAATTTTGATGCGAATTCGGCTGTTTTCGCTGATTTTCTTGTACTTTTAGGAGGAATGACGAATACGAAGTCGATAGGGTCGATGTGACGCTTAATTCAGCCGTATGAAACACACTTAGTACAAGCAATAATGGATTAAATTTCAATGCATTTCTTTCAAAAGTTCACAGAAGCTTTTTTGTAAAGAAATATAAAACATATTCTAAATTCGACAACGCATAAAAGGAGAAACAAAATAGAGAAAACTCACCACATATGATCGTGGAATCACGGGTGAATTATTGATGGCGATCAAAAAGTAGAGAAAAGCGGGTAGGAAAATTAATGCGCCAACGAGGATTTTGGAGTGAGTTTCCATCTCTGGTTAGCCTCTTCGAGAGACGTGAAAGGAGTGAAATGCAGAGGGAAGACAGCTGTCAAGCGCAGATTTGCTCGTCTGTTGTTCTGGTTTTTCGCTTATAATTAGGATAAGCACTTCTCAGTATTATCATTCATTGCTGGTCCGGGTCTTCGTGCGATATAGTTTATCCAGGTGCATCATTTCTGTGGGTAACTCCCAATCGATCATTGATCAGTTGCTTTGTGATCGAAGTTCAATTGTTGTTGAATAGGTTGGCGTCGTGTCGCAAAAACAGAAATGTGACTCCCGAAATTATGGAAATCCAACTGTTTTCAGTGTCAGAATTTGGCCATTCATAGCCTGATTCGAGCATCACGCGGGATTGGACGAACATGAGCACGTTGACTTGGCCTGCCCGCACGATATCCGCGGAAACTATGCCAAGATTCACATACCAGTCAACCACTGAGACCGGATCGAGACCGGTCTCTCCTCAATTCGCTTGTGAAATAACGAAATGGAAAATCTAAGGGAAAAAACGATTTTTTGTCTTCCAAGCGCTTAAAAAAATTTTTTCTGAAGAATCTGATTATACGTCGCAAATGGGCGAAGAAGCAACTCTATTTCGTGCTTGAAACGGTGCAATAATTATGATAAATTGTGTCTATCCCGAATGGTTGAGAAAATATGATTTTTCGACCATTTTACCTTGTAATTCACTATTCTCCCTCCGGGGCAGTAACCACAAATAAGTGACCGTTTGTTAAATACGGGACCAAGACCCTCCTAGTACCCGAGTATGAGCTTGTAGTTCTCATTGCTAGCGCAACGGTTCCGGGGGGTCGTCCAAAATAACCGATCTGCTCTCTTAAGGGGGTCGATTTCATGCAATCTCTCAGAATACACGTGTTATCAGAATCGCCTGTTATCGACGTCTTAGCCTCTTATTTCTTTGTTGCATCAACCAGTAAAGTACGAGGAAGCCCCCTAATTGTGAGATAAATCGTTTCCTCCATCCTTTCGATGTCTCACAAACTAATACACCTGAACCTTCGAAACCTTTGAAACTTCCGGTTGAATTTCTGGATCGAAATCGGGTCCAAATACGCAAGTCGAGTAGAAATTTTTAAAAAAAATCCTTTCCGAATTCACATATCATCACATCTTAAACGACCTAGAAGAGAATGCAGAAAAAAATTCTTTTCCATATTTTCCATCCGTTTTTATTGCACCGTTTCAAGCACGAAATAGAGTTGCTTCTTCGCCCATTTGCGACGTATAATTCGAAGGTTCAGGTGTATTAGTTTGTGAGACATCGAAAGGATGGAGGAAACGATTTATCTCACAATTAGGGGGCTTCCTCGTACTTTACTGGTTGATGCAACAAAGAAATAAGAGGCTAAGACGTCGATAACAGGCGATTCTGATAACACGTGTATTCTGAGAGATTGCATGAAATCGACCCCCTTAAGAGAGCAGATCGGTTATTTTGGACGACCCCCCGGAACCGTTGCGCTAGCAATGAGAACTACAAGCTCATACTCGGGTACTAGGAGGGTCTTGGTCCCGTATTTAACAAACGGTCACTTATTTGTGGTTACTGCCCCGGAGGGAGAATAGTGAATTACAAGGTAAAATGGTCGAAAAATCATATTTTCTCAACCATTCGGGATAGACACAATTTATCATAATTATTGCACCGTTTCAAGCACGAAATAGAGTTGCTTCTTCGCCCATTTGCGACGTATAATCAGATTCTTCAGAAAAAATTTTTTTAAGCGCTTGGAAGACAAAAAATCGTTTTTTCCCTTAGATTTTCCATTTCGTTATTTCACAAGCGAATTGAGGAGAGACCGGTCTCGATCCGGTCTCAGTGGTTGACTGGTATGTGAATCTTGGCATAGTTTCCGCGGATATCGTGCGGGCAGGCCAAGTCAACGTGCTCATGTTCGTCCAATCCCGCGTGATGCTCGAATCAGGCTATGAATGGCCAAATTCTGACACTGAAAACAGTTGGATTTCCATAATTTCGGGAGTCACATTTCTGTTTTTGCGACACGACGCCAACCTATTCAACAACAATTGAACTTCGATCACAAAGCAACTGATCAATGATCGATTGGGAGTTACCCACAGAAATGATGCACCTGGATAAACTATATCGCACGAAGACCCGGACCAGCAATGAATGATAATACTGAGAAGTGCTTATCCTAATTATAAGCGAAAAACCAGAACAACAGACGAGCAAATCTGCGCTTGACAGCTGTCTTCCCTCTGCATTTCACTCCTTTCACGTCTCTCGAAGAGGCTAACCAGAGATGGAAACTCACTCCAAAATCCTCGTTGGCGCATTAATTTTCCTACCCGCTTTTCTCTACTTTTTGATCGCCATCAATAATTCACCCGTGATTCCACGATCATATGTGGTGAGTTTTCTCTATTTTGTTTCTCCTTTTATGCGTTGTCGAATTTAGAATATGTTTTATATTTCTTTACAAAAAAGCTTCTGTGAACTTTTGAAAGAAATGCATTGAAATTTAATCCATTATTGCTTGTACTAAGTGTGTTTCATACGGCTGAATTAAGCGTCACATCGACCCTATCGACTTCGTATTCGTCATTCCTCCTAAAAGTACAAGAAAATCAGCGAAAACAGCCGAATTCGCATCAAAATTGAATCAGAACATCATGGTGGAGGAATATATGGGGTGAATCTATATTTTTCTGAACTTTTAAGTCTAAGAAAATCCAAAGAGGAATTATGATTGCATATTTGACGCCAAGGTGAAGGACATGTGAAACATATTCGAAATTAAATCTAGTTTTGATAGCTAACAATAAAGATCGGTGTTCTCAATATTTTCGAAGCAATCCCAGAGATGTTGTTAATAATTTTCTATGAACAAGCAATTTTTTAATGAAATCGTTTTGTAGACTTCATCTAGCTCGCGATCTCTCAACGTGATGTCTTCCTGTTTTCATCTCGATTTCCAAGTTACGGCTCTCCCTCCGGCAAGCTCATCTGTTGCGTATGCGGAAGCCCCTAATTATAAGATAAATCGTTCTCCCAATCCTTTCGATGTCTCACAAACTAACACACCTGACCTTCAAAGCCTTTACACTCAGGATTTAATTTTTGGATCGAAATCGGGTCCAAATACACTAGTCTAGTAGAGAATTTTCCGTCCTAATCCTTTCAGATTTCGTGGATCATCATATCACAACCGACCTAGAAGAGAATGGAGAAAAATTTATCAGCATCTCTTTACATCGACTCAATGTCCTTTCCTTATTTTCCATTTGTTGTTTGAGCTCTATTTTAAGCACGGAACATCGTTGCTTCATCGCCGATGAAATCACAACAATTTCGGACCCCAGTCAAAATTAAAACCAACGGACGTCTTGAGCCGGATGAATAGCATCATCCCCGTCTCGCAGAGATTGTGTTGTTGTTGAATTCCGGACCATGTACAGATTCCTCGAATTCTGAGAGGATTTGGACGGAGAAATTTCGACTTGACCAGCGTATTTGGACCCGATTTCGATCCATAAATTCAACCCGGATTGTCAAGGATTTCTAAGGTTCAGATGGATCAAGCTTTGCGATTTGCAAAGGTATGTCGCTCTTTGCATGAAAGTTTCAGAAGAAGCCCCAAGTTTTCAAAAAAAACAGTTTGAGGAAGTAAGATTTACGGGAAAATCCGCTCTTTTTCTCTTCAGATAAAGTGGACAAGTAGATGAGGTCATAGCAGCTTGCGCAATGCGCTTTTTCTCAGCCCCATCGAGCTGATGCAAACCTATTTTCGATATCCGCAAAGGAATCGTTTCACGTGACGAGATATTTGTTGCCTTCTGCGGTGCACTTTCGAAGAAAAAAAATAATATGCCGATAACTAGCATGGTACTCGATTCATGGCAATTGTGCATTCAGTGATTTCAGAGATCAGCGGGTTATGGGATCCGAGTAGAGGATTCAGACATCCAACTATCCAGGATTAGAAGGATTTTAAGATTTATGAATTTGAGCCGGAGCAGCGAGCATGGTTCTTTGAGGGACTAAGTGTGATGTTTCTTATCTTGTGTAAGGAAATGAAACTGACAATTTGTATTTTCACAGATTACCATGTGTTGATGATTTCGATCATCCCTGTTTCTCAGATTCAAATAACAGAGTTGCTGGAAAATCAAATACTTTTCTCGGTTCATCATACCACGTTTTTCGTTTTGCTATGATACATCTTGCTGCACCATATTCATCCATGATTCTGTCGGATACGAAAACCAAAGAGAAGATAGTTGAACAAGTATCCAATTAAACTTTGAGTATTTTCAATCTTTGATTTGTATTCATACAAATAGCGGATCCTGTTATTATGAGAAGATGTGCAAGACAGTAGTATGCCGAGTGTGACGCTCCTATGGGGGTAAATATCGTCGGCTAAGCTGGAACCGGAATGCTGGTCATATCCAATCAACGCGCTTACGCAACGCTTTTTCTCTTACCCCATCACACTGATCAAATCCTATTTTTGGTTTCCATAGTCGACGCATCTCGGATTACTGTAGCTTTGAATTATTGTAGCTTTGAATTACGGTAGCTTTGAATTGTTCGTGTGTCGTATGAAATTCTCCACTGAGATCACTGCAAAATGGCAGGCTGATTTTTGGCGCTTCGCGAATTCTTAGATTTAGTTATTGGCCTCTGAAGATTTGCAGATTTATGGATCGCGAGAGCTTACGAATGCGGAACTCGGCATATTGACTTATGGGACATATGCGAAGCCCATTCTAACTGGACGAGGAAGCAAATTGACTGAGACATTCATGCTCAGTCAAATCTGATTGATGAAATGAGCCACCATGCGGTTTCACAAAATAAAGCAAAGCAGATCTTCTAAGCTCGAACGGGAACTAGTGTCGTAGCGGTTGGTCACATCGCCAATCAACGTGCTTACGTTGGAGATTTGATGTTTTCCTACGTAGGGCCATCAATCTAGTTGATCAAATGTTCTGGCGATTGAAGATAGCCTTGCGTAACCTTCTGACCCGAACCAGTAAATCTGAATTGGATGTGTGAGGTAGTGATGACAATCGGCAACCGACTCTTCTCATTTCGCGTGTTCTCTCGTTTCTCTGACGGTGAGAGATCACGTAAATTGGGAGGGTTGATGACGATTTCTCATCACTAGTGTGAGTTACGAACTGATTTCAAAAATATCGGAGCGATCGCTCACTCTCATGGAATCGCGATATGCAAATTTGGCTCTTTAGAGTCAAACAATAATATCTTTCGATTTACCTTATTGGCATTGTCCGCACAAAGAACTCACTTGCCAGGCCTTTTGGGACTTTAGGTCCAGCTCTTGTGTCAACCGCCTGCAATATTAATATTGTTGATGCTAAAGTGAGATACTAAACCTTGATATTTAAACTAATGTGAGATTCAAATGTTGTCACATCCGCTGGGGAGTGTCGAATAACTGCATACATAAATTCTCACCCGTTCGGCTTGTTGCACCTCGTTCAGCACCTCCATGATTTCATTTTCCTACAACGAGATTGTTTATCTTATTAATTTTATTATTATGTCGAAAACAGAAACGGAAAAAGAGTTCTCCCTGTTTTCGGAGTATCACCTAGTCATAATGTTCGAGAGGCTCTAGACGATCTCACGTGTCTCTCCCTTATTCTCTCTTCTCCCTCACCTTTCTCATTCCTTTCTAATAACCTATTTACGAGAGATTGGTTAACAATGAAACCTCATCCATATCGTTGCAAGTCCATGCTTCTGGATCGGAGTTCTGGATTCGTACGTAGAGAGCTTCTGCAATCTTGGACTTGCTGTGACCTACTGCTTGCTACCACAGCTGTTTGAACTAACTCAAATCCTTCGTCAAGGCGTTGATGGCGAAGGCCGATTCGAAAGCGACAGAAGCGACGAGAGGAGAAGGAGAAAACGACCTGATTCCATTGTCACCTGAAGAGAAGCGGGGTCAGTAGGGCGACGTCATTAGCGAGGTCAGAAGAAATATTCTATCGATCTCCTCTCTCTGAAGAAAATGCGCAGATAAAAGAAGCTGGTATCAGAACAATGGTAAAGCGTGAGTAAAACAATCTGATTAGGTTCCCAGGTGGAGTAAATAAGCAAGCAGATAGCTCTTTCTGAAACTGTTCAGAAAGAGCTGTGAGATGATGCTGAGAAGCGAATGTTGCTATGGCGGCTTAGGCCGCGTTATATAGGCACATTGTCGATGCGTAAACTCGAGATCACATGTGAAAAGATGTGGAAAACATGGTAACGAAAAAGCTTGCCGAGTCGAGATAGTATGCAGAACTGAGAGCTTAGCGTTGGTGTCGAAGTCGAATTTCAAGGAATGTTCTATGTTTTGGGTTGTTATTGGAGGCTTGGAAGCGGGGGTAGATCAGTTGTTTCGCTATCGAAATCGAATTCGGGGGTGGCATTACTGAAAACATGGCAGTATGACTCAAAATTTATTCATATCCGACTGTTTTCCTGCGTCAGTGTTTGATCATTTCCTGCTTGATTCGAAGATCAGATCCTTCGCCGACCACGAGCAAGTTGATTTGAAAATCTCCGATTGAGGACGAAAAAGGAGTCTTGAAAACAGTCCTAGCGACCAATATTTGTTAAATTGTTGCACATTTAGCTGTTTTAAAATTTGGCCATTATTTTGCGGAATTATTGATCTCAGACGGAGATGTTAAGGCAAAGTATTCGGCGAATCCTCTGAGTCAAGCAACTGTTCGACTAAATTCGAGAACAAAAAACAGTTGGATTAGCACAAATCCAACATTCTACGAGCCTATTCAACCACAGAAAACACCTCGAAATTCGATAACAAAGTAACTGATCAACCCCCGCTTTCAAGCATTTCAATAACAACCCCAAACAATGATCACGCCTGTAATAGCATGTACAAAAGAATCGATATTGTTCTCATCAATTCTAGCATTCAAGTCTTACAACAACAGTCTTTTCTCAACAATAACTTCTTAGAGCTCTCGAAGAACATTGTGAACTGTGTACGAATAAACAACAAGCAATTTCGATTCTCTGCCCGTCCAGATAGCATTTTGTGAAAAAAAATCCGCTCAGCTTCGTCAATTTCCCCCCGTTTTTACTGATAATATCATCGGGAATCGGGATCCGGAAAGTGATCCGTCGGCAACTAGACTTGCAATCTCCTGGCTTTAGCGAGGGGCTGTGACATAGGATCATCTGAGCGAAGTGTCAGGCATGCGCCACTTGCAACTTGCCACTTTTGTTAGTCTGCTGTTCACGAGCCTTCAAAAACGGCCAACGGAGGATGAATGATTCGAATAAAGCGACCTTTCACTTGCAAGTCGGGTGATCTACTACTGTGTTCCAATACAACGGCGCGTTTTTTCTGCATTCAACGACTACGAGAAGCTCAAATGCATTATTTCATAGGAGCTAGAAAGGCGGACGAGAAAATCTGCATTTGACAGTTGTCTTTCCTCTGCATCTCACTTATTTCACGCCTCGAGATGAACATTTATTCCTTGGTTCGAGAAAGCTCAACATCTTTATTGATGAGGCGATGGTTGATTGCACTGGTGTCGATTTGAAATCAATTCTCCTGAGACCACTAGCTCTCGCCGGTTAGAGAAACGAGAGATCATGTGAATTGAGGCGAGATCGGTCTCGATCCGGCCTCAGTAGTTGTATGGCATATGAATCGGGGCTGAATTGTTGTCGATTTCGTGCTACCAGGCCAAGTCAACGTGTTCGTCCAAGCCCGCGTGATGCTCGAATCAGGCGACGAATGGCCAAATTCTGACACTGAAAACAGCTGGATTTACATAATTACGGGACTCACGTTGCTGTTTTCGCGACACAACATCCACATATTCAGCTACAATTTAACTTCGAGAACAGATCAACTGACCAATCATCGATTGGGAGTTTCCCACATGAATGATCTACCTGGGTATACCACATCTTTCGAAGACCCGGACCAGCAATTAAAGATAAGACTGAGAAGTGTGTACCCGAATTATAAGCGAAAAAGCCAGAACAACAGACTAGCAAATCTGCGTTTGGCAGCTTTCCTCCCTCTTGCATTTCACTCATTTTACGTCTCTCGAAGAAGCTAACCAGAGATGGAAACACACTCGAAAATCCTCGTTGGCGCATTGATTTTCCTGCTCACTTTTCTCTACTTTCTAATCACCATTAACAATGCGCCAGTCATTCCACGATCGTACGTTGTGAGTCCTCTCTAACTTTAAGCACGTTTAGTTTAGCATTTGTGAAGTGGTGGAGCAAGAATTTTGATCACCATTTCTCGGATGAGTAGAAACAAAAATGACGAGATGAATTCCATTTATTATCAAGCATTCTCGCTACTAAGGTGATATCGTTACGAAGCATGACCACTACCAATGATTTTAGCGGCATATCGACCCTATCGACTTCGTATTCGTCATTCCTCCCAAAGGCTCGAGAAACACAGCGAAAGCAGTCGAATTCGCGTGCGAATTGAACCAGAACATCATGATGCAGGAGTATATGGGGTGAGATTGGTTTATTGTAAACAACATCATGAAGGCATTAGATTTGCCAGATCGATTCCAAAGTAAAGGACTGGTGAAGCATATTTGAAATTTATGGTCAAAATTGGAACATTTGAATTTTTAGCGTGCTCTCTTTTTTTCGAAAAACTAACCAGAAAATGAATAATTTAGTGCAATGATTTTGATGAAGTTATTTTGCAGACTTCATCTGGCTCGCGATCTCTCAACGTGATGTCATCTTGTTTTCATCTCGATTTCCAAGTCACCACCCTCCATTCCCGCAATCGCATATGTGGCCCGTCGCCTTATTTTCCGTAAAACAGGTGACAAGGTTGGTACAGTGATTTTCGGAAAACCTGCGAGAAGAGGTTCACGAGGGTGCTAATCATCATGGCAGACTTCATTTTGCACCAATTCGATCGGTAAAGCCGGGCTGCATCAGGTCTTCAAATCACGGTTTTGCAGTTTCTCAGGTTCCGTTGAACCAAATGCTGCCAAAATTCGATTGCGCATGAAATCGATCATGGGGATTCCAACCATGATATTCACATTCTCTCAAATATGCTAATTTTCTTTTTAAACTTTTAGAATATGAGGAGGTAGGGGGAGCCGATTTTTGAACAACGTTTTTTCGCTATCACCTATTTCATGCGCTTCATCACCATCGGGTGGGGAAATGAATGTGTTTCATTCACGGTTCGCCAAAAAAAGAGCGAATAGTGAATGAAACACATTCCATTCCTCACTAGACGCGTGAATTTTCTGGTGTGGAGTGAAAATAAAGTGCACACAACAGGTGATAGCGAAAAAACGTTGATTTCAAACCCTATACCATTTATACAAAAATTATCCTCTCGACGTGGCGCATCTGACTATTCTAAAATCGGCTTCCACTACCTCCTCATATTCGAAAAGTGCAGTTGAAAAAGAAAATTCGCATTTTTGAGATAATTTGAATATCATGGTTGGAATCCCCATGATCGATTTCATGCGCAATCGAATTTTGGCAGCATTTGGTTCAACGGAACCTGAGAAACTGCAAAACCGTGATTTGAAGCCCTGATGCAGCCCGGCTTTACCGATCGAATTGGTGCAAAATGAAGTCCGCCATGATGATTAACACCCTCGTAAACCTCTTCTCACAGGTTTTCGAAAAATCACTGTACCAACCATTGATTGAATTTAAGGCGACCGGCCTCATATGTTACAGAAGCCCCTAATTGTATGATGAATCGCTCTCCCCAATTCCTTTGATGACTCAAACAATAACACAGCCTGAACTTTCGAAACCTTTGAAACTCGGGGTTGCATTTCTGAATCGAAATCGGCTCCGTACACGGTAGTGGAAATATCTCGGTCCTTCAAGCATCACACTCTCCGCACGAATGCGCGAAAGTTGTTTTTCTAACTCAAAGCAAGGAATTCGAGAAGATATTTGAATAATATGGAAGGCCGATTTATTTCAGAAGAACTGACTTGGCAAAAAATTTATTATATTATAATATAATACAAATATTTGTTTATAAATAATAACTTTAATCGTCGTCGTGGGGTCAAACCAAGCCAACTCGGCGAACGGAGCGCTACCCGAGTAAAGCAGCGGGTGAACAAACACCAACACCGAATAATGTCCGAATTGTTAAGCAGCTAAACGTTCAAAAATACATTTAGTCGCTAGGACTGCTTTCATGACTCATTGTTCTTCTTTATCTGAGATTTTCAATCGTACGCATTAATGGTTGGCGAAGGCTCAGATGTTCGAATCAGGCAGGGAATGATCAAACACCAACACTGGAAAACTGTCGGAAATGCATTAATTTTGAGTCACAGTCTTTTTTCAGCGTAAACACCCCGCGAATTCCGACATCGAAAGCGAAACAACTGATCAACCCCCGCTTCCAAGCCATCCAATTACAATCCAAAACATAGAACATTCCTCAAAATTCGACATCGACCCCAACGCTAACCTCTCAGTCACCATCGTCAATATGCTGACCCTCTAGATTCTGCATACTATCTCGACACAGCATGCTTATTTCGGTGCCATGTTGTCCACATTTCCTCACTTGTGATCTCGAGTTTACGCAAAATCACATGCTTTGGAGTCATGAACAATGCGCATATAAATCTAGAGCTAATCCACGAGAGCTACTGGCAGCTAACAGCACACACTTTATTGGAAAATTTTTGAAATCTAAACTTGCGGCTTCCTTTTTTCCTTTGATGTACTTGTTTATCAATCACTAGTGATTTGAATTGTTTTACTTCTTTGTTCACATCAGCTCTTTCGTTTATGCGCGCTTTCTCGGTTGTCCGAGCGAGGAGAGAAATGGAAGAGAGTTAATATCATACACAAAAGGGAATCATTGCTGTCTATTTGAGCAGGAATATAGTTCTCAATTCGGAATAGCCCTCTCTTTTTCGCACCCTATTTTTGGCTTGTGAACTATAGTCTCATTCAGAAAAAACTCCCCGCTTCTCTTCAGGTAACAATGGCATCTGCTCGTCTTCTCCTCTTCGTCTTCTTCGCTTCTTTCGAATCCGTCATGGCCGACTTGTCGCATGATTTAAGTAGGTTCACCCAGCAGTTTTACCGATCTTCCATGTCCCACCCGGAAATGACAGCAGTTTTTTGATTTCCTATTCGTGTAGTCCAGAGAATTTCGGACACTAACTTTATTTTTCGGACCCTATCTTTTTTTATCGGACTCTAATCTTTTTTTCGGACCCTATCTTTTTTTATCGGACTCTAATCTTTTTTTCGGACCTTAATCTTTTTTTCGGACCCTAATCTTTTTTTTCTGACTCCATTTTTTTTCAAAGGCCCCCATTATTGGAACAGAGCCAATTAGCCTTACCTTAACGGAACACATGATGTGATGCCTCGCATTAGTACTAACGAGATCGTTATTCCAGGAACTTGGTAGAGGACACTCAGCAGACCTCAAGGGTGAGTTGCATGCGCTAATTCTATTAATCTGGACATTCCTCACATTTCGATTTCAGATAATCTGGGTGATATCGAGAAGACCTTAGGCGGAGTGAAGAACGCTTGCTTGAACAATAAAGTCAGATACATTCCCTGACTTTGTGGCCTAAAATCAGAAGCTATATGAGTAATTTGTATACAAATTGCACCTCTGCAATAATAATGTAGTATAAATAATTCTTTTTTTCAGGACAAACTCAATTCTATCATCGCTCAGCTCAAGGTTTTCTTTTATATGGATAGTTTTTGATTAGAAAGAACAGTTTTCATCCAATAGAGAGATTGAATTCAGATATAACTATTCCATATGTATTTTTATCTATAGACCTACGTCGCGGAGGACTCCAAGAAGCCGCTAAATCTGGAATGCTTCGGTGGCCGTGGCTGCTGGTAGATCAAGATACTGCCCCCGAAGATCGCTCTCCTCTTTCGACTTGTTGTTTCTCTCTCATATTTATTGATAAACACTTTTGCAATTAACAAAAATGATGCAAATATAATTGGAGAATATACCTCACTATGTTCGATCGTGGTAATACTTGTGCATGATTGATGGCGATCAAAATAGTAAAGCGGGAATGAAAAGCAACGCGCCAACAAAGATATTTGAGTGAATTGCCATCCGTGGTCAGCTTCTTCGAGACGTGAAATGGGTGAAATTCCGAGTGAGGAAACATGCCAAAAAAGCAGATTTTCTCGTCATATTCACTGTATTCACGCAACTGCGCATAATAATGGGGCTTCTTAGTTCTTTCTCAGCATTTATCTTGATTACAATAAAATATGTGCATTTATTGTGAGCAAATTTTTCAAAAGATTTTCGAAACAACTTTCTACGGAAAATAATTATCGTGGATCCGTATTTACCAGATTCGAATCGTTTCTTTAAAGAAATATATTGTAAATTTATGTAAGTCAACTTCTATGCAAATGGAAACGCGAAGTAGAAAGATATTGATGGTTTATGAGATTTCAACCTAGCCTTTTCAGCCAGAAAAGCCGGTTTTGTGATCACAGCACATGATCTCGCTGGTCATGGTCCGTTTGTGAGAAACAGATTTTTTTGGATGGCTCGAAAATGATGATCCATCAGTTGTTGTGTTATCGAATATCTTTTTTTTGTGTTATCGAATATCGAGGATTGTTTGATATTGTTCGATGGGCTTGAAAATGATGATTGATCAGTTGTTGTGTTACCGAATATATTTTTTGTGTTATCGAATATCGAAGAATGTTTGATATCATTCGATGGGCTTGAAAATGATGATTGATCAGTTGTTGTGTTATCGAATAACTTTTTTTTGTGTAATCGAATATCGAGGATTGTTTGATATTATCCGATGGGCTTGAAAATGATGATTGATCAGTTGTTGTGTTACCGAATATATTTTTTGTGTTATCGAATATCGAAGAATGTTTGATATCATTCGATGGGCTTGAAAATGATGATTGATCAGTTGTTGTGTTATCGAATAACTTTTTTTTGTGTTATCGAATATCGAGGATTGTTTGATATTATCAGATGGGCTTGAAAATGATGATTGATCAGTTGTTGTGTTATCGAATAACTTTTTTTTGTGTTATCGAATATCGAGGATTGTTTGATATTATCCGATGGGCTTGAAAATGATGATTGATCAGTTGTTGTGTTACCGAATATATTTTTTGTGTTATCGAATATCGAAGAATGTTTGATATCATTCGATGGGCTTGAAAATGATGATTGATCAGTTGTTGTGTTATCGAATATCTTTTTTTGTGTTATCGAATATCGAGGATTGTTTGATATTATCCGATGGGCTTGAAAATGATGATTGATCAGTTGTTGTGTTACCGAATATATTTTTTGTGTTATCGAATATCGAGGATTGTTTGATATTGTTCGATGGGCTTGAAAATGATGATTGATCAGTTGTTGTGTTATCGAATATATTTGTTGTCAGCGAATTCTCGAATGCGGGCCTTCAAAACAGCTGGATATGAATTAAAATTTGCTCGCCCGTGTCAGAGCAGAAATCAAAGTCCGATATTGTACATCGATAAGTTCCTTTGTTCCTTTGTTATCGATAACAAATGAACTGATCAGTGATAACAAATCGGCATCAGACTCTCCACAATTCGCACGCTCTCTCGTCAGTCAGAGACACGAGATAGTACGCGAAATGAGGAGTGCCCGGTGCCGAGTTGTCATCACTACAGCCGACGCTTCGGCAATGCGCTTCTTCTCTCAATTTTCCATGCTATCTCGGATGTTTTCGGGGCAGTGTTTTCGCTGTTTCCTCCATGTGATTTTGAATTCATTTTGGTAGCGCATCAACTATCTTCCTATAAAAGAAGACTAATCCTCCCGAGCCACAGTTCACCATCAACTCTAGCATTCTGTGCGATTGTAGAAGCATAGTTCCAAGCCTAATGCATACTCTTCGAATTTACTTCCCTTGTTCCTTTACTCTTCAGCAGTTGGTCGCAAACACTATTCGTCTCGTTGAACCTATTTTGATATACATACAAGGCAACTATGTTCTATTGATTTTTAAAACCGGTTAAAACCGGTCGTGCTAAAAACGGTTAAAAACGGTAAAAACGGTTAAAACCGGTCGTGCTTGTGGTTGTACCGACTACTTGTCACCGAGCCAGGTAGTCGCTCGATCAAGTCACCAAGCCTCAATCAATCTTCTCGACGGAAACGGCCTCAGCTGGTCAGGCTACACAACAAGATTAAGAATATAAATGACTGAGATCGTTCATGTTTATATTTTGAAACGTTTTTTTAAAGAAGTGGATTTTTAATTGTGTAAATCGAATACGTCTTTGTAGATCCTGGTTTGACCTGGAGTGAATGGATTATCGTCATTTGCATTCATGAAAAGATTGGTGATTATTAATGACAGGAAGGCCGGAATAATTAATGTCGAGTGTGTCATAGCTCTGAAATCCGATGCATGAATCATAACTCATTCTGCAATCGAATCGCATTCGAACTCATTCAGATGTTAAACAATCTCGGATCTCTCTACCTGCGTGATCTTGCCACGTATCTAGCAATATCCCGTCCCCAATGGGAAGTCGCTAGTGATGCCAAATCGGCATCGACTCTCCTCATTTTGCGTTATCTCTCGTCAGTCAGAGGTGAGAGAGCACGCGACTCGAGGACAGTCGGACATCGATTTATTATCACTAGTAGGTGCCTCGGTGAGGCGGAGGCGGTCCCGCGATGCAACTATTTTGCACAAACGATACTGAAAATTTATACATTCTGCCCCACTTCGCCCCCGTCCCCTGCGAGTGTATGCTCCCGAGGTCACTCCACTCGTTCTTGTGACAGTTCTTCTCATTCACCCCATCATTTCCCCCAATTCCTGCCCCCTTTTTTGACTCATAAATCAACATAGAATCGAAAAAGTGGCGAGTGACTATCGCGTTTTGATGGCGGTTGCTGACCTCGAATTGGTTTTTTTGCCCTGGCACAGCGTGCCAAAAAGCGAAAGTCCTTTGTTCTTCGCGGCGCTGGCCCATTATGAAACATATCCAATTCTTCACATTCTGATCCATCAGAGCGGTCGGAATAGAGTGAATTAGTGGGATGGAAAGATAGAAGTACATATTAGTTTGATGAAATAATACATACTACAGTGTGAGCGTTTGTTATGAGATGCTCCTGAATCATTTTAAAACTTTTCTGACAGCACTGCAAGCCTCTTCAAGATTTTCCGTTTTTCGCTTTTTTCTAACCGAGTTTCCGAGGAGCTCAATGAATGAAACACCCCTTCCATTATATAATTCTCAAAGATCTCGAATAGAAAAATGAAATTCAAAATTCCGAACTGGAGGAAATGTGGGGCTGGTCATCAGGATTCAGAAAATAATAATGGAATGGGTGTTTCCTTCATTGAGCTCCTTGGAAACTCGGCTAGAAAATGGCGAAAATCGGAAAATCTTGAAGAGGCTCGTTCTGCTACCAGAAAATTCTCCAAATGTTTCAGAAGCATCTTGGCACATCACCGAATTATACATACATTTTTATCCAGGTCGCAGGTTATACAATGGGGGTCATACAGTAAAAAGACAAAGAAACGAAAGGAATCAATAATCTTCTTCACTTGTAATCTTCGAATCGTAGTCTCCTCCTCTCCTCGCTAGGCGGGGTCTGGATGCGCCGTTCTCTCTTTCCACAGTTCTCGATTGAGTGTGTGTCTCTCAGTTAATCCTTTGAGTGCAAAGTCTTGCCTAATGCATCTCATCCATGTCATCTTTGGCCTTCCCACTTGCCGGCTTCCGGGCAGTTGATACACTTGGATCTTTCTGCATGGGTGATCTCGGTCTCTCCTCTTCATGTGACCATACCATCTCAATTTCTTCTCCCTCACTCTCTCTACTATTGGTGCGATGCCGAGCATCTCCCTCACACGTTCATTCCGCACTCGATCTCTCATACGGACTCGACAAATCCATCGAGCCATTTTCATATCTGCCACACTCAATCGATCCTCCAATGCAACGGTCAATGCCCAGTTCTCACTTCCAAACATCAGGGCTGGTCGGAATATCGTCCTGTATGCCTTTCCTTTCAATCTCATTCTCACTCTCTTATCATGCAATAATCCCGCGCAAGCATTAAACTTCGCCCATCCACATCTTATTCTGTTGCTCACATCTCTTTCTGATCCGCCATTCTCATCGACCATCGATCCCAAATACCGGAATTCCCTCACGTTCTCGATCGGGTCTCCATTCACATCTGGGAGGGGCGACATTTCCGCAACGACATTTCCGCAAATGGGCATATTCGACAATTCCGCAAAAGACATTTCCGCAAATTTATTTTTTCCGCAAACGACATTTCCGCAAATTGGCATTTGCGACAATTCCGCAAACGACATTTCCGCAACTGATTTTTTTTTCCGCAAACGACATTTCCGCAACTCGACCAAAACTTTTTTTCACAGACCTCAGTCTTTTTTTCTTGCTTTTCTTTTTTCATATCCTTTCTCGTGTTTAGTGTCGCCATTGCATCTAGTTTACACTAAACACGAGAAAGGATATGAAAAACGAAAAGAAAGAAAAAAAGACTGCGGTCTGTGAAAAAATGGAAAGATTACGGTAGTTGAAGTTTGGAGTTGCGGAAATGTTGTTTGCGGAAAAAAATAAATTTGCGGAAATGTCTTTTGCGGAATTGTCGAATATGCCCATTTGCGGAAATGTCGTTGCGGAAATGTCGCCCCTCCCAGATGTGAATGGAGACCCGATCGAGAACGTGAGGGAATTCCGGTATTTGGGATCGATGGTCGATGAGAATGGCGGATCAGAAAGAGATGTGAGCAACAGAATAAGATGTGGATGGGCGAAGTTTAATGCTTGCGCGGGATTATTGCATGATAAGAGAGTGAGAATGAGATTGAAAGGAAAGGCATACAGGACGATATTCCGACCAGCCCTGATGTTTGGAAGTGAGAACTGGGCATTGACCGTTGCATTGGAGGATCGATTGAGTGTGGCAGATATGAAAATGGCTCGATGGATTTGTCGAGTCCGTATGAGAGATCGAGTGCGGAATGAACGTGTGAGGGAGATGCTCGGCATCGCAGCAATAGTAGAGAGAGTGAGGGAGAAGAAATTGAGATGGTATGGTCACATGAAGAGGAGAGACCGAGATCACCCATGCAGAAAGATCCAAGTGTATCAACTGCCCGGAAGCCGGCCAGTGGGAAGGCCAAAGATGACATGGATGAGATGCATTAGGCAAGACTTTGCACTCAAATGATTAACTGAGAGACACACACTCAATCGAGAACTGTGGAAAGAGAGAACGGCGCATCCAGACCCCGCCTAGCGAGGAGAGGAGGAGACTACGATTCGAAGATTGTGTTTAGTGTAAACTAGATGCAATGGCGACACTAAACACGAGAAAGGATATGAAAAAAGAAAAGAAAGAAAAAAAGACTGAGGTCTATGAAAAAATGGAAAGATTACGGTAGTTGTAGTTTGGAGTTGCGGAAATGTCGTTTTGGTCGAGTTGCGGAAATGTCGTTTGCGGAAAAAAATCAGTTGCGGAAATGTCGTTTGCGGAAAAAAATTAATTTGCAGAAATGTCGTATGCGGAAATATCGCTTGCGGAAATGTCGTTTGCGGAAAAATATCCATTTGCGGAAATGTCGTTTGCGGAATTGTCACCCCTCCTCCATTTCCTCCACCAATCATCATAAACTCCGTTTTCCTGGTGTTCAATGTGAGCCCTCCGGCCTGCAGCCTCCTCTGGATTTCGTCCACTTTTCTCTCAAGTGTGGCAACGTCTGAGTCTATTAGACAAATATCATCCGCGTAGGCCAAACACTTCGGTGCACTTTCCATGCAATCTCCCAACACTGACTCGAGAACAACGATGAACAACAAGGGGCTCAAGGCGCTGCCTTGATGCACACCTACTCTGATGGTAATATCATTAGTTGGGCCGAATGGAGTTCTCACAAAGGCTGTGGCATTCTTATACATCTCCTGTATCAATCTTACATACAACTCCGGTATTCCTTTATCTCTCAAGCTCCTCCATATCTGCCTCCGTGGTGTTCTATCGTAGGCCTTCTCAAGATCCAGGAACGCAGCAGCGAATTCTTGTCCGAACTCAGTGTGTCTCTAAACTAGCTGACTCAATAGGAACGACGGCTCTGAGGTAGACGAACCACGCACAAAGCCGAACTGGGAAGGATTGAGCGTCATCGACTCCCTCAATCTCCTATCCACACATCTCTCAAGGATCTTCATCGAGTGAGAGATCAACTTGATTCCTCGATAGTTCCCACAGTCAATGACATCTCCCTTCCCTTCGTACAATGTCACAATTTCACTTCGTCTCCATTCATCAGACATTTTCATTTCATTCCATATTCTATTGAATAACCTCGTCAGCCACCAAACTCCATCCTCTCCTGCTGTCTTTCAGGCATCCACGGGTATTTGATCTGGTACATATGTTTTCTCCAAGAGCATTTGCCAATGGCCCATCGCACCTCTTCCAGTGACCATTCAAGTACCGGATGATCTACCATATCTCCTTCATCCAGCCGGGGCTGATTCTTCTCTACATTCAGTAGTTCTTCGAAGTATTCTCTCCACCTTTCCCTCACATCTTGTTCAGCTCTCAGCACTGATCCATCTCTACCATACACCATCTTCACTTCTCTCAGATCCTTCTTCTGTCTATCTCTGTTCTTGGCAAGACGGTAGATGGCTTGTTCCCCTTCTGGTCTATCAAGCATCTCGTACAATTCATCGTACGCCTTCATCTTCGCCTCATGGATCGCTCGTCTGCACATCAATTTCTTCCTCACATACTCATTCTTACTTCCGACAGACTTCTCTCTGAACCATTTCTTGAATGCGTCTCTCTTCTCCTTGATTGCTACTCGAACATTCTCGTCCTTCCAGAACCAAGACTATTGGTTATTCCTCCGAATACCTTTAGTAGCACCAAGTATCTTACTTGCGCAATTCAGAATTCCTTCTTTCGTCTCCATCCACACCTCATCAATACTCAGGTCAGCCTGTAGCGGATCAATACTGAGTGCTCCCTTCACTATGAACTCTCGTTCTAGCTGTTCCCTCACAACTTTATCCTTCAATCTCCACCATTTGATCTTCGGTTCCATCTTAGTCATTCCATCTTTCATCTTCTCCACCTTTCCTTTGAGTCTCACATCGCAAATCACTGGCTTGTGCTGTGGGGCGGTGCCTTCAGAGGGAATAACCTTCACATCCTTCACTCTCCATCTATCTTCCTTTTTCATGAGAATGTAGTCAATCTGCGTTGTTGTACTACCAGAATAGTATGTCGCCAGATGACTTTCACGCTTCTCAAACATGGTATTGAGCACAGCAAGATGGTGCTGTTGTGCAAAATCCAACAATCGCAAACCATCGACATTCTGTTTACCGTATCCATTCACTCCATGCACACCGGGATCTCCAAACTTCTCACGACTTCTTCCCACATGACCATTCCAGTCTCCTCCCATAACCACCGTATCATCCGATTTCAATTCCTCCAATAGTTCACCAACTTTGGCATAACAATCTTCCTTCATTCTTTTGTCCAATCCGGACTGGGGCGCGTACGCAGATATTATGCAAATTGTCTCTCCCTCCACGTCCAATGTCACTTTCAACAATCGGTCATTGACTCTTTTCACTTCGACCAGACAATTGGAGTATCGAGGGGAGAGAACAATCGCTACTCCATTCCTCATTCCATCTCCTTCTCCACACACAATCTGATATCCGTTCACCCTTCTGCTCTCATCTCCTCTCCATCGTATCTCTTGTAAACAGAGTACATCTATTCTCATCATCATATCAATCACTTCCATCATCCTTCCAGACAGGGTTCCAATGTTCAACGTGCCGACGCAGGTACAATCACCTCTCGTCAATCTCATTATCCCCTTCTCTCCAGTCAAATTCAGCCAAAGTGCAGACTCGTCTCGATCTCTGATCCCTTTGTCAATCCAATCGATCGCAGACAATGAGCAATTTACGTGTCTCAGCACTTGCACTCTCTATCGTCTGGTCTATGCAAATCGCTTGCGTCTTCGACTCTCCTCTGATCTCTCTGATCTTTGATCTCTGGCCCAGGGTTCTGACCTACAGCGGGTAGTGTAATCGATTGATCTACTTTCCCCCGGCCTCAGACTGAGCGGGTACTGTAATCGATTGATCTACCTCCCCTCCGTCCTCGAATCGAGCGGGTACTATGATCAATTGATCTACCTCCCCTCCGGCCTCGAATCGAGCGGGTACTGTGATCGATTGATCTACCTTCCCTCCGGTCTCGAATCGAGCGGGTACGGTAGGGTACTGTAGCGACTGATCTACTTCCCCTGACCTCGAATTCGAGCGGGTACCGTATCGGCTGTTCTACTTCCCCTGGCATCGGCTCGAGCGGGTACTGTAGCGACTGATCTGCTTCCCCTGACCTCGAATTCGAGCGGGTACCGTATCGGCTGATCTACTTCCCCTGACCTCGAATTCGAGCGGGTACCGTATCGGCTGATCTACTTCCCCTGGCCTCGGCTCGAGCGGGTACTGTAGCGACTGATCTACTTCCCCTGACCTCGGCTCGAGCGGGTACTGTAACGACTGATCTACTTCCCCTGACCTCGAATCGAGCGGGTACTGTCTCTTCCCTTGGCTGCAAACGGAAACAGGCACAATCGTGAAGGGATCAAAGATCTCTATCCGAGACACACTACAGTAGTCCTTCGCACACAGAGGAACAAACAACGAAACACAACCTCACCGAGTATCCGAGTCCGAGTGAACAGCGCACGAGTAGTAGCGACAGATGGTAGACTAGACGAACTAGAAGGGCCGTCCCGTCGCGTGGACTGTCGCCCCCTCTCCCTCTCACTCGACGGAGCTCCGCGCGAACCGACCGCCCCGCACGGGGTGAAGAGTGAAGAGTTTCTTTACAATTATTGCTTCAAGTACTTATGTATTTCTAACTTTTCGTAACTCCCATTCCCAATATCCCGCTCTGATCGATCAGAATGTGGAGAATGAGATACGTTTCACAATCGGGCCGCCCCGCGGAAACGTGACATTGGCATGCTGTGCCTGGTACTTGAAGTGTCATGGAGATGAGCTGAATTGCTTCATTCGTGTTGAACAAAATCGAAGCGAATTATTCACAGAGCCGGAGAATCCTCAAATCCAGGAAATAGATCAGTCTCCATTTCTCACCACGATTCCACTCTAGCATCCAGCTGCCTCGCCTCCACACACCCACAATGAAACGTTCGCACTTGTCTCAGAATACACGACCAGATAATATGCTAATCTGGGAGTGGCTATTGGGTAGCTTGTACTGGAGATGCCCAATCGGCACCCGACTCTCCTTAATTCGCGTGATCTCTTGGCATTCTGGAGCTAATAGTAGGTAGTAGGCAAAGATGGATGGTTTTCTCAGCAACGTTCATCTCGTAAATCAAATGAATGGATTATTTGCTCAGGCTTTACGAGACAAGCTATCCGGAAAATGAAATATCGTTAATACTACCACCTCCAAATTCTCCTCCATTTCGCGGTTCGAGGACTTCCCGGTTCTGGAACGCCTCCCGGCTCGGTTCTCAAGATGATGTAATATCATCTCTCAAGTGCGCGGGGAATCCGAGAGTCTTATCCTCTTCATTTTCGGATAATGATTTCCCCCTTGAGGGATGATGGACATCTGGCCAGGCATGAGACCGGATCGAATACTCGCTATCTGCATACCTAGGGACCACAAGCTCCGCCCACTTTTGGTCCACCCGATTTCCCTCGAAAACGAGATCTAGAGAGCACTGCATACCTAGGGACCACAAGCTCCTCCCACTTATGGTCCACCCGATTTCCCTCGAAAACGAGATCGAGAGAGCACAACTTAACGACGCGACCAAATCGTTCGTCGCCCAAAAGCTTGACATGTAGCTATGACCTTCCTCTATCAATTGAGCTCTGTAGACCTCGGGTCGGACATTTTTGAATAGATCAAAGATCAAGAAAAACACTCGAAATGTGCTCATTTAGCCTTTTCCAGAGTGGGTACACCAAACCTACAGCGCTTATTTCATTCATTAGTATTTTAGAGGAATTTTAAGCATAAAATTAGATTTTTAATAATTTCCCCCGATTTGTGCTCGATCGCGTTAGGAGAGCGGGAGGAGCGAGGCGAGAGAGCGGGGGGAGTGAGAGAGACGCGTGCGAGAGAGGCTCCGCCCCCTGTCTCTCTCGTCTCGCCTCTCCCTCCAGATTCCGCAAAGTCTGGTATCCACGTTGTGGTTCTGGAAGGTTCGATGACAAAATCTCTCTCCACCTCAATTCCCCCTCTCTCGAATCTTCTGGAGGTTTCGATGACGAAATCTCCCCCCCCTCCCTCCCCCCTTTCTGGACGGTTCTGGAAGTTTCTATGACGAAATCTCTCTTCCCTCCCTTCTCCTCTTTTGGGAAGGTTCTGCAAGTTTCGATGACGAAATCTCTCTCTCCCTTCCCCTCTATCTGGAAGGTTCTGGAAGGTTCGACGACGAAATATCTCTCCCCCTCCCTCCCCCTCTATCTGGAAGGTTCTGGAAGGTTCGATGACGAAATCTCTCTCTCTCTCTCCCTTCCCCTCCATCTGGAAGGTTCTGGAAGGTTCGATGACGCAATCTCTCTTCCCTCCCCCCTCTCTTTCTGAAAGGTTCGATAACGAAATCTCTCTCCCCCTCCTTCCCCCTCTTTCTGGAACGTTCTGGAAGGTTCGATGACGAAATCTCTCTCTCTCTCCCTTCCCCTCTATCTAGAAGGTTCTGGAAGGTTCGATGACGCAATCTCTCTTCCCTCCCCCCCTCTCTTTCTGAAAGGTTCGATGACGAAATCTCTCTCCCACTCCCACCCCCTCTTTCTGGAACGTTCTGGAAGGTTCGATGACGAAATCTCTCTCTCTCTCCCTTCCCCTCTATCTGGAAGGTTCTGGAAGGTTCGATGACGCAATCTCTCTTCCCCCCCTCTCTTTCTGAAAGGTTCGATGACGAAATCTCTCTCTCTCTCCCTTCCCCTCTATCTGGAAGGTTCTGGAAGGTTCGATGACGAAATCTCTCTCTCTCTCCCTTCCCCTCTATCTGGAAGGTTCTGGAAGGTTCGATGACGAAATCTCTCTCTCTCCCTTCCCCTCTATCTGGAAGGTTCTGGAAGGTTCGATGACGCAATCTCTCTTCCCTCCCCCCCCTCTCTTTCTGAAAGGTTCGATGACGAAATCTCTCTCCCACTCCCACCCCCTCTTTCTGGAACGTTCTGGAAGGTTCGATGACGAAATCTCTCTCTCTCTCCCTTCCCCTCTATCTGGAAGGTTCTGGAAGGTTCGATGACGCAATCTCTCTTCCCCCCCCCTCTCTTTCTGAAAGGTTCGATGACGAAATCTCTCTCTCTCTCCCTTCCCCTCTATCTGGAAGATTCTGGAAGGTTCGATGACGAAATCTCTCTCTCTCTCCCTTCCCCTCTATCTGGAAGGTTCTGGAAGGTTCGATGACGCAATCTCTCTTCCCCCCCTCTCTTTCTGAAAGGTTCGATGACGAAATCTCTCTCCCCCTCCCTCCCCCTCTTTCTGGAACGTTCTGGAAGGTTCGATGACGAAATCTCTCTCTCTCTCCCTTCCCCTCTATCTAGAAGGTTCTGGAAGGTTCGATGACGCAATCTCTCTTCCCTCCCCCCCCTCTCTTTCTGAAAGGTTCGATGACGAAATCTCTCTCCCCCTCCCTCAACCTCTTTCTGGAACGTTCTGGAAGGTTCGATGACGAAATCTCTCTCTCTCTCCCTTCCCCTCTATCTGGAAGGTTCTGGAAGGTTCGATGACGCAATCTCTCTTCCCTCCTCCCCCCTCTCTTTCTGAAAGGTTCGATGACGAAATCTCTCTCCCCCTCCCTCCCCCTCTTTCTAGAACGTTCTGGAAGGTTCGATGACGAAATCTCTCTCCCACTCCCTCCCCCTCTTTCTGGAACGTTCTGGAAGGTTCGATGACGAAATCTCTCTCTCTCTCTCCCTTCCCCTCTATCTGGAAGGTTCTGGAAGGTTCGATGACGCAATCTCTCTTCCCCCCCCTCTCTTTCTGAAAGGTTCGATGACGAAATCTCTCTCCCCCTCCCTCCCCCTCTTTCTGGGACGTTCTGGAAGGTTCGATGACGAAATCTCTCTCTCTCTCCCTTCCCCTCTATCTGGAAGGTTCTGGAAGGTTCGATGACGCAATCTCTCTTCCCTCCCCCCCTCTCTTTCTGAAAGGTTCGATGACGAAATCTCTCTCCCCCTCCCTCCCCCTCTTTCTGGGACGTTCTGGAAGGTTCGATGACGAAATCTCTCTCTCTCTCCCTTCCCCTCTATCTGGAAGGTTCTGGAAGGTTCGATGACGCAATCTCTCTTCCCTCCCCCCCTCTCTTTCTGAAAGGTTCGATGACGAAATCTCTCTCCCCCTCCCTCCCCCTCTTTCTGGAACGTTCTGGAAGGTTCGATGACGAAATCTCTCTCTCTCTCCCTTCCCCTCTATCTGGAAGGTTCTGGAAGGTTCGATGACGAAATCTCTCTCTCTCCCTTCCCCTCTATCTGGAAGGTTCTGGAAGGTTCGATGACGCAATCTCTCTTCCCCCCCTCTCTTTCTGAAAGGTTCGATGACGAAATCTCTCTCCCCCTCCCTCCCCCTCTTTCTGGAACGTTCTGGAAGGTTCGATGACGAAATCTCTCTCTCTCTCCCTTCCCCTCTATCTAGAAGGTTCTGGAAGGTTCGATGACGCAATCTCTCTTCCCTCCCCCCCCTCTCTTTCTGAAAGGTTCGATGACGAAATCTCTCTCCCCCTCCCTCCCCCTCTTTCTGGAACGTTCTGGAAGGTTCGATGACGAAATCTCTCTCTCTCTCCCTTCCCCTCTATCTGGAAGGTTCTGGAAGGTTCGATGACGAAATCTCTCTCTCTCTCCCTTCCCCTCTATCTGGAAGGTTCTGGAAGGTTCGATGACGCAATCTCTCTTCCCCCCCTCTCTTTCTGAAAGGTTCGATGACGAAATCTCTCTCCCCCTCCCTCCCCCTCTTTCTGGAACGTTCTGGAAGGTTCGATGACGAAATCTCTCTCTCTCTCCCTTCCCCTCTATCTAGAAGGTTCTGGAAGGTTCGATGACGCAATCTCTCTTCCCTCCCCCCCTCTCTTTCTGAAAGGTTCGATGACGAAATCTCTCTCCCCCTCCCTCAACCTCTTTCTGGAACGTTCTGGAAGGTTCGATGACGAAATCTCTCTCTCTCTCCCTTCCCCTCTATCTGGAAGGTTCTGGAAGGTTCGATGACGCAATCTCTCTTCCCTCCTCCCCCCTCTCTTTCTGAAAGGTTCGATGACGAAATCTCTCTCCCCCTCCCTCCCCCTCTTTCTAGAACGTTCTGGAAGGTTCGATGACGAAATCTCTCTCCCACTCCCTCCCCCTCTTTCTGGAACGTTCTGGAAGGTTCGATGACGAAATCTCTCTCTCTCTCCCTTCCCCTCTATCTGGAAGGTTCTGGAAGGTTCGATGACGCAATCTCTCTTCCCCCCCCCTCTCTTTCTGAAAGGTTCGATGACGAAATCTCTCTCCCCCTCCCTCCCCCTCTTTCTGGGACGTTCTGGAAGGTTCGATGACGAAATCTCTCTCTCTCTCTCCCTTCCCCTCTATCTGGAAGGTTCTGGAAGGTTCGATGACGCAATCTCTCTTCCCTCCCCCCCTCTCTTTCTGAAAGGTTCGATGACGAAATCTCTCTCCCCCTCCCTCCCCCTCTTTCTGGAACGTTCTGGAAGGTTCGATGACGAAATCTCTCTCTCTCTCCCTTCCCCTCTATCTGGAAGGTTCTGGAAGGTTCGATGACGAAATCTCTCTCTCTCCCTTCCCCTCTATCTGGAAGGTTCTGGAAGGTTCGATGACGCAATCTCTCTTCCCCCCCTCTCTTTCTGAAAGGTTCGATGACGAAATCTCTCTCCCCCTCCCTCCCCCTCTTTCTGGAACGTTCTGGAAGGTTCGATGACGAAATCTCTCTCTCTCTCCCTTCCCCTCTATCTAGAAGGTTCTGGAAGGTTCGATGACGCAATCTCTCTTCCCTCCCCCCCCTCTCTTTCTGAAAGGTTCGATGACGAAATCTCTCTCCCCCTCCCTCCCCCTCTTTCTGGAACGTTCTGGAAGGTTCGATGACGAAATCTCTCTCTCTCTCCCTTCCCCTCTATCTGGAAGGTTCTGGAAGGTTCGATGACGAAATCTCTCTCTCTCTCCCTTCCCCTCTATCTGGAAGGTTCTGGAAGGTTCGATGACGCAATCTCTCTTCCCCCCCTCTCTTTCTGAAAGGTTCGATGACGAAATCTCTCTCCCCCTCCCTCCCCCTCTTTCTGGAACGTTCTGGAAGGTTCGATGACGAAATCTCTCTCTCTCTCCCTTCCCCTCTATCTAGAAGGTTCTGGAAGGTTCGATGACGCAATCTCTCTTCCCTCCCCCCCCTCTCTTTCTGAAAGGTTCGATGACGAAATCTCTCTCCCCCTCCCTCAACCTCTTTCTGGAACGTTCTGGAAGGTTCGATGACGAAATCTCTCTCTCTCTCCCTTCCCCTCTATCTGGAAGGTTCTGGAAGGTTCGATGACGCAATCTCTCTTCCCTCCTCCCCCCTCTCTTTCTGAAAGGTTCGATGACGAAATCTCTCTCCCCCTCCCTCCCCCTCTTTCTAGAACGTTCTGGAAGGTTCGATGACGAAATCTCTCTCCCACTCCCTCCCCCTCTTTCTGGAACGTTCTGGAAGGTTCGATGACGAAATCTCTCTCTCTCTCCCTTCCCCTCTATCTGGAAGGTTCTGGAAGGTTCGATGACGCAATCTCTCTTCCCCCCCCCCTCTCTTTCTGAAAGGTTCGATGACGAAATCTCTCTCCCCCTCCCTCCCCCTCTTTCTGGGACGTTCTGGAAGGTTCGATGACGAAATCTCTCTCTCTCTCCCTTCCCCTCTATCTGGAAGGTTCTGGAAGGTTCGATGACGCAATCTCTCTTCCCTCCCCCCCTCTCTTTCTGAAAGGTTCGATGACGAAATCTCTCTCCCCCTCCCTCCCCCTCTTTCTGGAACGTTCTGGAAGGTTCGATGACGAAATCTCTCTCTCTCTCCCTTCCCCTCTATCTGGAAGGTTCTGGAAGGTTCGATGACGAAATCTCTCTCTCTCCCTTCCCCTCTATCTGGAAGGTTCTGGAAGGTTCGATGACGCAATCTCTCTTCCCCCCCTCTCTTTCTGAAAGGTTCGATGACGAAATCTCTCTCCCCCTCCCTCCCCCTCTTTCTGGAACGTTCTGGAAGGTTCGATGACGAAATCTCTCTCTCTCTCCCTTCCCCTCTATCTAGAAGGTTCTGGAAGGTTCGATGACGCAATCTCTCTTCCCTCCCCCCCCTCTCTTTCTGAAAGGTTCGATGACGAAATCTCTCTCTCTCTCCCTTCCCCTCTATCTGGAAGGTTCTGGAAGGTTCGATGACGCAATCTCTCTTCCCTCCTCCCCCTCTCTTTCTGAAAGGTTCGATGACGAAATCTCTCTCTCTCTCCCTTCCCCTCTATCTGGAAGGTTCTGGAAGGTTCGATGACGAAATCTCTCTCTCTCCCTTCCCCTCTATCTGGAAGGTTCTGGAAGGTTCGATGACGCAATCTCTCTTCCCTCCCCCCTCTCTTTCTGAAAGGTTCGATGACGAAATCTCTCTCCCCCTCCCTCCCCCTCTTTCTGGAACGTTCTGGAAGGTTCGATGACGAAATCTCTCTCTCTCTCTCTCCCTTCCCCTCTATCTGGAAGGTTCTGGAAGGTTCGATGACGCAATCTCTCTTCCCCCCCCCTCTCTTTCTGAAAGGTTCGATGACGAAATCTCTCTCCCCCTCCCTCCCCCTCTTTCTGGGACGTTCTGGAAGGTTCGATGACGAAATCTCTCTCTCTCTCCCTTCCCCTCTATCTGGAAGGTTCTGGAAGGTTCGATGACGCAATCTCTCTTCCCTCCCCCCCTCTCTTTCTGAAAGGTTCGATGACGAAATCTCTCTCCCCCTCCCTCCCCCTCTTTCTGGAACGTTCTGGAAGGTTCGATGACGAAATCTCTCTCTCTCTCCCTTCCCCTCTATCTGGAAGGTTCTGGAAGGTTCGATGACGAAATCTCTCTCTCTCCCTTCCCCTCTATCTGGAAGGTTCTGGAAGGTTCGATGACGCAATCTCTCTTCCCCCCCTCTCTTTCTGAAAGGTTCGATGACGAAATCTCTCTCCCCCTCCCTCCCCCTCTTTCTGGAACGTTCTGGAAGGTTCGATGACGAAATCTCTCTCTCTCTCCCTTCCCCTCTATCTAGAAGGTTCTGGAAGGTTCGATGACGCAATCTCTCTTCCCTCCCCCCCCTCTCTTTCTGAAAAGTTCGATGACGAAATCTCTCTCCCCCTCCCTCAACCTCTTTCTGGAACGTTCTGGAAGGTTCGATGACGAAATCTCTCTCTCTCTCCCTTCCCCTCTATCTGGAAGGTTCTGGAAGGTTCGATGACGCAATCTCTCTTCCCTCCTCCCCCCTCTCTTTCTGAAAGGTTCGATGACGAAATCTCTCTCCCCCTCCCTCCCCCTCTTTCTAGAACGTTCTGGAAGGTTCGATGACGAAATCTCTCTCCCACTCCCTCCCCCTCTTTCTGGAACGTTCTGGAAGGTTCGATGACGAAATCTCTCTCTCTCTCCCTTCCCCTCTATCTGGAAGGTTCTGGAAGGTTCGATGACGCAATCTCTCTTCCCCCCCCCCTCTCTTTCTGAAAGGTTCGATGACGAAATCTCTCTCCCCCTCCCTCCCCCTCTTTCTGGGACGTTCTGGAAGGTTCGATGACGAAATCTCTCTCTCTCTCCCTTCCCCTCTATCTGGAAGGTTCTGGAAGGTTCGATGACGCAATCTCTCTTCCCTCCCCCCCTCTCTTTCTGAAAGGTTCGATGACGAAATCTCTCTCCCCCTCCCTCCCCCTCTTTCTGGAACGTTCTGGAAGGTTCGATGACGAAATCTCTCTCTCTCTCCCTTCCCCTCTATCTGGAAGGTTCTGGAAGGTTCGATGACGAAATCTCTCTCTCTCCCTTCCCCTCTATCTGGAAGGTTCTGGAAGGTTCGATGACGCAATCTCTCTTCCCTCCCCCCTCTCTTTCTGAAAGGTTCGATGACGAAATCTCTCTCCCCCTCCCTCCCCCTCTTTCTGGAACGTTCTGGAAGGTTCGATGACGAAATCTCTCTCTCTCTCTCCCTTCCCCTCTATCTGGAAGGTTCTGGAAGGTTCGATGACGCAATCTCTCTTCCCTCCTCCCCCTCTCTTTCTGAAAGGTTCGATGACGAAATCTCTCTCCCCCTCCCTCCCCCTCTTTCTGGAACGTTCTGGAAGGTTCGATGACGAAATCTCTCTCTCTCTCTCCCTTCCCCTCTATCTGGAAGGTTCTGGAAGGTTCGATGACGCAATCTCTCTTCCCTCCCCCCCTCTATTTCTGAAAGGTTCGATGACGAAATCTCTCTCCCCCTCCCTCCCCCTCTTTCTGGAACGTTCTGGAAGGTTCGATGACGCAATCTCTCTTCCCTCCTCCCCCTCTCTTTCTGAAAGGTTCGATGACGAAATCTCTCTCCCCCTCCCTCCCCCTCTTTCTGGAACGTTCTGGAAGGTTCGATGACGAAATCTCTCTCTCTCTCTCTCCCTTCCCCTCTATCTGGAAGGTTCTGGAAGGTTCGATGACGCAATCTCTCTTCCCTCCCCCCCTCTCTTTCTGAAAGGTTCGATGACGAAATCTCTCTCCCCCTCCCTCCCCCTCTTTCTGGAACGTTCTGGAAGGTTCGATGACGAAATCTCTTTCTCTCTCTCCCTTCCCCTCTATCTGGAAGGTTCTGGAAGGTTCGATGACGAAATCTCTCTCCCTCCCTTCCCCTTTATCTGGAAGGTTCTGGAAGGTTCGATGAGGAAATCTCTCTCCCCCTCCGTCCCCCTCTCTCTTTCTGGAAGGTTCGATGACGAAATCTCTCTTCCCCTCCCTCCCTCCTCTTTCTGGAAGATTCTGGAAGGTTCGATGAGTAAATCTCTCTCTCCCCCCCTCCCCGTCTCGTTGGGAGGTTCTGGAAGTTTCTGTGACGAAATCGTGTTGTTTGTAGTCTGTAGCGTGAAGTGTATGTAGTGTGGAGGTTGTAGTTTGGTCTTTCTAGTTTGTAGTTTGGTCATTATAGTTTGTAGTTTGGCCTTTCTAGTTTGTAGTTTGGCCTTTCTAGTTTGTAGTTTGGTCATTATAGTTTGTAGTTTGGTCTTTGATCTTTGTAGTTTGGTCTTTGATCTTTACCCAAGGATCGGGGACTCTGAGGACCGAGGAGGGGGCGAAAAGTGGGCGGAGTCTGGACAAACAGAGACTCGCGCTTTATATAGGAGTATGATATGATAGCCCAGGGTATTGAGCACGCGAGAGAAAGTTCCAGAACATTCTAGCGGACCCCTCCCCTTCTTCGCCGCAATTACCGTAATCATACCGTGTCCCGCTATGGAAGGTTCTGGAACTTTAGGACTTTTGCGAACTTTCGAAGCATCTGAACTTTCTTTAAGTAGTCATGCGTTTTGGAATGTTCTGGAAGTTTCTGGGAGATTCTGGAAAGTTTCGAAGGTTCTAGAACATTCGGGAAGATTCTGGAAAGTTTCGAAGGTTCTAGAACATTCGGGAAGATTCTGGAAAGTTTCGAAGTTTCTAGAACATTCGGGAAGATTCTGGAAAGTTTCGAAGTTTCTAGAACATTCGGGAAGATTCTGGAAAGTTTCGAAGGTTCTAGAACATTCGGGAAGATTCTGGAAAGTTTCGAAGTTTCTAGAACATTCGGGAAGATTCTGGAAAGTTTCGAAGGTTCTAGAACATTCGGGAAGATTCTGGGAATTTCGAAGGTTCTACGGTAGGATTACTGTAGGTCGGGTAACGGTAGGATTACTGTAGGTTGGGTTACGGTAGGATTACTGTAGGTTGGGTTACGGTAGGATTACTGTATGTTGGGTTACGGTAGGATATTCCGTTACCCGGCGACTTTCGCATCACTCTTTTGATTAGCACCGATTCTCCGGTCGTCTCGACAGAAACCCTCGATTTCTACGTTTCCGCGCCCCAGTATAGTGCAACAATCGCGAAAGCCCGGATATTGCGAAGCTCTCTCGCGTGCGATATTACTTCCACCAATCTCTCTCTCGATATTAATTGCAGGATTCGCGCTCTCTCAATTTCCCCCGATCTCTCGCCTCTCCTTCTGTGAACTCGCGCTAGGTTTCATTACTCTCTGATCGTCTCTCCAAAGACCCTCCTCAATTTGCCTGTTCTCTCGCTTCTCTTTGACCGACGAGAGAGCGTGCGAAACGAGGAGAGTCCCTCTCTCGCCCCACAGTCCAATCTCAACAGCCGACCTTCGCTCTCTCGAGCTAAGCGCCTAAAGTCCCAAAAAAGGAAGCGGGAGAGGGCGATCTCTCCTTTCTGCAACCTTTCGAGCCTCTCGTTGTCATTTTCCATCTTTCGATTCGCCAACTTCTTGTTTTAAGGAAAAACATTCGCTTGAGTTTCACACATTCTTGATGTAGTTGAATGAGCGGGGGTCTGTGTTGATAACGCGACTGCTGAGAAAATAAATAAAAAACTTTTAGTGAAGTTAATCAGCTCGATCACAGAGGCTCATCCGACTTTTTTGTTTACGAATTTTGTTTATTTTTTTATTCGGTGATACAAGCAGCTATTTTTCCCTCCTAACCTGCAGATTCTTTCCTTCTCATCAAGTGTTAATAACTGTCACCCGCACACTCTCAAGTACTCTCGAGTGGCCCACTTCATCCCAACAAATAATAATTTTAGTGGCGGACAACTCGCCTCCCTCTCTTCAATACCCCTCATGCCCTCTCCCCATTTTGCACACTCCCTCTTCTTCTCTGACCTCTGACAGACCGTGCAAATTGAAGAGACGCAGAACATAACCCGTGGGGTTCAGAGCCTCTTCAGTTGGTACGATCTCTCGCCAGTCAGACAGAATTAGAGTGTGTGAAAAGGAGAGAGTGCACTGAGCAAGGGGAGATGAGCTCGCCACGGAAGGAAGGGATTAGAATAGACAAATAGACTATGATAGCCCCCTCCATCTCTCTCTGAGAGAGATGACAGATTTGTTTCTCGGCTAATGAGCGCTGAGTTGAGTTGCCCCCCGACATTGATTGATTGATCAGTTCTCGATCACATCTGATTACTGTAGCTAGAGTTTACGATAAAGCTCAAAGGTGCTTGAGATACGCAGATTGCGTGTGTTGTATCTCTGCTGCTTGGTGCCTCGAGACCGCGGCTCTCTTGTTATTGTGTGTTCTCTCTTTGCTTTAGCTCGTCTGGGCTCTCTCAATCACTCCTGATCTCTCGCTACTCTCTAGATTCTTGTCGCAAGTCGCACAGCCATTGAAACATTGTTCTGGTGAGAGATGAGTGGCATGTCATGCGGGATGTGCGAGAGGGGTAGGACGTGTAGGGGTTATACAAGGTCGGGCCTCAAACCCATCCATTGCAATCTGTTAAGTGACATATTTTTGCCAAACTCTGCAATCTTGTTGGTGTCTGTGGAATCTAGTGTGATTTTGGTATTGTCTTTTGTGCTCGATTTTCACTTTAATCACTTTACTTGTTTTAAACACGTTCAAAATACGTCTGCCACGAGCCCTTTTGTCACTTCGCTCCAGCCTCTTTCCCTCCTTTCTCCCCATGCCCGGCTAATTTTCCGGATGCCTGCGTTTTCGGCACTTTACCTCGACCCGCTAGCGCACTTACCTTAACTCTCTTTCTCTCTCGGAGCCGGAAACTCTCCTCGTCCCGCCTGCTCTCTCGCAAGTTAAAGCAAAACGAGAGTCGGCAATAGCAAGTCATGCCCTCAGAGGCGTTGAAGCGTTGAATTACAAGCACGAGATATGCGGATCTGAGGCGGCACTCTCCCGATTTCGCACGATCTATCATCGGTAAGAGAATGGCTCTCTCAAATTCGCGTGATCTCTCGCCCTTGATCTCCTGGGTGTGAAGTAATTACAGCTGCCGGAAAGATGATGGATCTCTCACAACATTGACGCTATTGCGTTTCCTTTGAGGAACCGGTGTTGAACATACCCATCGATTATCCTGTTGTATTGATGCCAATCCGGCGAATTAGTTCCCGATTTCGCATAATCTTTCGCCGGTCAGAGAAAAAATTGAGGACGCGAAATTGGGATAGTCAAGTACTGATGTGGCATCACTGCCCTACTAACAGCTGGAAATGAAGATATTTTTTGATTCGATTCCATCTCAAGAAACCTTGAACGTCGCTTTTGCGTCTTTCTTCGTTCACTTTAGCATCTTTTCCATCCGCATTCGCCTCGAATTTCAGTAGTTTTCCTCTCTATTCTCGTCCATTTCCGAGAAATAATGCCAATATGCGCACTACTAGTAGACACTTGAATAATATTGGCGAGTCTCCTCATTTCGCTTATTATTTCGCGAGATTTTCTTCAAAATTCAAGTTTCATGCAGATTCCGTGGTTACAGCTGGGAACTGTCACTCAAACCGGTCACTAATGCTTTGGAAGCCGCCGCTTTCTGTCAGTTCGCTCTGCTTTCTTTTTTCTGATTTCTGACACCCACCTGCTGACACCTAATTGAACGAGGCGGATCGGAGATTGTCGGTCGGTGTTCATTTCTACAAAAACCCTTTTCTGTGAAGTTTCAACTCGATGCAAGTGTGTTTGCCTAATTATGAATTGTTTCTCTTCAACGCGACAGCCCTCTTTCAGTGACAAATTCTACTTTGTTTTTACAATACAGCTATCTTTCACCTCCTAACCTGAAGATGCTTTCCTTCTCATCCAGTGTTAATAACTGTCACCCGCACACACTCACGTACTCTCGAGTGCCCCCACTTCATCCCAACAAATAATAGTTTTAGTGACGGACAACTCGCCTCGCTCCCTACAATGCCCCTCAGGGCCCTCTCTCCGTGCGGCACATTCCCTCTTCTCCTCTGACCTCTCAGATAATGCGCAAATGTAAGAGACGCTGACCATAACCCGAGGGGGTCAGAGGAGGAGAGTGCACTGAGAAAGGCACTCTCCTCGTTTCGCCCGCTCTCTCATCGGTCAGAGAAAGAGGAGCTCGCCACGGAAGGAAGGGATTATAATAGGCAAATAGACTATGATAGCACCCTCCATTTCTCTCTCTCACTCTCTGAGATAGATGACAGATTTGTTTCTCGGCTAATGAGCCTAACTGAGTAACCTCAGCGCTGACATTGATTGATTGGCCAGTTCTCGATCACTCCTACTACGGTAGTCGCAGATTACTGTAGCCCTTAGCAAGATACTCAGATTGCGTGTGTCGTATCTCTGCTGCTTGGTCCCTCGAGACCGCGGCTTTCTTGTTGTTCCATGCTCTCTCATCGCTCTAGCTCGTCTGGGCTCTCTCAATCCCTCCCGATCTCTCGCTATTCTCGAGATTCTTGTCGCGAGTCGCGCTGCCATTGAAACATTGTTCTAGTGAGAGATGAGTGGCGTGACATGCGGGATGTGCTAGAGGCGTGTTTAGGGATTATACTAGGTCTGCAACCCGTCTATCTCTGGCTGTCAAGTGTCAGGCACTTCTCAGTTTTCTGTTAGTCCTTTGGCCCTTCACTATCACAAAAAAGGTGCAAGATTTTACGCTGTTTTTTAGTATCATTGTTCGTCTAGTGTCAACTATTTTGAGGTTCGATTGAGGTTTTGACGCTCATTCATCCGACCCTTTTGTCACTTTTCGCAGCCTCTTTCTCTCCTCTTCTTTCTCCCCTCCTCCCAAGCCTGGCTAATTTTCGGGATGCCTGCGTTTTCGGCACTTTACCTCGGCCCCGCTAGCGCACTTACCTTGCCTCTCTTTCTCTGTCGGAGCCGGAAACTCTCCTCGTTGCGCCTGCTCTCTCGCCAGTTAGAGCAAAACGAGAGTCGGCAATAGCAAGTCATGCCCTCAGAGGCGTTGAAGCGTTGAATTACAAGTGAGATCTGCGGATCTAAGGCGGCACTCTCCCGATTTCGCACGATCTATCATCGGTCAGAGAACGGCTCTCTCCAATTCGCGTGTTCTCTCGCCCTTGATCTCCTGGGTGTAAAGTTATTACAGCTGCCGGAAAGATGATGGATCTCTCACATCATTGACGCTATTGGCGTTTCCTTTTTAGGTACCGGTGCGTATTTACTGATCTAGTGATGTAGAATCGAGACCGACTCTCATTAATTTACCCACTCTCTCGTTTCTCTGACCATCGAGTGAGTATGTAAATTCAGGACAGCCGGTCTCGAAACGGTATCACTATTGCTTGATCTATTTCTCGTTTATGCGGTGTTAGTTCTCAGAAAAAGCGCCTGGAAAAAGGAAAAAGGGTGTTAGTTTTCGCGGAAATGAGCTTCGGAAAAAGCAAAATATTTGAATTCCCGCACTTTTATATCTCGGCCTCCAGTGGAGATAGAGACATGAAACTTGTTTTACGGGGTTTGTGGACCCTCTAAGCATCGTAGCCAAAATTTTATGTATCTATCTCTACTGGGAATCGAGTTACAAAAGTGCGGGAATTCAAATGTTTTGCTTTTTCCAGTGCTTTTTCCAAGCTGGAAAAGGCGTCAAATTTGAATTCCCGCACTTTTGTAACTCGATTCCCAGCAGAGATAGATACTTAAAATTTTGGCTACGATGTTTAGAGGGTCCACAAACCCCATAAAACAAGTTTCAAGTCTCTATCTCCACTGGGGGCCGAGATATAAAAGTGCGGGAATTCAAATATTTTGCTTTTTCCGAAGCTCATTTCCGCGAAAACTAACACCCTTTTTCCTTTTTCCAGGCGCTTTTTCTGAGAACTAACACCGCATTACCTTGCACTTTTCACCATCTATGATAAAAAATAAGTTTTAGTCCCATCTCAAGAACCCTTGAACGTCCTTTTTGCGTCTTGTTTCTTTCACTCTAGCATCTTTTTTCCATCCGCTTTCGCCTCGAATTTCAGTAATTTTCCTCTCTGTTCTCATCCATTTCCGACAAATAATGCCAATAAGCGGCATAGCGAAGCGCGCTTCTAGTAGACACTTGAAATATCATATATTGATGAGTCTCTCTATTATTTCGCGAGATTTTTCTTCAAAATGCAAGTTTCATGCAGATTTCTCCGTTCCATCTGCAATCCGTCGCTCAAAGCGCTCATAATTGCTATGGAACTAGGGTTGGTAATTCAAGTATTGACTCTCTTCATTTAACGTGATCTCCCGCTTCTCTGACCGGTGAGAGGGTATGCAATATCATCCTTGAATTGTCAACCCTACTTGGAACCCGCGGCGTTCTGTCAGTTCGGTCTGCTTTCTTCCCAATTTCTGATTTCTGACACCCACCTGCTCCACTTTGACACGATCCTCGCGCGGGTGGGCTCATTAGCATTTCGCTAATAGAGATTCCGTCTGAGATTTCTTCCGATTTAAATTTATTTTGAAAGTTGTTGAAAGAATGTATGATGGAATTATTATTTGGAAAGCGCTTCTCCAGAACTTCAAGCACGTCTGAAACTCAACCCGATCTCTCAATGGCGATCTCAGCAATTTTTTCTGTCCGTGTCAGCTCAGTTCTTTTCTCTCACCACACCACTCTCCCTGCAGATATGTGCACCTCCCCCTCCCCCAATGTGTTGAGCCCATTGTAGCTCTCCCCTGTATTGACATCGTTGGGGTGACCACCGGAAGCGAGAGATCACGGCGATCGGGGAGGGCACAGAGAGCGAGAGGGTGGGCGAGAGAGCAGGGGAATTGGAGAGAGACAGCTGATCTCCGGCGATTTCTGCACACAGAATAGCCATCGCGTGACAACAATGCCGACACCTTTTGGGGTGGGGAGAAAACGCCGGGTGTTGGTCGTTCGGTAACCTGATCTACGCTCTGTTTTTTTCTTCTCCTCCTTATTCTATCAGGTTGATGCATAATTTTTCTTCGTTTTTCTTAAAGTGTTCACAAATTATTTATAAATGGGACTGATCAAATGAGTATAGGGTAGTTTTTACGTGTATTTAGTGTATTTTAAATCGCGCACTTTCAATTGATGATAGCACCCTGGACATGGAAATTATGAGTCTTCAAATACGGTCTACTCATGAAGGCCAGAATCACCTTTTAGCATAACGCTTGCGTAAGGGGCTAATCTAATGGATCATTTTCAGTACTCATTTTGAAGATTGACCCTTTTGGCACAACTCACAGAAAAATTAGAGTACAGTTCTCGATGACATCGGTCGGGCACAAATTCTTCCAGACCACTATCTAGCGATTTTTATGATTTTCTTTCATATTTTATGCTTTTCGGACTTTCAATGTATTTCACCTGTTAGCGAAGGTGAGCCAATTATTTTCAATGATATTGTGGACATTACAAGTACGAATACAGCGCCCCACAATAGACCCTTGTCACTCTTCATATAGACAATTGAGAGCAATTCGTCAAAGCATCAATGCCGTGAAATTCACGACGGTTTCCGAGTCATCACGATTTTAATAGGCATCGTAGACCCTAGATCTCAAGCGCATTCGAAAGATAATAATGCTAGGTACTTATTTATGTATGATAGATACCCTGCGAAAATTTCCCCGATGAGAGCTAGAGGTTAGAAAACCTTTGTAAATTTTGAGTATTTTTGTGGTGTCGACTTATGAAAATATTTAAAGTACCCATGCAAAAGGAAACTATCTGAGTTCTTCATGATTTCATGAATAACCCTAAGTCCATCCCTAAATTATGTATTGGTAAGATGGCTCCAAGATCTCTCTCGTCTGAATGCCAATCTATCAAACAAACCAACGAAAAAAGAGCAGAACTTATGCATCAGCCTAGTACTTCTTTCAATTATTGACCCATTGCTCACATATTCCCATCACGTAGGTCTTATTGAAACTATCTATAGACGATTAGTTTTCTACTGGTTGAATTTGTTATTTTTTCAAAATGGGGGTTCGCCTATCATTATTTCACAAGCATTCGTCCAGACCTTCAAGCAACGCTGAAACTCAATCGGTTTTCTCGCGCTCATTAAACAAATACATTTTCCTCTTTCATTGAAGCAAAATATAGTGACAACATATGAGGCCGTTTGCGTTATAGTCGGACAATATCTGGCACAGTGATTTTTCGAAAATTGGGTTGTTTAGGTTCTCAGGAGTGCTGATCATCGTGGTGTGTTTCATTTTTAACCATCTCGATCGGTTGAGCCAGGCTGCATCCGGGCTACACATTACGATTTTCCAATAACTCATCTCATAGGCCTTCAAAGGTAATGACAATTTGACAGGGCATGTAATCGATGATGGGGAATCTAATCATGTTTTTCATGGCTTGTGAAAATACAGTTCTCATTTTTCAGTCGACACTTTTCGAATACAAAACGTTAGTGGAATTCAATTTTATCAGCGTTGGATGCGCGCTGTCCCGAGGATCAATTTTCGTATAAATATGATGAGGTTTGTAACTATCATATTTTTGCTAGAATCGTTTTAGTGTATTCGATTTTGATTCTTCGCAGCGAAACTCGCGCATTGAGTGAGGAATTGAATGAGTTTCATTGTTGTTGTCGTCCTCTCCTTTGTTTCGCTCACTCGAAATGATTGAAACTCATTTCATTCAATACTCGAAATGCGAATTTCGTGGTGAAGAATGAAAATGAAGATTACAAAAATGATTGTACCAAAGTATGATAGTTGCAAACCCTATCATATTTATACAAAAAATGATCCTCAGGACAGAGCTCATCCAACGCTGATAAAATAGAATTCCACTAACGCCTTGTATTAGAAAAGTATCGACTGAAAAATGCGAACTGAATTTTCACAAGCCATGAAAAACATGATTAGATTCCCCATCATCGATTACATGCCCTGACAAATTGTCATTACCTTTGAAGGCCTATGAGATGAGTTATTGGAAAATCGTGATGTGAAGCCCGGATGCAGCCTGGCTCAACCGATCGAGATGGTGCAAAATGAAGCACACCACGATGATCAGCATCCTTGAGAACCTATCCGCTCAAATTTTCAAAAAAACACTGTGCCAGCGATAGTGCATGTCTGTTCGACTATAACGCAAACGGCCTCATATGTTAACATTGATTTACATTCAACGTACATGTTCTTACATCTGGCGACTACTCTAATTATTTGATTCATTACTCCATCGCCGTAGATACACTATGGAACCTTCGACTCTAATATCAAGCACCGCTGAAAATCAACTCGAGGCGTAAATCACTTGAAGAGATACTGTCTCATTAGGGTATGCATGGGATTGGATAACACGCCACAGAGCACTCGAAACCATCTGTAACATCTCTGGAGCCCTTACTGACCCAAGACCCATTCTGGAACCAGCTCTCAACCTTTAATCCATCATCATGATGTTTTTAAAGTCCCCGAAAAGTAGCTTGACAAATAGACTGCATTACATAATGTGATGGTATTTCTCCCTCTCAATTTCCCATCAGCTCTCGCCATTTGGCGCCAATAGATCGACGTTCTTGCTGCCCACACTCTCTTCAAATCGCGTACACTCTCGTCTCTCTGACCGACGAGAGAGCAGGCGAATAGAGGAGAGTCGCTGACCGCTGGCTTCAAAGGTCCAGCCGAGAGGGAGAGAGATATAGTATTAGTTATATTGAGATTGATGCACCTTTCCTCCTCCTCTCCTTCCCTCTACCCCCAGGGCCTTGTTGAAAGCATCGCCGTCTCCTCATTCGAAGCGCTCTCTTATCAGTCTAGTGATTGTTGGAGTGTGCAGAATGGAGAGAGACAGCATCCCTTGTTGAAAGTGTGTAGCAATCGCGGGCTGTGGGGTGATTTGATGTATGGCAGGGGGAGATATTAAGGGCACTTGTTCGAGAAAACTCGTGCCCTTTGCACTTTGAGGTTGCTAGTAATTGATAAATGAGCATCCTGAGTTGGCGTTTCCAGCTCGTTCAAGCAAGAAGCCATCCCATTAACAAGATATATATGTAGTTCTATGGCTTCCATCGAGTGTTCAACTCTTCTTAGCGAAGATCTTGCGTTGACACTTTTACGGTCTCTAAATCTATCGGAAATGTCTGTCCCTAATGAATAGTGCGCATCGTATTCGTATCACCTGCGCGCGTTCTTAGAAGGTCACGCTAATTATTGTCGCATATTTATTGCTTCGATTTGATAGTTCTCGTGTGCGAGTAGGGCTCGCTTATCTTCAAATTTGATCGGGGCCTCTGAGTTTCGATAATTGGTCTGAAAGTTTTCTTTCTTGTCAAATCATCTCGAATGTGCTTCACAGCTTGTGTTTATTTAGAATAATTGCCAGCATTTTTGCTCCCTCCAGAATTTGCTGTATAAAAAACAATCGAATCACTTCTCATCCCCTCTCGATCATCCCGATCCCACACCATCATATTCCAGATCACATCGTTTTATTCTGGAACTCCTTGTATCTCATAATACTCTCAGGCAAAATATGATCTACCAATCTTGATTGAATCATTCTTTCTCTCGATCACTTTTTGTATCCCATCATATGCCAGAACGAGAGACCACTTATCGCATCATATTCACGCCGGATTTACGATGTTTTCACAGGCTGTTTATTGCCGCGCTTCGCACATGTGCGAGCTCTCATTGGATATATTGCTCTCTCCATTCGGCACACTCTCGCGTAGGTCAGACAGCCGAGGGAGTGTGCTGAGTGGAGAGAGCGGAACACGACAGCAGGCAGTTATTGCACTGTGAGAATGCGATTAGAGGAACGACAATCTCTCTCTCGATCCGGCGCGCTCTCTAGTCGATCAGAGCGCGCATCCTGCATTCGCTCTCTCCATTGCGCATAATATCTTATCTGTCAGAGAAACGAGAAAGTGTGCAGAATGGATAGGGCATCATCCACTAGGTGCCTCATCACAGCCTGCAGGACGTCCTGCTATCCCATTGATGTGATGGGCCAGCAAAAGATCATAGCGCCATCTGAAATCGTGATGCGCATGAGTGTAGTGTCCTTTAGATATCCAAATGATCCCTGTGCCTCATCTGGTCGCGATTGTATCATCCATCTGTAGACTGTATCACTCGTGTCACCTAAGATTCGGGTAAAATCGGGGGATTTTGGCACATTTTTTTTTGCTTTTGAATCTTCACGCTCCTTTGAAGCTGGTCGTATAATCCAGGTTGGTCAGAAGGTAGCCATCAGAGTTAATTCTCAAAAAAATGCTTGCACGAATGTTCCAGAACTATTTTGGATACGGTGCCCAATAGAAACCATCCCTCGAGACACACATGTTGCTGATCTGCAGTGTTGTTTACTGTTTACCTACCGATTCCCGGCAATCATTGCCTTGTTGATCCCCCGCGTTCCAATCACCGCTGTTTTCCGCTAGCTTCCGCTAAATCAATCCCAAATCATCCATCCCAAAAACCAGTCCTTGCTTGCCCCGCTCATAACCTCGCTGCCTCTAATGGCACATCAGTTAGCTGATCGAGTTTCTCTGAATCTCTCAATATCACTTGATCTCTCGTCTCTCTGACCTCTTAGAGATCGCTTTAGGAGAGGAGAGACACTCATGCGTGTCTCAAGTGATTGTTTCAGCCGTGTAAGAGAGAGACAGGGCGATTTGAGAGAGGCAGAGAAGCAGAGGGTAAATCAGAGGTGTCGACCGAGCGGTTTCGCCCCCTTTTAGACTGTGACAGGTATGAAATGGCTGTGTGTCGGCACGTCTTTTGGTTGTCTCACCATGATGTTCCATTTCTTACCTTATTGGATCCTGGATCCGGGTCCTGATACAGCCTTGGGTATGGTTCGGGGCCCGAATCGGGTACTCGGTTCCGGGCCCTGGTTCCGCCTCCACCCTCAATAAGGTTCAATAAGGAGCTAATCAGGGCTAATGAACAAGCTGTCATCTAGCCCCGCCGATTCTCTCCTCCCTTTCTCTCTTGTGTCCTCTCACTGCACTATTTGCATAATCGCTGTGTATGGTTGTTGGAAGGGGAGGAGATGAAAGGACTTAGACACTTCCCATTGGGAGGGAGAGGAACGCTCGTTAATTTTGCTCCTTTTTTGTGATGCAAATATGTTTCAGTTTTGCTACATAACTCGTTGGGTTTCTCTCACTGATTTTTGCATGATATGCACATACAACATTAATAATTCTTGCTTAACAGAAAACAATCCGTAATTTCGCAAGACGCGTTAGACCTCTTTGGTCATATTTTCTGTGCAAAACACGGGCCTGACTTCCTTTGATAACGTTGGTTCATCTCATACTTGTGCATTCATTTGCGCCATCCCCACTCCATCCACCCGTCGTACTCTTCACAGAAAGGGCAGTTCGGGTAATCGTCTCTTCATTCCGTGCACTCTGTCATCGGTCAGAGAAGCGAGATAGCGCGCAAAATGATGAGAGTCGATCCTTGAATTACCAACTTTCCTCTTCACAGAAAGGGCATCGCCTTTTTATTGCCGAGAGTCATGAAATAGAGGAAAGAACAGAAGGAACTCTCATAATTCGGCCTGATCTCTATCCTCCTTTCTTGTCTAGAGATGCACCCTCCTCATTCCACACACTATCTCGTCACTCTAACTGGCGAGATTGCGGGTGGAATGAGGAGAGTCATGCTCTGACCGTCAAGAAGTGAGGATTTCATCCTTCCGTTCGCGTCCCTAATTTTACTGCCCTTGCTTTCTTCTCTTCTCGCTTCCCGTCTCCAATCATCAGAGTCGCAGACAAGTTTCTTTCGAACATTTTCTCAGATATCTTGTCTTTTCTTCCATTGTTATAATGCGCTTCAAAATTTCTATTCATTCACTACTCAAAACTCTTATCGCTAGAAGAACCATCATCAATAAAAAAAACATTGTTCACAAAACATTGACCTTACTTCACCTTACCTTCCAATCATCAGAGCTCTCTCACAACCAAGTTTGTTTTCGAACTTTTCCTCGGATGTCCAAATCCTTTCATCTTTCGAATGAGTTTCACTGTTCTCATCAATTGTCTTTGCGATACTTCTGTCACTACGAGTGTCTTTTCGTTTCCAATAAAAAAACTACCAGAATAGCTACCAAGTTTGGATAGTCAGTTCCTTCTTCCATTTCTGATCCCCGGATTTTATCCATGGCTCCTATTTCGGGATTAAGTGAAGGAGAAGGAACGACGGGGTTCATTTTCAGACTCAGCCTTTCAACTAGCGAGACTCAATCGAGACCTAGCTCTCCTCAATTTGCTTGTTCTCTCGTTTCTCTGACCCACGAAAGAACATGCAGATTGAGAATAGTCGGCCTCGACTGGACATCTCTTCTTCCACCTCTGACCTTTTCTAGCTCGCAGTTTTCGTTTCGATGCCGAACCCAAGCCGTTTCACACCACAGTAACCTCTCCCAGTAATTAATGACCATTTCATATAGGAAGTCAGTGCGGGGGAGAGATCAGGCGAAATCGAGAGTGCGCAGAGATGCGAATTCAAGGTTGGGCTCATCACAAATGAGATGCAATTCGCATGAAAAACGAGCACGGGAACAAATCGAATTTCGGCTTCCACCAGTCTCCTTTGATCCCTCCTTTCGATGAAATAATTACTCTTATGAATTCCTCTCGGTTGCCTAGCTGCGAATGTCTTCGATCCTCTTGGAAATTAATCAATTTCGACGAATTTTATTCAGATTCACTGGAAAATCAAACTCTCCATTCGACCTTAGGCTGGGGAACCAAGAATCAGCCCGACTATAGGTGGTCTGGGGACGTAATAGTCGCACTAAGATTGGTCCAGGCGAAATCCAAGAATTCGGGGGAAACCCCAATATCGAATGTCTTAGTGCTGTGAGAGTGTGAACAAATCTTCTTCCTCTTCTTTTTCAAGTGCCTTTTAGTCCTCTGGCAGCTTGTCTAGTCTTTGGTTACTATTGTCAGCTGGTAGAAACGCCGTTGCCCCGATAACTATGCAGACATATTTATTGTGTTTCGCTAGGAAAGGAAAACTCATTGAAATACGCTCCCTTGCTCGGTCATTTCATAATGACATGAAACCTATCATATACTTCTCATTCATCCTTGAATCATTCCGGTCTGAGATCACTCGTTCGTCAAATGGAGGGTGAGTTCGTGCCCGCTTTTGTTGGTTTGGCACAACAACAGAAGAAGTTGTGTTTTCACTAGAAAGATGTTGTGTACAAACAAGAGTACGATTAGAGTTCCCAGCCCTCTCGGTGATTTGATTCTGACATGAAGCATATCTCCTCCGTCCTCTTGATTTGAATTCTTCCGGTCAGCTATCACACGGGCGTTCAAATACGCGCCGTTTCGTGCGCGATTTAATCGGGTTGACATGACATTGTTGATGATCATTTCATCAGAAGCTGCGTTCACTCAAGAGGTCATGAGATAGTGATGATATGTGAATGTTATTTTAGAGATGGCAACAGCTACACATTGGAGTTATGGCTCTCACCGGTCATTTGATGCAGCCGTGATGCATATCTCATTCTCCCTCTATATCTGAATCTGAGCGAGCACTCGGACTTCAAATATGCGCTATTTCGGGTGCGATTTAGTGTACTCGACTTTTTTTCTCTGTTTTACAGCTCTTTCGCCTGTAAACATGTTCAGCCTTTGCTCATATCCGTTGTTTTTTTCAATGCAGCACTAAGCCCATCAATAATAGGTTGTTCCCCCGGTCTCTTGATGCAACCATGAATCCTATCTCATCTTTCTCTCATTGATTCGATACGATCAGCGATCACTCGCGCTGTGTCGAGCGCGACTGAGTAGGCTTGTTGCAATTATGCATCTGAGAGCCCATGCAAAATGATTCAAATCGTTCTCATGAGAATACTTTAAGTAAGATATTACTAAGAAGCGTTTGTTATTTTTTACTGTAGGCAAGCTCAAACCATTGTAGTACACCTTCTGCTCGATCATTTGATTCCGCCATGAAACCTATGTAATCTCTCGGTCGATGAATCTTTCCGATCATCGATCGACGTAGAAAATGCGCTGATTCGAGTTTACTTTAATCTCTTTATGCATATTTTGAGGTTCGGAATTGATCAAAGATTCTGATTTGTGATTTTTACTGAGGAGTTCACCACACAAACATTGGAGTTCCCCGCCCTCTCGGTCTTTTAATGCAACCATGAAACCTATCTCACCATTTTTTCCTGTTTTCGATCAGCGAAAACTCGTGCTTGAAAAGTCTGCTGCCTTCGGAGCTTTAAGTAGTCTCGAAACAAAAATTCTGAATCACTGCACTACAAATGTAGCTCTTTTCACTGGCCTGATATTTGATTTTATGTAACGTCAAATAGACAATCATTGGAGATCCCCGCTCTCTCTGTCTTTTGATGCAACAATGAAACCTATCTCCCCCTCTTTGAATCTCTCCAATCAGCGATCACTACGGCGGAGTCAAGTGCGACTTAGTACGCTTGTGGCAATTGAGAGCTCATGAAAAATACTACAAACGTTCTCAGGTAAACGCTTTCAGTTCATAGACTATTATACTTTTTTTTACTCCAGTAGGAAAACATCAAACCATTCTAGTTCCCCTACCTCACGGTCATTTGATTCCGCCATGAAACCCATCTCCTCCTCTTCGAATCTCTCTCCGATCAGCGATCACTCGGGCGTACAAATTGTCTCTCTTTCCTTCCCCTCCTCATCCTTCTCCTCAAGGTTACCACTGTTTTAATTAGGCATCAATGCAATCGGCGACAGACGTCGAATTGTCGCCACATCAGCAACACAAGCGGTGCCTCGTTTCGGTTCTACGGTTTTAAGGAATTTCGCTGGAATTTGTATCAAAGCAATAGTTTCCAGCATTTGCAGAGCTCACATTATCATGTTTAGTTCTGCTCAATCAGAGAACCTTAGTAGGATAGTCGCGCAACATAGGTTCTGTGGCCTGTTTCTTCTAATTTCCCAGCTGACAGTATCCCTTCCCTTCCTCGTCTCAAGACCCGGGAGTCTTTGCACAAGATTGCAATGAGAGATAGTGAAGACAAGGCCAGATCAGTGTCTCTCTTTTCTCCTCGCTTTCCTTTCCTGTCCTCACTTCAATACTATCTAGGTTTGTGTCCTGCGCCTCTATCAGTTTGGCAAGATCTCTCGCTACTGAACGTCTGAATCAGAATAAAGCGAAGTGATTATCATTCAATAATCTCCCTCATCTGCCCTCCTTGTATTCACGCCGCTGACTCTCCATTCTGCACACTATCTCGTCGCTTTGACCGGTGAAGAGAACAGAGAATGGGGAGAGTGCTACTCTATCAGTTTGTCACGATCTTTCATCGGTCAGAGAAATCTGCTCTGACCTCTCAGCTTCGCACTCCTTTCCTATCCAAACTGCGGCTACCTCAGATCGCTGAAGCTGATAGGTGCGGGACTTGGACTTTCGCTTTTCGATGCTGAGCTTCTGCGGAGAACAATTTGTCTAATAGAACCACGTGTATTTTGATAATTAATTTTTTTAAAACAAAATAATGTAATCTCCTCCTGACTGCATTCCCACGCAATCAAGAGCTCCCTTTCTCACTCGTTTACTACTCTATGGGATGGGGGATGAGTAGTTGTTCCACTTAGTCGCAGCTCCTTGATCTACCAATTGGACTGGATCGCGCACGGATCCCGCCGTTTAGAATATTAATTCAATTTTTGCTATTCTCTCAGATGGAACAATTGTTTCAATAGTGTGGAACAGCACTTTAGTCAATTGTGAAACTCAACTGCTTTATTTCCCTCTTTGCTATATTCGTGCAGCAATCAGTGATGAGTAGTTGTACCACTTACAAGTCGCTCATCCTTGAGCTACTCCCTTGCTCTTGGACTGGAACATGCAAGGATCTCTAGCCGTTTAATGTATTTATGAGTATTTGTTCAACATCCAAGTCGAAGTAATTGATGCGGTTGTGTAGTTCAGCACTTGAAACACTCTTGAAACTCAATCGTTTTCTTTCCCGATCTGTCAGTTTGCTCCAAGAATATCAATGCCTCTATCATCTTACCTTAGAATGGCGCAACATTACTCTCCCCAGTGCGTACTTTTCTCAAATTATGCCTTCTGAAAAGTAGACTGAAGAAATTCCATAATTTGTTTTTACATGTTTTTTGGGAAACGGAACGCCCGGAGCATTGATTGCAACGTGCCTTTCAGCACTTGATACGCTGCTGAAACATACATATTTTGTGTTCCGATCTGCTTTTTTCTAGCGGAAACTCAAATATTTGTCATATTGGAATAGCACTTCAAGATGCCGTAACATATTTGCAGAAAATACCAAAAACCACCCTTGAACTGGTTCGTGCGCGTATATTGTATTTCGATTTTTTTGAACCGGCGATGTACGACTCATTGAATGAATTGTCCGCTTCAGCACTTGAAATGCTCCTGAAACTCAATCGTTTTCTATCATGATCTGATATTTTTGAAACGCTACTCAGTGTTATTGCCAAAAGCTGTCCCTTCTCCTATAAGAACCATCCGCAATTCGCTCCTAACCGATCAGTTACTGCTCAAGGGGAAGAGGAGATCCTAGGTGTCGATATAATTAGGGGCCACAAGCCCCTCCCACTTTTGGTCCACCCGATTTCCCTCGAAAGCGAGATCGAGGGAGCACAACTTAACTACGCAACCAAATCACTTGCTCAAAATCTTGAACGGAAGCTATTGACCTCCTCCATGCATTGAGTAACCCGCATGCAATATCAAACTAGTTTTAACAAGATTTAATCGGTCAAAAATCAATAAATTGGTCGAGAAATGGCGATTTATGGGCTTTTCAATAAAGACACGATGTTTGCGGGAAGATTTTCCGATTAGTTAGTATTTTAGAGGAATTTTAAGCACAAAATTGCATTTTTAATTATCTCCCTGATTTTGTGCTTGAATTTAACATGAGCGCGGGAGGAGCGCGGCGAGAGAGCGCGGGGAGGGAGAGAGACACACGCGAGAGAGGCTCTGCCCCTTTATCTCTCGTCTCGCCTCTCCCTCCTCTCTGACTAGGGGAGTCGCGCGCGCTTCGGAAGTTCTCACGGGCTTCGGAGAAGAGCAATCGACATACATCCAAAAGCAAAAATGATATTGAGATCCTTACGGTCATGTTGAGCCTACTTTGGACCCGATTCCGAGAATACGGCTCTCATGCTTGCGGCCCTAGATATAATACCTGTACTTTCTTTTCTCTCGCCCCCCCCTTTCTCTCTCTCTCCCCCCTCTCTCTCTATCTCTTTGTTCCATTTAGCATCTGTTTTTTGAGAGTTGTTCCATTTAGCATCTGTTTGCTTCTAGATCTCAATCAGTTTCCCATCTCACCCTTCCAGTTTTCTCTTTATTCAGCGTTTGCACGGAATGCAATTACACCCATTGTTCATTTTTTGTCTGTTTGCCAACGATTATTAGCTGATATCTTAGTCTCACCATCCTTTTTTTCCTTTCAACCATCCCAATATACACTGCTTAGTGTCCAGGGAGTTCCCGAGGCCTGAAGAGGCCTCCCAAACATGTCCATACTGTGTTCAAGTACCACTCCATTGTTGGCATAACCCTTTATTGGGTAAGTTCGAGAGAGGAAGGGAGAACAATATTTGATCAGGCTGTAGCTCCTTTCTGGATAGAGTAGGTGCCGGGACATCTATCGGATGTTCGTCTGAATAATGTCCTAGTAATGATGAGAACTTCATTGGGAAGTCGGCCGCTGATTGCTCCTAAATGTTCAGATTGCAATTGTCCTAGACATAGTGATGATGATTCCTTCCTCGATTCATCACGATTGGCTAGTGATTACGTAGCATGTGCTCGATTGCCTGCTGATCATGCAACAGCAGCGCTTTCTCCCGCGCTTTCTTTGATAAACTGTCGCTGCTCTCTCCGTTTCCTCCACTATCTCGTCCTCTCCATTTTCCTCACTCTCTCATCTTCTCTGTTTATCTGCCCCTCTGATATTCTACCTAGGAGGTCTTTCTGAAATGATGTTGTCTACTATCCTTCTTCACAACCATCAAACGTTCACCGAGAAGTTGCAAACAATTCACTAGTCAAAATTAGGCGCAAAGAAGGTTCATCTTCTCCCCTGCTCTCACGCAATCCAATTATTCGCATTAGTTCAAGTTGCCTCGGCCATTCTTTCCCTCTCCTTTCTTCTCCATACTATCCCCCCACCCCTTTGACCGAAGAACTCTCAATGATTTCGCGGTTAGCCCTAACTACTTTTCTGCCTGGCAATAGTGCAATGATGGGCCGTTTTCTCTCTAGCAATATTTGGTCATCGGTCAAATATGTTTCACCTTTGCCTCTTATTTGAATGATGATTCTGATGAATGATGATTCCGTGAGTTGCTCCATACCAAATCCACAATACCTTAACCTGGTGACGCAAGATTCTTGCAACTTATTCGTGATTAGCGCTAAAAGTACGGCAGAGACGAGCTATCCCAACTCCGTTCGAAACCATTCCCTGACCCTCCCTCCTCTGTCAGCCGTCCGATCGATCTTCATTAGACACATCATGCAATCGTTTTCCCCAATGATCTCCAATCTGCTCAACCGATATCCATCATCCCTGCCCAACCGTGATGACCGATCGAGACCGCACTCTCCTCAAAGTGCCTACCATCTCGCCTGTTAAAGAAACGAGAGAGCAGAAGAAACGAGGAGAGTCAGCATTGCCCAACTGACCAATTAGATACTCTCTTCATTGACAGCAAGGGAGAGATTGCAGATTATACTCGATGGGGAGTCGTAACTGCACTCTCCTCAATTCGCACGATCTCTCGTTTCTCTGCCCTTTGCGGGTACATTCGAATTGAGAAAAGTCGTTTACGATTGATCATCTGTAGATTAGAAGGCCCTAAAATCCGGATCTCTGTCTCGACTTCATGGATTTCAGGCAACCGCGGCGCGATTTCATGACCGACATAACCCCCGCTGATCTCCCCTCACTCAGCCTTTGATGCTCCGCGACACTGGGGCTATTGACACCCCCACCCATCAGCCTAATCCGCGGTCTTAGAGAGTCGGAGATTCGCAGAGCCAGAGCCGGCTTTGAGTCACCCTCCAACTCGATTTCACGGTTGTTTCTATTAGGCTCGATCATCGCATCGCGCTTTTTTTGCGCCTTTGACCGGCCTCAAATCGAATTGGCTAAAGTGCGCTCCGACGATAATCGAGCAAAGATTGCGTTGTTCGGCCCGGGTGTGCAATTTTTGCCGGCTCTCCAGAACAGCCGGTTCCGGCACCTCCGGAAACTTATCAGACTCTGTCACCTCCCATCAGATCATTTCCGGTACATGTCTCTACTTTTTTTGCGTTTTCTTTCGTCCTCTGACCCTTCCTTCTCCCCATATTCTACAGTGAGAACGCGTCCTCGTGAATCCCATAAATCATCCGGCTCCACCACCACATTATTGCCTAATTTTCACTTTTGCTGCTGAAAAATCGTCGCGTGACTCTCTCAATTCTGCGTTATCTCTCGTTCGTGTCTCTGTTTCTCTCTGTGATCTCTCGTTTCCGCGTGTTCTCTCTTCGCTTGAGTCATGATGGAGCTCAGGACAGACAGGCTGATAATGCAATGTATTACAGGCTGGAAAGACCTTGGGACTTCTCTCATGGAGGCTGAAAGGCATGACAAGCGTGGGAAAGGAGACCCATTTCAAATTGCTCACCTCAGGCTCGAGATAACCCTTCTCTTTTTCGTCAATCCGCTTTTCTCTCCTTATCTATGCATATATTTCACGCGCGGCGTTTCAAGTGCCTTTACGCTTTGCGTTTTCACACTTTTGCCCGTGTTTAGACGAGCTGTGTATTCCAACAACTGAGAGAAAACGTGAAAACTGTGAAAAGCTCCGGCCGAATTTCGCATTTCTCATCAAGCACTGGGATTCGCTTGTCTTCTGCTCTCTCTCCATTGCGAATATTATCTCTGTTGTCAGACAAAAGAGAGCGCGAAATGGTCTCTCTTTGTTCAGTGTTCCTCACTCGCTTATGTCCGATTTTAGTTGTTTATAGTCTTGGACCGGGAAGGAAGGGGGGAATCAAATGAGCATGCGAAGAAGACTTAGAGGAGTTCCTATTGCTAGAGTAGTCTGCGCTACTCTTTCCTTCACTCCCTCGCATTATTGCCAGTCTTCCTTGCAACTCTCTTGCAATTGTCAAGATCTCAAGGTTCCAGACCAATATTCAGCTACTTTATCTCTGTTTGCGCTATTCTCATTGATCATTCCTTACCTCTCCAATTACTCTACGCGCTCCGGAAAACGAGGCGGCATAACTCGCAAGTTCCAAGAGTTGAACCACACAATGACTCTTTTATCTCCTTCTGAATCAACATTATCTCATTCAGAGATTCCGAACAAAAACTGGCCAATGAAGAAAATGGGACTTACTCTATTCGTACCAGCTATACTCCCTTTCTTGCCACCTTTGCTCGAAGTATCATTGTAGCCTATTCCTTTTACTCAATATTGCTCAAGAAACAAAAGCGAAACAAAGAAAAAAACCTGTGATTTTCAAGATTCGTACCCGCTATACCCTCTGCAACCTTCTTCCCCTATAGAGGTGTCATCGTGTCATCCATTCGGTCATCGCTTTCTCTCTAATATTTGACCAGCAATCTCTATGGGTCTCGTATCGCTCACTCTCCTTAGACGGCCCCTATACCTGCGAGTGTCATCTTTCGATATTTCCCTCTTTACCCCTCACAATCTCTACGCCCTTTCGGCCAGGTTCTATCGGTACTTTTCATGATTGCGCATAGGTGCAAATCTAAGAAGATCAAAAAACCTGAAAGGGATTACATTCGACGCTATTGACGAAAGAACAGGCAGTTTCGAGAGAGTTTCCCCCCCCTTATCGTCGCGCCTCGAGTATTTTTCGTCGCCGCGATTCGGATCCTACTCTTTTCCGCAAATACTTACGCTTGTTTACTCTCGCGCGCACCGCAAAATGCTTATCGGATTAGTTTAGAGCGAGGGAGGGTGGGAGAGTAGTTTCGATTTATTTTATAGGGAGCGCGATCTGGTAAGACAGCGGTGACGATCAGGCGAAAAATGCGCAAACTGTTTCCGGAAACAGGTTTCGAAACCTGAAAAATGAGTATTATCGTCGGTTTCCGACGCCTCGTCTTTCATAGTACCATACATGCCTAATCATTATCCACTCAGCAAAAAAATTTCAGATTGATCGGCGTTTTTTTTCAATTATAGATCTTTCTACGGTTTCTGCGGGATTCATTGTCGCTAGGCTCGCCCTTCAATACTTGAACTTGTCCTGAAACTCAACTGCATTTTTTTTTTAGAATGGTTGCCTCTTTTCGTACCACTTTCTCAGCCCTCCTTGACGACTCATTTACTTGCTTTTCTAATGATACTAATTCTACATAACGGCTTCCTATTTTTATCCCTTTACGGCTCTAAGAGTACGCCGATTTGAACCAAACTTCCCCTCCTTGACGACACATTCTCGCTTCTCCTCCCCCTTCCCAACATCGTTGCTGTCAATGGTTCTGAATCACCAAGAGGCACGTTGGCCTTTGTTTCGACTGTGAGAGAGTGAGGGAGGGAGGAGGAGGGACAGGGAGGGAGAAGAAGGTGGAGGAGAGGAGGAGGAGGAAGAGGAAGGCTCTGACTCAGAATCCTCGCCAACTAAAGATGCACAGTTTCTCCTGTCGCCTCTCTTACTGTTCTTCTACATTTTTTGTTCTGAATCACGCTATCGTTCTAGAACTGTGATAAAATTCGCATAGTTTCCTCATTTTTGACCCCACATCCGAATCACTCTCATTGCGCAAATTGCACTGTTTATAAAATCCGTCTCGTGAAAAAAAAGGAATTTTGATTGGCTATTGAACCCGTTCCAAAAGAGAAGATTCGATTTGTGTGCAAGAAAAGCGTGCCGATGTTTCATTCAACTCACCGCCCCTGAAATGTTGGCGTTTGTGTCCTTTGTAGCGATTTGTGCCGCGCCTCGGCCGATTATCGATGACTCAAAAAAGGTCTGAGAGTTCATTGCATGATCACTGTTATAGATTGACGCCTACTGAATTTACTGCGTCTTTTCATCACTGAATTTGCGGAATAGTGTGGTCGCCCTTCCGAGCAAGCCCAGAGTCAGACTCTCGAACTTGAAGTGATAATGAAACTCATCGCATTGTTGCCGCACTCTCAGCTTGAAACTCATCCAACACAATCGCATCTCTCCTACCAAATCGCTGTTTGGAAGATCAGACGTGTCCAAATGAATCCGTCTGATTTTGCAGTGTGTTTGTCTACCGAGCAATATCCATGCAACTTCCCGTAGAACACTTGCTGCTCTAGTAAGGTTTCGCTTCTCCAGAGTCCACTTAATGAATTCTCGAGAGAGATGCCCTCACACTTCTTCTCCTTGAGGGTGGTCACTCTGCCACTGAAAAGGATGAGGGCCGTCGAGAGAAATGATCTCTCCATTCTGCACACTCTCTCGTCGGTCAGACAGACAAAGGAGAGTACAGAATGGAGACAACCTGAAGCATTTCCTGCTGAAAAGGATGGGGCAGTGGTCAGGGAGGGGTGAAGAGCTGTCAATTTCTCCCTCGCCCCCTTTGAGGTCAGAGGGAATAAGAGACAAGGCGGGTTCGAGAGGGGCAGAGAGAGGGAGGTGAATCCAGGCTGCTTGTACATACTTTGAAGCTTTGAATAACTGAGGGGTTTGAAGACAAAGGAGTGGCCCGTGGTCTGGCTGCTCTGAAGCGAGTAGTTATGACCCGGTGATTTCCAGCTCGGGTTTCCGGTTGGTCTAGTAGTAGGACTGAGTGTCCGTGTTTCCAGAGCTCCATGACTCTCAGTGACTGCTCTTGAACCCTGATAAGATTACATAATTGATCACTCTCTCTATTAAAATTTTTTTTACATTAAATAAGCCATGCTGATCTCATTGAAGGCATGTGCTAACAGCCTATTTATTGTCATCATGAAACTCATTTGGTCGGGAATATGTTTTCGCCCCTTCGATACGATTCAGAAAATCCCCTTCGATTGTCTCACAATTCTGTACAGTGTCAACACCAACAGGTCCGCACCTAATTTCTCTCCTTATTTTGACCATTATGAAGTTTTCCCACAATATTTGCCTCCCCTTCAGCTGATAACCCAGAATCGGTTAGCCGCGAAAACATATTTTGGCTCCCACGCTCATTTTGCCTCCCTTTGGCGGTGGTGCCTGGAGACTCCTTGGTCCCGCGGAAAGACTAAGAAGATTGTTATTGTGGGACCTGCTGGGAAAAGGTACCGCATCCTTGTTACTGGACATTGGCGATTCAATTTCCGGTTTTATCTCTCTCCATTTTGCAGAGTCTCTAATAATTCTGACAGATTAGACAGTGTTCAAAGAAAACTATAGCTGGGAGTTTCAGTTGATACCGCCCATGAAAAGTCTGTCCCTCATCATCTCCCCAATACTAATTACTACTTCCTAGCTCTCGCGCTCTTTTGACGAATGCCCCATTGAATGGACGTCTATCTTTGCTCAGTTTATTCCTTTTCTTTCACCAACGTTTCTCTCTATTCTCAGTATCTCTGTTACATCATCACTATACAATAATGTGATGTTTTGCTTAGTATTCATGAAATACACCTCCATTAGAGATTGTTGATGGGATTGGGGGGCAATACCACAACACCCTTAATATAGTGCAGGGCATTACGTCATCACTATCACCCCACCTATCCCTCACCATTCCTCCATTCTACCCTGCAATGCGTCCTCACACCTTCACACTTTGATCAATGTTTGCTCAATAGTCGCATCTATTCCTCCTCCCATCCTTTAGGAAATAGATGCGACTATTGAGTTCTTTTTATCGCAACAGTTCTTTAGTAATAGATGCGACTATTGAGTTCTTTTTATCGCAAGAAATGTTCCACACCATACCACGTTCGCGTTGCTATGTTCAATTTGCTAAGTTCAACATCATATCTTTTTGCTCTTTCATTTCTCTGATCGAAGATAGAGGGCGAGTAGTTTTACATTTGGCAACACTAAGTTCAGCATCTATTCCAAGGGCGTTGCTGAAATTTTTTGTGACGAAAAAGCGTTTGATCCGATTGAAAATCGACCTGTCGCAGGAGAGAGCTTAGTGTGTTTGATTCATTTTTTGCCGAAGAAGATAACAGAGTTTCATTGACAATCCTCGAATGTTCCGTATTCATTCCAAACGTGAAACTCATCCCATTCCCATTTCTCGTTCGCTCAGCAGCTCAATCCGATCCAGAATCCACACACAGTTCTTTTTTCACACCAAATTCGGTTCTGTAGGGACCATAGACTCTGTCCATTCTCCCTCCTCTCCTCCTCCTCCTCCTCCTCCCATTCCATCCTCTATACGAGAGGGATCATCAATTCGGAAGAGTCCTTGCTTCTCTTTGCTTCTCTGCGTGTCTTCATTTCGCCCGCTCTCTCTCCTTCTCTGCCCCGAATCAACAATGCTCACTCGATAGCTACCGTTTTTGCCGTCGGCAATGGGTGCATTGTCATTTTATGGGTCGTCGAACACCGGCTTTTTGCCGGTCATCCAGAGCCGGGACCGGATTCTAGGCGAGACCCGGCCCGCCGAACATGCGCTAATGCCGGGGTTGCGCCGCTCGCATTTCACGGTTCGGTTACGGTCAGGCGATGGCACCTGTTGCTCGCCCGTCTGTCTCTCTCGATTTTGCGCGATCTCTCGTCTCTCTGGCTGTCTGCGTCTCTCAAAAGCGCGTGAATTCTCGAACAGGTGTGAAATGGGAGAGAAAACAGCGAGCGCTTTTTGCTGGGGATGAGAGACCCCTAATCTAGAGGTAGAGAGGTGTTGGGGAGTAGAAGGTTGGTTTTCAATCTGCGCATGCACGGAAGAAGAAGAATGGTCGATGTTTCCGGTGTTTCTTCAGTCGAAGAACGTTTCTTTTATGTTAAAATCTCACGGAATACTCGTTCCACACGCGACCTTGTCTCCTACTTCACCAAGTATCTTGGACGATGATTTCTCTACCTTTTCCATAATTTCACGTTCCCATTCCACTAGGTACTTGCAGTGGCACAATTTTCCATAGACGGTTGAGATCCAGAGCCCATTGATTACGACACTTTGTTATTCAGCAATGCGAAATTGTAATTTCTCATTCATACAGTTATACGCCCTTGTCAATGGTGTCTTCTCTCCACTCCTCGCACTGTTGTGGCGCCTTTCTGTTCTTTCTGACTCATTTATTCTCCTACTTTGGTTTCCACCATTTCCTCTCTGCACTCTCTTCATTCCGCGCTGTCTCTCGTCTCTCAGAGAAACGAGCGTTCGTTCGAATCGAATAGTGTCTGATCTCCCTTCCTTTCTCTTCTCAATCTGACTCATCACTGCTCCTGTGTTGCTCTTGCTCCCTCATTCCTTGTACAGTAGCTGTTGTCGATTCACTCGCGAATGGTAGTGATAGCCTGATCGTATCGTAGCAGAAATGTATCATTACAATCTTTGACATCCTCCACCGTCATAATGAGCTATGATCCATTCCTGATTATACCTTATTGATATTCCTTAGCTCAATTATAATTAGCAACTGTCAAATGGTATTGATTGCCTGATGGTATCGTGTTATCTTGCTGATTCTATTCTACAGTTGCGAATCAGGTTGAAAGCGCTAAGAATGACTCTTTCCTCGTTTCGCTCCCCTGTCCCTACTTTGTCCCCCCTCGATCCTCCCTCCTCTCACCCCCCCCCCCCTCCCCCTAAGACCCCCTCCTCATCCCTCATCCCCTACTCATTCTCTCACCCAAGTGGCCATTTCCTGTGCATGTGTCCAAATACATGTGTTACTTGTCGCGGAATGGTCGATCCACCGTGCCTTACCGTATCAATCGCAGATCGGGCCGGGACCCCGGAAATCGAGCGACTACAGTATCCCGCGCGATGCGCGAACGATTATTATTACTCCTGCTGCTTGGAACAGTCACGGCGACCAGACATGGTGAGTTTAAGATTTTGGAAATGTCAACAAAGTGTGTGACAGTATACTGATACAAAAGACGATTATTTGAAGCGCTCACTGTAAAGTGTAGAAGAGGAGTAATTATCTGAAAAATGTATATTGACTCATAAAGATCATCATGTCACAATGAAACGATCAACTAATTAAACGTTTCTTTGATAACACCTCTTTCATCTCCGACAAAAAAACTCATTTCAATGCGCAGTTCGAAAAGTTACGTAACCACGCTACAGTACCCCCGCGACGATCGTGTCGAGACCACTACTTCGCAGGGCACGATGAGCATGGCGTATATCCGATAAAGGTATTCATTATAATTAATTATTTTTTAATTAGGTCAAAAACAAAAACAAAATAATTCCAGCTGCACAAATCGCACTTGGCAAACGTCGCCTGCCGAATGCCGCATTCTGGTAATTTGCAAAATTATTTTCGAAAATGGAAAATCAATAACATTCAGGCGCCCCGCAAGCCATCGTCACTACCGTAATCCGGAGTGCGCTGGAGCGCGGCCTGCGTGTCACCGACGCCCGCACCGTACAGTGGCAGTGAGTGGGATCTCCGATTCGTCGCTTGCGGAAATGAATCGTCGCGTCTCTATTGAATCCAATCGAGTTTCACTTCCGACATAAACAAGTCACTTGGAAGTGTCTTCAATGGTTGATGTTTTCATCATGGAAAAATACATTTGGAATATTCAGAATCACATAGGTGTCAACTTTAATAACTCTTTATCGAACGGCTAATTTCACGCTCGTTGATAGACGGGTTAAATGTTCACTGCGTGCGCAGTCGACGTTTGCCAATTCACAGACTGGACGACTTCACCATTCTGCGCGACGTGCTGGAGCGATCTACCAGCTGCAAGCAGACGATTCATGTGAATCGGACAGAGAGGGAACCGGGCCAGACAACGTTCCCGCTGCCGGAGTGAGTATTTTTTTTCTTAAATAATAACATAATAAAGGGCATTCTGAAGTCATACCTCTCCTATGTGCTAGATCAGTGTCATTCTTTGAATAATCACTTATCTCCTCAAAGCACGTACTTGCAGCGAACCTTGCACGCTAGTCGACGAGCGAGAACGGTATTCTAATCATTAGAAAATCCTTCCCTATCATCGTATCTTGTGTTCCTCAGTTGCTCTTCCAAATGACAATTCAGAAATGCGCACACGTGATCTATTCTCCCGATCCACTCTAATATTGTCTAATTGTGCTCACGAAAAAAAGTGTTTGAATTCTGGATGAATACCTAATGATGATGCCATTACAGACCTGGAGTAATGCTACACTCGATACTCGGCGAGCAAACCTACATCTCCGGTGATCAAGGTGAGGAGATCAAATATCATTTTTCATTTTCAGATTCTGAGTTGTTATTAAAAATTTAACGAGTAATATTCAATAGATTCGAGCCTGTGGGATCAAAGATCACTTTCTACTTCCAGAATCGGGCTCGATCGAGTTGCATGGTCGCGCGGCGGGAATCTTGCACATCGTTCCCGATACATCGTACACGCCTCTGAATCCGTACATTATCGTGAGTAGAAGTTCATATTTTATTGTGTTAAATCCAAAAGTACAGAAATAAAACAACAAAACAAATAAGTATGCGCATTCTTTCTCCAGCAGAGTAGGGATGGCTAAAAGTGTTTGAACCGACACAAAATGAGAGGAATGAGAGAGGAATGCTCCCTAACCTCTCAGAAAATTGAGTGTATGAAAGCAAAATCATTGCAGCGCAGAGAGAGATAGAACATTTATTATCAGAGCTCAGAGATCATTCTCTCAGGCCACCGAGCTCGTGTGCGACGAGTTCGTGCGCAAGTACGACGAGTGCCTCATCGACGGTGGTGTGCTGGTGAGTGCACCATGTCCGCCGACTTTTTCCAATCGTCGCTTATTACAGATTGACACTACCGCCTCGTCTCACGCCCATTTCCGCTTCGTCTTCCGCACCGACGCCAGCAATCAGCCTCTGCTGACGGCGCATCACGAGGGAGGAGCGAGGACCGTCGTGGAGCTGAGCGACGGTGAGAATTGGACTGTGATCTTTGATCTCTGATCTTGGTACGGTGCGATGAGACTGATTAAACATCAATTTTTTTTCGAACCGAAACCTCCTTCGCATTGAACATATAGCAAACCTATCGAATATCATTCAAATTTGAAACGTATTTTTCGCACTGATAGAACTTTTTAACTCGGGGACGAGAGTAAATATGAGAAATCATGCATAAGTATGTGATACCACTCCCACAACGAAAGTTTCTTGTTAGATTATCAATAAATGAATGTGATCTAAGACGGAAACTGATTAATATAATTCATTTGATTGTTCTAATGGATCCGCCGTGATAATGATTGAGCAGATAGCAAACATATCGAATATCAAGCGAAAGTGAAAGTTATTTTTCTCACTCAAACTAAAATAGCAGATTTCTTCCTCAAACTGGATGAAGGCGCTGAGCCGAAGCTCGTGGGTCACGTCTCGGACGGAAAGTGAGTATACGGTAGTCGATTATCGGTTGATCAGAGTACTGTACTATTCTGTAGAAAACGATTATTGATTGATCGCTTTGCTAAATTTTATTACCGATAACGTAGATTCTAATAGTCAATCGATAACTAATCAACGCCTACCGTATCCCAGGTGGCACACCGCTCAGATCGCGCTGGACGGCACGCACCTCAGTCTGGACGGCGGCGTCAAGCTCGAGCTACCGTAATCTTTCGATTCAATTCGGCTCCTACTAAATCAGGAAAATCATCAATAATCGATATTTCTGCAGTTTCCACGGCCCGGTGACGCAGGTTTCGATCCGCATCAATGGATGGATAATGTTGACCGATCCAATGGATGAGGCAGAGGGATGCATCGACAGCAAGCGCATCAGCAAGGATCCGTGAGTGATTTTTGATCTCTGTAGTTTGCACTGAACCTCTGAAACCTTGTAGTTTGATCCTTGATATCAGACCTCCCCACACAAATGCATGATCTTTGCAGTGTGCCTTGCACGCTAGTCGACGAGCTTACCGGGTATTTTCTCAACATTCCAAATTCCCTCCCTATTATCGTGTCGTGAACTCCTCAGTTAATTGTCCAAAGTCGCATTGCGTGTGTCAAAACGACATTCCCCATTTCGCAGAGAGCCGTCGCACACGCGGCCCTTCTGCGCCGGCGCTGCGCCGTGCGAGTGCACGATGCTCGACGACCACTTCCGCTTGCTGCCCAGCACGACGTGCGCGCATGATGAGGGCGCGGCCAGTGGTGAGGGGTTGGAATGGATTTGGATTGGATTACATTAATTTCATCATCACTAGGCAAGAAAGGATGTAGAAAAGATGTTTGAGAACTCTCGGTTGAAATACTGGGATGCTGAATAATCCTGAATTCGACTTCAGACAAGCGTTGATTGCATAGTAATGATACAAGTGCCTTTATAAATATGTCAAAGATTCCATAATTATCGTCACTCACGACCCTACTGCTGCTGTAGTCTCCGGAAGTCGAAAATATTGAGTAATAAAGGCATAATTTTCTCAGAATTCACGCTCGCCCGTCATCCCGACCTCCTGTCCTTCCTGATGCTTCCCGATTCTCTCTCCTCCACTGACTCGACCGCCCTCTCGCTCACATTCAAATCGGATTCGGACTCAGGGCTACTGCTTTTTGGCGAATGGAGAAACAGCACGTGGGGAAGAGTTCAGGTGTGGTTTTGTATTTTTTATATTGTACATCACAATATTAGCAGCTGAAAACGGAGACATGGGCTTGTGAAGTGGCGCTAAAACATATTGCAAAACAACACCTACAATTCATCATCTATTAAGGCATTGAATGGTGATTGCGTCATCAATAGGAAATAGTATTAAAGAAAATATATTTCAAGGTACACTACCACGGCGAGAACCTCACCGCCGTGCACTGCACTCAGCAGGACGAGAACTCGATTGAAAGGTGCACCGGATGCTCTATCGCTAGGACAAATGGTATGTGTTTTGAATTTCGCATTGCCTGATTCAATAATTCCGGCTATTTTCACATTACACTGACTTCCATTCCTGAAATACCATGCGCAATTTGAATATCGATTCTACAGGTTACGGTACCGACACGTGGACACGAGTAGCGGTGTTCGGGGAAAGCGCAAGGAAGGCGAGTGATTCAAATTTAAAATTAAGATAAAAAATGTAGCTTGTTTTTCAATAATTAAATGTATCCAGTTATTGTTGAAACTGCATATTTCAGATCTTCCTAACAGTGGATGCGGAAATCTGCGAGTTGAAGGCGCCTGACCAAAACGCCGAAGATTACGATACAGCAGGTTAGTTCAATTGGCGCTGGATCGATATCGACTCTCCTCGATTCGCACGCTCTCTCGCCGGTACAAAAAACGAGAGAGCATGTTCAGGAGAGCTCGGTTTCGATCGGGCAACACTAGTATTGCTTTATCAACGTTTCATATACATACATGGTATATTTCTTTGAAATAAACACATTATTAATGCAGAAATGTACAAGACCTTGCTCACTCGAGGATCGGTGTTGTTCGTCGGAGGAATGTTCAACAAGAAAGTTAGTTATTGTATAGATTCCCGAACATGCAAGGACTTCGAGCCCTTTTGTTCGGAAATTTACCTGATAATAAACTGAATCGATTTCAAAATGAGTTATGCTTCATGTACAACATTTGAGCGAATGCTATCGACATTAATAGTCCTTCATTTTTCTCGAAAGAAAACAAATTAAAATGAATAAAAATGACAATAACCAATTCACTCCAGGTCAAGTCGGGGATCTACAAAGACGAATTCAAGGCGAAATTCTTCGAGAATACCAGGGAGAAGCTGCCCAGTCTCAGAGTAAGTTTTCATCATCGCTCCCAAATCCAAAGAATCTCTTTCCTAGTATATCGTACATTGATAAGTTATTGAATCTAATAACAGGAGGAGAGGCTCATTACTACCTCATTACTTATTAAAACGCATTCTCTGTTATACTGCAGTGATATGACTCTGTTAGTGCACAACTCCTTCAAAATGGTCGCCCGAAGCTCATATTTGGTGAATTGAACTATCAGGGAAGATGAAAACTTTTTTCAAGAAAATTTTCAGTTTTGACCTACTTTATCGATTTTTTCAAAGTTGAGATTTCGGTACCATGTGACATATTATTCGAAAGATCATCAAAAGATATGTTTAAATCCGAGAGGAAATGGAATTTGATCAAGGTACGCCTGTGTAATGCCTCAAGATATGAAATTACAGTGCGTTTTTGACAAATATCGAGCAATTAGGACACAAAGGAAGGGCCTCCCGGTCACCAATTTAAGTAATAATATGTTTTCTGCAATGCAGACCGTTTTGAAATTCTCTCCGGGGCATATTTTCGGTGCCGTGGTATCGAGCTGATTGGTCAAATGAGACACATTCGTGTTGAGGGAAAATCTTGAATAGTGTAAATTGATCGGAAACGCCTTCTAAGTAGCACGCTAAAAAGACAAAATGATCAGCATGGAACATACAACAACTTTTATGTTGACAGTGAACAGCTAGAACATCGATTAGGTGGGGAAAATTAGGAAAGTCCAAAAATTTCTGTTCAAAAATGAAAAAAATTTTTCGCCCAATTCAGCTATATCTTTCAGAAATCGATCACATACCTTATTTTGATTATTGAAAGTTGTAAAATAATCATTTCAAGTGAAAACACTCGACTTATAGTGAAGATTTTTGAACAGAATTTTTTGGACTTTCCTAATTTTCCCCACCTAATCGATGTTCTAGCTGTTCACTGTCAACATAAAAGTTGTTCTATGTTCCATGCTGATCATTTTGGTCTTTTTAGCGTGCTACTTAGAAGGCGTTTCCGATCAATTTACACTATTCAAGATTTTCCCTCAACACGAATGTGTCTCATTTGACCAATCAGCTCGATACCACGGCACCGAAAATATGCCCCGGAGAGAATTTCAAAACGGTCTGCATTGCAGAAAACATATTATTACTTAAATTGGTGACCGGGAGGCCCTTCTTTTGTGTCCTAATTGCTCGATATTTGTCAAAAACGCACTGTAATTTCATATATTGAGGCATTACACAGGCGTACCTTGATCAAATTCCATTTCCTCTTTTGATGCTCTTTCGAATGATATTTCACATGGTACCGAAATCTCAACTTTTAAAAAATCGATAAAGTAGGTCAAAACTGAAAATTTTCGTGAAAAAAGTTTTCATCTTCCCTGATGGTTCAATTCCCCAAATATGAGCTTCGGGCGACCATTTTGAAGGAGTTGTGCACCTCCTCCTGCAGAATTACAGAGAACGCGTTTTAAGAACTACCGTAACCCGTTGAGCTGGGTTAGACCATGGGTCAGATTCGCCATTACAGATCCATACCGAAGCAATTGCAGGGCTGCGTGAAGGATGTGTTCGCGAGGGGCGATAGGGTCGATGTCCTGAGGGCATTCGAAAATCAATGGAGAACCACTCTGATCAGTCCGTCGGCCGAGAAGTTTGCGGTCCGGGTGAGTACTATTCACTTATATTTTTCCCTGAATTGTACTCGAATTAAACATGAGCGCGGGAGGAGAGCGACGAGAACGGGGGAGCGAGAGAGACACACGCGAGAGAGGCTCCACCAATTTCTCTCTCGTCTCGCCTCTCCCTCCTCTCTGGCTGGGGGAGTCGCGTGCGCATCGAAAGCTCTCGTGGGCTTGAGAGAAGAGCTATCGACATACGTCCAAAATCAAAAATGATATTGAGACCCTGACGGTCATTTTGAGCCTACTTTGGACGCGATTCCGCTAAGTCGGCTATCCACGTTGTGGCCCCTATCTATGTTTCAAGTATTGTATTTTAGAAATGAAAATAGTAATCGCACAGACCGCAAATAGTAATTTTACAAAAATAAGAGCTATCGACTAACACATATTCCAGATGCGTTGCGGTCATTGTCCCGTGCAGTGTCCTCTTCATTCTCGCTGTCGACCCGTGTCGAATGATGTGTATGCCGAATCGACCTGTGGCTGCGCAGATGTGGAAATGTACAAAGATAAAGAGGCCTGCATCAAACAGCAGAGTGCGTTTTTTTGTATCTCCCTTCAAATCTTTGAACGCTTGGTGGCAAAGTGGCTTCTATGAGCATTATGTTCGATGAGAATACATTAGTAATTGAGAAACTGGATTTTGCAGTATTTTTATTCACGATATTGAATATTAGATGCAAATCGTACTGATAACGAGATTACAGCTCCTCCTATCTCGCTCTCCGACAGCGTGTACAGAAGCGAATACGCCGTGGCCAGAAAAGGAGTGCTGAGCAAGATTTGGATCAAGGTATTTCCAATCGCTTCTCATCCCTTATCGGAACCGGTTGCCGGCGGCGATGAGTGATAAGAGCGCGCCCTGATAGCACCCGCTCAACCGCGTTCGTGGTGTAATGGTCAGCATGGATGCCTTCCAAGCATTCGACGGGGGTTCGATTCCCCCCGAACGCAGAAATCTTTTGCAGTATTTTGGATCATATTTATGAAAAATTCGAAATACAGACTACAAAAAATATTATAATTGTTTTGGTTTAAAACAGATTGCGATTATGGGTCCTATGAAGTCGAAAGAAAAACCACATTTAATAACTACATTAATCTCTCAATTCCAGCTCAAACTGCTTTCCCGTCCCGTGGATGTTGACACTCCTCTTATCCACTTCTTCTCTCACGGCAAAATCGTTCTCTTCCGCTTGTACCTCACGCCCGATGGGAAACTCGCAGTGCAGGTTTTAATATTTGCTTAATTATTGAGTTAATTAAAATTATAATTTGAGGTGAATCCGGAGAACCGTGAGGCCTACGATTCCAACGCGTCGAGTGAGTTACATTTGAAAAAAATGATGAAATGAAATTGAGATTCGCTTCAAATTGAGAACTTACAAACGTTCGACAGCTGCGTGAAACATGTTTTTTGTTCTCACTATGATAGCGGTTATTTCCGTTTAATCACGGATAATTTCAGAATTCCTTGACCCTTCCGACGACCGAATCCATCTGGTGACTATCGAGCGACGAACGCCCTTGGGAACTCATCCAAGCAGGCGGTTCTTCGATCTTTACGTGAGTTTTCTCCCTTGCATCGTAACAAAACATATTCGAGTACTAGGGTTGGCTAAACGATAACGGCATAGCGGCGCCGCTACATTTTCCACGTGCAAAGACTCCACCCTCACCTCTTCTCTCCGCCTCCTCGCCAAACCCGGCTCGTTTAGCGCGCGCTCTCTCGCAATAAGAAAGTGCTCAATAGCGGGAAGAAGAAAGGGGGGGGGGGGAGAAAAGTAGCGGCGCCGCTGCCCCTCTCATAATTGTTGAGATGTAAATATATTCATTCAAATAATGATATTCTACTTGACCAATATTGCTCTTAGATCGACGGAGAGCGTTTCTCGATACCCGACCCGAGCATGGACCTAACGACGATCGAATTCAATCAGATCAGTGGGCAAGAGGCAGAAGCGGGCTGCGTCAGTGGTGAGAAAGACTTACTTATTTTGAATTCTCAGGGAACCAAATGTTGAGAACTCGCTCGAACGGTGTTTGTCGTCTTCCGTTCACTTGAGTTTCAGAAAGTCGATGAAAAGCTAGTTTGGCATAAGATTTCGTTGATAGGTAGAATGGTCGTTCAAACATCAATACTTGCAGACCTCGGTCTCTCCTTCGACTACGACGAACATCGCATTATCGACAACACAAATGACAACAAAATCGCGACGACAAACGTCTTGGCGGAAATGAATGAAGAGATGAGCAGAGGCACTTTGTCTCGTAAGTGATTATAAATTCTGTGTTAGTCCAAATTCCGCGATGAATCGTATATTTTCGAAGCGTATGAGATGCATGTGTTGGCGTAAAATCTTGAAACCTTGAAAAAAGGCATTGGTTTCAATTATCTACAAATCAATCAAATTATTCGTTATTTCAGACCACGAATCAGTCTGCGGTGTGGTCGATCCCCTGCTGTGGACCCGAGGTCTGACGGTGCCTCTTGGCCCACTCGGCCGTCTCATCGACCACAAACCGGATGTTGCCTTGGAACACGAGGGACCCTGTATGTCGATTAGAATTCGTATTACGGGTCGCAGTATCTTCATTTTATAAATTCTGGGCGAACCGATTAGAGAGTGTGCGAAATGAAGAGACGGTGACTCATAGTTCGGAGTCCATCTGTTGACGACTCCACACGGTTTACTCTTCTGAGTTACGATATATACCCTACCGTAATCCATGTTCCAGACCCCGCCGCCAATTTTTTGCTGTTCTCGATCATCCTCACTACGCTCCTCGCAATTCTCCTTTTGCTCTGCATAATCTGCTATTTGTGCTGTCTAAGGAAGAAGAAGAGGAAGGACAGCTTTGATGGTCGGTTTTCATTCTTTTTTTGCTCTCAGATTGACAAAACGCCGAAATGTGGAAAAAAGTGTTAATACAATGATATTTTTTGCAGACCAAGAGCGAATGCTGCGCGACAGTCCCGATTACCCGATCACGTATAGGAGGGCAACGTATGGCGGAGGTATCACTCTTGTCCCATTTTCATTTTCTCGGGAGAATTGGTTTGCGCTAGATGTTTCAGTTTTCATTCAAATTTAACTAATATATAATTGTGTTTCAAGTACACCTATAAAACGCAACCACTCTGTTCATAAATCAATGAGTCATAGATGAGCGTTACAACAAACTATCTTCACCACAATATATGCCTCGAAGCGCATATTAATTAATTCCAGAAAAAAAATACACAAATAATTTCAGACGACACCTCACTCGTCTCTGACTCCATTGACCGCACCGACTTCTCTATGTATGATGAGCCAAAACTGCACAAGGTCAAGGTCGATCGGGAGTCGGTAAGTGCATATTTCATGATATTTCCATGTATTTATAAATATTCCTGCTGGAATTATGAATTCACAATGTCAGACTAACTAGAAACTAACATTCGTTTTCTTTCAGATGATCTCCTTCGTCGAGGCCACTTCCGAGCGACCAGTGCAAGAGGCGCAAATCGTCGCCCGCAGTCCCACACCCAACTATGCTCCCCTTGTCAGAGACGATCAGAGTGATCTTTGATCTTTGAATTCTGATATCTTACCTTTCCACCTCCCCTCCCACGCAGTTCAGTGTGAGTATGTGTGTTCCACCGTAGTCGTGACTGCGTGATTAGGTACCGTACCCCATCTTGTTTCTCCCCTCTCCGCCATCCCCTTTACTTATCTCCGACGGGTCCCCTCTTCGAGCTTACCGATGATGAAAACTCAACAAAAGCATATGTGCCTCTTCTTACTTCCATTGCTTTCTCTATTGTTGCACAGTCATCCAAAAGTATCTGCCCCATGCTCACAATTTCAAATCCGGTTCACATTCAAATCGATTGTATAATATATCAGTTTTTCTTAAAATCCTGTCTTTCCACATTTTGTTGTATTTCTACATTTAGTTTCTTAAATTTACCACTACGAGTAATTCTACGACAAGTTATGTTTACGAGATATTGTATGTGAATTACTGGTATACAATGTTTCTATTCGTAATGAACATTTTTTTAATGAATGCATGAAACACACAGCCGTGAGTAGTTTATGCTCAGTAATGTCATTTCCAATGGAAATTACCACTTGAAAATCCAACCAGCTTCACTCTGCGCAACTGAAGCACATTTGTATCTCAAATGATAAGTGGGAGTAGACGATCAGAGTGATCTTTGATCTTTGATCTCTGATCTTTCACTTAAGTGGACCCAACGGAGATGAGACCGGGAAGGAATGACAGTTAACAGATCGATCATTCGTCTTCGACTACAATTAAAAGCTCAGCATTACTCATAAAAATATTTCGCTCTTCAACTTCTCGTGATCGATTCATTCTTTTTTCATAAGTGTCATGTTTAATTTAAACATACTGTCAAAATAACTCATTTATCCATCAAAAACAGTCGAATTACAAACATAAGTGATTATGCATGACAGGCTCTTTGCAAGTGAAGGGTAGTTAGCACGGAGAGAATTGAAAGCGCCATGGGATATCGAGCGAGGAAATTGTACAATCGAACATTTCGAATTCACAAATTCTGACTGAATCCAACACCTAACAATGTGATAATAATACGAAACGGGAGTAGCGTGAACCGGATTTGAATTTGTGAGCATGGGGGCAGATACTTTTGGATCACTGTGCAACAATAGAAGCAATGGAAGAGGCGAGCGATGCACATATGCTTTTGCTGAGTTTTCAACACCGGTAAGCTCGAAGAAGTTACCCGTCGGAGATAAGTAAAGGGGGTGGGAAAGAGGGGAAAAACAAGACAGGGTACGGTACCTAATCACACAGTTCGGACTACGGTAGAACACACACTCACACTGAACTGCGTGGGATTAGAGATCAAAGGTCAGCGACCAAAGGTCAAAGATCACTCTGATCATCTCTGACTAGGGGCGCGTAGTTGGGTGTGGGACTACGTACGACGATTTGCGCCTCTTGCACTGGGCGCTCTGAAGTTGCCTCGACGAATGAAATCATCTGAAATGAAAATGTTGCCACTCTTCGTGAAAGTCGCGCAATTGTTCTCAAATCATACATTTCGGTTTTTGCAAATCTATATCACGGTAAATAATAAAAACAATGCTCAAAATGTCTTACCGATTCCCGATCGACCTTGACTTTGTGCAGTTTTGGTTCGTCATACATGGAAAAGTCAGTCCGATCTATAGAGTCGGAGACGAGGGAGGTGTCATCTGAAATGGTATTGATTTTGTTTCTTCTAACACACACATAAACTCCGAAGAAAGATCATCAATTTTAAAGTTGTTTTCTACCGTAGAATCCGGCAGTACTGGTCAAACTATGATTCCAATTTTTATATGATAATCATGAAACCCTTATCCCTATCCTCATTCTCCCCTTATCCTTATCCTCATTCTCCCCTCATTCTCCCCTCATTCGCCGCTGAGAGGCCGTTGCTCGCCCACCCCTCCCCCTTCGGAGGACCGAGGAGAACCCCCTGACGTCGACTTGGACAACCGTCAGGGTATCTGTCCACTGGATGCCCTCCACCACCACCCTTCGGATCGGTACTCTAAACGTGCGAACCCTACGAACGGATGAACGAGTTGCTGTGATCGAAGAGGCTGTGAGTCAATGCCCATTTGATGTTGTGGCCCTCCAAGAAACGAGACGAGTCGGTCGCACGTCTCTAACACTAGCCAAATCCCAACATCTGCTAGTGGCTTACGGTACCCGAGCGACAAATGGTACCGGCTTCTTGGTTGGAAAACAATGGGCTGCCACCTGCGCCTTCCACTCGATCAATGATCGACTCTCTTACCTCGACATCATTCCTCTCGGATTACGCATAATCAACGCCTACGCGCCTACCTCGGCCCACCCAGACCCTATATATGAAACATTCCTTGATGATCTGAGTACACTGCTGGCTACCTCCACCCGTCGAGTTCGACAACCGGGGGGCGGACAAGGTCATGTAATAGTACTCGGAGATTTCAATGCCAAAGTGGGTTCGCGCCAGTCCGACAAGAAGTGTTCATAGGAAGAAACGGATTAGGAGATAGAAATGAAAGAGGGCAAACCCTTGTCGATTTTTGCATGCAAACAGAGCTTGTAGTGCACAACACTCGCTTCTGTAAAAGAGAATCACGAAAATGGACATGGGAAAGTCCGAACAGGACATCAAGAAATACGATCGATTACATAATGAGTCAAGAGAGATCTATTGTACGCGATGTCTCAGTTGTGGGAAACTTCAATTTCGCCACTGACCATAGACTTATCGTTGCAAAAGTTCGTATAATATCAAAGGCCAAGCAGCGATACTATAATCCAAGACCACGATTGCAACTAGATTACGAAAGATTTGCGGCCGATATAAACAAGATCACAGTTTTTGATGGGAATAATTATGATGCTATGGCTTGCGCAATGACAAAAATAGCTGATGGCTCAATGATTCCAATTGCAACTCAAGAACGATTCTCCGATCGCACGAAACAACTATTCCAAGAAAGACGAAGGCTAAAGATTCTACGCCTACGCCCCGCAATCGGGTTGAATTTTCGATCACAAGCAAAGCGCTTCGATATTCCATCCAAGAAGATATCAAAAAAGGGCATCTCGAAGTTGTAAGACGTGCGGTTCAATACGGTTACAGTACGAAAAGAGCACTCCAAGCCTCTCAAATAGGAATTACAAAACTTCATCAATTGGAGAAAAGCGACGGGAGTCTAGCAAGTACAAAGGATGAACTGAATGCCGTAGTGAAGACATTCTATGATAAGCTGTTCGAACGGACAAGAAAACCTCAGCGAGTGCGTTACAAGACAGTCGAACCGTTCCAACCAATACTACCTTGTGAAGTGAAACATGCGATTCGAAGACTGAAAAACGGAAAGTCTCCTGGTCCCGACAAGATCACGGCAGAGATGTTGAAGTGTGGCAGCGACGTTCTCGTCAAACCGCTTTGCGCTCTATTTAATAAATGGACCTCTGAAGAGACAGTCCCGGAGTCACTTCCCAACTCAACAATATCGCTGATATACAAAAAAGGCAGTCAACTCGATATTGGGAATTATCGCCCGATTGCACTCATGAATTTGGTCTACAAAACTCTCACCTCAACCATTGACACCCGAATAGCAAGGACGCTATCCGAAAACCAATCACACGAGCAATCAGGATTCCGAAAGGATTACACCACGACCGACCATTCCTTCGTCCTAACTGAACTCATAAGTCGATCCACGGAATTCAACTTCCCATTGTACTTGGTCTTCATCGACTACGCCAAAGCATTTGATTCCGTAGAGTTCAGCGCGGTCTGGAGCTCTCTGTACAAGCAAGGCGTGCACTCAAAGATTGTAAACACATTGAGGGATGTCTATAACCGTGCAAAAGTGTTCGTAAGAGTTGGAAATGACAAGGTACCCATCGAAGTAGGAAGAGGAGTCCGTCAAGGAGATCCGATATCCCCTCACCTGTTTAACTCCGTGATTGAAGAAGTCTTTCGAAATATGAAGTGGGATGACTATGGAATAAGAATCAATGGAAGGAAACTGAACCATCTAAGATATGCAGACGATGTTGTTCTCATTTCTCATAGTCCAAGTGAAATTACTCGAATGTTGAAAGAATTGGTGGAAGGAAGCAAAATCGTTGGTTTGAAGCTCAACCGAAAGAAAACAGTCGCCATGACCAACCGAAACCAAGTACTTCTACAAGTGGAAAGAGAATATCTGACCTATGTAGACAGCTTCATTTACCTTGGTGTCCGTATCTCTTTTGATCAAAATCTGGCACTTGAATTGAATAGAAAGATCGGAAGTTCATGGAGAGGTTTCAACAGATTTCATGAATTTCTCACGAATCGCCGAGTCGAAATGGCACTGAAAACAAGAGTCTATAGAATGTGTGTTGAGCCAATCCTGCTATACGGCTGCGAACTCTGGAGTACAACGAAAAAACTCAGACAAAGATTAATTGTTACTCAACGAGCAATGATGAGAAAAATCGCAGGAGTATCCCGAATAGACAGAAAGACTAATGAGTGGCTTGCAAACAAAGTCCCTCTTCAAGACGTGCGAGTAAGATCAATGCAGCTTAAATGGAACTGGGCAAAGCGAGTTGCACTATTAAATAACGATAGATGGACCGAAAGGATTGTTCACTGGACCCCATGGGACAAGGAAAGGCCGATTGGAAGGCCTAAAACGAGATGGCGCGACGAAATTGTAAACCGAGCTGGAATGAACTGGGCACACACGTGTCGAAGATTCCCCGATACTTGGCAAAACTGCATCATTCAACAGGCCCTGACCCTGAGGATTGAATAAATGATTGATTGATTGAATCATGAAACATAACACGCGTGAAAATGGGGGGGGGGGTCATCTCAAAAGTGGGTCTCACGATAAGTCAAACAGTAGGTGAAAGGCGTGATAATTGATCGAATTTCAGCTGATGAGATATAAGCAGTCTACAAACAGTGAAAAGTGATACCTCCTCCATACGTTGCCCTCCTGTACGTGATAGGGTAGTCGGGACTGTCACGCAGCATTCGTTCTTGGTCTGCAAGAAGAATCACTATAAATTTATTCAAAGAAAGATAAATCTACTAACATTTCTACATGTTTTCAGTGTATGTAACGGACGATAAAAACCAACCATCAAAACTGTCCTTCCTCGTCTTCTTCCTCAAACAGCACAAATAGCAGAAGATGCAGAGTAGAAGAAGGATGGCGAGGATCGTAGTCAGGATGATCGAGTAGAGTATCCAATTGGGGGAACCAATAACTGAAATGGGTTACGGTAACTTTCATATGGTTCACTGCAATGTGGTATCGCCAACTTGTTAACTCACTGGGCCCCTCGTGTCCCAAGGCGGTGTCCGGGTTGTGCTCGATGATCCGACCCAGCGGACCGAGCGGTTTTTCGAGTCCTCGCGTCCACAGCAGCGGATCGACCACACCACAGACGGATTCGTGGGCTGAAAAAGAACAAAATTAAGAATGTGGAACATATTTTGTGCCTTTTTAGTCAAATAATTCGGAAAAGCTGTTTGATGATTGTTTCAGCCTCAAACAATCAAATTAACTGACAGTGCGCAGTGTTCACGCTTTGTAGGTAAGCCATCTGTTCCAGCACGTTGATCGACACGATTTCGTTGTCAGCGGATCGGCGTTCGTGCTCGTCGAAGTCGAAGGAGAGACCGAGGTCTGCAATTATTATCGATTTCTAATTTCGCTAATTATTTTTTTACAACGTGAAGCGGAGACTTAACGGAATTTAATCAACGTTTCGCCTTTTTGGGCAATCGTGAAACTCATACTAAATTTTTGAATCTTAGGCTATTTCAGAGTGACGCTTAATGAATAATGTTTCTCACCACTAACGCATCCCGCCTCGGCCTCCTCGGCCACCTCGGTCTCGATGAGATTGAATTCGATCGCCGTTAGGGCCATACTGGGGTCAGGGATCGAGAAGCGCTCTCCGTCAATCTGAGAGAAATTATAACTAATTATTATCTAATAAATTTCATCGACAAATGTAAGTTATTCAGAGGTTTCGTAAGCCCTCATTCCCCAAGTCAGAAACTCACGTAAAGATCGAAGAATCGTCTGCTTGGGTGCGTTCCCAATGGAGTTCGCCGCTCGATAGTTACCAGATGGATTCGGTCGTCGGAGAGGTCGAGGAATTCTGAAATTACAGTACTTTCATCAAATCACGTATGTTTCACTCAGCTTTCAAAGACTAATGATATTGATGAAACTTAATTTCGAACAGAGTTACTTTTTAAAAAATAGACTCACTTGACGCGTTGGGAGCATAGACCTCGCGATTCTCGGGATGTACCTTTAATTAATTAAATGAAAAAAATTAAATTAATAATTAAATGATTAATATTATTAATTATTAAAATGCATTACCTGCACTGCCAATTTTCCTTCGGGAGCGAGGTAGAGACGGAAGAGGACGCTCCTGCCATGGGAGAAGAAGTGGATGAGAGCAGTATTGACATCAAACGGTTTCGAGGGTAATTTGAGCTGGAATTGGGAGATTACTGTCGTCATCAAGTTGAATATGATTCTTTTTTTGCAGATGAGTATGATCTTCCAATAGTTGAATTATACAAATGAATTAAATTTTAAAGAAGTGCGACGACTATCGCCAAAGTCGAAAAAATGAAGCATACATTCTGTCTAGTTTGGTCACATAGTTTCTCAATTCGGCAAAACATTCATGCGTTCGGGGGGAATCGAACACCCGTCGAATGCTTGGAGGGCATCCATGCTGACCATTACACCACGAACGCGGTTATGCGTGAGCTATTAGGGCGCGCCCTTATCGCCCTTACGGCCAGCAACCGGTTCTGTATGGGAGGACAATGGAAATGGCTTTACCTTTATCCAAATCTTGCTCAGCACTCCTTTTTGATTCACTTCGAATTCGTAGGAACGGACGGTTTCGCTTTTCGAGAGGGACAGAGGAGGAGCTGTGATTAAATCATCAGCATCATCATTAGGCAGTTACTTTCTCATCCAACTCTTCCATTTTGCTTGACTCGTTGAACTTATGTATTTACTTTGTTCCCTCTACTAAAAAAAACTCACTGTGCTGTTTGACGCAGGCCTCTTTAACTTTGTACATCTCCACATCTGCACAGTCACAGGTCGACTCGGCATACACATCATTCGACACGGGTCGACAGCGAGAATGAAGAGGACACTGGACTGGACAATGACCGCAACCCATCTGGAAGCACGGTTTATACGCTGATGTGTGTGTTTTATTAGACATATCTGGTACGAAACGTTTTTAGTGCGTCTACGACTATAACTAAAATGCGTGAAACATAGGAAATCCGAATTTTTTCTTTAAAATATTCTAAACTTTTGTGAGAATAAATAACCAGAAAAAGGAAAAAAGGATCAGAAAAAAAGTAAAATAAGAATGCTCACCCTGACTGCATACTTCTCTGCCGATGGACTGATCAACGTCGTTCTCCACTGTGTTTCGAATGCCCTCAGGACGTCCACCCTCTCGCCCTTCGCGAAAACATCTTTCACGCAGCCCTGCCATTATTACAATTTAAATCATAATTTAGACGTTTAGAATCTCAAAAAAAAATGAGAAATTACAGCTTCATGATACACTATGGACATGATGATTTGCGAGAAAATACTGACTCTGAGACTGGGCAACTTCTCCCTCGTATTCTCGAAGAATTTCGCCTTGAATTCGTCTTTGTAGATGCCCGACTTGACCTGGAGTGAACTGATTATTGTTATTGCATTATTTTGTATCAATTTTATGTTGACGGACCGACCGGAACGACGTCACAATTATTTTCCAGATTGGCAAAGCACTCAAATGCTATTCGTGAAGAATATCTCTCGCCGATTGTCAATCGCAAGTTAGCGACTCCAAGATTTTCTTAGAACCCTGACATTTAACCAACCTTCTTGTTGAACATTCCTCCCACGAACAACATCGAGCCACGAGTGAGCACGGTTTTGTACATTTCTGAAGTGAAAATGCTTTTAAATGTTATGATAAAGGGCTTCAAAGCTCGGACGGTTTGGGCATAGCGCAATTCGAATGCTCTAACCTGCAGTGTCATAATCGGAAGTGGCGGTTAAATTGCAGATCTCGGCATCAACCGTGAGGAATAGCTGAAATAAACATTTGAGCTAATGTTTTTAGCCTTTCAAAATGTAAAAAAATTTAAATTATTGTATTGTCCTATATATCATCGTCACTAACCTTCTTTTCGCTTGCCCCGAACAACGCCACTCGAGTCCACGTATCGGTTCCGTAACCTGCAAAGAGACACTCAATCTCAGCAAAAAAAGGTGGTGTACTGCAAATCAGACTTTCATTCTTACCCAAATATTCCGGTGTGATATTCGAATTTCGAAACGCATACCATTCGTTCGATCGATGGAGCACCCTTGGCACACTTCGATCGAGTTCTCATCTTGTTGAGTGCAGTGCACCGCGGTGAGCTTCTCGCCATGGTAATGCACCTTAATTAAGTCATTACTTTGGGAAAGGTGTTTGGTTAGAGAAGAAATGTGTTTCACGATCAATTCATACCTGCAAGAAATTTTAATATATCGATTATGTGATGAATTATCCTTCAAAACAATCAAAACCTCACCTGAACCCTTCCCCACGTTTGGTTTCTCCACTCGCCGAACAGCAAAAGACCCGAGTCCGAGTCCGACTTGAATGTGAGCGAGAGGGCGGTAGAGTCAGATGAGGAGAGAGAATCGGGCAGCATCAGGAAGGACAGGAGATCGGGATGACGGGCGAGCGTGAACTCTGAAAAGATTGCGTCATTATTACGCAATGTTCTCGACTTCCGGAGACTAAAACGGCAGTACGTTCGTAAGTGAGGCGACTATGGAGCAGATATACTAAACATATTGTATCATTACTAAGCAATCTACATTCGTCTGAGGTCGAAGGCCTGCATCATTCAGCAACTATCCTAGTAATTCAACTTCAGTTCTCAAATATCGTTTCTTCTTCTGTACTTGCCTAGTGATGACGTCATCCCTAAGTTAATTCCAAACGCTCACCACTAGCCGCTCCCTCCTCATGCGTGCACGTCGTGCTGGGCAGCAGGCGGAAGTGGTCGTCGAGCATGGTACACTCGCAGGGCGCAGCGCCGGCGCAGAAGGGCCGCGTGTGCGACGGCTGTCTGCGAATTGGGAAATGTCGCCTTGACACACGCAATGCGATTTTGGACAGAAAACTCAGGATTGTACGACACGATGATAGGGAGGGAATTTACAGAATGAGATAATACCCGGTAAGCTCGTCGACTAGCGTGCAAGGCACACTGCAATGGACATACGTTTGGTGGGAAGTCAGAGATCAAAGATCATACTACAAGTTTCACAACAAAGATCAAAGATCACTCACGGATCCTTGCTGATACGCTTGCTGTCAATGCATCCCTCTGCCTCATCCATTGGATCAGTCAGCATTATCCATCCATTGATCCTGATCGAAACCTGCGTCACGGGGCCATGAACTCTGCTGAAAATATCGTTTATTGTTGATTGTCCTTATTCAGTGGGTCACGAGTGGAATAGAAAGATTACGGTAGCTCGAGCTTGGCGCCGCCGTCCAGACTGAGGTGCGTGCCGTCCAGCGCGATCTGCGCCGTGTGCCATCTGGGATGCGGTAGGCATTGTACTCTGCGCTGAATCGATAACCGACTACCGTATACTCACTTTCCGTCCGAGACGTGACCCACGAGCAGCGGATCGGTGCCTTCATCCAGTTTGAGGAAGAAATCTGCAATTTCATTTTGAGCAAAAACATAAGTTTCACACTCGCTTGATATTCTATAGGCGTTCTATCTATTCAATATGGACGTGGCAGATATGGGAAAGCAAAAATATTGTAGCTAAATTAGCACAATAGAATCAGAGATCAAAGATCAAAAATCAATGTTCACTATCGCTCAGCTCCACCACGGTCCTCGCGCCTCCTTCATGATGCGCTGTCATCAGAGGCTGATTGGTGGCGTCGGTGCGGAAGGCGAAGCGGAAATGGGCGTGAGACGAGGCGGTAGTGTCAATCTGTAATAGGCGACGATTGGGAAACGTCGGCGGACATGGTGCACTCACCAGCACACCGCCGTCGATGAGGCACTCGTCGTACTTGCGCACGAACTCGTCGCACACGAGCTCGGTAGCCTGAAATTGTGATCTTTGATCTCTGTATGACGCTTTCCGTAAACGATGAGGTTTGAATGAACAACTCGAAGCATTTCATGAGTCAGATGACGCTACACATATCGTATGTTTTGATCACACAATTTAACGAGCATACCCAACAACACATTACTATCGATTATCCCATCTTAAATTTATGATATGATAAACTATTATTAAATAATTATTAATGAATTTTGACTCACGATAATGTACGGATTCAGCAGCGTGTCCAGTTCATCGGGAACGATGTGAAGGATTCCCGCAGCGCGACCGTGCAACTCGATCGGGCCAGGTTCTGAAAGAATCGAATGAATGATCAATCTTTGATCTCTGACGTTACGTGACAGTCGGGGCCGAACAGATACACAGTACTCTACAGAGAATATAAATAGGACCCTAATTCATATAATCAATATTAAATGATCTTTAATTTTTGATCTCCTCACCTTGATCACCGGAGATGTAGGTTTGCTCGCCGAGTATCGAGTGCAGCATTACTCCGGGCCTGCAATTGCATCATCATTAGGTATTTTTCTAGATTCATGAAGTGTTTTCCGTTAGAAATTATGCAATATTAGAGTGGATCGGGGGAATGTGTGCATTCACTATCTGTGAATCGAGATACTATATTTGGAAGAGAAACTGAACAGAACAAGGCACGATGATAGGGAAGGAATTTTGAATTATGATAATACCGTTCTCGCTCGTCGACGAGCGTACAAGGTTCGCTGCAAGTGCATGTTTTGAGTCGATCAGAGGTCATTCAAAGAATGAAACTGATCCAGCACTTAGGAGAGTTATGACTTCAGAATGCCCTTTATTTTGTCTTTTTTTATTATAAATAATACTCACTCCGGCAGGGGCGACTTTGTCTGGCCCGGTTCCATCTCTGTCCGATTCACATGAATTGTCTGCTTGCAGTTGGTCGATCGCTCCAGAACGTCCCGTAGAATGGTGAAGTCGTCCAGTCTGTGATTTGACAAACGTCGACTTGCAATTTCATCCCTAAGTTGTTTGCGTCTATCTACCATTTCCAAAGAGTTTGTTTTTGATTAGCAATCCAAACGATACTGAAGACCACTTAGCGCATTGTGTTTAGTTCTGTAGTGAAACTCATTTTGTATCAGCTCAATTTCAACATGCGACTATTAGCAAATTACACTCACTGCCACTGCACGGTGCGTGCGTCGGTCACACGCAGGCCGCGCTCCAGCGCACTTCGGATTACGGTAGTGACGATGGCTTGCGGGGCGCCTGGATTTTATTGATTACTTATTTTCGCAAACAATTTTCAAATTACCTGAATAGGGCATCCGACAGGCGACGTTGGCTGTGTGTGATTTGTGAAGCTTTAATTATTATTATTTTTCTGATTAAATATAATTAAAAATTACCTTGATCGGATAGACGCCATTCTCATCGTGCCCTGCGAGATAGTGATCTCGACACGATCGCCGCAATGGTACTGTAATGCAAGATAATAGTGAGGATCGAATCAGAATGAGTTTCATGTCGTAGATGAAAGAGGTTTTATCAGAGGTCTTCAATGAACTGTTGCTTACCCTTTTGAGAACAATTATACAATCATTAATAATGATCATGTTCGTAAATGTGTCATAAACAGCTATTTTTCACATGAGGACTCATCTTCACATTTATCCTTATTCTTTTTTTTGTATAATTAGTATATGAAAACGAATCATCGGTTTTAAAATCGGTAACTCACCATGTCTGGTCGCTGCGACAACTCCAATCAGCAGGAGTAATAATAATCGATCGCGCATCGCGCGGGATACTGTAGTCGCTCGATTTCCGGGGTCCCGGCGCGATCTGAGCGATTAATACGGTAAGGCACGGTAACTCGAATGAATCGACCACTCCGCGACAAGTAACACATGTATTTGGACACAGGAAATGGCCACTTGGGCTGAGAATGAGTAGGGGATGAGGGATGAGGAGGGGGTCTTAGGCGGGGCGAGAGGAGGGAGGATCGAGGGGGGACAATGTAGGGACAGGGGCGCGAACGCATGGAGGTCATCGCTGAGAATGCAAATAAACCGGGAAGATGGTGAGCAGGAAATTGAGGAGATATCTCAGAAATAGTAGCAAGCATCAATAAAGAAATGTTTCGAGTAGATACTATCAAACGGGATGAGTTTCACGTCTGTAATAATACCAGTGGATTCGAGGATCTTCAATAGGCCAGAGGCAACTGGTGGGAAAACCATGATATTTAATTCAGAATACCATGATAATTAATTCAAAATAGTCAAAACGAACATCTCAGCTTCTTCACGGCATTAGATTAGAATTGCTTGAAAAGAAGTTGCAAAGGGCACGCCAACTAAATCGAAATTGAGAAGGAAAATGCAGAAATGAGCCAGCGGCAAAGACGGTGATTCAACCACAGGAAATTGATTGTATTCGAAGATTTGTCATCATTGCCAAGTTAGGCGAAAAGCGCTGAATTGAACCTCAGGAATCTCAACAATGAATCGGTTTCATGAGAAGAATTCTCAAGACATTTAAAAAAAAAAAAAACGTTGAAGAAAGAATTTTGAAGCTACTAATTCGTGGATATCTCTACTACCTTAGCAAGCTCGTTATAGTAGCGCAAAAGTGCGCGAAAGAGTCATGTTTGGCGCTATTAACGCTAATGGAAACCGTAACATAGAATCATCAAGAGAACACGATGTAATTACGCATATAATACCATTAAACAGTTGCTAATTATAATTGAGCTACGTACTATTAATAAGGTATACTCAGGAACAGATCATAGCTCATTAAAACGGTGGGAGATCTCAAAGATTGCAATGATGAATTTCTGCAACGATACGATACGGCTATCACAAGCATTCGCGAGTGAACCGACATCCGCTACTGTACAAGGAATGAGGGAGCAAGAGCAACACAGGAGCAGTGATGAGTCAGATTGAGAAGAGAAAGGAAGGGAGATCAGACACTATTCGATTCGAACGAACGCTCGTTTCTCTGAGAGGCGAGAGACAGTGCGAAATGAGGAGAGTGGAGTGAGGAAATGGGGGAAGCCAAAGCAGGAGAATAGGTGAGTCGGAAGGAACAGAAAGGCGCCACTACAGTGCGGAGAAGACACCATTGACAAGGGCGTAAAACTGTAAGGAAGAGAAATTACAATTTCGCACTGCTAGAATCACGAAGTGCCCTATTCAAGGGGCGCTGCATCTCTACCCTCTATCGAAAGTTGTGTCACTGCAAGTACCCAGTGGAATGGGAACATGCAATTCTCGAACGGGTTGATAAAACCATCGTTCAAGATACTTGGTGAAGTGGGAGACAATATCGCGTGTGGAAAGTGTATTCCGTGAGATTTTAACATAAAGTAAATGTTCTTCGACGGGCGAAACACCGGAAACCATTGCCATCCTTCCTCCACCGAACATGCGCAGATTGAAAACCAACCTTCTCCGCTCCAACACCTCTCTACCTCTAGATTAGGGGTCTCTCATCCCCAGCAAAAATCGCTCGCTGTTTCCTCACCCATTTCACACCTGTTCGAGAGTTCACGCGCTTTTGAGAGACGCAGACAGCCAGAGAGACGAGAGATCGCGCAAAATCAAGAGAGACAGACGGGCGAGCAACAGGTGCCATCGCCTGACCGTAACCGAACCGTGAAATGCGAGCGGCGCAACCCCGGCATTAGCGCATGAATCCGGTCCCGGCTCTGGATGACCGGCAAAAAGCCGGCGTTCGACGACCCATAAAATGACAATGCGCTCGTGCCTATGGGCAAAAACGGTAGCTATCGAGCGCGAGCATTGTTGATTCAGCGGTCAGAGAGGGCGAGAAAGCGGGCGAAATGGAGAGACGCAGAGAAAAGTGCGAGCAAAAAGAAGCAAGGGCTCTTCCGAATTGATGATCCCTCTCGCATAGAGAGTGGAATGGGGGAAGAGGAGGAGGAGAGGAGGGAGAGTCTATGGTCCATACGAACCGAATTTGGTGCGAATAAAGAACTGCGTGTGGATCCTGGACCGTATTGAGTGCTGCGCGAACGAGAAATGGGATGAGTTTCACGTTTGGAATGAATGCGGAACATTCGAGGATCGTCAATGTGTCTCATGTATCTTCTTCAACAAGAAAATGAATCAACCACACTAAGCTCTCTCCTGCGACAGGTCGATTTTCAATCGGATCAAACGCTATTTCGTGACAAAAAATTTCAGCAACGCCCTTGGAATAGAGACTGAACTGAATGTTGCCAAATGGAAAACGATTCTCCCTCTCTCTTCTATCAGAGAAATGAAAGAGCCAACAGATATGATCGAGTTGAACTTAGCAACGCGGACGCGAGATGGTGTGGAACATTTCTTGCGATAAAGAATGAGAGAAGGAGGAATAGATGCGACTATTGAGCAAACATTGATCAAAGTGTGAGGTGTGAGGACGAATTGAAGGGTAGAATGGAGGAATGGAGAGGGATAGGTGAGCTGATAGAGGTGACGTAATGCCTGCGCTATAATCAGGGTGGTATAGTATTCCCCCAACCCCATTAACAATCTCTAATGGAGGTGTATTTCATCAATACTAAGCAAAATTTACAGCTTCTTATTGTATAGGCATGATATAACAGAGATACTGAGAATAGAGAGCAACGTTGGTGAAAGAAACGGAATAAACTAAGCAAAGATAGACTTCCATTCAATGGGACATTCGTCAAAAGAGCGCGTGCGGATGGAAGTAGTAATTAGTAGTGTAGAGATGATGAGGGACAGACTTTTCAATGGGCGGTATCAACTAGAAGCCCCGAGGAAAAGCTTTTTTTGCACACTTTATAATCTGCCAGAATGATAAGAAACTCTGAAAAATGGAGAGAGCTGACCTGACATGACGTTTGCATTGTCCAGTAACCGGGATGCGGTACCGTTTCCCAGCCGGTCCCACAATAACAATCTTTTTAGCCTTTCCGCGGGACCAAGGAGTCTCCAGGCACCACCGCCGAAAGGGAGGCGAAATGAGCGTGGGAGCCAAAATATGTTTTCGTGTCCAGGCGATTCTAGGTTATCAGCTGAAGGGGAGGCAAATATCGTGGGAAAACTTCAGCGGTCAAAATAAGGAGAGAAATTAGATGCGGACCTGTTGAAGTTAGCACTGTACAGAATTGTGAGACAATTGAAGGGGATTTTTTTTGAATCGCATCGAATGACCGAAAAATGATTTTCGACCAAATGAATTTCACGATGACAATGCACGTGCTGGGTTCAGATCTTCATTGAGATCTGCAGGGGTTATTTAATGTAAATAATTAAAACAAAAAATAGAGAGAGTAATCAATGATGTAATCGTATAAGGGTTGAAGAGCAGTCATTGAGAGCCATGGAGCGCTGGAGATGCGAAGAGTCAGCCCTACTGTCAGACCAAGCGGAAAACCCGAGCTGAAAATCACCGGGTCATAACTACTCGCTTCAGAGCAGCCAGACCACGGGCCACTCCTTTGTCTTCAAACCCCTCAGTTATTCAAAGCTTCAAAGTATTCACAAGCAGGCTGGATTCACCTCCCCTTCTCTGCCCCTCTCGAACCCGCCTTGTCTCTTATTCCCTCTGACCTCAAAGGGGGCGAGGGAGAAATTGACAGCTCTTCACCCCACGCTGTCTCCATTCTGCACACTCCTTTGTATGTCTGACCGACGAGAGAGTGTGCAGAATGGAGAGACCATTTATCGACGGCCCTCATCCTTTTCAGTTGCAGTGACCACCCAGAAGAAGTGTGGGGGCATCCCTCTTGAGAATTCATTAAGTGGACTCTGGAGAAGCGAAACCTTACTAGATCCGCAAGTGTTCTATGGAAGTAGTATGGATATTGCTCGTTGGCCATGCGCAATGAGAGCCCGCCCAGTCTGATCTTTACGTATGATGTGCAGCACAACTAAACGGCCAGTGATGAAAAGACTAGGAAAAAGACACTGCGAAGGGCGTCAATCTAGATCAGTGACCATGCAATGAACTCTCAGCCTTTTTTGCGTCACCGATCATCGGCAGAGGCGCGACACAAATCGCTACAAAGGACCCGGCAAAAACAGTTGACATTCAAAATCGGTGAGGAGCAACATCGGCACGCTTTTTCTTGCACGCAAATTGAATTTTCTCGAATGGAAACAGGTACAAGAGTTATTGACCATGATGCAAGACGGCAATGGAATAGTGCCGGAGCAGGGATCGAACTCGAATCTTCCGCTAGCGATGTAATTAGAGATGTATTTTCAGGTTTGGATCTCTCAATTCGGCACACTCTCTCGCTTGGTCAGGCTTTGCAGAATGGAGAGAGCAGAAAACCGAAACGGCAACACTACGGTCCAGATAGATAGACATTTCATCACAGTTTTAGAACGATAGCGTGAATCAAGAAAAAAAATGGAGAAGAACAGTAAGAAAAGCGACAGGAGAAATTGTGCATCTTTAGTTGGCATGGATTCTGAGTCAGAGCCTCCTCCTCCTCCTCCTCCCTCTCCCTTTCCCTCCCTTCTCCCTCCTTCCCTCTCTCACAGTCGAAACAAAGGCCAACGTGCCTCTTGGTGATTCAGAACCATTGACAGCAACGATGTTGGGAAGGGGGAGGAGAAGCGAGAATGTGTCGTCAAGGAGGGGAAGTTTGGTTCAAATCGGCGTACTCTTAGAGCCGTAAAGGGATAAAAATAGGAAGCCGTTATGTAGAATTAGTATCATTAGAAAAGCAAGTAAATGAGTCGTCAAGGAGGGCTGAGAAAGTGGTACGAAAAGAGGCAACCATTCTAAAAAAAAAATGCAGTTGAGTTTCAGGACAAGTTCAAGTATTGAAGGGCGAGCCTAGCGACAATGAATAAGAAACCGTAGAAAGATCTATAATTGAAAAAAAACGCCGATCAATCTGAAATTTTTTTGCTGAGTGGATAATGATTAGGCATGTATGGTACTATGAAAGACGAGGCGTCGGAAACCGACGATAATACTCATTTTTCAGGTTTCGAAACCTGTTTCCGGAAACAGTTTGCGCATTTTTCGCCTGATCGTCACCGCTCTCTTACCAGATCGCGCTCCCTATAAAATAAATCGAAACTACTCTCCCACCCTCCCTCGCTCTAAACTAATCCGATAAGCATTTTGCGGTATCGCTGCGCGCGAGAGTAAACAAGCGTAAGTATTTGCGGAAAAGAGTAGGATCACGACGAAAAATACTCGAGGTGCGACGATAAGACCGTCAGAATACAATGAGTAAGAGTGACCGTTCAACCAGAGCCAATAGATGTGATCAATCGATAAAGTAGTATTGCGATCGAGCAAAAAAGAACAGCCTCTCAACCTTCCAGTTAGCGAAGAATTCACACGCGCTACAGTGCAAGGAACAGGCAAACAAGGAGTGGTGGGAGAAATACTCTCCCGAAACTGCCTGTTCTCTCGCCAATAAGGTTGAAAGTAACTCCTTTCAGGTTTTGCTGATCTTTTCACCGACGCGGAATCATGAAAAGTACCGATAGAACCTAACCGAAAGGGCGCAGAGATTGTGAGGGGTAAAGAGGGAAATATCGAAAGATGACACTCGCAGGTATAGGGGCCGTCTAAGGAGAGTGAGCGATACGAGACCCATAGAGATTGCTGGTCAAATATTGGAAAGAAAGCGATAACCGGTTGGATGACACGATGACACCTCTATAGGGGAAGAAGGTTGCAGAGGGTATAGCGGGTACGAATCTTGAAAATCACAGGATTTTTTTGTTTTGTTTCACTTGTGTTTCTTGAGCAATATTGAGCAGAAGGAATAGGCAACGATGATAACTCGAGCAAAAGTTTAAGAATATAGGAATGTAGCGCGTACTAATAAAGAAATTCCCTTTTCTGCACATTTCCCAGTGTTTGTTTGGAATCTCTGGAAAATTGTCGAGTTCATTCAAATGCAGTTCCATAAAAGAGTCTTCGTGGGGTTCAACTCTTGGAACCTTTTTGCCGACAAGTTATGCCGCCTCGTTTTCCGGAGCGCGTAGAGTAATTGGAGAGGTAAGGAATGATCAATGAGAATAGTGCAAACAGAGATAAAGTAGCTGAATATTGGTCTGGAACCTTGAGATCTTGACAATTGCAAAAGAGTTGCAAGGAAGACTGGCAATAATGCGAGGGAGTGAAGGAAATAGCAGCGCAGACTACTCTAGTAATAGGAGCTCCTCTAAGTCTTCTTCGCATGCTCATTTGATTCCCCCCTTCCTTCCCGGTCCAAGACTATAAACAACTAAAATCGGACATAAGCGAGGAACGCTTGCAATATGGACAAAGAAAGAGCAGAGGACCATGAATCCAAGTGTTTTATGAGGCATGCGAAATTCAGCCGAAGCAGAGAGTTTACACGTTTTCTCTCAGTTGTTGGAATACACAGCTCGTCTAAACATGGACAAAAGTGTGAAAACGCGAAGCGTAAAGGCACTTGAAACACCGCGCGTGAAATATATGCATAGATAAGGGGAGAAAAGCGGATTGGAGAAAAAGAGAAGGGAGCAGAGGTGTGAATTTCAGCCACTATTCAGCCACTGAGGTGTGACTCGTTTGTCTGACTGGAGAGATATTGTGCTGAATGGAGAGAGCAGAGAACTGACATCCCTGGTGCGAAAGCCATTAATCAAGTTGCAGAGAAGAGGAGGCGGCTTGGTTTTGATAGGATGAAACACCTCCTGGGAGAAGAAAACCAAAACACTCACACGCCGTGGGTTGTAAAGTAGTTAGGGAGAGGGTCACTCGGGTGATCTAGCTGTCAGTTACAGAGGCGGTCTTTAGCGAATGGAACCCGGTGCGATCGTGTTTCATGTTTCCGCCGTGACTTGTAAACTGCCAGTAATCTAGTTGCCTGAAGCCATCAACTATCGGGTTTCACACGCTACTGAGAGTTGTCAGAGGATCAGAGCTCATCGAAAATTTGACGGGAAAATACACGAGAATCAGGACGAAAAATTAGAGAAGGAAAGTAATCGGACCAGAGTCAATTGACGGGATTTTGGTTGGAATGGATCAGAAAGCAACTTGTCGAAGATCTCTGACTCGAAGGCATGAATAGCGCCAAGAGAGGGAGATGAGAGCAAACGAGCCTGAGGCGAGCAATTTGAAATGGTTCTCCTTTCCCACGCTTGTCATGCCTTTCAGCCCCCATGAGAGAAGTCCCAAGGTCTTTCCAGCCTGTGATACATTGCATTATCAGAGCCATACTGTCTGTTGAGCCTGACTCAGGCGACGAGAGAACACGCGGAAACGCGAGATCGCAGAGATATAGAGACGGCCGAGAGACTGAGCGAAAACGAGAGAGCACGGGTGATTTTTCAGCAGCAAAAGTGCAAATTAGGCAATAATGTGGTGGTGGTGGGTCGGATGATTTATGGGACACGAGGACGTTCGAATTGGTGACATAAAGAAGGGGAAATATGGAGATAGAGAAGGAAGAGAACGCGGAAAAAAGAGACACATGTACCGGAAATGATCTGATGGGAGGTGACAGAGTCTGATAAGTTTCCGGAAGGGCCATATCCGGCTATTCGGGAGAGCCGGCAAAAAGTGCACACCCGGGCCGAACAATGCAATCTTTGCACGATTATCGTCGCAGCGCACTTTAGCCAATTCGAATTGAGGCCGGTCAAGGGCGCAAAAAAGAGCGATGCGATGATCGAGCCTAATAGAAACAACCGAGAAATCGAGCAGGAGAGGTGACTCAAAGCCGGCTCTGGCTGGTTCTGCAAATCTCCGGCTCTCTAAGACTCCGCGGATTAGGTTGATGGGTGGGGTGTCAATAGCCCCAGTGTCGCGGAGCATCAAAGGGGTGGGTGAGGGGAGATCAGCTGGGGTTATGTCGGTCATAAAAACTCGGCGCAATGGTGTGAAATCCATGAAATCGAGTGAGAGATCCGGATTTTAGGAGGCATTGATGACCAATCGGAAACGAGTCTCCTCCATTTGCGTGTTCCCTCATCGGTCAGAAAAGCAAGAGATCATGCGAAATGAAGAGAACGCAATTCCGATTCACCATCACTCGTCTAACCTGCAATCTCTCGCTTGCTGTCAATGAAGAGAGTATCTAATTGGTTAGTTGGGCAGGGATCAGTCTCTCCTCGTTTCGTATGCTCTCTCGTTTCTCTAACCGGCGAATTGAGGAGAGACTGTCTCGATTCGTCATCACTGTTGGGCAGGGATGATGGATATCGGTTGGGCAGATTGGGTTAAGATCATTGGAAAATGGTTGCATGATTCGTCTAATGAAGATCGATCGGACAGTTGACAGAGAGGGAGGGTCAGGGAATGGTTTAGAACGGGGTGGGGTTAGCATATCTCAGCCGAACTTTTAGCGCGATAAAGGTTGATCATTAGTGAGCGACAAAGGACATTCGTCGTGAAGTTGTAAATGCGAAGGTATAGTAGTTTTGCTCTATAATCAGTTGAGATCTCATCATTTTTCAGAATCCTCATTCAAATTAGAGGCGAAGGTGAAACCTATCTGGCCGCTGATCACTGATCAAGCATTGCTAGTGTGAGCGAGAAAATGAAGTATCACTACACTATGCCAGGGCAGAAAAGTAGTTGTTAACTAACCGCGAAATCCTTGAGAGTTCTTCGTCCAAAGGGGTGGAGGGGGGGGGGAAGGAGAGCGGGAGAAAGAATGGCCGAGGATACTTGGACTAATGCGAATAATTGGATTGCGTGAGAGAGCAGGGGAGGAAAGGAACCTTCTTTGCGCCTAATTTTGGATAGTGAATAGTTTGCAACATGCCGGTTAACGTTGTATGGTTTTGGCTAGGAATGCTGAAAACATCATTACAGGAAGACCTCCTTGGTAGAAGATCCGAGAGTGTAACGTATCAGAACTTAAGAAGATGGACTTTGTTTGAGGCCAGGGAGAGAGTATTGTTGATTTGAAACTAAATCAATTATGAGACTTCCTAACATGGCGTGCAAATGCGTTTGGCGTGCACAGGCGCTATATATTTATGAGGGCAATCTGGCCCTTGTTTTCCATTGTTTGTTTTTAAAAACTGTGATAGATTTGAAGATAACTTATAAATCAGCAGGCATTTGCATAGCAACATAATCCTACAAGACTTCTTTCAGAACGCGCATCAAGCGTGAGGCGCATCATCCGCGCGTCGAGCGTAAGGCGCTTCAATGACCAGTTACAAGCAAGAGACAGGGACCACCCATACTGCAGCTGTCTCTGCTCGTCCGCGCGTACTTTGATTTACAATCGGCCGGCTGCCTGTAGGGCGAGATACTGAGAGAGAGAGACAGAGAGGTAGTGAGAGATCGGGAGAAGTAGAGATATACAGAGAAGCAGAGAAGATGAGTTAGTGGAGGAAACAGAGAGAGCAGAGACAGTTTATCATGGAATGCGCGGGAGAAGCCTATGGTGCTGCGTGGTCAGGAAGCAATATAGTTGCGTCATGATTAGGTAAGAGGCTTGGAGGACAGCGAAATCGAAAGTGATCACTAGGAAAAGTCTACAACATAATTATTCGTTGTCACGTGGAAAAATAACATCGGATTAGAGAGTGGCAGAATATTCATCAGTTCTAGGCAAGTATGTAGAACAGGGATAACAATGAGAGATTTCCCGGCACCTACTCTATCCAGAAGGGGCTACCGCCTGATCAAATATTGTTCTCCCTTCCTATCTCGGACCTACCCAATAAAGGGTTATGCCAACAATGGAGCGTGGTGCTTGAACACAGTGTGGGCATGTTTGGGAGGCCTCTTCAGGTCTCGGGAACTCTCTGGACTCTCTGGAGTGTATATAGTGATGGATGAAACGAAATACTTCGAATCGGCCTAACATGGCTTCCGAAGTCTGACATGCATCAGCTAACCTAATAACAACATACAACAAGATGAACAATGGGTGTAATTGTATCCCGTGAAAACGCTGAATAAAGAGGAAACTGGTAGGGTGAGATGGGAAACTGATTGAGATCTAGAAGCAAACAGATGCTAACTGGAACAACTCTCAAGAGTAAGGAAGATAGTACCGATAACGGAGAGGGTGGAGAAGGGAGGAGAGGAGAGATAGAGAGAGAGAGAGGGAGAGAGAGGGGAGAGAGAAAAGAAAGTACAGGTATTGTATCGCCCCCTGGGATCTTGTCTTCTCCTAGAGCAGTAACTGATCGATCAGTAGTGAATTGCGGGTGGTTCTTAGAGGACAATGTAGAGTTCTCAATAAGACCAGGTTATGTCATCATTAGGAAATAAGACTGAATTTCGTAATGAAAAATGACAAATCAGGAACGGTTGAGTTTCAGGATTAGTTCAAATGCTGAAACGCACTTTTCAAGCAATCACAGTGCCGATGGGAAAAATTAATTACAAATACAGTGAACGATGGGATCCGTGCTGCTACATCGTCCTTGCATTACATCATAACTTATCGGTAGTCCATTTTAATGTTTAAAAAAGGTAGAATGAGATCAGTGCATATTCATTTTGGAGCAAACTAACACATTAGGCAAACACGTAGTTGAGTTCCAAGAGAGCGCTCGATCTCGCACTACAAAAACAATTATAAATACATTAAACGGTGAGATCCGTACGCGATCCAGTCCAAGGGGTAGATCAAAGGGGGGGGGAGGCGGCTAAGTGGAACAACTACTCATCCCCCATCTCTAGATTGAGAGTAGTAAACGAGTGAGAAAGAGAGAGCGCTGATAGTTAGATGGATCGTGGGAATCGTTGTTTCCAGTTAAAAATCAACGAACGTGAACAAATCAGTAAAATATGTGTGGCTAATTTAGGCAATTTGTGCTCCGTAGAAGCTCAGTCCAAATCGGAAAGAGAAAGTCCAAATCGCGCACCGATCAGCTTCAGCGATCTGAGGTAGCCGCAGTTTGGATAGGAAAGGAGTGCGAAGCTGAGAGGTCAGAGCAGATTTCTCTGACCGATGAAAGATCGTGACAACTGATAGAGTCGCAAGACATAAACCTAGAATGAGGCGAAGTGAAGTTCGGTCTCTTTTCGGTCAGAGATGCGATAAAGTGCATGAAACGAGGAGAGCATTGACACATAGTGATCTTCCCATTCTCTGTTCCCTTCACCGGTCAGAGCGACGAGATAGTGGGCAGAATGGAGAGTCAGTATCAAAAAAGGAAGGGTAGTGGAGCAAAGAGGTTTGTAGATGAAAAACCCATAGCATTATTCTGTTGCAGACGTTCAGTAGCGAGAGATCTTGCCAAACATATTGAGGCGAAGGACATAAACCTAGATAGTATTGAGGTGAGGACAGGAAGGGGAGGAGGGAAGAGAGACACTGATCTGGCCTTGTCTTCACTATCTCCCATGGCAATCTTGTGCAAAGACTCCCGGGTCTTGAGACGAGGAGGGGAGGGGATACTGACAGACGCTAGATTCAAAGAGACAGACAACAGAACCTCGGTGGTGTTACTATTGTTCTAACTTTCTGAGAACACGCCAAAATATTGCCACCTATCATGATCTCTTCATTAGTGTGCGAGGGGGAAATCATAGACAGAACAATATGGAGCTGAAACTGTTATTGGTAAGGCGACCAGCTGAAAATGGTTGGAATAATCACGAAATGAGTAACCTTGGTTAACCACAGAACCACAGAACCGTAACCACAGAACCTTGGTTGTGCCAATATACTTCTAAGTTTATGAGATTTCCCAGAACTAAAAATGGAATGTGAGCAGGAACTGCAAATACTGGAAACTATTGCTGCTTTGATAAAAACAAATTACAGTGAAATGCCTTAAAACCGTATAGCCGAATCAGGGAATCGCTAGTGTGCTGAAATGGCGACAATTCGCCGTCTGTCGCCGGTTGCATTGATGCCTAATTAAAACAGTGGTAACCTTGAGGAGGAGGAGGAAGGGAAGACAATTTGAACGCCCGAGTGATCGATGATCGGAACGATTCAAAGAGGGAGAGATGAGATAGGTTTCATGGCGGAATGAAATGACCAAGCTGGCGGGGTTCTCCAATGGTAGTCTCAGGACATCTTTCCAACACTAAACATCGCATTTTACCATGCTTGGAAAAAGTGTGAGTGAAAGATGACAGCTCTCAAAGATTTAAAGAGGACTCGATGATATAAGTTTCATGGTTGCACCAAATTACCGAGCTTGAAGGAAACCCCAATCAGTTCGTCATTGCTTCATACATACACTCAACGTCACATCAATCTAGACCAAAATGTGCATTGCAAGCGAGTTCGCAGCTACCATACTGCTTTACACCGACTATTATGTTTCTAAAATAGTGACTTTTGACACCCGAGTGATCGGAAAGATTGCAAGAGGAGTGGATGAGATAGGTTTCATGGGAGAATGAAATGACCGAGAGTGCGGGGAACTCCAATAGTGCTTCATTTGCCCCTTTACAAAACCACAATCAGTCTAGAGAAAACATTTGTAGTGGATTGCTGCCGAATTTTGTGTAAATCCTACTAAAAGGCGCCTTGGGCAGCATATTTTTCAAGTCCGAGTGATCGCTAATCGAATCTATTCAATGAGGGAGGACGTATGTTATAGGTTTCATGGCTGCATAAAATAAGCGGTCAGAGGGATAATCTAATCTAGTGAGGGCAATCATTTCCATCGAAAAATACCAAACACGTAGCATACAAACACAACAATCGAATAACAATGAAATTTCATTTTTTTCTGGGCAAATTGTAGTATAAAGGCGTTTCGATCAGCTGGCAGTAGTAACCAAAGACTGAAACGCGCAACATTTCGACCACCTGGGAGTACTGATACCGGATCGAGACCGGTGGTTCCAAAATGCGCATTCTCTCTCGATTCTCTAACTGGCGAGAAAGTACGCAGGTTGAAGAGAATGGGTCTCATATGGACATCACTAGCATCCAATAGTAACCAAAGACTAGACATGCGGCCAGCGTACTAAAAGGCACTTGAAAAGGAAGAGGAAGAAGTGGAAGAAGATTTGTTCACACTCTCACAGCACTAAGACATTCGATATAGGGGTTTCCCCCGAATCCTCGGATTTCGCTAGACCAAGCTCAGTGTGACTATTTCGCCCCAATAGCACATATAGTTGGGCGGATTCTTGGTGCCTAAGGCTAATACCGACCGAACCAAATTATTCAGCGAAATTCCAAGCAGTTCACTGAATTTCGACTAATTTCCAAGAGGATCAAAGACGTTAATAGCTAGGCAACCCGGAGGAATTCGCGGGAGTAATTATGACGTCGCGAGCACAGATCAAAGGAGACTGCCGGGAGCCGAAATTCGATTTGTTCCCTGGCTCGTCTTTTTCATGCGAATTGCATCTCATTTAGCCATGATCCCCAACCTTGAATTCGCATCTCTGCGCTCTCTCGATTTCGCCTGATCTCTCACTCACTCTGACTCCCACGTGAAGTGACCAGTAATTACTGGGAGAGGTTACTGTGGTGTTAAACGGCTTGGGTTCAGCATCGAAACAAAACTGCGAGCAAGAAAAGGTCAGAGTCAAAAGTAGTAACGCCCAATCGAGACTGACTCTATCCTCAGTCTGCATGTCCTATCGTAGGTCAGAGAAAAGAGAGAACAAGCAAATTGAAGAGTCTCGATTGAGCCTCGCTAGTTGAAAGGCTGAGTCTGAAAATGAACCCCGTCGTTCCTTCTCCTTCACTTAATCCCGAAATAGGAGCCATGGATAAAATCCGGGGATCAGAAATGGAAGAAGGAACTGACTATCCAAACTTGGTAGCTATTCTGGTAGTTTTTTTATTGGAAACGAAAAGACACTCGTAGTGACAGAAGTATCGCAAAGACAATTGATGAGAACAGTGAAACACATTCGAAAGATGAAAGGATTTGGACATCCGAGGAAAAGTTCGAAAACAAACTTGGTTGTGAGAGAGCTCTGATGATTGGAAGGAAGCGAGAAGAGAAGTAAGGTCAATGTTTTGTGAACAATGTTTTTTTTATTGATGATGGTTCTTCTAACGATAAGAGTTTTGAGTAGTGAATGAATATAAATTGTGAAGCGCATTCGATCAATGGAAGAAAATACATCCGAGAAAAAGTTCGAAAAGAAACTTGGATGAGATGCGACTCTGATGATTGGAAGGAAGCGAGAAGGGAAGAAAGAAAGGGCAGTAAAATTAGGGACGCGAACGGAAGGATGAAATCCTCACTTCTAGACGGTCAGAGCATGACTCTCCTCATTCCGCCCGCTATCTCGGCGGTTAGAGTCGCGAGATAGTGTGTGGAAAGAGTAGGGTGCATCTCTAGACAAGAAAGGAGAATAGAGATCAGGCCGAATGAAGAGAGTTCCTTATGTTCTCTCCTCTATTTCATGACTCGCGGCAATAAAAAGTCGATGCCCTTTCTGTGAAGAGTGCGACGGGTGGATGGAGTAGGGATGGCGCAAATGAATGCACTATTATGTGATGAACTGGCGATATCAAAGGAAGTCAAGACAATTTTTGCAATGAGAAATATCGTCTATTGCCACTTCACAGCGTGCGGAATCGGACAATTTCTTTGTCTTTCGCGGCGGAGGCCCCTCCATGACTATCCCCTCGAGAGGTAATGGAAACGGTGAAACATAGTCGAAATGACAGAGGAGAATGAACGGTTAGTTCTAACATATCTTTAAAATTATCATTAATTACGCTAATATTTTCTCCAAATAAATGAAGAAATGTGTCAAGACTTGTACCACTTGTTTTTGAAATTTGTTATTCACTCAATCTCATGCAATCCCGAGCTGTGCATCTTTCAAGATCTTAAAATGAGAACTAGTCCTTGGAAGTTCATGGAAACCCCAGCGCCATTATTATTTTCTGAATCCTCATGAAAAACTCTAGATTCTCTCCGGAGAGATTGTTGATAAATTATTTCGTATTCGAAATATTTGAGAAATACAATTAAAATAATGGGTTATCTCTTTTATTTCGAATCCGGAAACCTTTATCAAAAATCCCTCCGAAGAGACTCTAGAGTTTTTCATGAGGATTCAGAAAATAATAATGGAGCCGGGGTTTCCATGAACTCACAAGGACTAGTTCTCATTAGAAAATCATGAAGATAAACACAACTCGGGATTGCATGATATTGAATGAATAAAAAAATTCAAAAACAAGTGGTACAAGTCTTGACACATTACTTGATTTATTTAGAGAATAATATTAGCGTAATTAATGATAATTTTAAAGATATGGAAGTACTAACCGTTCATTCTCCTCTGTCATTTCGACTATGTTTCACCGTTCCCATTACCCCGCGAGGGGATAGTCATGGAGAGGCCTCCGCCGCAAAATATCCGCGCTCACACGCTGTGCACTTTCGAAACTTAAGGGATATTTTCAGTTGAGCAGGAAATATTAATTTGAATAAGCCATTCGCAGCGATATCAAAGTGAGAGAAACACAACGAGTTATGTAGCAAAGCAGAAACATATTCAAATCCCAAAAAAGTAACAAAACTTACGAGCGTTCCTCTCTCCCCAGAGGGAGTGTCCAAGCCCTTTCATCTCCTCTTCCAACAACCATAAACAGCGATTATGCAAATAGTCCATAGAGAGGACACGAGAGAGAAAGAGGAGAGAATCAGCGGGGCTAGATGACAGCTTGTTCATTAGCCCTGATTAGCTCCTTATTGAGCCTTATTGAGGGGGGGGGTGGGCGAGGCGGAACCAGCCGCCCCGGAACCGAATCACTAGACCATTGGGCCCGGGTATGGATCGGCATTTCTGGATTCGAAACTAGGAACCGAGACGACTTGCTTCTGATCCCGAAAGATCCATAAAGAATATACATTCAGCAAGACCCATGACAGTTTCTGGGCCCGAAACCAGCTCTGAACAAGGAATGAAAGGGAACATCATGTTGAGACAACCAAAAGACGTGCCGACACACCGCCCATTTCATACCTGTCACAGTCTAAAAGGGGTCGGTCGGTCGGCACCTCTGATTTACAATCTCCTTCTCTGCCTCTCTCAAATCAGCCCTGTCTCTCGCTCGCACCCCTGAAACAATCACTTGAGACAGGCATGAGTGTCTCTCCTAACCTATAATGATCTCTAAGAGGTCAGAGAGACGAGAGAAAGCGAGAGATGCAGAGAAACTCGATCAGCTAACTGATGTGCCATTAGATGCAGCGAGGTTATGACAGGGGGAAACAAGGACTGGTTTTTGGGATGGATGATTTGGGATTGATTTGGCGGAAGCTAGCGGAAAACAGTGGTGATCGGAACGCTGCGGATCAACAAGGCAATGATTGCCGGGACTCGGCTAGTAAACATAAAAACACTGCCGATCAGCAACATGTGTGTCACGAGGGATGAATGGGGGTTTCTATTGCGTGTTGTTGCCAAAACAGGCCAGGTACAGTGACATCATCACTTGAGAGAAGTGATGCCAAAACGGAAATTACTCTCCTCGATATGCGTGTTAGTCAGAGAAACGAATGATAAAATCGCTGCCAGCTGAGGCTCAGGCATCATTTGGATATCTAAAGGACACTTCGCACATGCGCATCACTATTTCAGATGGCTATATGATGAGAGAGTGGATGCAGGAGGCAAGCTCTGATCGACTAGAGATCGCTCCGGATCGAGAGATAGATAGTCGTTCCTCTCTCTTCTCTAATCGCATTCTCACAGTGCAATAACTGCCTGCTGTCGTGTTCCGCTCTCTCCATTCAGCACACTCCCTAGGCTGTCTGACCGGTGAGAGAGTGTGCTGATTGGGGAGAGCAATAGCCGAGAGGATCTTGCATATGTGCGAGAAGCGGCAATAAACAGCCTGTGAAAACATCGTAAATCCGGCGTGAATATGATGCGATAAGTGCTCTCTCGTTCTGGCATATGATGGGATGAGGGAAAGTGATCGAGAAGAGATCAAGAGTGATTCGATTGTTTTTATTAAAAGAAATCTGACCAGAAACTAGACTGGATAGCATATCTCTAAATATGAACAAGATGTGAAGCACATTCGAAATATTCTGGCAAACCGCGATTGATCGGGAAACATTTCGGAACAAATATCGAGGTTTCGAGGACCGAGGACCGAGGTCCGATTGAATTCAGAGATAAACGGACATTCAATCGCAGAGGAACAATCGAATGGAGGTAATAAATATGCGACAATAATTAGCGTGACCTCCTTAGAACTCCTCCTTTTCTTCCTAAGAACGGGCAGGTGATACGAATACGATGCGCCTATTCATTAGGGACACCCGTCTCTATGAGATTTATGTACCATAATAACGTCACAATTATCAAGCTGTTCGTTATGGAAAATTGCACATTTGAGGCTGAAATGTCAACTAAGGATCCCTATTTATCAACTGCTAACAACCACAAAGTGCAAAGGGCCTGCGTTTTCTTGAACAAGATGCCCTTCATATCTCCCTGCCATACATCAAATAACCCCAGAGACCGCGATTGCTACACACTTTCAACAAGGGATGCTTCCTCTCTCCATTCCACACTCTCTCTCGATTTCTCGAACGGCTAGAGAGCGCATCGAATGAGGAGACGGACGCGATGCTTTCAACCGGGGGGGAGGGGGGGGGGGGGGGGTAGAGGGAAGGAGAGGAGGAGGAGAGGTGCATCAATCTCAATATAACCAATACTACATCTTCCTCTCGGCTGGGCCTTTGAAGCCTGCGGTCAGCGACTCTCCTCTATTCGCGTGTTCTCTCGCCGGTCAGAAACTAGAGTGTACCCGATTTGAAAAGAGCGGTCAGCTCGAACGTCGATCAATTGGCGCAAAATGGCGAGAGATGATGGGAAATCGAGAGAGACGATGGGGAAATACCATCACATTAGTGCGAGGAACGGCGCTCGGATGAAGCAAAAAGGCCCTGGGCGAAGTATGATGGGTCAAAGAGGGCCTAAGGAATATAAGGCGCGACCTTAAGCTCGTATGGTTAAGGTTCCAGACTGGGTCTTGGGTTAGTAATGGGCTCCAGAGATGTTACAGATGGTTTCGAGTGCGCGCGGGCGTGTTATCCAATCTTATTCATACGATAATGAGAGTGTCCTCAAGTGATTTACGCCAAGGGTTGAGTTTCAGCGGTGCTTGATATTCGAGATGCGCCCTCGTTCCATAGTGCATCTGCGGTTGTGGAGTAATAAACGAGTATGATAATTAGAGTAGTCCCCAGGTGCAAGATTGTGTTTGTTGAATTCAAAACAATTTTGTCACACTTTATTTCCTCAAGGAAAGCGGAACATGCATTGTAAATAATCGCGCGCGAGAAAACGGAAGTTCTGGAGGAACGAGTATCAAACAATTCCAGAACGATTCACTCTAGAAAAAAAACATATCGTTTTTAGAAGACCTACATGATGGAAAATTGAGACAATCGGTCAAGAATTGGAAGAAGGAGAAGAGGACGAAAAAACAGAGCGTAGATCAGGTTACCGAATGACCCACACCCAGCTTTTTCTCCTCACCCTTCAAAAGGTGTCGGCATTGTTGTCACGCGATGGCGATTCTGTGTGCAGAAATCGCCGGAGATCAGCTGTCTCTCTCCATTTTCCATGATCTCTCGCCCTTCCCTCTCTGCACCCTCCCCGATCGCCTTGCTCTCTCGCTTCCGGCGCGCGTTGGTCACCTCTACGATGTCAATACAGGGGGGGGGAGGGCTACAATGGGATTGGCTCAACACATTGGGAGGGAGGTGCAAATATCTGCAGGGAGGGTAGTGGAGGCGATAGGAAAGCTGTTGACCGGTGAGCAGACACGGTCAGAAACAATCGCTTTAGCGATCGAGTTAAGGTTCATACCTGCTTGAAGTTCGAGAGAAATACTTGCAAAACAATATCAGTAGGTCTTTGAAGTCAAAAAATATAAAATAAACCTTTAAAAAATGAAAATAAATTAGAGATCTCTGAAGAAGCTTCAAACGGAATTTCAATTAGCGGAATGGTGATGAGCCCATACGCTCAAGGAACGTGTCAAAGAGGAGCAGGTGGGCGGTGTCAGAAATCAGAAATTGAGAAGGAAGCAGACCGAGCTGACAGAACGCCGCGGATTCCAAGTAGGGTTGGTAATTCAAGGATGACTCTCCTCATTTTGCAAACCCACTCACCGGTCAAAGAAGCGAGCACGTGAAATGAAGAGAGTCAATGATTGAATTACCAACCCTAGTTCCAGAGCGGTTTGAGTGACGGATTGCAGATGTAACGGAGAAAAATGCATGGACGCTGATTTTAGAAACAAACTATAGCGAAATGAGGAGACTCGGCAATATTATTCAAGTGTCTACTAGTAGTGCGCTTCGCTGTGCCGCTTATTGGCATTATTTGTCGGAAATGGACGAGAATAGAGAGGAAAACTACTGAAATTCGAGGCGAATGCGGATGGAAAAGATGATAGAGTGAAAGAGTAAAGAAGCAAAAGCGACGTTCAAGGGTTCTTGAGATGTAATCGAATCAAACATATCACTACAACTGATTTTCAGATGGTGAAAAGTAGGGATGTCATTTTGGTTTCGGTTCCCTCCATTCAGCACACTAACTCGTATGTCGGACAGTAGAGAGAGCATTCAAATTGAAGAGAGCGGGTCTCGATTCTATCATACATCACTAGATGAGGCAATACGCACCGGAACCTCAAAGGAAACGCAATAGCGTCAATGTTGTGAGAGATCCATCTCTTTCCGGAAGCTGTAATAACTTCACACCCAGGAGATCAAGGGCGAGAGATCACGCGAATTAAGAGAGCCATTCTCTGACCGACGATAGATCGTGCGAAATCGGGAGAGTGCCGCCTCAGATCCGCATATCTCGCTTGTAATTCAACGCCTCTGAGGGCATGACTTGCTATTCCCGACTCTCCTCTAACTGGCGAGAGAGCAGGCTCAACGAGGAGAGTTTCCGGCTCCGATAGAGAAATAGAGGCAAGGTAAGTGCGCTAGCGGGGCCGAGGTAAAGTGCCGAAAACGCAGGTATCCGGAAAATTAGCCAGGCTTGGGAGAAGGGGAGAAAGAAGAGGAGAGAAAGAGGCTGCGAAAAGTGACAAAAGGGTCGGATGAATGAGCGTCAAAACCTCAATCGAACCTCAAAATAGTTCTGAAAGAGAAAAAAGCTAGCGACAATCACGGTTTTAAGATAGGGAAATCCCAGGGTTTCGATGCAGAAAACATTGCAGTATCTGACACTAGACGAACAATGATACTAAAAAAAACGTAAAATCTCGCATCTTTTTGGTGATAGTGAAGGGCCAAAGGACTAACAGAAAACTGAGAAGTGCCTGACACTTGACAGCCAGAGATAGACGGGTTGCAGACCTAGTATAATCCCTAAACACGCCCTTCCCCTCTAGCACATCCCGCATGTCACGCCACTCATCTCTCACTAGAACAATGTTTCAATGGCAGCGCGACTCGCGACAAGAATCTCGAGAGTAGCGAGATCGGGAGTGATTGAGAGAGCCCAGACGAGCTAGAGCGATGAGAGAGCATGGAACAACAAGAGAGCCGCGGTCTCGAGGGACCAAGCAGCAGAGATACGACACACGCAATCTGAGTATCTTGCTAAGGGCTACAGTAATCTGCGACTACCGTAGTAGGAGTGATCGAGAACTGGCCAATCAATCAATGTCAGCGCTGAGGTTACTCAGTTAGGCTCATTAGCCGAGAAACAAATCTGTCATCTATCTCAGAGAGAGAGAGAGAGAGAGAGAGATGGAGGGGGCTATCATAGTCTATTTGCCTATTCTAATCCCTTCCTTCCGTGGCGAGCTCCTCTTTCTCTGACCGATGAGAGAGCGGGCGAAACCAGGAGAGTGCCTTTCTCAGTGCACTCTCCTCATCTGACCCCCTCGGGTTATGGTCAGCGTCTCTTACATTTGCGCATTATCTGAGAGGTCAGAGGAGAAGAGGGAGTGTGCCGCACGGAGAGAGGGCCCTGAGGGGCATTGTATTGAGGGAGGCGAGTTGTCCGTCACTAAAACTATTATTTGTTGGGATGAAGTGGGGGCACTCAAGAGTACGTGAGTGTGTGCGGGTGACAGTTATTAACGCTGGATGAGAAGGAAAGCATCTGCAGGTTAGGAGGTGAAAGATAGCTGTATTGTAAAAACAAAGTAGAATTTGTCTCTGAAAGAGTCGAGTGGGCTGTCGCGTTGAAGAGGAACAATTCATAATTAGGCAAACACACTTGCATCGAGTTGAAACTTCACAGAAAAGGGTTTTTGTAGAAATGAACACCGACCGACAATCTCCGATCCGAGGCGTTCAATTATTATCAAGACTGTGTGAAACTCAACGATTCCCGAGTAACAAAATAGCGAAACTTACGATTACCGAATGGACAAAAATTGGGAAGAAATCGAGATTCGAGTGGTTGCGGAAAGGGGAGATTGCCTTCTCCCGCTTCCTTTTTTGGGACTTTAGGCGATTAGCTCGAGAGAGCGAAGGTCGGCTATTGCGATTGCGAGTTGAGATTGAACTGGAGGGGCGAGAGAGGGATTCTCCACGTTTCACACGCTCTCTCGTCGGTCAGAGAGAAGCGAGAGAACAGGATAGAAGCGGAGAGCGCAGAGAGTAATGCAACCTAGCTCGAGTTCACAGGAAGCGAGAGATCAGGAGAAATCGAGAGAGCGCGAATCCTGCGATTAATATCGGGAGAGAGATTGGTGGAAGTAATATCGCACGCGAGAGCTTCACAATATCCGGGCTTTCGTGATTGTTGCACTATACTGGGGCGCGGAAAATGGAGGGTTCTAGTGAGATGGCGAGGAAATCGGTGCTAATAATGAGAGGGATGCGAATATCGCGTGGTGACAGAATACTGAGGGATCTATTCATTTTTCATTGTACAAATTGTAGAGGAAGGCGAATCATTGCTCAACGTGAAAACGCTAATCAAATGAGTTTCACGTGCTGATCAAGTGTATTGAAATTGTTGTCGAAATGATGAGTGATCGACGAATATAATAAAAACAATAATAAAAACAACAATAAACTACATTATCTGATTTGTTTTTTTTTAAATTACAGCCTGCGTTCCAAGAATATGACTGCCGCTTGCAACACTGCCCTCTAAAGACCTTTCACGGTATAGCTGCTAGCGCTCTACTCCTTTTGCACGTTTTCTTGTGTCTCTGACCACCGAAAGATCATGCTTAGAGGAGCGAGATAAATGTGTCCCGATCCAGTCTCATCCCTGACCAGATGCCCATCATCCCTCAAGGGGGAAATCATTATCCGAAAATGAAGAGGATAAGACTCTCGGATTCCCGCCCGCTCTTATGAGATGATATTACAGCATCTTGAGAACCACGAGTGCCGGCTGGCCTTTTAGAACCGGGAAGTCCTCGGACCAGCAAATTGTCCTCTGGAGCCACAGAATAACCATTTCCCGGATCTGAAGAACCGCTAAGTCCTCGAATCAGGAAATGGGCGGTGGTAGTAGAAAAGATATTTTATTTTCGGGATACCTCGCCTCGTGAAGCCTGAACATAGAGACTATTCATTTGTTTGAAAATTTATGAGATAAACGTTTATCCGGAAAAAATCATCCATCTTGGCCTACTACCAAATTAGCTCGTGAATGCCGCTGCTTATGTATGAAGAGAAGGAGAATATCCATTTCCGTGTTCAAGCGAATACAGAACCGGGAATCAAGTAGAGTGCTCCCCAGTGGCCTGCAAGAGAACTAGGGATCTATCAAAAATTTCGTTTACACAATGTTATTTTTTCGCTGAATAATACGCATGTCACGTTAGGATCGAATAAACACTAGCACATTCAAAAAAGTGGAAAATGCGTTGAAGCCATTTTTCGATAGCCTCACAAGATAGCGTCGAGCTTGTTTGCCCTTATATTTATAAATAGTCTCCTGGTGCTGTCCGGCCTGTTGATTGACTAAATAAGACGCATGAGTCTCATTACAACATCTGTGGAAGGGTGAAGGCAAGGTTTTGTATTTTATCGAGCAGGTGGTGTCGTGATTGGAAATGGACAAGGGGCTTGAAGATTTGAACGAATCGTGAAACATATTTTCGCATGCAAACTAAAATAAGTGCTGACGATATCTTTGTCTTCCGCTCTTGCTCTAGATCAAACTCATTCTCGAAAGTAAAAATTTTAAATATGTTCACAATCACTGCAAGTTGCATGCACGGCGGTTGCGTCATAACTAGCCATTCAGACGGAAATTATTATGTTTTAGGTGGATTATCACGACGAGAAACTCACCGCCGTGCACTGTACTCAGCAGAAAGAGAGCGCGGTTGACAACATGCAAGGGGTGCTACTAGTGAGCAGCAGTGCTGTTTATGGGAGAAATGTTCAACAAGAAGGTTAGCCCAGTCCAAACTACGGGTTTCTGTCTCTTCGTTTAGCATTTCGGCGGCAATAATGATGAGCAAGTGGCTTGATTGAAAGAAAACGAGATCTAACGGGGATTTTCCAAAAGGACTTCTTAGTATCCTCGAACTTCCCACTAACTAACATAAAGCAAATCTCAAAATCAAGATATTCGATTGCCGAATGAGCTATGCTTCACGCAGAGCATTTGAGCGTTATAAAATTATCGAAATCAGTCGAGAACGCGATTATTGTTGCAAAGAAAATAAATTCAGAGAACATTTAAAAAAAAAACGATAATCCACTCACACCGGTACATCTTCAAGGACGAAATTCTTCGAGAATACTAGAAAGAAGCCACCCAGTCATATTGATCAAAGTAAAGCCCATCCCTTTCACTTCTCAATCAGAACCAATCGCCAGCAGCAATAGGAGATAAGAACGCGTTCTAAGAACTCTCTTTCAACCGCGTTCGTGGTGTAATGGTCAGCATGGATGCCTTCCAAGCATTCGACGGAAAACAAGATGAATTACAAAGTGAATTAAGAAAGAGTTAAATTACAACATTTACTTCATTATGATATGCATTGCCTTTAGTAATAAAACATATAAAAACTATTTAAACACGTATACATATCTCAAAACATAATCAGCGAGACCGGACTTAATGATAGCATTGGAAGGAATCCATTCGCATTCTTGTCCCGGATCTAAGCATCGCACATAAAAGGAATCGAATTTTGGATCTTTCACAGCTTCAGCAAGAGACGAGTATGCGTCGAAATTCCCCCCTGAAACGGACGACATGGTATGTAGAGAGAAAATTCTCACCAGTGGTGTCCCACTCCTTTCCAGGTGTGCAGAATAGAGACTCAACCCGGATGCATTTGTCGAATGAGTCTGATTAATTCATTTTTGAAAACACCCAAACGAAGATGTCAAACCAATGGTCAGCAAGATAGTTAGCTGCTTGGTCGCGCAGGTTGCTTCTTTTGAATTGACAAGCAACTCTAACTACAATTTGCGTCCTATTAGGTGTATTACATACATAAAAAAAAATTCAACAACCTTGTCTTGTGGGTACGATTTCAATTTAGAGCAGCTAACGCACATCACTAGATTAAAATAAATGAAATTTCGGATAGTTGGGGTATAAATTAACCGTTTGTGTCATCCGCAATAGGCGTTTGCTCGTTCGTCCACAATCCGTGTGAACAAACTGGTGCGATCGCCTGTGAAGATTAACTCCAGTAACTCATACTATGCGATCAAATACTTGCCTGAAGGGTGTCCGTATAGAACAGAGCACTGGAACCTTCGCGTCATTTTCTTTTCGGCATTTCCAGAATCGTCGTCCACAAATTGAGCATGGAAACAATAATTGTAATCTTTGCAGATATCCTCTGAGTGATTCACATTAAGTGACTTGCATTCTGTAATTTCAAGTTTTCATTACTTAACAATCCGTTATTCTTCTTATTTTTTTACATCTGCAAAATATCAGTTAACAACTATTGTTAATTTGATTTTTTATTGCACTCATTAATAAACATGGGCAGATATCAGGTCGGTCAGAAAGTTTCTTTCACATTATATCAGGGCTGAACAATCAGTATGAGGGACACAATGTCAAGCTAAATTCACAGTGGTTCACCATGAATCGCATCTGTATCTCAACCCAGTGCACAGTGGAAAGAAGTAATAGGGCCCAACCAGTGTCACATTTATAAAGTACGATGATAGATGATTACCATTAAGTTATTGCGAGGAAATTATCGCAGCATGCTTAATAGAAAAGCGCTTGTGAAGATGCAACAGACGGTTCTCGAAATCTCGAAAAACGGTTTCCATCACACAGCTGTCGAGTCGATAGATAAAATGTCAATTCAAGTGCATATCAAAGTACAATACGTAGTGAGTCCCCAATACAAATTGAGAGAGGATCCCATTATCCAGAAATTAGCTGAATTTTCTTGAACTTTGATATCGATAATTGAAGATTGAAAACAAGACATATAGCTGCGTCCCTTTTTGTATAGAGTCAGAAGGGCGGTTATTTCGATGCTAAAAGAATAAGCAACTCTTGTTCTATCGCTGTTTTCTTGGGTAGAACTTGGCGTTCGCTATTTTCTGTAATGGGAGGTCGTGACGGTATACACCGAAAATCATGTTTTATTGCAATTTCCGCTTCAAAATTTATTTTCCCTTCTTCCACACGAGGCCGGTTCAATTCACACATACTACGATATTGCCCCAGGACACCCCTAACTTATGGCATATTGGCGATTTAAACAAGCACAATTGTCGAGCTAAAATTAACAAAAAGAAAAAGAAAGAAACTTTCTGACCGACCTAATACAATTTGCGAATTCGATACCTCACCTTTTGGCAGACAAGCGATTAGATCGTATCGGTTTCCGTTGGAGTCTTGCCATCTCCGATCTCCAGCACAAGAGAACTCGACAGGGCCGCTATTCTCCATTCAAGCTGCGTGCGATTGCACCAGCTGAATTCAAAATTACGACTCGACCTGTGACGTGAAATATAGTCAGAAACTAACATGAACAGGTCCCCCAAGCACATGGATGATGAAATTCAGCATCAGGTGGGAGGATGTCGAAAGGACGGAGATCAGGGTTGTTGAGAAAAAAACTCGTCAGAATGTGTTCGGCATACGTTTTTGCCGCATTCTGCAAAATATGCTATGTTCGGCTCTCATCATGGCTATATCGTTCACTTCTTGCACAAATTCCTGATTCGGCGACGATTTTCTCGGTTGTAGTCCATTGTTTGTCAGAACAATACACCTGGAATAATAGTGGATCGCTCTGCTCTTCTGCACAATTTCTAGTCACTGTGACAAAAAAGGCATATGAAGGCAAACGTTGTTCGTTCAGCATTTGCAATTGCTACCTTCCTCACCGTAGTAGGTGTCGCGACATTCTGGGGTGGAAAGGATGAACTTCGAAGAACAAAGGGGGTGAAGATGAATCCGACATCTAGAAGTTGATTAAAATTTCAATATAGGGACTTCTCTGGTTTAAAAAAAATGTTTTACCGCATGAAAATTGATATTGGGGTGGAACAACCCTTCTACAGCATTGGATGGACAAAACCAAGGAATTGATGAAAAAAGTGGGAGCCGTCGCAGAAAAAAAAGGTAAATGGTCAAGTTTTCTCGCTCGCTTGGACTCGCTCCCTACATCTCTCCCTCCGATGAGGATATACTATGGTCGGCGAGTAATTGGATCGTGAGACGTTTGACATCCCCCGCAAATGGAAGTCAACAGCAAATTGCAATCTGGAATGACCTCGCTAGGCAACACATGTATTTTGAGGTGAGAAAGTACGCGAATGAGGCTGAATTCAGCAATCGTAGTTGAAAAAGACAATTAAATGTCCTGTAAATTGAATGTCATCATGCGAAAGAAACGTGATTTCGGTTGCCAATTTCTTGCGGTGTTTACCAACCCATAATTACGCTACGAGATCGCTGAGTCTGCAGCCCACACTACACTCCCACACAGCGATTTGCACACGTAAGACATGCACCTTTGAACTCAAAATGCCCTTTTCAAATTATTCCCGGCTAAAGTAGATACGTCGAACAGTGATGGACGGGTGTTCAACAGTGATGCCGAATCGATACCCGCACTCCTCAATTTGCTTGATCTCTCGCTGGTCAGAGAAACGAGAGAGCACGCAAATTTAGGATAGTCGCTCTCGATTCAACATCACTAGTGTTCCTGAAAACACTTACAACCGTGCTCAAACTCTGGCAACTCAATAACATTGAAATTTAAATTATGCGCTTCATTTATTCCATTTATTCCAGGAGCATATTGTAGGTTCGTTTTATTATTATTATTTTCATTTCAAGACAGGATAAAGAATACGAAATGACAACAGTTCCGTCTTTGCGCTATGCCGCTCCAATTATCCCGTAGATTTTCACTATTCACATACCTCCATTTTGAATTCGCTGATATTCCGCAAGTAGTTACTGCGTTTAGTGAAGAATTGTTATCATCATTGCAGTCACTGGCACTACGGTATTACGTAGTCTAACCGAGAAGTCGTCCTTACAGTCTGCACCACCTAGAGAAGCCGTCGCGATATGACCGTAAAATCGCTTGATGTGGCCATACCCCCTTACCTGTTTTTTTGCCTTTACCAGTCCGTTATCGCTGGGGCAATCGCAAAGGCTGTGGGTGACAATTAGGCAACGAAATATTACTGCTGAGTCTCGATACACTTCACTGCTGCCACTCTGTGAGATGGCGTAGATCCTCGTGCGAGAGACCAAGCTAAAAAAAGATAGATCCAGTCCTTTTCTCCATTGAAAGGAGCTCGCAATTTTGGTCGTATACGCGTGATTTCTGGCCATTTTTACCATTTCCGAGACAGTTTTGAAATCGAGCGCCCCGCCGATCTCCCTCGACGCTGAGGACCGCGCTAAACTGACCAACGTCTTCGGGCCCCATGCCGACGTCGCCGCGGCTCTGTCGATCGTGGCTGAAGAGGCCGGCAAAGATGGCCGATCGACGCACGAGCACCTCACGAAGTGTTATTTCGGTTGGAAATTTACAGCTAATTGAGCGCAAAATGTGCTCGCTGATTAACAATAGTAGTAGACGTCTCTCCTCATTTTGTCACGCCGGTTAGAGAAACGTATTCCGAAACCGAATTCTGATCGCTATTCTGCATCATTGCAGACGGCAATGAAAAGTACGGTGGCTACATGAAGGAGTATGACGAGGCCGCGGACGAATTCATGGCGAACGTCAAGAGTCTGCACTTATTTTGAATAGTTTCGAAATGGACATTTTTGTAAAAAAAAAAAAATCATTTTTAGGTGATGGACGTGCTCCAACGTGAGACTCCGAAGGAGCACGCATCATTGGTCGGCTTCAAATCGGTATTCGAACGACTCATTGCCAACATCGACGAGGAAGGCGTAGCGTTCGTGAAGAAGGTAATATCGTGGAAATTTAAAAAAAATAAAAAAAATAAACAAATATAAATAAAAATCAGACTAATTTTCTGCAGGATTGATGATGTGGCATTATTTTTCAGCTGCAAAAGACCGCTCTCGAAACTTTCATATTCGCAAGTGAAACGTGATCCACCCAAGTCGGTTGCTCTCTACGCAAAAACTATCGCTAAGGTATTACATCACTCTAAACACGTCGCGAATTGTGCGCATTAAAGGCGATGAAGGCGTACGACGCACTGTCGTCAATTTCGAAGAATAATCTCGAAAAGCAAACCTGCCTGCGAACAACGTTTGGAATCTTGTTCCAGAGCCCAAAGTATGCACCAGTCAAGACCGCGCTGAGACAGCTCATCGACGTCGGAAGCTCGATCAATGCACAATAAGGTGGTAGGAAAAGATGTAAAATTTTTCTTGAAAATGCCCATTTCGTAAATTTTTAGACAAAGGATGTTTACGCCGACCCGTTGTTCAAACATTTACGAGATGGGCATTTCCATGAAAAATATTCAACTTGTCATACCACCGCACAATTAGAGAGCGCGAGAGATTTGAGAGCCCTGCGGACGTAGGAAAAAGTTTCCCCGATTTTGCTGAAAAGTGAAACTTAAGCACTTCGAATGATGCTCTTTCAAACTGCGTTTGCCGATTTTCGATATCAGGTTCTTCTTCTAGTAGGTATGTCAAATTAGGGACACTACGAAATTTACGACCAAATTTGCCTCACGAAAACAGCCATAACTCGCTTTAGAATTATGATAGAAACAAATCCATAAGAGTGTTCGAATGAGGAGGTCGAGTAGAACATTTTTTATGTTGATGATGTCATTCCTCGTCCATGCGCTGGATCGGAGTGGTCAGTTTTTCAAGAAAGTAATGTAACTTTACTAATACCGATTTCTACAAAAAGCGCCGAAAAGTGATTCGAGAAAAACCATGTACCAAACACCACCTCCAATATTAGAAAGATTGGAGGTTAGGAAAAAAAAACCCGCACTTTTGTCCAAAAAACCTTCGATTTTTACAAATTTTCGCAGTTTTTCAAGCTTAACTTTTTTCATTCATGCTTTCATGAGCTCTCATATCGAACTTCGGAATCGGCGTGCAAAAGCACACCAAAATTTCCTATAGTCATATAATTCTGATATAAAATGTTTTTCGACTGACCACTTTTTCACCATGTGGTCCCCCCTTTGGTCCGATTTTGGTCGAAAAATGTTGTCTCAGAATCATGTCCCTATAGGATTTTCTGGCATACTTTTGAGCGTAGAACACGAATTTGCTAACTAGAGCTCATGAAACATCGAAATAAAAAAGTTATGACCAAAATCCAGAACAAAATTTTTTGAGATTTTCTTTATTGCATAACTTTTTTATTTCGATATTTCATGAGCTCTAGTTTGCAAATTCGTTGTCTACACTCAAAAATACTCTAGAAATTCCTATAGGGACATGATTCTGAGACAAAAATGTTTCGACCAAAATCGGACCAAAGGGGGGACCACATGGTGAAAAAGTGGTCAGAGTCGGAAAACTTTTTATCTCCGAAATATATGACTATAGGAAATTTTGGTGTTTTTTTGCACGCCGATTCCGAATTTCGATATGAGAGCTCATGAAAGCATGAATGAAAAAAGTTAAGCTTGAAAAACTGCGAAAATTTGTAAAAATCGAAGGTTTTTTGGACAAAAGTGCGGGCTTTTTTTTCATAACCTTCTATCTTTCTAATACTGGAGGTGGTGTTCGGTACATGGTTTTTCTCGAATCACTTTTCGGCGCTTCTTGTAGAAATCGGTATTAGTAAAGTTACATTACTTTCTTGAAAAACCGACCACCCCGATCCCGAGCATGAACGAGTAATGAAGTAATCAACATAAGAAATGTTCTACTCTGCCTCCTCATTCGAAAACTTTTTTGGATTTGTTTCTATCATAATTCTAAAGCGAGTTATGGCTGTTTTCGTGAGGCAAATTTGGTCGTTAATTTCGTAGTGTCCCTAATTTGACCTAGATGACACCTGATATCGAAAATCGGCAAACGCAGTTTGAAAGAGCATCATTCGAAGTGCTTAAGTTTCACTTTTCCGCGGAATCGGGGAAACTTTTTCCTAAGTCCGCTAATACCCCGAAACTCTCGCGAATCTCTCACGATTCCTCTCATAAGTATTCGAAGATAAAGATTTGTCACTATTTATAGCCACAATATCAGAATATTCCATTTTTTACGAATGCCAGAACTATTTCCAAAATCTCAGATAGTCGGTCTTAAGAACTTTAGGTTTTATCTTAAGCACTTTTAGTCAGGATTAAGGTGACTTAACCAGTTCTAAAATGAGAGTTCTAAAGTGACACACCCTCGCATCGACTCTACTCGTTGTGAGAGAAGCGAGAGAGCACGCGGATTGACGTGAGTCGGATGCCGGTGGTACGTCTAGTGACGGTCGATTCGCGACAAAACAACTGAATGAATAATATTGCCTATAGCCATCAAATGAGTGCTTGTAACCAAACGAGAACAAAAAAAAATATTCTAAAAAAGAAATTGTGCTGAACGCATGCGGATGATTCGATCGAATGGTTTGGCGCTAATTTGGTCAGATCCCAACGCAGCTTGTCATAATAATCATGAAACATTACGAATACATGCGAGTTAGGTTATAATTCACTTTTATGCATGCTATAATTCTCATGTTGCAAAAAAACATGACTATTTAAAAAGATATGTTATATCCGTAACGCATGAACAGCAATATCGGACATAAAATGAGCATTGCCATTATTTTATTCGCACTCTTCTCCCGGGTCCACGCATCGCACATAAAATAACTCAAATTTTGGATCTTTCATAGCTTCGACAAGAGAAGAGTATGCCCCCAAGTTTCCTAAAAGCATATTTCATGGTAAGGAGATAAAACAACAGACCAGTCGTATCCCACTTATATTCAGTTGTACAAAAGAGAGAGTCAACCGGATAGCATTCGCCACTAGAATCATCTAAATCAGGCATCTTTGTGCATATCATTTAAGAGAGCAACTCTGAATTTTTTTTACAACTGCCCGGACATGCCGCGATCATTTTCGATTCAGACCTCCATACGCATACCACGGGTGCATGTTGGGTACTTGTTTGCAAAAGTGGTCAAATTGGGGAGCCGAGTCTAGAAAGCGGCGCGCCAGGTGGGCGCCAAATTTGAAAATCGGGTTTTCATAATTTCTCAGCCGGACAAGTTGGAAACAATTTTTTTTTTGCATCATCCTAGAAATGTCGAGAGAGCATGGGAACACTATCGAGATCTGGTTCAGGTCGATTTTAAATTATTTTTTGCGTTGTCGAAAATTGTTTTTGACACATTGACTTCGCGACAGGCACCTATCACACGATGAAGCCCATGCAATTCTACGACGAACGGTGTACAGTACAGATCAATCCACTTTTTCATAACCTACGAAAAATTGTTCAGAAACCAAAAAATCATCGATTTCGACCACAACTTTTTTCTTTCGTGTTTTCATGAACTGAAATACCGAAATTCGGATTGTACACGCAAAACTACACAAGAAAAATGCATAGTCAGATTTTTCTGAAACTCAAAAATTTTCAACTTTTTTCAATTTAAAATTGAAATCTGATGTTGTATGACTATAAGGTGCGTAGAATTCCAATTTGTTAGCAAGAGCTCACGAAAATGCGAAAGAAAAAAGTTATGCTTGAAAATTCGAAAATAGTCGATATTTTAAGTTTTTTGTCTATAACTTTTTTCTTTCGCGTATTCGCGAGCTCTTGCTATCAAATTCGAATTCTACGCACCCAAATACATAACTTAAGCTTATAGTCAGACAACATCAGATTTCAATTTTTTTACCTAAAAAGTGACCTCGACCCCGATCATGGTACAGTCGAAAATTTTTGAATCACAGAAAGTTTTGCGTGTAGAATCCGAATATCGCTATTAGAACTCATGAAAACACGAAAGAAAAAAGTTGTGGTCAGAAAATGGTCGAAATCGAGGATTTTTTGGTTTCTGAACAATTTTTCGCTGGTTCTGAAAAAGTGGATTGATCTGTACTATACACCGTTCGACGCAGAATTACATGGCCTTCATCGTGTGATAGGTGCCCGTGCTCCCCCCTCGCGAAAAGTGAGTCAATGTGTCGAAAAAAAAATTTTCGACAACGCACAAAATAATTTAAAATCGACCTGAACCAGATCTCGATATTGCTTCCATGCACTCTCGACATGTCTATGATGATGCAAAAGAAAAAATTTTTCCAACTTGTCCGGTTGAGAAATTATGAAAAACCAATTTTCAAACTTGGCGCCCATCTGGCGCGCCGCGACCACTTTTGTAAACAAGTACTCAACATGCACGCATGATATGCGTATGGAGGTCTGAATAGAAAATCCTCGCGGCATGTCCGAAAAATCGCCGAAAGGATACAAAATTTCAGAGGGGCTCTCTAAAAAAAAAACAATTATAATGTCAAACCCATTTCAAGCAAGATAGTTAGCTGCTTGGTCGTGCAGGTTGCTTCTTTAGAATTAACACGCAACTGCAACTGCAAATAGCGTTTCATTAGGTTTATTATGTTTCTGGAAAAATAAATTCAACAACCTTGTCTTGTGTGTACGACTCCAATTGAGGGCAGCCAACGCACATCACTAGATTGAACTATATCAAATTTCGGTTGGTTGAGGTATAAATGAACCGTTTGTGTCATCCGCGATAGGCGTTTGCCCGTCCGTCCACACTCCATGCGCACAAACTGGTGCTATCACCTGAATAGATCTACTACAGTAACTCATACTATGCGATGAAAGTAAATCAGAATATTTTTTTCAAATACTTGCCTGATTGCTGTCCATAGCGCATAGCGCAGAGCACTCTTAGCGCAAGCAGAGCACTCGAGCGCAGAGCACTCGAGCCACTCGAGCGCAGAGCACTCGAGTATAGCGCAGAGCACTCGAGCCGTCGCAAGCCATTTTCTTTTCCGCGAGTTGTGTATCGTCATCGACAAATTGCGGATCGAAGCAGTACGACTTCTCGCAGATCTCCGTCGATTGCTTCACAATAAGGGTCTTGCATTCTGTAATTTATTATTTGGCACAATGAAATACTAATTTTTTTTCATTATCTCGAAAAGAAATTAATGCAAGCGATTTTTTAAAAAATGGATAAGATAAATTTTCTTTACTCGCCTTTTGGCTTTTGGCAAGCGATTAGATCGTATCGATTGCCATCTGGGTCCTGCCATCTTCGATCACCAGCGCAGGAGAACTCGACAGGACCGCTGTAGGTGCGTTCACCATTTGAGTGTCTTGCGATTGCGCCAGCTAAAAACAACAAGAATCTTGAACTTACAGTAAAAAAAAGAAAAAAATCTATTTAAAAAAAAGTAATTTATCAGTGGACATCTCCCTTATCACGGAAACTAACATGGAAATACTTTCCTGTCGAGTAATCTCCTTGATATGAGTGTGCATAGAATATAATAGATTTATCCGCACAGTTGGAATTGTTGTGGGGTGGGGTGGGGGCGAGGTGGTTGGAACAAGTAGAACAATATAATGTTTGAAAAGGGGTAACTAAGCGAGTAGTGAGCAAGTTTGCATCATTGTTCTGGTTGCAGGATGTTGGTATAGTGCTCGTTTCTTTTACAAACGATACTTCTATACATGTCTATTCGAAAAAATGACAGCGCCATGTACCTCCGAAGTTTATAGATAGGGACCACCAGCTAGAGAGCCGACTTTGCGGAATCAGGTCCAAAGTAGGCTCAATCTGACCGTCAGGATCTCAATATCATTTTTGCTTTTGGACGTATGTCGATAACTCTTCTCTGAAGCCCGGGAGAGCTCTAGAAGTGCGCGCGCCTCTCCCAATCAGAGAGGAGGGAGAGGCGAGACGTGAGATAAAGGGGCGGAGTCTCTCTCGCACGCGTCTCTCTCACCCCCCGCTCTCTCGTCTCCCTCCCCCCGTCCTCATATTAAATTCAAACACAAATCAGGGAAAATTATTAAAATTCCAATTTTGTTCTTAATATTCCTCTAAAATACAAATGAATAAAATATCAACTGGCGAGCAGTGTGCGTGCACTGCCCTAAGCACCCTATTCCCAACCTCAATATCGATTTCTGACCTACTCAGACTTGTCAGATACCGCTTGCCAGCCCTTCATTGATAGAGGACATCAAGAGCTATCGATCGCGCTTTCGGGCGAGCGATTTAGTTGCGAATGAGCTTTGTGTTCCATCGATCTCGCTTTTGAGGGGAATGGTGTCGAGGGAAAGTGGGCGGGGCTGGCGGTCCCTATTTATAGAAACAGAAAGAAACAGGCTCAGTGAAAAAAAAAGTCGCGACCACGACGAAACGGCGCGTGCTGCGATCAAACGCAATCATCTACACTAATTCCCCTGTGCTCACAATCAGGTCCGACTTTATAGACTTTAAAATTTCTTTTTGTTGGTTTCCGTGGTCGGGGAGATGTTCTCTGATCAATAACAAATGGGTTTGATGTTTTTCTTCAGTTACATTTTATTCTCTCTTTAAGATTACAGGGCGTGAAGTAGGATTGCAGGTTCGGTTTCGGTTTCGAACTATTCGAGCGCGCGCGGGCCCGTACTCTCTCGCCTCGAATAGTTCGAGCCAGACGGTTAGACAGTCGAACTATCCGACTCCCTCCCCCTCGCCTCGAGAGGGGAGAGGAAAGAGCGCGCGTTTGTCATCAATTGCGAGCGCTTGGGAGAGGGAAGTCGAGGGGGGGGGGCTAATTCCCCTCAATATGTAGATGCGAATTGAGAAGGGTTTCTTGTAGAGAAAACACAGGGCTACACACCTGCACAACTTTGAACTTCGTATCAGCAAAGACGGCTGAGTAATCTTCACTTTTCACTATGCGATTTTTGAGGTCCAATCGCCTCAAATCGAGAGGATGGCTAATTCTACAAACAAGCTAGACACTAATGGATTATTATACCATGTGCGGAAAACACAGTGCTATTGATTAGAACAAACTTCAAGTTCATTAGAGCAAAGGCGGCTGAGAAAAGTCCACCTTTCTGAGGTACTATGGCAATTTTTGGCTTACATCGCTTCCAATCGAGAGAAGGGCTAATTCGCTCTCCTCACGATTGACTCTCCAACTGCCCTTTTTTCTGCCATCATCTCGACTGGGAGTGATTTGAGCCAAAAATTGCCATAGTGCCTCGGAAAAGTGCACTTTTCTCAGCCGCCTTTGCTCTGATGAACTTCTAGTTTATTCTACGCGATAGCCCTGTGTTTTCTGCACATGGTACAATATTCCATTGGTGTCTAGCTTGTTTGTAGAATTAGCCCTCCTCTCGATTTGAGGCGATTGGACCTCACAAATCGCATTGCGCCTCAGAAAAGTGAAGATTTATCAGCTGTCTTTGCTGATACGAAGTTCTAAGTTGTGCAGGTGGATAGCCCTGTGTTTTCTCTACAAAAAATCTTCTCAATTCTCATTTACATATTGAGGGGAATTAGCCCCCCTCTCGATTTCCCTCTCTCAAGCGCTCGCAATTGACGACAAACGCGCGCTCTTTCCTCTCCCTCTCGAGGCGAGTGGGAGGGAGTCGGATAGTTCGACAAATATCGGATAGTTCGACTGTCTAATCGTCTGGCTCGAACTATTCGACGCGCGCTCGCGCGAGGAGAGAGAGGGGTCGAACTATTCGAAATCGATCCTGCAACCCTAGCGTGAAGTAAAATCGAAAACTTACATGGGCATTTTCCCCAAGCGCAGGGATGATGAGAGTCAGCATCGGGTGAATGGACGTCGAAAGGAACGAGATTCGGATTGTTGAGGAAAAAGCCGTCAGAATGTGTTCGGCATACGTTTTTGCCACATTCTACAAAATATGATATGTTTACTTCACTTCAAAGTCATGCTGTGGAAAGAGTAAAAGAGAAGAGGAAATATTTGAATTGCCGCGTTTTATATCTCCCCTCCAAGACGAGGTAACTCGAAACTTCGTTTTTTAGGTGTTAACCCCATTTGAACCCTAGAAAACGAAGTCCCAAATCGCTAACTCTACTGGGAGCCGAGATATAAGATTGCGGTTATTCAAACATTTCCTCTTCGGTTTGACTTTTTCCACATCATACTATAGCACCACTTCTTGCACAGATTCCTGATTCAGTGATTCTTTTTTCCGTTGTTGTCCATTGTCGCTGAGCACAAAACACCTGGAAGAAGAGTCGATAGAATTGAGACTCGCGGGGCAGAATGAAGAGGTTGCTCTCCACAGCGTGCCAATATCACGTTTCCGCGGCGCGGCGCGATTGTGAAACTTATATCATTCTCCACATTCTGATCGATCACAGCGGTCGGGATACTGGGAATGGGAGATACGAAAAGTTAGAAATACATAAGTACTTGAAGCAATAATTGTGAAGAAACTAATCGGTGATGTGACAATATGCTTCTGAATCATTTTGTAAATTTTCTGTTAGCACAACGAGCCTCCACAGGCATTTTGCGATTTTCGCCATATTGGAGTAGAGTTCCCAAGGAGCTAATTAAAGGAAACACACCCTCCATTATTATTTTCTGAATCCTGATGACAAGCCCCACATTTCCTCCAGTTCAGAATATTTAATTCCATTTTTGTTTTCGAGAAATGTAAAAATAAAAAATAAATAAAAAAAGCAAGTTGTTTGGCAATTATTCTCAAATATCTTGAATAGAAAAATGAAATTCAAAATTCCGAACTGGAGGAAATGTGGGGCTTGTCATCAGGATTCAGAAAATATCAGGTTGTCAAAAAAGTTTCTGAGGTTTTTTACATTCATCTATTCTTAGTTCTCGTGTTCTTCGCATTTGCCTGATCAAAACATGGCTTTTTATATTAGATGAGGGTACTATTCCTCTTTATAGCGCACATTGTATCAGGGCTGACCGATCAGTAAAACAAAGGAATTGGAAAGGCAAAGTCCCTGTGTTCGGAGATGAATCGGAGATAACCTTTTTCTCGGATCAAAGCTCCGTGGAGAACAGTGATAGGGCCGAACTGGTGTGACATTTGTAAAGCGTGATTCTTGATGATTACATTACAGCTAATACCGTCACTTTAGACCCAATAGATATGTGGGCCTGAATGTAAATCAGAGGCTGTTAAACTTGTCCAAAATTCGTTTATCTCACTCTCTTTTTGAGCCGATAGAAATACAGAACTAAAATATAGTACATTGTAAAGTACCATGCCTTCTAAGTTAATGAAATTATTTGGTTGAAGATCCGACTCTCAGGTAAAGGGCATGATTTTGTTGAATATTGATATTGAACTTCGAACGTCGAAAATGAGACTTCTCCGTTTTCTATAATTTCAATATTGCCAGCAGACCGGATTTTAGGGTCTTAAATTAACAATCAAACCTCGCCCTCGTGTAGCCTATTTTGTATAATCTAAGGATGGGTACGCTTTGGTAGAAAACACTGAAAATCTCGTGTTTTTGATAATTTCGATTCTCAAATTATTTTCTCTTCTTCCACGCAAGCGTGATCCAATTAAAATAGACGGTGATAATGCCCAAGGTCACCCCTCAGATATGCTGTGTTGTCGATTCAATCAATCGACATAGAGCAATAAATTTGATAAGTGAAAACCTCAGAAATTTTTTAGACAACCTAATAATAATGGAGGGTGTGTTTGCTTCATTGAGCTCCTTGGAAACTCGGCGCCATTATGGCGAAAATCGCAAAATGCCTGTGGAGGCTCGCAGTGCTGTCATAATAGGTTTAAAATGATTCACGAGTATCTCACAACATACGCTCACACTTTAGATTGAATTATTTCATCAAATTAATATGTACTTCCATCTTTCAATCCCTCTCATTCCCTCTATTCCGACCGCTCTGATCGATCAGAATGTGAAGAAATGGATGTGTTTCATAATGGGCCAGCGCCGCGAAGAACAAATGCGAAGAACTTTGGCACGCTGTGCTCTCTAAATTCCCCCTTCACTCTGAAGTAAGAAGATGGAAGAGATACATTGCTCGTTTGCCATTTCTAATTGCGACTCTCCTTTTCGATCAATACACTGTGAAGGCCGTTATTTACCTTGTTGACAGGTTTTCCTCCTACAACGAGTGTCGAATTACCATCCACACATCTGAGCTGAGAGCATTCGCAACTGGCTTTTGACAGCACTGAAACACATTTCAATAAATGTGCATGTGGACGCTCACCATTAGTGGTAATTTTCAGTTCAGGATCACAGTCGAAGCCGATTTGGGGGCAATTACCAGCTTCGTCAATCGATATGGGCTTGCAAGCTCGACACCCTCAAAACATATCAAATATCGCATTCAGTTGTGAAACTTAGAAAATGATTAAAATACTAATTAATTAATATATTTCCAATTTACCGTGCATCTTAGAATCCTCGTGAAACTCTCGCGCAAGTTCCTGCGCACATGTCACGTCACTGTGGCCCGTCACTACAGGGATGACGAAACACAGAACGAGAAGAATCATCCTCCCAACTCTGAGCACGTGTTTCTATTATCTGACTGAGTGGTATTTATACTGAAACAGAAGACATTTCTAATTGATTTGGAAAGGACGTTCAAATCCCAACTGATCTTTTCCCCCAATTGAAAATCAAAATGTCAAAAGTGGGCGAATGAGAAATGAGAAAGCTGCGTCTTTTGAAATGATGCAGCAGTGAAAGTGTTAAAACGTGAACGAATACCCAAAACTTTTAGATTTTAACTTATTGAAGGCTCTGCAGAATGATTCCCGCAAGATATACGGTCGCCCTCACTGCTTAGAACGAGTTTTGGAGAATGAGAACCATGAGTGAATGAAACGATAAAGATTACAGTTTGGGCGGATGTAAAAAAGAGTTGGCGATTCAGGTTATACGATACACATGTACTGGAAAATACATAAAAGCTGATTTAAAAAAAAGTTAATCAATTACACTAATGTGAAAAAAGTTATTTAATTGTTTTTTTCCGAAGGAAATATTCTACTGCATCCCTGGAATAGTGGGTCACAGATATGAAATTGGTCATTCAGGGGGTCTTCATTATTCCATCTCAGTGGGCGTACACATTGGTTATTCCGTGGAATCTTCTGACTCTTCTTACCTACCTCAATCTCCATGGCACTGCTAGTGGTTGGTAGTCAGTTGCGCCAGAAATCGCTGAGGATTAGTTGTTACTTCCTCCTCAACTGGCTTCTGAGCAAAGAAAGTAGGAGTTTAACTTGGAATAAATTGAGGTAAGCTGGATGCCAACTGCTCTAGGAGTCTTTTGTAGATAATCCTAATCACAATAGCAATAAATTTCGAGAAAAAAGAACGGTAGTATAATATGAATATGCGATCTCTGGCGGAGTAGTCCAATTCATAATAATACTTTAATACTGATCAGTTTTGAACATGTCGAACCAACATTAGATTAATTACTAGTTTTGATGATTTCAGGTGACCAATGAAAGACTCAAATGGTTGTTCGTCGTCACTTAGCGCTGCCCTGGTTCCCTCTCCATTTCATCCGTGTTCGATCATGCACTTTGATGCCCGGAGATGAGGTGAGCTGCGATGAAAATTGATTAGGGTTTTGGTGGCTAAAAATGTGATCCTAATATGAGTGATCAATAATCACGACTAGCGAGCCAAACACATAAACGATATATAATTATTTCGACAAAGGCAATCCCTATTATCACTATGAGCGTATGTTGCGTAACGTAGGCATATTTATACATGTTTGAATAGACATGACCATATGGACAATTGCAATCGAATGCCAGAAGAAAAATAAGGAATAAGTGTTCCTTGCAGACGAATATTGGAATGTAGATTTACATGAAGGGAGAATAGTTCTGGGTGAACATGTGCTAGTTCAGACGGGTGGAATGCGCACACTATCATCCTCGCTTGTGAACTCCTGAAGTGAGAAAAATCAACGATTCGATATGATCAATTGTACCTTGTCGGTTTCCAGTGAAGAGAGAGAAGAGATCGAAGAGATCGAAGAGAGAGAAATGTTATCACCCTCATTATGATCGTCCTGAATTCTTTGGAATAATCAATATCCAGTCTGGATTATACCTTGTTCTTATCTCGATGAGGCCACTCGATACCCATGCATGCTAAGATCCACTTAACAAACATGCAGAATAAGTAGATGAGTTCCAAGATGGAAACCACAGAAACTCCTAGACAGAGCCCCGCGTGGCCGGATATGTCCGCGATGAGTGACACCAACTGCTATTTTCAATTTTGAGGATTATACACTTTGACTTACCGGATAAGTGGAGACCTGGGTGTATCTCATTACTTCGAGGGATTCAAAGAAGACGTGAACTCCCAAACCGCTCTTCTTGTACCTAAACCAGATTTTTGATTTGCAGACAGTAAATATGTAGTAATCGGAGGTTACCAGTTCTTGCATGCTTTGGCTCCACGGAAATTCTTATTTTTAAATTCGCAACTTCCCCACTGAAATGTAACTCATTTTCAGTTTAAACTGCTACTATGAACAATCCGAATTAAGGTCTTTCTAGAGAGAAACAACTAACGCTCGGTTTATCGGCATGAGAATCGATGGTGGCTTCTCTCTTCTTTCTCTTCCCCATCGCATTGTAGTGGGCACGTGCAGCTCTCTTTGCGTCTTTCTGAATGTGTCTTTGTTAAAAGAATAGTAACCAAGCTGATTTGACAAACCGACAAATCACAGGGAGAGGGCATCTTATTGCCATATGCTGCGAGGAACTCCTTATCGAGCATATACAATGGATTGTTTCTGAGATCCGAGAACGAAATCTGAAGGAAACACAGTAATTCACGTTCGGTAGCCATGCTCTTACCTGTTTGATCAGACAGGCTGACTCCTGCCAGCAGATGTCCGGCTTGCCGTGGCACTCATGGTCTGGAGGGATGACGCCGGTCCACCAGTTGGTGAAGTTGGGTACATTCGTGCCAACGTAGTCAAAATCAGCGAAGAACTGAGCAATTGAATGCAAGAATTGGGCATATAGGAATTCTAACTTCGGGACAGCTCATGTTCAGATATCCAGTTGTCTCCGTGCATCCACCGGGGTAATTAATGCCACATACAGACTGATCCATATCAGGATTGGTGAACATGATGCACCTGATGGCCAAATTAGCAAAACTGAATTCGAATGATTTATATTACGTTTTGCACGCCTTTTGTGATGTGCATGGAAATCCGGAGATGGCGAGGATGTTTGGGTCGTTGAATATCGCTTGGTTCCGTTCTGCAATGCTTTTCTCATAGGAAATGCTAGTGTTTCAGTCTAAAATTCAACATTGTGGATCAAACCTTTGCAACTCTCCAATCCGCCGAGACCCTGATGATTGCCTGGCAATAACGTTAATGTATTGAAAATATTACGAATTCATACTGGGCGGTTGAAATTTGCATCTTTCCCAGTAACTTGTGGTTGCCGGGGAAGTTGTCGATGTAGTTGCTGATGTAGTGGTTGAAACTAGCACTGTCAGTGTTGAAGCTGATGAAGTTGCCATTGATGCTGTCATTGTATTAGCCGAGGTTGTTGTCACTCTTCCTGTTATTGTTGTAGTCGGTGTAGTTGTTGCTGATCCTGTCACTGTAGAGGGACCCTGAAAATCTCGACATTCCTTTACTCGTCTCATTCTATTTGATTACGTCATAGTCGTCCCAGTCATCGTCTCCCTCTCCTTCTCTTCCTCCACCCTGCTCCTCCAACAGAATTTCTCTCTGATGTTGCGATCCCACCGCGACTTTGTACTGTAATATTCAACGGTTTTTGAATAACAGAAAAATGCCGTTGATGGATGCGTGATCGCACTTTCTTGGGCGGAAACTCGGCCGTTGTAACCGGTCTCTTGATTATCGATTCATAGCAGGGAGGGTAGCATTCGCATATCGAAGTCGTTGTTCCGATTGTCGGCGGAGAGATGTCATGGGTCAGGTTAATGAGACACAGCACTGAATCAGCTTTGTTAGGTTGTGAAAACACTCGATGACAGTGTCCCAACTATCATGTGATTGATTGAAACATTGGAAGACATCACAATCTACACGTTACTCACTCTGGGCCGCTGTCGTGCATAGTGTCTGATTGGCCGTCTTCCTGTAGATGGGATCGACACAACCACATCTGTTGAAGGCATGATTCTGCAGACACAAACTCTGGCACCCGTGGAATGTGTAGGTATGATTCTAAAATGATAGAATTCCTGCTGCATTGATGATTGCACAAACGTCATATTCTGATGAAGAAGCCATTTCACTCGCACATCGACCGTAGGGCTTGCTCATGAGGGAAAAAGTCTCCTTGAATAAGTATTTAGTCACTTGATTTCAGTCTCGTCATTCATAGGCTACGGTATTAGCTGACACACTCCAGGGGCAGTTTCCAGGGCCAATGAAAGAGACCTTGGAGAGAGCCACGTAAGCCATTCTGCCCACGCCGACTTTGAGACCATCCTTTGCGAAATCGGGGTAATCGGACTCGTTGTAGACAATTGTCCAACTGGAAGGAACATCAGTTTGATTTCAAGAGAACACTGAATGAATGCGCATTCCAACCCACATTGCCGCACTCTCCGTGGTTGGAAGGAAATCGAACGTGCCAACGAGAGGAGAATTTTGCTGAAAGTTACTGATGCTTCGTGAAAATAGACAGCACCCACGTTGACAGTCAAGATGAGACGAAGTCCATCTGTCTTTCCCACCCTTGCGATGGTCTCATTTCCATTAAAAGTGTAACAAACACCGTAGTCGAAATGGAGAAATTGCGAGAAGTTCTTCCTGAACATGCATTATCGGACTAGCGTGAGCGAGGTATTCTTACGAAGAGCAGAAGTTCCCTCTGAAAGTGCACTCAGCAACGAGATCAGTGAACGAATACCCAGCATGAATCCGATCCGATTCGGGCATTTTAGCCATAAGGAGGCTCAAAGAGCGAATTATGCAAATAATTGGAAAATATAATGGATTTGTAGTATCCCTACGATAAATGCATAAGTTCTAACCGAAGCGTCAGTCTCGCCCTTTCCTCTTGTTCGAGTCTCGTAGCCTGCAATACATATTCATTTATTCATTAATAGTAGATTCGGTTACATTTCTGAGTCCGAAATTGTCGGCAGTCTCCTTCTTCCTTGCAATGAGTTCATATTGACGCATGAGATCCGAAATTTCCTGGTATCTCCCATCAGCGCTGCAAACACTGGCTCTAATTAATTAAAACAAACAATAGGGAAATACTCTATGACACTTCTCTTCATCGGGTTCGAATTGCAGAAGCTGAATCTTGGAAAGCGCTGAAATGAACTATTAAGTGATAATTGTTGCTACTAAACATACAATGGACTCGGTGACAATCGATTCCACCATTGATGTTGGGAAGTGGAAGAAGATAAGGATGCAGTTAGCGCAAATTCCGATGAACATGGCGCCCCTAAAAAGCGAACTTTTTCATGATCATGATCTCAATTGGGCTTACATCGCTACGAAAACACCCAGGAAGAGAAACGCATGCTCATGTGTTGCGATCTTGCTGAGACATGCGATAGAGGTCCAAGTAGCGAAATCACGTCCCAACTGTCGAAGAGTTGGTCCTCTCATCGTTGCTAATTTATCTATTGAAGAAATACCTTAATCGTAATACTCACATTCTGAAATGCTCCTTCTCGGTGAAATGAAGTGAAAGTGGCTTTCTCACACCGTCCTCTCGAATTTCCCAGCAACGGGTTGGCCTCGGGCGAGAAAAACGGTTGCCCATGAGGATTCCAGAAGAGGACTCTCAGAACCACTGAAAAATAGAGGATTGTAAAGCCTTTCACTGAGAAATTCAATAGATCCAGAGCAACAAGATGCAGATATGCGAAACGGAGATCAGGTGAGGAGGACACAGACGGAATTGCGGATCGCATCTCATCTGACAATGGGTCTCAATTTCTCGCTTCAATATGCACGAATTTCCCTTGATACGAAGTATCTCGGAAAAATACTCAGGGTAAACAAGTAGGCATCACTTTTATCGGTAGATCAAATTCACTGAAACGATCGTCTCACTGTTTTTATTTGATAGTTTATGAAATCGAATCATCCAACTCGTGTTGTCATTCCAACCTGTATCTGATACATCCTCAATCATTTGTAAAGCTAGGCATTGCACAGATGTAACATTACTTCTGTATAGAGCTAGATATGGAAGTGGTTTGTATATTTCTGAGAGTATTTTAAAAACAATATTCAGTAATGAATAGATTGATTCGAGAACCTCTTTCTAATCCCCTCAGTTACTCTCATACTCTGTGTGAATATGAAGTGTCCAGAGCATGACGGTAATTCTGGGGAGAGAAATTGACTCGATCTATCTCTCGTTTGTCCATGAAAATTCCCAAATATGCATATCTATCGCGCTACATGCACTGCTGAAAAAGCTTGTGCTGATAGGTTTCGATGGAAGATATCACTCCATTTGGTCGGTTTAGCTGTATCGTACGTCACTAGTCTCCAAAAGCTGAATGTACATATCGTTGCTATCTTCTCACCCCTCTCCTCTCTAAGACGGTTCTTAGTGGAAATCACCCACGGCAACTCTTTTCCAACACTCTTATCCCCCCTACCACACTCTTTCTTCTATCAATCGGTGGATCTAAGAATGCGCATCATGTGGATGATACTCTGTCAATATTTTGGCGTTTCGAGATTCTTTCCTTTTCTAGTGTCGTTCAGCATTGGCGTCAGAACCGGTGAGATGACTGCGACGTGGCTTTTTAAAAATGTATTATATTGCGCCTTTGTAAACCATTTTTAAGAGTGCATCGGTAACTGGAAGGCTGATCCGGCTACAGTGATCAGTGAGAATCTCAGTAAGATTTGGAATGATGTACTTATTCAATCGTTAATTTCCAGACTCATACAGCTGCCGATACAGTTCAATGACATCACCCAATTCTCTTTCAGAAGATCCCTACTGCTCGTTCACTTGCTCCGTGGGCCTTTTCCTTTACAAATCGATTCAATGCAGTCATCTCAGGAATCGTATCAAATGATCGCTACAGCAAACATCTCGAGCATCGACCTGGATAGCGTCCAATACGGTTCCACGGAATGGACTGGTTAGCAATAATCAGCGTTGCAATTATGAATGCCGAATGAATAACGAACACTTATCATTCCATACATTCCGCATTCCATGCACTGCAGAACATGACGGCGGCATCCCTGGTTGCAATAATCACCATAAAAAGTGCCTAGTTGCATGCCTTAATCTGATATTCACAGGATTTTCCCAATCAGCCTCGATGGACCTTGGAGCGTCGGCGAATCTGAAATGTGTCGAACCCGGTCAGTTAACTCTGAACAGAGCAATCATTGCGTATCTTGCCAGGTCGCTGCAGCGCTTACGTGAATGGATCTGGAGCCGTGTTCAAATCGAAGTATTATATCGTTTTCATTGAAATTTTAATTAAAATGCAGTAATATCATCATGAAATGCACGATTCAGGTGCAATACAGCGGATGAGGCGGCTGTGTGCAATCGAGAGACATCGTTGCCCATGTGCACTTGTGCTGGGTTCACCGGAGAGACTTGCGGTCTGCGTGAGTACTCGTATCCGTTAATCGTTTATTTTACGTGATAGCAGTTCCTATATTCAACTTCAATTTTAGGACTAGAAATGATGGAGAAAATAGAGCGTTGGCTTGGCCCACAGCGTATGATTGAGTTGCTCGAGGTAACACAACAAATGTCAGAAAAAGGCAATAACAACTCATTGTTAAGATCATCAGAACTGCCAAGATCGCTCCTGTGGCACTATCCAACATAATGCCTTTGCTATACGGGCATCTCACCCTGGAGCAAAAGAAGGATCTCAGTTGGAATATGAGTGAGATCGTAGACTCGATCAGTGTCGAACTCAGAGGAGTGGATGTCGAGTGAGATAGCGCGGAGAAATAAAAAGTGTACCTGTTCACATTGAGATCGGCGATACATGCAACGTTTTTCGATACGCTCGGTTCATGCTTCACCTTGAATCATGTGAACAAGACCATCTACAAGGCTCGATTCGCCGGCAACTCACGAGGTCTGAAAGTGTTATAGCAGTTCGACACAGTGGTTGATTGCTTACAGGACTATCGATCATGGTGAACCTAGACCCGACAGAGCAGCCCCCCTGGATCGAGATCCTCCATCTCTGTCTACATACATGAGCAAGGGACCCCGCCCGGTCAAGGATGCATTCGTTGCATGCTGGATATTCCGACCACCTTTCGCTGGCAAAGGTATTTCAGCGATATCATTTCTATAATGCATTTTAAAAATTAATTTTAGACCACGATTACCCTTTTGGACGAGTGCATCAAGTCCAATAAGGATCTGAAGCAGAACTTTTACGATGAAGGAGAATACACTGTCGATGTTAGTTCAATCGTTCTAATATTCGATATTTTTTTGGTTGATTGATATTAACGGGCGATGGGCTTTTTTTTTCAAACTCAGGGTTGCTATCGGGCATGCTACCAGGACAAGGTCCTTGAGCAGTGCGGCTGTATGGACCCGCGATATTCCACATCGTCGTCCGCTCGACTTTGTATGTTCAACGAGTGTAAGTGTTCCGTTTCTCCAGATGACTGCCAAAGATTTTGAGCACAATTGTAAGTCACGGAAATAAACTATTCATTTCTGCAGACGGTTGTGTGGCATCATCGGAACTCGTCTACAAAGTGAGATCAATGAAAAGTGACAAAGGATCGTGGAAGGGCCGGAATGAACAAATCGATTTTGAGTGCAATTTGAACTGGCTAATTGATATGACTTTATCCTGGTCGCAATTTCATGATCATTATATCACCAAAATTTTGAGTATCCAATTACTGTAATTCAGTCTCTGAAGTGCGACAACATGACCTATGGCTGTCCAGATGAGGCTGAGAGAACTGCCCGTGTCACGATCTACATGGAAACTCTCCACACTAGAATCAATGTGGAGGAATTCAAAATTTCAGTGAGTGACATGCTCGCTAATGTTCCGTAACCAATCATGCAGCTCTTGTCGGTGTTCTCGAACCTAGGAGGCCAATTAGGCCTCCTACTTGGAGTGTCCATCTTCGGATTCATTGAGCTGGTGTGGGGCTGCGGAATGTGGGCAAGAATGTACTACACATTGTTTCTCAAATAATCTTCACAACTTCCGCAGTTCCTCAGTTATCGTTCAGAGCTGTATATAAGTGCCAATAAATTGCTGAATGATTAATTCGTACATTTAATAATTAATTTTTTGATTTAATATTTAATAATTGATTTTTTAAAATTTCATTTAATAATTGATTTTTTAAAATTTCATTTAATAATTGATTTTTTTTTATAATTTAATATTTTTCGTGAATTGATTGTGAACAGATTCGCAACGATTCATATTTTACCCGATGCTCGATCGGAATACTGCAGGTGTCGTAGTGTGTTCCTACATGAAGCCAGACCATTGCGTGTGTAATCATATTCTTGATCGATTTCAACCCCAATAATACTCTGCAAATGTTCTTTGTATTAGATGCTGATCTTACCCCTCGAAGGATGACGAGACACTAGCGAGTTGAAGCCAATCGCCTGGGGAGACGGGGAGCTTTCTCGGAAAAATGACAATGGATGAGAGTAGAACAATAGGGGAAATGGAGAGAGAGGGCTCATAGCCTTCACACTCTTTCAGGGACCGTATCCTCGGATCATGGGGAGCATCTATGTGTACATGGTCGGAATTACTGCTATCATAGAACGAAGTTAATTCCCAACAAATGGGTCATGTTCGTCAGCTTGCCGTGTAGAACGGTGGCGTACCGGATAATGGCAATCGACTCAAGGTGGAATATTTATTATGAATATTACTATTACTATTAGTATATGTTATTTAATAATATGCAACTCGTTTCGAGCCGATATGTTTATTTATTTATTTATTTATTTATCGTACACCACTGAAGGTGCTTCAACAAGTGCAGGATGTACGAGGAAATATAAAGTTAGTAAGAATACAACAAAGGGAAGGATGCGTGTTGAAAGGGGACGGTGTAGGAGGGAGGGGAGGGGAGGGGAGGGGAGGGGAGGGGGTGGAATCGATCTTCTCATGGAGTCACACAATTCGAGTATCGAGGAGAGGGAGTCTCGTAAACGGATGGAGGAGTCCGCTTATCCAGTGTATGTCTGACTGGATATAGGTGTATGACTTGACGAGGTAGATCGAAAGATGGAAGGGAAAAGGAGACGGGAATGGATGGGGATGGATGGGGATGGATTGAAGGGCAGCTCAAAGATTCGAAACTTCTATTCCTAAAACACGAGGTAAGTCAGGGTGTTTGAATAAGTGAACCTTAACAACGGGGATTGACAATTTGGGGTTACAAATCAAATGCAATTTATTTAATAATCGAGCGGTTCTGTGAGAAAAAGATACTTTGAGATTCTCTCTCTTGAACGGGGGTAGATGAAGGACAAACGAACCATTACGTCTACTAATTGCACGATATGTGTAAAAATGTGTAGGTTCTAAGTCAACAAAATGGGCAACAATTTTGAGAGCTAAGACAATATCAATCACAATACGACGAGTATACAAGGTGTTAAGTGAATAGAAAGATAATCGATCAGAGTAGCATGGAATGATAGGTTCTACTCTGGAGCAACGAAAATGTAAGAGTCTAGTAAACAAGTGTTGTACTTTCTCTAATTTCCGAACAAGACCTTTGGATGATGGGGACCAGACAGGGGATGCATATTCTAATACAGGAATAATGAATGACTTGAAGGCTGAGATGTAAGGGGAAGGAATAGTACAACTGATACTACGAAATAGGAGATAGACAAGTGAAGTTGATTTATGGCAAACAATCTTTATATGAGAATCAAAGTTCAAGAGGGGATCGATATGGACACCTAAGTCACGAATAGAGTCAGAGATTGCGAGATTTGTAGAGAGAAGAGAGTAGACGGTTCGGGGATTATTTCGTCCTATGTGAACTATGTTGCACTTTTTCTCAGCAACTTCTAACTGCCATGTTTTGCAGTATTCCGTGAAACCCAAAATCCCGGACTGAAGTTGAGTGGGGGCGTCGGATGGAGAGAGTGGATCGAAAGTAGTGAAGAGCTTGATATCGTCAGCAAAGAGCATACATGAAAGTTTAGGGTAGGGGGAGAAAACCTTAGGGAGATCGAAAGTATAAAGCAGAAAGAGGATAGGACCCAATACTGTCCCTTGGGGGACGCCTGAGACAACAGCTTTCTCAGAAGAGAGAACATTACCTATTCGCACTCTGAAACTCCTTTCGGAGAGATAACCTGAGATCCAATTTAGCAAGCAACCACGAATTCCAATCGATTCTAATTTGAGCAATAACTTATTATGAGAGACCTTATCAAAAGCCTTAGCTAAGTCAATATAGGCAACGTCAACACAATAGTCGCGATCGATCGCATCACGCCAAGATTGGGTGCAATCAAGTAGTTGGGTTACGGTAGAACGCCTGGAGAGAAAACCATGCTGCTCGGGGGGAATTACATTGTGGGAGGTACACCAATCGATAATTGAGGGCTTAAGCAGTCGTTCCATAATTTTAGCTGGGATGGGGGTGAGACTAATTGGGCGGTAGTCAGAAACAGATGAGGGTGAGGCTACTTTAGGAATGGGGACCACAATAGATGATTTCCAGAGAGATGGAATAGTACCAAGCATGAGACTGTAATTGAAAATATGAGCAAGTGGTGTGGATAGGGAAGCAAAGCACTTCTTGAAAATAATGGATGGGATGTTGTCAGAGGGAAGGGAACAGGAGGAAGAGACACGACTGAGGTGAGAGGCGACCTCGTGAGGGAGGATAATAGAGACAGGAATGGATTGGGAAACAAGAGAGGGGCAGATTGGGACAGTTCCGTCGTCACTAGTATAAACTGAGGAGAAGTAATCAGCGAGAGATTCCGCTTTCTTAGAAGGACAAGTGACTACGGAACCGTCAAGGGCAATAATAGCGGGTATTACTAGACCATTAGACTTGAAACGAGTGGAAACATAACGATAAAATGAGCGACTATGATTACCGGCGAGCAATCGGTTCTCATAGGAACGAACATACTTTCGAATTTCGTAATCTAGTTTACGCGAGACACGAATAAACTGGGCGTGTACTGGTCGGAGGCTAATCTTATCAAACAGAGAACGTTTATGTGAGAGAAGTGATTTAATGTGGGGAGGGTAGTGATCGGAAGGAAGAGAACACTTTCTGAGGGGGACAAAACGACTAAAAAGAGCAGTGAGGTAGGACACAAAACGATCATACAAATCCGATACATCGATGAAATCAGAGAGAATCGCTTCCCAATCAGTCCCATAAAGTGCATTGTCCAATCCAGAGAAATAAGTTTTGCGGAAATCAAAAGTATGCACTAAAATGGGATGAGAGAGGGGAAACGAAAACTTGAAATCAATAGATGAATGATCGGCATTACGAAATGGAGCGGATACACGACAATCAGAAATGATGTCAGGAGGAGAGAGAATGACATCAAGGAAATGACCATTTAGTGAGGGGGAGGGAACAACTTGGGAAAGAGCAAGGTCGATAGAGAGATCATAAAGACAGGATGATTGAGAGGATAAAAGACCAGGAGACTTCCAGTTGATGTGCAAATTAAAGTCACCTAGCACAACCACTTGATACTGAACGGAAAACAGAGAAGATATTAGATCGAAAAGAGATGTATTTTGAACAGTGGTTGTGTTAGGAGGCCTGTAGACTAGAACAAAACGAGTCGGGATAAGGGCAGTAGGGGAATGGACATCAACGACTAGAATGTCACTCGAAATGCGAGAAGGAAGGGAGACTCGGGAACAAGGGAGATGATCGCGAATAAAGAGACAAACACCGCCTCCACGACGGGGACGATCGGAACGGAATACACGGTAAGGAAAGGAGAGGAGGAGTTCAGTGTCTAGAATCTTAGAGGACAGCCAGGTCTCGGTTACAAACAGGAAATCAGGTTTGTCGATAGAAAGAATAGCGTGGAGGTGAGGTAGCTTGTTGCAAAGGGAGCGAGCATTAAACATGGCACATGAGAACTTAGTTGGTGCTTGGGGAAGGAGAGAAGGGGTGGGGGTGACAGGCGAGACAGGTGAATTGGGAACGGAGGGCGAGAGAGCATTTGAAAACGAGAGAGGGGAGAGGGGAGGGGCAAGAGAGGGCAAGAGAGTGTGTGAAAATGAGAGAGACGAGAGAGGGGCAGGGGAAGAGGGGAATGGGGAGAGAGTAAGAGGAGAGGTCGTGGCAACAACAAGAGACGAATCAATACTGTTCACAGAGTGAGAGGGGTCAGGGTGTGATGTACGACAACTTAGTTTCCCTGAGGGGGGAGTCGAGTGCGCTTATGAGTACGAATGTCATCCCTGTGCCACAAGTCATCTCGATAGATCACAAATGGACAGTTTGAATCCGACTCACGCATCGACTTGAGTCTAGCTCTAAGTGTCTTACCTCTCTCTCTCTCCTCGACAGTCTGAGATTTGCGAATGTAAATACCCTTGCAATCCTCGTTCTTGCGGAGAACATGGGCATTTTTGAGAGCTGTGAGGAGGTGAGATCGAGAAGGGAGGACTACTTTGAGTAAACGGGGATGGATACTGGACGGCTTTCCCATGCGATAAACCATCTGAGGAGTTGCCTCGACCATCAGAGAAGCGAGGGCTCGACCTACGGCCGCCCTATCACTCTCAAGCTTCTCTTCAAGATTCAGAGAAGGGGCGGGCTCGGGAACACCAGAGATAACGAGAGATCTCGCTCTCAGATGGGCCTCAACGGGGTCCTCGCCAGGAAGAGAGGGGGAGGGACGGGAGGAGGAGGAGAGGGAAGGGAAGAGGGAAGGAGGTGTGGAATGAGAGAAGGAAGTGGAAGGGAGGGAAGTGGCCATTACTTCGGAATCACTGTCCTTTTTCAGGAGCAAATCGACTTGTGTAGCCATTTGACTGAGGACATTAGTGATCTCAGTCCAAAGAGATTGATCAACTCCCTTAGGCGTGTCCCTCATAGAAAGCTCCTGGGCAGAGCAAATCAAGTTATCGATTACTCCTCGCTTAGCCAATGGGGACCCACCACCAGAAGTTGCCCGTTTCATGGCCAGAATAGGGGAAGAACGAATGAGACTAGGGGAGGGGAAATAAGAGGAAATAAACGCGAAAAAGAGAGAGAAAAGATGCACGCACCTTCCCTGAGTGAGGGAAGAGAGGGAGAGTGAGGGAAGAATATGTGCTAGATAAGCAGATAAAACGAGAAACAAGACAGAAATTAGTGCGCGTTAAAGACGCAAAGATGCAAAATCCCTTAATTTCATCAGGCAAAAAACGTTGCACGGTGTTACATGCGAGTGAACCGATGTGCTATAGCCATGATGCCGGGTCGAGAACGAGCTCTCACAGGAGATTCGGCCTCGAATCGACATCAGTAATGTTTATCCGAAAAAAGAAAGACTAACACACGGAATCATGAATGTACTGGTCCAACAGGCTGAATTGCCTGATCAGCGAACAAGCAAGCGTGGACATGAGGAACGGTGGTCTGGAAAGATAAGAGATGAGCAGGGAGGGGGATGGTATTATTATAGTATTTTTAATATCATTAAAAATACAATAACTAACCTCAGAGGGAATACGATGCACAAAAAGATCTGGTTGATGATGAGGGGCATGGCGAGGGCAAAGACACCAAACGTAAGGAAAACAACCGTCAACTGGATGAAATACGTTGCTTGTTCACTCAATTTGCCCCGCTTTTGGCTAGAGTTTATTATTTACGTAGAATGTGTAAGTGCAAAATGTTTTTGCTGATCTAACCTTGTATTGTTCGTACATCTCCCTCTTTCGATAGATGATCATCGCTAGCATAATCACTAGTATCACTCCTCGAAATAATATCATTATTAACTACGACTAAATCCTTTCATCTGTACTGACCGACTCCAAGCGTGGCAACATTGCGAATTGCTGCTATGTGATAGTTGGGATTGAAGAGGTGAACATCGAAGAACGAAGGGGCGGAGGTGAAGATGAATCCGACATCTAGAAGTTGATTAAAATTTCAATATAGGGACTTCTCTGGTTTACAAAAAAATGTTTTACCGCACAAAAATTGATATTGGGGGTGAAACAACCCTTCTACAGCATTGGATGGACAAAAATCAAGGAATTGATGAAAATCCCAGGAAGTGGCAGCAGTCGCAGAAAAAAAGGTAAATGGTCAAGTTCTCTCGCTCGCTTGGTCTCGCTCCCTACATCTCTCCCTCCGATGAGGATATACTATGATCGGCGAGTAATTGGATCGTGAGACGGTTGATATCCCCCGCAAATGGAAGTCAACAGCAAATTGCAGTCCGGAATGCCCTAGAAAGGGAAAAATGAGGAGAGTCGAAAACCGAAACTACATTACGAACTCGACCAAAATTGTGGGAGGGGGGAAATTCCGCAGCTTATTTTTTTCTCAATTTTTTCCCCAACGACATGTCCACAACTGGACGAAAACGACATTTCCGCAACTCGGCATAACTGCCAAAATAAAGAGGAAGTTACGCTGATCAGAGTGACACCTCTTTCAGGATCCTATGGTGGCTAGAATGATGAGGTGAATGTTTGCCCAAATTCACACAGGTCCCAACCATTCACCTCATTACTGTGTTCAATAAAAGCTAATGAACTATTCACGAGTCGATGTTGACGATAGTGCGTCGAACGTCCTTCATCGCCTTTAATGCGAACATTTAGTGGGACGTTAAAATTTCCGTAATACCTTAGCGAGAGTTGAGCAACCGACTTGGCTTGATCATATTTCAATTGCGAATATGAGTTTCGAGAGCGGTCGTTTGCAGCTGAAAAATATGCCACCTCATCAATCCTGCAGAAAATTAGTCTGCTTTTTATTTTTATTATTAAAAAAAATTTTTTTTTATTATTTGCACGTTCATACCTGCTAATGGGCATGGTGTCTGACTGGCATGCCGACGCAGGTTGCTTCCGAAGTGCAGACTCTTGACTTTCGCCATGAATTCGTCCGCGGCCTCGTCATACTCCTTCATATAGCCACCGTACTTTTCATTGCCCTCTGCAATGATTCAGAATAGCGATCAGAATTCGGTTTCGGAATACGTTTCTCTAACCGGCGTGACAAAATGAGGAGAGCCGTCTACTACTATTGTTAATCAGCGAGCGCATTTTGCGCTCAATTAGCTGTAAATTTCCAACCGAAATAACACTTCGTGAGGTGCTCGTGCGTCGATCGGCCATCTTTGCCGGCCTCTTCAGCCACGATCGACAGAGCCGCGGCGACGTCGGCATCGGGCCTGAAGACGTTGGTCAGTTTAGCGCCTCAGCGTCGAGGGAGATCGGCGGCGCGCTCGATTTCAAAACTGCCTCGGAAATGGTAAAAATGGCCAGAAATCACGTATATCCGAACAAAATTGCGAGCTCCTTTCAATGGAGAAAAGGACTGGATCTATCTTTTTTAGCTTCCTCTCTCGCACGAGGATCTACGCCATCTCACAGAGTGGCAGCAGTGAAGAAGTGTATCGAGACTCAGCAGTAATATTTCGTTGCCTAATTGTCACCCACAGCCTTTGCGATTGCCCCAGCGATAACGGACTGGTAAAGGCAAAAAAACAGGTAGGGGGGTATGGCCACATCAAGCGATTTTACGGTCGTATCGCGACGGCTTCTCTAGGTGGTGCAGACTGTAAGGACGACTTCTCGGTTAGACTACGTAATACCGTAGTGCCAGTGACTGCAATGATGATAACTATTCTTCACTATACGCTGTAACTACTAGGCTGATGCATAAGTTTTGGACTTTTTTCATTGGTGAGTTTGATATACTGGCATTCAGCCGAGAGAGATCATGCAGCCATCTTTCCAATACATCGTTTATGGATGGACTTTGCCTTATTAATCATCAACTCAGATGGTTTCCTTTAGCTTGGGTACTTGAGATATTTTCATAAGTCGGCATTACAAAAAGACTCGATTTTCACAAACCTTTCCGAACCTCCAGATCTCATCGGGGAAATTTTCGCTGGGTATCTATCATACATAAATGAGTACCTAGTGTAATTCTCTTTCGAATTCGCTTGAGATCTAGGGTCCATGATAACTATTTTAGTAGTGGCGACTAGAAAACCGACGTGAATTTCATAGCATTGATGCTTTCAACAATTGATCTCAATTATGTATAAAAAGAGTGGCAAGGGTCTAGTGTGGGGCGCTGTATTCTCACATGTTATGTCCACAATATCATAGAAAAGAATTGACTCATTGTCACTCACAGGCCAAACAAATTGAAAATCTGAAAAGCATACAATATGCAGAAAATTGCATAAAAATCGATGGATAGTGGTCTGAAAGAATTTGTGCCAGATCGATGTCGTCGATAACTGTACTGAAATCTTACTGTGAGATGTGCCAAAAGGGTCAATCTTCAAAATGAATACTGAAATTGATCCATTAGATCAACCCCTTTGGCAAGGGTAATGATGGAAACCCGATCCTGACCTACATGAATCGACCGCATTTGAAGACTCATAATGTCCATGTCCAGAGTGCCGTCAGAATATCAAAGTGTGCGATCGAAAGCACATTAGATGCACTTTAAAACGCCCCTATACTAACTTGATAATCCCCATTTATAAAGAATTTGTAAACACTTGAAGAAAAAAAGTCCAAAACTTATGCATCACCCTGATACTTGCGGAATATCAGCGAATTCAAAATGGAGGTATGTGAATAGTAAAAATCTAAGGGATAATTGGAGCGGCATAGCGCAAAGACGGAACTGTTGTCATTTCGTATTATTCTTTATCCTGTCTTGAAATGAAAATAATAATAATAAAAATAACCTACAAAATGCTCCTGGAATAAATTGAATAAATGAAGCGCATAATTGAAATTTCAGTTTGAGTTTGAGCACGGTTGTAAGTGTTTTCATGAACACTAGTGATGAATCGAGAGCGACTCTCCTAAATTTGTGTGCTCTCTCGTTTCTCTGGCCAGCGAGAGATCAAGCAAATTGAGGAGTGCGGGTATAGATTCGGCATCACTGTTGAACACCCGTCCATCACTGTTCGACGTATCTACTTTAGCCGGGAATAATTTGAAAAGGGCATTTTGAGTTCAAAGGTGCATGTCTAACGTGTGCAAATCTCTGTGTGGGAGTGTAGTGTGGGCTGCAGACTCAGCGATCTCGTAGCGTAATTATGGGTTGGTAAACACCGCAAGAAATTGGCAACCGAAATCACGTTTCTTTCGCATGATGACATGCAATTTACAGGACATGTAATTCAACTCCGATAGCTGAATTCAGCCTCATTCGCATACTTTCTCACCTCAAAATACATGTGTTGCCTAGCGAGGTCATTCCAGACTGCAATTAGCTGTTGACTTCCATTTGCGGGGGATGTCAAACGTCTCACGATCCAATTACTCACCGACCATAGTATATCCTCATCGGAGGGAGAGATGTAGGGAGCGGTTCCAAGCGAGCGAGAGAACTTGACCATTTACCTTTTTTTTCTGCGACGGATGCCACTTTTTTCATCAATTCCTTGGTTTTGTCCATCCAATGCTGTAGAAGGGTTGTTCCACCCCGATATCAATTTTCATGCGGTAAAACATTTTTTGTAAACCAGATAAGTCAACTTCTAGATGTCGGATTCATCTTCACCTCCTTTGTTCTTCGAAGTTCGTCCTTTCCACCCCAACTATCACATAGCAGCAATTCGTAATGTTACCACGGTGGGAGCAGGTAATAATATTAATAATAATAATACAAATGATAATACAAATATTATAATAATATTTTGATCAAGTCTACATAGATGACAGCATTTAGTCGTAGTGAATAATTATATTCTATTTGGTTTGTATTCTAGTTTTCATAGCAGTGTTTCTTTATCTTTCACTTTCCAAACCAAGTTTTATCTATAATTCTATTATTTTGAGGAGTGATTCCAGTGATTCTGCTAGCGATGATCATCTATCGAAAGAGGGAGATGTACGAACAATACAAGGTTAGATCAGCAAAAACAATTTGCAATTACACATTCTACGTAAACAAGAAACTCTAGCCGAAAGCGGGGCAAAATTGAGCGACCAAGCAACTTATTTTATCCAGTTGACGGTCGTTTTCCTTACGTTTGGCGTCTTCGCCCTCGCCATGCCCCTTATCATCAACCAGATCTTCTTGTGCATCGTAATCCCTCTGAGGTTAGTCCCGCCCCCTCATGCGTTTAAAACGCGTTCTCCGTAATAGTGCAGGGAAATGGGGAGAAAATGGTACAGTTTGTGAAAATGGTCATACGGGATTCATATTTTGGGTGTGACCCGTTTGCGACGAAAAAACTTTTTTCATAAAAATGTTGATCTTTGATCTAAATCGATAATTTCAAATTTGTTATTTCAGTATCATGTGAAATCTCATTCGAAAGAGCATTAAAAGTTATATTCAATGGTAGAAGGAAATTTGATTTGAGCCATTCCGACACGAGTTGAGGCTCTAAAAGTGAAAATGTTGATCAATTTTGGTAAACATCGATATGGCTGCCCATGAAGGTATCATTTTCAGGGTCCTATTTTCAGATATTTTGTGTATTTTTCAATGCAGAATACAATAGCACAGCGTGTCAGGGAGAACTATTTCCTTTGTTTCACGCGGCGCAGTGGGCATTGTGAAACGTATCCCATTCTTCACATTCTAGTCAAGTATTGTCGGAATGGAACGAATGTAAAGTAATCAAAGCGGTGTTTTCCGAGCATACAAACAATTAAATGCCTCAAATCAAATATAACTGAGAAGTTTTGACGCTTGATGCTTCTGAATGACTTTGAGACTATTCTGGCAGCTCAACGAGCTTCATCGCCCAATTTTCCATTTTCTCATTTTTCAAGCCGAGTTTCCCAAGAGCTGAACAATGGGAAAACAGACATTACTACCGTTTGTGGAATCCTCACAACGAGCTCTACAATTCGTATTGTTCGGATTTTTGAATTTCGTTTTTAATTTCGAGATATTTGAGAAAACTCATGTTTTTAAGCAGTTTATCCTTTCAGAGGGAACTTCTGCTCTTCGTAAGAATACCTCGCTCACGCTAGTCCGATAATGCATGTTCATGAAGAACTTCTCGCAATTTCTCCATTTCGACTACGGTGTTTGTTACACTTTTAATGGAAATGAGACCATCGCAAGGGTGGGAAAGACAGATGGACTTCGTCTCATCTTGACTATCAACGTGGGTGCTGTCTATTTTCACGAAGCATCAGTAACTTTCAGCAAAATTTTCCTCTCGTTTGCACGTTCGATTTCCTTCCAACCACGGAGAGTGCGGCAATGTGGGTTGGAATGCGCATTCATTCAGTGTTCTCTTGAAATCAAACTGATGTTCCTTCCAGTTGGACAATTGTCTACAACGAGTCCGATTACCCCGATTTCGCAAAGGATGGTCTCAAAGTCGGCGTGGGCAGAATGGCTTACGTGGCTCTCTCCAAGGTCTCTTGCATTGCCCCTGGAAACTGCCCCTGGAGTGTGTCAGCTAATACCGTAGCCTATGAATGACGAGACTGAAATCAAGTGACTAAATACTTATTCAAGGAGACTTTTTCCCTCATGAGCAAGCCCTACGGTTGATGTGCGAGTGAAATTGCTTCTTCATCAGAATATGACGTTTGTGCAATCATCAATGCAGCAGGAATTCTATAATTTTAGAATCATACCTACACATTCCACGGGTGCCAGAGTTTGTGTCTGCAGAATCATGCCTTCAACAGATGTGGTTGTGTCGATCCCATCTACAGGAAGACGGCCAATCACACACTATGCACGACAGCGGCCCAGAGTGAGTAACGTGTAGATTGTGATGTCTTCCAATATTTCAATCAATCACATGATAGTTGGGACACTGTCATCGAGTGTTTTCACAACCTAACAAAGCTGATTCAGTGCTGTGTCTCATTAACCTGACCCATGACATCTCTCCGCCGACAATCGGAACAGCGACTTCGATATGCGAATTCCACCCTCCCTGCTATGAATCGATAATCAAGAGACCGGTTACAACGGCCGAGTTTCCGCCCAAGAGTTTCCGCTCAGCTAATACCGTAGCCTATGAATGACGAGACTGAAATCAAGTGACTAAATACTTATTCAAGGAGACTTTTTCCCTCATGAGCAAGCCCTACGGTAGATGTACGAGCGATATGGCTTCTTCATCCGAATATGACGTTTGTGAAATCATCAATACATCAAGAATTCGATCATTCCAGGCTCATCCCTACACCTTCCACGGATGCCAGAGTTTGTGTCTGCAGAATCATGCCTTCAACAGATGTGGTTGTGTCGATCCCATCTACAGAAAGACGACCAATCAGACACTATGCACAACACCTGGCGAGAGTGAGTAACGTGGAGATTGTGATACCCTTCCTCGTCTTTCAATGTTTCAATCAATCGCCCAATAGTTGGGACACTGTCATAGCGTTTTCACAGCCTAACAAAACTGATTCAGTGATGTGTCTCATCAACCTGACCCATGACATCTCTTCGCCAACCATCGGAACATCGACCTCGATCTGTGAATGCCACCCTCCCTGCTATGAATCGATAATCAAGAGACCAGTCACAACGGCCGAGTTTCCGCCCAAGAAGGTGAGATTCCGCAAATAGTTTCGGCTTTTATCTGTTATTCAAACACGATGAATAATACAGTACAAAGTCGCGGTGGGATCGCAACATCAGAGAGAGATTTTGTTGGAGGAGCAGGGTGGAGGAAGAGACGGAGAAGGAGATGATGACTGGGACGACTATGACGTAATTAAATAGAGTGAGAAGAGTAAAGGAATGCCGATATTTTCAGGGTCCCTCTACAGTGACAGGATCAGTAACACCTACACCGAGTACAACAATAACAGGAAGAGTGACAACTACATCGGCTTCTACAATGACTGGAACTAGGACAACTGCACCTATGCCTACAGCGACAGCAACAGTATCAACTGCATTCGATTCAACAGTGACAGTAACAACTACTACTCCTGCACCTACAGTAACATCTTCACCGTTAACAACGAGCGCCTGGGAAGAATGCAAATTCGAACCTCCCTGTATGCATTCGTATTATTTGGAAGTTTAAAAAGTTTTTATTTCAGCCAATTATCCATACCTTTCCGAGCATGAGCAGTGCAAAGGTTTGATCCACACGATTAAATTCTTTTAGTTTGATTCACAATCCTATGAGAAAAACATTCCAGAACGGACAAGCTATATTCGACGATCCAAACATCCTTATTGTCACTGGCTATCCCTGTACCTCAGAAAAAGGGTGCAAATCGTAATTTAAATAAAATTAAATTTAAAAAAGTAAAAATAACCTTCAGGTGCATCATGTTCAATCATCCGATGGATCAGTTTATTTGTGGATATCTGAACAGGAGCTGCGCCGAAGTTAGAATTCCTTTATGCCCAATTCTTTCATTCTCTCGGTCAGTTATTCGCGGACTTTGACTACGTTGGTACGGTTGTGCCAAACTTCACAAATTGGTGGTCCGGTATCGTCCCTACAAGCCATGAGTGCCACAGTGCGTCGCAACAACAGGACAAGTGTTGGCAAGATTCCGCCTGTCAGACTAACCATGTAGGCTAAGACATTTATTATCGAACAAGAATCGCTGTGTTGCCTTCAGCGCTCGTTCTCGGAACTCAGAAGCAACCCATATTACAAGATCGATAATGCGTTCCTCAACTATGGAAATGCAATCAAAGCTCCCTGTGAATTCGCGGTCTGTCAAATCAACATGATTTTAGATATGAAAGAAAACAATGTACTCAGAAACGAGCAAAGATGGATGCGTTGATACACTACAGTAAGCAAGGGAAGAGACCGAAGAGATCTACAGAATCCCATGCGGACAAACCTGGGGTTAGTTTGATTCGTATTTTACAATACAGCTATTTTTCGTGTTTATTTCATCGTTGCTGAATCGTATTTCCATTTCAGTGGGGAAGTTGCGAATATAATAGTAACTATTTCGGTGGAGGCAGCAAATGTACTACTTGGTACTATCTCCTCAATTCCTATCACCATAGACTGGAAATTGAAATTCTGTTATAGGTACAAGAAAAATGGCCTGGGAGTTCACGTCTTCTTTGAATCCCTCGATGTAATGAGATACACCCAGGTCTCCACTTATACGGTAGGTCAAAGTGTATAACCCTCGCAATTTAAAATCTCAGTTGATGTCGCTCATCGCGGACATATCCGTCTTGGAGTTTCAGTGGTTTCAATTTTGGAACTTATCCATTTATTCTGCATGCTTGTGAAATGGATCTTAGCCCTCATGGGAGTGCAGTGGCCTCATAGAGATAAGAACAAGGTATAATCCAGACTGGATATTGATTAATCCAAAGAATTCAGGACGATCACAATGACGGTGATAACATTTCTCTCTCTTCTCTCTCTTCAATCTCTTCTATCTCTTCTCTGGAAAACGACAAGGTACATTTGATCATTAGATACATTGTTGATTTCGACCACTTCAGGAGTTCACAAGCGAGGATGATATCGCATCCCACCCGTCTGAACTAGCACATGAACCACACAGCGTGTCAGCCCAAGCAAAATGTTCAATTTGCATGGCGGACTCCTCGCGTGTTCCATTCTATTCGGGGGTAATGGGATCGGTGAAACAGATGTGAAATGACAGAGTCAAATCGATATTTGTGAAAGTGGTAACTAAAAAATGGTAATAAATTATGCAAAAGTGATACACTGAAACGGTGTAGCAATGAGCAAAGGAGATGCTTATCAGTTTTTATAATTTTGAAATAGCTAATAGTGCCACTGTGAGCGTTTTAGTGGTTTCCCAATTTTCAAATTGCTGCTTCTCCATGCATATTAATGGAAACCCAAGACATATTATTATTTTATGAACCCTCAGGAAAGGCGCTACATTTTGTTGCGAGCAGATGTTCAAATTTCTTTTTTATTGAGAGATATTTGAGAAAGCAGATGACTTTCGCGTTTTTCTTGGATTTACTAATCGAATATTGAAAAAAAACGGCTTGCACCGAACTGTAGCGCCTTTCCTGAGGGTTCATAAAATAATAATATGTCTTGGGATTTTCAATTGCGAGGGTTATACACTTTGACCTACCGTATAAGTTGGTGTATCTCATTACATCGAGGGATTCAAAGAAGACGTGAACTCCCAGGCCATTTTTCTTGTACCTATAACAGAATTTCAATTTCCAGTCTATGGTGATAGGAATTGAGGAGATAGTACCAAGTAGTACATTTGCTGCCTCCACCGAAATAGTTATTATTATATTCGCAACTTCCCCACTGAAATGGAAATACGATTCAGCAACGATGAAATAAACACGAAAAATGTATTGTAAAATACGAATCAAACTAACCCCAGGTTTGTCCGCATGGGATTCTGTAGATCTCTTCGGTCTCTTCCCTTGCTTACTGTAGTGTATCAACGCATCCATCTTTGCTCGTTTCTGAGTACATTGTTTTCTTTCATATCTAAAATCATGTTGATTTGACAGACCGCGAATTCACAGGGAGCTTTGATTGCATTTCCATAGTTGATGATTATCGATCTTGTAATATGGGTTGCTTCTGAGTTCCGAGAACGAGCGCTGAAGGCAACACAGCGATTCTCGTTCGATAATAAATGTCTTAGCCTACATGGTTAGTCTGACAGGCGGAATCTTGCCAACACTTGTCCTGTTGTTGCGACGCACTGTGGCACTCATGGCTTGTAGGGACGATACCGGACCACCAATTTGTGAAGTTTGGCACATGTAAAAGCGAAACGAGTGAGCCATTTGCTTTATAGTTGACTTTCCCTATTCATAAGATTCTTCATTCAATGTCATATGATGCACTGAAAAATATCCCCAAACATCACACTAATTTCAAAATTGGCCTTATCTTATCAAAAATGCTTTTTTTGCTGCTGAGTTAAACAACATAACCAACACATAACAGCCATAATCAACTGTTTTCAAATCGAAATTGTTTGCATACCTTTCTTATCATAGGCTCCTTTCCACTCTACCATCAATTCGATCGGCATGTATGGATGCGTACCCGTTATTGCAGTCATGCTTTTCCGACTTTCCATAATTCGAGCTTTTCCAAACCCTAAAACATTGTATTCAAACTCGTTCAATACATTCACAAATGCATGGGAAATCAAGATTAGTGCTCTATCATGTGCAATGATTAAATCACAAAACAAGTGTTTTAATGGTGTTGTTCCGAGGCTTATGATAACAATTTTAAAGAAAAATAATCAGAAAATAATAACCAAGAAGGATGAGCTTATTATTCGCATCGATGCACATGTTTCCAGTATGCATGTTCCGATGAATAATCTGTAAAGCAATGTTAATATCCAACCGCTCCCTATTTCTTGTTGTATTAAAAAATATTGAAATGTCGGTAAATTAGAGAAATTTAGAAATTTAGCTTAGAAATTTAGCATGCTATGCAGATGCTGCAGCGCTCGCAGCAACTCTCTCGTCCACTTCTTTGCATGATCCATTGAGTATTGACCCTGCTCGATTTTCGTCCTGAGTGGTTCTCCGCAGAACTCCGTCACGTGATATCTGTGAAGCAAAATAGTTGTACGAACAGCAGCACTTCCGGACTAGAAACGGGGAGTTGGCAGTGCTCGATGCGGCGCTGTTATCTTTTCCCCGCGCCTATTGTGAAATTAAGCGCGCGGAGCAGGCAGTCTGAGTATCAATCCATAATGCCTACATAATATCACCTACATATCTCCATTATCCATGTATAATCCTAGCAGGCGCACGATATTGTCATGCTGGATGTTTCGCAGCAAATTGAGTTCTCGCCGCAGTAGTTGAGCCTGGGAGCGTTATGAAACTCGGGAAAGGGGAAAGGTGAACCATTGATCACAAGAGTAAAAACTCACGTGGCGTACTCCTGATCCGAATGGGCTAGTGAACTTCTTGATCATGATTGAAGGAGAACCGGGACAACGAAATTTCCTGCGTGCAAATGCACATATCATTCGAATTAAAATCGTAGTACCTGACATTTCCATAATTACAACTTGCATTTTCCACGTGATATTCTATTGGAACAGAGAATTGCTGAAACCCACACTGAACTTGGTGAAATCTCTGAATTGGAAGATATAATTGATAAAAAAACAATTATTTCACTCACATGCATTCGTACTGTGGTTGCTGTTGATGCCGATGAAGTGTGAGGAAATACGTTATCAGTTATTTCGCTCTCCCGTTCTTCCACTATTTGTGAGACTGCGGAAAATAAGATCGCTATCGTTTACGCTCCCGTCTCAAAACAATAGTTGTAGTTGGGATATGGGGTTGGAGGTGGATTGTTATGGTCAAATGATCACTCAAATAAATGGTTTCACAATCGATTGATATTCACAATAGCTCACTGAATTATTGTGTTTGTTCCATGACTGTATCAGAACAGTGTGCAACAACAGGATGCATTCTTTCTTCGCTTTGTCGTCGGAGAAAATATAACAACCAGAAATCATATGAACACTTTTAATAATCTCATATCAGTATAATGAGGATAATATTCTCGAATTCCTTGGGGGAGGAACAAATACTTCGTGCTCTCTCTGATCATTTGAAGCAACAAAAACAATACATTCGTTAACTTAGCATGAATCATTTGAAACAAGGTGAACGGCATGCGAACAACAACATATCAAATTTAAATGTAAGAAAACTAGGGATGGCCAAACGGCCTGAATTACGGCGCCGTAATTCCCTCCCCTTGGGGATTGCGATATTTTGCTAGGGAGAGGAAAATACGGCGCCGTAATTCAGGCCGTTTTCCAACACTAAATAACACATAAGGCGGCTAATTGTCAATGGGAGCAAGCTTAGCCAAACTCTTCCGCTTAATCGCCTGCATCCAATTGGATATCATCGAACTAGACGGTCCCATCGCCTCTTTCGATATTATCTGTAAAACGATTTGGTGAATATCTCAAGCCCCGCCCCCTTTCGCCCCGCCCACTTGGATCGTGCAGACGGCACTAACCTTCGAGCAAGTGATAGCGTTCACAAATTCTCTTCTGAACTTTCGAATGAAAATGGCGGATACGAGTGGATTGGTGAGGGTTGAGGTGCTAGAGAGGATCGTAGTGACGGTCGAGAGTCTGGCACGGGAATTCCTGCAAAGATCATAGATCAAAGACCATTAAGAAGCAATTTGCGTAAGAGTCAGCAAAAGTCCAGGATTCGTTGAAACAACGCTCAACAGTTAGACCCTGATGAAGATTTTGATTGTAAATTTCCGTTTTTTGTCCAGATTGCTTCTGAATCCCGATACGACGCGACGTCGATTTGTTCAAATTCGGTTATGCGATAAAACTGGTCCGTCAAAGGTTGGTTGGCCACAGCATCTCGCTCTGCCGATACCTAACTCTACACACGAAAATGATCAGGAAAAGATTCTCTACAAATTGACTAGAGGATGCTTCGGTACCGGTTCAACAATCGACTAAATCTCGGAAACGAATATGACACCGTTTGGCCGATCAAGGTCTGGCACAGCTTAAAATAGTAGATTTTCTGAAACCGTGTGATTTGAGGTTATCAAGGGTGCTGAAGACGATGGGCATTTCCATTTTGCTCTATCTATATATGATAAAGCCACGACCAGCGTTTCATTTTGTTGTGGCTATCATTATTCACGGACCAGTTTTTATCGCATAAAACGAATTTTGACAACTCGACATCGCGCTGTTCCGGAAGCATCTGAGCGAAAAAAAAAGAAGAAAAAAACGGAAAAAGTCCGTCGATTCATAATCAAAAGTTTCCACAGGGACCAACTTTTGAGCGAATTCGAGGTTTTTGCTGTGTGAGACAGCAAAAATCAACTCATACGCGCACGGCCTCATAAATTCATGCCGAAGTGATTATCACTCTCCTCAATTCACGTGATCTCTCGTTTCTCTGATCGACGAGGGAGTCAGTCTCGATCCAGCATCACTAATTCTCACCATAATCGAACAGCATCATGCATATAGTCGAGGTTCCTAGGGTATAAGTTACGGTGAAAGATTGCACCAGCAGCCCGAGGGAGAGATGGAGTTGGTCTCTTTCTTTCCGATTCAATTTAGTGCCCGCTGCAAAAAAAGGGTTTTCCCGCACCCATAACAGTGTCTCACATTGCCAACGCATTTTCCTCCCGTGTTGAATCATAAACCACAGCAATCGAATATTGCAATAGTCCGTGACGATAATGATAAGACCCATGTACGCATTGTAGATCTGAAGCAACTAGATGCATCTCAAAACATTTCCCTGCCGTATCAGGGGATTCACAGCACAACAAACACGGGATTGCCTGTGTCGCAAAACGCGTTCATATGATAGTGAGCAGTGAGCATTCGAGCTCCTCCTCAATTTGCATACTCTCTCGTGTCTCTGACCGGCGAGAGAGCATGTAAATTGAGGAGAGTGCGTGCATCCCTAGGACTCACTGCGGCTCTCGGCTTCCGCAAAATCTCGATGTAGAAGGGACACTCATCGTTCGGGTGGGCGGTTCCGAGGAAGAAAACAATCAGGTAGTTGCCATACTGTAATCTGAGCCTTGGCAGGAGAGTAAAAGGGTAAAAGTGGAGGTGGTTAGGCTTTTCCGGGGAGGGGGCTGTCCTTCATCTGTTAGCAAGGAGAGCTTTGGAACGAATCGTGGATGAATTAATAACTTAATACAAACAAGTAGACATACGTATGGAGTGGAGAGAACGAAGTAAATTCCCAACAGATGGGTCATGCTCGTCAGCTTGCCGTGTATAACGACGGCGTACCGGATAATGGCAATCGCCTAGAATATTTATTATGAATATTACTAGTATTACTATTATTATATCAATATATTTATTCAAGCTTCAGGTGGGTCGCCTGTTGAATGATACAGTTTCTCCATAGGTCGGGTCGTCTTCTGCACGTAGTATCCCAATTTATTCCCATTTTCTTTACTATCTCGTCTCTCCATCGTATTTTCGGTCGTCCGGGCGGTCTCGGCCAATCCCACGGTGTCCAATTCATGATTCTTTTGGCCCATCTATCGTCTTCTATTGTCGCTAGTCTTCGGGTCCAGTTCCACTTTCTGTACATAGCCCGAATTCGGATATCAATCAAAGGAACTTTTAGATGTAACCATTCATTTGTCTTTCTATCCAACCTGCTTACTCCTGCCATCTTCCTCATCATTGCTCGTTGCGCGACTATCAATCGGGTTCTTTCTTTCTTTGTAGGACTCCAAACTTCACTTCCGTATATGAAACTTGGCTCAATACACATCCGAAAGACTCTTGTTTTAAGTGCCATCTCCACGCCTCTACTCGTAAGAAAATCATGAAACTTGTTGAAAGATCGCCAAGCTCCACCGATTCTCCTGTTTATTTCTTGCATTAACTCCTGGTCGAATGATAGTCGTACTCCCAGATACACAAAGTAGTTGACATATTTCAATTGTTTTCCATCGACATAAAGAGGAACATGAGCTCGGTTTGTCATCAGTACTGTCTTCTTCTCATTAATTTCCAATCCAACTTTTCGACTTTCTGCACGAAGTTCACTCATCATTAAATCGATTTCATTCTTGCTATGAGAAATGAGTACGATGTCATCAGCGTATCGTAAGTGGTTCAGCTTCTCTCCATCAATATTGATACCAAATCCCTTCCATTCCAGCTTCCGGAAAATTCCTTCTATCACTCTATTGAAGAGATGAGGGGACAGAGGATCACCTTGCCTTACTCCTCTTTCTATTTCAATCGGTACTCTATCCTTCCCAACTTTCACTGACACACAACTTCTACTGTAGATGAATCGGAGAGTATTGATAATCTTTGGATGTATTCCATGGTCGTATAATGCTTCCCATACTTTGTCGAACTCCACCGTATCAAAAGCCTTTCGGTAGTCCACGAAGATCAGGTACATAGGGAAATTGTACTCTACAGATCGATTGATTAATTCGGAGATTCCGAAAACGTGATCCGTTGTTGCGAAGTTTTGTCTGAAGCGTGCTTGTTGTATATGTTATTTAATATTATGCAACTCGTATCGAGCCGATTTGTGCTAGATAAGCAGCCAAAACAAGACAAAAGTGAGTAGCGCGTTAAAGACGCAAAGATGCAAAATTCCTTATTTTCACCAGTCAACTCCGCTGCACGTAGTTACTTGCGAGTGAACCGCTGTGTCATCACCATGATGCCGGGTCGAGAACGAGCCCTCCTCAATTTGCACACTCCCTCCTTCCTCTTATCGGCGAGAGAGCACGCGCGAAAACATGAGATTCGGTCTCGAATCGACCTCACTAATGTTTATCCGAAAAAGGAAAGACTTGCACACGGAATCATGAATGTACTGGTCCAACAGGCTGAGGTGAAAAATCGCAGTACTTTTCCGGCGCGAATTCAAATCTTTCTACTTTTCCATTTACTTTTCCGAGCAAAAATTAACACCATTTTTACTTTTCCGTTTACTTTTCTAGGATTTTAACACCACATAAGAAACTCTAGCCAAAATGATTGACTGAAAATTGATTGACCAAGCAACGTATTTTATTCAGTTGACGGTCGTTTTTCTTACGTTTGGTTTCTTCGCCCTCGCCATGCCCCTTATCACCAACCAGATCTTCTTGTGTATCGTAATCTCTCTGAGGTTAGTCCCGCACCCTCGTGCGTTTAATTAATGATATAAAAAAACAATAATAATACCCTCCCCTTCCTCGATCATCTCTTATCTCGCCAGAACAGCGCTCCTCATGTCAACGCTTGCCTGTTCGCTGATAAGGCAATTCACCTCAGCCTGTTGGACCAGTACATTCATGATTCCGTGTGCTAGTCTTTCCTTTTTCGGATAAACATTAGTGAGGTCGATTCGAGACCGAATCTCATGTTTTCGCGCGTGCTCTCTCGCCGATAAGAGGAAGGAGGGAGTGTGCAAATTGAGGAGGGCTCGTTCTCGACCCGGCATCATGGTGATGACACAGCGGTTCACTCGCAAGTAACTACGTGCAGCGGAGTTGACTGGTGAAAATAAGGAATTTTGCATCTTTGCGTCTTTAACGCGCTACTCACTTTTGTCTTGTTTTGGCTGCTTATCTAGCACAAATCGGCTCGATACGAGTTGCATAATATTAAATAACATATACAACAAGCACGCTTCAGACAAAACTTCGCAACAACGGATCACGTTTTCGGAATCTCCGAATTAATCAATCGATCTGTAGAGTACAATTTCCCTATGTACCTGATCTTCGTGGACTACCGAAAGGCTTTTGATACGGTGGAGTTCGACAAAGTATGGGAAGCATTATACGACCATGGAATACATCCAAAGATTATCAATACTCTCCGATTCATCTACAGTAGAAGTTGTGTGTCAGTGAAAGTTGGGAAGGATAGAGTACCGATTGAAATAGAAAGAGGAGTAAGGCAAGGTGATCCTCTGTCCCCTCATCTCTTCAATAGAGTGATAGAAGGAATTTTCCGGAAGCTGGAATGGAAGGGATTTGGTATCAATATTGATGGAGAGAAGCTGAACCACTTACGATACGCTGATGACATCGTACTCATTTCTCATAGCAAGAATGAAATCGATTTAATGATGAGTGAACTTCGTGCAGAAAGTCGAAAAGTTGGATTGGAAATTAATGAGAAGAAGACAGTACTGATGACAAACCGAGCTCATGTTCCTCTTTATGTCGATGGAAAACAATTGAAATATGTCAACTACTTTGTGTATCTGGGAGTACGACTATCATTCGACCAGGAGTTAATGCAAGAAATAAACAGGAGAATCGGTGGAGCTTGGCGATCTTTCAACAAGTTTCATGATTTTCTTACGAGTAGAGGCGTGGAGATGGCACTTAAAACAAGAGTCTTTCGGATGTGTATTGAGCCAAGTTTCATATACGGAAGTGAAGTTTGGAGTCCTACAAAGAAAGAAAGAACCCGATTGATAGTCGCGCAACGAGCAATGATGAGGAAGATGGCAGGAGTAAGCAGGTTGGATAGAAAGACAAATGAATGGTTACATCTAAAAGTTCCTTTGATTGATATCCGAATTCGGGCTATGTACAGAAAGTGGAACTGGACCCGAAGACTAGCGACAATAGAAGACGATAGATGGGCCAAAAGAATCATGAATTGGACACCGTGGGATTGGCCGAGACCGCCCGGACGACCGAAAATACGATGGAGAGACGAGATAGTAAAGAAAATGGGAATAAATTGGGATACTACGTGCAGAAGACGACCCGACCTATGGAGAAACTGTATCATTCAACAGGCGACCCACCTGAAGCTTGAATAAATATATTGATATAATAATAGTAATACTAGTAATATTCATAATAAATATTCTAGGCGATTGCCATTATCCGGTACGCCGTCGTTATACACGGCAAGCTGACGAGCATGACCCATCTGTTGGGAATTTACTTCGTTCTCTCCACTCCATACGTATGTCTACTTGTTTGTATTAAGTTATTAATTCATCCACGATTCGTTCCAAAGCTCTCCTTGCTAACAGATGAAGGACAGCCCCCTCCCCGGAAAAGCCTAACCACCTCCACTTTTACCCTTTTACTCTCCTGCCAAGGCTCAGATTACAGTATGGCAACTACCTGATTGTTTTCTTCCTCGGAACCGCCCACCCGAACGATGAGTGTCCCTTCTACATCGAGATTTTGCGGAAGCCGAGAGCCGCAGTGAGTCCTAGGGATGCACGCACTCTCCTCAATTTACATGCTCTCTCGCCGGTCAGAGACACGAGAGAGTATGCAAATTGAGGAGGAGCTCGAATGCTCACTGCTCACTATCATATGAACGCGTTTTGCGACACAGGCAATCCCGTGTTTGTTGTGCTGTGAATCCCCTGATACGGCAGGGAAATGTTTTGAGATGCATCTAGTTGCTTCAGATCTACAATGCGTACATGGGTCTTATCATTATCGTCACGGACTATTGCAATATTCGATTGCTGTGGTTTATGATTCAACACGGGAGGAAAATGCGTTGGCAATGTGAGACACTGTTATGGGTGCGGGAAAACCCTTTTTTTGCAGCGGGCACTAAATTGAATCGGAAAGAAAGAGACCAACTCCATCTCTCCCTCGGGCTGCTGGTGCAATCTTTCACCGTAACTTATACCCTAGGAACCTCGACTATATGCATGATGCTGTTCGATTATGGTGAGAATTAGTGATGCTGGATCGAGACTGACTCCCTCGTCGATCAGAGAAACGAGAGATCACGTGAATTGAGGAGAGTGATAATCACTTCGGCATGAATTTATGAGGCCGTGCGCGTATGAGTTGATTTTTGCTGTCTCACACAGCAAAAACCTCGAATTCGCTCAAAAGTTGGTCCCTGTGGAAACTTTTGATTATGAATCGACGGACTTTTTCCGTTTTTTTCTTCTTTTTTTTTCGCTCAGATGCTTCCGGAACAGCGCGATGTCGAGTTGTCAAAATTCGTTTTATGCGATAAAAACTGGTCCGTGAATAATGATAGCCACAACAAAATGAAACGCTGGTCGTGGCTTTATCATATATAGATAGAGCAAAATGGAAATGCCCATCGTCTTCAGCACCCTTGATAACCTCAAATCACACGGTTTCAGAAAATCTACTATTTTAAGCTGTGCCAGACCTTGATCGGCCAAACGGTGTCATATTCGTTTCCGAGATTTAGTCGATTGTTGAACCGGTACCGAAGCATCCTCTAGTCAATTTGTAGAGAATCTTTTCCTGATCATTTTCGTGTGTAGAGTTAGGTATCGGCAGAGCGAGATGCTGTGGCCAACCAACCTTTGACGGACCAGTTTTATCGCATAACCGAATTTGAACAAATCGACGTCGCGTCGTATCGGGATTCAGAAGCAATCTGGACAAAAAACGGAAATTTACAATCAAAATCTTCATCAGGGTCTAACTGTTGAGCGTTGTTTCAACGAATCCTGGACTTTTGCTGACTCTTACGCAAACTGCTTCTTAAAGGAACCTGGTCATGGTGGACGATTGTTGCTCAAAATGTGTGAAATTACCCCAAAGATTGATTATTAAAAATTTTAAAAATAAATAAAATTAATTAGAATTATTGTATTTAATTTAAAACTACTGTAAGAATAAATTGGTCCACGGATAGCTGGGCGCTTACGGATACGCGCTAAACTTAGAATAGCTGGGGGATGTCGTGATGTGACTGGGTTCCAGGGCGAGAGAGTGTGCGAAAAGCGGAGAGCGCGCAGAGCGAGAAAGCCAGAGGACGCGGCAACGCTTTCCTTTCGTTTTGCTGTTGTTTCTTGCCCCACTGTTTATCGGTTTTTTGCTTACATTTATTTTTGTATTAATCTTGCTGCTGTCGTGTTACCTGATTGCTGCAGACCATCTGCCCTCGAATACCAGGCTCTTTTGTTGTCCTCCCACGCCCCTGATCCTGTTTCTTAACTCGGCATTTTCGTGAAGCGTCTTTATCGCAACGTTCACTGTACTGATTCGCTTCAAAGACAATGAAAACCATTTAATAACAAGACACAAATCCTCCGCCAATGCTCTTCCCATCCCCTATCACTTTCTACCTGTGCTAATGATTCGTATTGGCAGCAACTTGGCCTTTGTTCCTCATTATACAAGATGCTTTCTTACTTGCTCACTTTATCGCTATGCTTTTGTGCAATTACGGAGCAGGAAGCAAATGGATCTAATTAAGTAACAGAAATATTGGCTAGCACTGAGTCTTATTCGAATTCTTCCCCGCTTTCCTCCCTCATTTGCTTATCGCCCGTTCTTTCTTTCTCATGTGTGACATTGCCGTATCTATTCCGTGTCCCTTCCAGCTATGCAGCTTCCCCATCAGTGGCTTCACCACCCGACAGCGATCGACGGCCTCGGGATCATGGCGACCCAATCTCACCAAGGATGAGTGCATCGATATCGTCAAAACTGCTGTCGGACTGGCTGTCTTCCGTGATGGGTTAGTCGCTTTACTTCTTTTTGATCTCTTCTCTAATATTTATGTATTTCTCTCTCTCAACTATGTCCTAAACGTAGCAACTGTTCGAGTTCGTGCTACTACGCACCCAAATACATATCATAAGCGTATAATCAGATAATGTCAGAATTCGATTTTTCTACCACTCGTGCTGTTTGGGTGGCATAGATTTATTTGAAATGAGAAACGCGATCGCCTGCAAAATATTAGGGAATCTGTGTGAAACGTGATAAATGAAAGGGTGGACTATTCGACAAGTCTTCCCCTCTTTCTCGACTAAATCAGTCCGTCTATTCGGATTGTCTCACTAGATAGGGACACTGGCCACTCTCATTTTCATTCAATTGAATAACATTGAATGCTGATTGAAGGCATGGCCGACATCGACTCGACGGTTGCCCCGAGGAAGTCTTCCCCGGTGAAGTCAACAAACTCAAGGAGGAGAAGTTCAAGCCTCGAGAACAGGTGGGTGCTGTCTTTGTTTATTGTGATGGACTGATATTGAATCATCAATCTATGTGTGTTCAATGATCGTGATGAGTCGATGCTTCCCTTATTTGGTTAGCATTTCATAGTGGCATGCTGCAGGTCACTCTCGAGCCCTACGAGCGCGATCACGCCGTCGTCGTCGTTGAGTACAGAGCCTCATTGGATGCGTTGGATTGGATGGTATCATTGGATGCGACTTGGGCGAGCGCCGACGACAACGGAGGTTGTAGTGTGTTTTTCTCTCTCTATTTATTCTAGTTATTTTAAAAATATATATTCTACTATGTTTCGTTAGAAACCCATAAGTAGATTTTATATTATATTACTATGTGATTTCCGGTTATCAATTGTGCTGAAAGCGGAGTGCATACTCCAGTCGAACATCAGTAGTCCGTTGGCACGAGAGGACGCCATGCTGCAGGTACATTATATCCTGCACTCTAACCTTGCAAGTTCTTCTGATCAAGTGAGCATGTTTTCTTGAATAAAATTGAGCGAATATTTTTCCTATGGTTTACTTTTGGCTATATTCCCAGGTAACCCTAGCCTTATTCAATTGTTTGATGTTTTCCGTGAATAGGAACATATCAATCCAGAAAAAAAGATACGATAATCTACGCGCTAGGTCAATCGTTTCGTTAATTGTTACTTTTGGACAACGCTAAATATCTTGTCATTTTTGTGTTTCATTCGTCCAAAGTCTGAAGCGGATTGATAGACAAATAAGTACCATAGTGCAAATGCTTCTAGAATTATGCTAGAGCGAACAAAAATTAATGCGATATCTCTGCCTTTTTTCCAACTGAACCATATTTGATAGGAAAAGTATTCGCTCAATTTTATTCAAGAAAACATGCTCACTTGATCAGAAGAACTTGCAAGGTTAGAGTGCAGGATATAATGTACCTGCAGCATGGCGTCCTCTCGTGCCAACGGACTACTGATGTTCGACTGGAGTATGCACTCCGCTTTTAGCACAATCCAATTCAATCTTTTGTTAACACCTTTCTCTCATTTTGTAATAACTGCCATATTTGATAACTATTATCCACTCATCTCGATATTATCTATGTGTAATGTGCCAGAATTATTTTCGGATTTGTTTATGTTCATCTAGCTGGTTTACTGCTGATTCATCTATTGATTGTTTATTTTTTTTGTAAATAATTAAAATATAAATAATCTGATTGAGCCCATGTGAGAGAAAGATGGCGTTCCAGCCTGTGAAGAGGGTCCCCTCTGGAACGGGATACGGTATCGTACAGTATGCTATACGGTAACCATCACATAGAAGTATGGTACTCAAATATTGATTGATGTCGTTATAACTATTGAATTGTCGAGAAATGTTGACTCACATAGATTGCTGGTGATGGACTACGTGTAGCAAGACCAGAAGGGGGAACGAGATCGGCAGGTCTTGTAGTGCGCAGGGCTACGGTATACAGGACGAGGGACCGGACAGGGATAGGCCGGTGCTAGAAAGCAAGCAATCACACAAGTAGTCGAGCATTCTTGAATAAACACATAATTGGTTAGCGAGGGTTACGGTAGGTCAAACTCACATCAATCGGTAGATCGTCGGTGGAAGAAGGTGGGAAGTGGTCGAGACACCATCGAGGCTCAGTAGCTGATTGATGTTCTCTGAGAAGTTTGTCTGTGGCCTCCGCGTCTGGCCTTGGTACGCTTCAAGAGGAGACCCCGGATGGGTATCAACCGACTCAAGTGATCTAGCGTCAAGAAAGGCCCCGATCGTCAAGTCTGCCTCGTGAGTCAATCAATAGTCCACGTCAGCACTCACTCGCCATCATCGGAGGCTGGATGATCTACTTCAAAGCTCAATGGAAATCGACCAAGACCATTCCAATAGTTGACCCAACAAGCCAAAGAAGATTTCCTCATCCCTTGACCCCGACAACTTGAAATCGAAGATCCCACTCCCTCCCTAACGAAGCTACCATCTTGCAGGCCCAGTGCCTTGAGGACAGGATAAAATCTGTATCTGTAAAATCTGTATCTCCGCGTCTCTGTTCAATCTTAGCAGCCATTCCTTCTGGTGGGCTGGTTTGGATGGTGGAGGGAACCGTCGTGTCTGTGCCGTTTCAAGTTTGCAGAGAAAACACCTCTTTTTCTTGACAGCCGTTGACATTCTGAATTATTTCTTGTTGGATTAGTTCACATTGGTAAATAAAATAAATAAAAACAATAAAAATCAATAAAATACAGTAATAATCAAATAAAAATATTTTGAGGTTCGTGGTGTATTGAGAGCGCATCCAGGTCGACATTTGTGCCGGTCGCCCCCAGTGCAAAAGCAGGCTCTGGTTCTGATCCTTGAACTTCCGTATTTTTTAAAGAAAATTTTTATAATTTTTTTTATTTTTGTTTTTATTATCGGAAAGGTGATTTCTTTCATTTGAGCTTCAATCTTCTACGAGTGCCAGGTCCCTTTAATGGTCTTTGATCTATGATCTTTGCAGGAATTCCCGTGCCAGACTCTCGACCGTCACTACGATCCTCTCTAGCACCTCAACCCTCACCAATCCACTCGTATCCGCCATTTTCATTCGAAAGTTCAGAAGAGAATTTGTGAACGCTATCACTTGCTCGAAGGTTAGTGCCGTCTGCACGATCCAAGTGGGCGGGGCGAAAGGGGGCGGGGCTTGAGATATTCACCAAATCGTTTTACAGATAATATCGAAAGAGGCGATGGGACCGTCTAGTTCGATGATATCCAATTGGATGCAGGCGATTAAGCGGAAGAGTTTGGCTAAGCTTGCTCCCATTGACAATTAGCCGCCTTATGTGTTATTTAGTGTTGGAAAACGGCCTGAATTACGGCGCCGTATTTTCCTCTCCCTAGCAAAATATCGCAATCCCCAAGGGGAGGGAATTACGGCGCCGTAATTCAGGCCGTTTGGCCATCCCTAGTTTTCTTACATTTAAATTTGATATGTTGTTGTTCGCATGCCGTTCACCTTGTTTCAAATGATTCATGCTAAGTTAACGAATGTATTGTTTTTGTTGCTTCAAATGATCAGAGAGAGCACGAAGTATTTGTTCCTCCCCCAAGGAATTCGAGAATATTATCCTCATTATACTGATATGAGATTATTAAAAGTGTTCATATGATTTCTGGTTGTTATATTTTCTCCGACGACAAAGCGAAGAAAGAATGCATCCTGTTGTTGCACACTGTTCTGATACAGTCATGGAACAAACACAATAATTCAGTGAGCTATTGTGAATATCAATCGATTGTGAAACCATTTATTTGAGTGATCATTTGACCATAACAATCCACCTCCAACCCCATATCCCAACTACAACTATTGTTTTGAGACGGGAGCGTAAACGATAGCGATCTTATTTTCCGCAGTCTCACAAATAGTGGAAGAACGGGAGAGCGAAATAACTGATAACGTATTTCCTCACACTTCATCGGCATCAACAGCAACCACAGTACGAATGCATGTGAGTGAAATAATTGTTTTTTTATCAATTATATCTTCCAATTCAGAGATTTCACCAAGTTCAGTGTGGGTTTCAGCAATTCTCTGTTCCAATAGAATATCACGTGGAAAATGCAAGTTGTAATTATGGAAATGTCAGGTACTACGATTTTAATTCGAATGATATGTGCATTTGCACGCAGGAAATTTCGTTGTCCCGGTTCTCCTTCAATCATGATCAAGAAGTTCACTAGCCCATTCGGATCAGGAGTACGCCACGTGAGTTTTTACTCTTGTGATCAATGGTTCACCTTTCCCCTTTCCCGAGTTTCATAACGCTCCCAGGCTCAACTACTGCGGCGAGAACTCAATTTGCTGCGAAACATCCAGCATGACAATATCGTGCGCCTGCTAGGATTATACATGGATAATGGAGATATGTAGGTGATATTATGTAGGCATTATGGATTGATACTCAGACTGCCTGCTCCGCGCGCTTAATTTCACAATAGGCGCGGGGAAAAGATAACAGCGCCGCATCGAGCACTGCCAACTCCCCGTTTCTAGTCCGGAAGTGCTGCTGTTCGTACAACTATTTTGCTTCACAGATATCACGTGACGGAGTTCTGCGGAGAACCACTCAGGACGAAAATCGAGCAGGGTCAATACTCAATGGATCATGCAAAGAAGTGGACGAGAGAGTTGCTGCGAGCGCTGCAGCATCTGCATAGCATGCTAAATTTCTAAGCTAAATTTCTAAATTTCTCTAATTTACCGACATTTCAATATTTTTTAATACAACAAGAAATAGGGAGCGGTTGGATATTAACATTGCTTTACAGATTATTCATCGGAACATGCATACTGGAAACATGTGCATCGATGCGAATAATAAGCTCATCCTTCTTGGTTATTATTTTCTGATTATTTTTCTTTAAAATTGTTATCATAAGCCTCGGAACAACACCATTAAAACACTTGTTTTGTGATTTAATCATTGCACATGATAGAGCACTAATCTTGATTTCCCATGCATTTGTGAATGTATTGAACGAGTTTGAATACAATGTTTTAGGGTTTGGAAAAGCTCGAATTATGGAAAGTCGGAAAAGCATGACTGCAATAACGGGTACGCATCCATACATGCCGATCGAATTGATGGTAGAGTGGAAAGGAGCCTATGATAAGAAAGGTATGCAAACAATTTCGATTTGAAAACAGTTGATTATGGCTGTTATGTGTTGGTTATGTTGTTTAACTCAGCAGCAAAAAAAGCATTTTTGATAAGATAAGGCCAATTTCGAAATTAGTGTGATGTTTGGGGATATTTTTCAGTGCATCATATGACATTGAATGAAGAATCTTATGAATAGGGAAAGTCAACTATAAAGCAAATGGCTCACTCGTTTCGCTTTTACATGGAAGGTACCAAGCGAACCCCTCTTCGCCTCCGCATCACCCAACCCCTCTCAGACAGCAACTTGAATACTGCGGACCTCTTGAAGATGATGTCCTCGATAAGGTAAACAATTCTCTGTAATGTTGCATTTCAAAAATGCGTTCTCAGATCGAAGGCAATGCGTGGAAGCGAGATATCAATGAATACTGCATTAGAAAGAATTGTGTGCGACAGGTACCACAACGTACTTTGATCGAAAGATACGCATGAGCGCGTGGGCGCTGGAGCGGGGCTGTCGGTTTTTCAAAAAAGGTGAAAAAGTGCTATAACTTTCTTAGAAGTCCTGTCTCCAAAATTCCCGAGAGTGATTTTACTACTAACTGGTACCTACCACATCCCCAGATAATAGAGGAATCGAAGATGGGGAAAAAAAAGGGCTGCCTTTTGTTCGAAAAAGTGCCGATTTCGACAGTTTATCGAGCATAACTTTTTTCATGGCAGAGGTCGCTGCCGCACCGTACCCTCTGTGAGATGGGGGATCTACCAATATTTGTTGTCCATGAACACGATTACTTGTTGGCATATCGGAATTGATGAATAAACCGTTATTAGAGTATCAGTGTTCGAACACGTACACTCTCATCCGGTCTCAATTATTCCGAAACGACTCGTATTTTCCAAGGCAGAATGACCTCTGAATCATCTGAGAATCATGTGAGGTTTCATTTGGTGTGGGAATAACACGATGCAAACACAAAAGGGAGCTTTTTTTTCCAGATCCCCCAGGTCGCCCGTTATTGCATTTATCTAAGAACAGCGGTATGCGTCGGCATGCCAGTCAGACACCATGCCCAGGCCAGGGCGGCCTACCGCGGGGAACGCTTGACGGAGACTAGTGGTTGGGGCGCGCGCCTTTCTCTACCTCTTGCAAAACATCACCTGCGGGCGGGAGTCGAACCTGCCTGCGTCGGCATGCCAGTCAGACACCATGCCCATTAGCGCGCCTTTCTCTACCTCTTGCAAAACATCACCTGCGGGCGGGAGTCGAACCTGCCTGCGTCGGCATGCCAGTCAGACACCATGCCCATTAATGGGTGATGTTTTGCAAGAGGTAGAGAAAGGCGCGCGCGGTGTCTGACTGGCATGCCGACGCAGGCAGGTTCGACTCCCGCCCGCAGGTGATGTTTTGCAAGAGTGGGCATGGTGTCTGACTGGCATGCCGACGCAGGCAGGAGACCATCGCCAAACAAAATGCCAAATTCGTGGTGAGACCATCGCGCGCTCTCTTGCATTTGCATCTCTTGCATCTAATGGGCATGGTGTCTGACTGGCATGCCGACGCAGGCAGGCTCGACTCCCGCCCGCAGGTGATGTTTTGCAAGAGGTAGAGAAAAAAAGTTATTGGACAAATGTGCGAGCCATTTTTTTCTCACCTCCGATTCCTCTGATTTTTGGACTGTGGATTGGTGAAAGTATTTTCTGAATTCACTTTACGGCGCTTCGCTTCTTGGGGATTGGGCTCACTGGTGCTGGTGCTCGGCTTCTTGATTAGTAGACGCGGATGAGGTGTGACATCACGGCGTCGAACAGCGGGTCGTTGAGAGACGACGGCGTCGGAGCTGCTTGGGCCTGGGCGCGAGCGAGAGGCGGACGCGAGAGGCGAGCGAGCGCGAGCACGAGTGAGCTGGGCTGATTGGGCTAGAGGGTCTGGAATGGAGGTTGGAGACGCGCCGTCGCGCGTTCTACGGTATTTCTCAACCTTGATGTTGTCCTTGTGGTACACTAGTACCTTTCCCTCTCTATCCCGAACTGTCACCTTCTTCGGATAAACAGTTTCTACGGTGAAGCCCGAATGGTACCTTTTGTCTAACTTTGTCGGCGGTTTGGCACGACGTAGAAGTACACTATCACCCACCTTGACATCACGCGGACGCGCACGACGCGTGCGGTCCGTGCTTGCCCTCGCACTTACCTTCTTCTTGGCATCCCTTGCCTGGGCTACTCTCCTTTCCTCTGCCAAGTGGGGCGCAGCCACTTTAACAGATTCCGGGAGAGTAGTCCGTAGATCACGGTCCGATGGGAGGCGTCCTTCCTGTCCAAATGCAAGTCTGAAAGGGGATATTCCTATGGTGGAATTCTTGTGGCAGTTCAGCGCTAGCAGCACCTTGGGTAGGAGCCGCGGCCACTGAGGTTACCACTTGCGGGGCTCACCGCTTCGCGGTGCGCCGTATTTCGCATTCGCAAAGAGAGAGGGAGAGGGAGGGGAGGCGTTGTTTACATGTTTCCGATTTCGCAATCCGGACAAACCAACAGACCAACAGACGTTTGCGCTTTATTATATAAGAGACACTCTGAGATTTTGAACATATGCCTGGAACTAGGGGCAAAAGTCGATTCGAGGGATTAGCTCCATATTTGCACAGGAGGCAGCTCGGTGAGGTAGGCCGGCTGACCACCTTAGAGCTGATCGCTACGCGTCCGCAGCGCGTCAGAGCGCGCGAAATTCGAAATTTGACGAATTAAAAAAAAAATGTCTCGCTCAGTTCTTCTCCAATTGCGTCGAACTTGGTACCAATAAATTGCTAAATTCATGGACATCATTTCATGTGTTGGGTATAATATATGAAAGTTTCAGCTTCATGGCGAAAATACAAGATCAAAAATTGATCTCACTCGCAAATATTGACGCATACCCGGCGAAATAGATTTTATTTAATAATATGTTAGATATTGTAAATATGAATAAATAATGATAACAAAAATCGAGAAAATTGCGTACCGGAGGGGCGAATTTTTAGAAACACTGTTTTTGTTACTGCCGTGCACCCTTGTATTTGAATTTCTCCGTTTTCTCCTATCAAGTCAATAAATTTTCACAAGTTTTAGGCCAATTTTTAGTTGCATGGAGAATCCCTTGAAAACGGAGAAATTCACATACAAGGGTTGCACGGCAGTAACAAAAACAGTTTTTTCTCAAAATTCGCCCCTCCGGTACGCAATTTTCTCGATGATTTTTGTTCTCATTATTTATTCATATTCACAATATCTCACATATTATTAAATAAAATCTATCTCGCCGAGTATGGAAGCGAGTGCTCAAAGAGGTTGGTTTCGGGTTGTCCCATCTTCTAAATCTCAGTTGAACATGCAACTACAATCGCACATCGTGTTGCTGGCAACGCGCCAAAACTAATTCTCTTTAAAAAAGCACACTCGTGCTCTCTTACTTTCGCGTGCTATCTCGCCATTGCCCGGACCGCTCTCTGTTCTATCTCTCTCTCCATGTAGAAAGCCGTGCAATCATGATTCTTTCCTGGTCATAGGAATAACGACATTCCCAGACAAATTCGTGCCAAAAGTCGACGTTTCCCATCCCCTACAACACACCATCGCTGAAGGGCGGAAGATGTATGATAAAAATGACGAGCCGGTCCTTCGCTTCAGCGTCAATGTCACTTCCAAGCTTCGTCATCGTTCAAGTCAAGAGGTCACACTAAATCAAGTCAAGGTACAATCATCTAGTATTACATGTAGCCGGTCAGTAGCGACTGTTCTGTGTTGGATTGCTAGAACATTACTGGAAAACAATACTAGAAGATTGCGATATGGGACAAGGGGTGGGGAGATGTAGAGGAAAAACGAATGATGGGTTTCACGATGCTATTTGGTACACGAACCAGTTATGATTCTGATATGTTTCGTGTTCACGTCAAGTTATGAAGCAGGGGGGGGGGGGGGGTGGGAAAATATATACCATTGTAGACGCCTTCAATGGGGATACTCTCGTGGGGCAAGTATCATGGCGCCCAAGAACGATTCGATTTCCGTCGAATATCATCGGCACCACATGGACCTGGCAGTCAGGAGAGCACCATCGTGCTTCACAAGGGAGAGATTGGGTGAGATATTAAATGATGACGAATGGCGGAGACTCTCACAACGAAAGTCCTGTGCAATGATACGGAAACGGTAGATCAGTGGTAGGAAGAGACAGGGGTCAGCGCGACGGCAGATAGATTTCCCATCGTTCGAAATTCTAGCGTATGACTAAGAAAATCTTGCACAAAACTAGCACTTGGCACTGAATGTCAGTCGAATCCTGAAGCTCAATGGATCGCGCAAGACAATTACAGTTATTTATCGATTGAAAATTATTGATTAATTTTGCTGTTTCAGATTCGATAAATGTAGATTTTCCGGTCCCTCCACCCTGCCTCTCCGCTTCCATTTCGCTGTCGATTTCCGCTCTGAGGCTGAGAACGGAGAGGTGTTCGAAGACACTCTCGAGTACGATGAGAGAGTGGAGGTGTGCTGCGGATGAGAAGAATACGAAAATATTAATGGCATTTTATTTTCTCACATCTGAACATTCTATTAATCCCATTTTCTATTTATCCACGGTATTCGATAACTCTTTAAGATTATTTAGTTCAATATTTTGTCTTTATATTGAGATGGAAATAGCGAATCATCTCCGGAGAGATCCACGCTGATAACCGAATCGGATGATAATCTGGCCTAATCCCCTCTCTTCCTCTACTAACCGGGCGTTCCCTCCTGATCCAGAAACAAGGGAATTACGGTTATTAGCGTTGATCCTTCCATCTCTTTCTCCTAATGAAAGCGCTCTTCCATGCATAACCTTCCCTACTCTCCAACACATTTCAATCAGTAAGACAGCCCGTATAAAAGGAGATTTTGAAAAGTATGTACCAAAATACGAACGGAAAAAGTAGCATCATGGTAATCTAAGTAAATCAGTATTGTAAGCTCTGCTGTCGATAAGATTTGATGCCAACCGATCATTTTTTTGCAAATCTCTATTCTGATTTCTTTCTACCGACTACTATTGGAAAACATCGTACGGTTAGCGGAGTCATTCGCCTCCCTTCCTTCCAAACTCTCACGCCAATAAGTTCGGCCGTGGGATAAAAATCCTCCTGTCTTCTACTTATTCAATCGATGATAGTAAGACAAACAGAAAGGGCATTGTTTAGTCTCACGTTTATATTATCGTGAGAAAATTGAACACCACACATTCGCCTTACCGAAGGGGCTCTGGCCACTTCCGGGACTCCGCCCTTCCATCTCGCCACAGTCATTCAGTTAGCCCTATTTTTCATGCAACGAGGCATCCTCTTTCTTATTGCCTTTCTGTTCCTTTGATTTCTTGGCTCTTCTTCTGTACATGATCCATGCCCAAACACCACCATAGCCTATCTCTTTTCCTTTTGATGAATGATTTAATCCTTTCTTATTTTCACGAGTGATGACGATTCGAGATCGACTATCCACAATTTGCGTGTTAGAGAACCTGGTCTCGACTCGACGTCATTAATTGTCACTTCATCTTCTGCAGAAGCGCCGATTATGCTATTTCCAGGATGATTCTATTCCCGAAACTTGTGTTTGCTGTCTCATTCATCGCCTGTCTCATGGCAGAATTGGTATCTGATTTTAATGTTTAATAATAGCTTTATTATACAATCAAAAGCAACATTATTGAAATGCTTGCGGATTCAAAGGCGAAAACTAGATATTATATCGTCTCGCCGATTTCGCCGGTCAGACAGACGAGAAAGTCTGCGGAATGAAGAGAGGCAAAACCGAAGTTACTTCCCTAACTGAGACCATTTCAGCCCATTCAGCCCATCTCGTCTCCCTCATCGAATCGTCGTCTCCCCGTGTCTCCGAAGGCAACGATGACCATAAATGGAGGAAGCGTTGTGAGGATCTTTTTTTCGGTTTGGAAAGTGAGCTTGCCACGTAAACACCCCCAGTCAGTCAAGATAGGGTGCCGTAGAATGGTGTAGTTGGTAGTAATACCGAACAAAACGACGATTTTATGCTGTGAGTGAACATGAACGCGATGACAAGGAAACTTTATATGGATATGACCCCATCACCTACATTTTTGCTCTCTCACTGTAACATAAATGTTCGTTTCCTAGAGCACGATTTCTCCATCTCCGACCATCTCGACTACAACCAACGTGTCACCGATGATAGCTCGACCAGAGAAGATGGCCCAACCCCTGTTCAGTCTCTTGCCTGGCGAGAAGAATCGTTAGTGTATTCTTCACACTGTTATACATCCTAATTCAACATCATCAGAAATGATTTGCTGAAAAAAAAGAAAGAATGTATAAATAGGAATAGGATCACTCCCATAGACCTATGCGAAAAGTTCACTTTTATAAAATTATTTTTGAAATTCATGAAAAATGAACTAGACAGGCGTGTTCACCATGCAATTCTACCCCAGAAACAATTTTCTCCAAAAATTAGGTCTCTCGGAAGCCGAGTAGCACGAAAAAACGTTTCGACGTGACGCCATCTGGAGCCAACGAGGGGTCTGTGGACAAAATGAATATGCCCATCGCCTTTACCATCCTCGATAACCCCAAATCACACAGTTTCACAAAATTGATCTTTTTGAGCTGTGCCAGATCCGTCCAGATTTGCTCAAAATAAGCGAACGGCGTCATATGAGACCGTTCGCCTTATTTTCGAGCAAGGTCCGGCACAGCTCAAAAATGTCGAATCCATGAAACTCTGCGTTTTGGGGTTATCGAGGGTGCTGAAGACGATGGCCATATCCATTTTTCCCACAGACCCCTAGTTGGCTCCAGATGGCGTCACATCGAAATCACGTTTTACCGTGCTACTCCGCTTCCAAGAGGGCTAAATTTAGGCGGAAATTGTTTCTTGGGTATAATTGCATGGAGAACACGCCTGTCTAGTTCATTTTTTCATGATTTTCAAAAATAATTTTTAAAAATTTAAATTTTCGCAGTATCATTTTAGCGGTGTGTGACCTACCTAGATCGATCGGGCGTGTCGAGAGGATTCCAATCCTATATTTTGAGCCAAATCTAGGGTCAGAAAAAAATTTAAGCTAACATAAAGTGATCGAAATCTGCCAGGAAACGATAGTCTATCCTCTTCCCTCCCCTTCCTCATATACGCGCTTTCTCGATTCCCCACACTCTCTCGTCCATCTGACCTGGGAAGAGGGTCGGGGAGGGGGGGGGGGGAAGGGGAGAGACTCTCGTTTCCTGGCCGATTTCAATCACTTTATGTTAGCTTAAATTAGTTTCTGAACCTAGATTTGGCTCAAAATATAGGATTGGAATCCTCTCGACACGCCCGATCGATCTATGTAGGTCACACACCGCTAAAATGATTCTGCGAAAATTTTAATTTTTAAAAATTATTTTTGAAAATCATGAAAAATGATCTAGAAAGGCGTGTTCGCCATTCAATTCTACCCCAGAAACAATTTTCGCCTAAATTTAGCCCTTTTGGAAGCGGAGTAGCACGGTAAAACGTGATTTCGACGTGACGCCATCTGGAGCCAACTAGGGGTCTGTGGGAAAAATGGATATGGCCATCGTCTTCAGCACCCTCGAAAACCCCAAAACGCAGAGCTTCAGGGAATCGACATTTTTGAGCTGTGCCGGACTTAGTCGAATTTGCTCGGAAAATACGCAAACGGCCTCATATTAAATATTTCAGTCCTGCATGATTCGAGCCTGCTGAAGAGTCATCAGTCGCAAATCCTGTACGCCATCGTCCGCAATGATACGAGTACGGTATTCTCTTGAAATACTCTTAAATAGGGACAATTCGGCATCTGACCCTCCTCAATTCACCTGATCTTTCGCCAGTCAGATACTCGAGAGAGTGCGCAGAATGAAGAGAGTCAAAAACAGAAAAGGAACCACTAATAACGGACTTTCGAAGATAATATTGTCGGATAGTTGTCCCAAAACCGATAAATAGCCCTCGAGCATTAGACTTCGAGCATAAACGTGACTTTGAGATGCGATTGCTGCATCGATCACTCACTACATCGCTGCCGTAACCAATACAATTCACCACGAGGAGGATATGGGTATGATGTTTGATCAATTTTTTTTAAAATCTAGAATCGTATGGTAAAAAGGTAAAAAGGAATCGTATGACCTACGATTATTATCGATTCTATTGAGGAATTCTTTAAAAACGCGAAACAAAATTGTGATAGGGATGATTATTCAGTTTTCGCTCTCTCCATTCCGCTCACTATCTCGATGGTCAGAGAAACGAGAGAGTTTGCAGAATGAGGATAGCCGAAAACGAAAACGGCATCACTAATGTCTAATATCGCTTCTTCCAGCCCATGTCATCGGGTCAATCGCCGCTTTCCTCACCGAGCATCCCTGTCCGAAGTGGAACCTAGACTTCATCCAGCCCGCCTCGTACCTCCTGTGCGATTGCAAGGAAAAGGAGTTGATGGACTTCCATCAGTACGTCCTCAATAGTAGTAAGTCCTTTGCAATGATTGAACATATTTGGGTAGAACTAGTGATGACAAATCGACATCCGACTCTCCTCAATTCGCGTGCTAGCTCGCCCCTCTAACAGACGAGAGATCAATCAAAAAATGAAGAGAATCGATGCCGATTTGTCATTAATAAGTAGAACGATTGACTTGAATAGACGGATAAGTATTGTACAAACGCTTGTAACTGGGTAGAATCGATAGTGTGATCATTCTTTCTAGTGATGACAGATCGGCATCTGTCTCTCCTCAATTCGCAGTACTCTATCGTTTCTCTGACTGGCGAAAAATCACGCGAATTGAGGAGAGTCGGATGCCGACTTGTCATCGGTAATTATTTCTTTCAGAAAAGTGCAAGCTGTCTAAGAAGGGAGAGCTACTGGTTTTCAATCACATTTACGTCGCCGAGCACCAGTGCAATCGAGAGATGTGAGTGAATAGTCATGTCGTTTCGATTTTGACTCTCTCCATTCTGTACACTCTCTCATTTCTCTGACTATCGAGATAGAATGCGGAATGGAGAGTGTCAAAACCGAGATTAAATCCCTAATAATGAATTAATAAATTGAAACAAAATTAAACAATTAAAATATTATTATTTCAGCGCCTGGGCATTCCTTACCATGCTCACGGCAGAGCATGGAATGAAGTCGGGCTTCCATCTGTTCCACGAGACCGGATTCCCCATTCTTCTGTTCTATCAGGTGCATCACTCCGCCGTAGATATTAGTGAAGCTGTTTCGGTGTTCGACTCTCTCTATTCTGCACACTATCTCACCGGTCAGAGACACCAGAGAGTGTGCAGAATGAACAGAGCAGAAACCCGAAACGAGATTATTATTTGTATATCGTCTCAGTGAAAATATTGAGATGGAATGGATGAAATCCGATTTCCTGCAGGATTTTCACAACAGCAATCAAAATGTGACTCGATCCGAGCATGCTGAGCACATCCATCAACTGGTCAAGGAGGCGTTGGACTATGTGAGTAGTAGTGATGACAAGTGGGCAGAGACTCTCCTCTTTTCGCATAATTTCCCGGCCAATGCACCAATTTGAGGGCAGGAATTGGGTGAAGGCGGTTCAACGGATCTGTAGCCCACAAAGGGAAGGAAGGGACAAGGATGGTAGGATTTATCGGGAGAAGGGAAAGGAAAGTATGATCCGTGCGGTTGTTGTAGAGCGAAGTGAGAGGGATTCGGGGGAGAAGGGAGAGATGAGATAAGGAGATAACTATCACCGACGTGTCCACCGACACACCGGTCACAGAACCGAGATCTTCCATCGTTAGTGAGTAGACAAGAATTGTAAGACATTTAGAATCGACGACGAAATATACCTGGTAGTGCATTTGGGTTGTATAAATAACAAACACAACATTCAGACTTTCAAATGCCAAGATATTCAAATAAATGCTGCTTTGCAGGATGTTCACGCCGAAAGACAGTACCATGTGATGGATCGCATTGTCGACGGATTGAATGGGATGCAAACCATTCCAAATGAGTGCTCAACGAAGAAAGTCAGTTCGTTGTGTTCGTAGACAATAAATTGGTCGGTCAGTGGGCACAGCCGTTCAGTGGTGCTAGGGGGTCACAGATAAGAGATAGATACCTATAGGTTGACGCTGATACAGACAATTTGTTAATCTTATTTTTATTTAGTTCACGCATAGGATCAACAAGCAGCGTCTCACAATGGATTGCAAGGATGGATTTATCCCGGTGAGCTGATTTTTGTTTAAATTTATAAATTGTTTCCCAGTATTTGAGTAAACATCAGATGTATACACAGCAAGCTAAACTTCTTAAAAGCTCCTAAAAGAATAATTCCGAGTAGATAATTATTTATACGTTTCTTTTGAATGAAGTTGATCAAACTCAAACACAATCAATTTCAGTTCGCCGATCGACTCAAATTCTCTCTGGAGCAGCAACAGAGAATCAGAGACGAGCCTAAGGTCGCTATGAAGCCATCAGGAGTCTCCGATGTAATTAATATCACATCCATGGTATTTGTCTGCTTCTGGATCCGCCTCAATCTGTAATATCCATTCTCCACCAATCAATTGTACGTATTCTCAACCCTACCAAGTTAAATCCCATCATACTCGATTTTTTTAAAATTATTTTTGTTTCTGTGCCTTTGATTAATTTGTAAGCGCGTATTAAGCTGCCATTCTCCCCGTTTCCCCCTTCCAAGATCCACTGTTCTCCTCACCCACTCCGGCTAGTTCTTGAGGATTTTTAGCCCTCGTAACCATTCTACCCTCTGGATTCCATCCGTCGTTAATAGCAGTTCCGTGTCTTTTTGCCTCGAGTTTTAGCCCATTTCCATCTGTAGATCCGATTTGTTCCCTCTTTCGACGAATGGCATATTTGTCTCTGAATGAATGACGAATTAATGGATACCTTCTGAATTAATTATAATGGATAATTAAGTTATCTGATCAAAACACATTTAGATCCTGAGTCTTCCACGATTCCAATACTTTTATGGCGTGTCAGAAGTATACAGAGCATCATACGGTAAAGTCAATCAGGGGTTTTAATTTTCCACACGTTTGGACTGTTAATAAACGTGAGTTTAACAGTTAAATGTTGCGATAAAGATATATATGTTGATGTGATGGTCCTCTGTCGTCTCTTCATCTCGTTGCCGAATATTGAACGGAGAAGTGAAAGGGACAGGAAATGTTCACATGAACTTCCAACTGACAAGCCAACCTTGTAGGTAAGAGATCGTTCATTAGGAGAGAGAGGGAGATTTCCACGCTAATAACCGTAATTCCCTAGTTTCTGGATCACGAGGGGAGATCGGCAAGTAGAGGAAGAGAAGGGATTAGTGCAGATTAGCATGGATTACTTGTAAATACGTGAATAGTCACTAAATTTTCGCCTTACTCAAGAGACCCAATTCATAAATCAGCTGAGATACCACCACTAAATCAGCCGATGAAGTTGTGTAAATGTCAAATGTCAATCGTCCGTGGAAGAGGGAAAATCCACTCGACGCCGTCAATTACATCATTCATGTAGTGCAAAAGTGACACCTTGTAGACATGTGACCATCAATTGAGAAAAAAAGAAAACACAATCCGATGAAGATAATTTTTAATCGAATCATCAAGGATGACAAAACAATTCATCATTATTTAAATTTCTAGACCCAGTTAGCACAAGGTCTGAGCGATACGGTCGAGTAAAATAGAACGTGGTTCCTTAAAATAAAGGTAAACACTAAATTATGTGTATTTTCCCGATATTTTATTTAAACAAAAATTCAACTTCGTTGTATTTATTCATTGCAAATCGGCATCTGACACCCTTCGTTTCACGTGGCATGCTGAAATTGTGTGATTGAGAAGTGGCAAAGATGTCATGGATACTCATCCAACTTATTCGAAATTCAGATTTGAAACCGGTAATACATAGAATATAATAATAAATCGGTGAGATCTCAAGCGCCGCGATAGCGTTATCGGCCCTCTTATGGAAAGGGAGAATCCAGACCCCGCCTAACGAGGAAGGATGCAATCTACGATTTCGTCGACTACAACGAAAGATAATGAATCCCTTCGTTTATTTGTCGACTTGAATAAAATGATGATAAAGATGATGAAGATGATTAGATAGGTAGGGGGAACTTTAGCATGAATATGCTCGTGTTTTATCATCCCTTCTGTGTTCTAAATTCTCAGTGTGAATAATTGTTATGATTGTTAGAATGCTTCTCTGAATTTCTCACGCCAGTCAGTGTTGTTTGATCCCAAACTGAACAATGAAGGATTTGTTTTTATAAATATTTTTCTCAAAAATTTAGATTCTGATTTGATATTATTGTGTATCGTACGGTGATTGTGCATTCTTCATGGGAGAAATATATTATTTTTCCACAATGACAATGTATTTGTTCAAATCGACTAGTACGAATCCCTCTGCTTGACGTGTTTCGCATGTATCATCGTGTCATAGTGCGAAATATTAATGTCGGATCAATACCGGCCTCTCCTTGTAAGTTGTTGTTTGTTATCGCGTATCTTTCACTACACTATCCTCATATTCCCTTACTCACGCTGGGTATCGTGCTGACGAGGTCCAACCAGCGTGAGGCGGTTGAGTGTACACGACCCAAAGGACAGAAACATCCAACCGCTTAATTTTGGAAGTATCTTTTCCTTGATTCTACAGGCAGTATAATTTTATCCTTCCTGTTACGAACCATGTTTTCTTTTATAATCTCCTCATTTCATCTATTCTCTCGTTTATTTTACCGGCGAGCAAATTTACGAGAGTTGAGATTCGATTTTTCATCACTATCGCGCACGTCAGAGCTTTATTGACCGATTGAGAGTGAGAGAGACAGAGAGAGATTTGTTTTTCTCTCTAAAGGATACACAAAAAGATATTACAGAATCTGATTGCTCACTTCAGAATAGAGGTAACGTTTTATTCCATTCGTCCTGTATCTGACATGCGAATATCGATCTCTCTAGGTTCTACACCAAGGGTAGAGGGTTGAACAAACTTCATCATCGAAGAAATCATTTCCCATTCTTGGAATAGGATGATCAATGCAATTCCTTTCTCCGAGATGGAGGTGATTCACTCTTACATCAGCAGATACTTTTCCCTATTTCGATCCGAACATGGCCGATTTTTCGCAAAAAAATTTCTAGACTTTTCTCGATTCAAAATATTTTTTATGCATTTAAAAAAAGCTCGATCGCTCTTTTCGAGCCCGATAGAAAAGTTATGGTCGTTTTCGACCGTTTTCGAGATTTGACTAAATTATTCTTTACTTCCCCTGTTTCATTCCCACGCTCTGCTCCCCCGCGCTCTCTAGCGAGCTCGGAATCGATGAGTCCAAGGGGGAACGTGAAGAAGGTTGAAAAAAGCGCATTGATCTTCTCATTCTGTCCCTAGTCCTTTCTGCGCTTCCTTGTTTCTCGCAGAAAAAAAATCCCCGACTCGTGTCTGCTCATTGCTCGCGCTTCTCTATCGACAACTTCCTACTCTTTGCTCGAGTTTCAACGCTTATTTATTTCGAAATTATCGAGATTTATCCCTATTACTAAAGAATAGATTTATCTGCACATGAGATATTGTGGTGGGGGTGGAACAAGAATAATAAATAATGTGTGGAAAAGGGGGGTAACTAAGCGACTATCATATTTGTATTCCTTTATTTCTCTCCCGTGCTTCCTTGCGCGTTCTCTTATGTGGCCAGAATCGATGCGCCAAAGCGTGCAGAAAGTTGAAAAAAGAGCATTTCCTCTTCTCATTATTCGTTTCTTTCTCCCTAGTCCCTCCTCTCCCTCGTTGTATCTCGACGTATAAAAGCTCACCGGATCAATTAGGCATGCAAACCCACTTCGCCACATCGAAAGTGTGCGGCACAAGATGAGACTGTAGAACATTTACCACTTCGACCTCGATTTGATATCATTTTCAATGAAGTATCGTATGGTGATTATGCATTCTGTATGATAGAAATACGATCATTTTCCCACAATGTCATATTCTTCGTGTTTTGTCGAATCTATTAATAGAAAATATGAAGTACTCCTCATTTCCAATGATATCTCGTTTGTCTGACCGGCGAGATTGCATGCGAAAAGCGGAGTGTGTGAAATACTCTTCACACTCATTTTCACCATCTTTACGACTGGTGAGAGAGCGCGTAGTAGGGAGAGACGCACTACCCGAAATAAAAGTAACGATAAGGCTTTGTCCACACAAGGCGGGATGTGCCACCCCCGAGCCTGTTCAGCGTTCAGTCTGTCCTGAGAAATTCAGCGACCTATGCGATGTGGCTATTCTGCCCGTGTTGTGTGCACGTGGTGGGGGATTTCTGACCATTTCTGTAACCCCCGTAGCTCTGGGTGGATCTGTAGGCAAGGGGGTCGAACTCATGACCATAAAGAGAAATTGCAACAATATTTCAGATCCGCGCTCACATCATTGCTTCTGGCCGCCCATCATCACATGATAGCATTTGCTGAGATATCTGAAGGACATATAATGTAAGTCTTTCTTTTTTGTTGTTGTATGAAATCTCTAAGGAAACTGAATTTTCTCAAAATCGAGTCCATGGGGAAAGCGAGAATTAAAGTGTTCGCGTAACTTAATTTAAAATTCGATCTGTTACCATGCAATTCATGTAAATACAGTTGGGAGAAAAGTTACATCTGATCAGCGTTTCTTCTCAGTGCGTTTGGATGCGTCCCATCGTCCGAAATGTTCTCATTATGTTCTGCTGTGGGTATGGATTGCTCTGGTTCACATTCGATGACGTTAGAAGAATCTATGTACTCAATGTCGGGATATGCTTCATCCGAGAAGAAACGGTTGGAGGCTCCTGGTGAGTATCGAATTGCATAGACTATCCTCATTTCCCATACTCGAGCATGTAAATTGAGGACAGTAGTAGCATGCCGATTTGGCATCACTACACCGTATCTGTGTCGAATTGCGTCTCTTAGCACTAGCTTTGCCGAAAACAATGATTTAAAAAAATCATTTTCCAGATCTTTTCGAGTCATGCAAATTGGTGAGCGGTCCCGTGTGGAACGACTATTTGAGGTTTTGGCTCGATCTGAAGAACGACCCTATGAAGTGAGTGATCTCTAATGAAGTTGCGCAAGGTGTTTGCAAACAAATTAAACCATGACTCGTGTGACGAGTATTCATCATACACATGAATGGCTCTACCATCTGAGAAAAAAAATGCATGCTACGCAAAATCAAATAGTATTACCTATTGTCTCTCGAAATTATTGTCGTAATTCACACTATGGTCCAAATAGCATGACCATAGTGTGAATTATGACAATCAATTCGCGCGGATTTAGTTCACAAGGAAAGGCACATCAATTGTTACCGAGAGAAATTTCTGGAATTCATCTTCGCAGCTTTTCCGCAACGCTTTTAAGAGGAACTGACACCCCTATTCCCTTTTCCAAGTGCTATTTCATGAGAACTAACACCACTTCAGACATTGCGACCGCGCGTACGCGCCCTGGTCCGAGCTACGGCCTAATGGGCGCGTTTCGCTCACCGAACATTGGAATCCTGAAGCAAAGTGCCAGGTAGTGATGACTTGACTCTCCTCGATTCGCGTCCTCTCTCGATTCTCTGACCGGCGGGATATCACGCAAATAGAGGAGAGCGGGTTCCGAATTGACATCCCTAGTGGCAGGCGCGAGCCGTTCTCTTGAAGACCGAGTACAACACCACACCGGGCGCTTGGCACGATATCGAGGGAGAGTTCGTGTTCGAGGTGGGTGACTTATAGTGATGGCAATTTGGATACAGCTCTCCTCGATTTGCATAATCTTCCATCAGTAAGAAAAACGAGATATCACGCGAAATGAGGAGAGTCGGGTTCCTCTTTGTCATCACTAGTAGCTTCCTTTTTCTCTTTTTTGTGAATTGTGATTCTCCAAGATATTATTCTCAATGTGTTCCAAAAAATGAATCGATTGGGGATTTACATGAAAATTGTCATCTGACGATTATTGCATCATTCCAGAATGACATTGTTGAATTCAAATGCAAGATCGATGAAGCAACCGTCTATAATTTCCTACATTATCAGATATGGAGAGATAAGAATAAGTGAGCTTTTGCCGAGGCTAGTTTTGTATCCAAATCGTTATGGTTTCAGGAGAATGAAAATACAACTCCTAGAAGTCACGAAAAATAATTGAAACTGGTTCACGTTCATCTATTCCCCCTATCCCCATAAGCATACCTTTTATTTCTGATTTAAGACTGAAAGTTGCGTCAGAAGTTCTGAATGTTACTCGCCGGAGGAAGCGACAATATAAAAATCCGGAAACCACGTGGAAACCTCCCTCTGTACACATAATCGTGATCGACTCGATTGGCGCATCGCATGGTAGAAGGTGAGTTCTGCAAATGTCGTTTCCGGTGATGGCTCTCTCCACTCCACACGCTCTCTCGTCTCTCTGACTGACGAGTAATCACACAGATGGAGAGAGGCATCACCTAAAACTTCATTGAAAATCATGGCAGACCGTCCTGGTCAAATGATAGCCTGCTTTTGCCCAATACTCTTTCAAAAATAAAAAATAAAATAAATTTTTAAAAATGCTGAAACAATATATTGCAGAATATTCAATCGAACTCATCGCTTCTTGAAGGAGCGATTCGGCGCCGTGGAAATTCTTCATATGAACAAAGTATCTGCCTTATTAATTGTCTGCCACATATTCATTCACACCAATTTTTTCCCATACAAACTTTTTCAAATGATATGATGCTCATTCAAATTTGTTGATGTGCTCAAGACACTGAACATGTGGGATGGTATCTTCGATTAGGGAGTGAAAGATATATTAAATATCAAAGTGCCTGGTGATAAGACAAGTGATAATTCAGCAAGGCTACGTCACGATGATGGCCGAGGACTGGAACGAGGGCGTCGTCAACTGGCCGAAATGCAAGGGATTCAGAAAGCAACCGACCACTCGTTACATGAGGTTAACTATAGAGTGCGCAATTAGGGTAATGGTATCTTCATTCCGCTTACTCACTCTTCACTCTGCCCGGAGAGAATGTGCACGGACCGAAGAGACCATTACCCGAATTGCGCACTCTAGTGAACTGCTCAAATCTACTGCTCAAATCTAGTGTTGCCGGATTGACTAGTGCTTCCTCCATGTTGCGCACTGCCTCGCCGGTCAGAGAAACATGAGAGTGCGCTGATTCGAGAGAGGGGCAATTCGAACTGGCAACACTAATGTGAAGTACTCAGCAAAACACTTCCTTCACGTTTTCAACATTTTTCAACAACACAATTGTTTTCTAGGCCCTTCCAACTTCAATTCAAAGACGGCGAGACGATCAAAGACCACATGAGCGAAGCAAATTGTTTCGAGCAACACCTCATACTAAACGACTATCACGAAAAGTTTATGAAGGCCTATCCAGGTACGTGTTTCTCTAATTCGTTTCTATAACCGAAATCTGCAGAGCCGGATCTGATTGATTGAGGTTTGAAGAAGGTTTGACGTCATTCATCTCCAGAATATTTGAATAAACTTTTAATTGAAATAATATTTAAGACTCAATTGGGCCTCCTATCTCGCTCACGATTCGGTCACTCAACCATTCCACGCAGACGTGCAATACAAGAAGTTCTTCGAGAGGAACAAGAAGGAGGTTGGTCGAACTGTTCTTTGAAAGCCGATCAATGTAACACGGTCTAGAATTGCCTTAGGCCGCTGATATTACCAGGATCGGCTCACTTTACTGCGCATTGAATGCACTTTTAAGGAGGAAAAATACAGTTATTCAGTTCGATGACTCCTTCGTCTTCTTCATGGGTGATCACGGACTACGCTTCGGATGGGTTAGTGCAATAAACATAATTTTAATTGATTGATTTATAATATTATTTATTTATACAATTACTGAAAAGTCGCAAGAGATGTAAGGTGAACAAATTCTGGAAAAAATAATGATCGCGATTTGTGTATTGATCATTTCAAATAATGCTTATTACGTTCTCCGGCTTAGAATTGTGATTGGATGCTTAGGAACCTTTTTGACTATTTTTTTGAATTGCACATAATTCCACAAATGCGCTCTTTCGTCAAGAAAACATGTTCCTAAAATATGGTTTGTCAATTGAGGTTGAAAAAAATTCCACAAAACGTCCCATCTCCCCTAGCATCGATGTTTCGCGAGCCCAGTCGTGAGGTCGAGATGACCGTTACGTTCAGTACATGTTCAGTACGCCACAGATCCGGTCGGGAGGAGGGACGTCAACAATCCGATGCTGCTGGTCTCAGTGCCGCGCTATTTACGGAACTGCTCAAATTATTATTGTATTATAGATTAGCCTAAACTGATAGTGCTACTTATTTTGTAACACTCTATGTTGATTCATGATTTTTCTGTTTATTCAACTGTCAGTCGCGATTTATCGTGATATATTTAGAACTTCTGCACAAAATGTCCCTTTCGTCCGGAAAACATGGAACTAAAGTAATGTGTACATATCTATGCGTAATAAAGCAAAGACTGATCAGTAATTCTTGTTCCTTTTGCTTTTCAGAGGGAACTCCGATCTGATGACGAACCTCAAGCAAAATTCGATGCATCTTCTTACAATGTTCGACACTCATGCAACATTTGTCGACATCATCGATACGTTCTCGCGAAATATCTCCACAGACTTCAGATGGCCGGTTTATAAACCAGATCTCAAGGTATTTTCATTTTCTTCTCTTCAGTATGTGTCGCATCGCGGATTTCTGTTCGAAATACGTACGAATGATTTAAAATATTTTAAAAAATAAATAAAATAAAATAATAATAATAAAATTACAATCAAAGGGGAAATCGCTGCTCCGCCCTATTGTCGACGGTCCTCGTGACTGCAAGAAACTGCCCATCCCCCCGCAGTACTGCCTGTGCGAGGTCACAAAGATATGGGTGAAGTGAGTTGAATGAAACTAAACGTCTAGAATTGAAACTACCTCCGGTCGTGAGAAATCTGCGATATTACACACATAATTACAGCATTACCAATGAGCACGTTGTGATTGGCGAAGCAGTGGCTAAATTTCTGAACCATCGTCTGGCCACGAACAATCTTACCGAATTCTGCGCACAACTACGGCTGGAAGAGGTGAAGTATCCCAGTGGCTGTCCTTCTGTGCGGGTGGTTCAATTGTATAGAGCTATTGGGGAAGATCATTCATCCAGTGTCTGTGCAAAGTGATAGGGATTCGGGAAGAGAAGGGGGAGGGGAGATTGGGAGATATCAATCGGTGACGTGTTTGTCGACACACCTTCTTATCGTGCAGTTGCTGAATGTTTATCATCGTTGCACTTAACTTTCCTGATTTTGCAACGAAATTGCAGCTGACGGAGCTGCATCGGGTCGATGGCAGTGACGGCCTGTACGAAGCGACGGTACGACTGGCCCCAGGAGCCGGAATATTTCATGTAAGAAGATCAACATTTTTTGTGGAATTATGTGCAATTCAAAAAAATAGTCAAAAAGGTTCCTAAGCATCCAATCACAATTCTAGGCCGGAGAACGTAATAAGCGTGCATTATTTGAAATGATCAATACACAAATCGCGATCATTATTTTTTCCAGAATTTGTTCACCTTACATCTCTTGCGACTTTTCAGTAATTGTATAAATAAATAATATTATAAATCAATCAATTAAAATTATGTTTATTGCACTAACCCATCCGAAGCGTAGTCCGTGATCACCCATGAAGAAGACGAAGGAGTCATCGAACTGAATAACTGTATTTTTCCTCCTTAAAAGTGCATTCAATGCGCAGTAAAGTGAGCCGATCCTGGTAATATCAGCGGCCTAAGGCAATTCTAGACCGTGTTACATTGATCGGCTTTCAAAGAACAGTTCGACCAACCTCCTTCTTGTTCCTCTCGAAGAACTTCTTGTATTGCACGTCTGCGTGGAATGGTTGAGTGACCGAATCGTGAGCGAGATAGGAGGCCCAATTGAGTCTTAAATATTATTTCAATTAAAAGTTTATTCAAATATTCTGGAGATGAATGACGTCAAACCTTCTTCAAACCTCAATCAATCAGATCCGGCTCTGCAGATTTCGGTTATAGAAACGAATTAGAGAAACACGTACCTGGATAGGCCTTCATAAACTTTTCGTGATAGTCGTTTAGTATGAGGTGTTGCTCGAAACAATTTGCTTCGCTCATGTGGTCTGTGGCTCGAATACCGGCCGTGACACCGCTTCCGCCTCACCAAGGCGCCCACCCATTGGGGACGGGAAATTGGTAGTGACAAGTTCACGCGGTAAAGTAGGTCCGAAGAACAGGATCGGGAGCTGCGGACTGAATCCTCCCATTACAAATACACTGGCCTAGCAGTGTGACCCGCAGGACGAATGTGCCTAGAGAAACGGGTGTCCTTTACCTTTACCTTTACCATGTGATCTTTGATCGTCTCGCCGTCTTTGAATTGAAGTTGGAAGGGCCTAGAAAACAATTGTGTTGTTGAAAAATGTTGAAAACGTGAAGGAAGTGTTTTGGTGAGTACTTCACATTAGTGTTGCCAGTTCGAATTGCCCCTCTCTCGAATCAGCGCACTCTCATGTTTCTCTGACCGGCGAGGCAGTGCGCAACATGGAGGAAGCACTAGTCAATCCGGCAACACTAGATTTGAGCAGTAGATTTGAGCAGTTCACTAGAGTGCGCAATTCGGGTAATGGTCTCTTCGGTCCGTGCACACTCTCTCCGGGCAGAGTGAAGAGTGAGTAAGCGGAATGAAGATACCATTACCCTAATTGCGCACTCTATAGTTAACCTCATGTAACGAGTGGTCGGTTGCTTTCTGAATCCCTTGCATTTCGGCCAGTTGACGACGCCCTCGATCCAGTCCTCGGCCATCATCGTGACGTAGCCTTGCTGAATTATCACTTGTCTTATCACCAGGCACTTTGATATTTAATATATCTTTCACTCCCTAATCGAAGATACCATCCCACATGTTCAGTGTCTTGAGCACATCAACAAATTTGAATGAGCATCATATCATTTGAAAAAGTTTGTATGGGAAAAAATTGGTGTGAATGAATATGCTCACCTGCTCGAATTGCTCGAGAATAAATCCCTTCTTATCAAGATATGTTTTGCAATAATCGATGCCATTCCCATCAGCAGGGACTGAAGGCATTCCGTACATGTCTCTGTTGATCTCTGTGTTGATCTCATGATTCCTGAAATCGTAGATATGATAACCGCATCAAGAATTGCAGTGAATTTAGTGTCAGTCATCTTAATTGGATCAATGTCTTGCGCCTTTCACAAACATAAATTTCTTAATTTGTATTGTTCAGAGGCGATACTAGTCATACAAGGCTAGACGCACCGAATAAGAAGGCCATGCCGTTCGGTCGACTATTCTCTCCTACCTGAAGAGTTCTACCATAGTCAACAATTAATAAGGCAGATACTTTGTTCATATGAAGCATTTCCACGGCGCCGAATCGCTCCTTCAAGAAGCGATGAGTTCGATTGAATATTCTGCAATATATTGTTTCAGAATATTTTTGAATTTAAAAAAAATTTTTTTTTTAAAGAGAATTGGGCAAAAGCAGGCTATCATTTGACCAGGACCGCCTGCCATGATTTTTTAGAGGTACTGTCTCTCCATCTGCGTGATCTCTCGTCGGTCAGAGAGACGAGAGAGCGTGCAGATAGGAGAGAGACATTACCCGAAACTACATTTTCAGTACTCACCTCCTACCATGTGATGCGCCAATTGAGTCGATCACGATTATGTGTACAGAGGGAGTATTACGTGTTACTTCGACATTTCCGTTCTTTCTCTTTCTTCTGCGAGTAATATTCAGACCTTCTGGCGTAGGTTTCGGTCTGGAAACAGAAAAATAGAGTATGAGGAAGGGAATATGGGGAAATATATAACCGCAGAGAAGTCTCAAGTATTATGCGTAACAGTTCCAGAAGTATTGTACCATCATCATGAAACCGTAACGATTTGAATGTATCAGGTCGGTCAGAAAGTTTCTTTCTTTTTTTAAGCCCCCTTCCCTCTCGCTTGTTGTTCATTTCTGGTCTTCGTCCTGTTTACGCTAGAGGAACACTATGCCCCTCCGTCAAAACATGTTTTCCATTCAGTCTGTTCTAGTCCCCTGGCTAAGAATGCCTGCTCCTTTCGTCCCCGACCGAGGTCACCTCCGCAATGTCATGCTTTTTCTCTTCTTATCTGGCTTGAAACCACCCGAGACCCAACACCGTCTAGAGGAGGTTTACAACACCAATGCCCCCTCTGTAGTCACCGTGCGAGAATGGTTCTCCAGGTTCAAGAACAATGACTTTTCCCTGGTTGATCATCACCGCTCTGGACGCCCACGTGAGTTGGATTTGGATGCGCTGCGTGCCGAGGTGGAGGCTGACCCGTATCTCACCACTCACGATTTGGAGATCACACTAGGGGTCAGTCATGGAACTGTGGTTAATGGATTGGCGGCAATCGGAAAGGTGTCGTAACTGGGCAGATGGGTTCCTCACCAACTGACCGATTTCGACAAGGATCGGAGGGTGGATGCCTCAGTCTCTCTTCTAACCCTGCGCCGCCGTTTCGAATGGCTGGATCGTCTCGTCACTGGTGATGAGAAGTGGGTCCTCTACGATAACACTGAGCGTAGGCGCCGGTGGGTGGATGCAGGAGAACAGCCACAAAACGAGCCCAAACCCGGTCTTCACCCCAAGAAAGTGATGCTCTCGGTTTGGTGGAGTGTCCAGGGCATCGAACACCTGGAATTCCTACCAAACGGGGAGACAATAACCGGACTGAAGTACGTCACCCAACTCAGAACTCTCTTCGCCAAACTCGAATCCAAGCGTGGGAAAGGGGCCGAAATCTTCTTCCAACACGACAACGCCCGACCCCATGTTGCGAGAATGGTCAAGGCTGAGCTGGCCGGGTATGGATGGACTGTTCTCCCCCACCCACCGTATTCCCCCGACCTCGCCCCCTCGGATTATCACCTCTTCTCGGGCCTGTATAACTTCCTCAAAGGGCAGCACTTCCAAGACCGAGCTGCTCTCGAGACAGCAGTGAGGAACTTCTTCAAATCCCAGCCCCCGTCCTTCTATCAGAATGGGATCACCAAGTTGCCTGAGCGATGGCGCAAGACCATCGATGCACACGGAAACTATTTCTAAGATTGATCGTTCCTTGTAAGATTTGTAAGAGATAAATATGTTGTTACCCAAAAAAAGAAAGAAACTTTCTGACCGACCTGATATAAGAGACGTTCCATGAGTTAGTGAACCTATGCCACGGATGACTTTTTTGCAACCTATGTCAATACGTTCAGGGTGAAGTCCCCATACATAGAGCTGATGGCCGGCCAAATATGAGAGGCTGGGGTGCACTTTCCGGAAAATGCCAGAGGTGCCCCAAAAAAATTCGAAAAAATCATCCCCGAAAAAAGTACGTTCTTATAGCTGTTTCTGGCGTATTTTTTGATGAAAATGACGAAAAACGTGTTTTGAAAACAAGTGAACATCGATAAAATGTCGAAAACTTCGATTTTCGTCATTTTTTGGCCGCCGTGAAAAATTATTTTCGTCATACACATTTCATTATTCCAGATTTGGATTCTACGCGCAAAACTACCTCTAATGTGAAATTTTCACGAAAATCTATCAATGCGCCCTAGAGTTTCATCTTTTATCGATGTTCACTCGTTTTCAAACCACTTTTTTCGTTATTTTCATCAAAAAAAATGCCATAAACAGCTATAAGAACGTACCTTTTTCAGGGATGAATTTTTCGACTTTTTTTGGGGCACCTCTGGCATTTTCCGGAAAGTGCACCCCAGCCTCTCATATTTGGCCGGCCATCAGCTCTATGTGAGAGGAATCGCGAGAGATTCGAGAGCCCTGCGGACGTTGGAAATAGTTTTCCCGATTCCGATGAAAAGTGAACCTAAAGTACTTCGAATGATGCTCTTTCAAACTGCGTTTGCCGATTTTCGATATCAGGGCTCTTCTTTGAGTATAGGTAGGTCAAAGTAGGGACACTACGAAATTTATGACCAAAATTGCCTCAGGTAAACAGCCATAACTCGCTATAAAATTATGCTAGAAACAATTCCAAAAAAGTTTTCGAATGAGGAGGCAGAGGGGAACATTTCATATGTTGGTTATGCCATTTCTCGTAAATGCTCTGGATCGGGGTGGTCGGTTTTTCAAAAAAGTAATCTAACTTTACGAATACCGATTATTCCAATAAGCGCCGAAAAGTGATTTGAGAAAAAACTGTCACCAACCTACAATTCAAAAATCAGAAAGATCGGAGCATAGAAAAAAAATGGCCCGCACATTTGTCCACAATAAATTTAAACGAAAGCATTAATATTAACCCAAAAAACTTACCGGCTATGCCTCCTGCTGCGCTTGTAGTTCCGATTCGCTCGGGGGTCATAGGAGGGCGTGTTGAAGTAGGAGGGGAGATCGCTGAGGTTGATGTAGTCAAAAGCGGGGCTGAAAATGTACCACGAACGAAAACTCTACTTTGAGAATGTCTAGAGCCACTGTACGCCATCCTCCCATGAGTACATATTTTCATCGAATAGGTATTGAGGCCCTCTATTATCACGCCGAGTAGGAAGGCTGAGGAAAAATCCATGTAAGAATTTTGATTGTTTGAAAAAAGTATTACTTGATTGCGTTATCACTACGCAACATTCAGGGAGTTCTGGAATATCCCAATGGCATAACCCTAACACACGATGAGTGTACTACTGCATGTCCAAGTTTGAGCGAGAAATCTATCATGAGTCAAAAGTTATGAAAGATTGAAAAAGTGGCCAAAGACTTATGGGCGATACTTTTCGGCCAAAAAATAGCCATGATACCCAGATCATGAAAAAGTAGAAAAAACTGTGATCGTCCAAATTAGGGAGAAATAAATTATGTGAAAAGGTGAAAAATTCGTGCCCTCAGGTCAAATTAAGAGCTATCGTTATCAAATTTTGGGGATCATCAGGAATTGTGGTAAGGATAATTTCGAGCTTTTGAACGAGTCTCTAGCATGTCTATGAACGAAAATCCATTTTTAGGGACCCTGTTTCGAGACAGTCTAAAGCCACTGTACGTCATCCTCCCATGAGTACACATTTTCATCGAAAAGGTATTGAACTCTTCTATTATCACGCCGAGTAGAAAGGTTGAGGAAAAATCCATGTAAGAATTTCGATTCTTTGAAAAAGTAATGCTTGATTGCGTTATCACTACGCAACAACCAGGGAGTTCTGTGATATCCCAATGGCATATCCCTAACACTCGGAGGGTCTGCTGTGTCATGACCAAGTATGAGCAAGAAATCTCATACGAGTTAAAAGTTATGAAAGAATGAAAAAGTTACCCATGACTTATGCACGATACTGTACATATATTTTTGGGAAACACAGTCTAGAATTTTAAAAAAATTAGATTTGCGATATTTCCTTTTGCTGAAGCTCTTGAATGAATTATTTTTCAGGGTAACGGAGAAGTGGCAACGAAAGATGACAACAATAGTGTACAAGAACGGGAAGTAAAAGAAGAACGAGACGAGAAAGAGGATCTGGATGTAAAAGTAAGCAGGAATTACTGAGTTTCTAGTAACATAAATGTTTTTTTGATGTCGACGCAGGATGGAAGGAGACTCATGCTGAGCTTCACTACCACAGAGAGACGAGGGAGCGAACATACAAATGACCATTGCAATGACCAATACACACTTTTTATTTCGTTTGTGGGCTTTAAATTTGTCAATCTCGCATTTCTTCGCTCTTCCGAATCGTCGCAGTATTGTAGAATAAAAGGTACAGAATGTTTCGCTTTCACTCTCTGCACTTTCTCTTTCACTCAGTGCAACTCTGGAAGAGAAATGACGAATTGGTTAGAGATACATACATTGTTGTTGATCGCACGCCTGCTTGGTAGGATCAACAATTCGAAAGTCAGTTTCACTGTTCTGCTTGACAAGAGGGGGATGGAGCGGATGGTAACGATATCATTTGTCTCTCGCGATTTGTCGTTTGATTCAGTCATTTGGAATTGATATCTCATCTAATGCGTACGGTGGAAATTTTGTGCAAGTTTGATTGAGATCTTCTGATTAATGATGATTGCCAGCGAGTGGTAGACTTGCGCAAAAAGAGACGCAAAACACATGGGACAAAGAGCGCATAATTTTCAAAGTGAATGTCGAAGTACAGCAAAATATATTTATATATATAAATCAGATCCTTTCGATTTTCTTAGTCAAAATTCGCTATTTCTGACCGTGGTTGAACCCTTGCTCTTTTACACAGTTATCGTTCATAAAATGCTGTTTTGTATCAACATTCGATATCTACGAATATTATATTATCGTACCGAATTAATATTCCGGTCGTAATCGAGAAAATACCAAACAGTATCAAATTTTTCGATACAAATTTGAATACACTCAAAACACACGTAAATTCTTCAAACTTGTGCTTATTCGACGCAGCATCGCGCGGGGCAACTTATTTCACTATTTATAAAAATAAATATTTAAAATAAAAGAGGAATAATTTATTTAAGGATAATGGTGGCTACAGTAATCCCCGTCATAAACTGGTGAACATTACTTTTTGTCAATTTTGTTGGCTCACCCGCGTTCATGATGTAATTTAATAATTTTTGTCGATTTTGCTCCTTTTATTTCACGCGTTTCAATGTTTTTATGTTCCAGAGGATGCAGAACGTCGAATTGAGTGAAGAGGAGAGGAGAGAGCGCATTGTGGGCCCGTGGAGAAGAATATTGAAGCCGTGAAGCGAGGTGTGTCAATAGTTCCTTCCATTTCTCACTCAATTCGACTTTATTGAGTGTAATGGCCGTTAAAACTAGATGGGAAATTATTAGAATGACCCCCTGTTGCGTTGGAAGCGGAAGTATGCCGAATTTAGGCTGGGAGGAAGGTCTCAAGTCGAAAATTCAAACTAAAGCTGATTCGCAGTTTCTCTTTATTATAAAAACACCCCGTTTCTCCTCTCATCAGCTGAATCGCTGTCGTTCATTGACTCTGCGACTAGATTAGCGAACTGAACAACCATTAGTTCATTGATTTCACTGTATCGGCTGGCATTTCTCATTAGAAATGAATGGTTCGTATTTCCAGTTATCTACCCGCTACTCGATCGACGGAGCCTGCCAACACAACAATGGATACGACGGAAAGGTTAGCTAAAGTTGCAAAATATTCCCAAAGCTTAATTGTTTTTCATTTATTAGGGGCGAGTTTATGTCAAATTTTTTCGAGGAAGTAGCCTCTTCAGTTCAAAAAGCGTCCATTTCTTCCTAGTTTGGTGATTTATTCGAAGATTCCTGTTAGTATGGATTGTTTTAGTCTAAAACAACAGCTGCTTCCTTCTTATTTGCGCATGATCCATGAAAACTCTCATCTTCGTCGGTGTGACAGTAAAATCACGTTGGTTATGCCAGGTTCTTACAAATTGTGCTCGTATGTATGAATATTTTCATTTTTCCGTTTATCATCTCGTGATTTCAGTCCCGGAAGAGGAGCTCCTCTCAACATCGTCTAGTTCCGCTGCCCCTACAAGTACAAGAAGCTGAAGAGGACCATGATCGAGGAATAAAAGGTGCGAATTTGTTTATTTATTCAGTTTATTGCTTACAAATATTTTGAGCGATATTATTGGCAATTCGTTACGCTAAACGCTGTTATTCAATATTTTGCTTGTAAGGTATTTTGTAAGGTTGTCAGGTAAACACCAAGTTATTCAATATTTTTGGTTCTGTTACTCAATCAACAAACTTCTTTCCATTTGTTAGATGAACTTGCTAGTGAAACGGTAACGTGGATGACGAATATTTCAGTTATCGCGTGCAACTAAGAAGACTCGCATCCGTCTTCCCTCAGGAGCTAAGAAGGGCGTCTAATCGCACAACCGCGCCATGATTGGTTAGTCAATATTCTCTGGACACCTTGAATAATTACAGAATATTTTTGTCAACGTGGCTTCATTTAAAATAACTCATCAACAAAACGGAAAGGTGTTTCTATGTTTCTCTATAAGTGCTGTCCACCTTACTCATTATCCACTGGGTGATGAAATGTTTCAGAGTGCGAAGGAAACTGGCCCCGCCACCACTCCAACCCTCCACCAGCAAGGTGTGCTCTCATTATTGTTTAACGTGAATTAGCTGACTTAAGCTCTCGGCTTTTATTCGTATCGACATCAATAGCCTCATTCAACTAATGTTACCGTTAGTTTGATGTTACACCCGTCTCCAACCTCTGAATGCTTTTAATGTTCGGACATTCTTAGCAAAAACTGAACGGTGTATTACTCGGGAGGTGCAAAGGAAAGGCCATGCAATATTTTTTTCGTTTCAGATCTGCTTCTGGCATCCTCCGATGGAAGCAACAGGCCGCGATTCCTCTCAATCTCAGTCAATCAGAAGAGGACGACGATAAGATGTTGCTAGTAGTGAGGAACATTTATTGTGTTTCACCTTTGTTTTAATTCATTTGTGTAAACAATAATAAAGTTTTCTTTCTTTCAACGACTTTTATTGATTATCATGGGACAACAAAGATAACGAATACTGTCTAGCAACTAAAGTGAATGATTACTTCTGGAATGGTTCAATGGGATAAACAGGGAAAATGAGATTGCAGATACTGATGATTTTGAATTACTAGGGTTATAGAAAAAAGATTCAGTCATAGACAGGCCCACTCTGTGCCTCCACCACTTTTCTCATCTGACCTTGCATTCTCAGAATGAGCTTGCGGCATAGGTTCTTGTTGAGCTTAGTGCTCCACCATTCCTTGATTCCCGCGTACAGATCAACCAGTGTCTTGGCCTTCTTTGCTTGCAACCATGCCTTCATGATTGCCCATGCCATCTCCACTGGGTTCAAATCTGAAAATAGGTGGTAAGGTAAGATATATGGGAGAATGAATATGAGAAAATGCCACTACCTGGGGATTCGGCCGGCCATCCAAGTGTCTGCAATCGGGTGATTACTCCTGGTCTAAAATGCTACTATTCACCTCGACCTTATCCATGTAAGATCGAGTGGATTGAGAGATATGGCATCTTGCGTTATCCTGCACCAGAGTAACCTTGCCTCCATACTTTCGCCTGAAATCAAACATGATACTATCAAGAAAGATAACGGTATTCACTTAGCCCAATCTAGGTACACTTGGTGAATCATTGTTTGATATACTCCCGAATCCACTGAGACTCCATTCCGAAGAACGACGAGCGGAGTGGCTCCTTCCCAGGAGATACCCCCCCACACCATCAACTGCAAGCAAATAAACACCTTTCTCACATGAATCTCTAATGTAACATACACTAGGAGGGTGCTTGACACGGGGTTTGACGCGACGCGAATTGTCTCCCTTTACAATGTAGACGAATCTACCATGATTGCCAGAATAAACGATGGATTCGTCGGTGAAACAATGATGGAGGAACATTGTGCCAAGATTGAGATGGAGTTCGCAGAATGAGAGACGAGGTGCACGATTTGCTAGTCTTACAGAATGTCCATATCGAACATTCCCCCTCTCCATTCCAAGCTCCTTTCGCTCCTCTTGACTACTGTCTCGGACAACTGAAAAGTATGAATTAGTGATCTACCTTGGAATGAATTTGATCAACCTTGGACTGAATTTTTGATCTACCTTGGGATGGATCTAACTGTCAAGGAGTACGGTATGTTCAATCACTTCGTTAATTATATTTGTGCACTCACCTCCTCATCAAATTGGATCCAGATCTGACACTTTAGCCTGACTGTCCTCCAGAAAGGTCGCTTTGATGAGATCAAAGATCGGCATGACATTGTCCTTATCAAGGATGGATGATGGAGTGTATGGCTTCTTCAGGTCGAAGTTCTTGTTGAGAATGCGAGTTACTTGCGAATGAGAAACCTGACAATGACAACTTGACAAAATATCTTCAGATCGTAAACAGTGAATTCACCTTTTTCCCCATCTCATGACATTTTCGGACGATCTCGGAATTCCTGAGCTCTGCGTCCTTCCATCCGACAATTTTATCCTTCCAACTTCTCTCCATGATCTAAAACGAAAAATAACGAAATAAAATGGATGAGAACAGCATGGAAAGAAAAGAAAATGAAAAAGAGAAGCAGAGGAAGGAATGAAATATTTATGTATTGTAAGATTCAAAAACTCAGTGAAAGACATTCAGCGCTTAGCATAGAGGATTCAAACGGAGCGCGGAACGTTTTATTCACGGGGAGGGGGAGACACGCAACGCGTCCTTAAAAACGCGTCGCATGCTCCTTCGAACCGCTGGGACGTGCCGGAATGGTCGTTTTCGTCATCATTTTCGTCATCTCTGCCTGCACTCTGCAGATTCATTTTCTCTCTCTTGCTCCGTCATTACTCCTCTTCATTATGTGTATTGTCGACATTTGTTGTGCTCATTTTCTCTTTCCAGATGTCGTATCTCCTCGTGAGAATCGGCTCCTCTTACGCGATAACCGATCGATCTGATATCAAGGGACCAGAAATGCCATGGGGAGAGATCGAAGTGAAGAAAGGGAAGGGATACGTGAAAGCGACATTCATCAATAGCGGGAAGCAGAAGTTGATGGAGGAAGAGAAGCAGAAATATGAGTCCGGGCTGATGAAACAACCGAGACCATCAAAAAAAACATTGGCGGGTTACTGTAATCGTTTTCTTTTCCATTATCTATTCATTTATATCTCTATTTCTTCAGTACACGGTGGCTACCCCCTGTGAAGAGAGCGAGGATGAGGAGGAGGAGGAAGAAGACCCATTTTCCAAGGGTCGTCCGGTCCGTTCGGCCCGATTCTCTACCGCCAATGTGAAGAAGGAGATGGACACTCCGGAGAAGAAGAAGAAGGCAGCCAAGCCCTCTACCATCTCGCGTACGGTACCCACAACCCCTAATATGGTTCACACGAGTGTCAATGGACCAATCGGTCCGGCAGCTTCGTCGGCTCCAGCCCCTACCGTAACCCCAATCCCTACTCCTCCCGCAGGTATTCAGATTTTTTGTTCAATTTCCACCATTGTATGCTTTTTACACCATTCCAATTGTAGGAGCAGTCACTCTGGATATGGTGTTCGCGGCGATAATGGATGTGAAGAACACGCAGTCCATTCACTCCTCTCGTCTGGATCTCCTTGAAGCGAAAGTACGAGAGATCAACAACGATACCGTAGGAGTACGTCACGAGGTGAGAACTATCTGTTATTAAATATGCTATCATTCGTCGTTTTAATTCATCATATTTTAAGAGTCGTGATTTGGTTGCTTTTGCTAGAGAGACGGAGAAGAAGATGGAGGCTATCTACGAGGTAGTAGAGCAATTGAAGGAACGCGTCCCTCCTCCCCCTATCGGTCAGTAACCCCTATACTAATCAAATCGGATGCTAAAGTGTTCAATCTACAGTATCAATAAAAATCTTGCTATTGATGATCACGATATGAAACTAATGCTTTGTAGGACCTCGCTACGGTATCTTTGGACTCACTGAGGCTGATGTCGCTGCAATCGATGATCGTGATGAGTCGACCCTGAGGTTCGCAGGGAAACTCGACAAACTCCTTTTCGACACTTCCCCTCTTCCCCATCAAGAAAGAGACAAGGAACGGATGAAGTGGCTCATTGAGGTGAGGTGATTTCCTTCCCGTTCGAAAATCAATAACGAAATGTGATAACTAAATTTTCAGGTTGTTCTCTATCGTAGACGAAACGAAGTTGGGAACGAGAGAAGAAAATGGAAGACCGATATCCTTCAACGTATCAATGCCAATGCGACAAGAGAGGAGGATAGGAGGTATCAGGCTCATCAGGTTAGAGCACAAGCCAGACCCAGATATACCCCATACACTCCTCCCACTCTCATTTCTTCTACGAGAATCACTCCTTCTTCTATAGCCAGAACCCCCACCACCCATAATCAGATGGGAGGACCAGTGAGAGCACCCCAAACTCACTATCCATCCCTCGGTTCTACTCCGAGACTCGTTCCTTCTTCAATTGCTAGAACCCCCACCACCCCTGTGATGAGAGGACCAGTGAGAGCTCCCCACATTCACTATCCCTACCTTGGTCCTAGTTATGACCCGCAGAACTTTCTCTAAAGAACCATTAGTAGTTCTCACTTTCCCTGTTTATCCCATTGAACCATTCCAGAAGTAATCATTCACTTTAGTTGCTAGACAGTATTCGTTATCTTTGTTGTCCCATGATAATCAATAAAAGTCGTTGAAAGAAAGGAAACTTTATTATTATTTACACAACTGAATTAAAACAAAGGTGAAACACAATAAATGTGGCCTTTCCTTTGCACCTCCCGAGTAATACACCGTTCAGTTTTTGCTAAGAATGTCCGAACATTAAAAGCATTCAGAGGTTGGAGACGGGTGTAACATCAAACTAACGGTAACATTAGTTGAATGAGGCTATTGATGTCGATACGAATAAAAGCCGAGAGCTTAAGTCAGCTAATTCACGTTAAACAATAATGAGAGCACACCTTGCTGGTGGAGGGTTGGAGTGGTGGCGGGGCCAGTTTCCTTCGCACTCTGAAACATTTCATCACCCAGTGGATAATGAGTAAGGTGGACAGCACTTATAGAGAAACATAGAAACACCTTTCCGTTTTGTTGATGAGTTATTTTAAATGAAGCCACGTTGACAAAAATATTCTGTAATTATTCAAGGTGTCCAGAGAATATTGACTAACCAATCATGGCGCGGTTGTGCGATTAGACGCCCTTCTTAGCTCCTGAGGGAAGACGGATGCGAGTCTTCTTAGTTGCACGCGATAACTGAAATATTCGTCATCCACGTTACCGTTTCACTAGCAAGTTCATCTAACAAATGGAAAGAAGTTTGTTGATTGAGTAACAGAACCAAAAATATTGAATAACTTGGTGTTTACCTGACAACCTTACAAAATACCTTACAAGCAAAATATTGAATAACAGCGTTTAGCGTAACGAATTGCCAATAATATCGCTCAAAATATTTGTAAGCAATAAACTGAATAAATAAACAAATTCGCACCTTTTATTCCTCGATCATGGTCCTCTTCAGCTTCTTGTACTTGTAGGGGCAGCGGAACTAGACGATGTTGAGAGGAGCTCCTCTTCCGGGACTGAAATCACGAGATGATAAACGGAAAAATGAAAATATTCATACATACGAGCACAATTTGTAAGAACCTGGCATAACCAACGTGATTTTACTGTCACACCGACGAAGATGAGAGTTTTCATGGATCATGCGCAAATAAGAAGGAAGCAGCTGTTGTTTTAGACTAAAACAATCCATACTAACAGGAATCTTCGAATAAATCACCAAACTAGGAAGAAATGGACGCTTTTTGAACTGAAGAGGCTACTTCCTCGAAAAAATTTGACATAAACTCGCCCCTAATAAATGAAAAACAATTAAGCTTTGGGAATATTTTGCAACTTTAGCTAACCTTTCCGTCGTATCCATTGTTGTGTTGGCAGGCTCCGTCGATCGAGTAGCGGGTAGATAACTGGAAATACGAACCATTCATTTCTAATGAGAAATGCCAGCCGATACAGTGAAATCAATGAACTAATGGTTGTTCAGTTCGCTAATCTAGTCGCAGAGTCAATGAACGACAGCGATTCAGCTGATGAGAGGAGAAACGGGGTGTTTTTATAATAAAGAGAAACTGCGAATCAGCTTTAGTTTGAATTTTCGACTTGAGACCTTCCTCCCAGCCTAAATTCGGCATACTTCCGCTTCCAACGCAACAGGGGGTCATTCTAATAATTTCCCATCTAGTTTTAACGGCCATTACACTCAATAAAGTCGAATTGAGTGAGAAATGGAAGGAACTATTGACACACCTCGCTTCACGGCTTCAATATTCTTCTCGACTTTCGATATTGACGCTCTAATTTTAGGGAAAAAAAAGGGAACGCTTGACGGAGACTAGTGGTTGGGGCGCGCGCCTTTCTCTACCTCTTGCAAAACATCACCTGCGGTCGGGAGTCGAACCTGCCTGCCTACTTGCGTCGGCCTGCCAGTCAGACACCATGCCCATTAAAATTGCAATGGTGCAATTCGAGAATAGGAAATCTTCTTGTAATCAGAAATAATCTTCTGAGATCTATAACTCATCAGATATTGTAGCTATAAATAAAATGGAAAGAAATAATTGCACCGATAATAAGGTTAAACAAAAAATAAAAATAAAATAGTGGAATACATTCAACTACACGAGTAGGCATAATATTACTTCACTTATCGATGATTCAATTGACGATTTCTTCCTCGAATATATCATCATCCAGCAACAGGGACTCAATCTGCAATCAATACAGTACATTCGAGATCTACCGTACCGCGAGGCTACCGTGCACTCAGTCTTCGTTAGTGATTCTAGTGCTGTGTCATTTCATTCTTTGATTGTTTTCTACTGTTGTTTTCATGTTGGTTAAACGCGAATCTGAATAAGTCGATGAATTCCGCAAACTGTCGAGTTTAAGTTGCATTTTTAAACACGCAAAATGCGAATACGAAGTGATCTGAAAGGGCGAGCTAGCATTTTATCGTAAGGTTGTACCACATCGACCAGACTTCTCGAGCAGCATGCAGGAACGATAATATTATTCATTGAAAAGAGGACGATGAGTCGGGACGATTTTAGCTTCTTGCTTGTTCAATCATGTTTTATCTACTTCTTTCCATTCAAGCCATGTTGCGGAGATAGTCAAACAACCGAGTACAATCATAAGTAACAACACATCATTTGTAAAGTAAAGTGAAAGGGATCAACATGCTCGATTTCTCCTTTTAGAATCACCACCGAACATCACAGACATGAAAACATTTATTACGCATTCCCTGCTCTCATCATCTTATCATAATACGATTAGAGCAGATAGCGAAGGTATATTTCTTGAAGAATGTATTCAAAAAACAATGGGGAAAGTTTTTCGTTAGTTTTGATCACTTCAAATTCAAATAATGATTCAAGTGAAGCTGACAATGGTGATCCATGGATGGTCATGATGTTTCCCTTTTATATTTCATTTTCTCCAGTCTAAACATTTCACTTTCACTTTTATTCTCCGCATTCTTGGTTAGAGATCGTTCAAATGATTGCGAGACGTGGAATTGAGAAATTTGGGAGCGATATGCTCACCCGGTTTCTCCAACTCGAAGGTAAACAACGTTCAATGTTAGTAAAATTGTGGCTGCACTCATAAATCAAGAAGGAGTGCTAGAGAAATATCAACACATAGAGAACTCGCTTCTCTAGCAGATTAGTCACCACTAACCCACATCTCCCAAAATCGTTAGATGTAACCAGTAATCGTGTGTAATAAGCTACTAACTTATACATGAAAACTACCTGCTCGATTACTAATCATCAAATACCCCCTCTCGATAAAAGGTCAGTGACGAACAGATTCAACACGCAACAATGCACATCTCCTTCATTCTCCTCCTCTCGCTTCCACTTCTGGTCTGCGGATACGATGTCGTCATGTATTCGACCAAGTACTATGATGGTAAATTTGCAGTTATTGTAGTCAGATCAGTTCGAATTTCCTCACATCCCGATCTAACATTTGAAAAACAATCTGGTTTGATTCCAAGTGCCCAATGTTATTTTCTGTCACCGTTGCATATTTGTAGGTTCCAAGTTTCACATTGTAAGCAACGAGTGTGAAGATCTCACGTACACGATGCGGAATACTAACGGCGGTATTTCCAGTATTGATCCGAACGGAACATGCGTCATCATTTACCAGGTATGTTCTTATTGTTGAAATTCAATACGAATAAAAACGTCGTGTTCAGAATTTTGGGTGCTCGGGCTACTCTGCAAAAATCACATCGTCAACATCCCGTCGTGAAAGGCTGTGGCTGCTGAAGAACGAAGCGATGAATGATGAGAAGGGATTCAACGACTTTGTCCGATCGATCGGACCGTGTGACAGAGAAAGTTCCGAAGAAGACGATTGAGTAGTACTGCTATGTTTTAATTATGTTAATCAGATTTTGTGTCCATATTGTTCCGGTTGATCTGAAGAAATTGCTTAATTCCACAAACTGCCGATAGTTCGTCGCGCTTTCCAAACACAATAATGCTCGGTGCACTGAAAGTATGAGTTAGGATAGTCCTGATGCGCCGTAAGGTTGCAACCCATCGACCAGACTTCTGAAGGAACTTGTGGGAATAAAAATATATTTGTATTGGAAGAATATTGATAGCTCAGGACCAAACCATGTCAATATCAAAAGTATTCGATAGCGTATTTGCACCTTCCAATATTGTTATATCATTTTCCATTCAAAACTTTGTTGCGGGATTGTTCGAGGGACCGATTACGACCATGAGTAAGATAGCAAACATGATCTTCCTACAGAGTCGAATAGTATAAGTCCGTGCTTCGTGAATACCCAGCAACCTTGTCATCTTGCAGATAGTGAACGGTTTTGAGCACAAACATCGCCTTGCAAGATGTTTCTGAATGAATGTATGCCGATGTTGACTACGTAAACCTCAAATATTCGATCTTGCTATCCATTTTTTTCCAAAGTGCATTTTCAGTCATACGTCATTATTGATTTTGAACTCAAAAATTGACATTACATTTGATAAATATTTTCCAGTTGGCAACACAATACTCAATGGCAATGCTCCGGTCTCATCAGTGATTCAGAATAGACCCTGATCAATCATGTCAGTATACTGAAACGTAATATTCCCCGCCTCATGGGAAATTGAGAGAATATGTTTGCGGAACTGTGCATCCGTTAATTACCAAAAGTATTCTCCTCGTCTGTTTAGCTACCGTTTCGAAAGTACATAGCATATCAAAATTTATTGAAAGAAACCGTACAAGTAAGTCGTAAGCGGATCAATAAATGAGCTGTAGCATGACCGAGGCCACTGTCATAGCGATTCCTGCTAGAAAAAAAGTAACGCTTATTGTTCGGAAAACAAATTGCGTTAGTTCAATTAATCAAAAAGTGAACAATGATAAGATACAAACTCACCGGTAACGTCTCCTGCTGCGCCAGTAGTACCGATTCGCAGAGATGTTTCCAGTTTTCCAGTTTTTAACACATTTATCAAGAGGTCAATAGAGTCTTCGCCCTTCTGAGAGGGTTAGGGAAGGTCAGATGAGGGCTCTGGTGTGCATGGCATTCCACGTGACATTGATTGCTTCATTGAGAAAGTGTGCGCCGATTGTCTTTCGGAAGATATCGCTCCATCGTGATGGTGGACGGCCTCTTCCTCTGCGCTTTCGTGGGTACCAGTCGATCACAGTTCGGCTCCACTTTAAGCTATCATCGTTCGCAATTTTGTGCAACCAAACCCATTTTCTTTTCTGTGCGGTGCGGACGAAATCCTGAATTCTAGTGGAATCTCGCAGCCGCTCATTAGAAACATGATCGAGCACAGTACAACCAACCATCCATCGTTCCATTCTGCGTTGAGTCACCGATAATCGATTCATTTGTGCTTTGGTCAGAGCTCAACTCTCACATCCATACAGTACCGCCGGAATTATGCAACCATTGAATAGTCGGCGTTTATGAGCCATTGGAATACCCCGATTGATTAGAAGAGCCCGGTGTTTATGGAATGCCCCAAATCCCGCCTGGATTCGTCGAGTTATTTCGCAGTCATCCTTTCCAGTGACTGAAATTGCACTTCCCAAATACAGTACCTTCTCCTGTAATTTTACCACTTTCCCGCCGACTTTGACTACTTTTGGACTGGGCTTAGAAGTCATCCCAATGGTTTTATCCCCGTTAAGCTGAAGTCCCACACAAGCCAATTCCCGTTCTAGATCCCTTGCCATTGCTTGAATTTGCCGTTCATCATGAGAGATGAGAACAGCGTCATCAGCGAAAAGGATATGAGAAAGAAATCTTCCATTTATACTAATTCCCTTCCTAGACCAGTCGAACTTACGGAATGCCATATCCAGAACTGATGTAAACAGTCTAGGAGACAGGCAATCACCTTGTCTAACACCTCTTCCCACCTTAATTTCAACCTCATTTCCATTCACCACCACCACATTCCTACTGCTCTGAGAGAGACCCGCGAGAAAAGAAACCACCTCAGAAGGAATGCCCTCCAACTCCACTGCTCTGAACACAGCTTCCGTGTATACGCTGTCAAAAGCTTTCGAGATATCCACAAAAAGCAGATAAATCGGCAGCTTGAAATCGACACAGTGAGCGATGACAGATTTGAGAGTATGGATAGCATCTACTGTTGAATGACCCGCCCTAAATCCCATTTGTTCCCAGCTTTTGTTTCTATCCAAAACTGGCGCATACCTCTTATTGAGCAGTCCGGTAAGAGCTTTCTGAAAGACAGGAAGCAAGCTAATCGGTCTGTAGTTTTTAGTGAGAGTTGCATTTCCAGATTTTGGTAGAAGAATTGTGCGTGAATCCCCAAAACCCTGCGGAATAGTTCCTTACATGATACTATTGAAGATATGAGTGAGAGCGGGGACTAGTTGATCTATTCCAACCCGCAGCATTTCCCCCGTGATCCCGTCTTTCCCAGGAGCTTTGCCAGATTTGAAATGCCGAAGCACTTGATCTACCTCTGACTCGCAAATGGGAATGAACGGATCCCGTTCTAACTCCTCCCGATATCCCACTCCACCATCACCCTCATATAGACCATTGTAGAAGTGTTGAAATGCCCCCTCAATTCCCGCTTGTGTAGTTTCCATCCCCCCTTGCCCATAAATAACCCGCATGATCCTATCCTTACCAATAGCTAACTTTGCAATTGCTTTTTTGTAACTTTTCCCCGTTGCAATGGCCTCGTTGACGTAATTAAGATAGGCCTGATCCCTGTCGCGTTTATACGACTGCCGAATTGATCTATTGACGAGTAGCCATTCCACCCTAGAAACAGAGAAGAAGTAGTAGAATATGGGTGGGAAGAGATAGAAGGAGATGGTTGAGGAGAAGGAGAAGGGGGAGGAGAAGTGAGTGGAGTTGGTGACGATGAGGTAGTCGAAGTCAGAGCTGGAATAGATTTTCACTTTATGTTTCAGATTTTGTATCGTTGATTCGACCTATCAAAGTGTGTCCCTGTTCACAATCAGACAATTACGCTAATATATTCTCCGATATATCAACAGTATATCGTGTGACACAAGATTGTGGGTAATAGAGTGATTTTGTTCCACATGCTGATACCTCTAGATATGGCGTACTCACCTGTTGTAGGCGGATCTGGCAATGGAAAAGAAGTGCAGTAAATGTGGAGTTTTGCATGATACCAGCTTTGGTCTTCAAATAATTTAGATTTAGCAGAAATGAGTGAACAAAGATTTATGTTTGCTTTTTTCAATGAATACACATACGATTAGTGCTTTTAGTTGAAAAGTGTTGTACGAGCAGATTCACAGTGCGTTACCCCGCAAACTCTAACATCACATATCCAACTCCGACTTACAATAGCTCCATGAACCATCATCTTGCAAACACCAGGCGTATTCAGCATTACATTTTTTATCTAACTGAAAGCAGGCAATCGTTCAAGATAATCATGTTACCCTAAATATATATTAAACATATTAAATACCTGCGATGTCTTTACCCAGTAATGGCCTGTAATCAACTGCCGATCCATCAGTCCACTCCCATTGCCTTGTTTGCGAGTTACATTTCAAGGCTAAAACAATGATTTGAAATTATAATACATATTGAAAATGAGAATATAATAAATTTTAAAAATGAAGAAAACATTATATTCACCCAACACCGCATACAGATATCCTTTCACCTTTTGTTTCCAGTACTCCTGATGCTTAAAACAACAAAATATATTGAGATTTGGTGATAGCAGTTACCTCTTCATTGTGAATGATCAAAGGCTTTCCTTTTTTTTTTGATTGACAAGTTATTATCACATATTCTATTGCATCTGGTGCATGGATTAGCCAAATGTATTCTTCGTCATATATCACTCCTCTGCACTCATTCTGAACGAGTTCGAATCCATCCGGGCATAAAGATTGAGCAACTTCTGAAACAGTTGCAAAGATTGAATTCCTTATCTCAACAATTTATTTCACTTGTTACTACCAGATTCGAAAAATTAAATTAAGTTTAGTGGGAGAAAATCAAGAAGGCTCACGAAATATATAAATGAAGAGCAGCAGTATCTGCATTGCGGATTACACGTGAGCTGCGTGTGTCTCAAACAAGATACCGAGATTTATATACAATTTTCTACGCCGTTTTTATGTCGCCATGTTCCATTCAGATCGTGAGAAGCTGTGAATAGAAGGTTCTCAGAATTTAGAAATGCAGAGAGAAGATTGATACGCCAAGTTTGCTCACTGAGTCAGAATCTCGTGATTGATCAGCGAAATTCTGAACAGTTCGAGTGACACGTTTCATATTTCGATACTCAATTTTCGAAATATTATCTTTCAAATAAAAATGTTTCGAAATTTCTACTATGAACCTGTTGAACAACTGACAGAGTGCCATATGATATAAACAAAATCAATCATCATCGTTCATCAAAGTAAAGGTATATCAGAGGCTATGTGAGATATGTCATTACTAGTTTGCATCAGTTTTCTTAATGAAATAAAATATTGGTTTTTATTTTATTTGTTTGTATTTTACTGCGGACGAGCTCCTGCTGTATAGTCTATCAAATTTCAGCCCAGATTCTGAGACTTTTTTTCTGAAATGAACCTGCTGATCACACATATGAGGCTGGTCGCCTACTATTCAGCAGGGTCATGGGACAGTGATTTTTCGAAAAACTGGAGAAAGATGTTCTCAAGGGTGTTGATCATCATGGTTTACTTTATTTTGCACCTATTCGATCGGTGCTGCCGTGCTGCATCTGGGCTTCAAATCACGATTTCTCAGTTTCTCCGTTTCTTGTAAACATAAGAGAGGAATCGCGAGAGAATCGAGAGTTTCGGGGCATTAGCGGACTTAGGGAATAGTTACCCTGATTTGGCTGAAAAGTGACACTTCAGTACTTCGAATGATGCTCTTGCAAACTGCGTTTGCCGATTTTTGATATCTGGTCCCATTGTCGAGTATTCTTAGGTCAAAGTAGGGACACTACGAAATTTACTACCAAAATTGCCACATTAATACAGCCATAACGCGCTTTTAAATTATGCTAGAAACAATTCCAAAGAAGAATTCGAATTAGGAGGCTGAGGGGAACTTTTCTTATGTTGATGATGTCATTCCTCGTCCATGCGCTGGATCGGGGCGATCGGTTTTTCAAAAAAGTAATGTAACTTTCCTAATACCGATTTCCCCAATAAGCGCCGAAAAGTGATTTGAGAAAAAACTAGTACCAAACACTACCTCTTAAATCAGAAAGATCGGAGGATAGGTAGGAATTGGGCGCGCACTTTTGTCCAAAAACCCTTCGATTTTTTCCGTTTTTCGATGTTTTTCAAGCATAACTTTTTTCTTTCGAGGTATCATGAGCTCTAGATAGCAAATTCGTTTTCTACGCTCAAAAGTAAGCCAGAAAATCTAATAGGGACAATATTCAGAGACAATAATTTTTCGACCAAAATCGGACCTAAGGGTAATCGGACCCAAAATCGGACCACATGGTGAAAAAGTGGACAGTCGAAAAAACTTATATCTCGAAAAAATATTTCTATAGAAGTTTCTGGTGTATTTGGCGCGCTGATTCCGAATATAGATATGATAGCTCATGAAAAGATGAATGAAAAAAGTTATGCTTGAAAAACGTCGAAAAACTGAAAAAATCGAAGGTTTTTTGGACAAAAAAGCGCGCCCAATTTTTTCCTATCCTCCGATCTTTCTGATTTAAGAGGTGGTGTTTGGTACTAGTTTTTTTCTCAAATCACTTTTCGGCGCTTGTTGGGGAAATCGGTATTAGGAAAGTTACATTACTTTTTTGAATAACAGACTGCCCCGATCCAGGGCATGGACGAGGAATGACATCATCAACATAAGAAAAGTTCCCCTCAGCCTCCCAGTTCGACTTCTTTTTTTGGCTTTGCTTCTAGCGTAATTTTATAGCAAGTTATGGCTGTTTTACTGAGGCAATTTTGGTAGTAAATTTCGTAGTGTCCCTAATTTGACCTAAGAATACTCCAAGATGAGACCAGATATCAAAATACGGCTAACGCAGTTTGAAAGAGTATCATTCGAAGTACTTAAGTTTCACTTTTCAGCTGAATCGGGGAAACTGTCCTAAGTCCACAGGGCTCTCGAAACTCTGGCGATTCCCCTCATAATGATCTGAAAAAATATATATAATATTCACGACCCATAAAAAATCTTCATTAATTTTTTAACCTATCTTTTTTGATTGTCAGGCGTTAGTGCAGACTGAATTTAGCTCGTGAAGATGCGCCTGATATAGAGGATCATTATTTGTATAAATAGGGTGGGGTTTAAAATGATACTTTTTGAGTTTCTTTCGTTTTTGTTCTCTTCATTTCCTCTCAACACTGCGCTCATCGCGTATTGAGTGAGAAATAAAGTGAGTTTCATTAGCTGATCCATTGTCTTTCGCGTCTGATGTCGCTGGTTTTAGTGAAAATCATTCCATTTCTCACTTGATTTGCAAGGTGAGTAAGAATGATGTGAACAAAAACGAAAGAAACTCAAAAAGTATCATTTTAAACCCCACACTATTTATACAAATAATGATCCTCTATATCAGGCGCATCTTCTCGAGCTAAATTCAGTCTGCACAAACGCCTGACATTCAAAAACGATAGGTTAAAAAATTAATGAAGTAATTTTAGAGGTCGTGAATATTATTATCAGAAGCCCCATGCTTTTTTTACATGCTCAGTTAAAATTTCAGAGCATTCTGTTTACTAGAAACGGAGAAACTGAGAATTCGTGATTTTAAGCCAAGATGCAGCACGGCTGCACCGATCGAATTGGTGCGAAATAAATTAGACCATGATGATCAACACCCTTGAGAACCCCTATCCCCAATTTTTCGAAAAATCTATGTACCAACCCCGTACATGTATGATTGAATAGAAGGCGACCGGCCTCATATCAGGAAGGAATGATGGATTTTATCAAATATATTGATGAATCAATCCCATAACCGAGAAGCAGAAACAACCAAAAAAATTTATAGATATGTTTTGTCTCTTATAGCGGTTGTTCAATCGAATTTTTAACCTATCATTCAGCATATCCTCACCTTTGACCACAAGTGTTATCGATGTGGGAAGCATTTATCGAATATCACGCAGTCCCGAAAGCGTTATATCAGCATTTATCGATCGAAACGATTCAGGATTGGTCATAGGTGCTTCAGTAGACAAGCTGTAGCATGACGGATGCCAGAGTCATGGTGATTCCGGCTGAGAATATATACTTTGAATAGAATGCAACTCATACATTAGCAATCTCTGCGATTTTTACAAATTTTCGAGGTTTTTCAAGCATAACTTTTTTCATTCGTGTTTTCATGAGCTCTCATATCGAAATTCGGAATAAGCGTGCGAAAATACACCCGAATTTCCTATAGTCATGTTTTTTGGAGATAAATTTTTTTCCGATTTTTACCACTTTCACCATGTGGTCCCCCTTAGGTTCGATTTTGGTCGAAACTTTTTTATCTCAGAATCATGTCCCTATAGGATTTTCTGGCTCATTTTTGAGCGTAGAAAACGAATTTGATAACTAGAGCTCATGAAACCTCGAAATAAAAAAAGTTATGCTATAAAGAAAATCCCAAAAAAATTTGCTTTGGATTCTGTTCATAACATTTTTCTTTCGAGGTTTCATGAGGTCTAGTTATCGAATTCGTTTTCTACGCTCAAAAATAAGTCAGAAAATTCTATGGGGACATGTTCGAGTGACACGTTTCATATTTCGATACTCAATTTTCGAAATATTATCTTTCAAATAAAAATGTTTCGAAATTTCTACTATGAACCTGTTGAACAACTGACAGAGTGCCATATGATATAAACAAAATCAATCATCATCGTTCATCAAAGTAAAGGTATATCAGAGGCTATGTGAGATATGTCATTACTAGTTTGCATCAGTTTTCTTAATGAAATAAAATATTGGTTTTTATTTTATTTGTTTGTATTTTACTGCGGACGAGCTCCTGCTGTATAGTCTATCAAATTTCAGCCCAGATTCTGAGACTTTTTTTCTGAAATGAACCTGCTGATCACACATATGAGGCTGGTCGCTAACATTTTTCTTTCGAGGTTTCATGAGGTCTAGTTATCGAATTCGTTTTCTACGCTCAAAAATAAGTCAAAAAAATTCTATAGGGACATGATTCTGAGACAAAAAATTGTCGACCAAAATCGAACCTAAGGGGGGACCACATGGTGAAAAAGTGGTAAAAGTCGGAAAAAAAATTATTTCCAAAAAAAAAATGACTATAGGAAATTCTGGTGTATTTTCGCACGCTGATTCCGAATTTTTGTATGAGAGCTCATGAAAACACGAATGAAAAAAGTTATGCTCGAAAAACCTCGAAAATTTGTAAAAATCGCAGGTTTTTTGGACAAAAGTGCGGGCCATTTTTTTCTATGCTCCGATCTTTCTGATTTTTGGATTGTAGGTTGGTGACAGTATTTTCTGAAATCTTTTTTCGGCGCTTATTGGAATAATCGGTATTCGTAAAGTTACATTACTAGTAGGGACACTACGAAATTTATGACCAAAATTGCCTCAGGTAAACAGCCATCACTCTCTTCGAAATCATGCTAGAAACAATACCAAACAAGTAATCGAATGATGAGGCTAAGGGAAACATTTCATATGTTGGTGATGTCATTCCTCGTCCATGCTCTGGATCGGGGTGGTCGGTTTTTCAAAAAAGTAATGTAACTTTACGAATACCGATTATTCCAATAAGCGCCGAAAAAAGATTTCAGAAAATACTGTCACCAACCTACAATCCAAAAATCAGAAAGATCGGAGCATAGAAAAAAATGGCCCGCATTTTTGTCCAAAAAACCTGCGATTTTTACAAATTTTCGAGGTTTTTCGAGCATAACTTTTTTCATTCGTGTTTTCATGAGCTCTCATACAAAAATTCGGAATCAGCGTGCGAAAATACACCAGAATTTCCTATAGTCATTTTTTTTTTGGAAATAATTTTTTTTCCGACTTTTACCACTTTTTCACCATGTGGTCCCCCCTTAGGTTCGATTTTGGTCGAAAATTTTTTGTCTCAGAATCATGTCCCTATAGAATTTTTTGACTTATTTTTGAGCGTAGAAAACGAATTCGATAACTAGACCTCATGAAACCTCGAAAGAAAAATGTTAGCGACCAGCCTCATATGTGTGATCAGCAGGTTCATTTCAGAAAAAAAGTCTCAGAATCTGGGCTGAAATTTGATAGACTATACAGCAGGAGCTCGTCCGCAGTAAAATACAAACAAATAAAATAAAAACCAATATTTTATTTCATTAAGAAAACTGATGCAAACTAGTAATGACATATCTCACATAGCCTCTGATATACCTTTACTTTGATGAACGATGATGATTGATTTTGTTTATATCATATGGCACTCTGTCAGTTGTTCAACAGGTTCATAGTAGAAATTTCGAAACATTTTTATTTGAAAGATAATATTTCGAAAATTGAGTATCGAAATATGAAACGTGTCACTCGAACTGTTCAGAATTTCGCTGATCAATCACGAGATTCTGACTCAGTGAGCAAACTTGGCGTATCAATCTTCTCTCTGCATTTCTAAATTCTGAGAACCTTCTATTCACAGCTTCTCACGATCTGAATGGAACATGGCGACATAAAAACGGCGTAGAAAATTGTATATAAATCTCGGTATCTTGTTTGAGACACACGCAGCTCACGTGTAATCCGCAATGCAGATACTGCTGCTCTTCATTTATATATTTCGTGAGCCTTCTTGATTTTCTCCCACTAAACTTAATTTAATTTTTCGAATCTGGTAGTAACAAGTGAAATAAATTGTTGAGATAAGGAATTCAATCTTTGCAACTGTTTCAGAAGTTGCTCAATCTTTATGCCCGGATGGATTCGAACTCGTTCAGAATGAGTGCAGAGGAGTGATATATGACGAAGAATACATTTGGCCTTGTCAATCAAAAAAAAAAGGAAAGCCTTTGATCATTCACAATGAAGAGGTAACTGCTATCACCAAATCTCAATATATTTAGAATAGATTTATCCGCACTTGGTGTTACGATAAGTGGGGGGATGGGTGGGGAAGGACTCTGGCGCCTTGTGCCTTTGACGAGTAGGGAGAATTGGTCAGTTGGGATCTTTTGACTCTTCTTTCTTTCACTGGATCCGTTCGATATCGCTTGACACGGTGACACTTCACTTTTGTGGCAAGCTTCGCATGACGTCGGATCGCCTCTCCTCCTTAGGCACGCAGCATTCTTCCCGTAGACTAGTCGCTACCGAGATCCCGGATCCCGGATGGCCAGTCCTCCTTAGAAGTTGATAAAGAGGACACCTTCGATACCATCATGTCCATCATGAAACGTCTCCTTCCTTCTGTTCGAGATCCGTGGCTTGAAACCTCCGAAGTCTTGCCGGGGACAGGGGAGGGATTCTTGAGTATTGAAGGGTCAGTAGATAGACGACTGGGTTGGGAAAGCCGCCTCTCCATCAGAGCAGAATGGAGAGGGACCGCTCACGACGACTGACAAACTCAAGAATTTTGTTGTTTTAAGCATCAGGAGTACTGGAGACAAAAGGTGAAAGGATATCTGTATGCGGTGTTGGGTGAATATAATGTTTTCTTCATTTTTAAAATTTATTATATTCTCATTTTCAATATGTATTATAATTTCAAATCATTGTTTTAGCCTTGAAATGTAACTCGCAAACAAGGCAATGGGAGTGGACTGATGGATCGGCAGTTGATTACAGGCCATTACTGGGTAAAGACATCGCAGGTATTTAATATATTTAATATATATTTAGGGTAACATGATTATCTTGAACGATTGCCTGCTTTCAGAGTTAGATAAAAAGTGTAATGCTGAATACGCCTGGTGTTTGCAAGATGATGGTTCATGGAGCTATTGTAAGTCGGAGTTGGATATGTGATGTTAGAGTTTGCGGGGTAACGCACTGTGAATCTGCTCGTACAACACTTTTTAACTAAAAGCACTAATCGTATGTGTATTCATTGAAAAAAGCAAACATAAATCTTTGTTCACTCATTTCTGCTAAATCTAAATTATTTGAAGACCAAAGCTGGTATCATGCAAAACTCCACATTTACTGCACTTCTTTTCCATTGCCAGATCCGCCTACAACAGGTGAGTACGCCATATCTAGAGGTATCAGCATGTGGAACAAAATCACTCTATTACCCACAATCTTGTGTCACACGATATACTGTTGATATATCGGAGAATATATTAGCGTAATTGTCTGATTGTGAACAGGGACACACTTTGATAGGTCGAATCAACGATACAAAATCTGAAACATAAAGTGAAAATCTATTCCAGCTCTGACTTCGACTACCTCATCGTCACCAACTCCACTCACTTCTCCTCCCCCTTCTCCTTCTCCTCAACCATCTCCTTCTATCTCTTCCCACCCATATTCTACTACTTCTTCTCTGTTTCTAGGGTGGAATGGCTACTCGTCAATAGATCAATTCGGCAGTCGTATAAACGCGACAGGGATCAGGCCTATCTTAATTACGTCAACGAGGCCATTGCAATGGGGAAAAGTTACAAAAAAGCAATTGCAAAGTTAGCTATTGGTGAGGATAGGATCATGCGGGTTATTTATGGGCAAGGGGGGATGGAAACAACACAAGCGGGAATTGAGGGGGCATTTCAACACTTCTACAATGGTCTATATGAGGGTGATGGTGGAGTGGGATATCGGGAGGAGTTAGAACGGGATCCGTTCATTCCCATTTGCGAGTCAGAGGTAGATCAAGTGCTTCGGCATTTCAAATCTGGCAAAGCTCCTGGGAAAGACGGGATCACGGGGGAAATGCTGCGGGTTGGAATAGATCAACTAGTCCCCGCTCTCACTCATATCTTCAATAGTATCATGTAAGGAACTATTCCGCAGGGTTTTGGGGATTCACGCACAATTCTTCTACCAAAATCTGGAAATGCAACTCTCACTAAAAACTACAGACCGATTAGCTTGCTTCCTGTCTTTCAGAAAGCTCTTACCGGACTGCTTTGATCCGAATCCACGTCCTCTCCATACATCCCTCCTCCCAACTCCTCCGAGACATCGCTCTCCCCTCCATCACCTTCCTCCTCTCTCTCTCCTTCTTCTTCTTCCTCTTCCTCCTCATTCTGCATGGCCTCGATGTATGCTTGATTGCTGGGTGCATTCATCCTCTTCATGAACTGCTCCAGAAGTCTTCCGTCGATGACACCCGGAATCGCCTGCCACACCTGAAAATATAATCAGATTTAATCTCTCCTAATTGATTGGTAGATAATTTTTCTTTGAAACAGTAATGTGCATGTCTAACCTCTCTCCTCCATGCATGGTCCACCTTGGCCATCTTCCTCTTCACCGCTCTTGATCCTCTCCCGATCACTTTCACCGAAGTGTCGCACCGCTCTCCTCGAAGGTTGAGCATGTTGAGGAATGATAGATTGTTGAAATGGAGAGTGGCCAGCTTCACCCTTTCCTCATACCACGGTGGACTGCTGTAAGAAACACTGATTAGGCATATGGGATGTATGTAACATGTTCTTCCATTTGATTTTTTCTGTGATTCATATATTGTCTTTCCAGATCGTGCGATCTCTCGGCTCATACGTGCAACGGACGACAGGAAGATTACCAGGTTATCTTTTTCATTCACATACTCCAAATAATAGCTTGTTAGTTTAAAACAAACACTAACCTTGCATTTTTCTTAGGGGCATACATATTGATTATGCTATTGAAGCACTCATTCGGGCTGGTGTTCTTCTTTGGGGAAGCTCTTAGGAATCCAGATAGGAAGGTAGTCTTCAGAATGACGGCCTTGAGTTCCTGGTACTCATCACTGTCTCTCTTGATGAGATGTGTAGTATCACGGCCGAGCTTTGTGTGCTTGCATTTGGAGATGCCATTGAGGAAGGGGATCTGATGTTACACACTGTTGGCCTATCATAAATTGCAATATAATATTTCTCAAAAAAATGTCTAGAATTATGTGATGCAGTACCTTCTGAAAATGCGAGTGCCTTCCGGTGACATGAGGGAGAACAGACATCCAATAGTTGAGACCGAGCGTTATGTTTCGTGCATATTTGAAATGAACGAAGTAGGCATGGTTGATTATCTTGCGCCTCCAGAACTGGATGTTGGGGCAGCTCTTCTTCTTTTCCAACTGAGAAAAAATATTAGACACTATTCTATTGTTTCATAGCAGTTATTGGGTTTCAATGATTCTATCTGTTGAGTGCATACTTCTCTCAAATCGTGGTTGATCTTCTTGATAAGATGCCAGAAGTCGAGAAGATGCTTGATGTCCTTGAAATGGGCATCCTCTCTCAGCATCTTCCCGATCTTCGCATCGTTATCGGAGCACACAGATCGAATCTGGAAACCAGCTAGTATTGTGTTATTCACGGTGCATGACTTATTTTCGCATACATTTGATCTAATAAAATAAATGCAGCATCGAATCACCTTGTACACTAAGGCAGCGATCCTCTTCAGTCCTTCTCTGACTCCTTCCTTCTCCATTCGACCACTTTTCCCCTCTATAAAATCGAGCTCAATTGAGAAAAATACAATTATCAGTACCGATCCCTCGCATTCTATTGTATTCTCTCTAAAGATTGTTAATGGGATTGTAAATCTTCCTATGTCTAGTTTCTATTCATTTCGTAATGTGTCTTCTAGAAATAATGCTTTCTCTCTTCATATTCCCATTGCTGGAAGAGAGAATTTGCGATCTTCCTTTTCTCACCGTTCTATTCGCTTTCTTTGTAAGATCCATAAAATTGTTGATCCCAAGTTATCTCTGTCTACTATCAAACTTCGCCTGTTGTCTAACCCCGACACTACCCACATTCTCCAGATAGAGATTCCAAAACTGTAGCTTCATTCCTCCCTTCCCTCCCTTGCTCTGATCCATACGATATACATGGATCGAACGGTCTCCTTCCCGTTCCGAGGCTTCGTCCACCTCGTCAATCAAGAGCAACTCTGGGAATGTGCAATATACGAAGTTCCCTCCCCCCTCCCTCCCCTCATCTACATCGATCCCTGTCCCTTCCTCCTTCCCTCAACTCTTCTTATTACTGTATATGTTAATTCACATGCTGTCACACCCTTTGGGGCGTATCAAATAAATAAATAAATAAATTCTCTTGTGCATATTCACGACCATAATAATCAGATTCGTCTTCAGGTCGATGGTCGAGACGGTGCAGTTTGTGGCGGAGTATCCAGGCGAGTCATATCTACCATCGATAGATACATCCAAGCCTCTTCCCTAGAAATAAATTAGATTATTATATGTCCAGATGGTCTGATATCAATGCGAACTTAGTCCTGATAGACTGGAGTTACGCGGTACTCATTTTACGATATTAATTTTTTTTAAAGTCTATGTAATTCGCAGATGGTGGGCGACAAGAAGCAGAAGGGCGCTCATCTCATGGCAGGCGGGATGATGGTGCGCGTGGGCGTTCTGATGCTGCTGATGGCGGCCGCCCTCTATCGATTTCTCTCCAGAAGGTGCGGTAACCACATTACGGCGACCGTTGGGAATGTGCACCACGCTCCACAACACCAACCCCCAAAGCTCTTTCAGATGACCAAGTCGACGATCGACAAGGTGGCGGTGCACATTATCGAGTCGCACCGATTGAGCTACTACTACCCGGTAAGTGAAGAATGTGACCCAACGCCAACTCTTACCGTAACCCCTATCGATTGCAGTCTCGTTTGTGCCCAAATGCATACTGCATGATGTGGTGGACACGCGCTGAGTCGACTGATCGGCCCACTCTTCGACTGGGACTCGAATCTGCTCATGGAGCCAACCCAATGGGACTGAGTCAAGGTGGGACGAAGTTACTGCTGATGTAGTTCGGTAACCAATACCGTAGTCGGTCTTATTCAATGACATTATTATGAGTGGTCAGTTCGGCTCTCTCCTTCTCGCATACTCTATCCGGCCAGACAAGCCATAGAATGCAGAATGGGTCGAGTTGAAAAGCGAAAGGACGATATAGGTCAGAGCGTAGCTTTCAATGACAATTTTGAGGTGCGCGTGTACCATCCTCGCAACAACTCGACCGAGTCGGACGGCGCCATCATCTTCATCCACGGCGGCGGATTCGTGCTGGGCAACACGAAGATGTAAGTGGGGAGGTAGAGGAACGAAAATAGTTTCACTATGGTAAGACCCCATAAGTGGTTACTGTAGGCAGAGGTCATGGCATGGTGCAGATATGTTACACTCATTATTAGCTTCTACATTCGTAGATTAATAGATTAGAAATATAGTCACAAACCGGGAAGGGTAGTCCAGTCGCGTGTGCCGCACTTGTAAACTTGACGTTTCCCTCGAAATATCTCCCTCTCAAACGAGGCTACGAACTCCAAGATTGCTCCTGGCACTGTTCACATTCCCATTTGAGAGTGAGAGCCGATCCATTCAGATGCGACTTCATCGACAGGATCGATCCAGTGCCACAAGAGGAACATCGATTGAAGAGTTCGAGTAGGGAAGATGAAGAGACTAGCAAGTAGTCAGGGAGAGGGGGGGGGGTACGGTAGCCATCGATCGATACCATTGACGCTTTCCCATTGCTCTCATGTATAGATTGTCATTATTGTTTCACAGGGATGTAGTTTCGGTTGTAGCTCTCTCCAATCATCACACTATCTAGCTGGTCAGACAAAAATGAGTGCTAAATGGAGATCGCTAATACAGAAACAGTATCCCAATTGTAATTTAGTCACTAACCAATTCGAATGTACGGTCTGTCCCTCGTGTATTATGTCGATCCACATTGATCGTTGACTGTATAAACAGATTATTGATCCAATAATTGTCTACAATGATCTACCGTTGACTGGATTCGAGATGGACCAGGGAGAGAGGAGAGTGACACCATCCGAGAAATGGGCGGTGGTGGTGAACAGTCTGACATATCGTGCAGTGATGACTGAATGTGTATCGTTATTATCGCACCACTGTTGTTTTCATTCCATTGTATTGTGTTCAATCCCTTCGACATGGTTTTCCCTCGACATCTTCCCCATTCAAACACGTAAGCAAAAGATTATTTACTTGACTGAGTCTCTCTACAGTGGGGAACGTAGTAGAGAGGTCACGAGGAGGTGAACCACGGTGCTGGAAAGAAGAGAAAAGGTGCCTATCTATCAGCGAGAACCAATTCAACTATCCTAGAATATCTCACGTCTTTTGGAATGCCACCGTTGAAGTGTTCGCTGCACCAATACACTCTCCTGCTCTCCAACTCCTCCCGCATCACAGCCAACATGCGTTCTGTTCCTTCCTTCGTCAGGTTCAGGCAGGAAACCCACCAAGCCTGATGCTCTGTGCGGGAGTTGGCGGGGAAGGATTTCATTTTGTAGTAATTACCGGAATTGGCACAAAGTGCACAACACGCTACCATTCTCTATAATAATTACTTATCCGCATAGAATCAAATAAAACGCATCTGAAGTCATCGAATAGGCAACTATTGAGCATGAATGGCGAAAAACTCCAAGGAGCATCGTACACAATGCGAAGAAAACGCCCGAAATGTACTGATTTGACCGTTAACTAGTGCCAACACTAACCAAAGTGATCACCAAGGAGAGAATGACCGAGTATTCATGCAGAACGTGAAATTAGTCACCGATAAAATAAATAAAATGAAGGAAAACCGACCGAAAAATGCTTGAATCGAGCGAAAAAAATCAAAACAAGCAGACTACCGTAATTTAAACCGTAATTCGCGGTGATGGTGATTCGCGCCCGATAAGACGCACCGGGTACACGCGCTCTTCACACTAGATGCAGATACAGTATTCCTCGCATATTTGTTTTTCATTTTTCTCCTTAATTAATTATTTTTATTTTTAAATATTTTTTCTTCTTGTTTAGCAAGTGAAGCTTTCTTATTTGAGACACGATCATTTTTCGCTGCCGACTCCCTTTAAGAATAACGAAAACAATTAGAACGGCGTTCAGATGGTTCGATGCCTCATCGGCGGATCCTGTTGTCGTCGTGATATATGCCTCTGGTGAGAACGTTTTGATAAATCAAGAATGCCTATTTAATGAGGGAACATACGTCAAATGGATCTCGAAAAAGCGAGAGTGCACGTCGACACTCCGGTAAGACACATATCGGTAAATCGGGAAAAACAGTGTAATATATGTTAAAAATAGATTATATCGAGTAAACCATGTCGGAAAAACATGTTTGGGAATATCGGCAGACAATTCTAAGCGAGACCTCATTTGATGTATGTGAGGGAAAGAGAGTTTCATGAATATTAAATTGTAGATCTGCGTGTTGGTACCCAGAGTACGCGAATTATTCTGGTATACAGAGTCCCTGCATTGTCTCAAACTAATAGCGCGTTTATATGGGAGAATTTAGATGACTTCACAAAATGCACACATCCAACAGTTGTCGTTGGTGATTTCAATCTCCCTGAAGTGAAATGGCCACTTGATTCTCAAAAATACAATGCTGTCAACACTGACTTCATTGATTGCTGTACTGAAGTAGGACTTCAGCAGCGTATCACATTTCCGACGAGAGGAAATGCTTTTCTAGATTTACTACTGACAGATTCCGACGGAATTGTGGAAAATCTTGAGCAGTTGCCGAACTATGGCAATTCAGATCATAAAGCATTCACATTCCAATTGACGATGAAAACAGAGCCGCAAAAAGCTAGATATGTAAAGAAGTTTCGAAAAGCGGACTATGCTGCGATAAATTCTTTGCTTTCTACTATTGACTGGCTTCTATTTTTCAATGTGAATGAAACTGTGAATGAGATGTACGAGAAGTTAATTCATCTACTCGAAGAAATAATCGAGAAATCTGTCCCTTTGATGTGGATAGATTCAACTGGGAAACCACTTCCTGGTCATATTCATAAGAAACGTCACGATGCTTGGATAACGTTTTTGAATGACGGAAAACATTCGTCAAAGAAACGTTTTGAAAAGCTTCATGCCGAATATAACCAGGAAGTGACTAAGTTCCACCACAATTACGAGAGAAAAATCATAGAGACTAAGAACCAGAAGAAATTCTATGGTTACATAAAATCGAAACTTTCTAATGCATGTACTTCTGCTGTAGACTGTCTCATAGATGAATCAAACCATCAAATTGAGTCGGACAGCGATAAGGCAGAATTACTGGCAAGAGACATTCTCAAGGGTTTTCACCAAAGACAATGGTGACACCCCATCTTTTTCTCATGAAAGAGAGAAAGTTTCGAATTTTTATGACGACCTCTTCTGTCGATTTGAAATTTGTGAGCTCATTGAAAAGTGGAAAGCATCATCGTGTCGAACTCCAGATAATATATCTATGATTTTCATTAAATCAACTGCAGTCCCTCTCTCTGCTGCTCTTGAGATCATTTTTCGAAAGTCGTATGAATTATCACAAGTTCCCGACCGGTGGCGCTCTTCAACAATAACACCTCTCAAAAAGAAAGCTCCATTTTCAAACCCGTCAAACTACAGACCTGTGTCAATCACAAGCTTCTTCTGTAGGGTATTTGAGAAATGCCTTGCTAAGCAAATGATTGCTGACTGTGAAAGATACGGTCTCTTCCCTGACACGCAGTTCGGCTTTCGAAAAAAACGCTCAGTTGAAACACAAATGATCGAAGTGGTCAATGAATGGTCCAAAGCAATTGATGAGCACAGGTGTGTCGATGTGATATACTTTGATTATGCCAAAGCATTCGACACAGTGAGCCATCCAAAGTAGATTCAAAAGATTTCCAAAATGGGCTTTCCACTGCTGACCGTGAGATGAATTGAGGAATACTTATCAAACAGAGTATTCAAAGTGAGAGTCAAAACGACATTATCGGAATCAAGACCGGTCATTAGTGGAGTCCCACAAGGATCAGTTCTGGGTCCTCTCCTTTTCAATCTATATACTGCTGATCTATCGCAGGTTATAGAAAGGAATGGGTGCAAAAGCTTTTCTTTTGCAGACGATCTTAAAATATTCCTATCATTCGAAAAAGATGAGTCAAGTGGTCCTCTGAAACTTCAGCAATATATTGATTCCATCCTGGAGTGGAGCGACATTTGGCAATTGAGTATTGCAAGTGAGAAGTGCAATGTGCTCCACTTAGGAAATGGAAATCAGTTATCGAAGTATTATTTGAGTGGCATTCCAATCGATCAGAAATCGTCGATGAGAGACCTAGGCATTCAGATCGATAACGAGTTGACATTCAGAGAACACTTTGACATAGTGATCCAAAAAGCTGCGCTCCGTTCCAACCTAATTTTCCGCGGACTCAGCACCAACAATGCTGCAGTAATGGTCAATGCATACACTACCTACGTTAGGCCTATGGTAGAATTCAGTCCTAGCGTCGCTTTCCCAGTTTTTGATAGAGAAGGTGTTAAACTCGAAAAGCTTCAAAACAAAGTGAAGAGGCTGATTAGCTACAAATGTTTGGGATACAACTTTGAAAGCAGACCGTTACCAGTGGAACGAAACGAGATGCTCAAACTCAATACGTTGATGTACCGTCGTAAGGTCAATGACTTCAAACTAGCTTATGAAATGCTGTTCGGGAATTCGAGATTGTCCCGGTTCAGAAACGATTTTCTTGTTCTATCCAAATCTAATCTCAGAGGCGCAGGCTTCAAAGTGTGTCGAGAAAAATTTAGAACTAAGATTCGCGAGCACAGTTTTGCGAACAGAGTATGTAAAGTACTGTATGATGTACTTCGAAAAGGAAAGATACCTACAAACTATGCAGAGTTCATGAATGTGATGTGTAAGGAGGTTGGATGATCTGTAAACTTGCTCACTCTACTCGCTTAGATTCCCCTATCTCACACATTATATTGTTCTACTTGTTCCATCCCCCCTCCCCCTCCCCACTCCACCCCACAACAATTCCAACTGTGCGGATAAATCTATTCTATAATACACTGTTGGCAAATCAGGTGCGTCTACGCTTCTGGCGGAGATGACCTTGGCGACCGGATCGTTTCTGGGCCAACAGACAACAGTCTTCCGCGCCTCGGCGGACACGAAGCGCGCGCAACTCCACGCCATCTTCGACCAAACGCTCGTTGGTGAGGACACATCGCTGGGCATCTTGAAGGATTGAGCACCTCCCTCTTCATAATTGTCTTTTGCTCAACTGTCTGCGTATACTTTCTTGAGTAAAAAATACATCAATTTGAGGCTCCGACAAATCGACGATCGGGATACGCGTGGGACTCGCCTCTGGTATGACTCCGAAGGATTCGGATTTCGAAAGCTAGCAAATATAAGTCTATTAGAAATTTGAAATGGTGTTCGATAGATCGAATTATGGTTTTGATCACGATGCATGACTGACATGACTTTAGGTGTTGCACTCATTCGCGGACGGCAACCTCGTTGCCGATTCCCGACCGCTCATATGGCTACAGGTACGTTGTTGAAATAGGGTTGTCAGAAAATGACTCAGTTCGATCTACGCATTCTCTCGACCTCTGATGATAATCATATTCCATTCTGACAAATTTAATCTCAATTGTTGCGTTGCTTGGCGAACTGTGAAAGCAGTTAAAATGTGGCTCAGTCGCTGTTATTGTTTCGAAACAGCTGCGAAGCATACACGAGTTTCGAAACTTGAACTTCTAGAATTTCGAAAATAGTCATGCGCCGATTGTGTATTTTGCAGGTTACTCGCGACGGATCATTCAACGGTATGCCATGCGACGTGGCGATTGAAAGGTTTCGTCACTAATTATTTTGAAATTGAAGGCCGAAAATCAACACTTCCTCTCGTCGAGTGATATCATGCGAAATATGAATAGTCGTTTCACTAGTAATGAGTGACCGAGAGCGGTTAGAGAATCGAGAGTGCTCGAATCGGTCTCGAACCGACATAAAAAAAACAGTGGCGGCAAAGGGGACAATATTGCTCAGATCATCTCTCCAATTCTGCAGTTCACAGTGTCCCTAGATTGGGAATGAGTTGATCAAGTACGAATCAGCTCATTTAGCTGATTCAGATCTAACTCTTAGCAAAGCCCGAGCTAAAAGCGATCACATACAACATAGATCTAGCAATTATTCAACAACAAAAATCACTTTTTTTATCATCTGATAAAGATTACCAATAGTTTCGTTTCTTTTTGACTGTCAAGAAAGTGTTCTGAACGCTTTTGATACCTTGCCCGATAATCATCTCTCTCGTTAATCCAGCAGTTCCCATCATAGCTTAGCCCCGATGAATGGGAGTTTGAAGCAGCTCGTCCTACTGTCTTTTCTTATTGGTTTATCGACTGCTGCTGGATGGTGAGTTCCATACATCAAATGGGTCTCGAAAAAGCTAGAGTGCACGTCGGCACTCCGGCAAGACGCATATCGGTAAATCGGCAAAAACAGCGTAATATATGGTAAAAAATAGATTATATCGAGTGAACCACGTCGGAAAAACATGTTTGGGAATATCGGCAGACAATTCTAAGCGAGACCTCATTTGACGTATGGGGAATTCCATGGGTGTGCAAAAATGGCAACCGGAGTCACCGGTCTGTAATCCGAGAAAGCATGTTTATAAGGCATGCGGCAATTCTTTCGCACACCCAATGGGAGTTCGATTAATCCATCGACAAGACATTTCGATTAAATACATAATGTATTAACAAATTCAATCGACCGTCGACCTTCAGGTTCTCGTGTTTGTGGGGACAACTGCTCGTGGGCGAATGCTGCGATGAACCGTTCGTCAAGCGGGACTTCAAAAGTGAGATATAATAGTAGCAAAACCTTGGGCACATGTCATGTACAGTCTTAGCAAGTCTTGTGGGTTGAGCCTAAACTTTGTGTGCGCAGTAGTAATTTCAACAAGCAGCTCCGGGCTGGTATGCATATTAATCAATGCTGATGATGGGGAAATGAAAACGACGTTCAGACATGGCTAACAAGGGAATGGCCAAACCTTGGGATGAGATTGGGGTATGAGCTATATACCATTCGAAAGAGCATCGAAAGTTGATATGATCTAGGTTTTCAAATCGTGCAACAGCGACTTGTGATTTACGTGAGGAGAGAGAGATAGGATTGGGGTAGCCACCCTTGCGATATCGCGTGCGGAATTTTCGATGACCTCTCACGTAAATCACAAGTCGCTGTTGCACGATTTGAAAACCTAGATCATATAAACTTTCGATGCTCTTTCGAATGGTATATAGCTCATACCCCAATCTCATCCCAAGGTTTGGCCATTCCCTTGTAAGGAGCTCGAGGATGCGGTGTTCGGGCAGCACATCGTGCAGGAAACGGTGATCCCCGCATTGCAGTGAGTATCGTGATATATAGTGCTTTGTAAATTTGTAAACAGTTTACTTTGTAACTTGTATTTGTAAATTTGTAAACATTTTGTAAATGTGTAATATTCCAATTAGTAGCAACGTGTTAGGGTTTCTCAAAGATGCCACTGCTTAGTTCGAACAGTTGCTGAAAGGTATATGTCTTTTTCAGGGCTCATTTCGCCAGGCAGCACTCGAAACCACTCGTGCTGTCGTTCAACGGCGCCATGATAGATTCAATTGTGTGAAAGATAATCTAGCAGATTGGTTAATCTTACCGTACCCGATCGTAACTACCACCTTCTCTACTTCTAAGCACATAAAACCCCACTATTATGCACCTTGTATTGATGCATTCTCGTCCTGTCGGGGAACTCAGTGACGGCCATGATGCGATGGACGTAGCGACTAGCGAAACCCTTTCTGAAATCATTTTAATTTGGCGTAACTTGATAACTTTTTGATTTTCTGGTGCGGATATCGCCACGACACGAAACATGAATATTGGTTACGAAAAAAATGATATTGGTTACGAAAATGTAAGCAGAGGTGCGAGTTGAAAGTTGTTGCAAGAATGCGCATTACTAACTTGTAGATGTGGTGGGCGATGATTCTCGCCACGTGGTTCTTGCCTGTGCCTGTGGGCCCTGTGGCTAATATCGAAGGACTTCAGTAAATGAACTGTGTGCCATTCCGTTTGGGGGTAATGGAAGCGGTGAAACAGATGTGAAATGACAGGCGCGAATCGAACATTGAATATTGATTCACTGAAAATTGATGATGAAATATGCAAATGTGACACAGTAGATCCGTTCAGTAATGCAAAAAGATAATATTACTCTGTTTTTTGTAATTTTGAATAGCTAGTACCACCTTTGAGAACGTTTTGGTGATTTCTCAATTTTCAAAATCGATCTCCTCCCTGGATAATCATGGAAACCCCACCTCCATTATTATTTTCTGAATCCTCTCGAAAAGCCCTACATTTGTGCGCAAGCCGATTTTTGATGTTTGTTGTGAATATTTGAGATAATTATTATTTTATACTCGTTTTCACGATTTTCTCAAATATTCACAACAAACATCAAAAATCGGCTTTTCGAGAGGATTCAGAAAATAATAATGGAGGTGGGGTTTCCATAATTATCCAGGGAGGAGATCGATTTTGAAAATTGATAAATCACCAAAACGTTCTCAAAGGTGGTAATAGCTATTCAAAATTACAAAAAAAAAGAGTAACATTATTTTTTGCATTAATGAACGGAACTACTGTATCACATTTGCATATTTCATCATGAATTTTCAGTGAATCAATATTCAATGTTCGATTCGCGCCTGTCATTTCACATCTGTTTCACCGGATCCATTACCCTAAGCGGAATGGCAGACGCGATGCCTCCGCCATGCAAATTGCACATTTTCCCCTGGCTCACATGCTGTGTGACACACCAAGTTGAGCGAGGGAAAAGGGTTCATTTGCGTGGCGGAGTTGATTTTGGCGTTAGTGCCCTCTCCCATTTTCGCATCTCATCGGTATCTATGTCGGCCAACAGGCGGAACAAGGAAGAGTTGGGAGAAGCTAATAAAGAATAGCCATGCGATCAAGGGACTGACTGAGCGGTACACTCTTGACTGACAACTATGGTAAAGGAAACTCGATCATCCAGCATGGAGAGAGCTTCGCTTCAACTCAGCTCTTCGAAGATGTGAAGGTCGTCGCTCTCTTTGTGATTTTTTTAAGACCACATGGTAAGCAAGTGTCCCCTGGTCTAATATGATGTGATGTGATGTATTTATTTACCAATATACTTGTTATAAGTAATAAGGGTTTGACAAATTGTATGATTAATGATATACGAGACGAATCGCGAGAAAATAGAGAGCCCGCAGACGGTACGAAAAAAGTATCCCCGATATTGCAAGTCTAACTTAACACGTGATTCGCGATAGGCGCGAGCAAAAACAGCCCCTCCCGGAACAATTTGTGCAAAAAGTTGGCCCGATCTTTTTCATACTATTATGGGAGAATACCTTGAGGACTAGGATTTGAACAATCCCGGTCATACAGTATCGGAACTAAGTCTACGTCCAAAATTTGAAAGTTTTGTAACTCTGGAACCAGATGAGATTTCTTTTTGATATTTTGTCAGGTGGTAGTGCAATTACTCTTACATATACTCTGTGTGTTGCAGCTTGGTAGGATTTCGCAATGTTGCATAGTGATGACGCAACATTTACATAGTAATTCATGGCGTTCTTTAAGCTCTGAGCATTTTTTTCGTTAGCCTTCTAGCATTAGCCTTCTCATATTCTATTATGATAGAAGACATCACTAGCTCCACGATGAAACTATGTACTCTTGGGAGGGTGCCGTTCAGTAGCTTTGGACGGGTTCGAAGTAGGGTCCCTAAAAAGTGGATTTTGGGTCATAGAGATGCTATGACCCAAAATCCACTTTTTCACATTATTTGTTTTCTCTTTACTTTGGATGATCACAGTTCCAAGGCCGATTATTGTTCAAATGTATTTCCTTGACAGCTTAGTTGCAAATCCATGGAATATACGATTCCCACCTTTTTAGAGCATTTGGATACCTTTCCTGTCCGCGACAACCGAAAATCCGAGGTCATTATGTCGAAAAAATAACCGATGTTAAAAGTTGCCGAATTTTAACTTTTTTCATTCATGATATGATGGTCTCTAATATCGAAATTCGGATTCAGCACACAAAGATGTACCAGAAACAAATTTAGTCAAGATGTTCTGAGAGAAATTTTTTTTCGCCTAATCATGGTCATTTTTTGGATTGGAAATCGATTGACCTCGGATTTTCGGTTGTCGCGGACAGGAAAGGTATCCAAATGCTCTAAAAAGGTGGGAATCGTATATTCCATGGATTTGCAACTAAAATGCTCATGAAATAGCTTTGAACAAAAATCGGCCTTGGAACTGTGAACATCCAAAATAGGGAGAAAAATAAGAATGTGAAAAAGTGAAAAATTCGTGCCCTGAGGGCAAATTAAGAGCTATCGGTATCAAACTTTGGGGATCAGCAGGAATTGTGGTAAGGATCATTTTGAGCTTTTGAACGAGTTGCTAGCATCTCTATAACCCAAAATCCACTTTTTCGGGACCCTACTTCGAACCCGTCCAAAGCTACTGTACGGCACCCTCCCAAGAGTACATAGTTTCATCGTGGAGCTAGTGATGTCTTCTATCACCATAGAATATGAGAAGGCTAATGCTAGAAGGCTAACGAAAAAAATGCTCAGAGCTTAAAGAACGCCATGAATTACTATGTAAATGTTGCGTCATCACTATGCAACATTGCGAAATCCTACCAAGCTGCAACACACACAGAGTATATGTAAGAGTAATTGCACTACCACCTGACAAAATATCAAAAAGAAATCTCATCTGGTTCCAGAGTTACAAAACTTTCAAATTTTGGACGTAGACTTAGTTCCGATACTGTGTGTCTCAGGACCGGCTTTTAGGAAATATCCGGTCGCGATTCCGGCTGTAGTGTATCTCAGCTCCCAGATGAGCTAGAATGATAGCGAAAAGCTCAAAAAACGCAGAAAAATCAGATAAAAACCTTTTATGAAAAGTGCTTGGCGAACGAACAATAATTCAAAAAGTTTTGATTGAAATTTGACCATTTCTCACGCAAAATAAATCGTTACGATATCGTAGAGCCAAAACGCAGGGAATTTTATTCCCGAATATGAATGAGCAAGTACCCTGGCGTGTTACAAAAAATAGAAAAACCAACTTATATATTAGCCTGGGGTATGTTATGTGTCATTGAAAGTGCCGAACTCTCGATTTTAACAGTTTATCGAGCACAACATTTTTCTTTCGCACTTTCGTGAGCTCTAATGCCGAAATTCGAAATCTACGGGCCAAAAAACGTAAGAAACATCTATAGTCAGATTGATTCGAAATTAATTTTTCTCAACTTTTTCATAACCTTCTGGGGGTCGACGTCATTTTTGGGTTAAAATTACAAAATTTCAGAATAACGTCGCGAGAGGTTTTCCTGGTGTATTTTTGCACGTAGATGCCGATTCTGGATGTTATAGCTCTTCAAATTGCGAATTCAAATAGTTATGCCTGGAAAACCTGAGTGGCGTAGTTTTTCAACCATACTATTTTAATTCGCAATTTGAAGAGCTATAACATGCAGAATCGACATCTACGTGCAAAAATACGCCAGAAAAACGTTATTCTGAGATTTTAAAATTTTGACCCAAAAATAAAAAAATGACGTCATGAAAAAGTTGAAAAAAAAATTTTCGAATCAATCTGACTATAGATGTGTCTTGTGTATTTTGGACCGTAGATTGCGAATTTCGGCATTAGAGCTCACAAAAATGCGAAAAAGAAAAGTTGTGCTCGATAAACTGTTAAAATCGAGAGCTCGGCACTTTCAATGACACATAACATACCCCAGGCTAATATATAAGTTTGGTTCTCTATTTTTTATAACACGCCAGGGTACTTGCTCATTTATATTCTGGAATAAAATTCCCTGCGTTTTGGCTCTAAGAGATCGTAACGATTTATTTTGCGTGAGAGATGGTCAAATTTCAATCACAACTTTTTGAATTGTTGTTCGTTCGCCTTGCACTTTTCATAAAAGTTTTTTAATCTGATGAAAAATTTTTCAATTTTTCGGAAAGTGCACCCCAACCTCTCATATTGGGCCACCTATCAGGTCTAGGTATGGGGTTACCCACAACTTATTGGCATGGGTTGCAAAAAAGTGATCCGTCGACCCCTCCCCATAGCTTCACTATACCGTGGAACGTCTCGTAAAGCCTTTTTATTACTTTTTCAAAAAAATAAATTCATGAATGGATTTTTCTCTGAACACCAAACTTTCTGATATTTTAGATAAGTCGAAGGGCTACCCACAAAAAGTTTTTCAAGTTCCTGCTCTATCACACTTTGGCTACAGAATTGCTCAAAGATGTTTCCCGAAAAAATAAATGTTTGTTCATAGACGTGCTAGCAGCTCATTCAAAAGCTCAAAATGATCCTTTCCACAATTCCTGATGACCCCGAAGTTTGATAACGATAGCTCGAAATTTGACTTCAAGGCACGAAAAAAACGTATTTTTCCCTTTTTCACATGCCCCAACTTTTGGTGTTTCCAGTTATGAGGGTGATTTTCGTTCAAAGGTCTATCCAAGATACGATGGTAGCATATCCATGGATTATACGATTCCCAACTTTTTAGAACATTTGGATAACTTTCCCGCCCACGGCAACCGACAATCCAAGGTCAATAAATTTTCAAAATCTTTTCAAAAGAAAATCGTATGACCTCGGATTGTCGGTTGCCGTGGGCGAGAAAGTTATCCAAATATTCTTAAAAGTTGGGAATCGTATAATCCATGAATATGCTACCATCGTATCTTGGAAAGACCTTTGAACGAAAATCACCCCCATAACTGGAAACACCAAAAGTTGGGGCATGTGAAAAAGTGAAAAATTCGGTTTTTTCGAGCCTTGAGGTCAAATTTCGAGCTATCGTTATCAAACTTCGGGGGTTATCAGGAATTGTGGAAAGGATCATTTTGAATTTTTGAATGAGCTTCTAGCACGTCTATGAAGAAAAATTCATTTTTTCGGGAAACATCTTTGCTGCTGTGCCAGACCTTGATCGAAAATAAGTCAAACGGCGTCATATGTTCACTGGTTCAGATGTCACTCCTAAGGAAGGTATATCACATTTTTTAGGAAAAATTTACCCGCCCCTCTGCAGCGCATGTATTTAGGGCATCATCAGCAGAGTTATTGCCCTTTGCATTTACATTAGAATGTACTTTAGAAATCGTCTCTCTCATCTTTTATACTTTTCAGCAAGATCCAAGGGATTCGTATTTCTTACCGCCGCCGGGTTGTCATTACTCTCGATTCTCTCACGATTCGTCGCATAATTGAATACACAATTCAACATAAACCTCTAACAATGAAAAGTAGTCTCACACATTCTCAGAAAATGCGCCTATATAGTCACTATCGCAACATCCAATGTCTTTCGAAAGAACAACTCCAACAACCCAGCGCATGCGGTCATACTTATCACATATCATGTATCTAGGGTTAAAAATCGTATGTTTGATGTCTACAACTACAAAATTTTGTTTAGACAGAAATATGTAATTTATGAGGAGTGGATTTTGAAGAGAATTATACTCTAATTCATCTATTTTGACTGATCTGATCTCTCCCTCAGCGAATCGAAGTAGAAACTGGAATTGGAGATTTATATTTCAACATGTAAGGAAAGTTTTCGCGATATTTCTTTTCCCTTTTATTATGCTTCGACTATTCTGAGCATCGTATGAGCATGACGTATGGAGGAGTGCTACCAGAGATTTTTAAATACCATTTTTCGACATATGATATGTTTCAATGAACTAGAAGATATAGTGGGGTTTGGTGATGTAGACCCATGAGGGCATACAGGAAAAAGTTTGGGCCGGATTGGTGATATCTATGTACGGCGGTAACGGCCGAATCATCGAAAATAACGGAGCCTGTCTCTTAAATTTCAACAGACCTTCTTGGTGGATGAAACATATTGTTCCTGAATATAGAATACCAATAATATCGGTGTTCTTTTTAGCTCTATGGGCCTCATTGAGTGTTGATTTTTTCTCTCGATTTTTCAAATTATTTCTCTAATATTCCTGAAGTGAAAGAACCCTATATTGCAATCAATCGTCGTAGTACTTTACAAATGTGTCCCCGATCTGGCCCCAGCAGCGTTCTTAGCAGCGAATTGCACCAAAAAACGAGCGTGAATCATGATCGAATAGGAACAATCTGATCCGAAAGCAAACCCGTCTTTGGTCAGCCCTGATACAATATGCGCTATAAATAGTCATCAAGGTATCCTCAATCATTAACTGACCTATGGTGATCAGTGAAATACGAAGGACAAAAGAAGTGCATAAATTAAATTTGGAAAACCAACAGAAACTTTTCTGACAAGCTGATACAGACGATTACGAAATATATCTAGGAATTTATTTTCAAATATTATAGATTATTTACCTTTGGACGGGTGTTCATCATATTTTGAAGCTCTGCTTTTCTCTGAAATAAATATCGTGATCGTCTATGAATGATTGTCACATGCTACAATGAGGCGAAATAAAGTAAACCGAACGTAAAATGCTTTATCTTCAAAATATGTAGTTACCTCGGATATTTTCCGCTGCAACTGTGGTACTATCTCATCAGCTCTTTCTCTCTCCAGCTTCTCCAAACATTCCAATACACAGAATTTGTTGACAAATTCACCCTGTGAAGGAATATAATTTTGAAGTTTATTTTCATTATATGAGGCCGTTTGCGGTAGGATCAACAAGGGCCGAGAACAGGTAAAAAATTAGTTATGCCTTTTCTTATGTTGATGATGTCATTCCACGTCCATGCGCTGGATCGGGGCGATCGGTTTTTCAAAAAAGTTATGTAACTTTTCTAATACCGATTTCCCCAATAAGCTCCGAAAAGTGATTTGAGAAAAAAAACTGTCACCTACCTAAAATCAAAAAATCAATTAAATCGAAAAATAGACAAAAAAATGGCAGGCACTTTTGTCCAAGAAACCTGTGATTTTTACCAATTTCGAGGTTTTTCAAGCATAACTTTTTTCATTCATGTTTTCATGAGCTTTCATAAAGAAATTCGGAATCAGCGCGCCAAAATACACCGGAAAATCCTATAAAATATAGTTTCGAGAAAATTATTTTTTCGACTTTGACAACTTTTTCACCATGTGGTTAGGTCCGATTTTAGTCGAAAAAATTTTGCCTCTGAATCATGTCCTTATAGGATTTTCTGGCTTATTTCTGAGCTTAGAACACAAATTTACTAACTAGAGCTCATCATACCTCGAAATAAAAAAAAGTTATGCACTAAAGAAAATCCCAAAAAAAAGGATTATGGTCATAACTTTTTTATTTCGCGGTTTCATGAGCTCTAGTTAGCAAATCCATTTTATACGCTCAAAAATACGCCAGAATTTCTTATAGGGACATGATTCTGAGACAAAAATTTTTCGACCAAAATCGGACCAAAGGTGGAAAAGTGAAAACGTGGTCAGTCTAAAAACTAATTCTATGTATAAAAACAAATATGTATATAGGACTTTCTGGTGTATTTTTGCGCGTTGATTTCGAATTTCTATTTGGGAACTCATGAACACATGAATGAAAAAAGTTATGCTTGAAAAACCTCGAAAATTGGTGAAAATCGCAGGTTTTTTGGACAAAAGTGCCTGCCATTTTTTTTCTATCCTTTGATTTTGCTGATTTTTGGATTTTAGGTAGGTGACAGTTTTCTCAAATCACTTTTCGGCGCTTATTGGGGAAATCGGTATTAGAAAAGTTACATTACCGACCACTCCGATACAGTGCATGGACGAGGATTTACATCATCAACATAAGAAATTTTCCCCTCTGCTTCCTCATTCGAATTCTTTTTTTTGGAAAAGTTTCAAGCGCGATTTGAAAGCAAATTATGATTGTTTTCCTGTGGCAATTTTGGTGGTGTTTCATGGTGTCCCTAATTTTACCTAACAATACTCCAAGATGAGACCAGTTATCAAAAATCGGCTAACGCAGTTTGAAAGAACATCATTCGAAGTACTTATTTTTCACTTTTCAGTGGAATCGGAGAAACTAGTTCCTATGTCCGCTAATACCCCAAAACTCTCGAATCTCTCGCGATTCCTCGCATATATCGTATTTCGCATTCGTTTCTATCCAAACCTTTCCTAGAAGAAAGATAGGGAACCTACCAGAATGTCATACTTGTGTATGAACATTGAGCATTGCTGGACACATTTGAGGTCTACTTCAGTGACTTCTTCCATTTTCCGCACGTATGTAATACATCTGTCTTGAATTTCATTGAAAGTCTTTATGAATGCATATCGATCGGCGTATTCAAGCAGAGTAGCCATCTCGGTAAACGACACTGAACAAGTTTGTTGAAAGAAAAATTGAACGCAACTCGTAAATAAATTAATTTAGTTGGTATTTGGTATACATTCATGCTCGCTTCATATTTTTTATTAACGAAAAAACGCTCAATAGAAAAAAAATCGTGAAGGCCTATCGTAGCACAGCTGCTCCAAGGCACACATAATGAAGTCGATCATGATGATTAGTACCATACAGAACATACCTGTTTACGAAACAAGACTCTCGAAACTCCTGTTTGCTTAATTGGCGACCGGCTTTATATTCCGTATGTTCGGCAATAATACGACAAAGAAAACTCACAATTGTCGGTGTGCAATTTGTAGCGAAAAACGGATAGATGAAGAACTTGATTAAGAGGATGAGCTTCCACATCCTCCATCTCGATTACGTTCATTGTTCTTTCATTGTATCCACCATAGAAAAGAACATGGAAGTAGCTGGAGAATAATGCAGTGATCTACAATTTAAAAGAAGATTTATATTGTTTGCTATGCTCTTAGTAATCACCTCTGATGGAAGTGTCGAGATCGGACCAGTTCGAACCACTCGCTCTCCGCATGACCGCAAGAATATCTCATTGTTAGATGATTTTTTTGAGGAGCAACTGCTGCGAAGAGTATGTTTAGGGGCCACAACATGGATATCCGATTTTGCAGAATCTAGTCCAAAGTGTGCTCAATATGACCGTCTTTATTTCAATATCAACTTTGCTTTTTGGGCGTGTGTTGCTATCTCTTCTCAGAAGCCTTGTAAAGCTCCAGAAGTGCGCGCACCTCACCCAGTCAGAGAGGAGGGAGAGGGGAGATGTGAGAAAAAGGGGTGGAGCCTCTCGTACGTGTCTCTCTCGCTCCCTCCGCTCTCTTGTCGTTCTCCTCCCGCGATCGAGTACAATTCAAGGAAAATTATTTAAAATACAATTTTTATGCTTAAAATTCATCTAAAATACAAATTAATCTATTTATTGTGCGAGGGTTTGCGTGCGCCTCCTCCAAATGGTAATTTGAGCTGTTTTGACTTGCTTATCTCGTGTATCACGATATTTGAGAGCAGCCCAAGAACAATTTGCAAAAAGTTGGCCGATCTCTTAAAAATGAGATGAATAACTTTTATGACAAGAGTGAGACGATCAAACAACAATTCAAAAAGTTGCGATTGAAATTTGACCATCTATAATACAGAATAAATCGTTTCGATATTTTAGAGTCAAAACTCAGGAACTTTTATTCCAGAATATTAATGAGCAAGTGCCCGGACGTGCGACAAAAATTTAAAAACACAACTAATATATGGCCTTGGGGCATGTTAGATGTCATTGAAAGTGCCGAACTCTCGATTTTAACAGTTAATCGAGCACGACTTTTTTCTTTCGCTCATTCGTGAGCTCTAATGTCGAAATTCGAAATCTATGATAAAAAGTACGCCAGAAACATCACGAACAAGCGAAATAAAAAAAGTTGTGCTCGATAAACTGTTAAAATCGAGAGATCGGCACTTTCAATGACATATAACATACCCCAAGGCCATATATTAGTTGTGTTTTTAAATCTTTGTCGCACGTCAGGGTACTTGCTCATTGATATTCTGGAATAAAAGTTCCTGCGTTTTGATTCTAAAATATCGAAACGATTTATTCTGTATTATAGATGTTCAAATTTCAATCACAACTTTTGAATTGTTGTTTGATCGTCTCATTCTTGTCATAAAAGTTATTCATCTCATTTTTCTGCGTTTTTTTTTTAGCTTTTTGCCAGAATTCTAGCCCTTCTGGGAGCTGAGATACTCCAGAGCCGGAATCGCGACCGGATATTTCCTAAATGCCGGCCCTGAGACATATGACCGGGACTGTTCGAATCCTAGTCCCCAATGTATTCTCCCAGAATAGTATGAAAAAGATAGGGCTAACTTTTTGCAAATTGTTCCGGGAGGGGATGTTTTTGCTCGCAGATCTCGTGATTCACGTGTTATTTGTATTTTTAACCTAACACCAGTATCACGACCCGGGAGAGCAAAAATAGCCCCTTCCCGAAATTTATTTTTCAAACCGTTTCAAATCCTTCCATACTATGTTGGGTGGATTTCTGCGTTTTTTGAAGCGTTTGACATCCTTGTAGCTCATCTGGGAGCTGAGATACGGTAGAGCCGGAATCTTGACCGGATATTTCCTAAAAGCCGGCTCTGGGACTCATGACCGGAATTGTTCACCCAACATATTATGGAAGGATTTGAAACGGTTTGAGAAATATATTTCCGGGACTGCTCTCCCGGGTCGTGATTCCGGTGCTAACATAAGAGTCTGGCACAAAACCTCATAAGCGCAATCGAATAGAGAGTTGTCATAGCTACTGATCAAGTTGTTGAGCAAAGTGATTTGGTTGCGTATCAGCGTTGTGCCCCCTGGATCTCGCTTTCGAGAGAAAGCTTGTCGAGGGAAAGTAGCCCCTAGGTTTGTTCATTTATTTAATAAAGCATATTTTAAAAATAAGTTGCAAAAGATCTCAATGCGATAATCTTTTTTTGTTGAAAATAAAAAAACAGAAAAAAATTTGAATTTATTATTTTTCTTCCTTTCGTAATCGTTTCAAGATCCGTTCTACGAGATAGTGAAGCTCGGCGGTGGACTTATTCACAACACCAGAAAATAAGTTGTGCCAATACCTAGAGTATATTAGGTCATTTTGGCCCAGCTATCAGCTCTAGGTATGGGCTTTTGTTGCAGAAAAATTATCCGTGAGGTAGGTACAAAATCTCGTAGAAAGTCTTTAAAAAAGGAATAGTACTGAGCATCTACGAACGCGACGGTCCGCCGTTTCCGCAGATCGCGCAATGCAATAACAATTTTCATGATCTACTTTTTTCTTTCACAGTTTCATGATTTTTAGTCGATTTCCTATCTAAAAGAAACGATATCCTATATGCGGAAACGGCGGTAAAAAGCATGCCGGTGCGAAAATAGGGAGAAATGCGATTAGCCAGTACTGTAGTTGTATCCAAATATTCACTGTAGAAAGATAATTTCCATACCTCTCTGTATTCCATACGGTTACACTGATTTCAAACTCTGCTATTAGACCATCATCGTATCCATAATTCAGAATTGAATTTTCTTCAACGATTCTTGCAAGGATTGTTCCAATCCGAATTCTAGCCATTTCCCGATTCGTATCGATCCACTTAAAAGAAATTTAAGTAGAAATGTTTCAGTTGTAAATACCTTTTAAGAGTGCAATTCTGATTTTTATTGCCTCGGACATGCCGCGAGGATTTTCGATTCAGACCTCCATACGCATAACATGGGGGCATGTTGTTTACAAAAGTGGCCAAATTTGGGCGCCGAGTCAACAAAGCGGCGCGCCAAGTTTGAAAATCGATTTTTCATAATTTCTCAGCCGGACAAGCTAGACTCAAAATTTCTTTTGCATAATCATAGACATGTCGAGAGTGCATGGAAACACTATTGAGATCTGATTCAGGTCGATTCCAAATCAGTTTTCGTGACTTAAAAAATCGGTTTTTCGCCATAACGACCCACTTTTCGCGAGGGGGGGGGGGGGGAATTAGCCACCTATCACACAATGAAGCCCATGCAATTCTACGCCCAATGGTATATAGTACAGAAAATTTCATTAAACCTCCACCTCGAAAACATGGACATGAAACATAAAAATCCTCGATTTCGGAAGAAAAACATTAAAAATTCTTGTTTTCATGAGCTCTAATATCGATTTTCGAAACTGAAAATAATTTTTTTTCGATTTTTCATGACCGGGGGTCATGGTCAATTTGGATCTAGAGGTCGAAATCTGAGTATGTCGGATTTTAATTTTACCTTATATAACTTGGGGTTTCATGTCCATTTTTTCGAGGTGGAGGTTTAATGAAATTTTCTGTACTATATACCATTGGGCGTAGAATTGCATGGGCTTCATTGTGTGATAGGTGGCTAATTCCCCCCCCCCCCCTCGCGAAAAGTGGGTCGTTATGGCGAAAAACCGATTTTTGAAGTCACGAAAACTGATTTGGAATCGACCTGAATCAGATCTCAATAGTGTTTCCATGCACTCTCGACATGTCTATGATTATGCAAAAGAAATTTTGAGTCTAGCTTGTCCGGCTGAGAAATTATGAAAAATAGATTTTCAAACTTGGCGCGCACCTGGCGCGCCGCTTTGTTGACTCGGCGCCCAAATTTGGCCACTTTTGTAAACAAGTATCCAACATGCCCCCATGGTATGCGTATGGAGGTCTGAATCTAAAATCCTCGAAAGGATAAAAAAAATCAGAGTTGCACTCTTAAAGAATTGAATTAACACTTACTGAAAGACTGTTCTCTCTAAATTCAATCAGAAAATGAGTAGGATGAGAAAAATCGAAGTCGGCGTGAAATGTATTTCTTTCAAAGTATAAACACACATCCTCCAACGTTTGACAGAAGCATACTTCGACGAATGATCTGGAAATTACATCGGTAATGATACGAATAAGTTTCTATAGATCGTGTATCAGGAACCAGATTTCCCCCATTTCCACTATCTCGTGGATCGTATATTAACATACAGCTTGTTTGTGTCATGACACAATGTGATCTTGATTCGCTTCCCACTCGATAAAGTAAGAACGCGAACTGTTTTTGACACCATCTCTTAATCCTGAAATGATATTGAGTCTTGCGCATATAAGGCCGTTGGCCTAAATTTCGAGCAAAATCGGAGGGGTTTGGCACAGTAAAAAAATAGCCTATACTCGAAAGTTGTCCTCTAGGGTAACTTTCAATTCTGAATCGACTGGCGTTTTCCGTTTTTCGATCAGATGCTCCAGATACGGTACGGCACGACGTCAATTTGGCCAAATTTTGATTCTGCGAAAAAACTGGTCCCGGGAGGGCCAAATCAGCCGAAATCTCACGTACCCGACCAGAATTTAATTCTCTACAAAATGAAATGTCTGATAAGGCTCTATTTTTTCCGTTTTTAAGTTGTGGTCGTTTTCCGACCCAAACATTTGTTAGCCTATCTACTTGCACAGTTTGTAGAGAATTATTTTCTGATCATTTTTATATATGGGATGAGGCATATTTCTCGAGTCCAAGTGGTTTCCCATTCGATTATGTGACGCGAACTCGCGTTTTTTGGAATTTTTCTAGCACAACTTTTTTCTTTCAAAGTTTTAGGATCTCTAACATAGAAATTCGGTTTCTACGTGCGAAAATACGCCAGAAACTCTATATTTCAGATGAATCTGAGAATATTACTTTTTTGACCCGAAAATCGACCTCGACGACGACGTCGAGGGGTCGAAAACTTTTTTTTTTCTCAAAAATACATGACTATAAGAGTTTCTAGTGTATTTTCGCACGTAGAAACCGAATTTCTATGTTAAAGATTCTAAAACTTTGAAAGAAAAAAGTTGTGCTAGAGCTAACAAATGTTATGGTCAGAAAACGACCATATTTCGAAAACGAAAAAGGTAGAGCCTTATACGACATTTCATTTTGTAGAGAATTAAATTCTGGTCGGGTTCGTGAGATTTCGGCTGATTTGGCCCTCCCGGGACCAGTTTTTATCGCAGAATCAAAATTTGGCCAAATTGACGTCGTGCCGTACCGGATTCAGAAGGCTCAGATCGAAAAACGGAATCAGCCATTCGATTCAGAATTTTGAGCATAGTCGTTTTTTTTACTGTGCCAGAACTTGCTCGAAAATTAGGCAAACGTCCTCATATTTACTATTTAATAATCAATGCGAATGCTACAATAACTTCCATTAATGAAAAACTAATTCCAAACTTGGGAGGATTCGCTCACACCATTCATCACAAAAGCAAAATAAACGGTCGCCCCTACCCAAATTTCCAAAATGAATTCCACGAAACCGATTCAGAAAAAACATCATTTTTTTTCCATTTATCCTCTCTCGAGATCTCACTCGCGTATTTCAACAATCTCGATCTCCATAAAAGATGATGAATTACTCTTAGATCTGATTTCAATAAAAGTATGATAATCACATCTTGACCTAAATTCGCGCCTGGGGCTCCTCGCATTTGTACTCCGGTGGTCAGTTCAATGATAATATGTGGTGGTAACTCAATGTTACAATGTTATGAATATTAGAAAAATCAAACCACTTTGTAAGATGTTAACACGAAAATATCTCAGTTTAACTCAATTTCAAATGATGCATCGTAGAGTATAACGAGGATGTTCGCATTCAGCAATAATATGCAACAAAAACAGCTACAAATTCCGGCGGAGGTTACTAATCGACGCTTCTATTTTTTGAAGAGTACACATGATCATCAAACAAGCAAGGGGGGCAAGCCCCCCTTGAACCCCCCTTTGAAGTTACATATGTTTCACAAGGCACGCCAAAACATGTTCAACTATACCGTATACGACCAGTGATTTTTACAAATCGACCTATTACGAAAAAAGTCTAAACCCAAATTACGCCGGCGTTAATATTTAGCTCAATATACACGTTAATATTTAATATTTAGCTCAATATGGCGTACTGCGTGACGAACGAGAATAACAGGTGAGCAATTAGCGCGCGAGTCGTGTCACAAGTGAACTCTGGAACAAGCACTGCGAAAACAAGTAAAATATTAAATATAAACATTAAGACACTTTTAAAAGAGCGTCTTGAGAAATTCGAAAGGACAGCGGAGCGTTGCTAATTAAAGTATGATCTATGCCTCGGGGTGAGGGTTAGTTTGTGAGCGTATTTATTGCGGGAAAAGGCTCAACATTACCGGGAGGTGGCCGAAAACAACAGTTTCGCCTTCTCAAGTAATCCCAATCGTTACCGCTCTAGTATTGAGTAGTGTTGTCAGTTCGGCATTTCGGAGCCTCAATCCCGTGCTCGCTCTATTGCGGCGCCGTATTAGATAGGCGAGAGGAGGGGGAGAGATTTCGGCGCCGTATTATATTGCGGCGCCGCATTCCCTCTCTCCCTCATTTCCTCATAAGAGAAGAGCTCGCGCTAGATCATGCGGGTTTGGGTGAGAAGGGGGGGGGGGGGCGGTAGCAGAAGGGTCGGAGTTTCGTGCAGGGATACTCGCCTTTATGCTATTGTGGCCCCGAATTCTCTCTCTCTCTCTCACATTGCGGTGGAAAGCCGTTTGTGCCGCAGCCGTTTTGCCAACCCTAGTATTGAGATCGTGTTCGCATCTTCTAATGACGTCATCAGTTCCACGTCGCCTAGCGCAGTCGCTGTTGCAGACGACGCCGTCCGCCCTAACCAGCAGTACCACCTCGAAGACGATGACGGAGGAAGAGGAAGATTCTGACGACGATAATGACGAAGAGAGTGACGTCACCGTCGAGGCGGACGACGCCCCGAAGTCGGCCTTCTTCGACGAGTGGTGGGCGGTGAAGCGACACACGAAGCGGCCACCCCAGGCCCCGCCCATCTACTCAACCATCTTCACGGTAACATCTCCGCTGTGATGTGTGCTTCAGATGCTGCATGGGCTGCATGAAACAACGCTTGGACTTGCTGCAGAATCTATCTAATTGCTGCATGGGCTGCAAAACAACGCTTATGGTCGCAGCTGCATGGAATGGAATGTGTGGTTTGAAGAGTGAGAAAGGGCTGGATGATGTGTGGCCGTTGAGTGGAGCCTCTACTTTGGGCTGCAGAAAATTTATACTCCAGCAAATACAATTGCTTGACTAGTATCCCTGCTTGCCACCAGCTTGAGATTGTGTTGCGTGTGCGCTGCTTCGTTGTTTGGACTTTGCCTGGCTACCGCTTGATCTTTGATCTTTGATCTTCGTTCTACCGTAACCATTCCTGTTCAGAGCCATCCCGAGTTGCGGTCGACGCTTGCTTACATCGCTTCATACCGAACGCACAACCGAGTGTCGACTCTGCACGTGGAGCGGAGGCCGAACGAGGTGTCGTGACTAGAGTGTAGTCTCGAGTTGGCTGATCGAGATTAACGTTGTAGTGCAGAGCCTCGTAGTGTTTCGTGGAATTGTATCGTTACAATTGTGTGCTGCCCTTACCAACAAAGAAAATGATTATTATTGAACCCAAGTACGATCACTAATTGTGGCACCTCAAAATATTTTCAAAATAATATCATCGTGAAACCTAACCCATCATTCAGGTACCTCCTCCTCCCCTTCCCACCCCTGTCAAGATGAAGTCCATGGACCCCGTGGTACCATTCGATGCTGATTGCAAGTGAGTTCAGCATGAGTTTTATGATCTCGTAAGTGCGAGAACTGCTAGATTTATGTTTATTCTTTCTAAAAAAAACTTTGCTTATTTTTTACGCAAATAATTAAGTGATGAACAAAAATTATGCATGCGTGACTGGTGACTAGATAATCAAGATAATATTTTTTTTGTAAACACAAATAATAATTATTATAAAATGATCAGGGACATGCGCATCTCGTGCGCCTTCTGGATCGATAACGCGCCCAATGTGTGCGCCGAGCAGTCAGTCTTCATGCAGATGCAGTGCGCGCTCACGTGCAAGTGAGATATCCATTTTATCTCACTATTGGAGTTTCCGGGGTATTTTTACTCGTAGAAATTGAATTTTTATACTAGAGCTCACCAAAATGCTAAACAAAAAAGTTAATCTAAAAAAATGTAAACTCGTATGGTGGTATATAAAGTACGGTAGCCAAGATATCGATAAATGACTGACTACGGAAAATGATTTAAAAAATCGATAACCACTGACCACGATGAATGCAAAGTGGAGTGGAATCTGAATAGCAGTGATAAATCCGCTGATCAGAGCATCCATGCCGATCTCTGCAATTTGGTTTATGAAGATGAGAAAACGGCATCGACTCTACTCAATTCACGTGAACTCTCGCCGATCAGAGAAACAAGAGAGTAGGCGAAATGAGGAGAGTCGGATGCCAATTCCTCATCAATCGTTATGACGATTGCATCATTGATGCAATTACAATATGATTATTGTATCATCACTACACAGCAATGCGTAAAACGCGAGTTCGCGTCACATAATCGAATGGGAAACCACTTGGACTCGAGAAATATGCCTCATCCCATATATAAAAATGATCAGAAAAGAATTCTCTACAAACTGTGCAAGTAGATAGGCTAACAAATGTTTGGGTCGGAAAACGACCACTCACTTACAGATTTTCTCTGTTTTCTGTCTGGTTCTTGTCGTGATTCTTGTCGTACTATTCATGTTCAGATGGTCTTCAGTCCCCAAGTGGAGGGGATCTGTAGAGCCCAGTTGTTCCAGAACAAGAATGCATCTGAGATCTACCATCATCTGATCTCTCTCAATCATTCCGTGTCATATCAATCTGTGATCACGTTTATCAAACAAGAATCGAAGAGGAAGTCTGGAGTCACAAGAGCATACAGGTGCAATAACATTTATTAAATATCCGTCGAACCACCGTATCATTGATTGATTACAATGCTAACAATTATCGATTAAAAGGAGCTATAAGTTCGGCGATGAAACAAAGAAAGTGACTGAGCTAGTGAAAACGACATATCTAAAGGACAAGACACAATCGGAGCGACAGGTTATCTTTAAAGTAGTACAGTAAGAATGTCGTTTCGGCTCACTACATTCCGCACGCTATCTCTCGGTTAGACAGACGAGATAGTGCTTAATGAAGAGAGCTGAAAATAGAAACTAGTATGAGATTAAGGTTCGATCGATTCTACATAGAGAACATGGTATAGACGTATCCCGCTCTGTGCTTCAATCAATGAAGAAGGAGCTCAATCTCAAGACATACTCGCCAATGTTCGAGTTTAGGTGTTTGCATAGAAAAGTGCTTGTTTTCCAGATCAGTGCCAAATGTGACTCAAGTTCATGCAGTCACGAGATTGTCTATGGTCGAAAGATGGATTGACACAGAGGAGACTTTCGATTATTGGGTATCATCTTGCATTGTCCACTATGGTTCAATAGCAAACTTATCAGACCTTCTCTGATGAGTGTTCACTCGCTCTATCGGGTAATTGCATCCAAATAACCACTGAAGATTCCGATGATCCTGATCGTCTCCTCCTGACCAAGGCGTTTCCTGAGAAAGTGAGCATTAGATGCTGTTTGATTGTAACTCAGATTATTCAGGTTGCAGTTTGGGGTTCAATCTCGAGATTGGGCAGGGGACCACTTGTCTTTCTCGATCAGATGGAGCGTCTCAATGCCCAGAGCTACCTCGACATCATGGAGGGACACTTATTGCCCTACATCGACAACAGCTACGGACACCAGACTGCTGTCTACATGCAGGATGTCGCTAGACCTCACACTTCGCGCCATACACTGAACACTATGCGCAATATTTGGGGACTAAATGTAGCCGATTGGGCTCCCTCCTCACCTGACCTCAATGCTATAGAGTATATGGCGAGAGATGAAGGTTTATATGGAGTGGGAAGCTAAGCCCACAACTAGCGAGGAACTTATCACGGCCATAGAGATCTTTTGGGAGACTAAGGTTACTTCCGAAATGACCAATAAATACATAGATCATTGCTTAGACAACTCTCGTAAAGTGAAAAGGCTAACGGACTAGCCATAATTGACCATCACACCAAGCATGTGTACAATTAGGCAAGTGTTACTATCGGTTGAACCTGCTCACCTTCTGTTGTTGTTGTTTTGATGAATCCTTGTCCATGTTGTCGCCAGCGCACACAAAGAGGAGCCCACGAGGACCCAACCTGTGGGAAGATTCCTCACAAGCAGCACTCTGTTCATTTCCCCCCTAGTATACCTCCTAATATCGCCCCAAGAAGAGGGACGAACCTAATCCGCTTGGCGAATCCAGAAGGAGGACCGGCTGGGGAGACGAGGGAGACGAGGGGAAGATGCCAAACTGGAAGCAGACAGTGTTAGGGTGATCGTCGCGTGAAATGGAAAAGAAAGTGAAGTGAAAATGCCACGGGAAACCCTAAAAATATGAGAGAAAACGAATTCGAAAAAGGGAGGCCCAGGGATTACCCAATCGCAAACTGGCATGAATAAAACTACGGTATTTCAGTTCAAGCCGAGCACAGACATGATTTTGGACTTGATTTTGTCATTTAAAAGCTTCATTCTAATTTTAATTAACAAAATAATCAATTATTACAGTTCTGACTCACCTTTTGCACGAAATACTCCTTCAACTTGCAAATTTGATCGTTCCGGCCTATTTCCGTCGATCCAGTCCAAGGATACGGTAGATCATCTGTAGATCAACGGATAAAACACCAAACTCCGTACCTCTCTGTCGTGGTTATTGCTCCATTGATTGTCATGGATGCATTGGCGGACGTTTTCTCTCTTCGGGGATACTGTAACAAGGGATTGGAGTACGGTAGGTCTGAAAACGAATCGATATGGGCAAGAGAAATGGGCCAACCAACCGAGCAACGTGAGCAGAAATAGAGAGAGTAAAATGAAAACAAAACCGCTCTCAGCAGACAAGGGAGTATGTAAATGGAAAAACAAGGGAATCGCGGGAGCCGCGGTAGATCAATGATCCCCTTGGAAATTTGGGAGTCTGCTTTTACAGATCGATTGACCCTCATGAGTAAAGCCCATAGCCAAAAATAGTAAGTCGAACTCGCATTTTAAAGGGGTCTAAGGCCGCCTCAAAGTCGGGGTGACCACGGGTGACCCTCCGTGCCCCACTTCTTGGGGCGGAGACTCTGCGGGACTGTACGATCACTAATTGTGGCACCTCAAAATATTTTCAAAATAATGGCATCGTGAAACCTAACCCATCATTCAGGTAAATCCTCCTCCCCTTCCCACCCCTGTCAAGATGAAGTCCATGGACCCCGTGGTACCATTCGATGCTGATTGCAAGTGAGTTCAGCATGAGTTTTATGATCTCGTAAGTGCGAGAACTGCTAGATTTATGTTTATTCTTTCTAAAAAAAACTTTGCTTATTTTTTACGCAAATAATTAAGTGATGAACAAAAATTATGCATGCGTGACTGGTGACTAGATAATCTAGATAACATTTTTTTTGTAAACATTCAAAAAATTATTATTATTATAAAATGATCAGGGACATGCGCATCTCGTGCGCCTTCTGGATCGATAACGCGCCCAATGTGTGCGCCGAGCAGTCAGTCTTCATGCAGATGCAGTGCGCGCTCACGTGCAAGTGAGATATCCATTTTATCTCACTATTGGAGTTTCCGGGGTATTTTTACTCGTAGAAATTGAATTTTTATACTAGAGCTCACCAAAATGCTAAACAAAAAAGTTAATCTAAAAAAATGTAAACTCGTATGGTGGTATATAAAGTACGGTAGCCAAGATATCGATAAATGACTGACTACGGAAAATGATTTAAAAAATCGATAACCACTGACCACGATGAATGCAAAGTGGAGTGGAATCTGAATAGCAGTGATAAATCCGCTGATCAGAGCATCCATGCCGATCTCTGCAATTTGGTTTATGAAGATGAGAAAACGGCATCGACTCTACTCAATTCACGTGAACTCTCGCCGATCAGAGAAACAAGAGAGTAGGCGAAATGAGGAGAGTCGGATGCCAATTCCTCATCAATCGTTATGACGATTGCATCATTGATGCAATTACAATATGATTATTGTATCATCACTACACAGCAATGCGTAAAACGCGAGTTCGCGTCACATAATCGAATGGGAAACCACTTGGACTCGAGAAATATGCCTCATCCCATATATAAAAATGATCAGAAAAGAATTCTCTACAAACTGTGCAAGTAGATAGGCTAACAAATGTTTGGGTCGGAAAACGACCACTCACTTACAGATTTTCTCTGTTTTCTGTCTGGTTCTTGTCGTGATTCTTGTCGTACTATTCATGTTCAGATGGTCTTCAGTCCCCAAGTGGAGGGGATCTGTAGAGCCCAGTTGTTCCAGAACAAGAATGCATCTGAGATCTACCATCATCTGATCTCTCTCAATCATTCCGTGTCATATCAATCTGTGATCACGTTTATCAAACAAGAATCGAAGAGGAAGTCTGGAGTCACAAGAGCATACAGGTGCAATAACATTTATTAAATATCCGTCGAACCACCGTATCATTGATTGATTACAATGCTAACAATTATCGATTAAAAGGAGCTATAAGTTCGGCGATGAAACAAAGAAAGTGACTGAGCTAGTGAAAACGACATATCTAAAGGACAAGACACAATCGGAGCGACAGGTTATCTTTAAAGTAGTACAGTAAGAATGTCGTTTCGGCTCACTACATTCCGCACGCTATCTCTCGGTTAGACAGACGAGATAGTGCTTAATGAAGAGAGCTGAAAATAGAAACTAGTATGAGATTAAGGTTCGATCGATTCTACATAGAGAACATGGTATAGACGTATCCCGCTCTGTGCTTCAATCAATGAAGAAGGAGCTCAATCTCAAGACATACTCGCCAATGTTCGAGTTTAGGTGTTTGCATAGAAAAGTGCTTGTTTTCCAGATCAGTGCCAAATGTGACTCAAGTTCATGCAGTCACGAGATTGTCTATGGTCGAAAGATGGATTGACACAGAGGAGACTTTCGATTATTGGGTATCATCTTGCATTGTCCACTATGGTTCAATAGCAAACTTATCAGACCTTCTCTGATGAGTGTTCACTCGCTCTATCGGGTAATTGCATCCAAATAACCACTGAAGATTCCGATGATCCTGATCGTCTCCTCCTGACCAAGGCGTTTCCTGAGAAAGTGAGCATTAGATGCTGTTTGATTGTAACTCAGATTATTCAGGTTGCAGTTTGGGGTTCAATCTCGAGATTGGGCAGGGGACCACTTGTCTTTCTCGATCAGATGGAGCGTCTCAATGCCCAGAGCTACCTCGACATCATGGAGGGACACTTATTGCCCTACATCGACAACAGCTACGGACACCAGACTGCTGTCTACATGCAGGATGTCGCTAGACCTCACACTTCGCGCCATACACTGAACACTATGCGCAATATTTGGGGACTAAATGTAGCCGATTGGGCTCCCTCCTCACCTGACCTCAATGCTATAGAGTATATGGCGAGAGATGAAGGTTTATATGGAGTGGGAAGCTAAGCCCACAACTAGCGAGGAACTTATCACGGCCATAGAGATCTTTTGGGAGACTAAGGTTACTTCCGAAATGACCAATAAATACATAGATCATTGCTTAGACAACTCTCGTAAAGTGAAAAGGCTAACGGACTAGCCATAATTGACCATCACACCAAGCATGTGTACAATTAGGCAAGTGTTACTATCGGTTGAACCTGCTCACCTTCTGTTGTTGTTGTTTTGATGAATCCTTGTCCATGTTGTCGCCAGCGCACACAAAGAGGAGCCCACGAGGACCCAACCTGTGGGAAGATTCCTCACAAGCAGCACTCTGTTCATTTCCCCCCTAGTATACCTCCTAATATCGCCCCAAGAAGAGGGACGAACCTAATCCGCTTGGCGAATCCAGAAGGAGGACCGGCTGGGGAGACGAGGGAGACGAGGGGAAGATGCCAAACTGGAAGCAGACAGTGTTAGGGTGATCGTCGCGTGAAATGGAAAAGAAAGTGAAGTGAAAATGCCACGGGAAACCCTAAAAATATGAGAGAAAACGAATTCGAAAAAGGGAGGCCCAGGGATTACCCAATCGCAAACTGGCATGAATAAAACTACGGTATTTCAGTTCAAGCCGAGCACAGACATGATTTTGGACTTGATTTTGTCATTTAAAAGCTTCATTCTAATTTTAATTAACAAAATAATCAATTATTACAGTTCTGACTCACCTTTTGCATGAAATACTCCTTCAACTTGCAAATTTGATCGTTCCGGCCTATTTCCGTCGATCCAGTCCAAGGATACGGTAGATCATCTGTAGATCAACGGATAAAACACCAAACTCCGTACCTCTCTGTCGTGGTTATTGCTCCATTGATTGTCATGGATGCATTGGCGGACGTTTTCTCTCTTCGGGGATACTGTAACAAGGGATTGGAGTACGGTAGGTCTGAAAACGAATCGATATGGGCAAGAGAAATGGGCCAACCAACCGAGCAACGTGAGCAGAAATAGAGAGAGTAAAATGAAAACAAAACCGCTCTCAGCAGACAAGGGAGTATGTAAATGGAAAAACAAGGGAATCGCGGGAGCCGCGGTAGATCAATGATCCCCTTGGAAATTTGGGAGTCTGCTTTTACAGATCGATTGACCCTCATGAGTAAAGCCCATAGCCAAAAATAGTAAGTCGAACTCGCATTTTAAAGGGGTCTAAGGCCGCCTCAAAGTCGGGGTGACCACGGGTGACCCTCCGTGCCCCACTTCTTGGGGCGGAGACTCTGCGGGACTGTACGATCACTAATTGTGGCACCTCAAAATATTTTCAAAATAATGGCATCGTGAAACCTAACCCATCATTCAGGTAAATCCTCCTCCCCTTCCCACCCCTGTCAAGATGAAGTCCATGGACCCCGTGGTACCATTCGATGCTGATTGCAAGTGAGTTCAGCATGAGTTTTATGATCTCGTAAGTGCGAGAACTGCTAGATTTATGTTTATTCTTTCTAAAAAAAACTTTGCTTATTTTTTACGCAAATAATTAAGTGATGAACAAAAATTATGCATGCGTGACTGGTGACTAGATAATCTAGATAACATTTTTTTTGTAAACATTCAAAAAATAATTATTATTATAAAATGATCAGGGACATGCGCATCTCGTGCGCCTTCTGGATCGATAACGCGCCCAATGTGTGCGCCGAGCAGTCAGTCTTCATGCAGATGCAGTGCGCGCTCACGTGCAAGTGAGATATCCATTTTATTTCAACCTGGAAAATAAAATATAACACCGGAATCACGACCCCGGTCAAGTCCCGGAAATTTTTTTTCAAACCAGTTTAAAACCTTTGCTATAATTATTGGTGAATACCCTGGGGACAAGTTTTCGAACAATCCCGGCCACGAGTCCTAGAGCCGGCTTTTAGGAAATATACGGGTTTGGTTCCGGCCAGAGCGTATCTCAGCTCCCCGATGAGCTAGAAATCTGACAAAATGCTCAAAAAACGCAGAAAAATGAGATAAACATGTTGGCTGAATTTTTCGAGAGGATCGGTGGAGAACTGACAAAGATATGACCGAATAAGTTTAACGTAATTCACATAATTTATAGCAAAGGTTTTAAACTGGTTTGAAAAAAAATTTCCGGGACTGCTCTCCCGGGTCGTGATTCCGGTGTTATATTTTATTTTCCAGGTTGAAATAAAATGGATATCTCACTTGCACGTGAGCGCGCACTGCATCTGCATGAAGACTGACTGCTCGGCGCACACATTGGGCGCGTTATCGATCCAGAAGGCGCACGAGATGCGCATGTCCCTGATCATTTTATAATAATAATTATTTTTTGAATGTTTACAAAAAAAATGTTATCTAGATTATCTAGTCACCAGTCACGCATGCATAATTTTTGTTCATCACTTAATTATTTGCGTAAAAAATAAGCAAAGTTTTTTTTAGAAAGAATAAACATAAATCTAGCAGTTCTCGCACTTACGAGATCATAAAACTCATGCTGAACTCACTTGCAATCAGCATCGAATGGTACCACGGGGTCCATGGACTTCATCTTGACAGGGGTGGGAAGGGGAGGAGGATTTACCTGAATGATGGGTTAGGTTTCACGATGCCATTATTTTGAAAATATTTTGAGGTGCCACAATTAGTGATCGTACAGTCCCGCAGAGTCTCCGCCCCAAGAAGTGGGGCACGGAGGGTCACCCGTGGTCACCCCGACTTTGAGGCGGCCTTAGACCCCTTTAAAATGCGAGTTCGACTTACTATTTTTGGCTATGGGCTTTACTCATGAGGGTCAATCGATCTGTAAAAGCAGACTCCCAAATTTCCAAGGGGATCATTGATCTACCGCGGCTCCCGCGATTCCCTTGTTTTTCCATTTACATACTCCCTTGTCTGCTGAGAGCGGCTTTGTTTTCATTTCACTCTCTCTATTTCTGCTCACGTTGCTCGGTTGGTTGGCCCATTTCTCTTGCCCATATCGATTCGTTTTCAGACCTACCGTACTCCAATCCCTTGTTACAGTATCCCCGAAGAGAGAAAACGTCCGCCAATGCATCCATGACAATCAATGGAGCAATAACCACGACAGAGAGGTACGGAGTTTGGTGTTTTATCCGTTGATCTACAGATGATCTACCGTATCCTTGGACTGGATCGACGGAAATAGGCCGGAACGATCAAATTTGCAAGTTGAAGGAGTATTTCGTGCAAAAGGTGAGTCAGAACTGTAATAATTGATTATTTTGTTAATTAAAATTAGAATGAAGCTTTTAAATGACAAAATCAAGTCCAAAATCATGTCTGTGCTCGGCTTGAACTGAAATACCGTAGTTTTATTCATGCCAGTTTGCGATTGGGTAATCCCTGGGCCTCCCTTTTTCGAATTCGTTTTCTCTCATATTTTTAGGGTTTCCCGTGGCATTTTCACTTCACTTTCTTTTCCATTTCACGCGACGATCACCCTAACACTGTCTGCTTCCAGTTTGGCATCTTCCCCTCGTCTCCCTCGTCTCCCCAGCCGGTCCTCCTTCTGGATTCGCCAAGCGGATTAGGTTCGTCCCTCTTCTTGGGGCGATATTAGGAGGTATACTAGGGGGGAAATGAACAGAGTGCTGCTTGTGAGGAATCTTCCCACAGGTTGGGTCCTCGTGGGCTCCTCTTTGTGTGCGCTGGCGACAACATGGACAAGGATTCATCAAAACAACAACAACAGAAGGTGAGCAGGTTCAACCGATAGTAACACTTGCCTAATTGTACACATGCTTGGTGTGATGGTCAATTATGGCTAGTCCGTTAGCCTTTTCACTTTACGAGAGTTGTCTAAGCAATGATCTATGTATTTATTGGTCATTTCGGAAGTAACCTTAGTCTCCCAAAAGATCTCTATGGCCGTGATAAGTTCCTCGCTAGTTGTGGGCTTAGCTTCCCACTCCATATAAACCTTCATCTCTCGCCATATACTCTATAGCATTGAGGTCAGGTGAGGAGGGAGCCCAATCGGCTACATTTAGTCCCCAAATATTGCGCATAGTGTTCAGTGTATGGCGCGAAGTGTGAGGTCTAGCGACATCCTGCATGTAGACAGCAGTCTGGTGTCCGTAGCTGTTGTCGATGTAGGGCAATAAGTGTCCCTCCATGATGTCGAGGTAGCTCTGGGCATTGAGACGCTCCATCTGATCGAGAAAGACAAGTGGTCCCCTGCCCAATCTCGAGATTGAACCCCAAACTGCAACCTGAATAATCTGAGTTACAATCAAACAGCATCTAATGCTCACTTTCTCAGGAAACGCCTTGGTCAGGAGGAGACGATCAGGATCATCGGAATCTTCAGTGGTTATTTGGATGCAATTACCCGATAGAGCGAGTGAACACTCATCAGAGAAGGTCTGATAAGTTTGCTATTGAACCATAGTGGACAATGCAAGATGATACCCAATAATCGAAAGTCTCCTCTGTGTCCATCCATCTTTCGACCATAGACAATCTCGTGACTGCATGAACTTGAGTCACATTTGGCACTGATCTGGAAAACAAGCACTTTTCTATGCAAACACCTAAACTCGAACATTGGCGAGTATGTCTTGAGATTGAGCTCCTTCTTCATTGATTGAAGCACAGAGCGGGATACGTCTATACCATGTTCTCTATGTAGAATCGATCGAACCTTAATCTCATACTAGTTTCTATTTTCAGCTCTCTTCATTAAGCACTATCTCATCTGTCTAACCGAGAGATAGCGTGCGGAATGTAGTGAGCCGAAACGACATTCTTACTGTACTACTTTAAAGATAACCTGTCGCTCCGATTGTGTCTTGTCCTTTAGATATGTCGTTTTCACTAGCTCAGTCACTTTCTTTGTTTCATCGCCGAACTTATAGCTCCTTTTAATCGATAATTGTTAGCATTGTAATCAATCAATGATACGGTGGTTCGACGGATATTTAATAAATGTTATTGCACCTGTATGCTCTTGTGACTCCAGACTTCCTCTTCGATTCTTGTTTGATAAACGTGATCACAGATTGATATGACACGGAATGATTGAGAGAGATCAGATGATGGTAGATCTCAGATGCATTCTTGTTCTGGAACAACTGGGCTCTACAGATCCCCTCCACTTGGGGACTGAAGACCATCTGAACATGAATAGTACGACAAGAATCACGACAAGAACCAGACAGAAAACAGAGAAAATCTGTAAGTGAGTGGTCGTTTTCCGACCCAAACATTTGTTAGCCTATCTACTTGCACAGTTTGTAGAGAATTCTTTTCTGATCATTTTTATATATGGGATGAGGCATATTTCTCGAGTCCAAGTGGTTTCCCATTCGATTATGTGACGCGAACTCGCGTTTTACGCATTGCTGTGTAGTGATGATACAATAATCATATTGTAATTGCATCAATGATGCAATCGTCATAACGATTGATGAGGAATTGGCATCCGACTCTCCTCATTTCGCCTACTCTCTTGTTTCTCTGATCGGCGAGAGTTCACGTGAATTGAGTAGAGTCGATGCCGTTTTCTCATCTTCATAAACCAAATTGCAGAGATCGGCATGGATGCTCTGATCAGCGGATTTATCACTGCTATTCAGATTCCACTCCACTTTGCATTCATCGTGGTCAGTGGTTATCGATTTTTTAAATCATTTTCCGTAGTCAGTCATTTATCGATATCTTGGCTACCGTACTTTATATACCACCATACGAGTTTACATTTTTTTAGATTAACTTTTTTGTTTAGCATTTTGGTGAGCTCTAGTATAAAAATTCAATTTCTACGAGTAAAAATACCCCGGAAACTCCAATAGTGAGATAAAATGGATATCTCACTTGCACGTGAGCGCGCACTGCATCTGCATGAAGACTGACTGCTCGGCGCACACATTGGGCGCGTTATCGATCCAGAAGGCGCACGAGATGCGCATGTCCCTGATCATTTTATAATAATAATTATTTTTTGAATGTTTACAAAAAAAATGTTATCTAGATTATCTAGTCACCAGTCACGCATGCATAATTTTTGTTCATCACTTAATTATTTGCGTAAAAAATAAGCAAAGTTTTTTTTAGAAAGAATAAACATAAATCTAGCAGTTCTCGCACTTACGAGATCATAAAACTCATGCTGAACTCACTTGCAATCAGCATCGAATGGTACCACGGGGTCCATGGACTTCATCTTGACAGGGGTGGGAAGGGGAGGAGGATTTACCTGAATGATGGGTTAGGTTTCACGATGCCATTATTTTGAAAATATTTTGAGGTGCCACAATTAGTGATCGTACAGTCCCGCAGAGTCTCCGCCCCAAGAAGTGGGGCACGGAGGGTCACCCGTGGTCACCCCGACTTTGAGGCGGCCTTAGACCCCTTTAAAATGCGAGTTCGACTTACTATTTTTGGCTATGGGCTTTACTCATGAGGGTCAATCGATCTGTAAAAGCAGACTCCCAAATTTCCAAGGGGATCATTGATCTACCGCGGCTCCCGCGATTCCCTTGTTTTTCCATTTACATACTCCCTTGTCTGCTGAGAGCGGCTTTGTTTTCATTTCACTCTCTCTATTTCTGCTCACGTTGCTCGGTTGGTTGGCCCATTTCTCTTGCCCATATCGATTCGTTTTCAGACCTACCGTACTCCAATCCCTTGTTACAGTATCCCCGAAGAGAGAAAACGTCCGCCAATGCATCCATGACAATCAATGGAGCAATAACCACGACAGAGAGGTACGGAGTTTGGTGTTTTATCCGTTGATCTACAGATGATCTACCGTATCCTTGGACTGGATCGACGGAAATAGGCCGGAACGATCAAATTTGCAAGTTGAAGGAGTATTTCGTGCAAAAGGTGAGTCAGAACTGTAATAATTGATTATTTTGTTAATTAAAATTAGAATGAAGCTTTTAAATGACAAAATCAAGTCCAAAATCATGTCTGTGCTCGGCTTGAACTGAAATACCGTAGTTTTATTCATGCCAGTTTGCGATTGGGTAATCCCTGGGCCTCCCTTTTTCGAATTCGTTTTCTCTCATATTTTTAGGGTTTCCCGTGGCATTTTCACTTCACTTTCTTTTCCATTTCACGCGACGATCACCCTAACACTGTCTGCTTCCAGTTTGGCATCTTCCCCTCGTCTCCCTCGTCTCCCCAGCCGGTCCTCCTTCTGGATTCGCCAAGCGGATTAGGTTCGTCCCTCTTCTTGGGGCGATATTAGGAGGTATACTAGGGGGGAAATGAACAGAGTGCTGCTTGTGAGGAATCTTCCCACAGGTTGGGTCCTCGTGGGCTCCTCTTTGTGTGCGCTGGCGACAACATGGACAAGGATTCATCAAAACAACAACAACAGAAGGTGAGCAGGTTCAACCGATAGTAACACTTGCCTAATTGTACACATGCTTGGTGTGATGGTCAATTATGGCTAGTCCGTTAGCCTTTTCACTTTACGAGAGTTGTCTAAGCAATGATCTATGTATTTATTGGTCATTTCGGAAGTAACCTTAGTCTCCCAAAAGATCTCTATGGCCGTGATAAGTTCCTCGCTAGTTGTGGGCTTAGCTTCCCACTCCATATAAACCTTCATCTCTCGCCATATACTCTATAGCATTGAGGTCAGGTGAGGAGGGAGCCCAATCGGCTACATTTAGTCCCCAAATATTGCGCATAGTGTTCAGTGTATGGCGCGAAGTGTGAGGTCTAGCGACATCCTGCATGTAGACAGCAGTCTGGTGTCCGTAGCTGTTGTCGATGTAGGGCAATAAGTGTCCCTCCATGATGTCGAGGTAGCTCTGGGCATTGAGACGCTCCATCTGATCGAGAAAGACAAGTGGTCCCCTGCCCAATCTCGAGATTGAACCCCAAACTGCAACCTGAATAATCTGAGTTACAATCAAACAGCATCTAATGCTCACTTTCTCAGGAAACGCCTTGGTCAGGAGGAGACGATCAGGATCATCGGAATCTTCAGTGGTTATTTGGATGCAATTACCCGATAGAGCGAGTGAACACTCATCAGAGAAGGTCTGATAAGTTTGCTATTGAACCATAGTGGACAATGCAAGATGATACCCAATAATCGAAAGTCTCCTCTGTGTCCATCCATCTTTCGACCATAGACAATCTCGTGACTGCATGAACTTGAGTCACATTTGGCACTGATCTGGAAAACAAGCACTTTTCTATGCAAACACCTAAACTCGAACATTGGCGAGTATGTCTTGAGATTGAGCTCCTTCTTCATTGATTGAAGCACAGAGCGGGATACGTCTATACCATGTTCTCTATGTAGAATCGATCGAACCTTAATCTCATACTAGTTTCTATTTTCAGCTCTCTTCATTAAGCACTATCTCATCTGTCTAACCGAGAGATAGCGTGCGGAATGTAGTGAGCCGAAACGACATTCTTACTGTACTACTTTAAAGATAACCTGTCGCTCCGATTGTGTCTTGTCCTTTAGATATGTCGTTTTCACTAGCTCAGTCACTTTCTTTGTTTCATCGCCGAACTTATAGCTCCTTTTAATCGATAATTGTTAGCATTGTAATCAATCAATGATACGGTGGTTCGACGGATATTTAATAAATGTTATTGCACCTGTATGCTCTTGTGACTCCAGACTTCCTCTTCGATTCTTGTTTGATAAACGTGATCACAGATTGATATGACACGGAATGATTGAGAGAGATCAGATGATGGTAGATCTCAGATGCATTCTTGTTCTGGAACAACTGGGCTCTACAGATCCCCTCCACTTGGGGACTGAAGACCATCTGAACATGAATAGTACGACAAGAATCACGACAAGAACCAGACAGAAAACAGAGAAAATCTGTAAGTGAGTGGTCGTTTTCCGACCCAAACATTTGTTAGCCTATCTACTTGCACAGTTTGTAGAGAATTCTTTTCTGATCATTTTTATATATGGGATGAGGCATATTTCTCGAGTCCAAGTGGTTTCCCATTCGATTATGTGACGCGAACTCGCGTTTTACGCATTGCTGTGTAGTGATGATACAATAATCATATTGTAATTGCATCAATGATGCAATCGTCATAACGATTGATGAGGAATTGGCATCCGACTCTCCTCATTTCGCCTACTCTCTTGTTTCTCTGATCGGCGAGAGTTCACGTGAATTGAGTAGAGTCGATGCCGTTTTCTCATCTTCATAAACCAAATTGCAGAGATCGGCATGGATGCTCTGATCAGCGGATTTATCACTGCTATTCAGATTCCACTCCACTTTGCATTCATCGTGGTCAGTGGTTATCGATTTTTTAAATCATTTTCCGTAGTCAGTCATTTATCGATATCTTGGCTACCGTACTTTATATACCACCATACGAGTTTACATTTTTTTAGATTAACTTTTTTGTTTAGCATTTTGGTGAGCTCTAGTATAAAAATTCAATTTCTACGAGTAAAAATACCCCGGAAACTCCAATAGTGAGATAAAATGGATATCTCACTTGCACGTGAGCGCGCACTGCATCTGCATGAAGACTGACTGCTCGGCGCACACATTGGGCGCGTTATCGATCCAGAAGGCGCACGAGATGCGCATGTCCCTGATCATTTTATAATAATTATTATTTGTGTTTACAAAAAAAATGTTATCTAGATTATCTAGTCACCAGTCACGCATGCATAATTTTTGTTCATCACTTAATTATTTGCGTAAAAAATAAGCAAAGTTTTTTTTAGAAAGAATAAACATAAATCTAGCAGTTCTCGCACTTACGAGATCATAAAACTCATGCTGAACTCACTTGCAATCAGCATCGAATGGTACCACGGGGTCCATGGACTTCATCTTGACAGGGGTGGGAAGGGGAGGAGGATTTACCTGAATGATGGGTTAGGTTTCACGATGCCATTATTTTGAAAATATTTTGAGGTGCCACAATTAGTGATCGTACAGTCCCGCAGAGTCTCCGCCCCAAGAAGTGGGGCACGGAGGGTCACCCGTGGTCACCCCGACTTTGAGGCGGCCTTAGACCCCTTTAAAATGCGAGTTCGACTTACTATTTTTGGCTATGGGCTTTACTCATGAGGGTCAATCGATCTGTAAAAGCAGACTCCCAAATTTCCAAGGGGATCATTGATCTACCGCGGCTCCCGCGATTCCCTTGTTTTTCCATTTACATACTCCCTTGTCTGCTGAGAGCGGCTTTGTTTTCATTTCACTCTCTCTATTTCTGCTCACGTTGCTCGGTTGGTTGGCCCATTTCTCTTGCCCATATCGATTCGTTTTCAGACCTACCGTACTCCAATCCCTTGTTACAGTATCCCCGAAGAGAGAAAACGTCCGCCAATGCATCCATGACAATCAATGGAGCAATAACCACGACAGAGAGGTACGGAGTTTGGTGTTTTATCCGTTGATCTACAGATGATCTACCGTATCCTTGGACTGGATCGACGGAAATAGGCCGGAACGATCAAATTTGCAAGTTGAAGGAGTATTTCGTGCAAAAGGTGAGTCAGAACTGTAATAATTGATTATTTTGTTAATTAAAATTAGAATGAAGCTTTTAAATGACAAAATCAAGTCCAAAATCATGTCTGTGCTCGGCTTGAACTGAAATACCGTAGTTTTATTCATGCCAGTTTGCGATTGGGTAATCCCTGGGCCTCCCTTTTTCGAATTCGTTTTCTCTCATATTTTTAGGGTTTCCCGTGGCATTTTCACTTCACTTTCTTTTCCATTTCACGCGACGATCACCCTAACACTGTCTGCTTCCAGTTTGGCATCTTCCCCTCGTCTCCCTCGTCTCCCCAGCCGGTCCTCCTTCTGGATTCGCCAAGCGGATTAGGTTCGTCCCTCTTCTTGGGGCGATATTAGGAGGTATACTAGGGGGGAAATGAACAGAGTGCTGCTTGTGAGGAATCTTCCCACAGGTTGGGTCCTCGTGGGCTCCTCTTTGTGTGCGCTGGCGACAACATGGACAAGGATTCATCAAAACAACAACAACAGAAGGTGAGCAGGTTCAACCGATAGTAACACTTGCCTAATTGTACACATGCTTGGTGTGATGGTCAATTATGGCTAGTCCGTTAGCCTTTTCACTTTACGAGAGTTGTCTAAGCAATGGTCATTTCGGAAGTAACCTTAGTCTCCCAAAAGATCTCTATGGCCGTGATAAGTTCCTCGCTAGTTGTGGGCTTAGCTTCCCACTCCATATAAACCTTCATCTCTCGCCATATACTCTATAGCATTGAGGTCAGGTGAGGAGGGAGCCCAATCGGCTACATTTAGTCCCCAAATATTGCGCATAGTGTTCAGTGTATGGCGCGAAGTGTGAGGTCTAGCGACATCCTGCATGTAGACAGCAGTCTGGTGTCCGTAGCTGTTGTCGATGTAGGGCAATAAGTGTCCCTCCATGATGTCGAGGTAGCTCTGGGCATTGAGACGCTCCATCTGATCGAGAAAGACAAGTGGTCCCCTGCCCAATCTCGAGATTGAACCCCAAACTGCAACCTGAATAATCTGAGTTACAATCAAACAGCATCTAATGCTCACTTTCTCAGGAAACGCCTTGGTCAGGAGGAGACGATCAGGATCATCGGAATCTTCAGTGGTTATTTGGATGCAATTACCCGATAGAGCGAGTGAACACTCATCAGAGAAGGTCTGATAAGTTTGCTATTGAACCATAGTGGACAATGCAAGATGATACCCAATAATCGAAAGTCTCCTCTGTGTCCATCCATCTTTCGACCATAGACAATCTCGTGACTGCATGAACTTGAGTCACATTTGGCACTGATCTGGAAAACAAGCACTTTTCTATGCAAACACCTAAACTCGAACATTGGCGAGTATGTCTTGAGATTGAGCTCCTTCTTCATTGATTGAAGCACAGAGCGGGATACGTCTATACCATGTTCTCTATGTAGAATCGATCGAACCTTAATCTCATACTAGTTTCTATTTTCAGCTCTCTTCATTAAGCACTATCTCATCTGTCTAACCGAGAGATAGCGTGCGGAATGTAGTGAGCCGAAACGACATTCTTACTGTACTACTTTAAAGATAACCTGTCGCTCCGATTGTGTCTTGTCCTTTAGATATGTCGTTTTCACTAGCTCAGTCACTTTCTTTGTTTCATCGCCGAACTTATAGCTCCTTTTAATCGATAATTGTTAGCATTGTAATCAATCAATGATACGGTGGTTCGACGGATATTTAATAAATGTTATTGCACCTGTATGCTCTTGTGACTCCAGACTTCCTCTTCGATTCTTGTTTGATAAACGTGATCACAGATTGATATGACACGGAATGATTGAGAGAGATCAGATGATGGTAGATCTCAGATGCATTCTTGTTCTGGAACAACTGGGCTCTACAGATCCCCTCCACTTGGGGACTGAAGACCATCTGAACATGAATAGTACGACAAGAATCACGACAAGAACCAGACAGAAAACAGAGAAAATCTGTAAGTGAGTGGTCGTTTTCCGACCCAAACATTTGTTAGCCTATCTACTTGCACAGTTTGTAGAGAATTCTTTTCTGATCATTTTTATATATGGGATGAGGCATATTTCTCGAGTCCAAGTGGTTTCCCATTCGATTATGTGACGCGAACTCGCGTTTTACGCATTGCTGTGTAGTGATGATACAATAATCATATTGTAATTGCATCAATGATGCAATCGTCATAACGATTGATGAGGAATTGGCATCCGACTCTCCTCATTTCGCCTACTCTCTTGTTTCTCTGATCGGCGAGAGTTCACGTGAATTGAGTAGAGTCGATGCCGTTTTCTCATCTTCATAAACCAAATTGCAGAGATCGGCATGGATGCTCTGATCAGCGGATTTATCACTGCTATTCAGATTCCACTCCACTTTGCATTCATCGTGGTCAGTGGTTATCGATTTTTTAAATCATTTTCCGTAGTCAGTCATTTATCGATATCTTGGCTACCGTACTTTATATACCACCATACGAGTTTACATTTTTTTAGATTAACTTTTTTGTTTAGCATTTTGGTGAGCTCTAGTATAAAAATTCAATTTCTACGAGTAAAAATACCCCGGAAACTCCAATAGTGAGATAAAATGGATATCTCACTTGCACGTGAGCGCGCACTGCATCTGCATGAAGACTGACTGCTCGGCGCACACATTGGGCGCGTTATCGATCCAGAAGGCGCACGAGATGCGCATGTCCCTGATCATTTTATAATAATTATTATTTGTGTTTACAAAAAAAATATTATCTTGATTATCTAGTCACCAGTCACGCATGCATAATTTTTGTTCATCACTTAATTATTTGCGTAAAAAATAAGCAAAGTTTTTTTTAGAAAGAATAAACATAAATCTAGCAGTTCTCGCACTTCCCAGATCATAAAACTCATGCTGAACTCACTTGCAATCAGCATCGAATGGTACCACGGGGTCCATGGACTTCATCTTGACAGGGGTGGGAAGGGGAGGAGGAGGTACCTGAATGATGGGTTAGGTTTCACGATGATATTATTTTGAAAATATTTTGAGGTGCCACAATTAGTGATCGTACTTGGGTTCAATAATAATCATTTTCTTTGTTGGTAAGGGCAGCACACAATTGTAACGATACAATTCCACGAAACACTACGAGGCTCTGCACTACAACGTTAATCTCGATCAGCCAACTCGAGACTACACTCTAGTCACGACACCTCGTTCGGCCTCCGCTCCACGTGCAGAGTCGACACTCGGTTGTGCGTTCGGTATGAAGCGATGTAAGCAAGCGTCGACCGCAACTCGGGATGGCTCTGAACAGGAATGGTTACGGTAGAACGAAGATCAAAGATCAAAGATCAAGCGGTAGCCAGGCAAAGTCCAAACAACGAAGCAGCGCACACGCAACACAATCTCAAGCTGGTGGCAAGCAGGGATACTAGTCAAGCAATTGTATTTGCTGGAGTATAAATTTTCTGCAGCCCAAAGTAGAGGCTCCACTCATTCTAGCAATGAGAGAAATAGGGATGTGAAAGGGTACGGTTGATCATTCTAGCAATGAGAGAAATAGGGATGTGAAAGGGTACCGTAGATCACTCTAGCTTGGAGAGAACGTGGGAAGTGAAAGGGTACCGTAGATCACTCTAGCTTGGAGAGAACATGGGATGTGAAAGGGTACGGTTGATCATTCTAGCAATGAGAGAAATAGGGATGTGAAAGGGTAAGGTAGATCATTCTAGCAATGAGAGAAAGAGGGAAGTGAAAGGGTAAGGTAGATCACTCTAGCAAGGAGAGAAAGAGGGATGTGAAAGGGTACGGTTGATCATTCTAGCAATGAGAGAAATAGGGATGTGAAAGGGTACCGTAGATCACTCTAGCTTGGAGAGAACGTGGGAAGTGAAAGGGTACCGTAGATCACTCTAGCTTGGAGAGAACATGGGATGTGAAAGGGTACGGTTGATCATTCTAGCAATGAGAGAAATAGGGATGTGAAAGGGTACGGTTGATCATTCTAGCAATGAGAGAAAGAGGGATGTGAAAGGGTACGGTTGATCATTCTAGCAATGAGAGAAATAGGGATGTGAAAGGGTACGGTTGATCATTCTAGCAATGAGAGAAATAGGGATGTGAAAGGGTACGGTTGATCATTCTAGCAATGAGAGAAATAGGGATGTGAAAGGGTAAGGTAGATCACTCTAGCAAGGAGAGAAAGAGGGATGTGAAAGGGTACCGTAGATCACTCTAGCTTGGAGAGAACATGGGATGTGAAAGGGTAAGGTAGATCACTCTAGCAATGAGAGAAATAGGGATGTGAAAGGGTAAGGTAGATCACTCTAGCAAGGAGAGAAAGAGGGATGTGAAAGGGTACGGTTGATCATTCTAGCAATGAGAGAAATAGGGATGTGAAAGGGTACGGTTGATCATTCTAGCAATGAGAGAAAGAGGGATGTGAAAGGGTACGGTTGATCATTCTAGCAATGAGAGAAATAGGGATGTGAAAGGGTAAGGTAGATCACTCTAGCAAGGAGAGAAAGAGGGATGTGAAAGGGTACCGTAGATCACTCTAGCTTGGAGAGAACGTGGGATGTGAAAGGGTAAGGTAGATCATTCTAGCAATGAGAGAAATAGGGATGTGAAAGGGTACGGTTGATCATTCTAGCAATGAGAGAAAGAGGGATGTGAAAGGGTACGGTTGATCATTCTAGCAATGAGAGAAATAGGGATGTGAAAGGGTAAGGTAGATCAATCTAGCAAGGAGAGAAAGAGGGATGTGAAAGGGTACCGTAGATCACTCTAGCTTGGAGAGAACGTGGGAAGTGAAAGGGTACCGTAGATCACTCTAGCTTGGAGAGAACATGGGATGTGAAAGGGTACGGTTGATCATTCTAGTAATGAGAGAAAGAGGGAAGTGAAAGGGTAAGGTAGATCACTCTAGCAAGGAGAGAAAGAGGGATGTGAAAGGGTACCGTAGATCACTCTAGCTTGGAGAGAACGTGGGATGTGAAAGGGTACGGTTGATCATTCTAGTAATGAGAGAAATAGGGATGTGAAAGGGTAAGGTAGATCACTCTAGCAAGGAGAGAAAGAGGGATGTGAAAGGGTACCGTAGATCACTCTAGCTTGGAGAGAACATGGGATGTGAAAGGGTAAGGTAGATCACTCTAGCAATGAGAGAAATAGGGATGTGAAAGGGTAAGGTAGATCACTCTAGCAAGGAGAGAAAGAGGGATGTGAAAGGGTACGGTTGATCATTCTAGCAATGAGAGAAATAGGGATGTGAAAGGGTACGGTTGATCATTCTAGCAATGAGAGAAAGAGGGATGTGAAAGGGTACGGTTGATCATTCTAGCAATGAGAGAAATAGGGATGTGAAAGGGTAAGGTAGATCACTCTAGCAAGGAGAGAAAGAGGGATGTGAAAGGGTACCGTAGATCACTCTAGCTTGGAGAGAACGTGGGATGTGAAAGGGTAAGGTAGATCATTCTAGCAATGAGAGAAATAGGGATGTGAAAGGGTAAGGTAGATCACTCTAGCAAGGAGAGAAAGAGGGATGTGAAAGGGTACGGTTGATCATTCTAGCAATGAGAGAAATAGGGATGTGAAAGGGTACGGTTGATCATTCTAGCAATGAGAGAAAGAGGGATGTGAAAGGGTACGGTTGATCATTCTAGCAATGAGAGAAATAGGGATGTGAAAGGGTACGGTTGATCATTCTAGCAATGAGAGAAAGAGGGATGTGAAAGGGTACGGTTGATCATTCTAGCAATGAGAGAAATAGGGATGTGAAAGGGTAAGGTAGATCACTCTAGCAAGGAGAGAAAGAGGGATGTGAAAGGGTACCGTAGATCACTCTAGCTTGGAGAGAACATGGGATGTGAAAGGGTACGGTTGATCATTCTAGTAATGAGAGAAAGAGGGAAGTGAAAGGGTAAGGTAGATCACTCTAGCAAGGAGAGAAAGAGGGATGTGAAAGGGTACCGTAGATCACTCTAGCTTGGAGAGAACGTGGGATGTGAAAGGGTACGGTTGATCATTCTAGTAATGAGAGAAATAGGGATGTGAAAGGGTAAGGTAGATCACTCTAGCAAGGAGAGAAAGAGGGATGTGAAAGGGTACCGTAGATCACTCTAGCTTGGAGAGAACGTGGGATGTGAAAGGGTAAGGTAGATCATTCTAGCAATGAGAGAAATAGGGATGTGAAAGGGTAAGGTAGATCACTCTAGCAAGGAGAGAAAGAGGGATGTGAAAGGGTACCGTAGATCACTCTAGCTTGGAGAGAACGTGGGATGTGAAAGGGTACGGTTGATCATTCTAGTAATGAGAGAAATAGGGATGTGAAAGGGTAAGGTAGATCATTCTAGCAATGAGAGAAAGAGGGAAGTGAAAGGGTAAGGTAGATAACTCTAGCAAGGAGAGAAAGAGGGATGTGAAAGGGTACGGTTGATCATTCTAGCAATGAGAGAAATAGGGATGTGAAAGGGTAAGGTAGATCATTCTAGCAATGAGAGAAATAGGGATGTGAAAGGGTAAGGTAGATCACTCTAGCAAGGAGAGAAATAGGGATGTGAAAGGGTACGGTTGATCATTCTAGCAATGAGAGAAATAGGGATGTGAAAGGGTAAGGTAGATCATTCTAGCAATGAGAGAAAGAGGGAAGTGAAAGGGTAAGGTAGATAACTCTAGCAAGGAGAGAAAGAGGGATGTGAAAGGGTACGGTTGATCATTCTAGCAATGAGAGAAATAGGGATGTGAAAGGGTAAGGTAGATCACTCTAGCAAGGAGAGAAAGAGGGATGTGAAAGGGTACCGTAGATCACTCTAGCTTGGAGAGAACGTGGGAAGTGAAAGGGTACCGTAGATCACTCTAGCTTGGAGAGAACATGGGATGTGAAAGGGTACGGTTGATCATTCTAGTAATGAGAGAAAGAGGGAAGTGAAAGGGTAAGGTAGATAACTCTAGCAAGGAGAGAAAGAGGGATGTGAAAGGGTACGGTTGATCATTCTAGCAATGAGAGAAATAGGGATGTGAAAGGGTAAGGTAGATCATTCTAGCAATGAGAGAAATAGGGATGTGAAAGGGTAAGGTAGATCACTCTAGCAAGGAGAGAAAGAGGGATGTGAAAGGGTACCGTAGATCACTCTAGCTTGGAGAGAACGTGGGAAGTGAAAGGGTACCGTAGATCACTCTAGCTTGGAGAGAACATGGGATGTGAAAGGGTACGGTTGATCATTCTAGCAATGAGAGAAATAGGGATGTGAAAGGGTAAGGTAGATCATTCTAGCAATGAGAGAAAGAGGGAAGTGAAAGGGTAAGGTAGATCACTCTAGCAAGGAGAGAAAGAGGGATGTGAAAGGGTACGGTTGATCATTCTAGCAATGAGAGAAATAGGGATGTGAAAGGGTAAGGTAGATCATTCTAGCAATGAGAGAAATAGGGATGTGAAAGGGTAAGGTAGATCACTCTAGCAAGGAGAGAAAGAGGGATGTGAAAGGGTACCGTAGATCACTCTAGCTTGGAGAGAACGTGGGAAGTGAAAGGGTACCGTAGATCACTCTAGCTTGGAGAGAACATGGGATGTGAAAGGGTACGGTTGATCATTCTAGTAATGAGAGAAAGAGGGAAGTGAAAGGGTAAGGTAGATAACTCTAGCAAGGAGAGAAAGAGGGATGTGAAAGGGTACGGTTGATCATTCTAGCAATGAGAGAAATAGGGATGTGAAAGGGTAAGGTAGATCATTCTAGCAATGAGAGAAATAGGGATGTGAAAGGGTAAGGTAGATCACTCTAGCAAGGAGAGAAAGAGGGATGTGAAAGGGTACCGTAGATCACTCTAGCTTGGAGAGAACGTGGGAAGTGAAAGGGTACCGTAGATCACTCTAGCTTGGAGAGAACATGGGATGTGAAAGGGTACGGTTGATCATTCTAGCAATGAGAGAAATAGGGATGTGAAAGGGTAAGGTAGATCATTCTAGCAATGAGAGAAAGAGGGAAGTGAAAGGGTAAGGTAGATCACTCTAGCAAGGAGAGAAAGAGGGATGTGAAAGGGTACGGTTGATCATTCTAGCAATGAGAGAAATAGGGATGTGAAAGGGTACGGTTGATCATTCTAGCAATGAGAGAAATAGGGATGTGAAAGGGTACCGTAGATCACTCTAGCTTGGAGAGAACGTGGGAAGTGAAAGGGTACCGTAGATCACTCTAGCTTGGAGAGAACATGGGATGTGAAAGGGTACGGTTGATCATTCTAGCAATGAGAGAAATAGGGATGTGAAAGGGTACGGTTGATCATTCTAGCAATGAGAGAAAGAGGGATGTGAAAGGGTACGGTTGATCATTCTAGCAATGAGAGAAATAGGGATGTGAAAGGGTACGGTTGATCATTCTAGCAATGAGAGAAATAGGGATGTGAAAGGGTACGGTTGATCATTCTAGCAATGAGAGAAATAGGGATGTGAAAGGGTAAGGTAGATCACTCTAGCAAGGAGAGAAAGAGGGATGTGAAAGGGTACCGTAGATCACTCTAGCTTGGAGAGAACATGGGATGTGAAAGGGTAAGGTAGATCACTCTAGCAATGAGAGAAATAGGGATGTGAAAGGGTAAGGTAGATCACTCTAGCAAGGAGAGAAAGAGGGATGTGAAAGGGTACCGTAGATCACTCTAGCTTGGAGAGAACGTGGGAAGTGAAAGGGTACCGTAGATCACTCTAGCTTGGAGAGAACGTGGGATGTGAAAGGGTACGGTTGATCATTCTAGTAATGAGAGAAATAGGGATGTGAAAGGGTAAGGTAGATCATTCTAGCAATGAGAGGAAGAGGGAAGTGAAAGGGTAAGGTAGATAACTCTAGCAAGGAGAGAAAGAGGGATGTGAAAGGGTACGGTTGATCATTCTAGCAATGAGAGAAATAGGGATGTGAAAGGGTACGGTTGATCATTCTAGCAATGAGAGAAATAGGGATGTGAAAGGGTACGGTTGATCATTCTAGCAATGAGAGAAATAGGGATGTGAAAGGGTAAGGTAGATCATTCTAGCAATGAGAGAAATAGTGATGTGAAAGGGTAAGGTAGATCACTCTAGCAAGGAGAGAAAGAGGGATGTGAAAGGGTACCGTAGATCACTCTAGCTTGGAGAGAACGTGGGATGTGAAAGGGTACGGTTGATCATTCTAGTAATGAGAGAAATAGGGATGTGAAAGGGTAAGGTAGATCATTCTAGCAATGAGAGAAAGAGGGAAGTGAAAGGGTAAGGTAGATAACTCTAGCAAGGAGAGAAAGAGGGATGTGAAAGGGTACGGTTGATCATTCTAGCAATGAGAGAAATAGGGATGTGAAAGGGTAAGGTAGATCATTCTAGCAATGAGAGAAATAGGGATGTGAAAGGGTAAGGTAGATCACTCTAGCAAGGAGAGAAAGAGGGATGTGAAAGGGTACCGTAGATCACTCTAGCTTGGAGAGAAAGAGGGATGTGAAAGGGTACCGTAGATCACTCTAGCTTGGAGAGAACGTGGGATGTGAAAGGGTACGGTTGATCATTCTAGTAATGAGAGAAATAGGGATGTGAAAGGGTAAGGTAGATCATTCTAGCAATGAGAGAAAGAGGGAAGTGAAAGGGTAAGGTAGATAACTCTAGCAAGGAGAGAAAGAGGGATGTGAAAGGGTACGGTTGATCATTCTAGCAATGAGAGAAATAGGGATGTGAAAGGGTAAGGTAGATCATTCTAGCAATGAGAGAAATAGGGATGTGAAAGGGTAAGGTAGATCACTCTAGCAAGGAGAGAAAGAGGGATGTGAAAGGGTACCGTAGATCACTCTAGCTTGGAGAGAACGTGGGAAGTGAAAGGGTACCGTAGATCACTCTAGCTTGGAGAGAACATGGGATGTGAAAGGGTACGGTTGATCATTCTAGTAATGAGAGAAAGAGGGAAGTGAAAGGGTAAGGTAGATAACTCTAGCAAGGAGAGAAAGAGGGATGTGAAAGGGTACGGTTGATCATTCTAGCAATGAGAGAAATAGGGATGTGAAAGGGTAAGGTAGATCATTCTAGCAATGAGAGAAATAGGGATGTGAAAGGGTAAGGTAGATCACTCTAGCAAGGAGAGAAAGAGGGATGTGAAAGGGTACCGTAGATCACTCTAGCTTGGAGAGAACATGGGATGTGAAAGGGTACGGTTGATCATTCTAGCAATGAGAGAAATAGGGATGTGAAAGGGTAAGGTAGATCATTCTAGCAATGAGAGAAAGAGGGAAGTGAAAGGGTAAGGTAGATCACTCTAGCAAGGAGAGAAAGAGGGATGTGAAAGGGTACGGTTGATCATTCTAGCAATGAGAGAAATAGGGATGTGAAAGGGTACGGTTGATCATTCTAGCAATGAGAGAAATAGGGATGTGAAAGGGTACCGTAGATCACTCTAGCTTGGAGAGAACGTGGGAAGTGAAAGGGTACCGTAGATCACTCTAGCTTGGAGAGAACATGGGATGTGAAAGGGTACGGTTGATCATTCTAGCAATGAGAGAAATAGGGATGTGAAAGGGTACGGTTGATCATTCTAGCAATGAGAGAAAGAGGGATGTGAAAGGGTACGGTTGATCATTCTAGCAATGAGAGAAATAGGGATGTGAAAGGGTACGGTTGATCATTCTAGCAATGAGAGAAATAGGGATGTGAAAGGGTACGGTTGATCATTCTAGCAATGAGAGAAAGAGGGATGTGAAAGGGTACGGTTGATCATTCTAGCAATGAGAGAAATAGGGATGTGAAAGGGTACGGTTGATCATTCTAGCAATGAGAGAAATAGGGATGTGAAAGGGTACGGTTGATCATTCTAGCAATGAGAGAAATAGGGATGTGAAAGGGTAAGGTAGATCACTCTAGCAAGGAGAGAAAGAGGGATGTGAAAGGGTACCGTAGATCACTCTAGCTTGGAGAGAACATGGGATGTGAAAGGGTAAGGTAGATCACTCTAGCAATGAGAGAAATAGGGATGTGAAAGGATAAGGTCGATCACTCTAGCAAGGAGAGAAAGAGGGATGTGAAAGGGTACCGTAGATCACTCTAGCTTGGAGAGAACGTGGGAAGTGAAAGGGTACCGTAGATCACTCTAGCTTGGAGAGAACGTGGGATGTGAAAGGGTACGGTTGATCATTCTAGTAATGAGAGAAATAGGGATGTGAAAGGATAAGGTAGATCACTCTAGCAAGGAGAGAAAGAGGGATGTGAAAGGGTACCGTAGATCACTCTAGCTTGGAGAGAACGTGGGAAGTGAAAGGGTACCGTAGATCACTCTAGCTTGGAGAGAACGTGGGAAGTGAAAGGGTACCGTAGATCACTCTAGCTTGGAGAGAACGTGGGATGTGAAAGGGTACGGTTGATCATTCTAGTAATGAGAGAAATAGGGATGTGAAAGGGTAAGGTAGATCATTCTAGCAATGAGAGGAAGAGGGAAGTGAAAGGGTAAGGTAGATAACTCTAGCAAGGAGAGAAAGAGGGATGTGAAAGGGTACGGTTGATCATTCTAGCAATGAGAGAAAGAGGGATGTGAAAGGGTACGGTTGATCATTCTAGCAATGAGAGAAATAGGGATGTGAAAGGGTACGGTTGATCATTCTAGCAATGAGAGAAATAGGGATGTGAAAGGGTACGGTTGATCATTCTAGCAATGAGAGAAAGAGGGATGTGAAAGGGTACGGTTGATCATTCTAGCAATGAGAGAAATAGGGATGTGAAAGGGTACGGTTGATCATTCTAGCAATGAGAGAAATAGGGATGTGAAAGGGTACGGTTGATCATTCTAGCAATGAGAGAAATAGGGATGTGAAAGGGTAAGGTAGATCACTCTAGCAAGGAGAGAAAGAGGGATGTGAAAGGGTACCGTAGATCACTCTAGCTTGGAGAGAACATGGGATGTGAAAGGGTAAGGTAGATCACTCTAGCAATGAGAGAAATAGGGATGTGAAAGGATAAGGTAGATCACTCTAGCAAGGAGAGAAAGAGGGATGTGAAAGGGTACCGTAGATCACTCTAGCTTGGAGAGAACGTGGGAAGTGAAAGGTACCGTAGATCACTCTAGCTTGGAGAGAACGTGGGATGTGAAAGGGTACGGTTGATCATTCTAGTAATGAGAGAAATAGGGATGTGAAAGGGTAAGGTAGATCATTCTAGCAATGAGAGGAAGAGGGAAGTGAAAGGGTAAGGTAGATAACTCTAGCAAGGAGAGAAAGAGGGATGTGAAAGGGTACGGTTGATCATTCTAGCAATGAGAGAAATAGGGATGTGAAAGGGTAAGGTAGATCACTCTAGCAAGGAGAGAAAGAGGGATGTGAAAGGGTACCGTAGATCACTCTAGCTTGGAGAGAACGTGGGAAGTGAAAGGGTACCGTAGATCACTCTAGCTTGGAGAGAACGTGGGATGTGAAAGGGTACGGTTGATCATTCTAGTAATGAGAGAAATAGGGATGTGAAAGGGTAAGGTAGATCATTCTAGCAATGAGAGGAAGAGGGAAGTGAAAGGGTAAGGTAGATAACTCTAGCAAGGAGAGAAAGAGGGATGTGAAAGGGTACGGTTGATCATTCTAGCAATGAGAGAAATAGGGATGTGAAAGGGTACGGTTCATCATTCTAGCAATGAGAGAAATAGGGATGTGAAAGGGTAAGGTAGATCATTCTAGCAATGAGAGAAATAGGGATGTGAAAGGGTAAGGTAGATCACTCTAGCAAGGAGAGAAAGAGGGATGTGAAAGGGTACCGTAGATCACTCTAGCTTGGAGAGAACGTGGGATGTGAAAGGGTACGGTTGATCATTCTAGTAATGAGAGAAATAGGGATGTGAAAGGGTAAGGTAGATCATTCTAGCAATGAGAGAAAGAGGGAAGTGAAAGGGTAAGGTAGATAACTCTAGCAAGGAGAGAAAGAGGGATGTGAAAGGGTACGGTTGATCATTCTAGCAATGAGAGAAATAGGGATGTGAAAGGGTAAGGTAGATCATTCTAGCAATGAGAGAAATAGGGATGTGAAAGGGTAAGGTAGATCACTCTAGCAAGGAGAGAAAGAGGGATGTGAAAGGGTACCGTAGATCACTCTAGCTTGGAGAGAAAGAGGGATGTGAAAGGGTACCGTAGATCACTCTAGCTTGGAGAGAACGTGGGATGTGAAAGGGTACGGTTGATCATTCTAGTAATGAGAGAAATAGGGATGTGAAAGGGTAAGGTAGATCATTCTAGCAATGAGAGAAAGAGGGAAGTGAAAGGGTAAGGTAGATAACTCTAGCAAGGAGAGAAAGAGGGATGTGAAAGGGTACGGTTGATCATTCTAGCAATGAGAGAAATAGGGATGTGAAAGGGTAAGGTAGATCATTCTAGCAATGAGAGAAATAGGGATGTGAAAGGGTAAGGTAGATCACTCTAGCAAGGAGAGAAAGAGGGATGTGAAAGGGTACCGTAGATCACTCTAGCTTGGAGAGAACGTGGGAAGTGAAAGGGTACCGTAGATCACTCTAGCTTGGAGAGAACATGGGATGTGAAAGGGTACGGTTGATCATTCTAGTAATGAGAGAAAGAGGGAAGTGAAAGGGTAAGGTAGATAACTCTAGCAAGGAGAGAAAGAGGGATGTGAAAGGGTACGGTTGATCATTCTAGCAATGAGAGAAATAGGGATGTGAAAGGGTAAGGTAGATCATTCTAGCAATGAGAGAAATAGGGATGTGAAAGGGTAAGGTAGATCACTCTAGCAAGGAGAGAAAGAGGGATGTGAAAGGGTACCGTAGATCACTCTAGCTTGGAGAGAACGTGGGAAGTGAAAGGGTACCGTAGATCACTCTAGCTTGGAGAGAACATGGGATGTGAAAGGGTACGGTTGATCATTCTAGCAATGAGAGAAATAGGGATGTGAAAGGGTAAGGTAGATCATTCTAGCAATGAGAGAAAGAGGGAAGTGAAAGGGTAAGGTAGATCACTCTAGCAAGGAGAGAAAGAGGGATGTGAAAGGGTACGGTTGATCATTCTAGCAATGAGAGAAATAGGGATGTGAAAGGGTACGGTTGATCATTCTAGCAATGAGAGAAATAGGGATGTGAAAGGGTACCGTAGATCACTCTAGCTTGGAGAGAACGTGGGAAGTGAAAGGGTACCGTAGATCACTCTAGCTTGGAGAGAACATGGGATGTGAAAGGGTACGGTTGATCATTCTAGCAATGAGAGAAATAGGGATGTGAAAGGGTACGGTTGATCATTCTAGCAATGAGAGAAAGAGGGATGTGAAAGGGTACGGTTGATCATTCTAGCAATGAGAGAAATAGGGATGTGAAAGGGTACGGTTGATCATTCTAGCAATGAGAGAAATAGGGATGTGAAAGGGTACGGTTGATCATTCTAGCAATGAGAGAAATAGGGATGTGAAAGGGTAAGGTAGATCACTCTAGCAAGGAGAGAAAGAGGGATGTGAAAGGGTACCGTAGATCACTCTAGCTTGGAGAGAACATGGGATGTGAAAGGGTAAGGTAGATCACTCTAGCAATGAGAGAAATAGGGATGTGAAAGGATAAGGTAGATCACTCTAGCAAGGAGAGAAAGAGGGATGTGAAAGGGTACCGTAGATCACTCTAGCTTGGAGAGAACGTGGGAAGTGAAAGGGTACCGTAGATCACTCTAGCTTGGAGAGAACGTGGGATGTGAAAGGGTACGGTTGATCATTCTAGTAATGAGAGAAATAGGGATGTGAAAGGGTAAGGTAGATCATTCTAGCAATGAGAGGAAGAGGGAAGTGAAAGGGTAAGGTAGATAACTCTAGCAAGGAGAGAAAGAGGGATGTGAAAGGGTACGGTTGATCATTCTAGCAATGAGAGAAATAGGGATGTGAAAGGGTAAGGTAGATCACTCTAGCAAGGAGAGAAAGAGGGATGTGAAAGGGTACCGTAGATCACTCTAGCTTGGAGAGAACGTGGGAAGTGAAAGGGTACCGTAGATCACTCTAGCTTGGAGAGAACGTGGGATGTGAAAGGGTACGGTTGATCATTCTAGTAATGAGAGAAATAGGGATGTGAAAGGGTAAGGTAGATCATTCTAGCAATGAGAGGAAGAGGGAAGTGAAAGGGTAAGGTAGATAACTCTAGCAAGGAGAGAAAAGGGATGTGAAAGGGTACGGTTGATCATTCTAGCAATGAGAGAAATAGGGATGTGAAAGGGTACGGTTGATCATTCTAGCAATGAGAGAAATAGGGATGTGAAAGGGTACGGTTGATCATTCTAGCAATGAGAGAAATAGGGATGTGAAAGGGTAAGGTAGATCATTCTAGCAATGAGAGAAATAGGGATGTGAAAGGGTAAGGTAGATCACTCTAGCAAGGAGAGAAAGAGGGATGTGAAAGGGTACCGTAGATCACTCTAGCTTGGAGAGAACGTGGGATGTGAAAGGGTACGGTTGATCCTTCTAGTAATGAGAGAAATAGGGATGTGAAAGGGTAAGGTAGATCATTCTAGCAATGAGAGAAAGAGGGAAGTGAAAGGGTAAGGTAGATAACTCTAGCAAGGAGAGAAAGAGGGATGTGAAAGGGTACGGTTGATCATTCTAGCAATGAGAGAAATAGGGATGTGAAAGGGTAAGGTAGATCATTCTAGCAATGAGAGAAATAGGGATGTGAAAGGGTAAGGTAGATCACTCTAGCAAGGAGAGAAAGAGGGATGTGAAAGGGTACCGTAGATCACTCTAGCTTGGAGAGAACGTGGGAAGTGAAAGGGTACCGTAGATCACTCTAGCTTGGAGAGAACATGGGATGTGAAAGGGTACGGTTGATCATTCTAGTAATGAGAGAAAGAGGGAAGTGAAAGGGTAAGGTAGATAACTCTAGCAAGGAGAGAAAGAGGGATGTGAAAGGGTACGGTTGATCACTCTAGCAAGGAGAGAAAGAGGGATGTGAAAGGGTACGGTTGATCATTCTAGCAATGAGAGAAATAGGGATGTGAAAGGGTAAGGTAGATCATTCTAGCAATGAGAGAAATAGGGATGTGAAAGGGTAAGGTAGATCACTCTAGCAAGGAGAGAAAGAGGGATGTGAAAGGGTACCGTAGATCACTCTAGCTTGGAGAGAACGTGGGATGTGAAAGGGTACGGTTGATCATTCTAGTAATGAGAGAAATAGGGATGTGAAAGGGTAAGGTAGATCATTCTAGCAATGAGAGAAAGAGGGAAGTGAAAGGGTAAGGTAGATAACTCTAGCAAGGAGAGAAAGAGGGATGTGAAAGGGTACGGTTGATCATTCTAGCAATGAGAGAAATAGGGATGTGAAAGGGTAAGGTAGATCATTCTAGCAATGAGAGAAATAGGGATGTGAAAGGGTAAGGTAGATCACTCTAGCAAGGAGAGAAAGAGGGATGTGAAAGGGTACCGTAGATCACTCTAGCTTGGAGAGAACGTGGGAAGTGAAAGGGTACCGTAGATCACTCTAGCTTGGAGAGAACATGGGATGTGAAAGGGTACGGTTGATCATTCTAGCAATGAGAGAAATAGGGATGTGAAAGGGTAAGGTAGATCATTCTAGCAATGAGAGAAATAGGGATGTGAAAGGGTAAGGTAGATCACTCTAGCAAGGAGAGAAAGAGGGATGTGAAAGGGTACCGTAGATCACTCTAGCTTGGAGAGAACGTGGGAAGTGAAAGGGTACCGTAGATCACTCTAGCTTGGAGAGAACATGGGATGTGAAAGGGTACGGTTGATCATTCTAGTAATGAGAGAAAGAGGGAAGTGAAAGGGTAAGGTAGATAACTCTAGCAAGGAGAGAAAGAGGGATGTGAAAGGGTACGGTTGATCACTCTAGGAAGGAGAGAAAGAGGGATGTGAAAGGGTACGGTTGATCATTCTAGCAATGAGAGAAATAGGGATGTGAAAGGGTAAGGTAGATCATTCTAGCAATGAGAGAAATAGGGATGTGAAAGGGTAAGGTAGATCACTCTAGCAAGGAGAGAAAGAGGGATGTGAAAGGGTACCGTAGATCACTCTAGCTTGGAGAGAACGTGGGATGTGAAAGGGTACGGTTGATCATTCTAGTAATGAGAGAAATAGGGATGTGAAAGGGTAAGGTAGATCATTCTAGCAATGAGAGAAAGAGGGAAGTGAAAGGGTAAGGTAGATAACTCTAGCAAGGAGAGAAAGAGGGATGTGAAAGGGTACGGTTGATCATTCTAGCAATGAGAGAAATAGGGATGTGAAAGGGTAAGGTAGATCACTCTAGCAAGGAGAGAAAGAGGGATGTGAAAGGGTACCGTAGATCACTCTAGCTTGGAGAGAACGTGGGAAGTGAAAGGGTACCGTAGATCACTCTAGCTTGGAGAGAACATGGGATGTGAAAGGGTACGGTTGATCATTCTAGTAATGAGAGAAAGAGGGAAGTGAAAGGGTAAGGTAGATAACTCTAGCAAGGAGAGAAAGAGGGATGTGAAAGGGTACGGTTGATCACTCTAGCAAGGAGAGAAAGAGGGATGTGAAAGGGTACGGTTGATCATTCTAGCAATGAGAGAAAGAGGGATGTGAAAGGGTACGGTTGATCATTCTAGCAATGAGAGAAATAGGGATGTGAAAGGGTAAGGTAGATCATTCTAGCAAGGAGAGAAAGAGGGATGTGAAAGGGTACGGTTGATCATTCTAGCAATGAGAGAAATAGGGATGTGAAAGGGTACGGTTGATCATTCTAGCAATGAGAGAAATAGGGATGTGAAAGGGTACCGTAGATCACTCTAGCTTGGAGAGAACGTGGGAAGTGAAAGGGTACCGTAGATCACTCTAGCTTGGAGAGAACATGGGATGTGAAAGGGTACGGTTGATCATTCTAGCAATGAGAGAAATAGGGATGTGAAAGGGTAAGGTAGATCATTCTAGCAATGAGAGAAATAGGGATGTGAAAGGGTAAGGTAGATCACTCTAGCAAGGAGAGAAAGAGGGATGTGAAAGGGTACCGTAGATCACTCTAGCTTGGAGAGAACGTGGGAAGTGAAAGGGTACCGTAGATCACTCTAGCTTGGAGAGAACATGGGATGTGAAAGGGTACGGTTGATCATTCTAGCAATGAGAGAAATAGGGATGTGAAAGGGTAAGGTAGATCATTCTAGCAATGAGAGAAAGAGGGAAGTGAAAGGGTAAGGTAGATCACTCTAGCAAGGAGAGAAAGAGGGATGTGAAAGGGTACGGTTGATCATTCTAGCAATGAGAGAAATAGGGATGTGAAAGGGTACGGTTGATCATTCTAGCAATGAGAGAAAGAGGGATGTGAAAGGGTACGGTTGATCATTCTAGCAATGAGAGAAAGAGGGATGTGAAAGGGTACGGTTGATCATTCTAGCAATGAGAGAAATAGGGATGTGAAAGGGTAAGGTAGATCATTCTAGCAATGAGAGAAATAGGGATGTGAAAGGGTAAGGTAGATCATTCTAGCAATGAGAGAAATAGGGATGTGAAAGGGTAAGGTAGATCACTCTAGCAAGGAGAGAAAGAGGGATGTGAAAGGGTACCGTAGATCACTCTAGCTTGGAGAGAACGTGGGAAGTGAAAGGGTACCGTAGATCACTCTAGCTTGGAGAGAACATGGGATGTGAAAGGGTACGGTTGATCATTCTAGCAATGAGAGAAATAGGGATGTGAAAGGGTAAGGTAGATCATTCTAGCAATGAGAGAAAGAGGGAAGTGAAAGGGTAAGGTAGATCACTCTAGCAAGGAGAGAAAGAGGGATGTGAAAGGGTACGGTTGATCATTCTAGCAATGAGAGAAATAGGGATGTGAAAGGGTACGGTTGATCATTCTAGCAATGAGAGAAAGAGGGATGTGAAAGGGTACGGTTGATCATTCTAGCAATGAGAGAAAGAGGGATGTGAAAGGGTACGGTTGATCATTCTAGCAATGAGAGAAATAGGGATGTGAAAGGGTAAGGTAGATCATTCTAGCAATGAGAGAAATAGGGATGTGAAAGGGTAAGGTAGATCACTCTAGCAAGGAGAGAAAGAGGGATGTGAAAGGGTACCGTAGATCACTCTAGCTTGGAGAGAACGTGGGAAGTGAAAGGGTACCGTAGATCACTCTAGCTTGGAGAGAACATGGGATGTGAAAGGGTACGGTTGATCATTCTAGTAATGAGAGAAAGAGGGAAGTGAAAGGGTAAGGTAGATAACTCTAGCAAGGAGAGAAAGAGGGATGTGAAAGGGTACGGTTGATCACTCTAGCAAGGAGAGAAAGAGGGATGTGAAAGGGTACGGTTGATCATTCTAGCAATGAGAGAAAGAGGGATGTGAAAGGGTACGGTTGATCATTCTAGCAATGAGAGAAATAGGGATGTGAAAGGGTAAGGTAGATCATTCTAGCAAGGAGAGAAAGAGGGATGTGAAAGGGTACGGTTGATCATTCTAGCAATGAGAGAAATAGGGATGTGAAAGGGTACGGTTGATCATTCTAGCAATGAGAGAAATAGGGATGTGAAAGGGTACCGTAGATCACTCTAGCTTGGAGAGAACGTGGGAAGTGAAAGGGTACCGTAGATCACTCTAGCTTGGAGAGAACATGGGATGTGAAAGGGTACGGTTGATCATTCTAGCAATGAGAGAAATAGGGATGTGAAAGGGTAAGGTAGATCATTCTAGCAATGAGAGAAATAGGGATGTGAAAGGGTAAGGTAGATCACTCTAGCAAGGAGAGAAAGAGGGATGTGAAAGGGTACCGTAGATCACTCTAGCTTGGAGAGAACGTGGGAAGTGAAAGGGTACCGTAGATCACTCTAGCTTGGAGAGAACATGGGATGTGAAAGGGTACGGTTGATCATTCTAGCAATGAGAGAAATAGGGATGTGAAAGGGTAAGGTAGATCATTCTAGCAATGAGAGAAAGAGGGAAGTGAAAGGGTAAGGTAGATCACTCTAGCAAGGAGAGAAAGAGGGATGTGAAAGGGTACGGTTGATCATTCTAGCAATGAGAGAAATAGGGATGTGAAAGGGTACGGTTGATCATTCTAGCAATGAGAGAAAGAGGGATGTGAAAGGGTACGGTTGATCATTCTAGCAATGAGAGAAAGAGGGATGTGAAAGGGTACGGTTGATCATTCTAGCAATGAGAGAAATAGGGATGTGAAAGGGTAAGGTAGATCATTCTAGCAAGGAGAGAAAGAGGGATGTGAAAGGGTACGGTTGATCATTCTAGCAATGAGAGAAATAGGGATGTGAAAGGGTACGGTTGATCATTCTAGCAATGAGAGAAATAGGGATGTGAAAGGGTACCGTAGATCACTCTAGCTTGGAGAGAACGTGGGAAGTGAAAGGGTACCGTAGATCACTCTAGCTTGGAGAGAACATGGGATGTGAAAGGGTACGGTTGATCATTCTAGCAATGAGAGAAATAGGGATGTGAAAGGGTAAGGTAGATCATTCTAGCAATGAGAGAAATAGGGATGTGAAAGGGTAAGGTAGATCACTCTAGCAAGGAGAGAAAGAGGGATGTGAAAGGGTACCGTAGATCACTCTAGCTTGGAGAGAACGTGGGAAGTGAAAGGGTACCGTAGATCACTCTAGCTTGGAGAGAACATGGGATGTGAAAGGGTACGGTTGATCATTCTAGCAATGAGAGAAATAGGGATGTGAAAGGGTAAGGTAGATCATTCTAGCAATGAGAGAAAGAGGGAAGTGAAAGGGTAAGGTAGATCACTCTAGCAAGGAGAGAAAGAGGGATGTGAAAGGGTACGGTTGATCATTCTAGCAATGAGAGAAATAGGGATGTGAAAGGGTACGGTTGATCATTCTAGCAATGAGAGAAAGAGGGATGTGAAAGGGTACGGTTGATCATTCTAGCAATGAGAGAAAGAGGGATGTGAAAGGGTACGGTTGATCATTCTAGCAATGAGAGAAATAGGGATGTGAAAGGGTACGGTTGATCATTCTAGCAATGAGAGAAATAGGGATGTGAAAGGGTACGGTTGATCATTCTAGCAATGAGAGAAATAGGGATGTGAAAGGGTACCGTAGATCACTCTAGCTTGGAGAGAACATGGGATGTGAAAGGGTACGGTTGATCATTCTAGCAATGAGAGAAATAGGGATGTGAAAGGGTACGGTTGATCATTCTAGCAATGAGAGAAAGAGGGATGTGAAAGGGTACGGTTGATCATTCTAGCAATGAGAGAAATAGGGATGTGAAAGGGTAAGGTAGATCATTCTAGCAATGAGAGAAATAGGGATGTGAAAGGGTACGGTTGATCATTCTAGCAAGGAGAGAAAGAGGGATGTGAAAGGGTACGGTTGATCATTCTAGCAATGAGAGAAATAGGGATGTGAAAGGGTAAGGTAGATCACTCTAGCAAGGAGAGAAAGAGGGATGTGAAAGGGTACCGTAGATCACTCTAGCTTGGAGAGAACGTGGGATGTGAAAGGGTACGGTTGATCATTCTAGCAATGAGAGAAAGAGGGATGTGAAAGGGTACGGTTGATCATTCTAGCAATGAGAGAAATAGGGATGTGAAAGGGTAAGGTAGATCACTCTAGCAAGGAGAGAAAGAGGGATGTGAAAGGGTACCGTAGATCACTCTAGCTTGGAGAGAACGTGGGAAGTGAAAGGGTACCGTAGATCACTCTAGCTTGGAGAGAACATGGGATGTGAAAGGGTACGGTTGATCATTCTAGCAATGAGAGAAATAGGGATGTGAAAGGGTAAGGTAGATCATTCTAGCAATGAGAGAAATAGGGATGTGAAAGGGTAAGGTAGATCACTCTAGCAAGGAGAGAAAGAGGGATGTGAAAGGGTACCGTAGATCACTCTAGCTTGGAGAGAACGTGGGATGTGAAAGGGTACGGTTGATCATTCTAGCAATGAGAGAAAGAGGGATGTGAAAGGGTACGGTTGATCATTCTAGCAATGAGAGAAATAGGGATGTGAAAGGGTACGGTTGATCATTCTAGCAATGAGAGAAAGAGGGATGTGAAAGGGTACGGTTGATCATTCTAGCAATGAGAGAAATAGGGATGTGAAAGGGTACGGTTGATCATTCTAGCAATGAGAGAAATAGGGATGTGAAAGGGTACGGTTGATCATTCTAGCAATGAGAGAAATAGGGATGTGAAAGGGTACCGTAGATCACTCTAGCTTGGAGAGAACGTGGGAAGTGAAAGGGTACCGTAGATCACTCTAGCTTGGAGAGAACATGGGATGTGAAAGGGTACGGTTGATCATTCTAGCAATGAGAGAAATAGGGATGTGAAAGGGTACGGTTGATCATTCTAGCAATGAGAGAAAGAGGGATGTGAAAGGGTACGGTTGATCATTCTAGCAATGAGAGAAATAGGGATGTGAAAGGGTAAGGTAGATCATTCTAGCAATGAGAGAAATAGGGATGTGAAAGGGTACGGTTGATCATTCTAGCAAGGAGAGAAAGAGGGATGTGAAAGGGTACGGTTGATCATTCTAGCAATGAGAGAAATAGGGATGTGAAAGGGTACCGTAGATCACTCTAGCTTGGAGAGAACGTGGGAAGTGAAAGGGTACCGTAGATCACTCTAGCTTGGAGAGAACGTGGGAAGTGAAAGGGTACCGTAGATCACTCTAGCTTGGAGAGAACATGGGATGTGAAAGGGTACGGTTGATCATTCTAGTAATGAGAGAAAGAGGGAAGTGAAAGGGTAAGGTAGATAACTCTAGCAAGGAGAGAAAGAGGGATGTGAAAGGGTACGGTTGATCACTCTAGCAAGGAGAGAAAGAGGGATGTGAAAGGGTACGGTTGATCATTCTAGCAATGAGAGAAAGAGGGATGTGAAAGGGTACGGTTGATCATTCGAGCAATGAGAGAAATAGGGATGTGAAAGGGTAAGGTAGATCATTCTAGCAAGGAGAGAAAGAGGGATGTGAAAGGGTACGGTTGATCATTCTAGCAATGAGAGAAATAGGGATGTGAAAGGGTACGGTTGATCATTCTAGCAATGAGAGAAATAGGGATGTGAAAGGGTACCGTAGATCACTCTAGCTTGGAGAGAACGTGGGAAGTGAAAGGGTACCGTAGATCACTCTAGCTTGGAGAGAACATGGGATGTGAAAGGGTACGGTTGATCATTCTAGCAATGAGAGAAATAGGGATGTGAAAGGGTAAGGTAGATCATTCTAGCAATGAGAGAAATAGGGATGTGAAAGGGTAAGGTAGATCACTCTAGCAAGGAGAGAAAGAGGGATGTGAAAGGGTACCGTAGATCACTCTAGCTTGGAGAGAACGTGGGAAGTGAAAGGGTACCGTAGATCACTCTAGCTTGGAGAGAACATGGGATGTGAAAGGGTACGGTTGATCATTCTAGCAATGAGAGAAATAGGGATGTGAAAGGGTAAGGTAGATCATTCTAGCAATGAGAGAAAGAGGGAAGTGAAAGGGTAAGGTAGATCACTCTAGCAAGGAGAGAAAGAGGGATGTGAAAGGGTACGGTTGATCATTCTAGCAATGAGAGAAATAGGGATGTGAAAGGGTACGGTTGATCATTCTAGCAATGAGAGAAAGAGGGATGTGAAAGGGTACGGTTGATCATTCTAGCAATGAGAGAAAGAGGGATGTGAAAGGGTACGGTTGATCATTCTAGCAATGAGAGAAATAGGGATGTGAAAGGGTACGGTTGATCATTCTAGCAATGAGAGAAATAGGGATGTGAAAGGGTACGGTTGATCATTCTAGCAATGAGAGAAATAGGGATGTGAAAGGGTACCGTAGATCACTCTAGCTTGGAGAGAACATGGGATGTGAAAGGGTACGGTTGATCATTCTAGCAATGAGAGAAATAGGGATGTGAAAGGGTACGGTTGATCATTCTAGCAATGAGAGAAAGAGGGATGTGAAAGGGTACGGTTGATCATTCTAGCAATGAGAGAAATAGGGATGTGAAAGGGTAAGGTAGATCATTCTAGCAATGAGAGAAATAGGGATGTGAAAGGGTACGGTTGATCATTCTAGCAAGGAGAGAAAGAGGGATGTGAAAGGGTACGGTTGATCATTCTAGCAATGAGAGAAATAGGGATGTGAAAGGGTAAGGTAGATCACTCTAGCAAGGAGAGAAAGAGGGATGTGAAAGGGTACCGTAGATCACTCTAGCTTGGAGAGAACGTGGGATGTGAAAGGGTACGGTTGATCATTCTAGCAATGAGAGAAAGAGGGATGTGAAAGGGTACGGTTGATCATTCTAGCAATGAGAGAAATAGGGATGTGAAAGGGTAAGGTAGATCACTCTAGCAAGGAGAGAAAGAGGGATGTGAAAGGGTACCGTAGATCACTCTAGCTTGGAGAGAACGTGGGAAGTGAAAGGGTACCGTAGATCACTCTAGCTTGGAGAGAACATGGGATGTGAAAGGGTACGGTTGATCATTCTAGCAATGAGAGAAATAGGGATGTGAAAGGGTAAGGTAGATCATTCTAGCAATGAGAGAAATAGGGATGTGAAAGGGTAAGGTAGATCACTCTAGCAAGGAGAGAAAGAGGGATGTGAAAGGGTACCGTAGATCACTCTAGCTTGGAGAGAACGTGGGATGTGAAAGGGTACGGTTGATCATTCTAGCAATGAGAGAAATAGGGATGTGAAAGGGTACGGTTGATCATTCTAGCAATGAGAGAAAGAGGGATGTGAAAGGGTACGGTTGATCATTCTAGCAATGAGAGAAATAGGGATGTGAAAGGGTACGGTTGATCATTCTAGCAATGAGAGAAATAGGGATGTGAAAGGGTACGGTTGATCATTCTAGCAATGAGAGAAATAGGGATGTGAAAGGGTACCGTAGATCACTCTAGCTTGGAGAGAACGTGGGAAGTGAAAGGGTACCGTAGATCACTCTAGATTGGAGAGAACATGGGATGTGAAAGGGTACGGTTGATCATTCTAGCAATGAGAGAAATAGGGATGTGAAAGGGTACGGTTGATCATTCTAGCAATGAGAGAAAGAGGGATGTGAAAGGGTACGGTTGATCATTCTAGCAATGAGAGAAATAGGGATGTGAAAGGGTAAGGTAGATCATTCTAGCAATGAGAGAAATAGGGATGTGAAAGGGTACGGTTGATCATTCTAGCAAGGAGAGAAAGAGGGATGTGAAAGGGTACGGTTGATCATTCTAGCAATGAGAGAAATAGGGATGTGAAAGGGTACGGTTGATCATTCTAGCAATGAGAGAAATAGGGATGTGAAAGGGTACCGTAGATCACTCTAGCTTGGAGAGAACGTGGGAAGTGAAAGGGTACCGTAGATCACTCTAGCTTGGAGAGAACATGGGATGTGAAAGGGTACGGTTGATCATTCTAGCAATGAGAGAAATAGGGATGTGAAAGGGTAAGGTAGATCATTCTAGCAATGAGAGAAATAGGGATGTGAAAGGGTAAGGTAGATCACTCTAGCAAGGAGAGAAAGAGGGATGTGAAAGGGTACCGTAGATCACTCTAGCTTGGAGAGAACGTGGGAAGTGAAAGGGTACCGTAGATCACTCTAGCTTGGAGAGAACATGGGATGTGAAAGGGTACGGTTGATCATTCTAGCAATGAGAGAAATAGGGATGTGAAAGGGTAAGGTAGATCATTCTAGCAATGAGAGAAAGAGGGAAGTGAAAGGGTAAGGTAGATCACTCTAGCAAGGAGAGAAAGAGGGATGTGAAAGGGTACGGTTGATCATTCTAGCAATGAGAGAAATAGGGATGTGAAAGGGTACGGTTGATCATTCTAGCAATGAGAGAAAGAGGGATGTGAAAGGGTACGGTTGATCATTCTAGCAATGAGAGAAAGAGGGATGTGAAAGGGTACGGTTGATCATTCTAGCAATGAGAGAAATAGGGATGTGAAAGGGTACGGTTGATCATTCTAGCAATGAGAGAAATAGGGATGTGAAAGGGTACGGTTGATCATTCTAGCAATGAGAGAAATAGGGATGTGAAAGGGTACCGTAGATCACTCTAGCTTGGAGAGAACATGGGATGTGAAAGGGTACGGTTGATCATTCTAGCAATGAGAGAAATAGGGATGTGAAAGGGTACGGTTGATCATTCTAGCAATGAGAGAAAGAGGGATGTGAAAGGGTACGGTTGATCATTCTAGCAATGAGAGAAATAGGGATGTGAAAGGGTAAGGTAGATCATTCTAGCAATGAGAGAAATAGGGATGTGAAAGGGTACGGTTGATCATTCTAGCAAGGAGAGAAAGAGGGATGTGAAAGGGTACGGTTGATCATTCTAGCAATGAGAGAAATAGGGATGTGAAAGGGTAAGGTAGATCACTCTAGCAAGGAGAGAAAGAGGGATGTGAAAGGGTACCGTAGATCACTCTAGCTTGGAGAGAACGTGGGATGTGAAAGGGTACGGTTGATCATTCTAGCAATGAGAGAAAGAGGGATGTGAAAGGGTACGGTTGATCATTCTAGCAATGAGAGAAATAGGGATGTGAAAGGGTAAGGTAGATCACTCTAGCAAGGAGAGAAAGAGGGATGTGAAAGGGTACCGTAGATCACTCTAGCTTGGAGAGAACGTGGGAAGTGAAAGGGTACCGTAGATCACTCTAGCTTGGAGAGAACATGGGATGTGAAAGGGTACGGTTGATCATTCTAGCAATGAGAGAAATAGGGATGTGAAAGGGTAAGGTAGATCATTCTAGCAATGAGAGAAATAGGGATGTGAAAGGGTAAGGTAGATCACTCTAGCAAGGAGAGAAAGAGGGATGTGAAAGGGTACCGTAGATCACTCTAGCTTGGAGAGAACGTGGGATGTGAAAGGGTACGGTTGATCATTCTAGCAATGAGAGAAAGAGGGATGTGAAAGGGTACGGTTGATCATTCTAGCAATGAGAGAAATAGGGATGTGAAAGGGTACGGTTGATCATTCTAGCAATGAGAGAAAGAGGGATGTGAAAGGGTACGGTTGATCATTCTAGCAATGAGAGAAATAGGGATGTGAAAGGGTACGGTTGATCATTCTAGCAATGAGAGAAATAGGGATGTGAAAGGGTACGGTTGATCATTCTAGCAATGAGAGAAATAGGGATGTGAAAGGGTACCGTAGATCACTCTAGCTTGGAGAGAACGTGGGAAGTGAAAGGGTACCGTAGATCACTCTAGCTTGGAGAGAACATGGGATGTGAAAGGGTACGGTTGATCATTCTAGCAATGAGAGAAATAGGGATGTGAAAGGGTACGGTTGATCATTCTAGCAATGAGAGAAAGAGGGATGTGAAAGGGTACGGTTGATCATTCTAGCAATGAGAGAAATAGGGATGTGAAAGGGTAAGGTAGATCATTCTAGCAATGAGAGAAATAGGGATGTGAAAGGGTACGGTTGATCATTCTAGCAAGGAGAGAAAGAGGGATGTGAAAGGGTACGGTTGATCATTCTAGCAATGAGAGAAATAGGGATGTGAAAGGGTACCGTAGATCACTCTAGCTTGGAGAGAACGTGGGAAGTGAAAGGGTACCGTAGATCACTCTAGCTTGGAGAGAACATGGGATGTGAAAGGGTACGGTTGATCATTCTAGCAATGAGAGAAATAGGGATGTGAAAGGGTAAGGTAGATCATTCTAGCAATGAGAGAAATAGGGATGTGAAAGGGTAAGGTAGATCACTCTAGCAAGGAGAGAAAGAGGGATGTGAAAGGGTACCGTAGATCACTCTAGCTTGGAGAGAACGTGGGAAGTGAAAGGGTACCGTAGATCACTCTAGCTTGGAGAGAACATGGGATGTGAAAGGGTACGGTTGATCATTCTAGCAATGAGAGAAATAGGGATGTGAAAGGGTAAGGTAGATCATTCTAGCAATGAGAGAAAGAGGGAAGTGAAAGGGTAAGGTAGATCACTCTAGCAAGGAGAGAAATAGGGATGTGAAAGGGTACGATTGATCATTCTAGCAATGAGAGAAATAGGGATGTGAAAGGGTACGGTTGATCATTCTAGCAATGAGAGAAAGAGGGATGTGAAAGGGTACGGTTGATCATTCTAGCAATGAGAGAAATAGGGATGTGAAAGGGTAAGGTAGATCATTCTAGCAATGAGAGAAATAGGGATGTGAAAGGGTACGGTTGATCATTCTAGCAAGGAGAGAAAGAGGGATGTGAAAGGGTACGGTTGATCATTCTAGCAATGAGAGAAATAGGGATGTGAAAGGGTACCGTAGATCACTCTAGCTTGGAGAGAACGTGGGAAGTGAAAGGGTACCGTAGATCACTCTAGCTTGGAGAGAACATGGGATGTGAAAGGGTACGGTTGATCATTCTAGCAATGAGAGAAATAGGGATGTGAAAGGGTAAGGTAGATCATTCTAGCAATGAGAGAAATAGGGATGTGAAAGGGTAAGGTAGATCACTCTAGCAAGGAGAGAAAGAGGGATGTGAAAGGGTACCGTAGATCACTCTAGCTTGGAGAGAACGTGGGAAGTGAAAGGGTACCGTAGATCACTCTAGCTTGGAGAGAACATGGGATGTGAAAGGGTACGGTTGATCATTCTAGCAATGAGAGAAATAGGGATGTGAAAGGGTAAGGTAGATCATTCTAGCAATGAGAGAAAGAGGGAAGTGAAAGGGTAAGGTAGATCACTCTAGCAAGGAGAGAAATAGGGATGTGAAAGGGTACGATTGATCATTCTAGCAATGAGAGAAATAGGGATGTGAAAGGGTACGGTTGATCATTCTAGCAATGAGAGAAAGAGGGATGTGAAAGGGTACGGTTGATCATTCTAGCAATGAGAGAAATAGGGATGTGAAAGGGTACGGTTGATCATTCTAGCAATGAGAGAAATAGGGATGTGAAAGGGTACGGTTGATCATTCTAGCAATGAGAGAAATAGGGATGTGAAAGGGTACCGTAGATCACTCTAGCTTGGAGAGAACGTGGGAAGTGAAAGGGTACCGTAGATCACTCTAGCTTGGAGAGAACATGGGATGTGAAAGGGTACGGTTGATCATTCTAGCAATGAGAGAAATAGGGATGTGAAAGGGTAAGGTAGATCATTCTAGCAATGAGAGAAAGAGGGAAGTGAAAGGGTAAGGTAGATCACTCTAGCAAGGAGAGAAAGAGGGATGTGAAAGGGTACGGTTGATCATTCTAGCAATGAGAGAAATAGGGATGTGAAAGGGTACGGTTGATCATTCTAGCAATGAGAGAAAGAGGGATGTGAAAGGGTACGGTTGATCATTCTAGCAATGAGAGAAATAGGGATGTGAAAGGGTACGGTTGATCATTCTAGCAATGAGAGAAATAGGGATGTGAAAGGGTACGGTTGATCATTCTAGCAATGAGAGAAAGAGGGATGTGAAAGGGTACGGTTGATCATTCTAGCAATGAGAGAAATAGGGATGTGAAAGGGTAAGGTAGATCATTCTAGCAATGAGAGAAATAGGGATGTGAAAGGGTACGGTTGATCATTCTAGCAAGGAGAGAAAGAGGGATGTGAAAGGGTACGGTTGATCATTCTAGCAATGAGAGAAATAGGGATGTGAAAGGGTACCGTAGATCACTCTAGCTTGGAGAGAACGTGGGAAGTGAAAGGGTACCGTAGATCACTCTAGCTTGGAGAGAACATGGGATGTGAAAGGGTACGGTTGATCACTCTAGCAAGGAGAGAAAGAGGGATGTGAAAGGGTACGGTTGATCATTCTAGCAATGAGAGAAATAGGGATGTGAAAGGGTACGGTTGATCATTCTAGCAATGAGAGAAAGAGGGATGTGAAAGGGTACGGTTGATCATTCTAGCAATGAGAGAAATAGGGATGTGAAAGGGTACGGTTGATCATTCTAGCAATGAGAGAAATAGGGATGTGAAAGGGTACGGTTGATCATTCTAGCAATGAGAGAAAGAGGGATGTGAAAGGGTACGGTTGATCATTCTAGCAATGAGAGAAATAGGGATGTGAAAGGGTAAGGTAGATCATTCTAGCAATGAGAGAAATAGGGATGTGAAAGGGTACGGTTGATCATTCTAGCAAGGAGAGAAAGAGGGATGTGAAAGGGTACGGTTGATCATTCTAGCAATGAGAGAAATAGGGATGTGAAAGGGTACCGTAGATCACTCTAGCTTGGAGAGAACGTGGGAAGTGAAAGGGTACCGTAGATCACTCTAGCTTGGAGAGAACATGGGATGTGAAAGGGTACGGTTGATCATTCTAGCAATGAGAGAAATAGGGATGTGAAAGGGTAAGGTAGATCATTCTAGCAATGAGAGAAATAGGGATGTGAAAGGGTAAGGTAGATCACTCTAGCAAGGAGAGAAAGAGGGATGTGAAAGGGTACCGTAGATCACTCTAGCTTGGAGAGAACGTGGGAAGTGAAAGGGTACCGTAGATCACTCTAGCTTGGAGAGAACATGGGATGTGAAAGGGTACGGTTGATCATTCTAGCAATGAGAGAAATAGGGATGTGAAAGGGTAAGGTAGATCATTCTAGCAATGAGAGAAAGAGGGAAGTGAAAGGGTAAGGTAGATCACTCTAGCAAGGAGAGAAAGAGGGATGTGAAAGGGTACGATTGATCATTCTAGCAATGAGAGAAATAGGGATGTGAAAGGGTACGGTTGATCATTCTAGCAATGAGAGAAAGAGGGATGTGAAAGGGTACGGTTGATCATTCTAGCAATGAGAGAAATAGGGATGTGAAAGGGTACGGTTGATCATTCTAGCAATGAGAGAAATAGGGATGTGAAAGGGTACGGTTGATCATTCTAGCAATGAGAGAAATAGGGATGTGAAAGGGTACCGTAGATCACTCTAGCTTGGAGAGAACGTGGGATGTGAAAGGGTACCGTAGATCACTCTAGCTTGGAGAGAACGTGGGAAGTGAAAGGGTACCGTAGATCACTCTAGCTTGGAGAGAACATGGGATGTGAAAGGGTACGGTTGATCATTCTAGCAATGAGAGAAATAGGGATGTGAAAGGGTAAGGTAGATCATTCTAGCAATGAGAGAAAGAGGGAAGTGAAAGGGTAAGGTAGATCACTCTAGCAAGGAGAGAAAGAGGGATGTGAAAGGGTACGGTTGATCATTCTAGCAATGAGAGAAATAGGGATGTGAAAGGGTACGGTTGATCATTCTAGCAATGAGAGAAAGAGGGATGTGAAAGGGTACGGTTGATCATTCTAGCAATGAGAGAAATAGGGATGTGAAAGGGTACGGTTGATCATTCTAGCAATGAGAGAAATAGGGATGTGAAAGGGTACGGTTGATCATTCTAGCAATGAGAGAAATAGGGATGTGAAAGGGTAAGGTAGATCATTCTAGCAATGAGAGAAATAGGGATGTGAAAGGGTACGGTTGATCATTCTAGCAATGAGAGAAATAGGGATGTGAAAGGGTACGGTTGATCATTCTAGCAATGAGAGAAATAGGGATGTGAAAGGGTACGGTTGATCATTCTAGCAATGAGAGAAATAGGGATGTGAAAGGGTACCGTAGATCACTCTAGCTTGGAGAGAACGTGGGAAGTGAAAGGGTACCGTAGATCACTCTAGCTTGGAGAGAACATGGGATGTGAAAGGGTACGGTTGATCATTCTAGCAATGAGAGAAATAGGGATGTGAAAGGGTACGGTTGATCATTCTAGCAATGAGAGAAAGAGGGATGTGAAAGGGTACGGTTGATCATTCTAGCAATGAGAGAAATAGGGATGTGAAAGGGTAAGGTAGATCATTCTAGCAATGAGAGAAAGAGGGAAGTGAAAGGGTAAGGTAGATCACTCTAGCAAGGAGAGAAAGAGGGATGTGAAAGGGTACGATTGATCATTCTAGCAATGAGAGAAATAGGGATGTGAAAGGGTACGGTTGATCATTCTAGCAATGAGAGAAAGAGGGATGTGAAAGGGTACGGTTGATCATTCTAGCAATGAGAGAAATAGGGATGTGAAAGGGTACGGTTGATCATTCTAGCAATGAGAGAAATAGGGATGTGAAAGGGTACGGTTGATCATTCTAGCAATGAGAGAAATAGGGATGTGAAAGGGTACCGTAGATCACTCTAGCTTGGAGAGAACGTGGGAAGTGAAAGGGTACCGTAGATCACTCTAGCTTGGAGAGAACATGGGATGTGAAAGGGTACGGTTGATCATTCTAGCAATGAGAGAAATAGGGATGTGAAAGGGTACGGTTGATCATTCTAGCAATGAGAGAAATAGGGATGTGAAAGGGTACGGTTGATCATTCTAGCAATGAGAGAAATAGGGATGTGAAAGGGTAAGGTAGATCATTCTAGCAATGAGAGAAATAGGGATGTGAAAGGGTACGGTTGATCATTCTAGCAATGAGAGAAATAGGGATGTGAAAGGGTACGGTTGATCATTCTAGCAATGAGAGAAATAGGGATGTGAAAGGGTACGGTTGATCATTCTAGCAATGAGAGAAATAGGGATGTGAAAGGGTACCGTAGATCACTCTAGCTTGGAGAGAACGTGGGAAGTGAAAGGGTACCGTAGATCACTCTAGCTTGGAGAGAACATGGGATGTGAAAGGGTACGGTTGATCATTCTAGCAATGAGAGAAATAGGGATGTGAAAGGGTACGGTTGATCATTCTAGCAATGAGAGAAAGAGGGATGTGAAAGGGTACGGTTGATCATTCTAGCAATGAGAGAAATAGGGATGTGAAAGGGTAAGGTAGATCATTCTAGCAATGAGAGAAAGAGGGAAGTGAAAGGGTAAGGTAGATCACTCTAGCAAGGAGAGAAAGAGGGATGTGAAAGGGTACGATTGATCATTCTAGCAATGAGAGAAATAGGGATGTGAAAGGGTACGGTTGATCATTCTAGCAATGAGAGAAATAGGGATGTGAAAGGGTACGGTTGATCATTCTAGCAATGAGAGAAATAGGGATGTGAAAGGGTACGGTTGATCATTCTAGCAATGAGAGAAAGAGGGATGTGAAAGGGTACGGTTGATCATTCTAGCAATGAGAGAAATAGGGATGTGAAAGGGTAAGGTAGATCATTCTAGCAATGAGAGAAATAGGGATGTGAAAGGGTACGGTTGATCATTCTAGCAAGGAGAGAAAGAGGGATGTGAAAGGGTACGGTTGATCATTCTAGCAATGAGAGAAATAGGGATGTGAAAGGGTACCGTAGATCACTCTAGCTTGGAGAGAACGTGGGAAGTGAAAGGGTACCGTAGATCACTCTAGCTTGGAGAGAACATGGGATGTGAAAGGGTACGGTTGATCATTCTAGCAATGAGAGAAATAGGGATGTGAAAGGGTAAGGTAGATCATTCTAGCAATGAGAGAAATAGGGATGTGAAAGGGTAAGGTAGATCACTCTAGCAAGGAGAGAAAGAGGGATGTGAAAGGGTACCGTAGATCACTCTAGCTTGGAGAGAACGTGGGAAGTGAAAGGGTACCGTAGATCACTCTAGCTTGGAGAGAACATGGGATGTGAAAGGGTACGGTTGATCATTCTAGCAATGAGAGAAATAGGGATGTGAAAGGGTAAGGTAGATCATTCTAGCAATGAGAGAAAGAGGGAAGTGAAAGGGTAAGGTAGATCACTCTAGCAAGGAGAGAAAGAGGGATGTGAAAGGGTACGATTGATCATTCTAGCAATGAGAGAAATAGGGATGTGAAAGGGTACGGTTGATCATTCTAGCAATGAGAGAAAGAGGGATGTGAAAGGGTACGGTTGATCATTCTAGCAATGAGAGAAATAGGGATGTGAAAGGGTACGGTTGATCATTCTAGCAATGAGAGAAATAGGGATGTGAAAGGGTACGGTTGATCATTCTAGCAATGAGAGAAATAGGGATGTGAAAGGGTACCGTAGATCACTCTAGCTTGGAGAGAACGTGGGAAGTGAAAGGGTACCGTAGATCACTCTAGCTTGGAGAGAACATGGGATGTGAAAGGGTACGGTTGATCATTCTAGCAATGAGAGAAATAGGGATGTGAAAGGGTAAGGTAGATCATTCTAGCAATGAGAGAAAGAGGGAAGTGAAAGGGTAAGGTAGATCACTCTAGCAAGGAGAGAAAGAGGGATGTGAAAGGGTACGGTTGATCATTCTAGCAATGAGAGAAATAGGGATGTGAAAGGGTACGGTTGATCATTCTAGCAATGAGAGAAAGAGGGATGTGAAAGGGTACGGTTGATCATTCTAGCAATGAGAGAAATAGGGATGTGAAAGGGTACGGTTGATCATTCTAGCAATGAGAGAAATAGGGATGTGAAAGGGTACGGTTGATCATTCTAGCAATGAGAGAAATAGGGATGTGAAAGGGTAAGGTAGATCATTCTAGCAATGAGAGAAATAGGGATGTGAAAGGGTACGGTTGATCATTCTAGCAATGAGAGAAATAGGGATGTGAAAGGGTACGGTTGATCATTCTAGCAATGAGAGAAATAGGGATGTGAAAGGGTACGGTTGATCATTCTAGCAATGAGAGAAATAGGGATGTGAAAGGGTACCGTAGATCACTCTAGCTTGGAGAGAACGTGGGAAGTGAAAGGGTACCGTAGATCACTCTAGCTTGGAGAGAACATGGGATGTGAAAGGGTACGGTTGATCATTCTAGCAATGAGAGAAATAGGGATGTGAAAGGGTACGGTTGATCATTCTAGCAATGAGAGAAAGAGGGATGTGAAAGGGTACGGTTGATCATTCTAGCAATGAGAGAAATAGGGATGTGAAAGGGTAAGGTAGATCATTCTAGCAATGAGAGAAAGAGGGAAGTGAAAGGGTAAGGTAGATCACTCTAGCAAGGAGAGAAAGAGGGATGTGAAAGGGTACGATTGATCATTCTAGCAATGAGAGAAATAGGGATGTGAAAGGGTACGGTTGATCATTCTAGCAATGAGAGAAAGAGGGATGTGAAAGGGTACGGTTGATCATTCTAGCAATGAGAGAAATAGGGATGTGAAAGGGTACGGTTGATCATTCTAGCAATGAGAGAAATAGGGATGTGAAAGGGTACGGTTGATCATTCTAGCAATGAGAGAAATAGGGATGTGAAAGGGTACCGTAGATCACTCTAGCTTGGAGAGAACGTGGGAAGTGAAAGGGTACCGTAGATCACTCTAGCTTGGAGAGAACATGGGATGTGAAAGGGTACGGTTGATCATTCTAGCAATGAGAGAAATAGGGATGTGAAAGGGTACGGTTGATCATTCTAGCAATGAGAGAAATAGGGATGTGAAAGGGTACGGTTGATCATTCTAGCAATGAGAGAAATAGGGATGTGAAAGGGTAAGGTAGATCATTCTAGCAATGAGAGAAATAGGGATGTGAAAGGGTACGGTTGATCATTCTAGCAATGAGAGAAATAGGGATGTGAAAGGGTACGGTTGATCATTCTAGCAATGAGAGAAATAGGGATGTGAAAGGGTACGGTTGATCATTCTAGCAATGAGAGAAATAGGGATGTGAAAGGGTACCGTAGATCACTCTAGCTTGGAGAGAACGTGGGAAGTGAAAGGGTACCGTAGATCACTCTAGCTTGGAGAGAACATGGGATGTGAAAGGGTACGGTTGATCATTCTAGCAATGAGAGAAATAGGGATGTGAAAGGGTACGGTTGATCATTCTAGCAATGAGAGAAAGAGGGATGTGAAAGGGTACGGTTGATCATTCTAGCAATGAGAGAAATAGGGATGTGAAAGGGTAAGGTAGATCATTCTAGCAATGAGAGAAAGAGGGAAGTGAAAGGGTAAGGTAGATCACTCTAGCAAGGAGAGAAAGAGGGATGTGAAAGGGTACGATTGATCATTCTAGCAATGAGAGAAATAGGGATGTGAAAGGGTACGGTTGATCATTCTAGCAATGAGAGAAAGAGGGATGTGAAAGGGTACGGTTGATCATTCTAGCAATGAGAGAAATAGGGATGTGAAAGGGTACGGTTGATCATTCTAGCAATGAGAGAAATAGGGATGTGAAAGGGTACGGTTGATCATTCTAGCAATGAGAGAAATAGGGATGTGAAAGGGTACCGTAGATCACTCTAGCTTGGAGAGAACGTGGGAAGTGAAAGGGTACCGTAGATCACTCTAGCTTGGAGAGAACATGGGATGTGAAAGGGTACGGTTGATCATTCTAGCAATGAGAGAAATAGGGATGTGAAAGGGTAAGGTAGATCATTCTAGCAATGAGAGAAAGAGGGAAGTGAAAGGGTAAGGTAGATCACTCTAGCAAGGAGAGAAAGAGGGATGTGAAAGGGTACGGTTGATCATTCTAGCAATGAGAGAAATAGGGATGTGAAAGGGTACGGTTGATCATTCTAGCAATGAGAGAAAGAGGGATGTGAAAGGGTACGGTTGATCATTCTAGCAATGAGAGAAATAGGGATGTGAAAGGGTACGGTTGATCATTCTAGCAATGAGAGAAATAGGGATGTGAAAGGGTACGGTTGATCATTCTAGCAATGAGAGAAAGAGGGATGTGAAAGGGTACGGTTGATCATTCTAGCAATGAGAGAAATAGGGATGTGAAAGGGTAAGGTAGATCATTCTAGCAATGAGAGAAATAGGGATGTGAAAGGGTACGGTTGATCATTCTAGCAAGGAGAGAAAGAGGGATGTGAAAGGGTACGGTTGATCATTCTAGCAATGAGAGAAATAGGGATGTGAAAGGGTACCGTAGATCACTCTAGCTTGGAGAGAACGTGGGAAGTGAAAGGGTACCGTAGATCACTCTAGCTTGGAGAGAACATGGGATGTGAAAGGGTACGGTTGATCATTCTAGCAATGAGAGAAATAGGGATGTGAAAGGGTAAGGTAGATCATTCTAGCAATGAGAGAAATAGGGATGTGAAAGGGTAAGGTAAATCACTCTAGCAAGGAGAGAAAGAGGGATGTGAAAGGGTACCGTAGATCACTCTAGCTTGGAGAGAACGTGGGAAGTGAAAGGGTACCGTAGATCACTCTAGCTTGGAGAGAACATGGGATGTGAAAGGGTACGGTTGATCATTCTAGCAATGAGAGAAATAGGGATGTGAAAGGGTAAGGTAGATCATTCTAGCAATGAGAGAAAGAGGGAAGTGAAAGGGTAAGGTAGATCACTCTAGCAAGGAGAGAAAGAGGGATGTGAAAGGGTACGATTGATCATTCTAGCAATGAGAGAAATAGGGATGTGAAAGGGTACGGTTGATCATTCTAGCAATGAGAGAAAGAGGGATGTGAAAGGGTACGGTTGATCATTCTAGCAATGAGAGAAATAGGGATGTGAAAGGGTACGGTTGATCATTCTAGCAATGAGAGAAATAGGGATGTGAAAGGGTACGGTTGATCATTCTAGCAATGAGAGAAATAGGGATGTGAAAGGGTACCGTAGATCACTCTAGCTTGGAGAGAACGTGGGAAGTGAAAGGGTACCGTAGATCACTCTAGCTTGGAGAGAACATGGGATGTGAAAGGGTACGGTTGATCATTCTAGCAATGAGAGAAATAGGGATGTGAAAGGGTAAGGTAGATCATTCTAGCAATGAGAGAAAGAGGGAAGTGAAAGGGTAAGGTAGATCACTCTAGCAAGGAGAGAAAGAGGGATGTGAAAGGGTACGGTTGATCATTCTAGCAATGAGAGAAATAGGGATGTGAAAGGGTACGGTTGATCATTCTAGCAATGAGAGAAAGAGGGATGTGAAAGGGTACGGTTGATCATTCTAGCAATGAGAGAAATAGGGATGTGAAAGGGTACGGTTGATCATTCTAGCAATGAGAGAAATAGGGATGTGAAAGGGTACTGTTGATCATTCTAGCAATGAGAGAAATAGGGATGTGAAAGGGTAAGGTAGATCATTCTAGCAATGAGAGAAATAGGGATGTGAAAGGGTACGGTTGATCATTCTAGCAATGAGAGAAATAGGGATGTGAAAGGGTACGGTTGATCATTCTAGCAATGAGAGAAATAGGGATGTGAAAGGGTACGGTTGATCATTCTAGCAATGAGAGAAATAGGGATGTGAAAGGGTACCGTAGATCACTCTAGCTTGGAGAGAACGTGGGAAGTGAAAGGGTACCGTAGATCACTCTAGCTTGGAGAGAACATGGGATGTGAAAGGGTACGGTTGATCATTCTAGCAATGAGAGAAATAGGGATGTGAAAGGGTACGGTTGATCATTCTAGCAATGAGAGAAAGAGGGATGTGAAAGGGTACGGTTGATCATTCTAGCAATGAGAGAAATAGGGATGTGAAAGGGTAAGGTAGATCATTCTAGCAATGAGAGAAATAGGGATGTGAAAGGGTACGGTTGATCATTCTAGCAATGAGAGAAATAGGGATGTGAAAGGGTACGGTTGATCATTCTAGCAATGAGAGAAATAGGGATGTGAAAGGGTAAGGTAGATCACTCTAGCAAGGAGAGAAAGAGGGATGTGAAAGGGTACCGTAGATCACTCTAGCTTGGAGAGAACATGGGATGTGAAAGGGTAAGGTAGATCACTCTAGCAATGAGAGAAATAGGGATGTGAAAGGGTAAGGTAGATCACTCTAGCAAGGAGAGAAAGAGGGATGTGAAAGGGTACGGTTGATCATTCTAGCAATGAGAGAAATAGGGATGTGAAAGGGTACGGTTGATCATTCTAGCAATGAGAGAAAGAGAGATGTGAAAGGGTACGGTTGATCATTCTAGCAATGAGAGAAATAGGGATGTGAAAGGGTAAGGTAGATCATTCTAGCAATGAGAGAAATAGGGATGTGAAAGGGTAAGGTAGATCACTCTAGCAAGGAGAGAAAGAGGGATGTGAAAGGGTACGGTTGATCATTCTAGCAATGAGAGAAATAGGGATGTGAAAGGGTACGGTTGATCATTCTAGCAATGAGAGAAAGAGGGATGTGAAAGGGTAAGGTAGATCACTCTAGCAAGGAGAGAAAGAGGGATGTGAAAGGGTACGGTTGATCATTCTAGCAATGAGAGAAATAGGGATGTGAAAGGGTAAGGTAGATCACTCTAGCAAGGAGAGAAAGAGGGATGTGAAAGGGTACGGTTGATCATTCTAGCAATGAGAGAAATAGGGATGTGAAAGGGTAAGGTAGATCACTCTAGCAAGGAGAGAAAGAGGGATGTGAAAGGGTACGGTTGATCATTCTAGCAATGAGAGAAATAGGGATGTGAAAGGGTAAGGTAGATCACTCTAGCTTGGAGAGAACGTGGGATGTGAAAGGGTACGGTTGATCATTCTAGTAATGAGAGAAATAGGGATGTGAAAGGGTAAGGTAGATCATTCTAGCAATGAGAGAAAGAGGGAAGTGAAAGGGTAAGGTAGATAACTCTAGCAAGGAGAGAAAGAGGGATGTGAAAGGGTACGGTTGATCATTCTAGCAATGAGAGAAATAGGGATGTGAAAGGGTAAGGTAGATCATTCTAGCAATGAGAGAAATAGGGATGTGAAAGGGTAAGGTAGATCACTCTAGCAAGGAGAGAAAGAGGGATGTGAAAGGGTACGGTTGATCATTCTAGCAATGAGAGAAATAGGGATGTGAAAGGGTAAGGTAGATCACTCTAGCTTGGAGAGAACGTGGGATGTGAAAGGGTACGGTTGATCATTCTAGTAATGAGAGAAATAGGGATGTGAAAGGGTAAGGTAGATCATTCTAGCAATGAGAGAAAGAGGGAAGTGAAAGGGTAAGGTAGATAACTCTAGCAAGGAGAGAAAGAGGGATGTGAAAGGGTACGGTTGATCATTCTAGCAATGAGAGAAATAGGGATGTGAAAGGGTAAGGTAGATCATTCTAGCAATGAGAGAAATAGGGATGTGAAAGGGTAAGGTAGATCACTCTAGCAAGGAGAGAAAGAGGGATGTGAAAGGGTACCGTAGATCACTCTAGCTTGGAGAGAACGTGGGAAGTGAAAGGGTACCGTAGATCACTCTAGCTTGGAGAGAACATGGGATGTGAAAGGGTACGGTTGATCATTCTAGTAATGAGAGAAAGAGGGAAGTGAAAGGGTAAGGTAGATAACTCTAGCAAGGAGAGAAAGAGGGATGTGAAAGGGTACGGTTGATCATTCTAGCAATGAGAGAAATAGGGATGTGAAAGGGTAAGGTAGATCATTCTAGCAATGAGAGAAATAGGGATGTGAAAGGGTAAGGTAGATCACTCTAGCAAGGAGAGAAAGAGGGATGTGAAAGGGTACCGTAGATCACTCTAGCTTGGAGAGAACGTGGGAAGTGAAAGGGTACCGTAGATCACTCTAGCTTGGAGAGAACATGGGATGTGAAAGGGTACGGTTGATCATTCTAGCAATGAGAGAAATAGGGATGTGAAAGGGTAAGGTAGATCACTCTAGCAAGGAGAGAAAGAGGGATGTGAAAGGGTACCGTAGATCACTCTAGCAATGAGAGAAATAGGGATGTGAAAGGGTAAGGTAGATCATTCTAGCAATGAGAGAAATAGGGATGTGAAAGGGTAAGGTAGATCACTCTAGCAAGGAGAGAAAGAGGGATGTGAAAGGGTACGGTTGATCATTCTAGCAATGAGAGAAATAGGGATGTGAAAGGGTAAGGTAGATCACTCTAGCTTGGAGAGAACGTGGGATGTGAAAGGGTACGGTTGATCATTCTAGTAATGAGAGAAATAGGGATGTGAAAGGGTAAGGTAGATCATTCTAGCAATGAGAGAAAGAGGGAAGTGAAAGGGTAAGGTAGATAACTCTAGCAAGGAGAGAAAGAGGGATGTGAAAGGGTACGGTTGATCATTCTAGCAATGAGAGAAATAGGGATGTGAAAGGGTAAGGTAGATCATTCTAGCAATGAGAGAAATAGGGATGTGAAAGGGTAAGGTAGATCACTCTAGCAAGGAGAGAAAGAGGGATGTGAAAGGGTACCGTAGATCACTCTAGCTTGGAGAGAACGTGGGAAGTGAAAGGGTACCGTAGATCACTCTAGCTTGGAGAGAACATGGGATGTGAAAGGGTACGGTTGATCATTCTAGTAATGAGAGAAAGAGGGAAGTGAAAGGGTAAGGTAGATAACTCTAGCAAGGAGAGAAAGAGGGATGTGAAAGGGTACGGTTGATCATTCTAGCAATGAGAGAAATAGGGATGTGAAAGGGTAAGGTAGATCATTCTAGCAATGAGAGAAATAGGGATGTGAAAGGGTAAGGTAGATCACTCTAGCAAGGAGAGAAAGAGGGATGTGAAAGGGTACCGTAGATCACTCTAGCTTGGAGAGAACGTGGGAAGTGAAAGGGTACCGTAGATCACTCTAGCTTGGAGAGAACATGGGATGTGAAAGGGTACGGTTGATCATTCTAGCAATGAGAGAAATAGGGATGTGAAAGGGTAAGGTAGATCACTCTAGCAAGGAGAGAAAGAGGGATGTGAAAGGGTACCGTAGATCACTCTAGCTTGGAGAGAACGTGGGAAGTGAAAGGGTACCGTAGATCACTCTAGCAAGGAGAGAAAGAGGGATGTGAAAGGGTACCGTAGATCACTCTAGCTTGGAGAGAACGTGGGAAGTGAAAGGGTAAGGTAGATCACTCTAGCAAGGAGAGAAAGAGGGATGTGAAAGGGTACCGTAGATCACTCTAGCTTGGAGAGAACATGGGATGTGAAAGGGTACGGTTGATCATTCTAGCAATGAGAGAAATAGGGATGTGAAAGGGTACGGTTGATCATTCTAGCAATGAGAGAAATAGGGATGTGAAAGGGTAAGGTAGATCATTCTAGCAATGAGAGAAATAGGGATGTGAAAGGGTAAGGTAGATCACTCTAGCAAGGAGAGAAAGAGGGATGTGAAAGGGTACCGTAGATCACTCTAGCTTGGAGAGAACATGGGATGTGAAAGGGTACGGTTGATCATTCTAGTAATGAGAGAAATAGGGATGTGAAAGGGTACGGTTGATCACTCTAACTAGGAGAGAACGCGGGCTGTGCAAGGGTACGGTTGATCATTCTAGCAATGAGAGAAATAGGGATGTGAAAGGGTACGGTTGATCATTCTAGCAATGAGAGAAATAGGGATGTGAAAGGGTAAGGTAGATCATTCTAGCAATGAGAGAAATAGGGATGTGAAAGGGTAAGGTAGATCACTCTAGCAAGGAGAGAAAGAGGGATGTGAAAGGGTACCGTAGATCACTCTAGCTTGGAGAGAACATGGGATGTGAAAGGGTACGGTTGATCATTCTAGCAATGAGAGAAATAGGGATGTGAAAGGCTAAGGTAGATCACTCTAACTAGGAGAGAACGCGGGCTGTGCAAGGGTACCGTAGATCACTCTAGCTTGGAGAGAACGTGGGAAGTGAAAGGGTAAGGTAGATCACTCTAGCAAGGAGAGAAAGAGGGATGTGAAAGGGTACCGTAGATCACTCTAGCTTGGAGAGAACGTGGGAAGTGAAAGGGTAAGGTAGATCACTCTAGCAAGGAGAGAAAGAGGGATGTGAAAGGGTACCGTAGATCACTCTAGCTTGGAGAGAACATGGGATGTGAAAGGGTACGGTTGATCATTCTAGCAATGAGAGAAATAGGGATGTGAAAGGGTACGGTTGATCATTCTAGCAATGAGAGAAATAGGGATGTGAAAGGGTAAGGTAGATCATTCTAGCAATGAGAGAAATAGGGATGTGAAAGGGTAAGGTAGATCACTCTAGCAAGGAGAGAAAGAGGGATGTGAAAGGGTACCGTAGATCACTCTAGCTTGGAGAGAACATGGGATGTGAAAGGGTACGGTTGATCATTCTAGTAATGAGAGAAATAGGGATGTGAAAGGGTACGGTTGATCACTCTAACTAGGAGAGAACGCGGGCTGTGCAAGGGTACGGTTGATCATTCTAGCAATGAGAGAAATAGGGATGTGAAAGGGTACGGTTGATCATTCTAGCAATGAGAGAAATAGGGATGTGAAAGGGTAAGGTAGATCATTCTAGCAATGAGAGAAATAGGGATGTGAAAGGGTAAGGTAGATCACTCTAGCAAGGAGAGAAAGAGGGATGTGAAAGGGTACCGTAGATCACTCTAGCTTGGAGAGAACATGGGATGTGAAAGGGTACGGTTGATCATTCTAGCAATGAGAGAAATAGGGATGTGAAAGGCTAAGGTAGATCACTCTAACTAGGAGAGAACGCGGGCTGTGCAAGGGTACCGTAGATCACTCTAGCTTGGAGAGAACGTGGGAAGTGAAAGGGTAAGGTAGATCACTCTAGCAAGGAGAGAAAGAGGGATGTGAAAGGGTACCGTAGATCACTCTAGCTTGGAGAGAACATGGGATGTGAAAGGGTACGGTTGATCATTCTAGCAATGAGAGAAATAGGGATGTGAAAGGGTACGGTTGATCATTCTAGCAATGAGAGAAATAGGGATGTGAAAGGGTAAGGTAGATCATTCTAGCAATGAGAGAAATAGGGATGTGAAAGGGTAAGGTAGATCACTCTAGCAAGGAGAGAAAGAGGGATGTGAAAGGGTACCGTAGATCACTCTAGCTTGGAGAGAACGTGGGATGTGAAAGGGTACGGTTGATCATTCTAGTAATGAGAGAAATAGGGATGTGAAAGGGTACGGTTGATCACTCTAACTAGGAGAGAACGCGGGCTGTGCAAGGGTACGGTTGATCATTCTAGCAATGAGAGAAATAGGGATGTGAAAGGGTACGGTTGATCATTCTAGCAATGAGAGAAATAGGGATGTGAAAGGGTAAGGTAGATCATTCTAGCAATGAGAGAAATAGGGATGTGAAAGGGTAAGGTAGATCATTCTAGCAATGAGAGAAATAGGGATGTGAAAGGGTAAGGTAGATCACTCTAGCAAGGAGAGAAAGAGGGATGTGAAAGGGTACCGTAGATCACTCTAGCTTGGAGAGAACGTGGGATGTGAAAGGGTACGGTTGATCATTCTAGTAATGAGAGAAATAGGGATGTGAAAGGGTACGGTTGATCACTCTAACTAGGAGAGAACGCGGGCTGTGCAAGGGTACGGTTGATCATTCTAGCAATGAGAGAAATAGGGATGTGAAAGGGTACGGTTGATCATTCTAGCAATGAGAGAAATAGGGATGTGAAAGGGTACGGTTGATCATTCTAGCAATGAGAGAAATAGGGATGTGAAAGGGTAAGGTAGATCATTCTAGCAATGAGAGAAATAGGGATGTGAAAGGGTAAGGTAGATCACTCTAGCAAGGAGAGAAAGAGGGATGTGAAAGGGTACCGTAGATCACTCTAGCTTGGAGAGAACATGGGATGTGAAAGGGTACGGTTGATCATTCTAGCAATGAGAGAAATAGGGATGTGAAAGGCTAAGGTAGATCACTCTAACTAGGAGAGAACGCGGGCTGTGCAAGGGTACCGTAGATCACTCTAGCTTGGAGAGAACGTGGGAAGTGAAAGGGTAAGGTAGATCACTCTAGCAAGGAGAGAAAGAGGGATGTGAAAGGGTACCGTAGATCACTCTAGCTTGGAGAGAACATGGGATGTGAAAGGGTACGGTTGATCATTCTAGCAATGAGAGAAATAGGGATGTGAAAGGGTACGGTTGATCATTCTAGCAATGAGAGAAATAGGGATGTGAAAGGGTAAGGTAGATCATTCTAGCAATGAGAGAAATAGGGATGTGAAAGGGTAAGGTAGATCACTCTAGCAAGGAGAGAAAGAGGGATGTGAAAGGGTACCGTAGATCACTCTAGCTTGGAGAGAACGTGGGATGTGAAAGGGTACGGTTGATCATTCTAGTAATGAGAGAAATAGGGATGTGAAAGGGTACGGTTGATCACTCTAACTAGGAGAGAACGCGGGCTGTGCAAGGGTACGGTTGATCATTCTAGCAATGAGAGAAATAGGGATGTGAAAGGGTACGGTTGATCATTCTAGCAATGAGAGAAATAGGGATGTGAAAGGGTAAGGTAGATCATTCTAGCAATGAGAGAAATAGGGATGTGAAAGGGTAAGGTAGATCACTCTAGCAAGGAGAGAAAGAGGGATGTGAAAGGGTACCGTAGATCACTCTAGCTTGGAGAGAACATGGGATGTGAAAGGGTACGGTTGATCATTCTAGCAATGAGAGAAATAGGGATGTGAAAGGCTAAGGTAGATCACTCTAACTAGGAGAGAACGCGGGCTGTGCAAGGGTACCGTAGATCATTCTAGCAATGAGAGAAATAGGGATGTGAAAGGGTACGGTTGATCATTCTAGTAATGAGAGAAATAGGGATGTGAAAGGGTAAGGTAGATCATTCTAGCAATGAGAGAAATAGGGATGTGAAAGGGTAAGGTAGATCACTCTAGCAAGGAGAGAAAGAGGGATGTGAAAGGGTACCGTAGATCACTCTAGCTTGGAGAGAACGTGGGAAGTGAAAGGGTACCGTAGATCACTCTAGCTTGGAGAGAACGTGGGAAGTGAAAGGGTACCGTAGATCACTCTAGCTTGGAGAGAACGTGGGATGTGAAAGGGTACGGTTGATCATTCTAGTAATGAGAGAAATAGGGATGTGAAAGGGTAAGGTAGATCATTCTAGCAATGAGAGAAAGAGGGAAGTGAAAGGGTAAGGTAGATCATTCTAGCAATGAGAGAAATAGGGATGTGAAAGGGTACGGTTGATCATTCTAGCAATGAGAGAAATAGGGATGTGAAAGGGTAAGGTAGATCATTCTAGCAATGAGAGAAATAGGGATGTGAAAGGGTACGGTTGATCATTCTAGTAATGAGAGAAATAGGGATGTGAAAGGGTAAGGTAGATCATTCTAGCAATGAGAGAAAGAGGGAAGTGAAAGGGTAAGGTAGATAACTCTAGCAAGGAGAGAAAGAGGGATGTGAAAGGGTACGGTTGATCATTCTAGCAATGAGAGAAATAGGGATGTGAAAGGGTAAGGTAGATCTTTCTAGCAATGAGAGAAATAGGGATGTGAAAGGGTAAGGTAGATCACTCTAGCAAGGAGAGAAAGAGGGATGTGAAAGGGTACCGTAGATCACTCTAGCTTGGAGAGAACGTGGGAAGTGAAAGGGTACCGTAGATCACTCTAGCTTGGAGAGAACGTGGGATGTGAAAGGGTACGGTTGATCATTCTAGTAATGAGAGAAATAGGGATGTGAAAGGGTAAGGTAGATAACTCTAGCAAGGAGAGAAAGAGGGATGTGAAAGGGTACGGTTGATCATTCTAGCAATGAGAGAAATAGGGATGTGAAAGGGTAAGGTAGATCATTCTAGCAATGAGAGAAATAGGGATGTGAAAGGGTACGGTTGATCATTCTAGCAATGAGAGAAATAGGGATGTGAAAGGGTAAGGTAGATCGTTCTAGCAATGAGAGAAATAGGGATGTGAAAGGGTAAGGTAGATCACTCTAGCAAGGAGAGAAAGAGGGATGTGAAAGGGTACCGTAGATCACTCTAGCTTGGAGAGAACGTGGGAAGTGAAAGGGTATCGTAGATCACTCTAGCTTGGAGAGAACGTGGGATGTGAAAGGGTACGGTTGATCATTCTAGTAATGAGAGAAATAGGGATGTGAAAGGGTAAGGTTGATCATTCTAGCAATGAGAGAAAGAGGGAAGTGAAAGGGTAAGGTAGATAACTCTAGCAAGGAGAGAAAGAGGGATGTGAAAGGGTACGGTTGATCATTCTAGCAATGAGAGAAATAGGGATGTGAAAGGGTAAGGTAGATCATTCTAGCAATGAGAGAAATAGGGATGTGAAAGGGTACGGTTGATCATTCTAGCAATGAGAGAAATAGGGATGTGAAAGGGTAAGGTAGATCATTCTAGCAATGAGAGAAATAGGGATGTGAAAGGGTAAGGTAGATCACTCTAGCAAGGAGAGAAAGAGGGATGTGAAAGGGTACCGTAGATCACTCTAGCTTGGAGAGAACGTGGGAAGTGAAAGGGTACCGTAGATCACTCTAGCTTGGAGAGAACATGGGATGTGAAAGGGTACGGTTGATCATTCTAGCAATGAGAGAAATAGGGATGTGAAAGGCTAAGGTAGATCACTCTAACTAGGAGAGAACGCGGGCTGTGCAAGGGTACCGTAGATCATTCTAGCAATGAGAGAAATAGGGATGTGAAAGGGTACGGTTGATCATTCTAGCAATGAGAGAAATAGGGATGTGAAAGGGTAAGGTAGATCACTCTAGCAATGAGAGAAATAGGGACGTGAAAGGGTACGGTTGATCATTCTAGCCATGAGAGAAATAGGGATGTGAAAGCGTAAGGTAGATCACTCTAGCAAGGAGAGAAAGAGGGATGTGAAAGGGTACCGTAGATCACTCTAGCTTGGAGAGAACGTGGGATGTGAAAGGGTACGGTTGATCATTCTAGTAATGAGAGAAATAGGGATGTGAAAGGGTAAGGTAGATCATTCTAGCAATGAGAGAAAGAGGGAAGTGAAAGGGTAAGGTAGATAACTCTAGCAAGGAGAGAAAGAGGGATGTGAAAGGGTACGGTTGATCATTCTAGCAATGAGAGAAATAGGGATGTGAAAGGGTAAGGTAGATCACTCTAGCAAGGAGAGAAAGAGGGATGTGAAAGGGTACCGTAGATCACTCTAGCTTGGAGAGAACGTGGGATGTGAAAGGGTACGGTTGATCATTCTAGTAATGAGAGAAATAGGGATGTGAAAGGGTACGGTTGATCATTCTAGCAATGAGAGAAATAGGGATGTGAAAGGGTAAGGTAGATCACTCTAGCAATGAGAGAAATAGGGACGTGAAAGGGTACGGTTGATCATTCTAGCAATGAGAGAAATAGGGATGTGAAAGGGTAAGGTAGATCACTCTAGCAAGGAGAGAAAGAGGGATGTGAAAGGGTACCGTAGATCACTCTAGCTTGGAGAGAACGTGGGAAGTGAAAGGGTACCGTAGATCACTCTAGCTTGGAGAGAACATGGGATGTGAAAGGGTACGGTTGATCATTCTAGTAATGAGAGAAAGAGGGAAGTGAAAGGGTAAGGTAGATAACTCTAGCAAGGAGAGAAAGAGGGATGTGAAAGGGTACGGTTGATCATTCTAGCAATGAGAGAAATAGGGATGTGAAAGGGTAAGGTAGATCATTCTAGCAATGAGAGAAATAGGGATGTGAAAGGGTAAGGTAGATCATTCTAGCAATGAGAGAAATAGGGATGTGAAAGGGTAAGGTAGATCACTCTAGCAAGGAGAGAAAGAGGGATGTGAAAGGGTACCGTAGATCACTCTAGCTTGGAGAGAACGTGGGAAGTGAAAGGGTACCGTAGATCACTCTAGCTTGGAGAGAACGTGGGATGTGAAAGGGTACGGTTGATCATTCTAGTAATGAGAGAAATAGGGATGTGAAAGGGTAAGGTTGATCATTCTAGCAATGAGAGAAAGAGGGAAGTGAAAGGGTAAGGTAGATAACTCTAGCAAGGAGAGAAAGAGGGATGTGAAAGGGTACGGTTGATCATTCTAGCAATGAGAGAAATAGGGATGTGAAAGGGTAAGGTAGATCATTCTAGCAATGAGAGAAATAGGGATGTGAAAGGGTACGGTTGATCATTCTAGCAATGAGAGAAATAGGGATGTGAAAGGGTAAGGTAGATCATTCTAGCAATGAGAGAAATAGGGATGTGAAAGGGTAAGGTAGATCACTCTAGCAAGGAGAGAAAGAGGGATGTGAAAGGGTACCGTAGATCACTCTAGCTTGGAGAGAACGTGGGAAGTGAAAGGGTACCGTAGATCACTCTAGCTTGGAGAGAACATGGGATGTGAAAGGGTACGGTTGATCATTCTAGCAATGAGAGAAATAGGGATGTGAAAGGCTAAGGTAGATCACTCTAACTAGGAGAGAACGCGGGCTGTGCAAGGGTACCGTAGATCATTCTAGCAATGAGAGAAATAGGGATGTGAAAGGGTACGGTTGATCATTCTAGCAATGAGAGAAATAGGGATGTGAAAGGGTAAGGTAGATCACTCTAGCAATGAGAGAAATAGGGACGTGAAAGGGTACGGTTGATCATTCTAGCCATGAGAGAAATAGGGATGTGAAAGGGTAAGGTAGATCACTCTAGCAAGGAGAGAAAGAGGGATGTGAAAGGGTACCGTAGATCACTCTAGCTTGGAGAGAACGTGGGATGTGAAAGGGTACGGTTGATCATTCTAGTAATGAGAGAAATAGGGATGTGAAAGGGTAAGGTAGATCATTCTAGCAATGAGAGAAAGAGGGAAGTGAAAGGGTACCGTAGATCACTCTAGCAATGAGAGAAATAGGGACGTGAAAGGGTACGGTTGATCATTCTAGCAATGAGAGAAATAGGGATGTGAAAGGGTAAGGTAGATCACTCTAGCAAGGAGAGAAAGAGGGATGTGAAAGGGTACCGTAGATCACTCTAGCTTGGAGAGAACGTGGGAAGTGAAAGGGTACCGTAGATCACTCTAGCTTGGAGAGAACATGGGATGTGAAAGGGTACGGTTGATCATTCTAGTAATGAGAGAAAGAGGGAAGTGAAAGGGTAAGGTAGATAACTCTAGCAAGGAGAGAAAGAGGGATGTGAAAGGGTACGGTTGATCATTCTAGCAATGAGAGAAATAGGGATGTGAAAGGGTAAGGTAGATCATTCTAGCAATGAGAGAAATAGGGATGTGAAAGGGTAAGGTAGATCATTCTAGCAATGAGAGAAATAGGGATGTGAAAGGGTAAGGTAGATCACTCTAGCAAGGAGAGAAAGAGGGATGTGAAAGGGTACCGTAGATCACTCTAGCTTGGAGAGAACGTGGGAAGTGAAAGGGTACCGTAGATCACTCTAGCTTGGAGAGAACATGGGATGTGAAAGGGTACGGTTGATCATTCTAGCAATGAGAGAAATAGGGATGTGAAAGGCTAAGGTAGATCACTCTAACTAGGAGAGAACGCGGGCTGTGCAAGGGTACCGTAGATCATTCTAGCAATGAGAGAAATAGGGATGTGAAAGGGTACGGTTGATCATTCTAGCAATGAGAGAAATAGGGATGTGAAAGGGTAAGGTAGATCACTCTAGCAATGAGAGAAATAGGGACGTGAAAGGGTACGGTTGATCATTCTAGCAATGAGAGAAATAGGGATGTGAAAGGGTAAGGTAGATCACTCTAGCAAGGAGAGAAAGAGGGATGTGAAAGGGTACCGTAGATCACTCTAGCTTGGAGAGAACGTGGGAAGTGAAAGGGTACCGTAGATCACTCTAGCTTGGAGAGAACATGGGATGTGAAAGGGTACGGTTGATCATTCTAGTAATGAGAGAAAGAGGGAAGTGAAAGGGTAAGGTAGATAACTCTAGCAAGGAGAGAAAGAGGGATGTGAAAGGGTACGGTTGATCATTCTAGCAATGAGAGAAATAGGGATGTGAAAGGGTAAGGTAGATCATTCTAGCAATGAGAGAAATAGGGATGTGAAAGGGTAAGGTAGATCATTCTAGCAATGAGAGAAATAGGGATGTGAAAGGGTAAGGTAGATCACTCTAGCAAGGAGAGAAAGAGGGATGTGAAAGGGTACCGTAGATCACTCTAGCTTGGAGAGAACGTGGGAAGAGAAAGGGTACCGTAGATCACTCTAGCTTGGAGAGAACATGGGATGTGAAAGGGTACGGTTGATCATTCTAGCAATGAGAGAAATAGGGATGTGAAAGGGTAAGGTAGATCATTCTAGCAATGAGAGAAAGAGGGAAGTGAAAGGGTAAGGTAGATAACTCTAGCAAGGAGAGAAAGAGGGATGTGAAAGGGTACGGTTGATCATTCTAGCAATGAGAGAAATAGGGATGTGAAAGGGTAAGGTAGATCACTCTAGCAAGGAGAGAAAGAGGGATGTGAAAGGGTACCGTAGATCACTCTAGCTTGGAGAGAACGTGGGAAGTGAAAGGGTACCGTAGATCACTCTAGCTTGGAGAGAACATGGGATGTGAAAGGGTACGGTTGATCATTCTAGCAATGAGAGAAATAGGGATGTGAAAGGGTAAGGTAGATCATTCTAGCAATGAGAGAAATAGGGATGTGAAAGGGTAAGGTAGATCATTCTAGCAATGAGAGAAATAGGGATGTGAAAGGGTAAGGTAGATCACTCTAGCAAGGAGAGAAAGAGGGATGTGAAAGGGTACCGTAGATCACTCTAGCTTGGAGAGAACGTGGGAAGTGAAAGGGTACCGTAGATCACTCTAGCTTGGAGAGAACATGGGATGTGAAAGGGTACGGTTGATCATTCTAGCAATGAGAGAAATAGGGATGTGAAAGGCTAAGGTAGATCACTCTAACTAGGAGAGAACGCGGGCTGTGCAAGGGTACCGTAGATCATTCTAGCAATGAGAGAAATAGGGATGTGAAAGGGTACGGTTGATCATTCTAGCAATGAGAGAAATAGGGATGTGAAAGGGTAAGGTAGATCACTCTAGCAATGAGAGAAATAGGGACGTGAAAGGGTACGGTTGATCATTCTAGCAATGAGAGAAATAGGGATGTGAAAGGGTAAGGTAGATCACTCTAGCAAGGAGAGAAAGAGGGATGTGAAAGGGTACCGTAGATCACTCTAGCTTGGAGAGAACGTGGGAAGTGAAAGGGTACCGTAGATCACTCTAGCTTGGAGAGAACATGGGATGTGAAAGGGTACGGTTGATCATTCTAGTAATGAGAGAAAGAGGGAAGTGAAAGGGTAAGGTAGATAACTCTAGCAAGGAGAGAAAGAGGGATGTGAAAGGGTACGGTTGATCATTCTAGCAATGAGAGAAATAGGGATGTGAAAGGGTAAGGTAGATCATTCTAGCAATGAGAGAAATAGGGATGTGAAAGGGTAAGGTAGATCATTCTAGCAATGAGAGAAATAGGGATGTGAAAGGGTAAGGTAGATCACTCTAGCAAGGAGAGAAAGAGGGATGTGAAAGGGTACCGTAGATCACTCTAGCTTGGAGAGAACGTGGGAAGAGAAAGGGTACCGTAGATCACTCTAGCTTGGAGAGAACATGGGATGTGAAAGGGTACGGTTGATCATTCTAGCAATGAGAGAAATAGGGATGTGAAAGGGTAAGGTAGATCATTCTAGCAATGAGAGAAAGAGGGAAGTGAAAGGGTAAGGTAGATAACTCTAGCAAGGAGAGAAAGAGGGATGTGAAAGGGTACGGTTGATCATTCTAGCAATGAGAGAAATAGGGATGTGAAAGGGTAAGGTAGATCACTCTAGCAAGGAGAGAAAGAGGGATGTGAAAGGGTACCGTAGATCACTCTAGCTTGGAGAGAACGTGGGAAGTGAAAGGGTACCGTAGATCACTCTAGCTTGGAGAGAACATGGGATGTGAAAGGGTACGGTTGATCATTCTAGCAATGAGAGAAATAGGGATGTGAAAGGGTAAGGTAGATCATTCTAGCAATGAGAGAAATAGGGATGTGAAAGGGTAAGGTAGATCATTCTAGCAATGAGAGAAATAGGGATGTGAAAGGGTAAGGTAGATCATTCTAGCAATGAGAGAAATAGGGATGTGAAAGGGTAAGGTAGATCACTCTAGCAAGGAGAGAAAGAGGGATGTGAAAGGGTACCGTAGATCACTCTAGCTTGGAGAGAACGTGGGAAGAGAAAGGGTACCGTAGATCACTCTAGCTTGGAGAGAACATGGGATGTGAAAGGGTACGGTTGATCATTCTAGCAATGAGAGAAATAGGGATGTGAAAGGGTAAGGTAGATCATTCTAGCAATGAGAGAAAGAGGGAAGTGAAAGGGTAAGGTAGATAACTCTAGCAAGGAGAGAAAGAGGGATGTGAAAGGGTACGGTTGATCATTCTAGCAATGAGAGAAATAGGGATGTGAAAGGGTAAGGTAGATCACTCTAGCAAGGAGAGAAAGAGGGATGTGAAAGGGTACCGTAGATCACTCTAGCTTGGAGAGAACGTGGGAAGTGAAAGGGTACCGTAGATCACTCTAGCTTGGAGAGAACATGGGATGTGAAAGGGTACGGTTGATCATTCTAGTAATGAGAGAAAGAGGGAAGTGAAAGGGTAAGGTAGATAACTCTAGCAAGGAGAGAAAGAGGGATGTGAAAGGGTACGGTTGATCATTCTAGCAATGAGAGAAATAGGGATGTGAAAGGGTAAGGTAGATCATTCTAGCAATGAGAGAAATAGGGATGTGAAAGGGTAAGGTAGATCATTCTAGCAATGAGAGAAATAGGGATGTGAAAGGGTAAGGTAGATCACTCTAGCAAGGAGAGAAAGAGGGATGTGAAAGGGTACCGTAGATCACTCTAGCTTGGAGAGAACGTGGGAAGTGAAAGGGTACCGTAGATCACTCTAGCTTGGAGAGAACATGGGATGTGAAAGGGTACGGTTGATCATTCTAGCAATGAGAGAAATAGGGATGTGAAAGGCTAAGGTAGATCACTCTAACTAGGAGAGAACGCGGGCTGTGCAAGGGTACCGTAGATCATTCTAGCAATGAGAGAAATAGGGATGTGAAAGGGTACGGTTGATCATTCTAGCAATGAGAGAAATAGGGATGTGAAAGGGTAAGGTAGATCACTCTAGCAATGAGAGAAATAGGGACGTGAAAGGGTACGGTTGATCATTCTAGCAATGAGAGAAATAGGGATGTGAAAGGGTAAGGTAGATCACTCTAGCAAGGAGAGAAAGAGGGATGTGAAAGGGTACCGTAGATCACTCTAGCTTGGAGAGAACGTGGGATGTGAAAGGGTACGGTTGATCATTCTAGTAATGAGAGAAATAGGGATGTGAAAGGGTAAGGTAGATCATTCTAGCAATGAGAGAAAGAGGGAAGTGAAAGGGTAAGGTAGATAACTCTAGCAAGGAGAGAAAGAGGGATGTGAAAGGGTACGGTTGATCATTCTAGCAATGAGAGAAATAGGGATGTGAAAGGGTAAGGTAGATCACTCTAGCAAGGAGAGAAAGAGGGATGTGAAAGGGTACCGTAGATCACTCTAGCTTGGAGAGAACGTGGGAAGTGAAAGGGTACCGTAGATCACTCTAGCTTGGAGAGAACATGGGATGTGAAAGGGTACGTTTGATCATTCTAGTAATGAGAGAAAGAGGGAAGTGAAAGGGTAAGGTAGATAACTCTAGCAAGGAGAGAAAGAGGGATGTGAAAGGGTACGGTTGATCATTCTAGCAATGAGAGAAATAGGGATGTGAAAGGGTAAGGTAGATCATTCTAGCAATGAGAGAAATAGGGATGTGAAAGGGTAAGGTAGATCACTCTAGCAAGGAGAGAAAGAGGGATGTGAAAGGGTACCGTAGATCACTCTAGCTTGGAGAGAACGTGGGAAGTGAAAGGGTACCGTAGATCACTCTAGCTTGGAGAGAACATGGGATGTGAAAGGGTACGGTTGATCATTCTAGCAATGAGAGAAATAGGGATGTGAAAGGCTAAGGTAGATCACTCTAGCAATGAGAGAAATAGGGATCTGAAAGGGTAAGGTAGATCACTCTAGCAAGGAGAGAAAGAGGGATGTGAAAGGGTACGGTTGATCATTCTAGCAATGAGAGAAAGAGGGATGTGAAAGGGTACGGTTGATCATTCTAGCAATGAGAGAAATAGGGATGTGAAAGGGTAAGGTAGATCACTCTAGCTTGGAGAGAACGTGGGAAGTGAAAGGGTACCGTAGATCACTCTAGCTTGGAGAGAACATGGGATGTGAAAGGGTACGGTTGATCATTCTAGCAATGAGAGAAATAGGGATGTGAAAGGCTAAGGTAGATCACTCTAACTAGGAGAGAACGCGGGCTGTGCAAGGGTACCGTAGATCATTCAATCATTGTGCCTCGTCATCAACACGTGATTTTCGCGAAAATTTTTTTCTCCGCAATTTTTTTGCATTTTTTCTCCGCAATCAGACACCATGCCCATTAGGCCAGGGCGGCCTAGAGAAATAGATATGTGAAAGGGTAAGGTAGATCACTCTAGCAAGGAGAGAAAGAGGGATGTGAAAGGGTACGGTTGATCACTCAATCATTGTGCTTCGTCATCAACACGTGATTTTCGCGACAATTTTCAATCAACCATTGTCCTTTCTCTAATTTAATTTCAATTACCGACTTTCCATAGTTCCCCCCCCCCCCTCGTCTCCCTCCTCCTCCCTCTCCATTCTTTCCTCATTCGCTCGCCTGCGCGTCGCTCGGAGCGGTTCGTTCCTCTTCCTCTCTCTTCTATTTTCTCCTATTTTTCACCTATTTTCGCCTATTTTTCTCTTATTTTTGCCACAAAATACTATGTGTTTTTTCTCGAGCGCGGAGATTTGATATTGTACGGAAGATCACTGAATCTAGGAAATTGTGGGGGAGTCTGATTGGGTGTGGTAGATCAATACAGTTGGTCGATAATGCTGACGTGTGATAGGGTCCGGTAGATCACTATAGCTGGTCGATAATGCTGACGTGTGATAGGGTCCGGTAGATCACTATAGCTGGTCGATAATGTTGACGTGTGATAGGGTCCGGTAGATCACTATAGCTGGTCGATAATGCTGACGTGTGATAGGGTCCGGTAGATCACTATAGCTGGTCGATAATGCTGACGTGTGATAGGGTACGGTAGATCACTATAGCTGATCGATAATACTTACGTGTGATAGATACGATAAATCAATGTGGCTAGAACAGAGCACGGGAAGGTTATAGGGTACGGCTGAATACTGTATATGTTTGGTAATGCTGACATGAGATAGGGTCCGGTAGATCACTATAGCTGGTCGATAATGCTGACGTGTGATAGGGTCCGGTAGATCACTATAGCTGGTCGATAATGTTGACGTGTGATAGGGTCCGGTAGATCACTATAGCTGGTCGATAATGCTGACGTGTGATAGGGTCCGGTAGATCACTATAGCTGGTCGATAATGCTGACGTGTGATAGGGTACGGTAGATCACTATAGCTGATCGATAATACTTACGTGTGATAGATACGATAAATCAATGTGGCTAGAACAGAGCACGGGAAGGTTATAGGGTACGGCTGAATACTGTATATGTTTGGTAATGCTGACATGAGATAGGGTCCGGTAGATCACTATAGCTGGTCGATAATGCTGACGTGTGATAGGGTACAGTACATCACTATAGCTGATCGATAATGCTGATGTATGATAGGGTACGGTACATCACTATAGCTGGTCGATAATGTTGACGTGTGATAGGGTCCGGTAGATCACTATAGCTGGTCGATAATGTTGACGTGTGATAGGGTCCGGTAGATCACTATAGCTGGTCGATAATGCTGACGTGTGATAGGGTACGGTAGATCACTCTAACAAGGAGCGAAGGAGGAATGTGAAAGGATATGGTAGATCATTGTAACTTGGAGAGAACGGGGGATCGACAGGGTACGGTTGATCATTCTAGCAATGAGAGAAATAGGGATGTGAAAGGCTAAGGTAGATCACTCTAGCAAGGAGAAAAAGAGGGATGTGAAAGGGTACCGTAGATCACTCTAGCTTGGAGAGAACGTGGGAAGTGAAAGGGTACCGTAGATCACTCTAGCTTGGAGAGAACATGGGATGTGAAAGGGTACGGTTGATCATTCTAGCAATGAGAGAAATAGGGATGTGAAAGGCTAAGGTAGATCACTCTAACTAGGAGAGAACGCGGGCTGTGCAAGGGTACCGTAGATCATTCTAGCAATGAGAGAAATAGGGATGTGAAAGGGTAAGGTAGATCACTCTAGCAAGGAGAGAAAGAGGGATGTGAAAGGGTACCGTAGATCACTCTAGCTTGGAGAGAACGTGGGAAGTGAAAGGGTACCGTAGATCACTCTAGCTTGGAGAGAACGTGGGATGTGAAAGGGTACGGTTGATCATTCTAGCAATGAGAGAAATAGGGATGTGAAAGGGTAAGGTAGATCATTCTAGCAATGAGAGAAATAGGGATCTGAAAGGGTAAGGTAGATCACTCTAGCAAGGAGAGAAAGAGGGATGTGAAAGGGTACGGTTGATCATTCTAGCAATGAGAGAAATAGGGATGTGAAAGGGTAAGGTAGATCACTCTAGCAAGGAGAGAAAGAGGGATGTGAAAGGGTACGGTTGATCACTCAATCATTGTGCTTCGTCATCAACACGTGATTTTCGCGACAATTTTCAATCAACCATTGTCCTTTCTCTAATTTAATTTCAATTACCGACTTTCCATAGTTCCCCCCCCCCTCGTCTCCCTCCTCCTCCCTCTCCATTCTTTCCTCATTCGCTCGCCTGCGCGTCGCTCGGAGCGGTTCGTTCCTCTTCCTCTCTCTTCTATTTTCTCCTATTTTTCACCTATTTTCGCCTATTTTTCTCTTATTTTTGCCACAAAATACTATGTGTTTTTTCTCGAGCGCGGAGATTTGATATTGTACGGAAGATCACTGAATCTAGGAAATTGTGGGGGAGTCTGATTGGGTGTGGTAGATCAATACAGTTGGTCGATAATGCTGACGTGTGATAGGGTCCGGTAGATCACTATAGCTGGTCGATAATGCTGACGTGTGATAGGGTCCGGTAGATCACTATAGCTGGTCGATAATGTTGACGTGTGATAGGGTCCGGTAGATCACTATAGCTGGTCGATAATGCTGACGTGTGATAGGGTACGGTAGATCACTCTAACAAGGAGCGAAGGAGGAATGTGAAAGGATATGGTAGATCATTGTAACTTGGAGAGAACGGGGGATCGACAGGGTACGGTTGATCATTCTAGCAATGAGAGAAATAGGGATGTGAAAGGCTAAGGTAGATCACTCTAGCAAGGAGAAAAAGAGGGATGTGAAAGGGTACCGTAGATCACTCTAGCTTGGAGAGAACGTGGGAAGTGAAAGGGTACCGTAGATCACTCTAGCTTGGAGAGAACATGGGATGTGAAAGGGTACGGTTGATCATTCTAGCAATGAGAGAAATAGGGATGTGAAAGGCTAAGGTAGATCACTCTAACTAGGAGAGAACGCGGGCTGTGCAAGGGTACCGTAGATCATTCTAGCAATGAGAGAAATAGGGATGTGAAAGGGTAAGGTAGATCACTCTAGCAAGGAGAGAAAGAGGGATGTGAAAGGGTACCGTAGATCACTCTAGCTTGGAGAGAACGTGGGAAGTGAAAGGGTACCGTAGATCACTCTAGCTTGGAGAGAACGTGGGATGTGAAAGGGTACGGTTGATCATTCTAGCAATGAGAGAAATAGGGATGTGAAAGGGTAAGGTAGATCATTCTAGCAATGAGAGAAATAGGGATCTGAAAGGGTAAGGTAGATCACTCTAGCAAGGAGAGAAAGAGGGATGTGAAAGGGTACGGTTGATCATTCTAGCAATGAGAGAAAGAGGGATGTGAAAGGGTACGGTTGATCATTCTAGCAATGAGAGAAATAGGGATGTGAAAGGGTAAGGTAGATCACTCTAGCTTGGAGAGAACGTGGGAAGTGAAAGGGTACCGTAGATCACTCTAGCTTGGAGAGAACATGGGATGTGAAAGGGTACGGTTGATCATTCTAGCAATGAGAGAAATAGGGATGTGAAAGGCTAAGGTAGATCACTCTAACTAGGAGAGAACGCGGGCTGTGCAAGGGTACCGTAGATCATTCAATCATTGTGCCTCGTCATCAACACGTGATTTTCGCGAAAATTTTTTTCTCCGCAATTTTTTTGCATTTTTTCTCCGCAATCAGACACCATGCCCATTAGGCCAGGGCGGCCTAGAGAAATAGATATGTGAAAGGGTAAGGTAGATCACTCTAGCAAGGAGAGAAAGAGGGATGTGAAAGGGTACGGTTGATCACTCAATCATTGTGCTTCGTCATCAACACGTGATTTTCGCGACAATTTTCAATCAACCATTGTCCTTTCTCTAATTTAATTTCAATTACCGACTTTCCATAGTTCCCCCCCCCCTCGTCTCCCTCCTCCTCCCTCTCCATTCTTTCCTCATTCGCTCGCCTGCGCGTCGCTCGGAGCGGTTCGTTCCTCCTCCTCTCTCTTCTATTTTCTCCTATTTTTCACCTATTTTCGCCTATTTTTCTCTTATTTTTGCCACAAAATACTATGTGTTTTTTCTCGAGCGCGGAGATTTGATATTGTACGGAAGATCACTGAATCTAGGAAATTGTGGGGGAGTCTGATTGGGTGTGGTAGATCAATACAGTTGGTCGATAATGCTGACGTGTGATAGGGTCCGGTAGATCACTAAAGCTGGTCGATAATGCTGACGTGTGATAGGGTCCGGTAGATCACTATAGCTGGTCGATAATGTTGACGTGTGATAGGGTCCGGTAGATCACTATAGCTGGTCGATAATGCTGACGTGTGATAGGGTCCGGTAGATCACTATAGCTGGTCGATAATGCTGACGTGTGATAGGGTACGGTAGATCACTATAGCTGATCGATAATACTTACGTGTGATAGATACGATAAATCAATGTGGCTAGAACAGAGCACGGGAAGGTTATAGGGTACGGCTGAATACTGTATATGTTTGGTAATGCTGACATGAGATAGGGTCCGGTAGATCACTATAGCTGGTCGATAATGCTGACGTGTGATAGGGTCCGGTAGATCACTATAGCTGGTCGATAATGTTGACGTGTGATAGGGTCCGGTAGATCACTATAGCTGGTCGATAATGCTGACGTGTGATAGGGTCCGGTAGATCACTATAGCTGGTCGATAATGCTGACGTGTGATAGGGTACGGTAGATCACTATAGCTGATCGATAATACTTACGTGTGATAGATACGATAAATCAATGTGGCTAGAACAGAGCACGGGAAGGTTATAGGGTACGGCTGAATACTGTATATGTTTGGTAATGCTGACATGAGATAGGGTCCGGTAGATCACTATAGCTGGTCGATAATGCTGACGTGTGATAGGGTACAGTACAGCACTATAGCTGATCGATAATGCTGATGTATGATAGGGTACGGTACATCACTATAGCTGGTCGATAATGTTGACGTGTGATAGGGTCCGGTAGATCACTATAGCTGGTCGATAATGTTGACGTGTGATAGGGTCCGGTAGATCACTATAGCTGGTCGATAATGCTGACGTGTGATAGGGTACGGTAGATCACTCTAACAAGGAGCGAAGGAGGAATGTGAAAGGATATGGTAGATCATTGTAACTTGGAGAGAACGGGGGATCGACAGGGTACGGTTGATCATTCTAGCAATGAGAGAAATAGGGATGTGAAAGGCTAAGGTAGATCACTCTAGCAAGGAGAAAAAGAGGGATGTGAAAGGGTACCGTAGATCACTCTAGCTTGGAGAGAACGTGGGAAGTGAAAGGGTACCGTAGATCACTCTAGCTTGGAGAGAACATGGGATGTGAAAGGGTACGGTTGATCATTCTAGCAATGAGAGAAATAGGGATGTGAAAGGCTAAGGTAGATCACTCTAACTAGGAGAGAACGCGGGCTGTGCAAGGGTACCGTAGATCATTCTAGCAATGAGAGAAATAGGGATGTGAAAGGGTAAGGTAGATCACTCTAGCAAGGAGAGAAAGAGGGATGTGAAAGGGTACCGTAGATCACTCTAGCTTGGAGAGAACGTGGGAAGTGAAAGGGTACCGTAGATCACTCTAGCTTGGAGAGAACGTGGGATGTGAAAGGGTACGGTTGATCATTCTAGCAATGAGAGAAATAGGGATGTGAAAGGGTAAGGTAGATCATTCTAGCAATGAGAGAAATAGGGATGTGAAAGGGTAAGGTAGATCACTCTAGCAAGGAGAGAAAGAGGGATGTGAAAGGGTACGGTTGATCATTCTAGCAATGAGAGAAATAGGGATGTGAAAGGGTACGGTTGATCATTCTAGCAATGAGAGAAAGAGGGATGTGAAAGGGTACGGTTGATCATTCTAGCAATGAGAGAAATAGGGATGTGAAAGGGTAAGGTAGATCACTCTAGCTTGGAGAGAACGTGGGAAGTGAAAGGGTACCGTAGATCACTCTAGCTTGGAGAGAACATGGGATGTGAAAGGGTACGGTTGATCATTCTAGCAATGAGAGAAATAGGGATGTGAAAGGCTAAGGTAGATCACTATAACTAGGAGAGAACGCGGGCTGTGCAAGGGTACCGTAGATCATTCTAGCAATGAGAGAAATAGGGATGTGAAAGGGTAAGGTAGATCACTCTAGCAAGGAGAGAACGTGGGAAGTGAAAGGGTACCGTAGATCACTCTAGCTTGGAGAGAACATGGGATGTGAAAGGGTACGGTTGATCATTCTAGCAATGAGAGAAATAGGGATGTGAAAGGCTAAGGTAGATCACTCTAACTAGGAGAGAACGCGGGCTGTGCAAGGGTACCGTAGATCATTCAATCATTGTGCCTCGTCATCAACACGTGATTTTCGCGAAAATTTTTTTCTCCGCAATTTTTTTGCATTTTTTCTCCGCAATCAGACACCATGCCCATTAGGCCAGGGCGGCCTAGAGAAATAGATATGTGAAAGGGTAAGGTAGATCACTCTAGCAAGGAGAGAAAGAGGGATGTGAAAGGGTACGGTTGATCACTCAATCATTGTGCTTCGTCATCAACACGTGATTTTCGCGACAATTTTCAATCAACCATTGTCCTTTCTCTAATTTAATTTCAATTACCGACTTTCCATAGTTCCCCCCCCCCCTCGTCTCCCTCCTCCTCCCTCTCCATTCTTTCCTCATTCGCTCGCCTGCGCGTCGCTCGGAGCGGTTCGTTCCTCCTCCTCTCTCTTCTATTTTCTCCTATTTTTCACCTATTTTCGCCTATTTTTCTCTTATTTTTGCCACAAAATACTATGTGTTTTTTCTCGAGCGCGGAGATTTGATATTGTACGGAAGATCACTGAATCTAGGAAATTGTGGGGGAGTCTGATTGGGTGTGGTAGATCAATACAGTTGGTCGATAATGCTGACGTGTGATAGGGTCCGGTAGATCACTAAAGCTGGTCGATAATGCTGACGTGTGATAGGGTCCGGTAGATCACTATAGCTGGTCGATAATGTTGACGTGTGATAGGGTCCGGTAGATCACTATAGCTGGTCGATAATGCTGACGTGTGATAGGGTCCGGTAGATCACTATAGCTGGTCGATAATGCTGACGTGTGATAGGGTACGGTAGATCACTATAGCTGATCGATAATACTTACGTGTGATAGATACGATAAATCAATGTGGCTAGAACAGAGCACGGGAAGGTTATAAGGTACGGCTGATTACTGTATATGTTTGGTAATGCTGACATGAGATAGGGTCCGGTAGATCACTATAGCTGGTCGATAATGCTGACGTGTGATAGGGTCCGGTAGATCACTATAGCTGGTCGATAATGTTGACGTGTGATAGGGTCCGGTAGATCACTATAGCTGGTCGATAATGCTGACGTGTGATAGGGTCCGGTAGATCACTATAGCTGGTCGATAATGCTGACGTGTGATAGGGTACGGTAGATCACTATAGCTGATCGATAATACTTACGTGTGATAGATACGATAAATCAATGTGGCTAGAACAGAGCACGGGAAGGTTATAGGGTACGGCTGAATACTGTATATGTTTGGTAATGCTGACATGAGATAGGGTCCGGTAGATCACTATAGCTGGTCGATAATGCTGACGTGTGATAGGGTACAGTACAGCACTATAGCTGATCGATAATGCTGATGTATGATAGGGTACGGTACATCAGTATAGCTGGTCGATAATGTTGACGTGTGATAGGGTCCGGTAGATCACTATAGCTGGTCGATAATGTTGACGTGTGATAGGGTCCGGTAGATCACTATAGCTGGTCGATAATGCTGACGTGTGATAGGGTACGGTAGATCACTCTAACAAGGAGCGAAGGAGGAATGTGAAAGGATATGGTAGATCATTGTAATTTGGAGAGAACGGGGGATCGACAGGGTACGGTTGATCATTCTAGCAATGAGAGAAATAGGGATGTGAAAGGCTAAGGTAGATCACTCTAGCAAGGAGAAAAAGAGGGATGTGAAAGGGTACCGTAGATCACTCTAGCTTGGAGAGAACGTGGGAAGTGAAAGGGTACCGTAGATCACTCTAGCTTGGAGAGAACATGGGATGTGAAAGGGTACGGTTGATCATTCTAGCAATGAGAGAAATAGGGATGTGAAAGGCTAAGGTAGATCACTCTAACTAGGAGAGAACGCGGGCTGTGCAAGGGTACCGTAGATCATTCTAGCAATGAGAGAAATAGGGATGTGAAAGGGTAAGGTAGATCACTCTAGCAAGGAGAGAAAGAGGGATGTGAAAGGGTACCGTAGATCACTCTAGCTTGGAGAGAACGTGGGAAGTGAAAGGGTACCGTAGATCACTCTAGCTTGGAGAGAACGTGGGATGTGAAAGGGTACGGTTGATCATTCTAGCAATGAGAGAAATAGGGATGTGAAAGGGTAAGGTAGATCATTCTAGCAATGAGAGAAATAGGGATGTGAAAGGGTAAGGTAGATCACTCTAGCAAGGAGAGAAAGAGGGATGTGAAAGGGTACGGTTGATCATTCTAGCAATGAGAGAAATAGGGATGTGAAAGGGTACGGTTGATCATTCTAGCAATGAGAGAAAGAGGGATGTGAAAGGGTACGGTTGATCATTCTAGCAATGAGAGAAATAGGGATGTGAAAGGGTAAGGTAGATCACTCTAGCTTGGAGAGAACGTGGGAAGTGAAAGGGTACCGTAGATCACTCTAGCTTGGAGAGAACATGGGATGTGAAAGGGTACGGTTGATCATTCTAGCAATGAGAGAAATAGGGATGTGAAAGGCTAAGGTAGATCACTATAACTAGGAGAGAACGCGGGCTGTGCAAGGGTACCGTAGATCATTCAATCATTGTGCCTCGTCATCAACACGTGATTTTCGCGAAAATTTTTTTCTCCGCAATTTTTTTGCATTTTTTCTCCGCAATCAGACACCATGCCCATTAGGCCAGGGCGGCCTAGAGAAATAGATATGTGAAAGGGTAAGGTAGATCACTCTAGCAAGGAGAGAAAGAGGGATGTGAAAGGGTACGGTTGATCACTCAATCATTGTGCTTCGTCATCAACACGTGATTTTCGCGACAATTTTCAATCAACCATTGTCCTTTCTCTAATTTAATTTCAATTACCGACTTTCCATAGTTCCCCCCCCCCCCCCTCGTCTCCCTCCTCCTCCCTCTCCATTCTTTCCTCATTCGCTCGCCTGCGCGTCGCTCGGAGCGGTTCGTTCCTCTTCCTCTCTCTTCTATTTTCTCCTATTTTTCACCTATTTTCGCCTATTTTTCTCTTATTTTTGCCACAAAATACTACGTGTTTTTTCTCGAGCGCGGAGATTTGATATTGTACGGAAGATCACTGAATCTAGGAAATTGTGGGGGAGTCTGATTGGGTGTGGTAGATCAATACAGTTGGTCGATAATGCTGACGTGTGATAGGGTCCGGTAGATCACTATAGCTGGTCGATAATGCTGACGTGTGATAGGGTCCGGTAGATCACTATAGCTGGTCGATAATGTTGACGTGTGATAGGGTCCGGTAGATCACTATAGCTGGTCGATAATGTTGACGTGTGATAGGGTCCGGTAGATCACTATAGCTGGTCGATAATGCTGACGTGTGATAGGGTCCGGTAGATCACTATAGCTGGTCGATAATGCTGACGTGTGATAGGGTACGGTAGATCACTATAGCTGATCGATAATACTTACGTGTGATAGATACGATAAATCAATGTGGCTAGAACAGAGCACGGGAAGGTTATAGGGTACGGCTGAATACTGTATATGTTTGGTAATGCTGACATGAGATAGGGTCCGGTAGATCACTATAGCTGGTCGATAATGCTGACGTGTGATAGGGTACGGTACATCACTATAGCTGATCGATAATGCTGATGTATGATAGGGTACGGTACATCACTATAGCTGGTCGATAATGTTGACGTGTGATAGGGTCCGGTAGATCACTATAGCTGGTCGATAATGTTGACGTGTGATAGGGTCCGGTAGATCACTATAGCTGGTCGATAATGCTGACGTGTGATAGGGTACGGTAGATCACTCTAACAAGGAGCGAAGGAGGAATGTGAAAGGATATGGTAGATCATTGTAACTTGGAGAGAACGGGGGATCGACAGGGTACGGTTGATCATTCTAGCAATGAGAGAAATAGGGATGTGAAAGGCTAAGGTAGATCACTCTAGCAAGGAGAAAAAGAGGGATGTGAAAGGGTACCGTAGATCACTCTAGCTTGGAGAGAACGTGGGAAGTGAAAGGGTACCGTAGATCACTCTAGCTTGGAGAGAACATGGGATGTGAAAGGGTACGGTTGATCATTCTAGCAATGAGAGAAATAGGGATGTGAAAGGCTAAGGTAGATCACTCTAACTAGGAGAGAACGCGGGCTGTGCAAGGGTACCGTAGATCATTCAATCATTGTGCCTCGTCATCAACACGTGATTTTCGCGAAAATTTTTTTCTCCGCAATTTTTTTGCATTTTTTCTCCGCAATCAGACACCATGCCCATTAGGCCAGGGCGGCCTAGAGAAATAGATATGTGAAAGGGTAAGGTAGATCACTCTAGCAAGGAGAGAAAGAGGGATGTGAAAGGGTACGGTTGATCACTCAATCATTGTGCTTCGTCATCAACACGTGATTTTCGCGACAATTTTCAATCAACCATTGTCCTTTCTCTAATTTAATTTCAATTACCGACTTTCCATAGTTCCCCCCCCCCCTCGTCTCCCTCCTCCTCCCTCTCCATTCTTTCCTCATTCGCTCGCCTGCGCGTCGCTCGGAGCGGTTCGTTCCTCTTCCTCTCTCTTCTATTTTCTCCTATTTTTCACCTATTTTCGCCTATTTTTCTCTTATTTTTGCCACAAAATACTACGTGTTTTTTCTCGAGCGCGGAGATTTGATATTGTACGGAAGATCACTGAATCTAGGAAATTGTGGGGGAGTCTGATTGGGTGTGGTAGATCAATACAGTTGGTCGATAATGCTGACGTGTGATAGGGTCCGGTAGATCACTATAGCTGGTCGATAATGCTGACGTGTGATAGGGTCCGGTAGATCACTATAGCTGGTCGATAATGTTGACGTGTGATAGGGTCCGGTAGATCACTATAGCTGGTCGATAATGTTGACGTGTGATAGGGTCCGGTAGATCACTATAGCTGGTCGATAATGCTGACGTGTGATAGGGTCCGGTAGATCACTATAGCTGGTCGATAATGCTGACGTGTGATAGGGTACGCTAGATCACTATAGCTGATCGATAATACTTACGTGTGATAGATACGATAAATCAATGTGGCTAGAACAGAGCACGGGAAGGTTATAGGGTACGGCTGAATACTGTATATGTTTGGTAATGCTGACATGAGATAGGGTCCGGTAGATCACTATAGCTGGTCGATAATGCTGACGTGTGATAGGGTCCGGTAGATCACTATAGCTGGTCGATAATGCTGACGTGTGATAGGGTCCGGTAGATCACTATAGCTGGTCGATAATGTTGACGTGTGATAGGGTCCGGTAGATCACTATAGCTGGTCGATAATGTTGACGTGTGATAGGGTCCGGTAGATCACTATAGCTGGTCGATAATGTTGACGTGTGATAGGGTCCGGTAGATCACTATAGCTGGTCGATAATGCTGACGTGTGATAGATACGATAAATCAATGTGGCTAGAACAGAGCACGGGAAGGTTATAGGGTACGGCTGAATACTGTATATGTTTGGTAATGCTGACATGAGATAGGGTCCGGTAGATCACTATAGCTGGTCGATAATGCTGACGTGTGATAGGGTACGGTACATCACTATAGCTGATCGATAATGCTGATGTATGATAGGGTACGGTACATCACTATAGCTGGTCGATAATGTTGACGTGTGATAGGGTCCGGTAGATCACTATAGCTGGTCGATAATGTTGACGTGTAATAGGGTCCGGTAGATCACTATAGCTGGTCGATAATGCTGACGTGTGATAGGGTACGGTAGATCACTCTAACAAGGAGCGAAGGAGGAATGTGAAAGGATATGGTAGATCATTGTAACTTGGAGAGAACGGGGGATCGACAGGGTACGGTTGATCATTCTAGCAATGAGAGAAATAGGGATGTGAAAGGCTAAGGTAGATCACTCTAGCAAGGAGAAAAAGAGGGATGTGAAAGGGTACCGTAGATCACTCTAGCTTGGAGAGAACGTGGGAAGTGAAAGGGTACCGTAGATCACTCTAGCTTGGAGAGAACATGGGATGTGAAAGGGTACGGTTGATCATTCTAGCAATGAGAGAAATAGGGATGTGAAAGGCTAAGGTAGATCACTCTAACTAGGAGAGAACGCGGGCTGTGCAAGGGTACCGTAGATCATTCTAGCAATGAGAGAAATAGGGATGTGAAAGGGTAAGGTAGATCACTCTAGCAAGGAGAGAAAGAGGGATGTGAAAGGGTACCGTAGATCACTCTAGCTTGGAGAGAACGTGGGAAGTGAAAGGGTACCGTAGATCACTCTAGCTTGGAGAGAACGTGGGATGTGAAAGGGTACGGTTGATCATTCTAGCAATGAGAGAAATAGGGATGTGAAAGGGTAAGGTAGATCATTCTAGCAATGAGAGAAATAGGGATGTGAAAGGGTAAGGTAGATCACTCTAGCAAGGAGAGAAAGAGGGATGTGAAAGGGTACGGTTGATCATTCTAGCAATGAGAGAAATAGGGATGTGAAAGGGTACGGTTGATCATTCTAGCAATGAGAGAAAGAGGGATGTGAAAGGGTACGGTTGATCATTCTAGCAATGAGAGAAATAGGGATGTGAAAGGGTAAGGTAGATCACTCTAGCTTGGAGAGAACGTGGGAAGTGAAAGGGTACCGTAGATCACTCTAGCTTGGAGAGAACATGGGATGTGAAAGGGTACGGTTGATCATTCTAGCAATGAGAGAAATAGGGATGTGAAAGGCTAAGGTAGATCACTATAACTAGGAGAGAACGCGGGCTGTGCAAGGGTACCGTAGATCATTCAATCATTGTGCCTCGTCATCAACACGTGATTTTCGCGAAAATTTTTTTCTCCGCAATTTTTTTGCATTTTTTCTCCGCAATCAGACACCATGCCCATTAGGCCAGGGCGGCCTAGAGAAATAGATATGTGAAAGGGTAAGGTAGATCACTCTAGCAAGGAGAGAAAGAGGGATGTGAAAGGGTACGGTTGATCACTCAATCATTGTGCTTCGTCATCAACACGTGATTTTCGCGACAATTTTCAATCAACCATTGTCCTTTCTCTAATTTAATTTCAATTACCGACTTTCCATAGTTCCCCCCCCCCTCGTCTCCCTCCTCCTCCCTCTCCATTCTTTCCTCATTCGCTCGCCTGCGCGTCGCTCGGAGCGGTTCGTTCCTCTTCCTCTCTCTTCTATTTTCTCCTATTTTTCACCTATTTTCGCCTATTTTTCTCTTATTTTTGCCACAAAATACTACGTGTTTTTTCTCGAGCGCGGAGATTTGATATTGTACGGAAGATCACTGAATCTAGGAAATTGTGGGGGAGTCTGATTGGGTGTGGTAGATCAATACAGTTGGTCGATAATGCTGACGTGTGATAGGGTCCGGTAGATCACTATAGCTGGTCGATAATGCTGACGTGTGATAGGGTCCGGTAGATCACTATAGCTGGTCGATAATGTTGACGTGTGATAGGGTCCGGTAGATCACTATAGCTGGTCGATAATGTTGACGTGTGATAGGGTCCGGTAGATCACTATAGCTGGTCGATAATGTTGACGTGTGATAGGGTCCGGTAGATCACTATAGCTGGTCGATAATGCTGACGTGTGATAGATACGATAAATCAATGTGGCTAGAACAGAGCACGGGAAGGTTATAGGGTACGGCTGAATACTGTATATGTTTGGTAATGCTGACATGAGATAGGGTCCGGTAGATCACTATAGCTGGTCGATAATGTTGACGTGTGATAGGGTCCGGTAGATCACTATAGCTGGTCGATAATGTTGACGTGTAATAGGGTCCGGTAGATCACTATAGCTGGTCGATAATGCTGACGTGTGATAGGGTACGGTAGATCACTCTAACAAGGAGCGAAGGAGGAATGTGAAAGGATATGGTAGATCATTGTAACTTGGAGAGAACGGGGGATCGACAGGGTACGGTTGATCATTCTAGCAATGAGAGAAATAGGGATGTGAAAGGCTAAGGTAGATCACTCTAGCAAGGAGAAAAAGAGGGATGTGAAAGGGTACCGTAGATCACTCTAGCTTGGAGAGAACGTGGGAAGTGAAAGGGTACCGTAGATCACTCTAGCTTGGAGAGAACATGGGATGTGAAAGGGTACGGTTGATCATTCTAGCAATGAGAGAAATAGGGATGTGAAAGGCTAAGGTAGATCACTCTAACTAGGAGAGAACGCGGGCTGTGCAAGGGTACCGTAGATCATTCTAGCAATGAGAGAAATAGGGATGTGAAAGGGTAAGGTAGATCACTCTAGCAAGGAGAGAAAGAGGGATGTGAAAGGGTACCGTAGATCACTCTAGCTTGGAGAGAACGTGGGAAGTGAAAGGGTACCGTAGATCACTCTAGCTTGGAGAGAACGTGGGATGTGAAAGGGTACGGTTGATCATTCTAGCAATGAGAGAAATAGGGATGTGAAAGGGTAAGGTAGATCATTCTAGCAATGAGAGAAATAGGGATGTGAAAGGGTAAGGTAGATCACTCTAGCAAGGAGAGAAAGAGGGATGTGAAAGGGTACGGTTGATCATTCTAGCAATGAGAGAAATAGGGATGTGAAAGGGTACGGTTGATCATTCTAGCAATGAGAGAAAGAGGGATGTGAAAGGGTACGGTTGATCATTCTAGCAATGAGAGAAATAGGGATGTGAAAGGGTAAGGTAGATCACTCTAGCTTGGAGAGAACGTGGGAAGTGAAAGGGTACCGTAGATCACTCTAGCTTGGAGAGAACATGGGATGTGAAAGGGTACGGTTGATCATTCTAGCAATGAGAGAAATAGGGATGTGAAAGGCTAAGGTAGATCACTATAACTAGGAGAGAACGCGGGCTGTGCAAGGGTACCGTAGATCATTCAATCATTGTGCCTCGTCATCAACACGTGATTTTCGCGAAAATTTTTTTCTCCGCAATTTTTTTGCATTTTTTCTCCGCAATCAGACACCATGCCCATTAGGCCAGGGCGGCCTAGAGAAATAGATATGTGAAAGGGTAAGGTAGATCACTCTAGCAAGGAGAGAAAGAGGGATGTGAAAGGGTACGGTTGATCACTCAATCATTGTGCTTCGTCATCAACACGTGATTTTCGCGACAATTTTCAATCAACCATTGTCCTTTCTCTAATTTAATTTCAATTACCGACTTTCCATAGTTCCCCCCCCCCCTCGTCTCCCTCCTCCTCCCTCTCCATTCTTTCCTCATTCGCTCGCCTGCGCGTCGCTCGGAGCGGTTCGTTCCTCTTCCTCTCTCTTCTATTTTCTCCTATTTTTCACCTATTTTCGCCTATTTTTCTCTTATTTTTGCCACAAAATACTACGTGTTTTTTCTCGAGCGCGGAGATTTGATATTGTACGGAAGATCACTGAATCTAGGAAATTGTGGGGGAGTCTGATTGGGTGTGGTAGATCAATACAGTTGGTCGATAATGCTGACGTGTGATAGGGTCCGGTAGATCACTATAGCTGGTCGATAATGCTGACGTGTGATAGGGTCCGGTAGATCACTATAGCTGGTCGATAATGTTGACGTGTGATAGGGTCCGGTAGATCACTATAGCTGGTCGATAATGTTGACGTGTGATAGGGTCCGGTAGATCACTATAGCTGGTCGATAATGTTGACGTGTGATAGGGTCCGGTAGATCACTATAGCTGGTCGATAATGCTGACGTGTGATAGATACGATAAATCAATGTGGCTAGAACAGAGCACGGGAAGGTTATAGGGTACGGCTGAATACTGTATATGTTTGGTAATGCTGACATGAGATAGGGTCCGGTAGATCACTATAGCTGGTCGATAATGCTGACGTGTGATAGGGTACGGTACATCACTATAGCTGATCGATAATGCTGATGTATGATAGGGTACGGTACATCACTATAGCTGGTCGATAATGTTGACGTGTGATAGGGTCCGGTAGATCACTATAGCTGGTCGATAATGTTGACGTGTAATAGGGTCCGGTAGATCACTATAGCTGGTCGATAATGCTGACGTGTGATAGGGTACGGTAGATCACTCTAACAAGGAGCGAAGGAGGAATGTGAAAGGATATGGTAGATCATTGTAACTTGGAGAGAACGGGGGATCGACAGGGTACGGTTGATCATTCTAGCAATGAGAGAAATAGGGATGTGAAAGGCTAAGGTAGATCACTCTAGCAAGGAGAAAAAGAGGGATGTGAAAGGGTACCGTAGATCACTCTAGCTTGGAGAGAACGTGGGAAGTGAAAGGGTACCGTAGATCACTCTAGCTTGGAGAGAACATGGGATGTGAAAGGGTACGGTTGATCATTCTAGCAATGAGAGAAATAGGGATGTGAAAGGCTAAGGTAGATCACTCTAACTAGGAGAGAACGCGGGCTGTGCAAGGGTACCGTAGATCATTCTAGCAATGAGAGAAATAGGGATGTGAAAGGGTAAGGTAGATCACTCTAGCAAGGAGAGAAAGAGGGATGTGAAAGGGTACCGTAGATCACTCTAGCTTGGAGAGAACGTGGGAAGTGAAAGGGTACCGTAGATCACTCTAGCTTGGAGAGAACGTGGGATGTGAAAGGGTACGGTTGATCATTCTAGCAATGAGAGAAATAGGGATGTGAAAGGGTAAGGTAGATCATTCTAGCAATGAGAGAAATAGGGATGTGAAAGGGTAAGGTAGATCACTCTAGCAAGGAGAGAAAGAGGGATGTGAAAGGGTACGGTTGATCATTCTAGCAATGAGAGAAATAGGGATGTGAAAGGGTACGGTTGATCATTCTAGCAATGAGAGAAAGAGGGATGTGAAAGGGTACGGTTGATCATTCTAGCAATGAGAGAAATAGGGATGTGAAAGGGTAAGGTAGATCACTCTAGCTTGGAGAGAACGTGGGAAGTGAAAGGGTACCGTAGATCACTCTAGCTTGGAGAGAACATGGGATGTGAAAGGGTACGGTTGATCATTCTAGCAATGAGAGAAATAGGGATGTGAAAGGCTAAGGTAGATCACTATAACTAGGAGAGAACGCGGGCTGTGCAAGGGTACCGTAGATCATTCAATCATTGTGCCTCGTCATCAACACGTGATTTTCGCGAAAATTTTTTTCTCCGCAATTTTTTTGCATTTTTTCTCCGCAATCAGACACCATGCCCATTAGGCCAGGGCGGCCTAGAGAAATAGATATGTGAAAGGGTAAGGTAGATCACTCTAGCAAGGAGAGAAAGAGGGATGTGAAAGGGTACGGTTGATCACTCAATCATTGTGCTTCGTCATCAACACGTGATTTTCGCGACAATTTTCAATCAACCATTGTCCTTTCTCTAATTTAATTTCAATTACCGACTTTCCATAGTTCCCCCCCCCCCCCTCGTCTCCCTCCTCCTCCCTCTCCATTCTTTCCTCATTCGCTCGCCTGCGCGTCGCTCGGAGCGGTTCGTTCCTCTTCCTCTCTCTTCTATTTTCTCCTATTTTTCACCTATTTTCGCCTATTTTTCTCTTATTTTTGCCACAAAATACTACGTGTTTTTTCTCGAGCGCGGAGATTTGATATTGTACGGAAGATCACTGAATCTAGGAAATTGTGGGGGAGTCTGATTGGGTGTGGTAGATCAATACAGTTGGTCGATAATGCTGACGTGTGATAGGGTCCGGTAGATCACTATAGCTGGTCGATAATGCTGACGTGTGATAGGGTCCGGTAGATCACTATAGCTGGTCGATAATGTTGACGTGTGATAGGGTCCGGTAGATCACTATAGCTGGTCGATAATGTTGACGTGTGATAGGGTCCGGTAGATCACTATAGCTGGTCGATAATGTTGACGTGTGATAGGGTCCGGTAGATCACTATAGCTGGTCGATAATGCTGACGTGTGATAGATACGATAAATCAATGTGGCTAGAACAGAGCACGGGAAGGTTATAGGGTACGGCTGAATACTGTATATGTTTGGTAATGCTGACATGAGATAGGGTCCGGTAGATCACTATAGCTGGTCGATAATGTTGACGTGTGATAGGGTCCGGTAGATCACTATAGCTGGTCGATAATGTTGACGTGTAATAGGGTCCGGTAGATCACTATAGCTGGTCGATAATGCTGACGTGTGATAGGGTACGGTAGATCACTCTAACAAGGAGCGAAGGAGGAATGTGAAAGGATATGGTAGATCATTGTAACTTGGAGAGAACGGGGGATCGACAGGGTACGGTTGATCATTCTAGCAATGAGAGAAATAGGGATGTGAAAGGCTAAGGTAGATCACTCTAGCAAGGAGAAAAAGAGGGATGTGAAAGGGTACCGTAGATCACTCTAGCTTGGAGAGAACGTGGGAAGTGAAAGGGTACCGTAGATCACTCTAGCTTGGAGAGAACATGGGATGTGAAAGGGTACGGTTGATCATTCTAGCAATGAGAGAAATAGGGATGTGAAAGGCTAAGGTAGATCACTCTAACTAGGAGAGAACGCGGGCTGTGCAAGGGTACCGTAGATCATTCTAGCAATGAGAGAAATAGGGATGTGAAAGGGTAAGGTAGATCACTCTAGCAAGGAGAGAAAGAGGGATGTGAAAGGGTACCGTAGATCACTCTAGCTTGGAGAGAACGTGGGAAGTGAAAGGGTACCGTAGATCACTCTAGCTTGGAGAGAACGTGGGATGTGAAAGGGTACGGTTGATCATTCTAGCAATGAGAGAAATAGGGATGTGAAAGGGTAAGGTAGATCATTCTAGCAATGAGAGAAATAGGGATGTGAAAGGGTAAGGTAGATCACTCTAGCAAGGAGAGAAAGAGGGATGTGAAAGGGTACGGTTGATCATTCTAGCAATGAGAGAAATAGGGATGTGAAAGGGTACGGTTGATCATTCTAGCAATGAGAGAAAGAGGGATGTGAAAGGGTACGGTTGATCATTCTAGCAATGAGAGAAATAGGGATGTGAAAGGGTAAGGTAGATCACTCTAGCTTGGAGAGAACGTGGGAAGTGAAAGGGTACCGTAGATCACTCTAGCTTGGAGAGAACATGGGATGTGAAAGGGTACGGTTGATCATTCTAGCAATGAGAGAAATAGGGATGTGAAAGGCTAAGGTAGATCACTATAACTAGGAGAGAACGCGGGCTGTGCAAGGGTACCGTAGATCATTCAATCATTGTGCCTCGTCATCAACACGTGATTTTCGCGAAAATTTTTTTCTCCGCAATTTTTTTGCATTTTTTCTCCGCAATCAGACACCATGCCCATTAGGCCAGGGCGGCCTAGAGAAATAGATATGTGAAAGGGTAAGGTAGATCACTCTAGCAAGGAGAGAAAGAGGGATGTGAAAGGGTACGGTTGATCACTCAATCATTGTGCTTCGTCATCAACACGTGATTTTCGCGACAATTTTCAATCAACCATTGTCCTTTCTCTAATTTAATTTCAATTACCGACTTTCCATAGTTCCCCCCCCCCCTCGTCTCCCTCCTCCTCCCTCTCCATTCTTTCCTCATTCGCTCGCCTGCGCGTCGCTCGGAGCGGTTCGTTCCTCTTCCTCTCTCTTCTATTTTCTCCTATTTTTCACCTATTTTCGCCTATTTTTCTCTTATTTTTGCCACAAAATACTACGTGTTTTTTCTCGAGCGCGGAGATTTGATATTGTACGGAAGATCACTGAATCTAGGAAATTGTGGGGGAGTCTGATTGGGTGTGGTAGATCAATACAGTTGGTCGATAATGCTGACGTGTGATAGGGTCCGGTAGATCACTATAGCTGGTCGATAATGCTGACGTGTGATAGGGTCCGGTAGATCACTATAGCTGGTCGATAATGTTGACGTGTGATAGGGTCCGGTAGATCACTATAGCTGGTCGATAATGTTGACGTGTGATAGGGTCCGGTAGATCACTATAGCTGGTCGATAATGTTGACGTGTGATAGGGTCCGGTAGATCACTATAGCTGGTCGATAATGCTGACGTGTGATAGATACGATAAATCAATGTGGCTAGAACAGAGCACGGGAAGGTTATAGGGTACGGCTGAATACTGTATATGTTTGGTAATGCTGACATGAGATAGGGTCCGGTAGATCACTATAGCTGGTCGATAATGTTGACGTGTGATAGGGTCCGGTAGATCACTATAGCTGGTCGATAATGTTGACGTGTGATAGGGTCCGGTAGGTCACTATAGCTGGTCGATAATGCTGACGTGTGATAGGGTACGGTAGATCACTATAGCTGGTCGATAATGCTGACGTGTGATAGGGTACGGTAGATCACTATAGCTGATCGATAATACTTACGTGTGTTAGATACGATAAATCAATGTGGCTAGAACAGAGCACGGGAAGGTTATAGGGTACGGCTGAATACTGTATATGTTTGGTAATGCTGACATGAGATAGGGTCCGGTAGATCACTATAGCTGGTCGATAATGCTGACGTGTGATAGGGTACGGTACATCACTATAGCTGATCGATAATGCTGATGTATGATAGGGTACGGTACATCACTATAGCTGGTCGATAATGTTGACGTGTGATAGGGTCCGGTAGATCACTATAGCTGGTCGATAATGTTGACGTGTGATAGCGTCCGGTAGATCACTATAGCTGGTCGATAATGCTGACGTGTGATAGGGTACGGTAGATCACTCTAACAAGGAGCGAAGGAGGAATGTGAAAGGATATGGTAGATCATTGTAACTTGGAGAGAACGGGGGATCGACAGGGTACGGTTGATCATTCTAGCAATGAGAGAAATAGGGATGTGAAAGGCTAAGGTAGATCACTCTAGCAAGGAGAAAAAGAGGGATGTGAAAGGGTACCGTAGATCACTCTAACTAGGAGAGAACGCAGAATATGAAAGGGTACCTTAGATCACTCTAGCTTGGAGAGAACGTGGGATGTGAAAGGGTACGGTTGATCACTCAATCATTCGGTAGATCACTATAGCTGATCGATAATGCTGATGTGTGATAGGGTACACAACGTGTCAACGAGGGGAAAATGTGCAATTTGCATGGCGGACACCTTGCGTGTTCCATTTCATTCGGGGGTAATGGGAGTGGTGAAACAGACATGAAATGACAGAGCTGAATCGAACATTGCATCTGGGATAACTCAGCATTGGTCATGAAATATGCAAATGTGATTCATTGAAACGATGAAGTGACGAGTAAGGTGGTTGCTGCTCAGTTTTAGTAATTTTTATAACGAATCAACGAAATAAATTTTTATAACGAAATAAATTTTATAACGAATCCAGGACGCCAATACCAAATTATTGATTTTTGATCCTTCCCAGGACGCCCATACCAAATTATTGATTTTTGATACTTCCCAGGACGCCCATACCAAATTATTGTATTTTGATCGAATCCAGGACGCCAATACCAAATTATTGATTTTTGATCGATGTCTGGATGACCATACCAAAACAGGACGGGACGCCCAAACCGGACAGACACACAGACAGACGTTTGCGCTTTATTATCTAGTATGGATGGTTCTAATATGTGGACACTAGGCTTCGCTCGAATAGTTAAATTGATCGATATGTCATGAGGATCTTAGGAGGTCTCAGACGAAAAACTGTATTCGACTAAAATTCGATTTTCGAAGTTCGGCCAATTCGCCTATAACTTTCTGAAAACTATATTAAAGCTCCGTTATGTTATTTCCAGTTGAAAATTCCAATGTTGGAGTGTCTATACTCTATTTATTATGATCTGAACATTTTTTAAAAGATATTTTTGGATAATTTTAGCTTTTTAGATAGCCATTTGATAGCCATTTTTTACGCGATAATCCGCAAGAATGGATTCATACTCTCAACACAAAAGATGATCCTCATGCCATATCGATCATTTTGGCTTTTCGAGAGAGGCCTAGTATCCACATATTAGAAGAAAAAAAAGAAATTTATAAAAGAGCCGTATTTTCTTTATTTCGCGTTATTTTGCTTTTTTATTTGTTCTGTTGGATTCAGCGCAACCGAATGCATTAGGGAAAAAAAGTAAAATATTTATTTGATGCCTTTGAAAAATAGCCATTGCCCTCTCTAAATATGAATAATAAATTTCAAAATGTTTTTGATACAGAATTTTAGCATTTTCATGAGGATTCAGAAAATAATAATGGAGTGGGGGTTTCCATGAATATTCAACGACTAGTTCTCGATTGAACATTGAAAAATAAGCAAAAAGCTCACTGAGAGATTTGAAGCTACTGAAAAAATTACTAAACCAATTCGATCGGTGCCGCCAGACTGCAGCCCGGCTGCACATCACGATTTTTCTGTTTCGGAGGTTCCAGTAATCCAAATGATTAGAAAATTTGAGAGCACATGCAATCGGCTAGGGGGAATCCAATCACGATATTCACAATCTCTCAATCATGACCAACATTTTTGAATATAAGACGTTAGTGGAACTAGCTTTTTGTTCAGCAGATGCGCCTCGTCGAGAGGATCATTTTTCGTATAAATAGTGTTAGATTTGAAGTTGCCTGTTTTTTTGCAATATTCAAAAATTAGGTTAAAAAGAGGTATTAGGTTGTTCAGTAAGTTCTGGCCATGTTTTTGTTTTCAAACATTCTGACCTATCCTGTCCTTCGTATTTGAGATATCTATACAAGTCTTTCTATACTCGAAGAAGGCTGGAATACTCTTTAAATCGCACACTGAATCAATGCTCACTAATCAGTAAGACGGCTACAATGAAAAGTCAAACTCGCCGAGTACGACCATGACATACAATTTGTTATTGGATCAGCGCTATTTAAAGGACAGTCATAGGGCTCAATCTAAGTCACTTTTGTAAAGTATGATGAGTGATGATTCCAATGTAGTTAGTACGACGGTTCGGTCACTTCTGGCTTTCTCGAAATAGGCGCCAAAACAAAAAAATCTGCTGATTTTGGACGTAAAAGAATGTTTTATTTTTTTGTTCTCAGACCGATAGACCTACAGGTCTCAATTATATTAGAAAGCAATATTACATGTAATATGAGTCTAAAATATTTATTGCGAGAAGATCCGAATCACCGGAGAAGTACTGAAATTTTATGAAGCGTGTATTTGAGCTTCAGATGGGGGGGTCGAAAAAGTCGATATCTCAAAAGCGACTAGTAGTTTTTCTGGCTTATTTTCACTTGTAGAAAACTAATTTCTATGTTTGGGCTCATGAAACGGTGATTAGAAAAAGTTATGCTCGATAAGCCGATTTTTTCGGCCGAAAATCATCTAAATCAAGCAAAAAAAAATTTTTTTTAATTAGATGCCTGAAGTGCACTTTCTAGCTATAATGATCGGATTCTACATCAAAAAGTAGGTCAAGTGATTTTTTTTCAGAATTTTAAAAACGTTGCTTTGGGTTCATATATGCACCGAAACATCTCCCGAGGAATCGATTTGATCAGGTTCAATTCTAGGGCCAAAACACTTTTTGTCACAGAACCATCCTATTAGTAGATTTTCTGGCGTATTTTTACTCGTAGTCATCGAATTTCTACACTAGAGCACATGAGAGCGCAAAATAAAAAAAGTTGTGATCGAAAAACCGGGTAATTTCTGCAGAAATCTCGAGAAAGTTCGAAAATTGATATTTCAGTCATATAGAGTCTATTCTCTGCGAGAAGTTTGCTCTCTGACTACATATGCTAGATTGAGTAGATTTTGTGAAATAACCATCAATTCGAGTGACATATAAACTTTCGAATTTTCACTAGATTTCGGCAGAAATGACCCGGTTTTTCGATCACAACTTTTTTCTTTTGCGCTCTCATGTGCTCTAGTATAGACAATCGTTGTCTACGAGTAAAAATATGCCAGAAAAACTATTAGTGGTGTGTTTGTGTGATAAAAATTGTTTTGACCCTCAAACGAGCCTGATCAAATGGATACCTCGGGAGATGTTTCGGTCCATATATGAACCCTAAGCCACATTTTTAAAATTCTGAAAAAAATTAATTAGATCTACTTTTCGATGTAGATTCCGATTATGATAGCTAGGAAGTGCACTTGAGGCATTTTTCTATAGCTCGATATAGACGATTTTCGGCCAAAAAAATCGGTTTATCGAGCATAACTTTTGGGGGGGTACTGTAACTCTGCGGAAGTCGATCTGAGACCTTAGCTAGTGGTGCATGCGATAATCCCTTAGGACCCCTATTTCAGGAAAAAGTATGGGAAGAATCTATTTTTGGCCATCCGAGGACCCCTGCCCAGATGCACCGCTAGCTCGTGGACGGCCTCTTAATGATGGTAATGATATTTTTGGCAGGAATAGTCAGTGATGGGAGAACCAAAATTGGCGAAAATCTGCTAATTTAGCTTTGATATTATTTATCTATTTTTCTACGCAGACGTGATTTGATTTGAACATATTATTATAATGCTCTAGCACACCCCCGAACATTGCTATGTTGGAGATGGAAGCAAATCAACGCAATAAGCAGTAAGCGAATGAAAGGAAACTTTCCCAGAACTTTCTGATCAACCTGATAGATCACGATTGAGAGATTGTGAATATCATGATTGGATTTCCCCTAGCCAATTACATGTGCTCGCAAATTTTCTATCCGTTTGGATTACTGGAACTTTCGAAACAGGAAAATCGTGATGTGCAGCCGGGTTGCAGCCTGGCGGAGCCGATTGAATTGGTGCAAAATGAAGTCGACCATGATGATCAGCATCCTCGATAACATCTTTCCCTAGTTTTACGAAAAATCACTGCACCAGACTATGGTTGAATAGTAGGCAACCGGTTTCATATAACCATCGTACTTTATGCAAGTGCTATTGGTTTAACCATATCCTCGTTCATAAGTGCAAGCAAACTCAACAAAATGGCCGGGTTATTGTTGGTTGCGCCGAGTTTGGTCAATTGCTGTGCCCGCCTTGCTGATCGTATAGATCTGAGATAATGTGTGCTAAATGGAGTATACAATCCTTCATAGATTACGGAAGGAAGTGGGTTAACACTTCAAATACGAAATGAGAAAGAGGTCAGAATCTTCATGTATCAAAATCGGCAAAAACTATCTAACCAAACCTGATATTAAAATACTCTTTTGGCCTTTTTGATTCGGACCGTCTTTTTTCCCTCACGAAAATAATAATTATTATTTTCACAGATGTTTACCTCGATTCTCACTAATCTGACGTGGTTCTTGGCAGTAGGAGCAAAATATTTCGATGACGCATTGAGCCAAAAGTAATTCTTAACCAACGATTTCTGCATAAAGGATTGAGGCTATTTCAAAAGAAAAAAAAATTAAATTTCAGGACATTTTCTGATGCAACATACATATACTTACTACTTGATCCAAATTTGATGAGTGCTAACTTTGACGACTTGACGTTTGAAGAATTTTTCAAAGCAGGTGAGAGGTTGTTCATGGTTAAGAGTGACTTTCTGACATAGTGAAAATATGCTTGGCACTAGACAAAAAAACGAATTCGCTCTAAACGTGTGGGATGATAGTGGTAGTACTCGACGAGTGTAGCTCAGGCGCCACTGGTTTAGTGTTCTAGATCGTTCTCCGCTATTTGGCAGAAGTTTCAAAAAAAAAAAACCGTAACCCAACCGACTTTGCTTTTTCGCAATCGTTTAAATCGTGTTATATATCAAACAAAGCAGAATATTCATGTGTTCATAACTATCAACTTTTATGCCGATCGCATTGAAACTCATCGAGAATTTTTGATTTTTCGAAAAAAAAAATTCGAACTTTTCTTCTCAGCTTTTTTGGTATGCAATCGAGTAACCTTTTTCATTTGATAAATCAAACGAGCAACCATCATGCTATATGATGTCATCTCATTCGACTAAATAGTGTATGGAGAATACGAATCTGGTCTTATTGGGGTCGTATTGGAGGGATTGGGAAAGCGGCACAATTTATTTTCTGATTTTCATCTCAGATTTTCAAATGTTACATAATGAAGATGGCCTCACGGATTTTTATCGTCAACATAAAAGTTTCTTAGAATATTTTTCCGCTCATTTTGAGCTTAACGCCGTTTGTGTAGCTGATCTGGGAGCTGAGATACGATAGAGCCGGACCCATAACCGGAAAATTTCTAAAAGCCGGTTCTGGGACAAATCGTCGACGTCAAAGTTTTTCTCGTCTCCGATATACTGTAGCATAAATGTATTATTATAATCGTCCTAAGTTGGGGCTCCCAGTTCCTCAGGGGTTCGATTTCCTGCAATCTCTCAGAATACACGTGATATGACACCATTTAAACGATTGCGAAAGAGAAAAGTCGGTTGGGTTACGGTAGTTTTTTTGAAACTTTACGATCTAGAATCCAGTGGCGCCTGAGCTACACTCGTCGAGAACTATCATCCCACACATTTAGAGCGAATTCGATTTTTTGTCTAGTGCCAAGCATCTGCGCATATATGAGAGGAATCGCCAAATTGTCGAGAGCCCTGTGGCGGTAGAAATTTGTTTCACCGATTCTGTTGAAAAGTGTTGTGAGTACTTTCGATGATGCTCTTTCAAACTACGTTTGCGGAATTTTGATATATGGTCTCATCTTTGAGTATTGTTAGGTCAAAGTAGACACTATGAAATTTACGACCAAAATTGCCTCAGTAAAAGAACAATAACTCGCTTTCATATTATGCTAGAAACAAATCCAAAAAAGTGTTCGAATGACGAGGCGGAGGACAACATTTCGTATGTTGGTGATGTCATTCCTCGTTCATGCTCCGAAGCGGGGTGGTCGGTTTTTCAAAAAAGTGATGTACCTTTCATAATAGTGATCTCCCCAAGAAGCGCCGAAAAGTGATTTGAGAAAAAACTAGTACCAAACAATAACTCTTAAATCAGAAAGATCGGAGGTGCGGATAAAAAAAGGCGGGACTTTTGTCCGAAAAACCTGCGATTTTTTTCATTTTTTCTAGGTTTTTTATGTTGTCCTCCGCCTCGTCATTCGAATTCTTTTTTTGGATTTGTCTCTACCATAATTTTAAAGCGAGTTATTGTTCTTTTACTGAGGCAATTTTGGTCGTAAATTTCATAGTGTCCCTAATTTGACCTAAGAATACTCCAAGATAAGACATCATATCGAAAATCGGCAAACGCAGTTTGAAAGAGCATCATTCGAAGTACTTAAGTTTTACTTCTCAGCAGGATCGGAGAAGCAAATTCCTACCGCCGTGGTATGGTCATTTCTCTCGAATCTCTCGCGATTCCTCTCATATGAGGTCGTTTGTGTTAGGATCAACAAGGGTCCCACAGGGACCTGGAACAGGTAAAAAATAACATATGCTCAAAAGTTGGCACTAGGGGTACTTTTTGATTCTGAATCGACTGATGAAGCCCGTTTTTCGATCCGAGCCTTCTGAATACCGGTACGATGCGACGACGTCGATTTGGCCAAAATTTGATTATGCGATAAAAACTGGCAAAATTGGCCGAAAACTCGCGTACCCGACCAGAATTTAATTCTCTACAATGTAACAAAAAAATTGAGCTGCTATCTTTTTTCGATTTTTTTCTCCGTTTTCCGAGCACAACTTTTTTCTTTCACATTTTCATGACCTCTCATATAGAAGTTCGCATTCTACGTGCAAAAATACCCCAGAAACTTATTGTATTTTTGAGAAAAATATTTTTCCGACTCCTGACGTCGTCGTCGAGGTCGATTTTCTGGTCAAAAAACTTATTTTCTCAGATTCACCTGATAATAGGAGTTTCAGGGGTATTTTTGCACGTAGAATCCGAATTTCGTTATGAGAGGTCATGAAAATGCGAAACAAAAAAGTTGTGCTCGGAAAACTGCAAAAATCGCAATTTTCCGACACTAAAAGTGATTTAGAACCACTTTCACACATGTCAAAGCCTCATATACCAAAATGATCAGGAGAATGTGCTCTTTAATATGGCCATATGATTCCTGCCGATAATTCGATTGTCAAAAATCTACTTTTTCTCGAAAACGAAAAAAAATAGCACCTCAATTTTTTTGTCAGTTTGTGGAGAATTAAATTCTGTTCGGGTACACGAGATTTCGGCCAATTTTGCCTTTCCGCGACCAGTTTTTATCGCAAAATCAAATTTTGGCCAAATCGACGTCGCGTCGTACCGGGATTCCGAAGGCTCGGATCGAAAAACGGGCTTCATCAGTCGATTCAGAATCAAAAAGTACCCCTAGGGCTAACTTAGGGCTAACAACATTATTTTTTACCTGTTACAGCCATTTGTTGACCCTAACGCAAACGGCCTCATATGTTCACTGACTCAGAAAGTCACTCTTGAGATCCGTGAGTGAATAATTAATTTGAATAATATTTAGTTTTCTATATCGGTCGAGGTGGCTCTTCTCGCCCTAACGACCATTGCAATGAAGCAAGGAAAAGTTGGGAGAGACGGACACTGGTTATTTTTTATTTAAATGACATCTCGGTGGCTTGCAAAATTTTGGCACCTGCCCGGACACGTTTCTCTAGCAATGAAAACCGTGAGCCAATACTAGGATAGTATACTGGTACAATATTGGTGGTCTTGGTCCGGAAACAGACCAAACACCGCATATTTGTGATTCCTGCCTATGTAAAAAGATAAATATTATTTATCACGCCTCTCATTTAATACTCGACCTGAATCTGCCATTGTGTTATTTTTCGTAGTTGAGTTTTTTTTACGATTTCGGACTCAACCAGACCCGTCTAAGACCCCTATGAGAGGAATAGTGTCTGTGATCAGTCTTGACGTCACGGCAGCACCTGTTGACCTACCAACTTCATCCCTACTTTTCAACCCTTCAAGTTGATACACGTAAAAAAATTTCTTCGTAAGCTATGGCTATTTCGGTACTCTTGCGACCTGCACAGCCCGTTTGTTGATAACTTTCCTTAGAGCACTGCTAGAACAATTTGAGTTTTATTTTGAAATCTGCACTGATATTGTTCAATAGCCTAATAGGGCTGGTCACAATGATTCGAATGATATGTCTGCGCCCCCATAACGAGTACCGAAAAATAGCCATAGCCCACGAAGAAAATTTTTTCGTGAATCAACTTGAAGGGTAGAAAAGTAGGGATGATGCTGGTAGGCTGCACCCATAAGGTGCTGCCGTAACGTCAAGAATGATCTCAGACACTATTCCATCACAAAGGTCTTAGACAGGTCTGGTAGAGTCCGAAACCGTCAAAAACTCAACTTCGAAAAATCACACATTGACTAGAATCAGCGTGTCTAGGTCGAGTAGTACGTGAGAGGCGTGTTATGAGGAAAAAGCGAGAAAATACTATTTTCAACAGATAAAGATCGGTCCAATTACTCAATTGCGTTAAATAAGGGTGCCCAGTGCCTCTAAAAATATCACTTCAGATTGATTCATGCTCTATGTGAATATTATTTATTTACTTTTTGGTGTAATTAACAGATTTAAAAACTGTTTGTGTCAAATACGATCATAACTCCAGAACAAGAAAAGGTAGAGCCTCGCATTTTTTTTCATTTTGTAGAGAATCAAATTATGTTCGGGTTCGCGAGGTTTGTGGCCATTTTGACACTCCCGGACAGTTTTCATCACAGAAAAGGATTTTGACCATATAATTTTAACCATAAAAATATTTTGACCATGTTGAGCTACAAAGCAGGTCAAAGGCTCAAAATAAGCAGAGAAATGAGATGAACATCTTTACCGACGAAAACAAAATGGTCGGACGAAAACTGAAAAAGTTGTGATCAAAAAAGTGCAGTCTAATTAATATTTTAATATTTTTCTCCATGATGCGAGAGACTGTAGTAGGGATTGCATTTTGTGTCCAACGCATTATCGGAGATAATTTTCGGACCGGTCGATGTCTCAGACAATGGAATGTCCCAAAAAAAAAAAATAAAAGTATGTTTCAAAAGCATTTTAGAGATAAAAGTGCACTGTTCATTATAAATTCGAGTCGCGCTTCACTTTCTCAACTATTTTTACCCTCATTTCATATAATAAACCACATTACTATATTATACAAGAAAATTCTACTACAGTCTCTCGCATAATGGAGAAAAATATTAAAATATTAATTAGACTGCACTTTTTTGATCACAACTTTTTCAGTTTTCGTCTACTATTTTGTTTTCGTCGGTAAATATGTTCATCACATTTCTCTGCGTATTTTGAGCCTTTGACCAGCTTTGTAGCTCAACGGGGAGCTGAGATACGCTGGAGCCGGAACCGCGACCGGATATTTCCTTTAAAAAAAACCGGCTCTGGGACTCGAGAACAGGATTGTTCGAAAATTTGTCCTTATTGTATTCACCCATCATATTATGGAAGTTTTGAGATCAGTTTGAAAAAAAAATGTTCCGAGACTGTTCCTCCGGGTCGTGATACCGGTGATATTTACGTGGCGTCGTAACGTTCTTCAGAAGCAACTGAGCTATAAAAAAAGGAAAACACCAATCGATTCAAAATCAAAAGTTACTCCAGGGAACAACTTTTGAGCATATGAGGCCGGTCGTCTACTATTCAATAAGGAGCTGGGACACTGATTTTTCGAAAACTTGTGAGAAGAGGTTCTCGAGGGTGCTGATCATCATGGTCGACTTCATTTTGCACCTAATCGATCGGTGCGGCCGAGCTGCAACCGGGCTGCAAATAACGATTTCCCAGTATCTCGGTTTCTAGATGAGCTACTATTATGAAAACTTGACACGATCGATTAACGACTATGGGGAATCTACTCATTGTAAGCAAGAAGTCTCAAAAATGAGCAACTCGTTTTTGACCTATACTTTTTGAATATAGGGAGGCAGTGGAGTCTAATTTTATGATCAGAAGATGCTCCTGATCGAGAGGATCAATATTTGTATAGATAGTGTAGGGTAAAAAATAGTAATCTTTTTGCTACGCCTCATTTTGTGATCAATTTTCATAATATTAGCTCATCTAGAAACCGAGATACTGGAAAATCGTGATTTGCAGCCCGGTTGCAGCTCGGCTGCACCGATCGATTAGGTGCAAAATTAAGTCGACCATGACGATCAGCACCCTCGAGAACCTCTTCTCACAAATTTTCGAAAAATCACTGTTCCGACCTGTTTTACTGAATAGTAGACGACCGGCCTCATATCAGACTTTTTTGATGTACCAGCCACTTGTTGAGCCTAACGCAAACCGCCTCATATTTCTCTCTGTACAGAGGCAGTAATCACAAATAAGTGGTGTTTGGTTTACTACCGGACGAAGACCATCCTACCGGTTCTCATTGCAAGATAAACGTGTCCGGGGCACGGTCTCAAATAACCGAGATGATGTCTTTATTCAAAATATTTGAACATTGATTCTTGATAAGTTTGGTATATAAGGCCGTTTGCCTTATTTTCGAGAAGAGGCCGGCACAGCTCAAAAGGGACGATTTTCTGAAACAGTGCGTTTTAGGGTTATCGAGGGTGGTGAAGACGATGAGCAAATTAATTTTCCCCACAGACCCCTCGCAGGCTCCAGATGGCGTCACGTCGAAATCGCATTTTGACGCGATACTCGGCTCCCGGCAATGCTATTTTTTTTAGCTAATAATGTTTCCTGGGGTAGAATTCGACGCCGAACACGCATGTCTAGTTCATTTTTCATGATTTTCAGATATAATTTTAAAAAAATGCAAATCTTGACAGAGAAGTTTCCGGGTGTGCTATGCTGATATCAATCGGGCATCACGAGAGGATTCCGAATCTATATTTTCATCCAATTCTAAGGTCAGAACTCCGAGATAACCATTTTACAGTGTTGTAGACTGTAAGGAAAAGTGGCTCTCTTGCCCCTTCCTCTCTCCCCTCTCTCGCTTCCCTGACCCCGCCCAACGAGAGAGAGAGGAAATGGAGAGAGCGCACGAGAAATGAGGAAGAGGAGGGGAGGAAAACCTCTTTTTCTTACAATCTCACGACACTGTATCGACGAGTTCTGAACATAGGATTGGATGAAATTATAGATTCGTAATCCTCTCGTTACGCCCGATCGATATCTGCACAGTGTCAAGCCCGGAAACGACTGTGACAAGATTTGCATTAAAAAAGTATATTTTCTCAAAATCATGAAAAATTTAAAAGAGAGGTATGTTTGTCGTCAAATTCTAATCCCCCCGAAACATTTTTCACATAAAATTAGCACTCTCGAGGGCCGAGTAGCACGCCAAAATGCGATTTTGAAGTGACGCCGAGCCTATGAAGGGTCTGAGGGCAATTTAGGTATGCCCATCGTCACCACCACCCTCGTTAATTGCAAAATGCACAGTTTCAGAAAATTTAACTTTTTGAGCTGTGCCAGATTTCTTCCGTTTGCTCGAAAATAAGACGAACGGCCTTATATTATTTACTTGAAAAATTAAAATTGAGAAATTTTATAATATTGAATTTTAATTTCAGTACCCTGATCACAAAGAAAGAAAAATACGATCTATTTGGCACGGTCGTAAACCCGTAATCATGCTTCAATGGGACTTTAAACTTCACACTGATGTGAGCGATTAAGAATAATAATATTAATCCATCCACGATAGGATCTACATCTCAGAAACAATTTTATTATTCTGTTTCTTTTTTTGATAACTTTAAAATAAACATCATTAGAGAGGAATCGCCAGAGTTTTGAGAGCCTTGCGGACTTAGGAAATAGTTACCCCGATTCTGCTGACAAGTGAAACTTAAGTACTTCGAATCATGCTCTTTCAAACTGCGTTTGCTGATTTTCGATATTATGTCTCATATTCGAGTATATGGTCAAATTATGGACACTATGAAATTTGCTAGCAAATCTGGCTCGGGGAAACAGCTATAACTCGCTTCAAAATCATGCTAGATGTAATTTCAAAACAACGTTCGAATCAGGAGACAGAGGGCAACATTTTATATGTTGATTATGTCATTCCTCGTCTATGCGCTGGAGCGGAGCGGTCGCATTTCCTAAAAAGTAGTGTAACTTTCCTAATCGAAATTATTACAAGAAGCCCCGAAGAATGATTTGAGCAAAAAAACATGTACCTCTTGAATTAGAAAGATCGGAGGGTGGAAAAAAATTGCTCGCACTTTTGTATGAAAAACCTGCATTTTTTTTTTTTTACAAATTATCGAATTTTTTCTAGTTTAGAGATTCGGAATCAGCGTGCAAAAATACACCAAAAAATTCAAATAGTGATATTTTTTCGAGATAAATTTTTTTCGACTCTGACCACTTTTCACCATACCCTTTTGGTCCGATTTTAGTCGAAAAATTGTTGTCTCAGAATCATATCCCTATAGGAATATGGTGTATTTTTGAGCGTAGAAAACGAATTTGCTAACTAGAGCCCATGAAACATCGAAATAAAAAAGTTATGACCAAAATCCAGAACAAATTTTTGGGCTCTAGTTAGCAAATTCGTTTTCTACGCTCAAAAATACACCAGAAATTCCTATATGGACATGACATGACATGACAAGACAAATATTTTTCGGTCAAAATTGGGCCAAAGGTGCCAAAGTCGATAAAAATTTTCATCTCGAAAAAATAGGTCTCTATGATTTTCTGGTGTATTTTTGCACGCTGATTCAGGGCATGGTGTCTGACTGGCATGCCGACGCAGGCAGGTTTGACTCCCGCCCGCAGGTGATGCAGGTGACGCAGGTGAATCTCGATATTAGGGCTCATGAAAATATGAATGAAAAAAGTTATGCTTGAAAAACCGCGAAAATTTGTAAAAATCGCAGGTTTTTTGGACAAAAGTGCGGGCTTTTTTCTCCTCATCTCCGATCTTTCTGATATTAGATGTGGTGTTAGGTACATGGTTTTTCTCAAATCAGCTGCCGGCGCTAATTGGAGAAATCGGTATTAGTAGAGTTACGTAACGTTTTTGAAAAACCGACCTCCCCGATCCAGCGCATGAACAAGGAATGACGTCATCAACATACGAAATGTTCCCCCCCCCCCTGCCTCCTCATTCGAATTCCTTTTTGGAATTGTCTCTAGCATGATATTAAAGCGAGTTATGGCTGTTTCCCTGAGCGAAATTTGCTAGTAAATTTCATAGTGTCCCTACTTTGACCAAAAAATCATATCATTTCATATCATCATATCGAAATTCGGCAAACGCAGTTTGAAAGAGCATGATTCGAAGTACTTAAGTTTTACTTCTCAGCGGAATGGGGGTAACTATTTCCTAAGTCCGCTAATACCCCGAAATTCTCGAATCTCTCGCGATTCCTCTCATAAGCATTTTCGAATGTGCAAAGAAATGGCATTGAGGACAAGTCTTGAATAGTTCCGATGTATGCACTCAGGATTCTTATGCCATTGAATCGGCAATGATTTTCTCAAAGAAGTCTCAAGGTCTCGAGAATAAACATCAAGGATATCCAAAGCATACTGTAAATTGGGGAGATGACAAACGCGCCCACCTCGGCCAATATGTCTTAATGGTAAGATGAAATCAACGCGTGTCAGCCAAGGGAAACATAACGGAGGTCTTGCGCTAGTTAAATCGTATTCTTTGGTTATGGGGAAAGAGAGGTGAAAGAACAGAGAATCTAATCTGGAATTGAAATTAAAATACCTCAGAATTAAACATGAGATTTTGTAATTCTCTGAAACGGTGAAAGTACGAGTAAAGATGCTGCTTGTCGTTTAAAAAAATATCATACAATCTATCTGTAAGCGTTTTGCTTTTTTTTGCTTTCCAATATTCAAATCGCTACTTCTCAATGAATAATAATTGAAAACACAGTACCATCATTATTTTCTGAATATTAATAACTGGTTCTGCAATTCGTATTACTTGTTTTCGATGTTGGTTTTATGCATCAGCAAATGAGAAAAACAAATACTATTTTTTTGGATTAAGAAAAATATTTAAATCGTAGATTTGAAAAAAAATAATTTAGAAAATAAAATTTGTGATGGGCTTTATTCGTTTAGGAGACGTTCCATGAGTTAGTGAAGCTTTTGAGCGGAGTCGACGGATGACTTTTTTGCAACCTATGCCTATAAGTTTAGGGTGAAGTCCCCATACATAGAGCTGATGGCCGGCCAAATATGAGAGGCTGGGGTGCACTCTCCGGGAAATGCCAGAGGTGTCTCAAAAAAAGTCGAAAATTTCATCCTTGATAAAAGTACGTTATAATATGCGCAAAACTACCCCTTATGTGAAAATTTTACGAAAATCGATAAGTGCGCCCGAGAGTTTCATGTTCCGGCCCGAGGCTCTCTCGGAGGCTGACGAGAGAATGATTACCAGAGATTTCGTCATTTTAGAACGATACAGTCACTTTTTCAACATATTTTCGTCCTTTTTATCGTTATTAAGCAGTTGCGTTGATGTTATGAAGTTGTGATATCTATAAAACTCGAAAAAGATGAAAAGTCGAAAAATCACTATTTTCAGTCATTTTTTTGAACTTCAAATGGTGTTTTTCAACGTTGAATCACTCGAATCTGAGTTATTAACAATATCTGAGCTTTTGGGACGTTCTGAAGAAAAAGTTTTGGTCGAAAAAATTCTCTATAATTTGCCCACCGAAAAATTACAATTTCATAAAATATTCGCAAATCGGCTATAACTATCAGATATTGTTCATAAATCATGCTCAGAAATTCCCGACTAAAAAATTTCCGGTGTATTTTTGTCCGCTGATTACGAATTTCGATACAAGAACGACATCATCAATGAAAATACGTTAAAATAAAAAAATCAACCGACTTAAAACAGCAGAAAAAAATAAGTCAGGAAGTTCTGAGAGAAAAGTTTTTCGACTATGACATTTGTCAACCATGATTTCATGGTGCATTTTTTTGGTGGGAAATTGATCGACCGCGGATTTTAGGTTTTCGCGGGCAGGAAAGTTATCCATATGCTCAAAAAATTGGAAATCGTATAATCCTCAGATATGCAACCGTCGTGCCTTGGAATGACCTTTGGAAAAATCACCGTCAGAACTGTAAACATAAGGGTCATATGAGAGGGATCGCGATATTTTCGACCACTTTTGTCTGACCACCACTTTTTATTTTGTCTGCGGAAATAGAAATTCATCATCTCCGATCCGGATGAAATTGAGAACCAAGGTACTAGATATGAAGCTCTACAAAACTGCGTTGGCAGAATATTTTTAAAAAAAATTTGTTTACGAGTACGGTAGGGTCAAACTTGTCGGGTCGAGACCTAAACAGGAAATTTCGCCTTCGAAAATTGATCATAACTTGGTTCGAAATAAAGCCAGAAACGCTTTTCAGAATGTAGATAAAGTAACCCTCTAAAACTTTATTGTTGAGAATTTCATTCCGTCTCGCTCACCCGATACAGGGCGGATGTCTGAAAATTATGCATAACTTTTGAATTTTTTGACGGGTTTTCAGGTATAACTTTTTTCATGCATGTTTTCATGCGTTATCATATAGAAATTCGGAATCAGCACACAAAAATACACCATAAACTCCTATAGAAGTATTTATTCGAGATAACAAATTTTTCTACTCTGACCACTTTTTCACCATGTGGTTAGGTCCGAATTTGGTCGAATTTTTTTGTCTCAGAATCTTGTCGAAATAGGAATTTCTGACTTATTTTTGAGCGCTGAATTCGAATTTGCTGACTAGATCTCATGAAACCTCGAAATAAAATAGTTATGCTCCACAAATATCATAAGAAAAAAATCCTAAAAATTTTGTTCTGGATTTTGGTTATAACTTTTTTATTTCGAGGTTTCATGAGCTCTAGTTAGCAAATTCGTTTTCTATGCTAAAAAATAAGTCAGAAATTCCTATTTCGACATGATTCTGAGACAAAAAAATTTCGACCAAATTCGGACCTAACCACATGGTGAAAAAGTGGTGAGTCGAAAACAATTTTATCTCGCAGAAATACTTCTATAGGAGTTTCTGGTGTATTTTTGTGTGATGATTCCGAATTTCTATATGAGAACGCATGAAAAAAGTTATACCTGAAAAACCGTCAAAATCGTCACTTTTTCGTACAAAATCGAGTGCGGTTTTTTTTGCAAAGTTAGGTTGTTCTAGTTAGGTTAGTATTCTGGCGATTAAAACGATATGGTAGGGGCCACAAAAGAAAAAAGTAGATTTTCCGATTTCAAAAGTTATGCATAATATTCAGACATCAGCCCTGTATCGGGTGAGCGAGACGGAATGAAATTCTCAACAATAAAGTTTTAGAGGGTTACTTTATCTACGTTCTGAAAAAAATAATGCGTTTCTAGCCTCATTTTGAAGCAAGTTATGATCAATTTTCGAAGGCGGGATTTCCTGTTTTGGTCACGACCCGACAAGATTGACCCTACCGTACTCGTAAACAAAATTCTTTAAAAAATATTCTGCCAACGCAGTTTGTAGAGCTTCATTTATAGTACCTTGGTTCATAATTTCATCCGGATCGGAGATGATGAATTTCTATTTCCCCCCTAGGTCGCGTAACTCGCGATCCTTGTCGTATGAGCCCGTTTGCCTAAGAGTCAGACAAACTCGAGAACAGACAAAATACAATGTACAGTATCCTCCATAAGTCATCGTCCTTTTTTCATTCTTTCATAACTTTTGACTCGTATTATTGCTCATACTTGGTCACAGTATCGACCATAAGTCTAGGTCCGAAATTTCAAAGTTCTGTAACTTTTTAACCAGATGAGATTTCTTTTTGATATTTTGACAGATGGTAGTGCAAGTACTCATACATATGCTCGCTGTGTTTCAGCTTGGTAGGATTTCGCAATGTAGCATAGTGATGACGCAACTTTTACATGGTATTTCATGTCGTAATTTAAGCTCTTAGAATTTTTTCTCAACCTTCTATTTTTTCTGTGGTGATAGAAGACATCAATATTTCTCAGCCAAAAGCAAGTACTCCCTGGAGGTTGCCGTGCAGCAGCCTTGGACTCGCTCAAAAATGGGTCCCGAAATAATTGATTTTTGTTCATAGACGTGCTCGTTCAAAGGCTCAAAATGATCCTTACCACAATTACTGAAGATCCCCAAAGTTTAATAAAGATATCTCTTCATTTTCCATCAGGACACGAACTTTTCACTTTGTCACATTGTAATTTTTTTCTCACTATTTTGGATGACCACAGTTCCAAGGCCGATATTTGTTCTAAGGTCTTTCCTGGACAGGTTAGTTGCAAATCCATGGGATATACGATTACCAACTTTTTAGAGCATTTGGACAACTTTCCCGCCCGCGGCAACCGAAAATGCGAGGTCAATCGTTTTTCAAAATCGGCTATTTTTCGACATAATGATTTTTAACTTTTTTCATTAATGATATCATAGGCTCTCATATCGAAATTCAGATTCCGCACACAAAGATATACCAGAAAAAAAATTAGTCAGGAAGTTCTGAGAGATACAAATTTTGACTAATGATTGGGGTGATTATCATGGTAATTTTTATTTTGAAAATCGATTGACCTCGGATTTTCGGTTGCCGCGGGCGGGAAAGTATGCTCTAAAAAGTTGGGAATCATATGTTTCATGGATTTGCAACTAACATGTCCAGGAAAGACATTTGAACAAAAATCGGCCTTGGAACTGTGAAGTTCCAAAACAGGGAGAAAAAAAGAATGTGAAAAAGCGAAAAATTCGTGCCCTGAGGGCAAGTTGAGAGCTATCGTTATCAAATTTTGGGGATCATCAGAAAATTTGGTGAAGATCACATTAAGCTTTTGAGCAAGTTTCTAGCACTTCGAAAAACGAAAATCCATTTTTTCGGTACCCTACTTTGAGCCAGTCTTAAGCCACTGTACGTCATTCTCCCATGAGTACATGTTTTCACCGGAAAGGCCTTCTATCATCACACCGAACGAGAAAGCTGAGAGAAAATTTATCGAGCTTAAATTCCGCCATGAAATACCACGCAAATGTTGCGTCATCACTTTGCAACATTGCGAAATCCTATCAAGCTGCAACACACATATATGTATGAGTATTTGCACTACCATCTGCCAAAATATCAGAAAGAAATCTCATCTGGTGCAAAAGTTACAGAACTTTGAAACTTTGAAAAAAAATTGCAAAAGTTACAGAACTTTGAAAAAACTTTGAAAAAAGCGCACATGCGCTTTCAATGAGTTCCATTAGTTTATATTATTCATTTCTTATTTAAAAGTTGATAACTTGGAATAGAATCATCAGGAGAATTGAATAAAACAATGAGTGAAGAGTGAAATGTAATTTCGCGTGCCGCGGCGTATTTTTCACTGCCGCGCGGCGCTCGTCACAGTACAGTATTATGGAACGTTTTGTTTATGTATTACCTATACTCATAATAGTTTGAGATTTCGATTTTTTGACCCAAAATGACCATGATAGTAGAATCGAAAACAAATTTACCTCTGAAAAATCTGTCTATATTTTATTCTTACGTAATTTTGCACGTAGATTCCGAATATCGATACTAGAGATCATGAACGCATAGAAGAGAATAGTTATGCACGAAAACAGGTCAAAATCGAGCATTTTTCGGATTTGAGCGAAAGTTATTTTTTTAAATGTTCATCTATCAATATATTTTGCGTAGATCCGATACAGAATCGCACGGGCTACAAAATGTATATAGTGGTCACTGGTAACTTTGGCGAAAATCGGCAACTTGGTCGAAAAAATCGAATCACGATGTCAAAAATTTCGCAATGAGCATTTTTTTGAATTTCGCAATGAGCAGTAATCGATCAGAACAGTTATTCAGACCCCCAAGGCACCCCTAAGTCAACGCAGAAGAGAAATTTGATCGATCTTGATCGTTTGACAAAATATGATTTTCCGACCATTTTACCGTGTAATTAACTTTTCTCTCAGCTGCACGGCAGTAACAACAAATAAGTGACCGTTTGTCAAATATGCATACCTGTCCAGGTCTCCCGGCGAGTGTCATGTTTGCACGCAGGTGGGCATAATATCTTGACCACCTGCGTGCATACCATGACCCGGGGGTATGGTTGAAAAAGTTTTAGGAATCATGTTGGCTAGTCCCCAATTACCATTAAAAAAAGTGCACTACAGGAAATTGCTCATTCTACAGTACCCCAAAATACCGTAATCCGGATATCGAGAACTGACTTTTTTCAAACAGCATTAGTTCTTTCGCCATAACTCAGTTAGTTTTGGTCGGAGAGCTTCATTCATAATTTTATGTGAAAAATCAGAACCTGATCTACAATTCGTTTGACAAGAGCCAAGAGGTACGACGCACGATAAATGTACTGTGATTTTTTAACATACGAGCTGTTCTGCTTTCAAACGATTTCAGGGGTTAAAAATTACAGTAAATTTAACGTGCGTCGTACCTCTTAGATCTTGTCATACGAATTGTAGAGCAGGTTCTGCTTTTTCACATAAAATTTTGAATGAAGCTCTCCGACCAAAACTAACTGAGTTATCGCCAAAGAACTAAAGCATTAAAAAAAAAGTTAGTTCTCGATATCCGGATTACGGTATTTTGGGGTACTGTAGAATGTGGAGTTACTGTAGTGCACATTTTTTTTATGGTACTTGGGGTCGAGCCAACATGATTCCTAAAACATTGGTATGCACGCAGGTGGGCAAGATATTATGCCCACCTGCGTGCAGACACGGCACTCGCCGCCGGCGTGGACAGGTATGCAAATATGGGACCAAGACCCTTCTAACAACCAAGTATGAGAAAGGGAATCTCATTGATAGAGGAACGGTTCCGGGGGTGGTCTCAAATAACCTATCTGCTCTCTTAAAGATTAAAATTTGCTTGAAAAAAAAATGTTCCGGGAAGGGCGTTTTTTTCTCAGCTCTCGTGATTCACTTGTTCAGAGACCGGCTCCATTATTATTCACCAAGGTCCGGACATCCGCCAGGACTTTCGATTCAGGCCTTCGTACTAGCATCATAGAAGGGCACAGTAACCTTGATTACAAAAGTACACAAATTGGCGCCCCTCGACTTTAACGCGGCCCGCCAGGTGCTTGCAAAGGTCGAAAAATTCCCAAAAACGTAGTTTTCATAACTTCTTAACCGAACAAGTTAGATCTGAAATTATTTTTTCTTTATACTTGTCTTCTCTAAAAACCAAAATAGCACTAGAAAAGTTCGATTTACTTCGGCTCTAAATATGATTTTTCAATCAAAAAATGCATATTTTGACTAATATCACCACTTGTGTATCAATTCCGCCCCTTGCTCACTATCACAAATTGTAGCTTGTGCAATGCTGAGACCAATAAGTGCTGGGTTTTGAAATTATCGGTTTTCAAAGTGACGAAAAAATTAGATCGAAACTAAAAAATGGCCGATTTTCACCGTTTTTTCTAGCATAACTTTTTTCTTTCGTTGTTTCATGAGCTCTAATTAGTAAATTCGGACTCTACTTACAAAACTACGTCGGAATAAACAATAGTCAGATTTTTCCTAGACGAAAAATGTTCAACTTTTTTCATGACCGTTTTTTCAAGGTCATTTTTGGTCGAAAAATCAAAATCTCAGAACAAGATGACTATAGGAGTTTCAGACGTATTTTTGCACGTAGAGAACGATTTTCATTACTAGAGGTCACCAAAATGCAAAAGAAAAAAGTTATGCACGAAAATCCAAAAAGTTGCACTTTTTTGGCTATAACTTTTTTCTATCACATTTAGGTGAGCTCTAGTATGCAAAATCGGTCTCTACGTGCAAAAATACGTCAGAAATACCTATAAGCATATAGTTCTGAGATTTCGAAAATTTCGACCCTCGATACCGGGGTCATGAAAAAGAAATTGCTTCAGAATTTTCTCACCATAAGTGTATCTGACGTAAAATTGTGCGAAGAGTGAAAATGTTTGGATTAGAGCTCATCATATCACCACAGGAGAAAGTTCTGCTCGAAAATATTAGTAAAATACGATGACCTTAAAGTCGAGGGGCGCCAATTTGTGTACTTTTGTAATCAAGGTTACTGTGCCCTTCTATGATGCTAGTATGAAGGCCTGAATTGAAAGTCCTGGCGGATGTCCGCTAAATGGCCAAAACGCTAAAAAATAACGGAGCCGGTCTCTTAAAACGCGTTCTCCCTACTAGCGCAGGAGGGGGTGGCACAGTAACTCAAAATTATGCACGGAGGTTCATACTTGATGGTTAGAGTCCCTATGGGTGGGATACACTTCATCCATAATATTGACCCCTAAAATTAATCTTTGATCTTTCAGATCGAAAATTTTCAAATTGAGATTTACCCACATGACATATATCATTCGAAAGAGCATCAAACGTTATGTTAAGCTCCGAGTCTCATCTGATTCAGCATCAAATTTCACACAATAAAATAACTTTCCAGGAGGTAGAAATTGTTGGAAAGTAGTGCTTGATTTTTTTGTGAAAAATTGAGATTTCTGTTTTTTCGACGTTCTCCAATACTACTCGAGTTGTAATGGCCCCATACTTGTGAAAACTCGTATTCGAACATAACTTTTGATGTTCTTTCGAATGATATATGCCATATGGGGTGAATCTCAATTTGTAAATTTTCGATCTGAAAGATCAAATATCAACTTTTGGGGTCAATATTATGGCTGAAATGTATCTCGCCCATAGAGACTCTAACCATCAAGTATGAACCCCCGGGGATGAAATTGAATTACTGTGCCACCTGACTTCCGTAATCTAACGCTGTTAGGGAGAACGCGTATTAAATATATTTAAAATATTCCAATGAACTTTTTTGAAATGCCTGTAGATAATCTGAATATGACGCCGTTTGCCTTATTTTTGAGCAAGGCCTGGCACAGCTCAAAAAGGTCGATTTTCTGAAACAACGTGTCTAGGGGTTATCGAGGGTGCTGAAAACGATGGGCATGTCCATTTTGCCCTCAGACCCACCGTTGGCTCCAGAAGGCGACACGTCAAAATCACATTTTGACGTATTACTCGGATCTCGAGTGCGCTTATTTTACGGGAGTATGTTTCCTGGGGTAGATTTTGATGGCGAACACGCCTGTTTAGTTCATTGTTCATGATTTTCAAAAATTATTTTTAAATTAGCAATTTTTCGTAGACTGAGAAAAGCGCTTAGGAATGTGACCACTAAATAGGGCGTACAGAGAGGATTCAGAATATATAATTTTAGCTAATTCTGTTATGCGACCGTTGAGAAACTTAATTTAAAGCGTATTTAGATTGTAAGTTAGAGAGGCAATCCTCCCCTTCCTCCCCTCTTCCCTAGTGCGCTCTCTCCATTCTTCACGCTCTCTCGTCGCGCTGGGTCAGGGAAGCGATTGAAGGGAGAGAAGGTGCATCTTTTACTCCAATCTAAATACACTTTAAATTAAGTTTCTCATCGGTCGCATGACAGAATTAGCTAAAATTATATATTCTGAATCCTCTCAGTACGCCCTATTTAGTGGTGCACATTGCTAAGCGCTTTTCTCAGTCTACGAAAAATTTATAATTTAAAAATTATTTTTGAAAATCATGAAAAACTAAACAGGCGTGTTCGCCATCAAAATCTACCCCCATAAACATACTCCCGTAAAAAAAGCGCACTCGAGTTCCGAGTTATACGTCAAAATGTGATTTCGACGTTTCGCCTTCTGGAGCCAACGGTGGGTCTGAGGGAAAAATGGATATGCCCATCGTCTTCAGCACCATCGATAACCCCAAGACACGTTGTTTCAGAAAATTGATATTTTTGAGCTGTGCCAGACTCATCCGAAATTGCTCGATAATAAGGCAAACGGCGTCATATACATATATCGTCCGCAAGTCAAGTCAAGACAAGTTTTGCGCAAGTCTCTATCATACCGCTCACTAATCTCGTTAGTCCTCAGAATAACCCCACCACGCAAATGAACTGTTTTCAACCGCTCACCTTGGTGTGCGGTGACATAGCCTCAGAATCAAAGAGTAGAGGCGCGGCTTCCTCTATGCAAATGGCCTGTTTTCTTCTCGCTGACACATTGTGAAAATATGATGCCGTTCGCCTTATTTTCGAGCAAGTGTTGGCACAGCTCAAAAAAAATTCGATTACTTGAAATTGTGTGTTTTGAGGTTATTGAGGGTGGTGAAGATGGTGGGCATATCCATTTTGCCCACAGACTCCTCGTTGGCTTCAGATGATGTCACGTCAAAATCACGTTTTTACGTAATACTTGATTTCCGAGAATGCTAATTTTATGTGTTCACTGGGGTAGAATTGGGTGGCGAACACGGCTGTCTAATCTTTTTTCATAATTTTCAAAAATGATTTTTAAATTATGAACTTTTCGCAGACTGAAAAAAGAGTGTGTAAAAAAAAAGTACATCACGCGATCGGGCGTCATGCGAGGATTCCATATATAAAATTTAAGCCAATTCTGTCATCCGAACATCGAGAAAATCGACTCACAGAGGATAGAGAATGCAAGTAAAACAGGCGTCCCTCCCCTCTTCCCTCGTGCACTCTCTTGATTCCCCAGGCTCTCTCTCTGCGCGGGGTCAGGGAAGCGATTGAGAGGGAGAAAGCTCGTCTTTTACTTGCAATCTTAAAACAGTGTAAGTCGAATTGCTCGGTGTTCGGATGACAGAATTGTCTCAAATTTTAACTATGGAATCGTCTCATGACGCCCGATCGCGTGATATACTTTGGCACACTTTTTTCAGCTGCGAAAAGATGATAATTAAAAAAAAATTTTTTTAATAATGAAAAATGCATAAAACAGCCGTGTTCTCCATCCAATTCTACCCCAGAAAAAAATGTTAACCTAAAATTAGCACTCTCGTAAATCGGGTAGCACGTCATAATATGATTTCGACGTGACGCCGTCTGGAGCCAACGGAAGATCTACGAGCAAAATGGATATGCCCATTGTCATCAGCCCCCTCGATAACCCCAAAACACGCATTTTCAGAAAATCGCCCTTTTTGAGCTGTGCCAGATCTCCTCAAATTTTCTCGAAAATAAGGCAAACGGCGTCATATTTAACAATCGACATACTTAATTTTATTTCTTTTTTCTCAGATGATATATGATTATGGAAAGTCTCTTGTCCAAAGATATCATTTGATTTCCCGTGAAAATCAGATATTGGATTCTGACGCAAAAATGCGTTATGAGCTAGAAGTTCAAGTACGGAATTTTCGTAGATTATGAACAAAAGTGGTATTTGTAGAAATGGAGAGAAGAAGAGCCGATGTTCGATTTTGCATGTAGTGGCGATGAAATCAGGAAAATTTCTAATCAACTAAAGGAATGCCAGTTCAACGAGCATATGGCAAAATTAGAAGCTGATACCAAGATTCAAAGAGAATTGCAGGTGAAATCTTTACAAAAACTAAATTGTTTTATTGCACTAATCCTTGCATTCACTTAAATTTAACACTTCAGACATTTTTCATGCGATTTGACTAAATTAATTTCAGAAACACGACGATATTCTACGATTCTACGACGTGAATAACTCACATATATGCTCTCTGCAGACAAACGCAAAAAAATTTCTGTATGGAGGATTTGAAATTCCTTCGAGTCTCGTGGAGAAACGTGAGTGAAGCACACATGAATTAAAGAGGAAATGAAAAGGAACTCATCGTGAAAGATAATATGAACCGATTTAAAAAAACATTTTCTTAAAAGCTGATCTTCTTAGAGAAATATTCAAATATAATTATTATTGTTTCAGTAAGAGAGGCAATCAACAAAGCTAATGAACGAAACTCGTGAATGAGATGATAACAGAAACCATTCCCTACCCTGGCTATTCAGCATTTTTTGCTTCGAATAAATGGTGAAACTGTATCGCTTTTGTAGTGGAAAGTATAATTTTTAAGTGTATCGTACTTCTTAAACATTTCCGAACAGATTTACTTTTCTTACATAGGATGCTGTTTGCGTTATAGTCGAACAAACATGTGCAATCTTTGGCACACTAATTATTCGAAAATGTATGTACATAGGTAGTTTAATGAAACGAATGAATGAAGAGGACTCAGTGATCTTGGCAGGGGATAGGAATGGTCTTGTTGGCAGAGAACTAGAGATATTCGGTGATATAAGTATCCACGATGAGCATGGATTTGGAAGGTAGAATGTGGATTGTCTGAGATTGCTGGAATTTGCACACCAATGATGGGGGTATCATGGTCATTACATATAATAAGAAAGTCAACGCAAAATATGCAACCTTGATTTGACTTTTTCAAAATGCTTTGCAATCTTGTGCTTCCTTAATTCATGGAAGAATGGGAACTTCTCATCACAGTGTTCACAGTGAAATTGCGGGATTTTATGTCCATCTCTCAGATGAATTTTGAGTGTGCCCGACCAGAATTTGAAGCTCTACAAAATGAAAAAAAAATTCGAGGCTTCATCTTTATCCGTTGTCGAGTTATGGTCGTTTTTTGATATACTTGCGGGGGGGGGGAACCATACTTACTCAGTAGAAAGAGCATGTTCTGCTGATCATTTTGGTATATGGGGTGAAGGTGTTTTCTCTGAGGAAAGTACTTTAATGGATCATTTTGAGGCAACTCGCTGTTTTTGAGTTTTTTTGAATTTATCTTTTTTATTTCGTAGTTTCATGATCTCTAGCATAAAAATTCGGTTTCTACGTTCGAAAATACGCCAGAAACTCCTATAGTAAAGTGAATCTGTGAAAATGACTTTTTTGGCCTCATCGACGACGACGCCAGGGTCGAAAAGGTCATATTTTCCAAAATACATGACTATAGGAGTTTCTTTCGTATTTTCGCTCGTAGAAACCGAATTTTTATGTTAGAGATCATGAAACTACGAAATAAAAAAGATAGATTCAAAAAACCTCAAAAACAGCGAGTTGCGCCCTCAAAATGATCCATAAAAGTACTTTCCTCAGAGAAAACATCTTCACCCCATATACTAAAATGATCAGCAGAACATGCTCTTTCTACTGAGTAAGTATGGTTCCCCCCTCGCAAGTAGATCAAAAAACGACCATAACTCGATAAAGGATAAAGATGGAACCTCGAATTTTTTTCATTTTGTAGAGCTTCAAATTCTGGTCGGGTAAGCGGAAATTCGGCCAATTTGGCTCTCCCAGGACCAGTTTTTATCGCAGAAACAGATTTTGGCGAAATTGACGTCGTGCCGTAGCGCGATTCAGAAGGCTCAGATCGAAAAACGGAATCAGCCATTCGATTCAGAATCGAAAGTTACCCCTAGAACCAACTTTTGAGCATACATTATTTTTTGCCTGTTCTCGGGCTTGTCTGACTCTTAGGCGAACGGGCTCATATGGTTTATTTTCACGAAGGACTAGGGATAATGGCCTTTTAAGCTTTTCCTACTTACTTTCAAACGGGGACGCAATCGTGAGAAAGTACGGAAAAAATATGGCTAGCCCGCACATCCCGCGGGTTCAATGCCCCGCCGGTACAGACATCTTTTGCTGCATTCTTACACCATTTATATGTTTTCCCCATTCCTTATTGTGTATGGAGATACCATCCACCAACTTTCTTAGTTCAGTTTGAGACCAATTGTGATCTACCTAGCGATTTCATTTTGTTTTTTTGGCCATGCTTTGCTGCTCAATGTGACCTTCCTTGATATTTTCAAAAGTTATATTATTCAAAAATTGTAACTCATTTTTAATAATACAATACTTTTACAAAAATACTCGTGTACATGCTTATGTTGTGAAATTTGATTAATCATATGAGCCCGTTCGCCTAAGAGTCAGCAAAAATTCAACGAGCCGGAGAACAGGCAAAAAACAATGTATGCTCAAAAGTTGATTCTAGGGGTAACTTTCGATTCTGAATCGAATGGCTCATTCCGTATTAGATCTGAGCCTTCTGAATCCCGGTACGGCACTACGTCAATTTGGCCAAAATCTGTGTCTGCGATAAAAACAGGTCCCGGAAAGGCAAAATCGGCCAACATCTCACGTACCCGATCAGAATTTAATTCTCTACAAACTGAAAAAAAATCGAGGCTCTATCTTTTTTTCGTTTTCGAGAAAAGGTCGATTTTTGATCTACCTGCGGCGCACCATAAATACGTCCAGATTAGAAAGATCATGTTTCTCTGATCATTTTGGTATATGGGGTCATGGCATTTTCAGTGCGCAAAGTTGTTTTATGGAGGATTTTCCGAGGCCAACACGCTGTTTTTGAGGTTTTTTGATTTTATCTTTTTTATTCCGTGGTTTCATGATTTCTAACATAAAAATTCGTTTTCTACGTGAGAAAATAAGTCAGAAACTCTTATAGTCATCTATTTGTGTAAATATGACTTTTTCTTATCATGGTCCAAAACATGTAGGTGACGTCGACCATTGACCATGACCCCCGTATCATAGTCCAACTCAAGGGTCTGACACAAGGTCTGACCCACGTACATGGTTACGGTAGGTATACTGTAGGCTTAGATTATGGATTGAATATTCCTGGCGGCGGGAATTTGAAAATTTTGTTTGACCGGAGTGGTACTTTAAAGACATGATGAATAGAGTAATGAAGACCCAATCCGAGCAAGGTCAATTGTTCATTACAATGTTCGAGAATATCCCCATCAAAACACCTTCAACGTGTGAGTTTTATATGAGGCCGTTCGCGTTATTTTCGAGCAATTCTGACCATCTTTGGCACAGCTCAAAAAGGTCGATTTTCTGAAACTGTGTGTTTTGGGGTTATCGAGGGTGGTGAAGACGATGTGCATATTCATTTTGCTCACAGACCCCTCGTTGGCTCCAGATGGCGTCACGTCGAAATCACGTTTTTGCGTACTCGGCTCTCGAGAGTGCTAATTTTAGGTGGAATTGTTTCCTAAGGTAGAATTGCATGGCGAACACGCCTGTCTAGTTCATGTTCCATGATTTTCAAAAATAAATTTCAAAAGTTGAAGTTTTCACAGCGCCACTAGTGGGCTTAGCAACCTAGACAGCTCGATCGGGCTTGATGAGAGGATTCTGATGCTATAATTTCATCCATTTCTAGGGTCGGATCTCCGAGTTATACATTTTACAGAGTTTAGAGATTGTAAGAAAGAGATGGTTTCCTCCCTTTCCTCTCCCTCTTCTCTCATGCACTCTCTTCATTCCCCACGCTCTCTCGTCACGTGGGGTCAGGGAAGCGATCGAGGGGGAGAGGAAGAGACAAGGGAGCCCCTTTTCCTTGTACTCTCAAAACACTTTAAAATGGATAACTCGGAGATCCGACCCTAGAAATGGATGAAATTATAGATTCGGAATCCTCTCGTGACGCCCGATCGATATAACTAGGTTGTTAAGCCAGTGAAAACTTCGATTTTAAAAATTATTTTTGAAAATCATGAAAAATGAACTAGACAGGCGTGTTCGCCATGCAATTCTACCCCAGGAAACAATTTCACCTAAAATTAGTACTCTCGAGAGCAGAGAAGCACGTAAAAACGTGATTACGACGTGACGCCATCTGGAGCCAACGAGGGGTCTGAGAGCAAAATGAATATGCACATCGTCTTCACCACCCTCGATAACCCCAAAACTCACAGTTTCAGAAAATCGACCTTTTTGAGCCAACCCTTGCTCGAAAATAAGGCAACCGCGTCATATTTTACACTTTGGTCCGTGAATAGACTAGATTATTTAACTTCGTGATCATTTAAATAACGGACCTGAGTTCCTTAGTGCCGAGAGGGTGAATGACGTCGCTGCGATGAATCCCTCTGATGCATCCTTCATTCGTGTCCTCTTGGACGCAGTGAGACTGCCGGACGAAACTGGAAAGCGAGTGCAGAACAGAGACAAACTACGAACCCGATTCGCATTCGAAGTGAGAATTTTTTTTTTAAATTGAAGCAAAAAATCGAATTGAAGCAATATCGAAAGTTGTCACGCCTCACGGCTCTTCCGTTCTGTTGTAGAGCATTAAATTCTGCGTCGAAACAGTTAAATGAGATATTTTTATTTTTAGCCCTCGTTCGGATATATAGACTTGAAAAGGGCAGTTGAAAAAATTTTTTTCCATAACCTCATCAAACTCATTTTGAAGCCCACATCAAGTAATTCATTTTTTATGTTGACAGTTTGACCTGAAAATGATCGTGGATCAAGTTAGTACCATGAAAATTCTGAAAATCTTGAAAATTCTGATATTTTAATTCTAATTCTAACAAAAAAGTTCAAAATCGCACTCCGGCAATTATCTCATGTTGTAGAGCATCGAATTCTGCGTCGATTCAGCCAAATTCGATATTTTAATTTTTTAGCCCTCTTTCGGATCTATAGACCTGAAAGAGGCAGTTGAAAAAAAAGTTACCGTAACCTCATCAATATAGTACAAATTTTGAAGCCCACATCGAGTACTTTATTTTTTGTGTTGACAGTTTGACCTGAAATTAATGTTTGAACAAGTTAGTACATGTTAGTACCATGAAAATTGAAAAAAAATTAAATTAAATTTTTTTAAAAAGACAAATGAGAAAACCGCAAAACAGCATTAAGTTCATCTTGTAGGGCATTGAATTCTGCGTTGAAAAAGCTAATTGAGATAAAAATAAATGGTCTCCTTTTGCAGATATGAGGCCGTTTGCCTAATTTTCGAGCAAGGTCTGGCACAGTAAAAAAAACGACTATGCTCAAAAGTTGCCCCCTAGGGTAACTTTCGATTCTGAATCGAATAGCTGATTCCGTTTTTCGATCTCAGCCTTCTGAATCCCGGTACGGCACGACGTCAATTTGGCCAAATTTTGATTCTGCGAAACCGGTCCCGGGAGGGCCAAATCGGCCGAAATCTCACGTACCCGACCAGAATTTAATTCTCTACAAAATGAAATGTCGTATAAGGCTCTACCTTTTTTCGTTTGCGAGTTATGGTCGTTTTCTGACCCAAACATTTGTTAGCTTATCTATCGGGTTGAGGAATAAGTAACGCTCGTTTTTCCAATTTCAGATTATGACCTCTCCCGTCTTTCTAAATTGTGCAATTATATTCCGGTTTTTGATGATCGAGAAGGGCTTGGATACTCTCTTTAGCGCACACTATATCATATATCTCCGATCATTTAGGCGATCACAATGGCTGGCTCAATTCAAAGTTGTCGCACCTTACCCTGAGATTTTGACAGGTCAGCACTGAGGGAAGAAGAATTATTGAGCCACAATTAAGCTGCAGTAGTAAAGTATCATGGTTATACATTACACTGATGATATTCAGAGAAATATCCAAGTAAAGGCCTGTGTGAGATATGCGCCTAACGAGAGTGTAGGATTTTCAGTTACTGACCGAAAGAAGTTTTGCTAGCCGCGTTTTCTTAGCAATAGATCTAAAGACCTCAATTATGCTTGAATGTGGAGTACCTTTCCTGTTGAAAATATGGACGAATTTTGCTAAGTGTGGAGCATTCTCTTTATGAGTTAAATTGCTCGTAAGTCCGATATAGAAAAACAAGCCTCGAAATCGACATTTATTGCTATTTCCTGTAAACCGTACTAATTGAATGTAAGGCCTTAGATGGTTAAATGGACGAGCAACTTTTGCACTATCATCCACCAAGTGGCCACAATTATAGAATGGCTACTATGTCTTGGGTATGGTTTAATCCAAAGTCCTCAAAACACGCATTTCTTTTGATTCCGTCACAAAATAATATTTTTGGAAAACTGAGTGACTGGAGCGCACTAGTGTATAGGCCAGCACCTTCGATCCTCAAGGTAGACAAATAAGTTAAGTGAACTGCAATTTTTCATGAACGTTCCCCTTGAAACGTCTATAAAAATACAACAATGAATCGAGCACCATTCTCACTTCACCATGAAAGAGGTGTAGTATCGGGCTTCTCACCTGAGAATGTGTGAATTTACCGAACAGTTTCCACGTTAAATTACACAATTTCGAAAAAAATCTAAAATTTTCGAAAATTATCAGGTAAATTGAAATCTAAATTTCTCTCCTACACAGGAAGCGTGATATTTCTAATAATAACGGCTATGATACTCGAGCATACCCTGAAAAAATGCTATAAAGTCAGCTCGTTTAGATTTGATTGGCGCGAGATATATGAGCCCAAACACGATGCTCAAAAACGAGCGTTACTTATTCCTCAACCCAATACAAGCACAGTTTGTAGAGAATTCTTTTCTGATCTTTTTTATATATGGGATGAGACATATTTCTCGGGTCCAACTGGTTTCCCATTTGATTATGTGTCGTGAACTCGCGTTTTTCGGAGTTTTTCTAGCACAACTTTTTTCTTTCAAAGTTTTAGAATCTTCAACATAGAAATTCGGTTTCTACGTGCGAAAATACACTAGAAACTCTTATAGTCATGTATTTTTGAGAAAAAAAAAGTTTTCGACCCCTCGACGTCGTCGTCGAGGTCGATTTTCGGGTCAAAAAAGTAATATTCTCAGATTCATCTGAAATAAGGAGTTTCTGGCGTATTTTCGCACGTAGAAACCGAATTTCTATGTTAGAGATCCTAAAACTTTGAAAGAAAAAAGTTGTGCTAGAAAAATTTCAAAAAACGCGAGTTCGCGTCACATAATCGAATGGGAAACCACTTGTACCCAAGAAATATGCCTCATCCCATATATAAAAATGATCAGAAAAGAATTCTCTACAAACTGTGCAAGTAGATAAGCTAACAAATGTTTGGGTCGGAAAACGACCATAACTTGAAAACGAAAAAAGATAGAGCCTTATCAGACATTTCATTTTGTAGAGAATTAAATTCTGATCGGGCACGTGAGATTTCGGCTGATTTGGCCCTCCCGGGACCAGTTTTTATCGCAGAATCAAAATTTGGCCAAATTGACATCGTGCCGTACCGGGATTCTGGAGCATCTGATCGAAAAACGGAAAACGCCAGTCGATTCAGAATTGAAAGTTACCCTAGAGGACAACTTTCTATATAGGCTATTTATTTACTGTGCCAAACCCCTCCGATTTTGCTCGAAAATAAGGCGAACGGCCTCATATATAGGCCAGAAAAGAACAAATGAAAATAAAGTTCTCAGAACCTTATCAATATGGTGCTCATTTTGAAGCCCACATCGAGTCCACAATTTTTTGTCGACAGTATTACCTGAAATTGATTTTTGAACAATTTTTTACCACGAAAATACACAATTTTTTCAACAACAAAAAATTAAATTAGAATTTCAGAATTTGTCATATTTTCATGGTTCTAACTTGTTCAAACATTAGATTCAGGTCAAACTGTCAACACAAAAATTTAAGTATTCGATGTGGGCTTCAAAATGAGCACCATATTGAGAAGGTTCTGAGAACTTTTTTTTCATCTGTTAATTTCAAGTCTATAGATCTGAAAAGGGAGACAATTTATTTTTTATTTAAATTTGCTCATTCGACGCAGAATTATATGCCCTACAAGATGAACTTAATGCCGTTTTGCGGTTTTCTCATTTGGATTTTTAAAAAATCAAAAACCAATTTCAGATGTTGAAAAACCATTTTGCGATCGAAATTTCGGACCAACTTAAAACGTGTTTTTGTTGCCTACACATGTATGTAATATTGCCACACTAACTTTGGACCCGGTCGTTCGGTTATTTTTTATCTGATTTTCGAGTTTTCAAAATTCGATATCCCGGCATTTTTATGTTTCAATGATCTGGACCATATAGTGACCCGTTTGGTGATGGGGACCCAAGAGGGCATCCAGGGAAAAAGTTTGGACCGGATCGGTGATATCGATGTCCGGCCAATACTCCAAAATAACCGAGCCGGTCTCTTAAGTGGCCAAACAACAAATACACGCTATAAAACCAATAAAAAAAGAGGTGAAGCCTTGCAAATAGGGACCACCGAACCGGAAAAGTTAAAATGAAAGCCGGGAAAAGGTGTGTGACCGCATGGGAAACGTCGAAAAGCGCGCGAATTCAAATAACAAACGCAAAATCTATATTCTCCCGCTTTTATTGAATATTAGAGCATGCAGCTCTCCAATTTTATACTGACTGTCGAGATTAGCTCCCTCAAAAGACACAAAGCACATAAAAAGAAATATTCAGCAAAGCGATCATTTTTAATATTGGCTGTCAACATGCGTAATCTGTCCGTTGAACTCTTTTTAATTAGATTTCAAACGCTCAGTGATATGCAGCACTTCAGTTTCCTATGTGAGATATTCTACGAACTCATATGATACTTTCGAGCAAATAATAACGAAAATTCGCCAAAGCGGTCATAGTGAATTCCGACCTTGAATTTACACTTAGCTTTCAGGGTTACTGTAAGACACAATTATTGATTGAGATTGCATCAGATTTGAGCAACATGCTTTTCAATTCAGTTTTCAAATGTTTTTATCAATATTTCTCGTTCTCTTCGACATTTGTGTGTTCTATTGCCATGTATTTCCCTCATCAGATGACTTCGTATGAAACGGATGTAAATGGCCATCCGATGGTGTTATTTTTCACATGGCGAAGTGTATTTAGCAACCATTATGGATGCCGTTTCTATGACAAGAAAGACAACATTCACTACACATCTAGTGAACAGCGCTATATGTGAGTATAGAGCGAGTACCGTACCCGTGCATACCGTAAACCCAATAACAACAGGCACAAGAAGGCTCAATTCTTTAACGATGATTATTCCGCTATGAGGATTTTATCCACCAAATCTCCCTCGGAACAAAAAACTATCGGAAAATCAGCAAAAGGATTCCAGCAAGTCAGGTACGATTTGTTCGACTGGATTAATTGAAAGCTCGCCTACAGATGGGATACGGTATCCTCAACTGTTATGCGTGAGAGTCTCTTTTTGAAATTCCGACAGAACGATGATCTGCTGAGGACTCTTCTAGAGACAGCTGATAGTACTCATGTCTCATGTCGAGTGAGGTACCATCCACTAATCAATAATTCCCAAATACCGTAACCCAATCGATAAATGCGTGTTCAGAGTCTCCCCTCTCCCTCGAGTCAATCGGATGGAATGGAGAAGGATCGATCGAGTCAGGTACCATCCACTAATCAATAATTCCCAAATACCGTAACCCAATCGATAAATGCGTGTTCAGAGTCTCCCCTCTCCCTCGAGTCAATCGGATGGAATGGAGAAGGATCGATCGAGTCAGGTACCATCCACTAATCAATAATTCCCAAATACCGTAACCCAATCGATAAATGCGTGTTCAGAGTCTCCCCTCTCCCTCGAGTCAATCGTATGGAATGGAGAAGGATAAGAAGGAATGCCGCATTCAGGTACCATCCACTAATAAATATTATACTCGTATGAATACCGTAATCAAATTTTGAACTGATGGTTTCAGTCTTCTAATCTCTGGCCCCCGGCGAATCCAGCCACGAAAATGAAGAGTGTCGAGGTTTGGAATAACAAGGTATGAAAAGAATGAAATAATCAAAATATACAAAGTTAGGGATAAGTATGTTTTCAGCAGCATCCCGTCAAAATCGTGCTTCCGCGACCATTGAATAGAAAGAAGAAGAAGAAGAAGAGACAAAAGATTGATCCCGAGGTATGAACAACTACGCAATACAGTAACATCAAATGATAAGTTTCAGCCACTACCATCTTCTTTTTCTTCTCTCTCTTCTCCGAAGAAGGAAGACAAAGTGATACCTCCTCCTCAGGTACTATCATGCTTTATAGTTTTCATAAATATAATCACCCGATACCGTAACCTTACTAACATAATGATGTTCAGTCCACTTCTACTTCCCGCCCACAAAGTACTCAAGTTGGAACCGCTAATATGAAGAGTGAGAAGAGAAGGGAGAGACTGAGCAATTTCGCCCCTATGACCTACGGATGGGTTCGTCTATGGAACATTCCTGTTAGAATAGAATGTTCAGTTGCTCCATCTTGATTCACTCTCTCGCTCAAACAACGCAAATTTGACGAAGATGGTGGAAGGGTTAGTTTCAATATTCAATCTCGGAATTACTCATCATAAATGAAGAATCGAATATAAACAAAAAGTATTTCTTATCTGAGACTAGAAATCAAAGATGATGAATGAATGATACCATTAGTGATGAAACGGAATCCCGACTCTACTCAATTCGTGTGCTCTATCGTTTCTCTGTCCGGCTACACAGTGCGAGAATTGAGAAGCGTCTTTTCCGATTCGGCATCATTAACATGTTTTAAAAAATCATTCCAGAGAGATCGTGAGTGTTTCGGAAGGGAACGTGGAACGAAGGAAACTGTCGAATAAGATGAAGAGAGTGAAAGAAGAAGAGTCAAGAGTGATTAAGAATAAGTCAGGAATTCTCTCTAAATTTTATAAGACTATTTTCCCCGTGAACCAGCTGCTTTACAGTACCCCATGTATTACTAATCAATCTCCATTTATCTCTTCCCCAATCCACCCTTCTCCTTCTTTAATTTCTCTTGACAATTTAATTTCTCCAAATTTCTCTCCTCTTGAGAGTACGTCCCCTTCTCAACCCCATCCACAGTACTCTAACCACAGTCTGTCACCCAGTCCAACCCCCATCACTACTTCTCTCATTCCCTCTCCTCACAGTGCCCTATTCGCGCAGCCTTTTTCGAGTTTCGCGCACACCCGCGAGTCTTTTCCGCGCAAGTCCTCGTTCGCCCCGGGCAATTCCATTGCGATCGCGCGCTCGATTAGGGCTCAATCCTCGACGTTTTCTATCATGAACACATACACTGACCAGTCAACTCCTCCATCAACTGCGAGAGTGACGAATCAGAAGATGAAACGAATAAGGGAATCGAGAGATCAGCTGAAGCGCGAGGTTGAAAATGCCAAGAGGATGTGCACTTCCAAAGATCGAGAGATCAGCCAGATGAACACAAAAGTTAAATCGCTGGAGAACACGGTCGATTCCCAGAGTTCACAATTGATTAGTGTGAAGAAGAGGCTAACCGCAAAAATCCAACAGATGAAGGCAACGAGAAAGAGATCACACGAGCAAGAGGAGGATTTTGTCATGAGCCTCCAGCCCTTCCCATCTAGAATTGTCACAAAAGAGCGCGGAGAATACACTATCCCCTGCAAGAAGACGATGGTTGAAATGAAGACTCAGGGGGTCAGCGATGAAAACGTGGGTCCGGTTATGAAAATTGTAATGCGCAGCATAGTGGGATGTGAAATTAGCGACGCCCCTTCCGCGAGTACTGTAGCCAGGATGGCGTACGCAGGACAAGCACTTGCTCAAGAGCACACTAGAATATTGCTAGACAAAATGATCTCGGGTCAAACACAATCTTACCACGGAATGGCAATCCTTAGTGATGAAACTACTAAGGGCACGCACAAAATGCAGAGCTACAGTGCCACTTTTCGCGGGGAGGATGGCAAAATCAAGACTCAAGTGCTCGGAATTCGTGCCGTAGCATCGAAAGACGCGCAGACTTCACTGGATACGGTATTGGAGTTGTTGGATGAATTAGATCGATCACCGTCCTCTTCTCAATCTGTTCACTTCAACGTATCAGGTGATTTCAAGGATATAGTCATGGCTTATACTAACTCTGCTGTGGGAGACCGGGCATCCACACAGACAAAATTCGCCGAGATGGTGAATCAATATCGGAGGCGAGTGCTCCCAACAGTGGTGGAAGGATGGGATAAAATGAACAGAAACGAGCAGAATGTACATCTACTTTTCCTCTCGGTGCCATGTTTTGTCCATATCACAGCAAGTTTGTCCGAACCTATCTGCGCGGCAATGGCACAACATGAGTTCCTTTTGACCAAGAGTGATGATGCAGCTGAGGGAAAGGTGAGCTCACTCGCACTAATCATGGACATGATCAACAATTTTGGAGCGCGAGCCTCACCCAAGTATGGAACGTACCGCGACTATGCAGCATGGTGCGATTGTAATGGATACCCTAAGGAAGCTCTGCCCACCCTCAAGGGATCACGGTTCAATATCATCCCCGCTGTCGCCACTCGAATAACTGCTTTTGCTGGCCAATATCTAGATTTCATTGACAAGCACAAGCATCATATACTTGGCCAACTAGCGAACAGTTTACGCAACGAACTCAATAAGGCACAGCTGCATGTCCTCGCTTTAGTTGACATCTATCTCACGGGTCCGATTTGGAGAGTATCTAATGGCAGCATGAACATCCTAGATACTTCTACATTTGTAGGTGAATTACTCGAATGGATTGATGAGAGGGTATTGAATCCCCAGCTACTCTTCCAAGGGGGTCCTCCCAAACTGAGTGTAGTCGCTGCAACTGAGACCCCATTCCGTATCGGTCGAGAGGCGGCTCAAATAGTACTACAGCGCCATGCGACCACCCTATCACTAGATGCAGGGAAATTGGCAATGCAAGCGGCGGGTGTTTTTCTCAGGAGAGCATTCGCTCCCTTTCTACCGGGAGGCCAATACTATAGGGCATGCAAAGCCACTGGAACCATAAGTGCAATGACGCGTTCTGCATTCGATGCCACCCCAACCAATAACGTTCCATCTGAAGCCGTGTTCGGGTTAGTTGATTACATTATTACCAGAGCGCCAAATATGCGAATTTCCCGCGTAGATTCCGAAACTCTATTGAGGAAGAACAATACTTTCGGCTGGCTCAATACAATGCCCATGGATGAACAGGAAAGGATGATGAGAAAATATATTAAACGAGGTCCTATTCTAGAGGCAAATGCGCAAAAGGCATCGAAGAAAGTCATTGAGACAATTTTTGAGAGAGTGAAATTGGAATCTCAGAATGTTGATAAAACAACTCTCCATATTCCATCAATAGCAGAGAAATTGGAAGAAAATCTGCGCAAGCTAGGATTCCTCGAAACGATCGCTGACCTAGATGAGTTGCTGGCCACTGAGAGAAACGAGAAAAAGCTGTGTCAGAAGTTGTGCCTCCAGCTACAGATCAGAAGAACTGTATTGAGACAAAAAAGTTTCGGTGCTAAGTGCTTCACTACTAGCGTTAGCTCGACACCACTGTCTAAGAACGAATTGGAAGCGAAAGTGCGGAACGCAATTATCAAAGACCCGAATATTCGCGTGAGCATATTTTGCAACGCTGATACCACGAAAATAATCCGCAGTTGGGGTCACTTCTATAAGGGAAAGCCACTCTCATGCGATTTGTTGGCATGTGCAAAAGCAGCCCACAAAGCGCCTTCTTACGCTCTCATGAAATATCTGAGTGGGACTGGTGGAAAGTTCATAGTGACCGAAGAAGTGTTCACGAAATGGGTGACAGATGGCACGCTGCGCCAGCGCAAGATCGTAGTGGTAAACGGAACGAACAATGAGGAAGTAGCAGCGAAAAATGTTCGCGCGGCTGTGCGAGAAACTGTGAATGACATGATAAAAACAATTGAGGAGAACGAGTGGTGACTGTGAATGGAGGAGAAGAGATCCCATAAGAACCATCTAACTATTTTCACTATCACTATTTTTTACAACCGTAATTGTATACTGCTATATCAGAAGAATTGTCCATCTTTTCGTATATCCGCTCATTGTATATATTTCAGAATACCGATAAACGCTAAATTCGTGAAAGATCAATCCTTTCTAACGCATGATCACGGGGAGAGTGAAATGGCATGGAATGGAAGTGAAGTATTCACACAAGAAACCCACTAGAATGCTCCAAATCCGAATGGCTCACTACTTTCGATACCAATGCGAGTTCATCGACCCCTTATGATAGCGTAACCCACTCGTGAAAAAAAAGAAGATTACCCGTTGATCATAACGTCAGTTCAAACCGAAATAGCCATCAAAAATTCGACCTAGCACTCGGGGAATACCGCTCGAAACCAGGTTACGGATGGGCATAACGTACGAAATTCAGTTAAAAAATAGCCCCCATTGGTTTGGAACAGACAAATGTAAAAAAAGAAGAAAATATTATGGACAATAAAAATTCAAAAATGGCACGAAATGACACGGCGAAAAATGTTTGACACAAGGAACCACGCGTGCGGCAGGCGTGCGTACGTCACTACACGAGCGCGACTGTGATGCGAAATTTTAAATAAAAATTTCCTGGAAATGGTGAATATTTAAAAAAAAAATTTGGCCCGAATCGATAGCTGAACACCTCAGCAACCCGAATTTCACAAATTCAATTCACTTTATTTCCTACCCGAGTCGTAAAAAGGCGAGGGGACACGGGGGACACCAGGGGATGTCCGGGGTGTCAAATTTTCATGTGGGAATCTGACTGGACTGTATCTACCGTAGAATGTGTGCCTGATACGATCGAATGCTCTTGCATGAGTACTCTATGATCTCATTCAGCCATCTGATGCGATGCCGTGAAGGTGAATCAGAAGAATCGGCCTCATTCGCCAGACGATCCGTGAGTGATTTGAGATGAGCCATGGGTGCATCCACCTGCAAAGATGATAAAAGCGAAAAAAAACTTTTTAAAAAACAACCTGGTCGCAATTACTGCATTTCTTATCGTGGTTGTGATCACATTCTTCGGCGAAATGTGTCAACGTTGGATGAGAAAAAGCGAATCGTGCAGTGCTGAGGGATTCTGCATGATTCACGCACTTCAGTGATGAACAATCCTAAAAGAATCGATGGAGTTATGAAGAATGATGAGTCTTACCTTCAAGAAGAGATCTACTAATGCGAATCCATCTCTTGAAGGCCTTCCCATCTTGTTCTCCTATGAGTCCGTGAACTAATCGCAGTTCCTCGACCACAGCTGTGAACTGTTTCCATCCCTGACTAATATAATGTAAACATAACGGCTCAAGTTACAAGGGAACCGCAAAAGTACCCCGCGGTCCCGGTAAAATTCGTTGACACAGATCGAGAGACACCCCCCAGGGAGTCCCCAAACCGTTTTGCAAAGTTGCCACTTTTGCTTCCTAAGCACCTAAAAAGGGTCATGAAAAATTCGTGGGAAATCTGTGTAAGCGGCGGTCGCATTCATTACTGGTTTTCATGGGATTCAGAGATGTGTTCTCGTAGAGTAGTGGATAGTATGATTGGCTAACAAGTTTTGTAAATTTTGGACGACATGGGTTCGAATCCAATTCCGTCAGAATGTTTTGCAATATTTTGTTCTAATATTTTCTTGTATTTTTTTATTACTGTAGCATATCAAATGATCTTGTATTCCATTTTTCTTAATTTAAAACAACAAAAAAATGAAATATATTTTACACCTGTCAAATATTGCGAGTGCATGATCATTTGGCATGCTACTGTAATGAAAAAAAAATACAAGAAAATATTAGAAATTCAAGAAAATTCAAGAGGTACATGTTTTTTTGCTCAAATCATTCTTCGGGGCTTCTTGTAATAATTTCGATTAGGAAAGTTACACTACTTTTTAGGAAATGCGACCGCTACGCTCCAGCGCATAGACGAGGAATGACATAATCAACATATAAAATGTTGCCCTCTGTCTCCTGATTCGAACGTTTTTTTGGAATTGCCTCTAGCATGATTTTAAAGCGAGTTATGGCTGTTTCCCCGAGCCAGATTTGCTAGTAAATTTCATAGTGTCCCAAATTTGATCGTATACTCGAATATGAGACACAATATCGAAAATCAGCAAACGCAGTTTGAAAGAGCATGATTCGAAGTACTTAACTTTCACTTTTCAGCAGAATCAGGGAAACTATTTCCTAAGTCCGCAGGGCTCTCGCGTCTCTCGCGATTCTTCTCATAAATTGATGATTGTACGAAACAACGCAAAATTCAACTCAAATAGAACAAAAATACTACGTTGATTATTGATTACCTCGTTCTTCTCATCCACAGATTCACCGTTCGCGAGCACATTGAGAAGATCCAATACGGAATCAAAGCCTCGCAAATGAACATCACCGTCCATTTCGCTAACGAATGTAGAGACTGTTTTTTTGCTAAAAAAAAAAAGAGTATTGAGAAACCGATAATTATCAAATAAATTAAATAAATGTATACAAAGTATCTCACAAACATTTGCACATTTTTAAAAGTATTCATCGAAAAATTACTCACACTCCTCCGCATGGTGTGAGTTCCAATTCGAAAAACTTCAGCCTCGGCTCCTTCTCATGCACTTCACGAGTCGTTTTAGCGTAGTAGCAGTATCCAGGCACCGAAACAACGGAAGTTGAAGTTGACGGTTCCGATCCATCATTACGAGTCAATCTTTCTGGCTTGCTCGTACCGCGCCTGCGAATTATTTTGCTGAACTAGCTATACTGGTATCGAACACTTTTACTATAAATCAATACGAAAATGTGTATCTGATGGGATCTTAGGAGTACAAAGGATCTCACCTTGATGTGTGCTTATTAATGAACTTAGTAACGGAATGAAGAACTGTGGGCTTTGAAATGACAAGTGTATCCAGGAAATCTTTACTGAAATCTTTAATCCAATAGAAGTCTATACCATCCCATCACACGAATTGCATTATTCAATGTAGACGGATCCTTTGACAATAGCAACACTTCGATCGAGTAGAACTGAGAAGAAAACAGCCATTTGACATAATGGGAGATAAGTTCTACGTTTGTGGATAATGGCAGAGCACAGCGTGTCAGCGAGAGCAAAATTTGCAATTTGCATAGCGGACTCCTCGCATGTTCCATTCCAATTGGGGGTAATGGGAACGGTGAAACAGATGTGAAATGACAGAGATAAATCGAGAATTCTGAGAGTAGTAACTGAAAATTGGTAATGAATTATGCAAATGTGATACACTGGAACCATTTAGTAACGAGCAAAGGAGATGCGTATCAGGTTTCGTAATTTTCAGATTGCTAATAGTGCCACTGTGAGCGTTTTACTGATTTTCCAATTTTCAAATGACTACTCCTCCATGGATATTATAGGAAACCCTTGACATATTATTATTTTCTGAATCCTTGTGAGCCGGGCTACTATTGTCGTTGATTTGAAGTTCAATAAAACGTTCATTTCTCCAGAAACTTGCTAAACAGGCCATTTGTGCAAATTTTCTCAAATATGCGAAACAAATTCGAAATTCGAGTCGACAACAATTGTAGCCCGGCTCACAAGGATTCAGAAAATAATAATATGTCAGGGGTTTCCTATAATATCCATGGAGGAGTAGTCATTTGACAATTGGAAAATCAGTAAAACTCTCATAATGGCACTATTAGCAATCTGAAAATTACCAAAACTAATACGCATCTCCTTTGCTCGTTACTAAATAGTTCCAGTATATCATATTTGCATAATTCATTACCAATTTTCAGTTACTACTCTCAGAATTCTCGATTTATCAAAGACATTTCACATCTGTTTCACCATTCCCATTACCCCCGATTGGAATGGAACACGCGAGGATTCCGCCATGTAAATTGCACGTTTTGCTCTCGCTGACACGCTGTGCAGAGGGATGGAGTGTGAAAAAAGTTATGCCCGATATTGCCACCCTGAAAATTTTTTGTTCGGCGGTGACGAAATATCTCATTAATGAGTTTCTTGTACGCTTGCCGAAGCGTGTTCAGCTCCAATTGTTCATGGTCGAGTGTTAGGAATCATGTTGGCATGACCCCAAGTACCATAAGAAAGTGCACTACAGTAACTCCACGTTCCACGGTCTCCGACCAAAACTTACTTTATCGCTAAAGAACTGATTTTCAAAATGCATTTTGAAGAAAAGTCAGTTCTCGATAGCGGGATTACGGTATTTTGGGTTACGGTAGAATGTCGAGTTACTGTAGTGCGCTTTTTTATGGTACTTTGGATCGAGCCAACATGATTTTTAACACTTTTTCGACCATAACCCCCGGGTCATGGTATGCACGCAGGTGGGCAAGATATTTATGCCCACCTGCGTGCTGACACGGCACTCGCCGCCGGCGGGGTCAGGTATGGTTGTGCTTGATCTTGCAGTTGAACACGAGAAACACCGCTGAACAATACATAAATTTCAGACTGAAACACACATATAGTAATTCTGTAAGATATCGACGAGATAAAACTTTTTAATGTTGGGAGTGAAGGGCTAGCTTATCTGTGAAAAAAGTTATGCCCACCGAAAATTCTGATGCCACCCTGAAAATTTTTTGTTCGGCGGTGACGAAATAGATTATTTCATTCGATCCCCCATGCAATTTTACCCCCGGATGTATGCTTCATGTGGCTCCCGACCGGGGGGGGGGGGGACCATTCCATTTTGGCGACCGAAAGAGCTCATGTCGTCCATTTTCACCAAAAAAAGTAGTTTTTCGAGCTAAACTTTTTTCTTTCGCATTTTCATGAGCTCTGGTGCTGATATTCGGTTTCAGCGAGAAAATGGACGACATGAGCTCTTTCGGTCGCCAAAATGGAAAGGTCCCCCCCCGGTCGGGAGCCACATGAAGCATACATCCGGGGGTAAAATGTCATGGGGAATCGAATGAAATAATTTATTTGGTCACCGCCGAACAAAAATTTTTCAGGGTGGCAATATCAAAATTTTCGGTGGGCATAACTTTTTTCACAGATAAGCTAGCCCTTCACTCCCAACATTAAAAAAGTTTTATCTCATCGAGATCTTTCAGAATTACTTTATAGTTGTGGGTCTGTGAAGCGCCGTTCATGAGATATGAAAACCGACAGCACAGGGTAAAGTCTGCCACAGAGAATGAGGCTTTGAAGATACGGCGTTCTAAGGTCGATTTTCGATCTCTACGCGCAAAGTTGACTCTAGGGCCGAATTTTGAGCATATGTTGCAAAATCGTTGTACGGACCCTGTAGGCAGAATCTCAATTATATCGAAAATCCTGTGATAAATGCCCTTTCGATATAATTTCGAGTGGAGACTCTAGATATATCTCACCTAACTCAAGTGATCTTCAGTCAATAAGGTTTCCGAAAATAAAATCAAAAAAGGTGAAAATTATGAGGGAACGTACCTTGACATTTGAGAATGTTGCATTTGGCGACCCGCTGCGTCTTGGTATCTTTCAGAGAGATAATCTTGTGCTTCTTGTTGTGGTCGATCATATCCTTGAAGTGGGTCTTGAATGAGTCACCGGCTTTCTCCATTATGTCGGGAAGCAATCATCGGACACATCGAAGATGTCTCCATTGCGAATTTCGATTATCATTGTCGATGCGTTTGAAATACTGACGGGTATATGACCAGTCTCTATTAGAGAATAGTTCAAATGTGTAGTCAGGTCGATCTGAGCAATACAATACGATCTGCACCGGGGGGTATGTTTTGACAGAGGGGTCTGGCGCGTCTGGCGTGAAGTGCTATCGATTGGCATCTTCATTATTCAGTCATACATGATAATCTTCCAACATGATCATAATAAAATACTTCAACACTCTCAAATGTGACGAGCACTGATCTCAGAAAATAGCTGGATGATATTTCCATACACAATAAGGAATGGGGAAAACATATAAATGGTGTAAAAATGCAGCAAAAGATGTGTGTACCGGCGGGGCATTGAACCCGCGGGGTGTGCGGGCTAGCCATATTTTTTCCGTACTTTCTCACGATTACGCCCCCGTTTGAAAGTACAGTATCCTCCATAAGTCACCGGGCACTTTTTCTTTCTTTCATAACTTTTGACTCATGATAGATTTCTGGTTGAAACTTGGTCATGTCCTAGCACATCCATCGTGTGTTAGGGAGATGCAATTGGGATATCACACAACTCCCTGGTTGTTGAGTAATGATTTTCCAGTCGAGCATTACTTTTTCAAACAATCGAAATTCTTACATGGAATTTTTCCTGCTTACCACACATTTTAGACTTGTCCGTGGGCTATCCAGAAAAAAAATTTCAGGATGCTACTCTATCGCACTTTCGCTACAGAATTTCTCAAAAATGGGTCCTGAAAAAATGGATTTTCGTTCATAGCCGTGCTAGAGACTCGTTCAAAGGCTCAAAATGATCCTTATGATAATTCCGGATTACCGCTGAAATTACATAACGAGATCTCGAAATTTGCCTTCAGGACACGAATTTTAAATTTTTCACATTACACATTTTTGGATGTTTACAGTGTTGAGGGTGATTTTTGTAAAAATGTGGTTCCAGGGTACGATGGTAGCATATCTAGGGAATATACGATTCCCAATTTTGTAGAACATTTGAATATCTTTCCCGCCTCAGGCAACCGAAAATCCGAGGTCAATCAATTTTCGAGTCAAAACATGACCATGATATGGTTGAAATTTTTCATGGTCGAAAAACTTTTCATCTCAGAACTTCCTGACTATATTTTTTGCATGTGTATATGTATGCGTAGGATACGAATTTAGATATGAGAGCCCATGATATCATGAATCAAAAATGATAAAATTCATAATGCCTGGAAAAGTGCCGATTTCGGCAGTTTCTGAATTTTATCATTTTTGATTCATGATATCATGGGCTCTCATATCTAAATTCGTATCCTACGCATACATATACACATGCAAAAAATATAGTCAGGAAGTTCTGAGATGAAAAGTTTTTCGACTTTTTTTTTTTTTTTTTCGACAGTTTTTTATCATGGTCATGTTTTGACTCGAAAATTGATTGACCTCGGATTTTCGGTTGCCTGAGGCGGGAAAGATATTCAAATGTTCTACAAAATTGGGAATCGTATATTCCCTAGATATGCTACCATCGTACCCTGGAACCACATTTTTACAAAAATCACCCTCAACACTGTAAACATCCAAAAATGTGTAATGTGAAAAATTTAAAATCCGTGTCCTGAAGGCAAATTTCGAGATCTCGTTATGTAATTTCAGCGGTAATCCGGAATTATCATAAGAATCATTTTGAGCCTTTGAACGAGTCTCTAGCACGCCTATGAACGAAAATCCAAAATCCATTTTTTCAGGACCCATTTTTGAGAAATTCTGTAGCGATAGTGCGATAGAGTAGCATCCTGAAATTGTTTTTCTGGGTAGCCCACGGACAAGTCTAAAATATCAGAAAGTGTGGTAAGCAGGAAAAATTCCATGTAAGAATTTCGATTGTTTGAAAAAGTAGTGCTCGACTGGAAAATCATTACTCAACAACCAGGGAGTTGTGTGATATCCCAATTGCATCTCCCTAACACACGATGGATATGCTAGGACATGACCAAGTTTCAACCAGAAATCTATCATGAGTCAAAAGTTATGAAAGAAAGAAAAAGTGCCCGGTGACTTATGGAGGATACTGTAAGTAGGAAAAGCTTAAAAGGCCATTATCCCTAGTCCTTCGTGAAAATAAACCATATGAACAGCATACCATTCGATTCGTCTCGGTCGAGCCTGACCAGATGGTCGGTTGCCCAGCTCGGGCCCGAAATTGTGGCAAAAGTTATTCAAAAATTCGATTTAGAAAAAAACAAGACACTGTATCGATTTGCCCATTGTGCAGGCGTATTCCGCTCGTCATTTAGCACATTTTAGCTGTTGAACTTATCTTTCTATCATTACTCCAAAATAAACTACAAGTTTCAGAATTTTAAAAAGTTGACGACATCGGGATGGACTAAAATACGGTCAGTGGTCGGTGGCCCAAAAAGGACTAAAATACGTTTGTATTTTAGTTTGTATTTTAAAATGTGTTGGTTGATGGTCTTACCCTTCCTTACAGAAGGACCAGTGCAATCAATTTGGAAGCTTACTTCACGGTCGATGCGTTCACCGCCGAACCCTGCGATTATAGTCATTGCAACGCATTGATCATTTTCGTCACGCCTTACAGGTATTGTTCCTCCAATGAGCAAATTATATTTTATCACTCCCCGATTTTTTGTATTCCGACAACATGTGCTACTCTTTTGCGAACTGAAAGAAACGGCCATCAGTACGATTGAAACATGCATTTATCAGAACATGAACAAAGGCGACTACGGCTTCTTGATCGACTCCTTCAGAATCCGAGCCGTTTCGTCTCTGAATTCGCAATTTTTAAAGATTTATGAAACTGAAATAAACCTGAAATCGACCCATTCCTTCATGAAGTCAATTGCGTCCAAGTGGGAGAATAGCATGGTGCACAGTGAGGACGCAGCTTTCGAACATGTATCAGTTTGAGTATTGCAAATCTTCCAAAGTCTGAAAACTCGATCTCCTGGTGTATTGTTTTCGAACAGTATTGGACGCTTTCAGAATATTTTCGATTATTGGAATAAAAAATAATTTTAAAAAAACACAGTATCTCACTCGCTAGAGCACTCTGCAGGTGAGTGATAGACGGCCATCGCTCGAGTGAAAGGCTGAATTTTGTTTCGTTGAACATGCCGAAACATCAGTGAACAACACTTTCTAACTAAAATTAGGCTCATATTTCCAAATCTTGTCTTACTAAAACTCAGTAACCTTTCCAGTCTTCACTGAGGTTTCCAATTCTTCCATCACCGCTGTAGCATTGAGGTTGCTATTGTAAGTATTCACTACTCCTCGGCAGACTTTTCCGCCGTCCCAACGACAGAATATCCCGACCATTCTGAATTTTTTTTAAAATCACGAATTACTACCTATGGCACACACCTTTCGATTGTGTTATTCGGCGAGGGTCCCTTTAAGAGCTGCGAAAAAACTTTGGTCTAACAACACTGTAGCACATCACAAATACCTCGGTGAACCCCGTGAAATTTATGAGGGTGTATTTGCTCCGGCCAGTTTGAGCATTACTGCTTCGTAATATGACTCGGAAGCTTTCTCCTTCAAGATGCGACGAGTGTCGTCTCTAAATTTTCATCCACCTTCCGGGGGAAGGTGGCGTATCCTGGCTTTGCGAGCAAAGTCAACAGCTGAGTGAATTTTGACCTGAGAGGATAGATTATGCAAAGATCACAACTCAATAAAATCCGTGAGATCTCGACAGTGTTCATTTATCAAATTCTCGGGTCAATAAAAGTCCCGGGATCAGCGGCCAAAATTACCGCTCTATTTTTCTCGGACTTGTTACAATCGATGGTGTAGATAAAAGAGAAGTAGTAGTTTAGCATGAATAAAGGTCGAAAAGTATAAGATATGATGTGGTCAGAATTGTTCTTGGATGATGAACAAAACACCATAATGATGATATGATTCACAAAATCAAGTCAGTAGGTGTGTTGCACTGTTGCACTGGAAATTATTGGAATCACTATATGATAAAATGCAATTAGCAGGTACACGCACGTTGCCGTCGAAAAATAGAGCGGGAATTTTGGCCGCAGATCCCGGGACTTTTATTGACCCGAGACTTTGATATATGAAAGCTGTCGAGATCTCACGGCTTTTATTGAGTTGTGATCTTTGCATAATCTATCCTCTCAGGTCAAAATTCACTCAGCTGTTGACTTTGCTCGCAAAGTCAGGATACGCCACCTTCCCCCGGAAGGTTGATCTCGGGACTTTTATTGACGCGGAGCGACTATTTTAAACGCTTCTCATCATATCACTAATACATATTTTATTTTTTTGTTTGATGCATAACATATAATACGCTTCCTCATTTTTATCTTTAACAAATTCGATAACAACGACTAACAAAAACAAAAATCTTTATTGGCGAGTTTGCGCTGTTTGGCTAGGAAGATGGCATCATTAGCGATAGACCACCAATAGTAGTAGTACTGATACTTGATTGGTAAATGAAGGATACTTGATGCGGTCTATAGAGAAAAGAACGGATGCCCCCGTCCGTTCTCTTGCAGACTGATCGGAGGCTCCTGATATTGACTCCCCTAGAGGGTACTCGTAGACTGATCGATTGGTTTAAACGAGAGAGAAGCGAATGCGTCACCTCCCCAGAGGGATGTCTATCCAGATTGATTTCTTGTGTGAAAGGTTGACGCCGTTCAAACAAGATGAACCAAAGAAATTTCTTGGAAATGAACATAACAGCAGTTACTCATCCCAAATTTAGCTCTGAATGACAACTCACACGAAAAAAAGGTGAACATTTCGAAATTTCGAAAAATGAAATCAGTATTTCAAATTTCGACTTTCAAATTTTAAAATAAATAGCACCATCATTCTCAGCGCACTATTCTGATTCGATTGATATATAACTTGTCCATAACAGAGGAGTATTATAAAAATTTCAAAATTAAAACTTCAATTTCAACTTGATTTCGCATTAGATTTAAAAATTGAAAATGACCTCCAGATTCAAAATTATCAAACAGGCTCGTCAAATATACCATTTTGATGCTCGCGATTAGCCTGTATCAATATGAGTAATGTCTCCGTTTTATTTTTAAAAATTTAAATTCCCATGCGAACTCTGTTCGACCCCAGCAAACCATACCATCAGGGGTATCTGAGTGCGCTGATTCCGAATCTGGCATTAGTTTTGCTCTATCGTAAACTTTGTTTTCCGACCTCTGGAGGCTTCCCTGTTTACGACCTTGTTGACGAGTGAGAGAGGCGAGGCGAGGGTTTTCTCCCTCAGGCAGTTTTGCAAACGGAATTTTTTTGGTGCGAATTTTTGGCAAGAGCTGGCACCTACACATGGAAACCGATCTTCTCGAAACTAAGCTTATTCGATTCAGCACGGAATTCTGTATCTACGGTATGCCGGTAGGTGCTTGTATTTTCCTCTGAGAGCTTGAATTGCAGAAATAGTGGGAAACTGCCAGAGGGCACGGAATTTCGCGACTTCAACGGCCGATATCTATGGTTTGCAGGCGGAATGCCCATTAGATTTAGCCAAGCCTGAGCCAAAATTGCCCCGGCGCTACGCGCCGGGGCTAATAGGAATATTTGCAACACATCCTCAAGTTTACCTGAATGCGACGTATTGCTTGACGTACTCTAAATGATTTGACGAGTGTGGCGAAAATAAAGCGGCACAAAGGCTTGAGCCGGCAGTCGCGCATGCTCCCGATCTTGAGCAAAGTCTGTGCAGCCTAAAATATGCAAATATTTACCAAGGTAATTTTTAAAATATACTATATTCATGGATGAGATGGATCTATGAGGCCGTAATAGTCAGCTAAGTCAACACTGGAAAAGTTTTTAAATAATCTAAAATGTTTTAAATTTGGTTAGTCTCGCCTGTTCTCGCAATTCTCATAGTCCGTGTAGGCAGCCAAGTCGAGCGTTAGAAGCTCCCCTTTTGTGTCATGCTCGTCTTTGAGCGCTTGTTTGATTGAGGTTTTTCATGTATGTTTCAACCAATCCCAAGCAGTTGTCCTTCTCGTCAAACCGACAGAAAACTTCTTTCATATTTTACAATCTTTCATATTTTTTCAAATAAATTACTGATGTTCGCACATTTCCTGGTGTCTTTCGGAAGGTTTCATGTTGAAGGTCTGGAAAAAATTGGTGCTTCGATTTTTAAGTGATACAATATTTTTTACCTCAAGGAATCGATCCACATCTACCAGGCCGTACTTGGTTCTGTCAAGCGCTTTGTTCACATGCTCGAATTGAGTTTGCCATGCAACCACGGACGATAAGAGGAGAAAGAAAGTCACTTTGCACAGAAAGTTCATTTTTCCATGCTTTGGAATGGCGTTCGAGAGGTTTTATAAGGCCCATTCAAATGTGAAATTGTTACCAAAACATATTATTATGAATGAGATTGATGGTTTGAATAACGTGTTTTACCTAAAAAAAAATCCATTAATGATCATTTTTTTGTTCAAGAATCGGATCGAAACAAAATTGGCTGCGAAAATTTCTTCCGCGAGAAATTGATGACCCTAGTTTTTTTTTACAAATACTATTATAGTCCACATCCAATTAACTTTTACTTGAGCATATTTTAAAATCTTCATTTATGTATGCATTAAAAAAAATGTTTATCAGAATAGCCACAATTTTTATACTTGTGATAATCCTTCAATATCCAATTTATGTCGTCCCTGAATATTATTTGCGTTTATCACAATTTTTTAAATTCAAATCCAAGTGCACCTGAGCGGTGTAAACTTGTAGTTCCATCGCGAAGAAAACCGAAAGCTCACGCGAAATTAGGAACGTTCGGTTCCGATATGGTGTTTCTAGTTTTTTTAAAGAAAGAAATATCTTACTCGTCTGAACAGTGAATTGAATTATAATAGAGACCCAAGTCGAGAGTTGAATTCGATCCACTCTCCTTTTTTTCTTTCACCGCTTCTTTATTTATGTGTTTGAGGTAAAAATTCACAAGACTTTGGCAATTATCCCAATCTTTGAAACGGCAAAAGAAACCGGAGAATCTGAATTCTAAAGTTTGTTTATGAATTTCTATAATTGCTCAAGCTTACACTCACCTCTCCCTAATTTTGTCATCGCCTTTGAAGTCGACTTGAACCTATTTTGAATACTTTAAGCGTATTAAATATATATCATACAAATACCTTTATGAACTCATCCAAATCAATCAGCTTAGGATATTTGAGTCTATCGACTTTTGCCTTGACGTGGTCAAAGTCAGATTCATAGGTTGAAAGCAGGAGAGTTGAAGCGAGTATGACAAAGAGGCACATATTTCCATGCTCCGTAACAACCCATGTACGATTTCATAGGATCATGTTAACATTGTTGGCAAAACACATTTGTATTCATCCTAACCCATATGGATAATATAGTTTATCCGTGTCAAATTTCAGGTTTAGTTGTTACGCATTAACTAAAACTGACGGCGATCTTTGTTTTTTCTTAGGAGATGTTCGCTCTACGCTCGCAATGCTGGAGGTATGCTTGCAGACCAGCGTTTGGTACGCGCTCTCGACGAGCACTACTTTCGAAATGCTTGGTTGTCATAACATGGTTGTGGTTATCAATTGGTATTCGATACGCAAATACAATTTGAAAAAAAAACACTTTCAAAACTTGTTACTTGAATACGTTCACGAATGGCCTATAAAACTGTGCACATAGGTGAGCAAACACAATGCTGTAGTATTCCTTTATCCGTTTTCGAAATACCGTGAGCTTTCCCTTCTCACTTTAGCCAGCACAACCCACCGTATTCTTCGTTTAATAACATGTCAATCTCTTTTCGACACATTCTTTTGCACTACCGGTGAAAATACAGATTACTTCAGATGCACATCTTCCTGTGGTGGGCTACTTCAATTATCTATCAGGCTGAGTCATAAGTCTTGCGTGATTTTGACATTTTAAACAATTTATCACAAAACCTGTACAGAGCAACGTGGTCATTTGAAGTAGTCTCCATTTGCACCAATAGTCTTCTGCCATCTACCGGGTAACTTATGGATCCGTTCAGCATAGAAGGACTGGGGCTGGTTCTTGAAATAGTTGCCGAGTACGGTTTGGAGGGAGGGTTTATCTTTAAAGCTCTGCCCTTTCAGGAAGTGATGAAGTGCCGAGAAGAGGTGGTAGTCACTAGGAGCTAAGTCGGGGGAATACGGTGGGTGAGGAAGAATGGTCCATCCATATGTTGCAAGCTCAGCCTTGGTCGTTCTTGCAGTGTGGGGTCTAGCATTGTCATGCTGAAAATAGATAACAGCGTCCTTCCCACGAGTGAGTTCGAGATGGAGTCTCAACTTCCGTAGCTGAGCAGTGTATGTATGTGCCGTGATAGTCGTACCAGGTGGGAGCAGCTCCCAGTATTCCACTCCCCTCACAGACCACCATACAGAGAGCATAGTTTTTTTCGGGTGCAATTCGGGTTTCGGAACATCTGCCTCCTCGTGCTCTCCTACCCACTGTCTCCTACGCTCTTCGTTATCCTACAGTACCCACTTTTCGTCGCCTGTTATGACTTTGTCCAACCATTCAAACCGGCGATGTACAGTATCGGACATAAGTAACCGTCCAAAAGTTAAAAGTTGCATAACTTTTAAAATAGATGAGATATCTTTCTGATATTCTGACAGGTGGTAGTGAGTGTACTCCTACATACGCCCACTATGCCAGACAATAGTGCGATTTCGCAATATTGTATGAAGATGACGCAATTTTTGCATGTTTGTTCAGCGCGGATTATTTGCTCAATGAATTTTTTTCTCAATCTTTTTATTTCATGTGGTGATAGAAGACCTCATTACCTCTTCGATAAACATAAGTACTCATGGGAGGGTACTGTACAGAGGTGTTGGATTGTCTCAAAAATAGGTCCCGAAAAAATGGATTTTCGTTCATAGACGCGCTAGAGACCCGATCAAAAGCTCAAAATGATCCTTTCCTGAAGATCCCCAAAGTTTGATTAAGATACATCTTGATTTGCCCTCAGGGCAAGAAATTTTCACTTTTTTCACTGTATTATTTTTCTCCTTTTTTTGGATGATCACAGTTCCAAGGGTGATTTTTGTTCAATGTCCATTTTTTCCATTTAAATCCATTTTTTCGGGACCTATTTTTGAGACAATCCAACACCTCTGTACAGTACCCTCCCATGAGTACTTATGTTTATCGAAGAGGTAATGAGGTCTTCTATCACCACATGAAATAAAAAGATTGAGAAAAAAATTCATTGAGCAAATAATCCGCGCTGAACAAACATGCAAAAATTGCGTCATCTTCATACAATATTGCGAAATCGCACTATTGTCTGGCATAGTGGGCGTATGTAGGAGTACACTCACTACCACCTGTCAGAATATCAGAAAGATATCTCATCTATTTTAAAAGTTATGCAACTTTTAACTTTTGGACGGTTACTTATGTCCGATACTGTACATCGCCGGTTTGACTGGTTGGACAAAGTCATAACAGGCGACGAAAAGTGGGTACTGTAGGATAACGAAGAGCGTAGGAGACAGTGGGTAGGAGAGCACGAGGAGGCAGATGTTCCGAAACCCGAATTGCACCCGAAAAAAACTATGCTCTCTGTATGGTGGTCTGTGAGGGGAGTGGAATACTGGGAGCTGCTCCCACCTGGTACGACTATCACGGCACATACATACACTGCTCAGCTACGGAAGTTGAGACTCCATCTCGAACTCACTCGTGGGAAGGACGCTGTTATCTATTTTCAGCATGACAATGCTAGACCCCACACTGCAAGAACGACCAAGGCTGAGCTTGCAACATATGGATGGACCATTCTTCCTCACCCACCGTATTCCCCCGACTTAGCTCCTAGTGACTACCACCTCTTCTCGGCACTTCATCACTTCCTGAAAGGGCAGAGCTTTAAAGATAAACCCTCCCTCCAAACCGTACTCGGCAACTATTTCAAGAACCAGCCCCAGTCCTTCTATGCTGAAGGGATCCATAAGTTACCCGGTAGATGGCAGAAGACTATTGGTGCAAATGGAGACTACTTCAAATGACCACGTTGCTCTGTACAGGTTTTGTGATAAATTGTTTAAAATGTCAAAATCACGCAAGACTTATGACTCAGCCTGATAGATAATTGAAGTAGCCCACCACAGGAAGATGTGCATCTGAAGTAATCTGTATTTTCACCGGTAGTGCAAAAGAATGTGTCGAAAAGAGATTGACATGTTATTAAACGAAGAATACGGTGGGTTGTGCTGGCTAAAGTGAGAAGGGAAAGCTCACGGTATTTCGAAAACGGATAAAGGAATACTACAGCATTGTGTTTGCTCACCTATGTGCACAGTTTTATAGGCCATTCGTGAACGTATTCAAGTAACAAGTTTTGAAAGTGTTTTTTTTTCAAATTGTATTTGCGTATCGAATACCAATTGATAACCACAACCATGTTATGACAACCAAGCATTTCGAAAGTAGTGCTCGTCGAGAGCGCGTACCAAACGCTGGTCTGCAAGCATACCTCCAGCATTGCGAGCGTACATCTCCTAAGAAAAAACAAAGATCGCCGTCAGTTTTAGTTAATGCGTAACAACTAAACCTGAAATTTGACACGGATAAACTATATTATCCATATGGGTTAGGATGAATACAAATGTGTTTTGCCAACAATGTTAACATGATCCTATGAAATCGTACATGGGTTGTTACGGAGCATGGAAATATGTGCCTCTTTGTCATACTCGCTTCAACTCTCCTGCTTTCAACCTATGAATCTGACTTTGACCACGTCAAGGCAAAAGTCGATAGACTCAAATATCCTAAGCTGATTGATTTGGATGAGTTCATAAAGGTATTTGTATGATATATATTTAATACGCTTAAAGTATTCAAAATAGGTTCAAGTCGACTTCAAAGGCGATGACAAAATTAGGGAGAGGTGAGTGTAAGCTTGAGCAATTATAGAAATTCATAAACAAACTTTAGAATTCAGATTCTCCGGTTTCTTTTGCCGTTTCAAAGATTGGGATAATTGCCAAAGTCTTGTGAATTTTTACCTCAAACACATAAATAAAGAAGCGGTGAAAGAAAAAAAGGAGAGTGGATCGAATTCAACTCTCGACTTGGGTCTCTATTATAATTCAATTCACTGTTCAGACGAGTAAGATATTTCTTTCTTTAAAAAAACTAGAAACACCATATCGGAACCGAACGTTCCTAATTTCGCGTGAGCTTTCGGTTTTCTTCGCGATGGAATTACAAGTTTACACCGCTCAGGTGCACTTGGATTTGAATTTAAAAAATTGTGATAAACGCAAATAATATTCAGGGACGACATAAATTGGATATTGAAGGATTATCACAAGTATAAAAATTGTGGCTATTCTGATAAACATTTTTTTTAATGCATACATAAATGAAGATTTTAAAATATGCTCAAGTAAAAGTTAATTGGATGTGGACTATAATAGTATTTGTAAAAAAAAACTAGGGTCATCAATTTCTCGCGGAAGAAATTTTCGCAGCCAATTTTGTTTCGATCCGATTCTTGAACAAAAAAATGATCATTAATGGATTTTTTTTTAGGTAAAACACGTTATTCAAACCATCAATCTCATTCATAATAATATGTTTTGGTAACAATTTCACATTTGAATGGGCCTTATAAAACCTCTCGAACGCCATTCCAAAGCATGGAAAAATGAACTTTCTGTGCAAAGTGACTTTCTTTCTCCTCTTATCGTCCGTGGTTGCATGGCAAACTCAATTCGAGCATGTGAACAAAGCGCTTGACAGAACCAAGTACGGCCTGGTAGATGTGGATCGATTCCTTGAGGTAAAAAATATTGTATCACTTAAAAATCGAAGCACCAATTTTTTCCAGACCTTCAACATGAAACCTTCCGAAAGACACCAGGAAATGTGCGAACATCAGTAATTTATTTGAAAAAATATGAAAGATTGTAAAATATGAAAGAAGTTTTCTGTCGGTTTGACGAGAAGGACAACTGCTTGGGATTGGTTGAAACATACATGAAAAACCTCAATCAAACAAGCGCTCAAAGACGAGCATGACACAAAAGGGGAGCTTCTAACGCTCGACTTGGCTGCCTACACGGACTATGAGAATTGCGAGAACAGGCGAGACTAACCAAATTTAAAACATTTTAGATTATTTAAAAACTTTTCCAGTGTTGACTTAGCTGACTATTACGGCCTCATAGATCCATCTCATCCATGAATATAGTATATTTTAAAAATTACCTTGGTAAATATTTGCATATTTTAGGCTGCACAGACTTTGCTCAAGATCGGGAGCATGCGCGACTGCCGGCTCAAGCCTTTGCGCCGCTTTATTTTCGCCACACTCGTCAAATCATTTAGAGTACGTCAAGCAATACGTCGCATTCAGGTAAACTTGAGGATGTGTTGCAAATATTCCTATTAGCCCCGGCGCGTAGCGCCGGGGCAATTTTGGCTCAGGCTTGGCTAAATCTAATGGGCATTCCGCCTGCAAACCATAGATATCGGCCGTTGAAGTCGCGAAATTCCGTGCCCTCTGGCAGTTTCCCACTATTTCTGCAATTCAAGCTCTCAGAGGAAAATACAAGCACCTACCGGCATACCGTAGATACAGAATTCCGTGCTGAATCGAATAAGCTTAGTTTCGAGAAGATCGGTTTCCATGTGTAGGTGCCAGCTCTTGCCAAAAATTCGCACCAAAAAAATTCCGTTTGCAAAACTGCCTGAGGGAGAAAACCCTCGCCTCGCCTCTCTCACTCGTCAACAAGGTCGTAAACAGGGAAGCCTCCAGAGGTCGGAAAACAAAGTTTACGATAGAGCAAAACTAATGCCAGATTCGGAATCAGCGCACTCAGATACCCCTGATGGTATGGTTTGCTGGGGTCGAACAGAGTTCGCATGGGAATTTAAATTTTTAAAAATAAAACGGAGACATTACTCATATTGATACAGGCTAATCGCGAGCATCAAAATGGTATATTTGACGAGCCTGTTTGATAATTTTGAATCTGGAGGTCATTTTCAATTTTTAAATCTAATGCGAAATCAAGTTGAAATTGAAGTTTTAATTTTGAAATTTTTATAATACTCCTCTGTTATGGACAAGTTATATATCAATCGAATCAGAATAGTGCGCTGAGAATGATGGTGCTATTTATTTTAAAATTTGAAAGTCGAAATTTGAAATACTGATTTCATTTTTCGAAATTTCGAAATGTTCACCTTTTTTTCGTGTGAGTTGTCATTCAGATCTAAATTTGGGATGAGTAACTGCTGTTATGTTCATTTCCAAGAAATTTCTTTGGTTCATCTTGTTTGAACGGCGTCAACCTTTCACACAAGAAATCAATCTGGATAGACATCCCTCTGGGGAGGTGACGCATTCGCTTCTCTCTCGTTTAAACCAATCGATCAGTCTACGAGTACCCTCTAGGGGAGTCAATATCAGGAGCCTCCGATCAGTCTGCAAGAGAACGGACGGGGGCATCCGTTCTTTTCTCTATAGACCGCATCAAGTATCCTTCATTTACCAATCAAGTATCAGTACTACTACTATTGGTGGTCTATCGCTAATGATGCCATCTTCCTAGCCAAACAGCGCAAACTCGCCAATAAAGATTTTTGTTTTTGTTAGTCGTTGTTATCGAATTTGTTAAAGATAAAAGTGAGGAAGCGTATTATATGTTATGCATCAAACAAAAAAATAAAATATGTATTAGTGATATGATGAGAAGCGTTTAAAATAGTCGCTCCGCGTCAATAAAAGTCCCGAGATCAACCTTCCGGGGGAAGGTGGCGTATCCTGACTTTGCGAGCAAAGTCAACAGCTGAGTGAATTTTGACCTGAGAGGATAGATTATGCAAAGATCACAACTCAATAAAAGCCGTGAGATCTCGACAGCTTTCATATATCAAAGTCTCGGGTCAATAAAAGTCCCGGGATCTGCGGCCAAAATTCCCGCTCTATTTTTCGACGGCAACGTGCGTGTACCTGCTAATTGCATTTTATCATATAGTGATTCCAATAATTTCCAGTGCAACAGTGCAACACACCTACTGACTTGATTTTGTGAATCATATCATCATTATGGTGTTTTGTTCATCATCCAAGAACAATTCTGACCACATCATATCTTATACTTTTCGACCTTTATTCATGCTAAACTACTACTTCTCTTTTATCTACACCATCGATTGTAACAAGTCCGAGAAAAATAGAGCGGTAATTTTGGCCGCTGATCCCGGGACTTTTATTGACCCGAGAATTTGATAAATGAACACTGTCGAGATCTCACGGATTTTATTGAGTTGTGATCTTTGCATAATCTATCCTCTCAGGTCAAAATTCACTCAGCTGTTGACTTTGCTCGCAAAGCCAGGATACGCCACCTTCCCCCGGAAGGTGGATGAAAATTTAGAGACGACACTCGTCGCATCTTGAAGGAGAAAGCTTCCGAGTCATATTACGAAGCAGTAATGCTCAAACTGGCCGGAGCAAATACACCCTCATAAATTTCACGGGGTTCACCGAGGTATTTGTGATGTGCTACAGTGTTGTTAGACCAAAGTTTTTTCGCAGCTCTTAAAGGGACCCTCGCCGAATAACACAATCGAAAGGTGTGTGCCATAGGTAGTAATTCGTGATTTTAAAAAAAATTCAGAATGGTCGGGATATTCTGTCGTTGGGACGGCGGAAAAGTCTGCCGAGGAGTAGTGAATACTTACAATAGCAACCTCAATGCTACAGCGGTGATGGAAGAATTGGAAACCTCAGTGAAGACTGGAAAGGTTACTGAGTTTTAGTAAGACAAGATTTGGAAATATGAGCCTAATTTTAGTTAGAAAGTGTTGTTCACTGATGTTTCGGCATGTTCAACGAAACAAAATTCAGCCTTTCACTCGAGCGATGGCCGTCTATCACTCACCTGCAGAGTGCTCTAGCGAGTGAGATACTGTGTTTTTTTAAAATTATTTTTTATTCCAATAATCGAAAATATTCTGAAAGCGTCCAATACTGTTCGAAAACAATACACCAGGAGATCGAGTTTTCAGACTTTGGAAGATTTGCAATACTCAAACTGATACATGTTCGAAAGCTGCGTCCTCACTGTGCACCATGCTATTCTCCCACTTGGACGCAATTGACTTCATGAAGGAATGGGTCGATTTCAGGTTTATTTCAGTTTCATAAATCTTTAAAAATTGCGAATTCAGAGACGAAACGGCTCGGATTCTGAAGGAGTCGATCAAGAAGCCGTAGTCGCCTTTGTTCATGTTCTGATAAATGCATGTTTCAATCGTACTGATGGCCGTTTCTTTCAGTTCGCAAAAGAGTAGCACATGTTGTCGGAATACAAAAAATCGGGGAGTGATAAAATATAATTTGCTCATTGGAGGAACAATACCTGTAAGGCGTGACGAAAATGATCAATGCGTTGCAATGACTATAATCGCAGGGTTCGGCGGTGAACGCATCGACCGTGAAGTAAGCTTCCAAATTGATTGCACTGGTCCTTCTGTAAGGAAGGGTAAGACCATCAACCAACACATTTTAAAATACAAACTAAAATACAAACGTATTTTAGTCCTTTTTGGGCCACCGACCACTGACCGTATTTTAGTCCATCCCGATGTCGTCAACTTTTTAAAATTCTGAAACTTGTAGTTTATTTTGGAGTAATGATAGAAAGATAAGTTCAACAGCTAAAATGTGCTAAATGACGAGCGGAATACGCCTGCACAATGGGCAAATCGATACAGTGTCTTGTTTTTTTCTAAATCGAATTTTTGAATAACTTTTGCCACAATTTCGGGCCCGAGCTGGGCAACCGACCATCTGGTCAGGCTCGACCGAGACGAATCGAATGGTATGCTGTTCATATGGTTTATTTTCACGAAGGACTAGGGATAATGGCCTTTTAAGCTTTTCCTACTTACAGTATCCTCCATAAGTCACCGGGCACTTTTTCTTTCTTTCATAACTTTTGACTCATGATAGATTTCTGGTTGAAACTTGGTCATGTCCTAGCATATCCATCGTGTGTTAGGGAGATGCAATTGGGATATCACACAACTCCCTGGTTGTTGAGTAATGATTTTCCAGTCGAGCATTACTTTTTCAAACAATCGAAATTCTTACATGGAATTTTTCCTGCTTACCACACTTTCTGATATTTTAGACTTGTCCGTGGGCTACCCAGAAAAACAATTTCAGGATGCTACTCTATCGCACTATCGCTACAGAATTTCTCAAAAATGGGTCCTGAAAAAATGGATTTTGGATTTTCGTTCATAGGCGTGCTAGAGACTCGTTCAAAGGCTCAAAATGATTCTTATGATAATTCCGGATTACCGCTGAAATTACATAACGAGATCTCGAAATTTGCCTTCAGGACACGGATTTTAAATTTTTCACATTACACATTTTTGGATGTTTACAGTGTTGAGGGTGATTTTTGTAAAAATGTGGTTCCAGGGTACGATGGTAGCATATCTAGGGAATATACGATTCCCAATTTTGTAGAACATTTGAATATCTTTCCCGCCTCAGGCAACCGAAAATCCGAGGTCAATCAATTTTCGAGTCAAAACATGACCATGATACCCCCATCATGGTTGAAATTTTTCATGGTCGAAAAACTTTTCATCTCAGAACTTCCTGACTATATTTTTTGCATGTGTATATGTATGCGTAGGATACGAATTTAGATATGAGAGCCCATGATATCATGAATCAAAAATGATAAAATTCAGAAACTGCCGAAATCGGCACTTTTCCAGGCATTATGAATTTTATCATTTTTGATTCATGATATCATGGGCTCTCATATCTAAATTCGTATCCTACGCATACATATACACATGCAAAAAATATAGTCAGGAAGTTCTGAGATGAAAAGTTTTTCGACCATGAAAAATTTCAACCATATCATGGTCATGTTTTGACTCGAAAATTGATTGACCTCGGATTTTCGGTTGCCTGAGGCGGGAAAGATATTCAAATGTTCTACAAAATTGGGAATCGTATATTCCCTAGATATGCTACCATCGTACCCTGGAACCACATTTTTACAAAAATCACCCTCAACACTGTAAACATCCAAAAATGTGTAATGTGAAAAATTTAAAATTCGTGTCCTGAAGGCAAATTTCGAGATCTCGTTATGTAATTTCAGCGGTAATCCGGAATTATCATAAGGATCATTTTGAGCCTTTGAACGAGTCTCTAGCACGGCTATGAACGAAAATCCATTTTTTCAGGACCCATTTTTGAGAAATTCTGTAGCGAAAGTGCGATAGAGTAGCATCCTGAAATTTTTTTTCTGGATAGCCCACGGACAAGTCTAAAATGTGTGGTAAGCAGGAAAAATTCCATGTAAGAATTTCGATTGTTTGAAAAAGTAATGCTCGACTGGAAAATCATTACTCAACAACCAGGGAGTTGTGTGATATCCCAATTGCATCTCCCTAACACACGATGGATGTGCTAGGACATGACCAAGTTTCAACCAGAAATCTATCATGAGTCAAAAGTTATGAAAGAAAGAAAAAGTGCCCGGTGACTTATGGAGGATACTGTACTTTCAAACGGGGGCGTAATCGTGAGAAAGTACGGAAAAAATATGGCTAGCCCGCACACCCCGCGGGTTCAATGCCCCGCCGGTACACACATCTTTTGCTGCATTTTTACACCATTTATATGTTTTCCCCATTCCTTATTGTGTATGGAAATATCATCCAGCTATTTTCTGAGATCAGTGCTCGTCACATTTGAGAGTGTTGAAGTATTTTATTATGATCATGTTGGAAGATTATCATGTATGACTGAATAATGAAGATGCCAATCGATAGCACTTCACGCCAGACGCGCCAGACCCCTCTGTCAAAACATACCCCCCGGTGCAGATCGTATTGTATTGCTCAGATCGACCTGACTACACATTTGAACTATTCTCTAATAGAGACTGGTCATATACCCGTCAGTATTTCAAACGCATCGACAATGATAATCGAAATTCGCAATGGAGACATCTTCGATGTGTCCGATGATTGCTTCCCGACATAATGGAGAAAGCCGGTGACTCATTCAAGACCCACTTCAAGGATATGATCGACCACAACAAGAAGCACAAGATTATCTCTCTGAAAGATACCAAGACGCAGCGGGTCGCCAAATGCAACATTCTCAAATGTCAAGGTACGTTCCCTCATAATTTTCAACTTTTTTGATTTTATTTTCGGAAACCTTATTGACTGAAGATCACTTGAGTTAGGTGAGATATATCTAGAGTCTCCACTCGAAATTATATCGAAAGGGCATTTATCACAGGATTTTCGATATAATTGAGATTCTGCCTACAGGGTCCGTACAACGATTTTGCAACATATGCTCAAAATTCGGCCCTAGAGTCAACTTTGCGCGTAGAGATCGAAAATCGACCTTAGAACGCCGTATCTTCAAAGCCTCATTCTCTGTGGCAGACTTTACCCTGTGCTGTCGGTTTTCATATCTCATGAACGGCGCTTCACAGACCCACAACTATAAAGTAATTCTGAAAGATCTCGATGAGATAAAACTTTTTTAATGTTGGGAGTGAAGGGCTAGCTTATCTGTGAAAAAAGTTATGCCCACCGAAAATTTTGATATTGCCACCCTGAAAAATTTTTGTTCGGCGGTGACCAAATAAATTATTTCATTCGATTCCCTATGACATTTTACCCCCGGATGTATGCTTCATGTGGCTCCCGACCGGGGGGGGACCTTTCCATTTTGGCGACCGAAAGAGCTCATGTCGTCCATTTTCTCGCTGAAACCGAATATCAGCACCAGAGCCTCCCGACCGGGGGGGGGACCATTCCATTTTGGCGACCGAAAGAGCTCATGTCGTCCATTTTCACCAAAAAAAGTAGTTTTTCGAGCTAAACTTTTTTCTTTCGCATTTTCATGAGCTGCTCCAGCGCATAGACGAGGAATGACATAATCAACATATAAAATGTTATGATTCAGTTGTTTGTCTTCAACTATCGTATCGATTGTCATGAATACAACTAAAACCAATTCGAAAACTAATGTAACTCAATTCGAGATGAGATTCTATACGAAAACGATACTAAATCATTTGTTCTCATTCTGAAACTGATTCAATTATTATGTCTGCGATTTCGAAACTTAGATAAAAACTTAGATTACATAAATTTTAGTTTCCTCAACTCAAATGTGACTATCAATTTTCAGATACGGACTCTCTGACCCAGATGATACGGCATTTCAAACCGATTGCACAACCGGAGGAGATGAATACAAACATTTCCGAGTGTGCGATCGGTGCGAAGCCAAACAGATGTGGTACGGAGATCTGCGTGCCACTCTGCAGGGTCTTGAGAAGAAGTTCAAGAAGGACAAGAAGAAGTCACAGGAGATCGCCATTATGAGGAGAGACTGGTACGATTTCGAGGACAAGATTGACAAGCTGAAAGCCCATCAACTGCGAACTGCCAAGGCGGAGGATGATCGGCATTGGATAGTCGGAGGATTGGGGGTGAGATTTTTCAAAAAAAATTCTGATTCGAGAAAAATACATACATCTCAGGAGGGAGAGGCCATGGTCATTCTCGATTTCGCGATGAAGCACATGCCTCTACAAGGTCGTGAGACGACCACCGATTGGTATGGACAGAGGGGAATGCCATGGCATGTCTCCCACTCAACTGCCAATGTCAGTGGAGAATTCGTGACACATGCTCTCATCCATATATTCGACGTCAATGAACGACAGGTTTGATAATTATAATAAAATAAATATATATATTTATATTTATATACAACTCAGGATTCGGCCGCCGTTACTGCTGTCATCAGACACGTTTTGCAAGTACTAAAAGAGCAGGGGATAACAAGAGTGACTTTCCGATCAGATCAAGCAGGTTCTTTTTTTTCTCTGTTGGTTATTTTTGAAACTGATTATTTGAATACATTCTAACTTTAGGAGCATACAAGTCTTCATCGACCCTGGCATCCATCCAATCCATTGCTGAAGAAGTGGGAGACATCATTGTAGCGGGATACCACTTCAGTGAGGCCCAGGCTGGAAAGGGACCATGCGATCGGACATCGGCTATTGTGAAGGGAGTGACGAGGAATTATGCGGATGCCGGAGGAAAAGTGCTGAATCCAGAGGTGAATTCTTAGAAAATTTTAACAACGATAAGTCGATAAATATTTCATTTTCTCTCTAAAATTGCATATTAAAACATTTATTTAGGACTTCTACAAAGCAGTCACAGCCAGTCGACATCGCGAAGGCATTTCGTACCACCTTGCCCATCTGGAGGGAAGTAGAAAGGATAAGAAGTCAAAGCTTTCTCCGACGAAGATCCCTGAGATGTCGAAGTTGAATTCGTTCACATTCGAAGAGAAGAACCTGCGCCTTCACCGATTCAGGTACGAAACAAAATACATGTCATGTTCATGAAAGACAATACATGAAATTGCAGGGACATTGGATTCGGAAAGAAATACTCGTACAAGAAAATGCAACCGAATGATGCGAGACTCGTTGTGAAGGGATCTGGAGGGACGACCTCACAAGAGACTTTCTGGAAGAAACTGGGAGACCCCAAGTACTTGGAAAAGCACGATAATTCAAATGAGGAGGATGGAAATGATCATTTAATCTGCGAGAAGAAGGTATATATTTTTCGCACTCAATATCAGTAACTAAAATTTATTCTCGTGAAATAATTCTTCATTGCAGGAATCCAAGAAGTGCACGTGGAAGAGACCTAAGCCGGAGTCGACTCTGTTCCGTTGTCCCATCGAGACATGCTCTAAAGAGTACCTCTATGAGAAGAATCTCGAGAAGCACATGGAAGTGGGGGTACACGAGAGGAGACCCGAGAAGATGAACGTCCAAGACTACACACTCCAACGATTCGCGGCCAATCTGGAATTGGTGGACACTCCCAAAGTGTGCCCTGTCATTGACGACGCCACGCGGAGTCTCACTAACGACCCCATCAACAGTGAGAACGGAAGAATTCTACCCATGGGATGGGCCCTGCCTACGAGGAGACCATCGACTCCATTCCCCGCTACTGTGAAGGCATTCCTGAAGGAGATCTACGATGAGGGGGAGAGGTAATAGTCATTCAATCATTGTTTTTTTCAATTTTCTTTCAAGAATATGTATATATAAATGTTTTTTTTCTCTACAGGACTGGATCGAAAACTGACGCTAGGCAGAGAAACTGATGAGACAAGCCAAGGATGACAATGAAGACAACCTGTTTCAACCGAGTGATCTACTCACCTCACGCCAGATTGCTGGAGTCTACAAGGGATTCAAGAAGACCAAGCTCGACAAGAGAGACCGAACAAGGACGAACAGGGTTGAGCCCGGTGGATCCAGAGCCAAGAGATCGGATGATCCCGAGCTGGATGAAGTCAACGCACTTTTCGACACCGAAGGAGATCCCGAGTTGGAATGGGAGACCGAACCACTATTCGATGAGACAGAAGATTATCGGATTGCTATTAGAGAAGCTCATAATCAGCTGTTTGAAGGAGATGAATGCGATGAAGTTATAAAACGAGGATGGCTGGGTGCTCCAAAAAATGACTTGTATTGTTTCACATAAATATTATTCTTGTAATCGCTGTCTGTTTCCAACAATCTTTCACTTTCACATTGTTATTTTTTATGTCACTTCAGTAGATAAACAGTATTTATATTCTGAACTTCTGAATTTTGAGACCCAACGAAGACGAAATGAGGAAATAAGAGGCAGCGACTTTCCGACTGTTTTTGAACGGACGAGTGGAATACTGCGTATACAAATGCATCTCCCCCCAGTTTGTATGCTTATTTATATTATGATTCAACACACTAAAATACGCAAGGAATACCAAAAAAAGGACATTTATCGAGCTGTCGCTGTCGCTCGAAATTCTCGTCATGGAACTCATTACTCAGAATAAGTCTGAAAATCCAGGTCCAGTTTTCTCCACTTCACCTGATTTTTGGGTCGAAGTCGAAATCTGAAAATCTCTGATAAGAACGTGTTCATGTACATGTTAATTCTTAAATCAGAATTTGCATGCAAGAGCTAACGAAACTGCGAAACGAAAACTGTATATAATTGCACTCGAAAACCAGAAAAAAAAGAAAATGAAAGAAAAAATTGTTTAAAAAATGTTTCGCGATTTCGTGAGCTCTAGCATGAAAAATCGGATTCTCCAAGCAAAAATACACAGGGAAAAGCTTTCATGAGAGATTCTCAAATTTCGAATTTTAAAAAAATTACATCGATAAACTGAAAAATTTGAAACTGAAAAAAAATTAATTTCTGAAAATTGCGACTTGAGGATTTTTTGGTATATTTTCACGCGTAGAATCCGAATATCAAAATAAGAGATCATGAAACGGCGAACTGAGAAAGATACGCTTGATAAACAGTAGAAATCGGCGATTTTTCGGTTTCGATCGAATAAATGACAAATTAGTAAGGAATTCCGGATCTTTTATTCTGTTACATTCGATGCAGAATTACACGAGCTACAAAACGTATATAGTATCTTCTTCCCGTTTGGCCAAAAATGTTCAACTTGGACCGAAAATTTGAAAATCCATGTCCAAAAAGTGATTTTCTAAACGATCAGAAATCTATCAGAACGATTATTTCAGAGCCTCAGGACATCCCCATAATAATGCAAAAGAATAATAAGATCGATCTTGATCGGTTGAGAAAATATTATTTTTTTACCATTTTCCCGTCAAAACCATGTTTCACCCTGCGCAGAGGCGGCAATCACTAATAAGTGACGGTTTGTCAAATATGGGGCCAAGACCCTCCTTGCACCCGAGTATGGGCTTGTGGTTCTCATTGCTAGCGCACCGCTTCCGGGCAGGGTCCAAAATGCTCTCATAGTACCGATCCGTCGTCTTAAGCATTGCTGTCATGTTGATGTTTGTGCCGACCGGGAAAGCGGGGAAGGGCTGACAAAAATTAGTTTTTAAAAAAAGATTTTGAGTTCAATTGAACGAATAAAACGTGTTCGAACAGTGAGGCCTTGTCTCCAGAAATATTGGAAAACGTGCAACTCACAATGAGACTGAAATCGTCTCGAAAGTGCGCATGCTCATCGTCCATGAGAATTTCTCTGAATTCGGCGACGGATAGAGGATAGAGGTTGCAATTTGGCAATTTGGGATAGATCTGGAAAGGAAGGCGCAAGAGGTTGGCGAAGCAACGTTGAATATATCAGTTGGGAAAGAAAATTCCGTTCGTTTTTTGACGGTCAACAATTTCTGATCCCTCCTTCCTTTCGCATTTTATCATGCCCTGGTTTTGCAGGTTTCTTTAGGGCTCGGATGTTGTTTCTAGTGCACATAATAGCATTCCGATCAGTTAGACCAATTTTTTTTTTAATATTCAAAATTATTGGTACAAAATTCGTACGCGTTCACAAACCTCTATGAGATCATCCTGAAGGAAGCTGGAAACTATGGAGACTGACTTAATTTTGTTTAGCGGCATGCGAAACTCCCGCACGTCCGACCAGAACCCTCAAAATAATTATTCACTTTTAGTTGCATTTGTTAAACAATATTCTCCGAATTACCTTGTAAGAAAGCGCTCACGTGATAGTCATCGTGCTGCAAAAAAACGTTAAAAATTTGACATCAAATGTTTGTGTTTACTCCTTCCGATCCCCAACTTCATATCGTCATAATATCGTAAAAAATTTAAGTTAGAATAAGCAACCTTGATCACATCGAGTCTCCAATATCCATCACGTGGTAAATTCTTCACAATTTGCTTGCTCTTGTCAATCTGCGTCCCCTCTATCCATGTATGGTTCTGAAAATGCGAATGATTCAAGTCACATCACTTCGGCCGAAACAAAGTGGAAGGCTAATAGAGCGAGGGGGTTACATTATTATGGAAAGCCGAATCTATGCGGTGGTTGGACTAACCTTTCTGGAATGGATCACAACGGGATTGTGCAAGTTTAGATCGATACGCAGCTGCGCCGGGATACTATCCTCAATTCTAAACATTATTAAGAATTGTTTTTGAATAAAAAAAAATCAAGTCTGTTTCTAAGATCTCACATTTTTCGCATATACCGAGATTTTGTCGTAGAAGTTTATGTTCACTCCTTCAAACAGCTGATTATGAGCTTCTCTAATAGCAATCCGATAATCTTCTGTCTCATCGAATAGTGGTTCGGTCTCCCATTCCAACTCGGGATCTCCTTCGGTGTCGAAAAGTGCGTTGACTTCATCCAGCTCGGGATCATCCGATCTCTTGGCTCTGGATCCACCGGGCTCAACCCTGTTCGTCCTTGTTCGGTCTCTCTTGTCGAGCTTGGTCTTCTTGAATCCCTTGTAGACTCCAGCAATCTGGCGTGAGGTGAGTAGATCACTCGGTTGAAACAGGTTGTCTTCATTGTCATCCTTGGCTTGTCTCATCAGTTTCTCTGCCTAGCGTCAGTTTTCGATCCAGTCCTGTAGAGAAAAAAAACATTTATATATACATATTCTTGAAAGAAAATTGAAAAAAACAATGATTGAATGACTATTACCTCTCCCCCTCATCGTAGATCTCCTTCAGGAATGCCTTCACAGTAGCGGGGAATGGAGTCGATGGTCTCCTCGTAGGCAGGGCCCATCCCATGGGTAGAATTCTTCCGTTCTCACTGTTGATGGGGTCGTTAGTGAGACTCCGCGTGGCGTCGTCAATGACAGGGCACACTTTGGGAGTGTCCACCAATTCCAGATTGGCCGCGAATCGTTGGAGTGTGTAGTCTTGGACGTTCATCTTCTCGGGTCTCCTCTCGTGTACCCCCACTTCCATGTGCTTCTCGAGATTCTTCTCATAGAGGTACTCTTTAGAGCATGTCTCGATGGGACAACGGAACAGAGTCGACTCCGGCTTAGGTCTCTTCCACGTGCACTTCTTGGATTCCTGCAATGAAGAATTATTTCACGAGAATAAATTTTAGTTACTGATATTGAGTGCGAAAAATATATACCTTCTTCTCGCAGATTAAATGATCATTTCCATCCTCCTCATTTGAATTATCGTGCTTTTCCAAGTACTTGGGGTCTCCCAGTTTCTTCCAGAAAGTCTCTTGTGAGGTCGTCCCTCCAGATCCCTTCACAACGAGTCTCGCATCATTCGGTTGCATTTTCTTGTACGAGTATTTCTTTCCGAATCCAATGTCCCTGCAATTTCATGTATTGTCTTTCATGAACATGACATGTATTTTGTTTCGTACCTGAATCGGTGAAGGCGCAGGTTCTTCTCTTCGAATGTGAACGAATTCAACTTCGACATCTCAGGGATCTTCGTCGGAGAAAGCTTTGACTTCTTATCCTTTCTACTTCCCTCCAGATGGGCAAGGTGGTACGAAATGCCTTCGCGATGTCGACTGGCTGTGACTGCTTTGTAGAAGTCCTAAATAAATGTTTTAATATGCAATTTTAGAGAGAAAATGAAATATTTATCGACTTATCGTTGTTAAAATTTTCTAAGAATTCACCTCTGGATTCAGCACTTTTCCTCCGGCATCCGCATAATTCCTCGTCACTCCCTTCACAATAGCCGATGTCCGATCGCATGGTCCCTTTCCAGCCTGGGCCTCACTGAAGTGGTATCCCGCTACAATGATGTCTCCCACTTCTTCAGCAATGGATTGGATGGATGCCAGGGTCGATGAAGACTTGTATGCTCCTAAAGTTAGAATGTATTCAAATAATCAGTTTCAAAAATAACCAACAGAGAAAAAAAAGAACCTGCTTGATCTGATCGGAAAGTCACTCTTGTTATCCCCTGCTCTTTTAGTACTTGCAAAACGTGTCTGATGACAGCAGTAACGGCGGCCGAATCCTGAGTTGTATATAAATATAAATATATATATTTATTTTATTATAATTATCAAACCTGTCGTTCATTGACGTCGAATATATGGATGAGAGCATGTGTCACGAATTCTCCACTGACATTGGCAGTTGAGTGGGAGACATGCCATGGCATTCCCCTCTGTCCATACCAATCGGTGGTCGTCTCACGACCTTGTAGAGGCATGTGCTTCATCGCGAAATCGAGAATGACCATGGCCTCTCCCTCCTGAGATGTATGTATTTTTCTCGAATCAGAATTTTTTTTGAAAAATCTCACCCCCAATCCTCCGACTATCCAATGCCGATCATCCTCCGCCTTGGCAGTTCGCAGTTGATGGGCTTTCAGCTTGTCAATCTTGTCCTCGAAATCGTACCAGTCTCTCCTCATAATGGCGATCTCCTGTGACTTCTTCTTGTCCTTCTTGAACTTCTTCTCAAGACCCTGCAGAGTGGCACGCAGATCTCCGTACCACATCTGTTTGGCTTCGCACCGATCGCACACTCGGAAATGTTTGTATTCATCTCCTCCGGTTGTGCAATCGGTTTGAAATGCCGTATCATCTGGGTCAGAGAGTCCGTATCTGAAAATTGATAGTCACATTTGAGTTGAGGAAACTAAAATTTATGTAATCTAAGTTTTTATCTAAGTTTCGAAATCGCAGACATAATAATTGAATCAGTTTCAGAATGAGAACAAATGATTTAGTATCGTTTTCGTATAGAATCTCATCTCGAATTGAGTTACATTAGTTTTCGAATTGGTTTTAGTTGTATTCATGACAATCGATACGATAGTTGAAGACAAACAACTGAATCATAACATTTTATATGTTGATTATGTCATTCCTCGTCTATGCGCTGGAGCAGCTCATGAAAATGCGAAAGAAAAAAGTTTAGCTCGAAAAACTACTTTTTTTGGTGAAAATGGACGACATGAGCTCTTTCGGTCGCCAAAATGGAATGGTCCCCCCCCCGGTCGGGAGGCTCTGGTGCTGATATTCGGTTTCAGCGAGAAAATGGACGACATGAGCTCTTTCGGTCGCCAAAATGGAAAGGTCCCCCCCCGGTCGGGAGCCACATGAAGCATACATCCGGGGGTAAAATGTCATAGGGAATCGAATGAAATAATTTATTTGGTCACCGCCGAACAAAAATTTTTCAGGGTGGCAATATCAAAATTTTATGTATTTTTCTCGAATCAGAATTTTTTTTGAAAAATCTCACCCCCAATCCTCCGACTATCCAATGCCGATCATCCTCCGCCTTGGCAGTTCGCAGTTGATGGGCTTTCAGCTTGTCAATCTTGTCCTCGAAATCGTACCAGTCTCTCCTCATAATGGCGATCTCCTGTGACTTCTTCTTGTCCTTCTTGAACTTCTTCTCAAGACCCTGCAGAGTGGCACGCAGATCTCCGTACCACATCTGTTTGGCTTCGCACCGATCGCACACTCGGAAATGTTTGTATTCATCTCCTCCGGTTGTGCAATCGGTTTGAAATGCCGTATCATCTGGGTCAGAGAGTCCGTATCTGAAAATTGATAGTCACATTTGAATTGAGGAAACTAAAATTTATGTAATCTAAGTTTTTATCTAAGTTTCGAAATCGCAGACATAATAATTGAATCAGTTTCAGAATGAGAACAAATGATTTAGTATCGTTTTCGTATAGAATCTCATCTCGAATTGAGTTACATTAGTTTTCGAATTGGTTTTAGTTGTATTCATGACAATCGATACGATAGTTGAAGACAAACAACTGAATCATAATTTTTAAAAAAAACAATACTCACGACCAGCAGTGATCAGCATACGATGAGAATTCGTTGGCGTGGATCAAGTAATCAGTGCGAAGATATTGACGACTCTGTCTCATATTCGAAATGAGAGAGGCATGAACACTCTTGTCCATCCCATACTCATTGAGCATAGTATCGATCATAGCTTCAGAGTTATCGAAAGACTGGAAACAATGGTTTCAATGGTAAAATATTTAGAAATCTCGTACCTCCATTGCATCTGCCACTATGGTATCGACTCCTTGAAGAGATTTCCTTCTCTCTGCTTTGCATATGTGAATCATCTTCTTCACAGTCGATTCGGGAAGTAGCAGACTAGTCTCACCAAGGAGCTCCAGTTCACTGTAGATTTTAAAAAAAATTGAAAATCACTTTTATCCAAGTGAGACCATTATGACTAACCGTTTGTAGAGGTGGTAGATCTCCCCTGCTCTCAGTTTTCGCAGAGTGTTGGGTATCTCGATCCATCTATTCTGTGTGTCCTTTACTCGTCTGGTTCCATACGGAAGGCCGAGAGTGACTTTGTAACTGAAATATAGGTATTGTGAATGGATAGATATCAATAATGCTCACCTTGTTAGGAACTGAACGAATCGCTCCACTTTGGCCAAACTATACTTGATTCTTCGATGCCGAATGGATGGTCCACTTGCGTAACCTCTCCTAGCATACTGCCTCGCCATTGTGTAATAATACGAACTGAGGCCAGGGATATAGCGCCGGATCTCATGGAGAGGGATGTGAACGACCAGTGAGATAATGGCCATTCGATCGGATCGTGTATCACTCGTCTCGAATGCCTCTTTCACATTCTGCATCATCTGCTCGTACTTCACTGGTCTCGGTCTCTCATAATCAGATGGGGGCTTGAATGCCTTGTCCATGAGAGCCTGATAAGAAAATAATTAAAATGCCAAGATTGTCAATGAAAATCGAACCTTGGGATTATCGGGGCTCATTAGAGTAGCGATCTCGAATGCGACGTATCTGAGAGCCTCCGCGTCTCCTCTCTGAGATCGATCCGACAAATCATGCCATTTTTTTTATATTCATGTGGGGCTTCACTCCGAGAGCGCGCATGAAGTTGATGTACGCTTTCTTGAGCACTTGACCAGGAGCTTTCTAAAACAATATGAATTATGTGATTTCAATGGAGAATGGCGAATAAAAGAACCCGATGGAGAGTTATAACAGTCGAATGTTATTATTTTCGTGTTTGCAATCGTAATCATGACTTACATTCTCTGGAAAATCCGTATCAATCGGAGATTGAGGACGCTTGGGGTGGTAGGAGGGATCCTTCGGATCTCGTTCATAGTCGAAAGGATTGACATCTCGAGAGATAGAGGGAGTATTCGAGAAGTCTCGGTTGAGCGGTGCAGGGAAGATATCATGATTAGTGCCTTCAACTTCTTCTTGCGCTAATATTTTGCGAGCTAGTTGGTTGTGAGCCGGGCAGATCGCTGAACAAAAAAAAGTAGACTGGGGTGTATAAGATCAGTAACTTACGAAGGCCTGGGTGGAGTAACACTCCCTTTTTCTTCAAAATTGCCTCTGCTTCTTCTGCTTCTACGCGATGAACTCCGTGCTCTAGCGTGAATGGAGTGTTGTGTTGGAAGAAGGGATGAGGCATTGAGCACACATTCTCCACTCTTCCACCTGAATAAAGAATTATTATTGTTATCCAGAATTTTTTTAAAAAAACCTGGTCTCTGCTTGGTCTTGAAGTGATAATGTCCCTTGGTCTCCCAATTCGATCCCAGTTCAGCCTCGTGTTCCTTGCAAATCCACCGCCTTCCGACTTCTGTAGCCTGTAACGTATTTAGTTATAACTGTTCTAGCAAGTGACTAGTTACCTTTTGCAGATCCGTCCAATCGTAGTACTCGCCTGCCCCACGAGAAAGAATCAGAGCGAGTGAATGGGGGGGGATCCATATTGGTTTGTGTATTGTACGCCAATCAGTTCCGACATTCTGGAAATAATAAAATAACTACATGAAAAACAGACTCTCATTTTTGAAACTGACCTTTTCAATTTGCCGTTTCCGCACACTTGCTTTATCTTCGAGACAGCAGGTCTCTCTTTCGTCTCGTGCTGAGTCTGTCGATGATGCTTGAAGTAGCATTCTTCTTTCTCCTTTTCCGTCTGCTGTTCTACTTGAGAATCGGGTTGAAGTGCGGGTGCATTGATGATAGCCTCATCTCCTCGCGGAGGAATGACCTCATCAACTCCACGCTTGACTATCGAATGGGACCCAAAGAGGGCAGAATGGAGATTGGGTGGAAGCGGGAAAGTAGACCCGGAAATGGTAGCAGCTTCATCGACTCCAAGAGTGCGTCGCAACGACAATAGGTCCGGCGAGTATGAAGTAGTAAGGTCGAGAAGTAGTAGAGACATGAGCAAAATAACTCGAGACCACACCATCCTGAGACAGTGAGGGAATGGTAAAAATGGTCCGAGCCTCTACTTAGGGAGAGATGTGCTGGAGTATCGAAGGCATCCGATCAGGTGGATGGGTCGTTGGCTTCCGATCATGAGAAGTTGTAGGATATTCGTTTACGACCACTTTAAACATGGAATAAGTCACAATTATAAAATGCCCAATGGGTGGGGGTAAAGTTTTAAAACATCATTAGCATTTTAATGATAGGAAACGCAAAATAATTCTGAAAATTACATAGTGAGAATCTAGGTCCATTTTCCATTTTCTCATTATCGAGGACTTTTTTTTCGGTGGAAGTCGAAATCTGAAAATCTCTGATAAGAACGTGTTCATGTACATGTTAGTTCTTAAATCAGAATTTGCATGCAAGAGCTAACGAAACTGCGAAACGAAAACTGTATATAATTGCACTCGAAAACCAGAAAAAAAAGAAAATTAAAGAAAAAATTGTTTAAAAAATGTTTCTCGATTTCGTGAGCTCTAGCATGAAAAATCGGATTCTCCAAGCAAAAATACACAGGGAAAAGCTTTCATGAGAGATTCTCAAATTTCGAATTAAAAAAAAAAATTACATCGATAAACTGAAAAAAATGTAATTTCTGAAAATTGCGACTTGAGGATTTTTTTTCGTATATTTTCGCGCGTAGAATCCGAATATCAAAATAAGAGATCATGAAAAGGCGAACTGAGAAAGATACGCTTGATAAACGGTAGAAATCGGCGATTTTTCGGTTTCGATCGAATAAATGACAAATTAGTAAGGAATTCCGGATCTTTTATTCTGTTGCATTCGATGCAGAATTACACGAGCTACAAAACGTATATAGTGTCTTCTTCCCGTTTGGCCAAAAATGTTCAACGAAAATTTGAAAATCCATGTCCAAAAAGTGATTTTCTAAACGATCAGAAATCTATCAGAACGATTATTTTAGAGCCTCAGGACATCCCCATAATAATGCAAAAGAATAATAAGATCGATCTTGATCGGTTGAGAAAATATTATTTTTTGACCAAAATCATGTTTCACCCTGCGCAGAGGCAGCAATCACTAATAAGTGACTGTTTGTCAAATATGGGGCCAAGACCCTCCGTGCACCCAAGTATGGGCTTGTGGTTCTCATTGCTAGCGCACCGCTTCCTGGGGGTGGTCGCATAGTAGCGATCCACCGTCTTAAAGCTTCTTCGGCCCATCTGGATGGGCCGAAGAAGTTCATTTATTATATTTATTAGCATCTCGTTTTTTTTAAACGAAATTAATTCAGTCCACGCCGACTCTTCAGTTTGCTTCAGTTTCAACACTAAGTTGTCACACTACGTTCTTGAAAATCGTTCAGTTCGGGAGTAAGGATTCTTGGCAGAAAGTTTTTTGTTGTTGTAATTAATTGTATTTCTCAATTATATTCTGCAGCTTTACATCACCCACTCCGGCGAGAAATATTCTGGTGTGAGTATATCTAGGGTTTGATTAATTCTCGGGTGATTGAATATCTCCAGGGATATGCGAAAAATATATGTAATATTTTTTCCAGACCAATTGTACCCCAGACGCTAGAAAATATGGAGATTTGCAGCACCTAAACCTGGAGAGAATCAGCAAAACCGTTGTTAGAGTGCGTCTGAAATATCGGGTTGAGGAATAAGTAACGCTCGTTTTTCCAATTTCAGATTATGACCTCTCCCGTCTTTCTAAATTGTGCAATTATATTCCGGTTTTTGATGATCGATAAGGGCTTGGATACTCTCTTTAGCGCACACTATATCATATATCTCCGATCATTTAGGCGATCAGAATGGCTGGCTCAATTCAAAGTTGTCGCACCTCACCCTGAGATTTTGGCAGGTCAGCACTGAGGGAAGAAGAATTATTGAGCCACAATTAAGCTGCAGTAGTAAAGTATCATGGTTATACATACATTACACTGATGATATTCAGAGGAATATCCAAGTAAAGGCCTGTGTGAGATATGCGCCTAACGAGAGTGTAGGATTTTCAGTTACTGACCGAAAGAAGTTTTGCTAGCCGCGTTTTCTTAGCAATAGATCAAAAGACCTCAATTATGCTTGAATGTGGAGTACCTTTCCTGTTGAAAATATGGACGAATTTTGCTAAGTGTAGAGAAATTTAGATTTCAATGAACCTGATAATTTTCGAAAATTTTAGATTTTTTTCGAAATTGTGTAATTTAACGTGGAAACTGTTCGGTAAATTCACACATTCTCAGGTGAGCAGCCCGATACTACACCTCTTTCATGGTGAAGTGAGAATGGTGCTCGATTCATTATTGTATTTTTATAGACGTTTCAAGGAGAACGTTCGTGAAAAATTGCAGTTCACTTAACTTATTTGTCTACCTTGAGGATCGAAGGTGCTGGCCTATACACTAGTGCGCTCCAGTCACTCATTATGGAGCTATTTTATCACTATAAACATTTGGTGCTACTTATGCTCCTATTTGAAAAATAACAGTTTTCCAAAAATATTATTTTGTGACGGAATCAAAAGAAATGCGTGTTTTGAGGACTTTGGATTAAACCATACCCAAGACATAGTAGCCATTCTATAATTGTGGCCACTTGGTGGATGATAGTGCAAAAGTTGCTCGTCCATTAACCATCTAAGGCCTTACATTCAATTAGTACGGTTTACAGGAAATATCAATAAATGTCGATTTCGAGGCTTGTTTTTCTATATCGGACTTACGGGCAATTTAACTCATAAAGAGAATGCTCCGTTTCTAGTAAACAGAATGCTCTGAAATTTTAACTGAGCATGTAAAAAAGCATGGGGCTTCTGATAATAATATTCACGACCTCTAAAATTACTTCATTAATTTTTTAACCTATCGTTTTTGAATGTCAGGCGTTTGTGCAGACTGAATTTAGCTCGAGAAGATGCGCCTGATATAGAGGATCATTATTTGTATAAATAGTGTGGGGTTTAAAATGATACTTTTTGAGTTTCTTTCGTTTTTGTTCACATCATTCTTACTCACCTTGCAAATCAAGTGAGAAATGGAATGATTTTCACTAAAACCAGCGACATCAGACGCGAAAGACAATGGATCAGCTAATGAAACTCACTTTATTTCTCACTCAATACGCGATGAGCGCAGTGTTGAGAGGAAATGAAGAGAACAAAAACGAAAGAAACTCAAAAAGTATCATTTTAAACCCCACCCTATTTATACAAATAATGATCCTCTCGATCAGGCGCATCTTCACGAGCTAAATTCAGTCTGCACTAACGCCTGACAATCAAAAAAGATAGGTTAAAAAATTAATGAAGATTTTTTATGGGTCGTGAATATTATATATATTTTTTCAGATCATTATGAGGGGAATCGCCAGAGTTTCGAGAGCCCTGTGGACTTAGGACAGTTTCCCCGATTCAGCTGAAAAGTGAAACTTAAGTACTTCGAATGATACTCTTTCAAACTGCGTTAGCCGTATTTTGATATCTGGTCTCATCTTGGAGTATTCTTAGGTCAAATTAGGGACACTACGAAATTTACTACCAAAATTGCCTCAGTAAAACAGCCATAACTTGCTATAAAATTACGCTAGAAGCAAAGCCAAAAAAAGAAGTCGAACTGGGAGGCTGAGGGGAACTTTTCTTATGTTGATGATGTCATTCCTCGTCCATGCCCTGGATCGGGGCAGTCTGTTATTCAAAAAAGTAATGTAACTTTCCTAATACCGATTTCCCCAACAAGCGCCGAAAAGTGATTTGAGAAAAAAACTAGTACCAAACACCACCTCTTAAATCAGAAAGATCGGAGGATAGGAAAAAATTGGGCGCGCTTTTTTGTCCAAAAAACCTTCGATTTTTTCAGTTTTTCGACGTTTTTCAAGCATAACTTTTTTCATTCATCTTTTCATGAGCTATCATATCTATATTCGGAATCAGCGCGCCAAATACACCAGAAATTTCTACATAAGAAAAGTTCCCCTCAGCCTCCTAATTCGAATTCTTCTTTGGAATTGTTTCTAGCATAATTTAAAAGCGCGTTATGGCTGTATTAATGTGGCAATTTTGGTAGTAAATTTCGTAGTGTCCCTACTTTGACCTAAGAATACTCGACAATGGGACCAGATATCAAAAATCGGCAAACGCAGTTTGCAAGAGCATCATTCGAAGTACTGAAGTGTCACTTTTCAGCCAAATCAGGGGAACTATTCCCTAAGTCCGCTAATGCCCCGAAACTCTCGATTCTCTCGCGATTCCTCTCTTATGTTCACAAGAAACGGAGAAACTGAGAAATCGTGATTTGAAGCCCAGATGCAGCACGGCAGCACCGATCGAATAGGTGCAAAATAAAGTAAACCATGATGATCAACACCCTTGAGAACATCTTTCTCCAGTTTTTCGAAAAATCACTGTCCCATGACCCTGCTGAATAGTAGGCGACCAGCCTCATATGTGTGATCAGCAGGTTCATTTCAGAAAAAAAGTCTCAGAATCTGGGCTGAAATTTGATAGACTATACAGCAGGAGCTCGTCCGCAGTAAAATACAAACAAATAAAATAAAAACCAATATTTTATTTCATTAAGAAAACTGATGCAAACTAGTAATGACATATCTCACATAGCCTCTGATATATCTTTACTTTGATGAACGATGATGATTGATTTTGTTTATATCATATGGCACTCTGTCAGTTGTTCAACAGGTTCATAGTAGAAATTTCGAAACATTTTTATTTGAAAGATAATATTTCGAAAATTGAGTATCGAAATATGAAACGTGTCACTCGAACTGTTCAGAATTTCGCTGATCAATCACGAGATTCTGACTCAGTGAGCAAACTTGGCGTATCAATCTTCTCTCTGCATTTCTAAATTCTGAGAACCTTCTATTCACAGCTTCTCACGATCTGAATGGAACATGGCGACATAAAAACGGCGTAGAAAATTGTATATAAATCTCGGTATCTTGTTTGAGACACACGCAGCTCACGTGTAATCCGCAATGCAGATACTGCTGCTCTTCATTTATATATTTCGTGAGCCTTCTTGATTTTCTCCCCCTAAACTTAATTTAATTTTTCGAATCTGGTAGTAACAAGTGAAATAAATTGTTGAGATAAGGAATTCAATCTGCAACTGTTTCAGAAGTTGCTCAATCTTTATGCCCGGATGGATTCGAACTCGTTCAGAATGAGTGCAGAGGAGTGATATATGACGAAGAATACATTTGGCCAATCCATGCACCAGATGCAATAGAATATGTGATAATAACTTGTCAATCAAAAAAAAAGGAAAGCCTTTGATCATTCACAATGAAGAGGTAACTGCTATCACCAAATCTCAATATATTTTGTTGTTTTAAGCATCAGGAGTACTGGAGATAAAAGGTGAAAGGATATCTGTATGCGGTGTTGGGTGAATATAATGTTTTCTTCATTTTTTAAATTTATTATATTCTCATTTTCAATATGTATTATAATTTCAAATCATTGTTTTAGCCTTGAAATGTAACTCGCAAACAAGGCAATGGGAGTGGACTGATGGATCGGCAGTTGATTACAGGCCATTACTGGGTAAAGACATCGCAGGTATTTAATATATATTTAGGGTAACATGATTATCTTGAACGATTGCCTGCTTTCAGAGTTAGATAAAAAGTGTAATGCTGAATACGCCTGGTGTTTGCAAGATGATGGTTCATGGAGCTATTGTAAGTCGGAGTTGGATATGTGATGTTAGAGTTTGCGGGGTAACGCACTGTGAATCTGCTCGTACAACACTTTTCAACTAAAAGCACTAATCGTATGTGTATTCATTGAAAAAAGCAAACATAAATCTTTGTTCACTCATTTCTGCTAAATCTAAATTATTTGAAGACCAAAGCTGGTATCATGCAAAACTCCACATTTACTGCACTTCTTTTCCATTGCCAGATCCGCCTACAACAGGTGAGTACGCCATATCTAGAGGTATCAGCATGTGGAACAAAATCACTCTATTACCCACAATCTTGTGTCACACGATATACTGTTGATATATCGGAGAATATATTAGCGTAATTGTCTGATTGTGAACAGGGACACACTTTGATAGGTCGAATCAACGATACAAAATCTGAAACATAAAGTGAAAATCTATTCCAGCTCTGACTTCGACTACCTCATCGTCACCAACTCCACTCACTTCTCCTCCCCCTTCTCCTTCTCCTCAACCATCTCCTTCTATCTCTTCCCACCCATATTCTACTACTTCTTCTCTGTTTCTAGGGTGGAATGGCTACTCGTCAATAGATCAATTCGGCAGTCGTATAAACGCGACAGGGATCAGGCCTATCTTAATTACGTCAACGAGGCCATTGCAATGGGGAAAAGTTACAAAAAAGCAATTGCAAAGTTAGCTATTGGTAAGGATAGGATCATGCGGGTTATTTATGGGCAAGGGGGGATGGAAACTACACAAGCGGGAATTGAGGGGGCATTTCAACACTTCTACAATGGTCTATATGAGGGTGATGGTGGAGTGGGATATCGGGAGGAGTTAGAACGGGATCCGTTCATTCCCATTTGCGAGTCAGAGGTAGATCAAGTGCTTCGGCATTTCAAATCTGGCAAAGCTCCTGGGAAAGACGGGATCACGGGGGAAAAGCTGCGGGTTGGAATAGATCAACTAGTCCCCGCTCTCACTCATATCTTCAATAGTATCATGTAAGGAACTATTCCGCAGGGTTTTGGGGATTCACGCACAATTCTTCTACCAAAATCTGGAAATGCAACTCTCACTAAAAACTACAGACCGATTAGCTTGCTTCCTGTCTTTCAGAAAGCTCTTACCGGACTGCTCAATAAGAGGTATGCGCCAGTTTTGGATAGAAACAAAAGCTGGGAACAAATGGGATTTAGGGCGGGTCATTCAACAGTAGATGCTATCCATACTCTCAAATCTGTCATCGCTCACTGTGTCGATTTCAAGCTGCCGATTTATCTGCTTTTTGTGGATATCTCGAAAGCTTTTGACAGCGTATACACGGAAGCTGTGTTCAGAGCAGTGGAGTTGGAGGGCATTCCTTCTGAGGTGGTTTCTTTTCTCGCGGGTCTCTCTCAGAGCAGTAGGAATGTGGTGGTGGTGAATGGAAATGAGGTTGAAATTAAGGTGGGAAGAGGTGTTAGACAAGGTGATTGCCTGTCTCCTAGACTGTTTACATCAGTTCTGGATATGGCATTCCGTAAGTTCGACTGGTCTAGGAAGGGAATTAGTATAAATGGAAGATTTCTTTCTCATATCCTTTTCGCTGATGACGCTGTTCTCATCTCTCATGATGAACGGCAAATTCAAGCAATGGCAAGGGATCTAGAACGGGAATTGGCTTGTGTGGGACTTCAGCTTAACGGGGATAAAACCATTGGGATGACTTCTAAGCCCAGTCCAAAAGTAGTCAAAGTCGGCGGGAAAGTGGTAAAATTACAGGAGAAGGTGGTGTATTTGGGAAGTGCAATTTCAGTCACTGGAAAGGATGACTGCGAAATAACTCGACGAATCCATGCGGGATTTGGGGCATTCCATAAACACCGGGCTTTTCTAATCAATCGGGGTATTCCAATGGCTCATAAACGCCGACTATTCAATGGTTGCATAATTCCGGCGGTACTGTATGGATGTGAGAGTTGGGCTCTGACCAAAGCACAAATGAATCGATTATCGGTGACTCAACGCAGAATGGAATGATGGATGGTTGGTTGTACTGTGCTCGATCATGTTTCTAATGAGCGGCTGCGAGATTCCACTAGAATTCAGGATTTCGTCCGCACCGCACAGAAAAGAAAATGGGTTTGGTTGCACAAAATTGCGAACGATGATAGCTTAAAGTGGAGCCGAACTGTGATCGACTGGTACCCACGAAAGCGCAGAGGAAGAGGCCGTCCACCATCACGATGGAGCGATATCTTCCGAAAGACAATCGGCGCACACTTTCTCAATGATGCAAGCAATGTCACGTGGAATGCCATGCACACCAGAGCCCTCATCTGACCTTCCCTAACCCTCTCAGAAGGGCGAAGACTCTATTGACCTCTTGATAAATGTGTTAAAAACTGGAAAACTGGAAACATCTCTGCGAATCGGTACTACTGGCGCAGCAGGAGACGTTACCGGTGAGTTTGTATCTTATCATTGTTCACTTTTTGATTAATTGAACTAACGCAATTTGTTTTCCGAACAATAAGCGTTACTTTTTTTCTAGCAGGAATCGCTATGACAGTGGCCTCGGTCATGCTACAGCTCATTTATTGATCCGCTTACGACTTACTTGTACGGTTTCTTTATCATTTTTGCTTTTGGATGTATGTCGATTGCTCTTCTCCGAAGCCCGTGAGAACTTCCGAAGCGCGCGCGACTCCCCTAGTCAGAGAGGAGGGAGAGGCGAGACGAGAGATAAAGGGGCAGAGCCTCTCTCGCGTGTGTCTCTCTCCCTCCCCGCGCTCTCTCGCCGCGCTCCTCCCGCGCTCATATTAAATTCAAGCACAAAATCAGGGAGATAATTAAAAATGCAATTTTGTGCTTAAAATTCCTCTAAAATACAAACTAATCGGAAAATCAAAGGCCAAACATTGTGCATGCACTGTAAATGCCCTAACCACCCTATTCCCAACCTTATTATTGATTTTTGACCGACACAAACAAGTCGGACACAGTTTGGCCCTGGACCACTGTATGTAGGGCGGTCATAGCTACTGGTCAAGCTTTTGGGCGAGTGATTTGGTTGCGAATGCCGGTTGTAATTGCTCGATCTCGTTTTCGAGGGGAATGGTGTGGAGGGAAAGTGGGCGGGGCTTGTGGCCCCTAGCTATGAGGAACGCTAATGAATGAATTGTATTTATTCATAGTATTCATAGTATAGTATTCATAGTATTAGCATTCATAACAGTATTCATAATATTATTAGTATTCATATCGTACTTTGTAAACAAAACCGAAAAAGTGAACAGTTTTATTCATTTTGTCACTTTTTGAAAGCCGCTCGTGACACATTTAAAAATTCTAATTTGTGTTTCTTATTTTTTGTCGACCCCGATTTGCGGGAATAGATCGGTGACGGTGAAATATTCCTTTAAAATGGAGAAAAAATAGAGAAAAAAATAAGAAAATTGAAAATAAACTTAGAGACCGCGAGCTCCGCCCACTTTGGAGGGATAGAGAATTGCCCAAAACTAGCGTGCGACTCGACAATTCCAGTTCATTATCAATTAGGTCGCTCTAAAGCGTTTTCTGTAGGTCTCAGCAGCCACTACAAAGTATCTCATGCGGAAAGTGGTCGGTGCATTCTAAGTAGGTCAAACGCGTCTTTTAAGGTAGAAAAACATGAATTGAAGGCTTTCTGGTGCACGCCGCACGCTCCGCAACTCAAATTCAGTTCACTCGTTTTTAGAAGAATTTTAAGATTTTTTTGTAATTTTAATAATTTTCTCGGAATTGTCGGCGAGGACGGGGAGAGGCGAGCGAGAGGGCGGGGTGAGCGAGAGAGACACGTGCGAAAGAGGCTCCGCCCCCTTTTCTCTCTTGCCGATTTCCCTCTCCTCTCCATTTCCCGCGTGCGCGTGCTTTTCGAGGGAAAACTCGGAGCAGAGATGAGATAGAGACTTACTCTAAAAAGCAAAAATGTTATTCAGAACGAGACCAAGGTATTGAGCACGCATTTGGACCGGTGCAATCAATTTGGTAGATCACTCTGCGGTCTCTAAATAAACTTGGGATTACGGTAGAAATTATCTACCTAACTTATACTACAGTAATCACTGAATTAGAGCTCTCTTTTTTCTCCATTTAAAAGGAATATTTCACCGTGACATGCCCGATCGATTCCGGCAAATCGGGATGGACAAAAAATAAGAAACACAAATTATAATTTTTAAATGTGTCACGAGCGGCTTTCAAAAAGTGACAAAATGAACAAAACTGTTCACTTGTTCGGTTTTGTTTACAAAGTACGATAGTATTAGTATTCATAATAGTATTCATAATAGTATTAGTATTCATAGTATTATTATGTATTCATAATAATATTCATTGAATACTATCGTGCTCAGATTGCTCCCTTTGACGGTTCTTTCGACGGTACGTCGAATTCCTGTCCACCCACTGGGTGGAATCGTATTCCCGATACTGTATGGTGAGAAAGGAGGCGAGTTCACCGATGGAGATATGATTCCGAACAAGATTCTGTTGAAGATTTCGCCGGTGGAAGGGATGCTTCTGCATAATCGTGTAAAATTCAAAGATGATCAACTCATTGGTGCGATTGAGACCACATTCAGGTATGCAAAGCTTGCATTTTAGCTTGAAACGAAGATTTCAGTGGGCTCAATATGACAGAGATTCAACTACGCGCCAGGACAACTGCCCGAGCTATTTTCGGTGAACAAATACCTCCGCACAATGCGAATGTGTCTTACGTGATGGATAAATGTGATGCGAGGTAACTTCATCTTATACTAAGGACGCTGATTTATTAATTTCAAGATCCGAATTGTCATTACTTTCTCACTCAGAACATTCTGGAGAACCTATTTTTTTTAAAAATTGTATGATAAAAAGATAATTTAGGGTTTTTCAGTTGGCGATCACGAGGCTGTAAGGTGCCCCTTCTGCACTGCAGGAAATATTTGCTTCACTTTGATGAGTGGACATTCCTTCCTCCAGTTGACGATTCGCATTACACAATGTTTTGATTCGATTAAAAAAAAAGGTTTATAAATCTGAAATCGACATATCGGTATTATGCAACACGCTTTTCAGCGCCACAGAGTCACAAGCCCTCACATGATAAAGTTATCAGTCGATTAATTGGTAACATTCGAGAATAGTAACTTGGAGAACAGGCTGATTCACCAGTGAGAATTTTCCACAGGTCGAAAAACACAAATCCGCATATGGGAGAATGCTTTCATCACGATATCTGTGTTCTCACATTAGTGAATAATCGTGTTGGATCCTCCTTAATTTGCGTGATCTCGCCTTTCTCTGAACGGCGAGAGAGCATGAGAAATGAGGAGAGTCTGATGCCGCTTAATCGATCCCTCCCAGTGGTCTGATTTCGGAATAAATGCGATGCAATGCGAGATATGGCGGGAAACGAGATTCAAACAGTCATTCGAGTCCTCTCCTTCTCATCGCTTCGGAATCTTTCAAATGGAGGACACTGACGGTGAGTCTTTCGCAATTCAGTAATGGCTATGATTATTTGTTTTTCGATTTTTTTAATCGATTCACTAACGTGGAAGAAAATAGTGCTCACAGATAAACATCAAGCTACGGATAAGGATATGGAGGTCAATCACACCAATAGACATCATCTCGTCCTGTTGAGCGAGAAGCAACTGGATGATCGGCAATGCTGGTACAGTTTCGGAAAATACGGCGCAATAAAGGTATTAGATTTATCACTCAAATTTTCAAGTGATAGAGATTTTCTGGATGAAAGTTGTGTTGTTATGTGAATGATGAAATTTTTGCGATAACTCAATCAAAAGTATTCCAGTCAGTCAAACTGAGCGCCGAATCTCGCGCGGCTTTTGTCGAATTTGAATGCGAACATGCGCCCCTGCTCGTCGCACGATGCTTTGCGTGAGTTTTCCCTCTGATTACTCTAGGCAGTTTTCCCAATCTCACTTTCCCGAACCTTGTGATTTTAATACAATGTGATCTGATGCAGGTACATAAAGGTCAACAAGGATTACTATGCCAGAAAATTCCGACATGGTAATTCCGGGATACAGCTGCAACAACGTTGTAGGAATTTTTCCATATTTTTCAATGTCTACAATGATATTTTAATTTATTCTTTAAAAAAAATTTATTCTTATCTTCTCAACTGATTGAACACATCGCAGTTGTTCCTGAAAGACGTGCCGACACATCTGACCACAGGCGCAATCGAAGAGTATTTTACTGAAAGGAACGATGGAGACACAGTTGTAGTCCACAGACCAGGTATACTACTCCGGAATGTCAAACGTTAACAGAGAACTTGCCCTGTTCACTTCGACATTATTCTTCTATTTTTCAGTCGCAGACGAACCAATCTCCGTGGTCGTTGTCAAATTGATCGGAGCAGATGCGTCATCCTTTCTCAACAATCAAATTGGAGTGTTTCATGTAAGCTAACTATCTCTCAGGACGTAGTACAGAGCAACTTGCATTAATTAATTGAATGACAACTGATATGAAAACGCGTTTCTTTAGATTAGAGAGGAAAATATACAATACGAAGGCTATGCCATTCCGGAAGCATTACAATCCACCAGAACCGAGTAAGTTTAGTTCCATAAGAAGAGTATTCCGTTTTTTTTCATATTTGTCCTCTCAATAAAATATACGATATGTTTTCTTCAGAGACGTATTCAAAAATGATGGATGCTGGAAGTGCCATGTCGACTTGTGGCGAACCGTGGCAGAGTTTGAGAATGCACCGAGGGCAATAGGTTAGCATACGTAGGGACCGCCAGCCTGAGAGCCGACCGTCAATATATATGACCGTCAGGTTCTCAATATCATTTTTGCTTTTGGACGCATGTCTCTATCTCTTCTCTGAAGTTCGGGAGAGCTTTGGAAGCGCGCACGACTCCCTCAGCCAGAGAGGGGAGAGAGGCGAGACGAGAGACAAAGGGGCGGAGCCGGTCTCGCGTGTCTCTCTCCCTCCTCCCGCTCTCTCGCCGCTCTCCTCCCGCGCTCATATTTAATTCGAGCACAATTCAGGGAAAATTATTAAAAATCCAATTTTGTGCTTAAAAATCCTCTAAAATACGAATTAACATAATTCGAGATGCGGAACATTGTGCGTACATGGGAAGTGCCAAAATGACCCTATTCCCAACCTTGTTCTCGATTTTTGACTAATTTAGACATGAAAGTGCATGCTCCGCATCAGGTCACTGATAGAGGAGGGTGAGAGCATCATGTCAAGCTTTTGGGCGAGTGATTTGGTTGCGTCTCCGAAGTGTGCTCCCTCGATCTCGTTTTTGAGGGGAATGGTGTCGAGGGAAAGTGGGCGGGGCTGGCGGTCCCAAAGCATACGAGGGAAATGTGGGAAATGGTAATGATGATATCTGATACAGATCATTTTACGAATGCTAGTTTGTGTATACACCCGCGGTGATAGGAAGTTTTGATCTTAACCCAAATATTCTCTATTGTACCTGTCGGCCCATATTACTTGAGTTTGGGTGAAGAAATTGGGTCTAATTACTTGGGTTTTCGAACATAAATTGAAAATTGTTTTTGCATCCCTAGTGATGCGAGTACTCTAAGAGATAGTTCAGACGCAAATATTGCATTGATTGCTCCCCTCTACGATAGACTGTCTCTAAAATATATTTTGAACATATATGCTATCAAGAAACTGATTCACATGCAACTGCGAAGCATACGGTATTTCAGATCGATACTTCACTCCAGTGACGTTTCTCGCAGACATATTCGATCGCTACTGGCAGGCACTCTTCCGCGAAACCCGGAATCCTATCACTGCTGTGACAGGATACTTGGAAAATAAATGTAAGTAAGACACTCTCATTTTCGACATGATGGAAGAAGTATAATATCACGCTACTCACCTAATTCTCGACCTGAATCTGTCATCGAGTCAATTTTTCGATGTTGAGTTTTTTGACACTTCTGGACTCCAGGCGACCCTACTAGGACCCTTGTGAACGGAATAGTGTCTGCGATCATTCCTTATCGCGTGGTAGCATGTGTTGGGTGTAGCCTGCCAACTTCAGCTCAATTTTTCTACTCTTCAAGTTATTCCCTGAAAAAAATTTTCTTCATGAACTAAGGCTATTTTTCGGTTCTCTTTCAACCTACACAACTTGTATGTCGATAACTATGTGCTGAACAGTGCTAGAAACAACGAGCTCTATCTTGAAAACCGTTCGAAAACTATGAAAATTCTTGAATAGGACAATAGATCTCGTTATGACGATTCGGATGATAGGTCTACGCTCGCATATCAAGGGTATTAAGTTGGTTTAGGTATGGAAATCAACTTGAAGGGTAGAAAACTTGAGCTGAAGTTGGCAGGCTACACCCAACACCTGCTACCGCGCGATCAGGAATGATCGCAGACACTATTCCGTTCACATGGGTCCTAGTAGGGTCGCCTGGGGTCCGAAAGTGTCAAAAACTCAACTTCGAAAAAGTGACTCGATGACAAGAATCAACGTGTCTAGGTCGAGAATTAGGTGAGTGGCGTGATATGCCAATAAAGCGTTCGCAATTTTAGTCCGATGGTGGATGTACATGCGCATGTGCAATCCTCATCTTCGAAGAGAGGGCAATGCGGGGTCAGTGATGAAAACGATGGAACGGACACTCTAAATGATGAGCAACCATCAATTACTGTATGTAAACATGAGAAAATAGCCTGAAAATCGATATATAAAAGGTTCCTTTAAGAGACCGGCTCCGTTATTTTCGAGGATTCGGCCGTTAAGGCCGGACATCGATATCACCGATCCGGCCCAAACTTTTTCCCTGGATACCCCCATGGGTCCCCATCACCAAACGGGCCACTATATGGTCCAGATCAATAAAACATAAAAATGCCAGAATATCGAATTTTGAAAACTCGAAAAACAGATAAAAAATAACCGAACGATCTAGGTCCAAAGTTAGTGTTCCAATATTACATATATGCCAAGACAACAAAAAAACGTTTTAAGTTGGTCCGAAATTTCGATCCTAAACTGGTTTTTTCAACTTCCGAAAATGGTTTTTGAATTTTTAAAAATCCATATGTGAAAACCGCAACGCGGCACTAACGAAATCTTGTAGAGCATTAAATTCTGCGTCGAATAAGCTAAATGAGGCAAAGAATTTATAATCCTATTTTTTGATCTATGGACCTGAAAGGTAAAGTTCAAAAAAATGTTCTCAGAACCCCATCAATATGGTACTCATTTTGTAGCCCACATCGAGTACTTCATTTTTTGTGTTGACACTATAATCTGAAACTGAGGTTGTAACATGTTACTACCATGAAAATTCACAAAATTCTGAAATTTTATTTTTAAATATACAAATGGCTAAACCGCAACAGAGCACTAAGTACATCTTGTATATCATTAAATTCTGCGTCGAATAAGCTAAATGAGGCATAGAATTTACAATCCTATTTTTTGATTTATGGACCTGAAAGATAAAGTTTTTAAAAAAATCTCAGAACCCTTTCAATATGGTGCTCATTTTGTAGCCCACATTGAGTACTTCATTTTTTTGTGTTGACACTATAATCAGAAATTGAGGTTTGAACATGCTACTACCATGAAAATTCACAAAATTCAGGGTTTTCATTTTTTTAAACAAAGTTCGAAATCGCACTCTTAAAAACTTGTTCAAGAATAAATTTCAGGTTAAAATATCAACACAAAACATGAATTACTCGATGTGGGCTACAAAATGAGTACCATATTGATGAGGTTCTGAGAAAAAATTTTTGAACTTTACTTTTCAGGTGCATAGATCAAAAAATAGGATTATAAATTCTTTGCCTGATTTAGCTTATTCGACGCAGAATTTAATGTTCTACATTATTTCCTTAGTGCCGTGTTGCGGTTTTTTCATATCGATTTTTAAAAATTCAAAAACTATTTTTGAAAGTTGAAAAAATCAGTTTGCGATCGAAATTTTGAACCAACTTATAATGTGTTTTTGTTGTTTATGCATATATATAATATTGCCACACTAACTTCGGACCTATATCGTTCGGTTAGTTTTATCTAATTTTCGAGTTTTCAAAATTCGATATCCTGGCATTTTTATGTTTCAATGATCTGGACCATATAGTGGCCCGTTTGGTGATGGGGACCAATGGGGGTATCCAGGGAAAAAGTTTGGGCCGGATCGGTGATATTGATGTCCGGCCCATACTTCAAAATAACCGAGTCGGTCTCTTAATAATCAAAATTACACCGATTGAAACAATGGTTCATATAATGATAGAAAAGGTGCTTGCAGCTCGTGGACTCTGCGTGAAGTGCAGCGAGTTCTGCTAGGACGCCCGCTCGCTCAGGTATTATATTGAATAAAAACATGTATTTGCATTTAATTCAGAATCCGTGTCAATAAATGATTACTGTTTCGGCCAAAGTATCTCACTTCAGGTCAGAGATGTTATTTTTATTTTCGCCCTCTTAATTCCACACACTATTTCGCCGGTCAGAGAAATGAGATAGTGTGCGAATGAAGAGAGTCGATCATTGATACGACATCACTACTATAGGTGCTCATTTTCGGCAACGGCCCCTTCGACAGGCCTATGGAGCATGGCGCAACGCAACTCGCTCTCGCTCTCAAAGTCGCTGAAAGGTACAAAGTCAAACATTTTAAAATAATCCAAATACATTTAATATTAATTTTTAAAAAATGGTCCATTATTTAGCTACCCATCGGCAGCTGTGTACTACCAAGAACTACCTGCTCCTTCTTCTACTGGATGCACACCTCAAGTCTGGCACAGCAGCACGGTGCGACTTTAACTTGTATATTAGGAATACGCTAATGGACGCGCATAGTGATCAGAACAACGATGCTGATGGTGAGCACACTCTACAGTAGCGTTAATCACCGTAATTGTAAAAAATTCCATGAGGGTAAAAAATGGTAGGTAGAAGCGGCTTTATTTATTTTTTATCATTTAGTGAAGAAAGTTCGTCATCTAGTGTGCCCGTTCGGGGTTTCTGATTGAGATTGCATCATCGCTTGTCACAATTCAGATGTGTTTATTCCTACCGTGGACACTTCCGTTCTGTTCAAGACTGCAATCGCTGAGAATAGAACTGTTGGAATGGCATTGGGCGAGCCGTACATCAACTTCACTGTAAATGTCATATCGAAGCTCCGACATGGCATAAACTACGATGTCGAGTTGAAAAGCGTCATGGTGAGTTGATGAGTGGAAACCTCTGTGATTAGCCTACTCTTAAAAGTTTCACATGCGATTAATGATCAATATGTACACGTTTAATGACAAGTGTTCTCTGTACAGTTTTCAGACTAACGCAATGCAGTGGCATAACAGTTACATATTTCAGGTAAGTATCTTCAACAATAACACTGTGGTTGGAGTGGTGTCCTCGGATCCAGCGCTTTCAATGGTTCCATCGGCTGATTATCTCAACATCGAGTACCGAAGACATTCGATCAAGCTCGCTGTCAAGGCTACCGTAGTTCTGAAAATGGGAGATGTAGGGTGAGCTATTTCAGCTTTCGATTCTCGATTACCGCTCTTGCCTCTCTCGCACCTGACCATAAGAGGCATCAAATTTCCGTGTTAAAATATGACTTTCAATTTAGAACAAATTCAAAGTCGTGTCGATAAGAACCAAACAATAAGAAAAACAAATCTGCAGATTCCACGACTGCTCCTTTTTCCGTCCCTTCACTCTCCCTCTACGCTTCCATTTCACTGTCGATGTCCATTCTGAGAATGAGAAAGGGAAGGTAGTGGAGAAAGTGATCGAATACGACGAAAACGTGGACATCTGCTGCGACTGCGAGAAAAAACCGGTGACAGGAGGCTAATAAATTTAATATGCTACATTCTATGAATGCCTTTGCTTTTTGTAACCTTATAAACATATTTTCTCTAATATCATTATTTCCGTGAATGCGTTGCGAGATAAATTTTATCAGTTAGTTGAAATGCACGACAATGTCACAATTAATTTGCGTGGATATGCTCACAGTATCATCTAAACATCTACCAAATGCGCGCAATTTTTAGTATGAGATAATATTAAAAATTGTAGTGGCTCCTCCACTTTCATCCGAGCTAGTGGGCAATCACCTCCATTCATAACAGGTCGATAGATCGCCGCCACAATTCCTTCTGATTTTGAGTCAGTTAACACGTACCTCTTCCAGGACTTTGTCATGAGCACTGCGGGTCATCGACTCACTTTTTTTAAACTACCGACAGCAACATCCCTAGGCTCTTCAGTAAATCCCCGTACGAGCTCCAGAATTTCGCTAGACAGACAACGGTCCGCTCCAGTTCCCTCGCTGAAGTCCCGTATCCAAGCTGGAGTATCCAAGAACTCTGATTTATCTGTCTCGGAACGCGCTTCGCCTTGACTAACTCGTTAGATACGAGTAATGCTGACGCAGCACTACTGAGGGTCTAGCAGACATGTCAATATGATAACTAGATGGGACAAATCGGTATCCGACTTTCTTCATTTCGCGCGATCTAACCGACCAGAGATCACGAGAAATAAGAGGAAGTCGATGCCGATTTGTCATCCCTAGTGATAACCTATCCGCTCCGAATTCAATCCACCTGAAAGAAATTTACCGCTTTTTTCGTATTGTCCATGACGTGGAGAAACATCTTTCCCTCCTCGATTCTCCCTAGCCTCTAGATTCCTGCCTGGATACTGGAGATGGCGAATTGGAATTCGCCTCTCATCTATTCGCGTGCTCTCTCGTATCTCTAACCGACCACGAGAGAACACGCGAAATGAGGAGAGCCGATACCGATTTGTCATCACTACTGGAGATCTCCCCCGTATCCAGGAGACCAATCTCTTCTGCCATAAAAAATCCACGTCCACATCTCTCAGTCCTTCCTTCTTCCCATTCCTTCTTCCGTCCTCGCAACGAAATCCCCTTCCAGTCTTTCTCTCTTAGAAGGCAATCGATAATGCGCCTGCTACTCATGCTGATCTACCCCGCCCAAGTGGTGTGGGGCCAGGTGAGAGTCGTTTCCACGGGTACCAAGCCGTGGCTCGGTGGCGCTGCCACGCCTAATCCTGGACCCAAGACTAACCCCGATGGGAGCATTGCCAATCTTGATGGAAGCATTACTTACCCTGATGGAAGCACTCTGAATGGAACCAAGACTTTCCCAGATGGAATCAACATTTACCCTAATGGAACCAATGCTAACCCCGATGGAAGCATTACTGACACTGATGGAACCAAAACTTTGACAGAAGGAACCAAGATTTACTCTAATGGAACAAAGATTAACCCCGATGGAAGCATTACTGACAGTGATGGAACCAAGACTTTGCCAGATGGAACCAAGATTTACTCTAATGGAACCAAGATTTACTCTAATGGAACCACGACCCAGACCACTGCATCTACGGGTACCACGACCCAGACCACCAGTGGAACCACACCAACCACGGTTCCGACTACCACGAGCACGGCGACCCAGTCGACTGGGTCCTCGACCACTACCGTTCCCACTACGGCTACTGTACCTACCACCACAACGGTTTCAACTACCACTACCGTGCCCACGACCACCAGTTCTACTACAGTTCCCACTACCACTAGTTCAACTACCGCACCCACTACCACCAGTTCGACTACCGCACCCACAACCACGACCGTCCCGACTACCACCACCGTACCCACCACAACAAGTTCAACTACCGCATCCACTACCACGACTTTAACTACCGTACCCACAACTACCAGTTCGACTACCACTACCGTTCCCACGACTACTACGGTACCGACCACCACTACACTACGACTACCGCACCTACTACCACTACTACCACCGTGACGACCACCACTACCGTCCCCACTACCACTACGGTACCGACTACCACAACTGAGCCCACTACCACGACCCTGCCGACTACCACGATCGAGTCTACTACCACAGAGGAGCCCACCACCAGCAGCACCGAGAGCCCGACGACGTCAACGGAGGAGCCGACCACCACGATGGCGCGTGAGTAGGGCACTAGTGGTGTCTAGTGATGACGAAACGAAACCCGACTCTCCTCAATTTGCATATTTCTCGCCATTCAGAGAAATGAGAGAACACGCGAAATTAGTAAAGTCGGTTGCCGATATAGTGGTGTCCATTCGAGACCGACCTCTCCCCAAAATTAGTATCATACAAACTAAAGCTAACTCGAGTTCGGAGGTTATTTAAATGCATAATAAAAGCTAGTGATGCCAAAACGGCATCAAGCCTCCTTATATCGCGAGATATCTCGTCGATTAGAGAGGCGATAGAGAAGGCGATTTGAGGAGAGTCGGATGCCGATTTGGTATTACTAAGACAAGCATATTGATTCAGGCTGTTGGCGCTGACGGAGTGGAGACGAATCCCACGGCGTTCACCACCCTCGCCTGCTCCAACACTTCCAAATACATTTTCACGGACCCGTGCGAGTATCATCCACCGGAAGCCGTGGCCAAAGCCACTTGCCTGCTCACTGGTTAATCGATCGATTATCTTACTCCCGAGTACTTACTGTAGTAGCTTACCGTACCATCTATTCGCGTGTTCTCTCGTATCTCTAACCGACCACGAGAGAACACGCAAAATGAGGAGAGTCGATGCCGATTTTTCATCACTACTGGAGATCTCCCCCGTATCCAGGAGACCAATCTCTTCTGCCATAAAAATCTCTTCCACGTCCCCATCGCTCAGTCCTCCCTTCTTCCCATTCCTTCTTCCGTCCTTGCAACGAAATCCCTTTCCAGTCTTTCTCTCTCGGAAGGCAATTGATAATGCGCCTGCTACTGATGCTGATCTACCCCGCCCAAGTGGTGTGGGGCCAGGTGAGAGCCGTTTCCGATGTCTCTTCGACCAACTCGGTACCGGTATCATACAGTAGATCAAACAAAGAGAGAGTATTCTGTTCTCTCGCAGCTGCCAACAGTACAGAAGTGAATGAGTAAAAGAAAAGCATAACGGAAAGGGGAGGAAATGAAGCGTCCGTAGATGAAAATTGTGAGAAATAATTATAAAAGTGACGATATCAAACGACTTTTTGTAGACATTCGTCCGCGACGACTCGTCCGGCATCGCGCTGAGCGAGCTCAACGTCAATCTGCAGGATTGCTCCGGCAAGTGCTCGGTGAGAGATCAAAGATCAACTTTTCCTTCCCTCACTACTTCTCCGATTCCCTCCAAACTCCTACGATCGACTGCACTGCGTTCACGTAGGTCCAGAACTATTCCCCGAATGATTTCAATGATCGTGGTCGGATTACACCGAATAAACTCATCGATCCTCCAAGAATCTCTCTAAATCGCGAAAACGAAGCAAAAACTTGCAGGATGCCACCTGCTCCGGCTTCTCCGTCGATGCGAACTCGGGCTGCGCCAACCTGGTTTCTGGCTCCGACTCAGGTTCTGCTCCCGTGGTATTCCGCAAGAGCAGCGGTGGATGCCCAGCGGGCACCAAGCCATGGCTCGGTGGAGCAGGAGGTCCCAATCCGGACAATGGTGGAATCAACGGTGGAAACCAGGGTCCGAACAGACCCAACAGGGGAAACCAGGACCCGAACGGACCCAACGGTGGAAACCCGGACCCGAACGGACCCGACAGTGAAAACCAGAACCCGAACGGACCCAACAGTGGAAATAAGGACCCGAACGGACCCAACGGTGGTAACAAGGACCCGAACGGACCCAACGGTGGAAACCCGGACCCGAACGGACCCAACGGTGGAAACCCGGACCCGAACGGACTCAACGGTGGAAACGGTGGAACTAACACTGTCGACCCGAACGCGCCCAACGCGAACCACAATGAGCTACCACGGGCCCGAACGGACCGAATTCTGGAGAAGGAGGAGCTGTCGACGGAACCAAGACTACCAAGACGGAGCCTGAGACCACCAAATTGATGACGACTACGACGACGAAGCCTGGACAGGACGATGGAACCAAAACTACCACGGCTAAAACGACTGGAACCACGACTACCACTGATACGTTGACGACGACCCAGACAACTGCATCTACGGGTACCACGACCCCGACCACCAGTGGAACCACAACAACCACGGTTCCGACTACCACGAGCACGGCGACCCAGTCGGCTGGGACCTCGACCACTACCGTACCCTCTACGGCTACTGTACCTACCACCACAACGGTTTCGACTACCACTACCGTACCCACGACCACCAGTTCTACTACAGTGCCCACAACCACCAGTTCGACTACAGTACCCACTACCACCAGTTCGACTACTGTACCCTCAACCACGACTGTCCCGACAACCACTACCGTACCGACCACAACTACCACTTCAACTACGGTACCCACGACTACCACTTCAACTACCGTACCCACAACTACCAGTTCTACTACCACTACCGTCCCCCAAACGACTACGACACCAACTACCACTACCACCACCGTGTCGACTACCACTACCGAGCCCACCACGACTACGGCACCGACTACCACAACCACTACCGAGCCCACTACCACTACCATCCCGACTACCACAACTGAGCCCACCACCACGACCCATCCGACTACGACGATCGAGCCCACTACCACAGAGGAGCCCACCACCACCAGCACCGAGAGCCCCACCACGTCAACGGAGGAGCCGACCACAACGATGGCGCGTGAGTCGCGCACTAGTGGTGTCTAGTGATGGCAAATAGGAACCCAACTCTCCTCAATTTGCATATTTTTCGCCATTCAGAGAAACGAGAGAACACGCGAAATTAGTAGAGTCGGTTGCCGATATAGTGGTGTCCATTCGAGACCGACCTCTCCCCAATTTGAATGCTCTTTGGTCTCGTTGACTGAAAAGAGAGCGCTCTAAGCATGGAGAGTCGGAGTCGTCACTATCATCACTATTATCGTCACTATTATCACTATCACACACACAGAAAAAGGTCTACTACTTTTTAATATCAAAGTACGAAATGTGTACACAACAATTGAATGCACACCACTGTACGAAAAAGAGGGATTTATGGGTTCACCTGACCACTGTACGAAAAAGAGGGATTTATGGGTTCGGTTGGGTGAGATTCATAATTCAGCCTGCTTGATGTGCGTGAAGCCTCCGGCGCACGAGTGCGAAGACTACAAAAGCTGCAATAATGCTGCACCCTACCTCGAGGTAGGCTTCGCTTCCGATATGCGTCACGTTTTTCAATGACATTTCTTAGAAATTTGTACATGTCTTTATTCCAGGAGAAGGTCGCTGACGATGGTTGCATGCAGCTCAGCTGCACGGAGGGAGATCTGATTGTAAGATTAATTCCGAAATTGGGGGGGGGTTGGAATGGATGTTGGAACGAGGTCTCCTAGGACTCAAAAGATCGAGATTGTTGCGTTCGCAATCGTAATTGAGGAATTGAGGAGAGATGACAATTTGGAAAATCACTAGTACAAATATATTAAGGCCGTTGGCGATGACGGCGTGGAGACGACTCCCAAGGCGTTCATCACCCTCGCCTGCTCCAATACGTCCACATACACCTACACGGACCAGTGTTACTTTCACGAACCGGCAGTGGAGTCCACCGTGGTCAAGGCCACTTGCATGCTCGAAGGTTAATCGATCGATTACCGTATTCCCGATTTCTCACTATAGTAACTTACTTTAACCCAATCGCTTATCGGACCTAGTAAATTACCGATATGCATCGCTAACGATAGTCCAGTCAGCTTGCAGCTCTCTAATCGTATTCACCATCACAATTTAACCAGTCGATAAATATGTGTATGATTAGTAATGCTGGCGAAACTCATTAGACAACAGATCAGCGCGGAATGACAAAGGGAGAGCGGGAAATTGAGAGAGTTATAACATCCCTGAAGAACCCCACGCTGCTCAGTCAAGCGCGAGGAGTGACCCACCCGAGAGTAGTGAAAGCATCTAATCGGTATGAGAGATCAAGGGAGACTATGTGAAACAATGCAAAATAGCAGTACAATGGCTTTCTCTTTCACTCGATGATCGTGTTTCATGCTTGAGTGGACCGTGCGAAACCGTTGTTTCTCGGCAGAGGTGAAAGGGGTGCGGGAGTTGCCGATACGTATAAAAACGATGTGCCATTAATGGTAGCCCACCGCTCTGCTCCACATCTACTGAGGTAAGAGCTTCCTCCTTTTCTTGAGTAGGTCACTTCTGGATAAGTCTTCTTGTTTGAGAGCTTGACTGTTCATAGAACGTTTGACGAATCCTTTCCGCATTCAAATCCAACCTTTGACTTACGGTAAACCATACACATATGAGTAATGTAATCCCCCTAGATACAGTAAATGTAATACAGTACTCTTACGTAACCCTCGTAACCTACAGTAACCATCGTGATACAGTAACCTACCGTACCCCTCCCTTTGTTCAGAATGAACGCGGAGAAGCTGCTAGTGGGAGCAGCCACCACTGTCTCCACCCTCGCGGTCGTCGCTTGTCTCCTCGTCATCTCCACTCTCTACCAGGAGATCATCGACGTGCACAATGACATCATGGATGGAGTGTCTGTGAGTGACCTATCGGATGCCTTACCGTTCCTTAAATACTGTATCCTTCAATATCCCAGCCTCTATCTCAGTATCCAACCTGCGTAGCCGCGTGACCTACCGTACGGTAGCCTATTCTGTGAACATACTTTGTGATGACCTGGATGATAATTTATGCAGCCTTCGACAATTGAATACTTATCTTCACAATTTTTTGCCGTAGACACTATGTGATGACTCGTTTTTTGGTGGGCACTATAGTTCGACTTCATAATAACAATATAATAAGTAATTTTACGAAAACGGAAACGACTCTCTCGCCGGTCAGAGAAACTAGAGTGCGTGCGGGTTCAGGTGAGTCGAATCCCGCTTTGTTATCACCGTACCCTCAGGTCTTTCGTGCCGAGACGGACGCCGCATGGTCCGAGATGATGGACGTGCAAATCCTCGTCACTCCCCCTTCCAAGCCGAAAGACAACCCATTCGACTCCGTCTTCCGTCAGAAAAGACAGGCCGGACTCCCGTCATGGTGAGAACTAGGGATGAAAAATAGGGAAAGCGATCTCTTCAATTTGCGTAATCTCTAGTATCTCTGACCAGCGAGAGAGCATGCGAATTGAGAAGAGTCGTATGTCCATTTTTCGCCACTACTGTCAATAGTGAAATAAGTTCCTCCTCAAACAACACACAACGGACTAATTGCAGGTGCCAATGCGAACCGGTGCGGCCCAGGTGTCCACCCGGCCCGCCCGGACCTCCCGGATTCCCGGGAGCTCCCGGAAACCCCGGACCCGCAGGCCAGCCCGGAGCCGACGTCACTGTCACCCCCGTCCCGGTCACTTGCCCGCCCCGCGACACCACCTGCATCACGTGCCCGCCCGGTCTGCCTGGTCCCGCCGGACCAAATGGCCCAGCTGGACCGGCCGGACCCAACGGTGGGCCTGGCCAGCCGGGTACCCCCGGCTCTGGCGGCCAGCAGGGCACCGTCGGCCCCGTCGGAGACGCCGGAGCGCCCGGAGCAGCCGGGCAGCCCGGAAACCCCGGACAGCCCGGTTCCGACGGCATCAGCGGCAGGGGCAGACCCGGTGCGCAAGGACCACGTGGAGTGATGGGATCAGTCGGTGCGCCCGGATTTCCCGGAAACGGTGGACAGAACGGAGCTGCCGGTGCTCAGGTGAGTAGGATGGCGTAGTGATGATAAATCATTTCGTCGCACTTTCAGGGACAGCCCGGCCCCTCTGGCAGTCCCGGATCCCCCGGAAACGACGGAACTCCCGGTCAACCCGGAGGCCCTGGAATTCCCGGACATGATGCTGCCTACTGCCCCTGCCCACGCCGTCACGCGGTCTACGGCTCTCGCTTCTCTCGCTGGTAAGGGCTGCCATGCAGCCCGCTGGGGCTGCTACACAATTGCCTACTGTTTCGCTGTCGAGAATAAAGCACCTTCAAACGTATCCTCCAATGTGATCATAACCGTCAACAGAGATAAACACAAGTGCAAAGGGACAATAAGATCGTTGCATAGTACAGTGCCATCATCAAATTCATAATTTATCCAACACGATACAGACATGTATCAACAACAAGTTACTGTGGGGAAACTCATCAGACTAGCGTATATTAGAAAACTTATTAGGTCTGCTACTGAACCGGCTCGGGAGCCTGATGAGCAAAGAAACAACACAATTATTTGAAATGTATGAATCGATAAATGCATGGCTACAGTACCCTTCAGAAATGGTGAAGGTTGGACTGGATTTGGAGTGAGCTCATAGATAGGAAGTTGAGAAGGAAGTACCGAGGAAGGATTGGGGAGCGAGCGAAGTGGAGGGGGAGTTTCTGAAGTGAACGACTACAGTAAGAATACCCCATTCGTGACTACAGTATTCCTGGATACAGTACTCCTCTCTCTAATCTACAGTAACCCCGAAAGCTACAGTATACCTGACGGTCTGTCTTCTACTGGTCACCGACGATCCTCCAGCAATGCTTCGCGGCGCGGGAGACACGACGGATGATGGCGGACGGGGAGGCGAGAGGTCCATCTCACCGCCTGCTAAGAGTCCTTTTGAACCGTTGTAATGGTGATTGTCCATCTTCAATCTTTATCTCTATTTGCATACTTCGAGCAGATCGAATCACTTCTGATCACTTAGTCGATATTTTTTTCTCAGAGTGCGAAAGATGGATTTCCCATTATGTTTCAGGAAGACACGATCTCAGCTGCGGAATGCTCAGGAATGATTGTATCGCATTCAACATTGAAAATAAAACACAAAAAATGCAACTTAAATTATAGTATGCATGGAGGGCTTGTTTCATTCCGCACTTTCTTTGCGTAAATATTTGCATTGATTATTCAATAGCCATGCCGAATCGGAACCCAACTCTCCTCAATTCGTATCTCTCTCGTTTCCCTGACCAACAAGAGAGTATGGGATTTGAGGAGAGTGAGTCCCGAATGGGCATCACTATCATTCGCTCATCATCTGCCCCTTGGCGAGCTGATTGACACTCTCAAATTGTTATTTGTCACCTACACATTATATCATTTGACAGTTATCAATATCGTATTTGTCATCTGTCATCATCTGCTAATAATTTCACTCATTGTCAATTGTCACACTGTCACTCACTCATCATCTGTCTCTGGACGAGCTGCTTGTAGGTTCCCTCGATGTTGAGCAGCTCGCTGTGCGTGCCCTGTTGCTCCACGCGACCCTGCACATCAAATCAATATTGTGAATCTATTGGCGCGAAATACGAATAGCTACCGTATCCACTCGTTTTCAGGGACTTGCCCCATTGGTGTATCGAACTACCCAACCCAGCCGTACGCTAGCTTACCTGGTTGATGACGATGATCTTATCGGCGTTCTCCACGGTCGACAGGCGATGCGCGATGAGGATGACGGTGCGGCCCTTGAGGTTCTTCTGGATCGCTTCTTGCACCTGAACAATTCAAAATTTGAATTTCGCGCCCTTTTAATATAAACTCGTAGCTCCTGTACAAAAATGTCTTGATTTTGCAAAATTTTGAGATTATAGGCGGGAATTCAAAATATTCAAATCACCTGATGCTCGGACTCGGAGTCGAGGGCGGAGGTGGCCTCATCAAGGAGCAGAACGACGGGATCGCGCACAAGCGCACGAGCGATCGCGATACGCTGCTTCTGACCGCCTGGAATTATCTATTTCATAATATTTATGATTTCGAAATTAGTCCGATTTGGAATGTTTTGCTTTTCGAGATATATTTCAGATATGTTTCAGACTGAATTTATCACTGTGGATTAGCCAATTGGACTGATTTGATTCTTCCTCTTCTTTCCAAAAACGCAGCCGAAATTATTTGACTAGTTCCGTCAATGTTTCGCTCTTGTATTGTAGAACTATTCAAAACATATTCAAAATATTCTAAATTTAAGTTCTCAATTTGCAAAATTTCGACATCCGACATCATCGCTCCCGTCTCTCCCACTATTTTCATTTTTAGATATGTCTCAGTCTAGTTTCATCTCTACCAACAAACGAGTTGACACGATAAAGTAGTGATTTCATATTTACAAAAACACAATACTATCCGATTCAAGAAAGCGGCAGACCATTCTCTTTCAATTTTTTTTGTGAAATCTATCATCCCGTGGTTCTCTCACTTGTCATCTATCATCTGCAATCCCTTTTCTCCTTTGATCAGATACGTGTAGTTTCCAGATATGTTTCAGACTACCTTCATCTCAATCATTGAACCAATATGCTCAATCAGAGGTTTCTGAGATACAATAAAACATTAATTAAACATTTTCATGATTTATGACAATAGAATTTTCCATTTGAATTAGTTTACCAACACTCGTGTCTCTTACCCGACATCTGCGATCCCTTCTCTCCCACATCGGTCAGATATCCGTCCGTCGTGTCCATGATGAAGGCGTGGGCGTTGGACATCTTGGCCGCTGCTTGCACCATGTCGTCGTCGAAGTGGTCCATTCCTAGAATTTGGAGTTGATCAGTAATTTGGAATTGATTGTTGAGTTCATTCCAATATAATTCCACCGATCGGTTAGTCAGGTGTAATATTCGTTTGTTTGAGGTTACATGTTTATGTCTGTAATTTGTTTCAGAATGCCCAATCAAATAGCTGACATGCTGTGTCTTGCTCGAAAACAACTAAAACAAATATATCTTGCACTCAATCTTTCTCACCATATCCGATGTTCTCGGTGACGGATCGGGCGTACAGCACAGGCTCCTGGCCGACGAGGGCGACCTGGAGATACGAGACTCATTTTCAGCTGGAGTTTGAAATACGGTCCGATGACTCTTCATTTCGCCCACTACCACTACCCATGATTGCAACCCTACTCTGACAGAGAGTGATACTTCCGTTTTAGGAAAGAAGAGATGGGATAAGCGTTGTCGAAATGATATTCTAAATCGGGTCTGAAAATGAAATCCTCGTCGATGCTGACCTTGGTGTGCAGGAACTTGTGGTCGTACTCGCGCACGGGAATGCCGTCGATGAGCACCTGTACGTATGATTCCACGCTGATTTTGCCAACACAATAAGTGAAAATTGACAAACAATGGGTTTTTGCATAGTCGATTTCCATGTTTTTTTATATTTCCTGATGAAATGTTTTGTCAAATCTGCTCACCTCTCCGGAAGTCGGCTCGTAGAAGTGCTCCAGCATGGCGATGCAAGATGATTTGCCCGATCCGGAAGGACCTGAAATTGATCTTTGATCTCTGCTCTTTGAACTCTAGTTTTTGATCTTTGATCTCCCTTACTCACCGACAAGCGCCACGACCTGTCCGGGCTCGGCGGTGAAGGAAATGTCCTGAATTTAATTATTTATTGATTTTAAAAAAAATATTTGGTATTACCTCCATAATCGGCAGATCCGGTCGGATGGGGTAGGAGAACTTGACGTTCTTGAACTCGATGCGGCCCACCATTTTCTGGAAGTGATTTATTTGTTTTAAATTTTCAAAACGTGCGATTCAGATACAGATCAATTTGGTATGTTTAGGGCCCGCAAGCCCCGCCCACTTTTGGCGCACCCAATTCCCCTCAAAAGTGAGATCGAGGGAGCACACCTCGGAGACGCAACCAAATCACTTGCCCAAAAGTTTGATCGGTAGCTCTTGCCCTTCTCTATTATTGACCTGAGGCGGAGATTGCACTTTCATGTTTACGTAGGTCAATTGTCGATATTTATGTTGGGAATAGGGCTATAAGGGCATTTCCAGTACACGCACAATGTTCCGCCCGAGATATTATATTAATTTGTATTTAAGCACAAATTTGGATTTTTAATATTTTTCCCTGAATTGTGCTCGAATTAAACATGAGCGCGTGAGGAGAGCGACGAGAGAGCGGGAGGAGGGAGAGAAACACACGCGAGAGAGGCTCCGCTCGTTTATCTCTCGTCCCGCCTCTCTCCCCTCTCTGGCTGGGGTAATCGCGCGCGCTTCTAACGCTCTCCCGGGCTTGAGAGAAGAGATAGTGACAAACGTCCAAGAGCAAAAATGATATTGAGACCCTGGCAGTCCTTTTTAGCCTACTTTGGACACGATTCCGCTAAGTCGGCTATCCACGTTGTGGCCCCTAGGTATGTTTCACTATGAGTTCATAGTATCAACTCAAGATTGTGTATCGAACCATGTGGTTCAAAAAATAAATAATTGTTTAAAAAATAACCTCAGGCTTTTTGGATCCCGTGTTCTTCACGCGCGGGTCTCTGTCGATGAATTCGAAGACCTGAATAAAATTTGTATTTCTTTTTTTCAAAAAAAATCATTAATCTTCGTTCTAAATGCTTACGGTTGTTGAAGCATGGTAAAATCGGCTGTATCGGAAGTGAAATTCACCTTTCTAGAAGCACCGACAGCCTGCATCAGACCGTTCCACACCTCTCCGAGTTCCTGAAAACGCATTTTACCATTGCGCAGACCCAATTTCGAGCTCTAAGCAGAATAACTGTGTTTTTAAAGAACGCGAAAGAGAATTTTCAATTGTGTTTCAGCGAGCAAATATTACCGCATGTGAATGCGCAGGGGTGATTTTTTTTCTCACTTTTCCAATTCAAAGGATAAAGGATCAATTTTACAGCCGAACTCACTCTGAGGTTCTCTCCGAGCTGGAACTGGTAGAGCAGGAAGGAGACTAGCAGACCGGAGTCGACCTAGGAAATTATTTTGTAGTATTTATCACACCAATATTCTTCATGCAGAATGCACTAGAGAATCAAACAATGTGTGCATTGCAAGAGGGAAAATACCTGTTTGAGAATTACGAGATGTCCTCCGTACCACAGTACGACAGTGAGGATGCCCATTTGGAGAATCTGAATGATGTGATTATTTCTTATCTGAACACATTCTACTGTTGATATTTCCTCTTTGGGTAGATTTGTTCCCGCTATCACACTCGATTTTGGACCAGAGAGCTAGGATACTTTTCTAGGATATCACCAATTATTCTCAAATTATGCCGGAGAATCACTAATGTGTTGATCGACAGGTCGACTCAGAAATCGCACCTCGGACGTCCAGACGAATCCGACATGAGCGATGGACTTCTTGGTGGCGACGCCGAGCGTCTCGTCCAGGAAGCCGAGGAATCTGCAAGATTTCAGGAATAATGGCATTCGTTCAACGAACAATCTCAAAGAGCCTCAATAATAGAAAAAGATCGGGCTGGGCTGAATTGCATAGGAAAAGGAAGGAATTGAGCGGGCATTATCAGATAATTTTAAAATAAATATAATTAGAAAAGAAGTCTCACCTCTGTGATTCGTACTTCTCGCAGGCGAAGGACTTCACGGTGCGGATGGAGGACAGCACCTATAATGTAATAATGTAAAATAATTATTGAAATAATTTTTGTTTTAATCCCAATGATTATTATTCCGAATTGTAATTCGAACCTCCTCGGCGACGTCGTTCGCATGAGCGACAGTCTGCATGGTCTCTTCGGAGAGTTGCTGGAAGGCAAATAATAATAATGATTAGTGATGACAAGATATCGGCTCTCCTCATGGTCTCTCGTCGGTTAGAGAAGCGAGAGACACGCGAAACTATGAGATTCAGATGCCGAATTGCCATCACTAATAATGATCTATCATGCATGTCTAGAAGGCTGATCGAGAGGAGAATGTGACGTATTTGGGGAGTATTTCATTGCAATATGGCAACATTATAGATAATAATTTTGTGAGTAATTATTTTTTGCACCGCCATCGACTCCCGAAACAGATTCATTGATTGTTTCGACTTTCATAGCACCTCTGAAACCTAATGCATTCTCAAAACTGGCATGTTTCTGAAGCAAATTGAAGAATCGCTTCATCAAAGATCACTTTCGTTCTTTTATTTTGTTGTTTTATTTTCCATGCACGATTCTCCTAGTGTTTGCAGAATTATTAGATATTGTCTTCTCCAAAAAAAGATGGATTTATTGAAACCTCTATATATTTTAGAATTTAAGACCATTGTGAAACATAATGTTGTAGATTATTTTATAATATAGACTATAATGGTCTCACATCGTAGTACACTCCGTAGACCTTGGACACGAGGAAGATGATGGGGACGGCGATGAAAGTGATCATCGAGAGCCTCCAGGAGAGCGTGAACCTGAATCAGGATACGGTATTTGAGGAGTATGGTAGTCTCTGAAAGGATGAGTGACGGCGACCAAAGTGAGTAACCCAACAGTAATGGTGCTGTTTTTTTCTGTACTGCGGAACCAGAGGGCTTCACATGGATCCAGAATGCCCCAGTCGTCCAGGACAAAAAAACTCACATGAAGATGAGCGATCCAACAAGCATGGTGATGTTTCTGGTCAAGACATTCATGTATAGGGAAAGAGTGTTTGACATGGTCTGACAGTCAGCGGTGAGACGGGACGTAATCTCTCCTAAAAAAAATTGGTTTCAAGAAAATCCTAAACGTTTTTCATTATCTGCTTTCGTTCTACTTTCAGTAAGATCCAGTTTCAGCAAATATGTTTCACGACTGGCTCTTAACCAGTCTGAATCGTGGATAGTTGATGCGGTGGATGTCCCCTTTTTATAAAATGACATTTAAAAAACTCTTGCCGTAGGCGCTAAAAAATAATTAAGATTAAGAAACATATGATTGAAGGTGCGAGATGGGTCAGCACCCGTGTCTAGTCACCCTCATTATTCACTCATAATTACAAAACGGAAACTACTCTCCTCGATTCTCATGGCTCAATCAGCGGTCAGAGAAATGAGAGATCACGCTGAACGAGGAGAGTCTGACTAGCCATCACTACCTCTCTCCAGTCTTGTTCGCATAAAAAAACCCCGATCCCCTAGCTGTCCTATACCGTAACCCATTATCGTGGTGGGGCCATACCGTATCACTCTCAAGCTAGCGTAATCTACCGTAAACAACCGTACTACCGTAATCTATTCAGCTATCGTATCCCCCTCACCAGTCTTGTTAGCGTCGAAGAACCCGATCTCCTGGCTGGTATATATGATACCATACTCCTTACCCCTTCCAACCTACCGTAACCATAATAAGATACCGTACCTGTCTTATTAGCATCAAAGAACCCGATCTCCTGGCTGGTCACCGATCGGAACAGGTCGTTTCTGATCTGTCTGTCGATGCGCATGTGCGAGTACGTGAACATGCCACCGCGCATGCCGCCGAAGAGTGCGCTGAAAAAGAGGTTAGTGATCAAAGATCAAACTACTGGTGTTAAACGTGCTGTTGCACATACTCAAGTTCGGAGATCAAAGATCAAACTACAGAACTCGGAAATACCTCTGTTAAACGACCTGCATTTACTCTTACCGTTACAGGTCAAAATTGATGATGATACATCAAAGATCACAACTGATCGATGTCGTATCAAAGTTCAAAGATCATCCAACTTAGGTCAGAGATCAAAGATCACAGCTCACCCGGCGAACGATAGTACGGCCATGATGGCCACCGTGCGGTGCAGCTTATCGTATCCCGAGCCCACGCCGAAGACCGCCGAGATTACCTCTCCCGTGTAGAAGGGGATGAACACTCGGGCTGTAAGTGGTTCGAGGCTTTGGAAAAGTCGCCTTGTTGAAACATCGACGGGTTAAGAAAATGAATGGTGTAGTGATTAGGAAACATCGCCGTGTCAAAAATCGACAATGATTCATAATTAGTAAACGTCGCCCTCAAACGCACACAACGAGTAGAGGAAGAGGAACATGAAGGCGACCGAGTAGTATCTCCATTCTCTGCCCATGTAGCCGAACAGGCGAAGGAGAAGTTGGAAGGTCTCGCGCTGTTTGGCGGATTCCTCCTCTTCTTGCTGCAAAGATACAGTAATCTGACTGGCAGGTCAGGGTGGGGATGGGTCAGATTCATGATTGATCGACTGCAGTATTAACGATCATTATCATATTCTTGCTGCAAGAAGATCGGGTATAGTAATCTAATGGGTCGAGAAGAGTTGGCATGAGTCAGATTCATCGGTTACAATTCTTTTGAAGAAGTGTTCTCAAATTTGTTGAAACTGAACACGGCTTAAGAATCATAGTAGCAATCTATCCCAATTTTTACGTATTTTGTGAAACTCATTCAAATGCTTTTTGTTCATGTTTAGAATCGATCCGATTTCGAATGAGTTTCACAATACTAATAAGAGCGGCTTGAAGTTGAAAAGTTAGTGGGTCTCACGTCCATCATACAAAAATATCAAAACACGATTAGTTCGATGTCCATTATTCCACACCTGTCTCATCATTGAAATAAACTATTTTAAAGATTGTGTAGTGATTAGGAAACGTCGCCTCGTCACAAAATCAACAGGATGCGGAAACTAGGAAACGTCGCCCTCCCACACACACAAACCTGTCTCATCATCTCCTCGTACTCCCTATCGCCGAACAGCGGCTCGTCCCCGGTGCCCGCCGGCTCCTCCTTGACACGCGTGAAGATGGACGACCAGATCATCTTAATTTTAAAAATATTTAAAAAATTAAAAATATATATACATACATATATTTAAATAATACTATTTACCTGAGCGAACAGTGACGCGAGCACACACCAGATCATCAGGATCCAGTCGCCGACGGCGAATTCGACCTGAACTCGGTATTTAAGCAAAATTCGACAATTATTTGTTTTTTGTGTGTTTCTTCATTATTTCATGCTTACGCTGTATTTCATTTGTGTACAATTACATCAGGCATAAGATACAGAAAAAATCCCATTTCTTCCTGCAAACTCCAGTACATGTGTTCAACTCATTTGTGCATCCTTTTTTGGATGGAGAGATTAAATAATATTTGGTTTCGGTATCTTCAGTTAAAGCCCTTGCATAAAAACACACTTTGTTCCCTGTGCTCATGATATTATTTCTGCCTCGCAAGCAATCATCTCTCCTGTCAGAACGATGCACTCTTTGATAAGAGCAGAAATGACAGGGGAGGAATTACCGAGAAACAGTTTTAGAGCTGACACCAAGGTTCACGTGAGATAACAGAATATAGTAGCGTCACGTGCAAAACATCATGAACACAGACTTTGATTAGAGGACGCATATCCATGAGACGCGCAGAAGAAAATTTGTTTTGTTCGTATTGTCAAAGCGCCTCCGATCTTTTGCAACCTTGCTATCCCAATATGGAAATAGAGAGAATAGCGGGGAAAGTGAGAGAGAGAAGTTACATCGGGATCCTCGTAGAAGGCCAGCAGCTTGGAAGGAGCGAAGGCGAGAATGATGAGCATCACGGCGAAAACAACGTTAGTCAGCTGGAATTTAATTCTTTCAAAAAAAAAACTATGTATTTGTTGCAAGCACATCCAGCGTGTGTTTCAATGCACGATATATCAATAGTACGAAAAAAAAATGTTTCACGAGGTCTTCAATTCGAGAAGGATCCTCGATTTACTGCTGGCTTGGAAGAAGTTAACAAAAATACCATTCGATTCAACGGCGAATCTCACCTTATTAGCCACAGCCGACGTTCCATTGGGCGAAAGCCACAGTGCGAAACCGCCTCCGATCAGGACACAGGAGCGAATGAGGGCCATGAGCTGAAGACAATTGACTTTGATTCTCAATTAGCCCTCGCTACTGGCTGTATAGCACATTCTGCAGCACTTTCTGACTGTTTTCTAATTTAGCAACCATCACTTCTTCACCAGGGTTATTTTCTATACAAACTAGCCAACACTCAATCGATTATTCTCCCCTCTCGCAACATCGCGGAGATGCTAGCAACTTTCTCTCAAAGCATCGAAAGTTCCCGAGAAATTTTCAAGGCTCACTTCTCTCCTGATTGTTCATATCTTTTTAGAGAACCGTTCGATTAATTGAATGCATCCCGTCCTTCCTTATCGAAGGAAAACAAAATATATATAATTCCTTGTTTTCAACATTTTCCTCGTCCCCTCAATCGACCCCCTCTCCTCTCAACATCTCGGACATGCTACCTTGTCCCTATTTTTTGTTTTCTGCGACAATTACTAAACGTTTCGGATGTATCGTGATTTTTTTTAGTGTGAATGCGGTGTCTGTTCTAGATCTTCCTCTCAATCGATCACACCTTCTCCAAACATCTCGGACTTGCTAGCTGCTTGTCTTTCGCTCTCCCGTTTCTGCTCGTGATAAGAACTGATAACCGCTCGCATTCTCTCCACTTATTCAATAGCCATCGAGATATTGCCGACTTCAGCACAAAAAGTGCCAAATCCATAGAAACTGGCTGTTTCAGAGAGAAGGCTAGCTTACAGTTCAAAAATATGTGTCGCAATATTTTCACACAGTATATCCCGGATGTAAAAATATCTTTTTTTAAACTCTTTTTTTTTCAAGAATTTTGTTCGCTTTGATTGATCGGAAGAAGCAAACTCACCAAAAAGTCAGTAGGGAACTCGAAGAAATCGTACTTGGAGAGCTCGAACCTGAAAACAATTCAAATTCACGTGTTTTAGAGGTGAATTTGTTTGTCTTCAGAGAGCGAGCAATTTTCTCAAGCGATAATCAAAATAAGCAAGGCTTGTTTCACGTTTCCTTTTCGTGGAAACTGTTGCTATCTCCATTATGAATCTATCACTTCACTGACTCATTGACTTGGGATGCCATTATCGAATAGCGTTTTACATACTGAATTTAGCTCTGCGAGAAAACGAATGGGGATGCTACTCGATCTGACAACACCATTACCAATGCTTGAGGTTATCCATCGTGAACTCCTTTCCGTTCCAAGCGAGGCCGAACATGTTCACAGCGAAGTCGATTCCTGAAAGAGAATCAAACTGAATAGTGAATGAAGAATGAAATCGTTTCTATCGCAACATAAATGATTTGCTAATTAAAAATGTAAAAGTTTTGATCCATTATATTTTATTGATTTTATGTCCTTTTAAAGCACTTTTCTCCATTTACCGGAGAAGAAGAGCGCCAGCGAGAGCGCCTGCCCGCCCGTGTACCATTCGGCCGGCATTGCTGATCGGGGAGGTTAGATGTACCCTGAAAGGAAGTCGAAAATTATCTATTTACGCGCTTTTTAATAGCGCAAAAGTTAGATCAAACACCATTCGCTAGAAAGAACGCGAATATGCGGAAATTTAATTTTTTCAATGGTTAGCAACGCATGAGAACTCTCATCAGAAAGCAAAATACCATCGCACAATGGTTGGACTTTTCCTACTGTGTGTGCCAGTTATGAATTCAAAATTTGCAACAATCCGGAGCAGGAAAAAACAAGGATCGTCAAAGTATTCAAGTATGCTTCAGAAATGGCGTGAAAGAACTAAAAAGCAGCAATTATTGATTTATCTCGACGTGCTCTCAAAAAAATTACTTATCTCAGCAAAAAAAGTGCCCAGCAAGGGCGAGCGACGGTCTTGGGGCGAAAGACCATAATTAAACCCGAAGGGAAAGCCTCTCCTGGCTTCACCCTCCTCCCCATCCACTCTCTCAATTCCGCCCACTCTCTCACCAGTCAGTACAAAGAGAGAGTGGGGAGATTGAATCGAATCAGTGTCTGCATTCTATCCACTCTCTCGCCCATTAGGCTCTCCTTGCTGATAAAGAAGACAAGAGAAAGAAGAGGAGGAGGGAGAATTTGTGTCGTCTGAAATGGAGATAAGGGGTCGGAAAAGCTATCGATTGTTGCGAGGAAGGGAGAGACTAGAGTGTGGAGCGGTATGGATGAGAATGACAATGGTGTCGAGTTAATACTAATCATCAATTTCTAGAAGTGTGTTCGATATTGGAAGGGAAGATTTGGAGGTGCATCAAATACGATGACGAGTGAGGAGGGAGTGGAATAATGGAGGATTTCAAGCAACTATCCAAAATCGGAATCAGATTGTGCTAAATTCATGTGGTCTCTCGCATGTCAGATAAACTAAAGAGAACCCGAATTCAGTAGAGTAGGGTAGCGAAGCGAAATATTAATGAAAACGTGGATGAGTTCGGCTAGTAATATTCGAGTCGGAAGCCTTAAGATGTTCGGTCTTTAAAAAGGACGATGCAATGCAAACAGAAAGTGATTTGAAAATGTTGTTTCGTGCCTGGTGGATTCTGATTGCACTTTTTCATAGAAAACTCTGAGCTAGTGATCGTTCTCTTCCACGTATGATAGAATTTTAAATGCACTGTGAAGCATTCGAATATAAATTTAATTGTATTTGCTTTTTTAAAATATTTTTCGGTAGAAATCAAACATAGAATACTCCATCTGAGAAGAGGTGGATGACCCGCATTGTCATGATGCTACGGGGAGCTGAGGCGGGAGAGTTTTCGGTGCGCGAGAAGGTCGAGGCGGTCAAGTAGGATCTGGGGGAGGACAGCGACGTCGATTGGGACTACGAGGAGCCGACTCAACGAGCCACGAGCACGCGCCATCTGTGGACTAAGGAAATGGTTAGTTTGCGCACTTTTTAGTTTGTTTTGTGTGGTTCCTCGTTCTCTAATCTTCACCTTGTCAGATGGACGACGCGCTCACTTTCTACCGCGGAACAAGGAAGAGGAACAACCTCGGGGAGGGATGCAGGAGTCTCGCCGTCATGCATCACGAGTACGGCTGGATCAAATGCGAGAAGGACATCAAGGCTCTCACTCACTATGGAAAGACAGGTACAGTACCCATTCACCGGATCTCCCTACCGTATCCAATCTTTCTGTATACCCCCATCCCCTGATACGGTACCCAGCTCCGGACCGTAGTACCGTATCCTCACCTTCTCTGATACCGTACCTATCCCCGGACCGTCCTACCGTATCCTCGCCTTCTACTGGCCGAAGACCTGGACAGGGAGATCTCTTCTTTCATCGATGAAGTGATCGAGTTCCACGATTGTAATATCCAGGAGATCGCCCTTGCAATGAACGAGGAGAAGGGCTAGTGGCCTGCATTCAAGGCGTCGGAGGGATGGATTAGGATGTGGAAGGACAAGTATCGTATCACGTCACGTCACATCACCAAGATTGTGTCTGTGAAGACCAATCGGGACAAGGCCAAGACTCTTCAACTGGTATGGATTATTTTATATGGTGTTGACTTCCATTCGGGGTACGGTATCTCATTGATATGATTTCAGGTGGACGAACTGCGAGCGAAGGTGCAAGAGATCGTCGAAGAGCACCCCGACATCTGGAACACCGATCAGTCGGGCATGGTCAAGGTTAATTTTTTTCTCTTCTTTATATTTATCATAGTTTCTCATACCGTATCATTTCATCAATTCTCTCCTTTTCAGGAGGCGCATGGCAAGCGAACGAATGCAAGGAAGGGATCGAGGGTCGTGGAAGTGGTAGTTCAGTCCAAGGGTGCGACGACGTCATCGATCACGCTTCTCCCTGTCATTGGATCCGACGGCTACTTCAAGCCGAAGCAATTCATCCAGTTGGGGGAGCCAGGAGGGAAATTACCCCAGAAGGGATGCTTCCGTGATCCCAATCTTGAGATCGCTGTCGGAACTTCCCACATGATGGGCAAGGAGACTGCCAAGCAGTTCTACAAGGAAGTTCTCTTCGATGGATTCGTTCCTCCCAATCTGCTCTTACTCCTGGACTCCTGGCCCTCCTTCAAGCAGCACGGTGTCATTCGGGCTGCTGCTCCCCCCAACTGCCAGTTGTTCATTCTCAATATCCCCCCTGGCGCGACCTCTCTCTGCCAGCCAGCTGATCTTTCGTTCAACCACCAGTTGAAAGGGATCCAGAAGCGACTGAAGGGCTTCATAATGGCACGCAGAATCGACTACAAGGTAGCCCAGCGAGACAATCTTCTGAAGTTCGTGTCTCAGCTGCATTGGTGCATGGGTGCTGATAGATTCAAGCCCTTCATTCAGTACGGATTCTATAAGGGTGGCTTCATCAAGGATCGACCCGCTCGATTCATCTCTCCGAAGGACTTCATGTTCGGAAAAGGATCCATGACCCCTTGCTCTGTCTGTTCAACCCGCGGTTGTGTAGTGTGTCCCCACTGTGAGAAACAGTTCTGTTTCAACTGTTTTTGGGCACTCCTTCATCGTTGTTGAATTGTTGTCTCACTTCCATAATTTGATATGCTATTGTTGATGAAGTTCGACTTCGAAACTGTGCAAAATATGCAAATACAGTAACAGGGGCAGATTACTAGAATGAGAACAGAAAAAAAACAACAAAGAAAAATACGCAAAAAGGGCTGCATGTTTGGGGATCCGAACCCGTCGTCCATCTGACAAGATGAAGATTAGAGAACGAGGAACCACACAAAACAAACTAAAAAGTGCGCAAACTAACCATTTCCTTAGTCCACAGATGGCGCGTGCTCGTGGCTCGTTGAGTCGGCTCCTCGTAGTCCCAATCGACGTCGCTGTCCTCCCCCAGATCCTCCTTGACCGCCTCGACCTTCTCGCGCACCAACAACTCTCCCGCCTCAGCTCCCCGTAGCATCATGACAATGCGGGTCATCCACCTCTTCTCAGATGGGTTGAGGGGACAAGCAGGGAGTGGGGTGGAGGGGTCGAAGACGTTGGCGATAGCAGCCGATACAGCCTTGGCGGAAACGGGGTCGTAGTCGAAATCCATGAGAGCGATGAGGTTGAGGATTGGAGGCAATCTTGCGCCTTTTATGCTGGCTGGTAGCATGCAAATTGAACCTCTGGCTCATGCAGACGTGCCGATTGAGTCATGCAAATTGGGACTGTCGGCTGCATATTGCTCTATTCGGCACCAAGTTCCGAATGGAGAGAAGATACCGGTGATATCATCTTCAATGAAGTTCGACTTCGAAACTGTGCAAAATATGCAAATACAGTAACAGGGGCAGATTACTAGAATGAGAACAGAAAAAAAACAACAAAGAAAAATACGGCAAAAAGGGCTGCATGTTTGGGGATACGAACCCGCCTGCCCCCGCATAAGAAAAACGAGGGCTCTACCTACATCCCTCGAAAAAATCTACCTCCCTCGAAACTCCATGTTGCTCGTGAGCTCCTCGCGCGAGAAAATTCGTCAATTTTTGATGACCTCGAAAAAGTACTTAGGAAGCAAATATCGGAACTTTTGAAAACGGTTAGGACGTCTCCTGAGGGGTCTAAATGAAACAGCGTTAACGAATTTCACCGGGACCGCGGCCTACTTTTGCCTACCGAGCATGCAAATCGGCTTGCACATCTCGGCCATTCGACGTTCCCACTTGTCCCTGTTGCTTCACAGAAATCTGAAAAAATATTGCCTTAGTGAAGCATAAGGTTGGTAAGACAACGAACAACCAAGGCTTGAAAATGCAACTTTTCCGAACAGTTTGAAACATCGCTATTACATGTTGTGCAGTTCAATAATTTCTGAAAATTACATATCAACCCAATTTAGGTCAACCCCCAGTGGTATGGTTCAGAACTTAAAGTGACGATGAAACTTATCGCAAAGTTCATAACTGGTTCGTGTTGTGAAACACATCACTCGTCCTAGGGTTAGCAAAGCGATAGCGTCAATGCGAAGTTCCTACGAGAGGGAGAGAGATAGCGACTTCGCTACGATTCCCGTGTGCAGACTCCGCCACCTTCCCCTTCCGCTCCTCCCCTCCTCGCCAAAACCCGTCGCGCCTAGCGCACACTCGCTCATATTCAATAGGCGCGCGGCATTGGCTATTCGAAGTTCGCGAATCTATTATCCAACACTACCTCGCCCCCCCCCCCAATTCTCATCCCCTCTCTTCTCGCCACTCGTCTCTAACTTTACATGTTACACGAGATTGCCACAATTACGTGACTTCTCTATGTTCACAATTCGCTTTGCATCCCCTCTTCCCACCCTCCTCATTTCCTGTACTCTCTCACCCTCATTTGACTCCCCCAGTCATTCCATCCCGTCTTCAAAAGGACGAGCGGAGCGGTTTTCGTTCACTCGCAACGCTCGATTTGGAGAAGAGCACTCCTCTCCCTCCTCTGCCTCTCGCCAATCGCGCCACTCCAATCGCCATCAGACACAAGGTACCGTACTCCCTGTACCCGAGAGGTGCCGATACCGTACCCCTAGCTCAATTACGGTAGGATGATTGGGTTACAGTAGGAGTCTGCTCAGGATGTTGTAATGGTTCTGATTTCAGCTGTGTCTGGTGAACGATGACTGCAGTGGTGCGGTTTCTGCGAACAAACTGGTTCCGTATGCCGATGAGAAGCCATGCAAGATTCTACTGGCGATCTGGTGCGACCTTCCTGCAGGTCTCTAACCTTATTTTATTGTAGGCCGTACTCCGAGACGAAATGGCGCATCACGATCGAAACGAGCTTCACGGTCTCACAAGACGTCAGTCTTCAAATTTTCGAAACCGTCCCTTCTGGGGTCCAGAAGAAATTCGATTTCGTGTCCTGTACGAAGAATATTGGAAAGACTACTGTTAGTACCACACGGGATGGATACACCACAGGTGTGGTAAACTATAAAAACTCAGAAATCATCGGAGAGACTCATGGCCCGGATCACTTCAACTGCGAATTTTACCTCCAAACTACAGGGGATAAGGTCCGTGGCCATAACTCGCAAATTTCCCCTGCATACATGTATGATGATTGTAGATTTTGCCTAATACCTTAATCGATGATGAATTGGCGCTACGAACTGAAGGAAATTCATTGTACATAGTGAATGTCATGGCCATTTCATTGAAAATTAAAGAGTATTTTTTTTGGTAAATTTCATGCTCAACTATTAAGCGCCCAAAATATCACTTTAGGTCTATGCAATCCCGATCGAATCAAGTTCGACAAAACCCTGGCGAAGCCCGGCCAACGCGTTGTGCCTGTGAACTCCGACCGATTTGCGCTCACCTGCCCTCAAGACTATAATATGATGTGAGTACCGTATCCTACCGTACTTCGCAATCACACCTACCGAATCAATAATTGAGGTTCAAAGGCGAGTCGGGGACGCTGGCCAAGGTGCACGCGATCAATTGCGTGCCGGTTGGATCCACGAAAATACACATCTACAAGATTACGGTAATCACGAAATATAGGATTACGGTAGCCTACGGTAATATGGCTTGAATGAGGTGTGTATTACAGCCACTCTCCGGCCGCAGCTTCGACAATCCTCCTGCGAAAATCTTCAGTGCTCACTGCGCCCTGACAGGTAACCGACCCTGCTGAACTACCGTCTTCGGCCGGCTTACGGTATCCCAAGAAAGAACCATCGTTCCCTTTATCTACCGTATCCTCTATCGTACCTAATTTACCGTACTCTTTACCCTAACTTTCCCCCTCACTCCAGTGTGCTCGCGCTGCCAGCCGATCGCCTGCCCTTCCACCTCTCGCTCGTCGTGTCCCACCTTCGCCAGCGCCGACGTCGACGGGAGCTGCGCCTCGCTGACGGTAATCTTTGATCTCTGATCTTTGTTCTCTGTTCATTGATCTTTGGCTTCTGATCCCTGATCCCTGATCTTTGACCTTTGCCCTCTTCAGTGTCCGGGTGACCGCTTCGCGATCAGCGGCGGCACGCCAACCGTATCCAAGACCGAGTGCACCGCGTCTGGATGGCGCATCGGCGCGCACGAGAACGTCACACGCGTCGCCTGCGCCGCGACCGGTAAGAGGTTACTGTAGGCTATGGTGGTCTTTGATCTTTCATATTTGATCTCAGGTCTCTGATCTTTGAATATTTGGTTTTTGGAAGGATAATTACTGATGCTCAGTGAGCATACTGTAGGAGATGGGTGGTACAGTATCTATCGTAGCCTGGGAGGGCTAGGATTACGGTAGGGTGTGGCATCTGAACACTACGGTAGCCTCCCGAAATTGGGTACGGTAGGGGTACAGTATTATTAGCCATCCACGATCGCTTGGGATACGCTTCAGCTATCTAACTCTTCTGACTTAACCCGCATCGATCAATCCCAAATTTGCTCATCGATCAATCCCAAATGCTTGCAGTGAGCTGCCAGGACGTGACGCCGCTCACGTGCTCGGACGCCAGCTGCGCCGTGGCCAACGGGACGCTGCGGTGCGCGCACGAGGGAGCGCTCGTGAAGTAAGCAGAATTTGATCTTTGATCTATGCTCTCTGCTCTCCGATCTTGATCTATGCTCTCTGCTCTCCGATCACCATTAGTCTTCGATCTGAACATTGATCTTTGATCTCTGATTGATCCCTGATCTTTGATCTCCGATTCATCCCTGATCTTTGATCTCTGATTAATCTCTGATCTTTGATCTTTGCAGCACCAGAAACGACGAGCGCATGGTCGCGCCGGCCCTCTCGTTCAACTGCGAGAGCACGACGGGCGTCTGGAATGCCAGCATGGAGAACGGGACGGTCGCCCCGCTGGCCGGCGCGGCCGACTTCGCCTGCCGCGGTGGGTTTGGCGCGGGGATTGTGATCTTTGATCTTTGATCTTTGATCTCTGGATCTCTACAATCCGCAAACACTCGCGCCGCGGGCCAGAGAAACAATGAGGAGCACTAGTTGAGTGCAGGGCTTTGGCTCTCTCTATGTGCTGCACTATCTCTAGTCAGTCTGATTGGCAAGACAATGTGCAGAATGGAAACAGAGAGAGCCAAAGCGGGTTTGGTTTGGTCAGAGATCAAAGATCATGAACGGCGGTTCACGGTTTTAACTACCAAACAATGTCGCTCAGATGACTGTTAGATGCTTGGTGTCGATATAGAATAGAGGGTGTTCTAACGATTAGTGTAATTCAAAAATCAAAGATCAAAGATCACAGATCACAGATCAAACATCAAAGATCGTCAAACGGCTTTTTCCAGTGTACGACGCGATTGTCACCGGTAAGCGACCCTGGTTGAAACATGTTATCGCCGTCTCAATCGTCGTGATATGGAGTGAGTGGGAGAGATCAAATATCATAGATCAAAGACCAAAGATCAAAGATCAATTGCAGTCAGCGGCGGAATCGGACTGGGGTGCCTTGGCGACCACATCTATGGACTCGGGGACAACGAAAATCCGCGCTGGACGGTGAGCAGGGGGGGGGGGAAGTGAGGGGATACGGTAGCGTGGAGGGGTACTGTAGGGTACGATAGTTCGGAGGAATACCGTATAATAACGGGGTACTGAAACATTCTCAAGAGCAATTTGCACTGTAGACATCGTATTCGGACATACTGTAGCTGCTCTGGGGAGAATACTGTAGGTATACGGTAGCTTCTCATAAGGATACTATTCGGGTGTATTGTACCCTATCGGGAGAGAGGATACTGTAGCGCTGTGGGATACTGTAAGGTACGGTAGATAGCTTCAAGGTTACTGTAGTTGCTTGCAGCCGCAGCTGCAGGCGCTCTTCGACGCGGAGGATGCCAAGATCGCAGCAGAAGAGGCGAAAAAGCGCGCGGAGCTCTCGAAACAGGTGAAACTCATGCCAACTCTTCGCCAAACTCATTCCAAAATCACTCCAGAACTCCTCCGAGCCAACCACGGTCACCAAGCCGAAGACCAAGAAGGAGAAGAGCGACGCGGCGACGAAACGGCAGGTTGATCTTTGATCTATGATTGCTGAATGCTGATCTTTGATCTCTCGCAGCCGACGTCAGACAAGGACACGAAGACGGCCATCCCGACGGACGTGACGCCGCCGCCGCCTCCGTCTCTGCCCCGCGCCTCCAGCACGCAGGTACTACGTTCACTAGTAATGGCAAATCAGCATCCGCGTCTCCGACGAGAGAGCGTGTGAATTGCGGAGACTTGGATGCTGATTTTCCATTACTAACGCTCACCTACCGTATACGCCGGTTACGGGGCGTAATATCGATTAACTGATTACGGTACCGATTCGGTTCACCAATCGATAGATGCCTGATCTTTGATCTTTGATCTTTGGGCTGATCTTTGACTATTGCAGCCCCAGCCCTCGCAGCCGTCGTCCGCCGAGCAGGATAACCAATATGAGCCGATCCCCGACATCGAGGTGAGGCAATGGGGGATTAGCGAGATGCGATCAGAGATCAGACTCGAAAGATCAAAGATCAACTTACTCGTAGGGATGATCTTTGGTCTCTAACCTGGGATCGAGCTAGCGCAGAAATGCCGTATCTGACACAAGCTGACAATATCCCAGATTTGAGGCGGAAGGCCAGCTCTTCGAGTGACTTGATCGTTGATCTTTCTAGACCGTACCCATCGTCATCGTTACCGCTCCTCCGACCGCAGCCGCAGCCGCCGCAGCGCCCGCCTCGCCCCTCGTGCCTCCCAGCTCGGACGGATATGAACTGCTGCCGCAGGTATACACGCGCTGATCTACCCCCCACCTTGGACTGGGTTTGGACTGATCCAGCTAGACTTGACGTTGCCAATAAATACGGTATAGTCGGTGAGGGGCGACCAATCCTACTGTAATCAGAACATTGCATTGCCTCTTCAGCTCCCGGACGGACCAATCGCGCCCCCGGCCACCGCACCTGCTGCAGCTGCAGCTGCAGCCGCCGCTGCAGCCAAGGACGACGATTACGTCATGTTCGATCCGGGGAGCGCGAATGATCTTTGATCTTTGATCTTTGATCTGTGATCTCTTGAGGCGTCCTCGGCGCCCGGCCCGCCGCCCCCTGCAGCAGGCGCCGCAGCCATCCCACTAGCAGCTGCAGCAGCCGGAGGCAGGAGGAGAGAAGCCTAGAGCTTCTCAGTACTACGCAAGTGAGTGCTTTGATCTTTGGACTCTGGACTTTGATCTTTGCTCTTTGATCTATGATCTGTCCCCTTCCAGACTCGACAAAGGAGTGAGGAGGCGGGCGGCATGCAAAACCGAATCTTCATAAATCTGCAGTAATAAATGATTTGGTGAATTGGAGTGGTTGATCGCAGTGAATCAATTAGGAATGACTGATTCGATTCTGCATAGACTGTGGAATGAAAAGAAACAAACATAGATCAAAGATCAAAGATCAACTCTGGATATTGACTAGCAGGTTCAATAGACATTGGCCAATGTCCAATTTGAAATGAATTGAGAACCCAACAGTGTTCAATTTTGCTGATTCAACTCCAGGATAGGGGTATGCAACATCTTTAGTGGAACGAACATTAGCTTGCTCCACTAAAGATGTTTGAGAACAGCGAAAGTGAATGGAGAGAGAGACACTAATTGATCCGGCTACGGTACTCATCGGAAAACAACAGATGTGCCTCGGTTTAGAGAGATGCCTCGCTCATGCTCTCTCTTCTCGCAGAAAGAGCTGAGAAAGATAATGTTGTGGGGAGAACTGTTGAGTTTCAGCGGCACCTACTAACAGTAGTGAGAGTAAACAGTAGTGAGAGTAAGTATAGGGGGAATCATCGGAGGCATAAGTGGACTACGTTACGGTATAATGCAATCCTGGCGGAAACTCCTCTAGAGTACTGAAAACTGTGAAAATCCATAAATCGTTGGCCATAAATCGTTCCCGATAGTGCTCCCGTGCACTTTGGACATGCCAAACATAACGCAAAAGGAATTTTGAGTTTATCTTGTTCGGCTGAGAAAATATGAAAATTCGATGTTTTTCACTGTGCCCACACCTGGCGCGCCGCATTGCGCGGCCAGGCCAGTTTCCATACCATTATTGTAAACAAGGTCCAAGGCACCCTAGGTCCTATGAGTATGGAGGCCGGAATCGAAAATCCTGGAGGGATGTCCGGGGATGGGGGTCAAATGGTGAAAAATAACAGAACGGTCGTCTTAAGAGAGCACCTCTGAATTTTTTTACCATTTCGTCAGATTTCCGGACATGCCGCGAGGATTTTCGATTCAGGCCTCCATACTCATAGCATGGGGGCATGTTGTATACTTGTTTACAAAAATGACCAAATTAGGGCGCCGCGTCTTAAAAGCGGCGCGCTAGGTAGGCGCCATGTTTGAAAATCGGTTTTTCATATTTCCTCAACCGGACTAGTTGGAATCAAATTTTCTTTTGCATAATCATAGAAATGTCGAGAGTGCATGGAAACACTATATAGATCTGATTCAGGTCGAATTTAAAGTAATTTTCGTGATGTCAAAAATCGGTTTTTCGTCATATCGACTCACTTTTCGCGAGGGGGGCAACTAGCCACCTATCACACACTGAAGCCCATGCAATTCTGCGTCGAACTTTATACAGCACTAATCAACCCACTTTGGCAGACCCCGCGAAAATGTACTTTGTAGCCGAAAAATCCTCGATTTCGACCATTTTTCGAGCACAACTTTTTTATTCAATTTTTTCATGAGCTCTAATATTGAAATTCGGATTCAGTACGCAAAACTACGCAGGAAAAAATTATAGTCAGATTTTTCTGAAATACAAATTTTTCAACTTTTTCATGACCCCGGGGTCGAGGTCACTTTTTCGATAGAAAAATCGAATTCTGACATTATCTGATTATACGCTTATGACATGTAATTGGGTGCGTAGAATTCGAATTCGCAAACTAGAGCTCACGAAAACTCGAAAGAAACAAGTTATCTTCGAAAAACTAAAGATGTCCACTATTTTTGGAATTTTCGAGCATACCTTGTTTCTTTCCCGTTTTCGTGAGCTCTAGTTTACAAATTCGAATTCTACGCACCCAATTACATGTCATAAGCGTATAATCAGATAATGTCAGAATTTGATTTTTCTACCGAAAAAGTGACTATGATCCCGGGGTCATGGAAAAGTTGAAAAATTTTGAAATTCAGAAAAATTTGACTATAGATTTTTCTAGTGTAGTTGTGTGCGTAGAATTCGAATTTCGGTATTAGAGCTCATGAGAACGTGAAAGAAAAAAGTTGTGCTCGAAAAACGGTCAAAATCAATGATTTTTTGTTCCTGGGACAGTTTTCGCGGGGTCTGCCAAAGTGGGTTGCTTAGTGCTGTATAATGTTCGACGCAGAATTGCATGGGCTTCATTGTGTGATAGGTGGCTAGTTGCCCCCCTCGCGAAAAATGAGTCGATATGACGAAAAACCGATTTTTGAAATCAAGAAAATTAATTTAAATTCGACCTGAATCAGATCTATATAGTGTTTCCATGCACTCTTGACATGTCTATGATTATGCAAGAGACAATTTGATTCCAACTAGTCCGGTTGAGGAAATATGAAAAAGTTGCCGATTTTTGCCAAAACTCAGATGCTCCACTATATACATTTTGTAGCCCGTGCATTTCTGTATCGGATCTACCCAAAATCGAGTCGATTGATAAATGAACTTTTCTAAACCTTTCGTTCAAAACCAAAAAATGCTCGATTTTGACCTTTTTTTGAACATAACTTTTTTCTTCCGTGGTTTCATGAGCTCTAATACCTAAATTCGAATTCTGCACGCAAAACTACGCCAGAAACTCATATAGTCATATTTTACTGAGACGAAAATTTTTTCGATATTTTTCATTACCCCGAGTTCATGGTCATTTTTGGGTCAAAAAGTCGAAATCTCAGAACTATCTGACTATAGGTGTTTCTGGTGTATTTTCACTCGTAGAAATCGAATTTTCATGCTAGAGCTTACCAAAATGAGAAAGAAAAAAGTTAAGTCCTGTTAAATGATTTTTCAATGGAATTCTAGCATAACTTTTTTCTTTCTCGATTTGGTGAGGTCTAGCATGAAAATTCGATTTCTACGAGTGAAAATACACCAGAAACACCTATAGTCAGACAGTTCTGAGATTTCGACTTTTTGACCCAAAAATGACCATGAACTAGGGGTAATGAAAAATATCGAAAAAATTTTCGTCTCAGTAAAATATGACTATATGAGTTTCTGGCGTAGTTTTGCGTGCAGAATTCGAATTTAGGTATTAGAGCTCATGAAACCACGGAAGAAAAAAGTTATGTTCAAAAAAAAGTCAAAATCGATCATTTTTTGGTTTTGAACGAAAGGTTTAGAAAAGTTCATTTATCAATCGACTCGATTTTGGGTAGATCCGATACAGAAATGCACGGGCTACAAAATGTATATAGTGGAGCATCTGAGTTTTGGCAAAAATCGGCAACTTGCTCGAAAAAATAAAATTTTAAATCGAAAAAGGCATCATCTCAATGACCAATAATCGATCAGAACAGATATTTCAGAACCTCAGGGCATCCCCAAGTTAACGCAAAAGAGAAATTGGATCGATTTTGCTTGGTTGAAAAATTATGATTTTTCGACCATTTCTACTTCAAAATCGTGTTTCTCCCTGTGCCGAGGCACCAATGACAAATAAGTGGTATGCTGTGTATTACGGGACCAAGGCCCACCTACCACCCGAGTATGGATTGGGGATTCTCATTGCTAGAGGAACGGTTCCGGGCAGGGGCCGATATGCTCCCGAATAACGGAGCCGGTCTCTTAATTACTTATAATTGTGTTCTCTGAACTCGCATACCATCACATTGTTTGGTGCTGGGATTCAATGGTTGTCTGGCAGCACAACCCGATGATGAGCCTAGGGAGAAAGGAGAAATTGGAATTTGGATGCGACTTGGCCATGATTTGGAATCGTAGTGGCCGCTAACCCCGCCCACTTTCCCTCCTCTAGATCCTCCAAAGCGAGATCGAGGGTGCACAACGCAACCAAAATACTCGCCCAAAAGCGCAACAAAGTAGCTCTCGATGCCCTCTATGAATGAAGAGCTAATGTAAGCCAACCATTTTGCTTAGCATTTTACCCATTCCCGCGTCGAGAATTCATGGAAATAAAAGTTGATTCACAAAGTCATGGGCAAACGAGCAAAAGAGCAAGAATGCAACAACTAATAATTAAAACTCATTTGTGCACGCGGTCCTATCGGCACTCGAAACTGTTCGAGGTGCACAGGCTACAAATGTAAATTGATTTAATATTTATTTTGATTAATTCTCTCACCAGTGCAGGTTGCGCCGTTGTAGAATTGGTTGAGCGGACAGGCTGAAACAATCGCAAAAATATTAAATTGTATTTTCCTTGAATTATGAAAATCCTACCGAAACAGACTCATTGGGAATTGAGTCCACTAGCGCAGGCTGAACAAATTGATTTAAAATTAATATTATTTATTTAAGAGAGCAACTCTGAAATTTTTTGCCTCTGCCCGGACATCCCGCGAGGATTTTCGATTCAGGCCTACATACGCATACCATGGGGGCATGTTATGTACTTGTTTACAAAAATGGCCAAATTGGGGCGCCGCGTCTACAAAGCGCGCGCCAAGTTTGAAAATCGGTTTTTCATATTTCCTCAACCTGACAAGTTGGAATCAAATTGTCTCTTGCATAATCATGGAAACACTATATAGATCTGATTCAGGTCGAATTTAAATTAATTTTCTTGATTTCAAAAATCGGTTTTTCGTCATATCAACTCATTTTTCTCGAGGGGGGCAACTAGCCACCTATCACACAATGAAGCCCATGCAATTCTGCGTCGAACTTTATACAGCACTAAGCAACCCACTTTGGTAGACCCCGCGAAAACTGTCCCAGGAACAAAAAATCATTGATTTTGACCGTTTTTCGAGCACAACTTTTTTCTTTCACGTTCTCATGAGCTCTAATACCGAAATTCGAATTCTACGCACACAACTACACTAGAAAAATCTATAGTCAAATTTTTCTGAATTTCAAAATTTTTCAACTTTTCCATGACCCCGGGGTCATAGTCACTTTTTCGGTAGAAAAATCAAATTCTGACATTATCTGATTATACGCTTATGACATGTAATTGGGTGCGTAGAATTCGAATTTGTAAACTAGAGCTCACGAAAACGGGAAAGAAACAAGGTATGCTCGAAAATTCCAAAAATAGTGGACATCTTCAGTTTTTCGAAGATAACTTGTTTCTTTCGAGTTTTCGTGAGCTCTAGTTTACGAATTCGAATTCTACGCACCCAATTACATGTCATAAGCGTATAATCAGATAATGTCAGAATTCGATTTTTCTATCGAAAAAGTGACTATGACCCCGGGGTCATGGAAAAGTTGAAAAATTTTGAAATTCAGAAAAATTTGACTATAGATTTTTCTAGTGTAGTTGTGTGCGTAGAATTCGAATTTCGGTATTAGAGCTCATGAGAACGTGAAAGAAAAAAGTTGTGCTCGAAAAACGGTCAAAATCAATGATTTTTTGTTCCTGGGACAGTTTTCGCGGGGTCTGCCAAAGTGGGTTTTCTATCGAAAAAGTGACCTCGACCCCGGGGTCATGAAAAAGTTGAAAAATTTGTATTTCAGAAAAATCTGACTATAATTTTTTCCTGCGTAGTTTTGCGTACTGAATCCGAATTTCAATATTAGAGCTCATGAAAAAATTGAATAAAAAAGTTGTGCTCGAAAAATGGTCGAAATCGAGGATTTTTCGGCTACAAAGTACATTTTCGCGGGGTCTGCCAAAGTGGGTTGATTAGTGCTGTATAAAGTTCGACGCAGAATTGCATGGGCTTCAGTGTGTGATAGGTGGCTAGTTGCCCCCCTCGCGAAAAGTGAGTCGATATGACGAAAAACCGATTTTTGACATCACGAAAATTACTTTAAATTCGACCTGAATCAGATCTATATAGTGTTTCCATGCACTCTCGACATTTCTATGATTATGCAAAAGAAAATTTGATTCCAACTAGTCCGGTTGAGGAAATATGAAAAACCGATTTTCAAACATGGCGCCTACCTAGCGCGCCGCTTTTAAGACGCGGCGCCCTAATTTGGTCATTTTTGTAAACAAGTATACAACATGCCCCCATGCTATGAGTATGGAGGCCTGAATCGAAAATCCTCGCGGCATGTCCGGAAATCTGACGAAATGGTAAAAAAAATTCAGAGGTGCTCTCTTAAGACGACCGTTCTGTTATTTTTCACCATTTGACCCCCATCCCCGGACATCCCTCCAGGATTTTCGATTCCGGCCTCCATACTCATAGGACCTAGGGTGCCTTGGACCTTGTTTACAATAATGGTATGGAAACTGGCCTGGCCGCGCAATGCGGCGCGCCAGGTGTGGGCACAGTGAAAAACATCGAATTTTCATATTTTCTCAGCCGAACAAGATAAACTCAAAATTCCTTTTGCGTTATGTTTGGCATGTCCAAAGTGCACGGGGGCACTATCGGGAACGATTTATGGCCAACGATTTATGGATTTTCACAGTTTTCAGTACTCTAGAGGAGTTTCCGCCAGGATTGCATTATACCATAACGTAGTCCACTTATGCCTCCGATGATTCCCCCTATACTGCAGAGTCGCTGGTTTGTTCCTCAGTGGGAAATGTTGAGTCATTTGTTAAAAAAATGGTCGATTTTAATCGTAATCGAGTATAACTTTTTTCGCTGAAGTTTTTATGCGTTTTCATGTTGAAATTCGAATTCTACGCGCAAAAATACGCTAGAAAATTCTATAGTCATATAGTTCCAGTGACTCTGCAGTATAGGGGGAATCATCGGAGGCGTAAGTGGACTACGTCATGGTATAATGCAATCCTGGCGGAAACTCCTCTAGAGTACTGAAAACTGTGAAAATCCGAAAATTGGGTTGAAAAAGTCAATTTCAGATTTGGCCATAAATCGTTCCCGATAGTGCCCCCGTGCACATTGGACATGCCAAACATAACGCAAAAGGAATTTTGAGTTTATCTTGTTCGGCTGAGAAAATATGAAAATTCGATGTTTTTCACTGCGCCCACACCTGGCGCGCCGCATTGCGCGGCCAGGCCAGTTTCCATAACATTATTGTAAACAAGGTCCAAGGCACCCTAGGTCCTCTGAGTATGAAGGCCGGAATCGAAAATCCTGGAGGGATGTCCGGGCGGTGGTCAAAAATAACCGAGCCGTCGTCTTAAGAGACCCTCTGGGATATAGTGGAAAGGGTCCACGATGGCTAAAAGAATCGATTCCTTCCATTCTTTTTTCTTGAAGTAAGGGTCCCGAGTGCTGATCGACGGTACCACTAGCTAAGGTCTCGGGTAGACTTAGGCGGACTTACAGTAACCCACAGTTTTTGGGGTCGAAAATGATTCAGTTTGGAATAACTAGACTTTGCACAATCTTGAGAAAAAGCTTTTTTCAACCATCATGATTTATGATTTTCGTCACCCATAATTTAACCAACGTAGTAATGGCGCAGGCTCTTACTAGTAATAGTTTGTAGTCCCAATGCTTATGTACCGATTCCAAATGATATGGGGCTCTGGTACAACTGTGCTCATCCTCATCTAACCGCTCCAAAAACGCGATCTGCGAAATTCGCAAATTTCAAAAAGTCGAAAAATCGATTATTCTCGACGAGTTTCAAACCGATCGGGATGAAACTTGGTGTGTATGATCAGATAAATATTCTGCATTTTTTGAGATATCACTCGATTGAAACGATTGCGAATGAGCAAAGTCGGTTTTGCTACGGTAGTTTTATGAAACTTCCGCCATTTAGAGGGGGAACGATCTAGAACACAAACCAGTGGCGCCTGAGCTACACTCGTCGAGTATTTCCATCCCACACATTTAGAGCTAATTCGATTTTTTGCCTAGTGCCAACGATCTGCACAAATATGTTCACTGACTCAGAAAGTCACTCTTAATATTCAGGACTTTTTTACCCACAGTTTTTGGGGTCGAAAAATGAATCTGAGAAATTGATATCGATTAGTAGTTTTTCTGACGTATTTTTGCTCGTAGATAACGAATTTCAATACTAGAGCTCATGAAACTATGAATGAAAAAAGTTATGATTTAAAAACCTCGAAAATCGATCCGAATCAAGACATTTCATGTAATAACTAATTTTGAAAATTTTATTTTTTGGGTGGTTAGCATTTTTGTTATCTGCATGATGTAGTGAGTCATCTGTAATTTTTTCAGAATTCTTAAAATGGTCCATCATGTTTACATTGTGATCCGAATTTGGCTCATAAAGGTGACATGTTTGATTGAAACGGTCATTAGCGATCTAATTTTTGGGAAAACTGCCTCGCTTAAAAAGCGATATTGATCGCAATGGCATATTGATCATATTTTGTGTTGACAGTATGGAGCAATCATTGCAAAGTCTCGCGGAAACTTTCAAAGACGAATAATCGCTCTTCAGAAATCTGAAAAGTTCAAATCTGGATAACATGAGTCTAAATGTTCCAACATATGTATTTACAACTAAAAATGAAATTTCTGACTTAGAATACACTTTTCAGAAAGTTATAGGAGAGTTGGCCGAATTTGAAATTTTTGAAATTTCGGAAAAAATCGATTTTAGAAAAAAAATTTTCGTCTAATTTTTTTTCCAACGAGCCGAAATCATCAAACGGGCCCATATAAGTGTTAATAAATTGTTTTACCACTGAAGCAGCGTTTATATTCAAGTAGACCAGATTTGAACTTTTCAGATTTCTGAAGAACGATTATTCGTCTTTCAAAGTTTCCGCGAGACTTTGCAATGATGGCTCCATAATGTCAACACAAAATATGATCATTATGCCATTTCGATCAATTTCGCTTCTTTGGCGAGGCAGTTATCCCAAAAATAAGATCGTTAATGACCGTTGAAATCAAACATGTCACCTATATGAGCCAAATTCGGATCACAAAGTAAACATGATGGACCATTTTAAGAATTCTGAAAAAATTACAGATGACTCATTACATCATGCAGATAACAAAAATGCTAACCACCCAAAATATAAAATTTTCGAAATTAGTTATGACATGAAATGTCTTGATTCGGATTGATTTTCGAGGTTTTTCAATCATAACTTTTTTCATTCATAGTTTCATGAGCTCTAGTATTGAAATTCGTTATCTACGAGCAAAAATACGTCAGAAAAACTACTAATCGATATCAATTTCTCAGATTCATTTTTCGACCCCAAAAACTGTGGGTTACTGTAAGTCCGCCAAAGTCGACCTGAGACCTTAGCTAGTGGTGCCGTCGATCAGCACTCGGGACCCTTACTTCAAGAAAAAAGTATGGAAGGAATCGATTTTTTTAGCCATCCGTGAGCATGTGCACAGATGTACCACTTTATCCCAGAGGGTCTCTTAAAATCAATTTTAAATTGTTCTCGCATTCCGAAAATCCCACCGAAACAGACGCCTCGGGAATCCAAACCATTAGTGCAATCTGGAATAGCAATTAATTTATTATAAATCGAGTTTTTTTTTTCAAAAATATTTTAATATTTTAATTGCAATATTTTAATTTTAAAAACGCAATAGTAGATCCGCCGATCGGGACACACACATTATTCCTCACTTCGCCACTTGGACACTCTGAAGAAGACATTCCAAATACGTAATCAATTTTGGTTAGAGCAAAACTGCAGGGTGAGGGATGTCGCTTAGGAGACTGTGCTGCACATTCTATTATTGAAGTCAAAACGCAACCGACTCTCCTCAATTTACGTGTTCTCTCGCCTCTCTAACCGACGAGATACGCAAAATGAGCAGATTCGTTGCCGATTAGTCGTCACTACTGCCCACTCTAGCTGACTGTTGGAGGCTTATGCGGAATGAAGAGAGAGAGCGGGAGCAAAATATGAATGGAAGGAAAGCTCACTTATGCATTCATCTTGTTCTGGCATGTAGGCTTCTCCAAATTTGCACTCTGAAAAAATACAAATATTATTAGAATTAAAAATAATATTATGTTAGGTATGACCGATCGGCAGACCCCGTGAAAATTTGATTTGGACATGACTATTCCCGAGAGAAGTTCAACTAGGGGGAATAGGCATGTCGTCTCATGTCCCAGGTTTTTATCATATTACAAGAAAAAATGGATCTCTCACCACCACAGGCTTGATATCTGAAGTGATAGAACTTGTAGACCCGCCGGGTTCCCTTGTATGTTTCTTTACATATACCTGGGAATTATCATTATGATTATTTTTAATGTTAGTATTTCTTCTACTACCACAATAATTATCATGATACGTTCCGCGGTTTAACGTATCTATAGGACGGACGACTTTTTGACAACACTCATAATAAGTGAAAAATTACTCACACGTCCCATCTATCATCACTTCAGCCACTTGCGAATTGCAAGCTGAAATAATAATAATAATAATAATAATAATAATAATAATAATAATAATAATAATAATATTCTCAAATAAAATCGCTTACTTTCACACATGTTGGTGTGGGCATTCCAAGCCTTTCCGGGAGTTGCCGAGCAGCTTGCTAGAGAGGAATTGGCTTATTTATTGATTATTTATATATAAATAAAATAATTTTTTTTATATCTTCAATACGGTGCTTACACTGCACTCATTTATCACTGCCCTCATTTTTTCAATTCATTAAAAAAATTATATTTAATTCGACAAGTCAAACTCACGAGTAGTTCCTCCATTTGGTACACACTTCTTCAGGTTATCGTCCCATTTGAGTGCGGGATCCTTACACACACTTGGGATTGGCTTGCTACGATTTTGGGATGGATTTTCGAGGCTTTGGGATTGACTTTTGAAGATTTGGGATGGACTTACGTGGACCGGAAGGTGTAGTGCAGGTGTTCGTGGCGGGATCGGAGGTGCCCGAAAGACACTCTGAAAATGCTCCCTAGTTAGTGATCACACAGGCTTCAAACTAAATTTTGAACAAAGACATACTGTATCACTAACTCTAACAAGGGAACGCTAAGAACTACTAGCGATGCCCAATCGAGTCCAGTTTCTTCTCAATTCGCACGCTCTTTCGTTTCTCTGACCGGTGAAAGAGCACGCGAATTGAGGAGAGTCGGTCTCTAATTGACATCACTACTAGTAACTACCATCTTTAGCGGAGGCAGGAGCGGTGAAGACTGAGGAAGCAATAAAGAGTAGTATCGCAAGCTTCATGGCGGAATGCTAATGCTCCCCTCCTTCTAGCCGTTATAAAGGCGCTAATAAGCAGATGAATCAACGCGGTGAGAATAGGGATGGGCAAATCGCGAATGACTCTCCTTGATTCAGATGCTATCTCGCTGGCCAGAGAAAGGAGAGAGCATGGGAAATTGGGAGAGTCGGGTACCGATTAGCCATCACAAAGTTGAATTGAATAGGGTGAATCAGGAAGCGAAGTCAGAGGAGGCTTGTTGAGTTTTCTGATATTGAAAAGACACGTGCAAAAACACAGAAATAAGAGAACGAGTCACAGCGATGAGTGTGCTTGCCACAACGCAGAATTTACCTTTTTACAGAATATCGATTTCTTAGTAAAGTATTTCAAAAATGTTTAGTATCTTTTAGTGCGTACCTAAAGGAGTAGATTATCAGAAAAAGGGCTATTTTGTAATTTTTGGATTTTTTATTACTAAAAACCACTAGAGGGAGTGCGCGGAATGGAGAGACGATTTCTTGCCAAACACTCCTTTCGTCAAGTAGGATTTTTCGAAATTCATCTTCAAGTGTTAGCAATATTAACTCACGGATGCAATTGTTGCTCGCGCCACTGTAGACTTGACCGACGGGACACGCTGAAAATGTGTTTTTTTTAAGAGTGCAACTCTGATTTTTTTGCCTCTGCCCGTACATGCCGCGAGGATTTTCGATTCAGACCTCCATACACATACCATGGGGGCATGTTGGGTACTTGTTTACAAAAGTGGCCAAATTTGAGCACGGAGTCAACAAAGCGGCGCGCCAGGTGCGCGCCAAGTTTGAAAATCGATTTTTCATAATTTCTCAGCCGGACAAGCTAGACTCAAAATTTCTTTTGCATAATCATAGACATGTCGAGAGTGCATGGAAACACTATTGAGATCTAATTCAGGTCGATTCCAAATCGGTTTTCGTGACTTCAAAAATCGGTTTTTCGCCATAACGACCCACTTTTCGCGAGGGGGGGGATTAGTCACCTATCACACAATGAAGCCCATGCAATTCTACGCATAGTACAGAAAATTTCATTAAACCTCCACCTCGAAAAAATGGACATGAAACCTAAAAATCCTCGATTTCGGAAGAAAAAAATTGATATATTTTTTCTTTCTTGTTTTCATGAGCTCTAATATCGATTTTCGAACTCTGCGCACACAACTAAGTCAGAAACACCTATAGTCAGATTTTTCTGAAAATTATTTTTTTTTCGACTTTTCATGACCGGGGTCATGGTCAATTTGAATCTAGAGGTCGAAATCTGAGTATGTCGGATTTTAGTTTTACCTTATATGACTTAGTGCGTAGAGTTCGAATTTGCAAACTAGAGTTCTCGAAATCTCGTAAGAAAAAATATATACTCGAGTTGCTGTGTTTTCTCTGATAATATTGAAGTTTTCGCCTTACCGATCCACTTTGTTCGCGAACGGGGAAATAGTCACTCACCACAAAATTAAGCACATGCAATTCTGCGTCGAACGTTATACGATTCAAAACATTTCACTAAACCTCGCATGAATCTAAACCTTGGCTCAAATATAGAGAAATTGAATTTTCAAAATTTTAATTTATCTTATTTTCTCCGCTGATTGAGTTGTAAGTAACTTGTCTTGTGTATTTTAGTAGATTTGCTGAATATGCATTATAAAGTTTGCAAGTTTGTTTCCAAGTCAACTCTAAACCACTTATTTTTAATTTCCACAAAACTTGATTTATTCTAATCAGCGAATCGCTGCTCTGGAATCGAAACACTTTGGGGAAACTTTTACCTATCAGACGTTGTCGCCCATATAGTCATGCGTCCAATGAGATTCAATGTGAATCATTTCACTAAACCAGACACGGTGAAAACTTAACCTGAATACTGAAAACCTGCAATTTTCAGAAATTCGATTTGTAATATTTTCTTAGCGGAACAAGTAGTCTCTCTGACCGACGAGAAATCACGCAAAATGAAGAGAGTCGCTGCCGATTTGTCATCACTAAAGCAAACCTCCTCGGCGGCACAAGTTGAGATCTTTGTCTGCTATCGTGCCGGTCGGGCATGCTGATAAATTAATATTGTAATTAAGAGACCGTCCAGGAGATTTCGTAGCTTTTAAGGGGGGTCGACGGATGGGTTTTTTGCAACCCATGCCAATAAGTTGTGGGTGAAGTCTCCATACCGAATGCTGATATTTGGCCCAATATGAACCGATATGGAGCACACTCCGAGAAATGCCAGACTAAGCCCAAAAAAGTCGAAAATTTCAACCATGAAAAAAAGCACGTTCTTATAGGTGCTTCGGGTGTATTTTTCCACGAAAAGAATGAAAAACATAGTTTGGAAGCGAAAGGACATCAATAAATAATTGAAAACTTCGATTTTCGTCGTTTTATGAGCACCCTGAAAAAGGTTTGGCCAGGATGACGTTTCGAAACCTTAATTTTCAGATTCAGCATGAAAAACTACCCATGTTATTTACACGATTCAGAAACAGTCGCGTCGGACGCCCCAGTTTCCTGCCCGAGAGTCGTTCGGAGGCAGGTGAGAGAACGATGCCGAGATATTTCGCCTTTTCGGAGCGTTATAGTCACTATTGTGTCATATTAATATTATATTTACCGTTTCTAAGCTTTTCTGTTGATATTATGGGGATGTGATAGCGATAAGGCACCGGAAAACTGAAAAGTCGAAAAATCACTTTTTCGAAATTTCAAAATTTCAAAAATTCATAAGTGATGTATCTGAGCTTCAAGTAGTGTATTTTCAACGTAAAATCACTCAGATATAAGATATGAACAATATCTGAAAATTATAGCCGAATAGCGAAACTTTTTTGAAATTGTGATTTTTGGATGGTCAAATGATCGAGAAAATTTCCGATCAAAACTTTATCTCTAGAAACCGTGCCAAAGGATCAGATATTGTTCATATCTTATATCTGAGTGATTTTACGTTGAAAATACACTACTTGAAGCTCAGATACATCACTTATGAATTTTTGAAATTTTGAAATTTCGAAAAAGTGATTTTTCGACTTTTCAGTTTTCCGGTGCCTTATCGCTATCAAATTCCCATAAGCCTCCGAACGACCATCGGGCGGGAAACTGCGGCGTCCGCGACTGTTTCTGAATCGCAAGAATAACACACTAGGGGTAGTTTTTCATGCTGAATCTGAAAATCAAGGTTTCGAAACGTCATCCTGGCCAAAAATTTTTCCGGTTGCTCATAAAACGACGAAAATCGAAGTTTTCAATTGTTTATCGATGTCCTTTCGCTTCCAAACTATATTTTTCGTTCTTTTCGTGGAAAAATACACCCGAAACACCTATAAGAACGTACTTTTTTTCATGATTGAAATTTTCGACTTTTTTGGGCTTAGTCTGGCATTTCTCGGAGTGTGCTCCATATCGGCTCATATTGGGCCAAATATCAGCATTCGGTATGAGGACTTCACCCACAACTTATTGGCATAGGTTGAAAAAAAGTCATCCGTCGACGCCCCTCAAAAGCTACGAAATCTCCTGGACGGTCTCTTAAAAGGACTACTGATGCCAAAACGGAACTGACTCTCCTCAATACTCTTCGGTCAGAGAAACGAGAGAGAACGTGTGAAGCGAGGAGTGTTAGGTTCCGATTTAACATCGTTAACGCCTAGTGATGAAAACATGACAACCGACTCTCCTCATTTCGCCTGCTCTCTCGTGTCTTGACCGGCGAGAGATTACTCGAAATGAGGAGAGTCGTTGCCGATTTTTCATCACTAATTAGCGCTCACTTTGCCAACGGTTTGGGAGTTCCTGACGAAGAGAGGCTTTGACCTACCGTACAATCGCTTCTCACCTCGCGAATTTACAGCTCCCCAAAGCGCATCGAAGCCTACCGCGAGCATACCGCATGCCTGTACCGTATCCCGATCCTATCGTACTCCCTACAATGTCCACCTACTCACATCTCATCCGTCCCCATCGCGCATCGGAGCGTACCGTAAAATCTAGGCATTGAGCCTACCGTATTCCTCTATCGCATGTAATACCGCACTACCACACCCTATATCGTATCCCCTGCTAACCTATCGTCTTTCTTGCTCCCCCGCGCGCATCTGAGCCTTCCGTACTCCTACCCTATGACCTACCGTATTCCCTACCGTACTTCCTACCTTATTACCTACCGTACTCCCTACCGTATGACCTACCGTACTCCCTAACGTACCTCTCGTCCTTCTTCCTGCCCATTGCGCGTCGGAAAGGCAGCCGCAGAGTGCTGCCAAAAGTAGGGAAACCGTCCAGAGTCTCATCGTTGAGAGGACGATGAGGAGAGGAAGGATAGGTGCCGTTTTATAGCAAGCGCCCGGGCCAGAAATGTTGGGATGACTCTCTCCATTTGGCATGATCTCTCGCAATTCTGACCTACAAGGGAGTATCCTCCGGGGCTATTAAGCCCGCTCTCCTCAATCACCGTACTATCTCGCCTCAGAACCGGATAGATAGCACGGGACGATAAGAGAGAGGAGGAGATGGAGGTGTTTAGGATGATTCGAGAAAGAATTCGGAAGTGTCATTGAACCGCATGATTTCAGCATCCGAAGCTAGATGAACACGAACAAACGTGCAGGAATGTTTCTAGTTTTCATCAAAATATTATCGATTTATACTTTTGCATTTTCTTAGGCACCTGTCCATTGATTCTATGGGACTACGGTAACTCGAAGTGGAAATCCCTGCTGATTAGTTTCGTGAAAGTTCAATCTGTAGCATTATTGCAACATTAAATACACTGTAACAGTCACAATATCGTTTATCCCATTGGTTTGAAACATGGTTGGTTCTCTTCGCTGCACGGAAGCGGTGCGACGCTCACTTTGCGAACCTGAAAAATGCAACTTTCATGGTTGATCTTTGATCTTTGGAACCTATTATGGTCTATTGGCTATAGATTGGCATGACGTATGCTCATAACAATAAAATCATTTTTACAATATACAATCAATTAATTAATTAATTAATTAATTAAAATAAACTTACGTGGTCGTTGAGATGCACATCGTGACCAGGATGAGCGCGAGGTAGGCGGGGATGAGGTAGAAGCCAGAGTTGAAGAGGAACTGCTCGAACTGAGAAAGGGTTGATCTTTGGTCTTTGGTCTTTTTTCTTTGGTCTTTCCATCAGCAGTATTCTGGTGAATTCAGATGATTCCGTGGTTGGTCATCAGCATCAAATGACACACTATTTCACCTTGAAAGTGTCAAATATTGCGTCAGAATGTATTGCCTCGTACTCATCAGTGCACGTAAATGACCAACCATAGAGTCTTATGAGCTAGTTATGACAATTCAGATCCGTACTCTCGATTCTAGGACCGAAGAGACGGCTGACGAATGGAGTAGAGTAGGGATGTAATTTCGAGTTTTTCGCTCTCCATTCCACACACTATCTCGCTGGTCAGGTAAAAGAGAGAGTATGCAGAATGAGGAGAACACCCAAATGGCATCACTAGAGTAGGGTTAGTTTCGGTATGACTAATCAGAAGCAAGCCCACCCACAGCGCTATTGTAGTTCTCGATGCGCGAGTGCTCGTAGTGGGCGGTCTGCTCGAGTGGCTAAGAATTGTATTTTTGCAAATTTTGAATAATAATTTTGATAGAAATAATAAAATTAATTAAATAATTAATTAATGAATCACCGTGATTTCTCTCTCCTCGCGACACAGGCGCATCATCTCCTCAGCCGGAAACTGGAATAAATTTAATATATATACTGTTTTCAAGATTGTAATCACGTATGAGAATGAAACCAGTCATATCACAAACTTCGATGACGCAAAGGTTCGAATAGTATTTTCAAGAATGTGCGAAACTCAACCGATTTCTTTGAGGTTTCCACGGAATTCGCATTTCCACTAGTGATGTGAAAACATAATTATAGTAAATCAAAACGAACTATCATCGATTCGGGTGGTTTTGTTGGTACTCTGACCGGAGTCGATGCCGATTTGTAATCCCTAATTCCTACTCATTAGTGATTCAACAGTTTCTCGCAAACTATCTCACATATCAGAGAAACAAGAGAGTATGCAATAGGGTTGCCTATTCGAACCTCGTTGCTACCCCGTTTCCTCCCTCACACTCGCGTGATTTCGCAATAGGCGAGGAGGAGGGAGGTCGCGGGGTCGCAACGAAGGTCGAATAGCCACACCTAGTATGCAGAATGAAGAGAGCCGAATTCTAATTTGGCATCACTACCGTGCTCACCGAGCAGTTCCTGTACCCGCACCATATGATGAAGGAGCTCTCGTAGCTCTCGATGCCTAAAATTATATTTTGAAAATACAATTTTGAAAAGTATTCTCGAAAATCATTTATTTCTAGTCTAACATTTAATTTTTAGTCTAACATTGGCTATTTCTGTCGGCTTTATCGACTATGGTATCATTACCACCGCTATCCAAACTTGACTCGAAGATCAGTCCTAATTCAATCACGCTTTGTACCAGCACATTCCCATTATCGCAAACAAAAACGGGACTCTATTCGGGATTAGACTCTAGTCTCGAGTTTCCACTCATTCATTCAACACGTTCTCATTCTCGCAAACAATCGAGTTCAATCGTGACTAGATTCTAGTTTCGAGTAGATCAATCGAAACGATACTATATCTTCTACTAAATTCCGATATACACACCGCTCTTTACTACAAAAAAAGGCAATCCGTGTCCAATCGTGACTAGACTAGTCCCGAGTTTCCCCCTCAACTCACAAGTGATCTTCGAGCGCATTAAAGAATGAGCCCAATCGAGACTAGACTCTAGTCTCGAGTTCAACCCACAAGTGATCTTCCCGCCCATCATCGTGTGCTTGAGGCGCAGCAGTCGGCGCGAGTACAGCAGCCAGTCTACAAGCGCGAGGGTTGCGGTATTCCGAGGGTACGGTATCTCGAGGGAACGTATCTAGAGGAGTACGGTAGGTCGAGGGTACTGTAGGATTAAGAATTGATCGATACGGTTTCTCTGGTAGGAATATTAGGTACGGTACGGCAAACACGTTGGAACCGCAATCGAACACCATTTGAGTGTGGAGCAAGAAAGTCGGTATACGTTGGGTACTGTACGTGCGGTGTCGCTTCCTCCGTACCAACCGCAACCCGTACCTAATCTTCCTGAATACAGTGCTTCCTACAGTGATTTTAAGGTTCATCACATAAACTCACGGTCCTTCTCCTTCACGAAGTTGTGCTCGCAAACGAACGCGACGAAGCCTTTCCTGAAATATATTTGAGATTACTATCAACAACAAACACACAAATTAGCTCAAACTAGTAATGCCAAATCCCTCCTCGTTTCACGTGATCTCTCACCGGTCAGAGAAACGAGAGAGCACGCTATTTGAAGAGAATCGATGATTTGCTACCGCTAGTTTGAACGGCTCTCACTCTGCATCCTTTGGCCTCAGCTTGAAGAGCGTGCGACCGCCGTGGTCGTCGCAATTCTAAAGAGACCTTTCGCAACGTTTCACAACTCTAGGACTAGGATCTGAACTCATAGTGCAGTGAGATTACAGTTGGAATCAAACTGGTGCGAGTGATGACAAATCGGCATCGACTCTCTTCAATTCGTGTGCCCTCTCGACGGTTAGAGAGAGAGCACACGAAATGAGGAGATTCTGTTCCGATTTGCCATCACTAGGGTACATTAACCAAAGCGCTCACCGTAATCTCTTTCTGCGATCCCGCTAGAGGAAGAAGGGCGAAGAGGAGGAAGAGAAGATGGAGAGAACCGCTCATCGCGGGGTGGGAGCGACGATAATGAGGGAGTGGAGAGGAAGAGGGAAAGAAGATGGTAATTCAATGAGTTTATCGAATCAATAATGGTCAAACCGATTTATGCAAAAGGTACAAATGAGACAAATATTGACGAGTGAACGCAGAAACTAGCGAGGCTACACAGCATTTGAGAAGCATGAAGAAAGTGGACATAGGGTCTTTAACGGAAAGAAAGTTTTTCTCTGTTTCTCTTACTTATGTCCACTCTCGAAACGCTGTGGACTGATTCTATCAATTGCATGATTGGTTTTAGGATTGATTCTTGCCGCCGTTAGTCGAGCGCGCGGAGATTACTGAGGTGAGCTGAAATAACTTTGTGAAATATTTAATTAAATTTAAAATATATAAACATTATAATTTTTCAAATAATTATTTAAAATTAATAAAACACACATCATGGTTTGAATTACGCACCGGCGCTACGAAACTGGACGAGTACGATTTTCCGATGGTCTTGTAGAGGATCTTGAAAGCCTGACGACGAATGGGGCCTGGTACGAGCATAGTGTATCTGGAAAGGATTCGGATTTGGATGTTGTTTATTGTTGCGCATGATCACTTGGTTTAATGCCAAACTGAGGCGCAATAATATTTTTCTTTTCAGAAAGAATCCACTCTATGGGATGAGTTTCATGCGCTGTTCAAAACGGCTCGAAGTTCGCGAGTAAATGATTATTTCTTTTTCTCGGTTCTATTATAAGTTCCCGACCAGAATTTAATTCTCTACAAAACGAAACTTTGGGCGAGGCTCTAGCTATCTTCGTTTTCGAGATATAGTCGATTTTTGAAACGGTACAGAAGCGCAGGAATCCTTTGGTCATTTTGTAGAGAATCTTTTGCTGATCATTTTGGTATATAGGGTTAGATATCTGACTCTACCTAGCGATCGGCGGCAACCTGAACACGCGTCGAACTCGCTATTTTGTGATTTTTCGATCATAACTTTTTTATTTCGTTGTTTCATGAGCTCTCGTATAGAAATTCGGTTTCTACGTGCGAAAATACGCTAGAAAATCATATCGCAATGTATTTTTGAGATCATGACTTTTTCGACCCAAAAATGAATCTCGACGACGACGTCGAGGTCAGAAAAATAATTCTCCCAAAAATACATTGCGATATGATTTTTTATCGTATTTGCGCACGTAGAAACCGATTTTCTCCTGAAACAACGAAATAAAAAAGTTATGATCGAAAAATCACAAAATAGCGAGTTCGACGCGTGTTCAGGTTGCCGCCGATCGCTAGGTAGAGTCAGATACCTAACCCTATATACCAAAATGATCAGCAAAAGATTCAGTACAAAATGACCAAAGGATTCCTGCGCTTCTGTACCGTTTCAAAAATCGACTATATCTCGAAAACGAAGATAGCTAGAGCCTCGCCCAAAGTTTCGTTTTGTAGAGAATTAAATTCTGGTCGGGAGCGCAAAATTTGTGGCCATTTTGACCTTTTCCGAACAAGTTTTTATCAGTGAACAAGATTTTGACCGAATTGACGTCGCGTCGTACCGGGATTCTGAAGCATCTGATCAAAAAACAGAAAACGCCAGTCGATTCATAATCAAAAGTTACTCCTAGGACGAACTTTTGAACATATTCGATTTTTTTGCGCCTCAGTTTGGCATCAAACCAAGTGATCGTGCGCAACAATAAACAACATCCAAATCCGAATCCTTTCCAGATACACTGAGAATTAAATTCTGGTCGGGAACGCGAAATTTGTGGCCATTTTCACCTTTCCCGGAAGTTTTTATCGGTGAACAAGAATTTGGCCGAATTGACATCGCGTCGTAACGGGATTCTGAAGCATCTGATCAAAAAAGCTGAAAACGCCAGTCGATTCAGAATCAAAAGTTACCCCTAGGATGAACTTTTGAGCATATTCGATTTTTTTGCTGTGCCAGACGTTGTTCGACTCTTACGCGAACGGGCTCATAATTACAATCCATTCGACTCCGTCTGCGAATGAGCGAGCTACTTTCGTTTAACACCGATCCCGAAAAAAAACTATCTAAGCTCGCTCTTTTCTTGTTCGAAAAAGATGAGATCGCAGACTTTGATAGTATATCATGCAACATGTCTGTCTCTTCATTTCGTGCACTATCTCATCGGTCAGATTGACGAGAGAGTTCACGAACTGAAGAGACCACTTGCCGAATCGCGCAATCTTGCGAGTATCTCATGAACGATGTCTGCAGTGGTCACAAAAGTGAACGATCTACCAATTCGGAGTAGACCACAGCGAGCAGTCTAACTACTAGAAGACGTGATGTTTTCTCATTTCTCAGCTTTTTTCTTGCACACTAGTTGAAACGTGCCTAGTTCAATGTGCATAAAAATTCTTGCAATCGCTCATTTCTAAGATCGCGATTACATTTTTCTCCAAAATGCTTACACAGCCGGTCCCAGTGAGAGAAAGTCCGACGTGAATGGGGTATAGGTCGACACGGCAATGCTGCAGGCAGAATTCGTTCCGATAGTGCAGGAGGCAGAGACGATCTACAATTAACTAATTATTTCAAATCTGCAAAAAAAACTGATCTGTCTGATGACATTGACAGTTGAGTTTCATTCGTACTACTAAAATGACTGTTCGCCGCCATCCTTCGATATCCGGGATGTAAAAGAAATAAATAAAAAATACCACAAGACAGATGTTGATCGCCTGCGTGATGAAAATGCACACGGAAATCAGAGAGAAGGAGAATTCCTGAGATTTCAAACATTTATATTTTTACTATTTATGAAATTGCTACCTTCCGATTCTGCAGCTTGGTGAACTTCACCAGGCGATAGATGCACATGCTCTGGAATTGATTTATTGTAAGTATTTAATTATAATAAAATAAATAGCTATAAATAGCACGAATCAAACATTTGCAACGGAGCAGATCAGCAGCATCGGTATTCCATAAGACATCATTCCGATCAGATATGGCACAGTACTCTGAAAAAGCGTCGTCATTAGTTCTTCATCTCTGGGAATTTGACAGAATGAAAGGATGAGCGAATTATTGGAAATAGTGTCCCGAACCCACCACAAGAGGTACAGTCAGATAAGCCTCTGTTGCAGTACTGTAGACGAAATTCGCCTTTGATGGCCATCTAAACTCGGATCGTAAATTAGTTCATAATATCATTTTTAAACCTGGTCGCAACACAAATTCCGAATGAAATGATGTGAATGAAGCCCTGCAGACGCCAGTGGAAGCGCCTCCAAAACTGGAAAAAAGGACATTTTTGTAAGCTCAACTCTCTTCAAATTTGTGTTTTGTGCATGTTTGTGATGATCGAAAATCAGGCTTGGAGATCTGTGGAAGTTGATTTTGAGTTCAAGTGGAGCCTTCAAAAATGTTTCGATGTATGTTTCAGAGATCAATGATTAGTCAGCGCAGGATCATTGAGATCAAGCCTCGTCGAGAGATCTCTAAATCCGTCTCTTCATTTCACACACTCTCTCACCACTCGATCGGAATAGAGAGTGTGCGAAATGAAGAGACGGCGACCCATATTAGGAACTCTACACAGAATCTCAGTCACATCACACGATAGTCTCGCAACCCTAGTATTTTAAAGAAAAAAATCGTTGAACAAATGACATCCTGATGCCTCCCAGGAAATACGATGGACGTGAATCGATTGGCGGTGAACATAAAAGCGCAGGAGTTTTGAGCATAGAAGAAATAGGAAGCGAGAAACTGATGGATGGTCCTGAAAATCGTCAATTTCAGATCCAGAAGGAACAAATTTGAGATGGCAAATTGGCATTGACACTCCTCATTTCATGTGTTCTCTCATTTCTCTGATCACTGGGGTTGAGGAGGATCGATGCCGATTTGTCATCACTAGAATACATGTTTCACCTCCACAGCTCAACACCAGGCAACATCGACCATTCGTAATACCTGAACTCATTGTTTTGAAAGATAAATTTAAATTTTTTTCGATTTTTTACCATTCAGCACCGCAGGATCATTCAAACACCAGATTTTCAGATAATATTCCCGCTCTGAAACATACCAGAACCAGAAGGGTTCGGAGCGCAGACGATGCGTCCACCACGTGGAGAAGTATGTCGTGAGATTCTGGATAGTTTCACTATCTGACTTGTAAAATAATAAATATGTCTAATTATTTAATTATAATTTTTCTAAAATTTGTGATTTTTATTCAAATCCTCACGACGCCAGCCATGATCAGATAGATCCAGAGGAAGCTCGAGCTCAGCTCTTTTCTGAAAGACATACGCAACATTTTTACTGTTATGATATGAATGCGTAGTAAATGCTGTACGGGGAATTCACAGACAACAGGCGTCATATGTCACGCGCTTACCAATTTGCACCGCATCTCCGTGCTTTTCTAGTAGCCCACATTCAATTCTCAAAGTACCATGGAAGAGTATGCAAACCTCAGCGCGATCACCGAAATTACCACCAAAATGTAAGTGGCAAATATCGGCACTCCATACGAAGCCATGATGATGTTGATGAGGGCCATCGCGATCTTCCGAAGCGGAAATAAGCTTGGTTAGACAAAAAAAACCAAAGCCGCTCGAGAGACGAGGAACCGAAAGAAGCGACAGAAACTGCCTAAAATATGAAGTGAGAGCTGCCCAAAAACTTCCTGATTGACTTGGAAGTGCGTCAAAGAAGACGGGGTCAAACTCCTGATCTCAGATCAACTGATCCAAAGTGTGCACTGGCTAATTAGTGCAATAGGCGAAGAGAACTCCCTGACCCACTCGTTTAGCGTTATCTCTCTCTCTAACAGGAGCTACTGTGATGTCAATTTCACATATCAGCATTTTTCATAAATAAAGTACAATAAATAATTAAACATTTTCTAAAACGAGACAACCCGAAATGGTTCATCAGATGACAGAGAAAAGGACCAGTCTTTGGCAAACACTTCAGTTCAGACGCGCACCGATTTCCCGAGGGGACTGACTGAGGTATGACTAGAATACGACTCGCCGCTCAAAGTCTACGAGGCAAGCTCGTTTACTTCCCAGAGCTCATTAAAACAGTGGATTCTAGCGATTTTCTGCTCTCTTCTTTCTGCGCACTATTTCGTTTGTCTGAACACCGAAATAGTGTGCAGTATGGAGAGAGCCAAAACCGACATCACATCCATAGTAGATTCTCATGTTCTTTCCCACTCTTGCCAAGTGTGTTCGCATCCTCACGTCTTTCTATCAGCCTGGCCTTATTTTCTTCCGTTTTTCATCGGTCCTGGCATCCACGGGAAGCGAAAGCAAATTCAAACTTCACGTTCAGTGTGCATTGATTTTCCTCGAATTCAGAAAGAAATGGTTGATGTTATTTCTAAATCGCTAGTGAATAATGCGTTTATTTTTTGAGAACAAAAATGAACAGCAGAGTCATTGCTGAGAATCGAATAACAATATTTCACGATGTCTGGAAAAAAGAGAATTTATCCCAATCAAGTTGCATTGAGCCTAATTTTCAAGGGAACGAGTGTAGACTAGTGATGGAAAATCGGAAAGGACTCTCTTCACTTTGCATGATCTTTGGTCGCTCAGAAAGATGAGAGCACGAGAAATGAGGAGAATCGTTTCCGATTTGTCATTACTAATCTAGACATGACCACAAACATCCTAATTGCATGAATACTCCTCGTTAAAGCACCATTTTGAATCATCACCCAATTAATAGGAATGCGTAGCCTGGTCCAACGTACGCAAATTGGCTGGACATGCCTTATTGAAATTTCAAGAAAACAGAGAAAAACGAGTAATCAATAGTAGTGAAATTTGGTTCAGTAACAGCATGACAGATAAACTGCTTACAGCTAATTTAGGGGTGAACTCAATATTTTTCCTGAATAAAAAGTCGTACGAACAACCATCATTTTTTGTATTTTTTTTTAAAAATTCTGAACTTGAAGTGAAGACGAAACTTATCCCAATCCGGGCTAGTACGTTCCCCTCACCACCCCCTCCACTCCCTTGACCGTAGTATTACGGTAGTAGGTCAATAGTATTACTGTAGTAGCGAGTACAGCATTTTTATCAAATCATCGATAGAATCAATCACAGGCTAATTCGCAATGCAAAAATAGAGCACACAAACTGGTTGATTTGGGAACACTATTGATGTAAGGAGAACAAGCGATTTCACGCATTATTCTTGCTCGAGCGGACTCAGACAATGGAGGTATGCTGAAATGGTTTTGTAAAATGATTAATTAAAATATAATTAATTAAATTAATAAACACACATTACTGTTTGAATTACGCACCAGCGGTAGGACGCTGGACGCGTAGGATATGCCGACGCTCCTGTAGACAATCTTGAGGGCCTGTCGCCGGATAGGGCCGGGCACGAGCATCGTGTACCTGGAGTGGTTTAGCGTAGTGATGACAAACCGACTCTCCTCAATTCACGTTTTCTCTAATTTTCCTCACCGGTTAGAGAGCACGCGAAAAGGAAAGATTCAATTCCGATTTGGCAAAACTAGTTCCGGCACATGATTCTAATAATATTTTATTATAATTGACAGACTATCCTTTTGAGTGGGTAATCTCTGAAAGTGATTCTTCTCAATTGTAAATTACAACAAAAAAATCGACTCGAAATGAAAACGACTGAAGTCACTCGAAGAGAGTGAGGCTGTAAAGGTGCCTCTCTCGAGTCACTCGAAGAAATGAGTAAAATCGAATATTCGGGAATCGTTTTCGCCGCTCTAATTGTAATGGGTTATGTTTCGCGCGTCCTTCAAAATGGCTGAAAGCGCGCAGGTAAATGATATGGTTCATGCTCGTATATATATAATAAATAATTACCAAACAACTTAGGATCGCACCAGGCACGAGCATCGTGCACCTGGAGTTGTTTCAGACTCTGAGTTGGATCTCCGCAGCCTACTACGTGTTGGATTAACCTGCGCGCAAGGCACTAAATATTTTGAGAAAATTTCAAAATGAGATAAATGAAAAATGAAGATTGAGATTGAGTTGAGTTTCACGCGTTTTTCAAGACTTCTGAAAGCGCGCAAGTAAACGATTTATCATTCTGATCAATTTGACAAAACAATAGTCCCGTCTACTACCGAGCTCAGACACATTTCGCCGACCGAACAACTGTCTCAGCACGCTCGTTTTCGTTCAAAAATGACTCATGCGATCACAGACAACAATAATGTCTACTGAAAGATCTCTCTCTCTCTCTCTCTCTCTCTCTTTTACTTGTTACTACAGACTTTTTACTGGCATTGTGATAAGACTAGCTCCTAGAGGGTGTTGGCTTTTTCTAACATAATGAAATTAGCGCACATATGACGTGTGTGATTCCAAGCGACAAAAACACTGAATAAAAATGGCTCGAAGCGCGCTCATGTGATGTATTCCTTTCTTCTTGCTATTATAATTACAAAACAAATTGCGTTCGAATGCGTTCGGGCGCATGATTCTGATAATATTTTATGAAAACTGACAGACTATCCTTTTGAGTGGGAAATATCTGAATGTGATTCGTCTCAATTGTAATGGGTTATGTTTCGCGCGTCCTTCAAAATGGCTGGAAGCGCGCAGGCAAGTGATTTTATCCAATCTTCGTTCTATTAGAATAACCAAACAAATTCGGATCGTACCAGGCACGAGCATCGTGTGCCTGGAGTACTTGATTCAAATTCTGAGTTCTATCTCCACATCCCGCTACATGCCTGATGAACTTGTGCGCAAGGGCACTAATTATGATATTTTGTGAAGATTTAAAAAAAAAAAAAAAAATGAGATTGAGTAGAGTTAAACGCGTTTTTTCAAGACGTCTATAAGTGTGCAGGTAAACGATTGATTTGTCTCCTCAAAGAAAAGAAGAAAAAAACAACAACAAAAATAGTTCCGTCTGCGAACGAGCTCAGACTTGAACCTCTTACTGAGCGTAAAAACTGTCTCCGCAAGCTCTTTTTTCTTCGCAAAAGCTACCGAGATCCCAGACAACGATAATATCACATGAAACATGGCTGGTGCTGCTCGAAAACTAAGCAATCTTAAATTTCCTAACGAAATTTGTAAGAGTTCATTGAATGACCGAGCTCAGACGCATTCCGCCAACCGCAAAACTGTCTGAGAACTCTCTTTTCGCGTTCAAAAAGGCTCGTTTGATCGCTGACACCGTTAATGTCCATTGAAACATCTCTCTGTCTCGGTATTAATAATAACTAATGTGAGCAATCCCGATTTCCCTGAGAGACCATTGAGCTCAGTCTAGCTACTGGAGGGTGTGTGCTTTTTTTCTAACAAGAATTGCAATTCGCACACTTTCGACGTGCGTGACACCAAGCGACAAAAACACTGAAAATTCGGGCCTTTATTCAAAATTTCTTGTTGCTTTTCCGATACTCCTCCGTAGGCTATGATTGAGAACAAGAGTATTGTCGAAATCTTCAAAACAAAACACACACCGGCGGGCATTTATTATTTTTATTTTAATATTTTATTTTAATGTTTTTAATCGCTGAAATTGCTCACACCGCCGGTCCCAACGATTGAATGTCCGACGTGAATGGAGTATAGGTCGACACGGCTATGCTGCAAGCAGAATGTCCTCCGAATGTGCAAAAAGTCGAGACGACCTGTGAATCAGAGCAACTGCAGCGTTTCCCCTAACTAGAATAGAATTGAATTGAATTGGATTCGGGGGTTCGCGCGCTCTCTCGTTTCTTTGATCGACGATAGAGCGCATAAAAGTTCGATTCGACATCACTCGCGCAGAAATATCAGGCATAATACAGTGAAGACGTTACCATAAGAAAGATATTGGCTGCTTGTGTGATGAATATGCAGATTGAAATAAGTGAGAAAGAGAATTCCTGAAAATTCATAAATATTTTTTAAATTAATAAAATTGCAACCTTGCGATTCTGGGACTTCCTGAACTTCACCAGACGATAGATGCACATGCCCTGAAAATATGTTTAATATTAATTTACTTGTAACAAAATCATACATTAGCCAAAGCACAGATGATAAGCATCGGGATTCCATAGGAAATCATCCCAATCAGCCACGGTACTGTACTCTGGAATTGCATCATTATTACGTAATCATGATGACATTTCAGAATTCTACTCTCCTCGTTTCGCATGCTCTCTCGTCGGTCAGATAAGCTACAGTGCATGCGAAATTAGGAGAGTCAGCTGCCTAGTTTTCATCACTATTACATCATTATCATACCAAATCCAGAAATTCCACGGATTACTCTGAGGATTTGGATGATTTAGAGAAAGCTATTGAAGCAAAAAACGCTACCTGAAGAGGAACAGTAATATAAGCTCGTGTTACGTTATTGTAGACGAAGTCTGCCCTTGATGGCCATCTGAATCAGAATCGTGAGTAGAGATTAGATGTCAAATTGGAATACTCTCCTCGATTCACATGATCTCGCGTCAGTCATAGAATGCGAGAGATCACGCGAAACGAGGAGAGTCCGGTTCCGATTTGCCTTCACTAGTAGTGATGTCGTTTCGGTTTTCTGCTCTCTTCATTCTTCACACTCTCTCGTCTGTCTGACCGCCGAGATTATGTGCAGAATGGAGAGAGACAAAACCGCAAAATACATAGCTAATCGTCAGTTATCGTCAAATCGACATTCCGACCTGGTTGCGAAACAGATTCCCAATGAAATGCCGTGAACGAAAGCCTGCAGAGGCCAGTGGAAGCGTCTCCAGAACTGGAAAACATGCACTTTTCATGAGCTCTTTAGTGTGTGATGAAAGTTAAAATGTTAGAAGCAATGAAAAAACTTTCATGTATAAAAAATTAAAAATCACATCTTGATGCCTTCCAGGAAATACGATGGACGTAAATCGATTGGCGGTGAACATGAAAGCGCATGAGTTTTGAGCATAGAAGAAGATAGAAGCGATACACTGATGGATTGTCCTGAAAAACTAAGAATGGTTGATGTCGTTTCTGTGTTCGGCATTATATTAGCGTTCATAATGTAGACAGCAAAAACCAAATTATATATTCCCTCAATTGGGGACCCTAATGCCAGCTCGCTTTCTCACACTCTAACCGGCGAGAGAGTGCGTGAAATGAAGAGACGGTTACCCGAATTGCGCGCTCTAGCCTCGATCCAAGCAGTAAGGATTCAGAAAGATCAATAATACAATTTACCTCCATAGTTCAACGCCTGGTGACATCGACCATTCGTAGTACCTGAATTGTTTTTGAGGGAAAATCAATCAAAGCACGGAAGCGCAAGAAGATGATTTTTGTGATTTTTTGACAGGGAACATGACGACTATCGTTCGAAAATCATAAACCGACAATATATTCCCGATCTGAAACATACCAGAACCAGAAGGGCTCCGAGCGCAGACGATGCGTCCACCACGTGGAGAAGTATGTCGTGAGATTCTGAAATTGTTTTATTTTATTGTATTTTAAATTATTTAATTGCTATACGCACTACGCCCACCATGATCAGATAGATCCAGAGGAAGCTCGAGCTCAGCTCCTTTCTGTAAAATAACAGAATTAAATACTTATTTTAAAAATATTTAATTGATAAATAAATTATACAAACCTCAGTGCGATTACCGAAACGACCACCAGGATGTAAGTGAGATACATCGGCACTCCATAGCATGCCATGATGATGTTGATGAGGGTCATTTCCAATCTTCTAGACCTCAAAAGTAGCAGGTTGGGTGAAAACCAAGTAGGTCCAGAGCCAGGAATACGAAAGAAATGATAGAAACTGCCTAAAAGATGAAGTGAGTGGGCTGAAAAACCGATTATCAGACAAGAGTTCGAAGTATACCTTAGCTAATGAGCGAAGTGAGTCAAGGACCCGCCCCTTCAGAGGGCCAATAGATTAGGGCCAATGCAATAGGTCAATAGGTTCAGAGGGTCCATCCATTTGACGTGCGTGTAAAGCAATAAATCCAATGATGAATCACAATAGGTATTTACACTACGACTGAGAAGCGATATGGAAAGGACTCAGGTGACAGATACAAGGGCGAGGCTGGGGCAAACACTTTAATTCAGACATCACATACGTCCCGAGGGGGCTGACTGAGGTTGAGGTAGGAAGCAATCTCGTTTACTACTTACCGAAATAACAACTAAAATCATGAAAACAGTTTTTTCGCGACCTTTTCCAATATTGTCTATTCGCATCCTCACGTATCTCAGTTTTTTTTGTTTGTTTATTCTCTCCCATTTTTTCACCGATTGTCCAGCAGGGCTGGGACACAAAACGTTTTCCAAAAAAAAAAAAACACAAAAAAATTATTTTGTTACCACAAAACACAAAAAACACAAAAATTTGTTTTAGGCTGCAACCTATTTTCATAAATTTTCCAGTAGTATATTTCGAAATTTGAACTAGAGTTATCAATTTTGTGACTGGTTGGGTTTTTTCCGAATCTTCAAGCACTTTTGGACAAAATTTTTATATTTTTTTTTTGCGAAAAAAATTTTCTCCTCACAAATTGATGAAATTCTACGATTTTTTGCTTCTGGAAGAATTTTTTTTCACGAGATTTTTTGTGTCAGATAAACACAAAAATAAAACACAAAACTTTTTGTGTCCAAAATCCTGAAAAACACAAAAAAACACAAAACACAAAACACAAAATCCCAGCCCTGTTGTCCAGGGGAAGCGATTTGCACGTGTGGGAGAGGAAGTCCGACTGAGGTTGATCACGATTGGTGAGCATTGATTTATTAGGTTGTTGCATAAGTCTTTTCAAATTTCATGCCTTATGTTCGAGCTCACATAATTCGTCTGTCTCAAATCCAGACCGCATATCCTCATAGCAGTATGTTGGGACATGTTTTGCTATTACTATTACATGGTTGGAGAAAGCGCGTGGGAAAGTGAATTCATACTTCTTGCGTGGTGGTGTGCATTGGTTTTCTTTGATCTCAGGATGTGGGTGATTGCAAAAATGTTGATGAAAAATGCTGTAAATTTCAGAGACATAACTGAAGAAAAAAATAGCAATAATGCCACTGCTGAGAATTGTCTAACGACATTCTATAATAGCGCAAGTTGAGTCTGACTACCCTTATTTCCAATGTGGTCCAGAGAATAAATGATCACAGACATCGCGAAGAGCAATGCGATATGGCCTTTCTTGTCTTTTTTTAATGATTTCGATGTCCTGATGATTCATAGCAGTATATTTATTCTTGAACAGAAACTGTCGTCCGACATGAGGATGAATTATCTTCTAACGGTGGTCTGCGTTTTGCTTTCCCTCCAAGGTATAAATTTCGAAATATTGAGAACAAATAAATGCGAAAGCTACTGCAATTGACCCCAGGGCGATCTCGAGGGGCTGAATAAAACAATCGGAAAATCGGGGATCAGTCTCAAATTAGCGCTTCGCGCCAATTAATTTGTAATAAAACAAGGTTCGGGGAAGGGAAGATTAGGAAACTGTTAGTCTTAGAAAAAAAGCATAATCGAAGAAAACGGAATAAGTCAATACCGAGAATCTGATTTTTTTTAAAAATATTATGTTGACCTCACTATTACACATACATAGTTCAGTGAATAGCGTTCTCAACTCTTTAAGAATTCATGCTAATCAAAAGCCACTTTTGAAAAATTAAGAACTATTTCATTTCCTTTTACACAAAGAAAAACTGTTTGACTAGCAGAATTTGCTTTCACTTTCTTCCGATCAATAGCGACATCTTTAGAAAAAAATTTAAAAAGTGTATTGCCTGCAAGAAATCAAGTTGCTCGCAGAATGAGGGAAATGAACATACAATAAGTTGATATATTTATGTAACATAAACGAAAATATGTAAGGATTTTATAAACATGTCCCGGCGATCGTCAAGCGCTCCCTTTCCTTCAATTGGTCGAGCGGATAGATTGTCGAACGGAGACCACCGAGCTCAACTGTAAGAAGTTCGTCAGTTTTATTTTGAGATTAAAGAATTTAACGCGCATGCATATCTAAAGGCCAATCCACATTTCCTATTCGAGGTCTATCTGATTTCGCTATCCAGATACTCGTGGGACACCTTTAAAACTAACATTATTCGTCGAATTTGCGCCCTGCAGTAAGACACTCAATCCGTATGATTTGCCGACGGTCTTGAACAATAGTTTGACGGCGTGGCGACGGATTGGACCAGGGACGAGCATTGTGTACCTGGAGTGCTCATTTTCATCATATTTGATATGTATCTTGATCGATACTGAAGAGCTTGTGTCTTTGTAGTGTGAGGGGAAGTGGAGAGTGACTTCACTTAGAAGTTTATCGGGCGAGGGAGGCAATATAACAGCGGTGGAAGATGAGGGAGACTACGTCATGACTAGACGAGAGGAGAGAGAGACTCAACTGGGAGTCTCCTCGAAAGAGAGGAATATATACGGTATTTCCTTACTATGAGGGGAAAGCGTGACAAGAGAAACTGCATTCAAATGACGCCGCGTGGGCAGGTTGACGAATACTTACAGTATACTGGGATTTGAATGGGACACGAGTTCAAGTGGGTCAGACATATGACTGGGCGCTGACTATAATTACTATTCGTGTATATAATTAATATGGAGTATAATTACTATACAACAATATTTTTTAAAAATAAATACTTAAAAGTCAAACAAAGTCGGAAAGTCAAACAATCCAACAATAATTTCGTCTAAATATGAGGCCGTTTGCGTTAGGATCAACAAGGCCACAGCAGGGACGTGGAACAGGTAAAAAATAACATATGCTCAAAAGTTGGCCCTAGGGATAGTTTTTGATTCTGAATCGACTGATGGAGTCCGTTTTTCGAGCTGAGCCTTCTGAATTCCGCTAGGCCACGACGTCAATTTTGTCAAAATCGTTTACTACGCTCAAAAATGGTCCGAAAACGGTAAAATTGGCCGAAATTCTGCGTTCCCGACCAGAATTTAATTCTCTACAAAATGACAAAAAAGAATGATGCTATCATTTTTCGTTTTCGAGATAAAGTCGATTTTTGACAGAAAAGTTTGGGGTGAAAAATATTCTCAGAACAGAAAAAGCATTCATTGCGGATCTTTTTGGTATATGGGATGAAGGTTGAAAAGTGTCGAAAAGTGATTTTCTATAGTTTTATGTGCCGCCAAGTCGCGATTTTTTGCAATTTTTTCACCAGAACTTTTTTCTTTCGTTGTTTCATGAGCTGTCATATAGAAATTCGGTTTCTACGTGCGAAAACACGCCAGAAAATCCTAAAGTAATGTATAATTGGAGAAAAAAATTTCGACTCTAACCGGATTTTCCGAGGTCCAATTTTGGGTTTAAAAAATCATATTCTCAAATATATATGACTATTAGATTTTCTGGCGTGTTTTTGCACGTATAAACCGAATTTATATATGCCAGCTCATAAAATAACGAAAGAAAAAAGTTCTAGTCGAAAAATTGCAAAAAAAGCGACTTTCGGCACATAAAACGATAGAAAATCACTTTCCGACACTTTTAAACCTTCATCCCATATACCAAAATGATTATAAATGAATGCTTTTTCTGTTCTGTGAATATTTTTCACCCCAAACTTTTCTGTCCAAATTCGACTTTATCTCGAAAGCGAAAAATTATAGAGCATCATTCGTGTTTCCATTTTGTAGAGAATTAAATTCTGGTCGGGTACTCGCAATTTTGGGGCAATTTCTGGTCGGGTACGCGCAATTTTTACCATTTTCGGACCATTTTTGAGCGTAGTAAACGATTTTGACAAAATTGACGTCGTGGCCTAGCGGGATTCAGAAGGCTCAGCTCGAAAAACGGACTCCATCAGTCGATTCAGAATCAAAAACTACCCCTAGGGCCAACTTTTGAGCATATGTTATTTTTTACCTGTTCCACGTCCCTGCTGTGGCCTTGTTGATCCTAACGCAAACGGCCTCATATTTAGACGAAATTATTGTTGGATTGTTTGACTTTCCGACTTTGTTTGACTTTTATGTATTTATTTTTAAAAATATTGTTGTATAGTAATTATACTCCATATTAATTATATACACGAATAGTAATTATAGTCAGCGCCCAGTCATATGTCTGACCCACTTGAACTCGTGTCCCATTCAAATCCCAGTATACTGTAAGTATTCGTCAACCTGCCCACAAGTATTTATTTTTTTAAATATTGTTGTATAGTAATTATACTCCATGTTATTTTTTTACCTGTTCCAACCACTTGTTGAACCTAACGCAAACGGCCTCATATATCTCCCGAAACGGATGAGTTTCACAAACAATACAATACCAATGGGTGCGCGCGATGAGCGATCACATGCTGCTTCTTTTTTTTCAATCAAACAAAACTTTCAGTCTCGGTTTTGCTTTTTCTGATAAACTGCAAATGCTCGTGTTAGATTGCAGACGAAACATGCTTTTTAAACATTTCAGTCCTAGATTTTAGTCTAAAAACTTATCGTTCAACACATTTTTATAATATAATATATAAAAACATCTCACACCGCCGGTCCCAGCGAGAGAAAGTCCGACGTGAACGGAGTGTAGGTCGACACGGCCACGTTACACGGCGCGTTCTGCCCAATCGCGCAGGAAGTAGACACGATCTGGTTATTGATTTTTATTTATTATTTATTTAATTTAATACAATAATAATATCAATTTACCACAAGACAGATGTTGACCGCTTGCGTGATGAAAATGTAGATGGAAATCAGCGAGAAGGAGAATTCCTGGAATTAATTACTTTATTAATATTATTTTTTTAAATAACTAAACCTTCCGATTCTGGACCTTGGTGAACTTGACCAGGCGGTAGATGCACATACCCTGCAATACATTTATATAATATTTAATTTACAATAAATTAAATAATTTAATAATAATTACATTCGCTGTGGCGCAAATGATCAGCATCACGACGCCATAGCACATCATCGTGATCAGGTAGGGAGCCGTATTCTGTGATTGCGTAAACATTAGGCAATCATAAGGCTATTCTTGAACTGATGCTCCTCAATACATCTGTCACCGAATCATATCATTTTTGAAGGAATAACATACTAATTGCACTAGTTTTTCTCTGTGATTTCGTCATCGTTATTTCATTTGGAAACTCGACTGTAGTCTATCATAGTCTACCATTGCCGAGTATAATCATCTTTATACTCTCCTCATTCCACACACTCTCTATCGCTCAGGACTCCGGATCGAGAGTAAGGAAAATGATTAGAGTCTTCTTTGAATCGTTCATCGTGTTATCTTACCACGAGAGGAACAGTAATATACGCGCCGGTGGAGTTACTGTACTCGAATTTTGCTTTCGATGGCCATCTGAAATGTCATAATTATCTTCATTTTAATAAAAAAATTTTTAAATATACTTCGATGCGAAACAGATTCCGAATGAACCAATGTGAATGAGAACTTGCAGAGGCCAATGGAAGCGCTTCCAGAACTGAAAGAATATTGAGGGGTGGGGATAGTGTACGGTATGTAGTTATATTTTATTGTGATTATTAATGCAAGGTAAGACAATATCAACCCCTATGCCCCTTCTCGGTGGCTCCACTAGGTTTGATCTTGCTGAACTTTTGAACGCCATTTTTCATCCTTACACTACGTTTCGTGGATTTTTGAGTTCTTTGAAGCGCTCACAAGTAGTCACTCACACTTGCAGAAGAGATTTTTGAGGTCTTACTCGAGGGCTTGACTAAGACGAGTTTGCTAATTACTGAACACTAGAGCACGAGCAGTATTTCAAAGACCAAGGTCAGATCTGAAATGCGGCGAAACCTTTACTGATTGCTGAGAACCTTCACTCCCATTCACCCCCCCCCCCAATTATTGAGCAAAATAAAATAAGACCTCACATCCAAATGCAGTCCAGGAAATACAATTGGCGTGAATCGATTGGCTGTGAACATAAACGCGCAGGAGTTCTGGGCATAGAAGAAGTAGGAGACGAGAAATTGATGAATCGTTCTGAATCAGTTAGTTTAATACCGGAGTATTGGTGAATTCAATCGATGTCTTTGCCAGGTCTGAGAAGATAGAGGGATCATCTTCCTGACTCGCTTTTTGTCCAGGGATTCAATAGGTGCTACGGATGATCAAAATAGATGATGCAACGAACCTCCACAGCTCAACGCCCGGCGACATCGACCACTCGTAGTACCTAAACATCGTCAACGATTGAATATTTTTGAGGGGAATCCGAAGGGAGTCATTATTCCGAAATCTATACGAAAGAAGATATTACATGCCAGAAACATACCAGAAGAAGAAGGGCTCAGTGCGAAGACGATGCGTCCACCAAGTGGAGAAGTATGTCGTGAGGTTCTGAAAAATGGATTCGTTAGTTTCGGATATATTCCCTTAATCGGATTTGCTGGATTATTTCACCATTTATGCAAATATTCAACAAAAATTCCCACCACCGCAGCCATGATCAAGTAGATCGCGAGAAAACTCCTGCTCAACTCTTTTCTGAAATAATTTTATCACTTTTTTATGGTGCGAGGAACTGCATTCGATTCTGGAGGGATGACACGGTGCTTGGAAATAGAGAACCATCCTAAAAGAGTTGACAAATCGGAATGTGACTCTCCTCTATTCGATTTATTAAAAAATCGAAACTACACATCATGCAATAATACATATCTTCAATTCGAGTGCTAGCTCATTTCTCTGACCGTCGAAAACACGCGAAATGAGGAAAGTATATTCCGATTTCACATCACTATTCGAAACCGCTACTGACCTCAACGTGATCACCGACACCACGACCAGCACATAGGCGAGCGTCATCGGAATACCATACGTAGCGTGGAAGATGTTGATGAGCGTCATTACGGCGTCTGGAGTTGAACAAATTATAATTTACTCACAAAAATATTTCAAAAGAGATTTAATATGAGCAGTTTTTTAAAGCCAGTAGGCATGCTGGAGGAAGAGGTTCTGCCCCAGAATTTTCCTTAATATTTGGCTTAAACAACTTCCGGATTGCCGGACACATCAACACAAGGAACGCGCTAGATGAGATATTTTCACAGAGATGTGAAGTGAACGGAAACAACTTCCGTATTGAGGGTAACAACAACGATTCGGGGGGTGCGGGCTGTAGTGATGACAAATCGGCATCGACTCTCCTCGTTTTGCATGCTCCCTCGTCGGTAAGAGAAACGAGAGAGCGTGCGATTTGAGGAAGGGTAAAGAAAAGCGAGATGTCTCTTCATTTTGCATGATATCTCACAGCTCTGACCGGTGAGAGAGCATTCAGAATGAAGAGACGGATTCTTCAATCTGATATGTCTAGTCAAATGCGAGATGTCTGATCCACTACAGCACTTGAGGGCTGTCTGACTAATAAGGAAAGGAAGTGAGTCTACCCATTCTTTCCTTCACTTTCAGAGATCATTAGGGCTAATGAGGAGCTGCTCCAACTACTGCTATTATTCCTGTTGAGTAACGATACTTGACTATCAGCACGCCCTCGCTTCCGAGAAGTGATTTTGTTCCGTTCTTCAACTCCATCAAATGAATCTGAACACTTCCTCTGTCTACCCGGCGAAAGGGTATGCATAATGGAGAGATGTGATGTCCGAAATGGCTATCGAACAATGAGCGCAATCATGACTCATTACTGCATCATTGAATCACCCAGGAAATGGCCACAAGGAACTGCCAGATTTAGCTGATGACAGCAACCACTTGAATTACCCTGATCAGACGCCGTAAGAACCAATCATGTCAAATCTTCGACACTCCTCATTCTGCGAACTTTCCCGTCTTGTTGACTTGAAAGAGAACGTGCAAAATGAGGAGAGATGTTTTCGATTTGCGATATCTCGTGCCCAGAATTGAGTTCATGAACACCTGAGAATCGGCTCATTATTCTAATGAAGACAACGGAGTCAAATGCTTTAGAAATTGGTTTATTGCAAGCTAATACAAAAACGAATGAGAAAAGTCGCATTCGCCTTTGCTGTCCTAGCCACTAGTCTTCTCATAAATCGTCTTTTTACGGCGTTCCTGATCATTTTCCCAGTAATTTGGGCAACACTTTGCATGGGAGAAAAGTAAAACTATATCGCGCGTGAAATATATCTAGGGAAAGGATATTCAAAGAATCTGAAGAACATGATACGTAGAAAATACATTTTAAAAATGATAACGAAACAAGGTTCGGGAAAGGCAGATTAGGCAAACTGTCTAGAGAAATCAGACGAGACAAGATACACACGTCAAACACACAACGCTGTACTGAGTCGGCTCACTGTATAATACTACCAATGAGCTTTAAAATGATGCAAAAGATAAGGAAACTTTTCAGGGAGAATAAAAAAAGAGGGAAAACGGGAAGAAACTTCTTCATCCTAATCAGATTCCTCATAGATCTCAAATGCTCAAAGGCCGTATTTTCAAAGCGAAAACGTGCGCAAACACGGGCAGGGAAGCTCAGATGTTGCTGAATAGAGTCGTTAGAGCTAAATACGAGCGTATTTATGCGTAGCATGATGCGGTGAAAAGTTTGGGTACATATTTACAAAGATCTATGCGTAGTCTGATCCGACAAACAAACAGTGCTGAATCGAGCATTGTATCTGTGATAAATCAGAATTGGAAATGAAATATGCAAATGTGATGCACCTAAGCGATGCAAGAATGAGTAAGGAGGCTGCTTCTCAGTTTTTGTATTTTTTAATTAGCAGGAAATCTCTCAATGAGCTTTTTCTTGAATTTTAAAAGTTCATGTGAGAACTCCTCTCTGAATATTAGTGGAAAACCCCACTCCATTATTATTTTCTGAATCCTAATGATAATATCTAACTTTCGTAGAAAAAACATTTTAAAATTTGTTCATGGTATGAGAGTTATTCGAGTTTTCGTCCTGTTTTCTCAAATATCTCATGCAGTATAATTAAATTCTAAATTTTTTTCCTGCGAAAGTTAGATCTTTTCATTAGGATTCAGAAAATAATAATGGAGTCGGGGTTTCCACTAATATTCAGAGAGGAGTTCTCACATGAACTTTTAACATTCAGGAAAAAAACAACAAAAAAAATCATTGAGCTAATGAAAAATTACATAAACTGAGAAGCAGCCTCCTAACTCATTCTTTCATCGCTTGGGTGCATCACATTTGCATATTTCATTTCCAATTCTGATTTATCACAGATACAATGCTCGATTCACCACTGTCATTTCATGTCTGTTTCACCGTTCCCATTACAGTAGAATAGAATGAAACACGCGAGACCTCCGCCATGCAAATTGCACATTTACCCCTCGTTGACACGCTGTGCCAACTAGTGCAGTCATCGAAAGACTACTGTTCACTATCACAAATCACTTGACGTAGCCTCACCTTCACCACGATATCGTTTTACGAAAGTAATCATGATTCAAACAATGTTAAAGATAGAATAGAATATAATAGATTTATCCACACAAGTGGTATTGTTGTGGGAATGGGGTGAGGGGGGTGGTTGGGACAAGAAGAACAAAGAATGTGTGGAAAGGGAGGTAACTAAGCGAGTGAGTGAGGAAGTACACAGATCATCCAACCTCCTTACACATCACATTCATGAACTCTGCATAGTTTGTAGGTATCTTTCCTTTTCGAAACACTTCATATAGTATTTTACCTACTCTACTCGCAAAGCTCTGCTCGCGAATCTTAATCTTATTTCGCTCTCAAACTCTCGAGACGTGTCTCTCCTAAATTCCCTTGCTTCGGTGCTTCTCTGATTGGCAAGAGGAGAGAATAGGTCTCAAATGTGCATCACATTCTAGACTATAGTGGCATGTCGTCTTCAGTGTTAGGGTTGCCAATCGGCTTCACAAAGGGTCAAATATCCGAACCTATTCAGTTTCACATCTTCACTTTGACGATCTTATCAAGCCTGCCAAGCGATCGGCCGACGAGGTAGACGAATAGAGGACGCACGAGTATGCCAAGTGCTACGACAACTGCCTCAAAATCGATGGGGGGTACCCGAACGATTGCATGAAGGTACAGTATCGGACAAAAGTCATCGTTCACAAATGCAAAGTGGTGTAACTTTTGAATTAGAGGGGCGATCTTTCTGAAATTTTGACAGATATTAATCGACTCACTGATGCATCTTATCCGACCGTGACGTCATGCTACGATTTCGCAATATTGCATAGTGATGATGCAATCATATATATGTTCTTCACTTGTGATTTTAAGGTCATTGGGATTTTTTTCTAAGTCTTCTCTCTTTTTGTGATGATAGAAGGCCTCAGCATCTACCGATTAAAAAATAGTACTCATGAGGCGTTGTCGTACAGAAGCAGAACACAGGTTCAAAATAGGGTCCCGAAAAAAATAATTTCCATTCATTGACGTGCTAGAGACTCGTTCAAAGGCTCAAAATGACCCTTACAATAATTCCTGATTACCCACAAAGTTCGATATTGATATCTCTTAATTTGACCTCAGGGCACGAATTTTTCACTTTTTCAAATAATTGTTTTCTTCCTATTTTGGATGATCATAGTTCCAAGGCCGATTTTTGTTCAAATGTATTTTCTAGACAGAGTAGTTGCAAATCCATGGAATATACGATTCCCAACTTTTTAGAGCATTTGGATAACTTTCTCACCCGCGGCAACCGAAAATCAGAGGTCAAAAGATCTAGAAAATACATTTGAACAAAAATCGGCCTTGGAACTATGATCATCCAAAATAGGAAGAAAACAATTATTTGAAAAAGTGAAAAATTCGTGCCCTGAGGTCAAATTAAGAGATATCAATATCGAACTTTGTGGGTAATCAGGAATTATTGTAAGGGTCATTTTGAGCCTTTGAACGAGTCTCTAGCACGTCAATGAATGGAAATTATTTTTTTCGGGACCCTATTTTGAACCTGTGTTCTGCTTCTGTACGACAACGCCCCATGAGTACTATTTTTTAATCGGTAGATGCTGAGGCCTTCTATCATCACAAAAAGAGAGAAGACTTAGAAAAAATCCCAATGACCTTAAAATCACAAGTGAAGAACATATATATGATTGCATCATCACTATGCAATATTGCGAAATCGTAGCATGACGTCACTATCGGTGGCAATGCATCAATAGGTCTAATGTGTCCTGCCAAAACATCAAACCGATTGCTTATCTGGTTCAAAAGTTACAACACTTTGAAATTTTGAACGGTGACTTATGTCCGATACTGTACGTGTAGAGCAGTCCAATCAATCCGAATATTCATCTTTCCCTTTCTCATCTTAGAATTATGCGGTTTTGGTAACTACTGTATGCAGACATACCTGTTGAATCCGGCTAAGGACAGGGAAGGGGTTGGGATGTACTATGTACCACTCATAATTCCCATTATCCGCTTTTGACGCTTCAATTTGAAATGCACATACCGTTTTATGCATAGTAAAAAATTTAAATTATCCTTCATAACGATTACCACTCCCTAAAATGCCTTCCGATAAGATTGTTGGGCAGTTGAAATGACGTAATGAAGAAATTATCGTATCTCACTGATTCCTAATTTCAGTGCACAGCTTACATAGATATTAGGAAGTCGATTAGAGGATAAATACGAAAGGCTGAACAAAATATAATGGGACCTTTTAAACACTTTGAAGCACTGTGCAAATTTTGAAAAATGAGGCATAATGCAACCGAAACTTTGCTGCTTGATCTGGAGACATATGAGGCAGATTACGGAGATTGTCACTGTGATTATTGGCATGTTTCTATGATCGACAAGATAGTGTTCGAAATGGATTGAGTCAAACACAACATGAGACCCTAGAATCTCCCGTTGTAGAAATGCCAGATAGACGAGAACAAGATGTGGACGCGCGAGGAGAGCTGGTGCAACAAAGACTGCGTCTTGATGGGTCCGGAACCCCCAGAAGGTTGCATCGTGGTGAGTGTAGAACATTCCAATCAATTTTCATTTATGTACACCCTTTGTCATCCCTTTCTCACAATTATGTGGTAGTGGGAAGTACTACAGGGATATAAAGGAAAAGGTTATGGTTAGTGGCTTGTTTCTATGATCGACGTGAGAGTGTTCGAAATGAAGAGAGCGAAATCCAACGCGACAACACTGTAATTTCACCCTTCAGGGCTGCATTGGCCTGAAGTCAAAGCGATCGGCAGAGCAGGATATGGATCATGATGACTATTATGCATCACTAGGAAGAGCCGATGTTGAGGCGGATCAGAAGAACCGCAAGAATCTCAAGTGATAATTATGATGAGATAAACGTCATTTATGATGTCTATTGACCAAGAAACATGACATGAAATCACATGTTTTACCACACATGGGCAAACGAGAGCAGGTAGAGTGATGATGAAACAATAATAAATTTAATATAATCAAAACTAAAACACTTGTGCTCAAAACAAATTATTTTTCCTGTCATCATCGTTGGCTTCTTTGGTCAACTGTAGGGCATATATTTGACGTGCACACTCGCATCGGCCAGTGGAACGAAAGAGCACGCCCGATTTGCAAACACTCGTGAATGAACTGTTCTCTCCAGATAAATTAGCATTCATCGCAAAATTAATTTATTACTTAATTTAAATCAAATTAATGTATTAATTTATTAAAATTTGATTAAATTGCTAATTAATTTAATAATTAGCATGCATCGTTGTGCGATCAGTCTTTATCAAGTAGACAATTAACATCAGCCCATCAGGCAATATAGGTGTTGAACATGGAGTAGTTCCGCGTATCCCGGCCAGCATTTTACGTCCGCCACACTGCATGGTCACCTTCCACTGGACACAGCGTGTCAACGAGGGGTAAATGTGCAATTTGCATGGCGGAGGTCTCGCGTGTTTCATTCTATTCTACTGTAATGGGAACGGTGAAACAGACATGAAATGACAGAGCTGAATCGAGCATTGTATCTGGGATAAATCAGAATTGGAAATGAAATATGCAAATGTGATGCACCTAAGCGATGCAAGAATGAGTAAGGAGGCTGCTTCTCAGTTTTTGTAATTTTTAATTAGCATGAAATCTCTCAATGAGCTTTTTCTTGAATTTTAAAAGTTCATGTGAGAACTCCTCTCTGAATATTAGTGGAAAACCCCACTCCATTATTATTTTCTGAATCCTAATGAAAATATCTAACTTTCGTAGGAAAAACATTTTAAAATTTGTTCATGGTATGAGAGTTATTCGAGTTTTCGTCCTGTTTTCTCAAATATCTCATGCAGTATAATTAAATTCTAATTTTTTTTCTACGAAAGTTAGATATTTTCATTAGGATTCAGAAAATAATAATGGAGTGGGGTTTTCCACTAATATTCAGAGAGGAGTTCTCACATGAACTTTTAAAATTCAAGAAAAAGCTCATTGAGAGATTTCATGTTAATTTAAAATTACATAAACTGAGAAGCAGCCTCCTAACTCATTCTTTCATCGCTTGGGTGCATCACATTTGCATATTTCATTTCCAATTCTGATTTATCACAGATACAATGCTCGATTCAGCACTGTCATTTCATGTCTGTTTCACCGTTCCCATTACAGTAGAATAGAATGAAACACGCGAGACCTCCGCCATGCAAATTGCACATTTACCCCTCGTTGACACGCTGTGCTGGAAAGACTGAAGTGGGGGCATATAAAGGTAAAAAGGTAAAGATGCGGCCACATCAAGCGAATTTACAGTCGTCTTTCGACGACTACGCTAGGTGGAGCAGACGGTAAGGCCGACAGCGAGGGGGCTTACGGTCCCCGTAATATACAGGGTGCGCCATAATTATGGCTACTAAATTTCAAAGCATTGCATAACAAATCCTAATAGATAAAACGAGGTATTGAGTTCTTAGTTTTGTTGTGGGTTCCACATAATATAACTATTCGGGGTTTCAAGTGATCTTGTTAATTCTCGTTTGAATAGGATTTTTTTGTAACTGGCCGTTCATTGTTTTTGAGCGTTGTGTCACTGATACACTTGGTTGTGTGCATGGTACTTTCAAACCGATAGTCCATGGGCTTAATAGGCCATACTATTATATTAATGAGGTCATATGTAATTGAAGGTAGAAAGATCAATGTCGAGCTTCACTCCCACAGAACGTGAGGAAACCAGAAAGAAGACCCTACACACACGCATTTTAGTGATAATCGGAGACTATTATTCTAGCTTAAAAAAACATCAGATCTTTGAAACCTGGTAGAAGCAATGTTTACTAGGAATATTTCATGCACAAAAAATTAGAAGGTGGTTAGACCAAGAATTGAAGAAAAATGGCTCCTCAAAGTTGTGAGCAGATTCGCAAGTCCGCGACTTTAATTTTTTTTATCGAAAAAATATTTGCTTGATCAGGCCGCATATCTTCAGTATTAAAAGTCATGGTTATCAGCATTGATAATCTCTTCTCTAATTAGACAAGTTATTTTAACGGCTAGACTCTACGCGTAAAAGATAAATCACGAAATACAGATAATCGAAAAAAAATTAAAATCTAAAATCTTGAAAGAAACCGAGCGCTATTTTATTCCATCCAATAACACATATAGTGAGGTTATCATGTCCTATTAGTAATGTGTTGGCATGGATCATCTTCATGCATGTCTGTGAGAGAATGGACAAGTATTCCATTTGAATAGCGAATTCCTCGTGTACAGCCTCTCCGAAGGGCTTTGGAAAATTAATTGGTGGTCAGCACATATGAAATCAATTATCGCTTTGTCGATGCAGTTGTATAGCTGTATGGACGACCTTCCAATGTTACTAGTTTGAGAGCTGAAACATTACTAGTTTTGTAGTAGCTCTGGTCCAAACTAGTAATTCTGCTACGGACTTCACACCTTCATCTCAGTACACTTCCGATCGCTACTAGAAATGACGCAATCGATGGATAGCCAATCCATGTTATTTTTTCGTATGTACATACCTTCACTAGAAACTAATACAAACATCGGAACATGGCTGTTGATTTCAGCCAAATAAATTGGCTTTGAAAAAAGTAGCTATAATTATGGCGCACCCTGTATTATATTACAATATATTATATTAATATATTAATATAATATATTATATATCCCGCATATTTTACTCACTTCATAGTAGGCGGAAGGCATCGCTGCCATCAGGATAGAGATATTGATGGCTCATCTTGCGTCCCTTGCGCCATGTCTCGGTTTCTATTTCCTCGACATGACGACGCGATAGCCTAAACAGTGCGTCGTCAATTGGGATATCAGAAAGTCTCTTCATTCCGCACGCTATCTCGCCACACCACCGGTCTAGTCTGTTAACGAATCGCTTCCACTATTGCCGCTATCTCGAATGCGCAAGCTTCTTGTTCGTATACACATTAGCTCACGTATCCAAATGCGTCATTTGAACAAAATACTGACCATTGCAATGACATTTACCCCTCGTTGACACGCTGTGCATTGTCAACGATTCCATGCCTTGGTGGTATTATTCAATAGTTGAGAAGAGAACATCCGCGTGTAGAACGGACACACTGGAGAAAAAAAGTATATTTGAAATGAAAGAGATGCAGGCTAATGAATATAGCAAAAAGTGCGCGACGATGCATTTGATAGGTAGGAAAGAACGAGAAAGAGAGAGAGCAATTAGAGGAAGAGGAAGGATCTGATTCTTATATGAGGCCGGTCGCCTACTATTCAATCAGACATGTGCGGGGGTTGGTACATCGATTTTTCGAAACTCTGGGGAAAGAGGTTCTCAAGGGTGCTGATCATCATGGTCGGGTTTATTTTACACCAATTCGATCGGTATAGCAGCATCAAAGCATCGGTGCATCAAAGCTTCAAATCACGATTTCTCAATTACTCGTTTATAGTTAACAGAATGGTCTGAAATTTTAACTGGGCATGTAAAAAAGCATGGGGATTCTGATAATATTATTTACAACCTCTAAAATTACTTCATTAAGTTTTTAACCTATCTTTTTTGAAAGTCGGGAGTTAGTGCCGGCTGAATTCAGCTCCAAAAGAGGCGCCTGATCGAGATGATCATTATTTGTATTAATAGTGTGGGTTTTAAAATGGTACTTTTTGAGTTTCTCTCGTTTATGTTCACATAATTCTCATTTAATTCGTAAATCAAGTAAGAAATGAAATGAGTTTCACTGAAATCAGCGACTTTAGACGCGAAAGACAATGGATCAGCTAACGAAACTCACTTCATTCCTCACTCAATGCACGATGAGCGCGGTGTTGAGCTTAAAATAAGAAAACAAAAACGATTGAATCTCAAAAAGTACCGTTTTAAAACCCACACTATTAATACAAATAATGATCCTCTCGATCAGGCGCATCTTTTGGAGCTGAATTCAGCCGGCACTAACTCCCGACTTTCAAAAAAGATAGGTTAAAAACTTCATAAAGTAATTTAAGAGGTCGAAAATAATATTATCAGAATCCCCATGCTTTTTTACATTCCCGTTTAAAATTTCAGAGCATTCTGTTCACTAGAAACGGAGAAACTGAGAAATCGTGATTTGAAGCCCAGATGCAGCACGGCCGCACCGATCGAATTGGTGCAAAATAAACCCGACCATGATGATCAGCACCCTTGAGAACCTCTTTCACCAGAGTTTCGAAAAATCACTGTCCCACGACCCTGCTGAGTAGTAGGCGACCAGCCTCATATAAATTAACTTGACATGATGACGCGATAGACTAAGCAGTGAGTTGTCAGTAGGGATGTCAAAATGAAGAAGCCGTCTCTTCATTCCGCACACTCTCTCATCAGCCCTACCGGCATAGATAGTGTGTAGAATGAGGAGAGTCATTCTTCATTCTACCACCCCTAGTCGTCAGCACTGGAAAGAAATGGCAAGGAGAACTGGGAATCAAATTAACTGTTCTCAGCGCTGAATCATCCCCTTGTTCTTATTTCAATGGGATGTCATCGCTCTACTTTTTGAGATGTTATACAAACGTTTATCGAGAAAGACGATTAGGAATTGCAAAAAAGGAAGAATTTGCAGATTATGCGTAGAATGGGGATTCAGCATCGTAAAGTCGGTCGGTCGCCGGGCACCGGGATGCGGGGGTGTCTCTCTCTCTCTGCTTACTTATTAGTATTATATGATTTATAAAGTATATAATTGTACTAGAAAAAACATTCATTTCCACTGTACATCGAACATCTGGAAGTATTGATCGCCGCCGGCTGAAGTATCCACCGGCATGTCACGAGTTGTTTTGAAATAGTATGATTAGCAATGATGATTCGGAAAAGAGAACACCCGCCTTGTGAAGAATCGTTTCCTATTTTTTACCACTGTCTCCTTCACATCTGCGAAACACTCTGGTATTGTGAGAACAGGATTTGTAGCAAAATGGTTCGCCCTATTTCCCGGTAAAGTAGTATTAATATGCGGAACGAAAAAATAATTTTCATTCAAATATTTTTTGGTTCCGCTTGTTATTACTACTATTTCTGTACACCATTTTGCTACGCTTTCTGTTCTCACAGTAACCAGTATTGATCGCATGCTTCAGTAGCATCAGCGCCGAGCCGCAGCCGTTGTTCAGCAGTTGGAGCGATGATACGAAAACATTTAGAAACTAATAAAATTAGCCTTCAGTTTTCAGATCGCGTTTTTCTTTCCGAGCAAGTCTCGACGAAATCAAAATCCCATAATCAGTATCAGTTATTCAATTAATATGAAACGTATTCGTTTCCACAAGAGTGTACGAAAAGATGAGACTACTTCCCATCCATATTTAGAAGTCATGACTGAAACTCACAATTATCTAGAGGGACTTATTGAGAAAATACAGGCCGGCCTTCTCGATGCCTGAAAGTGAACAGCCATGTGAAGAGGGCGATGAGAATATGAATTTGCGGCTTCTGATTTAGTTTCCACGAGGAATTTTGAATATGTTCCATATCTATTGTTTAAGTGCTATTCTTCGTGAGAAAGCGATTCAGCGCACTTTTCTCGTCTGAAAAAACATAATTCAAATACACCTTGAGAACGATGCCGCACGCTTAGGCCGGCAGCAAGGCGTGCGCAACGTCGTTGGCTTCGTGGACCAAGAAGAATCACGGCATTTTGCATGAGTGATAACGGATGGGTGACAATTCAGCAACTTTTATTTCTCAGCAACTTGATTTGTTTTCGCAAACGACATTTCCGCAAACCGACATAATTCGATTTCTAGCCACCCTATGAGGTGTCATTATGATCAGCATAGCTTCCTCTTTATTTTGACATCTCTTCCAGGACCTACGAGATATACTGTGAAATTAGGAGATGTAGACCTGCAACGACATCACTATTCCATACGCGTCTTGGACATACCTGCGCGAGTGATATCCCTGCGGCGACCCATTCTACAGACTCCGCCCACCCTCCCTCCCCTCGCTCTAACCCGTCGCGCCTAGAGCGCGCGTCGCCTATAAGAAGGACGGGTCGCCGCAAACTAAGAGGAGTCCTTAGAAATCCCTAGGAACATTTGCGCGCAGCTATGGTCTTGGAATAACAAAGAAAGAAGGCGAGGAAAAATAATAAGACAAGACTCATTAGCGGTAGACTGGAAATGATGACATGACACCAACTCACTGGGTCAGATAGTCACTCTTGAGAAAGCCGGAAAGAGCAACTTCACTCAAGGTAAGCCATTTTCCCGTTTCGACGAATTCTAGCTAAAGGTCACGGTACTGGCTTTTGTAAGCACACCAATCTCAGATACTCAATATTTTTTCAATGGAAAAATCATGAATCAAATTTATTTTCCAATCTCGATATTTTTTTCTTGCATCGGGCATGTTGGTAATCATAGGTAATCAGAGAAAACTCAGCCATCATGATTTCACACTGTCGGCCCGGCAGAAATTTATACACAAATCCTGAGACAAAATTTCATTTCCAGACCACTTGTAGCATCTCAAAGTACTGATCCCCTCGAGCATCCTGGTAGTCAACGGGCATCACCAGCGACAGAGATTTTCTAAAAAAAAATTTTCTATTTTCGCAAAAAAAAACTGATATCCTAGAAAACAAATATCAGGGAAATCAGGATCAAAAAAAATTTATTGTCAGCATCTAGGCAATCATGATGACACCTGCGCAGTAGCAGCTCTGTTAGCCTCAGACGAAGTCTCTCATGCTTGAGAAGAAAGAAAGCCGCGCCGCACCCATTGTTGAGCAGTTGCAACTGAATTACACTTGATCAGTGTCGACTATTGATGTAGTTGTTGACATCTTTTCTCCGATTCAGCGCCATTTCTGTGGATAGTTCAGCTTACCAAAAGCAATGGCCGTGCTTTTAATACTCACACAAATCCATGTTGGTTCGTTCAGGAAAAAGAGGCCAGCCTTCTCAATGCCGAATGTGAATGTCCACGTGAAGACAGCTATGAGGATCTGAAGAAGATTTTCGCTGGATAAAACCGTGGTAATTTTTTGAGGGAAGAATGATTGTTCTGGGCTCTCATCAATCAAATGACAATCGAAAGAGCTGTTACTCGGCAGTCGCCTTGAAAAGGTACCCTTACCTTGATCACAATCATGGAGATGTAAGCTGGCAGCATTGCCTGAGCGACGTGGTTCGCTTCGCGCACCTGTGACATCAATATTTGATTTTTTTTATAACTAAATAATGTATAGTCATTCACTAATGATGCCAGCATCTGGCACCATAACATCATTATATTTGCTTACTCGTATGAGCTTAACAACAAACCTTGACTACAGAATCGAGAATGGAGAGAGCTACTATGCGATAAGGCAACATTCAAACAGACCTCGCTTTATTCTTTGTAACCAACCGGTAGGAACATTGTTTAGATATTTTTTTAAAGTAATAATGAGTCTGTGCTTCAAGTTCGCAGTGCCGTTCACACTACCTGATATCGCGCATTCAGCGAAGTCTTCGCGAAAATCTTTTCATATTGTCGTCGACAGTACACTAATACGGCAATGTTGCTCTAAAAGTAATTATATTTTTCAGACATCGACAAGTTGAAAAGGCGATCCTTACCAGGAATGAAGCGATGTCAAGACAGTTAAGAATGACTGCTGCAATGAGTGTTGCCGTCGTTTGTGGTCCTGCAAATCCTTGTGCTTTTCACTTTTATTCTACTAACAGTATCACCATCTGGCGAGTCTACATAATGGAAAATGATAGAAAACCGAAAGCGAGATTCTCACCTTCTTTCGCCAGCCACCCAACGAAGATGGAAACAACAATCTGAGAAAACATATTATGATGTGCACTTTGTCAAGCATCTTACTGATAAGCAGAGGTACATGGACATGTATTTGACGGCAATTGAAGAATTATGATATGCTGCGGGTTTGCATACGGATGCCGCCCGCTCAAGCTGCAAAAGGGTAATGATCAAAAGAAGAGGAACATTTTCACTATTAGACCATTGTATACTCGTCCTGAACGTACCGTGATTCCCAGCTCGAGAAATGTCGCCACCGTTGCGACTATCAACTGGGTGATGAGAATGATCGTTCTTTCGGCTAAAATTGATACCTTTTAAAATAGAAAATAAACTTTAGAAAAATATAGTAGAAAAAAATCGCTTGCCCGGAACGAAAAAGCTCCTAGATATCTCATTATTCTCGTATTGGGCCATTCTATAGACATGAATAACCACGACCAGGTACTCTATTAGATGCGACCACGCCCAGAGAGATATCAGCACTCTGAACATGACTTTTATATTGCTTCTTTACTTATTCTCGGATGAGCCCGAGCTTTCAATACTATCATTCAGATGGTTCTGAAGTAGAGATGTAAATTCGGTTATGCCTCTCTCTATTCAGCACACTAGATCGCAAGTCAGAGAAACGAGAGAGTGTGTAGAATGAAGATGGTCGAAAACCGAAACGACATCGCTATTCTGAAGCAGTTATCACATAGAAAAACTTCACTTACCTACAATTAACATGAAACGGAGCTCGCTGTACAGTTATGAGCAGCAAACCACTTGGAACTACGCAAAGCAAGACTGTTACAAGCTGAAATAAGAAACCAATTACAAAATAAATATAATCAATAATAATGAACCTCAATGGCTTGAAGGATGGGATAATCGATACAAAACTGCCTTATGGCCTCCATCGTAAAGACTGAGTGTGTGAAGATGATATGATTCGGTGATCATTCGAGCATGAATGTCGTTTATATCACAATAACGTTTTAATGAATGCGATGAACTTTCTGGTAGTTTTTCATCGAGGATCTGATTTTTTTTAAATCGTACACCATTGAAGGTGCTTCAACAAGTACAGGTTGATCGGAAGAGAGGAAATGTCAGATTGTAAACTTACAAGAGTGTTATTCCTATCATGATGTGAACAATATTTAATTCGCATTGAAACGCAATCTATTTCCATGACTACATATATCATCTCAAATTGCATCCCACAAATCGTTTTCCTCAATAACACATCACGACTATAAAACGACGTTCGTCTCTCGATTTCCATTCCATCCAAGATGAACCTCCACTCTCTTCTTCTTCTCTTCGTTCTCTGCTGGATCTCCATCGATGCACGTAGTTAGTATGGCCCTTGTGATGCCAAATCGGCATCGACTCTCCTCATTGCACGTGATCTCTCGTCGGTTATAGCAGCAAGAGAGTACGTTAATTGAGGAGAGTAGAAAGCTGATTTGTCATCATTAGTGCCCACTAGTGCTATTCGGGAAAACAGTAATTCTCCAGCATTACTAAAGATCCTTAGCACTCACCATTTTTATCGTTCAAACATCCCGCAATGAAGTTACCTTAACGATAGCTTTCATACGGTAAGCCGCGGCGTCAAACTGTAAATCCAGGTCACATAGCCTTTCGACGCCGCCGTGGATCCGGCGAAGGGACGGCTACAGCGGGCGAGATTAAGAAGTGCTACAATGACTGCATCGGGAAGGAATCGAAGAAATATTGTGTTAACGTAAGTTGACTGTTTGCATCAATGATAGGTCGCACCCTTCTCCGCCCTAGAACTCGGCGGTTATGGAAAGCACTGTTGGCAGATAAAGGAGAGTGTCACTGTAATTGGTAACACGTTTCTATAATTGACGAGAAACTTTTTGAAATGGATGGAGTCAAAAAATAAACGGCAAAGTTTACGTTGTCGCATCCCTTGTGTTGCTATCGTTCTCCTTTGCACGCACGCGCCTCCCATGAAATCATATTAGAATTGTGATAATACAAAAAATATATAATATCTCTATTCAGCGATGCAAGAAGAAGCGATCGGTCGAGCAGGAGATGGATCCGAATGATGAGTATAATGCACTAGGAAGGGCTGAGGTAAAGGCGGATATGAAGCATCGCAAGAAGCTCCAGTGATAATGATGACGAGATAAATATAATTTATAATGACCATTGACAAGGAAAAAAATGAAATCGCATTTTGATCCGCACATGGGAAAACGAGAACAGAGGCAAAACATGAAAAATGCTAGCACTTTTTTTTACCTTATTCTTCTTTTCGAGTGAGTAAAAATAAAATACGAGTGAATTTCCCTGTACAGTTATTTGCTACAGCAAACTAGGAGAGATAGAGTGAGCTGAAAACCAGCAAGAAGAACAACAGAAATATGTTAATATATCAATGGCTTGATACAGATTTGTTCACGTGTTAAAAATTTGGGCCTGGTGAATGATGCTTTGATTTCATGCATTTTCGTCTCTTATATTTCTCGCCCATCCAACACCAAGTTGTTGCACGATTTTGTCTATCCACCTCTAAGCTTGAAGGATAGGTTAATCGATGCATAGTTATCTGAGCGCCTCCATCCGAAAGACAGCGAGTAATAAGAAGCGATGATTTGCTGCTTATTTATACAAGAATGCTGCGATTATTCCAAAATCTTTATAATATATGCAGTGATATTTGTGGTAGTTTTTCTTCGATAATCGGCATTATTCTAGTTTTTATATATTTTTTAAACATTTTTATTCATTTATCGTACGTCACTGAAGGTGCTTCAGTAAGAACAGGATAATCGAAAGTGAGAGATGAAATGTCAGATTGCAAGAGCTTACAAGATCGTGATTCCTAACCTGATTTCAAACTCAATTAGAGGAGCGATCAATCGCAATGTATTTTCTGGTTAATTGTATTTCATTGATCGTGTATACTAAATAAACATTATATACTAAATCAATGTTCGACTACAAAAGGGCTGTTAGTCGTTCTATCTCACACTTCTCGATAATGAACCTTCACTCTCTTCTTGTTTTCTCCGTCGTTTGCTGGATATGCGTTGTCGCCGGTCGTGAGTTTACTAGTGGTGACAAAACTGAACTTGACTCTCCTCAAATCGCGTACTCTCTCGTCTGTCTGGCCAGCGAGATAGTGTGCGAAAAAGAGAGAGCAAAAACCGAAACGATATCACCAGAGTGTACCGTAAACATCTGTGATGTCAGGGTAGTGAATCAGTCAAATCCAATAAAGAACTCACTGCAATCTAAGTACTTTATTAGAAAGCAGGCAAGGTGGCGCACTGGCTGTGTGCCAGGAATGAGAATCCGATGGTGATGAGTTCGACCTTCCCTTGCCTACAGATCCACCCAGATCCACCCAGATCCACCCAGGGGGTTATAGAAATGGTAAGAATTCCCTCCATCACGTGCTAACAACATGGGCGGAATAGCCACATCGCATAGGTCGCTGAGTTTCTCAGGACAGACTGAACGCTGAATCGGCTGGGGTGGCAAAAAGAGTGCACAATTAGAGTAAACGTCTCTCCATTCTACACTCGAGACCTTGACGGGAAGCGGGGAGAGCTTCAACGACGACTCGAAGGAACGTTTTCAGAGGACCATCGGGTCCCTCGCCAAGGAGATCCTTTCCAATTTCGATCTGGTATGTTTTAGTGCTGTTGCAACGAAACTCCATTCTCCTGATTGTGCGTACTCTTTCGTTTCTCTGACCCGCATGAGAGCACGCGAATTGAGGAGAGTTGGTTCCGATTTGATCTTTTATAAAAAAAAATATTTGTGCCATATTTGTGGAAAAGATTCATGCTCTGCCCATATGTTACCTAATTTAAAGATGGTGTTCGTAGTTTCAATTCAGAACATTTAGATGATCAAGTGCTACAGAGAGAACGGAGGACCGCCATGCGACAGCACGCCTATTGCCAAGTTTTACCTCGCCGTAAAATCATTTAATTATGCTGATTCGAAGATATCTCGTATTAGATGTTCTCCGTACTAAAGTGGAAGCTATGGGCTTTTCCTCAATTATAGCTTCCACTACTTTCTCATGAAATAATATTGATTCCTTCAGCACGATGTCACGATAATAGCTCTGATGAACGTTGTGAGCCGGCAAGGAGGAGCGAGGGCGATGTTCAAAGTGAGTATTTTATCAATTCTCTCCACGTATTCTCAAACAGCATACTTTGAAAGTGGTTACCTGTTGTTGATGATGCATCCACGTCTGAACTAACGATTCCTCAAACTTCAGGATCTCAATCCGAACTTCGCCAACTCCATAGTGATGGAAATGTATCTAACGACGGAGGAGGAGACGTATGTGCGGGTAAGAACTAACGTGATCTCAAATTTCGTATCAAATGGTTCTTTCAGATGCACCTCAAGGATGGTGCCCTTTCGGAATTCATCGAGTTCCCTTATTGCGACTACTTGCCTGTGGATGCATCGTACCCGAGAGTCGCGAATTTCTGCAGTGTAGAGGCCCTGAGAAAGGTAAGATACGTTTCGAAGAATAACATAGTGAGCAATCACAGGCCATTTCCGACTACATCGACGAGGACCCTCCTCCATGTGTACTTCCGACCGGTATTTTGCATGTCATTTGCTGAAAAAGCAATAATATTGATCGATCAATCTAACTAACTCAATATGATATTTTAAATTCATATATCGTCTACATTCCATAATCGCTTCATCGTAAATTGTAGATAGCGTAATTTTTTTTTTAGAAAAGCCGTGCTGCCCACCAGGAGGCAGTTGGTCGGAGTGGGTAACATCGGGTCAGTGTTCGGATACTTGCGGGTCGTGCGGAGTGGCCAGAAGAACGAGAACGTGTACATCGGAGGTTCGAGGATATAACTGCACGTGAGTATCAGTTGATTCATAGTGATGGCAACTCGGAAATGTCTCTCTCTATTGTGCAACCTTTCTCGCCGGTAAGAAAAAAGAGAGAGAGAGTCGAGCGAATTGAGGAGAGTCGGTTGCCGATTTGCCATCACTAATTCATAGTTGATAGATCGCTCAGGTATATAGAATACTGAGCGATGTCTAAATAATACCTAATAATATCTCCGAGACTCAATTTTTCGAGAACAATCTAATCACCCAATACCAATGCATTGGGTACAGAGAGACCATGAAATGGTTTTGGGTTGACTTCTCTAAATAGCACCTGAAACACGATTTGCAGAGGACTCGATCACGACGACGGCCCGTGTGGCGTGGTTCCCTGCCCTTTCCCTGCCTCGGCTTGCTGCAACCCCTTCCAAGTTTCCCTCAACGGTGTGTGGCTTATCAATAATGATTAACATCTAAAATATAAAACGACGGGGAAGGGTCGGATTTACATGCCGTATTGGAGAGCCGACTGATAACATGAAATAAAGCAAGAGATAATAATCATGTTTCAACGAGGACACCAGGCTGATCTGGAAATTAACCGAATGCGATTGTTCAGGAAACACCGGGCTTCTATTCTGTGGCACGGGAGACACTCCTGCCGACTGTGATGACCCCACTCCTGGCAAGTTATTTTAGTCTACAAGTTCAGCTAAACATATTTGGTAAATGTTTCGTATCTAAGTGAGTACTGGTCTTCCCCAACAACTAGTTATCTTCCATCCACTCCTCCCACTATGCCCCACTAGATCTCCACCCGCAACTTCGTCCTCTTCCTTTTTCGCACAATATGAGAACAGGCTCTAATGCTGATCGTATTTATATCCAACTATTCCAAAACCCATCCCGGTACTGCAGTCATAGAAATGAGAGATACGTCGTGGCGGAGTTCAATTATTTCCATTCAATCCATCCATCGATTGTCACATCTTCTATGACTGCATAGTTGGGAAGCACAGAAATTGTACTGTATGGCATCGGAATAGCGTGAAAGGGCGTTGAGGGAGAATTCTTCATATTTTTCAGCCACTCTCAAGAGCATCTTGTTCGATATTCTCTTTATCGTTGATGAGACTGAAGACGAGTCATTCCTTTCTGAAGTGGCAGAGAAATTCATCGAGAAGACGATGGAGATCTACACTACCAGTCAGAAGAGAGCAAGAGTTGGACTGATAACTATGCCAAAGGAGGAGGTTCAAGAGTGGGCAGTGGGGAACATTTAAAATAAAGGATGAATGAGTGGCATTTAGTATATTGCAGAAGCAGTCGATGCCAGTGGCCTTCCTTTCTTCTATCGACAGTTACGAAGCCCTCGATCAATATCTTATGTCTCTCGAAGATTTCAACATTCCTGGAGACAAGGACTATCTATCCCAGTGAGCAAATTCATTATTCAAAAAGGGATTGAATATAAATTGGACAGGGCTCTCCAATTCGCGAATGACCCAAACAAGTTCAAGAAGAAAGAGAATGTATACAGATCGGAAATCGATAATCATCTCATTGTCATTCTCACTGCTAAGAATACGTAAGTAGAAAGGTAAATGAAAAGAAGACAACGGATTATCAGGACGGCCGATCTGACGGAAGCAATACGCGAGATCGATACGATTTTATCTGAGGGATCATACGGTATCATCGCCGTCGGATATTCAGAATACGATCCCCTCTCTGATTGGAGCGACGTCAAGGTAACGATAGATGCTCTTTGTTCGACTACTCTTTGTTCTTTACAGAAATTGGCTGGGCCTGACTGTAGCCAGATTGTTGAATCGAAGGAGGAATTGATGGGAGGAACAGTAGATTTCATCCATAGTCACATTTGGAATGCCACGTAAGATGAAATATGAATGAGATGATAAAGTTTAACATCTTTCTCAGGCTCAAGGGAGGCGTCTACTGTTCTCGTCGCAACATAACCTGAGCAAATCTGCAAGGATTCAGATTATAATCTATCTGTTCGTATCAATAATAAAGATTTGGCATCTAAAGTTGCTAAGACGAGTAATGCAATTTGTGATAGCATCAGTAAATGAAATGAGCTCTGGAAAAATTGAGCCATCGATGTGCGGAGAATTTATAGCATAGATGTTATCGTTCCATTTGCTGGTTTGATTTCAATGTGCAAATATCTTAGCGATTCTTAATGTACCGCAAGACATGTTACCATCTCCTCTACCATTCATTGCTCCATTCACAACAGAGGTTAGGCGAGATGGATGTTTCGTGAATAGTATTTGGATGATATATATTTGGGGTTTCCTCTTGAAGTTGCGCAAATTCTGCGATTTTTTTGGTTATCTCAAATAGGGACCACCATCTCGGTAAAAATGACTAGTCATGATTCGAGAGGCGCTAGCGCACAGCAGCATTGATAGCCGCGAGATCTGATTTCACTAACTGTTAGAGCACTATATGAACTAACGTATCTGAGAAAATTAAAACGATCGATCAGTGCCTGCGCCTGGTGCAACATGCGGAATTTTTTGATTTACGCGCGGAACTTAATATTAGTTTTGTACCTCAAGCTCTCCTGAGTTCAAGGCATTGACTTCCAACAATTGACGTGAGAGTCTAATCGAGAATGAGGAGGAAATGATATAGTCCCCTCTTCTCTCCATCACATTTACTATAACTTTACACGTCCTCCTTCTCGAGTACTAGCCTGTTGCCTTTGGATCCATAGTCAATATCACTTGTCACAGCAATGCAGTGAAACAATTGCAGGCCGATGTCCTTTTTCCTTAATTTTTTTTCTGTAGTAAGTGTTCCTACAAAATTAGAGAAAATCCGTGATAGTGACCTTTGTCCTACTGTAAAAAGCGTGGGAACTGATAAATCGGTCCAATTTTTCGATATGTTATAGCTGAACGACCATATTATCTATATAAACTGAGAAATTCCGCGGCTATACGTGCGCGGGCTCTCGGAAGCCCTTCCAAGCTCTACGTCTCTCACTTTTGCGAAAAAATATTTTCGAAATGCTAAATTTTCATGAAAATTAGAAACTTTCAAGCGAGCAAAAAATGATTTTGTAGTCTAGTAGAATCTATAAAAATAGTTTTCGAACCATTTGCTCTAAATTCGTAAATCGAGTGGTGGTTCCTAATCCGAAATTCATACTTTGGGTGTGCAATACTACCCCAGGTACAATTGTCGCCTACAATTAGCTCTCTCGGGAATCAAGTAGCGCCTCAAAACGTGATTTCGAGGTGACGTCGTCTGGAGCCACGAATTGCCTATACTGTTCGCTCCTCTTCCGGTTGTACATGTATCTCTCATGATTCAGTTATCGCAAACTTGAGATCGTCTTTGAAAAAGCATGAGATTAGCACACACAATCTGACTTTTCTCAATTAACGCCCACTCTGTTTTGACTCTCTATTCTGCACACTATCTCGTCCGTGAGAATAATGAGAGAGTTTGCAGAATGAGTAGATTCAAAACCGAAACGACATCACCAATGATTTCTGTAAGCTGTAGTATAACCAGTTTATTGATCGAAGGTTACGATAGAGTACAGTAACTGAGTTAACGCTGACCTGGACTATCCTGACGATTCGTTTCGTCAATCTGCTCAATGCGGGAGCGGAGGGAAGCGAATTGTAGCTATTTTGATGAGTTCTCTTACAATCAAAAACCGCTACGACCATTTAGAGCATTTTTGCAAGTGATCCTCTGATAATACAGAGAGTACGTTTTGAATTCGACCCACTTAAAATTTTTAAAAAATAATGCGCGTGTGCAAAAAGAACGATTCAAAACGTGCGCCATGCGCGAAAATCTCCTAGTGCCACCCGCAGAGACATCAGTTCAGATCGCTCAATTGGTTTTATTCTGATCTTTCTATCCACAGTATGTGATACGAATGATTTTGCATTATAAGTCAACATGTATTTCCGTAATGTTTTTTTCTTTTCATAAGATGTACTCCCTCGTGATATTATCACAAAAAATATTAAGACAAGTAAAATATAAGTATAATTTCAGTGTGAAAGTCATAATTTGATCCGCAAATTCGACTTTTGATGTGTTAAAATTGACCATACATAAGTTATGGCAGGAAATGTCTCGATTCGGATCGAAAAAATAAATTTTTAGACCATAACTTTTTTCTCGATGTTTCATGAACTCTAGTATATAAATTATTTCTACGTCCCGAAATACGTCAGAAAGACTAGTTTTCTACGTGCCAAAATACGTCAGAAAAACTAGTTGCTGATATCAATTTCTCAAACTTTTTTCGACCCAAAAATTGTTGATTATTGTAAATCCGCCAAAGTCGACCTGAGACCTTAGCTAGTGGTTGCGGCGATCACTCGAGATCCCTATTCTAACAAAAAATTATGGAAAGAATCTAATTTTCAGCCATCTTCTTCAATAGGGTCGCTGTTTCGGGTATCGGGTACCCGATTTTATCGGGCTCGCATCGGCCCCGAGACGGGTACTCGATGAGAGAGCGCGCGCTTGCTATAATTACCCGACTTTTGAGAGCGATGCGACGCATTTTTGCCGCATCTCTCGCTCAGCTTTCACTGGTGGAACAGAGCTTCTAGATGACGAGAGGGCGCGCACTAGATGCGACGGGTTAGAGAGGCGGGAGAGAGAGGACGAGCGGCTTTTGGACGGACATTCGAGAGGAGGGCTAATTCCCCGTGAAAGGACGGTCTTGGGTCAAAACGGTATCATAACAATTGATGTTTTTCGGTGCTTTCTCAAAAAAAAGGGAACCTGGTAGCTTCAAAACGAACCGATTTGTTGACTTTTAATTGAGCACTTGGTCCAGAAACAGCGAAAAAGGGGCAGTTGGAGGGACTAATTCCCCTTGAGGGAACGGTTTTAGCAGAAAACGGCATCATAATCAGCGATGTTTTTAGGTGCTTTCTAAAAAAACGGGGTCTTTGTATCTTAAAAACCAAACCGAGTTCTTGCGATTTTGTGTACCATTGATCTAAAAACGAACAAAAAGGAGCAGCTGGAAGGAAATTAGAGAGGAGGGCTAATTCCCTGAAAGATAAATGTCTTAGGTAAAAACGGAATCATAATAAGTGATGTTTTTCCGTGCTTTCTCAAAAAAATGGATCCTTGTATCTTCAAAAAGAACGCCGCTAGCGCCATTTGAGTGCGCAACTCGAGAGTACTTTGCCACTGAGAGACGCGAGAAAAATGCGGGTACCCGCAATTTTTGCGGGTACCCGCACTCTTCTCTCGCAAAAGTCGGGTAATTAGAGCAAGCGCGCGCCTCCCTTGAGAGAATGCGGGTACCCGTTACCCGTATCAGTTCAGTCATCCCTACTTTCCACTATATCGTGGAGGGTCTCTTAAGTCTCTGGTACAGAAAGTACAGAAGATTCTGAAGAATAAATTCGTTAGTCTAATTAGATACATACTAGCGATATCCGATCGATCGCGGTTTTTCCTCAATTCGCACGCTCTCTCGTTTCTCATACGGGCGAGATAAAAAATGGAAGGAGCCGGTCTCAATTGCATCACGAATGCATATCAATCACTTTGTTTCGTTGAGATGTCCATCGTGATTGATGTGTCCGCTATCACAGAAATGAGTACATTGCGTAGTTTCCTGCAATAGTACCAGGAATTTTCAATACACAATAGTGATGCCGAATCGAGTATTAGAAATTAAGACAGAAAGCGGAAATGGACAGCCTTTGGTGTTTTGAGAGCAGTTACACTTCTTGCACCTACAGGCGACAAAGTGAGTAATGAATTCTTCCGAGATAAATCGAGTGAGCAAAGCGTGCATACTTGAGTCCCCACACTGAATACAATAACTTTTCGATGAATTACAATATGTATGTAATCAAGTTCGAATATTTCAATGCCGAAACAATATGATTGTGCTTCAATACCTCTATCTGGAGTCATTAATCTCAATCTGGAGTCTCGCAATTGGTTGTTCTTCGTTTCTTCTTTTAATTGGTTCTGGATCACGTCGAGTTTGAGTCCTGGAGTAGACGGGACAATCTGAAATCCGTGTTTAGAGTAAGGATAGATGATGATTCTCCGGAAGCGAGCAATTATTGTCCGAGATATTAGTTCTATGATAGATAAGTAACTGGATGCAACATAGTTCACATAGGACGAAATAATCCCCGAACCGTCTACTCTCTTCTCTCTACAAATCTCGCAATCTCTGACTCTATTCGTGACTTAGGAGTCCATATCGATCCCCTCTTGAACTTTGATTCTCATATAAAGATTGTTTGCCATAAATCAACTTCACTTGTCTATCTCCTATTTCGTAGTATCAGTTGTACTATTCCTTCCCCTTACATCTCAGCCTTCAAGTCATTCATTATTCCTGTATTAGAATATGCATCCCCTGTCTGGTCCCCATCATCCAAAGGTCTTGTTCGGAAATTAGAGAAAATACAACACTTGTTTACTAGACTCTTACATTTTCGTTGCTCCAGAGTAGAACCTATCATTCCATGCTACTCTGATCGATTATCTCTCTATTCACTTAACACCTTGTATACTCGTCGTATTGTGATTGATTTTGTCCTAGCTCTCAAAATTTTTGCCCATTTTGTTGACTTAGAACCTACACATTTTTACACATATCGTGCAATTAGTAGACGTAATGGTTCGTTTGTCCTTCATCTACCCCCGTTCAAGAGAGAGAATCTCAAAGTATCTTTTTCTCACAGAACCGCTCGATTATTAAATAAATTGCATTTGATTTGTAACCCCAAATTGTCAATCCCCGTTGTTAAGGTTCACTTATTCAAACACCCTGACTTACCTCGTGTTTTAGGAATAGAAGTTTCGAATCTTTGAGCTGCCCTTCAATCCATCCCCATCCATCCCCATCCATTCCCGTCTCCTTTTCCCTTCCATCTTTCGATCTACCTCGTCAAGTCATACACCTATATCCAGTCAGACATACACTGGATAAGCGGACTCCTCCATCCGTTTACGAGACTCCCTCTCCTCGATACTCGAATTGTGTGACTCCATGAGAAGATCGATCCCACCCCCTCCCCTCCCCTCCCCTCCCCTCCCCTCCCTCCTACACCGTCCCCTTTCAACACGCATCCTTCCCTTTGTTGTATTCTTACTAACTTTATATTTCCTCGTACATCCTGCACTTGTTGAAGCACCTTCAGTGGTGTACGATAAATAAATAAAATAAATGGATGGACAAGCCCTTATTCTTTCAGAAGAGCACCTAGTATCACGTTGTTGCATAAGTCTTTTCCAATTTTGACACTCTCCATTTCCGACCACTCCTGTCTTTCGTATTTATCCAATCAGTTTACGTCTTTTTGCAATGGATGTGCCCTTATATACTCTCACTAGCGCACACTCTCTTAGACCATCCAGATTCATAAGATAGTCACAATGATTAACGAAACTCGATGTAATCTGCAATTTCGTGAGCTTCTTATCGGGACAGAGTTTCGTGAAGAACAAGGATATAGCCAAACGGACTATGTGGAATGAAAGTAGGATCGATATACGTCATTATGAAACTAGGGAGAACGGGAAGCCTCGTTATGCATACTCGTGATAGGCGTTTACTTCGGCAATGAGTGTGACCGAATCAGGTCCGTATCGGTTTATTTCGCCGTGTAATCGACTCGTTGTGTATCCTGATCTCAATTATGTTCGAGTGGAAAGTGTTGGACCCACTCAATTTACATTTATAATTGTTTAGAATACGTTCATTCCTTCGTGATCTAGACTACTCATTACAAAGATGTTAAAATTTGAACATCCAAATCGGTACATTATTAAATTCTATGTTCCCCCTGTGCCTTGAAAGGTAGATTTCTTGTCGTCAAATTAATGATCAACTCTTCCTCAATCATTCATTTAGCGGGCAAAAAATCTTATTTTCTGAAAGTGAGGGATTAGTGGATCCAAATGTTTATGATGATGATACAGCATGATAGTGGATAAATCAAGCGCACGTGTGTAGCGCTCAGTATCTCACGTCCCCTGAGCAGGAAATTCGGCGATCTCTGCTGTATTTTTTCTCGGAGGCTATTATGAATCGACCTGTATTATGACAATTCTCACTCAAGCAAAATTTCCCTTTAGCTATCATAGAGAGCAAGTATAGGGCTTTTCATTACTCCGTAGGACTTATTGCAGAAATTGTTTACTGTGAAATACCGCGGCTCAACAATCAATGGGAATTTTCTTCAAATTTTCACAATTACTCCGTTCTTATTTTCTCGAATACCCAACAAGCAGCTGTCAAATCAACCATGTAGTAGTAAACGCGGAACATGTCCTCACATACTGCTATGAGGATATGGGGTTATGATCTGAAACAAGTAAATTATGTGAGCTCGAACATCAGTCATGAAATTGGAAAAGACTTATGCAACAACCTATTATATGAGACGAGAATTAACCCGAGAAGTGCTCGATAACAGAATTAATGATAGAACTGAAAAATGATAGTGGATCGGTTGAATGTCGACTCGTCCTATCCGGAACTTGTATCGATCGCCTCCAAGTTTCTCTCTGGAGCGACGATCAATAAATATTTGATTCAAATCACAGATGATAATCTCCCTGATGAAACATGTTGAGTAGTGAAATCACAATAATACCTATTTATTCACTGTAAAATTATACTATTAAAATTATTGGTTGAACTGGTATACCTGGAACTTTCTCGGAACAATAATCTATTGGATGAATAAATCTTTAAGTGCAAAAGTAAGCATTATGATACGTCAATTCGACTATCGATGTGTTCACATAGACCATGGAAATGATCCTATACCACGTGAGAATTTTGTCGTCCCTCTATCATATATTTTTGTGATGAAAAAGGGTTTTGAACGGCCTTGAAGCCGGCTTCTATCCGGCATTTTCAACGGTAAAGCCGGCTTGAACCCCAGTCGAAGTAGGCTTGCTCACTCTGTTTTTCATCAATAAATTCAATCATGGAAGATGCTTATTCAAATCTGAACACTTTCAGTGAACCTTCTAACAAGAATTGCTGAGAACCAGACATGGATATCTGTCAGAAGCGAAATCAAAGAAAACATATCTTCTTTTTAATTATTCGGTCACTGCTGACCGTGAATCTTTGATCAGTATCATCGACGACATCTTCAAGCGGGAATGTTGCATGCTCGACATCATGAGACAATTGAGATCATGCTCGTTCAAGCAAAGAACATTCAAAGAGTTGGTTCGGATCTGTTATATTTTTAGAGCTGAAATGTTCCAGCACTTCTTACACTTGACGAGAAATCGGGGATACAGCAAACAGTTTTGCATTTATGTAGCCACAGCTTATTCTACTATAGAACCAAACATATAGGAGATAGTTGACAACGTTATGCTCGAAGTCAGAGAAGATGACAAAGATGTGCTGGTTAGTTGGAATCGTGCAGGAAATGTATATAAGAAGAGGAAAATATTCGTGATCAAACACATCGATTTTGAATAATCTCTGTGAAATTGTTTACTTTATTATCGCTTTTCTGTTACTCTTTCCGACTTGTATGTTAAACAATCCAATTTATCTGATCACAAATAAATTGTACAAATAATGTTTAAAAGATAAATATAATTTTAAAATCTCGCTTAAAATCGCGCCTGCTGAACGTAATGACTATAAACAGGCTAATAGATACGAGATTGCTCAGAATAATTGATTGTGTATGCATGCGAATTCGAGATAAGACATTTATTTGCCCGTGAATTCTGCTTCCCATCCAAATCCAATCGGCGGGGAAGTTCCATCGGTAGCGAATATCATCTGAACGGATTCATATAATAAAATTTGATGTTCTTTCAAAATGTGACATGTGAGCAGCGTCATTGAGAATATATCCCTATTTCAGCAGGTATGTGATATCAGTTATTCCCCAATATGTTATTCAATCATCTTTTACTACATCTATCGATGAAAGAATAACAAAAAGTGCTCTATTGTTCAAAGTAATAATCACATACCCTTATGACATTTGATGTTGCAGTATATGGCTGATTGAGGCGAGGTGATTTTGCACCGAAGCTGAAATATGTGTTTTCAATAAAACGTCAAAATCGTAATGATTACATACATTGCAAATGGATCAGTATCAGGACCGTCAAAAAGCGAAAGAGTCGCTCCAGATTGACAGTAGAATGCTTGAAATGTTATGCTGACCTGAAATTTCTCTTCTAGTTGTTTTCTCAACACTCAGTTCTTAGAATACTAGTGATGCCGTTTCGGATGATGCCTGTCTCCTGTCTATCGTTTCTCTGACCAGCGTGAGAAACTGCTACAGGCAGATGGAGATAGGCATTACTCGAAACAGCATCAGTAGGTCTTACACAAGTTCCCTCTTTGGTTTCTAGCACATATTCACAGGTCTGCTGAGCGGGAATCGATAGTGGATAGTTTGGAGATATGATCTGAATATTCAAATATTCCATACTCATTTTTATTGAGAAGGGTGGTCAATTAGTATTGGTGAACGTATAATGGTAATAAAATCATTTGACTGTTAAGACGGCATCTCGGTAATTTGCAAGCATTTTTGCCTCTTGCCGGACACGTTTCTCTAGGAATGAGAATCAGAAGCCCATACTGGGCTGCTGGAAGGGTCTTGACGCCCTTATGCATAAACCATTACTTGTTTGTTGTTGCAGCCTCGGGGCAGGGGAAACATGATTTTCGATGAAAATTGGTCGGAAAATCAAATTTTCACAACCGATCGAGATAGACCCAAATTCTCTTTTGCGTTAATTTAGGGGTGCCCTGGAGGTCTGAAATATCTATTCTGATCGATTACTGCTCATTGCGAAATTCACTTTTTTGACATCTTGTTTCGATTTTTTCTACCAAGTTGCCGATTTTCGCCAAAACTTCCAGTGACCACTACATTCGTTTTGTGGCCCGTGCAATTCTGCGTCTGAATCACCTATCAAACGTTTTGCTCAGGGACGCCGAAGTCGTATTTTTTCGGTAAAATCCGAAAAATGCTCGATTTCGACAGTTTTTCGATTATAACTTTTTTCTTTCATACTCTGATGAGCTCTAACAACCAAATTCGAATTCTACGCAAAAAGTTACGTAAACATAAAATGTGATCAGATTTTTGCGAGATGCAAAATTTTTCATTTTTTTCATGACCGTGGTCATTTTTAGGTCAAAAAATCGAAATCTCAGAACTACCTGATTATAGGTGTTTCCGACTTAGTTTTATTCGTAGATGTAGAATTTGTATACTAGAGCTCACCAAAATGCAAAAGAAAAAAATTATGTTTTAAAACTCAAAAGTTTTTCGAGTTTGTCAAGTTTTTCGAGTGTAACTTTTTTCTTTGGCATTTTGGGAAGCTCTAGTATGACAATTCAACATCTACGGGTAAAAATACATAAGAAACACCTATAGTCAGGTAGTTCTGAGATTTCGATTTTTTGACCTAAAAATGACCATGAACAAAGGTCATGAAAAAAGTGGAAAAATTTGCATCTCGTAAAAATCTGATCACATTTATGTTGACGTAACTTTTTGCGTAGAATTCGAATTTGGTTGTTAGAGCTCATCAGAGTATGAAAGAAAAAAGTTATGATCGAAAAACGGTCGAAATCGAGCATTATTAGAATATTACCGAAAAAATACGGCTTCGGCGTCCCTGAGCAAAACGTTTGATAAATGATTCCGACGCAGAATTGCACGGGCTACAAAACTTATATAGTGGTCACTGGAAGTTTTGGCGAAAATCGGCAACTTGGTAGAAAAAATAAAAACACGATATCAAAAAAGTGAATTTCGCAATGAGCAGTAATCGATCAGAACAGATATTTCAGACCCTCAGGGCACCCCTAAATAAACGCAAAAGAGAATTTGAGTCTATCTCGATCGGTTGTGAAAATTTGATTTTCCGACCAATTTTCATTGAAAATTTTTCCCTGCCCCGAGGCTGCAACAACAAACAAGTCATGGTTTATGCATAAGGGCGTCAAGACCCTTCCAGCACCCCATTATGGGCTTCTGATTCTCATTCCTAGAGAAACGTGTCCGGGGAGTGATCTCAAATTAGCGAGATGCCGTCTTAAATTATGTTCCACTCACTGAACCACTTTCAGTGAAATGTTGTACGGGTTGGCAATGGGGATCGGCTTTCGGAGCTGAAAGAAAAGATAACATTTTAGTTTGTACACTATTTTTTCAACATTGCCTGATTATTATTGCATAACCAGCGGCATTCCTCCGCTTACGTCGGATGAACACCACTGGTGGCGTTCAGCGCTTCGCGCTTTACAGGCCGTTTGCGTAAGAATCAGTACATGTGCAACAGGGTCTGGTACAGTGAAAAAAGTCGCATAAGCTCAAAAGTTCGCCATAGGTGTAACTTTTGATTCTGAATCGATTGGCGTTTTCCGTTTTTCGATCAGAAGCTTCTGAATCCCGGTACGACGCAACGTCAATTTAGTCAAATTTTTGTTCTACGATACAAACTGGTCCGGGAAGGGTCGGATTGGCCACGAATCTCGCGTACCAAACCAGAATTTCATTCTCTACAAAATGAAAAAAAATCGGCGCTCTATCTTTTCTCCTTTTCGAGTTATGATCGTTTTTTGACTATACATTTATGCAACAAAATCCTTCAGTCAGTCAAATAATTTTCAGAGCTTAAAATACGCCATGAAATACTATGTAAATGTTGCGTCATCATTATGCAACATTGCGAAATCCTACCAAGCCTACCACTCATGTAGCATATGTATGAGTACTTGCACTACCACCTGTCAAAATATCAAAAATAAATTTCATCTCGTTCCAAAGTTACACAACTTTTAAATTTTGGACGTAGACTTATTTCCGATACTGTAGTAATGATAGTAAGCTGCCTTACTTCCAGTTCCATCTCTGATGCAGATGTATGACTGCTTATCGGAGCAATCGATATTCGTCCATTGCCCTTTCACTCCGAATTCCGAAGCCAGCAGCAGTTGCACGCATTCGCCAAATGCGTAGCTGGGGAAACCTGAATAATCATTTATGACTTGTTGGAATGGATTTGGAATAAATTTTAGCCTTAACTTTGATCATATTCTTAATCGTAAAACAAAATTTTATTTTAAAAAAACCACCATTTGCCCAGTAGACAGGGCTGTTATACGAGCCGTCCATCCATGAAAACTCTGTAATTTTTAAATGAGAAAAGGCACAGTTCGATTGTCGACTCTCTTCTCTCTCATTGTTGTGGTCGGTGAGATAGTGGGCAATACGGAAAGAGCAAAAACCAAATTTTCATCACTATCGTGAACTCACTTCCATTCACATACTGTCCACTAGAGTTCGAAATACGGGTCGCCATCTCTTCATTTCACACACTCTCTCGTCACTCTGACCGGTTAGAGAGTGTGTGAAATGAAGAGACGGTACTCACTTCCATTCACATACTGTCCACCAATGTAGGTCGTTCCCGTTGCTCCAGGTTTTGATGCCCATTGAGTGTAGAATGAATTCTCCTAAACAATAGTGATGACAAATCGACGTCGACTCTCCTCATTTTACTTCAACTCCTTGATTATCTGGGCAAAAATGACCCATATCTGAACTCTACACTTCATTCATGTCTAATTAAAACGTTGATTAATAGTTACATGTAATAAAATATCGATATAAGTGCACTGACATTATCACCGTGAATGGATACTAGCTTTCCTCCCCCGGGGCATGCTTCTCTTGCCGATTTTCCATCGAGAGGTGAAGTTTGCACGGACACGCATCCTCCTTTGTAAATTGATTCACCGTCCATGCATTCGATCGCTAAATGAAAGTATTATTAGAATATTATAAAATAATGAATAATATGTTTGCATTGAACTGCATCCATTAAAGTACCGACTAACAAGGAACGTGATGAAGGTTAATATAATTTCTGTTTTTTTTCTTCAGTATTTTCAATAAATACTCCATTGGAAACTTACTCCTCGCCTTAACACTACAAGCCCAGCATTCCGAATCGATTTTTCCCTCGCAGCTTTTCCTGCAAATACAGGCTATTAAGTTCAGTCTCTTATTGTTTCTTAATTATCATACTTCTGGTTTTCGGTAGAATATCTTTAACAAATTCCGTATTCAGCGTCGGTGAACGATGCTATGCAGCAAAATTAGCATCAAAATCAGTACTTCATCATCATTATCATTTTATTTGATCGTCAAGGTTTTTGGGCTTGTCGTACAAGGCTCTTCTTCCACTCATTAGGCTCTTCCCTGCGTATCTTTTGCTATCTCTCAACTTACGAGGTCCATTGACCAGCGGACAATCCAAAGCAGAATGTGTGCCCGTCTTTTGGGCCTGCAAATCGTCAAGAGTGTTATTCGGTAGAAGAAGATTAGTTATTTGCGTGTTCTATAGGTATAAGACAACTCTCACAGGTGCTGTCTTCTAGGTTTTAGACTCGGGATAGTGTGCAGAATAGAGAGCGTCAAAACCAATCATCACTAATTCTCACCGTAAAATGAATCGAAATTAGTGTAGGTCACATTGGTGCCGTCATCCCACTTGCATTCCATTCCAACACATCGGATCCCGATGTTCGTGTTCAAGTAGTCTTGACAATGGTCGGTACTTCTTACGAGTGTGCGGATAAACTCATTCTCCTGTAAATAAATATGCAATTATTATTTTCAAATTTATAAATTATATTTTTTTTAAAATACAAATAACAATACCTCGTCACTGTGAACCGACGCTAGCAATCCTCCTCCTGCATTATTACAGTCTGCTTCCACCTCGGGGAAGGTTTTAGGGTAATATGCGGGGATCCACGGTTCATAGTATACTAAGATCTGCAAATTTTAATCAGGTAAGATTCAGTCCACCTATCGAAAAGACAAATGGTCAGATGAGATTATTCAGATGAAAGTAGGATAATCATTAGTCTCTTGCATAACAGTTATTTCTCCTATGAAAATGGTTAACCAGTAAGTTATCATCCGAATGTCTCCATAATCCATCCATAGATCAATCGAAACCTACTTCCTAGTTATGAAAAAGCGTCATCGACTTGTTCTCCTCATTTCGCATGTTCTCTCGATCGTCAGAGAAACGAAAGATCATGCGATTTGAGGAGAGTGTCTCCGATGTATCAATAGAAATACCTTGAAGCAATCTCCACCGTTGGGAGCCTGTGAGTATCCGTTAGGGCAGAAATCGCAATGGACGAATGAGATAAGCAAGAGGAATGATAATGTCACGATCCTCATCTAATAAAATAAAAACATCATTAAAACAGGGAAATGCTAAGCATTGATACACAGGCAAAGTGAAAAAGTCGAGGTTGCATTCGCCTTTGTTATTCCACCTGACGGCAAAACAAAGGCACATTTTCCTTCTTTCTTATCAGCTCGAAACAGAAAAGATTGAACGATTTTGTTCCTAAGCCTTCTTTGACGCTTGAGAAAATTACGCGTTGAAAGGAGTCGTCTTATCTGGATAAACACTAAGCACAATAAGTAATAATTAACAGTGATTATCCCCTTGACATTGAAAAAGGCGCTTATCTTGCACAAGATTGGAGACAGTCCCCGTGACCATCAGAAAATGATGAGAAACAGAGTCGTCAATATCTTATCTTTTGGACACGTTTGTGATCAGCAAGCAATACCTCGGAGAGTCGCTCCATAGTATCATGTCATTGTTTGCGATTAACCATGCTCAAATACTTTTACTTTAAAGCAAAAAATTCTATGTTAAACGTTTTTATTCAAAGAGCATTATGTGACTCTTAGTAATTGTTAGTTGAATTCACTACCCCCTCAAGCTTGCAAATCTTACAGTTTAGGTGACAGGAGTTTCAATGGTCATTGTATACAGTTTCATCGCCTTTTCGATGCTCTTGCAACATGCTGGTAAGTGTTTACTCAGTATTTGACATTAATGCTCAGAATTGTCAGAGGCATTAGTGGAATTTGCTTCGTCCAAGCTGTATGATGAAACGGATTTCGCTGTACCATCAGTAAGTTTGAAAACTCGTTGACTTGCACACAACTTATGTCAAATCGGATGCTGACTTTCCTCATTTCTCTAATAAACAAGATATCAGGCGAAAAAAGGAGAATCTTTTCCATTTTTCCATTACTAGTATTCACACTTCAAGCTCATTTTAGATGATTATCCCTACAATGGGTGGCCGAATCTACGTTTCTATGCCAGAAACGTCTGCGGATATTGCGAAGAAAATAATGGTACATGACTATGTCAACGATAACATGAGGTATCGGCTTCATTTCTCTTAATTTTTATCTCAATGTTTATTTGTGCAGTCTATACGACATTTCGACGCTGAAGAAAGGCGATGAGAAAGGCTACTTACAAGTTGATGTATGTCGGAGGGGGGTTATGTTCTATGCTATCTTTTTTCAGGATGGTATCAGACAAGTCAAAATAACGAATATGAATTCGGGAAACGCTACAACCCCCATCGCGGTTTGGGTTTATAACTATGGTGAGTTTTGAAAAAAAAAGTTATCTGACCCTTCTCTAGTATCATATAAGTATGTAAATAGTATTCACTATGCTAAACTAGTGATGATAATATATGTTATGGTTTACTTTGAAGCTCATTATTTTTATTCTGTTATGGATTTATGATAGATCACCACGCTAGGGCCTGTAAAGTGATGAATTTGATGCGAATATTTGTTCAGAACCTAACAGTATGACAAAAGTGAGATTTTGATCAAAATTCGATATTTGCAGACAACAATAGCGCGAAAGTATACGATGCGGCCAATCTCAGGATTGAGCCTTCGTCGTTGGGAATGATCACTGTTATCAGCGCCGAGCCCTTCACTCTGCGATCGAAGACTCAAGGAGTGAGAAATGATCACTCCATTGACGTTATTCTCGATACTTTTGCGTACCGGAAAAATAAGCACATCAAGCACACAAAAATGGAAATGAGTCAATGACAACTTTCAGCGTATGATGCTTACTTCGTTGTTGGCCGGTTTCGATGTGATTCCCTCAGGACGCGGAAATGAGAACATGTGCACTTACGTTGTCGAGCAACTGTGAGCTCGCTTTGCTGCACTATTCCGAAGCTGATGTGTAATAGGAGTGAAGTGAATTACGAAATTGCATAGGTTTATAAATCAAATAATATATATATTTTCTGCATTTGCTCATTGTTATACAAAACATTTCAGAGATCAGAATGCCTCATCGGACGTTCAATTCAGTCTACAAAGTCCCCTCCTCACGCTATACTTTGATGGAAATGACTACAGGAATTCGAAAACCTCAGTTACTGCTGATCTCGGAGTAGGTATGGTCTTGGAATGATCTTTTGTTAGCCAATTGTACTGAACATTTCAAACAAAACTTTTTGGAAGCAAATTTCAGCTGACATTTTCCCGTTTCAGAGAAAGTGCTGGATTTCTCTGGAACTTCATTCGTCGCGTCTCCCGGTTACATCGGATGCGCTTATTCGCCAGGACAAAAGGTAAGTGACGATTTTAAGTTCGGAATAAACAACTTCGAATATAGACATATCGTTCATCGCTATATAATTCCTCTACATCACTCACATACTTCAGCAACTCCAGGTAAATGGGAATTAATAGCGTCAATCAGCATCGGCTCTCCTCATTTCGCCTGTTCTCTCGCCGGTTAGAGATACGAGAGAACAGGCATGTTTAGGCAAGTCGATCTCCGGTCTATCAACATAATGTAAATATATAAAAAAGTTTTTTTTTAATCAATTTGAGATCGTATGATGTCGCGCTGTCTTCGTTTGTGAATAGTGATGCTGAGCATCCAGTGATCGTCAAGGACAATACGAATAATAATGAATACAGGTAAGGACTCGTTTGCATAGCCTTTTCGAAAATGCGCTCTCCGCTCGATGCACCCTCCCGCCGTTCCGAGAAATTGCAGAGTGTGTGAAAGGCCATTGTGAATGTCACACAATTTAATTGGGAAACTTCAGATGGTCCGGAACACCCGAAAATACCGACAGTCAGAACATCACTCTGAAGCAAACAAATGTACTTTTCAAACTAGTTTCCAACCAATATTCAATATCATTTGCAGAATCTTGAGATCTCCTGGACTCGCAATGAGAAAGACCTCGAACAGTCATTCCTTGTTCGCTTGATTCCCTCAAACGAGAAAGTCTACAATGTAATGAAATAAAGAGAATTCATAGCCTTTCTGTAGAACAGGGGAAGAGTCACACAAACAATTGAAAATAAAAAATAATACAAGTCAGAGACATACAGTACCGGTCAAAAGCCTCGCAACTATTTTCAAATCGCTATAACTCAGATATCTCTGATACTACACATAGATACAAAAGTCAAAGTGAAAGAATCGTAGTAACTTCCTCTTTATTATTCCACCTTACGGCAAACACGGCACGTTTTCATCCTTTTTATCAGCTCGAGACAGAAAAATTTGAACGATTCTCTTCCTAGGCCTTTGACTATCCACGCGTTGAAAGGAGTCGTCTTATCCGGATAAACACAAAGCACAATAAGTAAGAATTAAGAGGGATTATAGCCCTTGACGTTGAAAAAGGCGCTTATCTTGCACAAGATTGGAGACAGTCCCCGTGACAATCAGAAAATGATGAGAAACAGAGTCGTCAATATCTTATCTTTTTAGACACGTTTGTGATCAGCAATACCACAGTCACTTCATACTATCATATCATATCAGGGTCATTTTTAATGGTCAAAAATCATGTACCATAATTTTCTTTGCAATGTCCACAGATGAATTGGGGAGGGAACATAGATTCGGCCACCCACTGTAGGAATTATCATCTGAAACGAGATCGAGGGTTTAAATTCGAATATATTTGAAACTCACTGATGCAACTGCAAAGTCTGTTTCATCATACAGCTTGGAATGATCAAATTCCACTAATGCCCCTGACAATTCGGACGATGAAGGAAGATTCAAACCAATAAGCATACCTGCATGTTGCAAAAACGCTGCAAAAGCGATGAAACTGTGTACGGAAACCATCGAAACTTCTCTCCGGTCGCCTAAACTATTATACAACACAGGCGTACATCAAACGAAAAGATATTGACTGTCTTTCTCATCACTTGCTTTTCTTTGTCACTCTCTCCGCCAAGGTCGATCCTACAAAAAAAGTTCAGTATGTCAAAGTTATAAAAACTTTCATTCGCTAAATGATAAGAATAAGAATCCAGGATCCAATGGCCACTCTACAATTTTGCCGTGGGCTTAGTAGATAGTTCGATTCTCAGGAGCAAAACATTGATTAGAATGAGAACACGCTTTTCTCACAAAGATATGACTCTCGGAATATTTGTATTGCGTTCTCGTTTTGCTAGGCAACCCAGGCGGTTAGAATCGTAGCGAAATCGTATGTGTAAACTTCATTTATTAGTGATCAGATACCAAAAGATTTCATGGAAGTACAAAAATTGAATTGATGTTCGAATTAAAGTCTAAATGAGCAGTATAAAACAATAATCAAGTGAGGATCAGGTCAAGGTGTTGATTATTCAAAATCCTCATGTTTGATCTTGAAAATTTGTTTCTTCCCAACAGAACGAACTTCCAGCACGACTTTTTCATCAATTTCCTTTATGGGAAGTTGAATTGGTACGCAGCTTGCAGCAGAAAAGTAGAACTTTTTGTTGTATCCACTCCGCATCAAACGTATGAAGTGCTGGAACATTTCTTGTTCATGCCAGCATTAAAACGCGTTCTCTGTACTACTGCAGGTGAGGTGGCACAGTTGGCTCAAAATGGTCGTACGGGGTTCATACTTTGGGTGTGTGACCCTTTTGGGTCGAAAAAACTTTTTTCATAAAAATTTTGATCTTTGATCTCCAAAATCGATAATTTCAAATTTGAGAGTTCAGTATCGAGTAACATATCATTCGAAAGAGCATCAAAAGTGATGCTAAATGGTAAAAGGATTCTCGATTTGAGCTGTTCCGACGCGAGTTATAGCTCAAAACGTGCCTTTTTCTCATAATTTTTGAAAACATCGAAATAGCTACCCATGAAAATATCATTTCCAGGTCCCTATTTTTATATATATTGTGTATTTTTTATCGTAGAATTCAATTAGAGTCTTTGCGGAGCATATTTTCGGTGTGGCCGTATCGAGAAGTTCACCTAACCGTGACCAGACTGCATTTATTTTTTTGTACCGCGAACTCGCGTTTTTACCAGTTTTTCAAGTGTAACTTTTTTCTTTCTAATTTTCATGATGTCTAATATAGAAATTCGGTTTCTACGTGCGAAAATACGCCAGAAACTTCTATAGATAGGTAATTTTGGAAATATGACTTTTTTTACCCTGACGTGGTCGTCGAGCTCCATTTTTGAGTCGAAAAAGTGATCGTAGCAAAATTACATGTCTATAGGAGTTTCTGGCGTATTTTCACACGTAAAAACCGAATTTCTATATTAGACATCATGAAAACTCAAAAGAAAAACGTTACACTTGAAAAACTGGTAAAAACGCGAGTTCGCGATACAAAAATCGATTTTACACCATGAGGCCGCCCGAGATATGCCTCACCCCATATACCAAAATTATCAGCGTGAAATTCTCTACAAACAGGTAGCGTTTCTAAGCCTACACTTGTTTCTGTCAAAAAACGATCATATCTCGAAAACGAATAAATATAGAGCCTCAATCAAAGTTCCATTAGATCGAGCGCAAAATTCTGCTCGGGTACGCGAGATTTTGCACAAATTTTGAACCTTCCCGGGGTAGTTTTACTAGTAGAACAAGAATTTGGCCAAATTGACGTCGCGTCGTTCCGGGATTCAGAAGCATCTGGTCGAAAAACGGAAAACGCCAGTCGATTTTGAATCTTTGGAAAAAAAAAAGAAAAAAAGAAAAGAAAAAAAGTTACCCCTGGCGCCAACTTTTAAGCCTATGTTATTTTTTGCTGTGCCAAACCTCCTAAATTTTGCTCGATTCTTACGCAAACGCTCTCATATGAATGAACTATATTTAAAACCCTCAAATTTCTTACCAAAGTACAAATTAGTATCCGACAAAGTGCAAGCGCGGTTGTTCCCAGTACTTCTCCGCTCTTCCGGAAGAGTAGCTGTTTTGTTTTCAATAATCGAATCGCCACTGCTATGGCAGTACCTGCAACAAGCGATTCGATTTCCCATTTTCACCAATAGTTTTCACATCAAATATAATTGCGAACATATCGCTTGATAATGATGACAGCTACAGCTATAACTAGAGCAAGGGCCAAGCAGCAACCAGCGACAATAAGGACGATCTGCCACCATTCGAGTGAATCTTTGTGCTGTTGATCATTGAAAATTATTAGTAATTAGACAATTCAGAATTTGACTTACACAGTCGGGGTATTTATAGTTTTATAAATTATAAATGATTGATTACTCGTATTTTGAGCAAACCAACCAATGGTTAATGTCACAAACAAAAAGCTAGCGCAACAACGAAATGTTTTGTTCTGCATCTCATAAATTCTAACGTCATCTGATCTCCACAGTAATTGGCGAGGGAGGCACTACATTCGTCCTGCAGTCGACAGGTTGATGGCAATTCGTTGTTTATATCCGGAATGTTTCCATCAGGACATTGCACGCATGAAGTAGAGTTCGGTGTCGGCTGAAAGGTTGCAAACTGTATAATTGTAAGTATTTGAAGACTTCTCACTTGCATAGTTCCCTTTTGACAAGCCTCACAGAATTCGTCGAGTTCGAATGAGTTAGGATTCAGCGTAAATGCACCATTAGATTTAATCTTGGTGTTTGGAGGACAGTAGAGTACAGTGCATTCAGAGGAAGACTTCGATCTGAATAAAACGACTTTGAGCAAACCCTAATGATATATATTTTATCTACGCACGAGGCGCAACGAAAAATGGTATAGAATAGGAAAAAATGATGAAATGTTGATATGCGATTTCCTACCCCAGTCCGGGAGTTGTGAGTCCGGGCACACAGCTAGTATAGGGGTGTCCCATAAGTCTTGAGAATTGCTCCGTAAATCATTGTTGCGCAATCGAATGCCCCGATTTCGAAATGCAAATTGTAAACAAACTATTGCATCATGCTGACGTCGAAGGGGTATTGGCATTGCATCAGTTTAGAATTTGCCACAGTCATTCTAGTGATGGAGACTTATCACGATAAACGCGCTGTCTTACTTCATTCCTTCCGCATTGGTCGCACATCCAAAGAAGCTCATGCGGACCTGGTGCTTACGGATGGAGAGGGTGCCCCTTCCCTTGCTACATGCCATCGTTGGTACACCCGCTTCAAGAAAGGAGATTATTACCTCGATGACCAACCCCGATCCGGTCGCCCAATTTCTCGCAAACCCACTCGAGTTCTCACTGCGCTGAAGAAGGATCCGAAGAAGAGTGTGCGCATGTTGGCGACAGAGACTAGCACTCCCAAGACCACCGTGTGTCGGACCCTCAATCGGGCGGGAAAGACAGCGAAGCTCCCCCAAGTCATTCCCCATGACCTCTCCCAGGCACAACTCAAAAAGCGAGTTGAGGTGTGTCGGGAATTGCTCTCTCGTAGATCGAATCTGCGATGGGTAAATTCCATCATCGCAGCAGATGAGAAGTGGATCACCTATGATAATCCGGAGAGTAGACTGCAGTGGTGCGACGTGGATGAAAAGCCCCAGCCCACCCCGAAGAAGGAACAGCACGAAAAGAAGGAAATGCTGTGTTTCTTCTTCTCCTCCCTCGGTCCCATCTATTGGGAGAGTCTCACTCCTAACACCTCGGTCACGGCCGACCTCTTCACCGAACAACTGGAAGAGGTGGCCATCAGGGTCCCTCCCGAATTCAAGAGCGAGGGGAAAATCCTGTTGTTGATGGATAATGCCCGGTCCCATCTCGCGAAAATCATCAAGACCAAACTGGACGAGCTCAATATGGAATGGCTTCCCCATCCACCATACTCCCCTGACATTATCCCTTGCAACTACCATTGTTTCCGCTCACTGTCTGACTTCTGCAGGGGAAGGAAGTTCAAGGACCGAGACTCACTCGTTCGGGCATTCACCGAATGGATCATCTCTAAGCCTCCCGAGTTTTGGAAGAGAGGTGTTAACACCCTGCCCGAAAGATGGAGACAGGTCGAGGGTTCGAAGGGGGCATACATTGATTATTGATTATTGTGAACTGTTGAAGAAATAAATAAAAAAAACACAAAAATAAAAAAATTATCAAGACTTACCCCTATACTTTGCCCAGCTTTATTAGAGTTCTAAATTTGTAAAAAAAATCGAGTATACTTCTTCGAAATATTCGTACTATTAAGTACTACTAAGTACGAAATATTTGTTCGTAAATATTTTTTAAATGTCTTTTTTCGCATACCTTGTACTTTCCAATGCCACATTCTCTGCATTCTCCAGTCGTTGCTTCAACTTCCTGACCAACATCACATGGCCAGTAGCAGTGAGATTCGCTCGTTGACCCCTGATATATGTTTTCAAATAATGTACATACAACCTACATGCACAAATGACTGATTTTCAAAAATAAGCAAAGCTGACCTCACTGCTGGTAGTCATTCCACTTTTGCAGTATTGGCACTGTAACGATCCGGTATCAGGAGCGAATCTTCCCTTGTTACAGGGTTGGCAACATTGTAAAAAAGCGTCATCCTCCACCATATCCGTTTCGAAGTTGCACCAGGATCCAGGATTGCAATTTTCTAAGATAAGATTACTAGTTACTGTGGTAACAGAGCAGCGTTTACGAAAGCAATCCGAAATCTTGGACGAGCCTTCGGACTGCGTGATCGTGCCAGGAGGGCATGACAAGCAATTTTCCTTGTTTGATTGATCCTGAGCAACGATTTTGTGCTGTATTGTATAATTAACTTGATTGTTACCTGATATGAATCTACCGGACATATGACCTTTGATTGTGTATCTTCATCGTAGTAATATCCGGGTGGGACTTCGGCTGAAGACGTATTATTATAATTAGAGAAGTTGAAAGAACAAAAATGGTATTGGTAGGCTTCCCGTCAAAAAAGTACGATGATGTTTTTCTCACCACAAAGAATATCATCGTTGCTCTTGAACATCAATGGAGTATCGGACGCGCATTGATAGTCTGCTCAGATATATCTGCATTGTGGTCTTGAAGTTTTCCATTTATCTCAAGTATCGTTGATCAAACGAAGTATTTTGATCAATTTGTCACATTCTGTTCCGACTCGGCCACTTTTCCACATGGGTGAGGCATGAAGATCGGTGAGTAGTGCGAGCGCCTCCACTGACCCTTAATAAATAGATTTAATTATTGTACAGTACATGTACTCCATTGAAGCAGTCTATTACCGTTGTTTAGGGTGCACGAGTTTTTTTGTGATTTTTTTAAGACGCAGCAATGGTTGTGCGCCAAAAATGTGAAATCGATGGATGGTCATGAGTTCGACCACTTCTCCCCCTTGCCCTCAGAATCACCCAAATCAAGTAGATTAAAGATGTGGAGACACGATCGGGCATGCAAATCGCAGAGTTGAAAGTAGTGATTTGTATGCGTGCTCTCTCCATCATCCTTTCTCTTTCCACCTCTCGGATTAGTGCCTGCAGCGTCAGGGCGACTTGGCACACAGAAAATCCACTCCCGTTGCTAACAGGCTCCAAGTGGAAAAAACAAAGTGCATTTGCATTAACCTTTACCTTTAGTCAAAATCCCACAGCTTGCAGGTCAGGCTAACATAGAATAAAAACTGTGAAATATTTGAACGAACTATAAAAGTGCTTGAAATTGTTTAACTATGTTGTTATTCGAAATCAAATGAACTCGAGAGACTCGCATGAAGACTCACCAAATAATCGCAAACGTAGAATTTGGGGCCAGGGAATCGAGTATCCTGACATCGCACAGACGTCAATACGACGCTGCCTGACTCTCCGTCAAAAAATTCCTCGAACGATCTGACCCAAGTTCATTATCGTAACAGAATGGAAGACTACAGGACTACAATGTAAACATATCTGAGCCTGACTAGCAATGCGTGTCCGATCATTGAGATTCAAGAGCGATGACATAATTTGTGGTGACAGGTTGTCTTTTACGGGAGGGTGACAATTCGGCAAGCGAAATTTCGGTAATGGCTCATGATAAATTTTATAACTCGCTTCAACATCATTTTTCAGATTCGCTTAATAGCTGATTAGACTCCAAATCACAAGAGCAATCGAATGCACTATTCCACATGCCTTGAAAATCAACAGGAGGCATACCACGCGTGTCACCTAAGATTCGAGTAAAATGTGGAGGAGGTTGGCACATTTTTTGACCCATATGTTTAAATACATTTTTGGATAGCCCTTAGGGTCCCTCACAAGATTACGTAGAGTTTTGTTCCAAATAGTCGATCTCAACGACGAGAGACGACGTCAACTTTTTCAGATTCCGAAAATGGTCATTTTCCAGGCCATGTAGCTCAGTCCAGAGACGTTTTGGTGAAAGATCGTCAACAGATAAAATGTGGCAAATAACACGGAGAATACGGGTAAGCAAACGGCCCATTGATAACTTCATTAGTATTTTCCTAAATCGATTAAAATTAATAATCTTTACCACATTTTCGGGCCAATCGAAATTCTTAGTGCATCGGATAGAGCTCGAAAATACGGTTCGAATGGTTACCAGAACCCTATAATTATTTGGGTGAGAGCTATCTCAAAAGTTTGATTGAAAATCTTGAAGGATACGACCTTTAGCGCATATCAATGAGGTCAGCTGACTCTCCTACTTGAGTATTCGATTCTCAGCCTCTAACAAGGTGTCATGCGTGGCGCAGTTGGTTAGACGCTTGCCTTTCATTTTGAATTTTCTAGATGAGAATGGCTCGATGCCACAATTAGAAAATAGTTTTGCAATACTTTTCGCATGCGATTTCCACTCATATTTACAAAGTTATTTGTTTTATAATGTATTTATTTATTCTTTAAAAAAATTTATAAATCTTTTTCAAAGTGACATCATTTAAACATTAGATAATTAGTGCTTTAAAAACAAAATATCGTACATGGTGGACAAACCGTGACAGATGATCATTTTTGGCCATTTTTGACTTTTTTGACTTTTTTTTTGACTTTTTTGACCAGCGAATACGCAATAATAAATTTCAATTTTTGTTTCTAATTTTTTGCCCACCCCTGTTTCCTGGAATTGCCCGGGCATGTCCTGGTGAGATATTTCAATAAAATAGAGAATAACGGAAGCACAATTCCAGTAAACAAGGTTGGACAACAAATAAGAAAGTAAAATTGGAATTTATTATTGCGTATTCGCTGGAAGTCAAAAAAGTCAAAAATGACCAAAAATGATCATCCGTCACGGTTTGCGCCACACTAAAATACCTCACGGAGGGGATACTGACAGAAACAAATGCGGGGAACCGGCCTGTCTGAGGCGATAAGGAGGTAGATCACTCTCTCCCGGCGTGAAAAGTCACTGAAGCGGAGGTCGGGAAAAACTAAAGATGCGATTTGAGATAGCTCTCACCCAAATAATTATAGGGTTCTGGTAACCATTCGAACCGTATTTTCGAGCTCTATCCGATGCACATAGAATTTCGATTGGCCCGAAAATGTGGTAAAGATTATTAATTTTAATCGATTTAGGAAAATACTAATGAAGTTATCAATGGGCCGTTTGCTTACCCGTATTCTCCGTGTTATTTGCCACATTTTATCTGTTGACGATCTTTCACCAAAACGTCTCTGGACTGAGCTACATGGCCTGGAAAATGACCATTTTCGGAATCTGAAAAAGTTGACGTCGTCTCTCGTCGTTGAGATCGACTATTTGGAACAAAACTCTACGTAATCTTGTGAGGGACCCTAAGGGCTATCCAAAAATGGCTTGAGCTCATTTTCCACTTTTTCATTGTGCCAACTTTTATTCCACACTTAGGCGACTGATACAAAATTCAAACTCGAATTAGAAACCTGAGACTTGATGGAATCGGTAGCTATTATCAATAGGGTTGAATGCTGAAAGTTTCAAATCGCTATCTGAATCTAAAGGAAAGTTATGAGCCGTTGCCGAAATGTCGGTTGCCGAATTGTCACCCTCCCTCTTTTACGGTGGAAACACAATCCCGGTGAGCGCGTGTCGGGCAATACTATTACACCCGTAAGACCGGCTTTTGATATCAATGAGCTTAATGCCATGAGAAATACAGATGAAAGTGAACTCACGCGATTCCGTTTGGTGGAGATTGCACATTTTGTGAACTACATCGATTAGGGGCGAGATACACTTCAAACTCGCACCTTCCCGTGATGTTTGAGGAGTCAATAACGGTGTAAACGATGTGGTGTTGACCCCTGCAGTCTCAGCCATTATATATTAATGCACATAAAATGAAATGAAAAGTTAATGTTAATAAATCAGAACATCACCAAACGAATATGTCGCCACTGCGATAATTCGATTCAATATTTACAACTCTCTGGTCGTCCTCCAACACTGGTTCCGTCCACTCGATCGACATCGGTGTCGTTGAATTTTGTACGATATTCAAAGGGCAGTACGTGAAGAAGGGAGGCAACTTGTCTGAACCGGGATCAAATATACCACTTTTATTAAAACATTTGCAATAAAAATTCGGTAAGAGTATCGTCAATTAAGAGACATAATTACACGATTTGATTCAGAAACACTACTAATTACCGATTGGTGTTTCACATGTGCCTGGCCAACAAGGGGACCTTTCACAGAGACCGGGTGAAACGAGAGATGATCGAGAGATTGAGATGACCTCCAATTAACAGTCAGAGTAAACAATTTTCTGTATAAAACTGCCCAATCATCGCATCCTCTCTTTATCATGTTTTACATCCTGCCGGCCGTATATCTCATGCAAAATCCTCCTTACAAAATAATAAACGAAAGAACCTTCTCTAGTATGGTATACCATCTTCGACCGGCTTCGTATTCTTCTACCATCGAGGCACACTGGAATGCATACTCAGCCATTTCGGATTCATTAAGTGCACGATCGTAAACCTGTAATTCAAGGTTCAGCATTTTTTTTCAGTAGATTTTTTTTTTCAATAGACTTACTGAAAAACGACTAATCTCAGCGTTGAGCTGTATTTCACCTAAATTTTGATAGGGCGCTAGGTAAAGTGTAACATAGGAATTCGAAAAGCCAGCGGCTAGATGAGCTCCTGAGCATATCAATTGTTTTTTCTTTTTTGCAAACAAAAGAAATTGGATCCAATCCTATTTGCAGGAGGCGTGACAATTCCGCAAACGACAATTCCGCAAATCGATTTTTTTCCGCAAACGACAATTCCGCAAATTTATTTTTTTCCGCAATTGGAATTTCCGCAAACGATATTCCAGCAAACGACAATCCCGCAAATATATTTTTTTCCGCAAACGACAATTCCGCAAATATATTTTTTCCGCAAGCGACAATTCCGCAACTCTGAATTTTTCCGCAACCGTCAAACTTTCCGCAACTTTCTTACAGTATTCTTTGGATTTCAGTTTACGATTGCCCAACTTCTATTTTTGTTACCTTTTCATCGGTTTTCCTTTTATAACAATATGTAATGGCGATACTTAACACGAGATATTATAGGAAACACGAGGGAAAAGCAAAAAAGACTGAGCTCTTCATTGGGAAATCGTAAACTGAAATTGATAATGAAAATTTGAAAGAATACTGTAAGAAAGTTGCGGAAAGTTTGACGGTTGCGGAAAAATTCAGAGTTGCGGAATTGTCGCTTGCGGAAAAAAATATATTTGCGGAATTGTCGTTTGCGGAAAACAATATATTTGCGGGATTGTCGTTTGCGGATATGTCGAAAACGCCCATTTGCGGAAATGTCGTTGGCGGAAAAAAATATATTTGCGGGATTGTCGTTTGCGGATTTGTCGAAAACGCCCATTTGCGGAAATGTCGTTGCGGAAATGTCACCCCTCCTATTTGCATCCTCACCAAGTAAGGCTCCATTAACAAACGCTTCGCACTTGACTGAGTCGCAACGGACGCAAAACTGAATAAGTAAATATGAAAATATTGGCGGTGAAGCTAGTACTGAACCTGTTGCCACAGCCGCACGCGCAAATTTATCGGTATCACATTATTTCCGCGACTCACTTTCAATGATGTCACTCGTAACGCTTCTCTGCAATTATGCACTTGAGGTTTGAAAAAGACAATTTTGTTTTTAAATTAAATATTCTGCAATTCCCACTCAGGGGTCATGGACATTTTTGGGTCAAAAAATCGAAATCTCAAAACAATTTGATTATAGGATTTTCTGGTGTATTTTAACCCGTAAATATTTTAGATATCTTCATAAAAACCTTCCTCAAGTCAATTGATGACGCCTACCTCTTCACACACATTCCTTGGATGAATTCCCAGGGTCCCAGGTTGTTCGGATGTAGGGACGTGGGCATGTGGAATGGGCCACCAACAGTGGACTGGGCCAACTATAATGGAGATGCACAGCTACAATGTACCATTGAATGGATGGTCAGAAACGGCAAGGTCAGAGAAGTTTATGAGAAGGGTCGACGAACGCTCTTTTTGCAATCCATGCTAAAACGTTTTAGAACAACTATCACTTTCCCCATTCCTCACGCTTTATAATCTAGTTTTTGCACCCCACACTGAAATCAGGTGTTTCACAGATGATTTCAGATTAAGCTGGGGATTCCCACGTCTCGTAATTCTAACCAACTTCGCTACCTGCGTGCTAACCGATTTGGCTTTGTCGACGTCTTTGGAGAGAAAGACTCCACGAGCTCCACGTGCACGCTTGAATTTCTTTGAGAACTGCACAAAAACGACGACGGGTCGTGGTCATTGCAGAGTGTACACGGAACTTGGCTGAGTGTTATTAATTCTCCGAATACCGTGACTGCTGTGAAAAATCGAGACGCTTCGACGCGCATCTGGTTCGAACATGTTTAGAAATTTATATAATCAGCAGTTTCATTATGCACCTAAACTTATCAGTAGTTCGAACAATTACGTAATGCTCACATCAAATATGACATTTATTCTTTTCTATCTCGTTTATGTTCACGATAAATATGCATGAACGGGCCTAAGACTTTTAAGAACATGTTGTATCATTCGAACTTATCCGGTGTGCCAGTTCACGAACAATAACTATCGGCGTTGGGGGGGGGGGGGGGGGGCGGTGAAGATAAAAACAAAATACTATTTTTTTCTCTCGGGGATCATTCCAGATCTGAAATATGAAGGGCGATTTCTTTTCAGAAACGAGATCTGCCTATTCAACGCATTCGTAAAAAAGCAAAAATAGTGATCTTTACAAATTAGCATCCGTTATGGATCAATAGGGTGCGTTCATAGAGAGAGAGGCAGGGAGCTAGATTTGGATAATTTAGTTATAAATGCTCAACGAATTGAGTTCACTTACCTGAATCACTCCGACAAGGCTGCGGAGCTCCATCTGGCGGTCATTCTGAAGGAGAAACTAGATTTCAGTTATACTTTATTGTTTCCTTTTTTTAAATCACACCAACCTTTAATACAAAATAATTGTGTTTCATCAATCGTTGTCTCTCTTGTAGGATTAAACAAAGTTATGTTTTGAAAAATATAAAGCGTTGTAAAATCAGTCAATAACTTGATCTTGACCGGTGAGTTTGGTGGGTAGGCATTCTGGGGATGCGAAAAATGGTTCGTTTTCATTCTACACACTCTTTACACCGGTCGAGAAACGGGGCGTGCGAAATGAAGGATGCATTTCTTGGTTTCGACATGCTTATTTAGGAGCGCTAACAATAGAAGCGACTGTCGGAGCGCTGATGAGTAATACGCTTGACACAACATCATTTCTGGTAAATTACGGTATTTCACAACAACGTCGAGAGTATTATTTCAGACTAACTTTGTTGTGATATTCTTTGCTAAAAGAAAATATCGCACAGGCGAGAAGCTGCTCAATGAGCGATATCAAGTACGTAATAATCAATTTGATGATATTAAGTCCAAGATGCTACTTACTCTTTAGAAACAGCTCCTTTGTTTAGATTCGCGAAGCATATTCGATCGCGCGAGCCATGGTTCCGGTATACCTTATGAGCATGGCTCTCAAGGTCTCTTCGACAATCTAAAGGAGCAATCAATGATGACATTCATTCCAGATCGGGATAATCTTCGTTAATTGGATGTACATAACACACCAGTTTCCATGGAGCGTGAGCGAAGTCGTGTACCTTTCGGTATGAGCTGGAAATACTTTGTCGATATTTGTGTGCTTACAGTTCTCCGAGCTCAGCTGCGGTCTCACATCTAGTATGTTTTTAATACACCATACCAGGATTCGATCGAAAATCGTATGTCTCTCGAATAGGTATGCGATGTGTTCTGGCATTATCTTATATATCGCAATTTAGGTTACCGAAAATACTAATTTTGGTGTCAGAACAACAGTACTCTGTCGCAACGGATAATCATTTTCGAATGCTGGTCGACTCGTGGGAACGGGGTTGAGCACCGTATTATGATAAATAGGAAATGGCTGATTGATGATATGAAGATAAAGTGACACCATGCTTTTTTTTATATCAGTGGATTCTCACGATCGAACAATGTTGAACTTGCTATTCTGTTGCAATAATTCGATCATAGCATATCGGAAGTACAGTGCACAGCTTCAGCTGAGTGTTACATACTTCCGAATTCCAATACATCCGAGGAGGAGGTTATACTAATAAAATATTAGTCTTTATGCGATTTAATGTTAGAAGCGTCGTTTCAAATTTAGAGATAAACTCACGAAGATGTATTCATCATTTGTTTTTGTGTTGTCAGCTCATCGTACTAATTGCGTATTTATTCTGCAGATTTTGCTCGAACGAAGCCTCTCGGAATTACAGCAAGTTGATTAGACTTGTCATGTACATTTGCTCGAAATGTAACATAGCCCAGAAGTGCTTTTCGAAACGTTGGAGAACTCATAATTATCGTTGCGGCATTGAGCAACGGGTAGATTTGGACAGTGAGAAACGCCATCAACAAAACTTCTGCAGAACGAAAATGATTTTAAGTTTGAAAACTGGATGAAAACTCGCTCATTATCTCTACAATTGTTTACTTGATTAGTTCTTGTTCTCAAATTACATAGTGAGAAAATAGCAATACCGTGAGGAATCCGTTCCGACAGCACACTTGCCGCTGATAAGGCAACAGGAACGCAGGATAATAGACAGCAGAAACTCTGCAATGGACTGAAAAGGACTAACATATCATTAACCGCACCTGGATGATTAGGCCTTTTATAACGCTATGATGGAAAGCTAGCGTTTTAACGCTCATTTCAGCGATCTTTATTGTTTGTTTCGTTCAGTATGAATGAAGTGCGTAACTTACTCGAGTCTTCAACAACCGAGAATAGTGAAGAATCAAAGTGAAAAAGAGAATGACTTGTATGGGTATGCTCTGGACAAATGATAAATAATCGTTCTCAGATGAAAGGGCACGAACAATCAGCACATGATGGAGAACAAAGCGGATAGATGAATCGGGATCAAAAACAATCCAATTATGCTTGTTTATCAACCACAACATTGCGGGGTGATTCTTAGAAAACATTAACCGAATCACGAGAAGTACACCGAATTCACCTTCTCTATGTATTCGCTTTGGACATTGTTGTCGTTTCCAGCCATGTACACGAGTAAGCAAACGCTTTCCGTCGCTGTTCCATATAGGACGTACAGAAAGATACCGAGGAAACGCTTAAAACAATAATTTTGAGAAAATATATATTTTGTGCAGGGACTTTTCTAATTTTGAGTGGATGATTTCCAGGAAGAAGCGATTGATGACGATGCAAAGCGCAAATATTGAGCATGACCACGCAACCAAGAACTAGGAAAAATGAGACGGTCTGAAGTTTAGCATCAAGTTCCGTGATTGGTGGTGCATTTTACGATGCTGATGTAAGCAGGCAAGTGCGTCTTGCACAGCAGTCCCTCACAGTAGACGCCTAGGAGCGGAAATAGAGGAAGAGGCACGAACAACGCGCCAACAAACACATCGTTCGCCGCGGAGCATCCCTACAAGTTCAATAGAGAGACAAATACTGGATATGAAATAGTAACGGAATACCTGCATGAGCATCCGCAAAATCTTGTAGGAGCCCGCCTGCTTCGGAGTTTTGGTCCAGATTAAGTGAATAGCCAGGAGATCTACCAAGAAGCTTACAGCATTGATACATTGGAATGCTCTGAATACGTATTTCGATCTGTGACTACTTTGCTGTTCGACGTACATGATGTAGAATCTCTCCTGATCATGAGCAACCGTAAAATTTATAGTCATTCAGAAACAGGTGACAAGTAAATGTTCAAGCTCGTTGTTAAGTGGAAATACAATTACAGTTTGTCGATCAACAGGAAATAGCATGAAGTGATTGATGCATTGTTGATCGTAATTCGGCTTGATGTATGGTTGCTTGGACGTAATTTCATTGTCATCTCACATATATCTCACATATTTTCCTGGTCGACGTACATAGATCTATTTTAAGAGTTTTCCCTCTACAATGGCTAACCTTTACACATTATTTTTATAAATGCATATTAATCGACGTGGTAATGCATCTTATCTGTTGCGTAAAACAATTGATGAGACATAATTGAACGGCTTGCATCTACGATAGTGGTGGACAGACTGTCGCGTCTCCCTTGCAGACTGCACCATTTCTCTCCTGTGGAGTCGGCTTGAGATCATCTCTCACATCGTACGAGACACTTCCAATGCCATCAAGCGTCATCTGCATCATAGGAAGTAACGACATCCAAACTGTTAACCTTATCAGAAAATCACTGAGAAAGTAGACAACGCACAGTTAGATTGCCGACAACTATTCCATTATCGTAAGTGACGATGGTCCACGGATTGAGAGCACAATCGCCACTCTTTCGCAGGTGAAAGTTCAGTCGCTGATACTTCTTAGTGAATGGCAATCTGAATATTAAAGACCATTATTTAAAACGCGGTCTATGTACTACTGCAGGTGAGGTGGTACAGTTTGCTCAAAATGATCGTACGGGGTTCAAAATTTGTATGTGTGACCCTTATAGACCGTAAAAACTTTTTTGTTAAAAATTTTGAGTTTTGACCTACTTTATCGATTTTTTCAAACTTAAGATTTAGGTGTCATGTCACATATCATTCGAAAGAGCATCAAAAGTAATGTATAAATCTAAAAGGAAACTTTATTTTAACTATTTTAACGCGAGTGATAGCTCAAAACGTGCCATTTTTGCTCAATGTTGGTAAACATCGATATAGCTAACCTTGAAGATATCATTTCCTGGTCCCTATTTTAATATATTTTGTGTATTTTTTATCGGAGAATTCTATGAAACTCTTTGCGGGGCAAATTTTCACAAGCGCCGTACCGAATACTCGGAAATGAGACCAGTTATCAAAAAGCGGCCAACGCATTTGGATAACTGGTCTCATTTCCGAGTATGATGAACTCTCAACCATCAAGATGGTGGTTATTTCAATTGGTTCAATCCAATCTCTTCTCTCTTAGTCATCATCTTCTCCATTCTTCCATTTGATTCATCTCTTATTTGCACTTCGACTCTGCTCCCATTGTCTCATCCATTCACAGGTCATCCCCCCTCCCCCCCTCCCCCCTCCCCCTCTCTTGAAGTAGAGACGAGGAGAGACTAAGATGGGAGGGAGAGTGAATGAGTAACTGAGAAGATGGACGAAGGTGTGAACAAGAACTGGATAGAAGAACAATGGACAAGATGGGGAATCAGATGAGTTTAGTGAGGGGGGGGAGGGGAGGAGGGGGGGGGGGGTTCCGTACTAGACGGTTCGATGCGCCAATAAATGGAAGAAATGGAAATGGGACGCCCATAAAAGGTAAGAAGCGCAGCCCTTTCGGTATCCTCTTTTCATTTCTGTCGATACGATTACTATAGCCAATATGATTCAATAATAGCTGAAACTGAGTGGAAGAAGGAGAGAGTGGAATAAGAAAGTGCTGAATGGAAGGGATTGTGATCATCTGAGACTCTCCCCCTTCCCATCTAATCTCCCACTAATCCAGAGGGTCAAGACGGAAAGAAATCAGAGCACCCATTTTGTTGTGATAGAAGCTTATGGACAACTCGACCATAGGAGGCCCTTTGAACCACCCCTCGATGATTAACAGTGAGAGTCAACTTGGAGTATACGAATCATGCATATCATGGCCGTGTGGCGCAATGGATAACGCTTCTGCCAACGGAGCAGAAGATTGTAGGTTCGATCCCTACCATGGTCGCAATATTTTGCTTTTTTTGATGAATTCCTTTGACATCTGCACGACGGTGAGGATCTGAAAATAACCGAGCACGACGATGAGGATCTGAAAATATCCGAGGACAACGGTGAGGATCTGAAAATAACCGAGCACGACGGTGAGGATCTGAAAATATCCGAGCACGACGGCGATGATCTGAAAATAACCGAGCACGACGGTGAGGATCTGAAAATAACCGAGCACGACGGTGAGGATCTGAAAATATCCGAGCACAACGGTGAGGATCTGAAAATAACCGAGCACTACGGTGAGGATCTGAAAATAACCGAGCACGACGGTGAGGATCTGAAAATATCCGAGCACGACGGTGAGCATCTGAAAATAACCGAGCACGACGGTGAGGATCTGAAAATAACCGAGCACGACGGTGAGGATCTGAAAATAACCGAGCACGACGGATAAATAACCACTTTTCAAGGTGAATCGGAAGCTATGTCGGAAGCTGATCGTCGATTGGCCTATCAAGAAGATTGGAACGCCCACTTTAACAGGCCATCTTCGGGTACTGTAGATATTTAATCTATACTATTTGAATTGCGATAAATATGTACAATGGATATTGTGGATTTTAGTTCGATCAAGTGATTAATATTCTGGAATCAATGTCGGACAGTGAAGATGATGATGTGAATGTGATTCCGAATGAACAAGACAAGGGTAATGCGTTGTTACTTCATACATACAATTAATGGATGAAATGTTGCCATTGAACAATGGGCATCAATCAAATATTGTTTCAGTCGGTATCCTGGAGTTCCTCGGAGTTCCCAATCGGAAGGCTAATGGACAGAATGGAACTTCCCATGGCAATGGAAGAGTGGTGGAAGCTAGTGTAGATGTGAATTTAATTTACTTCTAATCTCGCTCCAAAAAGAAGAACGACATGACATGTTTGTTTAAATACATCTTTGTTTCCATCGTAGACACAGCAAGAAATAAGCTTTACAAAACATGGAATAGATAATAGAAAGAGTGAATGCGTTGGTCAAATGGAGAATATTCATAGTGGATGTAACATCCGCGTAATCAATCAATAGTCTATGTACACTACAGTATATATTGGCTAGATGAGTGGGCGTGGCTTGATTACGGTAAGAGAAGGTATTGATTAGAAGCGAAAGAGGGAGGAAAGAATTGAATGTTAATACATGGAAAGAAGGACTAGAACGACATGAAATAATTTGATTATTATATCGTACAATACAGAAGTTGTGGCGGTGCAAAGAAAAACGAACTGAACTTGAACCGTATTGATTGGAAAAGAGAAGGGACGGGGAAAGAGGCGGAATCTACAACGGGCTGATCAGAAGGGCGGTTCACTGGGGCCTATTGGAGAAAGAGAAAGAGACACCGGGAAGGAGTCAGCTCACGAGTTCTGTGCCATGAGTCGTGCCTTGGGGCACTCGGGACAGAGGATATCCGTGCCATCAGTGATGAATCCCTTGCCGACCAGACTGGTTGTGCATTGGGCACACACGAAACAGTCGTTGTGCCAGTGTCTGTCCTCGAACGAGATGAACTTCGCCCCTCCGATACCTACAATGATACCTAGAGAGGAGAGGATACGGTAGAGAAACGGCCACGACGAGAGGTTAGAGAAGCATCAATACGGTAGGAAGTTATTGATCGAGGACTGAGAGATACACGAACCAGTGATGGGCTTGGTACACGCATTGCATCGTTTCGCGAACAATTCCCCGTAGCAGTTGGCACAATACGGTTTCTCGTCCTGAAGGGAAGGATTATGGTAGATGGAGGATACTGTAGAGATAAATACGGTAGAAGAGTACGGTACCTTGGATGTGAATCGTTGTCCGGCTAGACTGGCATTGCAGTTAGTGCAACAGAAGCATTCTCTATGCCATGGTTCATTCTTGTAAGTGACTCCTCCAGTCGAGATCACCTGAGAGAGAGATTACATCATCACTACTCATATATATCTCCCCTCAATACCCTCCTGTTTCGTCTTCATTAAATTGTGCCGAACGTGGCTTGTTTTTCGTCGATTCGACCAATTTGCTAGCTGACCTTTCGCTTTGACAAGAAAAGCGAGAGAACGAGAAAACGAGTTGACAAATCATTCTTTCTCCCTTCCCTCACACCATTAGAAGAGTGAATTGGCCTGTTTGTGAAGACAGACAACACTTTTGACGCCTCACCATAGCGAAGATCACCAGAGGAAACTATCTCTCGATCGAACCAAATCACTAAAAGGAGTATAAGTGGATACCTTTCTGCACTTGCTGCATCTAGTCGCAAATTTGTCCTCGTAGCACGTGGCACAGTAGACATCTTCGTTCTTTGGGATGAAGGATTTTGTGCCTGCAATCACAATCATTCTATATTAACATAATCGAAACCAGGCATATCGTACCGAATTAAAATTCCGGAACGAATTTGACATTTTTCAAAAGTTTGTTACATTTGTTACAAATTTTATATCACTCAAAGTACACTTAAATAGCGCATCCTTGTGCTTTTTCGACGCAGAATCGCGTTGCGCAACTTATTCCAATATTTAAAAACAATATTATTGAAAAAGAACAGAGTAAATCGATGTTCAAGATGTAAAGATTACGGTAATTGCGTACACATGTACTAGTGAGTTTTCACGATTGCCTAATTTTAGTTTTCACGATTGCTTAATTTTAGTTTTCACGATTGCCCATTTATTTGTTCCAAATTTGTAACGATAGTACACTAAACACCGTATTACCGTTGCTGAGCATTTGAATCTTGCAATGCTTATGAATTCGAACTTTTTCGTAAATTCCTTGCTGACAACAAATCGATTCCATTGATGTCGGTGTTCGACTATCCTCATTCTGCAAACTCTCAAGTTTCTCTTATCGGCGAGATAGTGTGCTGAATGGAGAGAGCCAACACCGAAATTACGTTCCTTGTCGAATCTCCTTTGTAGGAATGCTTCGGACAGGAGAAGAAACGATCGGTCGAGCAGGAGATGGATCCGAATGATGAGTATAATGCACTAGGAAGGGCTGAGGTTGAGGGGGATAGGATGCACCGCAAGAAAATCCAGTGATAATAATTGCAAAATAAATATAATTTATAAAGTCCATTGACAAGGAAACATGGCATGAAATCACACTTTCAACCACAAATGGGGAAGCTAGAACAGAGGTAAAACATGAGTAATGCTCGAATTTTTCTTTACTTATTCTTCTTTTCGAATTAGTGAAGGAGACAATGGGATTCGATAGACAGATGACCTGAGAAATTGACAGAAACAATAGTACCCGCAATACAGTAAGCCCCTGACCCTTGCAAGAAATATTTAGTACTTTGTCCTTCCATTCATCTCCCTCATTAAAGGAATCCATGGAGTCACCTGCCTCTCATCTCTCGCCACTCAACCACCCCAAGTGGCTGGCAGTAGTCTCGGGATGCTAATTGGGCATCGATTCTGATGACAGAGGGAGAGATTTCACCCCTCCCTCAAGCTCCTTTCTCTCCTCATCAGTCCCATACACCTAGCTGCTACAATCTTCCCAGTAATGGCGCTCCCTGAACTTAGCGACCCTTACCGAGTATGGCTCCCCTTGTTTCACGTGATTCCTAATTGATATGACCTGCGAGATTCATGCGGAATTAAGAGAGTCGGTAAACGGGTCCCGGTCTGTCCATTCAGCACACTCTCTTGGACGGTCTAGTGATGAGAAAGCGTGAAGAATGGACCGACAGTGACCCATTTTTCTGAACTGTATTTGATTCATTTATGCCTGCCTTACCGTACCCCGTCTTCCCTTTCATTTTTTTCGATAAATATTGATTTATTGTTCAAAAATAATCAATGTTTTTCATCAGTAATGGATCCCCCTACTTCGACGGAAGGAGCGAACGGCGCCGTTGCCACTCCTCCACAACTGGGCATCCTACGGACCGGAATATTGAGGGTGATATATGTGCCTTCTTTTCCTCCTCTGTTTTTCCTTATCTGATGCAAATGTCATTCGAAAAGCCGGAAATTATCAAACACAAGGAAACTCGAACTTCTTTTTTTAGATAAGTGATCTGGCCGATTTCTTGGTCCTCCTTGTCGTCTTCATCATTCGACGCTGCATGTTAGCCTCTTTTTATTAAACCAACCACAACAAGCCCAAACACAGTCCAAAATTCATTCCAGACACAGCCCAAAATCGGTCCAGACTCATCCTATTCTCAGTCCAGCCCAAACTCAGTCCATAGACAGCCCAAACTCAGTCCGTACAAAGCACAAAACAGGCCAGATGAAGCACAAAATCAGCCCAAACACAGTCCAAATTATTCCAGGCACAGCCCATAATCTTTCCCTGATTCAGGGCCCCAGTTGCCCGTGTCTTCAGCTGGGTTCGCGACACCTTCGTCATCGCCGAGGCTCATCCCTTCTACCTTCCCGAACTCCCGCCCATCCCTCCCAGGTACGGTTCTGAATACGGGATCCGTCCAGAATCAATACAGAATAATCCAAGAATCAGTCCAAAATAAGCACAGGATCAGTCCAAACAAAGCCTACCATAATTAACGCTTTTAAGCACAGAATCAGTCCAAACAAAGCCTACCATAATTAACGCTTTTACCATAATTAACGCTTTTTTTTAAAAATGAGCGAGACAAGTCTCTTAACGTGTTTGGAATACGGCTACGACCAGTATGAAAGTAATTTCGGTATCGGCTCGCTCCACTCTCTCACCGGTCAGACAAAGGAGAGAGAGTGCAGAATGGAGAGAGCAGAAAACCGAACTTGAAACCCTAACAAACAGTATTTGAACTCTACTTCCAGAGCGCCTCCCGCTGATGAGACACCTGAGCAGAGAGCGGCACGACGACAAGTAAGCAGTAGTGTTGCCGGATCGAGACTCGAGACCTCGAATTTACCGCTCGCGATTCGGCCCCGTGTCTTTAGCGTATTAGCGCAAGGGCGCGCTCTCCCCTCTTTTGGGTCGAGACCTCGAGTCTCGGTCTCGATCGGGCAACCCTAGTAAGCAGGGTCCAAACTCAATTCCAAATCAGTGGAGAATCAGTCTTATTGGATTCGAATTCCATTGGAACACCAATGCAATTGCACTACCTCCGCATTCTCCACTCATCACGGCCCATTCCCCTAGTTCGCATTATTCGTTAAAGGCCCGCCACTGGGTGTCGATAAACTAGTATTGTTGGAGTTCCGGAATTGGTGCGATCAAGATGTCAAATCGGATCCGGCTTTCCTCAATTCGCTCGACTCCCTCGTTTCTCTGACCGGCGAAATGAATTAGGAGAATCGCGTTGATATTTGCTATCACTAGCAGGTCCATGGTTAGAGGGACGAGGGTGTGTGGAGACGGAGAGGAAAGCCCAGTGATGCGTTTCACGATCCAACTCGGGACGCGAACGAGGGATATGTTTCGTCATCACGTCCCGTTCTGAAGCATGCTTACAGGGGTTGTTGGCCGGTGATTCCGATGTGTCGGACAAGAGGATGATGGAGACAGAACCAAACATAAACCCAATTCAGTAGCAATGTCGATTTGAGAGCGACTCTCCTCTTTTGCGCACTCTCTTGCTGTTCAGAGAAACGCGAAAAGAGAGTGCGCGAAAAGAGGAGAGTAGGATGCTGATTTGCCATCAATACTTCTTCAGAGAGAGCAGCGACACGCGGATCTCATGCGGAAGCTGCGCACCGCACTAAACGGCTTCTCCGCGGATACGGTATTGTTGGAGATGCTTTGCTTCAGAATAAATATTCCCTCTAGCAAGCATTTATGCCAACTACTTCCTCCAAGGCATTTTCCTAGTCTTCTATTGATGTGCTGTTTCCAACTAAGCCTCAAACACTATCTATTCTGTAGATTATCATGTAACGAAAACGAATAAATCGATAATCCATTCCAAATTTATTATTGATTATTTTTCAGGTGACGTTCCACGCTCCCTGGACGGGTGCCGATGACGAGCAGGTGACTATTAGGGATGCAAATTCGGGGTTTGCTCTCTCCATTCTGCACACTATCTCTCCAATCAGAGAAACGATAGAGTGTGCAGAATGGAGAGAGTCGTGAACCGAAACCAAATAACACCATTGATACAAAATCGGAGCCGACTCTCCTCTATTCGCACGCTCTTTCGTATCTCTGACCGGCGTGTGCGAATCGAGGAGAGTCCCTTCAGGTGACCTACTTCCGCCATCCGCCTCCATACGTGGTCACTCCGGGCTCGGAACCGACAATGGAGTGGAGGGGGAAGATGGAAGGGATTCATGTGGAACCGATAGTGCGCAATCCGGAAGAGCCCCTGCTTCGGGTGCTAGTGAAGACGGTTGCGGAGCTTTGCTCGATTATCTGATCGTATCCGTGCCCTCTACCGTATCCCACAGTAAATATTAGTGTTGGTAATTCGGCGTGTATCATAATTGCGGATCCGCAATTGCCTCCCCCTCGTCTTATTTCGCAATATGCGAGGAGGGACCTATTGCGGATCCGCAATTACAATTTACCAAACACAGTAAATATACCTCTCTACCGTAATCCCTTTTACCATTGTTCCGTTCTCGTGACATTTATGCAAAGAATGGAAATCAATCAGCATCATCATGTTAATCCATCATTTCCTGAACACTATCTATCAGTCCCCTGCAGATAAGCTATTTGTCTTTTCTAGTTTTCCTAGCACACTTAGCGCAGACTTCAAGTTCAACGAAACCACTGTAATCTTATACCCATTAAAGCCAGAAATATGTATGTTCCATCAAGGAAAAGTATTGCTAATATGATGTATCGATTAGATTCTGGATCTATTAGTACACCTCTCATACCTGAACACTATCTCGAATCTCTTACGTGTGTAGAATAGACAATACTCTTGATGTTTTCGATTATTTCGTATAATTTAATCCCATCTCCATCTCATAACCTTTCTTCCAGAGTAAAACAATCATTTATCATGAATTCGTTAAACGACCACACAATCAATAACAGACGGAAACAGGGGGTCAACCTTAGTTGTGTGTAAGAAAAGCGAGTAATACGCAACCAGTAGGGATGTTTATTTGAATTCGGTATTCGATACACCGAAAAAAAGTTCTACAAGGTGCGCTCGCAATTTCGGTGCACAAACCAGGGCAAACGAGTTGAGCAAGAAACGATCGTTACAGTAATCGCTAGCTGGAATTATGGGTATTGGTGGGAATGAGACGGTAAGGGATACGGTAGGGCGTCAGGGTTACTGTAGCTGGATCTTATTGATCTACCTTGCCAGAGACTGGATCTTGAACATTCGATCGAAGATCGCGGCTTTCATTTCAGTGAGTAGTTGGTCGACTCGTCATTCAACTGCAATTTCTCTCTCTTGTAAATTACAGAGAACAATTAACAGTAGAGATCTCAACTAAATACGTGTTTGAAAATCTCTCTCCACCAAATGTCTTGATTTTGTTTATGGCAATATTGTCCCAAACGTATTATGATTTGAGGAACGAGTTCGGCATTGTTTAGAGATCACTAATGAACAGTAATAAAAAATATTAATCAACATGTTTTCAAAGCGCCACTGCTTCTGGAAAAATGTTTTATCTATCGGGTTGAGGAATAAGTAACGCTCGTTTTTCCAATTTCAGATTATGACCTCTCCCGTCTTTCTAAATTGTGCAATTATATTCCGGTTTTTGATGATCGATAAGGGCTTGGATACTCTCTTTAGCGCACACTATATCATATATCTCCGATCATTTAGGCGATCACAATGGCTGGCTCAATTCAAAGTTGTCGCACCTCACCCTGAGATTTTGACAGGTCAGCACTGAGGGAAGAAGAATTATTGAGCCACAATTAAGCTGCAGTAGTAAAGTATCATGGTTATACATTACACTGATGATATTCAGAGGAATATCCAAGTAAAGGCCTGTGTGAGATATGCGCCTAACGAGAGTGTAAGATTTTCAGTTACTGACCGAAAGAAGTTTTGCTAGCCGCGTTTTCTTAGCAATAGATCTAAAGACCTCAATTATGCTTGAATGTGGAGTACCTTTCCTGTTGAAAATATGGACGAATTTTGCTAAGTGTGGAGCATTCTCTTTATGAGTTAAATTGCTCGTAAGTCCGATATAGAAAAACAAGCCTCGAAATCGACATTTATTGCTATTTCCTGTAAACCGTACTAATTGAATGTAAGGCCTTAGATGGATAAATGGACGAGCAACTTTTGCACTATCATCCACCAAGTGGCCACAATTATAGAATGGCTACTATGTCTTGGGTATGATTTAATCCAAAGTCCTCAAAACACGCATTTCTTTTGATTCCGTCACAAAATAATATTTTTGGAAAACTGCTATTTTTCAAATAGGAGCATAAGTAGCACCAAATGTTTACAGTGATAATATAGCTCCATAGTGAGTGACTGGAGCGTACTAGTGTATAGGCCAGCACCTTCGATCCTCAAGGTAGACAAATAAGTTAAGTGAACTGCAATTTTTCATGAACGTTCCCCTTGAAACGTCTATAAAAATACAACAATGAATCGAGCACCATTCTCACTTCACCATGAAAGAGGTGTAGTATCGGGCTGCTCACCTGAGAATGTGTGAATTTACCGAACAGTTTCCACGTTAAATTACACAATTTCGAAAAAAATCTAAAATTTTCGAAAATTATCAGGTACATTGAAATCTAAATTTCTCTCCTACACAGGAAGCGTGATATTTCTAATAATAACGGCTATGATACTCGAGCATACCCTGAAAAAATGCTATAAAGTCAGCTCGTTTAGATTTGATTGGCGGGAGATATATGAGTCCAAACACGATGCTCAAAAACGAGCGTTACTTATTCCTCAACCCAATACAATAAAAAAAATTGGAATAAATAAAACAATTTTTTTTAAAACATACCTTGCGCATCAGATCAGAGACACTAGGGAACGACTGCAGACAATGATCCTGAAATTCGATCATACAATAAATTAATGATTTTTATGTAATTTTTAGCTATATATAAAGTGAAACAATAAAACTATAATTATAAATTTCTTTAAAAAAGGACGCTATTCCATATTAACAACTATACCTTGAGAGTTGCGAGTCTGTAATGATCAGCAAATCTCAGTTTGATCGCCTCATCGAATCCCGTCGAATGAATGAGACGATCCACCACGACATTAACGACCCAATAGAAGGCCTCAATACCTTTTCGATGAAAATATGTACACATGGGAGGATGACGTACAGTGACATTAGGCTGTCTCAAAGTAGGGTCCCGAAAAAATGGATTTTCTTTCATTGACATGCTAGAGACACGTTCAAAAGCTCAAAATGATCCTTATCATAATTCCTGATGATCCCCAAAGTGTGGTAACGATATTTTTTAATTTGACCCCAGGGCACAAAAAAAAGGAAATTCAGACTTTGTCACATTGCCCAAATTTGGATGTTCCTAGTTCTGAGGGTGATTTTCGTTCAAAAGTCATTCCACGACAAGATGGTAGCATATCCATGGAATATATGATCCCCAACTTTTTAAAACATTTGGATAACTCTCCCGCCCGCGGCAACCGAATATCCGAGGCCCTTTGATTTTCGTCCCAAAAAATGACCATGATACCCCCATCATTAGTCGAAAATTATTTTATCTCAGAACTTTCTGACAATATTTTTTTCTGGTGTATCTTTGTGTGCTGAATCGGAATTTCGATATGAGAGCCCATGATATCATTAATGAAAAAAGTTTAAAATCATTACGTCAAAAACATCCGATTTTTAAAAATCGCATGACCTCGGATTTTCGGTTGCCGCGGGCGGGAAAGGTATCCAAATGCTCTAAAAATTTGGTAATCATATATTCCATGGATTTGCAACTAACCTGTCGAGGAAAGACATTTGCGCAAAAACTGGCCTTGGAACTGTGATCATCCAAAAAAGGGAGAAAAAAATTATGTAAATAAGTGAAAATTTCGTTCCCTGAGGTCAATTTAAGAGCTATCGTTATCAAACTTCGGGGATCATCAGGAAGTATGATAAGGATCATTTTGAGCTTTTGAACGAGTCTCTAGCATATCTATGAACGATAATCCATTTTTACGGGACCCTACTTTGAGACAGTCTACGGCCACTGTACATCATCCTCCCATGAGTACATATTTTCATCGAAAAAGTATTGAGGCCTTCTACTATCACACCAAGTAGAAAGGGTGAGGAAAAATTCATGTAAGAAATTTGATTGTTTGAAAAAGTATTGCTTTATTGCGTCTTCACTACTCAACAACGAGGGAGTTCCCTGATATCACAATGGCATATCCCTAACACTCGGTGGGTGCGCTATGTCATGACCAAGTATGAGCAAGATATTTCATTCGAGTCGAAAGTTATGAAAGAATGAATAAGTTACTCATGACTTATGGAGGATACTGTATGTATGTACCAATTATATTAAATAAAAAATTAAATAAATATATTTTAAACGAACCTTCATATTGAAACGATCTGCCAGCTTCAGAATGTGCATCACAGTGCGATCTAAATTAAATGAGAATTTCCATACTATTTAAAAATAAAAATAATATTACCCGTGATCTCCACAGTTCCGAGATAGATCACATTTAGAAGATCGATAAATTCCTGAGAGTAAACATTAGCCAAGCGCTATTCAAAAATCGTGAGAAAGAAATTCATCCACTATAATCTGACCAGAGTGAGCTCACCTCATAGATAATATCCTTCAGCTCCACTTCTTCCTTTCCATTCTCGGCGAAATTTCCGTACAACATGGCAGTTAAGACTGGAGAGTGGTTGGTCAGAAACTGAATGAAAATCTTTTATTTTTTTATAGAACAGGTCTTTAACTATCTTTAGAAAATAAATAAAATAAATAATTTAAATTTTTTTTTAAAAAAACATGGGACTGACATCCTTCGATACTTTTACTTTCTGGTCTCCAATCGCCAGAGTTACATTATGTGATTCAACTGAAGATGGGAACTTGGACACATCAAGAATGGGCGCTGCTTCGATGCTATAATGAGAGAGTTCAATCAACGAACAAACTAAATCCAAACTCTTAACAAAAATGAAATTACATTGAATCATAGTAAGGATACCTGTGATCTATACCTTTCGGAAATCAGAATATTTATCATAAATAATTTATTTGACACAGATAAATTAATCGTAAAATCAGCAAGAAGAACCCTAGGCTAACCGTTCAGAACTGATGATCTTGATGAGGAAATTGACGATGACGTTACCGCCATAGAAGTAGAACTTGAAATTTAATATGATACAGTAAATGTGGTGATGTAATCACTTTTGATGAAAACAACAACCACTAACAAAATTGGGATCGGACAGCTCTGACCAAGCGACATGCGTCGCCGTCTCCAATACGTGACTAGTCTTTCCATGGAACTTCAGAAGTTTCTGAAATTATAAACAGTAATGGAAAAGCTTAAAATCGAGACGAACCCTTGGCGAGAAAGTGAAGAGAGGGCAGATTTCATAGGAAATTTCCGCCTCACAACTCCATTCTCCTCCTTGCTCATTATCACATATGAGGGTAACCTCCGCAAGGGAGTTGTTGGATCGGATACCCGCAATCCTTAAAAAGAATTAAAATGAAATTGATTAATTAGGATATTTAATTTGATGGGCTTCAATGAGAGAGATGCTTTTATAACAGTAAGTTTAACAATAACGAATTTTTTAACGAAAAAAAACAATAACGAATTGAACTCTTTCGATAGCGCATTTCCTGCAGCAAATGACGCACTATCGATTTCCCATTGGAGAGAGAATGCCGAGTTGCCGGCCATTCTGGAAACGTTGAATTGATGATTACCACCATACTCACAGCATTTATTTGAAAAATAAAATTACTCTCGGCTATGGTGAATTAGGAAAGGTTGAAAAATCATAACTTCAAAAACCAAATTGTATGATTATCACGTAAACGCAGAGTGGATATGAATGCAGAGGAAGAAGTTGAGAGAGAAGAGATCAGAGAAACCAGAAAAAAGGAATTATTTAAGTATGGGAAATGAGGAAAGTATGTCTCGATCAGAAGTAGTAGCTACTGTTTAAGAACCTAGAGCTAGAACGCTGATGACAATCACTAGCAATAATTAGAAGAATACTGGGTATTTCAAGTGCATTTAACAAAATGAGGAAGTGTAGTACAAGTGTACGAGAATCTACCGTACCTCGTATTCCGACCGAATTATCTGAGAAAAGAGTAGTACTTATGAGATTTACTAGCTACCGTTATATAGTAATATGGAAAAGGCGAGGTACAGTAGGAGGCGGGATGATCGTTCTCTGTTTTTGTTTTTGAAAATCTCGTGACTACGATAATAAGCATTCACATCAGACATATTCTTGTTCTAATTTTTTCTATCTCGAAATAATTCTTCGTCGAGATAACTCTTTGGATATATGAACCTTTACACTTCCAGGAACATTCGAAACACTCAACACAACTCATTTATCTCACTTCGGAATATACTAGAAAAGTAAAGCAACGTAGTGTGGGTAGGAACTACGACGAATAATTCATAACTGATCGAATCAATATAAATAACATTGAATACCAGCAATGGTTGAAGGAACACGGTAAGAGGGGAGGGGCACGTTAGGTCGTCTGGGTTACTGTAGCTTGTCGGATCTCATTGATCTACCTCGTCGGAAACTGGATCTTGAACATTCGATGGCAGATCGCAACCGTCGTCTCATCAGAGAAGTTGGAGAGCTCGTGGTTCAAATGAAAAAAATAATTTTATTTGCCTGAAAAATAAACACAAATAAATATAAATAAACACTATATATTTATAGATTTAAAAAAATCTCTCTAGTTGCGTTATTCGTTTTTTGTCGTCCGAAGCGGATTCATAAAATATTTTGAGCACAAACCTCGCGCATCAGATCAGCGACACTGTTGAACGACTGGAGACAATGGTCCTGAAATACGACAATGCAAAGACCGATCAGGCGAATCGCGCTAGGACCTGTACCGTAATCACAACATCATCCATGCAATTTGTTCTAGGACCATTTGAAAAGTGGCTTTACTGTATCTACCGCTGCGATTGTAGCGGACTTGAAAAATCGAGGCTCTGACCCTGCTTAGACTTTTCGATAGAATTCAGAGTATATTAAATACCGTAATTTGAAAATTGGCTAGAGCGCGAGACAGCAGGGTAGGCTGGATGTTTCTTAAGGTTTCGTCACACCGTGCAGCTATTACCGACTAAAACAGGTGAACAAGACAACCATTAACGGCGCTTGTTTCGAAGCCCAGATCGGCCCAAAATGACCATGAGGAGGGTGAGAGAGTATGGAGTGAAGAAAGAGGTTAATCCAAATCAAATCTAGTCTAATCGAATTCCTATTAAAATCAATTAGATAAACCTATTGTTCCCTCTTTATTCGCTCTCTCACTCACTCACTCAGACCGTTCAACATGACACGGAATAACGGAAATGAAAGAAGATAATGAATCGAGGATTGGCCATTTAGGGCCGATCTGGGCTTCGAAACAAGCGCCCCATTAACTATCATATTTTAAGATTAAAAAACTCAGTTAGAGTCATGGACTGTTTAGCATACAGTAGGCATGATGAGCGGAACAAAATATTCTCTAATTATTTATTTAGTTTTCCAATATTCCCGATCTTTCTCCTATGTGATCCTGGACGCGAAATGCACTGTTTAAATACAAACACTGAAGCCTAGAATCCCTTATTAATGATTGCTAAACACAGTAGATTGGACCGTTCGTGAAACGGTTTATTTTCTTGCAATAGCGATATTGATATGGAGAGAAATACTGCCGACAGCAAGTGAATTCAAAAAAATGGAGGAGTGTGGGAAAATCCGCCTAAAGTACCTCGTTAGTTAGGCGGCAATAACCTCAGAGGTATCTCAGAGGTTGAGTTAGAATACTGCAACTATTTATTAAACACCTTCAAACATCTTCGAAAAACGAACAATAATTTATCCTGATTTCGTTAATACTCTTCAAACAGTCAAGTACAAATGGAAAGAGGGGTCAAACTAGCATGTATCATATCCGTCGCACCTTAGTTGTGTGTGGGAAAGGAAACAAAATACAGAAAAACACTAGAGCGACGTTTTGCAACGGTCGCACACTACAGAATACCACGCAGCTACACCACAAATGGGAGAGAAAAAAGCACCAAAGGCTCTGTGATTATATAAAACAATAAAAGCAAATATCAGGGAATAAAACGAGCATTCGTCAATGAAGCATTGATACAGTACACCGTAATAAGGCAAGAAGAAAAGAGAGTTGTTACAGTAATCTCTCGCGGGAATCATCAGTAATGGAACACGGTAAGAGGTAGGGGCAGGGGGTACGGTAGGTCGTCCGGGATACAGTAGCTGCTCAGATTTTGTCATCCGCTGTAGAGGAGGAACTGCTGGTCTGCGCGGACATCGGGGACGATCTGGAACTGATTATCGATTATATCCCGGGGCTACAGTAACCCTAAAATTCTCTATTCTGGCTAAAATGGGAAGAGAAGCTCAAACGAAAGGAGGCGGAATCGAAATTACCATCACACTAGCAAAACAAAGCCAGTCATCTAGTGACGAAGTCTCGGTTCTCCGCTCTCTCCATTCTGCACTCTATGGTCGGTTAGACCGACGAGAGAGTGTGCAGAATGGAGAGAGCGGAGACCTGAATCTGCATCACTACTTTCTACGCGACGCGAAACTCACATGTAGGCAATGAACATATCCGTCTCGCTTCAAAAATAATTGTGTTGGATGGGGATGTCTACGGACTTTTACAACTAGAATAAAATCTACAGTAAACAGAACACCAGCAACACGTAACTGACAGCTGCATGAAACAAAATTAAATTAATATTTTTTCATAGGAGGATCCTCGGCAATTACCCTAGAATCGATACAAAGAACTGAATACTAAATGAAACTGAAACCAGGATCAGCCGAGGACTATTTGCTCTACATCATAGATGTTAACTCCATCATATTAAAAAAAATAATTAAAATACAAATAAATAAGTACCTGGTGGAGCTACTCGCTCCTCCGCTCTTCGCATCTGCTCCAGATGCCATCCGGACCTCGTTGTCGTAGAGGTGGAATCTGAACGAGAAAGGGTCAGGTTACAGCCTATTTGTCTAAAAATGAAGAACACGGAAGATTCGTGTAACAGCATTCATTGATATATTCACGAATTGACGGTTTCATAATATTATCCTCACTGCAGAGTCAAACCAATACAAATTCACTCTTATCATCTACCACAATCCACAATTGAAGTTTGCATATGTGTCCAATTTTGTGAGACTAAAAGATTGTGAGGAACCCCGACAAGGATGTTGCATGCTACTGAATGCATTCATCTATTCCCGAGTCAATGTTTGCAATAGTGCTGAACTGATTTCCGATCAAAATAACTTTAATTGCAATGCTTGAATCTATCACACTGCTTGCCGTTGTGCACCAAAGCAGGGCGACGCTTCCCACTACCGTAATCCCTCCTCCCCTCACTCACACACTGCCCGCTTCGTCCTCGATGAGCACCGTTCCGTTGTCGTCAGAATCTGAATCCGGCGCCACGAAGACGACATCCATCATGAGGTCGCCTTGCTGAAATGCGATAGGTAATTATATTTTAAAGGCGCTTGGCTGGATAAAATTGATGGGCAAGATAATGAACCGGACTTGAAAAGTCACTGTGACCAGAATCTACCAACCACGAGTCGCCTACTTTTCCTTACTAGTTACTCATAATCGTGCACCTATCATATTAAACGACAGTATCAAAATCAAACAATAAGATACTGTAGCAGTATAATATACGATCAATAGATGGGTAGGAAAATGGACTCGACTACCAGTCATTATAATCCTATTCCACCTTCTCGAAATAAACAGCACCGCTGAATCCCAGATGAGTCCCGGTCTACCCCTAATTTTGGATACTATGGTCTACCGTTCTCTCTTCATGATCAGACCAACAGGGATAGTGTAGGCTACGCAAACAACAAGTCAATAATTATTTCCATCATCCTCACCTGGGAACTCAGAATATCGACTGCCTCTTGGTGTTTGGCGTTTCGCAGATCGTATCCATTCACGGAGAGAATGACATCGCCCACGAAGAGATTACCGCATCTGGAGAGAGGGAGAGATCAAAGATCAAAGATCAAACTAGAAAGATCATAAAACAGATTACCGTATCTGGAGAGAGAGAGAGATCAAATTAGAAAGATACATATTTTGTTTCAAGTCGTGATACCATTGTACCTACGACCATTTCCTTGTTCTTACAGAAACATGGTAGCCCGAATCTCGCTAGTGAAAATGATTAGTCTGGGAGACTAGCGTAAGCAATAAATATTTTTTGGCATATGACACGAAGAGATTATCTCATCTGGAGACATCAAAGATAGAAAATTAAACTTCACGGATTTAAATAATAATCAACTGATTGTAGTTTAACAGTTTTTTTCCAGCCCGATTTCTGCTCCAATTAACAGCGCTAAAATGTTTAGCTTTTGATAGAACGTCGCAGCCAGAATCACGCATGTTCGAGAAAAACATACGAACACAACCTCCTCATAACTAGAGATCTTTCGCAGCACGATAAATATTGTTTTCGAGAGTATCTCGCGAGCATTGCAATCATCCCTTATTTCATGAATTTCATAAAACATCGCAACAATAATCTCGCAAGTGAAGGAACACAAATTAGGAAGAAACTGAAGACAGAACTGGTTTCTAGCGAACAATTTTTTAACGCTTAAAAAAATAAGCTCACCGATCCGCCGGTTGTCCTGGTTGAATCTCGGAAACGACGATGGGAAGAGCGTGCTCGGTGCAACCCTGAAGAGAAAGGAATGATGATTAAAATAAGAATATGTATTTACTAAATATTATTTAGCTCGGTACTAGTCACTAAGCCTGATTCTACAAGGATTATCGCTTTAACCAGAAAAAAGCACTATGCTGATTGTGGCACCACTGCGCACTTATAGTCCCAACTATCTTTCAACATTTGATTCTGGAGTTGCTACTGATCGGACAAAAAGCTAATATCATTGAGCAGAATTGGTTTTCGTAAAGACCATTACTAGGAAACTTATTGTTTCACAGTTTACTCATAGTATCAACTAGATTTTGCACACTGATTATGTCGAGAATTTCTATCCAACAAAAATTAAATATTATAAGACAGCTGGTATTTAAGTATTCGAACCTTACTATCGTATCCTCCCCAATCCCTTACCGTAATCGATATCCCCAGTCCCTCGTGCGGTTCCTTCCTCAGGACGACTCTTCTGCTCTCACCGACGCCTTTTTCTCCGGGTTGAGCACTTGCTCACACCTGAGCGTGGTGAGGTGATAAACGTCGACCGATCACACGCAATGGAAAAATGTCTTGATTTTTTTATATTAGTAATCGTCGCTCATTCTCGCCGCACTCGGTGCTGGCGTCGCAGCTGGTCGAGGCAGCGACGGCCGTGTCCATCTGAGGGGGCGGAGCCCGGAGGCCCTTCGTCTGACCGCGACCACTAAAATAATAATTACATTAATACTCGTTTTTAAATGTTAGAACACGACCGTCAATCAATCAACAATCACAGAATAATAGTTGTATTCAAAACTCGAAGAATGAATCATTGTAGGGACCCCCACGCCGGGAATTCCAAAATTAGAGCCGGCAAAGGTTGTGTCAGCAAATGGGAAACGTCGAAATGCGGGAATTCAAATCTACACTGTAATTTTGTTTTAATTGAATTTATCGATAAGTAGCGAATGCGCCTCTCAGTTTATTTGCTTAGTGAGAAGCCCTCGCCACACATAGTATCATGTAATTTTATTTCGAAATTCTGTGGATGAGAACATGATCAATATTGCCGATGAGTTTTAGTAAATTTTCGTTTTTATTAGCTTGCAAGCGACTTTCTTGATGCGCCCTCGAAGTTATTGCTTAAAATAGTTTCGCATACTGGTATTTAACTCTATGCAAAATTATAGCGAAATCCCTGGATGAGAAGTTTGTTTATTTTAGAAACGAATATTGCGCACACGTCAAGCTAAGTTGATAGTTTCTGTTATTTTCTCTTCATTACAGATTTATTTTAGGATATTGGAAAGCCATCTGCGCACTTTAGCATATTTCATTAAGCTAATTCATCATATCGACCGCATTTTGAAAAACCCATTTGAGGATACCGTATACCTAGCGCACGTTTGTCCCAACTGATTCATTCACACAGACAACATGAATAATATATTGATCAATTATCGGTCCGAAGGCGCCATTTTATGTAATTCCACCAAGAAAAATATAAATAAAAGAGTTTGAAATTCACGAATTATGACCTACTGACCATGCCATGACCCACCGAACCGATTTCGTGCGTGACTGCACCACGATTAAATTTTTTCATAATATCCTGAGTAACTTTAATGAATTCTACACTCCCGATTACCCAAATGCACGTGGAAAAGAATTTAAAGATTGACTTTAAAATTTCACGTGGTGGTCCCTAGAATCATTGGCCTAAACGATGTCGTTGAAGCACAGACCACAGTGGCACTTGCCCTATTGCCATGTCACTTTTTCTAGGAAACAATGTCTGAGAACTTTTATCTGGGAACGAAAAGACGAGAACAGTTCACTGTGGAAACTTCCCTCTTGAAATATTTCATTTCAGAACTTTCATTTCGGAACTTTGCTCTCGGAACGATCGATCTGGATCGAACTGTTCATTTTGGAACTGTTTCTCTAATTATCGCACTAAATAGTTTTAAAAAAATTCCAGGTCGTGTTCTAAGATATAAAATTCCATAGCTCGTAGCATCATACGGCTCGACTAAGCGAATAATTGTTTAGAAATGCGACTTAAGCCAATATTGATAAAGTCAAAAAAAAGTTCCAAGAAAAAGCTCGACCCAACAACGCCATTACGGTAACTACCATTAGCCTTGGCAGCTCAATAATTGCTAAAGTGGAGGATGGGCTGAAATGAAGTGATGTGGAAGCGAACTGTAGCTCTCTCCATTCAGCACACTATCTCGCTCTGATCGACGAGAGAGTGTGCAGAGTAGAGAGAGCAAGTAGTTTTCCAGGAAAAAAAACCCAAGAAAGAAAGATTGGTTTAAAAAAAATTTTTTTGATGAAGAATCGCTCAGTGTAATTTCGATAAATACATAATTTACAATGCCACGTGCAGATCGTACAACTCAGCATATTTTAGCAGTAGAAAAATGAGACCCGCTAGATTTCTGCTTCAACAAACGTATCAATGCAGGAAAATGTGCCTCTCTCAATCTTGGTGAAACCCATTGTAAGTCATTGTAAGTAAAAAAAATCATTGTAAGTTATTTTTTATTAAATTTTCGATCGTTCACCTCTCCGAGCCCATCACCGACTACCGTACCTCAAATACACCGTATCCACCTCAGGTATCCTCAGCGTCGAATGACCCATCTACTACTGCAATGGAAATCAAATAAGAATCTGAGTTCACCCGAAGAGGCTACAGGACTCGATTACCCATTTCAAGTACTCCTCAAATAGAGTTAGATTATAGCAACATATTCTCAAATATCTTTGAATAGTGTTCAAAATCAAACAATAATTTATCCTGAATTCGTTAATACTCTTCAAACAGTCAAGTACAAATGGAAAGAGGGGTCAAACTAGCTTCCATAATATCCGTCGCACCTTAGTTGTGTGTGTGGGAGTAATACAGAGAAGCACTAGGGCGACGTTTCGCAACGGTCGCACACTACAGTATACCACGCGGCTACACCACAAATGGGAGAGAAAAAAGCACCAAAGGCTGTGTGATTATATAGAACAATAAAAGCAGATATCAGGGAATAAAACGAGCATTCGTCAATGAAGCATTGCTACAGTACACCGTAATAAGCCAAGAAGAAAAGAAGGTTGTTACAGTAATCTCTGGCGGGAATCATCGGTCATGGAATACGGTAAGAGGTAGGGGCAGGGGGTACGGTAGGTCGTCCGGGTTACGGTAGCCGCTCAGATCTTGTCATCTGCTGTAGAGGACGAACTGCTGGTCTGCGCGGACATAGGGGACGATCTGGAACTGATTATCGATTATTTCATGGGGCTACAGTAACCCTTAGATTCGCTATTCTAGCTAAAATGGGAAGAAAAGCTCAAACGAAAGGAGGCGGAACCGAAATTATCATCACACTAGCAAAACAAAACCAGTCATCTAGTGATGAAGTCTCGGTTGTCCGCTCTCTCCATTCTGCACACTAGGGATGCCCATTCAATTCCAATAACCAAGTACTTGATCGGTCGGTCTGAGAGACCGCGCTCTCGCTGAGAATTGAGAGAATGGGAGAGAGGAGAGGCAAAAGAGTCAAGTACTTGAGAGCGAGTCAAGCACTTGACTCTGAATTGCAAGACTAGAGCGAGTAAATTTTATTGTCTGGGTTGATATGCAAATGGGGGATTGTCTGAGGCGTTGAAACTCGAATCGAGCAGCCCTTCTCCAATTCTTTTAAAGTATTTTTAAATGCTTTAAATCAGCAAAAAATAGTCAAGTACTTGACGATCCCCAAAGTAATTGACTCGCTGGCACAGCGACTCAAGTACTTGTATGGCTCGGAATGAGTGGTTGGGGCGTGAGAGAGAGAGAGAGAGAGGGAAATTAAAGGGGAGATAATGGCAAGGAATTGGGAATTGAATTGACATCCCTACTGCACACTCTATCGTCGGTTAGACAGACGAAAGAGTGTGCAGAGTGGAGAGAGAGGAGAAACGAGATTTCATCACTACTTTCTACGCAACGCGAAACCCACATGTAGGCAATGAACTTATCCGTCTCGCTTGAAAATAAGTTAGATTGGGATGTCTAAATAAGTTGAATTGCGATGTCTATGGACTATCACAACTAGAATAAAATTCTAAGTAAACAGAACAACCGCAACACGTAACTGTCAGGTGTATGAAACATAATTTTAAAAATATTTTTTCAAAAGAGGATCTTCGACGACACTAGAATCGGTACAATCCACTGAATACTAAATTAAGTTGAAACCATAATCAGCCGAGGACTATTTGTTCTACATCACAGATAAATGTTCACTCTATTCGATTTTTTAAAAATAAATAAAATTAAAATAAATAAGTACCTGGTGGAGCTACTCGCTCCTCCGCTCTTCGCATCTGCTCCAGATGCCATCCGGACCTCGTTGTCGTAGAGGTGGAATCTGTAAATGTAGTGAATTGAGTTTCAATCTACGACAACGTTGAAAAGTGAGGAACAAGGATCTTTCATGCTACAGCAGGTATTTATGAATTTTCGATAGTGTTTGCATTAGTGTAGTAGACATTCGAAAGCGAAATAACGACAAATACACCACTGACTTGAATCTACCATAACTTCCCCGTGGTGCACCAAGAAGCCGACGTTTCCCACTACCGAAACCCCTCCCTTTACACTCACACACTGCCCGCCTCGTCCTCGATGAGGACCGTTCCATCGTCGTCGGAATCTGAATCCGGAGCCACGAAGACGACGTCCATCACGAGGTCGCCTTGCTGAAATGAGATCAGTAACTATATTTTAAAAGTGCTTGGCTGGATGAAATTGATGAATAAGAAAAATGACCGAACATGACAAATCACTGTGACCAGAATCTACCAACCACGAGTCGCCTACATTTCCTTATCAATTACTCATAATCGCACAACTATTATACTAATGACAATTTAAAAATCCAACGATAAGATAATATACAAGCTATTCAATCAATAAATATTCCTTACATTATCCTTGGCGAGTTTAGATCAACTAGGATACTGTAGTCTACCCAAACAACTAATCGATATTCCCCTCCATCCTGACTTGTGAGCTGAGAATATCGACTGCCTCTTGGTGTTTGGCGTTTCGCAGATCGTATCCATTCACGGAGAGAATGGCATCGCCCACGAAGAGATTACCGCATCTGAAAGACAATATAGTTCAAAGATCAAAGATCAAAATAGAGATTATCGCATTCAAGAGAGATCAAAGATCAACCATCAAAGACTTTAGAACAGAATAGTTATCAATTGAAGTTTTAGTAGAGCAGTGATTTCAGCTTCATTAACAATGCTACACTTTTTTTGCCTTTGATGAAACATCGCAGCCAGAATCCCACATGTTCCAGAACAGCATTCGAACGCTACTTCATATCTAGATACATTTCGCGTAATATTCTCAACCATAAATATGTTTCCTTGCCAATTTCGCGCTCGCATTGCAGGTCCCAGACGTCTACCTATATAATCTAATTTTGTACCCGTAATCTCGCCAGGAATACGAATTTAGAAAAAAAAGCTTGCAAACGACAGATATCACATCCCTAAACTATCAATCAAAAAATTAATGAAATAGATGAATAATATTATCGTTGTCTCACCGATCCGCCGGTTGTCCTGGTTGAATCTCGGAAACGACGATGGGAAGAGCGTGCTCGGTGCCACCCTGAGAGAAGGCAATTAGATTGAATTGAGAGAAGGAAGAATGTAAATATCGGTGATCAATCGTTCAGCTCGGAACGAAATTTCATCGGCACAAGATTTTTTTTTCAATTCCCGGTGAATTATAGTATCAATGTGCACTTTATATCTCAACTATCCTTTCAGCACTGATTTATAGCCGCAGGCTACTCACAAAAACATACAAAACAGACACTATATCCTATCCTTCAGGAACTTTGCACTAATCGATATTGTCTACCGTACTCCCTGATATGACATACCGTAATGGATATCCCCAGTCCCTCGTGCGGTTCCTTCCTCAGGACGACTCGTCTGCTCTCGCCGACGCCTTTCCTCCGGGTGGAGCACTTGCGCACACCTGCGCGTGGTGTGGTGATAAACGGCGACCGAGCACACGCAATGGAAAAAGTTCAATTCTCATAAATTAGTAGTCATCGCTCACCCTCGCCGCACTCGGTGCTGGCGTCGCAGCAGGTCGAGGCAGCGACAGCCGTGTCCGTCTGAGGGGGCGGAGCCCGGAGGCCCTTCGTCTGGCCGCGACCACTGAAATGATGATTGCAATAAAAAAAATTTCATCATTGCAACACGACTAGAGAATAGGGTTGCCCGCTCGAGACCGAGACTCGAGATCTCGAGTCTCGATCCGGCAACACTACTGGAACATAGTACTTATATGAGCAATGAATGACAAGCTATCAATGATCAACAAGAATCCAGAGTGCTGAATGATGTCTTTGAAGCACAAACTGTCATGGTGAAGTTCTCCTTTAAAAAAAGAAACTACCGTATCGACAGGCTACCGTATACTCCACCCCATCCTCACCGACACGCTCTGATGACCGTCTTGTGGCGATGGAGGTGGATCTCGGCCTCAAGTTGGTTCCAGAGCCGATCTGAAAAGATTATTTCATTATTTCAATATAATTACGCAATCGGACGTAATAATTCCAGCACACTCCTAGCTAGTACAAAAAGTGACTAGATCTATCGAAAACCCGAAAAACCATTCTATAACTCAAAATTGACTAAATCGCAATAAAAAATTCTATTTCATGCGCTTACGCAATAGGGGCTCCCGGCCGGGGCGAAATATCCCTAGAAGGAGTACGGTAGCCAAATTGTAAAGTGCACCGCTCACCATGCTCGATGCCCCGCATGTTCCGGCCCAGCAGTTGGATCTGCTGAATGCGGCCCGCGAGCTCCTGCAAATGAGAAGATACACGATGTAATACAGTAATCGGAATATAGTAAGTCAGTGAAATAGTGAAGATGTGCAGCTACCGTACCTTGTCCAGATACTTGGCGGCCAGTCGCGCGCCGAACACCTCGTTCTCCAGCGCGCCGACGAGTCGACGCCACCTACAGTAATCATTGTTATGTGTAGGTGAATGGAGTAATATGAAATAAAAAAATATCGCACATAAATTTCAAGTAGGGTCTTGGTTTCAACTACAATTGAAAATCAGGTCGGATCGTGAAGACCAATGTATAGTCCATCCGAAGTCGATCGTAGATTAAAAATATTGGACCCCATATTTTATATCCAGCCAGTAATCTTGGTTTCAATTAAAACAGAAAATCAAATCGGATCATCAAGACCAATTAGTTGTTCAATCCGAGTATGGAAAACACACAATCTACGGGACGACGCCTAATCCTGCGAAACAAGGTTTAACAATATATTCCTGTGGCAATACTGTTTCACGGTGGTGACAAAAGTCAACAAACATTCCTGATGAGATCCGGAGAACGAATCGTATTCAAAAATATCGATATATTAATCACCTACCGCACCCCTCTTTAGATCCACCCCCCCCCCTCTCCTACCGTACCTCGCATTCTCCTTCCTCAACACGTCTGCCTCTACCTCAGCCCTCAGGCCGGGCATCCTCTCAGCCCGCAGTGCCCCCATCTGAGTGTCCTAAAACGATAGGAGGGTTACGGTAGGCAGTTGTTGCTGACTAGTAGTACTGTAGTTACTAATGTCTATAAAACGAAGCAAAAACTGCAACCATGGCAATAAGCAACTGATATCAGCAGCGCTACCAAACCCACATCGTTCCAATACCTCATTGTAAAACTACGCCCTTTGTTCGCTCATGTACAACGATGGGGATTTAGTACCGCGGCAGATATCGATAAATTAACTACCGTAACCCCGATTATCGTACCAGCTTCTTCTTGATCATGTCCGACTCGTGCGGCGCAGTCTTCGCGTGCACTTGGCACTGGAGCGAGTGCACCTGAGGATCAGGGAGGATTACGGTAGTCATCATCTATGATCGAAGGAGTACGGTAGGTTAATACAGCCACTAATCGATCGCCTGTATCTATCGATAAACAGGATACTGTATTCTAATATAGTCACTTATCGATAGCCCCTCTCTGTCATCTACCGTACCTGCAGCATGAGCTCGCCCGCCTCCTTCTCCTTGTTAGCGCGCTCGGCGCGCGCGATGACGAGCGAATCGCGCGTCGACCCCAATTCGCGCTCAGATCTAGAATATATAAAATAAAGTCATCCTACTCGGTAGTTTTTTTTGAGTTACTAGAACAAAGGTAGGCAACGTATTGAACAAGTCCGGTCCACTCTCATTTGAAAGACCTGTGAGACACAAAACTGAGCGACGTGCAATAAAAGGTTTGAACGTCTAATTTACCACTAGTTACAGTAATTGATATTAGCTAATATTATCTGTTGCGGACTTATGAAAGATCGATCAAACGCGAAATGGTTATTGACTCTTACTCTCGATGAAACGCGAAAGTAGCAAGCAACTTCGAAATAGGCAAGTGAATGATTTCCAGTGTGCGCAATGAAACTTTTACGTTCTTTGGAACAACTTGTGACTAAATAAAGAGCTCTTCATCCCCACTAACCTCGCCAGATTGAAATAGAGCGTCTGGGTCTTGTGCATCAACTGAGCGAAAGCCGAAGAGAGGGCGGTCATCTTCTGTCGGCCCTCGTACGTGATCTCGACCTGTTAAAACATAATTTATTAAATAATTAAGCCTATTTTAGTGGTAAACATGATACGAGCAACGTCCAATCGAGTTTGTACCGGATGCTAGTTGATTCACAGGAACTCAGGTCAAAAACACAACCACAGTAGCGACCGAGAGCATTCGAAGCACCACAACACCAAACTAGAATCTAGTGCGATATCCACTTCCCGTGGGGAAGTGCGATTTTCAGTTTGTGACAAACTCAAAACCTGAGTGAATTTGGGTCCTCCAATCATCCTCTCTCGCAATCCCGATCTCAATAAAAGATTATGAATCACTTTTAGATCTGATTTCAATAGAAGTATGGGAATCACATCTTGACCCAAATCCGCGCCCGGGGCTCCTCGCATTTGTACTCCGGTGGGCATTTCAATGCCAGTATGTGGTGGTAATTCAATGTTACAATATTATGATTATTATAAAAACAAACCATTCTGTAAGATATTAACTCGAAAATATCTCAGTTTAACTCAATTGCAAATGATGTGTCGTAGAGTTTAACGGGGATGTTCGCATTCAGCAGAAATATGCAACAACAAAAAAGCTACAAAATGTACTTAAACTTTGATCAGCATATTTGCGTACTCGCTCGAAACCCAAGGCGCGAATTTGGGTCAAGATGTGATTCCCATAATTTTATTAAAATCAGATCTAAAAGTGATTCATAATCTTTTACTGAGATCGGGATTGCGAGAGAGGATGATTGGAGGACCCAAATTCACTCAGGTTTTGAGTTTGTCACAAACTGAAAATCGCACTTCTCCTCGGGAAGTGGATTCATTTACTTTTATAGATGCGTAGCATTAATTCTCGCGCAGAACTATTTCGATGCCGTGAAAAGTGACCAACTTATATAACTAGCAGCCTAAGGCTGCTACGTTGTACGCCGGGTCGTAAGCACAGGTTAACCATGCACCGCTTGCTTGCGAGTGGGGCGTATAGTAAAGTAAAGTTTCACCCGACTTCAAGACTGGGCTCGCGGGAGATCACTGCTAGGCCAGTGATACATTGGGCTTGTCAGTCTGGAGTGCCCACCTTTTCGCCAGACCTATTTACCACGTGATCTTGTCACTACCAATTTCCCGTCCCCAATGGGTGGGCGCCTTGGTGAGGCGGAGGCGGTTTCACGACCGGGAATCGAACCCGTGAGGATGGAATGGGAGGGCGCGCCATAGACCGCTACACCACTTCAGGCGTATACCGTTGCAAAAAGCTCGTGAGGCTTCGAGCTTTTCACAACGGTATGGCTGGAGCATCGGCAAATTTTTATGAAAACATATCCCCTTTTTTCCACGTTTCCCGGGTCACTCCGATGTTTTTGAAGCGAGTTATGAGCGAAAACGTGAAGAATGCATAATGATGACGAAATCGATAATTGCTAAATCTAAGCACGGGGAGTCGATTGGCATTTCTCCCGGGCCTCTCCGATCATTTTGAAGCGAGTTACGAGCGAAAAAGTGAACATGTCATAATGGTGACGAAATCGATGATTGCGAAATAGTTGCTGTCGGTGAAAAGCCCATCCCCAGACCATGGGCACAAAGTTTGCAAAGTTTGGTGAGTTTGCACTCACGCTGAAAATTTCGTGTCGGCTGACCACCTTCAGAGCCGAAAAAATGGAAGGAAAGAAATAAGTCTAAACCCAAATTACGCCGGCGTCAACCCTGGACATTTTATCCTACCATTACAATTTCATACGCGGCTATTAACCCTGCCCCGGCTGTTTCTGTTTTCAGGAAGTTCCGAAATCAAAATGATCCCCGCTTCCTGTGCACTACTAGCGAATAAGCAAAACATTGGTTCAAGTAATGAGCGTTAATTAGCGCCACCGACCTGGTCCGAGTCCACCTCTCCCAGCAGTAGATCCAGCGCGACGAAGGCCTTGTCGAACTCCTTCTCGAGCAGTTCCGCCCATTGCGGGGCGGCCACCGGGGGGGGAGGGCCCTCCGCCGCCGTCGATGACGTCATCTAAGATAATTATATTAATATTAAGGATAAATGAGGATAAATAACACGAAAACTGCGGTGTTGAACACGAAAATGCGGTCAATAGCAAGATAAATCGTGGATTTGAAGTGATAAATGTGGTTCGAAGAGGGACACCTAGTGGAAGAGCAGAGTGACGCGGGTGAACCGATTGGGAGAGGAAAGACGAGCGAGAATGAGGAGGCGCGCAGTCACGGCGGGTGGAAATCCTACCGCACCCGGAAATTCATGGAGAATTACAATGGCTGGCGCGCAGCCACTTAATACTCAGCTTGAATTCAAACCGGGCCTGATCGTTGCCTGATTCCTCTGATGGAAATTCGCATTTGAATCCCTGATTTTCGAATTGGGCTTAAATGGCGCAATTTTGCCTGAAACGCGTCGCTTGAACCGCACCTCATCTATTCAGCTCTTCCCTGATGCATTTTATGATGTGCAAGCCTTTTAAATTCTAAAAAAGCGGTAATACTTGCTATATTTAGCGGGAGCTGACGAGAGCGCAGAGAGACTGGTATGGCTTAGATTTCCTTACGAATTTTCGCCTCGGTTTTCACCCTCTAGTAGGATTTCTGTCCGCCGTGCGCAGTGAGAAATGCAAAGCAGCGCGAAGACGTGCGACGATTCGTGGATTCGATCAATCAACTTCACTTACCGTAATCACATTCGTCATTTGAGTGGTGGCGGACCACTTTATTCGGGGTAATTATTATTTTTATTTAAATTCAATTAAATCTCTTTTTAAAATTTAATCTTATATTAGACCGTGAAAAATGAGAGCAGAAATGAGTGGAGGGGATTTGTGGCAGGGCAGGCTGCTGCTTTTCCGCCTAAATACTGAGACGCCCTGGCTTAGCGGAGTGAAATACGGAAGAAGAGTTAGCGATACCCCTCCCTCCCCACTTGTGGAAGCGAGCGCATCAATTAATCATGAGTGAAATCTAGTGGAGGGTTACGGTATTCGCTGCAAGTATTGCGCCCAAGACAAAGTATCTACATCATGGTAGATCACTCAAAATAACAGAAAACATACGATACTACAGCCGATTAGGAAGCTATAGCACGGGAAGTAAAGACAATTCAGTGAAGGAAGAGGGAAAGATGCGCGCGCGCGGGTAGTCCATTCTGAACGAGCAATTTGATGTTTTTCGCCGGCCGATTTATTGGCCAGATAAGGGGCTTCCCCCTAGTGATGCCGTTTCGGGTTTCGACTCTCTTCATTCTGCACACTCTCTCGTTTCTCTGACCGATGATCTAATGTGTAGAAAGGAGATAGCCAAAACTGAATTTGCATCCCTTCTTCCCCCGACCCGTATTCTTCACTGTAGACTGCTCAGCGAAAAAGCAGATGTTGTGCCGGCTCTCAGCCCTCTCTCATTTCTGCACACTGTCACGTCTGTCTGATCGGCCAGTGAGTGTGCCGAATGGAGAGAGCCGAAATTCGAAACGGCGTTAGTATTTCAGATTCGGCAACTGTAGCGATAAGCACTATCTCGAAAACTGAATAATTGGGCTGCCAGACCGGACAGTATATCTATCCAAGCTGTCCACTATAGCTTGATTGACCGGGGAGTGAGTGTGCATAATGGAGAGAGAATTTTTTCTCTGCCCTATGAGATAGTGTGCAGAATGGAGAGAGCTGAGAGCGCAGTAATTTGTATCTTGTACCCGTTAGTAGCTTCATACCTGGCTAACTGTGTGAAGCTTCCTTCTTTGATAGTAGTATTCAAAAACCATTTCGCATCATCATTCATTCATCAAATAGGTTCTACAGCAAATGGTTCCTTATAGGACTTATAGGAAATGTTTTCCACTATTTCATGCATACCGCAGGGAACGCCTCTTGCAAAACATCACCTGCGGCGGGAGTCGAACCTGCCTGCGTCGGCATGCCAGTCAGACACGATGCCCGTTTCCGCGTTTGTCGATGGGGTGAAAAAGTAGTTCGGAGCAAAAACTGAATATCAAAAACCCCAGGATGAGAATGGGATGGGTTTCAAACGTTTGGCGTGGAAGGGGAAATCTCTGCACTCTAAGAGGTTCTTTCAACTCCACTAGTCATCCACTAGCCCTTTGAACTGCCGGAAAACAACAAGCATTATTTCTTTCGCGATTCCGATAGTGCTCTCTTCATTGTGCACACTCTCTAGCCGGTCAGAGAAACGAGAGTGTGCAAAATGGAGAGAGTTGCCGTTCGATACACGATTATCCCCCCGATCCGCGCCACGTAAAAACAATAGAACACACGAACATACACAAATGAGCTATGAGTATGGGATTCCCCTCCCCCTCCACTCCGCCTCTTCCCCCCCCCCCCCCTCGCCGAAATGCATTTCTTTTCCCTTCCTCATCCTTTTCTTCTTCTAAAGAAAATGAGCGAGCACTAATCCAATTGGAGCAGTGTCGTCCACACACACACGACCATATTACCATAATCAACCCACTCGACGCTAACCACCGTAAGTCCGGAATATTTCTGGCGCGCGGAACGATATATCCAAGCGCGCCATTTATCACTGCAGCGGTGCGACTCGCTCGCGACTCGGCCCGGATACGTCTCGGCTCTATTCATTCAGCACACTATCTCGGCCGGTCTCTCCGGCTCGTGCTGTCTCTCGTCGCTCTAGCCTGTCTGGGCTCTCTCCATTATGCATGCTCTCTAACCACTGTCTGCCTCTGCCCCAGGGGAGAGATGCGTCCGACCGCTTGTCAAGGATCGGCAGAGAGATGCATTCAGATAACAAAGGGCCCAAAGGGGGTTGGAGGAATACAAAGGACGGGGAAAGAGGCTGCAAGCAAAAGATAAGTTTTTGGAGTTATACCACATCAACGATGACGAAATCGAGAAACCCAAGAAAATAGTACTGATATGAGTTGCCTGAAATGTACTCCATCCTCCATCAACCCATTTGGATGAATACAAAAGAAAGAGGCTGCAGACTCTGTAGCGCAGAGGAAATACCTGTTGTTTTTCGATTCATTTTTTTATTCATGTTGACAGAATCGAGAATCACGAGCAAACCCAACTAAGCTGAGTTGCCTGAAACATATTGGTTTCGAATCTTAGAGAAGAGATCAATTCAGATAACAAAGGGCCCCAGGGGTTGGAGGGGGAAGAGCAAAAACGCTGGAGGAATACAAAGGAAAGACAAAGGGAAAGCTGTTTCCTTTCTTTTTATAGACAACGAATGATGGGAGGATCGAGAATCTCTAGAAAATACTTCTTATCTGAGTTTTCTGAACAGGGCCCCGGGGGTTGGAGGCATACAAATGGCGGGGAACGATGCTGCAAGCAAAGGATAAATTTTTGGATTTTGAATGCATGCAATCAAAGAATGATCAAAATTCTCGAGCGAACTCTAGTTACATGCGCGATCTGAAACTCATCTGATTTTCCATCAAAATATCTCGCTCCAATTAAGACCACTATCAAGAATAGGATTTGCTTAGTCGTAGAGATTTACATTCTGACAACAAAGGGCTCAAAGGGGGTTGGAGGAGGAAGATCAAAACTTTTGGAAGAATTGGGAAAGATACTGCACAGGCAGATGTTTATTTTATTGCACTATCAGGCATTGTGAATTTCTCGCAAACTCTAGTTACATGTGCGGCCTGAAACTCATCTCGTTCTTAAAGGTGCCAAATGAGAGAGAAAAAATATTAAAAACATTAACAAAAATCAATAAATACAATCAAAGAATGCAAAGAATGTGCAAGCCGGATTTCTATATCTGGAAGAAGGAAGCGCGCGTATAATAGAGAGCCTGGAGAATGGAAGGGGTGGGATGCAATCTCGGTTTTGCCTCTCTCCATTCTGCGCACTATCTCGCCGGAAAGAGAAATGAGAGAGCGTGCAGAATGAGGAGAGTCGAGAGGAAGAGAGGGGGAGCAAAAATCCCACTCTCGCTCCCCTCTAATAGAGTGTGTATTTCATTAGACAGAAGGCACGTCGCGTCATTCCGGGCATTTTTCGAGAGGATTTTAGCGAATTTCTGATCTTTTGCGCTTAGATTGGTAAGCTTTGGTAGGAAAGTGGAAATTGATAGCCGTAATGCGCGAAATTACGGGAATATCAGAGATAAAAATTGTTAAATGTTAGCATTTCTATAAGAGATACTAGCCAGAAGAATCGAGAATAACGAACAAACTCTACATAAATGTTCGGCCTGAAACTCATCACTCTCAAGGCATGCAGAGAATTGCTCGTGGAATCCCGACTCGTAGGCGGAAGCGCAGTTGCTTGATTTGATCTAGTAAAGATCAAAGTTCAAAGATCGAACAAAGAGCACGGCTGGCATAGGGATTTCAGAGAAGTACGCGCAAAAATCCCGAGAAGTAATAACGAAATGAGTTTGAGCAGACACTTCGCGTGTGAGCGAAAAGCGACCAAACTTGCGGAATCTCGTTTGTGTCTCAAAACTGGCACTTCTTTACTAGTGATGTCGATTCAGTTTTCGACTCTCTCCATTCAGCACACTCTCTCACCGGTCAGAGAAACGGAGAGAGCACACGAAATGAAGATAGTCGGATGCAGATTCACCATTCTTCACCATTCACTAGGATTCATCTCGCCTGTCTGATCGACGTTAGAGTGTGCAGAATGGAGAGAGCAGACACCGGAACCCTGCGGTTCAGTATGATTTGATTGAGTCTATTCGGGAAATGGTGAAAAAAAGGTCGCAGATAAGGAGGAGAGAAGGAAATGAAAAGATTGTAGCCTGCGTATTTTCAAAAAACTTAGACGCTGAAATAAAAGGGAAAACGCGTTCATAAATCAAAAACAGGTGCACTTTCCGCAGAGAACTTTTGTCAGAAGACACAATCCGAAGGCCGCGAATACAAATTAGAGAGGACAAAACGGCATCGATCCTCCTCAATTCGCTCGCTGAGTCAGTCAGAGAAACGAGAGAGCACGCGATAAGAGGAGAGTCGGGTGCCGATTTGTCACCACCACCAAAGGCCGGGAATACAAATCTATTTCAATAACGTGGCACCGAAATCGTCTAAACACTCGTTTTTCACTCTCCCTCACCCGCGCTGTATAGACGAATCACGTATTTATTGCGAAAAACAGGAGCGCCGAGAGAGTGAGGGGAACGGATAGGGTGCAGAGAAGCAGAGAGAATTAGAGAACGAGGGAAATTGAGAGAGGTAAGAGGAACGGAAAACTAACTGTTGTGAGTGATAGTCCATAGGGCGCGGATTGACGGAAGTATTACTTTTAGGGTGTGTCAAAAGTTCTTAGGTTGAAAAAGCGTTCAAATTGCATATTCTCTTAACTCAACTCACGAGAGACAGTAACCAGATTTTTAACTCACTGCGAAAGGTAAACTTAGCATAGGTGATTTTAGTGAGGTCTGGTCTAAAAGGCGTATTTCATATAAAGTGTAACGATCTTGATTTCTGAAGTAATGAAACTAAAGAGCAGTGATAGATCCATCCATCCCCTTTTAGCAGGACTCAATTTATTTCTTGGCAGCTGAGAAAATATTTTTCGTAAGAACAAAATTTTTGTAAGAACTTTTGACACACCCTAATATTAAAATTACAATAAAAACAATTTCACAAACGAGAACATCTTTTTTAGTATCCCACTCGAGTCTTTTTTGGTATCCCACTCGACCAAAGCCTGGTCCAGGAAAAGAAAGAACGGCTAATAATGTTGCCGGATCGAACGATAGCGCTCTCCATTCTGCACACTCCCGAAATGTCGGGATTTTCAGTAATGAATCGACAAATGCTGACAATAACTATTAGGGTGAGTCAAAAGTTCTTACAAAAATTTTCGACAAATATTTTCTCAGCTGCCAAGAAATAAATTGAGTCCTGCTAAAAGGGGATGGATGGATCTATCACAGCTCTTTAGTTTCATTACTTCAGCCATCAAGATCGTTACACTTTATATGAAATACGCCTTTTAGACCAGACCTCACTAAAATCACCTATGCTAAGTTTACCTTTCGCGGTGAGTTAAAAATCTGGTTACTGTCTCTCGTGAGTTGAGTTAAGAGAATATGCAATTTGAACGCTTTTTCAACCTGCCAAAACGCATTGCATCATCATTACGAAACTCGCCATTTTCCACACATTTTCATAAAAATTCGCGAATTTCGCGACAATAATAATTAGAAGCCATTCAGTAAAAATTAAAAGTAATAATACTTAGTATTTAAGGGATATTGATTAGCAAATATGCTAGCAAAAATTAAAAACTAAAAATTCGACCCTCTGGAAAATGATCGAGAGTGAAAAGAAGTGACCTACTTCTGTCGCCTAATTATAAAACTCCCTTGTGTCATTTTTAAATGGAGCTCCATCGTCATCTCCTACTGTGGTTTTAATCTGGATTTCTCATCTTCATCCTTTGTTGAATTAGAGATTTTTGAAATGAGGGTCGCGAAACCCACTTGCCACAATATTGCGTCATAATTATGCAACATTTCCGAAATCTGAAGACGGAAAAAATAGTATTTTTCTACCTCTAATGAATGCAAGAAAGTCTTTGAGATCGTACCTTGGAATACACATAAAATAAAATAATGAAAAATTTTGTAAGAACTTTTGACACACCCTAATATGTCACCAGCTTGCTTCCAACCGGCATTTAAGACTAGAGGAGAATCTTTTCATCGAGGATCACACAAACTATCCAATATCAACAACATTTTCTTATTACAACACATTTCATTCCGCGCGGCCTAAGCATGAATAAAAAAGCAACAAGATACAGCCTTGAGCTGGTGGACAGTAGTGAAGCCGTTACGGTTTCCGACTCTCTCCATTCTGCGCACTCTCTCGTCTCACTGACCGGCGAGACAGTGTGCAGAATGGAGAGAGCCAAAACCGAAATTACGTCCCTAGTAGATAGTGTCGCCACTGCACAGGCTCGCTTCGTCCTACCCGGACCCGCGCCCATAAAAAGGCTGATTACTATAGCCTCCAGCACTAATACTAACTGTAGAATCGGGGAAAACAATCCAGAATATGGCCGGATGATCCATGTTTCAGCGTTCGAGAACCCGCTGAACTAGTGGATAGTTCGCTACTGCTGGCTCTCGACACACTCGCCGTCCCATAAAAAAGGTTGATTACTATAGCCCTACGCCCACACCACGAAAACAAGCAGCGAAATGCGAGCCGGGCGATGACTTCACAAACCCGGAAACACTTTCAGCGCTCTCTCCATTGCGCACACTATCTCGTCGGTCAGAGAAAACACTCTCTCCATTCTGCACACTATCTCGCCGGTCAGAGTAGTGGGGATCCTAGCGGAAACTGGGGACCCGGAAACGCGCGAGAAATCGAGCCTTGTGAAAGCGTCAAGAATTGGCCGCAAAGCCCAAAGATTTATCTTCTGCGTGCCTCTCCGCTTTTCGCGTGCGCTCTCGCCGGCTCTCTGACTCTGCGCACTCCTCCTTTTGCACTGTCTCTCGCCAGTTCTCTGACAACACACGCCTCTTCTTTGAGAAGCGAACACTATAGCCGCCAATTCATCAGAGAGAACAATCCGAGAGAAGTGGACCGAAGCAATTTCGAAAATGTATAACACAAATATCCCTGAAGCAAGCGTAGCTATTATAGGTGAAGCTTTGGTTTTCAGCTCTGTCCATTCTTTACACTCTCTCGTTTCTCTGACCGGCGAGAAAGTGAGCAGAACGGAGAGAGTAAAGACCGAATTCACATCACTAGTAGTCATGAATGGGGGAATATGGATGACATTTTACAGCTCAGATTAACAAGGAAGTGCCATTTCTTACGAGAGAGAGATTACCTGCTGATTAGGATATAAATTCGTTTTGCTTCTCTCCATTCTGCACATTATGCCACGAGCACACGAACAAACAAGTGGTATCGACGGCTTATGATTACAAATCCCCGGAAATCCTTCCTTTCCTATGTCTAGACTCATTTTCAAAGATCAGAACGCGAGATGGTGAAGATTCTGCTTCTCCTAATTCCCCAATATTTCTCGCCGGTCAGAGAGATGAGCCAGTGTTCAGAATAGAGGGAGAGAGAGAGCAGATAACGTAGCCGGCATCAGTAGTGGAGGACGCGGAAAACACTCATGTTGGGGATACACCCGGCAAGTTTCTCGAGAGATGCTTTGTTAATGAATTCAAGACAAAGGCTGAGAACAATGAGTGTAGAACCAAATATGATGGAATTAAGTTTCACGGAGCGATTATTATACTTGATTTGTTGATGAAGCGGTTATTATCAGTTTTCCTATTGAGAAACAGATAATATGTGTAAACTGAGACTAGCAGGCATGTTTCTCGAGAGATGTTTGGATACTCGAAACATGGTGGGTAGACAGACAGACAAAGAATGAAAACATTCGGAACTGCCCCTTCATCAGTTGCATCTGATAAATTTAAAAATATGTTTCAGGGTGAGATGAAATTTCATTGATTCGGAAAGTGAAGCAATTCGAGTCGGACTTGCTTGATCAGAAAAAATAATGATATACCAGAAAAATAGCATAACTCATCTGCGACTACTTGGCGGGATTCTCGAGAGATGTCTCCTAGAGGAGCTGCGAGACATGACAAGATAACTCAGAGAATGAATTCAACCGGACAAGTCTCTTGATTTTGGCCAGGTAATCGAAATATGTTTCACCATGCTAAGATATTTGTTTAAAAGTGTCAGTGAAGCAATAAGGAGTAGACAAAGGATGGAAAAAAATGCGCCAACCATCCGATAACTACCAGTGTACGCTGCGGCTTTGTTTCTCAAAAGATGATTTGGTGAACAGATACGAGACATGATAAGGGACTAGAAAGAGGTAATGAATTCAATCGGTCAACTCTGTTCAAGTATCTCATCGGATTCACTGATCAATGGATTGAGATTCGATTAATTCGGGTAATGAAGCAATCGATGTTCTTTTTCCTATTGAAAAAAAACAAATGCTGATACACTGGTTAGGACTGTTACACGTCATCGCGAATGCTATGCTAGTCTATGCATGATTAACTAGTGATGTTTTCTAGAGCGGAAAAGAGATAGATGATGCCCCAGATCATCTACTGCCCATTCATTTTTGCAAGACAGCAAAGATATAGTGCCGAGCCGGGGACCTACTGTCCAGTGAACTCATCAATTGCCGATAAGGTATTCGACTAGTTGGAAAACTATCAAGCATGTTTATCTTCTCGAGAATCGAATTCAAGGAGACGAACTGATAGAGAGGTCAGGATAAAGTATGCGGGCAGAGTCGATCTTTTATGTTTCTCCTCTCGAATGAAGAGATTTGACGTGAGAAATGAAAGAAAGGCAGAGGATAGCGTCCGGGCGAGCTTTAGTAATAATAAAACATGAACATATTGGAAATCGAAAGAGTTCGAAAACAACAAGCACTGATGCTGAGGTTACCAGGCATGTTTCTCGAGTGGGAGGAACTCGAAGAGATTCGAGACAAGGGATAGAGACGGGATGATAGAGAGCGGAAGGATAGAGTAGGTCGCAAACTATAAATCGCGAAGTGAACAATGTCTCGGAAACGTACTATCAGGCATGTTTCTTCTCTTGAAAGAGATGAGATTCGAGGGGAGGAATAGATCACGTCTCGAACAATATTTAATAGACAAGAGATGATAAATTCTCGCAAACATACTCATGAAGTGGTTGCCAGGCATGCTTCTAGAGTGAATTTGACGAGATTCAAGGATAAAAGGAGAGGAGATGATAGAGAGGCAGAGTGAGGCCTAGGAGGAGAGAGCACAGACATCTGAAGGGAGCAGTCCTCTCTTGCTTGAAAGCCACTGATTAGATTGTGCATGTCCGAAGAGGAGGAGGATGTCTCTCTCCATTCTGCACACTATCTCGCCAGTCAGACAGCCGAGAGAGTGTGCAGAAAAGAGAGAGTGCGCTCTTCATCTCTTGTCCAAAGAAGGGGAGGAGGGGGAGATTCTTTTGACCGAGAGAATGACGCGATCGCCAAGTTTAGCAGTTTGCTTCTGCACCAGCTCAAAAGTAAAAATAAGTCCAAGGCCAAGTTCAGCGGAGAAGTCTGCACATAAGGCCAGGATTGTAAAATGTTTTTGTTGTTATTTTTGTTTTGTTTTTGTTTACGGAACAGCGACACCATTGCCCATTCATCAAAACCAATTCCTTTTCACTCGATTTTGAAACACATCGGATCACTTTTTGAATTTTTCCCTAAAATGGGATGAAAAGGGACTGATAAGATTGTGTATGTCCGAAGAAGAATTAGAGGAGGAAAGGAGGAGGGGGGGTCAGAAGGAGAAGGGAAGATTCCTTTGACTGTGCGGTAAACGAGTGAGTGTGCAAAATCAGCAAGACGTAAGACAAAAATTTTCTATTTCAGCAGAATTCAGCGATTTGCACGTGCGCAAAAGATCGCATTATTACTCCGCTTAGTGGAGACAAGTGTTGCCAAATCGGAATAGCGTCTCATCGATTCGGGCGCTCTCTCGCCGATTCGACAAAAGTAAGGGCACGTAAGTTGATGAGAGTAGAATTATGATTGGACATCACTATTGAAGGCCTCAAGAACAGCTGAGAGATTAGATCGAACCGATCACGTTTCTTGCTGAACAGCGTAAAATTATTGGGTTGTTCTCGGAGGGGTGACTAAAACAGTAAATTGTCCAAATGGTTCATTCGTGTTTCACGATCAAGTGAAAAGGATTAATATTGGTTATTGAGCAATGGCAGTAGGCTGAACATTAGGAAAAAACTCTTTCTTTGATAAGCACGCGCGCAAAATATCGCGTTACTGTCGCACTCAATGCAGACCTCGAGAACAGATTAGATCGAACCGATCCTGTTTCTTGCTGAACAACGTAAAATGAGAGGGTTCCTCTCAGAGGAATGACTCGAGCGTCGAGTTTCAACGACCGATTCGCTTGAGTTTCACGATCGATTGAAAAAGGCTGGTATTGGTTATAGAGCAATTGGATGTTCTCAATTAGTTGAAAAACAAAATATTACCACTCATCAATGATTCCACGCTAGTAGGCAAGGTTTTAGGCCGATTGGCTCCCAGCTGGGTTATAATTCGAATAAAATCCGACAAAAGTAACTGGCTGCTATAGACAGTACTCTCTAAAAGCGATTTTTCAAAGACAGATTGACTTGAGTTTCACGATCGAATGAAATGGATTGATATTGGCTATTGAGTAATGGGAAGTCGGAAACAAGTCGAAAAACAAACTATTTCTGAACGTCAATGGATACACGCTCGGAGGTTTGGTTTTAGGCCGATTGGCTCCCAAATCGGTTCTAATTCGGACAAAATTTGACAAAACCGACAGGCTGCTATAGACAAAGGCCCGAAAACACGAGCTTCGTTGTCTTGGGATAATTTTGTTTCCTTCCGCCCTCTCCCCAATAAGTGAGAAAGAACAGAAAAGAACAGAGGATTACTGGCTCTCTCACATCTGCACACTCTCTCGCACGTCAGAGAAATGATATAGTGTGCAGAATAGAGAGAGCGATGAAGCAACATTCAGTAGGAACGATGGATTGTTGGCTATTTCCGGTGATTGCTAAATCAAGTCTAATGAGAGTGCACTTTCTTCCCATTATTGGATGAAACAAGTGATGTCAGATCGGAAACGGCTCTCTCGCTGGCCAGAGAAACAAGCGGAAATGAGGAGAGTCGATCTCGATTCGGAATCACTCCTTCTGACTAGGAGATGAGACAGGGATGAGACAAATAGCCAACAATCCATCGATCCTACTAGTGATGTCGTTTCGGTTCATCTGACTTTATGACTTTATACCATATAAGATGATGGCATACTTCTGTTGTGTGTTAGCGATAGGAGACTAGGAGAGAAGGTGTTTATCTCATGATGGAACTAGCGAGACTGACCCAGTGGCTTCTCCACTACTGCCAGCTGTGCAGAGGGAGAGAGGGAACGAGTAGTTGTAATACTCTAGGGGTCAGCCTAGTTGAGATGAGTCAAAATGATAGTAGATCATGGGCCAATCGATACTAACCCATAACGCTGACTAGGCGATGAGACAGGCAAAAGCAGGATAAATTGAGAGGACAATATCGAAAAAAGCGATACATCGGGAACAATAAGGGCTATCGATGAGATAGTGTGCAGAATGGAGTGGGTGAATTCGATTAGCGCATCATGATAAGGATGGTCACTCACTGCCCAATTGCGAACAAAGACGAATCGCTTTCTAAAGACTCTGGGGGGGGGGGGATGACCCTGCCAGTCATTGCCCTTGAAAGCTGACTGGAAGAGCGCACCCTCCTCGTTTCCCACGCTATCTCGCCTCTCTGACCTACCGTACCCTCTGCGGTTACCGTCCTCTCTCACTCGCTCTAGCCGTCTGTCACTCTCTCCATCTTGTGCGATCTCTAGCTCGAAAGTCAAGGAACTTCAATGGCGCGAACGGAAATTTATGGGATTGAGGAGCAGGCGATGGGGGGGGGGGGAGAATGGAGGAAGTCACTGGTAGTTAGCAATCGCATCGGATTGGCGAGCCTCAGACATGTGTTGCAATTTGAAGTTGCCCAATGATGTTGCAATAAGACACAAAATAGACATAGAGACCGAGGAATGGAGTGGAAGCAATCGCATTGCGACTGAAGACATGTGTTGCGGTGAATATAACCTGGCGAGGTTGAAATATCGGTCGGAGACTGATACCGATCCTCTCGGAGAGGGGTTCCTAATTAGAAAAAAAACAAGATTAGCACATTTCAACTGTTTGACGGGAATACAAAACGTCGAGCAATATCCATCAGTGACTGGAAAAAAGCACTCTCGTCATTTTCCACGCTATCTCGTCTCTCTGACCTGCCTAATGCTACCGTACCCTACCCGGCTACCGAACGCACTCACATTTCGCTATTATGTCCGTTCTGCGCACAATATTAGCGGGCGGAGCAGAGAGTGCGCTGATACATACATTTCGATTATCCTAACGAACTCTTCCACCATCCTAAGATAGCCCACAGCTGCTCCTCCCTATTTCACTCCTCCCTCGAAAATCTTCCCGATTTTTTCTCACGGCCGCCATTAGGACCGAGAGGGGGCGGCTAGTTTTCAGATGGGATGAGCCCGTCTCTGGGCTCTCTCAGTTCCTCCTTATCTCTAGCCTTCTCTACCCTGCAAGAGACAACACGAAAAGGGGAGAGTCAGACATCTCTGGGCTCTCTCATTTCCCGATACTATCTCGTCCTCTCTAACCGGCTAGAGTGCATTCGAGAGACAAAAGGAGAGAGGTGCCACTGATTCCACTAACCCTCTAAGAGGAGTCTCTCCTCTAAGGGGGATTAGGTTTCTCAAAGGGAGCGGAGAGCGGGAGGAAAATGGATGAGCGGAGCACCACTATTATTTTGCGAATGGCGAATTTCGAGGATTTGGAAAATCGTGAAAAAAACAGGGTGTTTATGGAATAGAACATGATAAAGAAAATATGAGAAAAATATGAAAACAAGAGAACTGTCCTCGCTCATATAGTCAGAACAACAATAACATTAAAATAAAATATAGCTGAAGGGACGAGCCTAGCACGTCGGAAATCCACTCTATTATTTTGCGACTGACGAATTTTGAGGGTTTGGAAAATCAGGGAAACAACAATGACGAAAACGACAACGTGTATATCGATCAAGAGAAGTGTGTGATTTTTGCATCTTCGAATCTACGAAGGATAGCATCCTCGAAAAAAGAAGACTAGTCCAAAAATGGTGCGTGCCGTTCTAAAAATGCGTTTTTGAAGAGCACCAGACATCACCGGATCTTTGGTGTTCAGTTGTTTTGAGCTTCTCAACTCGGAATTCGATCACTCTTTCGCGCAGAGGAAACTATACATTTATTCTATAAGGATCCGTGCGTTTTTGGCCTATCTCGCTCACTGGTAAAGAATGAGACCACTTCGCATCATATTTTTTATTATAGCTGTTTTTTGCATAGTACTCAGAAAACAGAAAGGGCTCTAATACAATCAATTCTCGCCCGCTTCGAAAACACTACAAATTCGCGCCGGGCCGTGAATGAGAGAAAACAATGAAGGAACGGAAAGGGGAATGGGCAAATAGTCAATGATATCGAGGGAACACTGATAATGAAGAGGTGGGCAGTAGTGGCGCCGGATCGAACTGTGATCTCTCCAATCTGCATCCGAATGTACCGAATTGTAACATCAGAAAACCGAAACAAACTTGCTATCAGTCTCTCAGACCTTTTTTGGGATTCTCCTGAAGTCACATGATTAATAGCATCTGGATTCCATTGTGCGCAACATCACGCCGGTTAGATAAGCGAGAGAGCGTGAAGAAGGAGAGAGCATTGTTCGATCTGGCAACACTACAACATGAATGCATCTGGACCCAAATCCGCGCCAATTGGGCGAACAATCAGACCTATGCTTTGATACAATCAGCATTAGCGAAGGAGGAATCCCCTTGTCTGTGCACTCTTCTAGCCCCCTCCTCCTCCTCCTCCTCTCTCTCTCTCTCTCTCTCTCTCTCCTCTCCTCCCTCTCTCTCTCTCTCTCCCTCTCTCTCTCTCTCTCTCTCTCTCTCTCTCTCTCTCGCTCTCTCTCTCTCTCTCTCTCTCTCTCTCTCTCTCTCTCTTTCTCTCTCTCTCTTTCTCTCTCCCGCCTCGAGAGCACTGATTCAATTGTAGCCGCCCCCAGGCCTCAGTGCGCTGCTGCTTCCACATTTGTGAGAGGAGAGAAGAAAGGATTGATTAGGGAGAGAAGGGATTCAATGAGACAAGATTGGATGAATGATGAGCATGAATACACTACCAATATTATCCTTTCCGAGAAATGGTGGATCACATGAAGAAGACTAGGAATTTCCTATCAAGAAAATCGAGCCAAATTCCTTTCTTGTTCTTGATCAGTGCTATTTCGAATTGTGCTATCTCCACTCCGCATACTTCATCGTCGGTTAGATAGAGTATGCAAAATGGAAAGAGCTAATGTTTGATCGGGCATCACTAGTATCAACAACATTCTAAAGAAAGGACTCAGCAGAGTGAATACTAAGCAGGTGAACATTAACGGCTAAAATGATACAATTCAAGAAAAAGTTTTTTTTTGTAAAAACATCATGATATTTGGTAAGGCTAGTATCTACGACATGTCTAAATAAAAGACTCAGCAGAGTGAACACTAACCAGGAAGCGAAAGACACAATGGAAACTTGATAAGCACAACAAGATTAGGAGTTGGGACTAGAAGAGGAAGACTCTCTCCATTCGGCACACTCTCTTGCCTATCTGATCGGTGAGAGAGTGTGCCAAATGGAGAGACTAGGAGAGCGCAAGAGAGGGACGAAGCAGAAAGAAGTCGCGTCTTTTCGGCGTCCTCTGACGATTGGTTGATAACTCCCCCGGGGCGTATTTAGGGGGCAACCGAAAGAAAGCGAAAGACGACATTTCTGATGTCTAATTTTTCGAGAGAACCGAAGGTTTTTCTCAATTTGAAATTTGACCAAACGAATTCTCGTTTTGAAGCACGACTCTACTGTTGATTACCATGGAACTACGAAGATTGTGATGAACAATGATGAGAAGCATTTTAAATTTGTCTCAAAATTTAGGCAAATGCTGTTGAAGACGTCATCGTCAGGCCTGTTGTCTCTTTCCGATAAATTATGCCGAAACTTTAGACTCGTTCGATTTTATTGATTACAAGTTCAAATAGGCATGGATACTTCTGTTTTCGCATGCTATCTCGACGCTCAGAGAAACGAGAGAGTATGGGAAATGAGGAGAGTCGGATGCCGATTTGCCACCCCTATTGATTACCTATCAAGCGGATCTAATTTCATTCAGTGAGTGCTAGAAGTAAGAGAAGGAGTTCAGTCCTATGAGGCCGTTTGCGTAATAGTCGAACAAGGCGTGGAACAGTGATTTTTCGAAAATCTGTGTAAATGGGTTCTCGAATGTGCTAACCATCGTGGCATGCTTCATTTGGCACCATCTCGATCGGTTGAGCTTGGCTGCATCTGTGCTCCAAATCACGATTTTTACGTTGCTCAGGTTCCAATGAACCAAATGATTTGAAAATTGGAGAGCACATGTAATCAACCATGGGGAATCCAACCATCATATTGTTGATTTTCAAAATGTGCCACTTTTCTTTTTGATCTGCACATTTCGAATATGAGGGCGTAGTAGAAGCCGAAACTGGAATAAGGAGATCCGCCTCATCACGAGGATCATTTTTCGTATAAATACTATAATGTTTGAAGTTGGCGAAATTAGTGAAATCTTCTATTTTGGGATATAATTTTGACTATCTTTCGAGTGAATAAGCGTTCTGAGTGAGGAATGAATTGAGTTTTAATCTAGTTTCGCTCGTTTTCCTTTGTGTTACGGAATGAAAGACATGCAATTCTTTATTCAACGCGCGAAATTCGCCATCCGAGAATCCGTGGACAAGGGATTACTCGGAAAAGGAATACAGTGAGCTCCCGGGCCTGCCCGAACCGTGTTTTCTCTCGACTCATGACATTAGCATTCTATCAAATTTGGCCCTTTGTGTTCCTTCCTGCGGTCTCTGGTGGTCCTGATTCATGCAAATTCGCTTATCAGACAGACCGGGATAAGGGAGAGGGGAGAGGATGGAGCATAGGAAGTAACATCACTGGCAAATGTGTGTAGGAAAAATAAATCGGAAAAATAAGAATAAAAAATTTAGAAAAAAAGAAAAAAAATTGAAAAAAAACGAAATGACATTCCTAGATGAGAGCTAACGAGATTAGGAGAAGATTTTCAGACAAAGAGAAAAATTAGATAGGAAAGAGCTAAGCTTCATAGGATCGTTTAGAAAGTAGTCTAGGCCTGATTCGAAAATGAAATTGCCAAGATTTATCATTTCCCTCGCTTCTTCCAGTACTCTAATCTATTTTCGAGGACCTCCTCTTGAGTCTAGAGGAGGCGTAGTCCACTTTGTCTTTTCTTTTCTGTCTCTCATTTTTTTTCTTCTTTTCCGATTTCTTTCTTCTCTTGAAAATCCTATCAGGAAAAAGAGTTGCGAAGAGAACACGCAACAAACGAGAGGAATGACGAGTATTGAAATAAAAAAAATCTTTATCAAAACTACATTAATGGAACAGGAACTTCTAAAAAATATAATACACTGTTGCATACATAGTTTGCGCATCGCTTATCATCCATTGAGGTGATCAAATAATATTCATTGAAATATGTTTCTTATCCTGATCTCATATTGCGCGAGCATGATCTCTTATCTGCGTCTGAAGGTTCTCGTCTAATATTTCACGAAAGATGAACTTCCGTCCTACTCGCCAACCGACAATATAACAGCAATTATCTTGCAAACGTGCCCCAAGGCAGAGTTTATAATACTATGGCGAATTCAGTTTGAAATAGTGACACACAAACACCGCGTCTGTTGGCTCATGCCAACTCGGCATTTCTTCTAGAAGTAAAAAGTCGAATTTGGGACTGCACGTATTCTTCTATCCCAATTGTTAGTGTCATGTGTTACTGTTGTGCTCACTTATTTGTATTGCTATTAATACCACTACAACTAATATTTCAATATTAATAATAATGCCTATCCCTAATTCCAGAGCATGATTTTGAACTATATTTCCTCTGTGAATCCAGTTCGAATTAATATAAATTATTATCATTTTTATTTCCAGAGCATGCTATTCACCCTGCCCGACGACTGCCTTTTGAAGCTCTTCTCCTACGTCGAAATGTGAGCTGAACTGATTTTTCGAAAATAACGTATCGGCAAAATAATCGATGTCGATATTTCGAAGTTTACTATGAATTCCGAAAAAGATCTCGACGAGTTGCGCTGTGTGAACCATCAAATACAAGGAGTCGCTGAATTTGAATTGTCCAGAACACCAATGAAGATAGTTGAAGTATTGAAAATTTTCCAAGTAATATTGCTTTAAAATTTCGTTTGTTTGTCAGAGCGCCAGATGCTGTCGCCTTGTTTCTACAGTACTAAGGATTTAAAACAACCTTATTACAGAGTGTATCTGGACATGTTTTTCGACTGTTCCATGGATTCGGTAATGTCGATTATGTGTATACAATCGATAAAAATGAATTTAACAATCGGATTTCCACCTTATCTGAGCCCGTGGAGACTTTTGCAGTATACAAGCCGATATGTAGAGGATATGGAGTATATCCTCATTTTTCCTGTGAATATTATTTAAATACCCGATATAATAATTTAAATTCGTCGATATATTAATTAAATCAGTTCATGATTGTCATTTGAATTCGCGCCTCCCAGATTCAGGAGGATTACGGTAGCCTTTTGCAACGTTGCGTTTTCGAAAATCAGTTGTTGTTTCTTCTTCCCGTTCAAGACGGGGTTTGCGTTTTGTTTACTAATTGTTTAGTGTTATGGGCACGTTCCGCCTCTATAAATAATACCATTAATTGATTTCTACCGCGTGTATTGGGTGGGAACCTAGAGGGGTTCTGTTTGTGTCTGTTTCTTTCCTGTTTTCTCTCTTCTTTTGTTTCTCCTTTTTGCCGTTTCCGTTTCTTCTCGATTTGCTCCAATTAGTGCGCTGAAAAGCCACTCCGATCTATTCCCAACACCCCGTAACTTGCCGTTCTCAAGTTACGTCGACTCATTAACGTGCCGTTTTTCACGTTAGTGCCGATTTCATCGAGTGAGCCGTTTCTCTCACTTGGTGACCGTTTCTCACCCGTTTGGCGTGCCGTATCTTCCAATAGAGGCCGAAGGTTCTCTCCGATTGTGGAATTTCAGTGTTGCGCCTTACAAGTGGAAACGCCGACTAAAAGAGTCCCTCCCACTGTCGCGTCTTCTAGTAACTACACTCCGAATAAGTGAGTTACAGCCTAGTGACTAAATAGAGAGAGGTTAACTCTGCATGGGGGCCAAGCCAAAGTTCGAATAGTGACGAAATTACAACGTCAGGCAAGTAAGTGACGGTAAACCGAAGCATTCTAGAATGGACGAGGATCAATTGCTGGACTACGAGGAGGAGCAAAGAGGCGAGATAGTTGTCGATGTCGAGGAAAATGAAGAGGCGCTCTTGGGGGAGAAAGGAAAAAATGATGAAGACATTGCAATGGCAGAAATGCTGGACGAGATCGGAGATGCGACGAAGGTTGGTCCTTCAACTCGTTCTAGAAGTGCGGTCTTGAAGTCGAGTAGTCGCCCTAGTGATGCAATCAGACGTGTGAGACAGCGAATGACGGATTTGAGAGATAAACTGCGGAAAAGAGAGGAAGATACGAAAGCAACCGGAAATAAGATCGCCGAGTTTGATACAGTTTTCGATAAGGAAAAAGTTGAGATTGATAAGGACTTGACCTCTCTAAGTGGTATGATCTTGCTAATGAGTACAGAGAGTAAGAGAGAGCTGAGAGACCTAGAGTCGCGCTATAAGAAGGAGATAGATGAGCTATTGAAATATGATGATGGAGATAAAGAGCGAGTAGCTGAGCTGGAAGAGCAGTATGAGGCGGCTAGAAAGAGAGTATCATATCTAGAAGTGCAGATGAATGAAGCCGTGAGAGGAACTGAACATGCCATGCTGGAAGATTTGCGAGAGGAGTATGATAGACTGAAATTGGAGATAGACACTCAAAGGGAGAAGGAGATCGATATACTGGGGAGAGCGGGCGTTGAGTCGATGGAAAAGCTAGTTGAGCGCCTTGAGAAGGAAAAAAAGAGCTGGCATGAAGAGAAAGTGGTTCACTTAGTTGAGAGCTGTCTCCATAGACTCAAGTTGGACGATCTATATGATTTGGAGGATGAGGTGTCGATGTTGAGAGGGAAAGATAAGAGTCAAGGGGAGCTGCTTGAACAAATTCGGGAAAATACTGGAGCAAAGAATGAGGGAGCAATACTCGAGTCGATTGAATTGATGGTTCTTCAGGGCAACGATACTGACAAGAGGATCGCTGAGCTGAAGGCGAAGTTGACCGACGTGAAGAATCAACGCGACAAATATGAGAGAGAATTGAGGACAAGCAATGCGGAGATCAGAAAGATGAAGAAGGAGCTGAGTGAGAAGAGAATGAGTGAGACTTTGCACAGTCAGTTTGATGATGATATGGTCACTTACGGAGAGGATGAGTATGATAAACTTGCTCAGAGGATGAATTGGCTGAGAGGATCCGACGAGAGGCGGAGGCAGCACGAAGTGATGCGTTCTCAGGAATCGATCTCGTCTCGGCTAGAGCATGGAGAGAGCAGAGAAGCGATGACTTTCCGAGGTGAGGAGTGGCTAGGAGTAGGAGATATGCCGAACAGAAAATTGATTCCCAAGGTGAATCCTTCTGAGTTACCAACATTAGCAAGCTTCGATGGGTCCAGAGAGAATTGGAAGGTCTTCAAGAATGGGTTCCTCTTGAGATATGAGGCTATGGGAGATGAAGTGGCTAAGACGATATTGAAGGAGATGTTAGTAGGGAAGGCAAAGCTGGAGTATAAGGGACTCCCAGGGGACTTTAAGACCAAGTCAGTCAGAGATTGTTTGACATGGTTGAAGGATAGATGCATGGGTGGCAAGATGTTTGTTACCATTGAGTATGAAAGAAAGTTGAGACTCCAGAGAGTGAATGATAGGAAGGTCGATGTAGTATGTGAAGAGATGGAGCATTTGGTGTCGAAATTGCACTCTTGCCCTGAGAAACAAGAGGAAGCGAAGAAGTCCCAGCTTGTATTGCTGTATGAGAGATCCAAAGAATGCAGAGATTTACTCAAGATGGTTGATGAAGATGCGTCATACACTGATATGAAGAGACATCTCCAGAGATCAGAGTATATAGATAGAAGGGAATCGAGTTGGGAGCCTGATAGAAAAGGTGGTTTCAATGGGACAAAATGGTCAAATACTCGAAATGGGATTCAGGGCGAGTTGAAGTGTTCCACTTGTAGTGGATTGAGACACACGTCTGACACTTGTCCAAATAAGCAGAAGCAGACTTGGAACAGAAATAGTGAGAAACAGAGTAGCGAAAAGAAGGAGTATGTGTCTAATGTGAAGAGTTTTTTGAATGATGGGAGATCCACGCCTCTAAGAGGTATGAAGAATGGCGGAAATGGAGATGAAACCAAAAAGCTGTACGCTGTGAAGTGCAGTGAATACGAGGAAGAGACGGTTAAGAGGGCCGTTGTAAGGGAGACAAAGGATGAGGATCTTGGTGTCTTGACTGATTCTGAGATGGATGTGCATTTTGTGAGAGAATATCAGATGGTGAAGGGTGTCATTGGCGGCATTGAAGTGGAAGCTTGCTTGGACACGGGAGCAGATGTGAATCTAATCGATAAGAGTACAGTCGATCGAATGAATGGAGTTGTGTTGGATACGAGCAAGAGTTATCGAATCAAGGATGCAGGTGGGAATACAATCAAGACAGTTGGAAGAACAGTGCTTGAAGTGGAGATGAATGTGGGCAAGAAATGCCGAGTCGGTTTCATTGTGGCGGAACACTGTGATGCCATTCTTCTTGGAGCTGTAGCGTTGGAGGCAATGGGCATGGAATTGAGACTGAAGGAGGAGTCTCGAGAGGAAGCAGTGGAATCTCCTGACAATGCGACTGTATTGAGGACTGTGTATGTCGCTCCAGGTGAGTTGTGCACTGTTCTCGTCAGTGGTGGGCGACCAGGAGAGGGTCCAAAAGTTCTGATTTCTGAGAGAGAAGATATTGTTGAGGGCACAAATGAGAAGGCTCTGATCGTTCGAGTTCCCGTTTGGAACAGTACCGAATCAGATATTGTCTTTGAGAAGCACGATATTGTGGGCGTTTGGAAGAAAGTGCAAGGGTTGAATCGAGAGGATGTTCAATTTCCGGAGTTGACTACTGAGTGCCATAGAGTGAATCGGTGTATGACTGCTGATAGAAGTTCAGATTGGGAGGAGATTAAGGAGAATCTGGAGATCTGTCGTGGAGGACAGCTCAATAAGGGTGTCGAGGAGATCCTCAGAACACATGCTGCGATCTTCGCAGTACAGGAGGAGGATCTGGGAAGGCTACAAGGAATGGAATGTGAGATCCGTCTCGAAGATGAGTGCAAACCGATTCGACAGAAAGAGCGCCCTGTCCCCTTCGCGTTGAAACCGGCATTGAGGGTGTTACTGGATAAGATGATTGCACAAGGAGTAATTAAGAGATCAAATTCCCCCTGGTTATCTCCTGTCGTTTTAGTGAAGAAGAAAGATGGAACCATCCGTCTCTGCATTGATTTCCGTAGGGTGAATGAGATGACGAGAGAGGATGCTTTCCCCCTTCCTTACATTGAGACAATTCTGCAGTCGTTGCAAGGAAAGCGTGTGTTCTCAGTTATGGATCTGTCGTCCGGATTCTGGCAGTTGCCATTGAACCAGAAGAGTGCAGAGGTGACAGCCTTCGCGACAATGGGCGAACTCTATGAGTTCACAGTTCTCCCGTTCGGATTGAATATCAGTCCAGCCATATTCCAGAGAGCAATGAGAACAGTGCTCAAAGAGGAACTTAGCAAAGAAGGAAAAGATCGAGTAGTTCATTGTTACATCGATGATGTCCTGATTGCAACAGAGACTGCAGAGCAACATGTGAGAGTTCTCGATAAGGTGCTCAGCAAGTTGAAGGAGAGTGGTCTTCTTCTCAATATGAAGAAATGTAAGATAATGGTAGACGAGATAGAATATTTGGGTCATCGGTTGTCGCGCAATGGCGTACACATGGATGATAAGAAAGTGCAGGCAGTAAGAGAATACAAGAGGCCGGAGACTATGTCTCAACTTCAGTCGTTTCTCGGATTGACAGGCTACTACAGAAGATTCGTTGAAGGTTATGCAAAGATCGTGCAACCTCTGAATCGATTGGTTGTGACCACTGGAAGGAAGTTGTTGTGGACAGATGAAGCTGATGATGCGTTCTTACTTCTGAAGGATAGAATCTCGTCATCACCAGTGCTCCAACAGCCTGATTACAAGGGTGCAATGGAAGGGACGAGACCGTTCATTCTGACTACAGACGCGAGTGGATGTGGTATCGGTGCGGTACTGAGTCAATTGGGAAATGATCAAGTAGAGAGACCAATTGGTTTCTTCTCACGAGGATTGAGAGATGCAGAAAGAAGTCTGACAGTGGTAGATACAGAGGCATTGGCGGTGTACGAAGCTGTGATTCGGTGGAAACACATGCTCTACAATATGAGAACGATTGTTCGTACTGACCATCAACCACTGGTTACTCTTCTCAAGAGAAAACATGTTGCGTCTCGATTGTTGCGATGGGCAACTGAGCTCCAGGCATACAATTTGGAGATTGAGCACATCAAGGGAAAGTCAAATGTTGTAGCAGATGCGCTTTCTAGACAACCGAGAGATGAATTGCCCGGTGAGAATGATGGATATAGTGACAAAGTTGGCATTGTGGTCAATGCAGTCACTCGCAGTAAGACCGCAGCCAGTCGATGGGATGAAGAGGAAAAGAGACGGAAAGAGCGAGAAGATATTGAAGAGTCTGATAATGTGAATCAATGGCGAATCGATCAGAGTAAAGATGAATGGGTGGTGAAGATGATCGGATGGTTGAGTGAAGTTGAAGAGAAGAAGAGAGACATCGGAGAGGAAGTTACAATTCCTGGTTCCACAAAGAGAACATGTCTCGCTGATTGGGTAGTGCACAGAGGTATCTTATACCTGTTGAGTATTGATCATGAGAAGAGATTGTATGTTCCGGAAGGGAGAAGAGAGAAATTCATAGAGGAGATTCACAATTCACCGTTGTCTGGTCACTTGTGCACTAGGAAGATGGTACAGAAACTGTCCAGCGAGGTGTTCTGGGGATCGATGCATCGGGATGTACAGACTGTTCTGAAGAGGTGTGAGAGATGCCTGCTTGCAAACTCACAGAAGAGAATGATCCCACCATTACAGCCATTGGTTGCGAACTATCCCATGGATGTGGTTGGCATTGATCTCATTGAGATGGGAAGGGGTGTAAATGGTGGGAAGTACATTTTAACTGTGATAGATCATTTCACTAAGTTCGCTGGAGCATATGCATTGAAAGATAAGAAGGCAGAAACTGTGACCTATGCGTTCTTATCTGGATGGGTCTTGCAAGGTGGCAGAACTCCAATGGTACTTGTCTCTGACAATGGAACTGAACTCGTCAATCAGATAATGGCGGAAATCGTCAAAAGATTTGAGATTGAACGGAGATTGACCCTTTCGTATCACAGTCGGGCAAATGGATTAACCGAACGATTCAATCGAACGATTATTGAGATAGTGAAGAGAATCAAAATGATGGATGATCAGTGGGAAGAAGCACTTTCATTTGCAGTGTATGCTTACAATGCGAGTCCGCATGGTTCTACTGGAGAGACGCCATCATTCTTGATGTATGGGCGAGAGGACAGACTGCCAAATAGTCAAATTCCAAAAGAGAATCCGTTGTATACAGTAGACATGGATGTTGATCAGTATAAGAGGAGAATGAGTTGGATGATGGAGAAAACCAGATCTGTAGTGATTACCAAACTGGAAGCTGAGAGAAAGAAGATGAAGGAGAAGTATGACACTAAGAATGCCAACAACATGAAGATTCAACCTAAGAAAGGAGATAGAGTGTATATCCGAGTCGAACCGAAACCTGGCGACATTCGGAAGATGGTTGCGCAATTTGATGGTCCATTCCGTGTTGAGGGAACAAGTAATACAACGGTGACCGTCGAGAGGATTGATTCAGGACTTGATGGGAATCGAGGTAGAGATAGAAGAGTAGTGCAGTGGGATAGAGTGAGATTGGTGCCCAAAGAGAACGAGGAAAATAAAGAAGAAGATGTGATTGATGATGAAATATATGACGGAGTTGTGAATATGATAATGAATGTTGACCATTCCAGAACGATCGTGATGACCGGATCGAAGCTGCATCCTGATCATGTCTGCGAGGAGGAGGGATGCGGACACCGCACTGCTCGTGAGGTGATTCCTGAGATGGGAAAGGTGCGGGCAGCTGGAGCCAAATTTTGTACTCTCCGCCAACTAGGCGCTTTGTTTGATCTCAAAGAAGAGTGGAACATGTTGTCTGTCTCACAAGCAATGAGAATGATGGGAGAAATGGCAGATAAGAAGATTGTCTCGTCCCAGAGTCTCAAGAAGGCGTATGATACGGGACTTTGTGAGCATCTTGTGGATGATATGATCAAGGTGGAGAAGACAGGAGTATCGATCGAAGGAGAAGAAGGAAAGATCTCTGATGCGCTCTCAGAGATCCTGATGAGGAATGGAGGAAGACAGACTCGTAAGTCGATGATGGCTCTGATACCGGCTGATTCCCCGGTAGCCACAGCGAGCGGAGTATGGAAGGAGTTGGAGACTCTCGAGTACAAGGATGACAAGGAGTGTAGAGCTATCATGAGAGGGATGCATGAAGCATCCAGCCTTCCCAAAGCTCTCGTCATCGTTCTGAAGAATTCATTCTCGAAGGATGTCCTGGAGAAGATTCGCAAGATGTGTGAGCAGGTCGCAGACAAGACTGATGTTGCGCTCTACGTCATCGCTGATCTTCTGCCGAGCAAGCCGAGTGATTTCCATCTGGATGCCAATCGGAACATTCAATGCTTCCTGCATGAGTGGAGAATGAAGAAACCATTACCGAATCTGATCGTCATCAGTCCAATCTCAGGACTTATCTGGGGATGCGCTTTCACATCACTCTTTGTGATTGCTAGAAAAGAGAAGAGAGAGTTGTTCGAAGGAGCTGTCATGTTCCTCTTGGATGGAATTCCGCTTCCATTGGAATCGATTACTTATGAGAAGGAGAAGACAATTCTGAAGAGAAATGCCACTGGTTGGGATGGCAATGATCTACAGGAGAGGAGCAGACATTCGGTAGAGACACCGACATCCAGCAAGACTGATGAAGACTTCATGGAGAATGTGAGATGTTACAACTGCAACGGTCGTGGCCACTACTCAAGAGATTGTCCAGAGCCACTTCGCAGATTGAGAAGAGACTTCTCCAAGAAGAAATCTGGATGAGGACATCCACTTCAAGAGAGGAGGGGCATGTAGAGGATATGGAGTATATCCTCATTTTTCCTGTGAATATTATTTAAATACCCGATATAATAATTTAAATTCGTCGATATATTAATTAAATCAGTTCATGATTGTCATTTGAATTCGCGCCTCCCAGATTCAGGAGGATTACGGTAGCCTTTTGCAACGTTGCGTTTTCGAAAATCAGTTGTTGTTTCTTCTTCCCGTTCAAGACGGGGTTTGCGTTTTGTTTACTAATTGTTTAGTGTTATGGGCACGTTCCGCCTCTATAAATAATACCATTAATTGATTTCTACAGCGTGTATTGGGTGGGAACCTAGAGGGGTTCTGTTTGTGTCTGTTTCTTTCCTGTTTTCTCTCTTCTTTTGTTTCTCCTTTTTGCCGTTTCCGTTTCTTCTCGATTTGCTCCAATTAGTGCGCTGAAAAGCCACTCCGATCTATTCCCAACACCCCGTAACTTGCCGTTCTCAAGTTACGTCGACTCATTAACGTGCCGTTTTTCACGTTAGTGCCGATTTCATCGAGTGAGCCGTTTCTCTCACTTGGTGACCGTTTCTCACCCGTTTGGCGTGCCGTATCTTCCAATAGAGGCCGAAGGTTCTCTCCGATTGTGGAATTTCAGTGTTGCGCCTTACAAGTGGAAACGCCGACTAAAAGAGTCCCTCCCACTGTCGCGTCTTCTAGTAACTACACTCCGAATAAGTGAGTTACAGCCTAGTGACTAAATAGAGAGAGGTTAACTCTGCAGATATCTGATTTTAAATATCGTGTATGTTTTCATTTATTAATTAAAAGTTATTGTTTTATGCCTCGAAACCTTTAGATTCCAGGAACTTTTCCACAAAGATATGAGAAAGCCCCAGATTGCGCCTTCGACTCTAATTTCGAGACTCGACCAACATCGACAGGAATTCTTTTACAGGATTATTTCTCAAAAACGTGAGCATTATGATGTTACAAAAATATTATATTGAAAATAATATGCTTACTGTGAGAACAGGAATCGTAGGTAAGTTGTGTGCCCTATTTCCTGCTTTTTTTGTAATTTCGACTTTGCGGGAAATAGGGCACACAACTTACCTATTCATGTTCTCACAGTACAAGATATTATTTTCTCAACGGGAATTCCGTCACAGGATTATTTTCAAAAAATATTCGAGAGATTCAACATCAATTATTTTCATTTTCACAGATTCGGATCGACGCAGCATTGATGACTTGTTTAGAAGCAGCCATGATCGACATTCGGTGGATTAGACTAGGTGGAACACACGTAGATACGAATTGCACCAAGACGTGGGTCCGTTAAAATATCCCTCAGCAAAAGGACAATTTCATATTCCCAGCTATTCCTTGAAATGAACCTATTTTCAACTGAGCGAAATTCAAATGCAAGTTTCAAAACATACTGTATTTTGGACTGGATTCGGACTGGATTTGGAATGGACTTTTTTGAAATTCAAACTTCCAATGCAAATACAGAGTGTCCCTAAAGTGCGGCAACGGCTGTCGGGGCCATAAAATACGGCTACGGCCACGGTTACGGCTACTAATGTAATTGTATTATTTCAATGATATTGTTATATCGGGCTCTGTCGAACTCCTAACTCAAACACATCTCATTAAAAAAAACTTTTAGTTTCCGTAGCCGTAGCCGTACTTTAGGGCCCCGCAGCCGTAGCCGTAGCCGTACTTAAGGGAAACCCCTGCAAATACAGTATGTTTGAACTGAGCGTTCGAATATCGCGTTCTTGCTTGACATCGATAAATCAAGATCTTGATTTATCGATGTCAAGCAAGATCAAGACCATGCTTTCCGCGCTTGCAAAAGAAAATATTGAGATTTTCTGCATTATTTTGTTGATAACATCTCAGTGGTGCTTCGTTAATTAGGAAAATGAAACTGGTGGTATTTTTTCTGAAGAGCTCTGTAAGGAATACTAAAGATGGAAGCTGATGCTTAATAATCGCAGGCTCACCATGTTTATGAACTGCAAACTTCACAAGTTTGAGGCAAGCAATCTTGAAGGCGCAATCTACAAAGTGCTTGATGGATAACTTTCTCGAACAGTTCGTCCATAATACTCAAACGACCGACGAAAGCAAACCGATTTTAGATGTCAAAATTCCGGATACTTTAAATCACGTGAGAACACTGTTATTATGATACGGTTACTCAACAACTACTCGATAGATCCGATGCTACCCTTCGATGACGATTGTGGATGTTCTATCCCGCTTCGGAAGCATCAACCTTCCCTCACTCATGTTCGATCCGCGTTTGTTACCTGAATTGCTAAAGGTATGTGATAGCAGTGGGTTTCATAAATATGCTTTATTCATTAAAATAAAGCATACTTTACAGAAGCGCCTAAATCGTCGAGTGATGGGAACTTTTTGTATAGGTCTAAATGAGGTTCCGCAATTTGAGAATTCTGATTATTCCGAGCCTCATTTGGAGTTCGATAGCGAAGGATTTGAGGCGGCTCTCGTCGATTCCAACACCGGTAGTCAAGTTTATATCGAAGCATACAAAACGAGAAAAGTGCCCGATCGGGCCAAAATTTCAACCAGTGATGTTTCAGTATGTATTGACATATCCTACGAAATATGGATGCTGTAGCTCAACTAGAACGAAAATGACATTATTTTTCATAATTTTCTTATGTTTTGGAAAATGGTTCTGCTGACCTTATTTTAAATGCGATCAATGAGTCTCAATGTGGATTGCGCACATCTGAGGTGGTACTACCCGCACGAGATATTTGAACTACAAAAATTCCATGTGAGACTTGTCATTTTTTGAATATAGCTTGTCCGATGCAATTTTGCCTAAAATCGATAATAGAGCAGGATACGATTCAACAATAGGTGGTTATTTTCCTACAGATGGGCTACCTAATGCTTCAAACCTTGGTTGGTGAAATCGAGTCAAATTGACACTCGAGGCCTCGCGCCGAAATCATAGCGAATAGTATCGACTTGGCTCGCGAAACGGACGAGTACTCGCATGCGAGAGAGAACGTGCGAGCCGGCTCTCGAGCCGCGAGGCCTCGCTGACTCGCACCGACTCTCCGACTCGCACCGACTCTCCGACTCGCATCCGACTCGCACCGACTCGCATCTTATTCTCCTTCCCACCATTCGCCGCGAGTTCGATCCCGTGTGCTCCCCATTCATTTTTGTACGTCTTTTCTGTCATTTTCTTTTATTTATTGGTTTTCCTATGACAGGATTTCATGTTTAACATTATTTTAGATGGCATCTGAAGCTTGGAATTAAAAATATCAAAGTCATCAAATGTGGATGCCGAACCATCTAAAAGATGTCATTTAAAGAATGCAAAACGTGAAATCGTGTTATAGGAAAACAAATAAATAATAGAAAATGAGAGAAAAGAAAAGCAAAAATGAATGGGGAGCACGCGGGATTGAACTCGCGGCGAATGGTGGGAAGGAGAATAAGATGCGAATCGGTGCGAGTCGGATGCGAGTCGGCGAGTCGGTGCGAGTCAGCGAGGCCTCGCGACTCGAGAGCCCTATTATCTGGAAGTGCGATAATGAGAACTCCTTCACCATTATTTTTTCTGAATTCTCATGATTCGGGCAACATTTCTCAGGGAGCCGGTTTTTGACTTTTTCTTTTAATGAGCAGAAGTATGCGAAAAACATCCAAAAAAGCCGAAAACTTCCAAAAATACTGTGTACTGTGTGCTTTTAGCACACAGTACACAGTATTTTTATGAAAATCGAAAGGGGGGGGGGAATGGGCCATTTATGCGACCGAAAACGTTCAAGTAGACGATTTTTATCAAAGAAATTAGTTTTTCAGGCACAACTTTTTCCTTTAGCATTTTCATGAGCTCTAGCAGCGATTTTCGTATTATACGTGTAAAAATACGCCGGAAGAACCTATATACACGTATTTTTGAGAATATGATTTTTTCAACTTTTTTGGCCCTACTTTTGAGGCCTTTTTTAGCCAAAAATTCATATTCTCAAAAATACGTGTATATAGGTTCTTCTGGCGTATTTTTGCACGAAGAATACTAAAATCGCTGCTGAGCTCATGAAAATGCGAAAGAAAAAGTTGAGTCTGAAAAACTATTTTTTTTGTTGACAAAAATCGTCTTCTTGAACATTTTCGGTCGCAAAAATGGCCCATCCCCCCCTTTCGATTTTTATGAAAATTCACCTGCAGGGGTAAAATCACATGGGGAATCGAATGAAAAAGTTTAATTTGTACCGCGCGAACAAAAATTTTTCAGGGTGATAAATTCAAAATTTCAAGAAGGCCTAACTGTTTTCACAGATAAGCTAGTTCTTCACTTCCAATTAGAAAAAGTCATATCTCATCGAGATCTTGCAGAATTATTATGGTTGTGTGGGTCTCCGAAGCGCTGTGCATGAGATATGAAAACCGAAGTGTGCCACAGGGAATGAGGCTTTGAAGATACAGCTTTCTAAGGTCGATTTTCGAACTCTACGCCCAAAGGTTACTATAGCGTGAAATTTTGAGCATAGGTTACAAAATCGTTGTACGGACCTATCTCCAAAATATCGAAAATCCTGTGCTATAAATGACAGATCATGCCAGACCTTCAAAAGTCGAAGTAAAGGAAATAATCGAAATGTAAATCAAAAGTAAGAATAAAACCATCTTGTTCTACTGTGGTAATGAAATAATAATGAAAGAATTATTTATAAGTTGACAGATCAAGTGAGTAAATACTGAAAACATTGACAGAGTATTGCAGATTCTTGAAGTGTTTAAAACGCGTTCTCGGTACTAGCGCAGGGGGAATGGCACAACTCTGTCAAAATATTCGCCCGGAGTTCATACTTTGGGTGTCGAACCATCAGGGAAGATGAAAACTTTTTTTGGAAAAAAATTCAGATTTGACCTACTTTATCGATTTTTTCATGAAATTTCAAACTTGATATTTCGGTACTATGTTACATATCATTCGAAAGAGCATCAAAAGTTATGTTTAAATCCGAGAGGAAATTCAATTTCATCACATTTGACATGAGCTATGCCTCGAAAGGTTATCATTTTCGCTAATTTTTTTGTTTGGTAAATATCGAGATGGCTACCCATCAAGATGTGATTTCTTATTCCCAATTCGGATATATTTTGTGTTTTCCAACATGCTCACTCAGATGGAACTCTTTCTGAGGCAGAATTTCAGTGTCGAAGAACCATCCTCATCGCTCAAACATGGCATACTCCGCAAAGGACTGAATCTGGAAACATCAGTAATATCCTTCAAAGTGCTCGAACGACTTCAGCTAAAACGAAGAAATGATCAACTTGAAAAAACAAACAACTTTTCTATTGACATTGAAGATCCATAAACAGGATCAGGTATAGAAAAAGCCAGAAGTTGAAAAATCGATGTTCAGGAAAGTAAAAAATCAGATTTCAAATTTGGACTTCCAGAGAGGCATTTTTGACTCAAAATATTCTAATAAGTACACTGTTACATTGTTAGAGCTTTGGAGCCAATTTTAGACCGAAAATTTTTTTACTTTTTTAAAATGCAGAAATCAGCTAAAACGATCAGAAATAGATGGCATAACTCATTAATGTTGTTTAAAGTTAATTCTGCGTCTATGGAGGTCCAAATACTCTACTTATTGAAATCTGAATTATTCTCTTTCCTGAACATCGATTTTTCAACTTCTGGTCTTTTCTATACCTGATCCTGGTTATGGGATCTTCAATGTCAATAGAAAAGTTGTTTATTTTTTAAAGTTGATCATTTCTACGTTTTAGTTGAAGTGGTTCGAGCACTTTGAAGGATACTACTGATGCTTCCAGATTCAGTCCTTTGCGGAGTATGCCATGTTTGAGCAATGAGGATGGTTTTCCGGCACTGAAATTCTGCCTCAGAAAGAGTTCCATCTAAGTGAGCATGTTGGAAAACACAAAATATATCCGAATTGGGAATAAGAAATCACTTCTTGATGGGTAGCCATCTCGATATTTACCAAAATTAGCTAAAACGATCAGAAATAGATGGCATAACTCATTAATGTCGTTTAAAGTTAATTCTGCGTCTATGGAGGTCCAAATACTCTACTTATTGAAATCTGAATTTTTCTCTTTCTTGAACATCGATTTTTCAACTTCTGGTCTTTTCTATACCTGATCCTGGTTATGGATCTTCAATGTCAATAGAAAAGTTGTTTATTTTTTCAAGTTGATCATTTCTACGTTTTAGTTGAAGTGGTTCGAATCTGAATCTGAAATTTTTTTCCAAAAAAAGTTTTAATCTTCCCAGATGGTTCGACACCCAAAGTATGAACTCCGGGCGATCATTTTTGACATAGTTGTGCAACTTCCTCCACATTTACCTGCGCTAGTACAGAGAAAGCGTTTTAAAACGGGAAATGAGGAAGTGATGAGTGATAACATTTGCAATATTTCCTTCAAGGAGAGATAATTCGAACAGAGTGGAGTTAAACTTGACCGCCAAGGACTAGTTGTACTGCCTCGGTGTAGCTTGGCACTCTATCAGCGAAGGTAGTGAATGTCGTTCACAAATATCTTCAGTGAATGTCGTTCACAAATATCTGCAAAAAATCACATGTATTGAGTTCAATGATGCAAACTAGGACGACAAAACTCTGCAATCCGGTTTCACGCCCGCCATTTTTCATAATTAAAACACTCTGCATAACACAAACGCTCACCTCAATCGATCCATTCCTGCTGAAGAACTCGATGATGAAGTCTTGATCCAGATTGAAAGGAAACCCACCGGATCTGAATGCAGGGGAAGGTTTGAGGCAATACTCATTATTATTCCAAGCATTTCTTAAATAAAAGTTGATTAAAAGCAAATTAAAAGAATGGTTCACCTCTCTTCGAGCTCGTAATCATAAACTCCGTCCATTGCGTGATTGATATGTTGAATTCTTGGCGGAAGTCTCTGTGGTGCGGAAGGAGGACGTGGGATTCCAGAAGTTCTGTGTAAACGTATGACGATTGTATGTTCATTATATATTCCGATTCTTACATAAATGTCGCTGATTCTTACACAAGCAATCAAAGGTAGAACTACCTCAGCGTCGGCCATAAAACCATTTGGTTTTGACATCACCCGTAACTGGAATTCACTTCCCGGGGGGAAGTGCGATTTTCAGATATGGACAAACTCAAACCAGGGCAAATTTGAGTCCACCCCCACCCTCCCTCGAATGGTACAACAACGACGTAACGGGCAGATATTCTAAAACATCTGCCTGGTAAGCAGAAGACGCGGGTTCTACCCTCGCCTCGCCACTATATCCGTGCTGTCTGTAGAGATAGTGAGTCTCTCACACGTCAGAGGAGTGCGCAAAACATTGATGGAGGCAGAGGGAATTGAACCGACGACCTTCTGCCTGACAGTCAGACGCTCTAACCACTGAGCTATACCCCCTTGCTGCTCACCCCTTCCTGATCATTGCTTTGGTTCATCGGGCGTGGCCATGCGCTTCCTCTACATGTCTTGTAGAATGTAAATCGCCGTGTGCATCTCGATGTAAATGTTGCCGTTACTCGAATATTGCTTTAGCGTTATCAGCAAAATTATTTAATTTTTGATTTGTTCTTTTTGAATTTTAACCGTATTTTCTCGACATTTAACATCCCCAACCACAATAAGAGTTTTAAAAAAAACTTAAATGGATGTTTTACTGTTGCACTCAAGACGACGTCTCAGTAATTTGCAAGCATTTTGGCCTATGCCCGGACACGTTTCTCTAGCAATGAGAACCGCAAGCTCGAGTATTCGAAGGGTCTTGGTGCCCCTATGCACGAACCATGACTTATTTGTCATTCCTGCCTCTGCGCAGGATGAAAAGTGGTTTTCGAAAAAATGCTTGAAAAATCAAATTTTCTCAACCAACAGGGATAGATTTAATTTCTCTTTTGCGTTACTTTAGGGGTGTCCAGAGGATCTAAAATATGTGTTTGAATTGATTACCACTCATTGCCAACACGATTTTTTCAAGATGTCATTTTGGTTTTTTGAGACAAATTGTCGATTTTCGCCAAAACTCATAGACACCACTATATAGATTTTGTAGGCCGTGCAATTCTGCGTCGATATCTCCTATAGAGATACTCCACGATAGATACTAAATTTGCCTTTCATCCGACCAAATCTAAAAAACCCTAGATTTCTTCCGTTTTTCGAGCGTAACTTTTTGGCATGTCGAAATTCGGAATCTACGCGTAAAAATACACCAGAAAATCATTTAGTCAGATTGTTCCGAGACAAAAAAAATTCAACTTTTTCATGACCCCGGGGGTCATGTAGATTTTTGGGTCAAAAAGTTGAAATTTCAGAATCACGTACCTATAGGATTTTCTGGTGTATTTTTGCCCGTAGAAACCGATTTTCGATACTAGAGCTCACCAGAATTCGAAATAAAACCAGTTATGTTTGAAAACTCGGAAAGTTCTAGTTTTTCGAACATACATTTTTTATTTCGCATTTTGGTGAGCTCTAGTATCGAAAATCGGTTTCTACGGGCAAAAATACACCAGAAAATCCTATAGGTACGTGATTCTGAAATTTCAACTTTTTGACCCAAAAATCACCAAATCATCATGAAAAAGTTGAATTTTTTTTGTCTCGGAACAATCTGACTAAATGATTTTCTGGTGTATTTTTACGCGTAGATTCCGAATTTCGACATGCCAGTTCACAATAATGCGAATGAAAAAAGTTACGCTCGAAAAACGGTAGAAATCTAGGGTTTTTCAGATTTGGTCGGATGAAAGGCAAATTTAATATCTATCGTGGAGTATCTCTATAGGAGATATCGACGCAGAATTGCACGGTCTACAAAATGTATATAGTGGTGTCTATGAGTTTTGACGAAAAATCGACAATTTGTCTCAAAAAACCAAAATGACATTGAAAAAATCGTGTTCGCAATGAGTGGTAATCAATTCAAACACATATTTTTAGATCCTCTGGACACCCATAAAGTAACGCAAAAGAGAAATTTAATCTATCCCTGTTGGTTGAGAATATTTGATTTTTCAAGCATTTTTTCTTGAAAACCACTTTTCATCCTGCGCAGAGGCAGGAATGACAAATAAGTCATGGTTCGTGCATAGGGGCACCAAGACCTTTCAGGTACTCGAGTACGGGCTCGCGGTTCTCATTGCTAGAGAAACGTGTCCGGGGGGTGCTCTCAAATTAGCGAGATGTCGTCTTAAGAGACGTTCCATGAGATAGTGAACTTATCCCACGGATGACTTTTTCGCAACCCATGCCAATAAGTTGTGGGTGAAGTCACCATACCTAGACCTGATAGATGGCCCAATATGAGAGGTTGGGGTGCATTTTCCGAAAAATGCCAGACCAAGCCCAAAAAAGTCCGAAATTTCATCCCAGAAAAAAGTACGTTCTAATAGGTGTTTCGGGCGTATCTTGCTATGAAAATAAGGAAAAACATACTTTGGAAGCGAACGGACATCAATAAAATGTCGAAAACCGCGATTTTCGTCGTTTTGTGACCACCATGAAAAATTTTACACATCAACTAAAGAATTTTATTTCAAAATCGGATTCTACGTGCAAAACTACCCCCGTTTGCTATATTCTCATGTCTTCCAATCAGTGCGCCCGGACTTTTTTGCTCTCCGCCCGAGGCTCTCTCGGAGGCTGATGAGAGAAAGATTCCGAGAGGTTTATCCCTTTTCAAATGCTTCAGTCGTTTTTTATTCAGATTTTTGCCCCGTTTGTTGTTTTTAAAGTATGTGTGTTAATAGTATTGAGTTGTGATAGCGATAAGATACGGAAAAACTGAAAAGTCGAAAAATCTCATTTTGGAAATGTCAAAATTTCAAAAATTCGTCTTGTATCTGAGCTCCAATTCATGATTTTTCAAATGGAAATCGCTAGACTGAGATATCACTTAAATTTCTGAGAATTATTGCCGGTTTGAAGATCTTTTTTGAAATTCTCATTTTTCGGTGGCAAATGAAAAAAAAAATTTTGTTTCGCAAATCGGCTATAACTCTCAGAAATTGAAGTGATATCTCAGTCTAGTGATTTCCATTTGAAAATTCCTCAATTGGAGCTTCAGATACATGACTTATTATTTTTTTTGAAATTTTGACATTTCCAAAATGAGATTTTTCGACTTTTCAGTTTTTCCGTATCTTATCGCTATCACAACTCAATACTATTAACACAAATACTTTAAAACAACAAACGGAGCAAAAATCTGAATAAAAAACGACTGAAACATTTGAAAAGGGATATACCTCTCGGAATCTTTCTCTCATCAGCCTCCGAGAGAGCCTCGGGCGGAGAGCAAAAAAGTCCGCGCGCACTGATAGGAAGCCATGAGAATATAACAAACGGGGGTAGTTTTGCACGTAGAATCCGATTGGAAATAAAATTCTTTAGGTGATGTGTAAAATTTTTCACGGTGGTCACAAAACGACGAAAATCGCGGTTTTCGACATTTTATCGATGTCCGTTCGCTTCCAAAGTATGTTTTTCCTTATTTTCATATCAAAATACTCCCGAAACACCTATAAGAAAGGACTTTTTTCTGGGATGAAATTTCGGACTTTTTTGGGCCTGGTCTTGCATTTTTCGGAAAGTGCACGCCAGCTATCAGCTCTAGGTATGGTGACTTCACCCACAACTTATTGTCATAGGTTGCAAAAAAGTCTTCCGTCGACCCCTCTCAAAAGCTTCACTATCTCATGGAACGTCTCTTAAATAAAAAAAATATTGCAAATACGTACCGATAAAAAAACCGATAATAACTAACTATTATTCTATGCGAGCGAATCATTGCGACTGCCACGTGTGATCTCAAACCCTACCGCTTAACGTAGCTTCGAATGGAATAGTTAAAGCATGCCAATATGTGCTCATACTAAATTCAATGCGACTCGCTGAATCGCATCCTTATATCATAATTTGAGGCATAATTGACAAGTTTCCAAAATGTTATGCTACCCTGTCGAATTTTAGAGTGACGGAAGCATATGCTGATAACTGAATGACTCATCTTCCTCCACGAGAATCTCAAAATGTGTTAGACGCCAGCTTTACCCTTCCTTTTCTGTTCACTGCCATACTTTATCTGATCCCATTTATATTTCGATCAATTTTGGCCAAATAATAGCGAAAAATCGCACATTCTTGATTGCCCCTTTACTTTCAGTGATGCGAGATCTCCTCTTACTCTTCCCTGCTCTCGCCCTTCTTTCGCTTTCGGCTTCTCTCAAATGCGAGGAGCAAATGTCACCAAGAGTCATCTACAAAGAGGTTATGCCTGTGGTGATAAATGTCCACTATTATCATTTATGGATTTCAGTTGTCAAAATTAGCATTAGCCTAGTGGAATTTCGCTTATTTCTAGAAACTATCATCTGAAAAATCGGTGCTAGGTCGGATGAGAACCGTCGGATGAGAACCGGGACCTACCGGATGAGAACTCACTGGATGAGAACTCACTGGATGAGAACTGAGCGTATGAGAACTGAGCGTATGAGAACTGCGCGTATGAGAACTGAGCGTATGAGAACTGAGCGTATGAGAACTGAGCGTATGAGAACTAACTGGATGAGAACCCACCGGATGAGAAGCAACTGTATGAGAACTGAGCGTATGAGAACCGACCGGATGAGAACCGACCGGATGAGAACCGACCGGATGAGAACTGAGCGTATGAGAACCAAATGGATGAGAACCTAGCCGCGAAATATCGGATGTACAGAAAATGTGTCGGATTAGAACTTTGCGGCCATTCTGCATGAAATTCTGAGGAGATCTCGGGTAGATCACTACCGTATTTCAAAAAGTGTCGGATGAGAGCTTTGCGGCCATTCTGCATGAAATTTTGAGGAGATCTCGGGTAGATCACTACCGTATTTCAAAAAGTTTCGAATGAGAACTTTGCGGCGATTCTGCACCAAATTTTGAGGAGATCTCGGGTAGATCACTAGCGTATTTCAAATAGTGTCGGATGAGAACTTTGCGGCCATTCTGCATGAAATTTTTAGGAGATCTCGGGTAGATAAACTAGGGTACACATTGCTGATTAATAATTTTAATAAAAAATAAAAAATAAAGCTAGCCGTGGTTAAACGGTGGTTAAATTTGTGATTTTTAAATGTATAATTTTAATTTTTCTAACCAGAAAAGTTTTTGCAAAACATTGTGCACCGGCGGGGAGTCGAACCCGGGACCGGATGAACGCTAAACTGACGCCTACCACTTGCGGCATTGGTACACATCGCGCTAAAACGCTCTCGGCCCTCTAGAGCCGAAGACTGGGCGGGCAATAGTGACCGAGCCTCAAAACCAGCTTCTCCCCTTTTTTCACAGCCGGATTTTACCTATTTCCCGGCTCCGCATCATTTTCGACTCTTCATGAAAAGATTTGCCTTCGAAAGTTGCATGTTACCTATATTCTTAGCGGTTCTTCACAAGCACCCCCCCCCTCCCCGCAAAAGCAAATAATTCACACGAACTACCGTAACTCTGATTTCAAATGCGACTCAGAATACCGTATACGCCCTGAAAAAGGCTGCTTTAACCGAATTTAATTTTTGTTAATTTTAATGTATTTATTCAGTTTTTCATTTGCTTCGTCAGTGTTTTTACCGCTCTTTTGTGTTTTCCAGGATGCCCCGGATTCAGACGAACGCTCCAATTTCACACCAAGGCTACAGCTACCAAGCTAAGAAGCTGCTGTCTGATGGAGTCACCAAAATTGTCAACTGCAGCGAAAAGAAACGACTCAATTGTACGGTCTCCGGTTATCTGCGAGCTAATCGAGACGTAAGTCCTCATGGTCTTCACAACCACCAACCCGATGAGACGAAAGTTAAGGTCAGTTCATTTGCCTATTACATGTATTTTCCCCTTTTGAAATGATTAGTATCAACGGCGCTAGGTCGGATGAGAACTATTTCGCAATACCGTCTCTGCCCTCCGCCGCTTCTCTCGCCCCCTAAAGTTCTCATCCGACGTAGCGCCGTATCAACACATTTATATATGACGAAATAATATAGTGAAAGAATTATTTCAAGTCATCGAGCGACGTCACAAAATCATAGAAATCGCTAAAGCTGGAAAGGACAGACCGCGCATTGCATTGATCACAGCTAGATCCGGATTGGACATGACAGAGTTGCAGAGATTGAATATTTGTATCGATTTTTGTATTTGAAATATTTATCGGTACTTCTTAGGATCGGATGACACCCTCCGATCTGTGTACCGTCGAGCAAAGCCTAAGGACTTGGATGAGACTGCTGCTGACACTGCTCCTTTCACTTATCAAGGATCGATGGCTGCGACAATCGGTACATTTATTTAGATTTGTTTAAGTTTTTGATATTTTATATGTCCCGTCGTTGTTTGATCTGTGATTATGTGATTTTCTGAGAATATTATTACATTTTGTTTGAAGGGAATGCTCGCTATCTTCTCTACGACAGTGGTGCAGCTGATCCGAAGCGTATTGTCATCTTCGCCTCTGATACACAGCTGGAGATGCTATCTCAATCGTTTCGAATCTGCTATGATGGAACATTCGCATCGGCACCCGACCCATACGGCAGCGTCTTCTCGATTCACTGCGAGGTATATATTTCATCGTGATTAATTATCTTGGAAACTAATTTCCAAACGGCATCTTTGTAACAGTGAATTACATTTCAGCACGATGGTCGTTTCCATCTGGCAGTCGCTGTATTCATGACCGATGTCAGAGGAGCTAGAACGAAGCAGGAGTACATCCGAGTGCTCACTCAAATTCTCGAACATCCAATACTCACCAATTGGGCTCCGACTGAGGCACACTGTGGTTAGTAAATTTCCGTAAGACCATCTTTAATCTACGAAATTGTTTACACTAATTAGTTCTAAATTTCTCCATTCAGACTTTGAGCAGGCAAGCAACCTTGCTTTCCGTCATTTCTTCCCTCGACTCGAGATTAGACTATGCTTATTTCACAAAAATCAGTCTTTGCTGAAGAAGGCGAGAGATGAGAAAGTGACTCGAAGATTGGTGGGAGCAGTGAAGTTAGTTGAATTTAAATATATTTTTCTAAATTTCTTTCTAGTCTTTAATCGTATATTTAACGATGATTTTACCACTCAGGGTGTGCTACGAGAGACTACGAGTCATGCCCTATCTGGAGCCGTCTTCGATGGTTCAAGCATTGAATGATATTGAAAATTCGCCAGCTCCAGTTCTATGCCAAGGTCAGTTCCGAAAATATTGATCAGACACGACTTTACATTTCGATTTTACAGGTCTAGTTTGAGAGAACAATATGTCGGCGATGGAGCGACCCTACCCAGGAATTTTTGTGAATTTTATGTTTCCGTCAGGATTGGTTTTCGCAACATCCATTATTTTGATTCAATTAATTTTGTTGTGAAATTAGTCTTCTTTAAGATTTTCGCCCGAGGAGTGGTCAGTGTACGCATGCACGATGAATGGCAATCCGCGCACGAATAATGCACAAGAATCCTTCCACGCTCAACGTCAGTTTCTATAATTTAACTTTAAATAATAGACGAAGCACTCAGGTACTTTTTTTTTAGTGAACTACCCGAGATCTCCTCAAAATTTGGTGCAGAATGGCCGCAAAGTTCTCATCCGACACTTTTTGAAATACGGTAGTGATCTACCCGAGATCTCCTCAAAATTTCATGCAGAATCGCCGCAAAGTTCTCATCCGACACTATTTGAAAAACGGTAGTGATCTACCCGAGATCTCCTCAAAATTTCATGCAGAATCGCCGCAAAGTTCTCATCCGACACTTTTTGAAATACGGTAGTGATCCACCCTAGATCTCCTCAAAATTTCATGCAGACTCGCCGCAAAGTTCTCATCCGACACTATTTGAAATACGCTAGTGATCTACCCGAGATCTCCTCAAAATTTCATGCAGAATCGCCGCAAAGTTCTCATCCGACACTTTTTGAAATACGGTAGTGATCTACCTTAGATCTCCTAAAATTTTGGTGCATAACGGCCGCAAAGTTCTCATCCGACACTTTTTGAAATACGGTAGTGATCTACCCGAGATCTCCTCAAAATTTCATGCAGAATCGCCGCAAACTTCTCATCCGACACTTTTTGAAATACGGTAGTGATTTTTTCTAGATCTCCTCAAAATTTGGTGCAGAATGGTCGCAAAGTTCTCATCCGACACTTTTTGAAATACGGTAGTGATCCACCCTAGATCTCCTCAAAATTTGGTGCATAACGGCCGCAAAGTTCTCATCCGACACTTTTTGAAATACGGCAGTGATCTACCCGAGATCTCCTCAAAATTTCATGCAGAATCGCCGCAAAGTTCTCATCCGACACTTTTTGAAATACGGTAGTGATCTACCCTAGATCTCCTCAAAATTTGGTGCATAACGGCCGCAAAGTTCTCATCCGACACTTTTTGAAATACGGTAGTGATCAACCCGAGATCTCCTCAAAATTTCATGCAGAATCGCCGCAAAGTTCTCATCCGACACTTTTTGAAATACGGTAGTGATCTACCCGAGATCTCCTCAAAATTTGGTGCAGAATGGCCGCAAAGTTCTCATCCGACACTTTTTGAAATACGGTAGTGATCTACCCGAGATCTCCTCAAAATTTCATGCAGAATCGCCGCAAAGTTCTCATCCGACACTATTTGAAATACGCTAGTGATCTACCCGAGATCTCCTCTAAATTTGGTGCAGAATGGTCGCAAAGTTCTCATCCGACACTTTTTGAAATACGGTAGTGATCTACCCGAGATCTCCTCAAAATTTCATGCAGACTCGCCGCAAAGTTCTCATCCGACACTATTTGAAATACGCTAGTGATCTACCCGAGATCTCCTCAAAATTTGGTGCAGAATGGTCGCAAAGTTCTCATCCGACACTTTTTGAAATACGGTAGTGATCTACCTTAGATCTCCTCAAATTTTGGTGCATAACGGCCGCAAAGTTCTCATCCGACACTTTTTGAAATACGGTAGTGATCTACCCGAGATCTCCTCAAAATTTCATGCAGAATCGCCGCAAAGTTCTCATCCGACACTTTTTGAAATACGGTAGTGATTTTTTCTAGATCTCCTCAAAATTTGGTGCAGAATGGTCGCAAAGTTTTCATCCGACACTTTTTGAAATACGGTAGTGATCTACCCGAGATCTCCTCAAAATTTCATGCAGAATCGCCGCAAAGTTCTCATCCGACACTTTTTGAAATACGGTAGTGATCCACCCTAGATCTCCTCAAAATTTGGTGCATAACGGCCGCAAAGTTCTCATCCGACACTTTTTGAAATACGGTAGTGATCTACCCGAGATCTCCTCAAAATTTCATGCAGAATCGCCGCAAAGTTCTCATCCGACACTTTTTGAAATACGGTAGTGATCTACCTTAGATCTCCTAAAATTTTGGTGCATAACGGCCGCAAAGTTCTCATCCGACACTTTTTGAAATACGGTAGTGATCTACCCGAGATCTCCTCAAAATTTCATGCAGAATCGCCGCAAAGTTCTCATCCGACACTATTTGAAATACGCTAGTGATCTACCCGAGATCTCCTCAAAATTTGGTGCAGAATGGTCGCAAAGTTCTCATCCGACACTTTTTGAAATAAGGTAGTGATCTACCCGAGATCTCCTCAAAATTTCATGCAGAATCGCCGCAAAGTTCTCATCCGACACTTTTTGAAATACGGTAGTGACCTACCCTAGATCTCCTCAAAATTTGGTGCATAACGGCCTCAAAGTTCTCATCCGACACATTTTCTGTACATCTTTTTTTTTTCGCGGCTAGGTTCTCATCCAGTTGGTTCTCATACGCTCAGTTCTCATCCGGTCGGTTCTCATACGCTCAGTTCTAATCCAGTTGGTTCTCATCCGATGGGTTCTCATACAGTGGGTTCTCATACGCTCAGTTCTCATCCGGTAGGTCCCGGTTCTCATCCAGTCGGTTCTCATCCGACGGTTCTCATCCGACCTAGCACCGAAAAATCATACAATTTGTTATAATTATGTTATAAGTTTTCCAGGTCACTTGCACGAATGCTTTCTACTGTTTCTCGTCGAGTAACGGAAGAAGAGGTTGCGCTGAACTTGACTCTGGAATAGATTTTCTGTGCAGAAAAGTAAAGAAATGCTTTATAGTTTAAAACATTTGTGTATTTATTGTTTTAGAAGGGATGCTTTGAGAAACCCAATTGGGATACAGTTTGCTGCTGCAGCAGCGACTTCTGCGACCCCGACGCACTGAAGATCACGATGTCTACGGCACCTGCAGCACCTACAGTACCGCCCCCAAGTATGGCTCCAAAATTCAAATCGCTATAACTTTTTTGGGATTGAGATAGAGCTTGAAGCATTCAAGAATACGGCAATGGTCTTGAATTTGAACATGCTCTATATCTCATATAGCGAAACTCAGAATGCGAAGGCGTGTGATTAAAATTCACCAACATTTTTCGTAGTCTCTCAAACGTGCTGTGCAGAAAAAAAAACAAAACCGAACAAGTGAACAGTTTTGTTCATTTTTGTTCATTTTTGAAAGTCGCTAGTGGTAAACGTAACAATTCTAATTTTTGTCTCTTATTTTTTGTCCGCCCCGATTTGCCGGAATCGATCGGACATGTCACGGTGAAATATTCCTTTAAAATGAAGAAAAACGAGAGCCGTAATATTTGAAAAGGCAGCCGGGTTTTAGAGCCAGCGGGTAAGCGAGCCGTTTGAATGGCGTCATTATTTTCAAATTCCTTGCGTGTTTTACTCTCCCCTCGCTGTTTTAACGTTATGTTCTTTTATTTGTTGTGATTGTGATGTTCCAGACTACCAGCCGACACTGGCGGACAACAATCGACGAGGGAAGCTGTTTTGGAACGAACGAGGGAAGCTGTTTTGGAACGAACGAGGGAAGCTGTTTTGGACGAGGAATGGAGGTTTTCCTCCAAGGTTTTACTTTCTCTTTATTTTCTCCCAATAAAAGAGTGGTGCTTGGTGTGTTTGAGTCGTTTCAGCTCTGTACTCGCTCTGGCAAGGACGTGGGAGAAAATGGAACATGATGGAGTTCGAGGAACCAGGTTAGACACCTAAAATCAGCGAAGTTTACTGTTACTTCATTCGAGCCTGCGAAACTGCAAGGTTCTGTGTTGTTTGAGTTGCAAAAGATAGGAGTACTCCTTCTCCCATTACTGTAAAGGTTTAATTACCGGGATTTAATAAAATTATCCCGTCTGAGAAGAGTGAATTGTGTTCGGTCGGTGGTAGATCAATCGTCCGTAGCCGTTAGTTTTCATTCAAAGAAGGATAATACTTCTTCGTACTCTCTTAGGTTTTAGCACTGATGCGCGGTAACTAGTTAGCATAATATTAATAAACTGATTGAGGATAGAGAATATAAATCAGCCAACTCCTGATAGAGGAACAGGACAAATCAATGCTCCAGTTCCTATTTATATTTATTTATTACTTTTTCGAGGCTTGGCTCATTCTCCCCGCACGTGCGACTCGGCCATCTTCGCTGCTTATCAGGTTTGGCATTTTCCAGCGGTATTTGAGTTACAAGTGACAGTGTCGGGGCTTGTGGAACCATTTTCAGGCACCCCCACACCTTGCGACTACTGCCCCATCTCTCTTCCGTCAACGACGATTCGGTGATGTTTTTTTTGTTTCTCTTCTCTTTTTGTGAATCGCTTTTACTAGATTACTTGGTATAAAAATGATAACGAAGTCCAAAGTATCAAATTTCCAGGTATCGTAAGCGAAGGAGACCGACCATCAACAAAGATAGTAAGAAGGATAACTAGCAGGTTAGTCACTGCATTCATATGTAAGCAGAGAAACAATGATTTCGCCTTTCAATTAGAGTTAACCGCTGAAAGCCATCGTGTTCACATTTGAACTCATTTCAATTCGTTCTTGTCTAGTCTAATCAAATGTAGTCAAATCAACTCTCTCGAGTCCCTCTCGTTCTCCTCTCATTTCCTACATTCTCCCCCTTCTCAGTCGGTCGGATGAGCGAGAATCAGCAATGAGGACGGCGCCTTCCCACTGCCAGGTACGTGACGTGGTACTGTAGATGAGGTTACGATATTATTGGATTACTGTACTCTATCCGGATACGGTAATGACGAATGGCTAGCGGCTACAATGAGCTCAGGCCGACAGTAGACGCCGACGATGACTCCTCTATTCTGCCCAACAGACTGATTGAGATTCGTCAAGGTATTACGGTAGTCCATCCCAATCAGTGAATGTGAGTTCAATCCGACAATCAATCCGTTGGGCAGAGTAGTGAAATTATCGTTGGCTTATGATATCGACATGAGGTTACTGTGGCATTTAGCTATTAGTGATTACCTGGCTTTTCTCTCCAGGACAGATCAGTCCAAAATACTACTGTTGTTACGATGGGTAACTTCTGGTTACGATAGCAATGGTAAGTAAGTATACAATTGAAACAGACATTGATCTAATCGTGAACAGGAGCTCCCTGATTCTCAACCACCTTTCTCATTTGGGATTGAACACGTCTAATATAATCTCTACATTTCCCAGGAGTGAGAATATCGTACCACCACTTACAGATTCCGTCTTTCAGATGCTGAAGATTCTTCGGCTTCCACTCGTTTTGAAGCCAACGCTTCAGATTCGCCCAAACCAATTCGACAGCGTTGATATCCGCGGGAAGTCCAATACCTGTTGAATTGTTAACTTATTAACTTTGTACAATGTGTTTGGAAATGTCCGACTTATGTTTCATTGGCATACCTTCATCTTTTCTCTCTGAAAGTACATCATTGTTCTAGCGGCAGTGTGGGCAGGGGCATTATCTTGAATGAGGATGGCACCACCTCCGTACTTGGTTCTGAATTAATCCTTTATCATGCACCTACCGCATACGACTTATACATACTACCGTACTCTTGTATACCGATGTATGACTGTGTAGTATTGATATGAACTTAGGAATCTCACCGCTCCCATTTCTTGTACGCCGTCTCCAGTACTGCCTGGTACATGCCAGCGTTGACCTTGGCTCCTGTTTCGAAGAGGACAACAGGAGTGGCTCCTCTCCAGCTGATACCGCCCCAGATCATGCACTGGAATATAGACGAATAGGACAGATTGTGATCTCAAAGTGGAGAGTGGTATACGGTAGAATGATAATACGGTCGCGTAGAATCGATATGAACATACCTCCTCATTGAACTTGGCTTTGATGATAGCTGCGACAGAATGGAGAGTCGATTGTGAGTCATCCAAGTAGCATTGGATTACCGTATCGCGAATAGATGCATACAGCTCTTGATGGAGGTGGGCCGATACTCGTGTGGGAGGAACTCCTTCTTCAGAACGCGCCTCACCAGATCCTTGGTAGCGTGACATTTTCGTTCTGCCAATAACTTGATGATCTCTTCATAGGTTTTGTCGTCGTCCCTCCATCCAATGATCCAGTCCTTCCAGTGTTTCTCGAGTGGTCTCAGACTGTTTGACTGAAATTAAAGCAATGGGGATACGATAGATCGATAATCAAGCAGCAGATACGGTAGATCGATGATCAAAGGGATTACTGTATGACACTAGTCATCTGACGTACCTGATAGCGATGTTTGGGAGGCATCGAAGCAGAAGTTTTGAGAGAAATGAAAGGAAAACTCGTCAATGTGCACGAGCTGCAGATTGCGGTAAACGATATGCAGCTGCGGCAAAGGGAGCGGAGTCAGTAGCAGTTATCACGAAATTACGAAGCGATGAGCGTGCGAGATCAGTCGTGAAAACTATTGTTGTCTTGCTCTCTCGTTCTATATTCGCTTATGTTCGCGAGTTTTTTTTTTAGTTTTTTGTATCTTTCAATATCTAGATTCAGGGATGTCGAATGTCTTGGTGAGAGATGGAGATAACTTCTTAGCTCTTGTCATACCAATTGTAGAGCAGAGTCCGCTCTTTCAAATGAAATTATGGATCAGGCACTCCGACTAAAACTAACGGAGAAGTAACGGAGTTATTTTCAAAGAACTGATTTTAAGATGCATTTTTCAACAAAAAAAGTCAGTCCGCGATGACCGGATTCCGGTATTTTGTGTTACTGTAGAATGTGGAGTTACTGTAGTGCACTTTGGTATATGGTACTTAGGGATCATGTCTCCCTATAGGTGGGTGCGCGGGGGGTGCAAACTCTCCCCGCGCAAAGAACCAATTTTTAAAACGCCTTTTTCATAAAAGTCAGTTCGCGATCACTGGATTGCGGTATTTTGGGTTACTGTAGAATGTGGAGTTACTTTAGTTCACTTTGGTATACGGTACTTAGGGACCATGTATAGGGTTACGTGCGTGCGCGGGGGGTGCAAACACCCCCCGCGCACCCATGTATAGGGGGTCATGGATGATGCCGATTTTCGACCCCAAGCACCATATCCCAAAGTGCACTAAATTAACTCCGGATTCTACCGTAACCCAAAATACCGTGATCCGGTTATCGTGAACTGATATATATGGTCCAAAAAAGGGTCGCCGCCAGGGTTGTGCAGGTATGCTTGCACCCTGGGCGTAAAAGTTATGACGAGTTATGATAAATTTTTGACAAGTTATGATATTTGATTCGAAATATGTTGTTTTGACTGTATGCTTGTACTTTCTGCACAGCACGTTTGAGAGTCTATGAAAACTGTTTGTGACCTATGCCTCAATTTTGATAACACGCCTTCGCATTATGAGACTAGGCCATAATGTTGTACTGTAACACTACAGCCCCGACAAAGAACTCCAGCCCCGACAAAGAAACTGGAGAGTCTACAGCCCCGACAAAGAACTCCAGCCCCGACAAAGAAACTGGAGAGTCTACAGCCCCGACAAAGAACTCCGCCCCTCTCGTCCTCCTCCCGCTCGCGGCAGTCGCAGCCATGATTGCTGCACGCATCTGATCAGATCCCTAGCTCCTCTGAATAAAGTTAATGAGAATCACCAAATCACATTCTTTATGAGAGGAATCGCTATATTTTGAGCATTTCGAATGCCACTTGGACATAGAAAATGTTTGTCTTTAATTATGCTCAAAACACCAAAGTTTTAACTTAAAGTATCGGGTTGAGGAATAAGTAACGCTCCTTTTTCCAATTTCAGATTATGACCTCTCCCGTCTTTCTAAATTGTGCAATTATATTCCGGTTTTTGATGATCGATAAGGGCTTGAATACTCTCTTTAGCGCACACTATATCATATATCTCCGATCATTTAGGCGATCACAATGGCTGGCTCAATTCAAAGTTGTCGCACCTCACCCTGAGATTTTGACAGGTCAGCACTGAGGGAAGAAGAATTATTGAGCCACAATTAAGCTGCAGTAGTAAAGTATCATGGTTATACATTACACTGAATATCCAAGTAAAGGCCTGTGTGAGATATGCGCCTAACGAGAGTGTAGGATTTTCAGTTACTGACCGAAAGAAGTTTTGCTAGCCGCGTTTTCTTAGCAATAGATCTAAAGACCTCAATTATGCTTGAATGTGGAGTACCTTTCCTGTTGAAAATATGGACGAATTTTGCTAAGTGTGGAGCATTCTCTTTATGAGTTAAATTGCTCGTAAGTCCGATATAGAAAAACAAGCCTCGAAATCGACATTTATTGCTATTCCCTGTAAACCGTACTAATTGAATGTAAGGCCTTAGATGGTTAAATGGACGAGCAACTTTTGCACTATCATCCACCAAGTGGCCACAATTATAGAATGGCTACTATGTCTTGGGTATGGTTTAATCCAAAGTCCTCAAAACACGCATTTCTTTTGATTCCGTCACAAAATAATATTTTTGGAAAACTGTTATTTTTCAAATAGGAGCATAAGTAGCACCAAATGTTTATAGTGATAATATAGCTCTATAGTGAGTGACTGGAGCGCACTAGTGTATAGGCCAGCACCTTCGATCCTCAAGGTAGACAAATAAGTTAAGTGAACTGCAATTTTTCACGAACGTTCCCCTTGAAACGTCTATAAAAATACAACAATGAATGGAGCACCATTCTCACTTCACCATGAAAGAGGTGTAGTATCGGGCCGCTCACCTGAGAATGTGTGAATTTACCGACGTTAAATTACACAATTTCGAAAAAAATCGAAAATTTTCGAAAATTATCAGGTACATTGAAATCTAAATTTCTCTCCTACACAGGAAGCGTGATATTTCTAATAATAACGGTTATGATACTCGAGCATACCCTGAAAAAATGCTATAAAGTCAGCTCGTTTAGATTTGATTGGCGGGAGATATATGAGCCCAAACACGATGCTCAAAAACGAGCGTTACTTATTCCTCAACCCAATAGTACGATTAAAGCTATTTTAACGTCATCAGGGAAAATTTTGAACATTTCCCGATTTTCCCGAAATTTTCTAAAACCGAGAAAAATATTTTCCCCGAAAGTTTTCCGAAAAGTTTTCCCGCACACCCCTGGTCGTTATCTACATGGGTTCCACGCTACGTTACTCAGAACCTTTTTGAAACTTTGAAGGCAATTGTTTTTTATTTAAGAGCCGTTCCACGGTTTAGTGAAGCTTCGGAGAGGGGTCGACGGAGGATTTTTTTGCAACCTATGCCAATAAGTTCAGGGTGAAGTCCCCTTACCTAGAGCTGATAGCTGGCCCAATATGAGACCTTGGGGTACATCCTCCGGGAAATGCCAGACATGTCCCAAAAAAAGTCCGAAATTTCATTCCAAAAGAAAGTACCTTCTCATAGGTGTTTCAGGAGAATTTTTTGATGAAAATAACGAAAAAGATAGTTTGTAAGCGAAAGGGGATCGATAAAAGGTCGAAAACTGAAAATTTGCTCTTTTTTGTAGCACCGTGAAAAATATTTTTAGCCGTTGGAAAATTTTTTTATTGCAGATTCCGATTCTACGTGCAAAACTACCCCTAGTGTTAATATTCCATGCTTCACGCATTTCTTTTGATTCCGTCACAAAATAATATTTTTGGAAAACTGTTATTTTTCAAATAGGAGCATAAGTAGCACCAAATGTTTATAGTGATAATATAGCTCTATAGTGAGTGACTGGAGCGCACTAGTGTATAGGCCAGCACCTTCGATCCTCAAGGTAGACAAATAAGTTAAGTGAACTGCAATTTTTCACGAACGTTCCCCTTGAAACGTCTATAAAAATACAACAATGAATCGAGCACCATTCTCACTTCACCATGAAAGAGGTGTAGTATCGGGCCGCTCACCTGAGAATGTGTGAATTTACCGAACAGTTTCCACGTTAAATTACACAATTTCGAAAAAAATCTAAAATTTTCGAAAAATATCAGGTACATTGAAATCTAAATTTCTCTCCTACACTGGAAGCGTGATATTTCTAATAATAACGGCTATGATACTCGAGCAAACCCTGAAAAAATGCTATAAAGTCAGCTCGTTTAGATTTGATTGGCGGGAGATATATGAGCCCAAACACGATGCTCAAAAACGAGCGTTACTTATTCCTCAACCCAATACTTCGAATGGTGCTCTATCACGTAGCGTTTCCAGTCTTGGAAGCAACATCTTTCCGGCGTCAGACTCGTTTCTCATAACATTTGCCGTTTGATGCGCACCAAATAGCATCTGCTTGTGAAGCCGCCTTTGACAAGGAAATTTCGTATTCATTTCAGTTGAATGTCTCTCCGTCTGCTACGTAGGCGATACAAGGAAAAGGAGACATTTCAATGCCAATTTTGCTCAAACTCAGCTGATATTTGGCGAGCAACAAAAATCGCTTACAAGGAAGTAGAGCCAAGCGATAAGATTCATCCAACTGATCATGGTTCCCCTTGAAGAACGGTTTTAAAATTACACTAATTCATGAAAATGTTGACGAATAACTGCTCGAACTACAAATTACAAACAACTCGGAGAACTACAAATAAGGGGACAAAATTGTTGATATTTGATATAGCGAAACAAATATTAACAAAAGAAACCACAATCATGATTTTCCGTTGAATTACAAGTGTGATTTATTCGATAACAACACACGTTTAAAAATGCAAACGCATTCTTAAAATGGAATATGACGTACAGACAGTTTTTTTTTCGCTCGAATCAAAGTATTCTTCATGAGATCAAGATATTGCATCAAGATATTGCAGATTCCCAATAGTGTGAGTGACAAGTAGGAAAATAATGCATTTCATTGCAATTTATTTAAGTTGTTTATTTATCGTACATCACTAAAGGTGCTTCAACAAGTACAAGATGTTCGAGAAAGGAGAAAGGAAGTGATAGGACGGCTACAGGAAGGATGCTCGAGGAAGGGGTTTGTGGTGGAGTTCGAAAAAAAAGGTCACCGTCTCTTCATTTCAAATACTCTCTTGACCGGTGAAGTGGCGAAAGTCCGATATGGAGAGATGGTTACTGATATTTCGAACTCTAGTTGTGAGTCGTAGGGAAGAGAGATGGACGGATCTTCTCAGTCGAAATCTAACGATATTACATGTGGTTGCTAGAAGCTGTATAATAGGGAATATATGAGCTGAAATTGAGGCGGGTATTTACGTGTCGAAGAGGTTCGTAGTAACTTATTCTATAAATATAGGCGAAGGTTGGTATTAAACTATGGACAACTTTCGACTGACGAAGTGGCGAAAGTCCGATATGGAGCGACTTGTTTTTCGAGCTACAGTTGAGAGTCTGGGGGAGGGGAGATGGATCGATCCTCTCTGTCGAATTTGAGTGTGTGTAATATCGGATCTCGTATTCACAGTGACAACTTCCACGTTGTTCAATCTCCATTTTCCAGTGAACATGCGTTTCACCGACTCAAGTTGAGATTTGGACACATGTTCATACTGCCGACTCACTTCCACGTACTTTGCAGACATTGTAACGTAGATAACGATATTACAGGTGGTTGCTAAAAGCTGTATAATGGGGAATATATGAGCTGAAATTGGGCAGGGTATTTAGGTGTCAAAGTGTTTCGTGGTAACTTATTCTATAAATGTATTCGAAGGTTGGTATTAAACTATGGACAACTTTCTCGATTCCTGGAAACTTTTTTCTGAAATACTTTTACAAAAAGATTAAAACTGACCTTGCGGTAATTCGGTAATGAGAGTTGTTACTGCAATAACAATAAGCATTAGTGTCGTTCGATTGGCTTCGTTTGCTTTAGCCAAGCTGTTTAGCGCAACATGATTCGCGTGAGCCTTAAAATGTCCAATAGCGACGTTCGTTCAAGCAATACTTGCCTTTTTTAATTTCACCGAAAGGGTAATTGTTGAAACGAGAAGAGTGAAAGATGGCAATATGAAGTTGAAAATCCCAGTTAAACTGCTCGAAAGTCGGCTCATCTAAATGTCACTTTTTCCCGCATTCTGATCGAGTTAAATCCAGTGTAACACTGGCCTAGAAGTGTTCTTCCGACACTCCAGTTTTGATCGCAGCAAAAATTATACTTTTAACTATACCCTCACGCATGTAGCGTGTGTTGTAATGTAAATGTTTAAGAGACGTTCCACGGTATTTTGCACCTACCCCACGGATGACTTTTTTGCAACCTATGCCAATAAATTCAGGGTGAAGTCCCCATACCTAGAGCTGATAGCTGGCCCAATATGAGACCTTGGGGGTACATCCTCCGGGAAATGCGAGAGGTGTCCCAAAAAAGGTCGAAAATTTCCCTAAAAAAAATACGTTCTTATAGGTGTTTCGGACGTATTTTTTGATGAAAATAACGAAAAAGATAGTTTGAAAGCGAAAGGGGATTGATAAAAAGTCGAAAACTGAAAATTTCCTCTTTTTTGTACCATCGTGAAAAATATTTTTAGCCGTTGGAAAATTTTTAATGCAGATTCCGATTTTACGTGCAAAACTACCCCTCGTGTTAATATTTCATGCTTCTCGGTTAATATTTCATGCTTCTCGGAAATGTCCGCCCGATGCGCCCTCTGAGGCTGGTGGGTGAACAATGACGAGACGTTTCGACATTTCGATGCGATACAGTCACTTTTACATCAGATTTTTTACCCCATTTAGGGTCATTAACCATTTGTGTTGATATTACAGGGTTGTGATATCGACATAACTCATATTCGAGGGATTTTCCGTTGAGAATACATCATTTGAAGCTCAGATACATGAATTATGAATTTTTGAAATTTTGAGTTTTCGAAAAATTGGTTGGATGAATCTTATCGCTTGGCTCTACTTCCTTGTAAGCGATTTTTGTTGCTCGCCAAATATCAGCTGAGTTTGAGCAAAATTGGCATTGAAATATCTCCTTTTCCTTGTATCGCCTACGTAGCAGACGGAGAGACATTCAACTGAAATGAATACGAAATTTCCTTGTCAAAGGCGGCTTCACAAGCAGATGCTATTTGGTGCGCATCAAACGGCAAATGTTATGAGAAACGAGTCTGACGCCGGAAAGATGTTGCTTCCAAGACTGGAAACGCTACGTGATAGAGCACCATTCGAAGTATTGGGTTGAGGAATAAGTAACGCTCGTTTTTGAGCATCGTGTTTGGGCTCATATATCTCCCGCCAATCAAATCTAAACGAGCTGACTTTATAGCATTTTTTCAGGGTTTGCTCGAGTATCATAGCCGTTATTATTAGAAATATCACGCTTCCAGTGTAGGAGAGAAATTTAGATTTCAATGTACCTGATATTTTTCGAAAATTTTAGATTTTTTTCGAAATTGTGTAATTTAACGTGGAAACTGTTCGGTAAATTCACACATTCTCAGGTGAGCGGCCCGATACTACACCTCTTTCATGGTGAAGTGAGAATGGTGCTCGATTCATTGTTGTATTTTTATAGACGTTTCAAGGGGAACGTTCGTGAAAAATTGCAGTTCACTTAACTTATTTGTCTACCTTGAGGATCGAAGGTGCTGGCCTATACACTAGTGCGCTCCAGTCACTCACTATAGAGCTATATTATCACTATAAACATTTGGTGCTACTTATGCTCCTATTTGAAAAATAACAGTTTTCCAAAAATATTATTTTGTGACGGAATCAAAAGAAATGCGTGAAGCATGGAATATTAACACTAGGGGTAGTTTTGCACGTAGAATCGGAATCTGCAATAAAAAAATTTTCCAACGGCTAAAAATATTTTTCACGGTGCTACAAAAAAGAGCAAATTTTCAGTTTTCGACCTTTTATCGATCCCCTTTCGCTTACAAACTATCTTTTTCGTTATTTTCATCAAAAAATTCTCCTGAAACACCTATGAGAAGGTACTTTCTTTTGGAATGAAATTTCGGACTTTTTTTGGGACATGTCTGGCATTTCCCGGAGGATGTACCCCAAGGTCTCATATTGGGCCAGCTATCAGCTCTAGGTAAGGGGACTTCACCCTGAACTTATTGGCATAGGTTGCAAAAAAATCCTCCGTCGACCCCTCTCCGAAGCTTCACTAAACCGTGGAACGGCTCTTAAATAAAAAACAATTGCCTTCAAAGTTTCAAAAAGGTTCTGAGTAACGTAGCGTGGAACCCATGTAGATAACGACCAGGGGTGTGCGGGAAAACTTTTCGGAAAACTTTCGGGGAAAATATTTTTCTCGGTTTTAGAAAATTTCGGGAAAGTCGGGAAATGTTCAAAATTTTCCCTGATGACGTTAAAATAGCTTTAATCGTACTATTGGGTTGAGGAATAAGTAACGCTCGTTTTTGAGCATCGTGTTTGGGCTCATATATCTCCCGCCAATCAAATCTAAACGAGCTGACTTTATAGCATTTTTTCAGGGTATGCTCGAGTATCATAACCGTTATTATTAGAAATATCACGCTTCCTGTGTAGGAGAGAAATTTAGATTTCAATGTACCTGATAATTTTCGAAAATTTTCGATTTTTTTCGAAATTGTGTAATTTAACGTCGGTAAATTCACACATTCTCAGGTGAGCGGCCCGATACTACACCTCTTTCATGGTGAAGTGAGAATGGTGCTCCATTCATTGTTGTATTTTTATAGACGTTTCAAGGGGAACGTTCGTGAAAAATTGCAGTTCACTTAACTTATTTGTCTACCTTGAGGATCGAAGGTGCTGGCCTATACACTAGTGCGCTCCAGTCACTCACTATAGAGCTATATTATCACTATAAACATTTGGTGCTACTTATGCTCCTATTTGAAAAATAACAGTTTTCCAAAAATATTATTTTGTGACGGAATCAAAAGAAATGCGTGTTTTGAGGACTTTGGATTAAACCATACCCAAGACATAGTAGCCATTCTATAATTGTGGCCACTTGGTGGATGATAGTGCAAAAGTTGCTCGTCCATTTAACCATCTAAGGCCTTACATTCAATTAGTACGGTTTACAGGGAATAGCAATAAATGTCGATTTCGAGGCTTGTTTTTCTATATCGGACTTACGAGCAATTTAACTCATAAAGAGAATGCTCCACACTTAGCAAAATTCGTCCATATTTTCAACAGGAAAGGTACTCCACATTCAAGCATAATTGAGGTCTTTAGATCTATTGCTAAGAAAACGCGGCTAGCAAAACTTCTTTCTTTTTTTTTTTTAACTGTAACTGAAAATCCTACACACTCGTTAGGCGCATATCTCACACAGGCCTTTACTTGGATATTCCTCTGAATATCATCAGTGTAATGTATAACCATGATACTTTACTACTGCAGCTTAATTGTGGCTCAATAATTCTTCTTCCCTCAGTGCTGACCTGTCAAAATCTCAGGGTGAGGTGCGACAACTTTGAATTGAGCCAGCCATTGTGATCGCCTAAATGATCGGAGATATATGATATAGTGTGCGCTAAAGAGAGTATCCAAGCCCTTATCGATCATCAAAAACCGGAATATAATTGCACAATTTAGAAAGACGGGAGAGGTCATAATCTGAAATTGGAAAAACGAGCGTTACTTATTCCTCAACCCGATAAATCGTATGTTTTCAAGCAAAACTTTTCTCAAAATCATTTTGGGAAACTAAATTGCTCTAAATTGTGCATAAATTGCGGACGTAAAAAATGTGCAAAATGCAGGAATCAAACCCTCATTTCGAAATCGTAGAAAATGAATGCACAACAACTACTAGAGAAGTTTTATTATTGCGAAAGCATTTTTCGTACACTATTTCATGTTATGACGACTCATTTTGGTAATATCTTTGTGCGAGTTGATAGTTTAAAAAAAATATTCTTTTAATGATATTTCCCGAATCTGTCCGAAATTCTAGACCGGGAAAATCTTTTTTTCCCAAAAAAATGTTTTTGGAAATTTTGCACACCCCTGGTTAAAAACATGGGCGTTAGCCCAACACCATAACGTGTGCGAAGAGAACAGTAGCGTTCCGGGGATTTCTTATCACAGCATTTTCGATATAATGGAGATAGGGCCGTACAACGATTTTGCAACCTATGCTCCAAATTTGTCCCTAGAGTAAACTTTGGACGTAGAGTTCGAAAATCGACCTCAGAAAGCCGTATCTTCAAACCTCATTCGCTGTGGCATACTTTACCCTGTGCTGTCGGTTTTCATATCTCATGAACGGCGCTTCGGAGACCTGTAAAATCATAGTAATTCCGAAAGAGCTCAACGAGAGAAGACTTTTTACAATTTGAAGTTCTAGCTCATCTGCGAAAAAAATTATGCCCACCGAAATGTTTTAAATTGACACCCTGAAAATTTTTTGTTCCTGACGTAAACTTTCTCATTAGATTCCCCATGCAATTTCACCCCTCCATGCTAATTTTTACGGAGATAAACGGTGTGGGACCATCTCATTTAGGCGTCCGAAATTCTTGAATTCGCAAAATTTCACCAAAAAATGTGGTTTTTCGTGCTAAGCTTTTTTCTTTCGTATTTTCATGCGCTAAAGTTTTTCAGTGTGTAAATTTCAAAAATTTCGGTGGGCATAACTTTTTTTGCAGATGAGCTAAAACTTCACTCCCAATTGAAAAAGGTCTTTTCTCGTTGAGATCTTTCAGAATTACTATAATTTGATAAGTCTCCGAAGCGCCGTTCATGAGATATGAAAACCGACTGCACAGGGTAAAGTATGCCACATCGAATGAGGCTTTGAAGATACGGCTTTCTAAGGTCGATTTTCGAACTCTACATCTAAAGTTGACTCTAAGGCCAAATTTTGAGCATAGGTTGCGAATTCGTTGTACGGTCCCTGTTGGCAGAATCTCAATTATATCGAAAATCTTGTGTTATCCCTCCATCCGACTTTCGACGGCTCAAGCAAACACTCACCCTGCAGTCGTTCTCATAGATCCGGTCAAGCAGGTCGCAGTACGGTACCCTAAGGGCCAATCTCGGATCACTCTTCTTAAAATCAGTCAGAATCCTATAACAAAACTATTTTTGGAAAATCATATGACAAATAATTATTTATTATGTTTCACATATTCGACTAAGATCTTTTCTTATTTTTCGGGATCACCCACTTAAAAAAACTTATCTTTCGGAACTGATATTTTTTAAGCATTTTTTTAATGGGAGCCTATCCTGAGACGATCAGGAGCTTGGTGCGAGGCTTTAACCGCCCGTGTTGTGTGCACGTGGTTGGCGATTTCTTTTACCGTGATTTATTGAACCACTTCCAGCATTTCTTAACCCCTTTGGTCTGGGTGGATCTGTGAGCGAGGAGGGTCGAATTCCTGTTGCGCAACCACTGCGCCACACTCGCCAGTACTGCAGGGAAATCGGTCTAATGTGGAGCAGTTTGTTGAACTAGTCGTACGGAGCTCATATGTAGGGAGTGCAACCCCTTTATGTCGAACAAACTTTTTTCATACAAATTTTGATCTTTTATCTCTAAAAATTGACAATTTCAAATGTGAGATTTCAGTGTCATGTGATATATCATTCGAAAGATCATATGACGATATGTTGAATGTTAACAGGAAATTTCATTTGAGCTATTTCGACGCGAGTTTTGACCTCTCGGAATTCAAGTGATATCACAGTATGTAGAAACCACAGGGTGGATTACGGAATTTATGGTGTGTTGGCATTTAGGTGATCAATGTGTCCCTCAGTATCCCAATAACACCACACTGTTGGCGGTTTGTCGATATCTCAACTCACTGACGAGTAACAGTTGAAAAGGTTGTCTCGATGCTACCACAATGCATTACTCGCTTAATCCACCCTTGTACAATCATGTAGCGCACGTGAGACGAACGAACACATGGTCTAGTGTCTTAATCGGTAGCGCACTCGTTTATCGAACTTGAAACCCCAGGTTCGAGTCCTATCCTTTGCAGCTAGTTTTGCCAGTTGTCAAGATAAACAACGGAAGTCGGAAAACGAATACGCGCGTACTCTAACTTTTGAACGTGAGTTGCAATTCAGAGACACTTCTGATTTTCGATTTTTCTTCCTTAAAGTACCCCTCCAGGGAAAAAATTCCCCCCTCTTTTTATTTCATTTTCATAATTAACTGAGCGCCATTAAGAACTTGTGAACAAAAAAAAATGCCAAAAGACGTACTTTTGTGCTATGAGCGCTGAAAGTGTGGTCTTGATCAATCGATATCAGGCGAGCGCGCGAAATTCAAACGCTGATTTCGAGATTGACGCCGGCGCGTAGCGCCGGCGTAATTTGGGTTTAGATTTGATTTTTTTCTTCGTTTTTTTTCGGCTCTCTGACGAGTCAGCCGGATCGAAATTTTCAAAATGATCACAAGCTCTTGTAACTTTTTGCCCATGGTCTAAAGAGGCCAGAAAAAAAGTTACAGCCCGATAGCTCATCTGGGAGCAAAATGGCGGGTACCCCTTGGTGGGACACAAGACCCCGTCCATATTTTATCCATGTCATCTCGGGAATTGAGCCAAGCTCTTCAATTCCAGAAGTTAAGCTTTCTAGCTAATTGGAACGTTCACTTCTTAAAATGGGCCCCTCATCATCACCTTAGCCTTAGTTATGATCATTTAGTGCCTAAAAAGCCTCTGAAAACGCTGTTTTTGGCCATTTCAAGCTCTCAACGTCTTTGCATCGATATCTAACCCCTGCCATTCGAAAAAGCTGCTCGAGATACATCGGAAAATAGCTTAAGATTGATCGGTAAAGTCATTAAGACGACCGCTCGGTTATTTTCGACCACCCCCCGGACATCAGTCCAGGATTTTCGATTCCGGCCTCCATACTCATAGGACCTAGGGTGCCTTGGACCTTGATTACAATAATGGTATGGAAACTGGCCTGGCCTCGCAGTGCGGCGCGCCAGGTGCTGGAACAGTGAAAAATACCGAATTTTCATATTTTCTCTGCCAAACAAGATAAACTCGAAATTCTTTTTGTACTATGTTTGGCGGTCGGATTTTCACAGTTGTCAGTACTCTAGAGGTGTTTCCGAAACTATTGTCCTATATTGGGATGAAGTTAATTTTATGTTGCATCAAACGCACCTATATTAGAGACCAGCTGGGATTTCCCTTTTAGAGAAATGTTGAATAATTCACCAAAAAATTACAAATTTCCATCTTTTTCGAGTTTAACTTTTTTCGCTCAAGGTCTGAGGTGATCAAATGCAAAAATTCGAATTCTACGTGCGAAACTACCCCAGAAACTCCTATACTTGTATTTTTTCGAGACAAATTTTTTCTCATCTTTTCCATATCGAGGCCATTGCTGGCCGAAAAGTCGATTTCTCAGAGTGAGGTGACTATAGGTTTTTCTGGTGTATTTTTGATCGTAGAAACCGGATTTGCAAACTAGAGCTCACGAAACATCGAAAGAAACAAGTTATGCTGAAAAAAGAAAGAAAGAAAAAACAAGTTATGCTTTTTTCACTGTAATTTTACTATAACTTGTTTCTTTCGATGTTTCGTGAGCTCTAGTTTGCAAATTCGGTTTCTACGATCAAAAATACACCAGAAAAACCTATAGTGACCTCACTCTGAGAAATCGACTTTTCGTCCAACAATGGCCTCGATAAAGATGAGGTCATGGAAAAGATGAGAAAATATTTGTCTCGAAAAAATACTAAGTATATGAGTTTCTTGGTTAGTTTCGCACGTAGAATTTGAATTTTTGTATTACAGGACCTTCGACCTTGAGCAAAAAAGTTAAACTCGAAAAAGATGGAAATTTGTAATTTTTGAGCAAAAAAAGTTAAACTCGAAAAAGATGGAAATTTGTAATTTTTTTGGTGAATTACTCAACATTTCTCTAAAAGGGAAATCCCAGCTGGTCTCTAGCATAGGTGCGTTTGATGCAACATAAAATTTACTTCATCCCAATATAGGACAATATAGAGTACTGACAACTGTGAAAATCCGAAAATTTGAATGAAAAAGTCGATTTCAGAATTGCCCGGAAATCGTTCTCAATAGTGCCCCTGTGCACTTTGGACATGCCAAACATATTACAAAAATAATTTCGAGTTTATCTTGTTTGGCAGAGAAAATATGAAAATTCGGTATTTTTCACTGTTCCAGCACCTGGCGCGCCGCACTGCGAGGCCAGGCCAGTTACTATACCATTATTGTAATCAAGGTCCAAGGCGGTCCTATGAGTATGGAGGCCGGAATCGAAAATCCTGGAGGGATGTCCGGGGAGGGGGGTCAAATGGTGAAAAATAACCGAGCGGTCGTCTTAACAAACAAAGTTAGCCAACTAAACTGGACAAAAAATGTGGCAGAAAATAATGGGCATGGTGTCTGACTGGCATGCCGACGCAGGCAGGTTCGACTCCCGCCCGCAGGTGATGTTTTGCAAGAGGTAGAGAAAGGCGCGTGCCCCAACCACTGGTCTCCGTCAAGCGTTCCCTGCGGTAGGCCGCCCTGGCCTAATGGGCATGGTGTCTGACTTTTTGTGTGCTGAGTTCGAATTTCGGTATGAGAGTCCATGATATCATTAATGAAAAAAGCACGAGCAGGAATCGAACCTACAACTGGTCGATTTCGAGCCCAACCTCTTACCCCTAACACCATTGAGGCTGATGTAAGAGCCACTCTTGACGTGTTATTCGACTGTAGATAGAGAGAAAGATGATCGTAGCTCGCGGGCAGGCTCACTCATTGATAAGAACAATCCAAAACACTCTCTAATACGTTGCTTAGAAACTGTGCATACTAAGGCAATGTACGGTTATCTCTTTTTGTTAATCACAATGTTGGGAAGTTTATTGCACCATGATGATACCTGATCGGAATCAGGCTGGTTACAGGCTGGAACCAGTTTCGAAGGTCATTATCAGAGATTGCTCCTAAGTTGAGTAGAGCTGGTTCCTGATCTACACAAGTTGTCTCCGGTTTTATGAACCGAATTGGGTGTTGATCAAAGTTTTGTGTGTGTCTAATCTAAGCGATCATGCATAGCCCATACGCTATCTTTATCGTTTCATAGGTCGAATTGGCTATTTTCAAAAATATTTTAGCGGGCCTATGTGATTATGCATTACCAGTCAGAGGGTGCTTGCCACCCTTGCTTGTTAAACATTTTTATAGCCCTCAAGCTATCAGTAAAGTATTGAATTTTTCTGCGCAAGAATTAATGATACGCATCAATAAAAGTAAATGAATCCACTTCCCGTGGGGAAGTGTGATTTTCAGTTTGGGACAAACTCAAACATCGGGTGAATTTGGGTCCCCTTCAACCTCCTCCGACACATTTCTTCTTTGCTCAATCCCAATATCAATAAAAGTGATGGAATCGCATCTTGGCCCAAATTCGCGCCTGGGGTTTCGAGCAAGCATACGTCAGTGATGGGAATTTGATTGAGCAAATTGTTGTCATGATTTGCTACTACCGTAAACTGATAGAAACAAATTACAGCTGTTACTTTTCGTAGCATTATTTTCTCAAATACTATGTTTGTTTTCATAAAATCTTAGTATCAGAGCATATTACCTCAACAAATAAATTTAATTATGGCAAATCAAGAAAATAGCCGGTGAACAAATTTCGAGAAATCCCAGGCGCGAATTTGGGATAAGATGCGATTCCATCACTTATATTGATATTGGGATTGAGCAAAGAAGAAACGTGTCGGAGGAGGTTGAGGGGAGACCCAAATTCACCCGAGGTTTCAGTTTGTCCCAAACTGAAAATCACACTTCCCCACGGGAAGTGGATATACTGTAGCTTTGTGAGTTGGACCATGAATAGGGGTCATGGTCCGGTAGGTCAAAACTAAGTACCGTATCCAATCGATAATACAGTACCACAAGACACCGTGTTTCACTACCGTAACCCTCAATTATCGCAAACTGACTTTATTTTAAAAAAAAGTCAAAGTATCGTACCAAATCAATCATACAGTACCCCTAGATACAGTATATTGCTACCGTAACCATCAATTATCGCAAACCGACTTCGGTAATTTTGAAAAAAAGTTATAAAAATGATCATAACTCAGCTAGTTTTCGTCGGAGAGCTTCATTTATATTTTTAATAGAAAGCGCAGACTCCGCTCTACAAATCATATTACAAGACCTAAGAGCTCCGACATTCGGGAAATTCACTATATTTTTAACCGTCAAGGTTGATCCATGTTCAAAGCTTTTCGGACTAAAAAATCTATCAAATTTCCCGAGTATGGGAGCTCTTAGCTCTTGTCAAATGATTTGTAGAGCGGAGTCTTCTCTTTCTATTAAAAATATCAATGAAGCTCTCCGACGAAAACTAGCTGAGTTATGATCATTTTTATAACTTTTTTTTTTTTACAAAATTACCGAAAAAAGTCAGTTTGCGATAATTGATGATTACGGTAGCAATATACGGTATCTAGGGGTACTGTATGATTGATTTGGTACGATACTTTGACTTTTTAAGAATAAAGTCAGTTTGCGATAATTGAGGGTTACGGTAGTGAAATACGGTGTCTGGTGATACTGTATTATCGATTGGATACGGTACTTAGTTTTCACCTACCGGACCATTCATGGTCTAAATTAAGTCTGACCCACGTACATGGTTACGGTAGGTTTCGATTACGGTATTGTGAATCAAGCGGGAATTTGAAAATTTCAATTCCCTGGAGGGGTACTTTAATATTTAACAAAAAATGTAAGGAACGATCTGCGAGCTGCGCATCTGGGTACGAATACTAGAAACCCTTCTTCCCCCTATCCTCGACCCTTTCCCTTAAATTTCGACCTACTAAACGGTGATCAATGATGCTGCGCATCTCGTCATTTCTCAAGGATACCCAGACCTACAGAAAACGCTTTCGATCGACCGATTTGGTTGAGAATCCCGCTTGCCCGACCTCTTGCGGATTTTTGGCAACTCTCTATTGCCACCAAGTGGACGGAGCCTGTGGTCTATATTAGTATGAAAGGGTATGAAAGGGTTTCAACAAATTGTTCCGGGACTGCTGACCCGTCTCGTGATACTAGTGTTACGATATGAGTGAATAGGTCCCCCCACCTTTCATTGCTGCACGCACTGTCGAGGCGTATGTAGACAATTCCGAGGTTAATGAAAAACGGCATGCCAGCGCCGGTAACCACCAGAAGACAGCACAACGCACTTACGAGCACGATTTTGTACGAGGCCTGTAAACAGAGCGAGGAGGTCGAGAACAATCCATTCAAAATAGAGTGACTTATTCGGAAAAACCATTTCATTTATGCACTTTCTCGCTTCTCAGACTGCTATGAGTAGGGACCACCAGCCTGTGAGCCGACTTTGCGGAATCTAGTTCAAATTAGGCTAAATGTGACCTTCATGAAATCAATATCATCTTTGCTTTTTGACGTATGTTGACATCTCTTCTCAGAAGCCCGTAAGAGCTAAAGAAGCACGCGCGCTTCCCCTCGTCAGAGAGAAGGGAGAGGCGAGACGAGAAGGAAAGGGGCGGAGCCTCTCTCGCACGTGTCTCTCTCCCTCTCCCCGCCCTCTCGCTCGCCTCCCCCCGCGTTCGTAGCACAAATCGGGGAGGACTGTTAAAATTCCAATTTTTTACTTAAAATTCCTCTAAAATTCAAACTAATCATATTCTCGCTGTTCAAACATTGTGCTCATCCTAGAAAGTGTCAAATCCGATGTTTCGGGGTGATTTTCTCGAATATATTGACCTGCTCAAAAAAGTCAGATCCACTTTGTACAGGGCTCGTTCGATAGGGCATGGTCAGAGCTACACGACATGCTTTTGGGTGAGCGATTTAGTTGCGAGCTCGATTTGTGCTACTCGGTCTTGTTTTCGAGGGGAATCGAGTGGAGGGAAAAGGGGCGGGGCCTGCGGTCCCTAGCTATAAGGCAAAATATGGTAATGGTGTACTAAGTACGCCTTATCTCCACTCAAGAGAGAAATGGGGGATGAAAATTAAGTTAGATCAGATAATTGTCGCGAGGAGTCTAGCAGAAGGTGTATTACTTTTTGAACAGTGAAATTTACGTTAACCATAACCAGTACGTCATGACCAACCTTAAATCATTTATAGAAAAAAGGTGATTCCTTATTCTTAGAGTTAAATTAGCGTACGTTAGGGTATTACGCTGAAGATGAGCTCACCTCCCACATGCCCTTCCTTTGAAACGAATATAAGCGCATGCACATTAGAATCACTGAAAGATCAGACGTTGTTCATTACTCGAGAAAGTGGCGAAGAATTTAAAAAAAAACAAATGCCCGATAGGAAATGTGCTGACCAGCTAGCCACGTGTACAATGCGTGTCCGATAGGATCCGATATATTCCTTATCAGCTTGAGCAGTTCTTTGGCATACGTGAAATCAGATGAGCTGCACAACGTATGAATATGTTGGTGCTAGTACAAGTTGCAAATGCGGTTTAACCACCAAAGTTAGGGGCCGCCAGCCCCGCCCCTTTTCCCTCCACTCGATTCCTCTCGAAAGCGAGAATGACGGAGCACAAATTGAGTTCGCGACCAAATCACGACCAAATCCAATCAAAAGCTTTTCCTGTAGCTCTCGACCCCCTCTATCGATGAGGGACTGGCAAGCCGAATCCGACCACTCTAAGTAGGTCAAAATCGATATTAAGGTTGGAAATAGGGTGTTTTGGGCATTTCCAGAGCACGTACACTGCTCGCCAGTTGATATTATGTATTTTAGGGGAATTTGAAGCACAAAATTGGAATTTTAATAATGCTCCCCGAATTGTGCTTCGAGTGCGGAGGGAGAGCTGCGAGAGGGCGGGCGGAGCGAGAGAGTCACGTGAGAGAGAGGCTCCGCCCCTCGCTTCTCCCTTCTCTCTAGCTGGGAGAAGCGCGCGTGCTTCTAGAGCTCCCACGGGCTTCAGAGAAGAGTTATCAATATACGTTCAAAAGCAAAGATAATATTGAGATTCTGACGATCACATTGAGTCTACTTTTGACTAGATTACGCAAAGTCGGCCCTCTGGCAGGTGGTCCCTAGCCAAAGTTTGGGAATCAACAGGATAAAGATCAATGTAACTAATTCCGTTGTTTTGTTCCAAAGCATAGCTTGTGAAATATGATTTCCAACTCATTCCATGACCAAAATACGACCGCCCCCTATCAGCTCGATAGGGTCTAAAGTTCTAAATACTAGTCGTAGTCTCTTAATATCACACACTTTCTCGACCGGTTGAATGGCGAGAGTGTGTGAAATGAAGAGACGACGATCCGTATTTCGAACACTAGCCCCTACGGAGCTGATAGGAATAACACCGTGTAAAAATAGGCAAAAAAAACCCTAAAGACATGTAATTTTAAGAATATGAGTTTTCCAACTTTTTTGTTCAAATATTTTTCTGGCTTTTTTTTACATGTAGAAAACGAAAATCGCTTCTAGAGCTCATGAAAATGCGAAAGAAAAAGTTGAGCTTGAAAAAACACATTTTTTTGGTCAAAATCGATGACTTGAACATTCGGCATTCGGCCGCCAAAACGGTTTGGTCCCCCCGGCAATACCACGTGCAAACTAGAGCCCATGGGTTAAATCGCACGAGGAACCGCACGAAAAAGAGTATATGAGGCCGTTTGCCTTAGAGTCAGCAAAAGTCCAACAGGGGTTAGCACAGCAAAAGAAATCGAATATGCTCAAAAGTTCGTCCTTGAGGTAACTTTTGATTTTGAATCGACTGGCCTTTCTCCGTTTTTCGATCAGATGCTTCTGAATCCCGGTTCGACGCGTCGTCGGTTCGGCCAAATTCGTGTTCTACGATTATTCAGAATCATCTGATCAAAAAACTGATAGCGCCAGTCGATTCAGAATCAAAAGTTACCCCTCGGACGAACTTTCGAGCATATTAGATTTTTTTTTACTGTGCCGGACATTGTTCGAGGTGGGTCACCGACAACCGACATATGGGTCACCGAATAACAACATTTTTCAGGGTTGCAATTTCAAAGATTTCGGAGGTCATAATTTTTCACAAAATTACTTTGGAGTTGTGGGTCTCCAAAGCGCCGTTCATGATATATCAATTACGACCGCGCAGGATAAAGTGCGCCACAGGGAATGAGATCTGAGGTCAATTTTTGAACTCTACGCCCCAAAGTTACTCTAGGGTGAAAATTTCAGCATAGGTTACAAAATCGCACCCTTTTGGCCCCTTTTGGACCCTTTTGGCAGAACCTCAATTATATAAAACAAAACCTGTGTTATTATTTAAACTCACTGGCAGAGTTCTTCGGAGATTTCTAGGCCTAGGGATTTCATGTGTAAACAATTCCGCAGCGTTTTGATGAATACGTCTATAGCCGCATCGACACACATCAGGACCAAAATGAGATTGAACGGGTTTCTCAGCTCTTTCCTGAGAATATATTCGACATTATGATAGCTTCGAGGCAATGTATGCCTCATCAGAATGACAGCATTGAAGAGATTCGTGATCACACAAATTGGTCCAATTGCGCGAAACATCCAAACCTCAGCAGTGATCAAGTGTCGCTCAATTAATCTGAAAAGTCGAAATCACTCAAAACAAGAAATGAGGAATGAGCGAATTAATAAACCCGTAACAAACAAACCCACCGCCACAGATCCACAGTAGCCTGGCTGACATAAATCTTGAAAAAGTTAATTCCGAAGGGAAAAGGACAGAACTTCTGTTGGTACAGCGCATGTAGCTCTCTCATTTCACTCAGGGCTGTCAAATGAAACTTTCAAATAAACATCTGCACGCAGAAACGTAGTGGGGCGTTTCCCAGATCTGATCGCAGGTGCATTGAGTGGCAATCAACAACGCACGGCAATCGTCTCATGTAGAAATAGGAGTTTGTGACGTCGAGAAATAGAGCCAAATTGAAGAATCTGACTCTTCATTCCACATACTGTGTATCTCTTCGCAGGTGATTTTGTGCGTAGAAGATATCGAGATTTCTCCATTCCATTTCATTCGATGTCAATCAATAAAAAAGTACAAAATGATGATCGAAATTTGGATATATATCAAAAAAATAGCTGTAAGGTATGCCCATAAATTCAAGTGCTCGTACTCCTGTGCATTATCCGCGATGTTTTAGAGAAAAATTAGTTTATCATGTAATGCTCATAATTTAAGGATCAACGGAATAAGAAAGAGAAGAAGAGATATGAAGGTGGATGCAGCCACATCACCCGGAAGATAATCAGGAAAAGGTTGCTGAAAGCAATTTTTGTAAATATTTAATAAATAAAACAATATTGTAACTACAATATTATCAGTGCGTTCGCCTAATAATCGCACAATTTATCCAAAATCCGGTACAGGTAAAAATAGCACTATGAAGTTTTAACAGAATTTTGTAGCCCTAGGTGTCCTGCATCGAATTCTGTTATTGACATGGTCAGCAAAGACATAATTTGCATAATTACGTGCGTCCATAAATGGCCTACTTTTGCAATCTGCTCTGTGTCGCTCGGTTGAAACACATCCGATTCCCATGAAATCTTGGCACTAGGTCCATCTCGAGATGCTGCATCTGCCCACATAATTTATTTATGCAAATTCGAAATTCTTATCCCTCATTTTGCAATTCAACTTTTCTCGAAAACAATATGACGCCGTTTGCCTTATTTTCGAGCAAGGTCAAAAAGGTCGATTTTCTGAAACCGTGTGATTTGGGGTTATCGAGGGCGCTGAAGACGATGGGCATATCCATTTTGTTCCTAGAGGCCTCGTTGGCTCCAGACGGCTTCACGTCGAAATCACATTTTTACGTGCTACTCGGCTGTCAAGAGGGCTAATTTTAGGTGAACATGTTTCTTAGGGTAGAATTGCATGGCCAACACGCCTGTCTTGTTCATTTTTCATGATTTTCAAAAATAATTTTAAAATTATTAACTTTTCGTATACTGAAAATAGCGTAATCCCATGTTTCGAGAAGATTGCAAATCTCGAATTTCAGCCAATTCTGTCATCCGAACAGCGAAATAATCGACTTATAGTGTTTCTACACTGTCAGCGAGCAGCAGTCTCTCTTGATCTACCGGGTGAGATAGTGTGGAGACATGAGAGAGCGGAGACTCTGCGTCTCTGACCTCCCCTCGATCTCTCTCCTCCGTCGCCACTCTGGACTCTGTGCGCTCTCGCCGCTCTCTCATGTCCCCACACTATCTCGCCCGGTAGATCGGGGGAGGCTGCTGCTCGCTGACAGTGTAGAAACATTATAAGTCGATTATTTCGCTGTTCGGATGACAGAATTGGCTGAAATTCGAGATTTGCAATCCTCTCGTGACGCCCGATCACGTGGTGCACATGGGATTACGCTGTTTTCAGTATACGAAAAGTTAATAATTTAAAAATTATTTTTGAAAATCATGAAAAATGAACAAGACAGGCGTGTTCGCCATGCAATTCTACCCTAGGAAACATTTTCACCTAAAATTAGCCCTCTCGACAGCCGAGAAGCACGTAAAAATGTGATTTCGACGTGACGCCGTCTGGAGCCAACGAGGCCTCTAGGAACAAAATGGATATGCCCATCGTCTTCAGCACCCTCGATAAACCCAAATCACACTGTTTCAGAAAATCGAGCTTTTTGAGCTGTGCCAGATTCATCCGAAATTGCTCGAAAATAAGGCGAATGGCGTCACATACCGTCGCAATTTGCTGATATGTTGTAGCCCTGGATGAGAGCTTCCGATCGAGTCCAAAGTTGGGTCAAAGCAATTCTTTTTCTCTGCCTTTTTCTCTACCTCTTGCAAAGCATCACCGGGCGGGAGTCGAACCTGCCTGCGTCGGCATGACAGTCAGACACCATGTCCATTAGGTCAGGGCGGCCTACCGCCGGGAACGCTTGATGGAGACTAGTGGTTGGGGCGCTCGCCTTTCTCTACCTCTTGCAAAACATCACCTGCGGGCGGGAGTCGAAGCTGCCTGCGTCGGCATGCCAGTCAGACACCATGCCCATTATCTCTCCCGCCCGTGCGGTCAGGAATGATTGATCAAAATAAGATGTTTAACCAGAAAAGAAATAAGTTTCACATTGCTTTCTTATATTTAATGAACGAACAAGTTGTCGAATTATTTGTCGACAATAGTCATCATGATCGTTCATCATCATCTTCTTCAATCTCCTCGTCTTCTTCCTCATCATCGACACTTTTCTCCATTTCCCCATCAGAAACTTCTTCGATGGATCTCTTGCGTCCCTTGGTGCCCAATTCCCTTTTTGATAAGAATTAGAGATCATACGTTTACAGTAACAAATGTGTTCTATCAAAAACCAATTCTACTCCTAGCAAGCCCATACTCTTGATCGAGTTAGAATAGAATAGATTTATCATGCGATATCACATGTAATTGGGGGTAATTATAAATGGGGAAATACGGGAGAAGGTGCTTTGATGTATCATTTCTTCTCATCAAGCATTGCCATCATGAACTCTGAATGAGACGTAGGAAGATTACCTTTCTGCAACATGGATATTATACGTTTAGTGATTCTATGCACATATGAATTTTCTCTTAGTTTTAAACGCGCAGTATCTACGACAACTTTATACCTAGCACCACGAGTTCTTGTTTTTACAAGTGTGAAAAAATCACGCATAGATGATGCGAGCTTTCCTTTACCAAAAATCATCTGGTAAGCTAATCTCGCGTCATTAGCCGTTCTTCTATACTCAAGAGTATGTAGTTGTAATTCCTTGTTCCTCTCATAATGACTTGGTTTATTATGGTAGGTATAGTTTAGCGCTCTGTAGAATATCCTTCGAGTCACTGAGTTTTGAACTTTTTCAATTTTATGACGATCAGTTGAGTTGATCGGGCGCGAAACACTAGAACTGAACTCAAGAGTAGGGCGCACGTAAATACAGTATGCATTTACAAGCGTCTTAACGTCGTTAGTGAGTAGTGCTCGAAAAACTAGGTTAGATTTAGTTTCAGCATTTTTACAAATTGTTTTTGTGTGGTTTCTCATTGAGAGGTTGGTATCAACAATTATCCCAAGGTCCCTAACGCAATTTTCGCAATCCAATAGTTGATTACCCACGTAATATCTTTTCTTTGGGTTCTTCTTACCTAGATGGATAACACTGCATTTATGATTTGCAATGTCTAGCTGCCATGTATTACTCCATTCCAATATATCGTCAACACTTTTTTGTAAACTCACCGTTTCTATCTCGTCTGAGAAGCATTTGAATATTTTTAAATCATCAGCAAACGAGTAATTGTTACAGTTATTTTCAATCAATATCTGAGGAAGATCCGATATGTAAAGATTGAAAAGAATTGGTCCCAATACTGACCCTTGAGGAACACCACTCGTTACATTTTTGGATTCAGAAAGAATATTTTCAACGCGTACTTGAAACGTTCTCCCCGTGAGGTATTCTCTTATCCATTTTGTAGCCTTATCCGGAAAGCCCATTTTGGAGATTTTCTGTATCAATTTTGGATGGCTGACAGTATCAAAGGCTTTAGCATAGTCGAAATAAACGACGTCAATGCTTTCACCTCTGTCAATCGATTTAGACCAACAATTGAAAACCTCAAGCATTTGAGTTTCAACACTCCTGTTTTCCCTGAATCCATATTGAGATTGTGGGAAAATATCAAACATCTCACAGTCTTCTATTATTGTATGCTCGTTTCAAGAAAGTATGCTCGTTGTTGCGAGCACAGAATTTGTAACTTCTATTGAAACCCAGGAATGTGCACAGAAAGAGTTCGATGAGAGTGAATTGGGCACCAAGGGACGCAAGAGATCCATCGAAGAAGTTTCTGATGGGGAAATGGAGAAAAGTGTCGATGGGGAGGAAGGAGACGAGGAGATTGAAGAAGATGACGAGATTCTAATTGAGAAGATAGATGATGCCCGATCATGATGACTATTGTCGACGAATAATTCGACAACTTGTTCGTTCATTAAATATAAGAAAGCAATGTGAAATTCATCTGTTTTCTGGTTAAACATCTTATATTGATCAATCATTCCTGACCGCACGGGCGGGAGAGAGGGTCTGAATGATGAAATGAGAGGGGTTCATCTCTAAAAGAAATTTTCTGTTTTTCGAGGCTTGGAGTATCAGGATCGCTTTGCTTTGACCCAACTTTGGGCTCGATCGGAAGATCTCATCCAAGGCTACAACATATCAACAAATTGCGATGGTACATTGTTTTCGATAAAAGTTGACTTGAAAAATGAGGGAAAAAAATTTCGAATTTGCATAAACAAATTATGTGGGCAGATGCAGCATCTCGAGAAGGACCTAGTGCCAAGATTTCAGGCGAATCGGATTTGTTTTAACCGAGCGACACAGAGCAGTTTGCAAAAATTGGCCATTTATGGACGCATGTAATTATGCAAATTATTTTTTTGACCATGTCAATAACATAAATCGATGCAGGACACTTAGTGCTACCAGAATCTATGAAAAACTCAGAATGTTCGAAATTGCTGTACCGGAGGGGGTGCTACTATTAGGCGAACGCACTGTTATATATAGGGACCACCAGCACCGCCCCTTTTCCCTCGACACAATTCCCCTCAAAACGAGATCGAGGGAGCACACCTCGGAGACGCAACCAAATCGCACGCTCAAAAGCTTGAAATGTAGCTCTTGCCCTCCAATATGATCTGATGCGCACCTTGCACCTTTATGTTTGAAAATGTCAAAACTCGATATTAAGGTTGGGAATAGGGTGATTAGGGCACTTCCAGTGCACGCTCAATGTTGCGCATCTCGAAATATGTTAACTCGGATTTTAGAGGAATTTAATGCACAAAATTGTATTTTTAACAATTTTCCTTGAATTGTGCTCGATCGCGGAAGGAGAGCGGGAGAAGTGAGGCGAAAGAGACGGGGGTGTGAGAGAGACGCGTGCGAGAGAGGCTCCGCCCCTTTCTTTCTCGTCTCTCCCCCCTCTCTTGCTTGTGGAGTCGCGCGTGCTTCTAACGCTCTCCTAGGCTTCAGAGAAGAGTTATCGACAAACATTCAAAAACAAAGATGATGTTGAGACCCTGACGGTCATATTGAGCCTACTTTTGACAAGATTCCGCAAAGTCGGCTCTCAGGCTGGTGGTCCCTAGTTATATAGGCTTTTTACATTCTAAACATTTATGTCAAATTGAGCAGAATGAGACGGAATTCCGAGATCTATTTGGAATTCCGTAAACAACTCGAATCTATTCGGAATTCCGTAAACAAGTTGATTAGATTAGACCGAATCGCGGAAAGATTGGAAAATCAGAATGAAAAATGAGTTTTCCGTTTTCCGAATAGACATCCCTAATATCAATATATTAAGAATGTAAGTAGGGACAGCAAGATTATCTGCCGACCTTATCGTGCGGTTACATTTGTGTGCTCAATGTATTGGTATGAGTCGGAATAACATTTCTTCTTTTTAGAATTTGTCTCTATCTCATCTCCGCGCCGAGTTATTCCTTGAAAACCACGCGCGTACAATGGAGAGGAGAGGGAAATCAGACGAGAGAGAAAAGGGGCGGCACGCGTCTCCCTCGCTCCCCCGCTCTCTCGCTCGCCTTTCCCCGCGCACAATTCAGGGCCAACTCCTAAAAAATATTTTTTAGTGCTTCAAATTCATATTAAATACAAATCAATGGCATGCTTTTCACTAGAACCCCTTTAAATCGCAAATTTGGACTATAAATCGTCCATTTTGACCTACTTCAAGATGGTCATTATTGTTCCGCCAGAGTCCAGTTGAAGTTTACCAGTTTTTGAGAATTTTGCTTCCCCGCAAAGTGATCGGAGCTTGCGGTCCCTAAATGTAAGTCTGAAACTTCTCATAATTGGTCCCTGGGATTTCATGGAACATGGGGTTGTTTTTTTGATTAATCGCTCATTCAAAAAAGTGCACTGTGAATATGTTTGAACTCCCATATCCTTGGAATTTTGGCATTCAAACCGATCATAGAAGCACTGAATTTCCGAGATTGCCCGACACATCATAGAACAGTCATATGAGCATTATGATTAACAAGGGCCCAACAGGGGTCTGGAACAGGTAAAAACTAACATGTTTGGCCCTAGGGGTAATTTTTTTTATTGTAAAACGACTAATGAAGTCCGTTTTTCGATCTGAGTATATATACTAGGGATATCATTTCCTCAGAAGTGTATCAAGGGATCTGTTGTGAAATGCGGGTCCCAAGTTGATGAAAGGTCCCATAATATGCTCACAGTCACGAGCGATCTCCCATGTCAGAAAGGTTCGTCAAAAACAACAGAGGTCCGTGAAATTCAAGAAAGGTCCCAATAAGTGATGATTTTTTTTCGAATGAAAGAGAATGGATTCTAGTATTGTTATAGTAATCTAGATTATTATACGCATTATTATTTCGGTGATTGTCCATAATACCCCTCTGATCCTCTTTGATGATGAGCAGTACTTTCCAAATGGACACCTATACCATTCTACCAGACCCCGACTAAAACGAAATTTATTCTTTAAATGGGCACTGAAACGATTCGATACACCACTAATCAGAGACATAGGCCGATTCCTACATCCATGACCAAGCCAACCACAATTGCAAAAAAAGACTCTCCCTACCCTTCCATCACAACCCACAAGCATCTCCAACATGACCAAAACACTGCTATCTCGAAATTGCGAAATTCCAAAAATTCTTATATGAGAAGTGGAGTGGGTGGAATCAAAGTGGAGAAGTGCACTTATCGCGGCAATAGATAAAATATATCACAGTAAGATATTACTAGAAGCCATTCTCTTTCATTCGAAAAACAATCATCACTTATTGGGACCTTTCTTGTTTTTGACGTACCTTTCTGTCGTGGGGAGACCGCTCGTGAGAGTGAGCATATTATGGGACCTTTCATAGTTTTCGCGGACCTTTCATCATTTTAGAGGACATTTCTTCATTTTCGCGGACCTTTCTTTCGTAGACGGACCTCTCTATTTTCGGTAAACATTTTGTCGGCCCTTTCATCATTTTCGCGTACCTTTCTTTAATTTTGCGGACCTTTCTTGAAACTTGGAACCCGAATTTCACAATAGAGCCGTCTCAACTATCGGCAGTGGGTTGGAATTGGATGCAGACTATAATTTCAATTAAGCTATCGTCATCACTTACACCACTGGAATTCCACGCAGTTTCCCAGTTCAGGTTGCACTCCTTTTCCTCACAGAAGATGGTAGTCGTGTACAAAAAGTGATCGACACCGGCTTGAAAACAAGTGAAAGTTTAAGTTCGAAAACAAATGCAAGTTAAATACGACGGGTCGATAATTTTGTTACCATTTGACCCCGAAAGATATCTTGTTATTCTTTTAATTGTAGAAACATGAACAATTCTCACATGGTGGTAGCACAGTTGACATCATCGCTAGGGTGGCGTCAAACATGTAACAGCCCTGTTCGAATCTGTATGTATAAATTAATCGAGCTCGTCTTATTGACGCTATAGAACAAACCTGCTGCCTGTTTGGGTTTGTTCACGTCTTATGTAGCAGTAATCGCCCATGCAATAGCTCTGAATGTTAGCGTTTGCTTCTTTCGAGACAGTTTTGTCATGAAATCATTATAAACGGACTGCATGGAAATCGTAAGCATCAAACTATCAAGACAAAGTACCAAGGTATTTGATGGCTATCACAGGACAGTTAAATCAAAAAAGTTGGTTGCCTTCAATGAATAACCTGTCAGTCGAAATTTTCGGAGAAACTGTGTTTTTCACATTATAATTATCATGCAAAGTTTGACCAGTGGTTTCACTCAAAATTCGAAAAGGACCAGAAACCTGTTTCGCCGCATTCATGACGCATCGAGCTCTTAGAGGTCTCTTGGCGAATACATCTATGGAACGAAAGAAGGTATCCTCATTCCAACACTCCTGATGTGTATTTCTCTAGTTCATGTATGCCCATTGTTCACTCAAGGCATGTTCACAGGGGCAAGAGTGGACTCTCTGGTGGACTCTCTGCTTCATTTCTCATTTCACCTTGGCGGTGTTTGGTGCAACTTCGCTATATCTCGAGAACCGATCAACATGAAGTTTTTCCGAGTAACTATTGCTTTTAATTATGACGACGACTTGAATTTATCGCATTTTGAAGCATGCTCAAAGTATATAAAAGAGTACCGTTTTAAGAGACCCACACTGAAAATACTCTAGCATTTCGGAAGATTTCCGGACATGCGTAGAGACCAAAGTCTCCGCCCATTTGGAGGCAATTGAGAGTTGCCAGAAAACAGCAAGAGCTCGGGCAAATGGAATTCTCAACCAAATCGGACGATCAAAAGCGTTTTCAATAGCTCTCAGGATACTCAACAAATTACGAGTGGCGCATCATGATCTGCTAACTTTCATTAGGTCAAATCAACGATTTAAGATAAAAAGTAGGAGTTAGAAGGGTTTCTAGTGGTCGTATGCAGTTGCGCCTCTGGCATTTCAGTCATTTGTATTTTAGAGGAATTTTTAGCATTTTTATAGAATTTTAATTAGTGTCTCCGATTTGCCGCGCGAGCGCGAGAGGAGAGAGGCGAGAGGGCGAGGGGAGCGAGAGAGACACACGCGAGAGAGGCTCCGCCCTTTTTTTCTCTCGTCTCATTTTCCTATCGTTTCACTTGCCAGTGCGCGCGTCGTTTTCGGGGCATAGCTCCGTTCAGAGATGAGATAGAGACAAACTATAAAAAGCAAAAATATTATTCGTATCGAGATCATCACAATGAGCATATCAATGAGTATGTGTGGTCAATTTGGTAGATCAGCCTGTGGTCTCTAGACATGCGGCCAGGATTTTAGATTCAGACTTCCATACGCATACCATGGAGGCATGTTGGATACATGTTTACAAAAGTGGCCAAATTAGGGCGCCGCGTCTAGAAAGCGTCGCGCCAGGTGCGCTCCATGTTTGTAAATCGGTGTTTCATATTTTCTCACCCCCCCCCCTTTCGAGAAAAGTGAAAAAATGCGACGAAAAATATATTTTCGACATTACGAAAACGAATTTAAATTCGACCCGAACCAGCTCTTTATAGCGTTTCCATGCACACTCAGCATGTCTAAGACAATGCAGAGGAATTTTCGAGTCCAACTTGTCCTGCTGAGAAATTATGAAAACCCGATTTACAAACTTAGCGTGCACCTGGCGCGCAGCTTTCTAGACGAGGAGCCCAATTTGGCCACTTTTGTAAACAGGCATCCAACATGCCTCCCTGGTAAACGTTCAACACGCGAAATTACCTACTCGATGAGCTCGTCAAAATGAGCACCATATCGAGAAGGTTATGGAAACTTTTTTTTCAACTGCCTCTTTCAGGTCTATAGATCTGAAAAGGGGCTAAAAATATTTTTATCTCTTTTAACTGATTCGACGCTGAATTCCATGCTCTAAAAGATGCACTTGGTGTCGCGTTGCGGTTTTCTCATATGAATTTTTTAAATTCGAAAACTATTTTTCAAAGTTGAAAAAAACAGTTTACGATCGAAATCTCGGACCAACTTATAACGCGTTTTTGTTGTCTAGGCATGTATGTATGTAATATTGCCACACTAACTTTGGACCCAGATCGTTCGGTTATTTTTTATCTGATTTTCGAGTTTTAAAAATTCGACTTCCTAGCATTTTTAGGTTTCAATGATCTGGACCATATAGTGCCCGTTTGGTGATGGGAACCCATGGGGGTATCAAGGGAAAAAAATTGGGCCGGATCGGTAATATCGTTTTCCGGGGGTAACGGCCGAATCCTCCAAAATAACGTAGCCGGTCTCTTAACTTTTACGAGTAATCTGTAATTTATTTTCCAAGGGTGACATTTTGTGAATCTTTCATAATCAGTCCTGTGTTGAGCCATGTGTTTTCGTTCACACGATGAGCCATCTTGATTTTTCTGGATTTGTACGATATCGATATACTTTAGAGACAATGGGAATGTGGCTACTTTATGTCATATTCTCGACAGTCACGAAAGCTCTATCCTCACTACCCGTTACTTCTAAAGCATGAAGTTCTCGTACACATATCGATGATTTGAAGTGGGGTTTTTTGAACTAAAACATGCAAAAACGGAAATCTTCATGATAATTAGCGGGAAAAAATAACCGAAGAACGTTTTCGTGAATGAATGTTGAACGGTTATCGAGATATTGCGAAGCCTCACCAAATCCTCTGCAGCACACGTGGCACGGGGTTTAATGGAAAGTGAAGAGAACCACTATTTTCACCATGGATTACTTCTGGGAAGCGTATTTTCTAGAAATAAAAAAAATATACCTCCGTGTAGCATCGGGCATAATACCATTTGGATTTGGGGACCACTTGATTCTCGGGAACTGGAAAATAATGTGAGAGCTCGGGTTGAAATATGTGAGTGATACCTATTTCTTTAAGTTCTCCGGTGATGTATAGTTTGGGGGTGTGAAGTACTGTACTATGAAGTAAACATTTCTACTTATTACTTTAATAGTTAATTTACTTTCTTTGGCGAAGTCTAGTCCGGATAGGAAATTCGTCCTCATCGCATGACCACCAACGCCCTTCAGATCCGCCCTCCAGCAACTCCATCACGCAACTGCTACCCATACATGGGTACTGGGGGTATGTCTGCGAAATAGTCGAGTCTCAGACGATACAAAACACATCTCACGTAACGGTTCTCTGATTCTAAAGCACACTTTTGAGTTGGCACATTTCTTTCTCATCGGTTTTCGAAAGTACTTTGGTATATATGAGGACAATTCGAGTTTGATATTCGAGTTTTGAGGGAGATGAATACGAGGGTCAACAATGCCCGGCTTCATTGAATCCAAACGAAGTGGAAATCGCATTATGACGTATTACTCGGCTTTCAAGCGTGATAAATTCATATTTCCTTTTGTAGAATTGGATGGTGAAAAAGTATCAAGTCCCAAAATAAAAAAAATCAGTTCCAAAAACATTAGCCGGTCCAGGCAAGTTTTTATCGGTCCATGGAAAAGTATCCGGCCCAGTTTAAAAATAACCGGTACAGAAACAAATTATTCTGTCCATTAAAACATTATCCGGTCCAGAAAAAATGATCCGGTCCAGACATGAGCATCAAAGTGCTCAAAAAAATATTCGGTCCAGACATCTTGCTGATTTTTTTTTTATAGTATACGCTCCATTCAGAGAGTCGCTATTAACGTCCTACGTGCTCCCATGGACTCATAGCGTCGGAAATCATCATCCAAGCTAGTATGTTGCAATCTACTAGTGGTTGGTAATATAATGACAAAGACCGTATTTATCGATAGTAGGATTGTTTAAATATCTCTGGAAGAAAATACAAAAAGTAAATAACAATGTAATACTTTTTATCCAATCTTGGACAAAGATACGGCACCAAAAGTCTGGACCTTTTTATGGACCGGACAGTTGTTTCTGTCTCATCTAGGAGTATTGTTAGGGACACTACGAAATTTTCACACGATTTCGTCTCGTCCATAACTTGCTTCAAAATAATATTAGAGACAGACAATACAACAAAAAATCATTCGAAAGAGAAGGCAGAGTGCAATATTTGTGATGTTTATGATGTCATTCCACGTCCATGTGCTGGATCGGCGCTGTCGGTTTTCCAAAAAAGTAAAGGCATATTACTCTATGTATTTTTAGAACAATTTGAGGTCAGGAAAATTTTTTAATCTGCTTCAAAATATAGGTAGAAACCAAACTCCAAACGCATTCTGAAGAAGACGCAGAGGGCCAGATTTCATAAGTTGGTCATTTCATTCCTAGTCCATGCGTTGGAGCGAGCTGGTCAGTTTTCTTTAAAATTGTACCGACTTTCCTTGAATGGCGGTTCCCAAACATCATTCAGTGAATAGTTGATATTTTCATAATTATTTTTAATAATCGTAAAAAAAAAATATATATATATATTCAAAATGCACTAGTCACCCCCAATCGTTGTGTATAGGCTGCTAAGCCTGTGCTCGACTCAGCGGGGAATTGTTAACACTTATTTTTAATCATTATTGTTCTTTATTCGTTTTCGCATTCCAATTCTACTCCAGGAACCACACTTACCTGAAATTAGCACTCTCGAGAGCTGAGAAGCACGTCAACATGCGATTTTGACTTGATGTCGTATAGAGCCAATAGAGGCATAATGAGTATGACTATTGACTTTGTCCCGGGAAAACCTCAGAATACAGAGCGCCAGAGAATAGACTATTTAGCTGTAAAAAAAACGGCCTTGGAAATGATCGACTCTTACGCGAACGGTCTCATATCGAAAACTTGCATATTCAGTAAAACAGCGGATGTGCTTGAGCTGAACTAGAGTAGTGTGGTCTTCGATCGTTCGATCGTTGTTGCAAAAGTCGACGTCTCTAAAAACAAGATTGAATGATATATTTTTAAAAAGTAGACAAATCACGAGCAAATGCACTCGACGACGGCGTGATCCTTAATACATTGTCCCGTCAACTCGGCGTAGTATCCTCCGAAAGCACAGCCCTTTGAATGGTTATGTATTTTGAGTACATATACAGTGCATTAATAAATTCAAAATTTAATTATTTTATTTTGTGCATTAATAGACGTTTCACGATATTCTGCACCTACCCTACGGATGACTTTTTGACAACCCCTGCCAATAAGTTGTGGGTGAAGTCCCCATACCTAGAGCTGATAGCTGGCCCAATATGAGATGTTGGGGTGCACCCTCCGGGATATGCCAGAGGTGTCCCAAAAAAAGTCGAAAAAAATCATCACAGAAAAAAATACGTTCTAATAAGTGTTCTGGGCGTATTTGTTAATGAAAATAACGAAAAACATAGTTTTGATGCGAAATGACAACGATAAAATGTCGAAAACGTCGAATTTCATTTTTCGGTCACCGTGAAAAATATTTTTAATCACTGTTATTTTTTAATTTCATTTTCGGAATCTACGTGCGAAACTACCATACGTGTGAATTTTTCACGTCTTCAAATTCCGGCGCTCGGATTCTACAGCCGAGGCTCTCTCCGGGGTTGGATGGAGAACGATGACGAAACTTGTCGATATTTCGATGCGATATAGTCACTATTTTACTATATTTATATCTCATAAATCGTTATCAAGCATTTATGTTGATTTTATAGAGTTGTGATATCGATAAAACACGAAAAAAGTAAAAAGTCGAAAAATCATTTTTTCGAAATCTCAAAATTTCAAAAATTCATAATTCATGAATCTGAGCTTCAAATGGCGTATTCTCAACGGAAAATCAATCGAACATGAAATATAAACAATATCTGAGCTTTTGAGACGGTTTCTAGAAAAAAAATTTTGGTCAAAAAAATTCTCGATCATCATTCTCGTCATTTTCATTATCATTCATCATCATTTTCGATCATCAGCCCATCCAAAAATAACATTTTCAAAAAAATATTCGCAAATTGGCTAGATCTCTCAGATATTGTTCACAACTCATATTCGAGTGATTTTCCGTTGAGAATACGTCATTTAAAGCTCAGATTCATGACATATGAATTTTTGAAATTTTGAAATTTCGAAAAAGTGATTTTTCGATTTTTTTTTTTCGTGTTTTATCGATATCACAACCCTATAACATCAACATAAATGCTTGATAACGATAAATGAGATATAAATATAGTAAAATAGTGACTATATCGCATCGAAATATCGACAAGTCTCGTCATCGTTCTCCATCCAACCCCGAGAGAGCCTCGGGAGGAATACTGTAGAATCCGAGCGCCGGAATTCGAAGACGAACAAATTTCACACATAGGGTAGTTTTGCACGGAGATTCCAAAAATTAAATAAAAAAATGACAGTGACTAAAAATATTTTTCATGGAGACCGAAAAAAGACGCAATTCTACGTTTTCGACATTTTATCGTTGTCATTTCGCATCCAAACTATGTTTTTCGTTATTTTCATCAAAAAATACGCCAGAAACATCTATCGGAACATATTTTTTTCGGTCTGGAATGAATTTTCGGACTTTTTTGGGACATGTCTGGCATTTCCCGGAGGGTGCACCCCAACATCTCATATTGGGCCAGCTATCAGCTCTAGGTATGGGGACTTCACCCACAACTTATTGGCAGAGGTTGTCAAAAAGTCCTCCGTCGCCCCCTCTCAGAAGCTTCACTAAACCGTGGAATAGCTATTAAAATAAAACACGTTCTCTGTACTAGAGTAGGGAAATGGGGTGATAGTGGCACAGTTTGATGAAAGCGTCGTACAGGGTTCAAACTTTAGATGTGGCCTCCCTTGGGGTCTAAAAAACGTTTCTCATAAATATTTCGATCTTTAATCTCCAAAAATTGATAATTTCAAATTTGAGATTTTGCTATCATGTGACATATCATTCGAATGAGCATTGAAAGTTATGTTTACGCGAGTTATGTCTCAAAAGGGACCATTTTCTGACAATTTAGGAAAACATCGATATGGCAACCCACGAAGATTTGTAGCTCCCTAAATTGAAATATGTTGTGTATTTTTTTATGTAAAAACTGATGGCAGTATTTACATGGTCGATTTTCACTTATAATTTACCGCCGCAGTCACTCAACCTGCTCATGTCAATTTGGAACAACAAGTTCCGTTTCTCATCTATAACTTTTTTTATTGTTTTTATGGTTTCATGAGCTCTCATATATAAATTCGAGTTCAGTTCGCAAAAATACGCCAGAAAACTTTTATAGACATATTTTTTCGAGATGCAATTTTTTCGACTTTTTTCACTGTCACCATGTGGTCTGTTTTTTAGGTTGAAAAATCAAATTCTCAGAATGATAGTTCTATAAGAGTTTCTAGCGTATTTTTGCTAGTAGAAACAGCATCTGATAACTAGAGCTCACGAAACCTCAAAAGAAAAAAAAGTTATGCTCAAAGAAGCGAATTTTATGCGGAATCGTGGTCACAACTTTATTCTTTTGCCCTTTCATCAGATCTAGATAGGTTTCTACGTGCAAAAATACGCCAGAAACTCCTATGGAAACATCATTCTGAGAATTTGATTTTTCAAACCAAAAACAGACCAAAGGGGGGACCACATGGTGAATGTGACAAAGGTCGAAAAATTTGAAAAAAAACAGAACTTGTTCTTCCAAATTGACGTGAGTAGGTAGACCGTAGATTGACTGCGGCGGTGAATTAAACGTGAAAATCTACCATACAAACACTGCAATCAGTTTTTACATTTAAAAAAAAACATAAAAAATTTAGGGGGGTACAAATCATATCTTTGTGGGTTGCCATATCGATGTTTACAAATATTGTCCGAAAATGGCACTTTTTGAGACATAATTCACGTACAAATAGCTCATATCCAGTTTTATTTAAACAGTAAGCATAACTTTCAATGCTCTTTCGAATTATATGTCACATGATAGAAAAATCTCAAATTTGAAATTATCAATTTTTGAAGATCAAAGATCTTTTTTTAATGAAAAAGCTCTTTCGAGCTCTAGGGGGCGCAACCCAAAGTTTAAACCCCGTACGACTATGTTAAGCCAACTGTGCCAATACTCCTCTGATAGTACAGAGAACGGGTTTTAAAGTACCACTCCAGACAAAAACTGACCCCCTTTTTTATGATTTTAAACGATGCTATGCAATGATACAAGCATGTTTTCGAAGAAACAATGACCGGAAATAGCATTGAAGCACGTGGCGAACGATCAAAGTGAAAAATCAATAGTCCATGAACAGCAAGAAACTACAGTATACTTCGCGGATTTCAAAATATACCGTAGTTTGTACTGTATTTGGAATTGACTTTTTTTGGCGCGATGCTAAAAAGTAAATCCCAAATCCAAGTCAATTCCAAAATCCAGTCCAAACTACAGTATGCTTTGAAATTCGTGTTTGAAGCTTGCTGTTCTTGGCCTAGCCGCGAATTTGAAATGTTGGTTGCTTGGAGTGGTACTTTAAGGGGGTCTTTTGAATATTACTTGTCGAAAAGCTTCAGTCTTGACTCCATATTCCAGAATGTAACGCAGCACACACAAGTCGCCGAAGCAGGATCTGAAATAAGGCAAATGGGTCGATATCGTATCACGAAAAAAATATGTTTGCAACTTCTTATAATTTGTATGGGAACATACGTATCAGCACATAACCAATTTACAAAATACACCTACCCGTTTATCTCATTCAGATTGTAGTGACATCGCAATGTACTTGATGTCTGAAGCAAACAAACGAGTAGTGCCAACTTCAGCAGCATTCGTTGCATTCGAAACTGAAACGATTACTCTCGCAGTAGCAAGCAATTTCATCGCAGCAGGTGATTTCGAGAAGAAAAACTGATTGATTGATTTTTGCTCACTACCATTACTCGCTCAGCGAGCGCAACGCGAATGTCAGTACATGCACCTGTCGATATGAATTCCCTTTACGTAGGTTGACTCTCCATCTGCGATACGAGGAAAAGTGTGAAACGGAATGTCATTGTCAAAGTAGGCTTCACAAACAGAAACAGACAGCAAACAGCTCGGACTAGAGACACGCAACCATTCGCGTTTATATTCACCCATACGCTGATCACGGGCGATCAATTAGCGATGTGACGAGAATCAAGTCGGCCGCTGGACAACTGTTGCTTGTTGATCTGGCATGATCGCACTATGGAGATTTTCCTCCCCCCCATAATTCAACCCTTGGGTTATCGCGATATTTACTGTTTGTTAATCCAAAATCAGCATTGAACAATGAAGACGCCGACCGACAGGCAACTTCACCAATTTAGCGTCAACCAGCTCACAATATCGCGTGTTCTTTCAACAACATACAACTGTTGCTGGAATATAATGTCATATGAGAGGAATCGCGAAAGATTCGAAAGAATTCAACGATCTGCGGACTTAAAACGCGTTCTCTGTAATTCGGAGGGAAAATGGGGTGAAAGTGGTACAGTTGTGAAAACTTGTCATACGGGGCTCAAACTTTGGGTGTGTGACCCCAATGGTCATTAAAAACTTTTTTAAAAGAAACATTTTGAGTTTTGACCTACTTTATCGATTTTTCCAAACTTGAGATTCAGGTGTCATGTTACATACCATTCGAAAGAGCATCAAAAGCTGAGTCTAACGGTAAAAGGAAACTTCATTTGAACAAGTAAGACACGAGTTCTGGTTCGAAACGTGACTTTTTTGCTCATTTTCTCGAAACATCGATATGGCATCCCATGATGGCATGATCTCTAGGAGACCAAATCAAAATATTACGCGCAGTTTTCACAACGGAATTCAATGTAACTTTGTTCAGGGCCTATTTTTAGTGGCAATTGTCCAAAATGTACAATTTTCCGTGACCTACTTATAAGTCTCTCCTTTGGTTCCAATCCGAACTCGTTCCAATCCGAGGCGGGTTAAGCGTTTTAAAAGTCGATTTTTAATTAATAAAGTGTATGAATCGATAGAGGACGACGTGCTGAACAAGAATATCATAATCTCATCCAGATTAAATATATTCTAGAGGTAGTAAAATCCACGGGTCACACGGGGTCACCCGGAGTTACCCGGCGCTACTCCGGGTGACGCATGTTCACAGTGAGACCCAACAGGACTGTATGTTTTGCCGGTCTATAATTCGTTAGCTATAGGAGAACACTGCAGAAACAGTTCTCTCACAATGACCAGGAATCGGAATAACATCATCGGCTTTATAATCCCGATTCTGATAATTCAGGTTCTTTCGATAAAATTAAGCAAAAAACGTCAATCAGGTCTTTATCGATTCACTCACTCTACGCACGCTCAAATTCTTATTTCAGACACTTGTTGAACCCAAACCCAATCATCCATGCCGTTTTGTCGCAGCCGAAAGTTGTGTAAGCTTTCTCTTGGTTGTTGAGGATTTTCGAGATCTCGGTCTTCGTGGCAGCATCAGGAATCTAGAATCATCTTCGATTTTAAGATCAATTCTTTTTTTCTAATTTCACTAATTCTAAAAACAAAATATCAAATCTAACAGCGGCGAGGGTGTCCTCTTTCCACCAGTCGAAGGAGAACGTAGCATCGTGCCCCCCCGCACTGTCACCATCCCACAATTGCTTCTTGATCTACAAGTAAAGGTTGAATTTTCTGACTGAATTCCGAAATAATATTAATAATGGTGTTTCCATCATTCTCAGCAAAATACCAATCAAACGGATCATAGATTTGCGTGATTCCGATCAGTATTTATTTTACCTCATTGAATTTAGCTTCTCCGAGCTTTGGCTTGATCTTCGCTAAGATATTCTTGTAGAATGTTACGATTCTCCATCGGGTTTCCAGTTTCCGTGCAGTGCTCCTGAGTGAACAGCCGAGTTGATCCTTTGATGATTTGATGTTCGTAACATTGCCAGTGGCACAAATTCAACCCTAAAATTAGAAGAGATAATCGAACCTTGTCGCGGATTCCTTTGAGGTTCTTCCAATTTTTGTTGAGGAAATTCGCTGCGCGCGCTTTCTGAGCTTTCAGAGTTGTGTCCTTGTTGAGATTCGTGACCATCTGAATTGAAAAAAAATGATCTTGATACGGTGGAATAACTGCTTACAGTCTCGTACTTGGTCATCCATTCTTCTGTGGAAGTGGTGAGTCCGTAGTCATCAATGAAAGATGAGTCGTAGACGATTCCTTGCGAAGCCACCACTACTATCAGACATGCAGAAACGGACAGAGTTGCGAAGCCCATCGCTCGCTCGTCGAGAGTATCCAATCGCACACTCTTTATACTCGGATGGGCGCGGATAATCCGATTGTGTGTTTGAGCATTCGACACTTTGCGGGTGATTCAGTGTAATTGGATAGCCACACTACCACGAACTTCCTATCCATCATATCCCTGAACTTCCCTCATGTTCCTCCTCTTCCTCTTTGCATGTACTCTGATATTGACAAGGGAACAGCAAAAGTACCCCGCGGTTCCGCTGAAATTCGTTGATACAGATCGACGAACACCCCTTAGGGAGTCCCCAAACTGATTTATGCCATTTTTGCTTTCTTAGTGCCTAAAAATGTCATGAAAAACACGTGGAAATCTGTGCACGCAGCGGTCGCATTCATTACCAATTTTCGAGGGATCGAGAGATTTGTTCTCGTGGAGTAGTGGATAGAATGTTTGGCTAACGTTTTGGATGTCATGGGTTCGAATCCAACTTCGACCCATGTTTTTGCAAACATTTTTACGAATGATTTATGCGTCATTTGCATCGCAAATTGTTTTTTATTCAGTCCTTCGTAATTTAAAACAAAACAAAAATAATTAAATAAATTTTGCAATTGTAAAAATATTGAGAAAGCATGATTGTGTGGCATGCAAATGTAATAAAATAAATTATGCAGTCAAACGTTTGCAAAAAAACTTGAACAAATCTTTCGATCCCTCGAAAATTGGTAATGAATGCAACCGCTGCTTGCACAGATTTCCCATGTGTTTTTCATGACATTTTTAGGCACTTTGGAAGCAAAGTGGCGTATTTTCAAAACAGTTTGGGGACTCCCTGAGGGGTGTTCCTCGATCTGTATCAACGAATTTCACCGGAAACGTGGGGTACTTTTGCTGTTCCCTTGTCAATATCAGAGTACATGCAAAGAGGAAGAGGAGGAACATGAGGGAAGTTCAGGGATATGATGGATAGGAAGTTCGTGGTAGTGTGGCTATCCAATTACACTGAATCACCCGCAAAGTGTCGAATGCTCAAACACACAATCGGATTATCCGCGCCCATCCGAGTATAAAGAGTATGCGATTGGATACTCTCGACGATCGAGCGATGGGATTCGCAACTCTGGCCGTTTCGGTATGTCTGATAGTAGTTGTGGCTTCGCAAGGAATCCTCTACGACTCATCTTTCATTGATGACTACGGACTCACCACTTCCACAGAAGAATGGATGACCAAGTACGAGACTGTAAGCAGTTATTCCACCGTATCAAGATCATTTTTTTTCAATTCAGATGGTCACGAATCTCAACAAGGACACAACTCTGAAAGCTCAGAAAGCGCGCGCAGCGAATTTCCTCAACAAAAATTGGAAGAACCTCAAAGGAATCCGCGACAAGGTTCGATAATCTCTTCTAATTTTAGGGTTGAATTTGTGCCACTGGCAGTGTTACGTACATCAAATCATTAAAGGAGCAACTCGGCTGTTCGCTCAAGAGCACTGCACGAAAACTGGAAACCCGATGGAGAATCGTAACATTCTACAAGAATATCTTAGCGAAGATCAAGCCAAAGCTCGGAGAGGCAAAGTTCATTGAGGTAAAATAAATACTGGTCGGAATCACGCAAATCTGTGATCCGTTTGGTTGGTATTTTACTGAGAATGATGGATACACCGATATCATTTTTTCGGAATTCAGTCAGAAAATTCAACCTTTACTTGTAGATCAAGAAGAAATTGTGGGATGGTGACAGTGCGGGGTATCACGATGCTACGTTCGCCTTCGACATGTGGGAAAAGGATACCCTCGCCGCTGTTAGATTTGTTATTTGTTTTTAGAATTAGCGAAAAAAGACCAACAATTTATACTAAAAATTTAAGATTATTCTAGATTCCTGATGCTGCCACGAAGACCGAGATCTCGAAAATCATCACCAACCAAGAGAAAGCTTACACAACTTTCGACTGCGACAAAACGGCATGGTTGGATAGCGGGTTTGGGTTCAACAGGTGTCTGAAATAAGAATTTGAGCGTGCGTAGAGTGAGTGAATCGATAAAGACCTGATTGACGTTTTTTTTGCATCATTTTATCGAGAGAACCCGAATTATCAAAATCGTCGGGATCAGAAAGCCGATGATGTCATTCCGATTCGTGGTCATTGTGAGAGCACTGTTTTAGCAGTGTTCTCCTATAGCTAACGAATCATTGACCGGCAAATTTACTGGTCAACGTAGTGGGGTCGGAAGAGTCCTTTAACGAGTGAGAAATTATCGTTAAAACAGTTAGGATGATGACGGATCGAATGGTGCTATCGCCGAGTCGATCATACGACATTCGGAAGGTCAACAGCGACGTCAAAGTGGGACACTCGGTTTCGCAGTCGGTAACTCGCTTCAAAGTGATGCGCTCGACTCGGGACTTTGACAAATCTATGTCAACTCGACGAGATATACCCCTTACTTTATCACCAACGGAGGAAAAGCACCTTCGCGCCCAGAAGCGAGGGAAGCGCGCACACGAGCTGTGAAATCGCGGAGTGTTTGGAGAAATCAGAGGATCGAATCCGGTTCCGTAGCGCAGTGGGACGGAGCGATGGTGTCATCAATCGGTAAGCGCGGGTTCGATGCCCGGCGGGGGCAAAGACTTCGCTAGAGTTTTTGCATGGTCGGGGATCTTCCTGGAAGGGTGGCAAAGGCCAAACCCGGTGCGGTTATGTTTCAGACTGTGAATTGGTTCGAATCCAACCGATTTGTTTCGTTCTGCCTGGGAATCGATGCGGGGAGTGGTCGGGGAGTGTCCATTGGGGGCCTAGAAAACAGCAAAAAAAGATTTCCATCGAACCACGGCAACAACGTGGAGTACTAACTAAGGATGGCTTGTCAAGAAAAAAATGCATTTCAAGAATGGCTCGGCGCAGAATGATCTTGCAAAGAAGGGTAATTGAGTTATCGAATTTCAAGATTCTTGAAATAAACCAAGAAATTTCAAGATTTCAAGAATGAGCAAGATGGAATATGCCACGAAAAAAAACAGAGGAGAACGGTGAGAAAGAAGAAGATGAGTGTGGTGGTAGGTCAGGGCAAGTCTAAAACAAAGGAGGAAGGCGAAATATCAGAGGAAGAATGCTGGTGTCGGTCATGGATAGGCGAGAATAGATGTGGAAGTGGAGATATCAGAGGAGAAATGAATGTGTACATCATCGGGAGTGTAAAACAGAAGATAACGTTGATATTTAACGGAAAACAATTACCGATCTTTTTTTTGAGCGTAGAAATTCGAATATGTTTCACATTTCAAGAAATTTCAAGAATTTCAAGAATCTTGAAATTTGCCATTGTTCTTGACAAGAAAGGATTATTGAGTTACTTAATTTCAAGATTATTGGAATCTTTATTGAAAAGCCAACCCTAGTACTAACCACTATACTACATGGGCCGAGAGCAGAACCCCAGCCGAGTACAATAGTGAGAGGAGAGGCGGCGAGAGGAAAATAAAATGATGAACACCTGAGTGACTCGAAATCCGAGAAAAATACAGGCGAATACTTTTATCTCTCAGGCGGTTGAGCAGGACGCAACTATAAATACCTGATGGATTCGAGCCACGAGATAAGCGATCTGGGCCAGTTTTGTGTTTCCACGAGAGGGATCGAAGAGGAGAAGAGTGTTGGAGAGAAGGAAAGACGACTTCGTTCGCCTGCAGCTCACTCGGACTATCTGTCCTGCAATCAAGCAATAAATCGTTAAAGATGTGGGTTGTCGTGAATGACCTAAAAGAAAAGACAATATTAAAACGTTGAAGCACAATAAAATGCGTCTAACTAAAAGTTGTATGAAATAAAATTTGGACAAACTGGCGTTACCCGGTCGAGTACTGGATCGTCGTCTTGGTAGAAGTCTTGGTAGGACACGTTCGACTCGATCTAGAAGATAAGTCGCACTCAACAACTCTAACAGGACATATGACTCGTGATATACATACATACATTTATCATGTCAGGCGGTTGACGCCAGATGGGGATGAATGGTTTCAGATAAGTTTTGGGTCGGTTCTTCGTTCGACAGAGAATCGTGATATACCCACCTCAAAACCATTCCTTCCTCACAGAAATGATCAATCCGTTCTGGTGGGCTTCACCAGCGTTCTCGAGATAGAGAATAAAGTAGCCAACTGAAATCCTCGTCATGTTTCTATCAGTGATTGGCTAAATTTATTATTTTCCCCTAGAAGTGGTGTAGAGGAAGCGCATGGCCACGCACGATGAACCATAGCAATGATCCAGGGAGTCAGCCGGCAAGGGGGTAGCTCGAGCATTCGACTTGCAAACGGAAGGCCGTTGGTTCGATTCCTCTAACCTCCATCAATGTTTTGCGTACTCCTCTGACACGTGGGAGCTCTGGGCCCGGGGCCTAACTTTACAGCGGCATCATTTGTCTAAATTAACTAGTTCAATCCAATTTTCTTTGTATTAAGACGCCATCTCCGTAATTTAGCGAGGACGCGGAAGACCGCCCACAAGATGGAACGATCTCTTCATGCGAACTATCGGACCTACATTCCTGAGACAAGCAAGAAATCATGAATGGCCCGCCATGCACATCAGAGCCTACTCTTGATAAATGTGTTAAAATCCAAATCCAAAATCCAAATCTCCGTAATTTGAGACTACTCCCCGGACACGTTGAGCTAGCAATGAGAATCAGAAGCCCACGCTTGGGTGTTGGAAGGGTCTTGGTACCATAATGCACAAACCATGACTTATTTGTTGTTACAGCCGTGGAACAGGGAGATACATGATTTTAAATGTAAAATGGTCGAAAAATCAAATTTTCACAACCGATCGAGATAGACCCAAATTCACTTTTGTGTTAATTTAGGGGTACCCTGACTGCCTAAAATAACTGTTCTGATCAGTTACATCTCATTGCACAATTCACTTTTTTACATCATATTTTGGTTTTTTGGACCAAATTACCGATTTTCGCCAAAGTCCCAGTGATCACTATGTACGTTTTGTAGCTCATGCAATTCTGCATCGAAATTTCCTAAAAATTGGTTCCGCAATTATCTGGCTTTTAGTATTTTATTCGATTGAATCCCAAAAATTGCCGATTTTGACAGTTTTTCGATCATAACTTTTTTCTTTCATGATCTAATGAGCTATAACACCGAAATTCGAATTCTACGCAAAAAGATACGTTAGAAGAAAATATGATCAGATTTTTTTCTGAGATGTTAAATTTTCCACTTTTTTCATGACCCCGGGTTCATGGTCATTTTTTGGTCAAAAAGTCAAATCATCAAAACTATCTGACTATAGATGTTTCCGACGTATTTTAACCCGTAGATGTCGAATTTTCATACTAGAGCTCACCAAAATTCAAAAGAAAAAAGTTACACTCGAAAAACTTGTCATTTTTGAGTTTTAGAACATGACATTCAGTTTGCGTACGTTACTTTATACCAACGAACTCGCAGCAGCAATTACCAAGTCGAACCAGGGCGGCCTACCGCAGGGAACGCTTGACGGAGACTAGTGGTAGGGGCGCGCGCCTTTCTCTACCTCTTGCAAAACATCACCTGCGGGCGGGAGTCGAACCTGCCTGCGTCGGCATGCCAGTCAGACACCATGCCCATTACACCAATAATACCACACGCGACTCAGAGAACGACTGAGTGCATTTATATGATAACATACTCAATGATAACTATTTCACAATAACGGCTCTTGTATGCCAGTTGTCTTTCGTAATCGTTCTCATCCAGAAGGTTACCATCCGAAAGTTCTCATCCGACCTAGTGCCTAACTGATCCGCAGTATGAAATAGATTTAAGTGCGAAGGGAGAATATTGTGGGTGACTTGTTTGTGTTATGAATCAAAAAGCAGCAATACATTACAAGTAGTATGAGAAAAAATATGAGTAATGATTTCTTCTCGTATCATATTTCTGTTACATCGGATCTCGTGTGGACACTGATAATTGTCTGACTCTTCCGACCGAAAATACGCTTGACAGCCTGTAAATTTGGATTAGAAACATTGAGGGCGTAAGACTCACTTCTCGAATCTGCTCGGACATCGCCATGTATATAACAATGTTGCTGCTAATAGCGAAGACTTGCATGATGAAGAATATGTGTGCTACAGAACAGCATGTTTCAAAGATTACAAAGTCACATGAGAAGTAGGACGAGGTTGTACGGATTGCGCAGTTCATTCCTGCAAAGTTTACAATTAGTATTGCACATTTGACTGATATGTTGCGAAAAATGTCTTACTTCATCAAAATAACGGCATTAAATGTGTTCGCTGTGTATTCGAGGATAACAATTAGGTAATTTTCGATCGCCCAGGAACAAATCTCCGTTTGGAATCTCATAGCTTGGAGGAGTAAGAATGACAAGTTAGAGAGTGAAATGAAATCTTGGAGACGTATACAGGAGTACCAATAGCATGACTAACACACTTCATAAGGAGAGCCGCTTCATGGTTGTATTGCATGTCGAAGAGAGAGGACCCCGGACACCGGTTGGTGAAAGTGACGTTACTCATCTGGATCCTTGGTCTCAGCATACTCGCCGACTCGCACCATCCTGCTATTTCCACGGCTTTTCACGTATTAGGACCGATGAGCATGAAAAACAAAAACAAAAAACGAAACTACGATACAAAGAAAGGCCACATACGAGTAACGAGCAGTGGTAAAGCGAAACCAATTAAAAATGCAACATAAAACTGGCGCTTGTAAAGTTTAAGTTTCCGAAAACAATAAGATAAATAACGAAATGATTATTACAATTTAGCGTAAGTACAACGTGTTCTGAAAAGGTTCCTCAACAATTTCCTACTTCAAGCTTGAGTTTGAATATCCATGGACAATTTTCCGTTGTAATCTTGACTTTGAATATCCCTTTGAAAATCCAAGGTTTATATTCCATATTTTCTCGCTTCCCGCCCTCTTTTCCACCTGCGATTGCTATTGCAAGCGACATTTCGATTTGCTTCTTGTCAGTCTCTAAATACAATCTTCATGGAACATTCCCTCGATTGAATCACATCGAAGGAAGCGAATGATATTTCTTGATTGGATCATATCGGAGAAAAATCTAGCCTCAGAAAGAGAACGCGTAGTCTCCTCTCGGAAAGAACAAGCGAAATCTCCTCTCGGAAAGAGCACGCGATATCTAATATCAACCACCCCCAGATCTCGTCCCTCTATCCGAATGTAGTGAAATTTCTCCTCCTTCTGCAGCTTGATTAATGAAACCGTGTGTTGTATTATTGATGAGTGATTACGAAGAGTCTGTTTCTGATGATAACGAGGAGGAACTCTATTTATTGTTAACCACTCTGCTGAATATAGCGACATATTGATTTTCTGATTCCCCCCCTCAACTGACAACATTTTCGAGTGCCCTCAGCGAGCTGATGTCAATGGTGTACAAATTATTTCATTTGGTGTACTGATATTTGAGAAAATTCACTTTATCCGTTTTCATCCGCATAGAAACGGCTATCAGTACCCTCTGGTAATCAGGATGGATGCTCCATGGAGAGGGAGACACTGTAAACTCTTCTCCAACGTAATATCCATATGGGAGAACAAAGAAGACGGATATCTGTCATTCACTCTCGACACCTCATGACGTGGAAAAAGTCGAAGGAGAAGAGAAAACATTTGAATTTCCGCCATTGTGTATCTCAGCTCCCGATGAAGCTAGCGACTTGAAACTTGGAATATGGGGCTCTTTCCACCCCAAAAACGAAGTTTCAGGGCGCTAGCTTCACTGGGAGCTGAGATACGCAATGGCGGGAATTCAAATGTTTTCTCTTCTCCTTTGACTTTTTCCACGCCATCACTCTCGACACCTTATGAGACGAATCGCGATAGAATCGAGAGAAATGACGACCCCGTGGCGGTAGAAATTTTGTTTCTCCGATCCTGCTGAAAAGTGAAACTTAAGTACTTGAAATGGAGCTCTACGTTGGCAGAATTTTGATATCGATCCTCATCTCCGAGTATTGGTAGGTCAAAGTGGGTACACTATGAAATTTTTATCTAATTTCGACTCAGTAAAACGACAATAACTTTCTTTAAAATAAGGCTAGGAACTATTTCCAAAGTCCAATTGAATGAGGGGGCATAGGGCAACATTTCATATGTTGGTTATGTCATTCCATGTACATGCACTGGAGCAGGGCGGTCGGTTTTTCAAAAAAGTAGTTTCACTTTTCAAGTTGCCAAAACTGCGAAAAGTTCCCGAGAGAGATATTAGTAATTACTAGTACCTACTACATATCCAAAAATCAGAGGAATCGGAATATGGAAAATAAAGAGCGCGGGGTGTTTTGTCCGAAAAACCTGCGATTTTTGCAGTTTTTCGAGGTTTTTCAAGCATAACTTTTTTCTTTCATGTTTTCATGATCTCTCATATTGCAATTCGGAATCAGCCCGTGAAAATACACTAGAAAATCCTATAGACATACTTTTTCGAGATACAAATTTTTTCGACTTCGACCACTTTTTCACCATTTCGAAGTTTCATAAGTTCCAGTTAGCAGATTCGTTTTATACGCTCAAAAATAAGTCCGAAATTCCAATAGGGACATGATTTGGAGACTAAAATTTTTCGACCAATTCCAGACCAAAAAAAAGATGGTGAAAAAGTGGCCAAAGTCGAAAAAATTTTTATCTCGAAAAAGTATGTCTGTAGGATTTTCTGGTATATTTTCATGCGCTGATTCCGAATTTCAATATGAGAGTTCATGAAAACATGAAATAAAAAAGTTATACTTGAAAAACCTCGAAAAACTGCAAAAATCGCAGGGTTTTCGGTAAAACCCCGCGCTCTTTTTTCCATATTCTGATTCCTCTGATTTTTGGATATGTATTAGGTACTAGTAATTACTAAAATCACTCTCGGGAACTTTCCGCAGTTTTGCCGATTTGAAAAGTGACACTCCTCTTTTGAAAAACCGACCGTCCTGCTCTAGCGCATGTACATGGAATGACATAACCAACATATGAAATGTTGCCCTATGCCTTCTCATTCAAATGGATTTTGGAAATTGTTCCTAGCCTTATTTTAAAGAAAGTTATAGTCGTTTTACTGAGTCGAAATTAGACAAACATTTCATAGTGTTCCCATTTTGACCTACCAATACTCGGAGATGAGGATCGATATCAAAATTCTGCCAACGTAGTTTGATAGAGCTCCATTTCAAGTACATAAGTTTCTCTTTTCAGCAGGATCGGAGATACAAAATTTCTAACGCCACGGGCTCTCGAATATCTCGCGATTCGTCTCTTAGCCTAAGAGTAGGACAAAGTCGAGAACAGACAAAACATAACATATGCTCAAAAGTTGTCCTCAGGGGTAACTTTCGATTTTGAATCGAATGGCTGATTCCGTTTTTCGATCTGAGCCTTCTGAATCCCGGAACGGCACGACGTCAATATGGTCAACATTCGTTTCTGCGATAAAAACAGGTCCGGGGAGGGCAAAATTGGGCGAAATCTCATGTACCCGAGCAGAATTTAATTCTCCACAAAATGAAACTTTGGTCGAGGCTCTACCTTTTTCCGTTTTCGAGAAAAATTCGTTTTTTGTTCTACTTTCCATAACGGCAATTTACTTACACAGTAGAAAGAGCATGTTCTCCTGATCATTTTGGTATATGGGGTCATGGGGTTTTCACTGTGGAAAGTACTTTTTACTCGCTGTTTTTATTATTTTCTCGCTGTATCTTTTTTATTTCGTTGTTTCATGAGCTCTAATGCAGAAATTCGGCTTCTACGTACAAAAATACTTCAGAAACTTATATTATAAGGTGAATCTGTGAAAATGACTTTTTTGACCCTAAATTCGGGAGGCGATCAAAACAGCAACGATCAAAACAGCAACGGGACACAGCTCGGAGGGGAGTTGACCCAGCTCAATGAATGTTGTCTTATGTTAACCACAGTAGCCGACTAATATACCTAGCCAGGCCCATTGGGGCGAAATGCTTAAAACGTTTCATTCGAAAACCATGATAAGGTCATGTTGAGAAAAAAACTGAAATAAAAAAAAATTCTCAGAACTTTCAGAAGACATATGTTTCTGGTGTATCTTTGCGCGCTGATTTCGAATATCGATATGAGAGCTCATCAAAAAAATAATGAAAAAATTTAACATTTAAAAATAGTCAAAATCTTCACTTTTTCGGACATAATGTAGAGCAATTATTTTCTCCCACCACAGATTTTTCTGATTTCTGGAGTAGTGCTAGGTACTAGTACGTACTCAAATCACTTTTCTGGGATTCTCGAAGAATTGCTCTTTTCGAAAATTACATGGCATTTGGGAAAAATCAAAAAAACTTTTCTGAAAAACGGTCACAACTCGTTTCAACATTTTTTAGAGTCAATCCGATTGTATGATTCGAATCTGAAGACAAAGAGGAACATTTCTTATGTTGATGATATCATTCCAAGATTTTGCGCTGGTGCAGGGTGGTCGCTTTTCCAAAAACTTATCCAAAATGCCATGTAACTTTCGAAAAGAGCAATTCTTCGAGAATCCCAGAAAAGTGATTTGAGTACGTACTAGTACCAAGCACTACTCCAGAAATCAGAAAAATCTGTTGTGGGAGAAAATAATTGCTGGACATTATGTCCGAAAAAGTGAAGATTTTGACTATTTTTAAATGTTAAATTTTTTCACTATTTTTTTGATGAGCTCTCATATCGATATTCGAAATCAGCGTACAAAGATACACCAGAAACATATGTCTTCTGAAAATTCTGAGAATTTTTTTTTCTCAACATGACCCCCGTATCATGGTTTTCGAATGAAACTTTTTAAGCGTTTCACCCCAATGGGCCTGGCTAGGTATATTAGTCGACTACTGTGGTTAACATAAGACAACATTCATTGAGCTGGGTCAACTCCTCTCCGAGCTGTGTCCCGTTGCTGTTTTGATCGTTGCTGTTTTGATCGCCTCCCCTAAATTCCTCATCGACGACGACGTCAGGGTCGAAAAAAAATCATATCTTCGAAAATACATTACTATAGAAGTTTCTGGAGTATTTTTGCACGTAGAAATATAATTTCTGCATTAGAGCTCATGAAACGGCGAACTAAAAAATATACAGCGAGAAAATCACAAAAACAGCGATGTGGCATCGGAAAATGCTCCATAAAAGTACTTTCCACAGTGAAAACCCCATGACCCCATATACCAAAATTATCTGGAGAACATGCTCTTTCTACTATGTAAATAAATAGCCGTTATGCAAAGTAGAACAAAAAACGAATTTTTCTCGAAATCGGAAAAAGGTAGAGCCTCGACCAAAGTTTCATTTTGTGGATAATTAAATTCTGCTCGGGTACATGAGATTTCGCCCAATTTTGCCCTCCCCGGACCTGTTTTTATCGCAGAAACGAATGTTAACCATATTGACGTCGTGCCGTACCGGGATTCAGAAGGCTCAGATCGAAAAACGGAATCAGCCATTCGATTCAGAATCGAAAGTTATCCCTAGGACCAAATTTTGAGCATACTTTATGTTTTGCCTGTTCTCGGGCTTGTTAAGCCATTGCTGACTCTTAGGCGAACGGGCTCTTATGGCGTGGAAAATGTCGAAGGAGAAGAGAAAACATTTTAATTCCCGCCACTGCGTATATCAGCTCTCGATGAAGCTAGCGACTTGAAACATGGGATATGCGGTGGAAATTCAATTTCCACCTCAAAAACGAAGTTTCAGGTCGCTAGCTTCACTTGGAGCTGAGATACGCAATGGCGGGAATTCAAATGTTTTATCTTCTCCTTTGACTTTTTCCACGCCATTAGTGGGAACCTCTTTTCCACCTGCGATTACTGCGAAATAGCAAGCTACTTCTCGATTTAGTTCTTGTCGGTTCATGTATACTGCGGTATCTAAATATCATCTGCGTGTGAATTGGTCTCTTTTCTTCTTCACACACTTCAGTTTCACTGGGCGGCGGGTTTGCACAGATATAAGTGTCTGATATATCCGGAAGTAGCTGATATGTGTGACACTCAGCTTGCGTATGTTACTTCATACGAAAGAAGACGCAGCAGCAATTACCATTCTATAAGTAATACCACACGCGACTAAGAGAACGACTAGTTGTGCGATCTGGTTCAGAAACGACAGTAACAGTTAACGCCGGAAAGGAATTTTCGTAGTCTGCTTATTTTTCTTCTTAAAATCGATTGTTGAGAACGAAACAACACTGTTGGACAATTAGAGCTGCCCTCATCGCTTCACGAACATAGTCTATTGTTTCATTGTCAACATTATCGACAGCAAATATCAGGTTGATCGGAAAGTTCCCGCGGGTTTTCACGTTTTAAGTTTCCAGCCTCTCCTGTTCTTTGCATTAGCAAGATCATCATAGGGCTTTTTGCGTTTGATGAGGGCTTGTATACTCTTCATGAGCTCGTGACGATGTAGCTACGGAGCGAAGCGGAGTGGATACATCGCAACTTTTCCGGAGCGCTCGAAGCCTCACGAGCTTTTTGCAACGGTATGCGCCCCACTCGTAAGCATGCGGTGCATGGCTAACCTGTGCTTACGACCCGGCTTACAACGTAGCAGCCGCAGGCTTCTAGTTTCATTGCAATTTATTTAAGTTGTTTATTTATCGTACATTACTAAATGTGCTTCAACAAGTACAAGATGTTCGAGATAGGAGAAAGGAAGTGATAGGACGGCTACGGCAAGGATGCTCGAGGAAGGGGTTTGTGGTAGAGTTCGAAAAAATTGTCTCCGTCTCTTCAATTCAAAGACTCTCTACACCGGTTAAGTGGCGAGAATCCGATGTGGAGAGACGGTTACTGGAATCTCGAACTCCAGTTGTGAGTCTGACGGAGGGGAGATGGATCGATCTTCTATGCCGAATTTGGGTTTGTGTAATATCGGATCTCGTATTCACACTGACAATATCCACCTTATTCAATCTCCAATTTCCGATAAACAGGCGTTTCACAGCCTCAAGTTGAAATTCGGACACATGTTCGAAATGATGACTCACTTGCATGTACTTTGCAGACATTGTAACGTAGATAACAATATTACAGGTGGCTGCTAGAAGCTGTATAATAGGGAATATATGAGCTGAAATTGGGCCTGGTGTTTACGCGTCGAAGAGGTTCGTGATAACTTATTCTATAAATGTTGGCGAAGTTTGCTATTAAACCATGGACAACTTTCTCGATTCCTGGAATTTTTTCTGAAACAATTTTACAAAAATATCAAAACTGGCCTTGCGGTAATTCAGTAATGAGAGTTATTACGGCAATAACAATAAGCATTAGTGTCGTTCGATTGGCTTCATTCGTTTTAGCCAAGCTATTTAGCGCAACATGATTCGTTTGAACCTTAAAATATCCATTAGCGATGTTTTTACAAACAATACTTGCCTTTTTTAATTTCACCGAAAGGACAATTGTTGAAACGAGAAGAGTGAAAGTTGGCAATATAAAGTTGAAAATCCCAGTTAAACTGCTCGAAAGTCGGCTCATCTAAATGTCACTTTTTCCCGCATCCTGATCGAGTTAGATCCAGTGTAACACTGGCCTAGAAGTGCTCTTCCGACACTCCAGTTTTTATCATAGCAAGAATAAAACTTGAGACTCTACCCTCACGCATGTATCGTTTGTTGGAATGTAAAGTTTAAATTTTAAAATAATGCAAATGAGATATTATAGAAGGGCGGCGAGTGTCTCAAAAAAACGCAGAAAAATAAGACGAACATTTTCATAGTTTCGAAAAGGTTCCGAGTTTCGCCGCGTAGAGAAAGACATTTTCGTTATCCCGATGGCATAACGTGTGCGAAGAGGACAGTGGCGTTCGGGGCATGGTTCACCGGTAGCGCACCCGACTTGCAAGCGGAAGGTCGTAGGCTCGATTCCTTCTCCCTCCATCCGACTTTTTACGGCTCAAGCAAACACTCACCCAGCACTTGTTCTCCCAGATTCTGTTAAGCAGGGCGTAATACGGTACGACAATTTGCGCATAGTTCTTAGAAGAATCAGTCCGTATCCTATAAAAAAAAAAGTATTTTTAGAAAATCATCTGAGATGTAATTCTTTATTGTTTGTTCCCAAATTCGATTAAGAACTTGTTCTTATTTTTTTGGGATCACCCACTTAAAATATCGAATCTCGCGGAACTGATATTTTCTGACATTTTTTCTGAAGCGCTGATGCTTTTCTCACGCTTCAGAAGCGGTCACCGTGTTTTTTCGTCAGTTACGTTCACGATTTTGAGACGGTTACCGCATCCGCGTGATCAACGCATCGTATCTGAACCGCGTCCTTTGCGGAGCGAGTCAAGATGGCGCGACCACCGCTTCAGAAGCGTAAATGTAAAATTTTCATAGAGCCAAGCGGTCATCCGATTGTTTTATGAAGCAGAAAAGTTCCGAAGTTAGTAGTTTCGAGAGAAAATGTTTAATGAATAAATGCGATAAATGTTTTAAAGCAAAACGTGTTTTCAAAGTGAGTGATTCCAAAAAAAATCACAGATGGGTTTACCACCGGTATCACGAGAACGGAGAGCAAAACCAGCTCCTCGCAAACACAATTTTACAAATCCTTTTATAAACGTCTATAATAGGAGATTACCCTAGGGAAACTATTTCAAATTATCCAGGTCATGCGTCCAAGAGCCGTTTTTTTAAGGAAATATCCGGTCGCGGCTCTAGCGTATCTCGGCTCCCAGATGAGATAAAAGGGTGGTGAGAATCTAAAAAAAAAGCAGACAAATAAGATGAAACATTTTCCTGACAGAAGTGAGTTATGTTTGAATGGACACAAATTAATCCACAATTTAAATTGGTTAATCTTTGCGGATTCAACCTACAGGATATGTTATTGCAGAATATGAAAGATCGAATTTTCGGGTGCATAGATAGGTTCTACAAGCTCCGCCCACTTTCCCTCGACACGATTTCCTCAAAAGCGAATTCGGGGAGCACACTTCGGAGACGCAACAAAATCGCTCGCACAAAAACAAATGGTGCCATCATAGGAAGCCATATCGATGTTTGGCAACATTGAACGAAAATGACAAATTTGTAACCATAACTTGCGTCGAAATAGCTCCTATCAAGTTTCATTTCAGAATTTTACATATATTTTGATGCTCTTTCGAATGGTATGCAATAGTGATGTCGTTTCGGTTTTCGGTGCACCGAAATTTTTTGTACTAACTTTTCGATTCACCGAAAATCTGTGCATGTTTTCGGTGCATCGAAAACCTTTTTTTTTTTTTCTTGGTTCGGCAGTAATATCTCGCTTCAAACTCATCGGAGAGCCTTGGGAGAAGTGTCAATCGACCTCCGATGACGAGATCTCAAAATTTAGGATGTAATTTTCACATTTTTGCTCATATCTCGCTTCAAACTTATCGCCAGAGGCTAATTCAAGTATCAATCGAACCCCCTCGACGAGCTTTACAAATTCGTCAAGAAGATCTGTCATCTCTACACAAAATTTCGTAATAAGTCGTTTTTCGCGCTTTATACGCCTTAAAACGCGTTCTCTGTACTAGTGAAGGTCAAGTGGCACAGTTGCTTCAAAATCGTCGTGCGGGGTTCATACTTTGGGCGTGTTACCTTTTGAGTCGAAAAAACTTTTTTCATAAAAATTTTGATCTTTGATCTCCAAAAAAAATCGATAATTTCAAATTTGAGATTTCGGTATGATGTCATATATCATTCGAAAGAGCATCAAAATTTATGTTAAATATTCGAAGGAAATTTTATTTGAGCAATTTCTACGCGAATTATAGATTGAAAAGTAAACATTTCGATCAATTTTGCTAAAAAAATCGATATGGATATACTTGAAGATATCATCAGTACCTTCCTATTTAAAGATATATTATGTATTTTTCATCGTTGAATTCGATGAAGCTCTTTGCGGGCCGAATCTATTAGGCCTTTTTATCTAAATCATCAGTTATCCGTGACCTACTCAGTGGCGGATTCGATACCACTCGACAGGTTTTCGAGTATAACTTTTTTCGTTTATGATTTGATGAGCTCTAGTATCGAAATTCTGAATCAGCGTCGAAAAGTACATCATAAAATTCGTTAGACATATTTTTTCGAGATAAAATATTTTTCGACTTTTCCATTTCACATGGTGAAAATGCTGACAAGTCGAAAAAAAATTTCAACTAGAAAAAAATAAATATAGGAGTTTCTGATATATTTTTCGACGCTGATTCAGAATTTATAAACTAGTGCTCATCAAATCATAAACGAAAAAAGTTATACTTAAAAACCTGTCGAGAGATATCGAATCCGGACCTGAGTAGGTCACGGATAACTGATGATTTCAATAAAAAAGGCCTAATTGATTTGGCCCGCAAAGACCTTCATCCATTTCTACGATGAACAATACACAATATATCTTAAAATAGGAAGGTACTGATGATATCTTCAAGTATATCCATATGAGGCTGGTTGCCTTATTCTCGAACAGGGTTGAGTACAGCAATTTTTCGAAAACGTGTGAAAAGTTCTCGAGGGTACATCGTGATGTGTTTCATTTTGCACAATCTCGATCGGTTGAGCCAGGCTGCACCTAAGTCTGGAGATAACTATTTTACCGATAGTTCGATTCAATTGAAACGTTCACAGAACAGAATTTGGATGGGGTTGATGATGTTGCTATCAAACAAACCTTTCCCTTGACAAGGCAAAATTGCGAAATATCAGTTCTCGAAAACCAGGTCCATGCGGAACTATTACCCTGCATAGCCAGATACGCCTCAATCTGGTGATCATTTTTCGTATAATATGTGCGGAAAACTAGCTGGACATATTTTTGCTAGGAAGTATTTTCTGCGTTATCAATGAGATACCGCTCACATTGCGTGACAGTCGATGAATTAATATCCTTTGTCTGAGCAAGGAAACAGCGATATGAAAATGCAACTCATCCAAATTCTTCGTTGATGGAGCAGTGTGAGCGGTATCTCACTGATAAATAACGCAGAAAATACTTTCTAGCAAAAATAGGTCCAGCTTGTTTTCCGCACATATTATACGAAAAATGATCCCCATAACGAGGCGCATCTGACTATGTAGGTTGTTAGTTCCGCTTCGACCTGTTATTCGAGAACTGATATTTCGCAATTTAGCCTTGTCAAGGCAAGGGTTAATTTGATAGCAACATCATCAACCCCATCCAAATTTTGTTCTGTGAACAATTCAATTGAATCGAACAATCGGTAAAAGAGTTATATCCAGAGTTATAAATGCAGGTTAGGTGCAGCCTTGCACAACCGATCGAGATGATGCAAAATGAAACACACAACGATGTTCAGCACCCTCGAGAACCTCTTTTCACAAGTTTTCGAATAATTGATGTACCAGACCCTGCACATCGTTGTTCGAGAATAAGGCAACCGGCCTCATATAGATTTTTAGCTAAATTGATCGATATTTTTACTTTTCAAGCTATAACTCGCGACGAAATGGATAAAATTAAATTTCTAACAACATTTCCACATTACTTTTGATGCTCTTTCTAATGATATATGACATGATACCGAAATCTCAAATTTGTAATTATTTTTTATTTTTGGAGATCAAAGATCAAAATTTTTATGAAAATAGTTTTTTCGACCCAAAAGGGTCACACGCCCAAAGTATGAACCCCGTATGACTATTTCACCAAACTGTGCCACTATCAACCTTTTTCATACGAACGCGTTTTAAAATCTTCAGATAAGCCTAAGAGAAGTATCATTCGAATAATGTTGTTAGCACCAGTATCACGACCCGGGAGAACTAAAATAGCCCATGCGCGAAAAATTTTTCAAACCCATTTTAAACCTTCCATATTATGATGGGTGAATACCCTGGGACAAGTTTCTCTCGAGTCCCAGAGCCGGCTTTTAGGAAATATCCAGTCGCGGTTCCGGCTCTAGTGTATCTCAGCTCCCCAATGAGCTAGAAAGCTTCCGAAGTGCTTAAAAAACGCAGAAAAATCAGGCGAAAAACTTTCCTGACGGAAATGAGACGATTGGACAAACACTCAAAAAGCTGTGATCGAAAAAAATATTTTTTTAAATTTTAGAATTTCTGCCGTATTTTTGCGCGTGGAATCCGAATTTTGATACTAAGCATCATGAAACAGTGAAAGAAAAAAGTTATGTTCGAAAAACAAAGAAAATCGTGATTTTTTCATGTTCGATGCCCGATAAGACATCCGAAGAGCCTCTTAACAGGCTTTCCTACTATTTTACATACTCTCAGAGACTTTCTCTTTCTTATTATGGGATACAATTCCCTATAAGTTGAGACACTAGATTCGAAAACATTTTTTGAATTTAAATGATTTTTTCGATCACAGCTTTTTGAGTGTTTGTCCAATCGTCTCATTTCCGTCAGGAAAGTTTTCGCCTGATTTTTCTGCGTTTTTTAAGCACATCGGAAGCTTTCTAGCTCATTGGGGAGCTGAGACACACTAGAGCCGGAACCGCGACTTGATATTTCCTAAAAGCCGGCTCTGCGACTCGAGACCGGAATAGTTCGAAAACTTGTCCCCAGGGTATTCACCCATCATAGTATGGAAGGTTTAAAATAGGTTTGAAAAAAATTGTTCCGGGACTGCTCTCCCGGTTCCGGTGTTAACCTCGTCGAGAGGGTTCGATTGGTACTGGAATTGGCCTCATGCAATGCGTTTGAAGCGAGATATGAGTAAAAATGTGAAGATTACATAGTGATGACGAAATACCGAAATTTCGAGAACTCGTCATGGGAGGTACAGTACCGTGCAAAAGTCGTGGTACGTTTTTCAAATTGCCATAACTTCTTTTAAATTGAGATGAAGACCCACGGTTTGAAGCATTATGTAGCCCATCTGTAGGAAAATAACCACCTATTATTGAATCGTATCCTGCTCTATCACTGATTTTTAGGCAAAATTGCAGCGGACAATCTATATTCAAAAAATGATAAGTCTCACATGGAATTTTTGTACAAGTTCAAATATCTCGTGCGGGTAGTACCACCTCAGGTTTGCGCAATCCACATTGAGGCACATTGATCGCATTTCAAATAAGGTCAGCAGAACCATTTTCCAAAACATAAGAAAATTATGAAAAAAATGATGCCATTTTCGTTCTAGTTGAGCTACAGCCTCCATATTTCGTAGGATATGTCAGTACATACTGAAACATCACTGGTTGAAATTTTGGCCCGATCGGGCACTTAGGGCGAAAAATCGTTTTTCGAAAATTTCAAATTTGGATCCCTCTATACTCCAAAGACAATGTCGATAAAAATTAACCAATTGAACATTTCTTCTCCGAGTTTATCAGGGAAGATGCTCTCAAATTTTCAACTTGATTGAACACCTTTGAGGATAGTTATAGATGGAGAACTTGGGAAGAAAACCGTGTAGGCAAACCATGCTTCAAAAACCTAATTTCGTAGAATGTTCACTACAGTGCTCTAGGTATATGCAGGAATGCGCCTCTACTTCCTGACACTCCCTGCAAATTTTGAGCGCAGTAGTCGGAGAGCCTCGGGAGAAGTGCCAATCGACTTCCCGTGCTGAGATTTCGAAATTTGTGATTTCTATTTGTTATAACGCGCTAATTATATATATTTCTGTGTTAAGACACTATGTCTCTCCAATTATAAGTATGACCCCGTTGACCAGTTACCGTAGTTACGCAAATGCGTCATTCAAATGTCCCGCGTCGGTTGAGACCACGCGCCTCCCCCTCCCGCGTTGTTTACGTAATTGAGTTCTCACTTGTTTACGTCATTCTATCACGCCTCTCATCTAATACTCGACCTGAATCAGTCAGTAAGTCACTTTTTCGAAGATGAGTTTCCGATGGTTTTATTCTCTACTAGGGTCCCCTAGGACGTCTGTCAAAGGATTAGTGTCTAGGATCATTTCTGACCGCACGGCTGCATCGGTCGGGTGGAGCTTGCTATCGTTGAGGCAACCAAACTACCCTTCAACTTAGTCCTAGAAAAATCTTTTTTTCGTAAACTAGGGCCATTTTTTGATGCTTTATCGACCTACGCGAGTCGTTTCTTGATAACTCTTCTCAGTACACCGCTATGAACAGTTATCAGTATCGTGAAAACCGCTCGAAAAACTACTAATGTGTTTGAATAGGCGTGTAGATCTTAAGACGACGATTGTAATGATAGGTCTGCGGTCGCACATCGATTTGGGTAACTCAGGAAACTGTGTCTCCATCTTTTGAAGTTCATTTTCAACTGTTCAAACCGGTTATTTCGTACTCTTGTGCGCAATGGCGCGGTCTCATTGAGCATTTCGAGTTGTGTTTCAATCAGATTTCCACTCTGGCAAGATAAAAGACCCTTATTCTCGTCTCTAATAAATATATTATTTATATATTTCCTCTGTCCCAACTACATAATAGTCATCATTACGAAATCTTCACGTTTTCGCTCATGACTCGCTTCAAAATCGTCGGACAGCTTTTGCAGTCGACAAATGTCCGAGTTTGCTTATACTGCGGCCATCTCGCCATCTCCGGAAAAGTTGCGATGTAGCAATTCCGCTTCGCTTCGTGGCTACATCTGCAACTTTTCCTCCGCGCTCTCAGCCTCACGAGCTTTTCACAATGGCATACGCGAAATGTGCATTGAAGCTGTCCATATTTAACCTATGCACACGACCCGCCTTACAACGTAGCTCGTGTAATCTCTCAGAATACACGTGCAAGAATGAAAGGTTTTGAAAAGGTTTGAAAACAATGTTCCCGGACCCCCCGTATCGTGATACTAGTGTTACGATATGAGTGAATAGGTCCCCACACCTTTCATTGCTGCACGCACTGTCGAGGGGTATGTAGACAATTCCGAGGTTAATGAAAAACGGCATGCCAGCGCCGGTAACCACCAGAAGAGCGCACAACGCACTGACGAGCATGATTTTGTACGGGGCCTGTAAAGAGAGCGAAGAGGTCGGGAACAATCCATTCAAAGTAAACTGAGATATGTAGAAATACTTCTTTTCATTTCACGCACTTTCTTGCTACTCAGACCGGTATGAGTAAAATTACTGTTTTAATGGTATGCTAAGTGCGCCTTCTCGCCGCTCTATTCGACGAGAAAGAATGACGGAAGATAATTGTTAGATCAAGTAATTTTTACGAGGAGTCAAGCAGAAGGTGTAGCATCTTTGAACGGTGAAATTTTCCTTAACCATAACTTACATAATGACCAACAGTAAATTATTTTAAGAAAAAATGTGCTTCCTTACTCTCAGAATTGAACTGGAGTACTTTAGGGTCACCCTTAAGTCTTAGGTTTAAGGTTACATCAATCGTTCCCAGTTCCAAAAAGACCCGTTCTAAAATAATACTAAAATGATATTGTCTACCATTGGTGTTACGCTGAAGATGAGCTCACCTCCCACATGCCGTTCCTTTGAAACGAATATAAGCGCATGCACATTAGAATCACTGAAAGATCAGACGTTGTTTATTATTCGTGAAGAGGGCGAAGAATTTTTAAAAAAGAAACAAATATGTCCGATATCAAACGTGCTAACCAGCCAGCCACGTGTACAATGCGTGTCCGATAGGATCCGATATATTCCTTATCAGCTTGAGCCGTTCTTTGGCTAGCGTGAAATCGGATTCCCTACATATAAATACGTTGGTCATAGTACGAGTTGGAAATGCAGTTTTACAATTGACGTTTGGGAATCAAGAGGACAAAGAACAATATGTGGCCGTTCGCCTTATTTTCGAGCAAACCCGACCAGCTTTGGCACAGCTCAAAATGGTCGATTTCCTGAAACTGTGAGTATTGAGGTTTTCGAGGGTGCTGAAGACGATAGGCATATTCTTTTTTAATCTTGAGGACCCGTTCGCTCCAGACGGCGTCACGTCGAAATCGCATTTTGACGTGCTACTCTGTTCCCGAGAGTGCTAATTTCACATGATAGTGTTTCCTGGGGTAGAATTGGATGGCGAATACGCCTGTCTTCTTCATTTTTCATAAATTTCGAAAATAAGTGTACGCTCTCTCGCTTCCCTACACTCTCTCGTCCTTGCGACCGAGGAAAAGCCGCGTTGAGGGAGAGAGAAGGGGAGAAATCATCGTTTACTGGCAAACTTCAGTTTGCCAGTAAACGATGATCTCTCCCCTTCTCTCACTATTTCTTAGCTTAAATTTGGATTTGATGGACGATTTGGATTCGATTATAGATTTCGAATCCTCTCCTCACGCCCGATCTTTCTATATAGGTTGCTAAGCGTCTGGCCTCTACGAAAACTTGACTTTTACAAATTATTTTAGAAATTTATGAAAAATTAAGTAGACAGGCGTATTCGCCATCCAATTCTACCCCAGAATACACTAGCATGTGAAATTAGTACTCTCGGGAACAGAGTAGCACGTCAAAATGCGATTTCGACGTGACGCCGTCTGGAGCGAACGGGTCCTCTAGATTAAAAAAGAATATGCCTTTCGTCTTCAGCACCCTTGAAAACCTCAATACTCACAGTTTCAGGAAATCGACCATTTAGAGCTGTGCGAGCCGTTGCTCGAAATTAAGGCGAACGGCCTCATATCACGTTCAAAGTTGACAATTCCTTTGTTTCATGCGGCGCTGAGCAATTGTGAAACTCATTCAATTTTTATCATTCTCAGCGAGTGTGTCGGTCGGAATGGAGAGGAATTAAAGAAAGCGAAAGTGAGATTGTGAACGGAATATTAAATGTATGGAAGCAAAACTAATACGAAACTGTTTTGTGATTAGCAGAGAAGTATCCTCCTCATTTTTAACCTATTTTGTTCAGTTCAAAAGGTCTGAAGTCCATGTTATCGAATCTCACGAGTTTTAGCGCAACTATTTTCAAAAAGTTCCAAGTTCCCACTGAAGGCAACCCCATCACCCTTATTATTTTCTAAATCCTCGAGAGATGCTCTACATTTTGTTGGATTTAGAATTTTGAATTAGGTCTTTATTTTTGAGATAATCCAGAAAAGTCTTGTTTTTAAGCAGTTTTTCTCGATTATCTCAAAAATAAAGACCTAATTAAAAATTCTAAATCCAACAAAATGTAGAGCAGCTCTCGAGGATTCCTAAAATAATAATGGTGATGTAATTTCCTTCAGTGGGAACTTGGAACTTTTTGAAAATAGGTGCGCTCAAACTGGAATGAATCGAAAACTTGAACTAGAGACCTTCTAAACTGTCAAAATATAATTCAAATGGGGAGGACGTGTAAAAATACGCCTGAAAACCTATCAGCATGTAATATTGAGAATATGAGTTTTTCCAGCTTTTTGACCCTCATTTCGAGATCATGTTTTGGTCAAAAAGATTCTCTGGCGTATTTTCACACGTCGAAAACGAAAATCTCTTCTAGAGCTCATGATAATGCGAAAGAAAAGAGTTGAGCTTGAAAAAAAACACATTTATTTCGACTTGAACGCATTCGGCCAAAAAGGTTTGCTCCCCCCCCGGCAATGATACGTGCAAACTAGGGACGACCAAACGGTTTCGGACTAGCAGCGGCGCTTTGAGAGGAGGAGTGGTAGCGGCGCCGCTACGCCTATTCGGTGCCGCTACGTTTCCCGATGGGTGAATCAGTGCTATTCCTTGAAGTGTTTGTGGAATAGTATCATCTCGTCGAGATCTTCCAGAATTATTATGGGTTTATGGGTCTCCGAAGCGCAGTTCATGAGATATCAATTACGACCTCTCAGGGTAAAGTGTGCCACGGGGAATGAGGCTTTGAAGATACGGCGTTCTAAGGTCAATTTTCGAACTCTACACCCGAAGGTTACTATAGGGTGAAATGTGCAGCATAGGTTACAAAACTGTTGGACCTTGTTGGAAGAATCTCAATTATTCAAAAATCCTGTGTTATTATTTTTAATTTTTAAAAACTCGCTCGCAGAGTTCTTCGGAGATGACTACGCCCAGCGCTTTGATCTGTAAACAATTCCGCAGCGTTTTGATGAATACGTCTATAGCTGCATCGACACACATCAGGACCAAAATGAGATTGAACGGGTTTCTCAGCTCCTTCCTGTGAAATTATTCATTATTATGATAGCTTCGAGTCGTTGCCTCATCAGAATGATAGCATTGAAGAGATTCGTGATCACACAAATTGGTCCAATTGCGCGAAACATCCAAACCTCAGCAACTATCATTTGTCGCTCAATTTTACTGAAAATGGGAAATCACTCAAAACTAGAAATGAGGAATGAGTAAATTATCAAACCCGTAACATACAAACCCACAGCCACAGCCTCTGATTAGCCAGGCTGGTATCAATTTTCATCAGGATTCCGAAAGACGACACCGGACACATGAAGCTGTCCATCTAACGTAGCTCTCTCGCTTTCACTCAGGGTTGTCAAATGACATTTTCAACATCTTCGAATTAACATCTGCAAGCAGACATGTAGTGGGGCGTTTCCCAGATCTGATCGCAGGTGCATTGAGTGGCAATCAACAACGCACGGATATCGTGTCTCATATAGAAATAGGAGTTTGTGACGTCGAGGAATAGAGCCAAATTGAAGAATCTGTCTCTTCATTCCACACGCTCTCTGTGTATTTCTACGCACGTGATCTCGTGCATAGAAGATATCGAAATTTCTCACTTCCTTTTCCTTCTATTGCAATCACTAAAAAAAAACAAAAATGATGATCGATATTTGGATTTTTAACAAAAAAATCGCAAGAACTGTCAGGCGTATTCGTAAATTCGAGCGCTGGTACACCTGCGTATTATCCGCGATATTTTAGAGCAAACATATTAACGGTTTATCATGTTACGGTTATAAATTGAGAATAAAATGTAGAGTGAGAGGGAGAAGCAGAGATTGGAACATGAATGCATCACCCGGCAGATAATCGAGAAACGGTTGCTGAAAGCAATTTTGGAAAACATATAATAACAGTTTATTTTATTTCGAACACCAATGCTCATGAGTGGACCGGATATTTTTTACTGGACCGGATATTTTTTCTGTACCGGATATTTTTTTTCTGGACCTGATACTTTTCTTGAGACCGGATAATTTGGATGTGACCATATAATTTGGTTGAGATTGGATAATTTTCATGCGAGCACGTTATTCCTACAGAGCCCGTCAGTTATGTTCACGACTTTGCGGCGGTTACTGCATCCGCGTGATGAACGCATTGTGTAAGAATAGATTCTAATTCTACATACTCCAATTGGTCGGTTTAAATGGGTTATTTTTCGAGAGGCTCCGGAAAAGTCAGCATGTTGTAAATTTTAGAGACGGTCCAGGTTTTTGAAAGGGTTTGAAACAAAGTGTTCCGGAATTGCTCACTCGTATCGTTATACTAGTGTTACGATATGATTGATTAGTTCCCCCACCTTTCATTCCTGCACGCACTGTCGAGGGGTATGTAGATAATGCCGAGGTTTACAAAAAACGGCATGCCAGCGCCGGTAACCACCAGAAGAGCGCACAACGCACTGACAAGCACGATTTTGTACGAGGCCTGCAAAGAGAGCGAGGAGGTCGGGAACGATCCATTCAAAGTGGAATGAGATATGTAGAAAAACTTCTTTTCATTTCACGCACTTTATTGCTACTCAGACCGGTATGAGTCAAAATAAGGTAATTGTGTACTAAGTGCGCCTTATCTCCGCTCTATTCGGTGAGAGTGAAATGAGGAAAAAAATAAGTTAGATCAGGTAATTGTCGCAATTAGTCTAGCAGAAGGTGGATCATTTTTGAACGGTGAAATTTACCTTAACCATAACCTACGGTACGTAATGACCAACATTAAATTATTTTAAGAAAACAGGTGCTTCCTTACTGTTCGAGTTCAACTAGAGTACTTTTGGGTCACCCTTAAGTCTTAGGTTAAAGGTTACATCAATCGTTCCCAGTTCCAAAAAGACCCGTTCTAAAATAATACTAAAATGATATTGTCTACCATTGGTGTTGCGCTGAAGATGAGCTCACCTCCCACATGCCGTTCCTTTGAAACGAATATAAGCGCATGGATATAAGAATTACTGAAAGATCAGACGTTGTTCATTATTCGAGAAGGGAGATAATAAGCAAAAAAACAAATGCCCGATAACAAATGTGCTAACCAGCTAGCCACGTGTACAATGCATGTCCGATAGGATCCGATATATTCCTTATCAGTTTGATCCGTTCTTTGGCGAGCGTGAAATCGGATGCTCTGCACAACGTATGAATGTTGGTGATAATACGAGTGACAGTATTCCTTTTGAGTGTTTTTCTATCTCGTCTCTGAACCGAGATACTCCCCGAATATAACGCAAACGAGAGAGAATAGGGGTGGAGCCTCTCTCGCATACGTCTCTCTGCCTCCTTTAGCTCCTCTGACCCAACGCTCGAGCGACGATTTGAAAATCGTTTGAAATAATCGATTTTGAGCTTAAAATTCCTCTAAAATGAAAACTAAGGGATGGCGTGTGGCGGAGCTACGCACGGTCACTAGAGACCCTTAGTCCTAAGAGACGTTCCACGAAATTTCGAAGCTTTTGGGAGGTGTCGACGGAGGACTTTTTTGCAACCTATGCCAATAAGTTCAGGGTGAAGTCCCCATACCTAGAGCTGATAGCTGGCCCAATATGAGAGTTTGGGGTATACCCTCCCGGAAATGCCAGAGGTGTCCCAAAAAAAGACGAAAAATTCATCCCTGAAAAAAATACGTTCGTATAGGTTTTTCTGACGTATTTTTGTTGTTGAAAATAACGAAAAACATAGTTTGGAAGCGAAAGAACATCGATAACATGTCTAAAAATATAATTTTCGTCATTTTTCAGACACCATGAAAAAATATTTTAGCGGTTGGAAATTTTTCATTGCAGATTCGGATTCTACATGAAAAACCACTCCCGGAGCCAAATTGTCACTCTTTTAAATATGTTCGCTCGGATTCCGCAGCTCCCCGCCCGAGGTGCTCTCGGAAGTTCGCGAGAGTACGATACCAACCAATTTCGTTATTTCGTGGCAATACAGTCACCTTTACTATAGATTTTCATTTCACTTATCGTTCTTAAGCATTTATGTTGATGCGATGGTGTTATTATATCGATAAAACTCGAAAAAAAAAGAAAAGTCAAAAAATCCCTTTTTTGAAACCTCAAAATTTCAAAAATTCATAAATCATGTACCTGAGCTTCAAATGGTGTATTCTCAACGGAAAATCACTCGAATATGAGTAATTAACAATATCTGCGCTTTTGGGACGGTTTCTTTTGGGACGGTTTTTTTTTTTTTCGTTAGTGATGTACGATAAATAAATAACCTAAACCAATTGAAATGAATTGCATTATTTTCCTACTTGTCACTTACACAAGTGCGAATCTGTAATATCGTTTTTTATTTGGCTCTGCCCGCCAAATATCAGCTGCTTTTTCTGCATTGAAATGTCACCGTTTCCTCGTATCACCTTCGGAGCAAAGTGCGCGAAGGAGAAACATCCAACTGAAATTGAAACGAAATTTCCTTGTCAAATTCGGTTTCATAAGCAGACAAATTTACGATAATCCGCTGGACAAATGTTGCTTGTTGATCTGGCATGGTCGCACTATGTAGATTTTCGTTTCCCCAAAATTCTACCCTTGGGTCATCGCGCTATTTACTAGGCTGTTTTTCAGAGACTTTCCACGGTATAGTGAAGCTATTGGGAGGGTCGACGTTTTTTGTATATTTTGAAACCTTTTTTTTCAAATATTTTGAATATTTTGAAACCCCTTCATCATTGGGCTCGTTTCTAAGAACTCATCGAGTAGGTCATTTCACGGGTTGAGCGTTTTTCATGAAAATCAACCGTTCACGTGCTACGGCTGAAAATCCGAATTTTTCACACCTTAGGACTCCTAAATCTCGAACGGATGATTTTAGCGAGAAATGGTTAACATGAGAAATGGCCAACTCGTTGAGCTCTTCAAAACGCGCACCATGATGAGGGGGTTGCGAAATATTTTTCCAATGACCATAAATGAACTCAAAAGGGATAAGAGGAAACAAATATTTTGAAACCCCTTCATCATTGTGCTCGTTTTGAAGAACTTTTTTGATTGATGTTTGCTTGCATTTTAGTTTATTTTGTTAAAAAAGCAGTAAACATTAATCAAAAAGCAAGAAAACCCGAATGAGCCTCTTAACTACGGTTCCACGCGAAGCGCGATAATTATCTCACCAAAATTTTATTAAAAGTAGCGTTTTAAAAAACGATTTTTAATTAATAAAGTATATGGATCGATAGAGGACGCCGTGTTGAACAAGAATATCATTATCTCGTCGTGATTAAATATATTCTAGAGGTAGTAAAATCCATGGGTCACGATGGGTCACCCGGGGTCACCCGGAGTTACCCGGCAACTCCGGGTGACGCATGTTCACAGTGAGACCCAACAGGACTGTAGTTATGACAAAAAATATACAAATTCGAGTCTCAAAAACTTTTTTTTTTTCGGGAATAACTTTTTTATTTCGATTTCTCATGAACTCTAGTATTGAAATTCGGTTGATACGAGTTAAAATACGTAAGAAAATCTATAGGCGGTTGTCTCTTGAAAAAAATATTTTTCTATCCCGAAAATGGGGTACTAATTTTTCTCATCCAAAATCGACCTGAGACCTTAGCTAATGGTGGCAGCGATCAGCACTCGGGACCCTTACTTCAAGAAAAAAGCAAGGGGGAGAATCTAATTTTCAGCCATCCGTGAACCCTTTCCACTATATCGTGGACCGTCTCTTAAGTTTCACTTTTTAGCTGAATTGGTGAAATTATTAAGATCGTTGAACTCTTTCGAATCTTTTGCGATTCCTCTCATATGACATTATTTTCCAACAATTATTGTATGTTGATGAAAGAACACGCGATTGTGGTTAATTCGTGCAGTCGCCTGACCATTCGGTCGACATCTTTACTGTTCAGTGTGATTAAAAAAACAGATTGCTGAATAACACGATAACCCAAGGGTAGCATTACGGGGGAAAAGAAAATCTTCATAGTGCGACCATGACAGATCAACAAACAAAAGCTGTCCGGCGGCAGACTCGTTTCTCGTAAACTTTCTGACATTATTGTTCAAACTGTACGATGCTCCTCTCCACCATGCTTCTAGTGTCACCTCGCTAAATTATCACCCGTTGATTTTTGTTGAAAATTGACATGATCACCTTATTTGTGAATATAAATGCGAATGCTTCGTTTGTCTCTAGTCCGAACTGTTTGCGCACCAAATATCATCTGCTTGCACCGACTTTGACAAGGTATTTCGTTTCACAAGTTTCCTCCTATCGCATTTGGAGAGCCAACCTACTAAAAGGCAATTTCTACGGACAGGTGCTTGTCTGGCACACGAGTTGCGCTCGCTGCCTCGTTTCGCGGGCGAGCAATGAAGTAAGCAGAAAATATCAATCAGTTTCTCTTCTCGAAATCACCTGCTGCGATTGACTAATTGGCTACTGTGAGAGTAATCCTTTCAGTTTCAATTCCAACGAATGCTGCTGAAGTTGGGACTACTCTTGCTTGGTTTGCTTCAGACATCAAGTACATTGCGATGTCACTTTAATCTGAATGCGAACAACGGGTAAGTGTGCATAGATTTTAAAAAAATTGATTGTGTGATGATTGCTGATGATTGGCCAATTTGGCCCTTCCCCGACCAGTTTTTATCACAGAAACAGTTTTCGGCTAAATTGACGTCGTGCCGTACCAGGATTCAGAAGGCTCGGATCAAAAAACGGAATCGGTCATTCGATTCACAATCGAAAGTTCCCCCCAGACCCACTTTTGACCATACATTATGATTTTGATGTTCCTGACTTTGTTCGACACTTACGAGAACGAGCTCTTATGCTCCCATACAAATTATAAGAGAGTTGGCCAATTTTTTTCCCGTAATATCGAAGAATTTTTTTAAAATTTTAGATCTTGTTTCGGCGACTTGTGTGTGCTGAGTTACTTTGAGGAAGATGGACGCAAGACTTCCGTGCGAAAAGTAATATTCAAAAGTCTTATTTTAATAGACAAGTAATATTCAAAATACTTCCTTGAGAGAAATGTTCAAAATAATATAATAAAATCGTATCATGAATTCATTAATGCACTCTATACTTAAAATACATTACCTTTCAAAGGGATGTGCTTTCGGAGGATTCTACGCCGAGTTGAAGGGACAATGTGTTAAGGATCACACTCTCGTCGAGTGCATTTGCTCGTGATTTGTAGACTTTAAATATGCTTATTAATCTTGTTTTTAGAGACTTCGACTTTTGCAATAACGAGTTAACGATCATAAGCAACACAACGCTAGTTCAGCTCAATCAGATCAACTGTTTTACTAACTATGCAAGTTTTCAATATGAGACCGTTTGCGTGATTGTCGAGCATTTCCAAGGCTGTCTGGCACAGCTAAAAGTGGATTCTCGGACACTCTGTGCTGAAGAAGATATGCATACTCATTTTGCCCCTAGAGGTCTTATTGGCTCTAGACGACGTTGTGTCAAAATCGCATGTTGACGTGCTACTCGGCTCCCGAGAGTGATGATTCCACGTAAGCGTGGTTCCAGGGGTAGAATTGGATGGCGAAAACGAAAAAAAACATGATGATCAAAAATAATATTTTTAAAAAGCAATTCTGCACAAGGAAACGTGAATTTAGCACTCTTGACAGCCGAGTAATACGTAATAATGATTTCGACGTTGTTTGGATCCAATGAAGCCGCTACGTTAAAATTTATGTGCCTTTCATGTTCAGCTTCCTCAAAGCTCGAATATGAAACTCCAATTGTCCTCAGGACGGAGATCCAGAGCGATGTGTAGGTAGCAGCTGCGTGATGGAGTCGGTGGATGGCGGATCTGAAGGGCGTTGGTGGTCATGCGATCAGGACAAATTCCCTGCCCTGACTGCACTTCGCCAAAAAAAGTTAATTAAAATATTATAATAAAGAAGAAAAGTAATAACTAGAAATGTTTACTTCATATTGTACATTTTTTTGCAGCCCCAAACTCTACGTCACTGGAGAACTAAAAGAAATAGGTATCACTCACATATTTCAACCCGAGCTCTCACATTCTTTTCCAGTTGCCGAGAACCAAGAGCTCCCCAAATCCAAATGGTACTATGCCCGATGCTACACGGAGGTATTTCTACGTTTTTTCTAAGGGTGATCGAGAGTGATGAAAATCGTGGTTCTGTGGTAAAATCATATATTCATATATTATACCACGATATTATCCATAATAGCATGATATTATCCATAATACAATGATATTATCCATTGATATCGTACACATCTAGAAAAATCAAAATGGCTCATCTCGTGAACAAAAACACAGGACCTACTGATTGTGGAAAATTCACAAAATATCAAATATATCGTTCCGGTCTGAACAAATTACAGATTGGTCGTAAAAAAGAAGTTTTTATTATATATTATTTGCTCTGTGAAAGTGAAATAAGATTCAACAGGCTGATCTATCAAATTGATCGCACATACTCATATGCTCATTGTGTTGGAATAACATTGTTGACATCATGAAAAACATAGCATTTTTGACATCGTGATTAAAATAACATGAATAATAACATCATGAATAACATTTTTGCTTTTTAGAATCTGTCTCTATCTCATATCTGAACCGAGCTCCAAAAACAAGGGAAACGCTGGCAAGGGAAACGAGATGGAAAAATGCGAGAGATAAAAGGGGCGGAGCCTATCTCGAGTGTGTCTCTCTCCCTCTCCCCGCCCTCTCGTCCCTCTCATCTCGCGCTCGAGCGAGAAATCGGAGAAAAGTATTAAAATTATAGTGAAATGCTTAAAATTCCTCTAAAATACAAACTAATAAAATGAGAGTGGTGCAACTGCGTACGACCACTGGAAACTCTTCAAATCTCTAATTTGGACCATAAATCGTCGATTTTACCTACTGTAAATTGACAGATCTCGGTGCGCCACTGATCATTTGTTGAGCATCCTGAAATAGGTAATGCAGGTCACCAGAGAGTCCACCCTTGCAGCTTTGAACATGCCTTGAGTGAACAACGGGCATACATTAGCTACAGAAATGCACATCAGAACTGCTGGAATGAAGCGACCTTCTTTTATTCCATAGACATATGGGCCAAGCGACCGCTGCGAGCTCGATGCGTTACAAATGCGGCGAAACAGGTTTCTGGTATTTTTCGAATTTTGGGAGAAACAACTGGTAAAACCGTGCATGACGTTCTTGATAGTTTGATGCTTACGCTTTCCATGCAGTCCGTCAATTATGATTTCATGACAAAACCCTCTCGAAAGAAGCAAATGTTAACATTCAGAGCTATTGCTTGGGCGATTACTGCTACATAAGACGTGAACAAACCCAAACAGGCAGCAAGTTTGTTTTTTGCGTCAATAAGACGAGTCAATAAGACGAGATTACTTTATACATACAGATTCGAACAGGGATGTTACATATTGGATACCACCCTAGCGATGATGTCTACTGTGCTACCACCATGTGAGAGTATTTTATTAAATGCTTTGTCTATTATAATGGTAATAAAATTTTAACAAGGAGAAATGAATTCCGGAACGGAAATCCCCTGTTAAGAGAGGAATCGCGAGAGTTTCGAGTGCCCTGCGGACGTAGGAAAACGTTTCCCCAATTCCGCTGCAAAGTGAAACTTAAGTAGTTCGAATGATGCTCTTTCAAACTGCGTTTGCCGATTTTTGATATCTTGTCTCATCTTGGAGTATAGGTAGGTCAAAATAGGGACACTACGAAATTTACGACAAAAATTGCGTCACGAAAACAGCCATAACTCGCTTTAAAGTGATGCTAGAAATAATTCCAAAAAAGTGTTCGAATGAGGAGGAAGCGGGAAACATTTATTATGTTGATGATGTCATTCTTCGTCCATGCGCTGGATCGGGGTGGTCGGTTTTTCAAGAAAGTAGTGTAACTTTACTAATACCGATTTCTACAAGAAGCGCCGAAAAGTGATTTGAGAAAAACCATGTATCGAACACCACCTCCAATATCAGAAAGATCGGATTCTAGGAAAAAATTAAAGTTTTTAAAGCATAACTTTGTTAATTCGTGTTTTCGTGAGCTCTCATATTGAAATTCGAAATCAGCTATGCAAAAATACACCAAAATCTCCTATAGTCATATATTTCGGAGATAAAAATGTTTTCGACTTCGACCACTTTTTCACCATGTGGTCCCCCCTTATGTCCGATTTTGGTCGAAACTTTTTTGTCTCAGAATCAAGTCCCTATAGGATTTTCTGACTTATTTTTGCGCATAGAACACGAATTTGTTAACTAGAGCTCATTAAACCTTGAAAGAAAAAAAAAAGTTATGACTAAAATCCAGAACAAAATTTTGAAGACATTTGCTTTATAACATAACTTTTTTTTCAATGTTTAATGAGCTTTAGTTAACAAATTCGTGTTCTATGCACAAAAATAAGTCAGAAAATCCTATAGGGACTAGATTCTGAGACAAAATAGTTTCGACCAAAATCGGACATAAGGGACATAAGAAAATCGAATTTCGATATGAGAGCTCACGAAAACACGAATTAACAAAGTAATGCTTTAAAAATTTTTTGTAAAAATCGCTGGTTTTTTGGACAAAAGTCCCAGATTAATTTTTTCCTAGAATCCGATCTTTCTGATATTGGAGGTGGTGTTCGATACAAGGTTTTTCCCAAATCACTTTTCGGCACTTCTTGTAGAAATCGGTATTAGTAAAGTTACACTACTTTCTTGAAAAACCGACCACCCCGATCCAGCGCATGGACGACGAATGACATCATCAACATAATAAATGTTTCCCGCTGCCTCCTCATTCGAACAATTTTTTGGAATTATTTCTAGCATCATTTTAAAGCGGGTTATGGCTGTTTTCGTGACGCAATTTTGGTCGTAAATTTCGTAGTGTCCCTACTTTGACCTACCTATACTCCAAGATGAGACAAGATATCGCAAATCAGCAGACGCAGTTTGAAAGAGCATCATACGAAGTACTCAATTTTCTCTTTTCAGCGGAATCGGGGAAACTTTCTCCTACGTCCGCTAATACCCCGAAACTCTCGAATCTCTCGCGATTCCTCTCTTAAGAACGGTAAACATAAAAACAATTTATTTTAAACTTTTTTCAAGCCGGTGTCGATCACTTCCTTTACACTACTACCATATACTGTGAGGAGAAGGAGTGTAACGTGAACTGGACCACCGCGTGGAATTCCACCGGTGTAAGTGAGAAAAAAAATACAAATTTAAAGCTATAGACTACATCAAATTCAAACCCATCACCGATATGAGCGGTTTGAATGTTCAAATGACAGGCATTTGATGTTCAAATATCTTCACGGTGAACGTTTTGTATGGTTGATTATTCAAAAATATTTATGTTACATATCACCTTGCAGGGACAAATTTTTGAGAAGCGTTAGACCTACAGTATCGGACAAAAGTCATCGTTCACAAATGCAAAGTGGTGTAACTTTTGAATTAGAGGGGCGATCTTTCTGAAATTTTGACAGATATTAATCGACTCACTGATGCATCGATTGACCTCTGATTTTCGATTGCCGCGGGCGGGAAAGTTATCCAAATGCTCTAAAAAGTTGGGAATCGTATATTCCATGGATTTGCAACTACCCTGTCAAGAAAATACATTTGAACAAAAATCGGCCTTGGAACTATGATCATCCAAAATAGGAAGAAAACAATTATTTGAAAAAGTGAAAAATTCGTGCCCTGAGGTCAAATTAAGAGATATCAATATCGAACTTTGTGGGTAATCAGGAATTATTGTAAGGGTCATTTTGAGCCTTTGAACGAGTCTCTAGCACGTCAATGAATGGAAATTATTTTTTACGGGACCCTATTTTGAACCTGTGTTCTGCTTCTGTACGACAACGCCCCATGAGTACTATTTTTTAATCGGTAGATGCTGAGGCCTTCTATCATCACAAAAAGAGAGAAGACTTAGAAAAAATCCCAATGACCTTAAAATCACAAGTGAAGAACATATATATGATTGCATCATCACTATGCAATATTGCGAAATCGTAGCATGACGTCACGGTCGGATAAGATGCATCAGTGAGTCGATTAATATCTGTCAAAATTTCAGAAAGATCGCCCCTCTAATTCAAAAGTTACACCACTTTGCATTTGTGAACGATGACTTTTGTCCGATACTGTATATTCGTAATAGATAGGCAAATACAGTATCGGACATAAGTAACCGTCCAAAAATTAAAAGTTGCATAACTTTTGAAATAGATGAGATATCATTCTGATATTCTGACAGGTGGTAGTGAATGTACTCCTACATACGCTCACTATGCCAGACCATAGTGCGATTTCGCAATATTGTATGATGATGACGCAATCTTTGCATGGTTGTTCAGCGCGGATTATTTGCTCAATGAATTTTTTTTCTCAATCTTTTTATTTTATGTGGTGATAGAAGACCTCATTACCTCTCCGATAAACATAAGTACTCATGGGAGTGTACTGTACAGAGGTGTTGGATTGTCTCAAAAATAGGTCCCGAAATAACGGATTTTCGTTCATAGACGCGCTAGAGACCCGATCAAAAGCTCAAAAGGATCCTTTCCACATTTCCTGAAGATCCCCAAAGTTTGATAAAGATACATCTTGATTTGCACTCATGGCACGAATTTTTCACTTTTTTCACTGTATTATTATTTTATTTATTTATTTTTTTTTTTCGAATTTTTCACTTTTTCACCAAATTTTTTTCTCTCTTTTTTGGATGGTCACTGTTCGAAGGCCGATTTTTGGGCAAAAGTAGTTCCTGGATACGATAGTTGCATATCCATGGAATATACAATTCCCAAATTTTTAGAGCATTTGGATATCTTTCCCGCCCGCGGCAACCGAAAATCCAAGGTCAATCGATTTGCGACCCAAAACAATGACCATGATACCCCCATCATTAGTCGAAAAAATTTATCTCTCAGAACTTCCTGACTAATTTTTTTCTGGTATATCTTTGTGTGCTGAATCCGAATTTCGACATGAGAGCCCATGATATCATGAATGAAAAAAGTCGAAAATAAACAACTTTCTAAATCTGTTATTTTTTCAACATTATGAACTCGGATTTTCGGTTGTCGCGGACAGGAAAGATATTAAAACGCTCTAAAAAGTTAGAAATCGATTGTTCCATGGTTGTGCAACCAGCCTGTCCAGGAATGACAATTGAACAAAAATCACCCTTGGAACTGTGATTATCCAAAAAAAGGAGAAAAAAAATACAGTGAATAAATTGAAAATTTCTTGCCCTGAGGGCAAATCAAGATGTATCTTTATCAAACTTTGGGGATCTTCAGGAAATGTGGAAAGGAGCTTTTGATCGGGTCTCTAGCGCGTCTATGAATGAAAATCCATTTTTTCGGGACCTATTTTTGAGACAATCCAACACCTCTGTACAGTACCCTCCCATGAGTACTTATGTTTATCGAAGAGGTAATGAGGTCTTCTATCCCCACATGATATAAAAAGATTGAGAAAAAAATTCATTGAGCAAATAATCCGCGCTGAACAACCATGCAAAGATTGCGTCATCTTCATACAATATTGCGAAATCGCACTATGGTCTGGCATAGTGAGCGTATGTAGGAGTACATTCACTACCACCTGTCAGAATATCAGAAAGATATCTCATCTATTTCAAAAGTTATGCAACTTTTAATTTTTGGACTGTTACTTATGTCCGATACTGTAGTTGCAATATATGAGGCAGTTTGCGAAATAGTCGAACAAAGGCACAGGAAAAAAATCTAATATGCTCAAAAGTTCGTCCTAGCAGTATCTTTTGATTCTGAATCGACTGGCGTTTTCCGTTTTTCGATCAGAAGCTTCCGAATCCCGGTACGACGCGACGTCGATTTGGCCAAATTCTTGTTCTTCGATAAAAACAGCCCCGGGAAAAGTCCATATAGTGCCAAATCTCGCGTACCCGACCAGAATTTAATTCTCTACAAAATGAAATAAAATTGTAGGCTCTACCTGTTTTGGTTTTCGAGAAAATGGCGTTTGTTGACAATGGCCGCATGCGAGCAGATCCCTAAGCCATTTTGAAGAGAATCTTTTCCTGATCATTTCGTTATATAGGGTTAAGGATTTGACTTTCCTATGATAAATTCGGCAACCTAAAACCGCGGCCAACTTGCGTTTTTTGCTGTTTTTCGATCACAACTTTTTTCTTTCAAAGTTTCCGGATCTCTAACATAGAAATTCGGTTTCTACGTGCAAAAATACATCAGAAAATAATATACTCAGGTATTTTTGAGAAAAATTTTTGGGTCCAAAAAAAAAAATTTTTGGACTCAAAAATGGAACCAGGAACCAGAACCAGGGTCGAATAAGTCATATTCTCAAAAATACCCAACTATAGGATTTTTTCACGTATTTTTGCACGTAGAAACCGAATTTCTATGTTAGAGATCTTGAATCTTTGAAAGAAAAAAGTTGTGATCGAAAAACAGCAAAAACGCGAGTTGGACGCTATCATGGGAAAGTCAAATAATTAACCCTATATACCAAAACGATCAGGAAAAGAATCTCTACAAAATGACTAGGGATTTGCTCGCATGCGGTCTTTGTCAAAAAACGACTTTATTTCGGAAACCAAAAAAGGTAGAGCCTAAAATTTTATTCCAATTTGTAGAGAATTAAATTCTTGTCGGGAACGCGAGATTTTGGCACAATTTTGACCTTTCCCGGGGCTGTTTTTATCGAAGAACATGAATTTGGCAAAATCGACGTCTCGTCGTACCGGGATTCAGAAGCTTCTGATCGTAAAACTGAAAACGCCAGTCGATTCAGAATCAAAAGTTACCCCTAGGACGAACTTTTGAGCATATTCGATTTTTTCCTGTGCCAGACCATCTTGCACATTTACTGACTCTTAAGCAAACGGCCTCATATATGAGCCCGTTCGCCTAAGAGTGAGACAAACTCGAGAACAGGCAAAAAATAATGTATGCTCGGAAGTTGGTCGTAGGGGTAACTTTTAATTCTGAATCGATTGGCCTTTTCCGTTGTTTGATCTGAGCCTTCTGAATCCCGGTACGTCACGACTTCAATTTGGCCAAATTCTTTTTCTGCGGCAAAAACTGGTCCGGAAAGGGTAAAATTGGCCAAAATCACGCGAACCCGACCAGAATTTGTAGCTCTTCAAAATAAGCGTTTCGGCGAGGCGCTATCTTTGTTCGTTTTCGAGTTATCGTCTTTTTTGACACAGTGAATGGTGAATGAGTTTAAATGATTTTGTAGAGAATTTTCCGCTGATCATTTTGGTTTATGAATTGAATCATTATCGTTTGCATAAGATATATTAAATTCGATTTTCCACTTTCAATTCTCGTTTTTTGCTATTTTTTGATTATAACTTTTTTGTTTCGTTGTTTAACGACCTCGCATATAAAAATTCGGTTTCTACGTGCAAAATTACGCCAGAAAAACCTATAGTCATGTATTTTCAAGATCTTGAGTTTTTCGAACCCGACTTGGATTACGAAATTCATTTTTGGGTCGAAAAAGTCATATTTTCTAAAATACATGACTATAGGTTTTTCTGGCGTATTTTTGCACGTAGAAACCGATTTTTTATATTTTGGCCAATTTTACCCCTTCCGGACCAGTTTTTGCCGCAGAAAAAAAATTTGGCCAAATTGAAGTCGTGACGTACCGGGATTCAGAAGGCTCAGATCAAAAAACCGAAAATGCTAATCGATTCAGAATTAAAAGTTACCCCTAGAACTAACTTTTCAGCAGATTGGAATATTTTCATGTTCCAGGCCCTGCTGAACCTTTGCTGACTCTTAGGCGAACGGGCTGATATGTACAGTACTGGCTAATCGCATAAGCTTTCTGCGGGCGCCGCGGACCGCGGATTGCGCGGATTGATTTAGCGCAAAGCGGAGACATTTTCAGGCTTTGGGGTGTTTATTTTCGTGATCTGCAGTTCATTTCCGATCGGAATACCTATAAGATCATATTTTATTTTTTGACTTACGAGATTCTGAATCATTCCATGAAAAAGCCTGACCAAGCGAACAATTGTTGAACCAATGAACTAGCAATGACATGATATTCCTTTTTTTTGAGACAAATGTGTTATCAATTATAGCGAGTTTGAGCAGGGACGACGTGTTCAAGTGGGTCAACAATTGTTCGCTGGGTCAGGCTTTTTCATGGAATACTTCAGAATCCCGTAAGTCAAACATAAAATATGATCTTATAAGTATTCCGATTGGAAATGAACTGTAGATCACAAAAATCAACACCCCGAAGCCTGGAAATGTCTCCGCTTTGCGCTTAATTAATCCGCGCAAGCCGCGGTCCGCGACGGACCGCGGCGCCCGCAGAAACCTAATGCGATTAGCCAGTACTGTATATTAAACTTATTCATTTATTAAACTGTTTTAAATAATATTGATTTCAGCAACCATTTCCTGATTATCTACCGGGTGATGCATCCAGCTTCCAATCCGTTGTTCTCGCTCTCACTCTTCCGTTGCTACTCAAATTATGAGCATAACATGATAAACCGTTGATATATGTGCTATAAAACATTGCCGGTAATGCACAAGAGTACAATAGCTCGAATTTGTGCATAAGTTTGAAATATCCCGCGACCTCCAGCGATAATGAATAAGTGAATGAGAATGAGTGAGAGACAATGCATTTATTGACGAAGATACTTTCCAAAATCGGATGACATATGGAGATGATACGTAATATTCAAGAAATCAATCTAATTACAGCTTGAAAAAAAATAGTTTGTCGCTGAGTGTTCATAATGCTCATTGGCACAAAGCAACAGGCAGCAAATGAAGCAGATTCAGGCTGCGATAGAAGAGTTGATTCCAATCGATCCTAAATCCATTCTGGAACATATTTCTCTTTTGATCGGGGTTAAGTTTTCACATTCTTCTGGTTCATTCAAAATCCTTCATGAAGGATCGCGTGTTTTTCGAAAAACAGTAGACTCTTCACGAAGGAAATTTTTGAATAAACCGGAAGAATGTAAACAGTTTGACCCGATAAAAACAGAAATATTTTCCCGAATGGATTTAGGATCGTTTGGAATCAACTCTTCACTAGGTTTCATATCTCATTTTCGAGCTAATGGGGTGTCCCGAAAGTTTTGCGACTTTTACAATTTCGGCATTTCTTCGCATTTCATCATCATTACGAAATTTCCCATTTCCCACACGTTTTGATAAAAATATTCGAATTCCTAATAAAAATGAGTTGGATATTTTTCAGAGTAAATTCACACTAATACTCATCATAGTTAGAGTGGTCAATGCCTGCGAAGAAGCTTAGAAATTTAAAAAACTATTAAAAATTTATTCTCAAAAAATGAATGATCGTGAAAGTTTTGACCTTTTTCTGCTGCATTAACAGCTAAATCATCTCTCTTATTTTTAATCGGTAAATTAGACACTTGCCCTTCTATGTATTTAATTCGGAGTTTGTATCTCGATCCTCCGGGTTTTTAGAAATTATCAAAAATGAGACTCCAAAACTCACTTAAGAACATATTTCATCATCAGAAGGTGATAACTGGACATTTTGATAATTTAATAAATTACTTGATCAACACCCTCAATATATACGAAAGACTATTTGCGATTGTGTCCTGTTGTTTGCAAGAAAAATTTTTTTTTAAAGTAGTCGCAAAACTTTCGGGACACCCTAATACGACCGATCACAGTAATATGAAAATGGCGAAATTTTCCTTCATTTATCCACTCTACTCCTGAGAGATTTCTGGCTCAGAGTTTAACACGACATATTACAGCTATCGATTGTTAGCAACACGCCATTCACATTAACTCCATTCCCAGTAGAAATAAACACTTTAAATTTGGGTTACCGTGCTTAGAGGGTCCATAAACCTCCTAAAACAAATTGTAAGTCTCTATATCCACTAGGGACCGAGGTGCAAAAGTGTGGGAAAATGTTTTGTTTTTTTTGCAAAAAAAATGAATACCCTTTTCCCTTTTCACCATAATCACTGTGGAAATATAATCAAACTGAGACCTCTAATGAATCATCGGAATATATCAGCATCATCGTGGCACGTTATGATGCTGTTATTTGTCATCGATTGTATGATCGAGTCACTCTTTTGTCATAGCTTTCCGTCATCCTTACGTCTCTGCTAAGAGAACAAAACGTGCATCGACGCTCGTAGACGATGAGAACTCTGCTCCATAGGCGATACGAGGAAAAGGTGACATTTCAAGGCCGAATTCGGCTCACAAGCAGCTGATATTTGGCGCGCATCAAAAATCTCATACAAGGAAGTAGAGACAGGCGATACGATTCACCCACGATCGGACCCGATCGACCATTGTTCCCATTTAATCCTGAAATCAAATGGGCGACTCCCCCTTCTGAGAAAACAACGAAGAACGGTTATTACAGATTGATATTACAGATAGTGTAAGCAACAAATAGGAATACATTTCATTGCACTTTAAGTTATTTAGTTATCGTACACCACTAAAGTTGCTTCAACGAGTACAGGAAGTGATAGGACGGCTACGGGAAGGATGCTCGATGAAGGGGGTTTGTGGTAGAGTCTGTGCAGTATCCGCGATGTTTTCGAGCAAAATTATCAACGGTTTATCACGATTTTCTCAGAATTTGTGGATCAACGGTAGAATGAAAGAGAGAAGAAGAGATTGGAAGGTGGATGCACTCACTTCACCCGGTAGGTAATCGGGAAACGCTTGCTGAAATCAATTTAGGGAAATATTTAAGAGACCGTCCTCGGTATAGTGTCACATCTGTGCAGAGGTCCACGGATTGCTGAAAATTAGATTCTCTCCATACTTTTTTCTTATAATAAGGGTCTCGAGTGCTGATCGCCGCCATCATTAACTAAGGTCTCAGGTCGACTTTGGCGGAATTACAGTAACCTACAGTTTTTGGGGTCGAAAAAGTCACTATCACAGAAGTACATGAGTAATAGTTTTTCCGGCGTATTGTCGCACGTAGAGAACGAATTTCTATACTAGAAATCATGAAAACGTGAGAGAAAAAATTTATGCTCGAAAAACATCATTTTTCGATCCGAAAAGTGACATAAAATATCATTACTAATTTCAAAAAATAAGATTCTGGGTTGAACTCTTTTTGTCAACTGCACCTGCAGGTGAGTTTACGGTGTGTTTTGCAGAATTTTAAAAATGACCCATGTTCCTTTAATTCTGGTCTGAAATTTGCTCTATGATGAAGATGCTCGTATTAGAAAGGTCACTCATGTTCCAATGGGTGGACTAATTAGCTCGAACTGTACTCTAAAGTGATTGTCATTGAATATCGAGCAACTTTTGTGTTGACAGTGAATAGCTAAAATTGTCAAGCTTCATGCAATCTCGAAAAGTAGAAAAACAGCTGTTCTGAATTCTGAAAAATTAGTGTTTCAATAAGTTCGGATATAATGCTTCAAGAGCGTTTTTTTGGAATTAAAAATTAAATATTTAGACTGCAACATTTATTTCTGAAAGAATTAGGCTGATTGGGCAGACTTTATATTTTCATCATTTTTCGAGAAAAATAATGTAAATCGAAAAAAAATTTTCTTGCCGATTTTTCTGAAAAGCTCTTAAATCATTCAGGTAGTCAAGTGACTTAAAGTCCGAAATATGGCTCTTGGAGCATTATATCCGAACTTATTGAAAAACTAATTTTTCAGAATTCGGAACAGCTGTTTTTCTACTTTTCGAAGTTGCATGGAGCTTGACAATTTTAGCAACTCACGGTCAACATAAAAGCTGTTCGATATTCAATGACGAGTGTCTCTTAAGAAATAAAAACAATATTGTATTATATTTCACAATATATTAGGAATGTAAGTCTGAAACTTCTCGTAATTGGTCACTGGAATTGCATGTTTTTGTGAGGTTGTTTTTGAATAATCACTCATTCAACAAAATGCACTGTGAATATCTTCGAACTCCCGTATCCCCCACCCGAACAACCATGGCATTTTGGCATTCGAACCGCTCATTACATTAAAAACTTTTTTTCAGATATTGCTCGGCACATCATCATGACACGAACAGTCATATGACTGAGTCAAAGTCATAATCATATCGTTCGCCATTAATTACTTCGTCTCATACATTTTCATTCTTGTTCACCGTTATTTCAATGAAATAGCATAAATATTTATATATCACGTGTACAGTATCGACCATAAGTCTAAGAAAAAATTTTCAAAGTTCTGTAACTTTTTAACCAGATGAGATTTATTTTTGATATTTTGGCGGATGGTAGTGCTAGTACTCATACATATGCTCATTGTGTTTCAGCTTGGTAGGATTTCGCAATGTTGCATAGTGATGATGCAACTTATACATGTTATTTTATGGCGTATTCTGAGTTCTGAGAATTTTTTTTCAGCTTTCCAATTTTCTGTGGTGACAGAAGACTACAATACCTCTCAGATAAAAATAAGTACTCCCTGGAGGTTGCCGTGCAGCAGCCTTGGACTGGCTCACAAATGGGTCAAAAAAATGGATTTTCGTTCATAGACGTGCTACAAACTTGTGCAAAGGCTCAAAATGATTCTTACCACAATTCCTGTAAATCCCCAAAGTTTGAAGAAGATAGGTTTATTTTACCCTCAGGTCAAGAATTTTTCACTTTTTCACATTATTGTTTTTCACTATTTTTGGATGATCATTGTTCAAAGGGCTATTTTTGTTCAAATGTTATTCCTAGGCAGCATAGTTGCATATCCATGGAACAATTGATTCCTAACTTTTTAGAGCATTTGGTTAACTTTCCTGCACGTAGCAACCAAAAATCCGAGCTCATTATGTAGAAAAAATAACTGATTTTGAAAGTTGTTGAATTTTAACTTTTTTGATTCATGATATCATGGGCTCTCATTTCGAAATTCGAATTCAGCACACCAAGATATACCAGAAACAAATTTAGTCACGATGTTCTGAGAGAAATTTTTTCTAGAATGACGATGGGGGTATCATGGTCAATTTTTGGATCGAAAATCGATTGACGTCGGATTTTCGGCTACCACGTTCAGGAAAGTTACCCAAATGATCTAAAAAGATAGGAAACGATTGTGAAAAATTCTTGTCCTGAGGGCAAAATTAGACCTATATTTTTCAAACTTGGGGGATCTACAGGAATTGTGGTAAGGATCATTTTGAGCATTTGCACAAGTTTGCACGTCTATGAACGAAAATCCATTTTTTCGGGACCCATATTTGAGCCAGTCCAAGGCTGCTGCACGGCAACCTCCAGGGAGTACTTATTTTTATCTGAGAGGTATTAAAGTCTTCTATCACCACAGAAAATTGGAAGGCTGAAAAAAAAATTCTCAAAGCTCAAAATACGCCATAAAATACCATGTATAAGTTGCATCATCGCTATGCAACATTGCGAAATCCTACCAAGCTGAAACACAATGAGCATATGTATGAGTACTAGCACTACCATCTGCCAAAATATCAAAAATAAATCTCATCTGGTTATAAAGTTACAGAACTTTGAAAATTTTGGCTTAGACTTATGGTCGATACTGTATTCTGAGAGATTGCATGAAATCGACCCCCCAGAGGAACTGGGAGCCCCAACTAATATATTTATGCTAGAGTATATTGGGGACGAGAAAAATTTTGACGACGACGATTTGTCACAGAACCGGCTTTTAGGCATTTTCCGGTTCTGGGTACGGCTCTATCGTATCTCAGCTCCCACAGAAGCCACAGGGATGCGGTTAAGCTCCCCCGAAAATATTTTAAGAAACTTTTATGTTGAAAAGAAAAAGCTACCCAATCATTTTCAATGTTAAAAATTTGAAAAACTAATCGAAAAATCAGAAATTAAATTATCCTGGGCCTGCGACCCCCCCCCCCCCCATTTCGTGTAACCGGATACCATATTCGGATTCCCCATACTCACATTAGTCCAGGAAAAATATCCACTAGTAGGTAGGTGTGCAAGTAGGTGTGCCGGAAGAAAGTTACGACCCATTGAATAAGAAAAAGTTGCAATTTCGACAGTTTTTCCATCAGAACTTTTTTCCGTCAATATTTCATGCCATCTCGTATTGAAATTCGGAATCAGCGGGCAAAAATATACCAGAAACACCTATGGTCAGATTGTTCTGAGACAACAAAAATTTCAACTTTTTCAAGACCCATGGTCATGAAAAATGAAAAAATGGGTTCATGGCCATTTTGGGTCAAAAAGTCGAAATCTCAGAACTAGCTGACTATAGGTATTTCAGACGTATTTTTACTCGTAGAACACGAATTTTCATACTAGAGCTCACAAAATGCAAAAGAAAAAAGATACGCTCGAAATACTGACACTTTTCGAGTTTTTGAAAAGAACTTTTTTCTTTTGCGATTATGGTATCCGCTTACACGAAATGGGGGGGGGGGGGGCAGGCCCAGGATAATTTAATTTCTGATTTTTCGTTACTTTTTCAAATTTTTCACATTGAAAATGATTGGGTAGCTTTTTCTTTTCAACATAAAAGTTTCTTAGAATATTTTTCCGCATATTTTGAGCTTTACCGCATCCCTGTGGCTTCTGTGGGAACTGAGATACGATAGAGCCGGACCCAGAACCTGAAAATGCCTAAAAGCCGGTTCTGTGACAAATCGTCGACGTCAAAATTTTTCTCGTCCCTAATATACTCTAGCATAAATGTATTATTATAATCGTCCTAAGTTAGGGCCCCCAGTTCCTCTGGGGGTCGATTTAATGCCATCTCTCAGAATACACGTGATAAATAATGATATTCACACAATTGTTTCTACTCTCATATCGGTGTTGAGTCGAAATTGAATGCAGGCTATAATTTCAACTAAGCATTTGTCTACACTTACATTTCTGAAAATCCACGCAGTTTCCCAGTCCACGTTGCACTCGTATACCGAACAGTAGATGGTCGTTGTGTACAAAAAGTGATCGACACCAGCTTGGAAAAAAACAGTTTAAGAACATGAGAATTAAAGATAGCGCGAGGCTTTTCTTGCAAAGGAATTTGCGGGTAGAAATTTGGTTTTCTTTGTTGTATCATCTTTGAAAGATATCTTACTACCATTAAAGAAGGAGGAACACAACCGATGATGCACATCGCACAGTCGAGCTACGCTCGCCGATTTGCATGCGGACTCTCCCCATTATTTCCTTTCTTTCCCCCTCTAGTGTTAGTGCCTGAACGATCAGGCCCGCCTGGCAAATAGTCAATTGCTCGGTTCAAACGGAAATTGGAAACATGAGAATTTCGAAAGTGTGATCTGGCAGTAGAGACCCGTCATCTCACGTCGAGAACTCATCAATCCAGATGGTCGTGTTCCCTCTTCTTTAAATTTTGCGAAACATGAAAAACTCCCACATGTTGGTAGCACAGTTGACAACATCGCGAGGGTTGTGTCGATTATGTAACAACCCCGTACGAAACTGTATTCAGTAATTATGCCCGTGTTTTGACGCAAACTAGCAAACCTGTTGCCTGCTTGGGTCTGCTCGCGTCTTATGAAGCAGTAATCGCCCATGCAATAGCTCTGAATGTCAACTTTTGATTATTTGCTTCTCAGTTGCGCGACGAAATAATCATAGACGGATTGCATGGAAAACGTAAAACACCAACCTATCAAGGTAACTACCAGTTGTTTATCTCAATATTCGAAAATTCCAGGAAACCTGTTCAGCCGAATTTATGACGCAACGAGTTGTTGAATTCTTGGCGAACGTATCTTTGGTTCGGGTATAGGACGTGTCATTCCAGCAGTTCTGTTGTAAATATACAACAATTGTAAGATCACGAATTTTGTACGAATTATACATTCCGACTCCTACACAAATGTTGCTGATTCTTACACAAACAGTCTCAAATGTAGAACTACCTCAGAGTAGCATAGGCCATAAAACCATTTGGTTTTCACATCATCCGGAACTGGAATATAATGTGATAGAATGGGTTTTTATGCAAATGGAACCTATTTCTTTTAGTTCTCCAGTGATGTAGAGCCTCGGTCTGCAAAGATACGCACTAGTGATGGCAAAACGGAACTTGATCCTACTCAATTCGCGTGCTCCCTCGTTTCTCCGACCGGCGAGAGAGCATGCAGATTTAAAAGAGTCATTTCCGTTTTGTCATCACTAATACGCACTAATGTAATGGCTATTATTGGCCTTCTGCGGGCGAGTCGTGGAGAGTCGCATAAGGTTGAATCTCTCGGACCTCATCAACGTATGAATTAAACCGACTATTTTTGGCTAGCGCGTCCTCTAATCAGACCCGATCGTTCTGCGAAAACAGATTTTCGAGATTTGTATTTTGAGCTGCTCTCCACGGTGCCATCTTTTCGCTCCCCTCTCTTTCCCTTCATTTCCCATTCCTGATTCTCGTCTTTCGGGAGTGCGGTCGCTTAAGGAAACAAGGGGAGAGGAGGAACGGCGAATCAATACATGGCGTCACAGAAAGCAGCTCAAAAAGCAAATTTTAAAAAGACTTTTAGTTCGCAGATCGATCGGATCTAACGGGAGAAATACTCGGTCGAATTCACAATTTGAATAGTTCTGAAAATAGATGCGGCCTTCTGCGACTTTCCGCGACTCTCCGCGGCGCGCTTGTTAACACAGTATTTTCGATATAATAGCCGTACAACGATTTTGCAACCTATGCTCAAAATTTGAAATTATAGTCAATTTTGGACGTAGAGTTCGAAAATCGACCTTAGAAAGCCGTATCTTCAAACCCCCATTCCCTGTGGCACATTTTACGCTGTGTTGTTGGTTTTTATATCTCATGAACGGCGCATCGGAGACCCGTAAAATTATAGTAATTCTGAAATAACTCGACGAGATAAGACTTTTTAATGTTGGAAAAAAGGGCTAGCTCATCTGCGGAAAAAGTTATGTTCGCCGAAATTGTTGAAAGAGCCACCCTGAAACATTTTTGTTCCTGCCGTGCAAATTAAACTTTTTCATTCGATTTCGCATGCGATTTTACCCAAGAGTGCTTGGTTTCACGGTGCTCCCTTCGGGGAAACCGTTCCGTTTAGGGGGCCGAAAGCGTTCAACTCGTCGATTTTTAACAAAAATGTAGCTTTTCGAGCTAAACTTTTTTCTTTAACATTTTTATGTGCTTTAGTATCGAAATTCGGTTTCCTCACGTTGAAATACGTCAGAAACACATAAAGTCAGGTGATTTTGAGATTATGACTTTTTGACCAAAAAAATTAGGGTAAAAGGGGTGAAAAAGTCATAATCTCAAAATCACCTGAAATTATGTGTATGGTGTATTTTAACATGAGAAAACCGAATTTCGATATTAGAGCTCGTGAAAATAACAAAGAAAAAAGTTTAGCTCGAAAAACTAATTTTTTTGTTAAAAATCGACGAGTTGAACGCATTCGGCACCTTAAACGGAACGGTTTCCCCGAAGGGAGCACCGTGAAACCAAGCCCGCGGTATTAAAATCGCATGGGGAATCGAATGAAAAAGTTTAATTTGCACGGCAGCAACAAATTTTTTTCAGTGTGGTCATTTCAAAATTTTGGGAGGGCATAACTTTTTTCACAGATAAGCTAGCCCTTCACTCTCAATTGCAAAACTTCTTATCTCGTAAAGATCTTTCAGAATTTGTATAATTTTATGGTTCGCCGAAGCGCCGTTCATGAGATATAAAAACCGAACGCACAAGATAAATTGTGCCACAGCGAATGAGGCTTTGAAGATACGGCATTCTAAGGTCAATTTTCGAACTCTACGTCCAAAGTTGACTCTAGGGCCAAATTTTGAGCATATGATGCAAAATCGTTGTACGGACTCTGTTGTGAGAATCTCAATTATATCAAAAACCCTGTGTTAAGGCCGAGTTTCTGCGGGACTCTATGTAATTAAAATAACAAGGTTTGTGAAAGTGAAGATTGGGAGAACTGCCTAGAGTTATCAGAGGGAATAGACAGAAACAACTTCTTAGAAAACAAGTTGCATCATATTTTTTTCTAATTACTGAAGTTGCATCATTTTTTTTCTTCTAATTACTGAAGTTGCATCAAATTCTAAAATATAATAATAATAATAATTCCTTTTTAATTTTTCTGCAATTATTTTTTGATTACTTTTTCTGGCGAAGGGCAGTCAGAGCAGGGAAATCATCAGAGAAGCATTTCCGCCGCTGTCCATTAAATCTCCACTCCAACACGCAGCTGCTCCCCACACATGGCCCTTGAGTTCCCACCTGAGGACAATTCGAGTAACAAACGATACACCACTCAATCACACTTAACGGTTCCCTGATTCTACTGTTTTTTTTTGTAGAATCAGTGAACCGTTAAGTTTTTTTACACTTTTGAGTTGACACATTTCTTTATCATGCCTATGGCGACTATGAGATCGATGGGTGCCTTCCAAAATGAACCCACCCTCTTGCGAGTACTATCAAAATGAACCCTTACGAGAGCTGATTGTTAAACTTCTTTTCCTAATAAAGCATTGTTGATATTGAAAACTTGCATAGTCAGTAAAGCAGTTGATCTGTTTTAGTTGTACAAGCTTTGTCTTGCTGTTGATCGTTCTCGCACTATTACAGAAGTTGGCGTCTCTAAAATTTTAATTATGAATATTTGAAAATAACAGATAAAAAAGTTTTTAAAAAATCACGAGCAAATGCACTGGACGAGAGTGCGATCTTTCACGCATTGCCCGTTCAAATCAGCGTAGAATCCTCCGAAAGCACATCCCTTTAAAATTTAAATTAATTGCAGCATACAGTACAGGTCCAGCAGCACTTCTTAACTTTAGGCGACAGGATCCGCCCTTTTTTCATTAGACTTGTTTACAAATGCTCATTGTCCTCATTTTTTTTGTTTACTCAAGCTGCTTAGGTCCTGCTTAAGCTGCACTTAGCTAACTAACTGAAATAATTGTCAATCTGAGCCGAGCCAGTCCCCTAAAGTGAAGAATTCAATGCCCAGCTATATGTTACATATTTGTCCTTTAAAAAGTTTCTTAAAATTTTAATGTATAGCAATATGTTTTACTTGTTTCATGAATATCTTGGTTCCATTTCCCTCCACGTAACTCATCACACACAAATCTCCGGAGCAGTTTCTAGAAAAATATATACCAATATTATAAAAGTGCATTAAAAATATTTGAGCAACTTTCTAATAATTTTTATGGGAAGATGGGAATCAGTACACACTCAACATAGCAAATCATGCACACTTACCCGTTTTTCTCATTCAGATTGTAGTGACATTGCAGTGCACTTGATGTCCGAAGAAACACAAGCAAGAGTAGTGCCAAATTCAGCAGCATTCGTTGGATTCGAAACTGAAAGGATTACTCTCACACTAGCAAGCTATTTCAATCGCAGCAGGTGATTTCGATAAGAGAAACTGATTGATTTTTGGGTTACTTCCATTCCCCGCCCACGGAACTAGACAGCGAGTACAACTCGAGTGCCAAAACATGCACCTGCCCGTAAAAGGGTAAAAAAATAACATGATGTTCTCATTTCGCTTTTCTGTGATTGTCGTACTATTAATGAGCAGCAACGTTAAATCATCTATTTTGAAAACTTGAAAATTGAAAAAAGAAATTTGGAAAAGAAAAAGGGAGGATGAAGGAGAAGAGAGGAGAAATCGTGTGCAAAAAGTCGAGGAGGGAAGAAGAGATTTTCTCTTAAACTTGGGTCATCAAAGGCACATAGAAAATGTAGAGAAAAAAGAATCGGGAAGCTGTGGAAAGCCGCATGCTTACATAGTGGGCCTCTGACTATCCATAAATAGGGATCCCGAATGGCAATTTATATAAGAAATCATCTTACTTTCTCACCGATCAGAGTGCCCGAGTGAGTGGGCATCTTTAGGAGAGTCCACTCTTCCTTCGACATCCCATTCGATAAACTGTGCAATGATGAGAGTCAATTCCACTTTGTCATCACTAATCCAGGCGCAGATTTATTCTGCACAGCGTGTCAAAATCACATTAATGCGGCGCGGGGCAGTTGCGAAACCTATCTCATTCTTCACATACTGATCGATCCGAGCGGTCGGAATAGAGGGAATGGAAGGGAGGGAAGACGGTAAATGCATACTGATTTGATACAATCAATCTAAGGAACCAGTGCAGTGATGTGACAAGATACTTCCGAATCATTTTGAAACTTTTCTGGCCTCAGAACGAGCTTCCACACGCATTTTCCGATCTCGCCAAGACCAGCTCTACAATTTGTCCAGTTTAGAATTTTGATTTTGCTTCTTGTATTCCAGTAATTAAAGAATAATCATGTTTTCGGACAGTTTTTCCGGATTATATCGAATATAGAAAGGAAAATCAAAATTCTAAACTGGACAAATTGTAGAGCTGGTCATGTCGATTCCGAAAATGGTACAGATGTCACTTTTTCATCCATTGTGCTTCTTGAAAAATCGGCTTGAAAATAACGAAAATCGGATAATCGGTACAAGCCCTATGTATCTAATATGATAATTCAAGTGAAATTCGAGAATGTTGCGAATCTAAATCCATGTTTATTGAGACCAATTATAAAAAGGACAATTGAATGTGAAAATATAGAGTGAGAAAGTCAGAGAGAGCGCAGTCGATGGGCGCAGTTCCTGGGACGATCGAATGACAGGTGTCACATGTGACTGAAAAGTAAAGTTGTTGGAAAGTGACAGCGAGATGAGCAAGATGACGGAATCCATCTGTAAATCAATATCGACCTCTCGTTTCTCAGACCTTCTAACGAGCTCGTAAATCGAGCCGGTCTCAAATGAGCATCACTAGTAACGAGATCTATTCCCTTTTTTCTCATTTTAAAGAAGAGCATGGTGTCGACTTTGTCATATGCCCACGTCTTTTCTTCATTAAAATGAAAATTTTATTGATATCTAAACTGTCCACTATGAAAGCCACATACTTTCTCTATCTGATTTCAATTTTAATTAATTTTTAGGCAATTTAATTTTCTCTACTCTTCTTTTTTGCACCCGAATCTTCCTCTCTTCTCATTTCACCCCACCGGTTTTCGGCACAGCAATAGCAGAGTCTTCCCGGTGGTTTTATCACAGGATTTTCGATATAATGGAGATAGGGCCGTACAACGATTTTGCAACCTATGCTCAAAATTTGGCCCTAGAGTCAACTTTGGACGTAGAGTTCAAAAATAGACCTTAGAAAGCCGTATCTTCAAAAAGCCATTCGTTGTGGCACACTTTACCCTGGGCTCTCTGTTTTTATATCTCATGAACGGCGCTTCGACGACCCACAAATACATAGTAATTCTGAAAGATCTCAATAATATGTGAAAAACGTTAAGACAACTTTTAAAAAATTAAATAGCCACCCTGAAAAAATTTTGTTTCTGCCGTGCCAAATAAATTTTTTCAGCCGATTCCCCATGCAATTTAACACTTAGGCGCGTATTTTATACGGAGTTAAACGGTTGCTTACAACCTCATTTCGGAGGTTGAAGGTATTGAAGAAGATTTTTTGGGCGGGTGAAGATTCGGCAACGAAGATTCGGCAACGGGACACAGCTCGCAGGGGAGTTGGCCAAGCTCAATGAATGTTGTCACATATTAACTACAGTGGCCCACTGATTACCGTAACCAGGTCCATTGGGGCGAAACGCTTAAAAAGTTTCATTCGAAATCCATGATATCCAGGTTCATGGTTTTTTTCGATTTTTGGTGATGGAAGAAAAACAACAAGTACCGTACCCATACGATACAACAGTAACCCGCTGATTACAGTAACCCAGTCCGATGGGTCAGATTTAGTTCCTTGGGTCAGACATTTTAAAAAATTCTCCAATGTATCTCAAAATCAATTTACCGTAGCCGAAAGTACGTTAGAATACTTTTTCGAGTCAAATCGCAGAAAACATTTTTTGCCAAAACCATGATAACTCCCCTGCGGTCATGGTGAGGGAAAAAATTGTTGAAAAAAATTTTTCAGAACTTTCTGAAGACATATGTTTCTGGTTTATCTTTGCGCGCTGATTTCGAATATCGATATGAGAGTTCATGAAAAAAATAATGAAAAAAGTTACAATTTAAAAAAAAAACGAAATCGGAATTTTTACGGACATAATGTCTAGCAATTCTTTTCTCTCTCCACAAATGCTTCTTATTCTAGGGGTGGTGATAGATACTAGTACGTACTCAAATCACTTTTCTCGGATTTTCGAAGCATTGCCGTTTTCCAAAGATACATGTCATTTGGGAAAAATCGATAAAAGCATTTGTAAAAGCGACCACACCGCACCAGCGCATGATCATGGAATGATAACATCAACATAAGAAATTTTCCTCACTGTTTCCTGATTCGAATGATAATATTTGGATATATCTAGCATTTTTTTCGAAACGAATTATGACCATTTTCCGGTCAATGAAGACCGATGCTTGTGAGTATCTTCTTTTATCTTTCGACTTCACTATTTTTTAAATTAATTGTGTCTGTGCGTTATTCATTTCTAGCACTTACCTGTTGATGAAGGGAAAAGCGAAGGAAGTGAATGGCAGAACTATCAACTATCAAGATCATTACCCTGAACATAATCCTCCCGATTTTGCCAAGGAGGTATTCATATGTTCTCTCATTTCTAAATTTTTAAATTATTATGATTATTTCGTAATGATCTGTTCTGTAATTCTTTGCATTACTTTTTTCAAAAATTATAAAGCAATGAGTTAGATATTCATTTTGAGTGGTGCCTCATAACCCTCTCCAACATTGGTTCTGATAGAGGATTCCCATTGCCAGTTTGAAAATAGGAAAATTAGGGTCCCAAATCTAGATTACAACATATTTTAATATAATTTTTCAATATATTCTCTATTTAAAATTAGATCAATTATATCTTAGGTATCCTCAATTAAATCAGAAATTTAATCGAAAATCTTCCTCGCAGTTCTCGAGAGCAAAAATAAAGAAAATTATTGAAATGAATTACGTAACACCCCTGTAATTTCAGATACGTGAAATAAAGCTGAAAGCCATCGCAGACTGCCAGGCTGGCGTTTCGACCGAGAGATCCCAATGTGCGACCCTACGTCAATCTTCCCGCTCTCAGACACCTTGTTCAGCAAAGTGTCCAAGTCCGCGGAATGACGGCATGGCCACCAACTCTTGATCAGAACCAATTCAGTAAGTTGTATTAGTTTGTTTGACTGTTAAATAAATTTAAAAAACTGATAATTTCCACTTTTTTTCAGATTTCCCTTTTTTTCGTGAAGACAAATGCGATGACTATGATGAAGGAGATCCGCACGCATTCAAGCTACTGTGTAGCGATTTCGGTAAGAAAATTTATTAAATCATTTTTTAATATTAATTTGAATAATTTATTTCAGGATACGACTTGCTCAGAACAAACCCCCTCTGGGCAGTTGATGGTACTTTCTATGCTGCACCGGCTCATTTCGAGCAGATCCTCATAATCCGAGTCCAGGTTCGTTATCTTAATTTTTATTTTACAATTGTAACTGATTATTCAGGAGGATCATCTCTCCACTCCTTGCGCGTATGCATTCTTGACTACGAAAAGGACAGTATCCTACGAACGCGTGTTTCGCTCGCTGAAAGCACATGGGCAAATAGTCAATGATCCGACTTCTATATCCTGTGGTGAGCTTAGCGTTGATCAATTATTTCTGTAAACCTATTTTTCTACAGATTTCGAAATCGGTCTCTCCAATGCATTTCTCAAAGTTTTTCCCACAACCGAGATATCTCGCTGTGCATTTCACCTATACCAAGCTGTGTACAGGAAAATTGAGGTATTTTTTTAAAAAAAACTTTGGCTTTTAATATTTAGTCAAAAATTTAAATTTTTAAATATTTTCTGCCCAGAGGGGGTTTGTTCTGAGCAAGTCGTATCCTGAAATAAATTATTCAAATTAATATTAAAAAATGCTTTAATAAATTTTCTTACCGAAATCGCTACACAGTAGCTTGAATGCGTGCGGATCTCCTTCATCATAGTCATCGCATTTGTCTTCACGAAAAAAAGGGAAATCTGAAAAAAGTGGAAATTATCAGTTTCTTAAATTTATTTAAGAGAATATGTGACAACATTCATTGAGCTTGGCCAACTCCCCTGCGAGCTGTGTCCCGTTGCCGAATCTTCACCCGAACAAAAAATTGTATTCATACATCACGTGAATCACGATATGTGAGACAATTTTTTTCAAACCCGTTTGAAACCTTCCATACTATGATGGGTAAATACCCTGGGAACATGTTTTCGAATGATACCGGTCATGAGTCCTGGAGCCGGCTTTTAGGAATTATCCGGTTGCAGTTCCGGCTCTAGAGTATCTCAGCTCCCAGATGAGCTAGAAAGCTGGCGAAGAGCCCAAAAAATGCAGAAAAATGAGATGAACAACTTTGCTGACGAGAGTAAGACGATAGAACAAGAATTGAAACAGTTACGTTAGAAAAACCAATTTCCAAAACAGAAAATAATTGTTTTATATATCATGGATGCCGATGTCAGTTGATTTTATTTCATAAAATGAAAGAGTAAGTTACAAGGTATGAATAAAAAATATAAAAATTGATGATCTTGCGTTCACCCGCCACTTTTTCGGGTCATCGAATGCGGAAAATCGACGATTTCCACCTTTTTTTAGTCATAACTTTTTTCATTCGTCATTACATGAGCTCTAATGTCAAAATTCGAATTCTACGCGAAAAACTACGCAAGAAATTCCTATAATCAGATTGTTCAGAGACAAACAATTTTCAACTTTTTTACTTTTTGGTCATTTTGTGGTCAAAAAGTCGAAGTCTCAGATCTATCTCACTATAGGAGTTTCTGACGTATTTTCACTCATATAAATCGATTTTTCATACTAGAGCTCACCAAAATAAGAAAGAAAAAAGTTATACTTGAATATCCGAACATATGAAATTTTTGGAGCATAACTTTTTTCTTTCTTATTTTGGTAAGCTCTAGTATGAAAATTCGATTTTTACGAGTGAAAATACGTCGGAAACTCCTATAGTGAGATAGTTCTGAGATTTCGACTTTTTGACCACAAAATGACCATGAAAAATTTTTGTCTCTGAACAATCTGACTATAAGAATTTCTTGCGTAGTTTTTCGCGTAGAATTCGAATTTTGACATTAGAGCTCATGTAATGACGAATGAAAAAAGTAATGACTAAAAAAAGGTCGAAATCGTCGATTTTCCGCATTCGATGACCCGAAAAAGTGGCGGGTGAAGGCAAGCTCATCAGTTTTTATATTTTTCATTTATCACTTGTAACTTACTCTTTCATTTTATGAAATAAAATCAACTTCGGCATCCATGATATATAAAACAATTATTTTCTGTTTTGGAAATTGGTTTTTCCAACGTAACTTTTTCAATTCTTGTTCTATCGTCTTACTCTCGTCAGCAAAGTTGTTCATCTCATTTTTCTGCATTTTTTTGGGCTCTTCGCCAGCTTTCTAGCTCATCTGGGAGCTGAGATACTCTAGAGCCGGAACTGCGACCGGATAATTCCTAAAAGCCGGCTCCAGGACTCATGACCGGTATCATTCGAAAACATGTTCCCAGGGTATTCACCCATCATAGTATGGAAGGTTTCAAACGGGTTTTGAAAAAAAATTGTTCCCGGAGGGGCTGTTTTTGCTCGCGCCTATCGTGATTCCCGTGATATGTAATTAACTCGACTTCAGGTATTCGAGGATCCCAACTACTATATTTGGATGGCGCCGACATATGGTGTCTCATGACTACTAATCCACGTGATCAAGATGCAAGCACGACAAAAAAAGTTGATGTATTCAAAGATTCACGTTTGGCCAACAAACAGGAACTTGAAGTACCACGGTATACGATACGAGCCTCACAAGTTTGTGCGTTCTTTATTGATTGAATAATCTATATTCAGACGCTAATACGATATGTTAGAATATATTCCTCTCAGGTGTGCGTCAAGCTCGAAATTGATATCGGAACTTTCGAAGTGCGAGATTTTTCATGGAGGTTCCGTCCACAAAAAGAGCTATCAATCAGAAAGGGACAGACTCAACGACCTATCATGGAGCCTACGTTCGATAAATACATTGCGAAATCATTCCCATGCCGCACAGAGGTCGTGAAATGGGAATGATCTATACGATAAACGAGTTGCATATATTGGGGTGTTCCGAAAGTCTGTGCAGTATTTTAATCATTATATCCTAGTGCAAGAGACCTATAGGGAACCAGAATACAACATTTATAGTGAGCAGAGAAGTGATAGTGGCAAGTTTACAGCCTGTGGAAACTCCGGAGTTATATGTTTAGATGGAAATTTCATGCGAATTAATCATTCGTGAGAACTAGTTTGCAGCTAGCGATGATAAAAACTCGCGAAACGATCAGAAAAGGGTGAAAAGTTCGCGATTCACAATCGTCTAATTGTGAAATCTCAGATGTAAAGACAATACGTCTAAACAGTTTTATATCCCAAAATGCACATTTATCAACAAGTAAACACTCGAAATGCTCAATATGACCCTTTAACGGAAAGTAGGTTATTTGTTCTTTTCATGACTATTCATTAAGAGACACTCCACGTTATTTTGGAAGGGTCCACGGATGGCTAAAAATTAGATTCTCTCCATACTTTTTTCTTGAAGTGAGGGTCCCGAGTGCTGATCGCAGCCACTATTAACTAAGGTCTCAGGTCGACTTTGGAGGAGTTACAGTAACCCACAGTTTTTGGTGTCGAAAATGTCACCATATCAAAAGTATATGACTAGTAGATTTTCTAACGTATTTTTACTCGTAGGGAACGAATTTCAATACTAGAAATCATCAAACAGTGAAAAAAAAGGTATACTCGAAAAACCTCTTTTTTCGATCCGAAAAGTGACATAAATAATCATAACTAATTTCAGAAAAATAAGATTTTGGGTGATTATGTTTTTCGAATACTTCATCATATAGCGACTTTATGGTATTTTTTCAGAATTTTAAAAATGAGGCATCTTCCTTTTATTCATGCATGAAGTTAACCAATGAGGATAATGCTCAGAAATGAAGGGCAACAAATGATCGAATGGTCGGACTAGTCAGTTCGTATTGTACTTTAAACAGATTTGCATTGAATATTGAGCAACTTTCATGTTGACAATGTAGAGCTAGAATTGTCATGCTCCAGGGAAAATCGAAAAGAAGAAAAACGGCTTTCTGAAATCTTAATAAATCGAGATTTATTGCTTTAATAACGTTGATTTTGACAAAAAATGGCATATATGCACTGAAACATCAATTTCAGTTAGTATTTTACGTTTTGGACATATTTTATATTTTCATCATTTTTCGAAAAAACAATTTTAGTCGAAAAAAATTTCTTGTCAAATGCTATGAAATGCATTGAAACGATTGAGGTACCTTAGTGGAGTGACGTAAAGTTCGAAATATCACTCTTGGAGCATTATTTCTGAACTTATGTGACGCAGAATTTTTCAGATTTTAGAACAGCCGTTTTTCTTCTTTTCGATTTACATGGAGCATGACAATTTTAGCTCTACATTGTCAACATAAAAGTTGCTCAATATTCCATGAAAATCAGTTTAGAGTACAATACGAACTGACTAGTCCAACCATTCGATCATTTGTTGCCCTTCAGTTCTGTGAATTATCCTGAATGGGTTAACTTCATGCATGAATAAAAGGAAGATGCCTCATTTTTAAAATTCTGAAGTCGCTTTTCGGATCGAAAAATGAGGTTTTTCGAGCATAACTTTTTTCTTTCACTGTTTGATGATCTCTAGTATTGAAATTCGTTCCCTACGAGTAAAAATACGTAATATCTAGAAGAAAAAAAATCTAGTACTCATATACTTTTGAAATGGTGACATTTTCGACACCAAAAAGTGTGGGTTACTATAACTTCTCCAAAGTCGACCTGAGACCATAGCTAATAGTGGCTGCGATCAGCACTCGGGACCCTCACTTCAAGAAAAAAGTATGGAGAGAATCTAAATTTTAGCCATCCGTGGACCTCTGCACAGATGTTCCAGAATTACGTGGAGTGTCTCTTAATACAATACCAAGTAATCATTGAGTAATGCTTGATTCATTTTTCCAGATCTGTGACGTTGAAATCGACATTGGCACATTCGAAATAATAGGTTTGACGAGCGAGTTCGGGTCTCAAAAATGAACCAGTGAAAAAATTCTTTCGAGGAACACACGAACTTATCACATTTTTGAAAGAAAGCTTTAATATTACGAAAATTACGAAAAAAATGAAAATAGTTATTTAGTTAGTGCAGTTTTCAATGAAATTTTTGATCTGCTCTGTACTCTTTTTTTCCTTCCCTGAACGAACAGTGTTAACGTTGCTTTTCATCCGCCAAGTGGTCTAGTGGTATGATTCTCACTTTGGGTGAGATAGGTCCCAGTTTCGATCACCGGCTTGGCCCTAGCCTATTGCCTAAAATATCTATTTCGTCAAAATCGTGTTTATGGATTCTTTCAGAAGTTCTTTCTCTAATTATTAAGACTTACCAAAAATATTCTTAGTTTTAACGCTCAGACAAGATACCTTCCAAAATCATAAATTGAGCGCTATGAATAAGGCTGAGATAAGCCATCCGTTCACGCGACGCGTGGGGTTTGCTGTGGGAAGATACTCGCAATCAGATAACATATTCGCACATATCACTGGCAGAACCGGTTGTTTTCTTTGTTATTATTAGTTGAGAAATAAATGCGCCAATGATAACAATCGACCCTGCCACACGTCTTCTCAGCTTATTCGGGTGGTAAGACAATTCAGTGATAAAAGAGAAGGTGCTTCGAGCGGCGCAATATTTCTTCACTTCTTCTCACTCTTCGAATTCGATATGAAGAAACTCCTACTTGTCTTCTCGTTGTTGGGTGAGTTCAGTAACAAATGCATTTGTCGGTCATTTTGACAACTGAGATCTCATTGAACTATCTCGCCGTATTTGAGTCTTGATGATCGAAAACAACTATTTTACAAGGAATCGTTGTATGTTCCTGTCCTTCTGGATTCGAACTCGTCAGTGATGGACAATGCCGTGGATATGTAACATCAATGTCAATCGAATGGACTACAGCTCAGAACACGGCAATTACGAAATGCAGAGAATGTCAAGGGCTGCCAATAATTATTCATGATGATGAAGTGAGTGTAATTTACTATATATTAGCAGTTGTAAGAAAACTTCCCTTTTTTTAGCAACAGGCGTATTGGACTGACAAAGCAGATACGTTTTCAGGAACTACATTCACGATTACAGGTGATTTTAAACAATTATTTTTCCCAAGGAAAACCTTTTATATGGTGACTCAAATTAAGTTCGCGAGTTTATTGTAATTTATTTTAACTTATTTGAGGCTGGATTTGCAACACGACATCGAAGGTATGGGAGTGGGCAGATGGATCGAGTTTGGATTACAAGTCATACAACCCAGGTATTATATATTTCTCATTCTACATGGTTTGTTTGAATTTTTAAAGACAATCGGTGTTTAGGTATGTGCAAACGGAAAAAAATAATCAATTTCGAAATTTGAAACATTTCAATGAGCATTTTTCTCTGAATGGGATAATTCATAATGTGCTATAATAAAATTAAAAATTTAAAAATCATTAGGATTGTATAGAATATAATAGATTTATCATGCGTAGTCAAATGTGATTTATGGATTATTTAGATGTTTTTTTTCTAAATCCGCTCACTTGTGATCAAATATTGATTTTCTTTCATCTCCAAGTCGTCCTTTTTCAGATCTGGATAAACAGTGTCAAGCGGGATGCACATGGGATATACATCACACTACCGCATGGGCATATTGTAACTCTTGGATGAAGTTTTCGTATTTAAAAAAAAATTACAAATCGTTGCATAATCGGACAATGCATTCAAAAAGTACAAAATCTATGTACATAGAAACGTTAACCTCATAAATAATTATATCCAAAGAATAATATATTAAACTATTTTTCACGCACATCTCTGTCTTTGTTCAAAATATAAATATGATAAAAACATTTCAGCATGTGAAAATGTTACGGACACATTTCCAATATTCTGCACCACTCAACTTCAACAGCCGATTCTCTCAGCCGATGGTTGTGACGGTTTCGAAGACGATAGTGATGACGGAGTTTGTTACCAAGTCGGTAAAATCAGAAGAATTATACATTGACGTTCATCATTTTCAGGTCGGGGCAACTGCAAATAACTGGCAGGATGCTCAAATGAACTGCAAGAAACTCGGAGCCAATCTCGCTTCGGTTCACAATCAGCAGGTTGAAATTACTTTTTTTCTCATTTTGCATTACTTTCGGGACTTATAACGCACCTATGCACAATGTGAATGATTTTAATAATAAAAATACTCCAGGAGAATTCGTTCATTCAGTCTCAAAAGGAGCTGTTAATGGAGTGTTCCTTGGCGCGACCATCTCTGGAAAGGGAAACGAATTCGGATGGGTTGATGGATCGGAATGGGATTATGAGAACTTCCATCCGGGTGAGACCTACCTTCATCAACACTAGAAAATAAAAAAATAAATACAAATAAATACGAAATATTATATCGAATCGTTCGTTTTAGATTTCCAAATGGCTGGTCTCGGTGACTGTCTTGCTATGGACACATCAACATCCGCCGGGTTGTGGATGAACGAGGACTGTTCAGCAAAACTGCCCGTTGCATGTGTTCGTGACCGTGCGTATCTCAAAATTGTTTTCAATCGAAGAAGATATTATTATATTCAGAGAGAGCAGTTTCTGTTCCGACTTGTATGTCGGGTCCGTGGCAGGAAGAAACAATCGTGAGATGACAGAATTATCTGTACTTAAGAGAGCAGATCGGTTATTTTGGACGACCCCCCGGAACCGTTGCGCTAGCAATGAGAACTACAAGCTCATACTCGGGTACTAGGAGGGTGTTGGTCCCGTATTTGACAAACGGTCACTTATTTGTTGGTACTGCCGTGCCGCGGGGAGAAAAGTGAATTGAAAGGTAAAATGGTAAAAAAATCATATTTTCTCAACCATTCGGGATAGACACAATTTATCTTTTGCGTTATTCTAGGGGTGCCCTGGCACTCTGGAAAACCCGTTCTGCTTGATTTCTAGTTGTTTCCAAAATGGGTTTTTCTACTTTCAATTTCAGTTTTTCGGATAAAGTTGTAACTTTTTGGCCGAACTACAAGTAGTCACTATGTGCGTTTTGTAGCTATTGCATGTATGCATCAGAATCACTGTTCGAATGGTTCCGTCAGGGATGCCGAATACTAATTTTTTTTTAAAAAGGTAAAAAAGTCGCAATTTTGAAGGAGCTCTCCAAAATGCGAAAGAAAATAAGTTACACTCGAAAAACTAATACATTTTGAGTTTGAGACCGTAACTTTTTTCTTTCGCATTTTGGAGAGCTCTAGTATCAAAATTAGACATCTACGGGTGAAAATACGTCAGAAACACCTATAGTCAGATATTTCTGAGATTTCGACTTTTTGACCCAAAAATGACCATGACCCTGGGGTCATGAAAAAGTTGCTAGAAAAGCTCCTCTAGCAGCTTCACGAATCTCTAGCATGTATATGAACGAAAATCCATTTTTTCGAGACCCAACTTTGAGGCAGTCTAAAGCCACTGTACGTCATTCTCCCATGAGTACATATTAATCGTATTGAGGCCTTATATTATCACACCGAGTAGGAAGGCTGAGGAAAAATCCGTGTAAGATTTTCGACAGTTTGAAAAAGTATTGCTTGATTGTGTCATCAGTACGCAACAACCAGGGAGTTCCCTGATATCCCAATGTCATATCCCTAACACTCTGTGCTGTGTGCTACTACATGTCCAAGTTTGAGACAGAAATCTATCATGAGTCTAAAGTTATGAAAGAATGAAAAAGTTACCCATGACTTATGGACGATACTGTAGATGCATCGTAGTTGACTATAATATTTGAATTATGAATAACGTATCAAAGCTTCTCAGATTCTATTCTTGGAAGCGAACTCTTGCTGTGATTTCCTGGTCATTTACGAGGGTTCTTTGGGAGGAAACGTGATTGCGAAGTTAGCTACGACATCTGAAACATAAATAAATTGTACAATCTCAGCCTCATTGGTGAGATCAACTCTGCGAAAACGTTCACAACAACCACATCCAACATCGTGAGAGTGAACTGGCAACCGAATGGGGGTGTCAATGTGAGAGGAATTGCGGTGAGAAGAGAACATCTGACTAATATAATACTTGACTTTCCGTGGTGTTGAATGAGGATTGCCATACTTTGCAACAGTATATTGACCGTGATTTCAATGTTTCAGATTAAATTCGTCCAGAAGAACACAAATTTAACGAAATATCATAGAGAAAATAAACTCTGTTGTATCATATCTCAAGCGAAAAACGCGTGTGATGAAGTTTCCACTAATTGGTAAAATAAACCAATCAGATCGATATTTCAGATTTGAGCATACAATATCGGTGGGACAAAGCCCGTTTAAAGCAAGTAAGTTCTTGTTTCAATTCATGAATAGTCACCAATGCCATGCCAAAATTTTTTTGGAAACCGATTTATTCTTTTTTTTTCAGATCTGTGATGTAGAGATCGACATCGGAACATTCGAGATAAAGGCTTTGTCGAACAACTTTGGGCCTCAAACTGAGCTCAAGAACGAACTATTTCAAGGGCCACTGGACCCAGCCCGTGCCAAGTGCAAACTACACCCTAAGAAAGTATAAATGAATTTGCGATAAATTTATTTTATACGTTCTCGAGCAAATGCATCGGATCATAATGAGAGCAAATATGAAAGGAAATGTTTCAACCTCGGAATGGCATTTCACTTTAGCTCTAGCCATTCGCGTTTTTTCATACATTAAACATTATAGAAAAACAACAATTTCAGATAGATCGAGGGAACTAATGCATTTTGTTGCGGAGAAAAATTTCGGATAATGGTTCATAACATTACGCTTTTTTCATATTGAAAGTCCCGCAATGATTCTAGTATCCTTGTTGATGCTACCACAAATGACCTCAAATACGGACAGAATATCGTTCATTGTTTATTTCTTGCAGAATGGACAAATCAGAAGTTTTCACAGAATGTACAGACTTTCGAAGAAGTAAAATCGACGGAGAAGTCGCATCATCAATACGGACTGACCAACCCGGCCCAGTTCCATCTCCAAGGCAGCCATCTCCTCCATTTCCCCGGATAATACCCATTATTATAGTAGCCTTGGTTATAGTAGCCAGGATAACCACCGTAGCCGTAATCTGCAGAGTACGGTTATAATGAATCGCTAAATGAAACGACAACTCACATTGGGCCTCAACGTATGTGACGGCTACAGCGAGCAGCGCGATTTGCAAAACTAACTTCAGCATTCTGAACGGATTGTCTATCGACAGAATTATGTACAGTGAAGGGAAGGAACACGCGGAGATTTCTGAGCAGTTCAAAGTGATACACTGGTTTTGAATGAGATTTCGTCTTACAAACTAAAGAAAGAGCTTTGATACGATGATCAAAATCGAATCAAGAATGACAGACAAATGTCGATCAGATCAACGGCGCATCTTTTATACTCCTTCTATACCGGTATTTCGCCAAATCGCAGTTGGAAGCATGCTGCTGATCGTAACCGACTGAGAGTGGGCTTGACAGATAGAGAAAATCGAGAGAGAAAGTTCGAGAAGGAAGATAAAGTGTTGAGAATACTCGATATTTTGAGAGCATTAGACCACTCAGCTCACCTGATTTCGTCGTTAATGATATCACAATATCTTTGTCTTGTTTATTTTCTATTCTCCAGTTTGTTTTGGAGAAGTTAGGTATCAGGTGTTTGTTTCTCTAATTCGGCAAACTTTCCGATTAATTTTCCTTTGAGTGTGCAGAGTTTGTGCCTAGACTTTATGCCGAACACAGTAACAATCCAGTTCACACTCTGAGCTATGAACCGGATTCCGCAGCCAACCTTTAGCACTGAATGACTATTGGCCAGAAGTCTCACTAAGCTCGATAATTCAGTGCAGGGTGCTGTATTCCCGAAGTGACTTCCTGTTTTTGTATTCGATGTAGACACCACCATTGGTATTTCTTGCTCGGCAATCGACAGGATTTATTCATTCAAAAACACACCGATCTACTGTCAAATGAATCAAATTAGAGAGACTTTGACCTTCATCGCGCGAGAATCAATGCAATACAAAATAGACTGATTGCCGAGGACTGTGCTTCTTGTGCAGTTGTCTCTATAGGAATCTCGGACCTCTGAAAATAAATGCAATGATACCTCGCATTTCTGATACTATAATTTGATTTAAAAAACATTAAGTCATGATTATGTAATTATTTTCAGTGATCGGCTAAGCTCACATGTTTATAGGGCGATCGGTTCAATTTCGCCGAAGTTTCATCATCATTGCAGAAATTCGTATCACACAAATACACGTAGAGATCGAAGTACTCGTAGAACCCGACCCGGAAGATTTGGCATCACTTTCTTCCTAATCTAAAAATATTACCGTAATCTTTCGCTCTGCTAGTGAGTCATCCACCGTGTAGCATCCCCTGCTAACGGATGCAGTTTGATTCTGATAATAACAGAAGTCTCTCATACAAGTCAGGTTGTTTCTGCTATTCTAAAGATTGAATATGGTATTCAAGGCAACAAAACATGTGCATACGAGCGAATACGATTGACATTCCACTTGTGGCCTGGTGCTGTTGAATCCGTGTTCTCTTAGCTTCATGGCCATGTCAGCACAATTCTCAAGAGTTTACTCGTACCTATTTTTGAGGCGGACACAAACCACATCGATGCAATTAGCATGAAAATCCGTAGCCAGACGATATATCATTTTTCTATCAATTACTTCACCTTTAGATTTCTGCACGAGAAGAATCAAATTAGCTTGTAAATTGAATTATTTAATTATTAAAACGTTTCAAATCTTCACTCACTAAACAAAGAATTGCATATTCCGACGAAGAACGGCACAGGTTTCTTCATCCCTAAATTAGAGTATTATTTATTCCGGTAAAATCGAAAAATATATTTCGAATGAACCGACGTTTCATCTATTTAGTGACGCTCCATGAAGTTCCGTTGCACTTGCACCATGAAAAATACAAAATCAGAAAGCGGCAGAACCAAGGATTCATACCGATAAGGAGAATGTTGTTAGTGGCAGTACTTCAGTGGATAAAACGTCTTCACTTGTATAGTTGAAACAGTTTTCCGTTCTGAACTATCTGATAAGAAGAAAAAAGTGAAAACAATGAAATGGCATCTAATAGAGTAATTTAAATAAATTACTAGCAAGATCAAATCACATCATCAGGCTCAGCATAACATCCGGAAAAATTCGACAGCAACATATTTGTTGCACAACTCTGAGCAGAGATTAAAATTTGGAATGTGGTGTTGGTGCATAGATCTGTCCAGCAGTGAGTGTGTATTGAAAGAATTCAAATACCAGGAAATAACCACCATCGAATTCACATAGCCACCATAACCGAAATGAGCAACACACGAATCGCCAGTGCATTATGTGCTGAGCATGGAAGCAGGCAACCCTTCGCACACCTGAGATTTTCGATCTGTGAGGTACGGTAGATAGAGGGCGATAAGTACGACCGAGAGGTGGAGGAGGAGGTGGAGGAACTCGAGCCTTTCTCGCAGAAAACGGATTTGAACTGAAATAATGATTCATTTTCATGATTTCATATACTATTGACTCACTCGTGGTCGAAGTGCAGGCAATGAGAGATATCGGCTTCATTGGAAGGAGCACAGACTATTGCGTTCGTTGAATCGTTCATGCCTTCGGGGTTCCGTTTCGTCAATGAGGAAGTGAAAAGGGAAAGAGCGAGTTTGTTTATTTTTACCACTTTCTCTACTGTGAAAGCCTGTCAAGAGTGTGGAATTCAAAGTCAAAAACACGATAAAAGTGGTTTATATATATATATACAGTATCGGACAAAAGTCATCGTTCACAAATGCAAAGTGGTGTAACTTTTGAACCAGATAAGCAATCGGTTTGATGTTTTGGCAGGATATATTAGACCTATTGATGCATTGCCACCGATAGTGACGTCATGCTACGATTTCGCAATATTGCATAGTGATGATGCAATCATATATATGTTCTTCACTTGTGATTTTAAGGTCATTGGGATTTTTTTCTAAGTCTTCTCTCTTTTTGTGATGATAGAAGGCCTTAGCATCTACCGATTAAAAAATAGTACTCATGGGGCGTTGTCGTACAGAAGCAGAACACAGGTTCAAAATAGTGTCCCGAAAAAAATAATTTCCATCCATTGACGTGCTAGAGACTCGTTCAAAGGCTCAAAATGACCCTTACAATAATTCCTGATTACCCACAAAGTTCGATATTGATATCTCTTAATTTGACCTCAGGGCACGAATTTTTCACTTTTTCACCATATTTTTTTCTTCGTATTTTGGATGATTCGATTCCCAAGGGCGATTTTTGTAAAAAGAATTTCCTGAAAGGGTAAGTTGCAAATCCATGGAATATACGATTCCCAACTTTTTAGAGCATTTGGATAACTTTCCCGCCCGCGGCAACCGAAAATCAGAGGTCAGAAGATTTATAAAAAAGGCTATGTTTCGACATAATAAATTTTAACTTTTTTCATTAATGATATCATGGACTCTCATACCGAAATTCGAACTCAGCACACAAAAATATCCCAGAAAAAAATTTAGTCAGGAAGTTTTGAGAGAAACTTTTTTTCGACTAATGATGGGGGTATCATGATCATTTTTTGGGTTGAAATCGATTGACCTCTGATTTTCGAGTGCCGCGGGCGGGAAAGTTATCCAAATGCTCTAAAAAGTTGGGAATCGTATATTTCATGGATTTGCAACTTACCCTTTCAGGAAATTCATTTTTACAAAAATCGCCCTTGGGAATCGAAGCATCCAAAATACGAAGAAAAAAATATGGTGAAAAAGTGAAAAATTCTTGCCCTGAGGTCAAATTAAGAGATATCAATATCGAACTTTGTGGGTAATCAGGAATTATTGTAAGGGTCATTTTGAGCCTTTGAACGAGTCTCTAGCACGTCAATGAATGGAAATTATTTTTTTCGGGACCCTATTTTGAACCTGTGTTCTGCTTCTGTACGACAACGCCCCATGAGTACTATTTTTTAATCGGTAGATGCTAAGGCCTTCTATCATCACAAAAAGAGAGAAGACTTAGAAAAAAATCCCAATGACCTTAAATCACAAGTGAAGAACATATATATGATTGCATCATCACTATGCAATATTGCGAAATCGTAGCATGACGTCACTATCGGTGGCAATGCATCAATAGGTCTAATGTATCCTGCCAAAACATCAAACCGATTGCTTATCTGGTTCAAAAGTTACACCACTTTGCATTTGTGAACGATGACTTTTGTCCGATACTGTATATATATATACAATGTGAGCGACGCTCTGCCTCTCGAATCATTGTGTATCTAAGCGACCGAGAGTATGATACCATCGCTTTCTCTCTCTCACTGACTCATGGAAACTGTTGACATACAGACCAAACAATTCTTTGCTTGGAAGGTAAGATACCGACCGTGCTAGAGATAGCGCTCTCTTTCCATCCATTTAATCCGATAAATACTGAAATTTATTGATGAAGCTTTGGCTACGCTTTTAAGAATTGCTCTTTATCCAGGACAGTACCTTTTTTTTACAATTTCATAGTGCAAATTATCATAAAAATCCAAATTTTTCTTTAAAATTTATCACAATTATAACAAAACGAAAAAAACCACAAAAAATTATCTATGCCAGATACAAGTGACCGAGCATATCACGGCAGGTTGGTCGACTAGTTGGGTTCATCTGAGTGAGTAGCTTCACGAACTCTCTCTGAAATTTAAAGACTGTCAAGAAAAATACCATGAAAACTCACCGTCTTTGCATCTGAGATGCGACCACTCTGCTTTCCAGCGCGATAATCGTTGAATATCTGAGTGGATTGATCAAAATCAACGAAGATCCATTATGATGTCGTACCGAAGACCGCTCAGTTGTCGTCATTACGACACACAGCTCAGTGAGAATCAGTCCAAGAGTGAATACGTCAGATTGTGAGCTGTATTTATGGCCGAATGCTGTCTTAAATAAATTGAATTACTGCTGCCATTGATTCGTGAACGTACTTGCTCTGGACTCATGTATAGTTTCGTTCCGGGATGGCTTCGATTAGTCACACTGTCGTCTTTACCCTCCTTTAGTCTCTCCGTTGATATGCCGAGATCGCATATCTTGAGGAGGTTTCCATCGCCAATGAGAATATTGCTGGGCTAAAAGATAGAAATGTATGTCGCCTAGAGTGTGAACACATCAAAATCAGCCCAGAATACTTTTCATTACATAGGTTCTTAATATTTCGTTCTGATTACAGTCGGAATTTTGACAACAACGAGAAACGTGCACCTTGAGATCTCGATGAATGATATTCTTGCCATGAATGAATGATACAGCCTCGACTATTTGCTTGAACCACGATTTCATTCGATTGACAAATCGTGAAGAGGTTTTTGTGTTCTCAGCAAGCCATTCAGCACGCGAGTAATTGCATTTCTGCCAAAACATTGATCAAATCTGAGTTTGAAACAGATGCTTACTTCCATTTGAATGTAGAGATTCACACAAGATTCACCGTAGTTCATCATCTAAAATATGATATAATAATTCGAATCAAAAGAATGTTTGCGTTGATAAAAGTTCTAAACATCACTCCATATTTATACGAAATAATCATCCCTAAGAAGAAGAAAAACGGCACGGGCATCAAGAGCCCGTAGAGCAAAGACAGGGTTTTCGAAAATTTGTTTTTCGTACCTATGTGCAACCATATCGAGTTCTACAGCCGGGTTTTATGAATTATGCTATTGTGGTTCCGGCTATAGTATATCTCAGCGTCCTAATTCTACGCCCTTTTCTCACTCATTCGAGAGATGAAATACCCAATAAGAACAGCAAAGAGTTTGAAAAACAAATTTCCATGTCATCTCTCCGAACTCTCGTGATTCCGGTGATGAAAAATATCAAATTGGGCAAATAGACAGAACACTCAACGTTAGAATGGAGACATTCAGACTCACCATTTTATTTATTGGCGATCCAATGTTCTTGAACATCTCCAAATCAGCATCAATCTAATTTAGTCAAGATGTGTTCAAACATTTTTCTTTTCAAATTCAAAACCTGCCATCCTTTGGGAGGCTTTTCGATCCACGAGTAGTGGTATCGAACAATTCCCTGATGATGAAGTTGAGCCATCGCGCGAGCCTCGCGAAGTGCCTTTGTTTCGTCGCTGTAACGAGTTTACTCATACATATTATTGAATTTTGAATATATTTTAAATTAGCATACTTCGAATTTACGGAAATTCTCTTGACAGCATACGTCCCGGTATCAATGACATTGACCACTTCAAGGACTATACCAAATCCGCCAACACCAAGTATTTTCTTGACTGTGAATTCACTGGCAAATCTGTAATTTTTTGTTACTAATACGAAGGAGAATTCGCAAATAATTCATGTTCATAAATTTCCAATTTTTAATTCTGAAGTATTAGTGGAAGATACTCCCCTCGAAGAGAATCCTTGATGATTTCCATCAATATTCATCTTTGAACTTAACGTCTAAACAGAGTTCTGTTTAATAATACTAAGGATAAAATCGAAAATCACCTTGTTAAGAGAATTTATCGAACTCGGAATAGGTAATCTGATAACGGTGGATGGTTTTGTAAACTGAATAATCACTTATTATTATGGAAAGTTCCATTAAGAGATGCTAAATCGGCCAGGACTCGCCTCCTTTCGAGTATTATCTCTCTACTCTTCATACGAAGGGGAGAGAGTCCCGGTCCATTTGCATAGCTCTCACATTATACTCACATATCCGATTGGCAGTTGTGCAGTGACCAGAAACCTCTCGGAACCTTTACTTGCAACCACAGTGATTATGTCATTATAGGCGCCCGCTATGTCGGTGATAGCTATGTCGGTGAAATTGTTGATTCGGCTGAAAGTCGGACTTTCTTTGTTATAAATTATGGAATTGGTAAACAAAACAAAAAAATTAAAAGTAAAGGCTGACTCGATTTTCAAGGGCGTGAGAAACTGCAATGTTTGGGTATCGAGTGTGTGTAAATTTCCATCCGATATGTAAATGAAGCGATCAGAATCATCAAAAACTGCACAATATTTGCTCTGGAGAAATGCGAGTATGTGAGCGAAATGAAAACCTAATTGACCCACTTTCACCACTATTACGTTATCGCGCAGTCTTCTCACCGATGGGGAAGTCTTTCTCAATGTTTCCGAAAACAGTATCACCGTACCTCTGTAAATTGGTTATGGCTTCATTTTCGGCACTGACTGGTGCAATTTAAAACGCGTTCTCTGTACTATTAGGTTGGTGCATAATTCTTGCTGCGTTTTAAAAATTAAAGATGCCTAGCTCTTTCGATTTTAACCGATCACCTCTCGGTTTTCCATCATAGTTGAAGCCTTCAATGTTCTCTTCAGCGCACGATAACTCAGATCTCTCCCATCGGGAAAACGGACAATATGCAACATTTCAATGAAATTGACTATCAGCCAGTACCAGGGCAATGCGAACTCGAGCACCTCTCCCGATTAGATATAATATAGAGCACCAGGATAGCTTCGCAATTAACTGTGTTTCATTCCGTAAAACTGTTTCTTGGCTGAGTACAAAAATTGCAAAATTAAATCTAAAATTTTTCGAGGATTTGCTTTTGGCTAAACCTTAAATTCTCGAACACCCAGCAAGCTTTGCAAAATTCCAAACTATTTTCATGATGCACGGATATACCTCTAAATAATACTACAGAGGCAGACCTGATCGATTTGAGGCAGACAAAATATACGAGCTCAAACTTCACATCCGAAAAACAGCAAAAATTATGCACCACCCTGATAGGATGGGGAAATGGGGAGAAAGTGGTACAGTTGGGGAGAGTTGTCGTATGGGGCTCATATTTTGGGTGTGTGACCCTTTGGAGTCGAAAAAACTTTTTTCATAATTTAATATTTGAGATTTCGGTATCATGTGGCATACCATTCGAAAGAGCATCAAAAGTTGTATTTCATATGAAACTTGATTTGAGCTAAATAGAACCGATTTATAGCTCAAAATGTACCATTTTTTTCTCAATTTCGGTCAACTTCGATGTGGCTGTACTTGAAGGCATCACTTGCACCCTCCTTTTTCAAATATTTTGTGTATTTTTCAATTTAGAATTTGATGGAACTCTTTGCAGGCCATATTTTCACCGCCGTTGTATCGAAATCATCAGTTTTCCGTGCCTACTCAACAATTCGAAAACAAATTTTGACATTTTTTCAAGTATGACTTTTTTTCATTCATTGTTTCTTATTTTCGAACTTGCCTGCGTCGGCATGCCAGTCAGACACCATGCCCATTAACGACGGAGACTAGTGGTTGGGGCGCGCGCCTTTCTCTACCTCTTGCAAAACATCACCTGCGGGCGGGAGTCGAACCTGCCTGCGTCGGCATGCCAAGCTGGAAACAAATGTAACTATATATTGTATTTTATTATTTTTTTGTTAATTTAAATTGATAGTTTCTCATATAGAATTCACTCTCATATAGAAATTCAGAATCAGCATGCAGAAGTACGCGAGAAAATTATATTTTTATATTTTTTGGAGTTGAAATTTTTTTCGACGTTTTCGGGTGAAAAAGTCATTTTCAGAATCATGTCCCTATAGGAATTCCTGGTGTAATTTTGCACGTAGAAAGCGTATCTGCTAACTAGAGCGAATTTGACTGAGAATTCTGAGAATTTGACTTTTTTAACCACAAAACGGACCAAAGGGACCACATGTGAACAAATGAAAAAATCGAAAAAAATTTCATCTCTAAAAAATATAAATATATAATTTTCTCGCGTATTTCTGCATGCTGATTCTGAATTTCTATATGAGAGATCACGAAACAATGAATGAAAAAAGTTATACTTGAAAAACTGTCAAAATTTTGTTTTTGAGTTGTTGAGTAGGCACCGAAAACTAACGATTTCGATACTGCAAAGAGTTCCATCAAATACTACATTAAAAATACATAAAATATCTGATAATAGGATTGTGCAAGTGATGCCTACAAGTACAGCCATATCGAATTTTACCGAAATTGAGAAAAAAATGGTACATTTTGAGCTATAAATCGGTTCTATTTAGCTCAAACCAAGTTTCATATTGGAATTAAATACAACTTTTGATGCTCTTTCGAATGGTATGCCACATGATACCGAAATCTCAAATTTGAAATTATCGACTTTTGGAGATCAAAGATCAAAAAAATTAAGAAAAAAGTTTTTTCGACCCCAAGGGGTCACACACCCAAAATATGAGCCCCGTACGACAATTTTGAGCCAACTGTACAGTAGGGGTCAAAAGTATGGAAACTATTTTCAAATCGCTGTAACTTTTTTTGGAATTGAGATAGAGATTCACGGTTTGGAGCATTAGATAGCCAGGACGTTCAAGAATAATGTGATGTTATTGAATTTTATCCGGTTCTATATTTGTGTTTTCAGCACTCATAATGCAGAGTAATATTAGCAAAATGGGATCATAGTTCACCAATATTTTTTGTAGCCTCTCAAACGTAAAATGTAGAAAGTATAGTTGTACACAGAGAAAATTTCAACCCTTTGTGCGGATTTAGATTGAACCCTCCAGCTGGATTTTCCAACAACACTAAAATTTTGAAATATGGGCATAATTTTCCTCCTAGTAGAGCTACAGTCCCCAAATTTGGTAGGATATGCCAGTACATACAGAAACATAACTGGTTGATATTTGGGCCCGATCGGACGCTTGCGTCGAAAAATCGTATTTTGAACATTTCAATTTTGGGTCGCTTGATCGCTCCCCAGCCACTGCCGGTAAAAATCAACCAACTGAACATTTCTTCTCCGAGTTCATCACTAATGATTCTCTCAAATTTTCATGTTGAAGGAACACCGTTGAGAAAAGTTATTGATTGAGAACTTTGGTAGAAAACCTTATCGATTACTACAGGAAAACCTTGCTTCGACATCGAAAACGGAGTAATAATTGTTCTAGTGATACGACTGCTCTCAAAATTTGCAGGGAGTATCAGGAAGTGTTGACGCATTCCTGCTTCCAATTAGAGCACTGTGGTAAACGTTCTACCAAATTTTGTTTTTTAATCATGGTTTTCTTACAAGGTTTTCCACCAAAGTTATCGATCTATAACTTTCCTCAATGGTGTTCATTCAACATGAAGATTTGAGAGCATCATTAGTGATGAACAAGAAAAAAAAAGAAGAAATGTTCAGTTGGTTGATTTTTACCGGCAGTGGCTGGGGAATATCAAGCGACCCAAAATCGAAATGTTCAAAATACGATTTTTCGACGCAAGCGTCCGATCGGGCCCAAATATCAACCAGTTATGTCTCTGTATGTACTGGCATATCCTACCAAATTTGGGGACTGTAGCTCTACTAGGAGGAAAATTATGTCCATATTACAAAATTTTAGTGTTGTTGGAAAAATTCAATCTAAATCCGCACAACGGGTTGAAATTTTCTCTGTGTACAACTATACTAGTACTTTCTACACAGTACGTTTGAGAGGCTACAAAAAATGTTGGTGAGCTATGATATCATTTTGCTAATAATACTCTGCATTATGAGTGCTGAAAACTGAGATATAGAACAGGATCCAATTCAATAAAATCACATTATTCTTGAACGTCCTGGCTATCTAATGCTCCAAACCGTGAATCTCTATCTCAATTCCAAAAAAAGTTACAGCGATTTGAAAATAGTTTCCACACTTTTGACCCCTACTGTACCACCTAACCTTCAGTAGTACAGAGAACGCGTTTTAATTTACAAAAGGAAATAATAAATACGGTATTATTTACATGCATTTGAAATTAGCTCACCTATGAATTGCTGCGACTTCCATGTCTTTCATTTCTTCATCGGGCACATCAACAAGAATCTCATTAGCCCCGGGGTCTTCCGATAAGCGATAGACGTATCTCTTTCTATATCGCACTCTACTGCATATTGTCCAATCAACATTTTCGCCCTGTAATTGAATTGATTCTTAAGTATGTCACCTACAATTCATACCGTTAACAAATCGCGAATGGGAGAAATAGTTATTCCATCTGCCATTTCGAATACAGCTTTGTAGATCTTAGAAAGAACTAGCGAAAGTTAGAAAAAATAAAATATGCGAATACTATCACAAGTGTACCTTTTTTCTACAGCATAAGTATATTGCATTGTTGAATCCCACTCCATGCATATCAATGTTCTTACCGGGCAGAGTGACATCTATTTCGTTTCCCCTGAGAGGATCAAATATAAGAGACACTATCTGAGAGGAAAGAGCTTTTTGGAGGATGACCGCACAAGGAAAAAATATATTCGCGGTAAGAAACCCCTAGGATCAAATTTTGACGTAGAGTTCGAAAATCTACCTTAGAAAGCCTTATCTCCAAAACCAAATTCCCTGTGGCACGATTCTCGTGCCAGGGGGAAACTATTATCTCGAGAACCGCGCTTCAGAGACCCACAAAATTATAATAATTCTGAAAGATCTCGACGAGCTATCATTTTTACTGTTGTGAGTGAAAGGCTAGCTCATCTGTGAAAAAAGTTGTGGCTTCCGAAAATTTTGAAATTGCCATCCTGAATTTTTTTTGAACAATTCGGGTTTTGTTACTATTATCATTCGATTCAGCGTTAAAAACTACCTCAAAATCATTTTTTTCATCCGAATAAACGTATATATATTTGATCGTTTTAAAGAAAAATGCTAAACTCGGAAGGATTTTTCTGCATAACTATTTTCCCATTGAGCTTCATGAGTTCTAGTGCCCAAATTTGAGCTCAGTGAGTGAAAATACACCAGAAATCTGTATAGTCATATTTTTCAGACATAAAATTTTTCCGGCTTTTTTATTTAAAAATATATATATATTTGCAGGTGCAAAGGTCCATATTTGATGAATGCAGCTGTAGGAAAAAAAAATTGATCGCTCACTTCTCTCACAAATTCGAGTACAATAAGGAAGACGAGTCGAAAGAGGCTCCGCGGGTGAGAAAGTCGTATCTTCGACAGATTTTTTATAATTTTTTCTTTAAATTTCCGAGGGTAAAATATCCAAGTCCATCATAGTTCTGGGGTGAGGGTGATCTGAAATTGAGAGTATCCGAATTGGTTCGTGTGCCGAACTCGTTCGAGTGCCTACTCATTCCCCACTCTCTGTCTCCTGGGGTTCGGTCAGGGCCATCCACAAGCCCCGTCCACCACCCCAGAGTATCGAGGACATTTTTAGGTCAAAAAGTCGAATTCTCAGACCTAAGTCGGATAAATTTTATGTCAGAAAAATATGACTATAGAGATTTTTGGTTTATTTTCACTCACTGAGTTCAAATTTGGGCACTAGAGCTCATGAAACTCAAAGGGAAATAAGATATGCTGAAAAATCCTTCCGAGTTGAGCATTTTTCTGTAAAACGATCAAATATATATACGTTTATTCGGATGAAAAAAATGATGTTGGGGTAGTTTTTAACGTTGAATCGAATGATAATAGTAACAAAACCCGAATTGTTCAAAAAATTTTCAGGTTGGAAATTTCAAAATTTTCGGAAGCCACAACTTTTTTCACAGATGCTAGCCTTTCACTCACAACAGTAAAAATGCTTATCTCGTCGAGATCTTTCAGAATTAATATAATTTTGAGGGTCTCGAGATAATATTTCCCCCTGGCACGAGAATCGTGCCACTGGGAATTCGGTTTTGGAGATATGGCTTTCTAAGTTCGATTTTCGAACTCTACGTCGAAATTTGATCCTAGGTGCTTTTTTACAGCGAATGTTTGTTTTTCCTTGTGCGGATGTATGTGTTCTGGCTCAGATAGTGTCTCATAATTGAATTATTCGTTATTGCACTTACTTCGATTTCACATACAATCTTTGCGGGGGAGCAGATTTCCAGTAAAATATAGTACCTGAATTCTTTTTTCTCTTCTAATAGTTGTGAATCCTATGCCATACCATCCTGAATCTGGAACGTATCAATGCCCTCATGCAGTCTCTCTATCGTCTGCGTATTTAGTGAATTTGACTCCATTGCTTCAAATTAAAAGAGTAGCATTGGAAATGAATTATCTCAGTCATGTTGAAAATAAAACAATCTCAGTCAAATCAAAGTGGTCTCAGACCTGACCGAATTCTGCGCAAGATGAGCATGGAATGGGCATGTGCTTTAAAAAAAAAAAATTTAATCAACATGCCCAGAAATAATAAAAATTCAAGAAGATAGAGGGGAGGAGTCTAATGGCGCTGTGCGAAATTAAATGGGTCGAGAAGGGAAGAAAAAAGCGCTTTGATGAGTATGCGGTGACAAAATCAAACACCTCTCACAAACCGAACAGCGCTCCGATAGGATACCCCAATTCACATGAGAATAGAATCGAGCAAAATATAATGGCGCAATAAAACGTAGCAACAGGCATGCATAATAAAATGGAACAATCAATAAGTTGAAATGGTTCGCGCTATGCATGCATCGATCTCTCTCTTACGCACTCTTCTCCCTCTCTTATCAGAGGGTGATAAAACTCTTGAGAGCGGCGCGCCATCCTTTTCAACCTTGTTTGTCACGTACTCCGATTTACAGCTGAATAGCTCAATGGAACATTGCCTAGAAATTGTTTAAGTATATGTCAATAATTTATCCTCGAAGTTAACTTGGAAAAATCTAATTTATTTTGTAGCAAAGGCATCATTAGTCTCGAAAATTAATCGTGTTACAAGAGAAGGCGTGGCGGGATGTCGCCAATTTAACGCCTTAGCACAGAAGTCGGAAGAGTTTATTTCCCGGATTCTTCATGGAAAGAATATTCCTTGCACATAATATTGTACATTTCAGAATATTAGCTAAGTGGAAACTTTTATCTTCTACAGAAAATAACTTTTGAAAACAGCGAGAAAACGAAGGATTAATTTCATCACAGCGAATGCGATAATTGGTATAGTGAAAACAACAATTGATTTATCAAACTTATTTATTTATTTTCAAAAAAAAGGTTATTGCAGAGATTTTGAGCAAAATCTGAGAAAACTTCATGACAGAAGAGAAGGCGTTGCGAACCTCACTCTTAGTGGGATCTTATGACATCACGACGAAAGCCTGAAAATTACGAAAAAAATCAGAATATTAATCTCAAAATAACAAATAAAATCATAAATTCATTCAGCGTCGCTCTCCCTACTGAGTTTCCCGATATGATATGAATCCGGCATGATTATAACATGAGCTCAATCTTACCGTGTAAGCCAGCATAACGCCGCCGGCAATAGGCGATCCGATCAGAGCAATCGGCGCACCCGGAGCACTTACAAAGAGGAGCAGTGCTACGGGGGCCAGAAAGATCAGCCACGCAGCGGAAGCGCCCTAGATTGATGCACCTTTGATATGATATGGTATATTATTATATTGATTTCGTATGTATTAGGTTGGTGCATAATTCACGCTGCGTTTTAAAAATTAAAGATGCCTAGCTCTTTCGATTTTGACCGATCACCTCTCGGTTTTCCATCATAGTTGAAGCCTTCAATGTTCTCTTCAGCGCACGATAACTCAGATCTCTCCCATCGGGAAAACGGACAATATGCAAAATTTCAATGAAATTGACTATCAGCCAGTACCAGGGCAATGCGAACTCGAGCACCTCTCCCGTTTAGATATAATATAGAGCACCAGGATAGCTTCGCAATTAACTGTGTTTCATTCCGTAAAACTGTTTCTTCGCTGAGTACAAAAATTGCAAAATTAAATCTAAAATTTGCTTTTGGCTAAACCTTAAATTCTCGAACACCCAGAAAGCTTTGCAAAATTCCAAACTATTTTCATGAAGCACGGATATTCCTCTAAATAATACTACAGAGGCAGACCTGATCGATTTGAGGCAGACAAAATATACGAGCTCAAACTTCACATCCGAAAAACAGCAAAAATTATGCACCACCCTGATAAGATCGTAATTTTTATTGATTTGAATTTTATTGTATAGTTTGAGGCGAAGTGGTGTAGCGGTCTATGGCGCGCCCTCCCATTCCATCCTCACGGGTTCGATTCCCGGTGACCGCCTCTGCCTCACCAAGGCGCCCACCCATTGGGGACGGGAAATTGGTAGTGACAAGATCACGTGGTAAATAGATCTGGCGAAAGGTGGGCACTCCAGACTGACAAGCCCAATGTATCACTGGCCTAGCAGTGATCTCCCGCAAGCCCAGTCTCGAAGTCGGGTGAAACTTTACTTTTCTTTACTTTAACTTTGGAAGTTGTAACCGCAAATTGACTTTCCAAAAGGCGGTTACGGAAAAATTTACGAGATCTGATTTTCCGAAAAATGGTCTTTCACAAATTGACTTTTTTAGAATTTATTTTCTTATTTTTTTTTCTAATATATTTTTTTTTCAAAGAATTAAATTCTTAATTTTTTTTTCTTAAATTTTTCTTATGAAAAGTGCACTTACGAAGCCAAATTGAATCCTCTCATGACACCCGATCGCGTGGTGCACATGGGATTTCGCTATTTTCAGTCTGCGAAAAGATGATAATTTAAAAATTATTTTTGAAAATCATGAAAAATGAACGAGATAGGTGTGTTCGCCATGCAATTCTACCCAGGAAACATTTTCACCTAAAAATAGCACTCTCGAGAGCCGAGTAGCACGTACAAATGTGATTTCGACGTGACGTCGCCTGGAGCCAACGAGCCCTCTAGGAAGAAAATGGATAAGCCCATCGTCTATAGCACCCTCGATAACCGCAATACACGAAGTTTCAGAAAATCGACCTTTTCGAGCTGTACCAGATCCGACTAGATTTGCTCGAAAATAAGGCGAACGGCGTCACTTTCAAAAGAACACGATAAGGCTGCACCCTTCGCGTCGCAATGTTAAGTAATCCTGAAACTTTGAAATCGAAGTTGTCTCATATTGACTCGCGTTTCATAAAAAAATTACAGAACACATGATCGAAAGAGCGATACGCAATTATTCGCGATGATAACATTTTCGATCTCAAAATGCTGTTATTGCGAAACAGAAATCTCATATTGACTCGTGTTTCATACAAACATTGTCAGATCACATGATAGAAAGAACCGAATATTCGCGATGATAACATGGCTTATCTCGAAAAGCTTTTAGCAACTGCGAGTCAGAAAGATAAGACAAACTTCTAAGGCTAGGTGAGAGGTTAATTCTAGAGAAAAACATCATTGGTCGAGAGGTGACTCTGATTCTTTCTCAGTCTCTCTCTCTATTGCTTACCACTCCCTCTTCACCCTCTCACCCCCCCCCCACTTCCTGTGTGTTATCAGAGTGGATTGATAGAGGATGGCTATTATGGGGAAATTTATGGGACACTTGAATACCTTAAACACAAGACGATTATTCAGAGGCAATGTGTTTGCGAAGAGGAATAACATACGACAGAATTTCGGAGGGTAGTCTGAGCTAAGGCATTGTAAATTTTCGAGTAGTTTGCGAAAAAATTTAAAATATTGACACCTGAACAGGAATATTCATGTTCCACCAGGGATAGTATTATTGAAAATTGCAAGCGAATCAATGTAGCATGTCCGGCGTCAAACACAAAAATATATTTATTGGTAGCATTCACGTTTTACGAGGAGTACAAATTAGAAACACCTGCCGCTCATCAATTTTTCACACTTTCACATCGATTGTAACATTTAAAAAAAAAAAAATTCGATCAGTCACCTCTATTCTTCGAGTACTCGGATTAATGCAGCAAGAAAGAAGAGGGAGGAGGAGTATGCAGCAGCTGCAGCAAGAAAGAAGAAGGAGGAGGAGTCTGCAGCAGCTGCAGCAAGAAAGAAGAAGGAAGACCAGTATGCAGCAGCAGTAGAAAGAAAGAAGAAGGAGGAGGAGGCTGCAGCAGCAGAAGCAAGAAAGAAGAAGGAGGAAGAGTATGCAGCAGCTGCAGCAAGAAAGAAGAGGGAGGAGGAGAATGCAGCAGCTGCAGCAAGAAAGAAGAAGGAAGACCAGTATGCAGCAGCAGTAGAAAGAAAGAAGAAGGAGGAAGAGTATGCAGCAGCTGAAGCAAGAAAGAAGAAGGAGGAAGAGTATGCAGCAGCTGCAGCAAGAAAGAAGAAGGAAGACCAGTATGCAGCAGCAGTAGAAAGAAAGAAGAAGGAGGAGGAGGCTGCAGCAGCTGAAGCAAGAAAGAAGAAGGAGGAAGTGTATGCAGTAGCTGAAGCAAGAAAGAAGAAGGAGGAAGAGTATGCAGCAGCTGCAGCAAGAAAGAAGAAGGAAGACCAGTATGCAGCAGCAGTAGAAAGAAAGAAGAAGGAGGAGGAGGCTGCAGTAGCTGAAGCAAGAAAGAAGAAGGAGGAAGAGTATGCAGCAGCAGTAGAAAGAAAGAAGAGGAGGAGGAGGCTGCAGCAGCTGCTTCAAGAAAGAAGAGGGAGGAGGAGTATGCAGCAGCTGCAGCAAGAAAGAAGAAGGAGGAGGAGTATGCAGCAGCTGCTGCAAGAAAGAAGAAGGAGGAGGAGGAGTTGCAGGTGACTTGTATTTTATCGATAATATTATAATTATGATTATATTTTTCTCAGGATCAGCCAATCAACCGCGAGATGCGAGTCGATACTGCAGAGAAACTGATGTCCATTCTCAAGGTAATGTGATGTAGAGGGAGAAGGTAGATTTGAGTGGAAACTGTGATTGCAGAAATTAATATGCTTTCACATCGGATTGAGATAGAGTTTGCAGAGTTAAGCATGATCCTCCATTCCGCACACTGTGTCCTCACTCAGCCTGTAGAGAAAGAGTGCGGAGTGAAGAGAGCTGAAATCCGAAATAGCATACCTGTTGTGTAATGATTATTGCCTAGAGCAGGCGCCATCTTTGTTTGGAATGCGGTTGCTTATGGATGAATTACCGTAATCTCATCCTCTAATTTCTTCCTATTTCAGTCGCGTGACACTGGCGATTTACTGGTGGATATCATGGGAATGAGATGCGAGACAATGAAGGAAATTGTTGAAGAGTTCGAGGTAAGATTGAGTTTCATTATGGAACCGGAGATTATTACGGTAGATGTCTAGTGATGACTATGAGTGATGATACAATGGAGATGTGATGGATAGCTTAAATTCTAATGATGACGAAATATCATTCAGGGGCCTCTGGACCAGATTCACCTTGAGAGGATTATCGATCGTGTGATGAACAGTCTGGATGAAACGGTGGGTGCGGATACGGTTGCCTCGGGGTAATACGGTAGATATCGAATGATTTGGATTGATTTCAGATTGAGGATCTGTTGCTGGATGACGATGTCTTCGAGGAAGAAATCGACAATTCAACCCTCGAATCATCGATAAGAGAAGTAGTATGATGACTACTCGTGTATTTTCCCTACTACACATCCTATTTTTTCGAAATATTCACCCACTTTATTCCGTCGCATTTAATTGGTGTATCTATCTCTTTCCATTTTATGTGTAGCTACGATCGCTGATTCGTTGTAGATCTCAGAAGATAATGTATTCCAACTGATTATAAGAAGATTCCATATTCTCGAATTGTAATGGTACTCAAATCATTCATGAATTCTGTGATGTATTGTATCCCGGTTATTTGTCTTTGAAATTAATCTAATATTCGTATCGAGATAAACATCATTTCCCGAGCGATATCTGTGCGCAAGAACAAGGGTTACGATGTGCTTCCCAACTTCTAAAACAGTGAGAGATTTGACAAGGGAACAATACATAACTCTCGAGGTGTTCAATAGTCAATTCATCCGATTTCGTTATGGGCTGAAGAATATTATCATAGTTGAATAAATCCATTGATTGAGGATTAATCCGAGTACTCGAAGAATAGAGGTGACTGATCGAATTATTTTTTTTTAAATGTTACAATCGATGTGAAAGTGTGAAAAATTGATGAGCGGCAGGTGTTTCTAATTTGTACTCCTCGTAAAACGTGAATGCTACCAATAAATATATTTTTGTGTTTGACGCCGGACATGCTACATTGATTCGCTTGCAATTTTCAATAATACTATCCCTGGTGGAACATGAATATTCCTGTTCAGGTGTCAATATTTTAAATTTTTTCGCAAACTACTCGAAAATTTACAATGCCTTAGCTCAGACTACCCTCCGAAATTCTGTCGTATGTTATTCCTCTTCGCAAACACATTGCCTCTGAATAATCGTCTTGTGTTTAAGGTATTCAAGTGTCCCATAAATTTCCCCATAATAGCCATCCTCTATCAATCCACTCTGATAACACACAGGAAGTGGGGGGGGGGGGGGTGAGAGGGTGAAGAGGGAGTGGTAAGCAATAGAGAGAGAGACTGAGAAAGAATCAGAGTCACCTCTCGACCAATGATGTTTTTCTCTAGAATTAACCTCTCACCTAGCCTTAGAAGTTTGTCTTATCTTTCTGACTCGCAGTTGCTAAAAGCTTTTCGAGATAAGCCATGTTATCATCGCGAATATTCGGTTCTTTCTATCATGTGATCTGACAATGTTTGTATGAAACACGAGTCAATATGAGATTTCTGTTTCGCAATAACAGCATTTTGAGATCGAAAATGTTATCATCGCGAATAATTGCGTATCGCTCTTTCGATCATGTGTTCTGTAATTTTTTTATGAAACGCGAGTCAATATGAGACAACTTCGATTTCAAAGTTTCAGGATTACTTAACATTGCGACGCGAAGGGTGCAGCCTTATCGTGTTCTTTTGAAAGTGACGCCGTTCGCCTTATTTTCGAGCAAATCTAGTCGGATCTGGTACAGCTCGAAAAGGTCGATTTTCTGAAACTTCGTGTATTGCGGTTATCGAGGGTGCTATAGACGATGGGCTTATCCATTTTCTTCCTAGAGGGCTCGTTGGCTCCAGGCGACGTCACGTCGAAATCACATTTGTACGTGCTACTCGGCTCTCGAGAGTGCTATTTTTAGGTGAAAATGTTTCCTGGGTAGAATTGCATGGCGAACACACCTATCTCGTTCATTTTTCATGATTTTCAAAAATAATTTTTAAATTATCATCTTTTCGCAGACTGAAAATAGCGAAATCCCATGTGCACCACGCGATCGGGTGTCATGAGAGGATTCCATTGCTATATTTTCAGCCAATTCTGTCGACTTATAGTGTATTGAGATTGTAAGTGAAAGGGGCTTCCTCTCCCCCCTCTATCGCTTTCCTGACCCCGCGCGACGAGAGAGCGTGGGGAATTGAGAGAGCGCACGATAGAGGAGGGAGAGGGAAGGGAGGAAAGCCTCCCTTTCTTACAATCTCAACACACTATTTATACTTATAAGTCGACTAGCTCGCTGTCCCGACAACAGAATTGGCTAAAAATATAGCAATGGAATCCTCTCATGACACCCGATCGCGTGGTGCACATGGGATTTCGCTATTTTCAGTCTGCGAAAACCCCAGGAAACATTTTCACCTAAAATAGCACTCTCGAGAGCCGAGTAGCACGTAAAAATGTGAATTCGACGTGACGTCGCCTGGAGCCAACGAGCCCTCTAGGAAGAAAATGGATAAGCCCATCGTCTATAGCACCCTCGATAACCGCAATTTCAGAAAGTTTCAGAAAATCGACCTTTTCGAGCTGTGCCAGATCCGACTAGATTTGCTCAAAAATAAGGCGAACAACGTCATATAATGAGTAGACTCTAAATAAGATCAGGGATTCTATGAGTTCGGTGACTGGAGTAGCCAACTATCAATCGGTTTATCACGGAAGGATGATGTAAGCATCAATCTGTTTCCATAATATTCACGTTGCTCGACGTCAAAAACCACGTGATGCTCAGTGCTAATGATCCGGATGCAATGCCCACATTTAACGTGTATGTACTGAACAACGATTTTTCTTTGATTTCTAATGGAACATACCTCTAAATCAGATGCTATGACGCTCTCAATCTCAGAAATGTCAATCATCCTTGTCACTTGAAACTCCCAGTAGCCACACCCATTATGGTGAAGACGCTTCTATGAAGAAATTTGACGTAACTAATGACAGTACTGTTTTTACTATAACAATTCAGTAAGTGGATTACTTTCTTGCTGCATCTGCTGCAGCCTCCTCTTCCTTATTCTTTATTGCTGCAGCTGCTGCAGACTCCTCCTCCTTCTTCTTTTTTGCTGCAGCTGCTGCAGCCTCCTCCTCCTCCTTCTTTTTTGCTGCAGCTGCTGCAGCCTCCTCCTCCTTCTTCTTTCTTGCTGCAGCTGCTGCAGACTCCTCCTCCTCCTCATCTCCACTCTCATCCAAGTACAGTCGATTCTTTTTAACGGGCGGCGGTGTGAGGTCGGAAAGGTCCAAGGGCTGGGAAAGGTCCAAGGGCTGGTCTGCAGCAGGCTCCGGCTGCACCCGCTGCAGCGTCGATCCCTCTTCTTAGCGGGCGGCGGCGTGAGGTCGGGCAGGGAATAGTTCGGGTCTTCAGCATCCGCAGCAGCTGTAGCCCAGATGACAGGCACACGCTTCCTCGGTCTCCTCCACATGGGAGAATCCGTCAGATTCTCATTGGGATCATGAGCCCGGATGATTGTGACGTGGTTGAGGATCTGAGAGCCCAAGGTCTGCGAGGCTGAAACAAAAATATATTATATTAATTAAAGAATACTACTTTTTTAAAAAGTATTTTTGTGATTCGCAGCTGCGAGGTTATGCAGGACGAGAAATAGTGAGTATGATGAAGAATTGGGAATAAAAACAATCGAGAATGTGATTTTGATTTTATAGCATTAACAGGATATAGTTATAGATTCGTGTGTCGTTTTGTGCAGGGATTCTGCATCGAATTGCAACACCGATCAATCACCTTGAATGCGTAAAATCTTTTTCTGAAAGCGTAAAATCTTTTTCTCGAAATTATGCTAAAAACCGTTCTCGAAATTATGAATGAACATGATTGTACATTTTAAGAAGAAGAAATAATTCCCTCACGTTTCCTGGTTCTTCTCGTTCCTCCAGGAGTTCGCCACACTGGATTAAAATTTGGCCGATACGATCGCTCAGAGTCTGCAATTATCTATTTAATATTTTAATTATGTATTTTCAATGGTCTCGCAGCAAGGAAATACATGGCGGACACTCGAATATCCTTAGTTTATCAAATTTCCGAGGCACATTTCCATCTGGAGAATTGAAATCAAGAAATACTATGTCTCGCTCACTTGCACCATCAAAAAAAATCAACACACTTTTCTTTATTCTTTACCGTTTCCCTCCCCTCCCCCACTACCGTACCCCTTCGCCCTTTCCCCTACCGTAATCCTCACCAGTTTCGTCATCATACGAAGCCCTTGAAACATGGAGTTTAGTCTCATCAGTCTCCTCTTCTTCTTCATCTTCCTCATCACTCCGAGTTCTACCCGGCCTGTAGCAAAAAAAGTAGTATCTGATATCGATGGCTGATCGAATAATCGCTCTCTCCATTCTGCACACTATCCCGTTTCTTCCGCCAGAGTGTGCAGAATAGAGAGAACGCCTATTCCACAACTCTAATAGCAATTGATTATTTTTTAATACTTCTTACTGCAAAATGGCAAATGGGAAAGACGTTATCTTAATTTTTGCTCAATCAGTTTTGATAGGATCAGTTTCGATATTTTTGCTCGATCAGTTTCATGAAGATCGACCAAACAAAAATATTACTTGGTCGATCCCCGTATTTTCTCAATAAATGGACACACTATTGATTACAGTATCCCCTCTCACATGGCTTCCGTACTCACTTGAGTTGCTCATGACGATCCACTTATTCCCGGATGATTGATCGAAGACCACATCGTAGTTAGGGAACATCATCTGGATCCTGAAAACATTGATTTTCTGTTCACATTTCATTAATTATGTTTATAAATACAATATAATGCTCTATAAAAGAAGAGAAATCTGACCTCTTGCGCTCGATAGTTGGAAGTTCAGATCCGACGTACTTGTAGAGGTAAAGAACCTGTGAAAGATGGGTTTCATCTGCTACAATTAGAGCACGAAGAACGAGAGTTATGAATACGGGGGCCTACAGATCATAATAAAAGAAGCTCAAAGCTCAAACATCAAACATCATCCAACAACCTTTTTTGCACTAACTCCTCTCACGGTGTGCATTTTATCGTGCAGATATCGACGGAACCTGCAATGGGATCACTAAGGGAACGTAAAATTATTGAAATTATATAAAAACTAATAGAAAAGGATATGCATAAATAGGAGAGATCACATCCGTTCATTCTTTAAATTAGTTTTCGAAAAGCGGGTCACGGTCTCTCCATTCTGCACACTCTTTCGTTACTCGGTAGAGTGAGCGAAATGGAGGTGATCTTATCTCCACACTTGCTTCGCGTTCAATGACTGTGCTGAGTGATTGCATTTGACGCCATATTTCATTCTCTTCTGCTCCTTCTCCATTAATTTCCATATCTCCATTCCTTTGGCAGTGTTTTTCGGGGTGTTTTTTATACATTTTTTCTCAAGATGCATAGACGAGAACGCTCTGGAATTATTAGGAGATATACATCTGAACATTTCGAGAAAGGAATTATCTCCGGAACTATTATTGAAGCCCTGATTTTGGTTAAAGAAGATTAAAGATTAATTATATCATGGGGACAACTCGTAAAAGTTAGTGCCTAATAGTGCCTTTCGAAACTTCCGGCGAATAAGGCTCGCAAGGGAAGGTCCCTGAGTGTCTGTGATCTTTTCAAAAATGGTTGCTACTGTGACCTAAGGTATCACCTGGGATGCAGAACACTGATTTAAAATTCATTCTGCTTACAAATTCATTCTACTAAGGACACATTGGTACCAAGAAAAATCGACAATGTCAGTAGGGTCTTATCCGTAAACATATCTTACCTGTAGAGGAAGTCCACCATCATCTTCAGATCACTCTGACTATACGTCTCTCGTGGGATCTGGAATTCGATAGATTACGAGAGGTTACGGTAGTCAAATGAGTACGATAACTACGTTTCGCAATTGTTTTTTAGTAGCGGGACTACGCCCAGCTCGTGCCATTTTAGGGCAAGCGGAAGTATATGCACAGATCGACTAGAGAGAGAACGTGCGCTTCTCAATTTCCACACTATCTTTTAGCTATAAGATACGTTCCACGGTTTAGTGAAGCTAATGGGAGGGGTCGACGGATGACTTTTTCACAACCCCTGCCAATAAGTTGTGGGTGAAGTCCACATACCTAGAGCTGATAGCTGGCCCAATATGAGATGTTGGGGTGCACCCTCCGGGAAATGCCAGAGGTGTCCCAAAAAAAGTCGAAAAAATCATTCTAGAAAAAAATACGTTCTTATAGATGTTTTAGGCGTATTTTGCAATGAAGAAACGAAAAAGATACTTTGGAAGCGATAGGACAAATTTTGTTTTTTTTTTTTTTTTTTTTTATTTCGAAAAATTAAATTTGCGTCGTTTTTCGGGCACCATGGAACTTTATTAATTCCATTGTCATTTTTTTTATTGCAGATTTCGATTCTACGTGAAAACCTACCCTATGTGTGGAATTTTCAACGCTTTTCATCCAGGCGCTCGGAATCCGCAGCTTCTCGCCCGAGGGTCTCTCTGAGGCTGACGAGAGAACGATGAAGAGAGATTTCGAAATTTCGAAACGATACAATCACTATTATATCAGATTTTCATTTCATTTATCGTTATTGAGCACTTATGTTAATGGTATAGGGTTGTGATATCGATAAAACACGAAAAATAACTTTTTTGAAATCTCAAAATTTCAAAAATTCATAAGTTATGTATCTGAGCTTCAAATGGCGCATTTTCAACGTAAAATCCCTTCAATATGAGTTTTGAACAATATTTGAGCTTTTGTGACGGTTTCTAAAGAAACATTTGTGATCCAAATTTTTTTCGATACTTTGCCCACCGAAAAATGACAATTTCAAAAAAGTTTCGCTAATCGGCTATAATTCTCAGAAATCGTTGCGGCAATTGAAGTGAATTTACGTTGAAAATGCACCATTTGAAGCTCAGATACATGACTTATCAATTTTTTTAATTTTCGAGATTTCAAAAAAGTGATTTTTCGACTTTTCACTTTTTCCGTGTTTTATCGATATCACAACCCTATACCATTAACATAAGTGCTCAATAACGATAAATGAAATGAAAATCTGATATAATAGTGATTGTATCGTTTCGAAATTTCGAAATCTCTCTTCATCGTTCTCTCGTCAGCCTCAGAGAGACCCTCGGGCGAGAAGCTGCGGATTCCGAACGCCTGGATGAAAAGCGTTGAAAATTCCACACATAGGGTAGTTTTTCACGTAGAATCGAAATCTGCAATTAAAAAAATGACAATGGAATTAATAAAGTTCCACGGTGCCCGAAAAACGACGAAAATTTAATTTTTCGACATTTTAACGATGTCCTATCGCTTCCAAAGTATCTTTTTCGTTTTTTCATTGCAAAATACGCCTAAAACATCTATAAGAATGTATTTTTTTCTGGAATGATTTTTTCGACTTTTTTTGGGACACCTCTGGCATTTCCCGGAGGGTGCACCCCAACATCTCATATTGGGCCAGCTATCAGCTCTAGGTATGAGGACTTCACCCACAACTTATTGGCAGGGGTTGTGAAAAAGTGATCCGTGAGGTAGGTGCAAAATATCGTGGAACGTCTCATAAAGCTTGTCGCGGTTTTCTTTCCAAAATGTATTTTCATCATTACTATTAGTATTACATCATCACTTTCAAAATAATGATTGAAACAGTTTGTGATGTTCGATAATACTAACCTTCTCAGCCTTCCCAGCATCTTCATCGCTTTTGTTGATGACGATGCCATGCCACCCGGTGTTCTTCTTACTTGGAGACCATCTTGGAGGCCTGACCATCTGAAAAACACTGACCATTAAACCATATAAATAGCAAGTAAAGCAACGCGTAAGAGCACATGATTCAAAACATAGTGTGATACACCGATAAAACGATTGGATGATTTCATGCTGATCGTATGCCAGCATCCGATCTGAACGATCTCCGCCCGTGGGCATGTTGTACCAGATATCCTGGTCGTTAACAATTACGACATGAACAGATGCCTTACAGTGGATCTCCCCCAGCGGGTAAAAGATCACATGCTCATCACGATTATACGGCTCGTCTTAGAAGAATGGTTGCTCAACAACGACATTAGGCTGATTTGATGGTAAGAGTTGGTCGATGGTCTTCGAGTTCGGCATATGCTCTTCAGTCTTTGGCGACCTGGAAAATTCGCGATGATATCGAACAAATGATATCGATAAAAAAACAGCAACAAATAATACCGTACTATTACTGTGCACAGGATAATTTTGTAAAAATATGAGATCATATTTCATGATTATCCGGTATCGCAGGAAAACACAAAAACTTTGAAAAATAGAAAATAATGTTTTAAATAAGATAACTCTGATAGATACCCAACGTCTTTGTATATGACTTAGATTTGCCCGCCGCGTTGTCTTTGCTTGTTGCCATGCAAACGCTGATATTTTAAAATCGGGATGATCGTGTATCGACTCGCGTTTCATGCACACATGGTCAGAACACATGATCGAAAGAACAGATACATAATTATTCCCGATGAATGCATGGTCGATCTCAAAACACTATTAGAAATTGCGAGGCAGAAAAAGATGATACACTTCTAAGGCTTGATGAGAGGTGAATGCGCGAGAAAAAACAAGATTGATCGAGGCGATTCTAGTTCATTCCCAGTTTCCCCCTATCATTAATTTCCTCACCATTCCTTTTGCGCACACCAAACTTCCATGTTAGCTGGTAGTTGATACGGACTGGCGATTATGGGGAAGTTAAATAGCCGCGTGAACCAACTGAAAAACGAGAAGCTTTCACGGAGAGCTGCGGTTGTAAATTAATGATTTTTTTTTAAAAACACGATAGGCACTGATTTCCCAGCATTGAATAAGGAGTTTGTGTAGTCTTCGTATGGAATCTTTACAATTATTATGATAATTTTATCTGAATTTTCTTTTCCAAAAAAGGGAGAAAATAGTCAGCCGAAAGAACACACTGAAACTCTGTGAAAATGAGGAGGTACCAAGTAAATTCCCAGAATAATAATCAATTTTATCAAATAAAACTGCTTTTGCTATCGGAAGTGATATGAATTACATGATATCGTAGGGGAAAAAATATAATGAGCAGACTCATGTTCGAAATGAGATCAGGGACTTTATGAGTTCGGTGACTGCAATAGCCAACAATCAATGGGTCCCTCTCTGAAGTTTGATATAAGCATCAATCTGTTTCCATGATATTCGCTTCGTTCGACATTAAAAAATACGTGATGCTCAGTGCCAACGATGCGGATGCAATGTCGCTTATTTACGTGTATGTACTGGAAAAAATATTTTGTTTTCATTGATTCCGAACTAAAGATACCTCTAAATCAGTAGTCAGGGAGTTCTCAATCTCAGAAATATCAATCATCATTGTTGCTTGAAACTCCCAGTAACCACAACCAGTATGACGAAGACGTTTCTATAAAAAAAAACATTTAGCGTAAATAATGACATGACTTTTTACTATAAAGATTTATTGCAGTAAGGGATTTTCAGTAAGGGGAGTAAGGGGCCAGGAGTTCTCCAAATCACATGATTTTAGAGGTTGCGATTTTACTGCTTATTTTTCTGAATAATGAATACCTCACCATAATAGATGATAAAAGCCAGTCTGAATTGATAAGCAGGTTGCGCATCTCGAGGCCTCCGAATCTTGATAGCACTTCCTCGAATTTCTCATCAGGGGAAATGTTGGGTACAACGTTCGGATACTAAATAAAAAACTAAAAGTATACTGCAAACAATTGTTATGTTAATAAAAATTCCACTGACTCGTGACTCAAATTGAATGGAAATTCCGGGGAGGTGAATTTTGCGACCTGCGTATTCACATAAGAAATGCACATCCACAAAAGGAGCTGTGTCACGACGGAAGTGAAGTGATAAATAGGAAAGATTAGACGAAAAAAGTATAGAAATCAATCTGTAATGATGGATGCAATAGACCAATAAATCTCTCTTTGTACGCCTATCCCATATTTCTCCTGTTTAAACTTACTTGTCTTTTCCACCTTCGCTTAAATTTTTGTCGAGTTCGCAGCTGAGCAACTCGAAACTGAATATCGTGTGTGAAGAGCATAATTTTTCGAAGTACGCCAGGAAATGATCATCGATGGAAATCTGTAAGAAAAAATCAGTTTCTGATTAAAAATTATTTGATATTATTGCTAAAATATATCGCTCGGTCACAGTACCGAATAGAAAATATATTCTTTGAAGTCGAATCTGTTGAACAAATCGGATGTACGTGTTACTATAACTTCTGACATTTCTTGCTGTTGTGGCAAATCGAAAAAGCCTTCCTGAATCAAATATTTGAAAAAAATAGAATGAAAATCGATTCCTCAATTTGTAAGTATAAGAAAAAGAATTTAAATGTAAGACTGTGGATAAAACAACTAACATAATATCCGATGAATTTCTTTTTCGAGAAATGCCCAGTCTCCGAGCTTATCATTTTAAGAAAATATACGTTCTCTCCGAGTTACGCCGAGTTACTCCGCATGACGCACGTTCACAGTGAGACCCAACAGGTAAAGGTAATGGTAAAGGTACATCCCGACTTCGAGACTGGGCTCGCAGGTGATCACTGCTAGGCCAGTGATACAATGGGCTCGTCAGTCTGGAGTGCCCACCTTTCGCCAGACCTATTTACCACGTGATCTTACCACGTGATCTACCACGTGATCTTGTCACTACCAATTTCCCGTTCCCAATGGGTGAGCGCCTTGGTGAGGCGGAGGCGTTGTCACGACCGGGAATCGAATCCGTGATGATGGAATGGGAGGGCGCGCCATAGACCGCTACACCACTTCACCCAACGGGACACCAGTCTGAGAGCCGACTTTGCGGAATTTGGTCCTAAATAGGCTCAATCTGACCGTCATGATCTAAATATCATTTTTACTTTTGGACGTTTGTCGATTACTCTGCGTGCGCGCGCCTCTCCCAGTCAGAGAGGAGGGAGAGGAGAGACGAGAGATAAAGGGGCGGAGCCTCTCTCACGTGTGTATCTCTCGCTTCCCCCGCTCTCTCGCAGCTCTCCTCCCGCGCTCTCATTAATTTCGAGCATAAATCGGGGAAAATTATTTAAAATCCAATTTTGTTCTTAAAATTCCTCAAAAACATAAATGAACTAAATATCGTCCGGCGAGCAGTGCGCGTGCACTGGAAACGTCCTACTCACCCTATTCCCAATCTTAATATCCATTTTTGACCTACTCAGACTTGTCAGATACCGCTTGCCGGCAGCTTAATCGATTGAGAATGGTAATAGCTACAGACCAAGCGAGTTATTTGGTTGTGTTTGAGCTTTGTGCTTGCTCGATCTCGTTTTCGATGGGAAACGTGTCCAGGGAAAGTGGGCGGGGCTGGCGATCCCTAACTAAAAAAATAATAAATCTCACTGATCAATTCTGGTGAGAATATCCAAGAGACAATCATCGAACAAGCCCGACAGTAGGTCCTGAACATTGAGATAGACATGTATGAGTATCTACACGCTTCGGCGAACCAGCGCATGCAAACTCTTCAGTTGGACGATTATTTTGGACCGGGATGTTATTGTTCGTGAATTATCAGCCCATATAGCGATATTATGATTGTATGACCTCTTTATTCACCGATCGTTGTTTAGCAGCACACTCCTCGATCTGCATTTGCCGTTTGTGAGCCATCTGAATAAGATAACAGTTGATGGCATATGTACATCGAAAAAGTTATTAAGGCACACAGGCAGGAAACGTTCATGAAAAGACATGTAGGAAACACAAGGACCATCATAATTGAATGAATTGAAGTGTGTACGGAAAATTAAAGAGAAGAACACAGAAAAAGATGCAAGCTATTGCAATATAAAACTGCTCAAATTTAAAATGAGCATGGTTCTGTCTCGCGATTTGGGCATGCCCTTTGGCACAGCTGAAATTGAATGAAAAGGGCATTGAGCACGCCGAGAAGCGAAATCTCCTGAAGAATCCTGTATAGTCCGCTCAAGTTCCCGTTGCAAAGTGAGCTCATAATATTCAATACGCAACCGAGCTGATTGAGCTCAGAAAAGCTCTTGCTTTTCTGAGCAACCTGTTTGAGATCTCCAATAATATATCAGCAGACTTTCAAAAACCGTATTGTATATCCGGAGCATATTCTAATGCTATCGATACATTTCACAATCTTCAAATCTTACAATGCTGCACTTTTATGACTGCAACTATATTAGCAATATATTTATCGGGAACTTCTGCATGAGCAATACTTTATTTCCATGTTTCCATACTATTCAATGAAGATCTTGTATGCGTACAAAGCAGTATGTTTGTACGATTGCCTCGACCACTAAAATTTCACTATTAGGTTTTACGTTTTTACTATTACTCTTCCTCTCCCTCTCCTTCTCTCTTTCTGTTTTTTTATACCCTCAGTAAGAGGAGGGGTGGAATCTAAAGGCGGCAAAACTGTTCATGCTGACCTTCACAACTTTAGGATCCGCCGGAACTTGGCCCTGTTTCGTGCATTTACCGCAGAAAGGAAAATTGCACTCGAATACGGCTGCCGGTGGCTCCGAGCCGATTCTGGAAGAAAACAAATCTATGCCGCTTATTCATCTTCTTTGTTCAAAGCACAACATTATGAGAGGAATCGCGAGAGCTTCGAGAGAAATGGCCATACCGTGGCGGTAGGAATTTGTTTCACCGATCCGGCTCAAAAGTAAAATTTAAGTACTTTCGAGGATGTCTCTTTCAAACTACGTTTGCAGAATTTTGATATCAGGTCTCATCTCTGAGTATACTTAGGTCAAATTAGGTACCCTTTAAATCTTTAGGTCGAATTTGACTCAGTAAAATCACCATAACTCCCTTTAAATTGATGCTAGAGACAATTCCAAACAAGAATTCGAATGAGGAGGCAAAGGGGAACATTTCTTATGTTGATGATGTCATTCCTCATCCATGCGCTAGATCGGGGCGGTCGGTTTTCCAATACAGTGATGTAACTTTCCTAATACCGATTTCCCCAAGAAGAGCCGAAAAGAGATTTGAAAACTTCCATTCACTTACCTACACTCCAAAAATCAGATGAATCGAAGGTGAGAAAAAAAAGGTAGCCACTTTAAGTCCGAAAACCCTGCGCTTTTTGTGTAGTTTTTTGAGGTTTTGCAAGTATAACTTTTTCATGCAAGGTTTCATGAGCTCTCATATCGAAATTCGGAATCAGCGCGTCAAAATGCACAAAAAACTCCTATAGGCATATTTTTTCGAGATGAAAATTTTTTCAACTTTTTTCATGTGGTCCCCCCTTTGGTCCGAATTTTGTCGAAAATTTATTGTTTCAGAATCATGTCCCTATACGATTTTCCGGCTTATTTTTGAGCGTAGAACACGAATTTGCTAACTAGAGCTCATGAAATTTCGAAAGAAAAAAGTTATGCTATATAGAAAATCCAAAAAAAATTTTGCTCTGGATTTTGGTCATAACTTTTTTCTTTCGAGATTTCATGAGCTCTAGTTAGCCAATTCGTGTTCTACGCTCAAGAATAAGCCGGAAAATCCTAAGGACATGATTCTGAGGCAATAAATTTCGACCAAATTCGAACCAAAGGGAGGACCACATGAAAAAAGTTGAAAAAATTTTCATTTCGAAAAAATATGCCTATAGGAGTTTTTTGTGCATTTTGACGCGCTGATTCCGAATTTCGATATGAGAGCTCATGAAACCTTGAATGAAAAAAGTTATGCTTCAAAACCCTCAAAAAACTGCAAAAATTCGGACAAAAGTGGGTACCATTTTTTTCTCGCACCTTCGATTCTTCTGATTTTTGGAATGTAGGTAGGTGAATGGAAGTACTCAAATCTGTTTTCGGCTCTTCTTGGGGAAATCGGTATTAGGAAAGTTACATCACTTTATTGGAAAACCGACCACCCCGATCTAGTGCATCGATGAGGAATGACATCAATAAGAAATGTTCCCCTTTGCCTGCTCATTCAAATTATTTTTTTGGAATTGTTTCTAGCATAATGTTAACGCGAGTTATGGTCATTTAATTGAGTCAAATTCGACCTAAAGTTTCATAGGGTACCTAATTTGACCTAAGTATACTCAGAGATGAGACCAGATATCGAAATTCCGCAAACGTAGTTTGAAAGAGCATCATCGAAAGTACTTAATTTTCACTTTTGAGCCGGATCGGTGAAACAAATTCCTACCGCCGCTAGGCTTTTTTTTCTCGCGATTCCTCTCTTATAAAGAATTGTTTGACTTACTCAACGTCGGGCGAATTTCTCGCGATTCCTCTCTTATAAAGAATTGTTTGACTTACTCAACGTCGGGCTCAAGGCTCATCCGCAGAGCAGGAGGAGTGTCTGATCCAGTCACCGTGAAGTTAGTGCCCACGGTGTAACGAGTCGTTCTTGCATCTTCCGGTGTGAAGCGGGCAAAGAGACTGAATGACGTAATTATATTACATTCTTGTTTAACTCATAATATATTTATTTTCAAAGTGATTGAAAATATCGAAAAGTGATAAATTAGGGATGCTCGATATTTCCATGGAAAGCACAATCGGTGAATCGATTAGGCTAAACTATAGGCTTCATTTATGAATTGTATATCGTGACTACTCTCGGTGGCTATTGAGTGTGCTCAATGAAGTGATGAACGCCCTTTTTTTTCGAACTACTATTGGATAACTATGCTACTAACCACATCCATATTTTCCTCTAAAACAAACTACTAAATTAAGCATCCGTTGAGCTTCACTTACTTGTTGACGGAGACCGTGATCGTGTCTACATTCCTGATATACTCAGACGTCCAACCGTCGTTACCACCGGGTCCGCGCTGACCTTTGTAGATGGTAAAGTTGAAGTTTACCCCAAATTGTCCCGGAATCGATACTCGTACCTGTAAATTATAACCCGTACTGTCATGTTTTAAAATTTGAAAAGCGAATGGAGTAAGCATGCACATTAATTGCTGACATATCCCCTAGTCTAAAATTGTATCATAGATACTTCCACAACATTCACGCACAGATTTGCATTTCTTACACTATTTACCATTTTTTACTCTCTTTGAATTCGCATTTATAAATAACATTTAAAAAAAATATTTTTTGCCCACTCCGATAAGCTGTTAAATATAAAAATATATAAAAATCACACAGTGAAATATTTCTAGAAATTTGATAAAAATGAAAGCAGAACAGTAAAGATTACGGCATTATCGATTATTTTTTGGAAGTACGATATTATCTTCATTTATTTTCGAGATATTGCAAAATGTAGTGACCGTGCTTCTATTTGGCTTTTTATTTTACAACAGTGATCACTTACAGGAAGGTCCACTTTGTCTTGCATGTTGATAAGCTTAACAACGTAGCCCTGAAAAATAGTTCCAAATATGAGTCTCATTATCCACATTTAATAACCGGTACAAAGCTTGTGAAACGAAAATAGGCATGCTTGATTGCACTTCCATACCTGAGCCGAAGTCAGGAGAATTAGAGGCAGAAGGAGTCTCATCCTAGGGAGGTGGAGACAGATGTAACCTCTCGATGGCCTTCTGGTTAAATACTGCTCTAAATCGCGTCTTTCGTTACAGAAAATCTATTCATTTCTGATGCTATCTCGCCGGTCATGGATGATAACAGTGTGCCCTTTTTGCCAATTTTGTCATAATCTTTTACGAGGGTTTGGGCCGATCATAACCGTTTTACGAGGGTATGGGCACTGCTGGTCGAATAAAAGTCACCGATCTCATCTTTTCGCACACTCCCTCCCGCTGCCCATATCACTTCGATCGGTCGCCTTATCACTATGATTGCGTTTATCTCTCTCTGACCGTGAGATATCGTTATTCTGTAAGAGCATGCGATAGATTAGAATCAATAAAGTCAGCAAAGATGTGATCCTGTGTGCGTCATGGTTTATTCTGTGTTGCCGATGAGCGTTTCATCTTGAAGATAAACGATTCTTATCAGAAACGACTTTGTTTTGTTGAGGTCAAAACCGTGCGCAGTCGAGTGCACCTAGTCATGGTTGGAAATCAATAACTTTATCTTAGAATATTAGGACAGAAAATAAGTGAGATATGCTGGCGCCCTTTTTTTTGCATGAGAACTGTAACAGGTATGAGATCGAGATAAATACGCAAAGAATGAGAATCTTAGAATGAGACCGAGATCTAAATTTTTTCGATATACAGCAGACGTTATTTGTAAATCACTCTTCTTCGTCCTCATCTTCATACTCATCTTCAGTTGTCTCTTCTTCAACAGGAGGGGGATTACGATTCATTCCAGTAGACTTCTCTCCAAATAGGTAGCAAACTCCGTCCTGGAATGAGTTTCATTCAAATTTATTGATGTTTAAGTCGGGATATTCGAGACCCTGAGTAAGAGCACCGTTGGATAATATCTCTACAACTTGTGATTACATCAATATTTGGCGTAAATTAAACAGTTTGAAATGTCTCAACGTTCTCTTGAGATGGCGCTGGGGGAATTTCATCTTCAGCAAGTCATAGGCGGCTCGCATTCCTTCTACGTCTGGCCCATCTTCGGAAAACGTCGCTTCACCGCTGTTTCACCGCACACTCGCCCTGCCAAGTTTGATAGTATTATTCGTAACTAGAGTTTTCAGAATCGCGGAAAACTGCTATTCCGAACTTTTATAGATACATTTTCAGCACAGCGAACACTTGACATCTTCTCGTAGTGCTATATCAGGCAGTCTGCCTCGTTTCTGAATTCCTGACTGCGATTGTAAAGGGCTTCTCTGATGAATGAATGATACACTTCATTACCAATGATATCACCGGCAACTGCGAGCTGGAAAGAAAAATATGATTCACGTGTTCTAATACATTCCGGGAACAACTATCGGATCTTTTGGAATTGTATTGACTAATGTACAAATAGATGCAGATTACAAACGAGCATTAGTGTATGAGATTCTCTTCGAACCCATGGAATGACTCTCCATCACCCTACCTGTGTTGCTTGAGAGGAGCGGATAGAAAGTAATGGCCTTCACGAGGATTTTGCTTGCACCAACGTAGTTCCATGCATTATACTCGAATCCCACGCCAAATCCTTTTTCAAACATTTCATTCTGAAACGATGAGTTGCATGTGATTATCGAAAAAAAAATGTTTTCACCGCATAATAACTCTTTAGTGCTTCATTGGGTTGACTAGCAATAGTTCCGAACGAATGACCGATATCGAACCAATCGCATCCAGTTGATCTGTGAAATATGATTTAATATTGATATTTCAATAAATAATATTCCTAACGAAATAATATACGCATAACATTGATAGAGCCAAAGATGAGAAATGGGTAAAATATTGAATTTTTACTGAATCGCATACACTTCTAATTTTACAATCATAACTCACCTCTTTCTATTAACAAAGTATCTAATAATTGCTTCGCGGTTTATCTTTCTCAGAGCGGTCAAATTCCGATCCAGGGCATCGATGTCAGTTTGGATGCTCAACTCGTCGAGGGTTCTATTGAACTGATTAACCATGTCGAAGCCGAACTCATTCGTTTTATTCATCCAAAACGTTTCCTGACATATTAATCATCATTTGAAGAGCTCAGATTTGACTTCACTCACTTGAAACCTTTTCAGAATAGCTCTCTGCATCAACTTCAGTCCAATATTTTTCTCCTTATTTTGGTCAAGGAGCTCCAATACGAAAAGCCGATCTTGTAGTCGAGTGTAAACATTTACTTTTGACTGAAATTATTCAATCAAATACTTGCCACATTCTTAAAACCATCAATCATTTTTGAAAACATGAAAAAAAAACTTTTATCAGGTTTTCGAGCACGAAAAACAATCTGAGCTGCAAACCTCACCTTTCACCCCAACATCTAGATCTCACCTCAAACTCCTCCTCAACATCAGAGACATCATACAATGACGCAACCATCGCAGAAGTGGCGTACACTCACTCGTCGATTCTCTCTTCATTCGATTTCTGATTAAATCTTGGATTGTTCAAATTTCCATGAGTAGAATAGTACACGAGACTATCGTCCACCTGAAAGACATTCATCAGTGACGAGTTGTTATCGACTTTGTATCAACTATTTGTTAGTAAAAAAGAACTTATCCACACTCCTACAAAAATAAACTCACAAAGTCATCTTTCTTCAAAACGCCGTAGAGGTTGTAAAAGTAGATAGTAGCCTCAAAGTAGCAGTCGAAATCGGATTGGCACCTGAGAATACAAAATTACGATCAATCAAAGTTAGAAAAAAAATGGAAGATTAGGAAACTGCCTAGAATTTTAATGATCATTTTCGACCGTCTTAAACAATTATCTCACCGTTCCCGGAGCGAAGTCGAATATTCGTCGCGGTCAAAAGTGCAATCAAGAGTAGTCCGAGCTTGCTCGATATCGTGCTGAATTGATATTGAGTGATTACGATTAAACAATTTGTATATGTTTTAAATCGATCAGTTCTTGATTCGAGAAGATCACACAACTCACCATGACAGGGTTATTCAGTGATCTCGATCTCAGTTGTTGAGCCAAGTTCAGATAATATCTTTCCGGCTTATTCACCACCGTCTCATTCTGCGGCATTGCGCAGACGTGTTTGTAGAAATTCGCACATGGCGAGACGGAGTGGTTGAGATAATTGCGAACATGGTAGGAAGCGAAATCGTCTTGAGCGACCGACACCGTGAAGAATAACACCAGGATCAACATCCACTGAAGACGAAGATTTAGAGGGTTTTGCGAAATCAGAAAAAAAGCATATTGGATGCAGGAGCAAGAGAAAAGGAAAAAGCATAGGCCAATCATAAAATCATACTACTAAGAAAGATGAGGTAAAATTAAAGATTCCGACCGGTACTTGCTATCACATACCGGTCGCGAGAACACACAAGAAGCTAGTAAAGGCCCCTCCCTATGTAATATTCAAAGGATATGATCAACTATTAAATAAATGCGAGCTAATCCAACTAGAGTTGGCTAGTGATAGGGATAGCAAAACCGATGAATATTGTCTCTCTTGGCCGAATCACATGGTGCTTTAGCAATGGCCGGAAAGACGGAATGAGGAGTTCGGTGCTCATGATGCAAACTGGCACGAGAGCGAAGTATGAATAAAAGAGAACAAAATTGATGACATGCCAATGAAGGTGTTAACGATAGAATACGACTGAAATGAAGTCGACGGGACCAGCGTCGTTCTGATGGCGTCTTCAGATATTCGTGGTGAGACCTCGTACTCTCTCGCTTTCACGTACTACCTCCCTCTTATCATTGCGTTTTCATTTAAACTCCGCGTCCTGGCGTTGGTGCTTCACAATGATCACTATACAAGAAGGTGAGCCAGAGGGGTTTCGAGACCTTGTTTAATCCCACGTTCCTTCGTATTTATTATTATGTAATGATTCAATGTGAATAATCTGTCGTATGTGTCCGTTAAATATTGTATTATGAGAATGTAAGTGTTCTACATCCTACGAGAAACTTCGCAAAAGTGTTTGCGTTGTTTTTGACTTCCATCGTGATCATCTGGTCCGATATTTCACAGAACAATGAGGAGCCAAAGGAAGGAGTTACAATAAGGTATTACAAAAAAGTGATTCCCCCCCACCTGAAATATGGTGATACGAATGAAGAAAAAAGAGGGAGGGTAACGGGTTTCTTCTCTATCAGTTGCTTTCTCAGTCTTCTGTTCTCATCCCACAATCGTTCGTGGCTCTTCTCCAATTACGAAACACGATGACTCACTGCTCGATTACTTGACTCCATGCTTTCGATCTTGACGTGCATTGCATCCATTGAGACCTTCATGGCTCGAACGAGATCCAGGATGGCATCGTCCGTTGACTTTGTGAAACGAGTGATGAACGACGAGAATCGGGCGGCGGGCGATTGAGGCTGAGGTGTATCAGAATCGGGGAGCGAGCACGTAGAGACAGAATGGGTAACCTCTGATAGTGCCATCGGAAGATTTTGAGCCCGGCACAAGACTCTCAGCTGTTGTTATCGATCGGTAGACGCACGTGACTGGCGGTTAGACGTGAGCCATCGGAGAAAACTGGAGACCGACCGACCCTCACTCTTGGACAAGAGGGAATGAGGGAATTATGTAATGATTCAATGTTAATAATCTGTCGTATGTGTCCGTTAAATATTGTATTATGAGAATGTAAGTGTTCTACATCCTACGAGCAACTTCGCAAAAGTGTTTGCGTTGTTTTTGACTTCCATCGTGATCATCTGGTCCGATATTTCACAGAACAATGAGGAGCCAAAGGAAGGAGTTACAATAAGGTATTGCAACAAAGTGATTCCCCCCCCCCACCTGAAATATGGTGAAACGAATGAAGAAAAAAGAGTGAGATTATGAGTATTGAATCAATTTTAGAAGATAAAAAGCCAGAATATGTTAATTGGTCGCAACAAAGACACCTTCATGATTCTCGATTAATTATATTGTCAAGAGGTTACCCATTACAATGCTTCTGTTTTCTATTTTAATAAAATCAAATCCGAAGAGATGATCATTGAAAAGGAATCAGAAAAGGGAGAAGAGGATCAGTACCATTGCTATTTATCTTATCTCCTAAAAGAGCATCGTTTCGCCAATGTCCCTGTAGCTCCTCTGTTAGGGATGCCGAATGGAGATTGCCTATCTTCATTATGCACAATTTCGCACCGGCCAGAGAGCCGAGAGAGTGTGCAAAATGAGGAGGGTGCGCTCTTCATTCGGCATCCCTATTCTCTGTTTACGAGCACTTTATGGATAGTCGAAGGCGCTCTATACAAGCATGCGGCTTTCCAACGCTTCCCTTCTTTTTTTCTCTCCTTCTGCCCCTGATAGATCCAGTAGAGTTACTGTTTCACGTTTGTGCAGAACTTTCTTTCCTATTATTAGGTTATATTTCCGGGATGTGCTTTTTCTAGATCTATTTACACTGGATCGAACGGATGCAGTGCATATTCCCTGGATCACCTTCATAAGTTAACAGTGAGTTCGAAGGATCAGACAATTAGGAGGAGGGTGCGGGATCAGTTAATCAAGAGAATTGTTTGCATTCCTTCTCTGGATTAGATTATCAGGTACAGGTGCGATATAAGAATATGAAATTGTGCAAATATAAAATAGTTCTGTAGACTCACACATTTGAAGAACCACATGAAATATAAAAGATTTTATTTTATTTCGGAAATCTTTTCTGAAGCTGATGATACTATTCAGGATAAATGTATTCATTTTGTAGAGAGCGGATATGACATCGCGCAGCGACCGGTTGCACTAAAACAGATGTGGCCTGCAGAGGTGGCATCGAAAATGTCGTATTTACTTTCGACGGTGTTACTTTTGTGAGCATAATCCTACGTGTTACAAAAAAGGCCATATTTATCATTAAGGCGATACTCAGACCAGTAGACCCTAATTCCGGATTACGCATCCACTGCTGAAACGGGAAGTTTGTTGTGACTGACACGGAGAAAGGCGTATTCATCAAGGAGTTAAAGACCGCGTCGTGTGCTTCTCCCAGATAGAGACAGAAAGCGACCCTTTCATAATTGCATTTAATAATTTCATGTTCTTAATTCGATAAAGAAGATTTTTAGCCCACATATTTTTTCGAAAAAAATCATTATTGATGCATGAGTTCGCTTTTATCTTGATCGCTCATCTAATTTCAAAAAACAATGAGATCCTTCGTAATATCTTCTCAAAAAAAATAATTCAATTCACCCCTCTACCTACCGGGGAAGGGGCATCCTTGAGAAATGTACTTAAGATGGCTAGATCCAATAAATAGCGACAAGTAATTTGCATTCCTTCCTAATATTGCGTGCTCTCTCGTGTCTCTGATCTGCGAGAAAGCGCGTAAATCAAGGAGATTACTAGTAACGTGGATTTGTTTCTCTTCTCCCGTAGAAGAGAATCGATTCTCCTTCGTCATATCCGCCACGTCTTCTATGTTTATGATCACAGTTTATGAAATGGGATGCCGAAAGAAGAGCGCATTCTCCTCTTTCTCCACTCTCTCTCTCTCTAGCTCTCTGATCGGTGAGAGATCAAGCAGAAAATAGATAGACATTCTGCATTCGGCATCCCTAGTTATGGATAGTCAAAGGTCCGCTTGGTAGCATGTGGCTTTCCACAGATTCTTTATTTTGTATTGTTTTCCTTGTGCATTCAATGACCCAAGTTTAAGAGAAAATCTCCTCTTCCCTCCTCGACTGTTTCTCCTCTCTTCTCCTTCCTCCTCACGGGATGCTCTAGGCTCTTGCTAATAAGTTTAAGAGAAAATCTCCTCTTCCCTCCTCGACTATTTCTCCTCTCTTCTCCTTCCTCCTCACGGGATGCTCTAGGCTCTTGCTAATTTCGCACAAGTTATTTGTTCATCTTTTATTCATATTTGTTGTTAGAATGAATCTGCGTTTATAGAAATTTCTAATTTTTTAGATCCGTCTACACTGGATCGAATGGACGCAATGCATTTTCAAACAGTAAGTTAACAAATGAACTTCTTTCTCAACCGATTTTCAAAGAAAGGACCACTGAATACAGAAACGATAAGTGTTCATTTCTCATACTCTTGATAAAGTTCTAACAACTATATGAATATAAGAACAAATAAGATGTGATGACTTTTTCACTCTTTTTGACCCTATTTTCGAGACCATTTTTTGACAAAAAGTCATAATCTCGAAAATACCTGACTATTGGTTTTTCTGACGTATTTTTAAATGTAGAAACCGAAAATCAATGTCACAGGTCATGAAAATACGAAAGAAAAAAGTTTAGCTCGAAAAACTAAATTTGTTGGTGAAAATCTGCGACTTCATTACTTTCGAACTCCGAAATTAGGTTGTAAGCAACCGTTTAACTCCGTATTAAATACGCCCCTATGGGTAAAATTGCATGGGGAATCGAATGAAAAAGTTTATTTGGCACGGCAGGAACAAAAATGTTTAAGGGTGGCAATTTAATTTTTAAAGTTGTCTTAACGTTTTTCACATGAGCTAGCTCTTCAATTCCAATTGTAAAAAGTATCATCTCATTGAGATCTTTCAGAATTACTATAAATTCGTGGGTCTCCGAAGCGCCGTTAATGAGATATAAAAACCGACAGCACAGAGTAAAGTGTGCCACAGAGAATGAGGCTTTGAAGATACGACTTTCTAAGGTCAATTTTTGAACTCTACGTCCGAAGTTCACTCCAGGCCGAAATTTTGAGCATATGTTGCAAAATCGTTGTACGGACCATGTAGGCAGAATCTCAATTATATCGAAAATCCTGTGTTATGTATTCCTCTTTTAGAATGAGGACTGAAAGTAAGGGAGAGAGGTATTCTCCTTTCCTTTACTTCCCTCACTGCACCCTGCTATGATCTAGGCTCTTGCTAAATGATCACATCTTATTTGTTCTTATATTCATATAGTTGTTAGAACTTTATCAAGAGTATGAGAAATGAACACTTATCGTTTCTGTATTCAGTGGTCCTTTCTTTGAAAATCGGTTGAGAAAGAAGTTCATTTGTTAACTTACTGTTTGAAAATGCATTGCGTCCATTCGATCCAGTGTAGACGGATCTAAAAAATTAGAAATTTCTATAAACGCAGATTCATTCTAACAACAAATATGAATAAAAGATGAACAAATAACTTGTGCGAAATTAGCAAGAGCCTAGAGCATCCCGTGAGGAGGAAGGAAAAGAGAGGAGAAATCGTGTGCAAACAGTCGAGGAGGGAAGAGGAGATTTTCTCTTAAAATTGGGTCATTGAATGCACAAGGAAAACAATACAAAATAAAGAATCTGTGGAAAGCCACATGCTACCAAGCGGACCTTTGACTATCCATAACTAGGGATGCCGAATGCAGAATGTCTATCTATTTTCTGCTTGATCTCTCACCGATCAGAGAGCTAGAGAGAGAGAGAGTGGAGAAAGAGGAGGATGCGCTCTTCTTTCGGCATCCCATTTCATAAACTGTGATCATAAACATAGAAGACGTGGCGGATATGACGAAGGAGAATCGATTCTCTTCTACGGGAGAAGAGAAACAAATCCACGTTACTAGTAATCTCCTTGATTTACGCGCTTTCTCGCAGATCAGAGACACGAGAGAGCACGCAATATTAGGAAGGAATGCAAATTACTTGTCGCTATTTATTGGATCTAGCCATCTTAAGTACATTTCTCAAGGATGCCCCTTCCCCGGTAGGTAGAGGGGTGAATTGAATTATTTTTTTTTGAGAAGATATTACGAAGGATCTCATTGTTTTTTGAAATTAGATGAGCGATCAAGATAAAAGCGAACTCATGCATCAATAATGATTTTTTTCGAAAAAATATGTGGGCTAAAAATCTTCTTTATCGAATTAAGAACATGAAATTATTAAATGCAATTATGAAAGGGTCGCTTTCTGTCTCTATCTGGGAGAAGCACACGACGCGGTCTTTAACTCCTTGATGAATACGCCTTTCTCCGTGTCAGTCACAACAAACTTCCCGTTTCAGCAGTGGATGCGTAATCCGGAATTAGGGTCTACTGGTCTGAGTATCGCCTTAATGATAAATATGGCCTTTTTTGTAACACGTAGGATTATGCTCACAAAAGTAACACCGTCGAAAGTAAATACGACATTTTCGATGCCACCTCTGCAGGCCACATCTGTTTTAGTGCAACCGGTCGCTGCGCGATGTCATATCCGCTCAGAAATGGCTCGAACCACTAATGACACTTGCAATTTCTTGATCATTTCTCTCTCTTATTATTTGAGAAAAAAACAAAACTTCATTTTTCTATGCCTTGGCTGTTCTTCGAATGTTCTTTATCGACTAGACCCCGCTTATTCATTACCGACTCGTTCTATATTTCGTAAATGCTCAGGAAAAGACAGTCAATATGAAGCGTTGAGCGAGGTTCTGAATGAGTCGAATCAACTCTAATGTATTGCCGTATCTTCACATGACAAACTATATTTCTCACACTAGTCCATCCGGTTCATTTTCATTTTAAATTTAAACTCAGCTAATCTGATAACTCATTGTGATCACAAATTGGACACAAATCTACATCTAATATCGTCGGAAATCCGAGAAAAAAATCAGTTCGATCAAGAAAACTATTGAAATTACACCTCATTTATCCACTCTTTATCCACTCATTTATCCACATGCGTAGCCAGTAAGATGAAAGTGCAAATAGTTACGTGTTTTGCGTTATCGCGTGATGCTTTTGCGATAGACATGTTAGACGTTTACAATTACACTGGAAAGATGAGACGACATCACGTTGAAAAACAGGCCTCGTCGGTCAGGAATGACTGACAATTGAGATATCTAGTCGATAAAAAGCGTGAGAACACTCGCAGAGATATAAAAAAAGACAATATGAAAAAGAAGAAAAAGTTCAAAAAAAAATTGCAAGGTATTTCTAATTTTTTTCCAGAGGTATTTCTACATTCAGATGATGGTTGCAGTCGTGTATATAGTCGGCGTACTCTGATTGGTGAGTGAGAAGATAGAGAAAATGCAACGACGAAGTTTAGAGGACATGATAAGCATCACAATTGGTGATGAGAAGACAGCAAAGTCATTGATGAACGGATACTGAAATGCACATTTTTTTGAAAATGAATGCATTTATAAGCTATGTGAACTTCAAGCGAACAACATACCAGTATATAGAGGACAGAATAGAAATCCGAATCTCGATTAGCAATAACGAAAAGAATCTGCTGGACACATTTCAAGGAATGTGATAAGAAGAGACATGCCGAATATATTGTATACAGCAATTGCTGCCTCGCTGATGATAGTTTCCGGTGGTCCTTAGAAAGCTTTTTTCTTTTGTATCCAAATCTCGGAGTTTTGCTCACACTAGCAGTATTCAGCAGAGCGCGTAGCTTTCGCATAGCTAGAAGCGTTAGAATAAAACCAGAGATGACATAGGAACCGTAAAAACAAGCAGATATCGCTTGTACAATCTGAAAATATAAATGCATAAATACTGAATGTTCACTGACTTTGAGTAGATACGGTGGGCCGTATTCACGTCCGACGCCGGTCGGTTGTGCGAATGCAAGTGGAGTGCATGCGATTGTAGGAATGACGATTTGGGCGACCATCATGGCAACTATCAAACTACCTCGCCAATCCTGACATTAACCCCACTTATTTAATATCTCCCCACGAACTTTGGGTCCAACCCCTTCTTTGAGGACCCGGTTTCTATCCACTTATCTAATACTCTTCTGTGTATATGCAATTTGGCTCTCAGTCATTTCCCCAATTAGAGGAAATATCAAACACATCGACTAAGTATTAGTGCTGACTATTCAGCCGTCGTTGCGAGCTCAAAACCCTCCTCCTTTTGGCAAAACTAATAAACACTCACATTTTCCGATAGGTTGTGCGAGCGCATCACAAAGTACCGGCTGAGAGCCACATACAACTTAGCGATCGTATGACCGAGAGCGTAGATAGTGCTGGTGGCCTGTGTGGAGGGTATCTTTGAGTAGGGCGCTCTTAGCCAGTGCTTCTCTTTGAAACCGACTTTCCTGGATTCTGGCACTCTCTCACCGGTTAGAAAAACGAGAAAGTACTCTAATCGGCTTGGAATGACACTACTCCTCTTTACCCGCTCAAACACAGCAGAAGGCATGTCCCAAGACCATTTGATGTTGTATGCAAGCACCGAGAAGATTCCATAGACACCTGCACATGTCTGTGAGGGGATCGATGACGAGAGAGAACTCTATAGTGATCTTTCATCGAGAACGACCCTCATCAATTAACATTCTCACCCGCCTGTCAGAGAGACCAGAGAGTGTGGGAAATTGAAAGAATAAATATTCGATCCATCACCACTAGAGTTCACTGACCTCCACTGACGAAGAAAATCCAGAAGGGCGTTCGGAAGGTCTTGTCTCTTGAGACGAGAATGGACAGAAGTATGAAGGCGTAGAAAGCACATCCAGTGAATTCGACATAATCGCGCATAGTGGCACAACCAACTTCAGAATTAGGACGAATAACAAGGAAGTTCTTCTGCTTTGAATCTATGCAAATCCGTATTCAATGTAGTGAGTAATACCTTGATGGAGCAAAATATCAATCTCTAACCAACCTCGCGTGTATCCGCAGTGTATTCGAATGTCGCGAAGGCTCAACTTCAAAGTTCAGTCCATCGAATCTAGTATGTGCTACAGCATCTAGTCTATAAAATGTAGTACGCAATCAGCACACTTGTTTGCAACAAATCCATTCCTTGGAAAGTGATACTTCTTCGACATTCTATAATTTTTTCATACGACCTTATCGAATGTGAGTCGACAGGTATTCTTGGGATTTTATTGGAATTCAAAAATTAAATGAATGCTTCTCTAGCATTATTACGCACTTCTGTCCGCGCTAGCTACCCTTTTTCACCATCATTAGACCTTCGTCGTCCCTTCGTGACAGAAGATGAAGAAGTATGTATGTACGTTCCCGACGGCTCTGTTCTCTCAAGAAATTTCGCCTAACCGAAATCGTCGCTATATTATTCTAGCCGAATGTCATACTGCTTTAGTTCAAAAAACACAACAGTAGCATAAACAATAAATAAACAACTGCTCTGCCGGCGTACAAATTGAGGTCGCTATATGGGAAAGTTAGTGAGGGACGGGAAGAGAGTCCCCTCCTCATTTCACACACTCTCTCGTTTCTCTGACCGGTGAGAGAGCACGACGAATGAAGAGACGAACTCTTCATTTGCCATCCCTAGAAGAGAGTGCCTCTCGCATTCCAACTCTATCTCGCTTCTAAAGCGACTTGTATAGGGACCTCAATTGGTACGTACGCATTTGGTTTCCATCATGTATAAGAACAAATCCAAGTTCAAAATGGCCGATAAGAATTCAACTGCAATTGATAGTTTCAAATTCTCACAATGGTAATCAATAACGTTCTAGAACACAAACTCACATATCGATCTCCTTGAAAACAAGTTGCCTTTGACCACTGAGATGCTTTCGGTATGATGATGGATGAGCATTTCATTCACGGTCTCTCTATAAAAGTTTTATTATATATTAATATTAATATTTTTATATATTAATATTATTATATATTAATATTAATATTAATGCAATTAATATTAAAATAATTTTTAAAATATTCGAAACATTCCAAACACTCACCTCAAGTCCATAATATGTCGTGGACTATGCAGTTCCAACTGCACAATTTTGACTGCGCCCATGGCTTGACAAACATATTTCATTATTTCATTGTCGAAATTTTCAACAGAAAATACGTTCACTTTGTTTGTGGATTTGAATATACGAGTGAGGCTGATCATCGTTGTAGAACTTTCCAATGGGAATGTAATTTTGGTTCTTGATTCCTGATGGTTTTGAAAATAATATTGTATTTTATTACATTCGCCTATTTGATTGACGAAACAAACCGTAAACTATGTAGATTGGCAAGATAAATGTATTACCTTATTCTTTTCAATTTTGAACTCTGAAGGCAAAACACTTGCGAAATGGTTGAAGTATTTCTTGTTGAATTCAAGCTCTCCGGTGAGTTTATTTTTATCCACAGTGCGATGTAATGTGATGCGTTCAATTGATGGGATTCTCTCCACATACTCATTCACTAGTGCGCACCACAATGATGATATCTGAACGGCCTCGTTAGGCATGCATTAACTATATGTGACGCAAAGACATGAAAAACCAGAACTGAATAGACAAAGTACAATCAAAATTTGAGAAGAAAAAAAATGGGAGAAATACGATTAATTTTTTCTCTTTTTTTGGCATTAGAAAGTACTAAATGTCATATCTAAATAGCAAAGACTCACCGATTTCAGACAATTCTTATCCTCTCCAGCATCTCCTCCGATGATTTCTCTGATGATATCAGGAGGGAGAGTGGCGAGAGTGAGGAAATCGGAAGAAAGAGAAGTCATCAGTCGAGGGAGATCGTATTTGATAGTGAACTGAACTGATGAAGAGAGCAGATAAACTTAGACAGGATAATGCGTCTTTTTTGAATGCATACGATGTGTTTCAATTGCTACCTCTTAATTCTACCAGCTATGCCAGTGGGTACATCAAATAGCAAACATAATATTAGAAAAAAAACGCTAAAAATCGATTGATTTCTTAAATCATAATCTCTGAGTTTGACAGATATATTGGCCATTCATTCTGGAATAATTTCAAACATAAAGTTTCGTTGATCGGAGGTGTTTTGTACTCTTGATCCTTCATTTCCTGACCCTCTTCCCAGACCCGATCCTCCCCTCCCTTCACTCCCTTCCTCTCCTCTCATCTTTGCCCTCTGACCTCTAGTGATCTACCCCCTCTTCCCTCCTCTCTTCTCCTCTCCTCTCCATCGATTCTATCACTCTCACTAGGTCAACGGCTCGTCCCATCGATTCTCGCTCTCTTTGATTTTCTTTCTATTGCTGTGTGTTTGTTTTATTGTCGCGTCGCGATTATCTTCTCCTTCCCTCATCTCTTACTCCCTTACTCACTCTGGGCATCGTACTGACCCATTGTGATGCGGTTGGATGTATACGACAGAAATGGACCGAAACATCCAACCGCGTCTTTTAGGAAGTGTTCAATATCTATACCCATTGTTTTATATCGAAAATTCCCTTTCTTTTCGCTTTCCCGAACCTTGATTCATATTAATATATATCATCTCCATGTGTGATCCGATCTTGAAAGTATCTTCGTTAATAAATTCACTCTCTCTCATTCATTCTCATTCATTCGTTCATTCTCTCTGGAAGAATACTAAAATTTGGCTAATTCGCATTAGTGTGAAACGCCTTCTGTTGGGAGTTGTTGATCGTGCTCAATCAACCTATATTTTGGGACCAACAGCCTGAGAGCCAACTTTGCGGAATTTGGTCGAAAGTAGGCTCAATATGACCGTCAGAGTCACAATATCATTTTTGCTTTTGGACGTATGTCGATAACTCTATGATCAAATAAAAAATGAACATTGGGTACCTGCGCGAGTAGCGGCAAGACAAAGTTGGAATTTTTTTTTGAAAAATCGTTATTACTCAACATTTTAAATCGGATCGGGATGAAACTTGACATGTGTGATGACATGAATATTGTGTAATTTTTAAGATATCACTCGATTGGAACGATCGCGAAAGAGCAAAGTCGTTTGGGTTACGGTAGTTTTTTGATACTTCCGCCATTTAGCGGAGAATGATCTAGAACACTATACCCGTGGCGCCTGAGCTACACTCGTCGAGTACTACCATCCCACATATTTAGAGCGAATTCAATTTTTTTGCCTAGTGCAAAGCATGTGCACAAATATGTTCACTGACTCAGAAAGTCACTCTTAGAATGTCGTCCGTTGTCCCACCCGAAATGTTACACTAACACATGGAAGGTAAGAAAGTTACCTATTCTTCATCCCTTTATTCTTAGAGGGGCTATCGGCTATTTTGGCGACCATCTTATCTACTCCCGGTTCCAGTCCTACTCACTTCTTGCATGGAACATTTGCCTTCGACGCCTATGACAAGAATATAATTAAAAAATATCACAGCAGTTACCTTGAACAGTCAAGGTCGGATCGGTTTTTTTGCGAATGCGATTATTACTGTGATAGCAAAGTTCGTAATATCGAGAAGAAATAATCAAACCTCTCTGTTTCATGCCTCATAATTGGTAACCCGAATGGAATGTCCACAGCAATTCCTTCTTCCTATTTATGATTGGTCGAGAAGGGAGGACATGAAAACAGCAATTGTTGCTTATGTATTGCCCTCATCTTGATTGAAGAAACTCTCACAAAGTCTTCAATCCTTTCAGAATCGTATATTACCGTCAAAATTCTCCTTTCTTGGATGGCAGGTCGTAGTAGTCCGTTGTCCTGAGGTGTTCTTCGAAAAGAATGTGAAAGAGAACGGACAGGGTATTTTCAAAATCGTTCCAAATAGAGCTGATTTCGCTCTCGTTACCAGCCGGCATGAAGAACAAACGAGAAAGTTTTCACATAAAGGAGGGATCGGTCTCGAATGAGCATCACTACAACGTACCCATCTGCCATCCAATAGTATGAAATTGCCGTGGATAGCGTCATAGCATTGTAACAATGGAGCATCACAGTTTGCTGTATCAACCACCAGAGTACCCTACGAATTCATCAATTATTCGCCTCATCTTGCATTAGCGCATGCAAACATTGTATTCTTCAGAGTAGGTCGGCTCCAACTCAGAGCGGCTAGATAGCTTGCCGGAATGATCCTCATTTATTTGAAGCCATTCGATCCAGTGTAGATAGATCTGGAAAAGATGAAACTTCTTCAGAAACACGTTCTGGTTATCTAACATAAACATAAACAAGACAAACAAATGGGTATTTAGCAATAAATCAACCAAAAAATAATTTGAATAATGAAAAAAAAGGTAATCAGTGCAATATAGTAAAAGTGAAATATTCTTGAAACATGTGATCAGAATGAATGTAGAACAAATGCTGTTCTCCAGATGGAGTACTGATGGCAAATCGGAAATGTACGGCCGGTGTTTAGGATAGTAGATTCCGTTTTGTCATCACTACTATGGATTGATTCCGCTCTCCGTTTGCCTATTGTATGCTAGGATTGCGTTGTCAGCGAAGCATTCCCCTTATGGGATGTCGTTATTGCCCCTACCAATCTGCGTGCTGTCTCCTCGGTCAGAGAGACGATATAGCCTTTGAAAAAGAGAGAGCCACTACCGTAAACGGCATCGCTCCTTTATGGTACACTTACAATTTGATAGGCGTGTCTCTATATAAGCCACCAAGCACTATCGGGTTGAGGAATAAGTAACGCTCGTTTTTCCAATTTCAGATTATGACCTCTCCCGTCTTTCTAAATTGTGCAATTATATTCCGGTTTTTGATGATCGATAAGGGCTTAGATACTCTCTTTAGCGCACACTATATCATATATCTCCGATCATTTAGGCGATCACAATGGCTGGCTCAATTCAAAGTTGTCGCACCTCACCCTGAGATTTTGACAGGTCAGCACAGAGGGAAGAAGAATCATTGAGCCACAATTAACCTGCAGTAGTAAAGTATCATGGTTATACATTACACTGATGATATTCAGAGGAATATCCAAGTAAAGCCCTGTGTGAGATATGCGCCTAACGAGAGTGTAGGATTTTCAGTTACTGACCGAAAGAAGTTTTGCTAGCCGCGTTTTCTTAGCAATAGATCTAAAGACCTCAATTATGCTTGAATGTGGAGTACCTTTCCTGTTGAAAATATGGACGAATTTTGCTAAGTGTGGAGCATTCTCTTTATGAGTTTAATTGCTCGTAAGTCCGATGTGGAAAAACAACCCTCGAAATCGACATTTATTGCTATTTCCTGTAAACCGTACTAATTGAATGTAAGGCCTTAGATGGTTAAATGGACGAGCAACTTTTGCACTATCATCCACCAAGTGGCCACAATTATAGAATGGCTACTATGTCTGGGGTATGGATTAATCCAAAGTCCTCAAAACACGCATTTCTTTTGATTCCGTCACAAAATAATATTTTTGGAAAATTTTTATTTTTCAAATAGGAGCATAAGTAGCACCAAATGTTTATAGTGATAATATAGCTCCATAGTGAGTGACTGGAGCGCACTAGTGTATAGGCCAGCACCTTCGATCCTCAAGGTAGACAAATAAGTTAAGTAAACTGCAATTTTTCACGAACGTTCCCCTTGAAACGTCTATAAAAATACAACAATGAATCGAGCACCATTCTCACTTCACCATGAAAGAGGTGTAGTATCGGGCTGCTCACCTGAGAATGTGTGAATTTACCGAACAGTTTCCACGTTAAATTACACAATTTCGAAAAAAGTCTAAAATTTTCGAAAAATATCAGGTACATTGAAATCTAAATTTCTCTCCTACACAGGAAGCGTGATATTTCTAATAATAACGGCTATGATACTCGAGCATACCCTGAAAAAATGCTATAAAGTCAGCTCGTTTAGATTTGATTGGCGGGAGATATATGAGCCCAAACACGATGCTCAAAAACGAGCGTTACTTATTCCTCAACCCAATATCATCCAATGGATGAGGTGGTGTAACGCATTGATTATTGCATCCCTTTGTGAGAGACTCTCCTCAATTCGCCTGTTCGCTCGCCTATCAGATAACGATATATCAGGCGAAATTAGGAGAGTCGGGTTCGGAGTCATTCTTGAAAATGAAGACAGAAAAAGACGGACCAGTTTCATGTTTTTAATTCCTCCCATTGAACCTTGTGATGATCTAGGCTCTAGCTGATTTTCATAGACAGATATGCGCTGGAACAATCTGAAATTGGTTATTTGGCTGATTTAGTTTATTTGCTAAATACATTGCCTTGATTAATCTGGTTAGGTATGCTTCACACCTCATGTTGCCTTTTCTCATATTATTGGTAGATAATGTGTTTACACAGAAATTTAGAAAATTCCATATCTACCTATACTGGATCGAACGGATGCACACAGCATCTATTACACCTGCAATTAATTAGAGGAGCCAAAAATATGGAAGGAGTTAGTTATTCAAGAGAATTCTATGGATTCCTATCACAACCATACTTTCCCATGATTCTCTATTGGGTAGGGAGTTACATCGCATTTTCTCTCATTTTTTGAGAGATGCAAAACAGGGACACAAATTATCTTTTCAGTCAGAACTCATTTGCCCGGACGATAGTCGCACCTCTGTATCTACTGGTGCACCAATCTTCTCCGGCTCGCAGCAACGTCCTTAAAAAGGGAGAATATCAGGTACGTGCAATATCTGAATAGTAAATTTGGTTGAATAGGGTGATGAAAACATGCTGGAAGTTTTTCCACTTCTCTCATTTTACATACAACATATAAATCACTATTGAGCTTGCGAAAACTCAGTTTCGATTAAAAAAAATGATGTTTCAGTCAACTGTCAGAATTGCAAACACCAATTCCGATCGGAACTTCGCCTGAAAACTCCGCCCACTCTCCTAAGTCAAAAGGTACTGTCTCTCTCGCAATTCTCCCCCTTCCTCTAGGATGAATCATAGCACATTGATATGGAATACAATTAGGCAAAACTACTGTTGCTGTAATCGGAAGATTTTCGATTGGTTGTAATTCCGAAAGCTATCGAAGATCTTTCTTTTTTCTTATTCATAACTACAAACGACTGAATTAAGGCGATCGTCAGACGAGCAGATCCGAGTATCGACTGATCATCCACTCAAATTGATAATGTGTCGAAACGGGAAGTTTGTCTGACTTCTACAACGGCATTGTGCACAAGCAAATCGTAACCCACAGCGTGTCAACGAGGGGAAAATGTGCAATTTGCATGGCGGACTCCTCGCGTGTTTTCCCCTTTTCAGTTTGTTCCAATGTTGTGCGCTTTTTTCGCCCATTTGTATTGTGACGAGTGAGAGGATGACTCGATAAAGATTCAATGATTCAACGCCAGCATATGCAATCCTTCAAACGATTCCATAATTCAAATAACATTCGAGACACTACAAACACTACGCGTGTCTATTTCTGTGCTTGCCAAATTCGAAAGTTGATCCGATGCTCTTTCTTGCCTTTGTTTTCCTCCCTTATCGTCTCGTCAGAGTACAGGAGCACTCACAACTCACAGCATGAGGGAGTCTCCCTTCTCCTCCTTCTCTTACCGCCCAGAGAAGGGAGAGAGTGTGCTAAACGAGGAGAGTCTCTCTCGCTTTGCCTCTCCGACTGTGAACAGGAACGCACGCGAGAGAGTGCGTGAAGGGAGGAGATCCTACAGAGAGCAGAGAAAAAAGCGCACAACACCACTGCCAAGATTGAGTATCGGAACGAAATCGCACGCTTTCTCTCGTCGCTCTACCTTTCTGTCCCGCTTCGTTCTCGGACAGAGAAACAAGCCTCTCCAGTTCACGATCCCTTATCTGCCTGACCAGCGAGATAGTATGAAGAATGGAGATATTAGATCCACACTTTACTTCTTACCGATTCTTGGTAGTTAGAGAACCCAGAGTCTGCAATAAATAGGGAGTGCCAGACTAACCTGAGATCGCCATTAGGGTTTCCCGTTTTGGCCATTCCACCTATTCAGACATTGGCGGAGCGGCAGATCCGCCTGAATGGGCGCGCAGAATGAAGAATGCCTGTCAGGCCAGTCTATCGAATTACTGCAGATTTGTATTTCTATGGCTGCGTGAAACATAAAAGACACCCAACGATTCTATCGTTTCGATGCGGAATTCCACTTGAAACCCACTAGATCTCAACGAAATTGAAGTGAAATTTTGGCCGCGCGGGCGCAAAAACAGCTTCGGAGTTTGGAGAATGGCCTGAATGGGCGAGCAGGCCGCCTGATTCAATTGCATTGTTCGCGAACAGGCGGATTAAGCGTTATTCATCACGTTGATTTTATTGTCAGGCGGCTTGGGCGCCGCCCATTTCGAGAACCCTAATCCCCATTCTCCACCCCTTTTCCCTCGACTCATAAACAGCGGGATTTCCCCAGCCGTTGCATGTTCCGAGCACTCAGCGCCAAGACATCAGAGATGTGCTTCTTCAGTGGAAAGGTGGTCATTGTCACTGGTAATCTTTTTCTGTCAGTTATGTACTCGGTGCCAATGAATAGGATAGTACAGTGCACGTAAGATTGAATACTTCCTTATTTTTGGATCTGATCCAGCCACATCTTAAAGTTAGCTTGATAAATGTGATGGTTTGAATAGGTGACCTAAAACACTTTTTGCAGGCGGAGGACAAAAAAGCAACAAATCGTGCTCAGTAGACTTGGAAATACGGGTCGTCGTCTCTTCATTTCACACACTCTCTCACCACTCATCCGGTCGAGAGAGTGTGCGAAATGAAGAGACTGCGACCCGTATTTCGAACTCAAATGCTCAGGTTCCTCCAGTGGCATCTGTCGCGCAACAGCGGATCTCTTCTCGAAAGCGTGAGCGAAAGTGACCATCACCGGAAGAAAGCCGGCTGCTCTAGCGATACGCTAATCTCAATATTTCCAAAGCTATGAATCGACTAAATGACATTGCTATCGATAATTTGTAACTTGTTTCGGAATCATGATTTCGATTGATTTCGATTCCTATTTAGGACACGAAAGCGCTCTGCCTCAAATCTGGAGCCAAAGAGGACGATATTCTCGAGGTGTGTAAACCGTTCCTTCTATTGGTTTGCGTCCATTATTCACGATGTACATCGATCTTCCGTTTTACCTGAGCACAGCGTCGCATTTCACTTTTTTCACGAAATAATTTCGGAAGGAGAACTTCGCTCCGCGAGTTGAATAAAGAGAGGGGAAACGAGGATTGAGTTTCAGAATGTGTTCGGAATTTGTTTTGGAGAGCAAGAAGTTTCACTCTCACGTTAAGTTCCTGAGGATAACTTTTGGGTAATGCATCCCATGGGCAGCTGGCAAAACAGAAACACACAATCAATTTGATCGCATTGACGTTTTCCAGTTGATTGGTGACGTCACCGATGAGATCTTCCTCGAGAAACTCGTGAATGAGACGGTGAAGAAGTTCGGAGCCGTCGACGTGCTGGTATGTTCTTAAAATATTATAAAATAAGAAGCAGAATCTTTATCGGGCTTGGTTTGTTTCAAAAATTCTTTCTGGAGCTTCATTTACTCGATTAAACGATCAACCGATGGCTACCAATAGCGATAGAGCGCATTAATTATCTCGAACGATTTATCATCGCACAGAACTGTACGGGAAAGTGCTCGATAGAATGCATTCAAAAATAGATTTACCTCTTTTACTCATTTCTCACGCGGTGCTATAGCGACTGAGTGAACAACAACCGTAACGTACCAGCAGAAAATACAGAACACGAGACAATATCGTGGTAATAATACCCCGTAATCCAACGTCGATACTCATTGATCTTCACTATACACAAACACAGCATTGCATTTTCGCAGTGCATGTCATTCACCGGAAATTTCACCGCAGTTAGTGCAGCATTCTTGAACAGAAACTCACGAGTCAATCATTGTTGGGAGCGATGAGGAATATTTATCGGGATGAGAGACTGGTAGACTATGAATTTCAACAACGCGTTCGGAAACCCCGCGATATGTTTCATTCTCACTTCAAGTTGCCTCTGGACTCCACTCGACTCTGGACTCTGGGAAACACAAAACACACAAACCAATAAACAAATTTTATGGGAACAATGCATACATAGCCTCCTTCTTATAACTGTATTGAATAAATGTAGCTGAAATGATCCTGTAATTATGCCTCCGATCTGGTCAGTAATGCGTGCGCAGCCTCTTTCCTAGATGTTTCTTAAAATGAGTATTTGGAAGGATTCTGAATTATTTGGAATGATCTTTGACCGATGACAACTTTCAGGTCACCACCGCTGGGATTGCATGTTCTTGCATGTTCCCAAGGGTTTTTTTTAGAATGATTTGTTGGAATGATTCTGTATTATTTGGAATGATCTTCGAGTATCGCCACCTATCAGGTCAACAACGCCGGTGCCGCCTCCTTCGACACCACGGGAAAGCAGGGCATCGACCAGCCAGTGACGGTCTTCGATCACATGGTGAATGTGAACGTGAGTTCGTGAATTTTTTTTTCGTTCTTTCTACATACCACTTTTGAGAGTTCAGCACTGTAGTTTTTCAATCGGCCAGAAGACGTCGCGTTTTGCGTTCACCGTTCATTCTAAGATGCTGCCCTTTGGAAATGATATGTATTCATCTGTTTTATTGTTCAGAGTGATCCGCCTCTCGCAACTCGCTCTTCCTTACCTTGAGAAGGACCAAGGGAGCCATCCTATCCATACTTCGGTAAGTCTGCGGATCACTTTACTTTAAAAATCACGGAAACTCAGTCATTTATCATGAATCGATATACGTTTCGAATGAAAATTCACCTTGATCACGTTCAGCAAGCCTACTATGGTGCGGCGAAGGCTTGTCTCGACCAGATGACAGTTCAAATGGCCGGAGATCTGATCAAGAAGGGAGTCAGGGTCAATGGAGTCAAGTGAGTTCAATCGAATTTTCAAAAAGCGAAAAACGAAACAAAACAAATGATCGGGACTTGTTTGCGATAAATGAACACTGTGAAACGAAAAATATTCTGTAAATTGTCGAGTAAGTGGACATGATCATCTGCCTTTTCTCCCTCTTGATGACTTTCTCAGCAGTATGAGGTTTTGCGATTGGTACCAGTAGTTCATGAAATCATTTCTGAGAGGAATGGTCATTCCCGTTCTCGTAAATTCGCAAACTAACTCGCCAGTCAGATAAACGATAGACCATATGATTGGATAAAGTCAAGTACCGATTTGTAATACTTTGTATTTCTGAGAAGGATGGTGGTGGCGCTTCTGTTAATGGGAATACTAGAAATTACGATTGTTCTTGTAATTTGTTTGCATTCACAATATGCCAACTCCAGAGCGTACGAGTGCCAATTCCTAGAGAGAAATTAGAACGACGAAACTTATTTGACAATATCAATGAGATATTGGGCATAAGCACAATTTTATCATTCTACTGAGTTTGACATGTTTTGAAGTAGTGTTGCTCTCTTCATTCTCTCATTTCTTTCACCGGCAAGGAATATGCAAAATAGAGAGAGCCCTATTCGGCACTTTCGCGATTATTATTCAAATGAGTTTCGTAGCGCTCTTTTATCTCTTGCAAGTGACACTTCGATATTGTTTGGTTGAATTGTCAATAATAAACGAAACTTGCGTATACCTTGTGTCATCTGATCAACAATGTATTTCACAGTCCCGGCCCCGTCGAGACGAACTTCGTCGTCACTGCCGGCTTGTCGAAGGAGCTGCAGGATCAGGTTTTATAAAAATTATTTTAAAAAAAATTTTACAAAAAAATTGGTAGATGTACAACCAAATGATCGGCGCGAACATCCCTCTGGGGAGGATGGGTCAACCTGAAGATATCGGCAAGGTTTGAAGATACATTTCCCCGTTACATCATCTCTTCTGACTTTGTTGTTCCATGAAATACTGTGGATTAGTGATTCGCTCGCATTTCCCGTGTTCTCTGACTGGTGAAAAAGCAGCGCAAGATATGAGGAGAAGATAGTCTCGATTTGCAATCACCTATTTTACTATACAATTTTATATATTTTATATTCTTGTAGTATCTTACTTTATAATATTCGACTTTATAATATTTTTTTTATAATATATGAGGCCGTTTGTGGTAGAATCTACAAGGGCTCAACAGGGGTTGAGAACAGGTAAAAATCGGATATGCTCAAAAGTTGGCCCAAGGGGTAACTTTTTATTCTGAATCGACCTGAGGATTCCGTTTTTCGATCTGAGCCTTCTGAATCCCGGTACGACCACCTCAATTTTGGCCACAATTTCGATTGAAAATCTCCGTTGAAAATGGTCCAATCGGCGGAAAATTTCGCGTACCCGACCACAATTTAATTCTCTACAAACTGAAATAAAGAACGAGGTGCTATCATTTTTAGTTTTCGAGAAAAAGTCGATTTTTCACAGAAAAATAAACGGCCGGAAACCCGTTAACACAAGAAAAAGCAAACTTCGCTGATCATTTTAGTATATGAGATGAAAGATTTTATGCGGGCGGTGATACTTTTATATCGATTTTTTAAATATCTATTTTAGAGTTTTTTTGCAATGTATTTTTGAAAATATGACTTTTTCGACCCTGACGTCATCGTCGATGTCGATTTTTGGGTAAAAAAAAGTCATTTTCTCAGATTCACCTGACAATAGGAGTTTCTGGCGTATTTTTGCTTGTAGAAAACGAATTTTAACATTAGAGATCATATAAACTCGAAAGAATAAAGTTATACTCTAAAAACTCAAAAAATCGCAGGTTGTCGACACAAAAATCGATATAAAAGTATCACCGCCCGCATAAAATCTTTCATCTCATAAAACTAAAATGATCAGCGAAGTTTGCTCTTTCTTGTGATAACGGGTTTCCGGTCGTTTATTTTTCTGTGAAAAATCAACTTTTTCTCGAAAACTAAAAATGATAGCACCTCGTTCTTTATTTCAGTTTGTAGAGAATTAAATTGTGGTCGGGTACGCGAAATTTTCCGCCGATTGGACCATTTTCAACGGAGATTTTCAATCGAAATTGTGGCCAAAATTGAGGTGGTCGTACCGGGATTCAGAAGGCTCAGATCGAAAAACGGAATCCACAGGTCGATTCAGAATAAAAAGTTACCCCTAGGGCCAACTTTTGAGCATATCCGATTTTTTACCTGTTCCAGCCACTTGTTGATCCTAACGCAAACAGCCTCATATTCATCCAATTCAGGTGATTCTGTTCCTCGCCGATCGGTCCCAATCCGAGGTGATCATCGGACAGAGAATCGTCGCCGACTGTGGAGTTCTGATGAAGAACGCAGTGCTTTCCGGACTTTGATCTTTGATCTTCCGACCAACTCATTTCCCTATCTGAAACTGTGATCTCAAACCTGTAAACTTTAATAAAAACGATAATTACCAGAAGCTTTGATGTGGAGGTGTGTGTTGAGAATGTTTTCAAAATCAAGTTCAAAATCATCAGAATGGTCATGATAAATGTCTAGAACTTTTATTTCTTAATCATGCTTACGTGAGCACTCTTTTTACTCTTAATATTTTTTTCCGTTCACATAGTGCCCAAGGCTTGAGAATAATCATTATTTTTTCCCGATTAGAAATGAAACTATTGGCTTGTCAGCATAGTGCATACTCCAGTGTGCTGTTACTGTCAATGCAAGGAATTTATCAACTACATTTCAGAAAAGAGATAATGATTGTGTTTGGACATTTTCAGCTGCATTATTGTTTATTATCGTCTCCATTTTGAACGGAGACTAATTATGCTCAGCTCATTCCCTTGTCAACATAGTGCACATTCAACTGTGCTGTTGTTGTCAAGACACAAGACGTTCTCAAGGGGTACGCCATTAAGTTCAGTCACGACTGAATAACAGGGGTGCATGTGATGACAAACGACTCTCCTCAATTCGCGTTGTCTCTCGCCGCTCTGAGAAACGAGACAGTCGAGACAATTGACGAGAGTCGGTGCATGGGACATCGTGCCTTCGTGACCTCACAATCTGTCCCGCCCTTTCTCTGAGAATATAAATAGACAATACTCTCCAGGCGGTGATGTGCTGCATGCTCCGGGCTCAGAGCGCGAAAATTGCCCCCGAGATGAGCTTCTTCGACGGGAAAGTCGCCATTGTCACTGGTGAGTTAATAAATGTGAAGTTTCGAAGGCGGCCAATCCGAACTCGTTAGCGTTCCGAATTGCACCATGAAACTCATCCCCGGATTCCCCTCTCCGTATCCCCACCTCTTTGTCCAAGAAGATTTCGAAACTGGGTTTGTGAGGAATCACTACAACGCCAGTGATAGATTTATTGAGATTGTTATTTATTTTTTGTATTTTTTATTATATATTTTTTGAGATATTTGAGATTGTTCGGCGGGATTGTGTGTGATTGTCGTGCGTTGATGGATACAAAGTACAGGATATTGCGCTGCTGTTTCCGCGTATAATCTCCTCATAAAAACGTCTTAAACGCATGCGACTTTGAGAGTAAATTGCGTTTTAATTGCTTTTTTCTACCTATCAATGAAGATATTATCGAACGATCGCCGAGTGCAACCGATAAATCAGCGCGGTGAAACTCATTTGCTAAATTTGTGCGAGTTCCTCTTCTTTGGATTCCTCCAACGGGATGTTAGTTCCAAATTTTAAAAAAAAACAATAGTTTATTTTGTGACAATAACCACATTCATTGTTAAAGAGAACATGTTCGGAGAATCAAACTGTACTCAGGTTCATCCAGTGGCATCGGTAGAGCAACAGCGGCCCTATTCTCGAAAGCGGGAGCGAAAGTGACCATCACCGGAAGGAAGCCGGAAGCGCTGGAGGTGAGACAACGATCACGGCATTTTCAAGAATTGTTTGGTGTTCCCAGACGTCCCTATCGACGAAAAACTGGTTACGTTATCAAAACCGTTGCGACATTTCAGGAAACGAAGGCGCTCTGCCTGAAATCTGGATCAGAGGAGGACAATATTCTCGAGGTAACCATTGGTGTTTACTGGCGCAGTGCCAACTGATGTCGATCCTACCTCGATTCCCCTATACGTATCATAGGGAGTCGAGAAAGAAAGAGTCTTTGATCTAGCGGAATTGAAGCCGTGTAGGCTCTTGAATGATGATTTCAGTTGATTGGCGACGTCACCGATGAGCTCTTTCTGGAGCAACTCGTGAACGACACCGTGAAGAAGTTCGGCGCGATCGACGTGCTGGTGAGTTCTAGAAATGAACTAGTGACTACCAAATTACGAGGGACTAGAGAAACAATTTAGAGATGAACTAGCGAAACGCCATCGATGTGTTGGTAAGTGAAGCATGAATCTGTTTTAGTGCCTAATGCGCTTGTTTGAGAATAACAACTGGAAATTGGTTGTGTTGGTATGTAAAACATACACTTCAGAGTGAATTTACATTTTAAACGGAGAGCCAAAAACAATGACATTTATCGAGTGAGAAAAGCGGAAAGGCCATCATGACTTTCTCACAGTCCGTCAGTGCATGAAACCAGAATAAAACGGAAGACAATAACAATGCTGACGAAAGCATAGAAAAGCTGAACACAAGTTAGTCTAGACATCAATGATAATATCTATTTTGATGACTATGACAACTGCACTTTTTAATATCATTTAGCAAATTTACGTAACGAAAACACTATATTTTATGTTGTTAAATTATTTTAATTAGGAATGATCTTGGAATGATGTTAATCATCAGGTAAACAATGCTGGTGGGGCAGGCTTTGATGCTACTGGAAAGATGGGAATCGATCAGCCGATATCTGCGTTCGATCAGATGATCAATCTGAATGTTCGGTCGTGAGTTATATTATCCTCTAATTATGCTGAATCATCTCTCAATATCTCAATTTGTTAGTAACACGTGCGATGCTCTTTTATGATATTATCTTGCGTTCAGAGCACTGGAATACATAGTTGTACAAAATTAGAGCAAAAAAATTCCAAAAAAAGAAATTTTTTTAACTGACAGTCAACACATTTCAGAACGATCCGTCTCTCCCAACTCGCGCTTCCTCACCTCGAGAAGACGAAGGGAGCGATAGTGAACATTTCGTCCATCGCTGCTCATCCGGTTCATACGTCGGTTAGTGCAGAAAAACATCTCAGTCGTTTGACTTGGTTTGACTTTTTTAGACCCTAATTTCACGACAACATCGAACGATAGCAACTTACAAGCAATAAATGAGCACCGTGAAACTCAATTGAAAAACTCTCGCAAATATCTTTACCTCTTTGTCTCATCAAACCTTGCCTTCCTTTTTAAAATAACTTCAATGGATTAAGCTTGAACGGCCAGTTTGGACAACTATTTAGAAATGGTTAGTGTTGTAACTTTAAAAAAAAGTCTAATTAAAATAACGTATAATTATACAATTGAAAATAAATTAAAATTGCAGCAAGCATACTACGGAGCGGCGAAGGCTTGTCTCGACCAGATGACAGTTCAAATGGCTGGAGATCTGATCAAGAAGGGAGTCAGGGTCAATGGAGTCAAGTGAGTTTCCATCGTAATGCGTATTGAGACTTCGAAATGCACGTCGGGCTGAGGATATTAAATGTAGGATACCCTGATAACGAAGTTTGAGCCCGATCACTAGAAATCTTCTCGAAAACTATTTGAAAAAGTATATATAATTATTAATTTTTGTTCATGAGCAAAGTATCGAACGAATGACATTTAATTGCGATAAATAAGCACTGTGAAACTCATTCATGAAACCACTGCATGTTCCGCGTTTCTGCGAAATATCTTTGCTTCGTTGAGTCAGAACAGAGATCTAATCGAAAGGTGGTCGGATTCAAAAAAATTTCAAACAGCTCGGATCTGTTTCAAATGTTGTGTGGTAATTTTATAAATCTTGTCATCGCCATTTTGCAGTCCCGGTCCTGTTGAGACAAACTTCATCGTCACAGCGGGTCTAACTAAAGAGGCTCAGGACCAGGTTTTTATTTTGAAATTTCGAAAATAATTTAAAAACAAACCAGATGTACGGCGCCATGAATTCCGCTAACTCCGCCGTTCCTCTGGGTCGAATCGCGCGGCCTGAGGACATTGGGAAGGTCAGAAAAATTTCATTTCTGGCACTATAAATTTTTTTGGGCCGCTTTTTGGGGATTCTTCAGCATCTTAGATTCTTTATCTAGAAGCTCGTCAGTTTTTAATGATTCATATGATAATTATTCTCGTCATAAAATTCGTTTTACCTATTGGAATTGTTTTGGCAAACTCTGATCTTTCGAGAAGCAAATAATGCTGCTTTGTCTGTTATTCTGTCCTACTCATAATAATTCAGGTAATTATCTTCCTCGCCGATCGTTCCCAATCCGAGGTGATCATCGGACAGAGAATCGTCGCAGACTGTGGAAGCCTGATGAAGAACACCATCGTTTCTGCGCTTTGATCTTTGATCTTTCATCTTTGATTTGCTACCCTCGTCTTGTGCATTTTTTCTTTTCTATTCATCAAGCAACTGTCATCTCAACTGTAAATTACTATTATCAAAACCTAAAATTTTACACGTATGTTTCGTGTATTGGTAGAGGATCAGCAAATAAAAGTAAGAGTGCGAGCATTCCATTCAACCAAGGCCGATGCCTGCCACGGGGAGCGCCCAATATCTTCTATCTTGTGCGAGGTAATAGCGTGACTTTGAAAGTGAGATAATCAAGTACCGAGAATAGTTGGTGAACAAAGGTGAGCAAAACATAGAGTAATATAATCCGCGATCAAGTATCGTACAAATCTTTGAACTCATCTCGCAAGTGCCACCTTTTCCAGCACATTCCATACCCTGTTTATCATTAAGCACTTTTGCCATTTGAGAATGTCGCTTTTGAATCTTATATTCAGAAATACTTTATTCAAATCATGAATCGATGACTGGCCAACAGCAAATATGAAGAATGAAGATTATACGATACCCGAAATATCATGGAGATAGAGTGGTAGTCTAGTTCTCGCACCAGGCATTTTCCTTTCTGATCTACTCCTCCTCCTCGGGAGTGAAATCGTTTTTGATGTGGAAGTGACTTCTGATCTCTTCGGGGGAATTGCCCTGGAAGCGGATAGGTTTTGGGCTTTCTTTTGACTCAGTTCAAGCTAATTCCAATCCTCACCTTGATCATGTTAGCGATGGTCTTGCAAGCCGTTTCGAGCAGACTCTTGATATCCAGATAGTTGGCGGCAAGAAGAACTTCGAAGATTTCTGACTGCTTGAGTGCCTGTGATAAACCTATGATCTACCGTACTTAAATCTACAGTAATCGTTTTCAGCTACCGTAAGCCCTTCAAAACTCACAGCGAAGAAAGCTTGATCCTCAGAAGAGATATCATCCGATTTCTTCTCTTCATCCTCCTTCTCCTCCTTGATGGGGATATCCTTATGCTTCCCCATCCAGTCAATAACCTTCTCCAGCGTGTCTCTATTGACGTTGGGAAGTGGCGGGAGTATTGGATTCGGCATCCTCGAGGCTCATGCTCTGTAATGGGAGGTAGATCATGGACTGGATTTGGACTTGACTGACTTGGAAGGTATTTTGACAAGGATTGAATACGGTAGGAATGGACTTGTACTGGACTTTCCGTAATCAGAGTCTCGATGGTGCCGGCCTGCTTGAGAATGGATCTCTCGACGTTGAAGGTCTTCTCATCGGAGGAAGTGAGAGTGAGCTGCATGGTTGGAAGAGCGGAGAGGAGACAGTAGTGAAGAGCTGACGATGAATGGTTGAATCATCTAGGGAGCTTTTATAAGGGCGGAAAAGGGGCGGATTCAGGACACGCCCATCCTCCTCAATTGATTGAGAGTGATCCCTGCCAGAGGGGTTGCCTGATCGGCATCAATTTCTTTTTTTCTCTTCTCTTTTTTTTATTTGTTTGGACTTGATTTCGTAGTCAGCATGTTATTGTACGCCTGCCACATTCAAGAAATATATGAGAACGATGAAACTCAGTCGACAAATCGAATTTCATCGTCACAGCGGGCTGACTAAACGGGGCTGCTCCGAACCAGGTTACATACTTGTATATTTTCGAAAATTATTTACAAAAAAATCAGTTCCGTGTCATGAATGCCTCGAACTCTGCCGTTCCGCTAAGATACAACGCGCGGCCTGAGGATATTGTAAGGCCAGAACAGATATTTATAGTATGTTATCAGCTTTCCCCTGAGAGATATATTTCGAGCTATTCTCTTCCTCGCCGATCGTTCCCAATCCGATGTGATGATCGGGCAACGAATCGTCGCCGACTGTGGATGTTTCATGAAGAACAGCGTAGTTTTCATCGTTTCATCTTTGATTTCTCAAACTTGTATCTTGCACTTCAATTCAAGCTGTTTATCGAGCTACTGTGATCTCAACCGTGAAATATACATTTTTCAAAGCTGACGATTGCGTCATCAATAAATAAAAACAAACAACCAAGTGCGTAAATACAATTAATTCGAGCAATTAAAGTAAAGCTGAGGCCTGCCACTGGGAACGCCCATTTATCTTGTGCGAGGTGAAAGTGTCCTTTTGAAAGTTTAGGTCATTATCAAGTACTGAAAATAGCTCATGAGTTAGGTGAATCACTAAGGGTAAACTAGTAAACTTCAATCTCTTCTCAAATATCTCAATTCACTGAATATCGTTCACTTATTTTCTAATCAATATTCCATTTTTCGAAATTGCGATAAGTCAGGATGTTTTTTGCACATCACTTTATTCGACGCATGAATGGATAGATGAACAAGCGACACAAAACGATGAACACTACTGATTACAGAGTACCCGAAAGATCATGGAGATAGAATGGCAGCCTAATTCTCGCACCAAGCATTCTCCTTTCTGATCTGCTCTTCCTCATCGGGAGTGAAATCGTTCTTGATGTGGAAGTGACTTCTGATCTGTTCGGCGGACTTGCCCTGGAAATGGATGGGTTTCGTTAAATTCGTATTTGTTCTAGAATGATCTCTGCCAGGGGGATTGCCTCATCGATATAGATTATTTTTCTAAACATTATCCCTAAAATAAGCCTATGGTTGGCGCTGGATAAGGTTTGATCAATTTTGGACTTTCTTCTCAGTCAGTCCAAGAATAAATCCAAACTAATTCTAAGCCCTACCTTGATCATGTTAGCGATGGTCTTGCGAGCCGTTTCGAGCAGACTCTTGATATCCAGATAGTTGGCGGCAAGAAGAACTTCGAAGATTTCTGACTGCATGAGTGCCTGTGACAAATCTATGAACTGCCGTACTCAACGCTATTGTATTCCATCTATCATCTACCGTGCATACAATTACAGTAATCGTTCTTAGCTACCGTAACCCCTTGAAAAGTCACCTCGAAGAACGCCTTGTCCTCATTAGTGATGTCCTCCGATTACTTCTCTCCCTCCTCCTTATCCTCCTTGATGGGGATATCCTTATGCTTGGTCATCCAATCGATAACCTTCTCCAGCGTGTCTCCATTGACATTGGGAAGGGGAATGGGCATGGCGGGAGTGTCACCATCAGCGTCCTCGAGGCTCATGCTCTGCAATGGGAGGGTAGATCAAGGACTGAACTGAACTTATACGGGACTGACTTGGACTTAGTAGGTCATTTGACATGGATTGATTACGATTGATTAATGGGCTTGACTTGGACTGGACTTACCGTAATCAGTCCCGGTCCTGTTGAGACCAACTTTATCGTCACAGCGGGACTGACTAAAGAGGCGCAGGGCCAGGTTTTTATTTGTTAATAATAAAAATAACTAAAAAATATACCATAGGTACATGAATATCGCCAATCCCGCCGTAGCTGGAAAACACGAAGGGAGCGATAGTAAATATTTCGTCCATCGCAGCTCACCCGGTTCATACGTCGGTTAGTATATATTTTTGCATTGGTCAAGGTCTGGGCCTAGTGAAGGATTGTCGCGTTCGATGCATCAGGAACTCCTTTGCATCGGAATAAATGAGCACATACAAATTCAATTTAAAAAATCGCGAATATCTTTGCTTCTTTGTCTCATCAATCGTTGCCTTCCTTTTCTAATATCTTCAGAGCACTTTTCTAATATCTTCAGAGCACTAAAACTTCGTGTTTTCCAGCTACGGCGGGATTGGCGATATTCATGTACCTATGGTATATTTTTTAGTTATTTTTATTATTAACAAATAAAAACCTGGCCCTGCGCCTCTTTAGTCAGTCCCGCTGTGACGATAAAGTTGGTCTCAACAGGACCGGGACTGCAAAATAGGATGCCTGATCGAATAGTTGCTGGTGCTCAGATGGCACAAGGAATGAACAAAATTTTGGGATTATTGAAATGTATTCCAACACGCTATCGGGCGAATGCCACTTACTAGGTCAGAAAGAGAGGGGAGTGTGCAGATTGTAAAACATGTGAAACTCAACAAGATGATCAGATTTTAGTGAGGCACAAATGCATGACACTTGCGAGTATTTTCAAATGAGTTTCATCGTTTATTTCTAGAAAATGGTAGTCGTACGATCTTGTAGATAGTATAGTTCATTAAAAAAATATTTAAGGGAAAATATAGACTCTGCGTATTCGTTCTGTCTATCATATTTCGCACACATTACAGGATGCCAACCGAAAGTGAGAAGAGTCGCTCAACATTGTAAATTAGTATTTTCTAAATTACTCTGACTGGTATCAAATTGATACTATCAATATGGATTGAATTTTCGAATTCCCGCAACGCCACTCAAAGATGAATCAAAACTATGAATATTGATGCCGATCAGGCTACCCCTCTGGCTGGGATCACTCTCAATCAGTTAAGGAAAATGGGTGTGTCCTGACTCCGCCCCTTTTCCGCCCTTATAAAAGCTCCCTAGATGATCTCATTCAACCATTCATCATCAGCTCTTCACTACTGTATCCTCTCCGCTCTTCCAACCATGCAGCTCACTCTCACTTCCTCCGATGAGAAGACCTTCAACGTCGAGAGATACATTCTCAAGCAGGCCGGCACCATCGACACCCTGATTACGGTAAGTCCAGTCCAAGTCAAGCCCATTAATCAATCGTAATCAATCCATGTCAAATGACCTACTAAGTCCAAGTCAGTCCCGTATAAGTTCAGTTCAGTCCTTGATCTACCCTCCCATTGCAGAGCATGAGCCTCGAGGACGCTGATGGTGACACTCCCGCCATGCCCATTCCCCTTCCCAATGTCAATGGAGACACGCTGGAGAAGGTTATCGATTGGATGACCAAGCATAAGGATATCCCCATCAAGGAGGATAAGGAGGAGGGAGAAAAGTAATCGGAGGACATCACTAATGAGGACAAGGCGTTCTTCGAGGTGACTTTTCAAGGGGTTACGGTAGCTAAGAACGATTACTGTAATTGTATGCACGGTAGATGATAGATGGAATACAATAGCGTTGAGTACGGCAGTTCATAGATTTGTCACAGGCACTCATGCAGTCAGAAATCTTCGAAGTTCTTCTTGCCGCCAACTATCTGGATATCAAGAGTCTGCTCGAAACGGCTCGCAAGACCATCGCTAACATGATCAAGGTAGGGCTTAGAATTAGTTTGGATTTATTCTTGGACTGACTGAGAAGAAAGTCCAAAATTGATCAAACCTTATCCAGCGCCAACCATAGGCTTATTTTAGGGATAATGTTTAGAAAAATAATCTATATCGATGAGGCAATCCCCCTGGCAGAGATCATTCTAGAACAAATACGAATTTAACGAAACCCATCCATTTCCAGGGCAAGTCCGCCGAACAGATCAGAAGTCACTTCCACATCAAGAACGATTTCACTCCCGATGAGGAAGAGCAGATCAGAAAGGAGAATGCTTGGTGCGAGAATTAGGCTGCCATTCTATCTCCATGATCTTTCGGGTACTCTGTAATCAGTAGTGTTCATCGTTTTGTGTCGCTTGTTCATCTATCCATTCATGCGTCGAATAAAGTGATGTGCAAAAAACATCCTGACTTATCGCAATTTCGAAAAATGGAATATTGATTAGAAAATAAGTGAACGATATTCAGTGAATTGAGATATTTGAGAAGAGATTGAAGTTTACTAGTTTACCCTTAGTGATTCACCTAACTCATGAGCTATTTTCAGTACTTGATAATGACCTAAACTTTCAAAAGGACACTTTCACCTCGCACAAGATAAATGGGCGTTCCCAGTGGCAGGCCTCAGCTTTACTTTAATTGCTCGAATTAATTGTATTTACGCACTTGGTTGTTTGTTTTTATTTATTGATGACGCAATCGTCAGCTTTGAAAAATGTATATTTCACGGTTGAGATCACAGTAGCTCGATAAACAGCTTGAATTGAAGTGCAAGATACAAGTTTGAGAAATCAAAGATGAAACGATGAAAACTACGCTGTTCTTCATGAAACATCCACAGTCGGCGACGATTCGTTGCCCGATCATCACATCGGATTGGGAACGAAGAGAATAGCTCGAAAGATCAGAGATTTGACACTAGAAATGACAAATCGGTATCAGACTCTCCTCAATTCGCCTGCTTTCTCGCTCTTTCTGACTGGCGAGAGAGTGTTCTGAATTGAATTAGTCAGTACCCAAATGACATCTCTATCACTTACATTCGCGAAACTCATTTTCGAGTGAGTTTCATCGTGTTGGTTTATCTCTAGTAAGTGGCGCTCGTTCGATGATAGTTGGGTAGATTTTGCAAACAATATTTAAAAAATCTATGCTTTGCGACTGTAATTGCGGAATGATTAAACAAAAAAATCGCCTTTTGCTGTCACAGTGAAGAGATTTCAGATCAAAACTTGACAAAAATATATCTCTCAGGGGAAAGCTGATAACATACTATAAATATCTGTTCTGGCCTTACAATATCCTCAGGCCGCGCGTTGTATCTTAGCGGAACGGCAGAGTTCGAGGCATTCATGACACGGAACTGATTTTTTTGTAAATAATTTTCGAAAATATACAAGTATGTAACCTGGTTCGGAGCAGCCCCGTTTAGTCAGCCCGCTGTGACGATGAAATTCGATTTGTCGACTGAGTTTCATCGTTCTCATATATTTCTTGAATGTGGCAGGCGTACAATAACATGCTGACTACGAAATCAAGTCCAAACAAATAAAAAAAAGAGAAGAGAAAAAAAGAAATTGATGCCGATCAGGCAACCCCTCTGGCAGGGATCACTCTCAATCAATTGAGGAGGATGGGCGTGTCCTGAATCCGCCCCTTTTCCGCCCTTATAAAAGCTCCCTAGATGATTCAACCATTCATCGTCAGCTCTTCACTACTGTCTCCTCTCCGCTCTTCCAACCATGCAGCTCACTCTCACTTCCTCCGATGAGAAGACCTTCAACGTCGAGAGATCCATTCTCAAGCAGGCCGGCACCATCGAGACTCTGATTACGGAAAGTCCAGTACAAGTCCATTCCTACCGTATTCAATCCTTGTCAAAATACCTTCCAAGTCAGTCAAGTCCAAATCCAGTCCATGATCTACCTCCCATTACAGAGCATGAGCCTCGAGGATGCCGAATCCAATACTCCCGCCATGCCCATTCCACTTCCCAACGTCAATAGAGACACGCTGGAGAAGGTTATTGACTGGATGGGGAAGCATAAGGATATCCCCATCAAGGAGGATAAGGAGGATGAAGAGAAGAAATCGGATGATATCTCTTCTGAGGATCAAGCTTTCTTCGCTGTGAGTTTTGAAGGGCTTACGGTAGCTGAAAACGATTACTGTAGATTTAAGTACGGTAGATCATAGGTTTATCACAGGCACTCAAGCAGTCAGAAATCTTCGAAGTTCTTCTTGCCGCCAACTATCTGGATATCAAGAGTCTGCTCGAAACGGCTTGCAAGACCATCGCTAACATGATCAAGGTGAGGATTGGAATTAGCTTGAACTGAGTCAAAAGAAAGCCCAAAACCTATCCGCTTCCAGGGCAATTCCCCCGAAGAGATCAGAAGTCACTTCCACATCAAAAACGATTTCACTCCCGAGGAGGAGGAGTAGATCAGAAAGGAAAATGCCTGGTGCGAGAACTAGACTACCACTCTATCTCCATGATATTTCGGGTATCGTATAATCTTCATTCTTCATATTTGCTGTTGGCCAGTCATCGATTCATGATTTGAATAAAGTATTTCTGAATATAAGATTCAAAAGCGACATTCTCAAATGGCAAAAGTGCTTAATGATAAACAGGGTATGGAATGTGCTGGAAAAGGTGGCACTTGCGAGATGAGTTCAAAGATTTGTACGATACTTGATCGCGGATTATATTACTCTATGTTTTGCTCACCTTTGTTCACCAACTATTCTCGGTACTTGATTATCTCACTTTCAAAGTCACGCTATTACCTCGCACAAGATAGAAGATATTGGGCGCTCCCCGTGGCAGGCATCGGCCTTGGTTGAATGGAATGCTCGCACTCTTACTTTTATTTGCTGATCCTCTACCAATACACGAAACATACGTGTAAAATTTTAGGTTTTGATAATAGTAATTTACAGTTGAGATGACAGTTGCTTGATGAATAGAAAAGAAAAAATGCACAAGACGAGGGTAGCAAATCAAAGATGAAAGATCAAAGATCAAAGCGCAGAAACGATGGTGTTCTTCATCAGGCTTCCACAGTCTGCGACGATTCTCTGTCCGATGATCACCTCGGATTGGGAACGATCGGCGAGGAAGATAATTACCTGAATTATTATGAGTAGGACAGAATAACAGACAAAGCAGCATTATTTGCTTCTCGAAAGATCAGAGTTTGCCAAAACAATTCCAATAGGTAAAACGAATTTTATGACGAGAATAATTATCATATGAATCATTAAAAACTGACGAGCTTCTAGATAAAGAATCTAAGATGCTGAAGAATCCCCAAAAAGCGGCCCAAAAAAATTTATAGTGCCAGAAATGAAATTTTTCTGACCTTCCCAATGTCCTCAGGCCGCGCGATTCGACCCAGAGGAACGGCGGAGTTAGCGGAATTCATGGCGCCGTACATCTGGTTTGTTTTTAAATTATTTTCGAAATTTCAAAATAAAAACCTGGTCCTGAGCCTCTTTAGTTAGACCCGCTGTGACGATGAAGTTTGTCTCAACAGGACCGGGACTGCAAAATGGCGATGACAAGATTTATAAAATTACCACACAACATTTGAAACAGATCCGAGCTGTTTGAAATTTTTTTGAATCCGACCACCTTTCGATTAGATCTCTGTTCTGACTCAACGAAGCAAAGATATTTCGCAGAAACGCGGAACATGCAGTGGTTTCATGAATGAGTTTCACAGTGCTTATTTATCGCAATTAAATGTCATTCGTTCGATACTTTGCTCATGAACAAAAATTAATAATTATATATACTTTTTCAAATAGTTTTCGAGAAGATTTCTAGTGATCGGGCTCAAACTTCGTTATCAGGGTATCCTACATTTAATATCCTCAGCCCGACGTGCATTTCGAAGTCTCAATACGCATTACGATGGAAACTCACTTGACTCCATTGACCCTGACTCCCTTCTTGATCAGATCTCCAGCCATTTGAACTGTCATCTGGTCGAGACAAGCCTTCGCCGCTCCGTAGTATGCTTGCTGCAATTTTAATTTATTTTCAATTGTATAATTATACGTTATTTTAATTAGACTTTTTTTTAAAGTTACAACACTAACCATTTCTAAATAGTTGTCCAAACTGGCCGTTCAAGCTTAATCCATTGAAGTTATTTTAAAAAGGAAGGCAAGGTTTGATGAGACAAAGAGGTAAAGATATTTGCGAGAGTTTTTCAATTGAGTTTCACGGTGCTCATTTATTGCTTGTAAGTTGCTATCGTTCGATGTTGTCGTGAAATTAGGGTCTAAAAAAGTCGAACCAAGTCAAACGACTGAGATGTTTTTCTGCACTAACCGACGTATGAACCGGATGAGCAGCGATGGACGAAATGTTCACTATCGCTCCCTTCGTCTTCTCGAGGTGAGGAAGCGCGAGTTGGGAGAGACGGATCGTTCTGAAATGTGTTGACTGTCAGTTAAAAAAATTTCTTTTTTTGGAATTTTTTTGCTCTAATTTTGTACAACTATGTATTCCAGTGCTCTGAACGCAAGATAATATCATAAAAGAGCATCGCACGTGTTACTAACAAATTGAGATATTGAGAGATGATTCAGCATAATTAGAGGATAATATAACTCACGACCGAACATTCAGATTGATCATCTGATCGAACGCAGATATCGGCTGATCGATTCCCATCTTTCCAGTAGCATCAAAGCCTGCCCCACCAGCATTGTTTACCTGATGATTAACATCATTCCAAGATCATTCCTAATTAAAATAATTTAACAACATAAAATATAGTGTTTTCGTTACGTAAATTTGCTAAATGATATTAAAAAGTGCAGTTGTCATAGTCATCAAAATAGATATTATCATTGATGTCTAGACTAACTTGTGTTCAGCTTTTCTATGCTTTCGTCAGCATTGTTATTGTCTTCCGTTTTATTCTGGTTTCATGCACTGACGGACTGTGAGAAAGTCATGATGGCCTTTCCGCTTTTCTCACTCGATAAATGTCATTGTTTTTGGCTCTCCGTTTAAAATGTAAATTCACTCTGAAGTGTATGTTTTACATACCAACACAACCAATTTCCAGTTGTTATTCTCAAACAAGCGCATTAGGCACTAAAACAGATTCATGCTTCACTTTCCAACACATCGATGGCGTTTCGCTAGTTCATCTCTAAATTGTTTCTCTAGTCCCTCGTAATTTGGTAGTCACTAGTTCATTTCTAGAACTCACCAGCACGTCGATCGCGCCGAACTTCTTCACGGTGTCGTTCACGAGTTGCTCCAGAAAGAGCTCATCGGTGACGTCGCCAATCAACTGAAATCATCATTCAAGAGCCTACACGGCTTCAATTCCGCTAGATCAAAGACTCTTTCTTTCTCGACTCCCTATGATACGTATAGGGGAATCGAGGTAGGATCGACATCAGTTGGCACTGCGCCAGTAAACACCAATGGTTACCTCGAGAATATTGTCCTCCTCTGATCCAGATTTCAGGCAGAGCGCCTTCGTTTCCTGAAATGTCGCAACGGTTTTGATAACGTAACCAGTTTTTCGTCGATAGGGACGTCTGGGAACACCAAACAATTCTTGAAAATGCCGTGATCGTTGTCTCACCTCCAGCGCTTCCGGCTTCCTTCCGGTGATGGTCACTTTCGCTCCCGCTTTCGAGAATAGGGCCGCTGTTGCTCTACCGATGCCACTGGATGAACCTGAGTACAGTTTGATTCTCCGAACATGTTCTCTTTAACAATGAATGTGGTTATTGTCACAAAATAAACTATTGTTTTTTTTTAAAATTTGGAACTAACATCCCGTTGGAGGAATCCAAAGAAGAGGAACTCGCACAAATTTAGCAAATGAGTTTCACCGCGCTGATTTATCGGTTGCACTCGGCGATCGTTCGATAATATCTTCATTGATAGGTAGAAAAAAGCAATTAAAACGCAATTTACTCTCAAAGTCGCATGCGTTTAAGACGTTTTTATGAGGAGATTATACGCGGAAACAGCAGCGCAATATCCTGTACTTTGTATCCATCAACGCACGACAATCACACACAATCCCGCCGAACAATCTCAAATATCTCAAAAAATATATAATAAAAAATACAAAAAATAAATAACAATCTCAATAAATCTATCACTGGCGTTGTAGTGATTCCTCACAAACCCAGTTTCGAAATCTTCTTGGACAAAGAGGTGGGGATACGGAGAGGGGAATCCGGGGATGAGTTTCATGGTGCAATTCGGAACGCTAACGAGTTCGGATTGGCCGCCTTCGAAACTTCACATTTATTAACTCACCAGTGACAATGGCGACTTTCCCGTCGAAGAAGCTCATCTCGGGGGCAATTTTCGCGCTCTGAGCCCGGAGCATGCAGCACATCACCGCCTGGAGAGTATTGTCTATTTATATTCTCAGAGAAAGGGCGGGACAGATTGTGAGGTCACGAAGGCACGATGTCCCATGCACCGACTCTCGTCAATTGTCTCGACTGTCTCGTTTCTCAGAGCGGCGAGAGACAACGCGAATTGAGGAGAGTCGTTTGTCATCACATGCACCCCTGTTATTCAGTCGTGACTGAACTTAATGGCGTACCCCTTGAGAACGTCTTGTGTCTTGACAACAACAGCACAGTTGAATGTGCACTATGTTGACAAGGGAATGAGCTGAGCATAATTAGTCTCCGTTCAAAATGGAGACGATAATAAACAATAATGCAGCTGAAAATGTCCAAACACAATCATTATCTCTTTTCTGAAATGTAGTTGATAAATTCCTTGCATTGACAGTAACAGCACACTGGAGTATGCACTATGCTGACAAGCCAATAGTTTCATTTCTAATCGGGAAAAAATAATGATTATTCTCAAGCCTTGGGCACTATGTGAACGGAAAAAAATATTAAGAGTAAAAAGAGTGCTCACGTAAGCATGATTAAGAAATAAAAGTTCTAGACATTTATCATGACCATTCTGATGATTTTGAACTTGATTTTGAAAACATTCTCAACACACACCTCCACATCAAAGCTTCTGGTAATTATCGTTTTTATTAAAGTTTACAGGTTTGAGATCACAGTTTCAGATAGGGAAATGAGTTGGTCGGAAGATCAAAGATCAAAGTCCGGAAAGCACTGCGTTCTTCATCAGAACTCCACAGTCGGCGACGATTCTCTGTCCGATGATCACCTCGGATTGGGACCGATCGGCGAGGAACAGAATCACCTGAATTGGATGAATATGAGGCTGTTTGCGTTAGGATCAACAAGTGGCTGGAACAGGTAAAAAATCGGATATGCTCAAAAGTTGGCCCTAGGGGTAACTTTTTATTCTGAATCGACCTGTGGATTCCGTTTTTCGATCTGAGCCTTCTGAATCCCGGTACGACCACCTCAATTTTGGCCACAATTTCGATTGAAAATCTCCGTTGAAAATGGTCCAATCGGCGGAAAATTTCGCGTACCCGACCACAATTTAATTCTCTACAAACTGAAATAAAGAACGAGGTGCTATCATTTTTAGTTTTCGAGAAAAAGTTGATTTTTCACAGAAAAATAAACGACCGGAAACCCGTTATCACAAGAAAGAGCAAACTTCGCTGATCATTTTAGTTTTATGAGATGAAAGATTTTATGCGGGCGGTGATACTTTTATATCGATTTTTGTGTCGACAACCTGCGATTTTTTGAGTTTTTAGAGTATAACTTTATTCTTTCGAGTTTATATGATCTCTAATGTTAAAATTCGTTTTCTACAAGCAAAAATACGCCAGAAACTCCTATTGTCAGGTGAATCTGAGAAAATGACTTTTTTTTACCCAAAAATCGACATCGACGATGACGTCAGGGTCGAAAAAGTCATATTTTCAAAAATACATTGCAAAAAAACTCTAAAATCGATATTTAAAAAATCGATATAAAAGTATCACCGCCCGCATAAAATCTTTCATCTCATATACTAAAATGATCAGCGAAGTTTGCTTTTTCTTGTGTTAACGGGTTTCCGGCCGTTTATTTTTCTGTGAAAAATCGACTTTTTCTCGAAAACTAAAAATGATAGCACCTCGTTCTTTATTTCAGTTTGTAGAGAATTAAATTGTGGTCGGGTACGCGAAATTTTCCGCCGATTGGACCATTTTCAACGGAGATTTTCAATCGAAATTGTGGCCAAAATTGAGGTGGTCGTACCGGGATTCAGAAGGCTCAGATCGAAAAACGGAATCCTCAGGTCGATTCAGAATAAAAAGTTACCCCTTGGGCCAACTTTTGAGCATATCCGATTTTTACCTGTTCTCAACCCCTGTTGAGCCCTTGTAGATTCTACCACAAACGGCCTCATATATTATAAAAAAAATATTATAAAGTCGAATATTATAAAGTAAGATACTACAAGAATATAAAATATATAAAATTGTATAGTAAAATAGGTGATTGCAAATCGAGACTATCTTCTCCTCATATCTTGCGCTGCTTTTTCACCAGTCAGAGAACACGGGAAATGCGAGCGAATCACTAATCCACAGTATTTCATGGAACAACAAAGTCAGAAGAGATGATGTAACGGGGAAATGTATCTTCAAACCTTGCCGATATCTTCAGGTTGACCCATCCTCCCCAGAGGGATGTTCGCGCCGATCATTTGGTTGTACATCTACCAATTTTTTTGTAAAATTTTTTTTAAAAATAATTTTTATAAAACCTGATCCTGCAGCTCCTTCGACAAGCCGGCAGTGACGACGAAGTTCGTCTCGACGGGGCCGGGACTGTGAAATACATTGTTGATCAGATGACACAAGGTATACGCAAGTTTCGTTTATTATTGACAATTCAACCAAACAATATCGAAGTGTCACTTGCAAGAGATAAAAGAGCGCTACGAAACTCATTTGAATAATAATCGCGAAAGTGCCGAATAGGGCTCTCTCTATTTTGCATATTCCTTGCCGGTGAAAGAAATGAGAGAATGAAGAGAGCAACACTACTTCAAAACATGTCAAACTCAGTAGAATGATAAAATTGTGCTTATGCCCAATATCTCATTGATATTGTCAAATAAGTTTCGTCGTTCTAATTTCTCTCTAGGAATTGGCACTCGTACGCTCTGGAGTTGGCATATTGTGAATGCAAACAAATTACAAGAACAATCGTAATTTCTAGTATTCCCATTAACAGAAGCGCCACCACCATCCTTCTCAGAAATACAAAGTATTACAAATCGGTACTTGACTTTATCCAATCATATGGTCTATCGTTTATCTGACTGGCGAGTTAGTTTGCGAATTTCCGAGAACGGGAATGACCATTCCTCTCAGAAATGATTTCATGAACTACTGGTACCAATCGCAAAACCTCATACTGCTGAGAAAGTCATCAAGAGGGAGAAAAGGCAGATGATCATGTCCACTTACTCGACAATTTACAGAATATTTTTCGTTTCACAGTGTTCATTTATCGCAAACAAGTCCCGATCATTTGTTTTGTTTCGTTTTTCGCTTTTTGAAAATTCGATTGAACTCACTTGACTCCATTGACCCTGACTCCCTTCTTGATCAGATCTCCGGCCATTTGAACTGTCATCTGGTCGAGACAAGCCTTCGCCGCACCATAGTAGGCTTGCTGAACGTGATCAAGGTGAATTTTCATTCGAAACGTATATCGATTCATGATAAATGACTGAGTTTCCGTGATTTTTAAAGTAAAGTGATCCGCAGACTTACCGAAGTATGGATAGGATGGCTCCCTTGGTCCTTCTCAAGGTAAGGAAGAGCGAGTTGCGAGAGGCGGATCACTCTGAACAATAAAAACAGATGAATACATATCATTTCCAAAGGGCAGCATCTTAGAATGAACGGTGAACGCAAAACGCGACGTCTTCTGGCCGATTGAAAAACTACAGTGCTGAACTCTCAAAAGTGGTATGTAGAAAGAACGAAAAAAAAATTCACGAACTCACGTTCACATTCACCATGTGATCGAAGACCGTCACTGGCTGGTCGATGCCCTGCTTTCCCGTGGTGTCGAAGGAGGCGGCACCGGCGTTGTTGACCTGATAGGTGGCGATACTCGAAGATCATTCCAAATAATACAGAATCATTCCAACAAATCATTCTAAAAAAAACCCTTGGGAACATGCAAGAACATGCAATCCCAGCGGTGGTGACCTGAAAGTTGTCATCGGTCAAAGATCATTCCAAATAATTCAGAATCCTTCCAAATACTCATTTTAAGAAACATCTAGGAAAGAGGCTGCGCACGCATTACTGACCAGATCGGAGGCATAATTACAGGATCATTTCAGCTACATTTATTCAATACAGTTATAAGAAGGAGGCTATGTATGCATTGTTCCCATAAAATTTGTTTATTGGTTTGTGTGTTTTGTGTTTCCCAGAGTCCAGAGTCGAGTGGAGTCCAGAGGCAACTTGAAGTGAGAATGAAACATATCGCGGGGTTTCCGAACGCGTTGTTGAAATTCATAGTCTACCAGTCTCTCATCCCGATAAATATTCCTCATCGCTCCCAACAATGATTGACTCGTGAGTTTCTGTTCAAGAATGCTGCACTAACTGCGGTGAAATTTCCGGTGAATGACATGCACTGCGAAAATGCAATGCTGTGTTTGTGTATAGTGAAGATCAATGAGTATCGACGTTGGATTACGGGGTATTATTACCACGATATTGTCTCGTGTTCTGTATTTTCTGCTGGTACGTTACGGTTGTTGTTCACTCAGTCGCTATAGCACCGCGTGAGAAATGAGTAAAAGAGGTAAATCTATTTTTGAATGCATTCTATCGAGCACTTTCCCGTACAGTTCTGTGCGATGATAAATCGTTCGAGATAATTAATGCGCTCTATCGCTATTGGTAGCCATCGGTTGATCGTTTAATCGAGTAAATGAAGCTCCAGAAAGAATTTTTGAAACAAACCAAGCCCGATAAAGATTCTGCTTCTTATTTTATAATATTTTAAGAACATACCAGCACGTCGACGGCTCCGAACTTCTTCACCGTCTCATTCACGAGTTTCTCGAGGAAGATCTCATCGGTGACGTCACCAATCAACTGGAAAACGTCAATGCGATCAAATTGATTGTGTGTTTCTGTTTTGCCAGCTGCCCATGGGATGCATTACCCAAAAGTTATCCTCAGGAACTTAACGTGAGAGTGAAACTTCTTGCTCTCCAAAACAAATTCCGAACACATTCTGAAACTCAATCCTCGTTTCCCCTCTCTTTATTCAACTCGCGGAGCGAAGTTCTCCTTCCGAAATTATTTCGTGAAAAAAGTGAAATGCGACGCTGTGCTCAGGTAAAACGGAAGATCGATGTACATCGTGAATAATGGACGCAAACCAATAGAAGGAACGGTTTACACACCTCGAGAATATCGTCCTCTTTGGCTCCAGATTTGAGGCAGAGCGCTTTCGTGTCCTAAATAGGAATCGAAATCAATCGAAATCATGATTCCGAAACAAGTTACAAATTATCGATAGCAATGTCATTTAGTCGATTCATAGCTTTGGAAATATTGAGATTAGCGTATCGCTAGAGCAGCCGGCTTTCTTCCGGTGATGGTCACTTTCGCTCACGCTTTCGAGAAGAGATCCGCTGTTGCGCGACAGATGCCACTGGAGGAACCTGAGCATTTGAGTTCGAAATACGGGTCGCAGTCTCTTCATTTCGCACACTCTCTCGACCGGATGAGTGGTGAGAGAGTGTGTGAAATGAAGAGACGACGACCCGTATTTCCAAGTCTACTGAGCACGATTTGTTGCTTTTTTGTCCTCCGCCTGCAAAAAGTGTTTTAGGTCACCTATTCAAACCATCACATTTATCAAGCTAACTTTAAGATGTGGCTGGATCAGATCCAAAAATAAGGAAGTATTCAATCTTACGTGCACTGTACTATCCTATTCATTGGCACCGAGTACATAACTGACAGAAAAAGATTACCAGTGACAATGACCACCTTTCCACTGAAGAAGCACATCTCTGATGTCTTGGCGCTGAGTGCTCGGAACATGCAACGGCTGGGGAAATCCCGCTGTTTATGAGTCGAGGGAAAAGGGGTGGAGAATGGGGATTAGGGTTCTCGAAATGGGCGGCGCCCAAGCCGCCTGACAATAAAATCAACGTGATGAATAACGCTTAATCCGCCTGTTCGCGAACAATGCAATTGAATCAGGCGGCCTGCTCGCCCATTCAGGCCATTCTCCAAACTCCGAAGCTGTTTTTGCGCCCGCGCGGCCAAAATTTCACTTCAATTTCGTTGAGATCTAGTGGGTTTCAAGTGGAATTCCGCATCGAAACGATAGAATCGTTGGGTGTCTTTTATGTTTCACGCAGCCATAGAAATACAAATCTGCAGTAATTCGATAGACTGGCCTGACAGGCATTCTTCATTCTGCGCGCCCATTCAGGCGGATCTGCCGCTCCGCCAATGTCTGAATAGGTGGAATGGCCAAAACGGGAAGCCCTAATGGCGATCTCAGGTTAGTCTGGCACTCCCTATTTATTGCAGACTCTGGGTTCTCTAACTACCAAGAATCGGTAAGAAGTAAAGTGTGGATCTAATATCTCCATTCTTCATACTATCTCGCTGGTCAGGCAGATAAGGGATCGTGAACTGGAGAGGCTTGTTTCTCTGTCCGAGAACGAAGCGGGACAGAAAGGTAGAGCGACGAGAGAAAGCGTGCGATTTCGTTCCGATACTCAATCTTGGCAGTGGTGTTGTGCGCTTTTTTCTCTGCTCTCTGTAGGATCTCCTCCCTTCACGCACTCTCTCGCGTGCGTTCCTGTTCACAGTCGGAGAGGCAAAGCGAGAGAGACTCTCCTCGTTTAGCACACTCTCTCCCTTCTCTGGGCGGTAAGAGAAGGAGGAGAAGGGAGACTCCCTCATGCTGTGAGTTGTGAGTGCTCCTGTACTCTGACGAGACGATAAGGGAGGAAAACAAAGGCAAGAAAGAGCATCGGATCAACTTTCGAATTTGGCAAGCACAGAAATAGACACGCGTAGTGTTTGTAGTGTCTCGAATGTTATTTGAATTATGGAATCGTTTGAAGGATTGCATATGCTGGCGTTGAATCATTGAATCTTTATCGAGTCATCCTCTCACTCGTCACAATACAAATGGGCGAAAAAAGCGCACAACATTGGAACAAACTGAAAAGGGGAAAACACGCGAGGAGTCCGCCTTGCACATTTTCCCCTCGTTGACACGCTGTGGGTTACGATTTGCTTGTGCACAATGCCGTTGTAGAAGTCAGACAAACTTCCCGTTTCGACACATTATCAATTTGAGTGGATGATCAGTCGATACTCGGATCTGCTCGTCTGACGATCGCCTTAATTCAGTCGTTTGTAGTTATGAATAAGAAAAAAGAAAGATCTTCGATAGCTTTCGGAATTACAACCAATCGAAAATCTTCCGATTACAGCAACAGTAGTTTTGCCTAATTGTATTCCATATCAATGTGCTATGATTCATCCTAGAGGAAGGGGGAGAATTGCGAGAGAGACAGTACCTTTTGACTTAGGAGAGTGGGCGGAGTTTTCAGGCGAAGTTCCGATCGGAATTGGTGTTTGCAATTCTGACAGTTGACTGAAACATCATTTTTTTTAATCGAAACTGAGTTTTCGCAAGCTCAATAGTGATTTATATGTTGTATGTAAAATGAGAGAAGTGGAAAAACTTCCAGCATGTTTTCATCACCCTATTCAACCAAATTTACTATTCAGATATTGCACGTACCTGATATTCTCCCTTTTTAAGGACGTTGCTGCGAGCCGGAGAAGATTGGTGCACCAGTAGATACAGAGGTGCGACTATCGTCCGGGCAAATGAGTTCTGACTGAAAAGATAATTTGTGTCCCTGTTTTGCATCTCTCAAAAAATGAGAGAAAATGCGATGTAACTCCCTACCCAATAGAGAATCATGGGAAAGTATGGTTGTGATAGGAATCCATAGAATTCTCTTGAATAACTAACTCCTTCCATATTTTTGGCTCCTCTAATTAATTGCAGGTGTAATAGATGCTGTGTGCATCCGTTCGATCCAGTATAGGTAGATATGGAATTTTCTAAATTTCTGTGTAAACACATTATCTACCAATAATATGAGAAAAGGCAACATGAGGTGTGAAGCATACCTAACCAGATTAATCAAGGCAATGTATTTAGCAAATAAACTAAATCAGCCAAATAACCAATTTCAGATTGTTCCAGCGCATATCTGTCTATGAAAATCAGCTAGAGCCTAGATCATCACAAGGTTCAATGGGAGGAATTAAAAACATGAAACTGGTCCGTCTTTTTCTGTCTTCATTTTCAAGATACCATTAAGAATGACTCCGAACCCGACTCTCCTAATTTCGCCTGATATATCGTTATCTGATAGGCGAGCGAACAGGCGAATTGAGGAGAGTCTCTCACAAAGGGATGCAATAATCAATGCGTTACACCACCTCATCCATTGGATGATATTGGGTTGAGGAATAAGTAACGCTCGTTTTTGAGCATCGTGTTTGGGCTCATATATCTCCCGCCAATCAAATCTAAACGAGCTGACTTTATAGCATTTTTTCAGGGTATGCTCGAGTATCATAGCCGTTATTATTAGAAATATCACGCTTCCTGTGTAGGAGAGAAATTTAGATTTCAATGTACCTGATATTTTTCGAAAATTTTAGACTTTTTTCGAAATTGTGTAATTTAACGTGGAAACTGTTCGGTAAATTCACACATTCTCAGGTGAGCAGCCCGATACTACACCTCTTTCATGGTGAAGTGAGAATGGTGCTCGATTCATTGTTGTATTTTTATAGACGTTTCAAGGGGAACGTTCGTGAAAAATTGCAGTTTACTTAACTTATTTGTCTACCTTGAGGATCGAAGGTGCTGGCCTATACACTAGTGCGCTCCAGTCACTCACTATGGAGCTATATTATCACTATAAACATTTGGTGCTACTTATGCTCCTATTTGAAAAATAAAAATTTTCCAAAAATATTATTTTGTGACGGAATCAAAAGAAATGCGTGTTTTGAGGACTTTGGATTAATCCATACCCCAGACATAGTAGCCATTCTATAATTGTGGCCACTTGGTGGATGATAGTGCAAAAGTTGCTCGTCCATTTAACCATCTAAGGCCTTACATTCAATTAGTACGGTTTACAGGAAATAGCAATAAATGTCGATTTCGAGGGTTGTTTTTCCACATCGGACTTACGAGCAATTAAACTCATAAAGAGAATGCTCCACACTTAGCAAAATTCGTCCATATTTTCAACAGGAAAGGTACTCCACATTCAAGCATAATTGAGGTCTTTAGATCTATTGCTAAGAAAACGCGGCTAGCAAAACTTCTTTCGGTCAGTAACTGAAAATCCTACACTCTCGTTAGGCGCATATCTCACACAGGGCTTTACTTGGATATTCCTCTGAATATCATCAGTGTAATGTATAACCATGATACTTTACTACTGCAGGTTAATTGTGGCTCAATGATTCTTCTTCCCTCTGTGCTGACCTGTCAAAATCTCAGGGTGAGGTGCGACAACTTTGAATTGAGCCAGCCATTGTGATCGCCTAAATGATCGGAGATATATGATATAGTGTGCGCTAAAGAGAGTATCTAAGCCCTTATCGATCATCAAAAACCGGAATATAATTGCACAATTTAGAAAGACGGGAGAGGTCATAATCTGAAATTGGAAAAACGAGCGTTACTTATTCCTCAACCCGATAGTGCTTGGTGGCTTATATAGAGACACGCCTATCAAATTGTAAGTGTACCATAAAGGAGCGATGCCGTTTACGGTAGTGGCTCTCTCTTTTTCAAAGGCTATATCGTCTCTCTGACCGAGGAGACAGCACGCAGATTGGTAGGGGCAATAACGACATCCCATAAGGGGAATGCTTCGCTGACAACGCAATCCTAGCATACAATAGGCAAACGGAGAGCGGAATCAATCCATAGTAGTGATGACAAAACGGAATCTACTATCCTAAACACCGGCCGTACATTTCCGATTTGCCATCAGTACTCCATCTGGAGAACAGCATTTGTTCTACATTCATTCTGATCACATGTTTCAAGAATATTTCACTTTTACTATATTGCACTGATTACCTTTTTTTTCATTATTCAAATTATTTTTTGGTTGATTTATTGCTAAATACCCATTTGTTTGTCTTGTTCATGTTTATGTTAGATAACCAGAACGTGTTTCTGAAGAAGTTTCATCTTTTCCAGATCTATCTACACTGGATCGAATGGCTTCAAATAAATGAGGATCATTCCGGCAAGCTATCTAGCCGCTCTGAGTTGGAGCCGACCTACTCTGAAGAATACAATGTTTGCATGCGCTAATGCAAGATGAGGCGAATAATTGATGAATTCGTAGGGTACTCTGGTGGTTGATACAGCAAACTGTGATGCTCCATTGTTACAATGCTATGACGCTATCCACGGCAATTTCATACTATTGGATGGCAGATGGGTACGTTGTAGTGATGCTCATTCGAGACCGATCCCTCCTTTATGTGAAAACTTTCTCGTTTGTTCTTCATGCCGGCTGGTAACGAGAGCGAAATCAGCTCTATTTGGAACGATTTTGAAAATACCCTGTCCGTTCTCTTTCACATTCTTTTCGAAGAACACCTCAGGACAACGGACTACTACGACCTGCCATCCAAGAAAGGAGAATTTTGACGGTAATATACGATTCTGAAAGGATTGAAGACTTTGTGAGAGTTTCTTCAATCAAGATGAGGGCAATACATAAGCAACAATTGCTGTTTTCATGTCCTCCCTTCTCGACCAATCATAAATAGGAAGAAGGAATTGCTGTGGACATTCCATTCGGGTTACCAATTATGAGGCATGAAACAGAGAGGTTTGATTATTTCTTCTCGATATTACGAACTTTGCTATCACAGTAATAATCGCATTCGCAAAAAAACCGATCCGACCTTGACTGTTCAAGGTAACTGCTGTGATATTTTTTAATTATATTCTTGTCATAGGCGTCGAAGGCAAATGTTCCATGCAAGAAGTGAGTAGGACTGGAACCGGGAGTAGATAAGATGGTCGCCAAAATAGCCGATAGCCCCTCTAAGAATAAAGGGATGAAGAATAGGTAACTTTCTTACCTTCCATGTGTTAGTGTAACATTTCGGGTGGGACAACGGACGACATTCTAAGAGTGACTTTCTGAGTCAGTGAACATATTTGTGCACATGCTTTGCACTAGGCAAAAAAATTGAATTCGCTCTAAATATGTGGGATGGTAGTACTCGACGAGTGTAGCTCAGGCGCCACGGGTATAGTGTTCTAGATCATTCTCCGCTAAATGGCGGAAGTATCAAAAAACTACCGTAACCCAAACGACTTTGCTCTTTCGCGATCGTTCCAATCGAGTGATATCTTAAAAATTACACAATATTCATGTCATCACACATGTCAAGTTTCATCCCGATCCGATTTAAAATGTTGAGTAATAACGATTTTTCAAAAAAAAATTCCAACTTTGTCTTGCCGCTACTCGCGCAGGTACCCAATGTTCATTTTTTATTTGATCATAGAGTTATCGACATACGTCCAAAAGCAAAAATGATATTGTGACTCTGACGGTCATATTGAGCCTACTTTCGACCAAATTCCGCAAAGTTGGCTCTCAGGCTGTTGGTCCCAAAATATAGGTTGATTGAGCACGATCAACAACTCCCAACAGAAGGCGTTTCACACTAATGCGAATTAGCCAAATTTTAGTATTCTTCCAGAGAGAATGAACGAATGAATGAGAATGAATGAGAGAGAGAGTGAATTTATTAACGAAGATACTTTCAAGATCGGATCACACATGGAGATGATATATATTAATATGAATCAAGGTTCGGGAAAGCGAAAAGAAAGGGAATTTTCGATATAAAACAATGGGTATAGATATTGAACACTTCCTAAAAGACGCGGTTGGATGTTTCGGTCCATTTCTGTCGTATACATCCAACCGCATCACAATGGGTGGAGCTGATCAGTACGATGCCCAGAGTGAGTAAGGGAGTAAGAGATGAGGGAAGGAGAAGATAATCGCGACGCGACAATAAAACAAACACACAGCAATAGAAAGAAAATCAAAGAGAGCGAGAATCGATGGGACGAGCCGTTGACCTAGTGAGAGTGATAGAATCGATGGAGAGGAGAGGAGAAGAGAGGAGGGAAGAGGGGGTAGATCACTAGAGGTCAGAGGGCAAAGATGAGAGGAGAGGAAGGGAGTGAAGGGAGGGGAGGATCGGGTCTGGGAAGAGGGTCAGGAAATGAAGGATCAAGAGTACAAAACACCTCCGATCAACGAAACTTTATGTTTGAAATTATTCCAGAATGAATGGCCAATATATCTGTCAAACTCAGAGATTATGATTTAAGAAATCAATCGATTTTTAGCGTTTTTTTTCTAATATTATGTTTGCTATTTGATGTACCCACTGGCATAGCTGGTAGAATTAAGAGGTAGCAATTGAAACACATCGTATGCATTCAAAAAAGACGCATTATCCTTTCTAAGTTTATCTGCTCTCTTCATCAGTTCAGTTCACTATCAAATACGATCTCCCTCGACTGATGACTTCTCTTTCTTCCGATTTCCTCACTCTCGCCACTCTCCCTCCTGATATCATCAGAGAAATCATCGGAGGAGATGCTGGAGAGGATAAGAATTGTCTGAAATCGGTGAGTCTTTGCTATTTAGATATGACATTTAGTACTTTCTAATGCCAAAAAAAGAGAAAAAATTAATCGTATTTCTCCCATTTTTTTTCTTCTCAAATTTTGATTGTACTTTGTCTATTCAGTTCTGGTTTTTCATGTCTTTGCGTCACATATAGTTAATGCATGCCTAACGAGGCCGTTCAGATATCATCATTGTGGTGCGCACTAGTGAATGAGTATGTGGAGAGAATCCCATCAATTGAACGCATCACACATCGCACTGTGGATAAAAATAAACTCACCGGAGAGCTTGAATTCAACAAGAAATACTTCAACCACTTCGCAAGTGTTTTGCCTTCAGAGTTCAAAATTGAAAAGAATAAGGTAATACATTTATCTTGCCAATCTACATAGTTTACGGTTTGTTTCGTCAATCAAATAGGCGAATGTAATAAAATACAATATTATTTTCAAAACCATCAGGAATCAAGAACCAAAATTACATTCCCATTGGAAAGTTCTACAACGATGATCAGCCTCACTCGTATATTCAAATCCACAAACAAAGTGAACGTATTTTCTGTTGAAAATTTCGACAATGAAATAATGAAATATGTTTGTCAAGCCATGGGCGCAGTCAAAATTGTGCAGTTGGAACTGCATAGTCCACGACATATTATGGACTTGAGGTGAGTGTTTGGAATGTTTCGAATATTTTAAAAATTATTTTAATATTAATTGCATTAATATTAATATTAATATATAATAATATTAATATATAAAAATATTAATATTAATATATAATAAAACTTTTATAGAGAGACCGTGAATGAAATGCTCATCCATCATCATACCGAAAGCATCTCAGTGGTCAAAGGCAACTTGTTTTCAAGGAGATCGATATGTGAGTTTGTGTTCTAGAACGTTATTGATTACCATTGTGAGAATTTGAAACTATCAATTGCAGTTGAATTCTTATCGGCCATTTTGAACTTGGATTTGTTCTTATACATGATGGAAACCAAATGCGTACGTACCAATTGAGGTCCCTATACAAGTCGCTTTAGAAGCGAGATAGAGTTGGAATGCGAGAGGCACTCTCTTCTAGGGATGGCAAATGAAGAGTTCGTCTCTTCATTCGTCGTGCTCTCTCACCGGTCAGAGAAACGAGAGAGTGTGTGAAATGAGGAGGGGACTCTCTCCTGCCAGAGCGGATTATCCTTTTCCTTCTCCTCCACTGATTCGCAGTACTCAGTGAGATTTTTCGTCATCTTGTCGACCTCACTGAGAAATTCGTCGCGGAAGTCATCAGTGGATATGGTGGGCTGGCGCTTGCGAGTGAGAGAGGGAGTGGGGACGGGAGCCAAGGAGGATAAGTTGGCGGTCATGGTTATCGATCGATGGCAATCAGAAAGGAGAAAGGAAAGACAGAAACGGGAGGGACAATAGAACGGAAGGGACGAGAGAGTGTGGGAAAAGAAGAGAGTGAAGGGAAGGAAGAGGGAAAGGGGAGAGAACAAGTGAAAATGGGCTAAATTATGAAATTATGAAAGAGGGGAATAAGGATAAGGGTAAGACAAGCTTAGTTAAACATAAGGAAGGTCCAAGTTGATAATATAATTAAAGAAATAGGTAAAAACGCGCGAAAAAGGGAGAGAAAATAGAGAGACGCCTACTCGCAAGGAGGAGAGGGAGGAGAAACTTGGATTTGTTCTTATACATGATGGAAACCAAATGCGTACGTACCAATTGAGGTCCCTATACAAGTCGCTTTAGAAGCGAGATAGAGTTGGAATGCGAGAGGCACTCTCTTCTAGGGATGGCAAATGAAGAGTTCGTCTCTTCATTCGTCGTGCTCTCTCACCGGTCAGAGAAACGAGAGAGTGTGTGAAATGAGGAGGGGACTCTCTTCCCGTCCCTCACTAACTTTCCCATATAGCGACCTCAATTTGTACGCCGGCAGAGCAGTTGTTTATTTATTGTTTATGCTACTGTTGTGTTTTTTGAACTAAAGCAGTATGACATTCGGCTAGAATAATATAGCGACGATTTCGGTTAGGCGAAATTTCTTGAGAGAACAGAGCCGTCGGGAACGTACATACATACTTCTTCATCTTCTGTCACGAAGGGACGACGAAGGTCTAATGATGGTGAAAAAGGGTAGCTAGCGCGGACAGAAGTGCGTAATAATGCTAGAGAAGCATTCATTTAATTTTTGAATTCCAATAAAATCCCAAGAATACCTGTCGACTCACATTCGATAAGGTCGTATGAAAAAATTATAGAATGTCGAAGAAGTATCACTTTCCAAGGAATGGATTTGTTGCAAACAAGTGTGCTGATTGCGTACTACATTTTATAGACTAGATGCTGTAGCACATACTAGATTCGATGGACTGAACTTTGAAGTTGAGCCTTCGCGACATTCGAATACACTGCGGATACACGCGAGGTTGGTTAGAGATTGATATTTTGCTCCATCAAGGTATTACTCACTACATTGAATACGGATTTGCATAGATTCAAAGCAGAAGAACTTCCTTGTTATTCGTCCTAATTCTGAAGTTGGTTGTGCCACTATGCGCGATTATGTCGAATTCACTGGATGTGCTTTCTACGCCTTCATACTTCTGTCCATTCTCGTCTCAAGAGACAAGACCTTCCGAACGCCCTTCTGGATTTTCTTCGTCAGTGGAGGTCAGTGAACTCTAGTGGTGATGGATCGAATATTTATTCTTTCAATTTCCCACACTCTCTGGTCTCTCTGACAGGCGGGTGAGAATGTTAATTGATGAGGGTCGTTCTCGATGAAAGATCACTATAGAGTTCTCTCTCGTCATCGATCCCCTCACAGACATGTGCAGGTGTCTATGGAATCTTCTCGGTGCTTGCATACAACATCAAATGGTCTTGGGACATGCCTTCTGCTGTGTTTGAGCGGGTAAAGAGGAGTAGTGTCATTCCAAGCCGATTAGAGTACTTTCTCGTTTTTCTAACCGGTGAGAGAGTGCCAGAATCCAGGAAAGTCGGTTTCAAAGAGAAGCACTGGCTAAGAGCGCCCTACTCAAAGATACCCTCCACACAGGCCACCAGCACTATCTACGCTCTCGGTCATACGATCGCTAAGTTGTATGTGGCTCTCAGCCGGTACTTTGTGATGCGCTCGCACAACCTATCGGAAAATGTGAGTGTTTATTAGTTTTGCCAAAAGGAGGAGGGTTTTGAGCTCGCAACGACGGCTGAATAGTCAGCACTAATACTTAGTCGATGTGTTTGATATTTCCTCTAATTGGGGAAATGACTGAGAGCCAAATTGCATATACACAGAAGAGTATTAGATAAGTGGATAGAAACCGGGTCCTCAAAGAAGGGGTTGGACCCAAAGTTCGTGGGGAGATATTAAATAAGTGGGGTTAATGTCAGGATTGGCGAGGTAGTTTGATAGTTGCCATGATGGTCGCCCAAATCGTCATTCCTACAATCGCATGCACTCCACTTGCATTCGCACAACCGACCGGCGTCGGACGTGAATACGGCCCACCGTATCTACTCAAAGTCAGTGAACATTCAGTATTTATGCATTTATATTTTCAGATTGTACAAGCGATATCTGCTTGTTTTTACGGTTCCTATGTCATCTCTGGTTTTATTCTAACGCTTCTAGCTATGCGAAAGCTACGCGCTCTGCTGAATACTGCTAGTGTGAGCAAAACTCCGAGATTTGGATACAAAAGAAAAAAGCTTTCTAAGGACCACCGGAAACTATCATCAGCGAGGCAGCAATTGCTGTATACAATATATTCGGCATGTCTCTTCTTATCACATTCCTTGAAATGTGTCCAGCAGATTCTTTTCGTTATTGCTAATCGAGATTCGGATTTCTATTCTGTCCTCTATATACTGGTATGTTGTTCGCTTGAAGTTCACATAGCTTATAAATGCATTCATTTTCAAAAAAATGTGCATTTCAGTATCCGTTCATCAATGACTTTGCTGTCTTCTCATCACCAATTGTGATGCTTATCATGTCCTCTAAACTTCGTCGTTGCATTTTCTCTATCTTCTCACTCACCAATCAGAGTACGCCGACTATATACACGACTGCAACCATCATCTGAATGTAGAAATACCTCTGGAAAAAAATTAGAAATACCTTGCAATTTTTTTTTGAACTTTTTCTTCTTTTTCATATTGTCTTTTTTTTATATCTCTGCGAGTGTTCTCACGCTTTTTATCGACTAGATATCTCAATTGTCAGTCATTCCTGACCGACGAGGCCTGTTTTTCAACGTGATGTCGTCTCATCTTTCCAGTGTAATTGTAAACGTCTAACATGTCTATCGCAAAAGCATCACGCGATAACGCAAAACACGTAACTATTTGCACTTTCATCTTACTGGCTACGCATGTGGATAAATGAGTGGATAAAGAGTGGATAAATGAGGTGTAATTTCAATAGTTTTCTTGATCGAACAACAATAAAATGAGAATGGAGGATTGGTGTGTTGGAACATTTCTCGTTTTTTTGATCGGGACAAACAACACATTTACACTCAGTTTACTTCACCATCATTCATGAATGTTTTATCTGATTTTTTTCTCGGATTTCCGACGATATTAGATGTAGATTTGTGTCCAATTTGTGATCACAATGAGTTATCAGATTAGCTGAGTTTAAATTTAAAATGAAAATGAACCGGATGGACTAGTGTGAGAAATATAGTTTGTCATGTGAAGATACGGCAATACATTAGAGTTGATTCGACTCATTCAGAACCTCGCTCAACGCTTCATATTGACTGTCTTTTCCTGAGCATTTACGAAATATAGAACGAGTCGGTAATGAATAAGCGGGGTCTAGTCGATAAAGAACATTCGAAGAACAGCCAAGGCATAGAAAAATGAAGTTTTGTTTTTTTCTCAAATAATAAGAGAGAGAAATGATCAAGAAATTGCAAGTGTCATTAGTGGTTCGAGCCATTTCTGAGCGGATATGACATCGCGCAGCGACCGGTTGCACTAAAACAGATGTGGCCTGCAGAGGTGGCATCGAAAATGTCGTATTTACTTTCGACGGTGTTACTTTTGTGAGCATAATCCTACGTGTTACAAAAAAGGCCATATTTATCATTAAGGCGATACTCAGACCAGTAGACCCTAATTCCGGATTACGCATCCACTGCTGAAACGGGAAGTTTGTTGTGACTGACACGGAGAAAGGCGTATTCATCAAGGAGTTAAAGACCGCGTCGTGTGCTTCTCCCAGATAGAGACAGAAAGCGACCCTTTCATAATTGCATTTAATAATTTCATGTTCTTAATTCGATAAAGAAGATTTTTAGCCCACATATTTTTTCGAAAAAAATGATTATTGATGCATGAGTTCGCTTTTATCTTGATCGCTCATCTAATTTCAAAAAACAATGAGATCCTTCGTAATATCTTCTCAAAAAAAAAAAATTCAATTCACCCCTCTACCTACCGGGGAAGGGGCATCCTTGAGAAATGTACTTAAGATGGCTAGATCCAATAAATAGCGACAAGTAATTTGCATTCCTTCCTAATATTGCGTGCTCTCTCGTGTCTCTGATCTGCGAGAAAGCGCGTAAATCAAGGAGATTACTAGTAACGTGGATTTGTTTCTCTTCTCCCGTAGAAGAGAATCGATTCTCCTTCGTCATATCCGCCACGTCTTCTATGTTTATGATCACAGTTTATGAAATGGGATGCCGAAAGAAGAGCGCATCCTCCTCTTTCTCCACTCTCTCTCTCTCTAGCTCTCTGATCGGTGAGAGATCAAGCAGAAAATAGATAGACATTCTGCATTCGGCATCCCTAGTTATGGATAGTCAAAGGTCCGCTTGGTAGCATGTGGCTTTCCACAGATTCTTTATTTTGTATTGTTTTCCTTGTGCATTCAATGACCCAAGTTTAAGAGAAAATCTCCTCTTCCCTCCTCGACTGTTTGCACACGATTTCTCCTCTCTTCTCCTTCCTCCTCACGGGATGCTCTAGGCTCTTGCTAATTTCGCACAAGTTATTTGTTCATCTTTTATTCATATTTGTTGTTAGAATGAATCTGCGTTTATAGAAATTTCTAATTTTTTAGATCCGTCTACACTGGATCGAATGGACGCAATGCATTTTCAAACAGTAAGTTAACAAATGAACTTCTTTCTCAACCGATTTTCAAAGAAAGGACCACTGAATACAGAAACGATAAGTGTTCATTTCTCATACTCTTGATAAAGTTCTAACAACTATATGAATATAAGAACAAATAAGATGTGATCATTTAGCAAGAGCCTAGATCATAGCAGGGTGCAGTGAGGGAAGTAAAGGAAAGGAGAATACCTCTCTCCCTTACTTTCAGTCCTCATTCTAAAAGAGGAATACATAACACAGGATTTTCGATATAATTGAGATTCTGCCTACATGGTCCGTACAACGATTTTGCAACATATGCTCAAAATTTCGGCCTGGAGTGAACTTCGGACGTAGAGTTCAAAAATTGACCTTAGAAAGTCGTATCTTCAAAGCCTCATTCTCTGTGGCACACTTTACTCTGTGCTGTCGGTTTTTATATCTCATTAACGGCGCTTCGGAGACCCACGAATTTATAGTAATTCTGAAAGATCTCAATGAGATGATACTTTTTACAATTGGAATTGAAGAGCTAGCTCATGTGAAAAACGTTAAGACAACTTTAAAAAATTAAATTGCCACCCTTAAACATTTTTGTTCCTGCCGTGCCAAATAAACTTTTTCATTCGATTCCCCATGCAATTTTACCCATAGGGGCGTATTTAATACGGAGTTAAACGGTTGCTTACAACCTAATTTCGGAGTTCGAAAGTAATGAAGTCGCAGATTTTCACCAACAAATTTAGTTTTTCGAGCTAAACTTTTTTCTTTCGTATTTTCATGACCTGTGACATTGATTTTCGGTTTCTACATTTAAAAATACGTCAGAAAAACCAATAGTCAGGTATTTTCGAGATTATGACTTTTTGTCAAAAAATGGTCTCGAAAATAGGGTCAAAAAGAGTGAAAAAGTCATCACATCTTATTTGTTCTTATATTCATATAGTTGTTAGAACTTTATCAAGAGTATGAGAAATGAACACTTATCGTTTCTGTATTCAGTGGTCCTTTCTTTGAAAATCGGTTGAGAAAGAAGTTCATTTGTTAACTTACTGTTTGAAAATGCATTGCGTCCATTCGATCCAGTGTAGACGGATCTAAAAAATTAGAAATTTCTATAAACGCAGATTCATTCTAACAACAAATATGAATAAAAGATGAACAAATAACTTGTGCGAAATTAGCAAGAGCCTAGAGCATCCCGTGAGGAGGAAGGAGAAGAGAGGAGAAATAGTCGAGGAGGGAAGAGGAGATTTTCTCTTAAACTTATTAGCAAGAGCCTAGAGCATCCCGTGAGGAGGAAGGAGAAGAGAGGAGAAACAGTCGAGGAGGGAAGAGGAGATTTTCTCTTAAACTTGGGTCATTGAATGCACAAGGAAAACAATACAAAATAAAGAATCTGTGGAAAGCCACATGCTACCAAGCGGACCTTTGACTATCCATAACTAGGGATGCCGAATGCAGAATGTCTATCTATTTTCTGCTTGATCTCTCACCGATCAGAGAGCTAGAGAGAGAGAGAGTGGAGAAAGAGGAGAATGCGCTCTTCTTTCGGCATCCCATTTCATAAACTGTGATCATAAACATAGAAGACGTGGCGGATATGACGAAGGAGAATCGATTCTCTTCTACGGGAGAAGAGAAACAAATCCACGTTACTAGTAATCTCCTTGATTTACGCGCTTTCTCGCAGATCAGAGACACGAGAGAGCACGCAATATTAGGAAGGAATGCAAATTACTTGTCGCTATTTATTGGATCTAGCCATCTTAAGTACATTTCTCAAGGATGCCCCTTCCCCGGTAGGTAGAGGGGTGAATTGAATTATTTTTTTTGAGAAGATATTACGAAGGATCTCATTGTTTTTTGAAATTAGATGAGCGATCAAGATAAAAGCGAACTCATGCATCAATAATGATTTTTTTCGAAAAAATATGTGGGCTAAAAATCTTCTTTATCGAATTAAGAACATGAAATTATTAAATGCAATTATGAAAGGGTCGCTTTCTGTCTCTATCTGGGAGAAGCACACGACGCGGTCTTTAACTCCTTGATGAATACGCCTTTCTCCGTGTCAGTCACAACAAACTTCCCGTTTCAGCAGTGGATGCGTAATCCGGAATTAGGGTCTACTGGTCTGAGTATCGCCTTAATGATAAATATGGCCTTTTTTGTAACACGTAGGATTATGCTCACAAAAGTAACACCGTCGAAAGTAAATACGACATTTTCGATGCCACCTCTGCAGGCCACATCTGTTTTAGTGCAACCGGTCGCTGCGCGATGTCATATCCGCTCTCTACAAAATGAATACATTTATCCTGAATAGTATCATCAGCTTCAGAAAAGATTTCCGAAATAAAATAAAATCTTTTATATTTCATGTGGTTCTTCAAATGTGTGAGTCTACAGAACTATTTTATATTTGCACAATTTCATATTCTTATATCGCACCTGTACCTGATAATCTAATCCAGAGAAGGAATGCAAACAATTCTCTTGATTAACTGATCCCGCACCCTCCTCCTAATTGTCTGATCCTTCGAACTCACTGTTAACTTATGAAGGTGATCCAGGGAATATGCACTGCATCCGTTCGATCCAGTGTAAATAGATCTAGAAAAAGCACATCCCGGAAATATAACCTAATAATAGGAAAGAAAGTTCTGCACAAACGTGAAACAGTAACTCTACTGGATCTATCAGGGGCAGAAGGAGAGAAAAAAAGAAGGGAAGCGTTGGAAAGCCGCATGCTTGTATAGAGCGCCTTCGACTATCCATAAAGTGCTCGTAAACAGAGAATAGGGATGCCGAATGAAGAGCGCACCCTCCTCATTTTGCACACTCTCTCGGCTCTCTGGCCGGTGCGAAATTGTGCATAATGAAGATAGGCAATCTCCATTCGGCATCCCTAACAGAGGAGCTACAGGGACATTGGCGAAACGATGCTCTTTTAGGAGATAAGATAAATAGCAATGGTACTGATCCTCTTCTCCCTTTTCTGATTCCTTTTCAATGATCATCTCTTCGGATTTGATTTTATTAAAATAGAAAACAGAAGCATTGTAATGGGTAACCTCTTGACAATATAATTAATCGAGAATCATGAAGGTGTCTTTGTTGCGACCAATTAACATATTCTGGCTTTTTATCTTCTAAAATTGATTCAATACTCATAATCTCACTCTTTTTTCTTCATTCGTTTCACCATATTTCAGGTGGGGGGGGGGAATCACTTTGTTGCAATGCCTTATTGTAACTCCTTCCTTTGGCTCCTCATTGTTCTGTGAAATATCGGACCAGATGATCACGATGGAAGTCAAAAACAACGCAAACACTTTTGCGAAGTTGCTCGTAGGATGTAGAACACTTACATTCTCATAATACAATATTTAACGGACACATACGACAGATTATTAACATTGAATCATTACATAATTCCCTCATTCCCTCTTGTCCAAGAGTGAGGGTCGGTCGGTCTCCAGTTTTCTCCGATGGCTCACGTCTAACCGCCAGTCACGTGCGTCTACCGATCGATAACAACAGCTGAGAGTCTTGTGCCGGGCTCAAAATCTTCCGATGGCACTATCAGAGGTTACCCATTCTGTCTCTACGTGCTCGCTCCCCGATTCTGATACACCTCAGCCTCAATCGCCCGCCGCCCGATTCTCGTCGTTCATCACTCGTTTCACAAAGTCAACGGACGATGCCATCCTGGATCTCGTTCGAGCCATGAAGGTCTCAATGGATGCAATGCACGTCAAGATCGAAAGCATGGAGTCAAGTAATCGAGCAGTGAGTCATCGTGTTTCGTAATTGGAGAAGAGCCACGAACGATTGTGGGATGAGAACAGAAGACTGAGAAAGCAACTGATAGAGAAGAAACCCGTTACCCTCCCTCTTTTTTCTTCATTCGTATCACCATATTTCAGGTGGGGGGGAATCACTTTTTTGTAATACCTTATTGTAACTCCTTCCTTTGGCTCCTCATTGTTCTGTGAAATATCGGACCAGATGATCACGATGGAAGTCAAAAACAACGCAAACACTTTTGCGAAGTTTCTCGTAGGATGTAGAACACTTACATTCTCATAATACAATATTTAACGGACACATACGACAGATTATTCACATTGAATCATTACATAATAATAAATACGAAGGAACGTGGGATTAAACAAGGTCTCGAAACCCCTCTGGCTCACCTTCTTGTATAGTGATCATTGTGAAGCACCAACGCCAGGACGCGGAGTTTAAATGAAAACGCAATGATAAGAGGGAGGTAGTACGTGAAAGCGAGAGAGTACGAGGTCTCACCACGAATATCTGAAGACGCCATCAGAACGACGCTGGTCCCGTCGACTTCATTTCAGTCGTATTCTATCGTTAACACCTTCATTGGCGTGTCATCAATTTTGTTCTCTTTTATTCATACTTCGCTCTCGTGCCAGTTTGCATCATGAGCACCGAACTCCTCATTCCGTCTTTCCGGCCATTGCTAAAGCACCATGTGATTCGGCCAAGAGAGACAATATTCATCGGTTTTGCTATCCCTATCACTAGCCAACTCTAGTTGGATTAGCTCGCATTTATTTAATAGTTGATCATATCCTTTGAATATTACATAGGGAGGGGCCTTTACTAGCTTCTTGTGTGTTCTCGCGACCGGTATGTGATAGCAAGTACCGGTCGGAATCTTTAATTTTACCTCATCTTTCTTAGTAGTATGATTTTATGATTGGCCTATGCTTTTTCCTTTTCTCTTGCTCCTGCATCCAATATGCTTTTTTTCTGATTTCGCAAAACCCTCTAAATCTTCGTCTTCAGTGGATGTTGATCCTGGTGTTATTCTTCACGGTGTCGGTCGCTCAAGACGATTTCGCTTCCTACCATGTTCGCAATTATCTCAACCACTCCGTCTCGCCATGTGCGAATTTCTACAAACACGTCTGCGCAATGCCGCAGAATGAGACGGTGGTGAATAAGCCGGAAAGATATTATCTGAACTTGGCTCAACAACTGAGATCGAGATCACTGAATAACCCTGTCATGGTGAGTTGTGTGATCTTCTCGAATCAAGAACTGATCGATTTAAAACATATACAAATTGTTTAATCGTAATCACTCAATATCAATTCAGCACGATATCGAGCAAGCTCGGACTACTCTTGATTGCACTTTTGACCGCGACGAATATTCGACTTCGCTCCGGGAACGGTGAGATAATTGTTTAAGACGGTCGAAAATGATCATTAAAATTCTAGGCAGTTTCCTAATCTTCCATTTTTTTTCTAACTTTGATTGATCGTAATTTTGTATTCTCAGGTGCCAATCCGATTTCGACTGCTACTTTGAGGCTACTATCTACTTTTACAACCTCTACGGCGTTTTGAAGAAAGATGACTTTGTGAGTTTATTTTTGTAGGAGTGTGGATAAGTTCTTTTTTACTAACAAATAGTTGATACAAAGTCGATAACAACTCGTCACTGATGAATGTCTTTCAGGTGGACGATAGTCTCGTGTACTATTCTACTCATGGAAATTTGAACAATCCAAGATTTAATCAGAAATCGAATGAAGAGAGAATCGACGAGTGAGTGTACGCCACTTCTGCGATGGTTGCGTCATTGTATGATGTCTCTGATGTTGAGGAGGAGTTTGAGGTGAGATCTAGATGTTGGGGTGAAAGGTGAGGTTTGCAGCTCAGATTGTTTTTCGTGCTCGAAAACCTGATAAAAGTTTTTTTTTCATGTTTTCAAAAATGATTGATGGTTTTAAGAATGTGGCAAGTATTTGATTGAATAATTTCAGTCAAAAGTAAATGTTTACACTCGACTACAAGATCGGCTTTTCGTATTGGAGCTCCTTGACCAAAATAAGGAGAAAAATATTGGACTGAAGTTGATGCAGAGAGCTATTCTGAAAAGGTTTCAAGTGAGTGAAGTCAAATCTGAGCTCTTCAAATGATGATTAATATGTCAGGAAACGTTTTGGATGAATAAAACGAATGAGTTCGGCTTCGACATGGTTAATCAGTTCAATAGAACCCTCGACGAGTTGAGCATCCAAACTGACATCGATGCCCTGGATCGGAATTTGACCGCTCTGAGAAAGATAAACCGCGAAGCAATTATTAGATACTTTGTTAATAGAAAGAGGTGAGTTATGATTGTAAAATTAGAAGTGTATGCGATTCAGTAAAAATTCAATATTTTACCCATTTCTCATCTTTGGCTCTATCAATGTTATGCGTATATTATTTCGTTAGGAATATTATTTATTGAAATATCAATATTAAATCATATTTCACAGATCAACTGGATGCGATTGGTTCGATATCGGTCATTCGTTCGGAACTATTGCTAGTCAACCCAATGAAGCACTAAAGAGTTATTATGCGGTGAAAACATTTTTTTTTCGATAATCACATGCAACTCATCGTTTCAGAATGAAATGTTTGAAAAAGGATTTGGCGTGGGATTCGAGTATAATGCATGGAACTACGTTGGTGCAAGCAAAATCCTCGTGAAGGCCATTACTTTCTATCCGCTCCTCTCAAGCAACACAGGTAGGGTGATGGAGAGTCATTCCATGGGTTCGAAGAGAATCTCATACACTAATGCTCGTTTGTAATCTGCATCTATTTGTACATTAGTCAATACAATTCCAAAAGATCCGATAGTTGTTCCCGGAATGTATTAGAACACGTGAATCATATTTTTCTTTCCAGCTCGCAGTTGCCGGTGATATCATTGGTAATGAAGTGTATCATTCATTCATCAGAGAAGCCCTTTACAATCGCAGTCAGGAATTCAGAAACGAGGCAGACTGCCTGATATAGCACTACGAGAAGATGTCAAGTGTTCGCTGTGCTGAAAATGTATCTATAAAAGTTCGGAATAGCAGTTTTCCGCGATTCTGAAAACTCTAGTTACGAATAATACTATCAAACTTGGCAGGGCGAGTGTGCGGTGAAACAGCGGTGAAGCGACGTTTTCCGAAGATGGGCCAGACGTAGAAGGAATGCGAGCCGCCTATGACTTGCTGAAGATGAAATTCCCCCAGCGCCATCTCAAGAGAACGTTGAGACATTTCAAACTGTTTAATTTACGCCAAATATTGATGTAATCACAAGTTGTAGAGATATTATCCAACGGTGCTCTTACTCAGGGTCTCGAATATCCCGACTTAAACATCAATAAATTTGAATGAAACTCATTCCAGGACGGAGTTTGCTACCTATTTGGAGAGAAGTCTACTGGAATGAATCGTAATCCCCCTCCTGTTGAAGAAGAGACAACTGAAGATGAGTATGAAGATGAGGACGAAGAAGAGTGATTTACAAATAACGTCTGCTGTATATCGAAAAAATTTAGATCTCGGTCTCATTCTAAGATTCTCATTCTTTGCGTATTTATCTCGATCTCATACCTGTTACAGTTCTCATGCAAAAAAAAGGGCGCCAGCATATCTCACTTATTTTCTGTCCTAATATTCTAAGATAAAGTTATTGATTTCCAACCATGACTAGGTGCACTCGACTGCGCACGGTTTTGACCTCAACAAAACAAAGTCGTTTCTGATAAGAATCGTTTATCTTCAAGATGAAACGCTCATCGGCAACACAGAATAAACCCTGACGCACACAGGATCACATCTTTGCTGACTTTATTGATTCTAATCTATCGCATGCTCTTACAGAATAACGATATCTCACGGTCAGAGAGAGATAAACGCAATCATAGTGATAAGGCGACCGATCGAAGTGATATGGGCAGCGAGAGGGAGTGTGCGAAAAGATGAGATCGGTGACTTTTATTCGACCAGCAGTGCCCATACCCTCGTAAAACGGTTATGATCGGCCCAAACCCTCGTAAAAGATTATGACAAAATTGGCAAAAAGGGCACACTGTTATCATCCATGACCGGCGAGATAGCATCAGAAATGAATAGATTTTCTGTAACGAAAGACGCGATTTAGAGCAGTATTTAACCAGAAGGCCATCGAGAGGTTACATCTGTCTCCACCTCCCTAGGATGAGACTCCTTCTGCCTCTAATTCTCCTGACTTCGGCTCAGGTATGGAAGTGCAATCAAGCATGCCTATTTTCGTTTCACAAGCTTTGTACCGGTTATTAAATGTGGATAATGAGACTCATATTTGGAACTATTTTTCAGGGCTACGTTGTTAAGCTTATCAACATGCAAGACAAAGTGGACCTTCCTGTAAGTGATCACTGTTGTAAAATAAAAAGCCAAATAGAAGCACGGTCACTACATTTTGCAATATCTCGAAAATAAATGAAGATAATATCGTACTTCCAAAAAATAATCGATAATGCCGTAATCTTTACTGTTCTGCTTTCATTTTTATCAAATTTCTAGAAATATTTCACTGTGTGATTTTTATATATTTTTATATTTAACAGCTTATCGGAGTGGGCAAAAAATATTTTTTTTAAATGTTATTTATAAATGCGAATTCAAAGAGAGTAAAAAATGGTAAATAGTGTAAGAAATGCAAATCTGTGCGTGAATGTTGTGGAAGTATCTATGATACAATTTTAGACTAGGGGATATGTCAGCAATTAATGTGCATGCTTACTCCATTCGCTTTTCAAATTTTAAAACATGACAGTACGGGTTATAATTTACAGGTACGAGTATCGATTCCGGGACAATTTGGGGTAAACTTCAACTTTACCATCTACAAAGGTCAGCGCGGACCCGGTGGTAACGACGGTTGGACGTCTGAGTATATCAGGAATGTAGACACGATCACGGTCTCCGTCAACAAGTAAGTGAAGCTCAACGGATGCTTAATTTAGTAGTTTGTTTTAGAGGAAAATATGGATGTGGTTAGTAGCATAGTTATCCAATAGTAGTTCGAAAAAAAAGGGCGTTCATCACTTCATTGAGCACACTCAATAGCCACCGAGAGTAGTCACGATATACAATTCATAAATGAAGCCTATAGTTTAGCCTAATCGATTCACCGATTGTGCTTTCCATGGAAATATCGAGCATCCCTAATTTATCACTTTTCGATATTTTCAATCACTTTGAAAATAAATATATTATGAGTTAAACAAGAATGTAATATAATTACGTCATTCAGTCTCTTTGCCCGCTTCACACCGGAAGATGCAAGAACGACTCGTTACACCGTGGGCACTAACTTCACGGTGACTGGATCAGACACTCCTCCTGCTCTGCGGATGAGCCTTGAGCCCGACGTTGAGTAAGTCAAACAATTCTCTATAAGAGAGGAATCGCGAGAAATTCGCCCGACGTTGAGTAAGTCAAACAATTCTTTATAAGAGAGGAATCGCGAGAAAAAAAAGCCTAGCGGCGGTAGGAATTTGTTTCACCGATCCGGCTCAAAAGTGAAAATTAAGTACTTTCGATGATGCTCTTTCAAACTACGTTTGCGGAATTTCGATATCTGGTCTCATCTCTGAGTATACTTAGGTCAAATTAGGTACCCTATGAAACTTTAGGTCGAATTTGACTCAATTAAATGACCATAACTCGCGTTAACATTATGCTAGAAACAATTGAATGAGCAGGCAAAGGGGAACATTTCTTATTGATGTCAATCCTCATCGATGCACTAGATCGGGGTGGTCGGTTTTCCAATAAAGTGATGTAACTTTCCTAATACCGATTTCCCCAAGAAGAGCCGAAAACAGATTTGAGTACTTCCATTCACCTACCTACATTCCAAAAATCAGAAGAATCGAAGGTGCGAGAAAAAAATGGAACCCACTTTTGTCCGAAAACCCTGCGATTTTTGCAGTTTTTTGAGGGTTTTGAAGCATAACTTTTTTCATTCAAGGTTTCATGAGCTCTCATATCGAAATTCGGAATCAGCGCGTCAAAATGCACAAAAAACTCCTATAGGCATATTTTTTCGAAATGAAAATTTTTTCAACTTTTTTCATGTGGTCCTCCCTTTGGTTCGAATTTGGTCGAAATTTATTGCCTCAGAATCATGTCCTTAGGATTTTCCGGCTTATTCTTGAGCGTAGAACACGAATTGGCTAACTAGAGCTCATGAAATCTCGAAAGAAAAAAGTTATGACCAAAATCCAGAACAAAATTTTTTTTGGATTTTCTATATAGCATAACTTTTTTCTTTCGAAATTTCATGAGCTCTAGTTAGCAAATTCGTGTTCTACGCTCAAAAATAAGCCGGAAAATCGTATAGGGACATGATTCTGAAACAATAAATTTTCGACAAAATTCGGACCAAAGGGGGGACCACATGAAAAAAGTTGAAAAAATTTTCATCTCGAAAAAATATGCCTATAGGAGTTTTTTGTGCATTTTGACGCGCTGATTCCGAATTTCGATATGAGAGCTCATGAAACCTTGCATGAAAAAGTTATACTTGCAAAACCTCAAAAAACTACACAAAAAGCGCAGGGTTTTCGGACTTAAAGTGGCTACCTTTTTTTTCTCACCTTCGATTCATCTGATTTTTGGAGTGTAGATAAATGAATGGAAGTTCTCAAATCTCTTTTCGGCTCTTCTTGGGGAAATCGGTATTAGGAAAGTTACATCACTGTATTGGAAAACCGACCGCCCCGATCTAGCGCATGGATGAGGAATGACATCATCAACATAAGAAATGTTCCCCTTTACCTCCTCATTCGAATTCTTGTTTGGAATTGTCTCTAGCATCAATTTAAAGGGAGTTATGGTGATTTTACTGAGTCAAATTCGACCTAAAGATTTAAAGGGTACCTAATTTGACCTAAGTATACTCAGAGATGAGACCTGATATCAAAATTCTGCAAACGTAGTTTGAAAGAGACATCCTCGAAAGTACTTAAATTTTACTTTTGAGCCGGATCGGTGAAACAAATTCCTACCGCCACGGTATGGCCATTTCTCTCGAAGCTCTCGCGATTCCTCTCATAATGTTGTGCTTTGAACAAAGAAGATGAATAAGCGGCATAGATTTGTTTTCTTCCAGAATCGGCTCGGAGCCACCGGCAGCCGTATTCGAGTGCAATTTTCCTTTCTGCGGTAAATGCACGAAACAGGGCCAAGTTCCGGCGGATCCTAAAGTTGTGAAGGTCAGCATGAACAGTTTTGCCGCCTTTAGATTCCACCCCTCCTCTTACTGAGGTTATAAAAAAACAGAAAGAGAGAAGGAGAGGGAGAGGAAGAGTAATAGTAAAAACGTAAAACCTAATAGTGAAATTTTAGTGGTCGAGGCAATCGTACAAACATACTGCTTTGTACGCATACAAGATCTTCATTGAATAGTATGGAAACATGGAAATAAAGTATTGCTCATGCAGAAGTTCCCGATAAATATATTGCTAATATAGTTGCAGTCATAAAAGTGCAGCATTGTAAGATTTGAAGATTGTGAAATGTATCGATAGCATTAGAATATGCTCCGGATATACAATACGGTTTTTGAAAGTCTGCTGATATATTATTGGAGATCTCAAACAGGTTGCTCAGAAAAGCAAGAGCTTTTCTGAGCTCAATCAGCTCGGTTGCGTATTGAATATTATGAGCTCACTTTGCAACGGGAACTTGAGCGGACTATACAGGATTCTTCAGGAGATTTCGCTTCTCGGCGTGCTCAATGCCCTTTTCATTCAATTTCAGCTGTGCCAAAGGGCATGCCCAAATCGCGAGACAGAACCATGCTCATTTTAAATTTGAGCAGTTTTATATTGCAATAGCTTGCATCTTTTTCTGTGTTCTTCTCTTTAATTTTCCGTACACACTTCAATTCATTCAATTATGATGGTCCTTGTGTTTCCTACATGTCTTTTCATGAACGTTTCCTGCCTGTGTGCCTTAATAACTTTTTCGATGTACATATGCCATCAACTGTTATCTTATTCAGATGGCTCACAAACGGCAAATGCAGATCGAGGAGTGTGCTGCTAAACAACGATCGGTGAATAAAGAGGTCATACAATCATAATATCGCTATATGGGCTGATAATTCACGAACAATAACATCCCGGTCCAAAATAATCGTCCAACTGAAGAGTTTGCATGCGCTGGTTCGCCGAAGCGTGTAGATACTCATACATGTCTATCTCAATGTTCAGGACCTACTGTCGGGCTTGTTCGATGATTGTCTCTTGGATATTCTCACCAGAATTGATCAGTGAGATTTATTATTTTTTTAGTTAGGGATCGCCAGCCCCGCCCACTTTCCCTGGACACGTTTCCCATCGAAAACGAGATCGAGCAAGCACAAAGCTCAAACACAACCAAATAACTCGCTTGGTCTGTAGCTATTACCATTCTCAATCGATTAAGCTGCCGGCAAGCGGTATCTGACAAGTCTGAGTAGGTCAAAAATGGATATTAAGATTGGGAATAGGGTGAGTAGGACGTTTCCAGTGCACGCGCACTGCTCGCCGGACGATATTTAGTTCATTTATGTTTTTGAGGAATTTTAAGAACAAAATTGGATTTTTAATAATTTTCCCCTATTTATGCTCGAAATTAATGAGAGCGCGGGAGGAGAGCTGCGAGAGAGCGGGGGAAGCGAGAGATACACACGTGAGAGAGGCTCCGCCCCTTTATCTCTCGTCTCTCCTCTCCCTCCTCTCTGACTGGGAGAGGCGCGCGCACGCAGAGTAATCGACAAACGTCCAAAAGCAAAAATGATATTTAGATCATGACGGTCAGATTGAGCCTATTTAGGACCAAATTCCGCAAAGTCGGCTCTCAGACTGGTGTCCCGTTGGGTGAAGTGGTGTAGCGGTCTATGGCGCGCCCTCCCATTCCATCATCACGGATTCGATTCCCGGTCGTGACAACGCCTCCGCCTCACCAAGGCGCTCACCCATTGGGAACGGGAAATTGGTAGTGACAAGATCACGTGGTAGATCACGTGGTAAGATCACGTGGTAAATAGGTCTGGCGAAAGGTGGGCACTCCAGACTGACGAGCCCATTGTATCACTGGCCTAGCAGTGATCACCTGCGAGCCCAGTATCGAAGTCGGGATGTACCTTTACCATTACCTTTACCTGTTGGGTCTCACTGTGAACGTGCGTCATGCGGAGTAACTCGGCGTAACTCGGAGTGAATCCGAGTGACGCCTACTGAGACCTGGATTTTAATACTTCAAGGATTCATTTCATTTCCACAATTCTAAGATAATCGTGTTCTTCGAATGATGCTCTTTCAAAATGCGTTTGCTGTTTTTCGATATCTGGTCTCATCTTCGAGTATCGTCAGGTCAAAGTAGGGACACTAAGAAATTTATGAAATTTTGGTCGAAAAATTTGTCTCAGAATCATGTCCCTATTGGTTTTTCTGGCTCATTTTTGAGCGTAGAAAACGAATTTACTAACTAGAGCTCATGAAAACTCGAAAGAACAAAAGTTATGCACGAAACCTACAACAATTTTTTGGGTAGTATATTTATCGCATAACTTTAAAAAAAAATTTCGACCAAAATTTCATAAATTTCATAGTGTCCCTAATTGGACCTGACGATACTCGAAGATGAGACCAGATATCGAAAATCGGCAAACGCAGTTTGAAAGATCATCATTCAAAGGACACGATTATCTTAGAATTGTGGAAATTAAATGAATCCTCGAGGTAGTAAAATCCAGGTATCAGTAGGCGTCACTCGGATTCACTCCGAGTTACGCCGAGTTACTCCGCATGACGCACGTTCACAGTGAGACCCAACAGGACTCTATTTCATTACCGCAAATGTTGTTTGAAATAGAGAAAAAATTATTGCAGCAACGATCATGACGAGATCGCTACACTGAGCAGCAAACTATGCATGCTATCGGATTTTTCGCGTTCGAGAGCGATGCCGATAAAATGCCATAGACTCGCCGTAACACAGGTATAGAATTAAATTAGAGTTTGGAATACATTTGTGGATAAATCCATTCCCTAGATAATATCGATAATATAATCATGAGTCCCAAGCAAAAAATAAACACTGAATAAAATATCTGAAAATAAATGTATTGCTCTGATAGTGTTCTTTCATGATATTCTTGATGCATTCTCATGTTCAGAGAAACAGCAAGGAGTTCCATTTCAAGATTTTCACGAATTATTCGTTTTGTGGAGACTTATATTTTCTTAAAATGATAAGCTCGGAGACTGGGCATTTCTCGAAAAAGAAATTCATCGGATATTATGTTAGTTGTTTTATCCACAGTCTTACATTTAAATTCTTTTTCTTATACTTACAAATTGAGGAATCGATTTTCATTCTATTTTTTTCAAATATTTGATTCAGGAAGGCTTTTTCGATTTGCCACAACAGCAAGAAATGTCAGAAGTTATAGTAACACGTACATCCGATTTGTTCAACAGATTCGACTTCAAAGAATATATTTTCTATTCGGTACTGTGACCGAGCGATATATTTTAGCAATAATATCAAATAATTTTTAATCAGAAACTGATTTTTTCTTACAGATTTCCATCGATGATCATTTCCTGGCGTACTTCGAAAAATTATGCTCTTCACACACGATATTCAGTTTCGAGTTGCTCAGCTGCGAACTCGACAAAAATTTAAGCGAAGGTGAAAAAGACAAGTAAGTTTAAACAGGAGAAATATGGGATAGGCGTACAAAGAGAGATTTATTGGTCTATTGCATCCATCATTACAGATTGATTTCTATACTTTTTTCGTCTAATCTTTCCTATTTATCACTTCACTTCCGTCGTGACACAGCTCCTTTTGTGGATGTGCATTTCTTATGTGAATACGCAGGTCGCAAAATTCACCTCCCCGGAATTTCCATTCAATTTGAGTCACGAGTCAGTGGAATTTTTATTAACATAACAATTGTTTGCAGTATACTTTTAGTTTTTTATTCAGTATCCGAACGTTGTACCCAACATTTCCCCTGATGAGAAATTCGAGGAAGTGCTATCAAGATTCGGAGGCCTCGAGATGCACAACCTGCTTATCAATTCAGACTGGCTTTTATCATCTATTATGGTGAGGTATCGTTCATTATTCAGAAAAATAAGCAGTAAAATCGCAACCTCTAAAATCATGTGATTTGGAGAACTCCTGGCCCCTTACTCCCCTTACTGAAAATCCCTTACTGCAATAAATCTTTATAGTAAAAAGTCATGTCATTATTTACGCTAAATGTTTTTTTTATAGAAACGTCTTCGTCATACTGGTTGTGGTTACTGGGAGTTTCAAGCAACAATGATGATTGATATTTCTGAGATTGAGAACTCCCTGACTACTGATTTAGAGGTATCTTTAGTTCGGAATCAATGAAACCAAAATATTTTTTCCAGTACATACACGTAAATAAGCGACATTGCATCCGCATCGTTGGCACTGAGCATCACGTATTTTTTAATGTCGAACGAAGCGAATATCATGGAAACAGATTGATGCTTATATCAAACTTCAGAGAGGGACCCATTGATTGTTGGCTATTGCAGTCACCGAACTCATAAAGTCCCTGATCTCATTTCGAACATGAGTCTGCTCATTATATTTTTTCCCCTACGATATCATGTAATTCATATCACTTCCGATAGCAAAAGCAGTTTTATTTGATAAAATTGATTATTATTCTGGGAATTTACTTGGTACCTCCTCATTTTCACAGAGTTTCAGTGTGTTCTTTCGGCTGACTATTTTCTCCCTTTTTTGGAAAAGAAAATTCAGATAAAATTATCATAATAATTGTAAAGATTCCATACGAAGACTACACAAACTCCTTATTCAATGCTGGGAAATCAGTGCCTATCGTGTTTTTTAAAAAAATCATTAATTTACAACCGCAGCTCTCCGTGAAAGCTTCTCGTTTTTCAGTTGGTTCACGCGGCTATTTACCTTCCCCATAATCGCCAGTCCGTATCAACTACCAGCTAACATGGAAGTTTGGTGTGCGCAAAAGGAATGGTGAGGAAATTAATGATAGGGGGAAACTGGGAATGAACTAGAATCGCCTCGATCAATCTTGTTTTTTCTCGCGCATTCACCTCTCATCAAGCCTTAGAAGTGTATCATCTTTTTCTGCTTCGCAATTTCTAATAGTGTTTTGAGATCGACCATGCATTCATCGGGAATAATTATGTATCTGTTCTTTCGATCATGTGTTCTGACCATGTGTGCATGAAACGCGAGTCGATACACGATCATCCCGATTTAAAAAAATCAGCGTTCGCATGGCAACAAGCAAAGACAACGCGGCGGGCAAATCTAAGTCATATACAAAGACGTTGGGTATCTATCAGAGTTATGTTATTTAAAACATTATTTTCTATTTTTCAAAGTTTTTGTGTTTTCCTGCGATACCGGATAATCATGAAATATGATCTCATATTTTTACAAAATTATCCTGTGCACTGTAATAGTACGGTATTATTTGTTGCTGTTTTTTTATCGATATCATTTGTTCGATATCATCGCGACTTTTCCAGGTCGCCAAAGACTGAAGAGCATATGCCGAACTCGAAGACCATCGACCAACTCTTACCATCAAATCAGCCTAATGTCGTTGTTGAGCAACCATTCTTCTAAGACGAGCCGTATAATCGTGATGAGCATGTGATCTTTTACCCGCTGGGGGAGATCCACTGTAAGGCATCTGTTCATGTCGTAATTGTTAACGACCAGGATATCTGGTACAACATGCCCACGGGCGGAGATCGTTCAGATCGGATGCTGGCATACGATCAGCATGAAATCATCCAATCGTTTTATCGGTGTATCACACTATGTTTTGAATCATGTGCTCTTACGCGTTGCTTTACTTGCTATTTATATGGTTTAATGGTCAGTGTTTTTCAGATGGTCAGGCCTCCAAGATGGTCTCCAAGTAAGAAGAACACCGGGTGGCATGGCATCGTCATCAACAAAAGCGATGAAGATGCTGGGAAGGCTGCGAAGGTTAGTATTATCGAACATCACAAACTGTTTCAATCATTATTTTGAAAGTGATGATGCAATACTAATAGTAATGATGAAAATACATTTTGGAAAGAAAACCGCGACAAGCTTTATGAGACGTTCCACGATATTTTGCACCTACCTCACGGATCACTTTTTCACAACCCCTGCCAATAAGTTGTGGGTGAAGTCCTCATACCTAGAGCTGATAGCTGGCCCAATATGAGATGTTGGGGTGCACCCTCCGGGAAATGCCAGAGGTGTCCCAAAAAAAGTCGAAAAAATCGTTCCAGAAAAAAATACGTTCTTATAGATGTTTTAGGCGTATTTTGCAATGAAAAAACGAAAAAGATACTTTGGAAGCGATAGGATAGATAGATAGATAGATAGATAGATAGATTTTATCCTGTCCTCAAGGCACTGGGCCGGCAGGATGGAAGCTTCGTTAGGGAGGGAGTGGGATCTTCGATTTCAAAGTGTCTGGGTCAAGGGATGAGGGAATCTTCTTTGGCTTGTTGGGTCAACTGTTGGAATGGTCTTGGTCGATCTCCATTGAGCTTTGAAGTAGATCATCCAGCCTCCGATGATGGCGAGTGAGTGCTGACGTGGACTATTGATTGACTCACTAGACGATCGGGGCCTTTCTTGACGGTAGATCACTTGAGTCGGTTGATACCCATCCGGGGTCTCCTCTTGAAGCGTACCAAGGACATCGTTAAAATGTCGAAAAATTAAATTTTCGTCGTTTTTCGGGCACCGTGGAACTTTATTAATTCCATTGTCATTTTTTTATTGAAGATTTCGATTCTACGTGAAAAACTACCCTATGTGTGGAATTTTCAACGCTTTTCATCCAGGCGTTCGGAATCCGCAGCTTCTCGCCCGAGGGTCTCTCTGAGGCTGACGAGAGAACGATGAAGAGAGATTTCGAAATTTCGAAACGATACAATCACTATTATATCAGATTTTCATTTCATTTATCGTTATTGAGCACTTATGTTAATGGTATAGGGTTGTGATATCGATAAAACACGGAAAAAGTGAAAAGTCGAAAAATCACTTTTTTGAAATCTCGAAAATTAAAAAATTCATAAGTCATGTATCTGAGCTTCAAATGGTGCATTTTCAACGTAAATTCACTTCAATTGCCGCAACGATTTCTGAGAATTATAGCCGATTAGCGAAACTTTTTTGAAATTGTCATTTTTCGGTGGGCAAAGTATCGAAAAAAATTTCGATCAAAAATTTTTCTTTAGAAACCGTCACAAAAGCTCAAATATTGTTCAAAACTCATATTGAAGGGATTTTACGTTGAAAATGCGCCATTTGAAGCTCAGATACATAACTTATGAATTTTTGAAATTTTGAGATTTCAAAAAAGTTATTTTTCGTGTTTTATCGATATCACAACCCTATACCATTAACATAAGTGCTCAATAACGATAAATGAAATGAAAATCTGATATAATAGTGATTGTATCGTTTCGAAATTTCGAAATCTCTCTTCATCGTTCTCTCGTCAGCCTCAGAGAGACCCTCGGGCGAGAAGCTGCGGATTCCGAGCGCCTGGATGAAAAGCGTTGAAAATTCCACACATAGGGTAGGTTTTCACGTAGAATCGAAATCTGCAATAAAAAAATGACAATGGAATTAATAAAGTTCCACGGTGCCCGAAAAACGACGCAAATTTAATTTTTCGAAATTTAAAAAAAAAAAAAAAAAAAAAACAAAATTTGTCCTATCGCTTCCAAAGTATCTTTTTCGTTTCTTCATTGTAAAATACGCCTAAAACATCTATAAGAACGTATTTTTTTCTAGAATGATTTTTTCGACTTTTTTTGGGACACCTCTGGCATTTCCCGGAGGGTGCACCCCAACATCTCATATTGGGCCAGCTATCAGCTCTAGGTATGTGGACTTCACCCACAACTTATTGGCAGGGGTTGTGAAAAAGTCATCCGTCGACCCCTCCCATTAGCTTCACTAAACCGTGGAACGTATCTTATAGCTCCAAGATAGTGTGGAAATTGAGAAGCGCACGTTCTCTCGCTAGTCGATCTGTGCATATACTTCCGCTTGCCCTAAAATGGCACGAGCTGGGCGTAGTCCTAAAAACAATTGCGAAACGTAGTTATCGTACTCATTTGACTACCGTAACCTCTCGTAATCTATCGAATTCCAGATCCCACGAGAGACGTATAGTCAGAGTGATCTGAAGATGATGGTGGACTTCCTCTACAGGTAAGATATGTTTACGGATAAGACCCTACTGACATTGTCGATTTTTCTTGGTACCAATGTGTCCTTAGTAGAATGAATTTGTAAGCAGAATGAATTTTAAATCAGTGTTCTGCATCCCAGGTGATACCCTAGGTCACAGTAGCAACCATTTTTGAAAAGATCACAGACACTTAGGGACCTTCCCTTGCGAGCCTTATTCGCCGGAAGTTTCGAAAGGCACTATTAGGCATTAACTTTTACGAGTTGTCCCCATAATATAATTAATCTTTAATCTTCTTTAACCAAAATCAGGGCTTCAATAATAGTTCCGGAGATAATTCTTTTCTCGAAATGTTCAGATGTATGTTTAATCAATCTCCTAATAATTCCAGAGCGTTCTCGTCTATGCATCTTGAGAAAAAATGTATAAAAAACACCCCGAAAAACACTGCCAAAGGAATGGAGATATGGAAATTAATGGAGAAGGAGCAGAAGAGAATGAAATATGGCGTCAAATGCAATCACTCAGTACAGTCATTGAACGCGAAGCAAGTGTGGAGATAAGATCACCTCCATTTCGCTCACTCTACCGAGTAACGAAAGAGTGTGCAGAATGGAGAGACCGTGACCCGCTTTTCGAAAACTAATTTAAAGAATGAACGGATGTGATCTCTCCTATTTATGCATATCCTTTTCTATTAGTTTTTATATAATTTCAATAATTTTACGTTCCCTTAGTGATCCCATTGCAGGTTCCGTCGATATCTGCACGATAAAATGCACACCGTGAGAGGAGTTAGTGCAAAAAAGGTTGTTGGATGATGTTTGATGTTTGAGCTTTGAGCTTCTTTTATTATGATCTGTAGGCCCCCGTATTCATAACTCTCGTTCTTCGTGCTCTAATTGTAGCAGATGAAACCCATCTTTCACAGGTTCTTTACCTCTACAAGTACGTCGGAACTGAACTTCCAACTATCGAGCGCAAGAGGTCAGATTTCTCTCCTTTTATAGAGCATTATATTGTATTTATAAACATAATTAATGAAATGTGAACAGAAAATCAATGTTTTCAGGATCCAGATGATGTTCCCTAACTACGATGTGGTCTTCGATCAATCATCCGGGAATAAGTGGATCGTCATGAGCAACTCAAGTGAGTACGGAAGCCATGTGAGAGGGGATACTGTAATCAATAGTGTGTCCATTTATTGAGAAAATACGGGGATCGACCAAGTAATATTTTTGTTTGGTCGATCTTCATGAAACTGATCGAGCAAAAATATCGAAACTGATCCTATCAAAACTGATTGAGCAAAAATTAAGATAACGTCTTTCCCATTTGCCATTTTGCAGTAAGAAGTATTAAAAAATAATCAATTGCTATTAGAGTTGTGGAATAGGCGTTCTCTCTATTCTGCACACTCTGGCGGAAGAAACGGGATAGTGTGCAGAATGGAGAGAGCGATTATTCGATCAGCCATCGATATCAGATACTACTTTTTTTGCTACAGGCCGGGTAGAACTCGGAGTGATGAGGAAGATGAAGAAGAAGAGGAGACTGATGAGACTAAACTCCATGTTTCAAGGGCTTCGTATGATGACGAAACTGGTGAGGATTACGGTAGGGGAAAGGGCGAAGGGGTACGGTAGTGGGGGAGGGGAGGGAAACGGTAAAGAATAAAGAAAAGTGTGTTGATTTTTTTTGATGGTGCAAGTGAGCGAGACATAGTATTTCTTGATTTCAATTCTCCAGATGGAAATGTGCCTCGGAAATTTGATAAACTAAGGATATTCGAGTGTCCGCCATGTATTTCCTTGCTGCGAGACCATTAAAAATACATAATTAAAATATTAAATAGATAATTTGCAGACTCTGAGCGATCGTATCGGCCAAATTTTAATCCAGTGTGGCGAACTCCTGGAGGAACGAGAAGAACCAGGAAACGTGAGGGAATTATTTCTTCTTCTTAAAATGTACAATCATGTTCATTCATAATTTCGAGAACGGTCTTTAGCATAATTTCGAGAAAAAGATTTTACGCTTTCAGAAAAAGATTTTACGCATTCAAGGTGATTGATCGGTGTTGCAATTCGATGCAGAATCCCTGCACAAAACGACACACGAATCTATAACTATATTCTGTTAATGCTATAAAATCAAAATCACATTCTCGATTGTTTTTATTCCCAATTCTTCATCATACTCACTATTTCTCGTCCTGCATAACCTCGCAGCTGCGAATCACAAAAATACTTTAAAAAAGTAGTATTCTTTAATTAATATAATATATTTTTGTTTCAGCCTCGCAGACCTTGGGCTCTCAGATCCTCAACCACGTCACAATCATCCGGGCTCATGATCCCAATGAGAATCTGACGGATTCTCCCATGTGGAGGAGACCGAGGAAGCGTGTGCCTGTCATCTGGGCTACAGCTGCTGCGGATGCTGAAGACCCGAACTATTCCCTGCCCGACCTCACGCCGCCGCCCGCTAAGAAGAGGGATCGACGCTGCAGCGGGTGCAGCCGGAGCCTGCTGCAGACCAGCCCTTGGACCTTTCCCAGCCCTTGGACCTTTCCGACCTCACACCGCCGCCCGTTAAAAAGAATCGACTGTACTTGGATGAGAATGGAGATGAGGAGGAGGAGGAGTCTGCAGCAGCTGCAGCAAGAAAGAAGAAGGAGGAGGAGGCTGCAGCAGCTGCAGCAAAAAAGAAGGAGGAGGAGGAGGCTGCAGCAGCTGCAGCAAAAAAGAAGGAGGAGGAGGAGGCTGCAGCAGATGCAGCAAGAAAGAAGAAGGAGGAGGAATCTGCAGCGGCTGCAGCAAGAAAGAAGAAGGAGGAGGAATCTGCAGCAGCTGCAGCTAGAAAGAAGAAAGAGGAAGAGTTGCAGGTGACTGGTCATTTATCGATACTATTATGATTCTGCACCTGGATCGTGAGATAATCAAGTTAATAATTACAGTAGTTATAGATTTGCTGGTTATCGATTTTCAGCTCCCTTGGAATAATGCGGATTTCTCAGGAACCTAGGAAGGCGAGTCCTTCACCTGCCGAGAAGTTGGTGCAGCAACTGCAGCAACTGCTGATGCAAGGTGACGGGCGTGACCCCGAAGAAGTGGCGAGTGAAGTGGCCAGATTGCTCGGAGGTAAGGCCGGAGGCAAAATTCCATTTGGTATTCAATGATCAAGTTTACACAAATTTCGTTGGTGGAAAAATAACACTTTCTAGTGCCGACCTCGAAAACAAAGCAAGTGGTCAAGTGTCTGCTGGAGCCGAAAATCCAGGGTTTATGAAATGATCTTTGATCTTTGATCTTATTGTGATTCTTTCTTAATATAATTTTATATTTTGAAAATAAAAGTTGATCTTTGAATTTCTTAGCGGTCTTTAGCATAAAAGCTTCATTTCAGACGACCAGAATCTGAGGAATCTTAACGAAATGAAGGAGAAAATGGCTGTCGATGAGGAAGAAGGAGAGAACAATAACCGAGTGATGGTATGGTACTTTGTGATTACGATATTCGATTGTACAGGTTCCTCAAGAGCATTATGATGGCAATAACCGAGTATTTATCTCTGATTAAATCTATTGTTACAGTAGTATCAGCGAAGAAATATAATTATCGATTATCGGAACTTATTTAATTTATTTAAGGAGGGGGAGTCTGCAGTAGCTGCAGCAAGAAAGAAGAAGGATGAGGAGGAGTGGTATGCAGCAGCTGTTGAAAAAAAGAAGAAGGAGGAGGAGTATACAGCAGCTGCAGCAAGAAAGAAGAAGGAGGAAGATTATGCAGCAGCTGAAGCAAGAAAGAAGAAGGAGGAAGAGTATGCAGCAGCTGTAGCAAGAAAGAAGAGGGAGGAGGAGAATGCAGCAGCTGCAGCAAGAAAGAAGAGGGAGGAGGAGTATGCAGCAGCTGCAGCAAGAAAGAAGAAGGAGGAGGAGTCTGCAGCAGCTGCAGCAAGAAAGAAGAAGGAAGACCAGTATGCAGCAGCAGTAGAAAGAAAGAAGAAGGAGGAGGAGGCTGCAGCAGCTGAAGCAAGAAAGAAGAAGGAGGAAGAGTATGCAGCAGCTGCAGCAAGAAAGAAGAGGGAGGAGGAGAATGCAGCAGCTGCAGCAAGAAAGAAGAAGGAAGACCAGTATGCAGCAGCAGTAGAAAGAAAGAAGAAGGAGGAAGAGTATGCAGCAGCTGAAGCAAGAAAGAAGAAGGAGGAAGAGTATGCAGCAGCTGCAGCAAGAAAGAAGAAGGAAGACCAGTATGCAGCAGCAGTAGAAAGAAAGAAGAAGGAGGAGGAGGCTGCAGCAGCTGAAGCAAGAAAGAAGAAGGAGGAAGAATATGCAGCAGCTGAAGCAAGAAAGAAGAAGGAGGAAGAGTATGCAGCAGCTGCAGCAAGAAAGAAGAAGGAAGACCAGTATGCAGCAGCAGTAGAAAGAAAGAAGAAGGAGGAGGAGGCTGCAGCAGCTGAAGCAAGAAAGAAGAAGGAGGAAGAGTATGCAGCAGCAGTAGAAAGAAAGAAGAGGAGGAGGAGGCTGCAGCAGCTGCTTCAAGAAAGAAGAGGGAGGAGGAGTATGCAGCAGCTGCAGCAAGAAAGAAGAAGGAGGAGGAGTATGCAGCAGCTGCTGCAAGAAAGAAGAAGGAGGAGGAGGAGTTGCAGGTGACTTGTATTTTATCGATAATATTATAATTATGATTATATTTTTCTCAGGATCAGCCAATCAACCGCGAGATGCGAGTCGATACTGCAGAGAAACTGATGTCCATTCTCAAGGTAATGTGATGTAGAGGGAGAAGGTAGATTTGAGTGGAAACTGTGATTGCAGAAATTAATATGCTTTCACATCGGATTGAGATAGAGTTTGCAAAGTTAAGCATGATCCTCCATTCCGCACACTGTGTCCTCACTCAGCCAGTAGAGAAAGAGTGCGGAGTGAAGAGAGCTGAAATCCGAAATAGCATACCTGTTGTGTAATGATTATTGCCTAGAGCAGGCGCCATCTTTGTTTGGAATGCGGTTGCTTATGGATGAATTACCGTAATCTCATCCTCTAATTTCTTCCTATTTCAGTCGCGTGACACTGGCGATTTACTGGTGGATATCATGGGAATGAGATGCGAGACAATGAAGGAAATTGTTGAAGAGTTCGAGGTAAGATTGAGTTTCATTATGGAACCGGAGATTATTACGGTAGATGTCTAGTGATGACTATGAGTGATGATACAATGGAGATGTGATGGATAGCTTAAATTCTAATGATGACGAAATATCATTCAAGGGCCTCTGGACCAGATTCACCTTGAGAGGATTATCGATCGTGTGATGAACAGTCTGGATGAAACGGTGGGTGCGGATACGGTAGCCTCGGGGTAATACGATAGATATCGAATGATTTGGATTGATTTCAGATTGAGGATCTGTTGCTGGATGACGATGTCTTCGAGGAAGAAATCGACAATTCAACCCTCGAATCATCGATAAGAGAAGTAGTATGATGACTAGTCGTGTATTTTCCCTACTACACATCCTATTTTTTCGAAATATTCACCCACTTTATTCCGTCGCATTTAATTGGTGTATCTATCTCTTTCCATTTTATGTGTAGCTACGATCGCTGATTCGTTGTAGATCTCAGAAGATAATGTATTCCAACTGATTATAAGAAGATTCCATATTCTCGAATTGTAATGGTACTCAAATCATTCATGAATTCTGTGATGTATTGTATCCCGGTTATTTGTCTTTGAAATTAATCTAATATTCGTATCGAGATAAACATCATTTCCCGAGCGATATCTGTGCGCAAGAACAAGGGTTACGATGTGCTTCCCAACTTCTAAAACAGTGAGAGATTTGACAAGGGAACAATACATAACTCTCGAGGTGTTCAATAGTCAATTCATCCGATTTCGTTATGGGCTGAAGAATATTATCATAGTTGAATAAATCCATTGATTGAGGATTAATCCGAGTACTCGAAGAATAGAGGTGACTGATCGAATTATTTTTTTAAAAATGTTACAATCGATGTGAAAGTGTGAAAAATTGATGAGCGGCAGGTGTTTCTAATTTGTACTCCTCGTAAAACGTGAATGCTACCAATAAATATATTTTTGTGTTTGACGCCGGACATGCTACATTGATTCGCTTGCAATTTTCAATAATACTATCCCTGGTGGAACATGAATATTCCTGTTCAGGTGTCAATATTTTAAATTTTTTCGCAAACTACTCGAAAATTTACAATGCCTTAGCTCAGACTACCCTCCGAAATTCTGTCGTATGTTATTCCTCTTCGCAAACACATTGCCTCTGAATAATCGTCTTGTGTTTAAGGTATTCAAGTGTCCCATAAATTTCCCCATAATAGCCATCCTCTATCAATCCACTCTGATAACACACAGGAAGTGGGGGGGTGAGAGGGTGAAGAGGGAGTGGTAAGCAATAGAGAGAGAGACTGAGAAAGAATCAGAGTCACCTCTCGACCAATGATGTTTTTCTCTAGAATTAACCTCTCACCTAGCCTTAGAAGTTTGTCTTATCTTTCTGACTCGCAGTTGCTAAAAGCTTTTCGAGATAAGCCATGTTATCATCGCGAATATTCGGTTCTTTCTATCATGTGATCTGACAATGTTTGTATGAAACACGAGTCAATATGAGATTTCTGTTTCGCAATAACAGCATTTTGAGATCGAAAATGTTATCATCGCGAATAATTGCGTATCGCTCTTTCGATCATGTGTTCTGTAATTTTTTTATGAAACGCGAGTCAATATGAGACAACTTCGATTTCAAAGTTTCAGGATTACTTAACATTGCGACGCGAAGGGTGCAGCCTTATCGTGTTCTTTTGAAAGTGACGCCGTTCGCCTTATTTTCGAGCAATTGTTGGTACAGCTCGAAAAGGTCGATTTTCTGAAACTTCGAGGGTGCTATAGACGATGGGCTTTTCCATTTTCTTCCTAGAGGGCTCGTTGGCTCCAGACGACGTCACGTCGAAATCACATTTTTGGCTATTTTGAAATGGCTATTTTGGGGGGGAATGAAAACACGCGTGAACCCAATGCAAAACGAGACGAGTACTCCGGAGGGCTGCGTTTTCAAATAATGATTGTCTTTAAATCACGCGCTTATTGTCCAGCTTTGAATAAGGAGTTCGCATAGTCTTCGTGTGGAGTCTTTGAAATTATTATGATATTTTATCTGAACATTTCATTTCCGAAAATAGTCAGCTGGAAGACAAATTACACTGAAATTCCGTGAATGTGCGGAAATAGAATGTACAACAAATTATTCCCAGCATAATAATCAAAACTATCAAATAAAATCTGCATTAGCAATCGGAAGTGATATGAGATGTATGAGAATGTAGGGGAAACAATATGACGCCGTTCGCCTTATTTTCGAGCAAATCTAGTCGGATCTGGTACAGCTCGAAAAGGTCGATTTTCTGAAACTTCGTGTATTGCGGTTATCGAGGGTGCTATAGACTTATCCATTTTCTTCCTAGAGGGCTCGTTGGCTCCAGGCGACGTCACGTCGAAATCACATTTTTACGTGCTACTCGGCTCTCGAGAGTGCTATTTTTAGGTGAAAATGTTTCCTGGGGTAGAATTGCATGGCGAACACACCTATCTCGTTCATTTTTCATGATTTTCAAAAAAAAATTTTAAATTATCAACTTTTCGCAGACTGAAAATAGCGAAATCCCATGTGCACCACGCGATCGGGTGTCATGAGAGGATTCCATTGCTATATTTTCAGCCAATTCTGTCGACTTATAGTGTATTGAGATTGTAAGTGAAAGGGGCTCCCTTGCCCCTTCCTCTCCCCCCTCTATGCGCTTTCCTGACCCCGCGCGACGAGAGAGCGTGGGGAATTGAGAGAGCGCACGATAGAGGAGGGAGAGGGAAGGGAGGAAAGCCTCCCTTTCTTACAATCTCAACACACTATTTATACTTATAAGTCGACTAGCTCGCTGTCCCGACTACAGAATTGGCTAAAAATATAGCAATGGAATCCTCTCATCGCGTGGTGCACATGGGATTCGCGTGGTGCACATGGGATTTCGCTATTTTCAGTCTGCGAAAACCCCAGGAAACATTTTCACCTAAAAATAGCACTCTCGAGAGCCGAGTAGCACGTAAAAATGTGATTTCGACGTGACGTCGCCTGGAGCCAACGAGCCCTCTAGGAAGAAAATGGATAAGCCCATCGTCTATAGCACCCTCGATAACCGCAATTTCAGAAAGTTTCAGAAAATCGACCTTTTCGAGCTGTGCCAGATCCGACTAGATTTGCTCAAAAATAAGGCGAACAACGTCATATAATGAGTAGACTCTAAATAAGATCAGGGATTCTATGAGTTCGGTGACTGGAGTAGCCAACTATCAATCGGTTTATCACGGAAGGATGATGTAAGCATCAATCTGTTTCCATAATATTCACGTTGCTCGACGTCAAAAACCACGTGATGCTCAGTGCCAATGATCCGGATGCAATGCCCACATTTAACGTGTATGTACTGAACAACGATTTTTCATTGATTTCTAATGGAACATACCTCTAAATCAGATGCTATGACGCTCTCAATCTCAGAAATGTCAATCATCCTTGTCACTTGAAACTCCCAGTAGCCACACCCATTATGGTGAAGACGCTTCTATGAAGAAATTTGACGTAAATAATGACAGTACTGTTTTTACTATAACAATTCAGTAAGTGGATTATGCTACGAGTTTACTATATCACATGAATTCAGAGAATGTCTAAGTTTTAAACAAAACCTCACCAGAATAGAAGATATAAGCCAGTCAGCATTGATAAGCAGGTTGCGCATATCTCGATAGTACTTCCTCGAATTTCTCATCAGGATAAATGTTGGGTACGGCGTTCAGATTCTGAATTAAACCAGAATATACTTTGAAGCACGGGTATGTTAACAAGCATTCCACTGAATCGTGACTCGAATTTGATGGAAATCATGGGAAGATGAACATTGCGAGCAGCGTATTCATATAATAAATTCACATCCACAAAAGGATCGGTGTTTCGCTGGAAGTGGAGTATTAAAGAGGACAGTTTCGATGAAAACAGTATATACATCAATCTGGTAGTACCTCGAGTTGTCAATTTGGCTTCGTAAGTGCACTTTTCATAAGAAAAATTTAAGAAAAAATAATTAAGAATTTAATTCTTTGTAAAAAAAATATATTGGAAAAAATAAATAAGAAAATTAATTCTAAAAAAGTCAGTTTGTGAAAGACGATTTTTTCGAAAATCAGATCTCGTAAATTTTTCCGAAACCGCCTTTTGGAAAGTCAATTTGCAGTTACAACTTCCAACAAGCGGTTACGGAAAAATTTACGAGATCTTGTTTTCCGAAAAATGGTCATTCACAAACTGACTTTTTAGAATTAATTTTCTTATTTTTTTTTTCCAATTTTTTTTTTACAAGGAATCAAATTCTTAATATTTTTTCTTAAATTTTATTTTCAGAAAACAAATTTATTATTCGATTTGTCCCAAAAAAAATTGACAATTCGAGGTACGACCATCAATCTGAAATAAAAACATGACATTCACTTTACAGTACTGGCTAATCGCATTGGGTATCCGCAGCCCCGGCGGGCCGCCGCGGACCGCCGTTTCCGCGGATTGATTTAGCGCAAAGGGGAGACATTTCCACGCATCGGGGTGTTGATTTTCGTAATCTCCAGTCGAGGGGTCAGGGAAGCGATAGAGGGGGGAGAGGAAGGGGCAAGGGAGCCCCTTTCACTTACAATCTCAATACACTATAAGTCGACTAGCTCGCTGTCCCGAACACAGAATTGGCTGAAAATATAGCAATGGAATCCTCTCATGACACCCGATCGCGTGGTGCACATGGGATTTCGCTATTTTCAGTCTGCGAAAAGATGATAATTTAAAAATTATTTTTGAAAATCATGAAAAATGAACGAGATAGGTGTGTTCGCCATGCAATTCTACCCCAGGAAACATTTTCACCTAAAAATAGCACTCTCGAGAGCCGAGTAGCACGTAAAAATGTGATTTAGACGTGACGTCGCCTGGAGCCAACGAGCCCTCTAGGAAGAAAATGGATAAGTCTATAGCACCCTCGATAACCGTAATACACGAAGTTTCAGAAAATCGACCTTTTCGAGCTGTACCAACAATTGCTCTAAAATAAGGCGAACGGCGTCATATTGTTTCCCCTACATTCTCATACATCTCATATCACTTCCGATTGCTAATGCAGATTTTATTTGATAGTTTTGATTATTATGCTGGGAATAATTTGTTGTACATTCTATTTCCGCACATTCACGGAATTTCAGTGTAATTTGTCTTCCAGCTGACTATTTTCGGAAATGAAATGTTCAGATAAAAATATCATAATAATTTAAAGACTCCACACGAAGACTATGCGAACTCCTTATTCAAAGCTGGACAATAAGCGCGTGTTTTAAAGACAATCATTATTTGCAAACGCAGCCCTCCGGAGTAATCGTCTCGTTTTGCATTGGGTTCACGCGTGTCTTCATTTCCCCCAAAATAGCCATTTCGTATCTATCCGCACAGATAACACTAAAGAGAGGAGTGAGAGAGTACAGAAGGAACGGTGTGGGAACACAAGATAAGGGGAAACTGAGAAAGATCCAGAGTCGTCTTGATCAATGATGTTTTTCTCGCGCATTCACCTCTCAACACAAGCGGAGATAGCTAAGTAAAATTCACTGAGAAGATCACTAACCACTCATTGCTTTGGAGGATCTTCCCTTTATTTTGTTTGGAGCTTCCTTCTCGTCGCTCGACGCGACAACGGACTGGCGTCTCCTATAAATCATCCTCATTAGAGTCTTGGCCAATTAGAGGCACTTGGATTACGGTAGTTTGAAATATTATACTAAGGACATACCGTAATCCACGTGCGCTGTTTTATACGTTTTGACTCAAACTCTAGTGATAATTGACCGTGCAAGTCTATACAGTTTTCGGGAAAACCACAAAGATTAACAAAATAAGCATTAATGTTGGCTATTCGACCTTCGTAGCACACGCATACTTATCAAGAGAATAACGGCGTATGCTACGGGGTCAAATATCCAACAGCGATAAGCATTCAATCGTACTATTTGGTTTGGTATTCATCGAGTGCAAAAAATATAGATTATTCATAACGTTCACCTTTTTGGAAACGCTGTGTAAGAACGAATATAACTCACTTTTTTCTCCGTCGGGACGCGACTGGCGACGAGTAGTACGACAGCGGATCAGAATGTTATAATCGCAAGATCCCTGCACCTCCGCTCCTTCCGGTCCCGTCACATTGGTGGCATCGGGGGCCTTGTCTCCATCAACTAAATTTTATCTAAACAAAGGGTACATTACAATAAATAAATATTACCTAACAAGTATAAGCAGTCACCGCTTCTCTTCCACAAGTTCACAAGGTTATAACGCCTATGACTGCTTCAGGTAACGCAGACAAATAAAAGAGAAGAATAACTACCTTTTCATTTGATGTCCTGCACCAGTACAGGCTTCTGGGCTTGCTTCTTCTCCCAGATCTTGCGTCCCCCTGGAAGAAAAAGCTGCGAATGGTGAAAAACAATCAATAAGGTGCGAAAGCGATGCGATCATAAAGACATTTGGACCACGAACATGCAGTGCTAAAGGGTATCGGTTGCGCTTACTAGATACACACTTCCTCTCTTATTTATCACACAAACATGATCTATACGCGTCAAAAAAAAAGAAAAAAAAAGTTGATCTATACGCGTCAAAAAAAAGCAAAAAAAAAGTTTGTTTTTTTTGCTTTTTTTTGTTACCTTTCGACTCTCCTATATCCCCTCTATATATTTCATCGATGTGACGCGTATAGATCATGTTTGTGAGCGAGGAGTGAGAGTTGAATCGAGTCGTGACCAAAGCCTCGTTTGTTCCGCCTTGTTCCTACGCGTTTGGAAGTTATCTACTTTATAATGAGTGAGTAAATAAGAGAGGAAGTGTGTATCTAGTAAGCGCAACCGATACCCTTTAGCACTGCATGTTCGTGGTCCAAATGTCTTTATGATCGCATCGCTTTCGCACCTTATTGATTGTTTTTCACCATTCGCAGCTTTTTCTTCCAGGGGGACGCAAGATCTGGGAGAAGAAGCAAGCCCAGAAGCCGGTACTGGTGCAGGACATCAAATGAAAAGGTAGTTATTCTTCTCTTTTATTTGTCTGCGTTACCTGAAGCAGTCATAGGCGTTATAACCTTGTGAACTTGTGGAAGAGAAGCGGTGACTGCTTATACTTGTTAGGTAATATTTATTTATTGTAATGTACCCTTTGTTTAGATAAAATTTAGTTGATGGAGACAAGGCCCCCGATGCCACCAATGTGACGGGACCGGAAGGAGCGGAGGTGCAGGGATCTTGCGATTATAACATTCTGATCCGCTGTCGTACTACTCATCGCCAGTCGCGTCCCGACGGAGAAAAAAGTGAGTTATATTCGTTCTTACACAGCGTTTCCAAAAAGGTGAACGTTATGAATAATCTATATTTTTTGCACTCGATGAATACCAAACCAAATAGTACGATTGAATGCTTATCGCTGTTGGATATTTGACCCCGTAGCATACGCCGTTATTCTCTTGATAAGTATGCGTGTGCTACGAAGGTCGAATAGCCAACATTAATGCTTATTTTGTTAATCTTTGTGGTTTTCCCGAAAACTGTATAGACTTGCACGGTCAATTATCACTAGAGTTTGAGTCAAAACGTATAAAACAGCGCACGTGGATTACGGTATGTCCTTAGTATAATATTTCAAACTACCGTAATCCAAGTGCCTCTAATTGGCCAAGACTCTAATGAGGATGATTTTTAGGAGACGCCAGTCCGTTGTCGCGTCGAGCGACGAGAAGGAAGCTCCAAACAAAATAAAGGGAAGATCCTCCAAAGCAATGAGTAGTTAGTGATCTTCTCAGTGAATTTTACTTAGCTATCTCCGCTTGTATAGATTGCCCCGATTGTATACACTCAGAGATTGTGTACTTGTTAGCTTTTATGTTTGCTTGAAATGGATGTATTGATAATAAAGCGAAGCCACCAATGCCACCAATGCTAATGTATGTTGTGCTGCAGATATTTCACCAATGACATATTTGCACCGATATTGTTTGAGTAAACATTTTGATATGAGGAACAATACGGGATACGAGGACTTGCCTCATTCCATTTCTATTATCAAGTGATCCTCACTGAAACTGAAGAATCGTATACTGTTGATTGACATTGATTTGTTGAAATTGAGATCTAAATATTGATTTTGATTCATTTATTTTGCCGTTCAGTTACTCGAGAAGTACTGCGAAAAATGTTTGCCATGTCCGGGGTTTGAACTCGCGCTGCCTCTAAACTGCAAGGAGAGAAAGTGCCCAACAAAATCGACACGTGCGAACCGAGGGAAGTGCGAGGGAGAGCGGCAGGGACACGCTCTGTCTGCGTCTCTGCCCTCTTCCCTTCGAGAGTCTCTCGCAGGCCCTTTAGTCCCTGGGCATTGTAGAAACTTTGCGAGCGGTTTTCTCGGCCCAGAATTGATCAATCGCTTAGCAATTTTGGATTTGTAACGTCGTTCAAGGGTCCTTTCAGGCTGCATCGTTAGTTTACCATAGAAAATATTGAGTTTGATCCTCCTATAACCTTATAAGGTAAATCGGTCAGTATGGTCGACGATTTGGAAATAGTTGTATAGGGGTGTTCCGAAAGTTCGTTCACTGTTTTTTGAAAATTATTTTCTGGACCGTGAAGAAACATACAGAGTCTTGGTAAGCGGCGCTGGATAGATCATCCACTACTCTTCAGTTTCTAGTCTTGAGCCAGTTACATCAATACATTGTCCAAGAAATACGCTATACAGGCCAGACCTCACTAAAATCACCTATTCCAAGTTCCCATTTGGCGATGAGGCAAAAAATCTGGTTATTGTCTCTAGTGAGTTGGGAGTGGTCAATTTACTAATTGCACGCTTTCCCAACTTCCCGAAACGAATGGCATCATCACTAAAAAACTCGTCATTTCCCACACATTTTCGTAAATTTTTACGAATTTCGTTGCTACAATGGTCGCAAGCACTCAGATAAAATTAAAAAATAATACATATTATTTGAGGGATATCGATTAGCAAATAAGTTCGCAAAATTCTAAAATTCTAAAATTGACTCTCTTGAAAACACATGAAATTGGAATTTTTGACCTACCTTATTAGGTAACTCCCATCTAGTATTTTAAATTCACACTCCATCCTTCTCCCCTACTGTGGTTTGTATCTGAGTTTCCCATTTTCATCGCGAGCCGAGATAGAAAATTCCGAATGTAAGGTCACAAAACTTACCTTTGCGTATATTGCGTCATAATGATGCAATTTTTCTGAATGCTAGATATGAGAGGAATCGCGAGAGATTCGAGAGTTTTTGGGTATTAGCGGACGTGATAAATAGTTTTTCCGATTCCACTAAAAAGTGGACCGTAAGTACTTCGAAAGATGCTTTTTCAAACTGCGTTTGCCGATTTGTGCTATCAGATCTCATCTTCGAGTAATGTCAGGTCAAAATAGGGACACTATGATATTTACGACCAAAAATGCCTCAGAAAAACAGCCATAACTTGCTTTAAAATTATGCTAGAGACAATTCCAAAAAATAATTCCAATGAGAAGGCGGAGGGAAACATTTTTACGTTGATGATGTCATTCCTCGTTCATGCGCTGGATCGGGGCAGTCGGTTTTCTGATAAAGTAGTGTAACGTTTCAAATAGTGACTATTTCAAGAAGCCGCGAAACGTGATTTGAGAAAAACCTAGTACCAAATTTAACCTCGTAAATCAGAAAGATCGGAGCATAGAAAAAAAAGAGCCCGCACTTTTCTCCAGAAAAACTTCGATTTTTCCAAATTTTCGAAGTTTTTAAAGCATTTTTCGACTATGGCCATTTTTCACCATGTGGTCCCCCCTTTGGTCCGATTTTGGTCGAAATTTATTTGCCTCTGAATATTTTGCTAATTAGAGCTCATGAAACTTCGAAATAAAAAAGTTATGCTATAAAAAAAATCATTAAAAAAAATTTGTTCCGAATTTTGGTCATAACTTTTTTATTTCGAGATTTCATGAGTTCTAGTTAGCAAATTCGTTTGCTACGCTCATAATTAAGCCAGACACTCCTATAGGGACATGATTCAGAGACAAAAGTTTTTCGACCAAAATCGGACCAGGGTGGAAAAAGTGGACAGAGTCGAAAAAAGTTTACTCTCGAAAATATATGTCTATAGGAGTTTCTGGCGTATTTGTGAGCGCTGATTCCAAATTTCAATACGAGAGCTCATGAAAGTGTGAAAGAAAAAAGTTATGCTTGAAAAACTTCGAAAATTTGGAAAAATCTAAGTTTTTTTGGAGAAAAGTGCGGGCTCTTTTTTTTCTATGCTCCGATCTTTCTGATTTAAGAGGTGACGTTTGGTACTAGCTTTTTCTCAAATATTTTTTCGCGGCTTCTTGGAATAGTCACTATTTGAAACGTTACACTACTTTATCAGAAAACCGACTGCCCCGATCCAGCGCATGAACGAGGAGTGACATCATCAACGTACAAAATGTTCCCCTCCGCCTTCTCATTGGAATTATTTTCTAGCATAATATTGTCTCTAGCATAATTTTAAAGCAAGTTATGGCTGTTTTTCTGAGGCATTTTTGGTCGTAAATATCATAGTGTCCCTATTTTGACCTAACATTACTCGAAGATGAGACCTGATATCACAAATCGGCAAACGAAGTTTGAAAGAGCATCATTCGAAGTACCCAATTCTCTTTTTTCAGCGTAATCGGATAAACTAGTTTCCTACGCCCGCAGGGCTCTCGAAAACCTGGCGATTCCTCTCATATGGATTAAAATAGTTCGTCATCACCTGTAATGTGTACAAGAAAGTTTTCAGGATTTCGCCTTAAAGTACAAAAGAAATAAAATATAGAAAAAATAGTGAACGAACTTTCGGAACACCCCAATAGTTGTAAATTAAGAGAGCGGATCGGTAATTCGCGACCATAATAGCTACCCCCCGGACACGTCCCCCCGGAACGAGATCCAGGGGCCCATACTTCGTGCATGTACACCCCTTGGCCCCGTATTGTACATAGTACTACTGAAATCCCGGATTAGCTTTTCAGTAGAAAAAAATTAAGATGTAAATTTCGAAAATCGAAAAATCATATTTTTTGAACGCGACGAGCTGGACTCAAAATCTTTTTTGCCTTGTATTAGGCAGGATAAATCATGAAAAATTAATTACCCCGATCGATCCCCACACGATCCAAAAATCGATTTTTTTCTCGTCCATTCTCGTCGAGTCTCGTTTCGCGATTGATGACTCGAGTTTGGTGGACACTTCTAAAATCACGGGAGCATTCGTCCGTCATCAACAATGAACACTCTACATCAAGTCCTATCGTCCTGGATAATCGCAACCCTTTCTCCAGCCTATCTCTTGGGTCTGTGAATGGAAAGAATACCGATCCCTTGACCCCCACCCAGACGAAATGATTCTCTCTCGAACGAAGAACCGACCCGAAACCTATCTGAAACCATCCATCCCCATCTGGCGTCAACTGCCTGACATGATAAATGTATGTATGTATGTATGTAATTGTTCTTAAGAAATGAACGTACACATTTTACTTCCGCTCAAAATGTAGCCAGAGTAATTCTCTACAAAACCTATTACTGGTTATGGGTAAATTTTTTCCCTAAGAGACGATCTAGAGGCGGAAAAGTGCCGGAATGCTCGTTTTCGAAGGTTTTTCGAGCATAACTTTTTTCAGTTTTGATTTCATATGCTGAAATACTCAGATTCGTGTTCTACGTGTAAAATTATGTCAGAATAAATTATATTCAGAATTTTTTGAGATGCTAATTTTTCAGCTTTTCTATGACCTTTCAGCTTTTCTATATGGTTTTTAGATCAAAAAGTCGAACTCTCAAAAATATACGATAATAAATTTTTCTGGCTTATTTTTGCCTGTAGACAACGAATTTCTATACTAGAGCTCACGAAAATTGCGAAACAAAAAAGTTATGATCGAAAGACTGAAGATTTGTGATTTTTCGAAAATAAAATTTCTCTACCACAGTTCCGTGAGCTCTAGTATACTAAATCTTTTTCTTCGAGTGAAAGTACATCATCCACATTTATAGTGAAAAAGTTCTCAAATAATATTTTTTTCACTCGGACCATGAACTCTCCATCACATCACATCACTCGGACCATCATGGTAAATCCGGGGGGACGTGTCCGGGAGGTGGTTTCGAATTACCGATCCGCTCTCTTAAAATTACATCAAACCTACTACGCCGCGGTGAAGGCTTGTCTCGATTAGATGAATAGCTGGATATTTGATTAAGAAAGGAGTCAGAGTCAATGGAGTCAAGTGAGTTTCCATCGTAATGCGTTTCCGAAATGCACGTCGTTGCGATTATGAAATGTAGGCTACCCTAGTAATGAAGTTCGAGGCGGATCACTTGAAATTTATTGGAAACCTCTTTTTGAAAAGTTTAAATATTTGTTTATTTTTGCTCGAATAGCGATGGGCCTATCATCGAACGAGTGGCATTTGTTTGCGATAAATGATCAATTTGAAACCCATTCGTGAAACCACTTCTGCGTATCCGCGAAATGTCTTTGCTTCGTTGAATCATAAATCTTGTAAACATTTTTCAGTCCCGGTCCAGTCGAGACCGACTTCATTGTCACAGCGGGGATAACTAAAGAGGCGCAGGGCCAGGATATTATTTTGAAATTTCGAAAATAATTTTCAAAACATATTAGATGTACGGCGCCATGAATTCCGCTAACTCCACCGTTCCTCTGGATCGTATCGCGCGGCCTGAGGACATCGGGAAGGTGAGAACTAGTGATTTAGTTTCTGTTTTGGTTGTTTTCTCGCTTCAAATAGTGTGCGAAATGGAGAGCGTCAAAACGAAACTTACATCCCCACTGAAGCTTTCCAGTCAGAACAGATCTTTCTTGAAGGTTCCCAGTGTCAACTGGTAGATATGTTTAAACAAAAATTGTCAGGAATTTAATCACTGTTACAGTAAAAGGCCATTTTTTCTGTCTAATCATTCTGCACTTCACGCAGCAAAGCATCGAATTTTGGATATTGTTTCGAAAATCGCACCACAGATCATCAAATGAGCGCCATTTACCAGAGATAAATGAACACGATGAAAATCACTAGAAAAATAAGTCGCTAACGTATCTGATAGTGATGAAAAATCAGCATCCGTCTCTCCTCAATTCGAAAGCTCAGCTCTTTCGCCGATCAGAGAAAATAGAGAGCACGCGAATCGGATACCGATTTATCACGTGTCTGATCTTTGATCTTTCAGGTGATTCTCTTCCTCGCCGATCGTTCTCAATCCGAGGTGATCATCGGACAGAGAATCGTCGCTGACTGTGGAAGCATGATGAAGAACACCATCGTTTCAGCTCTTTGATCTTTGATATTTGATTTCTTACCCTCGTCTTGTGCACTTTTTGTATTCTTTTCATCAAGCAAATGTGATTTCAACTGTAAATCCCTTTTATCAAAGCCTAAAATTGTATACCAATTGTATGTTTTGTTAATTGGCAGAGCATCAACAAATACAAAAGTATAAGTGCGAGCATTCTATTCAACCAAGGCCGAGACCTGCCACGGGGAGCGCCCAATATCTTATATCTTGTACGAGGTAATAGCGTGTCATTGAAAGTTGAGGTAACTTGATAATCAAGTACCGAGAATAGTTGGTGAACAAATGTGAACAAAACTAAGAGTAATATAATCCGCGAACAAGTATCGTACAAATCTTTGAACTCATCTCGCAAGTGCCACCTTTTCCAGCACATTCCATACCCTGTTTATCATTAAGCACTTTTGCCATTTGAGAATGTCGCTTTTGAAGCTTATATTCAGAAATACTTTATTCAAATCATGAATCGATGACTGGCCAACAGCAAATATGAAGAACGAAGATTATACGATACCCGAAATATCATGGAGATAGAGTGGTAGTCTAGTTCTCGCACCAGGCATTTTCCTTTCTGATCTGCTCCTCCTTCTCGGGAGTGAAATCGTTTTTGATGTGGAAGTGACTTCTGTTCGGGGGACTTGCCCTGGAAGCGGATAGGTTTCGGACTTTCTTTGGTCGATTTTGGTCTTTCTTTTGACTCAGTTCAAGCTAAGTCCAATCTTCACCTTGATCATGTTAGCGATGGTCTTGCAAGCCGTTTCGAGCAGACTCTTGATGTCCAGATAGTTAGCGGCAAGAAGAACTTCGAAGATTTCTGACTGCTTGAGTACCTGTAACAAATCGATGATCTGCCGTACTTAAATCTACAGTAATCTCGGCTACCGTAACCGCTTGAAAACTCACCGCGAAGAACGCCTGGTCCCTACTAGTGATGTCATCCGATTTCTTCTCTCCCTCCTCGTTATCCTCCTTGATGGATATCCTTATGCTCAGTCATCCAATCGATAACCTTCTCCAGCGTGTCTCCATTGACATTGGGAAGGGGAATGGGCATGGCGGGAGTGTCAGCATCAGCGTCCTCGAGGCTCATGCTCTGTAAAAATTGATTATGGACTGGATTTTTACAGGACATTTCATGCGATAACAAATTTATTACTACAGTGCCTTGACTACCGTACAAGCTACAGTATTTCCCTAGCTGTCGTATAATCCAACTAGACGAGTACAGTAATGCGAGTCTTTGGTCTGGATTTGGAGTGGACTTACCGTAATCAGGGTCTCGATGGTTCCGGCCTGTTTGAGAATTGCTCTCTCGACATTGAAGGTCTTCTCATCGGAGGAAGTGAGAGTAAGCTGCATGGTTGGAAGAGTGGAGATAAGAGAGTAGAGAAGAAGAGATGATGGTGAATGAGTGAATGAGGTCTTCGAGGGGGCTTATATAGGGGCGGAGACAGGACACGCCCATTCCCCTCAATTGATTGAGAGTGATCCCAAAGATAATATTTGTTTAAATATTAATATTTTAGTTCGTTTGATAGGCTTTCTTTATGAGAAGTACCGAGAGAAAATCATCAAAGCACAACCAGTTCGAAATTATAGGACCAAAGTTAGCTGGGAAAACTCCAGAAAGATACGACTGAAATATTTATTCAGTAAACACATTATATACATACAGTTTTGTGGAACCACATTAGGCAATATGAACAAAGATTGCGATAAAAATATCTGTTCTGTGAATATTAGATAAAATATTAGAAAGCTCATTTAATCGCAACAGGGAAGCACAAAAAACGTGGTAAGTTGGCGATAATGAATATTGTACAATGAGGATTGATTTCACGGTTCCATGTAGTACATTATGTGGCGCAAGTGCGACCAGGCATTGGCCTTCCTCTGACCGCCACGACTGAAATACGCGTGCATGCAGCCGTTGTCGACCTGCAATGAGGAATGGTCGAGAACACGGGTGCATTGCTCAATGGTAAAGCTGCCGAAAAATAATAATAGAGCTGTGGATTCGAGTCCCGCCGCTTCCAATGGTTTTTGCAAAACGCTATTCTATCTAACTAACCATATCCTTGCTCAGTGAAATCCAGAAATCGCGCGGTTTGCCGAAAAGATCGCCGGGCGGCATTGTCAAATGTCGATCGCCTTGACGCAACCATATGCACGGAACGAGCTTGGCGATTTTGATAAGAAACTCTCCTGAAATGGTAACAACAATATTTCCATATGACTATTAAATAAAAACCAACGTATGTTCGCAGTGTCACACTCTTCCATAACGATTGTAAGCTCGTCGAACGAACGTTTCTGCATTAGCTCTTGAGCGAAAGTTCTAAAATCACTCCTTTTTATTTGCTAGTTTGTCTTTTCTCATCCATTACCTCAAACCACAGTTGAAGTTGGAGCCGTGGAAAAGGAGGTCATCCACCAACACATCTTTCCGTAGCGCATTGTGGACTATTCCCATCATCCGTTCGCTTATATCCTTTAGTACCAATCTGCTGATTCGACATCGTAGAAGGTAGCGAGTAAGTTGAAAAGAGATATCGGAATCCCGCTACTTTCTGAACTTCTCGTCCCCAATATCGGGAATAGTCCAACAAATTATTATTTGAAATTTCTGCAAATTTATCTTATTCAAGCACTATTATTATGTTCCAGTATTTAGCTCAATCAAAACCTAATTGGTATCTCACCCCATCATCCCGTTTAATGAAGTACTCAATGCAATTAGAGAATCAACTTCTGGCAAATTTCTCGAAATGTTGCAACACGAATATAAGGGCTATGGCCTGGGAACGGCGCAATACCCAAGGACATATGTGGCACACATCGATTATCGGAAGTCGGGTCCGAGTGCGTTCGAACTCCTCAACAAGATGATTCCACGTTCGCGAAATCTGATAAATCATTAAAAAATTTGTAGAGAAAAGCACTACGTTACCAGTCTCATTCTCCCCATTGATACTCCCTCAATGCGGATGATATTTCTGACAATATCGAGCGGTAGATCAGCTAGCGACCTTTCCTCATTTGTAATTGGATTTAGAGTTCGGCGAGGAGAGGAGAACACTTTGCCCATGCTCTGGCTACTGATTGTAAGTGTATCATATATTACATATTTATCTTTGCCCAAGGCAAAATCAATTCAGCGTTCAAAAATACACCAGAAAATCCTATAATCACATTTTTCCGAGACACACAATTTTCAACTTTTTTCATGCCCCCGGGTCATGGTCACTTTTTCGGTCAAAAAGTCGAAATCTCAGAACTATCTGACTATAGGTGTTTCCGCAGTATTTTCACTCGTAGAGATCGAATTTTGATACTAGATCTCACCAAAATGGGAAAGAAAAAAGTTACGCTTGAAAAACTTAAACTTTTCGAGTTATGAGGCTTAACTTTTTTCTTTCCCATTTTGGTGAGATCTAGTATGAAAATTCGATCTCTACTAGTGAAAATACTGCGGAAACACCTATAGTCAGATTGTTCTGAGATTTCGACTTTTTGACCGAAAAATGAAAATCACATTGAAAATTTTGTGTCTCGGAAAAATGTGACTATAGGAATTTCTGGCGCATTTTTGAACGCTGAATCCGAATTTTGCTATTAGAGCTGATGAAAACAAGAACTAAAAAAGTTAGGATCGAAAAACCTCGAAAATTGTGACTTTTTTTGGCTTTGTCAAATAAAATTCGGATTCGGCGTCCCTGACGGAACAGTTCGAACAGTGATTCCGATGCATACATGCAAGAGCTACAAAGCGCACATAGTGACTACTTGTCGTTCGGCCAAAAACTGTCAACTTTATCCGAAAAACTGAAATTCGAAAGTCAAAAAAACCATTTTGGAAAGAAATTGGATCGATCTCGATCGGTTGAAAAAATATAATTTTTTTGACCATTTTACCTTGTAATTCACTTTTCTACCCTCGGCACGGCAGTAACAACAGTAGCCGTTTGTCAAATAAGGGACCAAGACCCTGCTAGTACTCGAGTATGAGCCTGTGGTTCTCATTGCTAGCGCACCGGTTCCGGAAGTATTCGAGGAAAACAAAGAGCTCAAAAGACGTCTTGAGACAGTAACGCCGTATCGCACACCTCAGTAATCGCAATTATACGTGATGATCTCTCAGACTTTATCGAATTTCACATTTTCGCGAACGCTCCGATCATATGCAATTGTTTTTCAGGAAGATACCTCACTAATCTGTGATAAACATTTTCCCGAATACCATTGATGATCTCATCTTGAATAGACATTTTTAGTGTTCAGTATCGATTAGAGATTGAGACTGAGGGCGTTTATGCATCCCTTCTCACTCCTCCCATGTTCGAATAAATGCAAAAGGCGTCCATTGAGAGCGGATGATCTGCGCCGTGGAGGAGGATTAATTTGAAAAATGGACGGGGTTTCTTCGTCTCAGCGTCGTTGTTTTTACCAGAGACATTCGCTGGGTGAACTTCAATTTATTGCTCTCAATTGTTCATTTTATTAATGGTTTATTCACTGTAATTATCCCGTTTTTATGAACATCTAGCGCTTAATTCGTGAAAGTTTTAGCAATGGCTAAATGCATGGACTTCGAGAAGAAAGAGCTCCTGGATTGGATGACACACGTCTACCAAGTGGATGATGGTGAGTGCAAGCACTGTGAGAATTGCATTCATTTCAAGCATTCTTCTGAATATCTCTATCATTTCAGAAACCATCTTCTACTTCCAGTGGATCCAGCCTCATCGGCTGTACGTTGTCAAGGCGTAAGTCTGGTTTGAATATCGATAAAACATCCTATAATAATGATTATGAGATATTAAAGATGCTTGTTCTCAGGCGTCAGGAAATCGTCGCTCGTTATCAATCGACATCAATCGCCGTTGTTGTTATCTATCAATGATGGTCACTCTACGAGCCTCAGGGCTATTCGGTGTTAGATCCTCCTTCTTTCATAAGGAACAGGAGAACTGAAATGGCGGCGGTTCTTTGGGAGTTATCTTTTGATGCTTAACATCAGCCGAAACTGTTATTTTTCGCCTGTTGCACAGTGAACATAAAAGTCTCGTTTCCACCTCTGTTTCAACCAAATCTCGCAAGCATAAAATGCATACCACGCCACTCACCTAATTCTCGACCTGAATCTTTCAGCGAGTCACTTTTTCGATGTTGATTTTTTGACACTTTCGGACCTCATGTGACCCCCCTAGTACCTCAGTGTACGGAATAGTGTCTGGGATCATTCGTGACCGAGCGGTAGCATGTGTTGGGTGCGTTTCAACAGCATGACACTCGAATAACGGAAACGCGAAGGTAACAAGCACTTTATCAAATTCAAACACAGGTGAAGACCAGTTTTTACGGAATATTTCTTGCTGGTATTTATAATTTCTCTGTATTATTTCTTTCTGGGTCAAACATCAGTCGACCTTACCGACGGACCCCAGCAGCGTAGTCGCTAATAGGGTTAAAATTCACTTGATTCTGGTTCCGTTTTCCTTTACATTTACCTTTTTATTTTTCTCCATTCTGCTCGCTCTTTCATGTTCGGCCAAAGAATTTGAGCACAACTGAAATGCACAACCACATAGATCTGTCAAAATCGCTCATCAGTATCTCTCCTCATAGCTTTTGATTCGACAAAAGCGTTCATTGAGAAAAAGAAGAAGATCAAAAAGAGAATATAAACGATTGTAGCTCTGTTCCCTCTTGCATGACAAAGAAAACTAGGGAAGTCTAACATAGTTGTCATTCGACTTCAAAGCTTACAGATGATTGGTCCAGGAACGATTGGCAGTGGCAATCGAGCAACAACAAAATTTAAAAACTGATTTATCGTAGTTGGCTTAGGTACAGTGAATAGGACGAAGGTGAGAATTATAGGAAGGAAGGTAGAAGTTGAGTGTCGAAAGGTGAGAATTGGTGAGAATATGCAGTCAAAAATCAAACATGGTCTGCTAATGTTGTTGATTTTTCCAACAAACTTCAGAACTTGAAATTAACGTACGAGAAATATTCGAAGAAGTAAGCCCAGATAGATGTTGAGTCAGAAATCAGTTGTAGTGGCATTGCCAAGCGGAAGACTTTGCCAAACGAGGCCTAGCGTTTCTCACGCCTTTTCATGTTTGCCCTCTCCTCGATACCCAAGACACGAGTGAGATGGCTCACTTTCTTCGCTCAGTAGCTTTGACCTACCCATCCATGAGAACATTTCGCTTATTTCTGCGAAATTATTACCAAATTACTGTTACGATGACTTGTAGCGCCAATGCGCGTATATCTCTCGGATAGCGCTTATCACGGATCTTCTGTTATATTGAAAGAATGCTGTCCACTAGGAAAAACTTTGTGCCTCCGATTTCGATGAAACTTGGTTAATGTATACCCTTGGGGGTCAGAAGCAGGTCCATCGATTTGGTTGGGGCAAATATGCAAATTATCGATTTTTTTGATCTGCACTTCTAATGTCCATAACTCGCTGAATATTCATCGTACAGAAAAATAAAAAAAGTCATTCGACTCGTCTTCCCGAGTTCGACAAATAACTCAACAATGATCAAAGTTTGAAAAGTCATATTTATAGTGTTATTCTTGAAAAATATATTATTCAACTATAAAACCACATTTATCTCGAAAAAGTTTTCTAAAAAACTCCATTTTTATTTCAAAAATAAATTCTACGTGCCGGATATAGGGTGAGTGCATTTGCCGTTTCTCGTATCTCGTTCCCTTAGATATCGATTAGTCGTATGTTCTGGACTTAGTCGTATTTTTCGCCCAAAATCGCTATTTAGTCCGTTCTCGCTTCAACGTGGTCGAATCGGGGATTTTAAAAAAACCAATCGATAGCTCTCAATGAGCCCAAAAATAAAGTTTATGATGATGGAAGGGATACCTGCGACCGTTATTGAGTTATTCGACGATATCTCTTTTGATTCTGACCTTTATTCACCATGTGGTCCGTTTTTGGGTCAAAAAGTAAAACTCTCACAATGATGTCCCTAAAGGAATTACTGGCGTATTTTTTTGCGTAGAAACCAAAAAAGCAAACTACAGCTCACAAAAGTGCTAACGAAAAAAGTTAAGCGTCAAAAAGCTTGAAATTTTGGGAATTATGATCATAACTTTTTTTGTTGGCACTTTTGTGAGCTGTAGTATGCTTTTTTGGTTTCTACGCAAAAAAATACGTCAGAAATTCCTTTAGGGACATCATTGTGAGAGTCTTACTTTTTGACCCAAAAACGGACCACATGGTGAATAAAAGTCAGAATCAAAAGAGATATCGTCGAATAACTCAATAACGGTCGCAGGTATCCCTTCCATCATCATAAACTTTATTTTTGGGCTTATTGACAGCTATCGATTGGTTTTTTAAATCCCCGATTCGACCACGTTGAAGCGAGAACGGACTAAATAGCGATTTTGAGCGAAAAATACGACTAAGTCCAGAATGAACTACATCGCAGTGGAATGATTCCGCAAATACCAGTCAATGATGACATTTTGGTTGTATGACCTCTCTGCCTTTCACGTGAAAGGACTGCAATTTTTTGCCCTCTTTCACTCATTTGACTCCTTTCGACATCGACGGGTGAGTTTGGTAACTTCTTTCATTGCTCTAGCTTCAGTAACATCTCGACATGGGTCAGCCATTCCGTCTTGTCGGAATGAAGTCCGACTATCCGAATGTCAACTTCAAGAAGAATTGCTGGTCGCTCTCTTGTGCGTTTCCTCATCCCACTTTTCACCATAATCCAATTTTTCAGGCCCTCATTCGGGTTACGAAGTTGACCTCCTTTCTTCAGTCATGTCACTTGCTGGGCTCAACCCAGAGGTTATTCAGGAAGATTTGGACGTGGTCGACGCACTGGATCGAATTGGGAACGGTGAGTCTCGTGTCCGGATACAAATACAAATCAATACCCGTATTGCAGGGACAGCGGACGGAAGTGTCCGTCTACTCAGAATGACTGACGAGAGAATGGATCGTTTCAAGTTCTCGCTCGCCCCTTACTCGATCAGATACGGCTACACTTCCAGAAAGGAGATTCTCACGAACTCGGTAAGAGGTCTAGCGAGCATCCGAAGAAACATAATTCAATATTTGATTTTTACCATTCTTCCCTGGTGGCTCTATATGAGTATGGTCTTCGTTCCGATTGTCATTGCTGTCATCTGTACTACCATCTGGTTCGTGCACCAGAAGCACAGACAGTCACGCCAGGTAATCAACGACTCCCCACAAGATTAGGATAGTCCGACTTCAGATGCCCATTCGAAACATATTCTGGCGAATCGGTGATTGGTACTTCTATGCCTTCAATCTGCTCTGGCGCCAATGTTCGAAAGATCCGATCAAGGGTCCATTGTCTCTCTTTATCCTTCTCCCCACGTGGTACTTTGCCTGTATTCATATAACGAATATCTACGAGTCGTTTCTCAACGTGGGAATGAGTACTGTGCTCCACATTGGACCACTATTCAGTACAACACATGAGGTGAAAGGAGCTCTTATTGAATCAGTGATATGCATGAAATTGAGCTGATTGGTCTCATGGAGACCGAGGAGTGGAGAGTTGCACATCTGAAGGACGGATTTTCGCTCAGCACTATCTGCAATGAGAAGAACGGAGATTGTGATCGGATCGCAAGGCTGAAAGACCAGTATGTTTTCAGCGTGTATCTATTATACTAGCAGTCTCAACCTCAGAATCGATGAATTCGATACTGTCCCAACATTTGAGAATTCTACATACCGTATCAAGAGTACGAGAATCAATACTGTGGAGGAATTCTTCTATCCGTATGCGAATCGTTTTTCAAAGCCTTACCTGTTACATAAGTTTCCACGTTGCTCATTCAGAGATCCAGCATTCTTCGTTGACTCGAAAGAGGAGTTTCTATTCAATATGGATGTTTCTGTGCCTAGAGAAGCACTGGCATTCGTATTGGGCAAGTAAGCCTCTTTCTTGACTTTTCTTTCCTCATATTTGCATACCTATTCAGACACGTCTCATATAGAACGAGGGAGAAAATCAGTCGTGCATTCTGCATCGTCTTTCCCTCGATCCTCAACGACAAGGGCAGATATCCCTCAACTGTTCAGCCCTTCTTCCCCTTCTTCTCACCTGGAAATAAGCCTTTTACGTTCGCTCATTTCCAGTCATTTATCATCTTCGTTTCTGTATTGTATGCGCTGTCCATTGTAGCCCACATTACTGAACACCTTTTCGCCCGTGCTGTTCGTGTTTAGTTGCCCAATCTCTCTCTCTCTCTCTCTTTCAGTTCACACGTTTGACGTCAGTTCCACTTCCTCGCTTTACTCAGATTTCGTAGGAATTCAGATCGGCAAATAAAGAATGGGGCGATACAAATGAAGAGAGGGAAATGTTTTCATCAGCAGCGTAAAAAATAATTGTATGTTACCTCTTTCTTCCGATTGGACTGGCCGGCAATCATTCTTCGAATCATTCATACTTGTGAATTCAGAATCAAAGAATTATTGAACAATTCTCAAACAATTATGGAATCATTATGGGAAAAGAAAATTATTTGCTTTTCGCTTTCATCAATGAAGGGATGAAAGGAGAGGGAGCAAACATACGAATGGAGAGACGAAAAAGAATGAGAGAATATTCTGTCAATCTACGTTTCAGCAAGTTCCTGCTCTTCCGTTTCCCAGCGAACACGGGGGGATATTTTCACCTCCAGCACGTTCATAATCACACTGATGCAGTAAAGCATTAGCGTGTCATATACTGCTAAAACCAATTATCTTCTGAATCGTAGAAGAGTAGAGTGTATGAATGTACTCGAAACAGGCTCCGCTAAAAATTCTAAATTCGGGGCGGGTTATCCGATGCTGGGTCGGCAGTGCACTCGAAAAAGGGAAAATGAATCGACCTTATGGCTCTCTCAAGAAGTAAATACTCAAAAAATTTCTAGAGAGACGTTCAAATACCCTGCAAAGAGAAAGACAGAGCGTAGAAAAGAGGGCTCGAATGAAGAAAGAAGGAAGGTTTGAGTCGAAAAAGGCGAATCCATGCGGCATTTGTATAGTTAGAAAAACTCATAACTGTCTTTCAGAAAGAAAAAAAATTCAGTTCTTCGGTAACCATTTGAAGGTAAATCTCATCCGGAGTAGCATTTGACCTATTTAAAATTGTCCGACCCGAGGTCTACAGAGCTCAATCGATAGAGGAAGAGAGGAAGGTCGTAGCTACATAACAAGACTTTGGGCGAATGATTTGGTTGCGTACGAGCGTTGTGCTCACTCGATTTCCCTTTCGAGGGAAATGGTGTCGAGGGAAAAGGGGCGGGCTGGCGGTCCTTGCGTATGATAAGTTGGAACAAGTAGGTGATCCCTCCTTCAGTAGTCGCCTCTCCTTTGACATCTCCTTTATAGGAGTTGATGTAGATTATAGGAGTTGATGTAGATGAGGCATCTCCTTTCATTTTTGCTGCAGTATATTGAATAGAAACTCCTCTTTCGAGTCAACGAAGAATGCTGGATCTCTGAATGAGCAACGTGGAAACTTATGTAACAGGTAAGGCTTTGAAAAACGATTCGCATACGGATAGAAGAATTCCTCCACAGTATTGATTCTCGTACTCTTGATACGGTATGTAGAATTCTCAAATGTTGGGACAGTATCGAATTCATCGATTCTGAGGTTGAGACTGCTAGTATAATAGATACACGCTGAAAACATACTGGTCTTTCAGCCTTGCGATCCGATCACAATCTCCGTTCTTCTCATTGCAGATAGTGCTGAGCGAAAATCCGTCCTTCAGATGTGCAACTCTCCACTCCTCGGTCTCCATGAGACCAATCAGCTCAATTTCATGCATATCACTGATTCAATAAGAGCTCCTTTCACCTCATGTGTTGTACTGAATAGTGGTCCAATGTGGAGCACAGTACTCATTCCCACGTTGAGAAACGACTCGTAGATATTCGTTATATGAATACAGGCAAAGTACCACGTGGGGAGAAGGATAAAGAGAGACAATGGACCCTTGATCGGATCTTTCGAACATTGGCGCCAGAGCAGATTGAAGGCATAGAAGTACCAATCACCGATTCGCCAGAATATGTTTCGAATGGGCATCTGAAGTCGGACTATCCTAATCTTGTGGGGAGTCGTTGATTACCTGGCGTGACTGTCTGTGCTTCTGGTGCACGAACCAGATGGTAGTACAGATGACAGCAATGACAATCGGAACGAAGACCATACTCATATAGAGCCACCAGGGAAGAATGGTAAAAATCAAATATTGAATTATGTTTCTTCGGATGCTCGCTAGACCTCTTACCGAGTTCGTGAGAATCTCCTTTCTGGAAGTGTAGCCGTATCTGATCGAGTAAGGGGCGAGCGAGAACTTGAAACGATCCATTCTCTCGTCAGTCATTCTGAGTAGACGGACACTTCCGTCCGCTGTCCCTGCAATACGGGTATTGATTTGTATTTGTATCCGGACACGAGACTCACCGTTCCCAATTCGATCCAGTGCGTCGACCACGTCCAAATCTTCCTGAATAACCTCTGGGTTGAGCCCAGCAAGTGACATGACTGAAGAAAGGAGGTCAACTTCGTAACCCGAATGAGGGCCTGAAAAATTGGATTATGGTGAAAAGTGGGATGAGGAAACGCACAAGAGAGCGACCAGCAATTCTTCTTGAAGTTGACATTCGGATAGTCGGACTTCATTCCGACAAGGGATTTTAAAAAACCAATCGATAGCTGTCAATAAGCCCAAAAATAAAGTTTATGATGATGGAAGGGATACCTGCGACCGTTATTGAGTTATTCGACGATATCTCTTTTGATTCTGACCTTTATTCACCATGTGGTCCGTTTTTGGGTCAAAAAGTAAGACTCTCACAATGATGTCCCTAAAGGAATTTCTGACGTATTTTTTTGCGTAGAAACCAAAAAAGCATACTACAGCTCACAAAAGTGCCAACAAAAAAAGTTATGATCATAATTCCCAAAATTTCAAGCTTTTTGACGCTTAACTTTTTTCGTTAGCACTTTTGCTTTTTTGGTTTCTACGCAAAAAAATACGCCAGAAAAAAAAAAATGAAGTTGACATTCGGATAGTCGGACTTCATTCCGACAAGGCGGAATGGCTGACCCATGTCGAGATGTTACTGAAGCTAGAGCAATGAAAGAAGTTACCAAACTCACCCGTCGATGTCGAAAGGAGTCAAATGAGTGAAAGAGGGCAAAAAATTGCAGTCCTTTCACGTGAAAGGCAGAGAGGTCATACAACCAAAATGTCATCATTGACTGGTATTTGCGGAATCATTCCACTGCGATGTAGTTCATTCTGGACTTAGTCGTATTTTTCGCTCAAAATCGCTATTTAGTCCGTTCTCGCTTCAACGTGGTCGAATCGGGGATTTAAAAAACCAATCGATAGCTGTCAATAAGCCCAAAAATAAAGTTTATGATGATGGAAGGGATACCTGCGACCGTTATTGAGTTATTCGACGATATCTCTTTTGATTCTGAACTTTATTCACCATGTGGTCCGTTTTTGGGTCAAAAAGTAAGACTCTCACAATGATGTCCCTAAAGGAATTTCTGACGTATTTTTTTGCGTAGAAACCAAAAAAGCATACTACAGCTCACAAAAATGCCAACAAAAAAAGTTATGATCATAATTCCCAAAATTTCAAGCTTTTTGACGCTTAACTTTTTTCGTTAGCACTTTTGTGAGCTGTAGTTTGCTTTTTTGGTTTCTACGCAAAAAAATACGCCAGAAAAAAAAAAATGAAGTTGACATTCGGATAGTCGGGCTTCATTCCGACAAGGCGGAATGGCTGACCCATGTCGAGATGTTACTGAAGCTAGAGCAATGAAAGAAGTTACCAAACTCACCCGTCGATGTCGAAAGGAGTCAAATGAGTGAAAGAGGGCAAAAAATTGCAGTCCTTTCACGTGAAAGGCAGAGAGGTCATACAACCAAAATGTCATCATTGACTGGTATTTGCGGAATCATCCCACTGCGATGTAGTTCATTCTGGACTTAGTCGTATTTTTCGAACAAAATCGCTATTTAGTCCGTTCTCGCTTCAACGTGGTCGAATCGGGGATTTAAAAAACCAATCGATAGCTGTCAATGAGCCCAAAAATAAAGTTTATGATGATGGAAGGGATACCTGCGACCGTTATTGAGTTATTCGACAATATCTCTTTTGATTCTGACCTTTATTCACCATGTGGTCCGTTTTTGGGTCAAAAAGTAAGACTCTCACAATGATGTCCCTAAAGGAATTTCTGACGTATTTTTTTGCGTAGAAACCAAAAAAGCATACTACAGCTCACAAAAGTGCCAACAAAAAAAGTTATGATCATAATTCCCAAAATTTCAAGCTTTTTGACGCTTAACTTTTTTCGTTAGCACTTTTGTGAGCTGTAGTTTGCCTTTGGTTTCTACGCAAAAAAATACGCCAGAAAAAAAAAAATGAAGTTGACATTCGGATAGTCGGACTTCATTCCGACAAGGCGGAATGGCTGACCCATGTCGAGATGTTACTGAAGCTAGAGCAATGAAAGAAGTTACTAAACTCACCCGTCGATGTCGAAAGGAGTCAAATGAGTGAAAGAGGGCAAACAATTGCAGTCCTTTCACGTGAAAGGCAGAGAGGTCATACAACCAAAATGTCATCATTCGTGACTGGTATTTGCGGAATCATCCCACTGCGATGTAGTTCATTCTAATCATTGATTCCTTACTGGGTACGAGTGATGAAGTTTCGGGTAATGCCTCTCTTCTCTCCACACTATCTCTAGTCTCCCTGACCGGAGAGAGCACGCAGAAGGAGAGAGTCATTTCCCGAAAAGGCATCACTACTGGGTTCTTTCTTCTTCGATTATTTCGGGAGGGTCACAACAGACCACGGTATTGTGGCAACGGGGTTGCGCGAGTTCCTATAGCCCGCGTCAAACTGGGTTCACAGATTTGTGAAATATATCATTAGACTCCAAATTTCAAGGGCTATCCAAGGCACGAGACATAAACATGATGGGAAATTATGGGTAAAATTTCAAAAGAGAAATCTGAAACCATGTGGAATCAATAGCTAGTAAGGGGATTGTTTTTAATTTTTGTTTCAGAGGCATTATTTTGTTCCAACAGACCCATATCATCGTTTATTTACACTCAATATCTGGCCCAATGACCTATCTACGGGGTCGCAGCATTCCCAGGCACAACACACCTGTCCCCTCTGGCACATCCACGAGAACTGCGAGAGACTGAAACAGTGACCATTCCAGTAGCAAATTTTTTTTAAAAAGTAGCAAAATTACATTCTTCGGTTAATTTCTCGAAATAGTGAACTTTTTTTTGGAAAATTACAAGGTGAACTGTACCGTTCTCCCTTCAGCGAAAAAAAAGTGAAGGGCGAGAAGTGTGGGAGGTCGGAGATATTTGCTGAGCATCTGTAAATTTATTTATTTCTTCTTGCTCCGAATCTGAGTTTTATACTATAATATTATTCAATTTTTGTTTTCGTTTTCTTGCTCGAGACACGAGAAAGTGTGCAAAATTGAGAGAGTTACTAGCCGATACAGCATCATTAGTAACTGCCTTACCTATCCATCGCCGGTACATCACAGATCGTGAAGTTCCTTCCATCATTGATAGCCGTGTTAATAGAAACAATCAGATGAGTCATTGCTCATAGGAAGGGATGAGTTACTCCAGAAATAGGAGAGGGAGGAGTTGGCGATTCTGAAACAGTAAATTCTTCTCCTCTAAATTGTTTGCCTCTCGCAACATCCTTGACTTTTTTCCGACGAACTAACAAATCGAAAGCCAAGCGTACAAGAAACTATCGTTGTCTTATCGGATTTCGGTGACAAAAAATATTTTTGAGAACTAATTTATTTCTGGTAAAGTTAGTGATCTTGCACGCATAACCTTTCATAAAGTTCGATGTTTGAATTTTTCTTAAAAATAGAGAGATTCGACATTCCATTATCGTCGAAATCTTCATAATCTAGGAATGAAAATAGATTGAGAATCTCACGTCATCGGTCTGCTAGTGTCGACGACTTTCAGAGGAATCTTGAGGAACTCCTGCGAGGACAGGGAGAAGTTCCACTGTAATTGATGGTTGTATTTTAAAAGTTTGTGTAATTTTTTGGCGATCTCAACGACATGACGAAGGACACAAGCTTTCGTAGTAAAAGCCTATTCAGGCTCCTCATTCAAGTGAGTTTCCGAAACCAACGTTACTTGACGGGTTATATATTTTATTTACGCCCATGGGTGGTGATAACATTAGTGATAACATTAGTTTCCGATAAACAAAAATATTTAAAAAATCAGAAAAAAATAAATACCGGATTGATTTGGTGCTCGAATACGGGCGCCTCTCCCGTCCATGGAGAGAAGACGGAGGAGAATGCGTCTCGATGGAAGAGAGATTCGTAGATGAAAGAACTGTTCACGAGGGGTTCGCCCGATTTCCGATCGATGCCGCCGCCTCTTAATCGAGTGAATTCGAGCAAAATTTTATACTTCAAACTGTATTGAATTGCAGCTCGAATCATATTATTTAATTCAGACATCTATCAGACTGAGATCTATCAGAGCTCGTGAGGCCTCGAGAGCTCCGGAAAAGTTGCGATGTAGCCACTCCGCTTCGCTCCGTGGCTACATCGCAACTTTTCCTCCACGCTCTCAGCCTCACGAGCTTTTCACAACGGTATGGCCGAAGTATCCTAAAAAAAACTTATAAATGATCATAAAATGTCAATTGGCACTTTTCCCGAGCCTGTCCGATGATTTTGAAACGAGTTATGTTATGACCGAAAATATGAAGAATTCGAAATGATGACGAAATCGAAGATTGCGAAATCTGAGCACGGGAAGTCGTTTGGCACTTCTCCCGAGCCTCTCCAATGATTTAGAAGCGAGTTATGAGCGAAAATATGAAGAATTCGTAATGATGACGAAATCGAAGATTGCGAAATCTGAGCACGGGAAGTCGATTGGTGATTCCCCCGAGGCTCTCCGATGATTTTGAAGCGAGTTATGAGCAAAAATGTGAAGATTATTTGATTGCGAAATATTTGATGTAGGTGAGAAGTGCTGGCCCTGCTGAGTCGATTGCACCTCTCGCGAGGCTCTCCGATTTTGAAGCGAGTTATGAGCGAAAATATGAAGATTTCGTAATGATTACGAAAAATTTAAAAATTGCGAAATTTTTGCTGTAGGTGAAAAGCGCGGACGATTCTGAGTCAATTGACACTGTTCCCGATCTTTACGGATGATTTTGAGCTGAATTAGGCGCGAAAAACGACGTATTGCGTAAGTATGACGAAATGTTGCATATTGATGACGAAATTTATATCGATTTTTGAAAAGCTCTTCGAGAGGGTTCGAATGGTCGTGGACTTGTCCTCGAGCGATGAGTTTAAAGCGAGTTATGGGCAAAAAACGAAAGCGTGACACTCAAGCGGATAGACAGACAGACAACGTGACGGACAGACAGACATTATGGTTTGGTACTCTTTAGTAATAAGAGTAAAATCACCTCCTCTGGAGTATACTGCAGCGATCGAAACGAGAAAAATGAGTAGGAGGTAATTTTACCTCTGCAAGGGGCTCTCCGAGGCCTGCTGAGGTAATTTTACCTCAGCAGCCTGCAAGGGGCTCTCCGAGGCCTGCTGAGGTAATTTTACCTCTGCCCTTTCGTGAGCTCTAGTTTACGAATTCGAATTCTACGCACCCAATTACATGTCATATGCGTATAATCAGATAATGTCAGAATTCGATTTTTCTATCGAAAAAGTGACCTGGTCATGAAAAAGTTGAAAAATTTGTATTTCAGAAAAATCTGTCTATATTTTTTCCTGCGTAGTTTTGCGTGCTGAATCCGAATTTCAATATTAGAGCTCATGAAAAAATGAATAAAAAAGTCGAAAAATGGTCGAAATCGAGGATTTTTCGGCTACAAAGTACATTTTCGTGGGGTCTGTTGATTAGTACTGTATACCGATCGACGCAGAATTGCATGGGCTACATCGTGCGATGAGTGGCTGTGCGCCGCCCTCGCGAAAAGTGAGTCAATGTGTCGAAAAAATGATTTTCGACATAGCGAAAATTAATTCAAAATTGACCTGAACCAGATCTCTATAGTGTTTCCATGCACTCTCGACATGTCTATGACGATGCAAAAGAAAAATTGATTCCAATTGTCCGGCTGAGAAAATATGAAAAACCAATTTTCAAACTTGGCGCCCACCTGGCGCGCTTTCTGGACTTGGCGCCCTAATTTGACCACTTTTGTAAACAAGTACCCAACATGCACACATGGTATGCGTATGGAGGTCTGAATCGAAAATCCTTGCAGCATGTCCGGAAATCCGCGGAAAGGTTAAAAAATTTCAGAGGGGCTCTCTTAATTGTGCATCGTGATAAAAATATAGAATTATGAGATGATTATCAGAACAGCGAACTTCGAAGATTAATGATGATGAAAAATATATAATAGATGCAATAGTTATTGATTGATGATGATGTTACTGTGAGTTGGGCTCATGAGAGAGGATTGCAATGCAATATGCAGATGGATTATCACTCATCCCTCCTTTGGAGTGGCTTTCTCATCAGTGAGATCGAATTCCTTAAATATTTTGAGTTTATAATATTCACAGAAATTGGTCTCTTCCTATAAACCGGGAGAAAATGAACGATTCCTAGGATTTTCCGCAATTATCGCGGAAAAAAGCGGAAGATCGTAATAACATCCGTGAAAGTGAAGATAGAGGTATGAAACTATGACAGTGATAAACCAGCTATCTAAATATCATATTCTGAAAATTTCATGTTTCTATCTCTTTTCATCTTTGAGATCCAGGGTCCTCGGTTACTGTAGTTTTAGCTATCGATAACTGACTTATATCTACAAGATTTATATTCTCGGGCTCCAAATAAATATGTGGTGGCTCGTACGTTCTATGCATGATCAGGAGAGTATTCGGAGCCGGATTTCGTGTTTTATTATTTTTTTGAAGATATAAGTCAGTTATCGATAGCTAAAACTACCTTAACCGAGGACCCTGGATCTCAAAGATGAAAAGAGATAGAAACATGAAATTTTCAGAATATGATATTCAGATAGCTGGTTTATCACTGTCATAGTTTCATACCTCTATCTTCACTTTCACGGATGTTATTACGATCTTCCGCTTTTTTCCGCCATAATTGCTGAAAATCCTAGGAATCGTTCATTTTCTCCCGGTTTATCGGTAGTCATCTGATATAAAAATGATCTGCACAAGGAAGATAACGATCGGATCTTTGATCGACTGACGGTGAGGCTTCACGCTGACACTCCTCTCTTGTGATGCCGTTTCGGTTTTCGCGCTCTCCATTCTGCACACTATCTCGCAGGTCGGAGAAACGATAGAGTGTGCAGGATGAAAACCGAAACGGCATCCTACTTCTCTATGGTGATTGCTGTGAAAATAGATGGCGCAGAAAATGTGGAAATTTCATCAAACAGGCGAAAATTACACCCGTTGTCTGTGATTTCTGCTGAGCTTTTTATCCCACAGATGCATTGCCTTTCAATTTCATTCGGTTCTTTTAATTCTCCAGACTACCGCCCTCAATCAATTTCTGATGAACTTCTCGCCCGATCTAACCATGAAAGTGTACCGCACTTACGCTGCCTCGATCACATTTCAGGAGCAACTTTTAAGGTTGACTAATGGTGAGTTGAGTTATGTTCAGTACTCACCGATCAACGCTGCTAACATTTTGTTCCAGACAGATATACAGTTTTATTTTTTAATTTAGAAAATGATTATCATTGATCACTGAAATTGTAGAAGACAACAACGTGCATCAGAAAGTGCTCGCATTCAATAGAGCTAATCGAATGGTTAGATATTTTTGGAATTTGTGAAGTATGAGCTTGATCATCCCTTTCAATTCACTAAATTCACAGCCGAGATTCATTTCGTTCCCTGTTAGAACATCTCGATTAAAAAAAACACTTCCTTAAAAATGATAATATTATCATTATTATTATGAATATAATAATATAAGTTTTTAATATAATCATAATCCGATACAGGTGTCGGTTGTGCTCAATCATCGACGTGCCGTGGCGACATCACACGGAAAATCGAAAAGAGGAGCACTCGTACTGCAGAATGGCCGTTGAGATTCTCTCAATACATAAGCGAAACAAAATAGTAGTAATTTTAGAAGCAGGGGTATTGCAAAGTGGAGAATTGCATTTTCCAGCACGATCTCATTGATGCTGAGGAGAAAAAGGAAAAAGAGAAGGCAAATAAGCGACTAGACAAACTGAAGGAGCAGTACAAGGCTCTCAAGATAAAGAACACGGATAAAGTTGGCGCTAATTCGAGTTTCATAGGAGCAGTTCCAGTGTGTATACTATCAAAGATCGGACTCGAGACCTCCTTTTACTACATTTTAATATATATTCCGGGCAGTTTATCTTCTCCGACACATGTGTGCACCTCGATTTCTATTTCAGGAAGAGAGCAAAGACGTTGATTCGGGCACTACCAAGCTGAACTACCTCGACCCGCGCATTTCCGTTGCTTGGTGAGTCTGCTTATTACGATATACATTAGCAGCAATATCTAAGATACAGGGATGTGCATTAGGACTTTGGAATACACATGGACTGGTATTGTTTTGAAACGGGCTTAACAAAAAGGAAACTAAGTTCCTTGTCAGGTGCAAGAAGTTCGACGTCCCGATCGAGCGAGTGTCCAACAAGCAACTGATGAAGAAGTTCACATGGGCAATCGAGATCACTGGCGAAAACTTTGTTTTCTAGAATGAATTCCTTTCATTCATTATCCATGAACCCTGACTCTAAAAGAACAAAACGCATTTCTCACTAATCGCATACACTCTTTCAATCCCACTAAATCCTTTTCCCGTTTTATATGATACTATAATTTGTCAATCTGTGACAATTGCCCCTTTTTATTCCATTATCTAATGTGAGTGTTCTTCACGATTTTTATTCGAAAATAAATGATTGCTCTACACGTCTATGAGAGGCATACAGCTGATACTAAAGTGTAGCTTGGCTACATTTTCGAGTAATTTTCCACTTATAGAAGAAATCGAGCTGAAAAGAAAAAAAATAGTTTTGAGTAAAATTGTGAATGGCCAATTACATGAACGAATCAAGCAGCACATTTAATCGCAATGGTTCACAGCACGAGGAAAACGTGGTAAATATTTAGTCTTTATTCACCAAGGCATTAGGGAGCAGGAGGGAAATGTATGGTAGAGTAGGTGGTATTTTGGAAGCTCGGGAAAGCAAGGGTGAAATTGTGTGGCAGTTTCCGTGTTGCAATTTGATAAGGGGGAGTCGACAGTATAAGGGGGTTTCTTTAGGCAATTAGGAGCATTGTATCAATGTAGCATTGTATCAGTGAATACGGTAAACGATTTTTGGCCTCGTACTCTTACATTTTGATGTTTCACAGAGTCCAATGATCTGCACTTTTATTGATAAGATCATTTCGATAAGAGATCACTGATGTAGGTAGAATAGTTGGTCGTACATCACGAATTATTGTACCGATTTCACCACGAAAGTAACGTTATTGTGTCACTTTCGCGACGAACCTTTGACAATAACAATAAAAGTCGTAAGAATCAGTGAAACTCCCAATCGTAAGAGGCCAAACATCGTTGACTTTTTTCATGCGCCAATAATGGCTATATATTTGAAAAATTGTCTGAAGATACTACTAAATAGAGAGCGTTCTCTGGCACGTAAAATCTGACAAATACCATTGTCATATCTTGCTAGGCTTCGGTCATCTATTATATGATGCCCGTTACTATTCCCCCGTTCGTTCAACAACAAATGATCTATATTTCTCATGATATTTACGCATTCATGTCGACTTTATTGGATTTCATTTTTGAGTCTATCTCACCACGCAGACATCATTCCAAATTGCACAAAATGCTGTTTATCATTCTCTCGTAATTTTCGAGAATGTGCATTTGCCACAGCGTGGCAAATGCAAATGTTTCGGACGTTCCAGTAATCCAAATGTTTAGAAAATTTGAGAGTACATGTAATCGGCTAAGGGGAATCCAATCATGATATTCACAATCTCTCAATCGTGACCTACCTCTTTTTGACATATGATTATTGTGTATCAGACGTTAGTGGAGCTAGCTTTTTGTTCAGCCAGATGCGCCTCGTCGAGAGGATCATTTTTCGTATAAATAGTGTGAGATTTGAAGTTGCCGGTTTTTTGCAATCTTCACTATTCTAACGTCATTTTCTTCATCCGCCGTTCGCAGAGTGAGGAATGAATTGAGTTTCATTCCAGTTCTGCCCGTTTTCCTTTGTGTCACCGAATCAAAACCATCTCATTTCTCACTCTTTACGCGAATCGCGCGGCGAAGAATGAAAATGACGATACAAATGTGATTGCAAAAAACCGGCGGCTTCAAATCTCACACTATTTATATGAAAAATGATCCTCTCGACGAGGCGCATCTGGCTGAACAAAAAGCTAGTTCCACTAACGTCTGATACTCAAAAATCATATGTCAAAAAAGAGGTAGGTCACGATTGAAAGATTGTGAATATCATGATTGGATTCCCCCTTGCCGATTACATGTGCTCTCAAATTTTCTAAACATTTGGAAAACTGGAACCTCCGAAACAGGAAAATCGTGATGTGCAGCCGGGTTGCAGCCTGGCGGCACCGATCGAATTGGTGCATAATGAAGTCGACCATGATAATCAGCACCCTCGTTAACATCCTTCCCAAGTTTTTTCGAAAAATCACTGTACCAGACTATGGTTGAATAGTAGGCAACCGGCCTCATATGCATCGTCTTCATTCTATACGTTTTCATAACTTTCCATACTATCTACAAATTAAGAAAAGATCGGGTATATTCATGTTTCGGGGTTGATTATATCCCCACGTTTTCCAGAACCTACGCAATTTCAAAGCGTAACAGGCTCAGCAGCGCTTGCTGTACAGACTAACGATGCAGGTTGCTCACCAAATCAATTTAACCATCAATTTATTGTTATTTTTTTTATATCGAAACTACAATTTCTTATTATTATATTTTCAAATTGTTGGCTTTGCAACCCTCCCATAGCAAAATCAATTTGCAGATGATCACATCTAAGTACAGAAAAAATGGGACATGTATGATCGTAATTACGTAAAAATATCACGCAATTGATTTTGATTTCTCTTGAGCCGTCGAAACACATTCAGATGCTTTTCTCGCTCACTCCACTCTCGAATTCGATCATTTTTCTGATGAGACTTGTCGCTTTATGAGTATGAAATTACATCTATTTTTTCTGTTTTTTATTTTTATTTAAAGAAATTTTCAAATTACACTAAAAATAAATTACAGGATGATATTATTGAACTCAAAACTGCTCATTAGAATATCAATTGCAGAAAGAAGGGTTCAAGACCAGTACGAAATAAGCAATCAACGTCGTCATCCACTTAGCAGACGGTTCCATTTGTGAGTTCGTTTCTCTCGTGACTTCGCACTAGAAATTTCGTTTTTGACTCTCTCCATTCCACACTCTATCTCGCCAGTCAGAGAAACGAGAGAGCACGGGCATTGAGCAGAAACTAAGACTCTATTGAGCATCACTGCTCCAAACTCAAACCACCTTTACTTTGAAACGCGAGCAAAATGTGAATATCGACATGAAATTTTTTTTGATAACAATAATTCCAAAAGGTTGAATCAGAATATTTTAAGAATAAAAAGTGTTGCGCAAAATGTTCACTCGCTTTAGTCTTCTCCATCACTTATCGCGTTATTTTTTAAAAATTTCTCGAGAAACGCTCGAGAACTGATAGGGTACTTCATAATAAATTATTTAATATTAAGGTGGTTTCACAGAAGCAGACCTTCCCGTGATGTATCAACTGCCAATTTGCCTCAGTGGAAGCTGATTCGATATCTGAGCCGAATCCAGTTCGTGAAAATTGTAAAAAGTGACAAAATAAATCGATAAAGATGCAATAATAATCCAAAACAATCCAGTCCTCCCTCACACATGCTGTTGCAAGATAATGAACAACGTTGAATCATTTCAAACATTCAGCTCGATCCAAGACAGTAAGTATGATTGTAGAAGGAACGTATGTCGATGATTGACGCCGGCGCGTAGCGCCGGCGTAATTTGGGTTTAGACTTATTTTTTTCCTTCCATTTTGTTGGCTCTGAAGGGGGTCAGCCGACACGAAATTTTCAACGTGAGTGCAAGCTCACCAAACTTTGCAAAGTTTGTGCCCATGGTCTGGGGATGCACCAAAAAAAATTTCAGCCCGAAAAATCATCGAGGAGCCAAATGGCGGGTACCCCTGGGTGTGACAAACAACCCCGTCATCATATTTTCTAAGTCATCGTCGGAATTGAGCCCGGGTCTTTGAATCTGGAAGTTAAGCTTTCTGGCTTTATGTAAGGTTCACTTCTTCAAATGAACCGCTTGTCACCACTTTGAGCCGAGTTGTCGGCACTTAATGTCAAAAAAGCGTGAAAAGGGCTGATTTCCGGCACAATCGGGTCTGAAAGTCTTTCCTTCGATGTCCAACACCTGCCATTGTATTCAGCTGGTCAAGATACCACCTGACAACTAGTTTCAGCAAAATCTATGAAGTGGTTTCTGAAATATTGCGATCGAACAAAGACAACAAAAAAATCGAAAAATTGCAAAATATACGTAGCAGGCAGGAATAGAACCCGGGTCGGATTCGTGTTGGCCCAATGCGATAACCACAAGGCCACAGGGGCGATATGGCGAGACTCTCGTGATGCGATATACGACTAGCGGGTGAGTATGTTAGCGTGCTCACAGGTCCTTGCATTACATTTTCCGAATAGTCAACGCAGTTTCCTCTGCATTTCGGATTTCACTTTACTTCAGCATGGCGATAGCTCTGGACAATCACCCCAAGCCTATGGAGGCCATTTCAAGGGACAACCTAGACATGATACCTAACTACCGAGAAATGAGGATAGCGTTCAGGCGGGGTAACCTTGATACCATCCCCGAGTATCCAAGCCATAATATAAAATGTTTCTGTTGTTTGCCTAATGTGCAAACTACACCGTTCCCGCGGTGTCTGATGTGAATATCAGGATACTACCAATATGGTCATAGACCAGTACCAGTCCGGTTACATGTTGGAACCATGTTAGAAGACCGCCTGAAATTGGACGTCTTGGAAATATATCGTAATTAACTTTTTAGTTCGAACCAAAATTTACGCATATTTGTCGTATCACAATCCCACGCGTAGATCGAAATCTCATGGAACGGCCTTTTCCGAGCAAAATTCAGCGTTGAACATCTAGAAATACACATCGTAAATAGGTTATTCTTTTTTTTCTTTTTCTGCTCCGCAATCTCGTGAATCGATTCTGTGGCCAGTGACTTCAAAACATTTAGGAAACAATAAATTCATTTTCCCTACCGTAATTTATTATCGAAGTCGTTGGCGTAAATGCACAATTCGTTCACTATCACGTCCCTCCGCAGAGCCTCGACTATTCTCATCATGCTCTCGTTTGTATTCTGCAAAATCAGTTGACGAATCCCACAAAATCGCAGCAGGAGGGGTGTTAGTTGTAGCGCGATACTGTCCTCCATCGTTGTCCGATACACCTCGTTGTCCTTTTCGTAAATCGTCCAATATGTAGACATTTGAGTGTTCTGAAATGTTTTCACCGAATCAATTAGCTAATATCACTGTGATTTGCTCACCCCATTCGAATTATTACGGCATTCATTCCATATTCCCAAGCTTGCCAAGTACGGAAAGTCTTGCGCTTGGACAGTAATTGTTATGGTTAACCACGGTTCATTATTGAAAACTTGACACATTTCAATCATAGGCAGTCTTTTGCGAGCACCTCTGAACTCGTCAACAAGCGAATTCCATCGTTGTGAGATCTGAAGATGTTTGAAGATGTATGTCGAAAAAGGCGGAAAAATTCTCACCAATCTCATTCTCCCCATCGCCATTCCTTCACTGCAGATGACCTTTCTGATGACGTCGGAGGGAAGGAGAGAGAGATTGAGCGAGCCTCCTTCGCTTGTTAATGGATGTTGTTGAAACGGTGAAGTGAAGAACACATTGCGCATGATTGACTGATTCGGAAAAAAAAGTTTTTGAATTGACCGAGAATCGAACGATATGAATACAGCGATACACGAGAAATGAGATTGGTTATTCCAAGGAGGTTGGGTTCAAATACAGGAAAGTGACGATTGATGGTGATTTTGCAATAGCTATTCACAGGTCTAGGAAGCGCGGGAAGACGCACTTAAGACCCCGACCTGCTAGCCAAGCTTGATTTCAATCAATATGACGCATGAGAAAGAGAAATGCGTTTCTTTCTCAATGTCGAGAATGCGGCTGGTCAGACTTTTTTTTAGTGCGTTCTGGATTTATGATTCTTAGATTTATTAAAATAGTGGCTTTCGGTTGTTTACCCACGAATGAATATGCTATTCAGATCTAATCGTATACTTGGTGGCGACTTTTCATTTTTCCAGATCCTAGGGGACTCCAAAACCCTATAAGCAGAGCAGCTATCGTACACACTAACGATGCACGTTTGGGAAATTGCCTTAGCACACTCTCAATATCACACGCACTCTCGTCGCTTTAACCTACGAGAGAATGTGTTGCCGAGGAGAGAGCATGAGCTAAATCATACTTCGCCAGCTTATCTGATAATCGTACAATTCAGATGGTATCTACCGGCCTGTTTTTCGTTGCCCCAATACTTTATATCCTAATCGGACAGCATCTCGCGAGCTGCCACCAATAGCCCTGGCTGTAGTAAGAGGAATGTTGCCTGTGAGCAACATGGCATATGGCCCGTATTCCCGAACTAAGACACGAAAACAAACTCATTTCAGTAAAGATACTATCATTGTGATAATCTTTTATAACGTACAAAAGGCCATTGCAAACGGGTATCTAAAATTTTCATCTATTTATTTAATATATTCCAGTAACTGTGAATAGAATGAGATAATATTGCGTAAACGAAGTAGCAGTACACATTCTAAAACGAGGAAAAATAAAGAATGCTCATAGGATTTTTCGTTAAATTTTATGTACCTTCTCTTCCTTTTCGGATAGGATTACATTCGAAAAAATTTTTTTAAATCGTCTGAAATCCAACTGATTTCAAAATCCTGGAAATAAATTATCACCGCTCTATTACCTTCACCATTAGTGAATTGTGTGATCTAGGATTAATATTGAGTAATATTAATATTGAAGTGATTAAAATTGGCAATTCGAGTGCACATTCTGATAATCTCACGTGCACTCTCACTGCACTTACCTGTGAGATACATCGCGGGTGAGGGGAGTTCAGGAATTCGAGTATAGGAACTCTCAATCGGGGACGTTTAGGAACCCTTTCAAAACATCTGGAAAATAGTTTAGACCCCTAATTTGAATACTGGTGAATAGCCTTTCAATATATGATAATAGAGTTTTATAACGTCATCTATGTTCAAATTAGGGGTCTAAACCGTCTTCATGATCTTTTGAATCAAAGAATTTTTCCAATAAGGCCTATGATATCGTAACAATGTTATTGAATTCACTAATATGAAATCCGTTCGAGTTGAATCATGAAGAGTACAATTAACCGCGTCAAAGCCTTCGGGGTTAGTGAAATTAACCGGCTTAATTAGTGCAACTTCTCCGAATTTTCTAAAGTGTTCAATACCCGCTGCTGAGGATTGCGGGTATGCACATCCAGTTGCGAGCGCTGAAGTAAGTTACACTGTTGATGGTCGCTCGACGCGAGAAAGTGTAGACACGATTGGCCCTCTAATGATGTGTTAAAAAACGCTTTGGAAAAGAAAAGAAAAGAAAATATTTGAATTCCCACATTTATTTATTAGTAGTGATACCTCGGCTCCCGATGGAGCTAGAATTTAGAAATTGTGTACGCTTATGCGGAGAGCTCATACAAGTCAGCAGCCAAAATTTCAAGTCTCTATGTTCACTAGGAGCTGAGATATTTAGAAAAATCGATAATTGCAGTAATTAAAATAATTACTCTTCCAATTTTCTTTTCTCTTCCGATCCGGAAAATAATTTTTTTTTATTTCCGCGATTATTGATTTTTCTTAATATCTCAGCTCGTAGTGAACAAAGAGACTTGCAATTTTGGCTGCTGACTCTTATGAGCTCTCCGCATAAGCGTACACAATTTCTTGATTCTAGCTCCATCCGGAGCCGAGATACTTATCAATTAATGCGGAAATTCAAATATTTTCTTTTCTTTTCTTTTCATTTGGTGTTTTTAACTCAATTTTTCTTTTCTTTTATCTTCCAAAGCGTTTTTAACACACCATAATCCGTCCATGCCCTTTTCCTACTTTGAGGAGCGACACCCAATTTGGCTCGCCGATAAGGTTCTGCTTACCAGACTAACCAGTTTGAAGGTGAACGCGTCACTTACCGGTCGGCGCAAGCAGAAGGATCAGAAGGAGAAGCATAGTTGATGCCTCGAGGAAGCTCGCTTGGCCTTTAATTGAGACACAATCCGATGACACTTCGGAATAAGGACGGCGTTGCTTGGAATGTCTCTCTTCCTTCTCCGTTCTGTCTTCCTACTCGGACGGGTGAGATACTGTTTTTGGTAGGAGGAGAGAGACGCGTTGGAATGCTTGCGAAACGGGCTCCACGCCGGTTTCGAAGATGAAAAAGTGCAATAAAGCGAAAACAAACGGATCCTTTCTTCATTTCTAGAAGCTCATGTTAGCTTCAGAATCAATCGATAGAGTTATCACAGTGAAGCTGAGCTTCATTCAAGAATCATGTTTTTAATCAACTAACGGAGTGGTTTTACAATATAACTCATGATAATGGTTAAAGAGACTGCGTACACTGTGTGATTTTTTTAAAATTTCAATTTTATCATCGAGAAAGTTATGATGAAATCTAAATGAGCAAAGTTGTGTCATCAGTTGGTGACTCGTCTAACGATAAGAGAACGGCGTCTTTTCTTGTTTGGGAAGAATGAAGTGTCTAGTCGTTGAACACAGAAAATTGAATAGATTTTGCTATTCGATACATTGTCTTCATTTTTTAAAAACATTTATGGAGGAAATATCATTACTGCTTATAATAAACCCAATTCTCTTGGAGATATTACATCAAACACAATGAGTATGATTGCGGACATCAATTGGTGACTCGTCTGACGGTAAGCGATCTTCGTCTCTTCTTGTTCGGGAAGAACGACGCGTCTAGTCCGTACGTCGACGTTTCCAGAACGAATCGACTATTCGCAGACCAGGGGGCTTGATTTCTGGAAAGATCCTTAATTAGACTAATTAGCATAATTAGACTCATTAGGCGCAGCTATCGCTTAATTGCAGAAAACTATAGTTTTCATTATTGAATCTTTTCCCAGTTTCTCACAACAATAAGGTGAGATTCATCGGAAATTTTATCAAAAAAAGACTATGAGGATAATGTGCTTACGAAATAAACGCCGATTGCGACGATATTGAGGCGCCTCCGTTGACGTGGGTTGGGGTGTGGCTAAAATTAAGAAATCGATAGAAGAAGTCAGGACAGAGAACGGATACCGTACGTTGATGAGGAATACGGAGAGTGTGTGACGGAAGTGGTGTAACTGGAATAAATTATGCTCGTCACAATCGTATTGTGCAGTAGTGATGTCGTTTTCGACTCTATTCATTCTGCACACTCGGTCAGATATACGAGATAGTGTACAGAATGGAGTGAGCCAAAACCGAAAATAATTCCCTATTATGCAGATCTCTATAATGGTGGCTAGTCGATAGGATACTCCGTAACATCTCCTCCTCATAGTTGTGCGACTAAGCTCGCATAGTCAACAGAAATGCTCACTATGGTTGTGGAGCCGGTGCGGACGGGCCATTGTTCTGGTAGGAGGTACTGTAGTAGGGCTGCTGAGGGTAGGATGGGGCAGGCTGAAAACGAATGTTCACCAAAATCTTAATCCTCTAAGTTTCATTGCGCATTTTGAATTTATATTGATAGTGAAACTCCTCGCTTTGAGAGCAAGAGATCCCTAAAGATCGTGTCATAAAATGTCATTCTCACATTGGGTAAACTGTATACGCCGGGCAGGCTCTTCGGCGGGCACGCACAGTATTCTCCGTCTTCTCCCGGTGGTCCCTGAGCTCCCGTCTGTCCGACGGATCCGTCCAGACCTTCACCGCCCTGCGGATTGTTTTTGCGGTAGAATACGATTGCGTTATGGACGAGTAGTATAGGTAGATACTGTATGGATGAGTACGGTAGGGTTACGGTACCTTGCTCCCGCCATGACCGCACGGACCCGACTTTCCCATAGGGCCGTACTCTCCGGATTGGCCGGCGACTCCAGCTGGCCCGATTACTGCAGAGGATCAATAAGGATAAGATAATTGGGGCGCACCACTCTTCTCAAAAGAAAACGCAGATGTTTTTTCTCATCCCTTCTCGTTTCTATTCTTTTCGAGAGAGATCGCGAAAAGAGAAGAGTTGTTTCGGGCACTAATTGAGGCGTACTGTATTTTTTAAAACATCTGTCGAGCTTCAATAGACAATGGCTACAGTAGTAGTTGACCGTACCTCCCTGCAGTCCCGGAAGTCCCTTCGGTCCTTGTGAACCCTTCGCACCCTTTATGCCGTCAGCTCCTGAATGGTATGATTTAGAAAGAAGTTCTGACATTTTAGAAAAAGTTGAGAGGTTCCTCAAACGTACCTTTAGGTCCCTTGACTCCTGGGTGTCCGGGACTGCCTCTTCCTCCTGTTTCTCCCTGAAATGATCATTAGTGATGCCAAATCGGAACCGACTCTCCTCAATTCGCTTGCTCTCTCGCCTGTCAGAGAAACTAGAGAAAGCGTGCGAATAAGGAAAGTTGAGGAGACCTACCGCGGTGCCGGGAGGTCCCTGCAGACCAGGCAGGCCTCCGTCTCCCTTCGGTCCGAAGACACCACGCGAGCCGCGACTTCCGGGCGAACCTAAGACGTTAATTAGTGATAACATTTGGGAACTATTCGTCGTTCTCCGGTTAGAGATCGGCGCTACAGCAAATAGAAAAGCGGTTCGAATGTCTAAGCAAAATCACTAATTTAGATAACAGTAATCAACTGAGCTAGGTGATAACGTACTCTTTGATTACAATTGGGAGGCCATTTCGGTTTTAACTATCTCCATTCCGTATAATATCTTACTGATCAGACATACGAGATAGTGTGTAGAATGGAGAAAGCAGAAAAACGAAACGTCATCAATAGGTTACACATCTCCGAAAATACACTACAGTACCTTTGCATCCGTTGGGTCCGGGCGGTCCCTGCGGACACACCACACATGGCAGAGGGATGATGTAGGCGGGAGGAGCATCCTGACCGGGGAACCCGCGATGTCCCCGTTCTCCGGGGTATCCGGGAGGACTGCAATCGATAATCGGTTTTGGGAGCCGTATGCCTCTTTGATGTTACAGTATTGCCGTACCCTGAATCATTCGATAATCTTAACAGTACGTCCTTTTACAGAATCTCTACCGTATCCATAGCCTGATACTGCTAATAAATAACCGTATTTCTCTCTTGCGCTACAGTATCCCCTGATCGTACCCTGACGCTCCGGGGGGTCCCGGTTTGCCGGCCGGGCACTTGTACGACGTGGGCAGGTTCTTGTTCTCGCCCGGTCCCGTCGCGCCCGCGCAGCAACCTGAGGTACACGGTAGTAGGGTCGTGATTCTGATCTGCGCTCGTCATTCCTGTTAAAATATTTCGCAAAAAAGTACAGGAGATATGATGAGTAGAGGACTATGTTCGCTAGCTCGATTCTGAGGGAAATCCGATCATTGCCGAGAAGGCTCATTAGACGCTCATCTTGGTGAAAGCCCACAAAAGCTTGATCACTCACACTTCAGTTTGGTGTAGGCGTATCCGTACTCCGACAGGGGCTCTCCGTAGCTCTTCAGTTGCAACCGAGACTTGAATGTTTGGAGAGGAGGAGACACGGGCTTTGAGTCCTCCTTCACTTCGTCCTGAGATTATCGATTGAGAAAGAGAGAGAGAGTTGAAATAATCAATGACATTGTTTTCTTTCTTTCTAGATAATATCATCGAAAGGAACTATTGAATTCTCACTGCTATTCTGCTTGAGTAGCCCTGCTGAAACATATGCATTTCCCACTTTTCTTCTCCCCCTTCGAAGGTCTATTCATCGAGTTTTTTTCGAGAAGAATTGTGTATTGTTTTGACATAACTAGTGAAGGTTATGGTATCTGGATTGAATAGTAGCTGATTCTATTCTGTGCTCTCGCTAATCTGCCAGAAAAGCCAGCGAGAGAATTTGCGGAAAGGAAAGAGCCGATACCGGAAATCATCCCCACCTCGTAGATAGTCGAAAGAAGATCTTCCTCAGTGGGAGGCGCTGGAGGAGCGACATAGGCTGCTGAATACGGTAGATTCATTACGGTAGGAAGTAGATGGAATACGGTAGGTCAACGGAATATACTTTACGGTAAGCAGAAAATAGCTCTTTCCACGGTGAGTAAATGCACTGAAGGGGAAAGCAGTGTTCGATCCGGCTTTACTAGTACTCACTAATGATGCTGATTCGAGACCGACCTCTCCTCAATTCCAGTACTCTCTCGTTTCTCTGGCCTACTTGAGAGGAGGGGAAGGTCTCGAGTCGATATCACTACTCTTTACCGGTTGATAGTGCCCGAGCCTTCCTCAGTCCCTCGGGAGACTGATCGATGCCCAGAGATAGTACCTCCTTCCAGAGGTAGTCCGACTGCTCCTGAGAAGAATTACGAATTGGGACCGATTCTTGTCAAGTATCATGATCTTTCGCCGGTCAGAAAAACGATAGAGTGCGCGAATTATGGAGAGTCCGTACAGTTTTGATAAGAACGCGATTCGATATCGTGTAAAAAGATGGGAAATAATACATCAGAAATTCTTTTAGAAAAGGTTTTAATATTTGTCTCCACCGGATCTCAGCCGAATATTGCACCCTCTCCGTTATTCCGCTTTTGAAACTCTGCTGTAACACATTTGTTTCCCTCTTTTGAAAATGGTTACGTAATTTGTGAAGAATTTGAATAATGCTTGGAAAAGGGAGAAATACTTCTAAATTCGCTTGATTTCTCTTTTCTCTGATCGGTGAGAGATTACGCGAATTGATTAGAGTCCGATTCCGATTGAGATTCCACTCACTCTGACCAGTGCCAGCTCATCCTGCGAGGACGCCTCGATGAAGGCCAATTCCTCTCCGATGATCGGGAATGAGACGAGTAGGCCAATAAATGCCAGTGCCGAGAGAAAGGCCGAGCCAAGGACGAGGCGGGTTGGGGGAGACTTTCCCATCAGTAGAGTGAGAGGAAAGATGAGAAGAAAGGGGAGGACCAGGGCTTATATATGTTGCATAACACGTTGCATAATAGTAGGCAAGAGCTAATCATACATTATCGTGTGTTAATTCTTTTTCTTCTTCCTCACTTTACTGTGTACTTTCCTGCCGTTGGGGGATGACTAGTTAATGATGGGGGGGGGGGGGGAGGTGGAGGAGAGGAATGAGAGCTGAGGAGGATGAGGGGACTCATTCGATTATACCCCTGCTGTACACTGAGACTTCCTGTAGGAGAGAGGCCGGTAGGAAACTTACGAGAGAGAGAAAAAGACACAAGAGAACGGTTCATTTGAAAATGAGCCGATGTAGGACACCTAGGGCTATCAGGTGCGTTGAAAAAAAGCATTTGTGTTTTTGACACAAAAATGCCCTTTAAGAATCATCCGAAAAAGAAACGAATTTTGTAACGAGCTCTCAAATTATTTATTTATGGCGTTAAGATTGCTTGAAATGCCTGTGCGACCAGCAGTCCAACTACCAGAATGTTACTTGCAGTAGTGGGAGTTCGCCGTTGTGCGGCTATTTTCAGGTGAGATTCTAACGCTATCTATCTGGTTTATTTGAGCGAAACATTATCTGTAACTGTGTTCTTTTTTTCCTTCTCTTCATGGTGTTCCGAATATTATAGTTACCGTGAAAGAGAAGGTTCATTTCACATAGAGAAAGTGCGGAGGCGTGACAAATCCGCAAACGACAATTCCGCAAATCGATTTTTTTCCGCAAACGACAATTCCGCAAATTTATATTTTTCCGCAATTGGAATTTCCGCAAACGATATTCCAGCAAACGACAATCCCGCAAATATATTTTTTTCTGCAAACGACAATTCCGCAAATATATTTTTTTCCGCAAGCGACAATTCCGCAACTCCGAAATTTTCCGCAACCGTCAAACTTTCCGCAACTTTCTTACAGTAATCTTTGGATTTCAGTTTACGATTGCCCAACTTCTATTTTTGTTACCTTTTCATCATTTTTCATTTTATTGTGATGCTTGTATTGTAGAGCGGGGTTGCTTTATGTTTTTATTAGCAGAGGAAGTTTCGACGACCCTGGGAGCGCGCGCGACGGGCGGAGAAGCGGGCGAGAGGTCAGTTTGCTTGAGTTTCCCGGTTTTGCTCACTTGTTGGGCTGTTCTCTTGGCTTATTGGCGTAACCCCTCGATGTAATTACGCTCAAATAACAATACGCATGCCCTTCGACGATTCCACGCAGAAGGAAGAGATAATAGAAAATAAATAATATTGGAACGGGAAGCTGCGAAGTTGTAAAGCTAAGTGTCTATCTTTTCTTTTATCGTTTTATTTATTTGACTCATTACCGATCTAAAATATACTATAAACATGGTATCAAGGTAGTTGTTGTTTTATTTATTAATAAATTTGGCATTGAAAGGCTTGCGTTAACTTCCATTTGTGCGAAACTTCGAAGCCAAAAGACATTGAATGAAACATTCCTGAGCTGTAGCCCAGTTCTTTGCTAATTGATCAATTTTTCTTAGTTCAGCAGGGTATATTCACATTTTTATTGGTTGCTTTGCCTCGGTTTTGATAATTTCAGGCCACAACCCTCTCGTCGCTTGGGACGATCAGCTGCCCCGAGCAGTGAGTCCATTTATTGATACCCAGCTGTCATCCATTGTCTTACTTCCGTTCCTGCTTATTTTCCATGAAGTTCTGCTCTCTAATACAATATTTATATATGTTTAAATATTTTAAAACTCATGATCATTCCATTTCATCGCCAGGTCGACGTGCCAAGCGGTCTCTTCATCGTTACCCCCACCTCCTCTTTTTCTCCAATCCTGGTTTGTGTTTATTTTGATTGGATTTTGGTGTTTCTGAATTTGAAAGATGATTTGGCAATATTAGTGGCTATCTTTGGTTAAAGGGTTGTGGTCACTGTAAAATTACCGCATCCCTAGAAATAGGCGTATTACTGTGCGTTAGGCGAATCACCTTGAAGTTGTGTATGAATATTTACGATACATTGTCGCGTTTCATCGTTGCAATCAATAATGTTCCTTGTTCTTCAGGAAAGGACCCGGTCTCTCGTCATCCCTACCTTCCGTCTCTTCTCCCTTCCTTCACCAGCCAGGTTCGCGATTCATCTAACTGTAAATTTCCATTATGGGCTGATCACACGGACATTTGAAGCGCGATTACTGTAATGGAGTAGGATTTTGCTAGACGTCAGCTATCAGCTGAGGTAAGGCGTTGCCTGATACTCGGGTAGGTCAACGGCCCAGTAATCCACGCACTGGTATCTGGGTGTATGATTATAATGATGGGTGTACTAAAGGCTCGGTATGCCCACTGCCTATAGATTACAATATTTGTTCCTAAACTCATTACAAATCGTGTTCTTTTAATTATTTAAATATCTCAATCGATCGCAACTCATTCCATTCCTTGGTCAGGTGGCCTCGTCACGCGGTCTCTTCGATGTCTCTCCCTCTCTTCCTCTTCCTCCTCCCTCTTCTCTCCGATACAGGTTGGTATCACTTATTCATTTGATTTGTCTCATCATACCCTTCTCTGCTACCGACACCACAGTACCTGTTACAGTAACCCGTAAATGTTTGATAGGTCAATTCTGCCAACAAAATATCGTACCCTAGCACTCACTTGTTGTTTTCTTCATACAACAGTGAACATTAAAACCACCTGTTGAGTTTGAGTGCACAAATTTCACTGGTGTGCGCGACCATTTATCAGCTGATTGTATTTTGTATTCAGGACATTCCAATCTAATAATGAATGTGTTTCATCAGGAGTGATCGTCCTCTTCTCTCTTCTCCTCTTCCTCTCTTCCTCCCTTCTTCTCAGGGATGCTGTGGCATCATGAACGTTTGTTGCTCCTTACAATGTTTTCTCAAATTAAAAAAAAAACATTTTTGCCAGTGTAAAACGAGTTCCTGTCAATTTTTAAGTACAAAATCTCTTTTGATAACAAAAATGGAGCACAAACTAGACGGAAACTGAATAGTATGAGGTACTTTGTGTACAAGTTGCAGCTCGATGGCTGCTTCTCTCTTTTCTCTTCGATGGGACGAGTGGAGGAGCCAACTATAACAGGTATTTACTTCGATCAATAACTAAACTAATGATGATTAGCCCAGGAAAACAACAAATGGCTTGGACACTAGGAGGGTTCGAGTTGCAATAGGCGGGAATAAGGACAGTAGGTTATTGAAGGAAATTCACTTTGCTACCTTACCTTGATACAACATTACAATAATTGTGGATTGGGGCAACGATAGGAAGGGTAAGGAGAAAATAGATGTGAAGATGCACAATCAGTCTATGAGAGGGATGCATTTTTAAAATCGAGTACAAAGAACCGGGAAGCTAAAAATTTGCCGAACACTTTCGCTGAAATATGTTCGCAGACTCTACGTGCGATAGTTACATGGACGATCCTAATCAATATGCCTAGATGGTATTATGGGTGATCGATCAAACCGAATGTTGACTAAACACTTTTGCTGGCCTATTTTCGCAGATTCAACGCGCTATAGCTACATGGACGATCCAAATTAATATGCCGAGATGGTATGGGTGATCAATCGAACCGAATGTTGACTAAACACTTTTGCTGGCCTATTTTCGCAGATTCAACGCGCTATAGTTACATGGACTATCCTAATCAATATGCCTAGATGGTATGGGTGCTGGGTAAGCGTATGGTGATCCTGCCGGAACGTGTATCTAATTTTTCAGTGCAATCGACAGATGATGTTTGTCGCTATGAGGTTTCAACAAGCTCGACTTCCAGAACGCCTTCAGCACAAGTGCTCGTTCATATTGTAATTGTTGTTGTAGATAAATATAAAGTGTTCTTCCTCTATTGGAAAACTTTTTATTCGTAAACGCAACAACAACGTGAATACAACAGGTAAATAGCACGAACTATGTACAGACAAAACTAGGGGAGAGCAAAAGCAGAGGTATTGAAGAAAAAAATGTGAAATACTTCTCGATTTGTGGAGAAGATAAGGAAACGATCGGAAGAGGAACCCTGAATGGGTCGTGTCGAAATGTGTTTATTCATCATTGTAACGATGATAAATAGTAATTCTCCGAAATATACGTACTTGCTTCACAATAGAAAACGATGCTTCTTTTTACAATTAATGTAATCACCATTGTTGGTTTCAAATTATGCATGTGGATGATTAAATTGTTCAAGAATAAATCAAAAAGTGAATAATTTAAAGTCCGACTATATTTGTACAGTACGCTACAAGATCATTACGGTAACCTTCGATTAATTGATCGGTCACAACGCTTTTCCAAAATATTTTTTTTAAAACCAAACTGTTTGTTCATGAGTTTACGTTACTGTTAATCGAATTCCATTGTATGTTTGTGTTTGATTCCGCTATTATAATTGTGAGCAGGTGAAATGGCGGCTCCAGCGCCCCCCGTGAAGAGCAATCGAGGGAAGAATCTTGTATATGACGAGGCTGGTTATGAATACATACCGTATCGCGTGGATAAGCATGGAGAAGAGACCTATAGGTACCGCTTTATGCCTTTATTGTCATTGTAATACAGATTTTGAGATGTATGAATTACACTTGTAATGGCAAGGCCAAGTTAATCAATGGAAATGTCATGGCTTATTCGGATCACAATCCGTTTCATCTTCCTCCCGATTTTTCGGATGAGGTACTGCTTTTTAGTTGCTTTTTTGTGGTGAACCGAGACATATATTCCAGATTCGAACCGTTAGAAAAAGAATGAGAGAGGAGCGTCAATCAGGAGTATCGACAGAAGATGTCGTGTCGAATAACGTACTGCATGCTCCATTCTATCTGAAACCTATCCTCAATACGAACGCACTTGTTAGACAAGTTCAGAGATCTGTGGAGACTCGTGGAATGAAGAACTGGCCCTGTACCATGACCCGAGCAAATTCGGCTAGTTGCATTTTCTATATTTAATGTACATATATGTTTTCTCTACTAACTTCGGAGTCTCACTCTTTACAGAAACAGGAGTATTTTATATTGTCTTTCAGATATTACGTTCCTTCGCGAAGATACGTGTCGGTTTTATCTCAAGGGAGACGCAAGAGCTTTCCAGATTTTTTCAAGTGACCATGGTAATTTCTAATTGTTTCATCACGATGCCATGGTTTTACTAATCAGGTCTCTCCCTGCTGCGATCTCAACGAAGTTGGAGCGTCGATGGCACATTCTACGCGGCGCCCCACAACTTTGAGCAAATCCTAATCGTCGGGATTCTTCTTTATTTATAGAGTCTGCGTTGCTAATTGTGTTTTACGAATCAGGATCGACATTTATTCACTCCATGTGTCTTTGCTTTCCTTTCGAATAAGATGACCGCAGCATATGAACACGTATTCCGATGGATTAATGCCCAGGGAGTGAATCCCTCGCTCACAGTGACAAGCGGTTAATTTTTTTTGTTTAATTCTCCAAAAAACGTAGTTTCCAGATTTCGAATTGGCAATCACCGGAGCTCTACAGCGCATCTACCCTACCACTAGAGTATACAGATGTGCCTCTCATTTATTCCAATCAATCTTCAGGAAGATTCAGGCTAGTTTTCTCATCCGTAACAATTCATGAGTTAGAGTTTCATCATTTTACGTTCATTGTTTTCCAATGAACGCTTTATGTTCGTTTTTACAGTCGCTCCAACTCACTGCACTGTATAGAGACGGAACGCACAAGCATTACTACAAAGGCCTAACGGCTCTTAGCCTGATCCCAATTAACGATGTCCCTCGTTATTTGGAAGCTCTCAAAGATGCAGCGACGTTGCCCGGAAATGTTCCCCCAACCAAGCTGCAGCAGACAAAAGGTTAATTAATTTGAATCACTACCTGGGTCAACACATTTTTGTAGCTCTGTTCGATTACTTCGAATCTACATTCATTGGCGTGAGAGCAGCCAATGGAGTTCGGGTATCACCAATGTATCCCATCCCGACGTGGTCAATCGTATCTCGAGTACTCGGAGGGCATCAAATTGGAAACAGTACTATTGAATCTTTCAATGGGAAGCTCAAGGTACGTATAATATAACAACAACTAGTTTAATTACCATTACTAATATTTAGAAATTTCCTCCCCATTCATCCGCTCAGAAGGTAGCAGCAATTCTTCTTGCTCTCGACAAGAATCACAAGGCCAAGTATGATACAGCGCAATCGAAGCATCTCCTTATCACTCAGGCCTTCGCCCAGACTAGAACTGTGAATGCTAGAGTATTGCGACGCAGAATTGCTGTTAATAACGGAGCGATGAACCAGTCAGAAGTAGCTCATCTCACCGCTCTCATTTCTTATATTCTCACCCCGGTCTAATTTATTTATTGTTCACACTGTCCTTCGTTTTCTTCACAAAATATTTAGAAGTTCGTTTTTTTATTCGTTTTTTTCTTTCGATTTTTTCTCGGTTTTTTTCTCACAATTTTATCCGTTTAGTTCACAAAATTATTATTTAGAAGTCGCGTATTCATTTTGTTTCTCGTTTTTTTCTCACACAATTTCCTTCGTTTATTTAACAAAAGTATTATTTAGAAGTTGCCTATTTTTTTCTGTAGATATTTCTAGGTTTTTTTCACAATTTTATTCGTTTAGTTCACAAAATTATTATTTAGAAGTCGCGTATTCATTTTGTTTCTCGTTTTTTTCTCACAAAATTTTCTTCGTTTATTTAAGAAAAGTATTATTTAGAAGTTGTCTACTCGTTTTCTTCCGGTTTTTTCCTCAATTTTCTACGATTAGTTCACAAAATAAGTATTTATAAGTTGCCTATTCCTTGTTTTTAGTGCGAGCAGGAGGAAGGCGAGAGAGACGAGACGGAGTCTCATCACGACGAACGAGTGAAAGAACGGATGAGATGAGAACGACCGGATCGACCTTTTATACCAATCGATAATGCGCTCACTCTCTATGCATTGTATTCTCTCACTCCGTAATTAATTGGATTTGACCCCTTTGTGGGAGTGGTTCAGTTCTTTCGAGTCGCGATTTGACTGTGCGTGTCAGACAAACAATAACCAATTTGAATTCGAGCAAACAAGTGTATTATTATCGATTATAATTATTAACACAGTCTCACCTGGTACAGTACACTTCCCATCGTTGCTTGAGTGAGCGAGTAGAATGAAGAGGGGCCAGAATACTGTAATCACGCGATAAAAGCGAACAATCGACTACAATACCTCGACTGGACCATACTAGCCATCGGTCGCCTCCACCCTATAGCTCCACCCTAGCCTCCACCCTAAACCTTGTTAGCTCATCACTGACTACAGCACAATAAGTTATTTTTCTGAATGGAGAATGGCGCCGCCATAAGGTTAAAAATAATACAATTTTAAAATGGGGACTACTTTGATTATAGAAATATCGATTAGGAGCAACCACAATCAGTGAAAAGTCTAGCCCCGACAAAGACACTAAGGGGGACATTGATAAACGAGCGTAGATAGGGTGAGAACGCCCGATAGCTCGATAAAGACCTAGTTTATATACATCCTCCATGAAAATATATCCAGAAAGGATCAGCGGCTCATTAGCAAAAAAGGCAAGACAGCTTACGTGAAACAATATTAAAATAGAAAGACGATCGATAAAGCTGACCTGTGAATGCAAAATGTCCTCGAATCCACCCCATCGTCGATTGAACGACGTTCGGCTCCTCAATGCTAATAATTAGTAGTAGTATCTGTTGCCATACTATCTTGTAAGTTCATTACCTAGTAATGTATTGAGCGAAATTTGTAAAAGTGCATCAACAGGATTTTGCCTCACCAGTTACGCAAGGTTTTCGAAGTTACGTTATTTTTTCAAGCTTTAACAAGATGACAAACGCTTATAACACTCCCCACAAAATCTAATATTAACCGGAAATGGTCGAGACAAAGCCATCAAATACTCATTTCAAGCTTAGTAAGTTGTAAGCAACTGTCCTGGCGGATTCCGCCTTCTATCATCCGCAGAAATTACTTTTGTAATCGATCCGTCATGAATCCTGAAGTCAGGACAGTGCATACAAACATTAACAATATGTAATGGCGATACTTAACACGAGATATTATAGGAAACACGAGGGAAAAGCAAAAAAGACTGAGCTCTTCATTGGGAAATCGTAAACTGAAATTGATAATGAAAATTTGAAAGATTACTGTAAGAAAGTTGCGGAAAAATTCAGAGTTATTAGAAAAATTCAGAGTTGCGGAATTGTCGCTTGCGGAAAAAAATATATTTGCGGAATTGTCGTTTGCGGAAAAAAATATATTTGCGGGATTGTCGTTTGCGGATATGTCGAAAACGCCCATTTGCGGAAATGTCGTTGGCGGAAAAATATATATTTGCGGGATTGTCGTTTGCGGATATGTCGAAAACGCCCATTTGCGGAAATGTCGTTGCGGAAATGTCACCCCTCCGAAAGTGCTCCCTCTTGCCTTCACTGTTGCTCCTTTTTTGAAGAACAACAGATAAACAAGTTCGTCAAATTGCATGGAATATTGAAGATAAAACCTATTTCCTTTTCAGGTATCCCTACCCTACTACCAAGACTGCGGGGAAGTGGGGAAGCGAATTTGTTTTTTTTCTAATAAACGCAGATTGCTGTATGACTGCACAATCATTCCGATGTTGCTTGTGAATGACTCATGAAAAATATCCAATTTGTATTACTCTGGGGGAGTTTCACAATTGCGCAGCGCTGCGAGAGACAAAGGAATCGACCACTTTGACATGCTGTGGGTTGTTCATGAATATCAATACTAAACCAATTATCTAAAATGAGTTATTGTACTTTAATCACTTTCTCACGCATTGTCATCAACATTATATTCTAGGGAAATACACGCACGTTTCATCCCGGATCAATTCGAAAATTTGATTGTGTTTCATTGCCTTTTTATAGACAGAATAAGATCAATTCTTTAATTAGCGAAAGATCACTCATCTTTGAAAAAAATCTAAATTTTTAAGTTCTCTTCACTCCTTCGTCTTCATTTTCTTGATTTTTTGTACATCATCCGGAGTTTTGCTCATTTGACTCGTAGCTGCAAATGACTAGCAGAAGCGAATGGAGAGCCACTTTGGCACAAAGTTCTGCTTGTAAATGACTGATGAAAAACTCAATCCAATAATCAAGGCCGAGGTTTTAAAGGAACAATGCCACTTGTAGGAATCACTGGATGCATTACCACGGGCACTAATGATGGATGGAATGGCATCAAGCAGTGCTGTGGATTATTCGCATGACTAATTACGCTAATAATTGTTCGCATTTTGAGATATGGGTGTCCCAAAAGTCTTGTCGTTGTTTTTATTTTTTATTATTTCATGAGAACCGCAAGTTGTAATCTCACTCACTCATTCTTAATAGATGCAAGTACTCCTGCACTAATTTATTTGACTTTGATGAGATCATGAGCTTACCTAGTGGTGACGCAATAAAAGAAAATGTACGTTTTTTGACCTAGTTTTTGAATTTTTATAAATCAGAGGTTGACATTCCGAAGCCCAAACAAATACTGTAGTAGTAATATGTATCATACTTTTAAATAAAATTTTTAAACCAGAAATATATTTTGCGATCTCAAAAATAAGCCAAAAAATTTGAAAATCTTGGCCATTTTGGAGGCCGATTTTTAAATTTTCTATTTGCATCCCCTTCGATTGCGCTCAAATGTTGATGGTTGAACGTTTTGATTTATTTTAAAATATTTTGATCAATTTCCAATATGGGAAAAAAATTGACAAATGTGTGGGAAATGGCAAGTTTCGTAGTGACGATGCAATTCGAAATGGGAAGCCGGAATGGCGCGCATATTATTTGTTGACCACTCCCTATTTTCTTGAGACAATAATCTGATTTTTATCTATTCACAAAAAGGAGAACGGCATTTTTGTATTTTGTGTGCTCTGTTCTACATACCGTAGTTCTTCGGAATTGCTGTGATTTCACTAGTTAAAGTATCACAACAGAAGGTCCATAGTTACTTCATCAATCGCAGTTTAGCAGAATTCAAGACAGTTGAGAAAATATCTCCGTTCCCGTTAGAGCTAGACACTTGAAATTTCGTTTCTTTATTGCATTAATTGGGTGATATCAACCATCTATGAACTTTTCGAGCCGCTAGCTCCTCGTGAAAGCTAAATCCCGAAAATGCGGGAATATATTGGGTTGAGGAATAAGTAACGCTCGTTTTTGAGCATCGTGTTTGGGCTCATATATCTCCCGCCAATCAAATCTAAACGAGCTGACTTTATTGCATTTTTTCAGGGTATGCTCGAGCATCATAGCCGTTATTATTAGAAATATCACGTTTCCTGAGTAGGAGAGAAATTTAGATTTCAATGTACCTGATAATTTTCGAAAATTTTAGATTTTTTTCGAAATTGTGTAATTTAACGTGGAAACTGTTCGGTAAATTCACACATTCTCAGGTGAGCAGCCCGATACTACACCTCTTTCATGGTGAAGTGAGAATGGTGCTCGATTCATTGTTGTATTTTTATAGACATTTCAAGGGGAACGTTCGTGAAAAATTGCAGTTCACTTAACTTATTTGTCTACCTTGAGGATCGAAGGTGCTGGCCTATACACTAGTGCGCTCCAGTCACTCACTATGGAGCTATATTATCACTATAAACATTTGGTGCTACTCATGCTCCTATTTGAAAAATAACAGTTTTCCAAAAATATTATTTTGTGACGGAATCAAAAGAAATGCGTGTTTTGAGGACTTTGGATTAAACCATACCCAAGACATAGTAGCCATTCTATAATTGTGGCCACTTGGTGGATGATAGTGCAAAAGTTGCTCGTCCATTTAACCATCTAAGGCCTTACATTCAATTAGTACGGTTTACAGGAAATAGCAATAAATGTCGATTTCGAGGCTTGTTTTTCTATATCGGACTTACGAGCAATTTAACTCATAAAGAGAATGCTCCACACTTAGCAAAATTCGTCCATATTTTCAACAAGAAAGATACTCCACATTCAAGCATAATTGAGGTCTTTAGATCTATTGCTAAGAAAACGCGGCTAGCAAAACTTCTTTCGGTCAGTAACTGAAAATCCTACACTCTCGTTAGGCGCATATCTCACACAGGCCTTTACTTGGATATTCCTCTGAATATCATCAGTGTAATGTATAACCATGATACTTTACTACTGCAGCTTAATTGTGGCTCAATAATTCTTCTTCCCTCAGTGCTGACCTGTCAAAATCTCAGGGTGAGGTGCGACAACTTTGAATTGAGCCAGCCATTGTGATCGCCTAAATGATCGGAGATATATGATATAGTGTGCGCTAAAGAGAGTATCCAAGCCCTTATCGATCATCAAAAACCGGAATATAATTGCACAATTTAGAAAGACGGGAGAGGTCATAATCTGAAATTGGAAAAACGAGCGTTACTTATTCCTCAACCCGATAAAAAGGAGAAAATCTCCTTTGATTTTTTTCGACAGCATAAATCGTGATAGATATTTTCAGTACTTTGAAAAACTTTGACTGCTCTTGAAAACTGGTCCGCCCTATAGACATCACTTTCCTATTAACCGGATCCTCACATCTGTTTGACCATGTTGGGCCGCTTTCAACGTTCGACAAGCATCGATTGCGTGCAAGTAACGCGAACGCGTTGCAATAAGCTCGTGAATTTTTTTTCCACCTTGCAATTGCAAGTTGGAAAAAAGCGATGTATAGCGAACAATGGTTTTGATATTCAGATGGACATTCAACGTCGATTGGATTTTCTAACTCGACTCTGCTTGTAAAGCCCTGCTGAAACTCAATCCAATTATGAGAGCTCTGATATCACCCATCAGTGTTGCCGAATCGATTAGTACCCTCTCTGTTGTGCACCCTATCTCGCAGGTTAGATCGACGAGAGAGTGTGCATCTCTCCGCATAAAACTACAATTCGATTCGGCATTACTATCACCAATCAAGCATTTCTGGCTGCAACACTACGTACCCGGACGCTGGATCATTTGTCTCTTTTATCATTTTTATGATTTGTTTTACATTATTTTGTAGACAATAAAACCGTACTTCACTGCCCTCCACCTCATAATCTGCTTTTGGTGAAGTCCTTGATTCATTACGCTTTGTCGCGCAGAAAACATCAAATAACAAGTTAATTTCACTCAATAAGGAAAGCCGTCACCGATCTGCTCTCCTCACTGGCGAAAGCTCTTGAACATGTCGCTGATCAGCCCAGTGACGGCAATCCTCTCCTCTCCCCTTCTTCCCACTCCTCCCCTCCCTCGACCTCTCAGACTCTCTCCACTCCACACACTCTCTCGTCCGGCCTCTCTTCCCTCTCTCGTTCCCCTCCCTCCCCCTCCACTGTTGATCCCTACGAGTTGCATCTGCGTCAGAAGTCCCTGGTCGTATCCGGCCTTCCTGAACCGGACTCTGGTCTGGGACTGGAGGAAAGGTGCGAGGCTGATAGAAGGGGCATTGCCAGACTTCTCAGCTTCCTCCAGGTTGACACTATGCCGAATCAGATCTTCCGAATGGGTAAACAGTCGGATCGCCCCCGTCTCCTCAAGCTTGTAATGCCCGCTCGCTTTTTTGTGTTCACGGCACTCAAAAACGCCTCCAGACTCAGAGGAAACTCCGAGTTTGAGGGTATCTACATTCGCCAGTCGATGAGCAGGGAAGAGTTGGCCAGGCATCAGGAGATGAGGGCGAGGGTAAGGGACTTGCGTGCGAAAGATGCCTCCTCTCCGTTCGTTGTCTATAGAGGAGAAATCTGGCATAAGGGGGACATTCCCTCTCGTGTCCGCACTCAATTCCCGAGCCAGGGAAACTAATTTCTGATACACCCCTACTCCATTCATCGTATCATCCATCTGATCTCTCTCCATCCATTCCTTTCCTGAATTGTATCATGTTCAACGCTAGATCTCTCTGTAACAAATTACCAGATTTACACTGTATCTTGTCACTTGATCGTCCGGATGTTATCCTTATTTCTGAATCTTGGCTTACTTCTCGAATTATGGACTCTGAGATTCTCCTTTCTTTTCCCTACCGTATCTTTCGTGCTGATCGCGCCAGAAGGGGTGTTGGTGTATGTGTAATCATTCGTGATCACATTCCTTGTTCTCGTATTTCCCTCCCCACCACTGTCTCGTCTGACGTTATCTGTCTCGACATCCTTCCTCCTCTTGGTCTATCTGCTATTCGACTCATTCTGGCCTACCGTCCCCCCAACACTGTCTCTAGTGACAACTTAGCTTTGTTCGACCAGTTATCCATTCTATCCTCTGTTGATAAGTCTGTTATTCTTACTGGTGATCTGAATTTGCACACTGATTGGGCCAATACTTCTCTGGCCACTGGGCAATCAGTTTCTCTTGTTGACTTCGCCTCATCCCTTTCTCTTCACCAATTTGTTTCTTCCCCTACTCTCGGCACCAAGATTCTAGACATTGTCCTTGCTCCTCCTGACCTCATCTCTAACTGTCATGTATCTTCTCCGTTCAAGAACTCTGACCACTCCAGTGTTACTTTCCGTCTTTCTTGGCCATTCTGTGCTCCCATATCCATTCCTTCCTTTGACTTTCGAAAAACCGACTTCATAGGTCTCAACTCTGCTCTCTCTGGCACCGATTGGTCTTTGATCTTTGACAATTTCTCCGATATTTCTCAGATGTATTCTCAGTTTGTTGATTACCTTGTACATCTATTCTTTTCGTTTGTACCCTTCAAGAAGGAATTCCTTCCCTTTGACAACTACCCTCCTCACATCAAGTCCCTTCTAAAGCACAAACGTTGTCTCTTTAACAAGCTATCTCTTGCTCCCGTTAGATCTCAATTCGCAAATGTATCATCTAAACTTGATTCGGAAGTAAGGAAATTCATTCGTAACAAAGAAAACAAGTTGTTATCTGGCAATCGCAGCCGTTCTTATTATCGTTACATCTCCACTCGCTTTAAACCCCGTTCATCGATTGCTCCTTCTCTATTTGACTCTCATGGTAATAATCTGACCAATGACACTGATAAGGCCGAGGCATTTGCTTCATATTTTGAATCTGTATTTACTGCCGATGATGGACTTCTCCCTACCTGCCCCCTCACTATTCCTCAGTCCATTCCCTTCTCTATTATTCTCCCAATTGATATTGCTTACCACCTTAGACGTGTTTCTGATTCGTGCTCTCTTCCTTCCGATGGAATTCCCTCTGTTATTTTCAAGAAGTGTTATTTGACTCTATCTGAACCACTTGCTCATATTATGAACTACAGTTTGATGTTGGGTCAAGTCCCTTCTCTCTGGAAACTTTCAGTTATTGTCCCAATTCCTAAAGTCACGTCTCCTTCTTTGTTATCCGACTACCGTCCCATCTCACTCACTCCCATTCCTAGTAAAGTCATGGAACGAATCATCAAGCCCAAATTAGTCCGCTGGTGCGAAATCCACTCCATAATTCCACCTGAACAACACGGATTCGTCCGTGGCAAATCTACCGTATCCCAACTTCTTGAGTGTACCCAATCTTGGCGTGATTCAATGGATAGGAATGATTGTGTTGACGTTGTTTATGTTGACCTAGCTAAGGCATTTGATACTGTTTCTCATTCTAAACTCCTCCATAAATTGAATTGCCTTGGTATTCGTGGTTGTCTGTTTAACTGGATTTCGGACTTATTGCTCGATCGTCACTTACAGGTAAAAGTTGGCTCCTCTCTCTCTTCGGAGAGAGTGGTTCTCAGTGGTGTCCCACAAGGCACTGTATTAGCTCCGATTCTATTTCTCATCTACCTTTTCGATGTCCCTCGGGCTCTCTCTCCATTCCCTTTAGTCAACTTCCGTCTCTTTGCTGATGACATCAAACTGTACATCACTCACAAACCTGACCAACATCCATCCACCCCCTCTCAACTTCAACAAGGGTTACAGGGTATCTTAGAATACTGCGAAACTTGGCAGTTGACGGTCGCTGAAAAGAAGTGCACCGCCCTTTACATAGGCAAAAACAATCCCCTCTTCCAATACTCTCTCAACTCCATACCCCTCTCTCTTCCTTCCATTGTGTCTCCCCCCGAACCTATTCGGGACCTTGGAGTCTATATCGACTCAACTCTCTCTTTCCTTCCACACATTGATCTCATTTGTAAAAAAGCACTAAAGCTAATTTATCTGCTTTTTCGATCTGTATCATGTACGTCCAGTGATCCCTACATTAGAGCTTATCGTTCATTCATTGTACCCATTCTCGAATACGCCTCACCAGTCTGGTCCCCTTCCGCTAAAGGCCCCATTAGACAATTAGAGAAATGCCAGCATCTCTTCACGCGACTGTTGCACTATCGTACATCTCCTCATAATTCATTCCCGCCTTCTTATGATCAGAGACTAGCCCAGTCACACTTAAAATCTTTGTACCTTCGCCGTGTAGTAGCTGATATTGTATTCTCTCTAAAGATTGTTAATGGGATTGTAAATCTTCCTATGTCTAGTTTCTATTCATTTCGTAATGTGTCTTCTAGAAATAATGCTTTCTCTCTTCATATTCCCATTGCTCGAAGAGAGAATTTGCGATCTTCCTTTTCTCACCGTTCTATTCGCTTTCTTTGTAAGATCCATAAAATTGTTGATCCCAAGTTATCTCTGTCTACTATCAAACTTCGCCTGTTGTCTAACCCCGACACTACCCACATTCTCCAGATAGAGATTCCAAAACTGTAGCTTCATTCCTCCCTTCCCTCCCTTGCTCTGATCCATACAATATACATGGATCGAACGGTCTCCTCCCGTTCCGAGGCTTCGTCCACCTCGTCAATCAAGAGCAACTCTGGGAATGTGCAATATACGAAGTTCCCTCCCCCTTCCCTCCCCTCATCTACATCGATCCCTGTCCCTTCCTCCTTCCCTCAACTCTTCTTATTACTGTATATGTTAATTCACATGCTGTCACACCCTTTGGGGCGTATCAAATAAATAAATAAATAAAATAAAAAGAGTCGATTCTGATTCCCCAGCACCAGTGAGGTCAAAAAGACACAGTTGCTAATGAAAAAAAGTTCTTATATTTATTGACTATCAATGTTACTATCATTGTGACCTCACTCTTTCTTCTGCAGAAGAACTACTCCTGAAACACACTCGAACGCGCTTTTTTTCGAGCTCGGCATTTATCCGCGACCACGTGCAACAGTCTTCGGTCTCTGAGGTGATTGTGGGAGATCTCAGCTGAGAGTTTTGATGTATTTTTATTTGTTGCAGCCGAATATAATTGTTCTCTGTTTCGTACCCGGTTAAAGCGTCAAGAGAGTGCGCGAAACAGGATAATCGGTATCACTGACGGTGTGGGAAAAGTCAAAGGAGAAGAGAAAACATTTGAATTCCCGCCATTGCGTATCTCAGCTCCCAGTGAAGCTAGCGACTTGAAACTTCGTTTTTGGGGTGGAAAGAGGATTTCCACCCCATATTCCAAGTTTCAAATTACTAGCTTCACAGGGAGCTGAGATACGCAATGGCGGGAATTCAAATGTTTTCTCTTCTCCTTTGACTTTTTCCACGCCATTTACTTATAAGTTGTTGAAAAAAATACACCGGAAACGTGAACAAAGCGACGAGGAGATGGAGAATTTGTGATATTACAATCGCTACGAGGATCCATTGCGACCTCCCAATTTCTTTTTCATAAGAGCGAACAATGAAACACAATCGGGCGGGCATTGTGAGAAGCGGATAATTGGTCCGTCATCACGCCAATATTACTAACCATTTGTGGGAGGACCCAGCTCATACGTTCCATCAAATAGACTAGCACCATTCTGCATATTTTTGCACGGGTACGCGGAACGAGAGCGTGTGCGGAATAGAGAGAGCTGAGCTGCGTGAGTGCATCGACAATACTAAATGCTCACTGCTGCTTGTGAACGAGTGATATATTTCTAGTGATGTCGAAACATTTTCGCTTAAAATTAGCACTCACCTCAACCGAGTTGCACATCAAAACGTGATTTCGACGTGACGCGGTCTGGAGTCAACGAGGTGCGTGAGGGCAAAATGATTATACCCATCGTCTTCACCACCCTTGATAACCCAAAAACGCTCAGTTTCAGAGAATTGACTTTTGGGCTTGTGGCAGACTTTGCTCGAAAATAATGCGAACAGCCATTTCATTTTATTCGGCTAGATTTGGAAAATAAAATTATTGCTATATCAAGAGGTACACAATTATCCCTGCTAAATTTGGAGTATGAATAATGTGTTCCGACGTAGTCGGGTGAAAGCTGTAATTGGTTAGATATTAAACAGGAACTCGAGCATCGATTGAACAATCCACGCCATTTTGATTGTAAAGAATTGATGAAACTCAATCCAATTATCGAGGCGGAATTGTTCTTAGAAACTGTTCTTGCAGGAATCACTGGATGAAACCACATAAACTAATGATGGATGGAATGGAACCAAACAGTGCTTAGGAAAATGCTCATGATCATTCAAATTGTTTCTAATACACATTTTTCAATAATATGTTTTTTTAGTGGCAGATAGACTGAACACTAATAGCGTACTCTGATTTTAAAGATTTCTTCTGAACCACCTACCTGATTTATTTTTCCCTTACCTGGATGGATAACACTACATGCTCACTGCCATGTTGTTTGTGATAGACCGCTGAAACACATCTATTCATCCTATTTTTTTCATGTGCGATTTTGGAAATGAAATTCTTACTCCAACACGAAGTGTACCAAAGGTGTTGCAGGAATTCGGATTATGAATAAGGTGCTCCAGGAATACTGTGCAAACTCGCATGCCCATGAGCATTGAAAAGTATAGAACAACATTCGACTTACGAGAAATCGGTTCGGAGTTTGGCATTACATGTGAAAGGCTCTGCTTCATGATTATCTTTATCGTTCTCTGAAAATCACACGCCAACTCAGACTGCTATTCAAACAATGAATGTTCTTTACAAGTTATCATTTGTTTTTTGTTAGTTATCAGTTTCGTATCAGTATCATTGTTTTATATTATGGTGAACAACGCTCATCGATTGGAGTTTCCACCCCCTTTCTGCTTGAGAAGACCTGCTGAAACTCAATCCAAGTATCCAGGCTGAATTATTCTTCGATATTTGTGATTGCAAGAACCACTGGATACAATACCACGAACACTGACGCCGATTGGAACGGAATAACGCAGTGTTCTGGAGAATCCACATGATCACCTTGACAACATACTTCGACATTCCGCATTGTAATTTATTCACTGCCCAATATTCAAAATGTATATTGCATGATTTTTGCTAAGGAGTCGTAATCAGTGTGATAAACATTAATGCATTGTCAGCATTATATTGGTTATGTGATACGAGTGAAAGCGAGCCGGATTTGTTCAAAAGCAGTTCCAAAATGTGATTGTGTTTTAACATACTTTCATAAGCAGAATGCGAAAAAGTGTCCAATGATCTCATGATCATCATTTGTGAAATATAAAAAAAACTCACTCTTCTCTCTCTCACTCTTCGTCTACCCTCACAGGATGTTTTTGTGATTACTGTCTGTGTTTTTCCACCTCACTCAATGCTAAAATGAAAATAAAATATATCGCTGATAGGAGAACCACCCTGGTCTCACTCTGGTTTCTCTGATTCTCTATCATTCAGGGAAGTCAGGCCACTTCCGTTTTTTAGGGCATTTCATTGGATTGAAGGGAATTTCATTGGGCTGGTCAGCTACATTACCACAGAGCCGGTGAACCATAATCACAATCGCCAAACCGCCGCTCGAGCATAATTTTATTATTTTTACGACGAGAACGTACTGCCACTGAACAGTCAGTTATATTCCGCTTTTGGAGAATACCTGAAACACATCCGATTTATTGAGCGTTATCGAGCAAAAATCAACAAATACTATAGCAATGCAATTCTACTCTTTATCTATTTTATTTATTTTTTAAAATAAAAAAATAAGTTCTAATCTATATCGTTCTAACAATAATACTGCGAAATATCGCAATGACGGATCAGCAGCAAACTTGGTTATCAGTAAGCTCTGTAAAGATGTGAGAAAATCACATTCCATCTCCCATTCCATTTCACTAGTGGATCTCGTTTTGATAATGGCTATCTCTGCGTGCTCTCTCGTTGATCAGATCGAAGAGAGATCACTCGCAACGGAGAGAGAGAGAGAGAGAGAGAGAAGAAGAAAAGCCGAAATGCCACTCTCCTTACTCTCCTCCATCCGCATGATCCCTCGTGTCTCTACCCAACGAGATAACCGAGAAATTTGAGGAGAGTCCGCTTCCAATTGTCAATTGTACTTTGCCAATCAACGTTCTAGTTAGGTTATAAAAAGGTCCTTGGCAGGTAGATCATACCAATCCCAAAACATGCGTTTCCTCCCTCTCCTCCTTCTCTCCATCGCCTGCTGTTGGATCTCCGTTGGAGTCCATCGTGAGTGTTAGTGATGCCAAATCGGAGAGACTCTCCTCATTTCGCGAGATCTCTCGTCGGTTAGAGAAAGGAGAGAGCGTGCGAATCGAGGAGAGTCTCAATTTTCCATTATTATCAAGTATGATCTCTCGCGATACGTGCATCTTTTCGCTTACTATCGTAATATATTAGTGATGACAAATCGTTATCCGCATCTCATCAAATCTCACTCGTTTCTCTGACCAGAGAGAGATCATAAAAAATGAAGAGAGTCGATGCCGATTTGTCATCACTAGTAGGCCTTCCCAATCGAGACGAAAGTCCTACGATGCAGTAGCCGACTTGCAAGCTTTAGCGTTGCTTTCGGTCGATGAGTCGATACAATACAGTACTGTTAGACCCATCGATACAGTAGATGATACAGTTTACATAATACTGTAATCCTCTGAAAGAGTAACCAACTTATACGCTTCAGCGGTCGATGCTTGGACTGACGTGAAATGTCCTCGTGCCAAGCGAGCTTATGATGGTGCATGTAAGTACGCTTGCTGGAAAGATAAACAGTTCTCCCAACTCCTGGAGCTCAAGTGTGAACAGGCAAGATGCCTCGAATATGATTGTCACACGTTTGAATCCGAATTCAATTATCTTTCTCATGATTCGTCATTTTCCTTCTCTCGACGGTGAAACAGCATTAGAGTGCGCAATTCGGGTAATCGTCTCTTCATTTTACACACTCTCTCGCGACTCGGACCGGTGAGAGGGTGTGCGAAAGGGAGAGACGGCGACCAGTATTTCGATTGCCCATTTTACACACTTTCGGGCGCTCGAGTGAATGCGTGAAATGAGGGAAAAGAGTATGTTGAGATCTAATGAATAGAGTCCTGATAATCCTGAAAAGAAACAGATTTCCGAGACGAAAGGAAATGTGCCATTCTTCAGCAATGCAAGATTCGCGAACCGAAAGAGAAGCGCTCGGCTCTTCCTTGCACATCCAAGTGACACGCCCCAGTAATGATAATTCCGCAATAAATACTTTATTATACAACATTTTGAACCTGATTATGTTACAAGGAAGGAAATGACTGATATAGGGTATTGCAGAGGTGAGAGTGGACATCGATTTAGAAATAATTCTTCTGCAGAACTTATTTCTCCTGAAGAAGTTTGTTTAGAAGATCTAAGTTCGTTTTAAGTTCACGTTTTCATCATAGTTCTCAACAGCTAATCAGAAATGTTTCGGATTGATTGATTTTAGTATATTTTTTTGCGTAAATAGTCAATAAGGCAACTATTGTTCTCGCATTCTTGATCTGAAGAAGAACGGCATGTGAAACTCAATCGTTTTTAGGTACTAGATCTGTCAGAGTGAAGTCTCATAACAGAAAAACAGATGCTTCACTGTGACAATCGTGATTTAGATCATTGTTCTTGTAGGTAAAACCGCATGTGTGATACTTCCTCGAGCGCACTAGGGATGACAATTCGGAACCAGACTCTCCTCATTATGTTACAAGGAAGGAAATGACTGATATTCTCGTGTCCCTTCTCTCTTGTCGTCTCTTGTCGTTTCTCGTGTCTCGTTTCTCTGACCGACGAGACATCATGCGGATTGAGGAGAGTGAGGGCCGATTCGACACACTAGAGCGCACCCAATGTGATCCAGAAGCGCTCCGGAGGGTGTTCATGGACCATTTATTTCGATAATCATTAAAAATTATTGAATCCCACGTCACTTCTTCACATGCTACACTCTTGTTTTAGTATCCTGTGCCGTGGTCTTTTCTGCGTGCAAATAATAAACTTTATTGATGCAATTTCACTTGTTTTGCTCATGCATTTGCACTTATCGATCGATTTGCATCGATGGAGAAAGGAGAGAATGGAGCCACACCATTCCATTCTCTCCCTCATTCCACTCCTCAGCGTCACTCGTGAGCGGTTCTCTCGCGTCCTCTCGATGTTCGATCCGGAGTCTGGTGAGCTCTCCTCTTCCTCTAATGTTGATCTTTGATCTCTGGTCCCATATCTGACTCTTTATTGATCTACCTTGAACTTCGATGTGATCTTTGATCTCTGGTCCAAACAAATGACAATGTGCGATCTTGAGTCTTTCCGCGACATTTCCGCACCTTGATCTTTGATCTCATCTAGATTGATCTTTGATCTTTGAATTTTGATCATTGCAGAGTACGCGCCGGCCTTTCCTCGGAGGCTCTCCCTCGAGAGGAACGAGGGCAACGAGCAGTCCGCTTGTCTCGAGTTCACCTTCCACACCGTCTGCAAGCTCAACAATCTCAACGTGAGGAGTTGATCTTTGGTCTTTAGTCTTTGATCTTTGATCTCGGCACCCCGGGTACCAGTCTGGCCTCACAGATCCGCTTCTTCCCGGAACTGTCTTGATATTTGACACCATGACCCGGGAACCAGGAAGGTCCCAAACATCCGTCCCTTCCAGAAACCTGATCTTTAATCTCTGACCTCTCCCCGCATTCCAGAAACTCCGTCCGGGCAAGTCGCACCGCTTCGTCGTCATCCCGCTCTACCACGCGCACGTGCTCTGGGCCTACGATCTGAGCGTCACGCGCGCCGGTTTGTGGTTTGGAATCAACGGAGCTGATGGGTTAACTGGTTCCGGGTATCGGGCATCTGGTATTGTGGCACCGGTGCCAGGCTACCGCTTTCTGGAATCGGCGGAGCATATGGGTTCCCTCGTACCAGTGCCACGACACCGAAAACCTGGTCTTGAATAGGGCCCTGGATCGGACCCCGATGAGTCCAGGAAGGGTATGTAATTTAGGCTTTCCGCTCTCTCCATTCTGTGAACTAAAAAGAGAGGGCAGAATGGAGGGAACAGAAACCCGAAACGACATCACTATTCTACTCTTACACCGGAACCAGGTTCCGGTTCCGGGTATCGGGCGCCTGGGATTAAGGCACGTGGTACCGATTCCTGGTTCCGGAACCAGGTCTGAACCCGAAATTGGAACCAGACAAATGCAGGTCGCGAGGCGTCCTTCAAGCTGCAGCTGAAGAGCTGCTGGCCGCACCTCACGCACGCCGACGCACGTGAGGACTAGTTATGCCAAATCGGAACCCGACTCTCTTCAATCCGCGTGCTCTTTCGCCTGTCAGAGAGACGAGAGATAATGCGAATTGAAGAGAGGCTGGCTCCGATTTGCCATCACTATTGAGGACTTTTCTACTATTTTAAATTTGTTTTGGACGATACCACTGCACTAATATAAGACATTGCATCGGGGCAAATATATCGGTGCGTTGAAACCTAGGCAATTTTTTGTGGAAATGATTAGGGCGACGGCGCAGTCATTTGTTGTTATTCCACGTAAGCTGGGGATGATGTAATCCGCTAAAAAGATAAATGATAGCTCACTTAATGATGATGTCGGGTCGAATATTAGCTCTCTCCTTTGTGATCGTTCTCTCATTTTTTCCTGCACTGGAGAGAGCGCCATTCGATCCGGCCAAACTTTGGCCTATTGATGACGTCATCTCTTCAGAGCGCGCCTCTCGGTCTCGCGGAGCCACGCGTCCTGCGCGCCACCCTCACCGCGCTCGGTCCACAGCAGGAGGAGTGGGACACGAGTGGGTTTAGTTATATTTATTTATTTTTATATTTAATATTATACAGCGAAAACGGTGAAAACGCCTGCTCATTGCCATTGTTCGTACAGTAGTATTTACTGGCTCTATCTCTTTCTCTCCATTCTGCACACTCTTTCGTCGGTCTGACCGGCGATGGAGAGAGCGGAATGGAAAGATCAAAGATCAAAACCCGAAACGATACTAATGGTTACTACTCAGTCACCTTCGTCTGCCCTGCCACCTCAGCCACGATCTCCTCCCCTCGAGCGTACACCCACCGCGAACTGAACGACATCGCTGGTAAATACGATTACTGTAGCATTTTAATTGTAATTAAAATATTACAATTGCAAATACGTTTTCCATTTAACCGTATCTAGATTGATCTGTATCATTTTGGTACCCTGCCAACTAGTGTTGTTAGGCCGAATAATTCATATTCATACTGCATTTGCTCATTCGCCTTTACGAAGTGTGAATTAAACGCATCGTATTTGAATTGAAAATGAAAGTTGAAAGCAAGGCAATTGGATGAGTTTCATGAACACTTCGTAAGGGCAAATGTTATTTGCGAATAGAAATTATCCGATCTAACAACACTACTGCCAACTTTCAAATCTCTTTCTGGAGCCGGCGGATCTGATGGGTTGACGGGTACCTCTTTGCAGTCGACGGCGGCCGTCTGCAGGCGCGCATCCTCATCACCGTCGCCCGCTCCTACTTCGCGCTCGCGAACGTCATCGATCTCAATGGGTACGGTAGCTACCGTAATTCGTCCATCGTAATCCCGAAATTATCGATTACTTCATCTAAATGATCCATAGCATCGTGAAAATCGATCAATTGATGATGAATGGGGTACGGTATCTACCGCAATCCGTATACAGTAATCCGGAAGTTTTCGATTAGTTCATCGATCTCAAGGGGTACTGTAATTATTGACTGTGATCAACTGACTTATCGATCGATTATTCAACCACTTTCATGGGTTTTCCTTTAGAGACTTTTGCCAAATAATATGTAATGAAACAGATATGATCGATATTTGAGATGCAATCATCAACCAATCGATAAATTACAAATCACTGTCAGACTGCCCATCCCTCCCGATTCTGAGCTGCTCGTGGAGCGAATATTCAAGGGCGAACGACCGAAGGAATGCGACTGGACCATCTCGACGCCTACGGTAGGAATACAGTAAGGGACCACCAGCCCCGCCCCTTTTCCCTCGACACCATTCCCCTCAAAAGCGAGATCGAGAGAGCACAACCGGCATTCGCAACCAAATTACACGCCCAATAGCTTGATCAGTAGCTATTATCATTATCTATCAATTAAGCGGCCGGCGAGCGGTACCTGACAAGTCTTAGTAGGTCAAAAACTCGATATTAAGGTTGGGAATAGGTTGATAAGGGTATTTCCAGTGCAAGCACGCTGCTCGCCGGTTAATATTCTGTTAAAGGAGGGGTGGCACGAATATCTGGCTCACTGACATATATAGGGGATGTTGTGGGGATTCGTTACCCAATCACACTTGCGAAACTCCCATGTAACCAATTTTCGTTTAAACCTAGCTATAAGCGTTTGGCAGTGTGCCAAGCGGGCCTGATCGCTCAGGCAACCAGAGAGGGATAAGGGGACAATGAAGAGACCGCGCATGCAAATCGGCGTGCGGCTCTCGGCTCTGCGATTTGCATACGCGTTCGTGCCTCACCTTCTTTAATTTGTATTTTTTGAGATATTGTAAGAGCAAAATTGGAATTTTAATAATTTTCCCCGAATTGTGCTCGAATTAAATATGAGCGCGGGAGGAGAGCGGCGAGAGAGCGGGGGGAGCGAGAGAGACTCGTGGGAGAGAGGCTCCGCCCCTTTCTCTCTCGTCTCACCTGTCTCTCCTCTCTGACTGGGAGAGGCGCGCGCACTTCGAGAGCTGTCCCGGGCTTCAGAGAAGAGCTAGCGACATACGTCCAAAAACAAAAGTGATATTGAGACCCTGACGGTCACATTGAGCCTACATTTAACTAGATTGCGCAAAGTCGGCTATCATGCTGGTGGTCCCTAAATACAGTAGGATCCAATATCGAAAACAGATTTTTTTTAAAACTGAAATTTTAATAACTTTAGCACGTAAATGGACTGTTGCGAGTGATTCTAATTATTGAAAAAATAATAATCCATACTATATAATGAAGCGCAAACGTCTGTGTGTGTGTGTGTCTGTTCGGTCTGGGCGTCCCGCCCTATTTTGGTATGGTCATCCAGGCATCCATCAAAAATCAATAATTTGGTATGGACGTCCTGGGAACTTCCAAATTATTGATTTTTGATCGAATCCAGGACGCCCATACCAAATTATTGATTTTTGATCCTTCCCAGGACGCCCATACCAAATTATTGATTTTTGATCCTTCCCAGTGGGAAGAGAAGAAGAGGGAAGGGAGAGGAAGAGAGGGAGAGGGAAGGGAGGGAGAAGAGAGGAGGTAGGGGAAGCGGAGAGAAGGATCAGGAGAGAGGGATGATGAGAGAGGGATGAGGAGGAGGGGAGGAAGAATGGGGATGAGGAGTAGAGAGAGAAGAGAGAAGAGAGGGAGGAGAAGGAGGAAGAGGGAACGGGGAGGGAGAGAGGCGGGAGAGTGTAGGGTGAGAGGCTACTAACACGTAACCCGACATACGCCAGTCGAAGCACGCGCCTTGGCGCGTGCTATCGGCTGGTATTAATATATTTAATAAAATTGCAGGTGGAGTTCACAAACGGCGCTCTCTCGCAGGAGTCGTACCATATACCCAGCGCCCGGCTCGCTGCGTTGAGCCCCGCATTCCACGTAATTAATTTTTATTATATATAGTTTTTTTTATTTTCCTTAATTAATTAAGTTGTAATTTCTTTTTTATTCAGGGTTCTATGAAATTATCCATTTCGCAACATCTGTAAATTCCAATTCTTCACTATTGCCTGATGAGACGCGCTAGAAACAACTAAATAATTTCTGAGGACCGTGAAATAAATAAATAAATATTAAAATTGAGATCACGCACTCCCTGATCCCACTTACTAGGGGTGGACTGTGGGATGGATTAGAGTCTGGTTTTCTCTGTTGTGTTGCTTCACTCAGCGGACACCGAAGAGTTCTGCAATTCCAGGGGAATTTGTGCAGCACCTTCGGTGGTCCGTAAGTAAATACTGTTCACGAAATACAACTGTTACTGAGCCACCGAAGTGTCTTCTGAACTACCGACCTGAGCCACCGAAGTGCCTTCTGGGTCTCCGGACCTGAGCCACCGAAGTGTCTTATGGGTCTCAAGTGACGACAATAAAATGTGGTGAAACCTAGTAAAAGAAACTAGGAAAGGAAAAAAAAGAAGACGAAGTATGATAAGATAGATGCAATAAAAGGGTTCCCCAAATGGCACCAAACCCCGGGTACTACAACAAGTAAAGCGAATAAATTAATAGAATACTTTATAGAGGCGGGATGCCCGTAACGCTAGACAACGTGTGTGCAAGAACGGCAAAACGAAGGACTGCCAAAACAACAAAATTGATGTGCAAGAAGTCTTAAACGGGGAGCGCTCGAGCGCGCGATTTGAAACGAGGATGATATTTCATTTGAACGAAAAATCTTACAGTATACTGGGGTTGGCAAAATTGCCCGAAAAGGTTGATCATGAACTGACTTAATTAAATATTGAAGGGAAATTGGCAATAAATCAATATTATTATGCAGAAAATAGCGAGGATAGGTCCATATCCTTTTCATGCCTCCCTCCTCACGAGTGAACGTCCTCGTTCATTCCTTCTTCTTTCTTTTGCATTCTTCTGTTCGATGACCGACTCCTTTGCAGTTAGTGCACTTTGCCTTCTTGCTCTTGTTCTTCGGACAGTTGGACACCAGATGATACGCATCCTTGCAGCCTTTTTCTTCAGTCTTCCAGACTCTTGATCGATCTCCACAGCCCCCTTCGTGTCTTCATATCCATACACTCTTGCGAGTTTCTTCGTCTCCTTTCCTGGCCACTCGGCGACTCTCTTCTGCGGGAAAGTCTTTTCCGTCTCTATTTTCTCATCGAACTGCTCCTCATCGACGATGTGCTTGATGGCCTTCTCGAGTAGATCTCGATGTATTTACCACCATTCACTCCTCTACCCATATCTATCAGATCCATGCCGACTACGTCCATTGGATGGTTTGCTACCAATGGTTGTAACGGAGGAATTATTCTCTTTTGAGAATTCGCAAGAAGACATTTCTCGCATTTCCTCAGCACCGCCTGCACATCCTTCACAATATATCCCCAGAATACTTCTTGCGACAACTTCTGCACCAATTTCTTTGTACACAAATGTCCAGTCAGCGGGGACTTGTGAATCTCCTCTATGAATTGATCTCTTCTTCCAACAGGGATGTACAGTTTCTTCTCATGATCTGTACCCAGTAGGTAGAGAATTCCATTGTGAACCACCCAGTCGGCGAGACAAGTTCTCTTTGTGTTGCCAGGGATGGTCACTTCTTCTCCCACATCTCTCCTTCCTTCAGAGACTTCTTTCATCTTTCTCCACTTCATAACGACCCAATCATCGGTTCTCCATTGTGCAAGATTCTCAGGTTCCTCAGTATCTTCTCGGTCCTTCCTCCTTCTCTCGTCCTCTATTCTATCTCCGACAGTCTTACTTCTGGTGATTACAGCATTGACAACTATACCAACATTGTCACTGCTTCCATCGTTCTCTCTAGGCAATTCATCTCTTGGCTGTCTACTGAGAGCATCAGCTACCACATTAGACTTGCCCTTGATGTGCTCAATCTCGAGATTGTATGCTTGTAGCTCAGCAGCCTATCTCAGAAGTCTTGAAGCTACGTGCTTTCTTTTTAGCAGTGTCACCAACGGTTGATGATCAGTTCTCACTACCGTCTTCGTCCCGTAGAGCATGTGTTTCCACCGAATCACCGCCTCATACACAGCCAATGCCTCTGTATCCACTACACAGACTTCTCTCTGCATCTCGCAGTCCTCTTGAGAAGAATCCGAGTGGTCTCTCCACGTGATCAACTCCTTTTTGACTGAGGACTCCTCCAATTCCACAACCACTGGCATCAGTAGTCAGAATGAATGGTCTCGTTCCCTCCATCGCTCCCTTGTAATCAGGCTGAGTCAAAACAGGAGCTGACGAGATACTCTCCTTCAGTAAGTTGAATGCCGTGTCAGCCTCATCTGTCCATAACAGCTTCCTTCCAGATGTCACCACCAATCGATTCAGAGGTTGCACGATCTTAGCATAGCCCTCAACGAATCTTCTGTAGTAGCCAGTGAGTCCGAGAAACGATTGCAACTGAGACATCGTTTCCGGTCGCTTGTACTCTCGGATGGACTGCACTTTCTTCTCGTCCATGTGAACTCCTTTGTTGCTCAATCTGTGACCGAGATACTCGATCTCATCAACCATGATCTTGCACTTATTTATGTTAAGTAGCAGACCACTTTCTTTCAACTTCTTGAGCACACTGTCCAGCACCTTCACATGCTGTTCTTCAGTCTCAGTTGCGATAAGGACATCATCGATGTAACAATGAACTACTCGGTCCTTGCCCTCCTTACTCAGTTCCTCCTTCAGTACAGTTCCCATTGCTCTCTGGAAGATCGCCGGACTAATGTTCAGTCCGAACGGGAGTACCTTGAACTCATAGAGTTTGCCCATCGTCGCAAATGCTGTCACCTCTGAACTCTTCCGATTCAATGGCAAATGCCTGAATCCCAATGAAAAATCCATGACTGAGAACACACGCTTCCCTTGCAATGACTGCAGGATGGTCTCAATGATCGGGAGAGGGAAAGCATCCTCTCACGTAGGGATGCTTTTTTAAATGAGTAAATAAATGACATCTCATTTACTCAGCGAAAATCAATGCAGATCCTGATGCTTCCATCCTTCTTTTTCACCAGCACCACAGGGGATAACCATGGGGAATTCGATCTCTTGATCACTCCTTGTGCGATCATTTTATCCAACAGAACACTCAATGCATCTCATTTACTCAGCGAAAATCAATGCAGATCCTGATGCTTCCATCCTTCTTTTTCACCAGCACCACAGGGGATAACCATGGGGAATTCGATCTCTTGATCACTCCTTGTGCGATCATTTTATCCAACAGAACACTCAATGCCGGCTTCAACGAGAAAGGGACAGGGCGTTCCTTCTGTCGAATCGGTTTGCAGTTGTCCTCGAGCTGGATATTACATTCCATACCATGCAATCTTCCCAGATCCTCCTCTCGCACTGCGAAAACTGGAGCATGTGATTTGAGTACATTCTCCACATCATTACTGAGACGTCCTCCCCGACATATCTCCAGATTCTCCTTGATCTTCTCCCAGTCGGAGCCGTTCTCAGTATTCGCACAGCGATTCACTCTGTATTTCTCAGCAGTCAGCTCGGTTGAAGAAGCATCCTCTCTGTCCAATTCATGCACTTTCTTCCATACTCCAATCACAGTATTCTTCTCGAATAGAATGTCGGAATCCGTGTTGTTCCACACAGGCACTCGGACCACGACGAACTTCTCATTGACTCCTTCAATCGCCTCTTCTCTATTTGAGATCAGAACTTTTGGACCTTGGAATGGCTTTCCTCCGCCCACCAGTACAGTACTCAATACACCTGGGGCAACATACGTAGTCCTCAACACGATCGCATTATCTGGAGATTCTGCTCCCTGAAGAGACTCCTCCTTCAGTCTCAACTCCAGTCCCATTGCTTCTAGTGCACTGAGACCCAGCAGAATCGCTGCACAGTGTTCTGCAACCACGAAGCCGAATCGACACTTCTTTCCGATGCTCATCTCCTCATAAGCACTATTCTTCCGATAGTCTTGATTGGATTTCCATCAGCATTTGTAACTCGGTATTTCTTCTTCGTGTCAATGACTACATCAGTCATTCTCTCGACTGTTCTCTTATCGATGAGATTCACTTCTGCTCCTGTATCTAGGCAAGCCTCCACTTCCAGGCCTCCTATAATGCCCTTCACCATTGTGATCGTCGAGTTCTTCTTCACGAAGTATTCCTCTATCTCGGAATCAGACAAGATGACAGGATTATTTTCCTTTGCCTTATCCACATCAGTTCTCTCGACCGTGTGTTCCTCATCCTCACTGCACTTCACTGCGAACATTTTCTTATCGCCATCTCCTTTTTCTTCGTTTCCATTATGCTTCTTCTCTCCTAGGGGCGTGGCATTTCCTCCACTTCCTTTCCATGAGTACTTCGCATTGAGACCTGGCGGGGAATACTCTTTCCTCTCACCACCAAATCTCTCAGAATTCTTGTTCCATGACGGCTTCTGATTATTCCGACAATTTTCAGCCTTATGTCCGAATTTGTGACAATTGAAGCACTTCACTTCTCTTAGCCGATCTCCATTATGAGCAGCAGTGTTCGATGATCTCAGTGTAACTCTTGCCCTCATTCACCAGCTCGAGTAAACTCCTGTACTCCTTGCTTCTCTCGTAGAGCATCACAAGCTGTGTCTTCTTCGCCTCCTCCTGCTTCTCAGGAGATGAGTGAAGTTTCGAGATCCAATGCTCCATCTCTTCACACACAGTATCTACTCTCCGATCTCCTACTCTCTGAGTGCTGAGACTCCTCTCCATCTCGATCGTTGTGAACATCTTTCCTCCCATGCACCGATCTTTCAACCATGCTAGACACTCTTTCACTGGTCTCTCATCATACTCACTAGGCAGTGCCTTGTACTCTAATTTAGCCTTTCCCTCGAGAAATTCCTTCAGGATAATCTTTGCCTTCGAGTCACCCATATCCTCGTATCTAAGGAGGAAACCGTCCTTAAATATCTTCCATCTCTCTTTCGATCCATCAAACTTTCCCAGTGGCGGAAACTCATTGGGGTTTATGCGAAAAGGTACCGTCACTATCGACTCATTTCTCACTCCCATCTCAGCCATGCCCTGCTCACCTCGGGGTATTCTTAATCTTTCGGTCTCTCCATGCTCTGGCCTGGACCAGATCGTCTCCGATCCATGCGGCAGCTGAGGCGGCTCCTGCTGCTCGACGCTTCTCAACAGCTGCTTCTTCCTCTGAAGAATTTCATCGTGACTACTATTATCAGTCAGAATCGGTCTATTGGAACTAGCAGTATTAGACTCACTCATATCTCGCTCGTTCCATCTCTTTTGCCACTGATTGTTCTCAGCGTTAGCTTCCTTCGCCTCACTCTCATACTTGTCTCTCGCATCTTCAGCGATCGCCAGCTTCGTCTTGAGTTGATCAATCTTCTGCTCCAACTGCTTTCTATCCATCGCGGATAACTGAATGAGTTCCATTATTGCACTTTCATTCCTTGCATCAGTCACTTCCATGATCTCTTCAATCAGACCGGATTGACTTGCATTTCTAGCGCGCAGCATGCCCACTTCGTCCTCCATATCAACTAGGTCCTAAAAACCTAATCTATCCAGAACACTCGAGACCATGTCTTCCACTCTCTCCTCATACCGGATTCTCTTCACACTGCTATCTTGAAGACGCTGGACTACCTCATCGATGTGGTCCATCGATGGAATGCCCAGTTTTTCCAGTATATCAGTCTCTTTCTCACTCTGAGATCGGACTTGAGCACTCAGATTATCGAATTCGTCTCGTAATTCTAGCACCGTCACGAATTCAGTATCATTGATCGCCTCATTCGCCTTTTTATTCAGCTCATTGGCTCGCTTTTTCTCAATTGCGCACTGCTTTTCCAGATCTTTGAGTAGTCTCTTGTGCTCCGATTTCATCACTACCAACAATGCCGTCAACGTCGAAAGATCCTTCTCAATCTCACTTCACTCGGTATCATAAATGCCCTCAAACACAGCAATGCTAGCTGCCGATGATGCCTTATCTGTCTCTCGTTTCAGCAGCTTCAGCCTTAGTTCACCCAGTCTCAACTTCACGTGCTTCACCACATCACTTGGGAGATTGCTAGACTCCAACGATGCCTTTCTACTACGAGTAAGCGGTCTTACCGGTTGAGCGGCTGCGATGCTCCCTCCACAATTCCTCGTGACTTTGGCGTGATCGGCCAGAGCGGAGTCTTGTCTCCCTTGCCAGTTGCAGGAATAGTGACTGAAGAGATCCCTTGAGAAGTGTCAGCGGAGGTGGCCTGAACAGCGTCATTCTTGTTAAATTGGTCGCCTCCAGTCTCATTGCCCTCTGGCAGTTGCCCATTTCCATTCAACTTCTCCTCAGTATCACCCTTAGTCACCTGCTTCTTAAGGCGGTTCTTCTTCTCCACCTCCTCTTCCATCACCTCGACCTCCTCCTCATCACCGTTGAGGAGTTCGTCTTCACTCTGATGTTCCATCTCAACATCGACGATCCCCTTTATCAGGTCCTCTTTGGTCGGATCTCTGAGATCACCCATTCTGAAATCGATTCTGATCACTTGTTGTCTCGATGGTATTCGAATTTCGTCACTTTGCGAAATTTCCACTTATTCGAACCAAGGCTTGGCCCCCATGTAAAGATCACGCACTCCCTGATCCCACTTACGCACCTACTAGGGGTGGACTGTGGGATGGATTAGAGTCTGGTTTTCTCTGTTGTGTTGCTTCACTCAGCGGACACCGAAGAGTTCTGCAATTCCAGGGGAATTTGTGCAGCACCTTCGGTATAGACGCAATAAAAGGATTCCCCAAATGGCACCAAACCCCGGGTACTACATCAAATAAAGCGAATAAATTAATAGAATACTTTATAGAGGCGGGATGCCCGTAACGCTAGACAACGTGTGTGCAAGAACGGCAAAATGAACGACTGCCAAAACAACAAAATTGATGTGCAAGAAGTCTTAAACGGGGAGCGCTCGAGCGCGCGATTTGAAACGAGGATGATATTTCATTTGAACGAAAAATCTTACAGTATACTGGGGTTGGCAAAATTGCCCGAAAAGGTTGATCATGAACTGACTTAATTAAATATTGAAGGGAAATTGGCAATAAATCAATATTATTATGCAGAAAATAGCGAGGATATGTCCATATCCTCTTCAGATGTTTAGATTTCGGAGGATGTTCAAAGTTTTCGTTCAAAGGTCATTCCAAGACACGATGGTAGCATATCCATGGAATATACGATCCCCAACTTTTTAGAGCATTTGGATAACGTTCCCGCACGTGACAACCGAAAATCCGAGGTCAATCCATTTTCAACCCAAAAAATGACCATGATACCCCTATTATTAGTCGAAAAAAATTGTTTCTCAGAACTTCCTGACAAATTTTTTTCTGGTATATCTTTGTGTGCTGAATCCGAATTTCGATATGAGAGCGCATGATATCATTAAAGAAAAAAGTTAAAATTCATAATGTCGAAAAGCAGACGATTTTGAAAATCGATTGACCTCGGATTTTCGATTGCCGCGGGCGGGAAATTTACCCAAATGCTCTAAAAAGTTGCGAATCTTATATTCCATGGATTTGCAACTAATCTGTCCAGGAACGACTTTTGAACAAAAATCGCCCTTGGAACTTTGATCATCTAAAATATTGAGAAAAAAATAATGAAAAATGATAATGAAAAAAGTGAAAAATTAGTGTCCTGAGGACAAATTAAAAGCTATCGTTATCAAACTTTGGAGATCATCAGGAATTGCGGTAAGGATAAGTTTGAGCTTTTGAACGACTCTCTAGCATGTCGATGGACGAAAATCCATTTTTTCGGGACCCTACTTTGAGACAGCCTAAAGCCACTGTACGTCATAATCCCATGAGTACATATTTTTATCGAAAATATATTGAGACCTTCTATTATCACACCGAGTAAAAAGGCTGAGAAAATTTTTTATCGAGCTTAAAATCCGCCAAGCAAAACCATGAGGTTATTGACTCATCACTAGGAAACAATCAGGGGGTTCCCTGATATCTCAATGACATATTCCTAACACACGATGGGTGTACTACTACATATCCAAGTTTGAGCCAGAAATTTATCGTGGGTCAAAAGTTACGAAAGATTGAAAAAGTGAGCCAAGACTTATGGTCGATACTGTATACAAAGCGCAAACGTCTGTTTGTATAGGGCTGTTCCGAACGTATCTTCCGTTTTTTTTAAAAACTTTTATTTCTTGCAAACTATTAAGCAAAATACCAAAATCTATTTAGCATTAATTGAAGGTGCAGATGATCCAAAATGTTATATCTCAAAATTAGGAAAACATTGCGTAATGATGACGAAATAGGCTCAAATGTGTGTTTTCGGGGTAATCTCAGTGGAGGATTTCGTTGGGAACACCGGATTGGGAACAAAGATGAAGAGGAGTCAGTATTATCAAATAAAAATTGTTAATATAAAATATCTTAAACTATGGTTGAACTAGGTCGAAATTTTTCATTTTTTTGCCTTTTTTGATGGTCGATTTTTCGAATTTTATCTTTCTTGGCACTAAATTTCCCTCAAATTTTGATAATTCTTAGTTATGATTTATGTGTAATATTTTCAAATTGTTGTTGGTGAGAAATTCGCACGTTTTCAAAAAATGTGTGGGAAATTACGAGCTTCGTAAAAATGATGCAATCGAAAATGAAAAGATTAAGTAGCGCACAAATTGAGCGTTGTCAACTCCACACTCCCTTGAGACGATGACATGATTTTTATCTATACGCAAAACAGAGAACAGAATTTTTAAATGAAAATTGAGACTGGATAATTTTGATGAGGTTTGGTCTAATTAGCGCCGTTTGTCAAAAACATGAGGGCATACAATGCATAAGTGCTTAAATATTAGAGCAATGGTTGCAAGCCAACGCACTTTAGTATGACTTGATAAGTTTCCTAGAACCTGTGAAAAATATTTTTCGAAAAACGCGGAAGATACTTTCGGAACACCCCTATATGTACATATGTTAGGTTTGGACGTCCTGCCAACGCTTGGTATGGGCATCCTGCCAACACACAGGCTTAAGCGGATTAAGCTTATGTGAGGCGCGAAGCGCCAAACACCGCCAGTGGTTTTTCCCCCGACGTAGTCGGGGGGAAACCGCTGGTAAACTAAATGAAATAAATAAGTAATTAAAATATCAATCAGGTGGTGTGCATCCTCTTCGCCGTCCCGATGCCGATCCCTCTGCAGTGGGCGCGCGTTACCGAGTTGCTGGCGGCGATAAAGGGACTCTTTCAGGTGAGAGATCAAAGATCAATCAGATCAAAGATCTTTGATCTGCTTAAATGTTGTGTGGTTTCGATTACGATTCTTTGATGAAAAGTGAAAGGCGAAATGTGTTGAGTTTATCTTTTACTTTGTATCCCACTTTGTGGGCAATATCTTCTCCCCAATGAGTATGTTTCACGGACGGGATAAGAATACAAAAATTGAGGAAATGGCTCAAAAAGTCAAAAATCTCAAAATCCCTTCAGAAAATACTTTTCTTACGTCATTTCACATGCAGAAACCGAATTTGTGCACTAGACCTCAAGAAAACCACAGAGAAAAAAGTTACGACCAAAATGACCATCAACATTTTTAGTCGGCAAAAATAAAATTTTGAATTTCAAATTTTCATGAACGTCACTTTGAAGCGACAGTTGAAAAACGTATCCTCTCAAAATTTCAACTCGATTCATCCAATTTCAGCTTAGTTATCGTTGTTTTATGAAAATTATAATAATTTATTATAACTTATAATAAACGGTTCACTTTATTTTATATTGACTGTATAATAGCAAGTTTTTGTAAAACAAAGGTATGAAGATTTATTATGTTATTATAATTTTCTCAGGCAAATCAACACGTGCAGAACGCCTTCACCTACCTCGTCATGTCCGCGAGCATCGTGTGGAGTGAGGGGAATACGTCGCAGTCAACCTATTCAGCCCATTAAAATTAGAGATCAAAATACGGGTCGTCGTATCTGCATTTCACACACTCTCTCTCTCCAATTAACCGGTCGAGAGAGTGCATGAAATGAAGAGACCTATTTCCATATTTCCCTATTTCGAATTCTAATTAAAATATAGTATTCTATTCCATAGACATTTGATGGATGGTGGGTTTTGACATCCCTACTAGATGATGCTGTATCTAAGGCATTGATTCATTGACGCATACTCATCTCAATTCTCAGGTGTGCCCTACGGATCGATGCCCGTCGCCAAGCGCGTCGTCATCGGGGCACTCGCAGATCTGGTGAGTTGAGGTGGCAAATCGGTATCAATGTCTCCTTAATTCTCTCGCGTTTGCAACCTGTGAGAGAGCACGCAATTGAGGCGTGTCGGTTTCGAATTACCATCACTAGTAGTAGCTTTGGTAATCTGAATAAAATCTGAACCTTTTCAAGTAGGAACAGATGTGTTTGTGTTTCACCAGTTCTTTGAAAGATGGAGCATTTCACTGAACATAATTTTGCCGTATCATTCGTTGAAACACATTTCAAAAGCATCACCAATAATATTTTCGAAATTGTGTGTTTCTCAAGTGCACCTCAACATGGACGAGCGCGACTGTCCGGTCAGATTCGTCAACGAAAAGGTTATAAAACAATATTATTAATACATTAGTCTTGTCGGATCGAATGGTTGCTCTCTCCACACGGAAAACCTCATCGGAAAGCATATTTTTTCCTTTGGGTTTGATTATGTTTCAGTGCTGGTTCTAATCAAGACACTTGCTCTTAGAAATTGATTTAGTTATCATTCATAGTGCATTACAATCAATCCGACAACAATTTCGAAATATTTGCATAAGGGCAACACAATGTGGCACGAGGGTTACTATGCTACAATATTATGATAAGCATTCAAGGCGACTTTCCCACATTTCAAATTCCAGTTCGCTCTGCTCACTGGCGGCGTCCGCAGCTCCACACATTCCCAGCATCTCCGCCGCACTCTACAAGGTCGAATGATGATCTTTGATCTTTTGAAGATTGATCTTTGATCTTTAGAGCATTGATCTTTGATCTTTTGATAGTTGATCTTTGATCTTTACAATCCTCCCTTCTTCCAGCACCTCCTCTCCGTGTCCGCTGTCCGCAAGCGAGGCGTCAGGGCGCTTCCGTCGATGGTAGGCTGTGATGGGGCAGAGACGCATCCGACCTAGCGCCCTAGTGATGCCAAATCGGCAGCTGACTCTCCTCTTTTCGCGAGCTCGCTCATCGGTCAGAGAAGCGATAGAGAACATATGAATTGAGGAGAGTCGATGCCGATACCCATCACTTTTTTCAACTCCATCCACTTGTTCTCGGCATGGTCTCATCTAGTGATACACCTGAATCGGGTCTACTCATGTTTCCATATCTTTCGTCGGTTAGAAAGAGAAAACATAGACAGCGCGCGAATTGAGGTTGAGAACCATGATGGGAATTGTCATCACTAAACTTCCATAATTGTTTGATCTTTTGAAGATTGATCTTTGATCTTTTAGATAAATATTTTAACCTTCAGGGCCTCGGCGACGGTTCGATCATCGCGAGCATGAGCAAGGTCATGGATGAGCACTTTAGTGAGTGATCTTTGATCTTTGATATGTTATTGTTGATTTATGATAGTTGATCTTTGATTTTTGAACTCTGCAGAGTCGAAGACTCCGTATCCGACCGATCTCTCGCTGATGGACGCTGAGGTTGGGCATTATTGATGACAAATCGGCACTCTCATCATTCTGCATGCTCTTTCGCTTCTCTAATCGACACGATACAGCATGTGAAATGAGGAGAGCAGTTGCCGATTTGCCTCACATCTTGAAATGTTCTTCATTGTACCTAAAAGCACCCTTCCTAATACAAATTAGATACTTGCTCACTACTGGCAATGAATTTTCACATTTAATTTTTTTTAAAATATAATTTATTTTAAGATTAAAACTTATTAAATAAATAATCTCAGGGCGACGTGGAGGACGCCGACTGCATCAGATTCACGAATGACACGTCATTCTCGATCACGGGCGACATCGAGGCGAGTTGATCTTTGATCTCTGAATCAACTCTTGAGACACGTATTCTTGGAACTTAATCATTGCCCTCGGACCTTAGTTACTATCAATCGCTTTCGAGGAGCATAATACTGGAAATTATTGAAAGTGCGTTTCACTGTCTGTTCTTTGACCTCTGACCTCTCTGACCTCTCATTGCAGGAGATTCCCGAAGACAGACTGGGCTCCTTCTCCGACCCCATCCCCTTCTACCACGCGCACGTCCTCTGGTCGTACGTCCTGCGCGTCGAACGAGTGAGAGGTGAGGATTGAGTGATCAAAGATCGAAAGATGTCTTCACACTTTCGATCTTTGATGAGCACGATACTAAAGGGGGAATTATTAATTATTATTAATTAATGCAATGACACTGAACTATAGGAGCGTGAGATGAGCTAATATAAGTACGTCTTAGCTGTCGGGGTACCATAATAAGAACTGTATTAGAATATATATGTATTAGAAAAAATATATGAGATAGCTACTGTACTCAGAAACCTAATGTACCTTAAAACGATGAGCGAACAGGTGAGGGATTGCGTGGGGATGCTGAAATAGGTTCATACCGTACCCCACACTAATCCAAAATGCGAATAAAGTAGTCCATCAATCTGCCACTGCAAGGTCGTCAATCCGAATTTCGCATTCCATTTTGATATAACCTGAGATAGCGCGGAAAATGCGAAGAAAATACCATGATTTTTCTGAGTATTGCATAGTGATTGGTTAACGATGACGTAATGATTTGCCTTATGATGACGCAAAACTCAATTCCGGACGTACCTAATTATCTATTTAATATCTAATTTAAAGGAACCTGGTCGTGGTGGACGATTGTTGCTCAAAATGTGTGAAATTTCCCCAAAGATCGATTATTAAAAATAATAAAATAAAATAAATTAGAATTATTGTATTTAATTTAAAACTACTGTAAGAATAAATTGGTCCACGGATAGCTGGGCGCTTACGGATACGCGCTAAACTTAGAATAGCTGGGGGATGTCGTGATGTGACTGGGTTCCAGGACGAGAGAGTGTGCGAAAAGCGGAGAGCGCGCAAAAAAGCCAGAGGACGCGGCAACGCTTTCTTTTCGTTTTGCTGTTGTTTCTTGCCACTGTTTATAGGTTTTTTTGCTTAAATTTTGTATTAATCTTGCTGCTGTCGTGTTACCTGATTGCTGCAGACCATCTGCCCCCGAATACCAGGCTCTTTTGTTGTCCTCCCACGCCCCTGATCCTGTTTCTTAACTCTGCATTTTCGTGAAGCGTCTTTATCGCAACGTTCACTGTACTGATTCGCTTCAAAGACAATGAAAACCATTTAATAACAAGACACAAATCCTCCGCCAATGCTCTTCCCATCCCCTATCACTTTCTACCTGTGCTAGTGATTCGTATTGGCAGCAACTTGGCCTTTGTTCCTCATTATACAAGATGCTTTCTTACTTGCTCACTTTATCGCTATGCTTTTGTGCAATTACGGAGCAGGAAGCAAATGGATCTAATTAAGTAACAGAAATATTGGCTAGTACTGAGTCTTATTCGAATTCTTCCCCGCTTTCCTCCCTCATTTGCTTATCGCCCGTTCTTTCTTTCTCATGTGTGACATTGCCGTATCTATTCCGTGTCCCTTCCAGCTATGCAGCTTCCCCATCAGTGGCTTCACCACCCGACAGCGATCGACGGCCTCGAGATCATGGCGACCCAATCTCACCAAGGATGAGTGCATCGAGATCGTCAAAACTGCTGTCGGACTGGCTGTCTTCCGTGATGGGTTAGTCGCTTTACTTCCTTTTGATCTCTTATCTAATATTTATGTATTTCTCTCTCTCAACTATGTCCTAAACGTAGCAACTGTTCGAGTTGACGCTCGTGCTGTTTGGGTGGCTTAGATTTATTTGAAATGAGAAACGCGATCGCTTGAAAAATATTAGGGAATCTGTGTGAAACGTGATAAATGAAAGGGTGGACTATTCGACAAGTCTTCCCCTCTTTCTCGACTAAATCAGTCCGTCTATTCGGATTGTCTCACTAGATAGGCCACACTCATTTGCATTGGCCACACTCATTTTCATTCAATTGAATAACATTGAATGCTGATTGAAGGCAAGGCCGACATCGACTCGACGGTTGCCCCGAGGCAGTCTTCGCCGGTGAAGTAAAAAAAATCAAGGAGGATGAGGTTCAAGCCTCGAGAACAGGTGGGTGCTGTCTTTGTTTATTGTGATGGACTGATATTGAATCATCAATCTATGTGTGTTCAATGATCGTGATGAGTCGATGCTTCCCTTATTTGGTTAGCATTTCATAGTGGCATGCTGCAGGTCACTCTCGAGTCCTACGAGCGCGATCACGCCGTCGTCGTCGTTGAATACAGAGCCAGAGTCGGCAAAAAATAAGACCCTATTTGTCCAAAAAAAGATAATTACTTATTACTTTTGTTTAGTTTTAACTTGATAAAGCATTTTTTTTTAAAATATGTATGTTGTTCCCTGACTCGCAGAGGTTTGAATCCTCTTCTATACTCGTTTTGGTTTTGCGTTTCACTTGATCGCCTTTCCATCTCGTCTCTGTTGAGTCATGACCAGTGAAGTTATATTTGGCGGTGGTTTCTGGCTGTTTTAGATGTGAAAGTGTTGGGCCGCCGATAAGCTATCTTGATCACGATTTATCGATAACTCATTGCGAGAGAACGAAGCAGTAGCATATTGTTTTGCAAGTAAATTCTACAACAGAAATCTCTCTGCCTATTCCCCTCCTTCTTCTTCTCCACTCGTATTGTATCCACCCATTGCTTCTTCCTCTTCCTCCTCCGCCTCCTCCTCCATTCCGAACCATGTCTCCTTCTCCTCCCACCACTTAGTGAGATCGTCAAAAATGTCGTCTGAAGGAATCCCTATTAGCTTCGCGACTCGTGCATCACTCAGTTCCTCCCGCACTTTGACGCTCTCCTTCATTATCTATAATAGTTCAATTTAATTTATTTTCTTTCTCGTTTGGTTAGTCTTCCTCACTTCATCCCTAAAAAGTATGGGTGCCCAATGTCTTCTTCCTCTTGATCGCGAGAACCAAGCGTTCCCTCCTAGACAACACCGTATTCCCAATTTCGTCTCTCTCCCCCAGAAGATCATTGCCTTCAGCTTCTCATGCTCACACCTTGTCACCACCTTGAACTCATCATTCTATAATCAGTGTATTCAGTCTCATCTATATCCCGTCTATCACCTTTTTCCAACTATGCTTGCCCTGAATGTGCATGATGAAAGACTGCACTAATTCCAATGCGCGAGGACGATCTTCCCTCCTGGGATATTTGTGGTGCACGAAATATAGATGATTGAAAAACATCTGATAGACGGGGGCAAGCTCGGGATTCGCTTTCACCATCTAGAAAAATTCTCAATAAATATTTTCACTCGCTTTCTACTCTAACCTTCCACCACTCCTTCCTCATCTGTTTCTGGACGTGCCACCAATCTAATTCTCTTTCGATATGTGCCGTCTTAGGGTGCTCAGGCAATTTCTTCATCACCATCGCGTTCTGGTCACTCACAAGTTTCCTATTTATTTAAATCAATTTTTTTCACTAATTATTTACTTTATCGGAATATTGTGGTTGACCAAATCCACGAGTGCCCTCAGTGCTCCTTCTGATTCCATTTGGATTGACACACCATCTATAAATTACTGTTTATGTTTGAATGGGCAGCTATTGAGTGATACCTATTCCATCCTCTTTCTTGCTAAGTGCCACTCCAGATATTGCCAGTTTCGTGTGGCAATCGATTGTGGTAACCTTGCAATTGGACGAAGTAAATCCGGGACTATCATACTGTCCATCTATGCTGACTTGCAACCCGTCTCCCTATAAGCACAAGGTTCATTCGCGTTTCATTATTCATTTGTGTATACCTCTGATGCATTCACCGCCACCTCCCTTACTGTCTCTTCCCATCCTGCATAGACTCTCTCAATGTCGACACTCCCTATCTCTCTTATGGTCTCTCGCATACTTCTGTTAGATGGGAAGTCTAGATCCAGTGTTCTAGCGAAATCACACAGTCTCTGTAATCTCCCGCTAATTATCTCACATCAGATATATTTCTAACCGGGAGAGGTGTCCCAGTGATGAATGCGGAGATAGGAATTCGATGGTTGAGAGAGTACGCTTGGCCTCTCCTTATTCCCACTTTCTCCTGACTATCCCACTGTACTTTCTTGTTGCATGCTCGGTGATCACTATTAGGGCACTGCCACATCGTCTTCTCTTTGTGAGGCTATGATCCAACAACTCTCCACATTCTTGACATCGCTTGAATAGACGCGAGAGACACGAGTCCTCGACTATCGCATAGCGCCCTCTCTCTGCACTACTCTCATTCTCCTCCTCCACTATCTGCTCTTCCCCCTCTTCTCCATCCAATATCTCTTGCGAATAGTGATAGCCCGAGCTCTATAATCACTCATTCCTCTTGAATACCCACGCAAGCTACTAATCATCGATTCCATCGTTGCCTCTGTTCGCGTCGAGACCATGCTTTTAAACTTCTTCGGTAAAATATCATTAACTTCGTCATTGAAGGTATCATTGGATGCGACTCGGGCGAGCGCCGACGACCACGGAGGCTGTAGTGTATTTTTTTCTCTCTATTTATTCTAGTTATTTAAAAAATATATATATTCTACTATGTTTCGTTAGAAACCCATAAGTAGATTTTAAATTATATAACTATGTGATTTCCGGTTATCAATTGTGCTGAAAGCGGAGTACATACTCCAGTCGAACATCAGTAGTCCGTTGGCACGAGAGGACGCCATGCTGCTGGTACATTATATCCTGCACTCTAACCTTGCAAGTTCTTCTGATCAAGTGAGCATGTTTACTTGAATAAAATTGAGCGAATATTTTTCCTATGGTTTACTTTTGGCTATATTCCCAGGTAACCCTAGCCTTATTCAATTGTTTGATGTTTTCCGTGAATAGGAACATATCAATCCAGAAAAAAAGATACGATAATCTACGCGCTAGGTCAATCGTTTCGTTAATCGTTACTTTTGGACAGCGCTAAATATCTTGTCATTTTTGTGTTTCATTCGTCCAAAGTCTGATGCGGATTGATAGACAAATAAGTACCATAGTGCAAATGCTTCTAGAATTATGCTAGAGCGAACAAAAATTAATGCGATATCTCTGCCTTTTTCCAACTGAACCATATTTGATAGGAAAAGTATTCGCTCAATTTATTCAAGAAAACATGCTCACTTGATCAGAAGAACTTGCAAGGTTAGAGTGCAGGATATAATGTACCTGCAGCATGGGGTCCTCTCGTGCCAACGGACTACTGATGTTCGACTGGAGTATGCACTCCGCTTTTAGCACAATCCAATTCAATCTTTTGTTAACACCTTTCTCTCATTTTGTAATAACTGCCATATTTGATAACTCTTATCCACTCATCTCGATATTATCTATGTGTAATGTGCCAGAATTATTTTCGGATTTGTTTATGTTCATCTAGCTGGTTTACTGCTGATTCATCTATTGATTGTTTATTTTTTTTGTAAATAATTAAAATATAAATAATGCTTGAACTGACTGATCTGATTGAGCCCATGTGAGAGAAAGATGGCGTTCCAGCCTGTGAAGAGGGTCCCCTCTGGAACGGGATGCGGTATCGTACAGTATGCTATACGGTAACCATCACATAGAAGTACGGTACTCAAATATTGATTGATGTCGTTATAACTATTGAATTGTCGAGAAATGTTGACTCACATAGATTGCTGGTGATGGACTACGTGTAGCAAGACCAGAAGGGGGAACGAGATCGGCAGGTCTTGTAGTGCGCAATGCTACGGTAGGCAGGACGAGGGACCGGACAGGGATAGGCCGGTGCTAGAAAGCAAGCAATCACACAGGTAGTCGAGCATTCTTGAATAAACACATAATTGGTTAGCGAGGGTTACGGTAGGTCAAACTCACATCAATCGGTAGATCGTCGGTGGAAGAAGGTGGGAAGTGGTCGAGACACCATCGAGGCTCAGTAGCTGATTGATGTTCTCTGAGAAGTTTGTCTGTGGCCTCCGCGTCTCTGTTCAATCTTAGCAGCCATTCCCTCTGGTGGGCTGGTTTGGATGGTGGAGGGAACCGTCGTGTCTGTGCCGTTCCAAGTTTGCAGAGAAAACACCTCTTTTTCTTGACAGCCGTTGACATTCTGAATTATTTCTTGTTGGATTAGTACACATTGGTAAATAAAATAAATAAAAACAATAAAAATCATTAAAATACAGTAATAATGAAATAAAAATATTTTGAGGTTCGTGGTGTATTGAGAGCGCATCCAGATCGACATTTGTGCCGGTCGCCCCCAGTGCAAAAGCAGGCTCTGGTTCTGATCCTTAGGGAGTGCTGTTAACTTCCGTATTTTTTAAAGAAATTTTTTATAATTTTTAAAATTTTTGTTTTTATTATCGGAAAGGTGATTTCTTTCATTTGAGCTTCAATCTTCTACGAGTGCCAGGTCCCTTTAATTACTAAATTAATAAATTATTGTAGTTCCGGACGTCAACGGCCCGTCTCGTCTGAAGCGACCACGCCTGAGCTACGCCAGTCTCACCATCATGGGAGAGGAGGGTGAGCAGAGGGAGTGCTGTTAGTTACCGTATCCCAAACATACCGTATCCCAAGTTATCGTTCCTAAAGTATCGTATCCAACCCTACCGTACGCCGCTCGATATTTTGTCTTTTGTTGCGTGCTTTTGTCTAAGTGTAATTGGTACATTTGAAAACATAAGCGCAGTTACTTAGTTCAGTTTCCTAGTGACGCTTCCTGTCTATTACTTTTCCGTTTTTTTTTCGTCTACTGTCAAATTATACAGAGATCAAAGATGAGTTTCCTAAAAATAGCGCAATCCTAAAGTCCAATTTCCTCGAAGATCAAAGATTAAAGATCAATTTCCTTAAAGATCAAAGACCAGTTTCTTAATGGTCCTATTCCAGTGGTGCTACCGGCGTCCCTCCAGACAAGACACTTCAGCATGGACGAGCTGCGCTCGCTCGCAGGTACCTGCCATGTGGTCGATTGGGTTACCGTAGGCCATCAACCTACAGTAACCCAGTTTCCTTCCAATGCACATTGTTACTGTAGGTGTACGGTAGCGTTCCTTTGGCTTGTCACACTGGTTACTGTAGGCCAGTGATGCCACATCGGCATCCGACTCTCCTGATATCGCGTGTTTTCTCGTTTCTCTGACCAACGAGATAGCTCGCAGAAATGAGGAGTGTCGATGTCGAATTGTCATCACTACTGTAGGCCATCAAAGACTATTGCAAGATTACTGTAGACCGTGAAGACTACAAGGTTACTGTCGGTGTACCGTATCGGGTTACTGTATGTGTAACGTACTACGGTTACTCTAGGTGTACTGTGTTTGGCATCGTGCCAGAATTAAAATCTCCCGCACTTTCCAGTCGACGACGACGTCCGCATCCGCATCCGCGTCGTCATCGCGCGCGCCTACTTCTCGCTGCCGCGCATCATCGACCTGCTGGACGACCCGTGAGTTACCGTATCTGGATGGAGTACGGTAGGGCTATGACATTGATCCGGGGGTTACAGTAGGTGCTTGCACAGTTTCGTATCAGGGATTGTGTTACGGTATGCGTCTTCTATCGGTCCAGAGATCTGGCTGTAGCATACCACTTTCGCGTTGTATTGTTGGCATAGGTGTCCACGCCGCCGGCGAGTGCCGTGTTTGCACGGTGCCTGACAACCTAAAATGTCAGGCACCGTGCAACAATGATGGGGGATTCATGGTCCAAATCGGAAATAGCAATCATCATGGATCGGCCAAATACCGTATCCCAAAGTGTTCTACAGTAATTCCACATTCTATAACCCAAGATACCGTATTCCGGCTATCACGAACTGACTTTTAAAAAATTAGTTTCTAAAAATCCGATAACTCAGTTTGTTTTGGTCCGAGAACCTCATCCATACTTTTGTGTGAAAGACCTGAATCTGCTCTACAATTCGTATGACAAGAGCTAAGAGGTTCGATGCACGGTAAATTTACTGTGATTTTTAACATCCGAAATGTATGGAAAACCGATCAACTCGGACGTGAAAAATCACAGTAAATTTACCGTGCGTCGAACCCCTTAGCTCTTGTCATACGAATTGTAGAGCAGATTCAGATCTTACACATAAAAGTATATATGAGGTTTTCGGACCAAAACAAACTGAGTAGTCGGATATTTTAAAAATTTATTTTGAAAAAAGTCAGTTCGCGATAGCTGGATTACGGCATTTTGGGTTACGGTATAATGTGGAATTACTGTAGTGTACTCTGGGATACGGTATTTGGTCGATCCATGATGATTGCTATTTCCGATTTGGACCATGAACCCCACATCACATCATTGTTGCCTGAAATTTTTGGGTTGTCAGGCACCGTGCAAACACGGCCACGCCGTCAGTGCTGGACAGGTATGATTGTTGGGCTACGGTAGGCATACGATAGCCATTGATCAATAACTGATTGCAGTACCGTACCCGCCGACCGCGAGGAGATGGTGGCGGCGATTCTGCGTGGCGAGAAGCCGGACGGCGCCGATTGTTCAATCACGATCTGCGATGTATCCATTGATTACTGATTTAATTGATTTGATCATGATACCGTAGTTTGATGGGGATACTGTAGGTGTAACTCTGTTATCGGTCCTTGTTTCACGTTGCCTGCAAGAACACGATCAGCACACAGCGTGTCAACGAGGGGGAAATGTGCAATTTGCATGGCGGAGGCCTTGCGTGTTCCATTCCATTCGGGGGTAATGGGAGCGGTGAAAACAGAGGTAATTTTGTCAGAAAAATTACCATAGAGGTAACTTTGTCAGAAAAATTACCATCCTGCTGACTGTCAGAAAAATTACCACAGGGGTAACTTTGTCAGAAAAATTACCACCCTGCTGACTGTCAGAAAAATTACCACAGAGGTGACTAGGTCAGAAAATTTTCCACAGAGGAAATGTGTCAGGAAATTTACCACAGATCGTAGTATGGTCATTTTCTGTCGCTGATCAGAGTGGTAATATTTCTGACAGTCTTGTGACATACAGCGAGGCTAGACAACTCAAACTAATTTTCTTTTAACCTTACGGCGTACCCTTAGCGAGCGTAGCTCGGCTAGTTTAAATAAATAATCAATAATTGCCACTGCAGAAGGCCGTCGAGGAGGGCTGCAGCATCCTCAGCGAGATGATGACGACGGATGACGGCACGCTCCTGCCGTACGACGTGCGCTTTGTGAGTTAAAGATGACGATTCGGCATCTTCTCTCCTCAATTCGCGTGCTCTCTCTCGGCACTCTGATCGGTGAGAGAACAGGCAAAGTGTGTGTGTGTGTGTGAGAGAGAGAGAGAGAGAGAGAGAGAGATTCGTGAGGATCCATGCACGTGGATGGTACCATGGTTTGGATGTAGTGATGACAAATCGGAATCTCTCACTACTAGTGAAGTCGTTTCGGTTTTCCACTCTCTCCATTCTGTACACTACCTTGCCGGTGAGAGAAACGAGAGTGCAGGCAAGATTGGGAGAGTCTGATGTCGATTTGCCATTACTATTCATGACGCAATCAACCTTCAGACGATGCCGCTGCTGTACGCCACGCCGGTGCCGCTGCCCGATCGGTCGGAGGAGCGACGCGCCTCCGAGCTGGTCGCCTCGCTCCAGCGACTCTTTGAGATGAGCAATAGTGATGACAATTCGAAAACATATTCTCTTCAATTCGTATGGTGTCTCGCCTGTCAGATACACAAGAGATCACGCGAAATGAGGAGAGTCAGGTGCCGATTCCTCATCACTAGTGAGCAATGATGAAATGTCTAGTGATTCCGTAATTATAGTTGCCGAGATGTCGTACATTGATGAATATCCGATGTCGCATGATGCACATGACAGAAGATAGGTTCACTAGCCATTAGTGATCTCGTTTCTGTTTTCGACCCTCCTCATTTCGCATGCTCTCTCGTTTTTCTGACGGGGAGAGATCAGACGCATTGAAGCGGGTCAATGCTGATTTGCCATGACTATTGCTTATTAATGACGCAACTTCAGCCCGATCTGCTCACCTCGGTGCTCTATCCGCAGTGGGAACGGGCCATCTGCCGACGCACACTCGCCATCGACGTATGATTACTTAATTATATATGAGAGACACGCTGAGATTTTGAACATATGCCTGGAACTAGGAGCAAAAGTTGATTCGAGGGATTAGCTCCATATTTGCACAGGAGGTAGTGCTCGGTGAGGTAGGCAGGTTGACCACCTTGGGGCAGACCGCGACGCGTTCGCAGCGCGTTAGAGCGCGCGAAATTCGAACTTTGACGAATTTTGAAAAATTAATTTCTCGCTCATTTCTTCTCCAATTGCTTCGAACTTGGTACCAATAAATAGCTATATTCATGGACATCATTTCATGTGTTGCGTATAATCTATGAAAGTTTCAGATTCATGGCGAAATTACAAAATCAAAAATTGATTTCACTCGCAAATATTAACGCATACCCGGGGGCATATTTATTATTTAATAATATGTTAGATATTTTAAATATGAATAAATAATGATAACAAATAGCGATTTTTTTGCGTACTGGAGGGGCGAATTTTGAGAAAAACTGCTTTGGGGTACTGCAAATATTTGAATTTTTTCGTTTTGACGGCGTTCCCATGCAAGCATTGATACGGATTAATTGTCATAAATCTTGCATGAATTTACTAATAAGATGTATGAAAAGGAAATTTGAGTTTGCCCGATTCTTGTAGATGGAAATTCTATCTACAAATTTTAGATGTAGACGTTTTTGCATCTACAAAAAAAATTTTCTTCAGAATCGTGCAAACTCAAATTTCCTTTTCATACATCTTATTAGTAAATTCATGCAAGATTTATGGCAATTAATCGTATCACTACTTGCATGGGAACGCCGTCAAAACGAAGAAATTCAAATATTTGCAGTACCCCAAAGCAGTTTTTCTCAAAATTCGCCCCTCCAGTACGCAAAAAAATCGCTATTTGTTAACATTATTTTTTCATATTTAAAATATCTAACATATTATTAAATAATAAATATGCCCCCGGGTATGCGTTAATATTTGCGAGTGATATCAATTTCTGATTTTGTAATTTCGCCATGAAGCTGAAACTTTCATAGATTATACCCAACTCCACAAATGATGTCCATGAAATGACCTATTTATTGGTACCAAGTTCGAAGCAATTGGAGAAGAATTGAGCAAGAAATTAATTTTTCAAAATTAGTCAAAATACGAATTTCGCGCGCTCTAACGCGCTGCGGACGCGTCGCGGTCAGCCCCAAGGTGGTCAACCTGCCTACCTCACCGAAAACTCCTGTGCAAATATGGAGCTAATCCCTCGAATGGACTTTTGCCCCTAGTTCCAGGCATGTGCAGATATTTATTCAAAATCTCAGATTGTCTCTCATATATTAAAAAAAATTATTATATATAATTATGATATTTTAAAAAAAATCAATTATTGTTGATAACGTTTGACAGTAATGCGCATTCTAAATGAGGCATGGTGGTTCAGTAGCGTTGAATCATGTACTTTCCAAATGGTTACTATATTCTGATCAATCAATATTTCACAATTGAATAGAATTACTGTAGTTACCAAAGGGGTTACTGTATTCTTATCAATAAATATTTCCGAAATTACAGTATCATTACAGCGGGTGTGAGGCTGGGTTACTGTAGTTTCGAAAAGGGGGTTACGGTACTCAGATCAATCAATGATCCTCAGCGGACGAAGTTCTCCTCCCTGCCCACCATCATCCACCTGTCCATCGTGTGGAGTTGCCCGTACGGAGCGATGCCCGTCGCGAAGAGAGTCGCCATCGGGGTCATGGCCGATATGGTAAGGGATACGGTAGTGACAAGTGATACGGTAGAGAGAGATACGGTACTCGATACAATATCTACGGAATTCCGAAGCCACTCAATGGTACCCCTACAGTACCCACTACCGTACTACTGTAACCCGTAGATACAGTACCCACTACCGTACCTTTCTGCTTTTCATTGGCAATAGTCCATGCCGAAGAGAGTCGCCAAAGGGGTGTTGGCGGATATGGTACGGTTGAGGGGTTGTACGGTAGTTGGCCGGGTCACACCTGCAAACACGGGGCAAAATAGCTCGACATAGATAGGACTGATTTTGAAATAAAAGCATTGCAGTTTCACCGCAGCAGTCGCGGCGAGGTGGCCGGATTGTTCAAAACGGAAATACATTATTTTTTTAAATATTATTTTTATTGCTGATTCCTAAGTGACACTGTTGCTTTTTTATATAAATAAATATTAACTGTATACTTACAGATGAGGGGCGTCGACGCGTACCTCGAGGAGCACGACGGCATCATCGAGTCCATGTTCATCGTTAGTTTTATTTATTTTTAATTTTTTCATTGGTCCTCAGTCCTTAAAAACAAATTATTTTGTCGGAACTTGAGCGCTCTGAAACGCATTGCACTTTCGTTACTTGGTTGAACAGACGATTGTTTTGTGGTAAATACAAATTGTTTAACTTTTTATTTTATTCAAATAAATGTTAATAAATAATATTTACAGCACCTGCAAGCCGTCACGAGGGTGCGCAAGGTGCTGATCAACTCGGGCGGAGGGCCGGCGAAGGATGCGGAGGCGTGGTGAGGAAGTTTTATGAAGAAAAAATCATCACTAAAGTTTAATTAAATAAGGTTTAAATAAAGTTTATGATGTCTGCTATGAAAAAAACGTTGAAAAAATATAAAATGTTTTCTTTCAACCGACTTTCTCAAAGCGATTTGTTTGACGTTCTGCTTAGGACTGGCAGAATGAGTGTTTCCTCTCTTTCCGTAGCGGGTTCTCGTCATTCGATCGGGGTCAAAGTTTGAGCACCAGGAGACACTAGTAAATATTCATTAATTGTCCCTTTCCAGGTACGAAGATGACGACGACGACGATGATGGCGCGCCGGGTTACTGTAGCAAGTGCAATTGCGTCATCTCCTGAGCTACCGTACCCCCTCGACCTACCGCACCCTTAGTTGACCATAATTTTAATCATCCTGGCCCAGCCCACCATACTTCTCTCATCGATATCCTGTTTTCTAAATGATACAAAATCACTGTTTCTTTCTCTGAAGATAAAAGCTGTTCGAAAATTTGCAGATCTTCTGAGATCATTTATAAATAAGACTATGCTCTCAAGATAGCCCATTTGGTAATTTTTAGTAATGAATCGAATGACGTTTTCGCTCTTTTGTTGTAGCACCACTGTCACCTCCGGAATAGTATGTATCCAGATTTTATTTAAATTTTTCTCTATCAAGTGGTATTACAATATCACATTACAATATAATCAATAGTATAATATTATTTTATTATATAATGCAATAATATTACAACATTATCGAATGTCCATTCATCGGTTCAAATATCCTCGATCAGACAGTAAAATCCCATGACCAGAATACGGGATCCCGAGTGGAAGAGGCGATCATTCCTCGCGTAGAAGTCAGTCGAGAATCTGCGAATATGACCCTTGTAGTCGGGGTCATCCTGAAATGCACTTGAATTATCCAGCATTACTTGATGATATATGATATAGTTGCAGCAATGGACCAAGAGCAATGAACTAGTGATCTCGTTTCAGTTTTCGACTCTCTCCATTCTGCACACCCTCTCTCTCGTTTCTCTGACCGGCGAGATAGTATGCAAAATGAGGAGAGTCGTCCTTGAAGTTCCAACCCTAGTCTCTGCAAAACACTAAGAATGTAGCGCACGATCACCGTTGTGCTGGACTATTCATCGCTAGGAGAAATACAGCCGTCTCTTCATTGTGCACACTAGAGATGTTGGTTCGGGTACCGGGTACCCGAAATTTTTTGTACAGTCGCGCCCGAAATTTCGGGTACCCGAAATTCCTGTACAAATTTTCGGGTTTGGTTACTAGATATATCTCGCTTCAAACTCATCGGGGAACCTTGGGAGAAGCGTCAGTTAAGTTAAGATTTACAAATTTTTTTTTACAAAAAAAAAATTTTTTTTTTTTTAAAATTTAAAAAATTTTCAAATTTACAAACCCATGTTAAGATTTACAAATTTTGAGACTTCGTCATCACTATGAAATCGTCACGTGCTCACTATCTCGATCGGGATAGTCACGAGAGACTGTTCAGTATGAAGAGAAAGTTAACACCCGAAAATTTGCTCTAACCCGGTTCATCCAGGTTCTTCAAGGTGAGAAGGAGTGGCGACCATTGTGGAGTTTCTGCAATAATGACGTGGTGAAAAAAAACTCTCGCTTCTCTCGCGCGCGCGTGGTCTTTCGCCTTTCTCTGACGGTTAGAGAATAGCGAGAGAGTACGCGCGCGCGAGAGAAGCTTTAATGCCTATTCCGGAGGGTCTAACTTACAAGATAATACTGAGTGATAAAAGATGAATGAGTGCGAGCCGACCCAAACTGAGGGCAAACAATCAGAAGTGATGAGCGGAATAAATAGACCATAATCTGGAGATTTGGACCGGAGTTCATCCGTCAAGTCCGAAGACCCAGCAAAAAAGTCCAATTCCCTTTCAAACCCATTGCGCGTTTTCCCATCATTGAAATGCTAAACGAGATGAGAAATATTGGCAGGGCTTTATTACATGCAACCGTTCACCACCATGGGCCTACATCTCTCTCTCCAATCTCTCTTCTCCTTCTCTCTCCTCCTTCTCTCTCCTCCTTCTCTCTTGCATTCGACCATCTGGCTCTCTCGTCTTGACATAGCAGTAGCAGGCATTAACGGAAGCGAGAGTTTTTATGTTCACCACGTCATACTATCTCAGCAGTGGCCAAGAAGTAGGTACTCGATAAACAAAATCAGGTTGCGACGGGCATGTTTTCGCCGTTTAAACATGCTCACTATACCTGGTGAATAAACAATTTAAATTGAATTGATAAAAAATGAAAAAAAACACACGTACCTTTGAGTGATCGCCTTGGATGAACATATATGCGGGATCACCCTCACACGTCTGGCCATACAGATCAGCGAGACCCACGAAGAGACGGCCTAGTTGGGCAAATATGTTTACTCACCATGATAATACAATTAATATTGATGATAGTGCTGATAATACTTAAAATATAATTATCAGTAATTGAAAACAACGTTCATGTCCAACTTCCGTGGGAAGATGGAGTGGCTTTGCGAGCAAAGTCAAACTGCGGGTATATGTATATTTTTGGGAAACTTATGCACGTTGACACACTCAATTTCTCTCCAAAATCGCACGTATACACGCCCAGTTCCGCCTCCTCGAACGCGAGTTCGCCCTCGAAACATCCGCCGAATGTATGATCGCCTGAAGAATGGATTTGGGCTTATTTACTGATTTGGACTTATTTTGGACATGGTATGACTACAACTAACGTTGTTCCTTCAGGTACTTCTCGCACTTTTCCCTCTCTTGAGTCATTGGTCTATCGACCATGCTCGCGCGCCGCGGCTCGTTCCTATAGCCATGGGCGTTGACATAGTAAGGTGTTACTGAAATATTATTTTTTTTGAATTATTGAACTTTATTATTAAAATATTTTAAAAAAATATATATATACGGTATTTTCTCATAGTATAACAAATTTCCGGGAGGGCGGTGTTTGCCTCTTGATACCGGTCCTATTTGAGAAAGTACAAATCAAGGCAAAATCAATCAATAACAAATCACATAAAATGGGACAGAACGAGAGAACATGAGCGAGAAAAAATACAAGAAATGTTGTTATTGGCATTGCTAACGCTTTTTCCAGAATGACTACTATTCAATACAACAGTTTGGTACTTTTCTGTTGAAAGCTGTACTGCAAGTCGCTCTTACAACTAGATAAGTGCGCCAAAACATCTTGGAGGAACCTGTGCAAGCTTCTTTCATAGTTTCTTCGTTCACATATGCCAGATGTGTGATTGGGCAGAGACAGTGAGCACCATCTGTGTACTGCTTGCATTCTTGAATGAAATGACCTTTTCGCACCGATAAAATGCGAATAATCTCTGGAATTGGAGCACCCTTTCCTTGGTTAGACAGAGACGAGAGTGCGTGTAGAATTTAGAGACGTGCTTGCCCTAGTAGTGATGACAAATCGGCAACTCGTTTTTTTCTGACAGTCGAGAGTTCGCGCGCTTTGAGGAGATTCTATGTAGAGTTGCCCTCACTAATCAATAAACACGAACTAGTGATGTCAACACGGCCTTTTCTCTTCAATCCGGCATTTTCAATCAGTGACTCCGTTTTGTCACCAATAACTAGGGATGTAAACGATTACGATAGCGATATTTATGCGATATGTAACAAGATCAATTTCGATGCGATTTATCGCATCGCCAGTTTATGTGAACCTCTCGAAACTCAACTGATTTCACCGCGTCAGCGTACCGCTACACAATGGTCGAGAGACGAGAAATGAAACGATTATCGTTTCGAATGCGATACAGTACCGTGCAAAAGTATCCGGACACATTTTAAATTGCTATAACTTCTTTTAAAATTGAGATAGAGACCCACGGTTTGAAGCATTAAATAGTTGATGTTTAGAAAAATAACTATCTATTATTGAATCGTATCCTTCTTTAGGTCTGATTTTTAGGCTAATTTAATTCGGACAAGCTATATTCAAAAAATGACAAGTCTCACATGGATTTTTTGTACAAGTTCAAATATCTCATGCAGTTAGTACTACCTCAGATGTACACAATCCACTATGAGACACATTGATTGCATTTCAAATCAGGTCAGCAGAACCATTTTCCAAAACAATAGAAAATTATGAAAAATGATGCCATTCTAGTTGAGCTACAGCCTCGATATTGTGTACGATGTGTCAGTACATACTAAGACATCACTTGTTGAAATTTGGGCTCGATCGTGCACTTGCAGCGATAAATCGTTTTTCGAAAAGTTTGATTTTGGGTCCCTCTTAATTCCCCAGCCACTGTCGATAAAAATCAATCAATTGAACATTTCTTTTCCGAGCTCGTCTGGGAAGATGCTCTCAAAAATTCATCTTGATTGAGCGCCTTTGAGGAAAGTTATTGATCGAGAACTTGAAAAAACGATTTATTGCTGCAAGTGCACGATCGTGCCCAAATTTCAACAAGTGATGTCTTATGTGGTGTTAGTTCTGAGGAAATGGCGCTGGAAAAAGGAAAAGGGGTGTTAGTTTTCTCGGAAAATGCTTTTGGAAAAAGCAAAACATTTGAATTCCCGCAATTTTATATCTCGATCCCTTTGGAGATAGAGATTTGAAATTTTGGTTACGATGTTTAGAGGGTCGATAAACCTCATAAAACAATTTTTAAGTCTCCATCTCCACTGGGGCCCGAGATACAAAAGTGCCGGAATTCAAATGTTTTGCTTTTTCCAAGAGCATTTTCCGAGAAAACTAACACCCCTTTTCCTTTTTCCAGGTCCATTTCCTGAGAACTAACACCACATGAGTATGTACTGACACATCGTACAAAATATCGAGGCTGTAGCTCAACTATTAGGGTGTGTCAAAAGTTCTTACAAAAATTTTCGAAAAATATTTTCTCAGCTGCCATGAGATAAATCAAGTCCTGCTTAGAGGCGACGGATGGATCTATCACTGCTCTTTAGTTTCATTACTTCAGCCATCAAGATCGTTGCACTTTATATGAAATACGCCTTTTAGACCAGACCTCACTAAAATCACCTATTCTAAGTTCACCTTTCGCGGTGAGTTAAAAATCTGGTTACTGTCTCGCGTGAGTTGAGTTAAGAGAATATGCAATTTTTTTTTCAAACTTCCAAAACGCATTGCATCATCATTACGAAACTCTCCATTTTCCACAACTTCTTATAAAAATTCGCGAATTTCGCGACAATAATAGTTAGAAGCCATTGAGTAAAAATTAAAAGTAATAATACTTATTATTCAAGGGATATTGATTAGCAAATAAGCTCGCAAAAATTAAAAACTAAAAATTCGACCCACTGGAAAATGCTTGAAACTGAAAAGAATTTACCTACTTCTGTCGCCTAATTATAAAACTCCTTTATTTCATTTTTAAATGGAGGTCCATTGTGTTCTCCTACTGTGGTTTCAAATTGGCTTTCTCATCTTCATCCTCTGTTGAATTATTGATTTTTGAAATTAGGGTAGCGAAACCCACTTTTCACATTATTGCTTCATAATTATGCAACATTTCTGAAATCTGAAGGCGGAACAAAATAGTATTTCTCTACCTCTAATAAACGCAAGAAACTCTTTGAGATTGTACCTTGGAATACACATAAAATAAAATAAAGAAAAATTTTGTAAGAACTTTTGACACACCCCAATAGGACGACAATGGCATCATTTTTCATAATTTTCTTATGTCTTGGAAAATGGTTCTGCTGACCTGATTTGAAATGCAATCAATGTGTCTCATAGTGGATTGTGCACATCTGCGGTAGTACTAACTGCTCGAGATATTTGAACTTGTACAAAAAATCCATGTGAAACTTGTCATTTTTTGAATATAGATTGTCCGAATTAAATTAGCCTAAAAAGCAGACCTAAAGCAATATACGATTCAATAATAAGTAGTTATTTTCCTAAACATCAACTATTTAATGCTTCAAACCGTGGGTCTCTATCTCAATATTAAAAGAAGTCATAGCAATTTAAAATTTGTCCGGATACTTTTGCACGGTACTGTATATCACGCGTGTCACCTAAGATTCGAATAAAATCTGGGGTTAGTGAGCAAATTTTTTGACCCATACGTTTCTATATGTTTTTCAGTAGTCATCATGGTCCCTCACAAGATAGCGTTTTGCTTTGTTCCAAATTTATGATTTCAACGACGACAAACGTCGTCATCTTTTTAAAATTCGGAAACGTGCCTTTTTGAGAGACCTGTAGTTTATTTTGGTGCAATGATGGATAAATAAGTCGAACAGACAAAATGTTCCAAATGACGAGGAGAATACGCCTGCACAAATGGCCCATTGATATTAATTTTTGTTTTTTCATAAATCGATTTTTTTGAATAACTCTTACCACAATTTTGAGCCAACCGACCACCTGGTCAGGCTCGATGAGACAAATCGAATGATATGCTGTTCATATAGTTTATTTTTATGTACAACTAGTGAAATGTCCCTTTTAAGCTTTTGCGGCGCGACCTATAAACAGGGACGCCAGCGTGGGAAAGTACGGAAAAATTTTGGCATGCTCCCGTACCCCGCGGGTTCAATGCCCCGCCGGTGCAGACATCTTTTGCTGCATTTTTACTTTATTTGCATGCTTTCCCGATTCTGTATTTTTATGGAAATACATACAGCTACTTTCTGGGAACTTTCTGAGATGGTTTTCTGAATATTTAAGAGCGCTATTTGTGCCCCATTCATTTCTGCTCAAATCGTAGCCAGAGCAATTCTCTACAAAACTTAATATTAAATTTATATGCCCTGTTTATCCTAAGAGGCGTTCTGAGGGCAAGAAAGTGCCCGAGTGAGGTAAAACGATGATTCTCCACAGTTTTCCCAACATAACTTTTTTCTTTCGTTGTTTCGTGAGTTCTAGTGTTGAAATTCGGCATCTACGTTTGAAATTACGCAAGAAACATTTTTTTAGTCAGAGTTTTAAGATAAAATATTTTTTTCGATACTATCATGGCCATTTGTTGTCGAAAAATCGAAATTTGAAAGTAATATGAATAGAGCTGGTTCAGGCGTATTTCGGCATGTAGAAATCGAATTTCGACATTAGAGGTCACCAAACAACGAAATAAAAAAGTTATGTTTGGAAAACTGTGGAAAAGCATCGTTTTACCTCACTCCGGCACTTTCTTGCCCTCAGTACGCCTCTTAGGATAAACAGGATATATCAATTTAATATAAAGTTTGGTAGAGAACAAATCCCATGACGAGGCATTTCGACGGTGTATGCCAGAGGCGCCCATCTTTTACGTAGAAGGCGTACTCACCACTACGTTGCTGCAAGAAACACACAATTATACACACATTAATTATGAAATCGAATCAAAAGAATGATTAAAATGAAAAAAAGGTTATTTACTCAATCACAAAGTACGAACTTTGTTCATTATCGTGTTAGCGGGAACGAAAGTGTTCCGGTAGGTGTAGAGATCCTCCGAATAGTCATGCTCGCACTTTATGCCATTCACGTCTGATAGGCTCACAAATAAACGACCTGAGCAAAAAAAGGTTTTCAGATCTTCCGGAGATGAGCAAATTTCGGTGGTGTTGTTGCGTTTTGTATTCAATAGATACGAGCACAATTAGGAGGGGAATGGCAGAATAATCGTGAAATGTATAGAATAAAATACCTAAATTGGTTCCAAAATTGCAAGTGTATGCTCCCCGTTCGGTTTTGTGAATCCCGTATTCGCCCCATGTGCATCTGAGGAACATTGGTCCTTAAAATATTGCTTATTTGTATAAACAAATACCTATTTTTGGATAAAACATTCCCTTTAAGCGTCTTTAAACGACGTTTAAAGCAAATTTTTGAAAAACAAAACAATTATTGGGTGGTGGTGCAGACCGACTGTTCGGTAAGGCCGACTGTTCGGAATGACTGCGCAAATTACTGACTTTTCCCGATGTACTCCCAGCATTCTTGCCAATCCTGGCTCATAGGCCTCTCATTCATTCTCGCAAACCGTATTTCCTGTAGATGCTCTCCGTGTTCGTTCAATCCGACGTTTTCGTACGCCCAGAAGGGCGTTGCTGATAGATAATTAAATTGTATAAACATAAATTGTTTCAATGTTATAACAATCGAAATATATCATACCAGTCGCTCTAAACCTCGTAATAGAAACTAAGAGGATAGATGCCCTAAATTCAGTATCCCTAACGAGATTGGGATATGATCTATGCGATAAATACTGCGGAAAACACAATGGCATCAATTACAGTTGCAACGTGGCCTCTTGGTTGTTTCATCATACACAATCTTGAGATGCGTTTCGGGACAAAAACATCGCTTGATCCTCCTCTTGCTCGTCCTCCTTACTGTACTCGTTAACGTCATCTTCCTCTTTCATGTGGCATTTCTGAATAGGCATCCGTGTTGTCGTTTCGGTTTTCGACTCTCTTCATTCTGCACACTCTTTCGTGTCTCCGACCGGCGAGATAGTGTGCGGAATGAATAGAACCAAAACCGAAATTGCAACACTAGTAGCAATTATGATGTGGAGAAAGACGGTTCATTCGGCATGGTGTACATTCAAATATCATAGATGCATAGATCATATAGCATCAAAACCTCGCCGATTCTGCATGCACTACACGACGAAACGTTGTAGGATCGGTTGGTTATCAAACCAGGCAGGATCTCGGACCTGAAGGATATTTTCGCGTAGGTTATCTAATCATCTTAGATCAGCTGAGGTCTTTCACACGACCAAGAGGGGGGGGGGGGGCGGAGAGGGGAAACGAAGGATGAGTTTCACTAACCAGTTTGGAACATTAATCAGTTCGGATTGGATCAATTATACCTGGCCTCGGCTGCCTTAATCAATTGAGTGAGGTTTAGAGCGCTTGAAGGGTGAATGCATAAAACGAGAAGGAGAGGAGAGAACATCGTTGAAACGAATGGTTTTGTGAGCATTAAAAACTTGCTCCAGTATTTTATAGAACCCCAATCTCGTTAATCATAAAAAGGGTTTGGAAATTGCTTATTGCATTGCGGGAAAATGGTTTTGAGAGCCAACTCTCTTTCATTTTCCATATTTTGACCATGCACCAATTGCTTGTTATATGTTGGCGAGAAACATGATCAAGAATCAATGATCGAGCATGTATCGATTCGTTGAAGAGAGAATATCTGTATCTTCGTAATATTGATGTCGTTTAGGTTTTCGATTCTCCTCATTCTACATACTCTCTGGATTCTCTGACAGCCGAGATAGTGTGCGGAATGGAGAGAGCCAAACCAAAAAAACCTTATTACTTCGTACCTCTCCTGAAGGGCATTGTGAAACACGAGGGATGCGTCTGTCACTACCCTTTCATTAGAAACTCCTCTATTTGTCCTGGCTGATATTCGAGAGTCTCGAAACAAGACCTGCCCGGCTTTTCACCTTCCTCACTGGAGGCTCTTCCCTCGCAGGTGACCTACCCATCCCAGGCTCCCAGGCTTCTCTGAAACTGCCAAAACATTTTCTCTCGCACTAGAGTTTCTGATTTTGACTTACAGATATTTTCACATATTGAATAGCAGTATCGTGACGAGTTCTAACTGCATGAAACAAGGTTTACAGTGATGTTCTTAATCTGGGTGCTCATTCCGACTGCGGTCTCGTTCTCGGTGTTTCCTATCTACCGTAGCCCCGCCGAGCGTCTGCGAAACCGTTTAGACATTGTACAGCTCGCATCGAGAAGCCTTTACATGGGTGAGTTTTGCTATCATCGAAAGCCTGGTTGAGAGGTTTCGAATGCGTTCTGGACATATTATCACATTTTCGACCTCATTCAGTTAAAAAATAAATTTTTGTAGAAGCGAAAGACTTCCGTGTGAAAGCCGCGCTTCATCGAATCGAAGTAAACAAGGTAAGCTAACAAACCCCTTTGACCCAGCATTTTACGTTTAATTAGTAGATACGCAAATTCGAATCTTGCTAGTGTTTGTAAGGATAAAGGGATGAGAATTCCTATTCATCTAAGCACACAAGTGAGTACACGGCTAGTGTTCGTAGCTATCGATATTTCTCTGAGAAAGGGTGGCGGGATCTGAGCAAGAAAACTGAGAACTGTGACTATCACAGGTCGAGAAGTCGGGAGCCATCGAAGCCATCGTCTCCCTCACTTACGTAAGCTACTTTCTCTCGTGAAGAAAAATTTTAAACCCGACTCACCCCAATTCTCTCAAATGTATAGTTAGTCTGATCCACGATAGAGCAAGCTTTTTTGAATGTTAACTATTTTCTAATATTCTCTCTAATCCGAATGCAAACTCATCCCTTTTTCTCGTTTTTCTTAGACGTCTCTTTTTTAATTTCTAGAAGATATGTATTAACTCCCAGGAATTCACCAATCCCTCTCTTCGCTGGGAGCCTGCAGCCTACTGCAACCTCACTGAGATCGCGATGTATCCGCAGTTCACACCGAGAATCCGCCGCTCATGGTGAACATTATTAGTTTTAAGTATATGACTGAAGGTTAGTGGAATTGTATCCACTCCAAAGAGGATTTGAAATTTGAAAAAAAAACAGCATACTTTTTCTTAATTTTCACTTTTCTAGCGATGGCTGTCCTACCGCGACCATGACCGATCGCCGTAGCGAGGTGAAACGTTTTAAGTTATTTTAAAATAATTTTCTCGGTTCGATGCTCGTATTTCGAGCCAATTTATGGGAATCCAGAAACGTCTAAAAACCCGAAAGTCGAGTTGTTCATAAAGGTTAAATTATTGCACTAAATAAATGAAGCATCATTATAGATCTCATATGATGGTCGTGTGCGAATTTCCGGAAACTTCCCCATCAGTACCGATTGTCAACTCAATGTACGATTATTTATTATATTTTCAACAGTTATTGAATACTAATAATAAATAAATAACATAATACAGACGGACAAATCTCCTAATGACACCTACGCGTGCTCTTTCGAGATGTCAATCAGCCGTATCAAAGGATTCGATCTTTATGTTGATGACCCAATTCCGGTTGTGGTGAGTTTTTGCTATGTATCTATCGTAATCAGGCAACCTGAAGCAATACCGTGCGAAGATAGAGAGAGAGAGAGAGAGTCAGGCCGAATCGCGACCGTTTTTCCTGCCGAAATGAGCGAGAATCACGCGTTTCGGGAATCCTGGTAGATACAAGGGTTAATTTTTTCAGGGACCGCGAGACTGGAACTTCGAGCACCCGGTAACCACAAGCATCGTGCTTCGCTACGCTCGAGGAGGACCAAATCAGTTTCGAGCGTATTCGAGACGAGTGGTAGCGTTTTCTGGTTTCCTTGTATAGTTGAGATGCTCGAGCATGAAATTACAATTCGTTCCTCAACAGCACTGCCTCATTGAAAAAGTATTTATCAATTTTATCAATAACCAATACAGTATGTACTACGGTTGCAGATACTCGTTCACTTCTCGTTCTCTCGCAACAAGCACAACTGGGCTCGCACTCTGATAAGTAAGCAGTCAAAAGCAGTCTCAGTGATAACCTTTTTTCGATACAAAAGAGTGAATAGATGCTGAGGGAAAATAATCAAACCTTTCTCCTAAATTTCTCATTTATTGTTTTCCTAATGAGTCGATCTTTAATTATCACAGTTCTCTCGGTGACTGCAATCGCTCTCCTCATTGCCGTGCTTCTCTCTGTCAAGAAGACGGTATATTATCGGAACCGAGATAAGAAGAGACTGGAAGAAGAGAGAAATGAGTGGGCGGTCGAGAAGGAGAGACCTTTCTATTTCTACTAGCGTATCCTCTACAATTTTCCTAACTGCACCATTGGTTCCGATTTCGAGTGTATTTTTAACGGAGTTTATGATAAACAGCGTGTTAGTCTCTCAAGCCTAGCTCTCTGTAAGTGAGTTGAGTAAGCCCTTCAGTCCTCGTTCTACCGCAAGTCATTTATTTGTTCATTGCGTCGTAATTTGATCCAATTCGAGGCGTTTTACCTTACCCTCACTGTTGATGACGATTCACGTATCTGTCACCACTGCTCCATCGAAATAGAAGCGCAGTTGAGAAGTCATTTGGAGGTGGCTGAGAATGAAGCTAGGGATTGTTTCATGCGTGAGTGAATTGAGTGTCGAATTTACGAGGAATATGAGTTGCTGTGTCTATTCACCGATCGTTCGTTGTCTCTTGTACTCATTCGTTTCTCTGGGCCGCGAAAGATCACGTGAATTGAGATAGTCTTCCTATTTTGCATCCCTATTTTAACATCGTTTGAACAGAATTATTTGAGGCGATGAGTGATTCGGAGTGCAAGGCGTGATTCGGCGACTAGAACTGAAGCAAGTATTGAGCATCACTGTCTCCGGAACAAAATTTCACTTCAATAAACAGTGCGATTAAATTACAATCAAGAATTTCTGGAAAATGAAGGTGAATGAGGAGAGAAGACTGATCAAGATGGAGTGACGGCGCTATCGGATATTTCGACGATTCATGAAATAAACTCGTTTGCTCGGGTACAATCATTGCTGAAGTTTCACTCGCGAATATGAATTGGATCCGAGAATGTGTTCAGAATCACACAGTACAGTTCAGACTAGCAGTTTATCACTTTATTTCGCAAAGTCAGCAAAGTATTCAATATCCGGAAAAGGGCAACCACTAGTAACTTGGGACTGGGAGGCGAGAGGGTGCTAAAGAAGGATTCTCTGTAGAGCACTCAAAAGCATTACGATAAAATATCCCCGTTGAACATTGTCGTGCTGAAACCGTATTCTTGGTATAATACGGATAAAAAGAAGAAAGGGCATTTATGATAAGATGAAAAATACTTCTCCCTCCGCCTCTGTCTAGCCTCAGTAAGTCTCTATTTGTTCAAGGCCGCTAGTCAATTCTCGATTCCACTTCTTCACTGAAGCATCCTCCCTTTCGCTGACCTACTCCACTTTTCAGTTTCTTGTTCTTGAAAAAACAATTATTTTTAGATTATCTTTCGTTGAACTTTTTCTTGAATTTCTTTAATATTTGAAAATTACAGGCATGAAATGGACCGCGTTTCTATCAATCACAGTGACGACCATGGTTATTTCAGACGATGTGGAGAGACTTGGAGGAAAATTAAAACTGGCTGAGAGGGCCGCCGGTGACGGATTCATGAGTAAGTCTCGCTGTAACTTAGCAATTCCTTTTTTTTTTTTTTAAATAGTAGTGGAAATGCTCTTCGGAACAATTGCTCTTGAGAAATAATAAATGTATGATGAAATCAATCACGAAAAAAATGATCGTATCAATCACGAAATCTCAGAATCATTTCTTTCCCTAAAACACTGGCAGATAAATAATTGAATTGAATTGAATTAAAATGCACGATTTAAAGGATCGAATGATTTCGGAGTGCGCGGATCGATCCGGAGACTCGAACTGACACGAGTGGTGAGACATTCGCGCCTTTTATTGATAATTTAGTCAGAGAAACCGGAAGCGAGCGTTGTTTGTTTTGACGAGAGAAGAGATCCAATCCATTTTCAGAATGAAACTGCTGAATCTGCTAAATCCGAAGCCTCCGTCACGCTTTCTTACGTGAGTTTATCTTTAATATTATAATACAGTTTTGGTAGGGAATGGACTAGCCAAACACCTTCCGCAATTTTAAACTGTATCCCTTCTGTTCATCGTGCTCTCGAGAAAAAAATCCTAACAAGGGAATGTCGCGTACTTAATTTGAAGTTTCCGAACGAGACCTTGAGGGATCGATATCGATGTGATCAATGCAAGATCAATCCGGTGCAATAACAAATTTCCACTAAGACCTTCGTCAACCCGGCGCTTCGATGGAAGCCTTCTGCGTTCGGAAATCTGACCGAAATCCCCATACTTCCGCTGTTCGCACCGTCGATTAGTAACATGACCGCAGAGGAGATGGACCCGGCATGGTAATGATGACTAGAGCTGTCAGAGTGAAGAGCTCGTCTCTTCATTCTACACATTCTCTAGACCGGTAGAGTGAGGAGAGAGCGTGTGGAATGAAGAGACGAGCTCTTCAGTCTGACAACCCTAGTTATGACGAATCGACTCTCCTCAATTTGCTGTTCTCAACGGCCAGAGAAACGAGAGAACACGCGAATAGAAGAGAGTCGAGTTATCATCATTAATTCCAGGCCATTGTTGATTGGACAGCCTGTCGGAAAGATGGCAGACAACTATAATCCGGTCCACTGTAGCTCCGTGCACGAGAACGGAACGGCCATTCCGAGTACAGTATGATAAATTTTGCTATTATTATTGATCATGAATACTGTTGGGTTGTGACGTCTTGATACCATTTAAAGAAATAACAGCTACTGTACAACCAAAGGCAGGTATCTTTCGACGGTTCTGTCACCTCTACCTGCATGATTCCCCTCGAGCCGTCCTGCGTAATCAAGGCGAGTACTCCAGATTCGGCGTATAGGATCTCGTATGGGTTTCTCGGTTTTTGTTTTCTTGGTTTTCAATCGTGTTTATCATCTGTTTCTGCTTATGAACCCTCACGATAAATGGATTGTTCGAGGAATTAGATGGATGAAATAAGACCAGTGATGAAAAAACGGCACCCGACTCTCCTCAATTCGCGTGCTCTCTCGGCTCTCTAAAACCGACGAGAGATCACTCAAATTGCGGAGAGTTGGTTGCCGATGTGTCATGGATAAATGAGAAAAAAAGCCTTTCAGTTCGACGAGGACGTCACCGATCGACGAGACTGCGAGTTCGGTCTGATGATCAGGAATATCTCCAATTTCGATCTCGTTGTTGATAAGGATACCACAGTGTCGGCGAGTCTTTATGATTTATCTAAATGAAACATGGTTCGGCACCATATGGTTAGAAAACAAGAAAGAGATATAACAATACCGGGCACAATTTGAAAGAATAACGAACGGAACGTTACTTACGTTCAAACCAAATACGATATCGTTGGTCAGAGCAACTACATAATCATAACTTATTAGTGCAAAAAATTGATCAGGGTCCTCCGGAGTGGAGGGTTTCTCGCCATCTTTGGGCTTTGGGATCAAAAGTACCTGATGGTTATCGGAAAATAGAGAGGACTCAGCATCAAGGCATGGAGATCGAGTGGGGGATTCCGCATCCAGATTATCGGACCGACGGCAGAATGGTGAGAGATGGGCAGTCGAGCCTGACTCTCATCATTTCGCATACTCCCTCACCAGTCAGATCAACGAGAAAGCATGCGAAATGAGGAGAGTCTGGTTCCAGTTCGTCATCACTAATTTGTAAATTTTACACCCAGGTGACTGTCCGCTTCTCTTTCTGGCGCGACATGAACCACTACAACGAGACGGATGCGAGGAGAAATATGTGTAAGAACCAGTGATGATAAATCTGCACCCGACTCTTCTCTTTTCGTATCATCTCTCGTTTCTCTAACCGACCAGATAGCACGCGAATTGAGGAGAGTCGATGTCGATCTGTCATCGCTAGTAAGAACAGCTCTATTTTTACAAATGGAAATATCGATAATTCTCGAGTCCTATTATGCGATTTTTAGCTCTTCCTGTTTCACTACAAATTTCCTAATTCGGTTTTTCCAGTGATGGTCGCGGCACTGGTTCTCATTTTTGTGCTTCTTACTATTTCGGCATGCGTCTTTCTCTGGTCGAGAGAGAAGAGGAACGAGAAGAAAGATTAGTGAACATTATGGAGGATCTATCTTGCTGTTACACCATTGCTTGGTCTCACATATTTGATGCTCCTTCGATAAATCATTGAATCATTTTACTGATTTAAAAATCATTAATCTGACACTAACAGAAACATTGCGAAAAACGAAGATGAGCCTGTGACTACTCTTCCCAGGCATTGGGAACCTCCTCTATTTGCTCTTGCTGAAATTCGAGTCTCGAAACAGGACTCTGCCAGACATTTCACCTTCTACACAGGAAGCTCTTTCCGAGCAGGTGACCTACCCATCTCTCCCGAACTTGTCAAATTGCCGTAGACGTTTTTAGTTGTATGACCTTGATTTGATTCATCACGTTCGACAGAATCTGTGAATTCGAATTGCATGCGGTAATCAATAAACTACAGCATGTTATCGATCTGGCTGCTCATTCCCCTTGCGGCCGGGTACTCGCCGTATCGGTTTGACCTACCCTGGTCCTCCCGAGCTCCGGGAGACAGGCTGCGATGCACCTTGGACGACTCACAACGCACGTTGACTGACGCATACATGGGTGAGTTCGTTTTGCTCTGGACCTTGCTCGGTCAAACACCAAGGGGTGTAAATTCGATGTTTGCTCTCTCCATTCCGCATACAATCAAGCCGGTGAGAGAAACGAGAGAGCAAGCGAAATGAGGAGAGTCGAAAACATAAACGACACATCTACAATACAATCTTACAGATGCGAGAGACTTTCGAGTGAAAGCAGCACTTCATCGAATCGAAGTTACCAAGGTTCTGACACACCCAGATACATATTATTCCATACCAGATCTTTCAGCAGAAAAGTACTTAGTCTATGAATTTGAACAATCTTTGGAAAGTTTCGGAACGTCTCTTAAAATGGTTATAGAAGGTCTGAGCAAGTACAGAGAGATCAACTATTCCAGGTCGAGAAGTCGGTTATCGTTGAAGCCTCCCTCTCCCTCTCTTACGTAAGTTGTTTCCACTAGTGAAGAGAAATAGTTGCCCTACATAACAAGGCATAACATCGATTCACGCACTGGCTCGTTTCTCTGTTCTATTTTTTTTGCAAGAAATTTATGAAATCCCCTTCAACATAAGTGATGTTATGCCTTGAGGAATTCACCAATCCCGGCCTCCGATGGGACCCTGCAGCGTACGGTAACATCACTGAGATCGAGATGGACCCGAAATTCGCGCCGAGAATCAGGCGCTCGCGGTATGCTTGAGTTATGTTATATTTTATTAATAATAAACACAACAGCATAGTAGACAATAATGATTTCGCATGAAAGTTAATGCATTTTCTAATCATATTCCTTACTAAAGTTTTCTATTCATTCTCCAAACGTGATACTATGTTAATCTGGTTTTAAGCGTTGACTATCGAGCGGAAACCGTGACCAAAACCGTGACCGCAGGGAACGCTCGACGCAGACTAGCAGGCCATTCGATTTGTGATTTTCTATGCAATTCCGCTTATATATTCTAGAGAACGACCAATCGGAGAACCAAAAAATTTCAAAAATAAGTTTCTGAACATGCAAAACAGTCTCCGAGGTGTCTTCTGATGGTCGTGTGCGAATTTCCGGCAACTTCTCCAGCACGACTAAATGCGAACTGGAAGTACGGTCATTACTCAAATTCAAATCCAATGTTGAAAAAAAATGATTTAAAATAATAACACAGACGGACAAATATCACAACGAAACCCACGTGTGCACTCTCGAGTTGTCTATCAGTCGTATCGCCGGATTCGATCTAAGTGTTGATGATTCGATTCCGGTCGTGGTGAGCTTTATATTTTTCTCGTTTCCATTGACCATACTCACAAATAAATTGTAAATAAATTGGTTCGACTTATGCAGGGTACGGTGGTATGAGAATTTCTGGAATTATGGAAAAATATGAATGAGTGCGCTAACCACTCAGTTTTTCCAGGGCCCACGCGAATGGATCTTTTCGCCCACTGTAACCTCTGGAAGTATGCATCTCTATGCTGGAGGAGGGCTGAGCCAGATTAGACCGTACTCTAGACGAGTGGTAAGGGTATTTGTTTGTTTGGCAATAAGGGGAAATCGGGATAAATGAGCAACAAATAATAATTCGCTCCCTACCTTCAGTACAACACCACCTCCTAATTAGGTAGGCAGAGAACTGTATTGAAAATATTGAGCTGACATCAACACAGAAAAAATGAAATAAAATAAAGCATCACTTTTTTCAGAATGTCATTCATTTCTCGTTCTCTCGAAACCTCGACAACCACACCGCCCGAATGATAAGTAAGCAGTAGTGATGTCCATTCGAGTTCTCATTTACTTATTGTAATCAATATTTATGCGGCAGTTGATGAGACAACAACTCTTATGTTTTTTTGCTCAAATTTGGCATCATCAATAGTCATGCAAAATCATTCCAAATCTTGCAGTCCTCTCGGTGACTGCTCTCGCTCTCCTCATCGTCGTTCTTCTCGCTATCAAGAAGGTCGTCGCTTATCGTAACAAAGATAAGAAGAGACTGGAGAAGGAAGAGAGAGATCAGTGGGCAATTGAGAAAGAGAGACCCGTCTATTTCTTCTAATCAACATGCATACTTGTCCCATTGGTTCAAATTTGTGTAATGATAACAGTGATCATGATAAACAGCGTGTTGTTCAATATTTTTCCGAACTTTCTTTTTTTCAGACCTTTTTCTACCGCTGAAGTACTCTAATTGACTATTGCGTCGAAATTCGATCCAATTCGAGGCGTTTTACCTTCTCCCCTGAATATTATGACCTATCCGCATCTATCAACATTCCGCGTCTTCTAATCACAATTGCGTTTATTTTGAGCAATTGATCGCTGATAATTCAGAAATATTTGTTGCTATGATATCGATGGCGCTGTTGATGTCATTGCCTGCATCAGTGACTATTGCTGCGATCGATGTTGAGGTGCAACTGAGAAACAATCTGGAAATGGCTGAGAAGGCAGCCGGGGACTGCTACTTGAGTGAGTGCATCGAGCCTCGAACTTCCTGATAGGCGGCATTTTTTGTCTGATTATTTTTGAGTTCTCAAAACCTTATTGACAGAATTATTTGAGGAGAAGAAGAATTCGGAGTAAAAGGAGTGATTCGGCGACTCGAACTGCAGCAAGTGGTGAGAATCACATAATTTTTTCGACATACAGTAGCCTCGGAAAGTCATGGCTCACTTTTTCATACTTTTATAACTTTTGACTCGTATGAGATTTATTGCTCATACTTGGTCTTGACATAGCACACCCACCGTGTGTTAGGGATATGCCATTGGGATATCACCGAAGTCCCTGGTTGTTGAGTAGTGATGACGCAATCAATCATTACTTTTTCAAACTATCAAAATTCTTGCATGGATTTTTCCTCAACCTTTCTACTCGGCGTGATTATATTATATAATGCCTCAATACCTTTTCGATGAAAATATGTACTCATGGGAGGATGACGTACAGTGGCTTTAGACTGTCTCAAAGTAGGGTCCCGAAAAAATGGATTTGTGCTCTTCGACATGCTAGAAACTCGTTCAAAAGCTCAAAATGATCCCTACCATAATTCCTGATGATCCCCGAAGTTTGATAACGATATCTCTTAATTTGACCTCAGGGCACGAATTTGTCACTTTTTCACATAATTTTTTTCACCCAATTTTGGATAATCACAGTTCCAAGGTCAGTTTTTGTTCAAATGTCTTTCCTGGACAGGTTAGTTGCAAATCCATGGAATATATGATTCTCAACTTTTTAGAGCATTTGGACAACTCACCCCTGCCCGTTGCAACCGAAAATCCGAGGTCAATCGATTTTCAACCCAAAAAATGACCATGATACCCCCATCATTAGTCGAAAAAAATTGTCTCTCAGAACTTCCTGAATAAATTTTTTTCTGATATATTTTTGTGTGCTGAATCCGAATTTCAATATGAGAGCCCATGATATCATTAATGAAAAAAGTTAAAATTCATTATGTTGAAAAATAGCCGATTTTGAAAATCGATTGACCTCGGATTTTCGGTTTCCACGGGTAGGAGAGTTGTGGTAGGGACCATTTTGAGCTTTTGAACGAGTTTCTAGCATGTCGAAGAGCACAAATCCATTTTTTCGGGACCCTACTTTGAGACAGTCTAAAGCCACTGTACGTCATCCTCCCATGAGTACATATTCTCATCGAAAAGGTATTGAGGCCTTAAATTATCACGCCGAGTAGAAAGGTTGAGGAAAATCCATGCAAGAATTTTGATAATTTGAAAAATTATTGATTGATTGCGTCATCACTACTCAACAACCAGGGACGTCGGTGATATCCCAATGGCATATCCCTAACACACGGTGGGTGTGCTATGTCATGACCAAGTATGAGCAATAAAACTCATACGAGTCAAAAGTTATAAAAGCATGAAAAAGTGAGCCATGCCTTTCCGAGGCTACTGTATGTGAAACAGTGACTGATTTTGCGAGAAAAATGATTATGAGGAAAAATTTCAGATTGAATCGCCTTAGGCGGTTTCCTATCAAGCTTCAGTCTTGCTGACTTACATAAGTTATTATGATAATCAACAATAATTTAAAAATTACTGCTCTCTTTAGACATTCGTCAACCCCTCGCTCCGCTGGGAACCTCCAGCGTTCGGCAACCTTCTTAAAATTGAGATGAGCCTGTCGTCAGGGCCGACAATCCTGGCCAGGTAAGTCAGCTTAGTGTTACCAACGAAAGATTCCGAATTGCGAATGAACAATATCCCCTTCATAGTAAAAACAATACTACTTGGCCGCTCGAAGAGAGTTTCATGCATAATTACAACGCAAACAATGGATCGAGTGAAAATCCGTTTATTTTTAAACTTCACTTTTTCAGTATCAGGCAAGGGAATGGATCGGAAGTGCATCGTAGTAAAGTGAGAAGTGGAAATTGAAGTATTTTTGTCAGAAACTAAAGCGCTGCGAAAGATCTAATCAAATGGGTGTTTCAGGTGGCATTCGATGGACGTGTGACAACTGCTTGTACAGTTTCCGTCATGCCATTCTGCCATTCAAGTGATCTCAACGATATTTCTTAGACGTAATTATAGGAGATGAAGACAGCATCTACTCTGCTTCGCACAACAGAATACGAGAAAAATAACTAACATTCTTTTGTTCTCCGAAATCTAAAAGTAGCGAAACTATTCAGGATGTCACTGACGGTGTCACCGACCGGCACGAGTGCTTCTTTGGCCTGATGATCGAGCAAGTTGAGGAGTTCGAGCTCATCGTCGATAAGGAGATATCAGTGTCGGTGAGATTTTAGAAGCAAATTTCTGATCAAAAAATGTTGTGCTGATACAGAGTAGTGGTGCCAAAACGGAAACGACTCCCCTCAATTCACACTTCTGTCAGCGCAAATTAGAAGAGTCGATCATCATTAATACACAGTGCCATTATTCAACCTTGATGTTCTTCGATGTGTAACTATTATGCAAATGCTCCCAAAATACACGCAAAAATGTTTCGGGGCCTGAGGAGTGGACCGTGTCGAGCTATGTATGGGCGGTGCCCTCTCGGCTCCTCGCATACAATCGGCTCACAGGAACGCGGCCAAAAGGAAGAGAGGTTAGGGCAGTCTCAAAGTGTCCATTACGCTGGAATAATAGGACGTGATATTTTGATTATTTTCTCAATAAACCGAGGAAATGATAACCACCCCGCACAGCGTGTCAGAGAGGCGAAAAACCTCATTTGCACGGCGGACGCCTCGCGTGTGCTCTTTCCTTCTGCTCTTATGGGAGCGGTGAAACAGAGGTGAATTGATAGAGACGATTTGAGTATAGTAATATAAATAACTAAACATTAGTTATGAAAAATGCAAATGTGATACACTGAAACGGTTTAGTAATGAGTTAGGAGGCTGCTACTCAATTTCTGCAAATTTTGGTTAGCTAACAATCTCTTTGTGATCATTTGTGCGGATTATATAATTTTCAAAATGAAACTAGTCACAGGATAATGATGGAAACATCCACGCCATTATTATTTTCTGAATCGTTAAGAGAAGGTCTACAATTCTGCAAGACGGAATTTTGTTAAATGCTTTTATATTCGAGAAAGGTGAAAAAATGCATTTAAACAATTGGATTATTTCGCGTTGCTCGAATAGACAAACATTTAACAAAATTCCTTCTTACAGAATTGTAGACCTTCTCTTAACGATTCAGAAAATAATAATGGAGTGGATGTTTCCATCATTCTCCTGTGACTAGTTCCATTTTGAAAAGTATATAATCAACACAAATGATCACAAAGAGATTGTTAGCTAATCAAAATTTACAGAAACTGAGTAGCAGCCACCGCTCCCATAAGATCAGAATAAAAGAGCACACGCGAGGCGTCCGCCGCGCAAATGACGTTTTTTCGCCTCTCTGACACGCTGTGCCCCGAGTGAATTTTTCGCACTTGAAATGTAAGCGAAACTTATCGCGATTTCCGAATTTCGCTCGCTTTCTGAAACATCTCTCGTCTCAACTTGCTGCCAGCTGTTCAACAATTCCTATTTGGGCTCTTATTCCGAATTATATCTTGGTGTGTAATTCTGGCATCTCAGCATGTTCTTTTGTAGGTTACGGTACACTTCACATTCGGGCGTGACATGAAGTTCCATAACAGAAGAGAGTTGGCGGAGAGGAAACATGGTCAAAATTCTAGTAAAAATGTGCAGACGAATTTTGAGAGAGCTAATTATTTGATAGCCAATTAATATAGTTTCCTAAATTGCAGAGATTTCAGTGATTGCCATTGTGGTCGTTGCAGTCTCATTCATCATTATCACAATCAATGTCGCGTATTGGGTTAGAGAGAAGAGGAGACAGAAGAATCAAGGCTGAAACCAAGGGACGGATTGACGGTCTATGAACATTCAGAATGCTTCCGCTGTATGATTGCTCGAGTACCTGGATGGCGTTGGCAGCGAATGGATAAACGATTAATGTCTTGCGATTTTAAAAGGTGATTTAAAAAATCGAGGAGATTTGATTCATGGCAACAGAAAATCTAGATACTGTACTATTCGGATCCCGGATGTCTTTTTGGATACTCGATGTCAGATGAAGAGTCTTCAATTCTCTCCCTTCCGCCAAGTCTTTGTTTGCACTTCTCTGGAAACTCGACGCCTCGGCGTCGCCTTTACCCTCATCACGTTGTTGAAGTTACCTTGCCAAATCCTCTTATCGAAATTCATGAATTTCGTCTGTTATCGATTCAGCAGCCATCCCACCCGCACAGAATCTATGATAAGACACCTCGAATCATTCGCTGACTACAAGCATTTCGCAGTCATGCTGTCGGTCGTGCTGCTCGCTTCAATGGCCGCCGCTGCCACGATTCCTCCACAGCCTGGAGAAGAACTATTGAGAAGCCATCTCGATAACCGAGTCAAGGCGAAGGGAAACGCCTACATGCGTGAGTTCGCATTTTGTCGCCTTTCGAAAAATTCGAGATTATAGTTCATTGATGCTGTTCAGGCGAGAAAGGATTCCGTGTCGATGGCGCTGCTCATGGACTGGAAGTGAAGAGTGTGGTGAGATTTTGGGAAATTTAAATCTGTGTTTTCTTTCGGTAAGCACATTGCGTAATCATCCCGTTATTTCGCAACCTTTTGAAACAAACAATAGTCAATTACGTTTTGAGGACGAGAAGGCGAAGCGCGTTGAGGTCATCATCTCTCTCACATACGTGGGTAGCTTTTTCCTTTCTCTCTCCTTCATTTGAGCGATATTTTCTGTTGAAAGTGTGCACAATTGTGATATCGAATAGAGGCCGATTCTCCTCAATTTGTGTGATCGCGGGTCAGAGTAACGCGATCTCGAATCGGCATCACTTTTGTGCACATTTCGAAATGAAGCGCACAACTCCGCTAAGGAATTCACCAATGCAGCCCTCGAGTGGAAGCCAGCAGCATTCGGCAATCTCAGCGAGATCGACATGGATCCGCCCTTTGCACCGACTATTGGAGGCATCTGGCAAGGACACTCATAACAAACTTAAAAACGTATAGACTGAGTATTCATCGGAAAAATCTGCAACCTCACCGCTCCGATAAGAGAAAGGCCAATCGCAGTGGTAAGGTGAGCAACTATTTCTACTAAAAGTGATATTGTTGTATGGTAGCATCAAACTAACCAGACATAAAACATATTCTCCAAGGTCTCGTTCGACGGACACGTGGCAACAACCGACGACTTTTACGCGAAGATCTACTGCGAAATGAATGTCAGTACTCACACAAATTTAGCTATTTACAAATTATTCATGGACGACAGTCACGATTGCGAGCTTCGATTGCACATCTACAACATTGAGGGATTTGATGTCAGCATCGACAAGGGAGTGGCAATGGCGGTGAATTCTCAGTAGTTTTTGTCTAAATCAATAAGTCACTTCGGTGCTAGGTCGGATGAGAACCGTCGGATGAGAACCGAAAAAAATGTCCTCTTCCAGTATTCTCTCAGTAAGGTCAATATGGTACAGAGAACCATCTGAGAAAATACTGGGAGTCAACATTTTTTTCGGTTCTCATCCGGTTGGTTCTCATCCGACGGTTCTCATTCGACCTAGTGCCGTCACTTCACCTGGCGAAATTCAGACAAAAATCGATTTCGTTCATTTCAAGGGTCCTCGGGAGTGGATCGTCTCGAGCTATCTGTGGACTGTGAGCTCGCAGAGCCTCGAGAGCGCTCAGAGTAGAACTGAACTAAAATTTATTCTGACAACGGATAACACGGTTAAGTTAAAACCATATTTATTTTAAGCTCCAGATGCATGTTATTCTGGTGTTAAACTTTGAGAGTTGGAGATGGAGGGTTACCATTTACATACGCTTGAATGCACGTTATCGATTTTCGATATACAAAGTTCAGCAAATTTTTTTGAATTTAATCAATATCTCAAATATGCATCATACTTACAGGTTATCATTCATTTCACGTTCTGGCGCAACGTCGCCCACTACAATCAGACAGTCGACGAGAACAAACGAAAGGCAAATATTCGTAGTCCAATTCATAGTTGTGCCTCAACTTTTCTTTCGAGTGTTTGTTTTCTATCTCTAGAAGTATGTATCTCTCAAATTCCCATATTCCTCTTGGATCAATGTAACGCTCAAAAACACAATTTTCGAAGAGATTTCGGTGGTTGCAATCGTTGTTCTCATCGTCGTTTGTTTCGCTATCAAGATTATTCGCTCCTATTTGAAGCAGCAGAAGGAAGAGGAGAGGGTGCTGTGGACGATCAAGGAAGAGTGACCTTCTCATGTTGCTAATTATTGTTGCGTTTCGAGTACTTTCATGATGTCGACAATAAACGATCCTCACCAATAATTTTCCGGCGTTCGAATATTTCTGAATTCCATAGCAGAACATATATTCAAATTGTGATCGGAGAAAAATGTGTGCTTGTAAATGTTGTGTACAGTTCAAACTTGCTGTTTCTGTGACTCTCTTCTCTTCCTTCCGTCAGGCCTTTGTTTGCACTTTTCGGAAACTCGACGCCTCCGCGCGGCATTTCACTCTCTCGACGTTGAAGCTGTCACGGCCTCCCTCGTTTCCGGATGTTTCGTAATCGCAGTTATTTGTTATTCGAATTACATCCAATTACCTATAATTTTAACTCCTCAATACGCTCTGTGTTCAGCCATGATATCCATAGTACTGGTCGCTTCAACGGTTGCTGTACTCGCAATTCCTCCGAAACCAGGAGCGACGCTGTTGAGAAGCCATCTGCAGAGCTCAGTACTGGCCTCGAAAGATGGTTACATGCGTGAGTTGAATGCATTTTTTAAAATCAATATCTCTTTGATAGTTTTATGTTGTAGGGATCGTTTCGTGACAAATGCTTTCCTAATTTTCTCTCATCATCTCTTCATTTTCACTAGGCCGGTTGAGAGAGAGAGCGCGCAAATGAAGAGTCATTTCTTATGAAATCATCTTCAGTCGTTAATAAATTGCAGACGAGAAAGGTTTCGGCGTGAATGGGGCCCTTCATCGAATGGAAGTGAAGAGTGTGGTAAGAAACATTATATTATTAAATATTAGTTATAATTCAAATTACTTTGAGGACGAGGAGTCGAAGCGCGTTGAAGTCATCATCTCTCTTACATACGTGAGCACTAGCCCTAATTTCCCCACAATTTCATTGTTGTAACACTGTTTACCTATGGAGAGCAGTGGGATCATTTCGGCTTTGCAACTATCGTTTCTGCACACTCTTTCGCCGGTTAGAAATGCGAGGTAGTGTGCGAAATGGAGAGAGTCAAAACCATAACGACATCATTAATGGAGAGTCACAAAGAAGCTACATGAAAAATGTGCCTAACATGTGCATGATTCAGTCTCAAAAGCATGAGAAATACTTCACTCAGGAGTTCACCAATCCCGCCCTCAAATGGAATTCGACTGCACACGGGAGCATCAGCGAGATGGATCTGGCTCCGCCCTTCGCACCGGCCATTGGAGGCATCCGGTACGAATTTTGTGCCCGAATGAATGCATTAGATTTGTGTTCTTTACAACACCCCCAAACCACAAGCCAAAAATATTGCGAAAAATAAATTCAATGTAATCCCACTACAAGATACTTTTATTTGAAAAAATTCCTATCACTTCAGTCCGCATCGCATAGACGGCAGCAGTGCCAATCGCAGCAGCACGGTGAGCTTTTCCTTTTCTCTCTCTCGTGAGCATGAAGAGTGCACGTTGTATAGGAAAAGTAAAAATCAACAACACTATTCAAGGTCACATCCGAAGGTCACGTGATAATTACCGACGATTTTTACGCCAAGGTCCACTGCGCTATGAATGTGAGTGTCATCATTTGCGATACTCATTGAATATTAATTCAACGTAGATCTGCATATCAGCAACTATTGCATTTCATAAATTTCCGTTTTTTTTAGTTCGACAAGAAGCCGGATGACACGCATGACTGCGAGCTACAACTGGATATCTACAATATCAGTGCATTTGATGTAACCATCGATAAGGGAATCTCAGTTTCGGTAAAAAACTTGAATAATCTAAAAAAAGGAAATCTCACGTCAATCTGAGTTGGTCAATATCCTTTGAACGGATTCCAAAATACGCTCTTTCCATGTTTCGCAATTGTTTATTTTTAGGGTCCCGAAGCGTGGATCGTTTCGAGCTATCTGTGGTCTGTGAGCTTTAAAGAGCACTGGGATGTCATGACAAACAGTTTCGGAAGATTTGCAAGATTCGAAGGGTCTGGTGGAGCAGGAAAAACCCTGAACAAGGTATTAATTTTTTCAACAAAAAAAATGTCTGATTTCCCCGGAATAGTCCATACCGCCTTTGATATATTCCCAGAAACAGGAAATGAATAATGCATAGGACAGATATAGAAGGATGGTTTTTTTACCATTTCTTTTTTTTTTACCAGTTCATGATCCAACCTGTGGCCAAAGAGCATCAATATTCCAGGTTGCCATACACTTCACCTTCTGGCGTAACGTCGATCTTTACAATCGCACGCTCGACGAGATCAACCATGCCAAGAGAATGAGCGAGTTAACTTATCTTTTCCTAAAAAATGGATTATGTAGATACCATACAGAAATAGTGTGATCTTATCACGTGAAGGGGCAAAAATCGAACAATGAACATCCCGATTGCTTCCGTTTCAGAGATTGGCACGATTGTGCTTACTATCATCCTTTTTGTGGTTTTGATTATCAAGAAGGGATTTGATTTGTGGAAATGGAAGGTAGAAGAAGAGAGAAGACGGTTGAGGACGATCAAAGAGGAGTGACCTTCCCGGAGTACCACGATGTCGACAATAACGAGTTCCTCAAAAAGCGTTCTCTCGAGTATTTGTTGAACTCCACTGTTTGAGCGAATTATGATTTGTAATTTGCTGGAGTACAAATTCAAACAGTTGTGTAAAATTCGAACTTTATGTTCTTCACCCTATTTCGCCGAGTCAGCAAAAAAAGAGGTATCAAATTTCCGGGAAAGGGTAAACACTAGCAACTTGTGACTGGAGAGGTGAGGGGAGGACAAAAGGCTGAGGCGGTTCTGGATGAATATCCTTCATTATTATTATTTATTCAGAACTCAGTATTTTCAAACTAGGATGTGATAAGCTCAATTAGTAAAACGTTTATCGTGAATGTCCATGAAAACTCTTGAGTTGCAATCGAATCAGGTAAGCAGCGGACACGTGGCCTTGTCTTTGTCGTCGACACAACAGTCTGAGGGGATCAGCTGCTCGTGTTCCTCCTCCACTTTCTTCTCCATTCTTGATCTTTGATCTTTGTTGGCTAGAGCAACGATCATGGCGATAAGACCCATCAGGATGGCGAGCAGCCCAACTGAAGCGCAAAAAGAATCATTTCTAAATTCGGGGTTTCATCCTCTGTATTCGTCACTAGTGATGTCGTTTTCGACTCTCTTCATTCTGCACGCTTTCTTGTTTCTCTGTCCGGCGAGACAATGTGCAGAATGGAGAGAGTCAAAACCGAAATTACATCCCTACTCGCCACCTTTTGTTTTCGGAGGCTCGTATTACATCATCATTGCTCACCAGTAGTCCAGCTCGTCCAGTAAGAGTGGCTAAGACGCCTCGTGATCGTGTAGAGAAGCTTTACCTGAAATATTTTACAATTAGCAACACGTTGCGTATGCCACCTCTTGGAACTGATACAGGGACGCCACGATGATCTGGTGGTGATGAGACTTCCTGAGCTCACGAGATACCTCCCACACCTTCGGAGCCTGAACGTGACAATTAGTGATGACAAAACGGCTTTTTGAGCCGGATTCAACCCGGCTTTTTCAACGGCGAAGCCGGCTTGAACTCGTGTCAAAGCCGGCTTGCCGAGTCCGTTTTGTCATCACTAGTGACACGGCGTTCGCAGAGTGGTGGGGGCATAAACAAAGCTCACCGTAACCACCGGTCGCTCATCGATGTCGATTTCGAACACGGGAATTGGAGCGATGCACAGAGTTAGGGAACAATCGTGGCGATCGGGAGTCGTTTTCGTGTCTAGACGATACTGCAAATCGTAGAAGGAGACACTGTTGGTTCCACACAAAACGGACTTTGCAACCAATGAGGATTTATCTGTCACACAAATGCTACCGCCCTTTTTTGTGAGCACTCAAAAAATATTTTATGATAAAGTATCAAGAATAATCGTTGAAATCGATCTCACATTTATTTTACAGTAGCTCGATGTCAAAAATACGAGGTTGACTCGCACTTTACCGTCAGAAAAATGATAGAAATAAATTTTAAAAATAGGCACTTGGAGCATCCTTCAATTATCGGTCGGTACATCTGGGCGGTTTCCATCTCGATTTCGGTGTGGCTACCGTAGTCCGCAGGGGATCAGCGGAGGTTGGGATTGACGAACTCCTGACAAGACTTGATCTGTCCTAGAATATATTGAAATATGCTCACATAAGAGAGGGAGACGGAAGCATCCACACGTGAATTTCTCTCGTCCCGAAATGGTGTTCTACGAAAATTCCGTTCACTCGAATCCTGTCTTTCTCTAGGTTCTCACTAGTGGTGACAAATCGACATGTAACTCTCTTAATTTTGCATGTTATCTTGCTTCTCTGACCTGCGAGAGAACCGTCAATGAGGAGGATTGATGCCGTTTTGTCACTAGTTCTCACCACGTGTTCCACGTCCAATCGCTGCAGGGCTCCCTGCGCTTGGAAACCCCCCGCCCCTGCAGTTATATCGTTTGCATCGCATGCAATCGAGAGCGACAAAGTCATGCTAATTTTATCCAAATCCGCTCAACTTACATCGGAATGCGCCTCCCGTCGAGTTAAGCGCCCTTTCCAAATCTCTTCTGAGCGTCTGACTGTGCTGCAAGACAGGAAATGCAGCGACTGATGCTGCAGTCAGCAGCAGCACCGATTTGGAGCCCATGGCTGCAAAGGTGAGTGAGCAACTAGTCAGAATACCTGTGATGGAAGCAGGAAGTAAGCGCATTAGAAAGCGCATTAGGGCATGGTGTCTGACTGGCATGCCGAAGCAGGCAGGTTCGACTCCCGCCCGCAGGTGATGTTTCTCTGATGAAATCCAGGCGACATACTACTGAGTGAGGAAGTAAGCCCTCTCGCTTGAGTTAGAAGTGTCGAAAGAGGACAAACAAAGTGGGGAGGGGGAGGCAGGACCCTCCTTGTAGAGCATGTTCTCTCGTGTGTATTACCGGTTTTTCTCCTGGTCCTCTGACGAAGCTGAGTGTCGTATCAAGTATCACTAAAAATTGAGAATATTGACCGTTCCATTGTCCCCAATTAAGTGTTCCCTGGCATAACAAGATTAGGTTTGATGATCAAACTTTGAACATCAAAAAATTTCACGTTATCCATCGGTTTTCGCTAAATGGAGTGGAGTTGATGTTTGCAGGATTGTTCCCTAGTGTGTTGGTGAAACATCCATTCCACCGCGTTGCTAGCATCATTTTAGAGTATCTATGTGCTGGAAGCGAGAACAAAAGCGGCTGAGCGCGACTCGAGAGCATTGGGTTCGATAGCAGCAACACTAGAGTGTTGTGAGACTTAGGCTGTTGTTCAGAGACATAGTAGGGTAATGATTCAATTGTGATCGATTGATGAGATTATTCTGATAATGCTTGATTGCACGAATTGAAACCTTGTTTGACGATTTGTTTTTATCATCAACGGTGGAGTGAAATCAGAAACAAGTTGCTTGAATGACCTCCCATCCTCCGTCGGAACCATTCTCCGACAGTATCCAGATTCCTGCCATGCAATGGATGCCGTAAGCCTGAAAATAGGTCAGTTCAGTGGTGATTAGCGAATCACCGATTGCGTTGGTGATGTCAAATCGGCTTCGATTCTCCTCATTTTGCGCGATCTCTCGTTTCTGACTGACAACAAAACTCAAAACTCAAAACGAGGATAGTCGAATGCCGCACCTTCAGCTTTACTGTGCGTGAGTTACAAACGCACCTGAGTCAGTGATGTGGTGCCGAGCCATTGCTGGACTTTTCCCACTTCGTGAGCATACCTGCATATTAGAATATGCAATACGAGTGATCGTGTTCTCTTTCCAAACATTATCTCATCATTCAATTGAGAAAGCGGACTGGATAGACGGAAACCGTATTTCAAATTCTAGTTAGTGGTGCAATGTCCATTTCACATGTATCTGTGTATTTGCCATTTGTTGATTGCATTGGGAGCAAAAATATCATTCTCACCACAATTTCTTCGTTGCATCGGCACAGAGCGCGTTCGACTCCAGCAGAGCCGGCACGCCGACTACCGCACTGTCCGCCAGTTTGGGCAGGGGCAAGCAGGAACAAGGGGAAGCACATGGAAAAAAACATACCTGTATTATTTCTGGTTAATCAAAAGTGGATTTGTTGACTATTTTCGGATGTATAGCATACCAATTCAGGGTGCAAAGACCATGATTTTGAGCGAATACAGGATAAAGTTATTGACAAACAAAGTAGCAATAATAGCTCAATTTCCCTATTGGAGTTCTGGAAATACTTTGTTCTGAACATTAGATCTTCCGTGGAAATTAAATGTAACAGAGTCACTACTTCTTTCGGATGAACTGGGAGAGGATAACTGTGCAAATCTCGTCATTGGCAAGCTTCAATTGGACGACACAACCGTCATTTGTCCACAAGACACTTCGCCTGGAGATACTTGCATACTAAGGTACTCGATTCTCTCCCAAGTGCTCCTGTGCGAAAATCTTTTAATGAAATCAAACTTTACAGAGGGATCGACGAGAACGGCGGGCGCGTGTCCTTAGATGTCAACAGTCGGATGATCACTTTTGATGAATCAAAAGGTCTGTGGACGTACTACGACGTGGCGTTTTCACGACCGATTGTGTATTTAGAAGCGTCTAGCTGCGCGACCGAGGGTAATATGCATTTCGAAGTTTGTTCTACAATTTACGTTTATGCGCTTCCCCCTGTTCATGCGCGCCACTTCCCAAACTGGCGGATAGTGTGGTAGTTGACGTGCCAGCTCTGGTCGAATCGAGCGCGCTCTGTGCTGATGTGTCCATGAAATTGTGGTGAGAATCCTCTGCGCTTGTGGCAAATCCAGAGCTGGGCGATACAAAAGTATGATAGATAAAGATGGCCTTGCAAGTTTCATGACCGAATTTGAGGTATTCTCTCCCAGGAGGTATCCTCCAACATGGCTCGGCTACAGCTCAGATACTCAGGTAAGCTAGGTGCCAACGCGTGACACGACTTACATTTTTAAAAAATATGATAGTAATTTAAATAACTTTACTTTAGAAGCACACCATCCGGTGCATGGCTGGAATCTGGATAATGTCGGCGAACGGATCCAACGGAGGATGGCAGATTATTCAAGCAACATGTTTCTGAATTCACTTAATCGGTAACGATAAATCGCCTTCGCGAAGCTGTTCACGTTCTCAACACACTCGAGTGTCTTGATTCGTTGAACCATTGCTCGCCAGTGGCAGATGCCCTTTTTCTTTTCTAGCTTCTAACTATCTCAGTTGGCAGCGTTAGCAACGTCCTTGAAGGGATGTTTCACGGAAGAGATGTTTCAAGAGTGATCTTGCAAACATCGACGCCGCTTCTGTGAAAGATCACACAAACTCATACCAGCATGACGTTCCAATCATGCCTCCTCAATGTCACTTTCTCCGTAAATCAGGTTATGACGGTAACAATGAGCGATATGTTTATCAGAACTGGCGTAAAAAAAACCATGCACATGAGTCAATGAAAGTCGCGATTTCGCGATTTCGCGCCCTCAATCCTCGAGTATCTGCTCCTCCTCTTGTTTTCATCATTTCATCACAATCAATTTATCATAGTTATCCATTGCGGAAATAAAAAAACGGGAGCTAGTCCATGGGGCTCTCAGAAAGTGCCTGCTCCTCCTCTTGCTGAATCAGTCCCTCTTCTCCCTTCGCGGACTTCCGACGAGCTCCGATCTTCCGCAGAAGGAGAAGCAGGCAGGCAACGCAAGCGAGAGAAGCGAGGAAGAAGGTGGCTGAATTGATGAAAATGGTATTTATTATGTATCTTTCTTCTATCATACTTCTGGCAACATATTTGTCTGATTAAAAACAATATATTTGATCTCCAGATCTCCAATCACTGAACACACATAACCTAGAGGAATTTAGGAGCGAAATGCAAATGATCCTCACATTTGGTTCCAAAGGTCCAATCGTGGTGAGCACTTCTGGCGATAGTGTAGGTGACAGTGACCTGCGAATTGAGTCGATGCAAAACAAGTTACGTTACTGTCATGCCTCACCGTAGGAATGCATGTACGAATGAATACCAATCTTACAATCTTATCTCTGATTTTCGATCTCGCATCGAACTTCGGATGACCACTAACGAGGTTCGCGCTCCCAGTCTTGATTTCCTTCGACAGCACCCAGCCAGGGGGAGCCTGCGATCAGAATAGAAATGTCGAATCAGGACCAATCTCTCCTCACTTTGCATGTATCCTAGTTTATCTAACAGACGAGAGCGTATGCAAATCGAGGAGTGTCGGTCTAGATTCGACATCAGTTTATCAGTGAAAGCAATTGAGATAAGCCATTATCCTGTCCACATTGGCCACAATTTATGATGATCTGACGGAACGTAGTGAGTCTACAGTGCGTTTCTTACGCTCAATGTTTCGAAGCATCTAAAAGGGTTTTTTTTCATTTTACCCCCTATATATTACGCCAATGTGTAGCTATAACCCGCATCAACTCACATCCAGTTTGATGTCCATGTCCGCACTCAAGCCGAATCCTTCGATGTCTGCCACGTAGATTGAGAGACTGCACTCGTGACTGTCCGGAGACGCGGCAGCATCGAACCGAAGCTGAATGATCATTTCACTATTTGTTCAATGATGTGAACACGTTAACCTTGTTCGTCTAGGAAAGGTGAGGCGCAAGATGTGCATAGTTCAGAAGTTTAAATACGTTTTTTTGTTGTTTTAGAAATCGCGAAAAGCTGAGAACTGTAGATTATGGAAATCAAGCTCACGTTCATTGGACAGAAGCTCGTCGTTGCGAGATCGACATCGAATCTGACTCGGCCGTCGAATGAGACCTAAGTATTTGCATATTTGTATCTGCAATATATCATACTTCTAATATTTTCAAGCAAACTGAATAACGCACTCAATGATATGTCTGTTTATCGATATTCTATGAAAATTCTCAGCCCCACCTATGTGCTGAAATTGCGCATCGAGACGCCGTGTTTGTTTACCTTTCGACTCGGGAACCTCAGAGTCCCTGCTTTTCAGCCTCACATCGCAAATCTCCTATCTGGCTAACCACTCAAATGTAAAGACACGTTTTACAGCATGTTGCCCGAATCGATTGAAATCATACCCGACTCATGTGGGAGACGTTCTTCTCGCGAACCTTCAGTGTTCTGAAAAGATTGTTATTTCTTGAAAATAGGTGAACCTAGTTGCAATATTTTTACCCATTAGATTTTCCCAAGCCTGAGCCAAAATTGCCCCGGCGCTACGCACCAGGGTTAAGCAATAAATACAATACAATTAGCAACCTCTCGGATCCGTCGAATTTCGGCCGCCGCATGCTGGCAGTTCCCATCTCGATGTCGGTGATGTTACCGTATCTGGCAGGGTGCCAGCGGAGATTTGGATTCGTGAATTCCTTTGAATAAGTCATTTGGTGCGGATGAACATGCAAATAAATTTCAGTAACCCGACTAAGAAACCAGATAACCATCTTTTAAGATTAAAATGTTTAAAAAATAACTCACAAACGATGCGGTGACGGTTGCCTCCACTTGCGCGGCTCGCTCGTCCTGTAAGCGGATTTCTATTCTTATCGACATTGTTCACAGAAAAATTATATTATCAGTAACGGTTCTCAATGCTCACCACACTCTCCACTTCGAGTCGGTTGATGAATCCATGCAACGCGAAGCCGTCGGGTACTGCAATTCAGCATGCATTTCACTGCATCTTATTCGTAGTTTCACGTTCATTGAGAGAGACTTACTCCTGGATCTATCTTCATTTCTAGTGATGAAACGTACACTCAAACGATCCTCCCGATAGCATGTGCGCGGTTGCCATGTCGTTTTGCAGCTGTTGGCGATACTGGTCGACCTGTAATGAGAGATGACAAGCGCCCGTTAACCGTAGCTAGGAACTAGTAGCGAATTCCCCGACTAGTAGTTTTTGCTGTTGTTGTTTGTCATCACACGGGAGTATAGCTTAGTGGTAGAACGGCCGTTCGACAAGGAAACGGTCACTGGTTCGATTCTTTCAGGCTCTAATTGACACTTTAACCATCCAATGACATAGCTCACTGACCGGATGGCTCATGAAGGAGACAATTACAGAGGTAGCGACCATGATGAGCAGTCGCACCCACTCATAGGTCATAATTACCATGCACTGAAACACATTTTTAAATGACATTTACACACAAATACGGTAACCGGGTGATATGAGATACAAACATATCAGTTCGGAGAGATAATGCCGAAACGCAATATTCAATGCAATTGCGGGTGAAAAATGAAAATTGATGAAGGTGAAGAAGACAAGTCTTCTACCTCGAGCCTCGAGTATAGAGAAGGACAAACAAAGAGAGGTGAGGAGAGAGACCCTCCTCGTTTTTCCTACTATCTCGTCCTTTTCTCTAGACATCATAAATGAGCAAATGATTCACCTCCCTTCCTTGTCATCTGATGTCCTGTCTTCATGAGATACATTTGGGAAACACCTTCTTTGACATCGACGGAAATCGGATGAACAATACTCAACAGGAGTGACTCGATTGACCATTTCTAACACAGCCTCAACATAGAACTTCGGAACATTTCATTGAAAAAGAAGAAAATCACAGAAACGTTTATCACGAGCATTACACAGTTTGATGACTCTTCTACCATAGACTATGGTCCATAGTTGATCAACTCGAACATGTAACCGGGATTCACTCAAATGGAAGACATCGAATAAAGCGACATTTATGAATCCACCCACACTCCCATGAGTGCCTGCTTCTCCTCCATCGGTTCTGTCTTCTCATCACGTCTCAGAAGCACTCCCTTCTCCTCCTCTTCCTTTACATCTCTCAAGCTTAGCTCATCCACTCTCTTCGCTCTTCTCCATGCTCCGATGACCCTCTGGAGGAGGAAGACCGCACTGATGTCGCAGATGAGAAAGGCAAATAGCGCGACTGCAACGGTATGTATGGTGAAATTGGGAATAGCTCTTCCATATTTTTCTAGATTTGCATGTCTCGCTTACTCATATCCACGACTGTCCCCTTATACTCGCTTATGGCTGCCGTCGGATTCACTCGCGAAATGGTGTAGTAGATGTTAGCCTAAAAGAACCGAGTATTTATCCCAATCGACCAACTAATATTGTTCGAAAGAAACAAATTACCTGTTTCTGTCTGTGTCGCGATGGCAGCTCACCCTTCGAAGAGTAACCGAACCCCCCGCTTGAAGTGGTGACCTCGCGCGAGAGCACCCAACCCTGATGGTTGAGAAACTATTTACATATAGTGAATACTCTTCAAAACTCACGATTATCTTGATGTCTTCATCTAATCTCAGCCCAATCTCGTCTATTGCTCCCAGGTACAACGTGATGCTGCAGTCGTGGCGGTCTGGAGACGCAGCGGCATCGTCTAGCCGAAGCTGAATCTCGATAGTCATTTCAGAAAGCGGTTTTCATTCCAACTGGCCAACTCATTATCGAAATTAGGGTGCGAAATTCGGGTAATGGTCTCTTCATTCCGTGCCCTCTCTCACCGGTCAGTGTTACGAGAGAGAGTACACAGCAAGAAGAGACCATGACCAGAATTGCGCACTCTAATCGAAATGGAAGCGACTGCAATGTATTCCAACAAGAAGATTCTGCGATCAAGAAGCAGATCTATGTTCTTTTTTTGGTTGGTAGCCATAATATCTGACGATTAACGTACGCCCATAGCACAGAAGCTGGTCGTCGCGAGCTCGACATCGTACCTCACTAGGCCGTCGGATGAAACCTATAATAGTTCATCTCCTGAAGTTCTTTTACAAGGTAAATTGATTAGTAATGCTTAGTGTCTCCGTGGAATTCAATGCCTTCTAAATATTTTCTCTAATACAAAATAATGAGCTCTATATCTTACATTGCTCGTGGGAGAAAAGTACGTTTCAGAGACCTTGAGAGTTCTGAAATTGAGATGTTTTCAACGTTTGCTCGCTCTTTTTTTTGAAAATGCTAAAGGTATGGCTGTGTTCATCGGGATTTAGAAATTTAAAATTTCACTTCTGAGCGCCGTCGAATTTCGGCCTGGGCATGTGGGATGTCTCCATCTCGATCTCAGTGGCGTTGTCAAAATCGGTCGGGGACCAGCGGAGGTGCAGATTCAGGAAAGCCTATGAGACATCGTTTCATTATCCAAACATTCAGGTTAAAAATCGAAACCCGACATTGCAGTCATAATTGAGTACAGGGAATGAAGACAAAATAATTTTTAAAATGAATAAACTTACAAATGACATGGAAACGCTGGCCTCCACCTGAGCCGCTCTCTCGTCCTGTAATTGGAAATATAAACAAAAAATAAATGTATTTCTAAAGCGCACCACTTTCTCCACCTCGATTCGATGGACAGTTCCATGCATTGCGAAACCCTCCTCCCCTGAAAGATTATATCTCATGAATTTAGAGAAACAAATAATGACAAAGATATAATAGTGCAGCTGCGAGATATCTAGTGCAAGTAACGAACACTTCGATGCTCCATTCGTTAGCTTGATTCCATGCTCCAAATACTGTCTGAGATTCCGATTGTGCTGAGCCATAGCATGAAAGGCGAACATTGCAGCCATCAGAGGAAGTCGAGCAACGATCGATCGCATTGTTGCTCAAATAATATTCATTCCGAGGCCCAATTACGTCAATCGTGACTAGGACACGAATTCGATGGTATGTAGGCCAACATTACAGAGTGAAGAAGGTAAGTCCTCTCGTTTGAGCCTCGGGCGTCGGAAATGGGCAAATAAAGAGAGGAGGGGAGACGGGCCTCTCTCCGAGATCAGGCTTCCTCTTGTTTCTCTACCCGAGTAGACACCAAGCAAAATGTGATGATTCACCCATGCGTTTTCGCTGAACTTCTGAGGCTTGGTTGTCTATTAGGCACTTTGTCGAAGGTTATTCATTCGCTACGGGAAATAACAGCTTCATCCGACAGTCGGGATTTTGATGTAATTGTTATTGCATCGAACCAAACGTTAAATCATTTATCACATCACATGCACCTAGCCAAGAAGCATTCACGGATCCATCCAAACTACTCCCATGAGTGCATGCTTCTCCTCCATCGGTTCTGTCTTCTCATCACGTCTGGGAGGCGTTCCCTTCTCCTCTTGTCCAGCTCTCAACCTGAGCTCATCCACTCTCTTTGCTCTTCTCCATGCACAGACGATCCTCTGGAGGAGGTAGACCGCACTGATGATCCAGGTGAGAGAGGCGAGGAACATCACTGAAATGTCATCTATGAGGCCGTTTGCGTTAGAGTTGAACAATTCCCGTACAGGGTAAAAGTAGCGTTTTGAGGAGACCCTGTTTTTTTAGCATAGTTCGAGGTGCTTATTAACATGGGCCACATCTCTTGTTATGCAAATACATTTTTAATTAGTTCAATAGGTTCAACGATCAAGCAATTTTTCACCTTTTTGCCCATAGCGACAAAACCACTAATGGGATTTGAAAACTTCAAACAGAGACTGGAGTTGATTTTACATGATAAAATGCATAGTGTTTTTGAATTATTAAAATTCCGAAATTCCACCGACTTGGGTACTGTATCTTTGCTGAAAACTAATTGCAGGAGTCCATGTTTACGGCGTCGGGCAAGATGTTTTTTGATCCACCTGCACTTCTAACTCGCTCAATTAGGCCCGCAAAGCAAGTTATGAGACGAATCGCGAGAAAATCGAGAATATTGAGGACCCCGCAGCATTAAAAAAAAAATATATATATATATATAATTTAAGTAATTCAAATAGTGCTCTATCAAACTACGTTTGCAGAATTTTTATATCGGATTTCTTCTCCGAGTATTGGTAGGTCAAAGTGGGGACTCTTTTGAATTTTTGATCATTTCACTATTTTTCACTGCAGGAAAACGACCATAAATTGCTTTAAAATCGAGCTAGAGAAAATTCCAAAAAAGAATTCGTATGAGAAAGCAGTGAGTAACATTTCTTATGTTAGTCTTGTCATTCCATGTCTACGCGCTGGAGCGGGGCTGTCGGTTTTTCAAAAAAAGGGAAAAAGTGCTATAACTTTCTTAGAAGTGATTTCCCCAAAATTCCCGCGAGAGTGATTTTAGAACAAACATGTACCTACTCCATGTCCAAAAATCAGAAAAATCGGAGTATAGAAAAAAAAATGGCCGGTCATGTGTCCGAAAAAGTGCCGATTTTGAGTGTTTTTCGAGCACAACTTTTTTCTTTTATCGTTTGATGAGCTCTCGTATAAAAATTCGGAATCAGCGCGTAAAAATAGGCCAGGAATTCCTATAGGGACATAATTCTGAGACAAAATTTTTCCGACCAAAATTGGACCAAAGGGGGAACCACATGGTGAAAAAGTGGTCAGTGTCGAAAAAATTTGTATCTCCAAAATATATGACTAGGAATTCCTGGCCTATTTTTACGCGCTGATTCCGAATTTTTATACGAGAGCTCATCAAACGATAAAAGAAAAAAGTTGTGTTCGAAAAACACTCAAAAACGGCACTTTTTCGGACACATGACCGCCCATTTTTGTTTTCTATACTCCGATTCGTCTGATTTTTGGACATGGAGTAGGTACATGTTTGTTCTAAAATCACTCTCGCGAGAATTTTGGGGAAATCACTTCTAAGAAAGATATAGCACTTTTTCACTTTTTTTGAAAAACCGACAGCCCCGCTCCAGCGCGTAGACATGGAATGGCAAGACTAACATAAGAAATGTTACCCACTGCTTCCTCATTCGAATGCTTTTTTTGGAATTTTCTCTAGCTAATATGGTCAATTTATGGTCGTTTTCCTGCAGTGAAAAATAGTGAAATGATCAAAAATTCAAAAGATCCCCATCCCCTTCATGAGTGCATCACTCTCCTCCACCAATTCTACCACATCAGAACATCTGAGAAGTTCCTCCTTCTCCTCTTGCTGCTTCTTATATCGTCCACACAGCACGTCTTCCGTCTTCATCTTCTTCCAACCAGATACGATCTTCTGAATGAGGAAGAGCGCACTGATGACGCAGACGATCGAGACGAGGTGCATGATTGAAATTTCCAATTATTTTTGAATCGTGTTTGAATGTCGGTACTTCAGTAAAATCAAAAACAAGCACTCTCTACGGAAAACATGACTGCCTACGGATACCGAGTAGGCTAATCGTATTGGAGTCGTAGTGCACACGAGAGATCGTGAAGTGGATCGACGCCTGGAAGAGCCGGACACATCAGTACGCATTAGTACCCATTAGTACCCATTAGTACCCATTAGCCTTACCCATAAGTGAGGTCGTTTCCGCTTTCGAGTCTCTTCGTTCTGCACACTCTTTAATTTCTCTGACCAGCGAGACAGTGTGCATAATAGTGAGAGCCAAAACCGAAATTTCATCTAAGCTACCCATGATTCTATAATATACGTCACCTCTCGCCCTCTGGTGCCCTTTCCTCCAAACAAGAGCAGATTCCGCGTCGATAGCGGCCCGACGCGCCCAGCAGAAGTTCTGAACTTACGCGACAGCTCCCACCCCCAAGGTGCCTGAGCAGCAACATTTCGAAAGCAAGTGAGACTATCGTGGGAGACGCAGTCTTTATGCAACACTAGATGGAGTCCTTTTTTGCAACTCTATTGTGAATGACAATTTCTGGTCCAAGTAGAGGGCCTTTCATTCCAAAGATATAGCGACGAATTAGCTAACATTGAGCTCAACGTCGTCGTCCATCTGCACATCAAACGTGCCGAGTTCCGCAACGTACAGCGCCAGACTGCAGTCGTCGCGAGTGTTGAGAGAGTTGGCGTCATCGTACCGAAACTGAATGTGATAATGAGGCCGTTTGCGTTATAGTCGGACAATACACAGTTATTTTTCGAAAATTGGGGTTTTTAGGTTTTCGGGAGAGCTGATCATCGTGGTGTGCTTCATTTTGCACAAATCACAAATCGGAAAAATTGTATTGTAGCTCACTGTTTCAGTTGTCATATTCGCCACTCTGATAGTGCGAATCGTCGTCAAACTAATCAAACAGCAAAGATCAAGAATCGAGCAGCGTGGAGATCCCGCCGAGGAAAAGAAGGAGTTGCTTCCATCTCTTCGCAGTACTAAGTGAAATGAGGAATCTTCTTCTCCCTTGCTGTCGTGATGCATTCGCTCTTGTATTCAATATAATCCACGGATCTCCATGATAAACGGATTTTTTTCTCTCTAAATTTTTTCCAATCATAGCTCAGGTCACAGCCCACCAGTTCTATGAGGCCGTTTGCGTTATAGTCGGACAATGTCTGACACAGTTATTTTTCGAAAATTGGGGTTTTTAGGTTTTCGGGAGAGCTGATCATCGTGGTGTGCTTCATTTTGCACATCTCGATCAGTTGAGCCAAGCTGCATCCGGGCTCCACATCACGATTTTCCAATAACTCATCTCATAGCCCTTCAAAGGCAATGAAAATTTGAAAGGGCATGTAATCGATGATGGGGATTCTAATCATGTTTTTCATGGCTTGTGAAAATTCAGTTCTCATTTTTCACTCGACACTTTTCGAATACAACACGTTAGTGGAATTCAATTTTAGCAGAGTTGGATGCGCGCTGTCCTGAGGATCATTTTTCGTATAAATATGATGAGCTTTGCAACTATTATATTTTTGCTAGAATCGTTTTAATGTATTCGATTTTGATTCTTCGCAGCGAAACTTGCTCATTGAGTGAGGAATTGAATGAGTTTCATTGTTGTTGTCGTCCAATCCTTTGTTTCGCTCACTCGAAATGATTGAAACTCATGTCATTCGCCACTCGAAATGTGAATTTCGTGGTGAAGAAAGAACATGAAGACTTAAAAAATGATTGTAGCAAAAATATGATAGTTGCAAACCCTATCATATTTATACAAAAAATGATCCTCACGATAGCGCGCATTCAACCTTGCTAAAATGGAATTCCACTAATGCCTTGTATTCGAAAAGTATCGACTGAAAAATGCGAACTGGAATTTCACAAGCCATGAAAAAACATGATTAGAATCCCCATCATCGATTACATGCCCTGTCAAATTTTCATTGCCTTTGAAGGCCTATGAGATGAGTTATTGGAAAATCGTGATATGGAGCCCGGATGCAGCCTGGCTCAACCGATCGAGATGGTGCAAAACAAAGCACACCACGATGATCAGCATCCTGGAGAACCTATCCGCCCTGATTTTCAAAAAATCCCTGTGCCAGCGATAGTGCATGTTTGTTCGACTATAACGCAAACGGCCTCTTATGACATTAATAGTGAAACATGGTTCTATAAAAAAGGGAAAGTAAGGATTACAGCCTAATTCTGGAAATGTCTGATTTGTGAGGGACATTTAGAAATGTGTGCAAACGTTAATCTGAAACGAACACCCATTGGACAGAAGCTTGCAGTCTCGAGCTCGATTTCGAATATCACACGGCCGTCGAATGAAACCTTCAAATATGCCATGGTATCACTCTAGATCAAGTTTTAGTCCTGGAAATCGAAAGCGTTTGCGTGCTTTTCATAGAAACCTGCTAACTTTGTACTCGTTCAACTAGAAACATAATAAATCTCACCCTGCTCGTACGAGAGACTCGTCTTTCTCTGACCTTCAATGTCCTGCAAATCACAATGAAAGATGTTTCGGAAGATCAAGGAATGAAATTAGCCACCTTTTGGAACCGCCGAATCTCGGAATGTGTCCAGCTTCACCTCGGTGATATCACCGTAACTGTCTGGCACCCAGCGAAGATTGGGATTGACGAAACCCTGAGAAATAGGAAGAAATGCCATTCGCGAGAGCTTATGAGATCACAGATTCAAATTAGAATGAAAATGATTGAAATTCGGACAAACGAGACGATTATTTTTGCAACCACTTCCTGCGCACGCTCGTCCTAAATTGTGAATCAATTCATCAAATTGATGATCAACATACAACTGCTAGACCACTGATGACTAGTGATGTTCTCGACTCTCTTCATTTTGCACACTCTCTCGTTTCTCAGAATTTCTCAGGGGAGAGAAAAAACTGAAATTACAAAACTCACCATTTTCTCAACGTCGAGTTTGTGAACGGATCCATGCATTTCGAAGCCATCAGCCCCTGAACACCCGTCAATCATACTTGCTCAATACAGCTATAATATAATTCAATAATAGAATTAGCTCGATAGCTTTTGGTAAACGAGCTAAACTAGAGATTAGTTTCAGAAGGCTGATCATAATCAAGAGGCTTGCGAAGACTAATCGATACCCGACTCTCCTGAATTCGCGTGCACGGTGGTTTAAAAAAAATAAACTTACACCTGAAAGCGTCTCCGGTGAGGTTGAGTTCCTTTTCCAGATGGGTTGGCAGCTGCCGATGATGATGAGAAATCGGACAAGCAGCCATCATAGCGGACATCAGACGGAGACGAGCGATGATGGATCGCATGTCCAGCAAATATTCTGATGAGGGCTATCCCGAGATACACGCGTATTGGCGCTACAAGTCATAGAAACAGTAATTTGGTAATAATTTCGCAGAAATAAGCGAAATGTTCTCATGGATGAGTAGGTCAAAGCTACTAAGCGAAAAAAGTGAGCCATCTCACTCGTGTCTTGGGTGTCGAGGAGAGGGCAAACATGAAGAGGCGTGAGAAACGCTACGCCTCGTTTGGCAAAGTCTCCCGCTTGGCATTGCCACTACAACTGATTACTGACTCAACATCTATCTGGGCTTACTTCTTCGAATATTTCTCGTACGTTAATTTCAAGGTCTGAAGTTTGTTGGAAAAATCAACAACATTAGCAGACCATGTTTGATTTTTGACTGCATATTCTCAACAAGGACAATCAACCATTGCTCAAAGATCGAATCGAAAGATGTAGGGCATACATGTGGTTGAAGATACCGTTTATCAGATTCACTCAACATGATACTGACACGAATAATATCGAATGAGTTACACACAATGAGAGCAAAAAGTGAGAAACCCAGCAAAGATCTACTCATCGGTCCACACTCCCTTCATGAGTGGCTCATTCTCACCCTTCGGTTCATCCCAGTCGTTACTTCTTAGAAAGGCCTACTTCTCCGAGGTGCTCGATTGGTTCTCCGTCTTCGCGTTTCCCCAACCAGTGATGACCTTCTTTGCGAGGAACAGTGTGAAGGTTATACAGCCCAGCGGGGCAAAGAACAACACTGCATTGAAAATTGTCATATCTGAGCCCTGGATACAATCACAGATTTAATTAATGTTTTGCTTACTCAAATAAACTGCGAGTGATCTCCAGTTGTAGCGGACTCGTGTGATACTGTAGTAGATGGTTGTCTGCGCAAATTGGGATCTTTTTTAAGTAGAGAAAACAATAATGCAACCTCTTTGGCTCGGGTTTTGCCACCACCATTCGTAGAGAAGGAATCGAGCAAGCCGAGTCCGCCGTTTTCAACAGAGATTCGGCTCGACATCGACCACTGCTGAAGGCCCTGAAACGACGTAATACGTAGGGTTAACTATCTTGAAGCGAAAACTGATATCCTTATTTCGAACGTTGCAACTCACAACAAGTTCGATTTTATCGTCCACTTTCACATCAAAGACGTCGATTCCATCAATGAACAGGCTGATGGTGCACTCGTTGTGGTCGCGAGACGAGCCAGAGTCGAGTCGGTACTGAATAATACATTTAAAAAATCATTTTTATCCCCTGACTTTCCATTATAAATACGCTAATAATTCACATAATCAGTCATACTGTAAACGTTAGTATAATATCTACTTCAGGTAAGCACAGAAAAATGCGGCCTAATAAACGTACTCCCATGGGGCAATAGCTTGATGTTGATAGCTCGACTTCGTATCGCACGTGACCTTCGTACGAAACCTGTAAAAAATAATCTGATTTTATATTCAATCAACAATTCTTCTTGATCTCATTTATACACAAAAAAAAATATTTAAAAAAATTTTTTTGATGCTTACTTTACAGGTGCGAGTGGCGTACGTTTCGTGCACTTTCAGCGTGCTGAAATTAAATACTGTTGAAGATCGATAGAACACCTATTCTGAATTTCAGGAAATATTGTAATACTACTTCTTGCTTCCGTCGAATCTTGGTCTAGGCATGCGTGCGGTTTCCCATTCGACCTCTGTGGTGTTCCCATATTCCACCGGCGCCCAGCGCAGATGTGGATTGATGAAAGTCTGCAAGTTGACTTTCGCAATTCTTCCTATTCAGGTTTCTTTCTTCAGAACATGGTGATGATGAGGGAATCGAATCAGCTGTAAGCCACAGATAAGCCTGTAAGCTAGGAATCGAATCAGTTGTAAGTCTCTAACGACTAATCTAACGTTGTTGACAATTAATATTTTATTTCTCACCAATGACACGGATACAGTAGCATCCGTCTCTGCCGCTCGCTCATCCTGAAAATGCGTCTAAATAAACAGAAACAAGGAGAGTCGTAGTTTACTATGCAATGAATATGATAGAAAAATTAATTTTTTTTGAAGTTTAGGTTGAATAATTTCTCGCAAGGCAAGCTCTTCAATGATGAGCCTCTCACCACATTATCCACCTCGAGTCGATGAACAGAACCGTGCATTTCGAATCCCTCCGCCCCTGCAGAGTTGAATTCCGAAACATTTAGAAAATATTCGTTAAAACTGTGGCAAACAATTCATAGCAACAAAAAGTGGTCCATCCAAACTCATCCAGGTATCTCATAAGTTATAGGTATTGAACAAACAATGTTCCATGTGAGTTCTCCTTTGTTGATCTATGCGACCTTCCAGCGTCGCTGCTCTCTGAATTCAGAATCCGTTAACATCAACAATCTATTGACAATCATAAGTACATTCCCTACAGCTTGAAAATATTTCCCAAAGATAGTTCATATAGATTTCTCAAATAAAGTTTAACCAAGGAATGTTCATGAAATACTCACGTTTTCCTCCTGGGCGAGCCGTTCGAGAGTGCCATTCTGAGCCATATCCACCGACCCTGAAAAGTGTCATTCTTTATTTTCTCTTTCTGATAACTTGTGCATTGATAATATGGAATGCATCATGATTTTAGTGCGATAGCATCGCAACTTTCAAGCAAAGTCGTGTAGTTGGTACTTGAATGGAAATCATGAGACCTACACCAGTAGACTGAGCCGGCATCGTTGAGCACGCGACCCAGATGGTCTCTCAGCTGTTGGTTACTGAGCGAGACCGGATGAGGGGCGACTGCTGCAGCCATTAACAGAATCCGGACGACGATGGATCGCATGCCTGATTCATATCAAATTAAATCGCACAAAAAACTGTGATTCGGTGAGAAATTGATGAACATCACATAGGTAGGTCAAAACTACTGAGTGAAGAAGGTAAGTCCTCTTATGGGAGCCTCGAGTATCGAATAAAGGACAAACAAAGCGATGAAATGAAGGGCTCTTCTTGTTTGCCCTGCTCCCTCGCTTGCTGTAGGAAAGGGCCTGATGAGATGATTCATTTATCCATCCATCTATGATCCTTTCGTTTCGAATAGACAGAATTCGATATGGCTTTAAAAATCCGGAGAAAGAGAGGCGAACTAGGTCCAGTGTATCAGTGGCTATGTTTTCACGGTACATACTCATTGTGCATTGCACAACAATTGCAGACTCATCTCATTCTCTGCAGAAAATGCCATGGACCCGTCTATCTGTGTTTTCGTTCAAGTGAAACGATCAAACAGTTTTTATTGAATACCACAGTTTATATGCTCGGGTTGTACGTAGAAAACAAAAAGCACATCAAAAGATGACAACTCTTTCCGTCTATTCCTCCGCCCACACTTCCTTTATGAGTGCCTTCTCCTCATCTTCGTGATCTGCCGTATCGGAACATTTCAGAAGTTGCTCCTTCTCACAACCACTCAGCGCATCCTCCCTCCTCATCGTCTTCCAACCGTAGATGATCTTCGAGAGTAGATAGAGCGCGCTGATGACGCATACGACAGAGGCAAGGAACATCACTGAAAAAATATAAATTTTTAATAATATGTATTATTCCTCATTCATGATCTTGGAGGAGCAATGTAATGAAAGAATTGACTGTAATGAAAACAATATATAAAAACCCGTTCATACATTTCTTTGTTCAAAATAATCACAGAGATCATGATCTGCTTACTGATGTAGTGGACTCGCGAGACATTGTCGTTACCTGCAAGCGTCGGGCGTTTTCTGCAGATCCATATAGGTAAAGGGCACCCGTTTCTCTAGACACATTCGTGATGCGGGTCACACTGCTCGGCAGTGTATTTGTAATGGGACGATTCAGTCCGTACCTCCCTATCCTGTTCGACGGGCCTACTTTACCGCGCGAGCAGAACCGTGACACATGCAAACACTCAACCTGTAGCGCTGGATCTCCTGGTTTTCCTCCCAACCGTAAATCTATCAAACCGACGCTCCTTTTTGATGTCCAGACTTCCCGTGGCAGTGCCCACTGCGCAAGACCCTGCGAATTGCGAATTCCAATTTAGACATATTTATTCTGATCCGAAGACTAAGATCATTTCTCAAGAACTGTTTCTGCATTTGAAACTCACAATGAGGTCGACGTTCTCTTCTAGAATGAAATCAAAGTTGTCGATTGTAGAAATGGACATAGTGACATCGCAGAAGTGACGGTCGCTAGAGGCGCCCGAGTCGAGCCGAAACTAAATGTAGTGCCACACTTATTCATGTGTGTCATGTTAGAATGGTATTTGGCAAAAAAGTCTAGCTCATACATAGAGACCACCACAGGCTCCGCCCACTTGAGGGCAATAGAGAGTTGCCCAAAATCCGCAAGACCGACCACACATCCGATTCTCAACCAATCGGGCCGATCAAAAACATTTTCTGTAGCTCTCAGTAGTCTTCACAAATGACGAGTGGAGCAGCCTGATCGGTCAAGTCTAACTATTTTAAAACTCGATGAATAGGGTCGAAGAGACGTGATTGAGGCACTTCCAATGAATGAAACACGCTGTTCCTCTCGTTATTTATGAATTATATTTTTTCATTAACTTTAGAATAAAAATAGAAGGGAAAAAGTAAATCCTCGAATTGTGGTTGCTCGGCAAAAGTTATAGTACGCGCGTATTCATATTCCGACTTCCGTTGTTAATCTTTAAAACTTGCAATGCTGGCTGCAAAGGATGGGACTCGAACCTGAGTGTCCAGGTTTAGTAAACGCGTGCGCTACCGATTGAGCCACAAGAACATGCGATAGCCAGTCTCACGTGCGCTACATGATTGTGTTAGGGGGGATTAGGCGAATAATGGGATGAGTGACAATAGCGCAAACGACATTTGCGCAACTCGACCAAAACGACATTTGCGCAACTCGACATAATTCGATTTCTAGCCACCCTAGGATCCTGGCGGAGGTGTCATTCTGATCAGCATGATTTCCTCTTTATTTTGACACCTTTGCTAGGATCCTAGGGTGTCTAGAAATCGAATTATGTCGAGTTGCGCAAATGTCGTTTTGGTCGAGTTGCGCAAATGTAGTTTGCGCTATTGTCACCCATCCGAATAATGCATAGTGGGAGCCTCGAGATAACTTTTTCAATGGTTTCTCGACAATGCGTTGAGATTTTGGCAAACGGCCAAAAGCATGATGTTATTGGGTCCCAGAGGGGTAATTTGACACTACATTTCGCCAAACTATCGGGTTGAGGAATAAGTAACGCTCGTTTTTCCAATTTCAGATTATGACCTCTCCCGTCTTTCTAAATTGTGCAATTATATTCCGGTTTTTGATGATCGATAAGGGCTTGGATACTCTCTTTAGCGCACACTATATCATATATCTCCGATCATTTAGGCGATCACAATGGCTGGCTCAATTCAAAGTTGTCGCACCTCACCCTGAGATTTTGACAGGTCAGCACTGAGGGAAGAAGAATTATTGAGCCACAATTAAGCTGCAGTAGTAAAGTATCATGGTTATACATTACACTGATGATATTCAGAGGAATATCCAAATAAAGGCCTGGGTGAGATATGCGCCTAACGAGAGTGTAGGATTTTCAGTTACTGACCGAAAGAAGTTTTGCTAGCCGTGTTTTCTTAGCAATAGATCTAAAGACCTCAATTATGCTTGAATGTGGAGTACCTTTCCTGTTGAAAATATGGACGAATTTTGCTAAGTGTGGAGCATTCTCTTTATGAGTTAAATTGCTCGTAAGTCCGATATAGAAAAACAAGCCTCGAAATCGACATTTATTGCTATTTCCTGTAAACCGTACTAATTGAATGTAAGGCCTTAGATGGTTAAATGGACGAGCAACTTTCGCACTATCAATCACCAAGTGGCCACAATTATAGAATGGCTACTATGTTTTGGGTATGGTTTAATCCAAAGTCCTCAAAACACGCATTTCTTTTGATTCCGTCACAAAATAATATTTTTGGAAAACTGTTATTTTTCAAATAGGAGCATAAGTAGCACCAAATGTTTATAGTAATAATATAGCTCCATAGTGAGTGACTGGAGCGCACTAGTGTATAGGCCAGCACCTTCGATCCTCAAGGTAGACAAATAAGTTAAGTGAACTGCAATTTTTCACGAACGTTCCCCTTGAAACGTCTATAAAAATACAACAATGAATCGAGCACCATTCTCACTTCACCATGAAAGAGGTGTAGTATCGGGCTGCTCACCTGAGAATGTGTGAATTTACTGAACAGTTTCCACATTAAATTACACAATTTCGAAAAAAATCTAAAATTTTCGAAAAATATCAGGTACATTGAAATCTAAATTTCTCTCCTACACAGGAAGCGTGATATTTCTAATAATAACGGCTATGATACTCGAGCATACCCTGAAAAAATGCTATAAAGTCAGCTCGTTTAGATTTGATTGGCGGGAGATATATGAGCCCAAACACGATGCTCAAAAACGAGCGTTACTTATTCCTCAACCCAATAGATGAAATCGGCTCTCGACCCTGTGGTCTCTACTCATACATGATAAGAACGTGCTGCTTTTCAAAATGTGTTTACATTGGGAAATTAAAAGAAAACGAATAAATGAGCTTACTCCCATCGCACAGAAGCTCTCCGTATAGATTAAGACATCGTATCTCACGCGGCCATCAAATGAAACCTTCAAAATAATTTGGTTCAGATTGGCTTACTAGAAAAACAGTAATGTCTAAACGCGTACTTTGCTAGTGCAAGATGCGTACGTTTCGTGGACTTTGAGTGTGCTGAAAATACGAACATTCTGCGATACAAACAATGTGTGTCAAATGCCTCAACTATCAATACTGTATAAAAAGCGGGTACTTTTTGCCGCCGCCGAATGTCTGCCTGTGTATCCAGATCGATCTCGGTGATGTTGCCAAAGTCTGCGGGTGACCAGCGAATGTTGGGATTGACGAACTCCTGATGGATCGAGAACTGACTATTGTTCGTATGTTTTACATGCAAGTTCCATCGTCCAAACGAGCCAGATAACCGAAAGAAAGGATTTTCATTTTCAAATATGTCTATTAAAGAATCACCATTGATATGGCAACCGTTGCTTCCACCTGAGACGATCTCTCGTCCTGTAATCATAATTAGTTCCTTCTTAGTATTTTTTAAATTCTATTTGAAATGTGCAACCTGGGCAATAAAATTGCACGAAAATCATACCACTTTGTGCATTTCGAGTCGACGAATCGTTCCATGAATTTCGAATCCATGCTCCCCTGAGATATATTTAACATGAAGTGGTAATAAGATTTTTTAAAGATAGAAAATCATTTAGCACTTCATAGTTCGCATTTCTCAACTAGTTTGTGTAGAAATATCAAACGTTGCTTGATTCATGGATAGCAAAATCTTTCGATGGACGAATCCCGATTAAAAGCCTTGAAAGGGATTAAACAATTCATTTTTAACTGTTTGGATAAGTAACATACACGTCTCCCTGACTCGAGGCATGTAAGGGTCCCGTGATGCGCCAGTCCGCTTGAGCGACTGCTCCAGATGATTTAGCAGTTGTCAATTACCGTCGGAGACCGGAAGAGGAGATACTACAGCGCCCATCAGCAAAAGGTAGACGACGATGAGCCTGTTTTCCCTTGTGGCATGGTGACTTGAGTATTATACGATACTTCCACCGAATCTCCATAAACCATTTTCATCATCGAATAGCGGTTTGGCATAGGCGATAGACTTTCATTCTTCGACGCCGTTTCACGTATTTTTAAACGCTTTGGGCTCTGGTACAACAAAGAAGAATATCTGTCTACTTCGTCATCATTATGACAGGAATCACTTTGTATGACAGGAATCAATGGGCATGGTGTCCGACTGGCATGCCGGCGCAGGCAGGTTCGACTCCCGCCCGTAGGTGATGTTTTGCAAGAGGTAGAGAAAGGCGCGCGCCCCAACCACTAGTCTCCGTCAAGCGTTCCCCGCGGTAGGAGAGTTTTACAGGAGTGGTAATGGGCATGGTTTGGCATAGGCTATAGACTTTCATTCTTCGACGCCGTTTCACGTATTTTTAAACGCTTTGGGCTCTGGTACAACAAAGAAGAATATCTGTCTACTTCGTCATCATTATGACAGGAATCACTTTGTACTGAATTACACTTAATTAAGTTCCCAAATAACCATTTAATTAAATAATAATAATATTCAAAATGTCGTGTTGTGCCGACATTCAAATCACCCGCGCACGAGCGGTCTCACCACGACGCCAAGCCAATTTCTACCGTAATCCTCGAAGTAGGCCCTTTTCCCTTTTCCACGTTCATTTCTTCTTTTCCCCATCGCTGCGTTCACTCGTCTTCTTAATTCTTTATTATTTTATCCATATCGACGCAATCGTCACTCCCTGACCCCTTTTCTGTCGCTTATTCCCCCCTTTACGGCGGTTTTACACCGTCCGTTCGCCTTACAACTGTTCCCCGTTTTTCTTCCCACAATTAGGTCATCATTTCATCGCCAATTGTTCCAATTATCGATCGGTTTAATCACCCAAGTTTGAGGCGTCGGTGGCTGTCGAGAACGACAACCAAGGTGGCTGTAGAGAGCTGCTACCAAGACCCTTAACCGATTGAACCAGCGACGCAACACCCGGAAGGAAGACGACCCACAAGGTTTGTTTTCCTATCCAGTCCATTCTGGTATTCTTACCGACCAACCCATTCATTCTTGACCAAAACCTCACTGGTTGCGGTTCCCATTCCACTCTAACTAAGGCTAATCCACTTGCCGAAGTTATCTCCATTTCATCATTCCAAAACTATACTGTTTTGACTGCAAACCAATAATGTTTTGAGTTCCAATCCATATGATTCCGTTTTGATCCAATCAATAACGCTTCCAATTCAAACGATTACGTTTTGATTCAATCCATAACGTTCTGAGTTCCACCCCGTTCGTCACTTCTGATCACCCTTTCTACGTCACCCCGTATTTGTCACTGTTATTGCTTAATAAATTATTATTATTAAATCTTTCGTCTTACAACACAGTGCATACCTAACTGACCTCTTGGCATCGTAGTCAAAGTCAGTACACACTTAGCCCCCCTCCTTTTGGGTTTTGTATGACACACACATTGGTTGTATTTGCACAATTCTGTAGTTATTGGAATATTACTAAGATTCGAAAATTCATGCAGACTTTGAAGACATTGATCTCGACGAATCTCGGTCATAAAAGAACACATGTTTGAGATAAATAAGAGTGGGCATGTATGAGAGAATTGCAACTATTTATTCAGGTACTGTTTGTACTGGTTCAGGGACACATTATCACTGCGCTTTCGCCATCTCTTCGTCGTACTTCTTCTGTTGCTCATCTTAGAGGAATATTACAGCATCGTCAATTTCGTTCGCCGTTCTCTGACTATTTCTTTGATAAATAATTATAATTGACGATTCTCTCTTGCTGGAGCACCTATAGCATGTTTCTACCAAAAAACGCGTTTGCAAAATGCGAATATAAACTTACAACGAGAGCATTCTCTGATTGCTCCTTATCAAATCCAATCCGAAGGAGCTCAGCCAATTTGTGTTCGTCGACTTTGAAAGCAGGATCTGCAATGAAAAATTATCTAATGTGTTCAATTGTTTACTATTCTATGTGTTGTAGTCTGTCCAAATATTGTTATTCGTGGCATTACATTTTTGGTTCAATACCCAATCGTTTGAGAACCATATAGTAAGTAGAAATACTCTTTTCGTCAAAATTATTATATTGAAACAGACAAGCGGATTTTCTTTCCAGCTCTTTGATCTCTGTTCCGGAGAGAAATGTAACGTGTTCCTTCCCTTTGATTGTTAGTCTGAGATTGAACCGATAAGATATATGTATAGAATTATTTACAGAATACACTATCACCAAACTTCAGGCAAATATCGACAGCATAATGTCTTCACCTGTTTCTTGGAAGGTCAATGAGACATCTGTATATAATCAAAAAGTCGATTCCAATGATACAATCAACAGGAAAATGCTCCATAACAGTGAATGTGGCATCGAAGCGCGATTGATTCCGATTTCCAGGGTATCTTTAAGGACCAATTTTGAATTTCGAAGTGCACGCTGTTTTTTTGAACTGAGTAATGAAAGTACACGTACGCGACTTGATTACTTCCACAGGTTTCATTATTCCATTCACGGGTCTTCGCATTGCTTTGCTCTTGTCAATAATTTTCTCCAAATCGGCCTCTTTAGCTAACTTCAATGACATAAAGGATGTCGAAGCACCTGCATAAATAAATCATCAAGGATTTTATTATCGCAATGCGAACAAAACCTGTATCGACTACTGCAATTGTAGTAACTCCATTGATAACGACCTCGATGCAGATCCAAGTTGCGCGAGATAGCGCGTCGGTATTACGCACGAGTGTCTGTAATTTCAGTATTATAAATTCCAGAATATGTGGGACTTCTAAACGGTCAAACTAAAATTAATTCACCTCTTTTTGCATCAGATCAATGTTGTGGCTTCTTGATTTTCCCTCCTCGAAATACCGTCTGAGCACCGACTGGGGATCGTTCATAGCCTTGTTCCTCTTCTCTACTGCCGCCATGAATACCGCATACTCGCTCTTGAAGCCTTCTGAAAAAATGAGGATTGGATACTCTTCAGACAAAAAATATTCAAAATAAAATACCGAAATCATCCGGGCTCTTGATGAACTGATCGTGAAGGTATCGCCAAGAAAAGTAGATCTGAAAACATAAATTTAAAACATTAAAATGTTGAAAAAATATATAAATAACCAAGAACTAACTTTTCAAAACTGTTCCAACCGAATTGTGTGAGCAAAGATTCGCATTGCATGCTCATCAAATGGTATGCCTTGTTTAAATGTATTTTTTTGTAAATGTAACACCGAATTTATTGCTAACCTTGCACTTGGTTCTCGGCTTTCTCATCTCCTCGAAAAGCCTTCTGCAGTCCTTCTCATCATCCTCTTCCGGAAAGTCTAGATACTGCTGAAATGAGAAATACTATTTTCCGACTCTTCAGTCGCTCTCCTATTCTGTCACAAATCTAATTTCATTTCCGAACTTTAGGTCGTTGAATGAGCACTCACAGCGTTCGTTTTTGTATCCAGCAATGTGCCTTGATTGAAGTACTCTAGATCACATGTCACCTGAAAAATGTCGATATGAATACGCATACATGAATAAACATCATAATATTGTTACATCCACTGTCACTGTAAATAGCATAATGAACAAACCAGCGCGACCATATTCCAGAATGGGTCGTCTTCCGAGAAGGCTAACCTCATCGAATTTATCTTCAGCGCTGGTAGTACCTACAATAGCTGAAAATACAGAATAATTAATTAACAAATCATTAATAGACGATAAAACAAACATTTGGATTCTGCTGAGAAAGGTGTCTTGACGAGTTCGCTCGGTTCTTTATGATCACTTCCCGAATCGTGATGAGTTTGATTGCAGAGAGAAAACACAGCAGAGATTATGTTTGTTGAGTCCTTTAATGTTCAGATCTTAAGTTATATCCGTTTTCAATGATACTAGATGCTTACCTTTAGAGCTTTCAGAGCATTCTTGATATCAAATCCATTAGACACGAGTAGAACAAGTTTTTCAGCTTTTTCCTGACGATGATCGTCAACGAGACCTACAAATTTTTTTTTTTTTACTAAAGGTTTCATTTGTATCAGCACAGAATTTAAATTTAAATCATTTATCACGTGTTTTCTGAGAGATTGCATTAAATCGACCCCATCGAGGAACTAGGTGCAAAAGTTTGAGCTATCTTCATGAGATAATTATCCTAGGGTATATTGGGTACGGAACATTTTTTGACGTTGACGGTCAAGAAAAAGTTGAAAATTGTTTGATTCGAAACAATCTGAATATACAGTATCTTCCATAAGTCATGACTCACTTTTTCATTCTGTCATAACTTTTGAATCGTATGAGATTTCTTGGTCATACTTGGTCATGACATAGTACACCCACCGAGTGTTAGGCATATGCTATTGGGATATCTCAGAACTCAATGGTTCTTGCGTAATGATGACGCAATCAAGCAATACTTTTTCAAACAATCTAAATTCTTAGATGGATTTTTCCTCAGCCTTCCTACTCGGTGTGATAATAGGAGGCCTCATTACCTTTTCGATGAAAAAATGTACTCATGGGAGGATGACGTACAGTAGCTTTAGACTGTCTTAAATTCGGGTCCCGAAAAAACGGATTTTCGTTCCTAGACATGCTAGAGACTCGTTCAAAAGCTCAAAATGATTCTCACCACAATTCCTGATGATCCCCATATTTTGATAGCAATAGCTCTTCATTTGTCCTCAGGGCGCGAATTTTCCACTTTTTCACATAATTGTTTTCTCCCTAATTCGGATGATCACAGTTCCAAGGCCGATTTTTGTTCAAATGTCTTTCCTGGACAGAGTAGTTGCAAATCCATGGAATATACGATTCTCAACTTTTTAGAGCATTTGGATAACTTTCCCGCCCGCGGCAACCGAAAATCCGAGGTCAATCGATTTTCAAAATCGGCTATTTTTCGACATAATGAATTTTAACTTTTTTCATTAATGATATCATGGGCTCTCATTTTGAAATTTGAATTCAGCACACAAGAATATACCAGAAAAAAATTTAGTAAGGGAGTTCTGATAGAAAATTTTTTTCGACTAATGATGTGTGGTCCATGGTCCTTTTTTGGGTTGAGAATCGATTGACCTCGGATTTTCGGTTGCCTCGGGCGGGAAAGTTATCCAAATGCTCTAAAAAGTTGGGAATCGTATATTTCATGGATTTCCTACCATCGTGTCTTGGAATGACCTTTGAACGAAAATCACCCTCAGAACTGTAAACATCCAAAATAGGGTTATGTGAAAAAGTGAAAAATTCGTTTTATATCACACCTAGTAGGAAGGCTGTGGAAAAATCCATCTAAGAATTTAGATTGTTTGAAAACGTATAGCTTGATTGCGTCATCACTACGCAACAACGAGGGAGCACTCGGTGGGTGTACTATCTCATGACCAAGTATGAGCAAAAAATCTCACACGATTCAAAAGTTATGACAGAATGAAAAAGTGAGTCATGACTTATGGAGGATACTGTAGGTGTTTCTGGTGAAAGCATCTACAAAAAGATTTTGGACGAGATTTTCGAAACTTTTGAGTACTCTGTGAGCCTATCAGCTCTTAGCTGTCAACATAAAAGTTTCTTAGAATATTTTTTCGCACATTTTGAGCCAAAAAATAGAAAATTAAATTTAAAAAACAAGCAAACAATTAAATGAATGTTGTTGAATAATGCTCTGTATTTACGGTTAGTTGTTTGTTCTCGATAATAGCTCAAGTATGCAGATCAAAACGTAATTGAAAATAAACGATTTTCAATGGAAATAAAACTTTTATGATACGATGTAAATATAAGACTAGACGGGATTCATTGGTGAGATAAAAAAAAGACACAGGATATTCTGGACACGTTTCGGACGAGATTTATATTTCGATAATAGTGATACAGGAGTTCGATAATACCGTTTCAATGGCTCGAGTTTGTTTGAAATGGACTGTAATGGTTATGATATATTATCATAGATGGGATTACAAGTAGCATTGTTTGAAACCATTTATAAACACTTTGAATAACCTCATTTTGCTTGTTGCCTTGTCCAACAGTTGATCGAATCTCTATCTTCACAATTTTTTTCTTATCTTTAGTCATGAATGCGTTTTTTACTCTGTCGCTATCGAATCCCTTTGCATACTCGCGTTTGAAACCCTCTGAAAATTTAAATATTTTAAATTCGAATGACTTGTAACGATATTATTAATTGAAATGGCAAAAAAAAATTCTGCAAAAAATGCTCTGAAAGAAATACCGTAATCGAATGGATTTTTGATGTACTGTTCATGAAGTGTTGGCCAGCAATTGTAGATCTGCAAAATATTTATTGAAGATGCAACGTCAAAATATTGTTATTCTGTCGTTAAAAATATCGAACTAATTGAATATCAACGATTTTCTTTAGGAATTAAGGATCCGTTTTTAGCTGTACTGACCTTGGACTTCACTTTCTGGTTGTTCATTTCCTCGAATAGTAATTTGCACTTCTTCGCCTCTTTATTGTCCAAGTTTCTTGCATTCTTAGTCTTCTTTTTCTTGTTGTTCTTCTTTCCATCGTCAATGGTGGATCCACAGACATCCTTTTTGGCCTGATAGTATGCAAAGTCAGAGTGTATCTCCGCTTCTTGTCCGCTAACTTTACGGAAGTTATTCATCACTCAAAGCCGAGTGTGGGCTGTTTAAAGGATCAGCGTTGCGTAGCACACCATCAAGTTCTAATAAAGTAAAAAAGTGCCTCGTTGAGATAAAAAATTGCTAGAGAAATAGATATGAGATGCTCCAATTTGAGGTTCTTACTTCCTTTTCGATCTTGCCCGGTTTGGAGTCGGCAGAGATCAGTTGTTGAAATCGCTTGTTCATGCACAATTTGCTTCGATCGGGAACGGCGAGATAACGGAAGATCTCGAGCAGAAGAGCGTCCGGAAGATCGGCAAGAGACGACTGAAAAGCGAAAAATAAATAAAATACAAAACGATTCGAAAAATACAAAAAATAAATAAAATACAAAACAATGTTTGAGAAGAAATTCTGCACATGATTTGATTTGCGAAATGCAGTCCTTGAGTTTGAGTTTAAAAAATCTAGTCACTTCATTCAATAAAATTTTTTTTAAAAATTGAATAGTCGAGTGATCCTCAATCTCCACAGAATTTATATGCTTGCGCATGTATGAAACTCAAATTGAACGATTATTTTGAATTTACTGAATCGATGATATTGCAAGAATAATTATTAGAAAAATTCATAAATATTCGGTGGCAAATGAATAACTGAGTATTTGACCGAACACATCGTTAGAAGGTAAAAGCATGATAATGAAAGAAATAATACAATTGAAGCACATTAGAACAAGTGATATATATTAATTGGCGAATAGCCCGCATTCTTCTGTGCGTCTTCATAATCCTTCTGTTGTTCATCGTAGAGGAATCGGACTGAGTCATCGAGGTCGTTCAGGTTCCACTGAATAGATAATGTTACTGTCATCTGCCGCAGAAACAAAAGAGAGAGATAAATGAGCCGCTAAATTGGTATAATACGTTATGTGACGAGCAATTTAGCTTTCAAAGTGGGTGTACTCGACATTGAGAGCAAGTGCAGAGAACTCCCTATCGAATCCGATTGCAACGTGCGTTGCGAGTTTATCCTCGTCGACAATGAATGCTGAGCCTGTAGTTATTAAGTATTGCAGTCAAAAAAACTTTTTTATTTATATAAAACACATATTATTTTTTGTGAGAAATTATAAAAAAGAACAAATAAGGATAAAAAACCAAATACAGAATTATCTTTAGTCTAGAAGAATAGAAAACTGCAGTTAGTTGATACCTTTGATCTGGCAGATGCACACATGAGTTCCCTTTGCTATCTTATCTTGCTCCCATGATTCAATCTCTGAAGCGGAAACGAAACGCGCTCCTCTCCCTGGATTGTGAACATGCAATCGAAGCGATGAACATCTTGCAAGTGGATATATCATATGAGGAGTAAAAGTCGGGTATTGTTCATTCGGTGCACTCGCGGCGGTCCGAGTTACGAGATAGTGCACCCAATGAAGATACCATTATCCGAATAGCGAGCTCTAATATGGGGCTAAATACCAGTTGATACAAAAATCATCCGCATTTTGATAATAACTCACATGTTTCTTGATAGATCAATGAGGCATTTGTGGCGGCTAAGAAAGTCCATTCCAATGAGCATTTCAATTAAGGATTCCACCACATCGAATTTGACATCGAACCGACAGTTCCCGATTACGAATGAATCTATAAACAATTATACTTGCAAAAATTTATTTTAATGAATCGAAGTTTTAGTTTTGTCTTAATACTACGTACCCGAATAGACAACTCCAGCAACGGTCAACACTCCGTTAATGTGTTTACCTCGTGATGGGAACATTGTCTTATCGAAACCGATCTGTCTCGCGAATGCACTTGATATGAATGTGACCGTGGAGCCTGCAGACAATAAATACGCTTCAAACAATCACTGTTCAAAGCCATGTTCAGATGTGAGCGGTCTAATCTCTTTATAACTACAGATCCCTACGAATTACCTGTATCAACGGTCGCCATTGTAGGAACTCCGTTAAGCACGACCTTGATTTTCAATGGACCAGTTAGGGCGATGGAATTATTCACGGTTGCTTGTGTAATTTGATAATTTCACTGAATTCAGATATGCAAAATCGCCCTAGGGCAAAAGATACCTAATTTCGCAAGTTATCAAAACGCTGGATTCTTGATGTTCCCTCTGTGAAAGCCTTGCTGAGAGGAGAAGATTCATCATCCTACATCTCTTGCTTCTTCTTCATTATAGCCATGAATGCATCGTGCTCTCTTTTGAATCCGTCTGGAAATGATCGAGGTGCAAAGTATTTGAATTTCTTTTCGTCATTCAAATTAAAGAAAAAAAATAATAAATCGAGTATAACATACTGTAATCAGCAGGGTTCTTGACGTATTGGTCATGCAGAGGTCGCGAAGTAGGCATTAAAAGTCAATTTATGAACATTATTATTTCACCAGTAATCATTAATCTATTAATATTTAATCTTATTCGTTTTTTGATAATGAAAAAAGAAGCTACAAGTCCATATTCTTCTCAATCTTAAGATGGCTACTGACCTTGCACTTTTCTCTCGGTATTTTCATGGCTTTGAAGTGCCTTTTGCAATTCTTGTCCGCTTTGTCAGCCTGATTGCAGAGGGATACGACAGCATCGGACACATAATTCGCTGCGTCCTGCGATTGGCAGTAGTGATGACAAATCGGCAACCGACTCTCCTAATTTCTCGTGTTCTCTCGTTTCTCTGACTGGCGATAGATCACTCGGATTGAGGAGAGTCTGTTACCGATTTGTCATTAATAATTGTCCGCAGATTAGAGTGTTTGTCTTTGAAAATGATGTCTTTGCAAAGTCGCTAACCATGAGGGCTTTTTCAGCATTTTTCTTGTCAAAGCCTATGTCAATTAGTTCAACGAGCCTTTCGTGGTCAACTTCTGATGGAGCATCAATGGTTCGGGAAAATATAATATATTATTGGATGTCTTTTCGTAGACGCTTTCACTACATACTTATACAAGTGAGAGCCTGCGTTATCACTGCGTTTGTAAAAGTAAGTGTTGCGAAAATCATAACTCGTGAGTGCGAAAAAGGTTTTTTCTCAAAATCGTGCAAAGTCTTTTCATTCTTTCATGAACTGAATCATTAAATGTTGAAACATTGACATATGTGAATAATATTCCAATTTTCACGAATACCTCGACATAGGGAAATAAATTTGAAATCAAGCCTTCAGTGAGCCACCGTTAAAAATTAAATTCTATAAAAGTTCCCCTTCGATTTTGTTTATTTTCTCACAATAGTTAGCTACTAGTTTGCCCTCCAAAATAAATAAATTAAAAAGTGTTATTGGGTATTACTATAAAAATCTGTGGTACAAAATTCGACAAAAAATCGATAATTCTCGACGAGTTTCAATCCGATCGGCATGGCACTTGGAATGTGTGATCGAATATTGTGTAATTTTTGAGATATCACTCGATTGAAACGATCGCGAAACAGCAAAGTCGGTTTTGATACGGTAGTTTTTTGAAACTTCCGTAATTTAGCGGAGAATGTTGCAGAACACTAAACCAGCGGAGTCTATGCTACACTCGTCGAGTACTACCTCTACACACATTTTGGGAGAAATCCATTTTTTTCACTTTGCCAAGCATATGTTCACTGTGTCAAATAGTCACTCTTTTAGAAAAGATTCAATAAATATTTTGAAAAACGATAAATGCGACCAAAAAAAATGCTCTGATATTCACTCTCAAAATATTCGCGCACCTGTTTGCGATAAGGTCAATCACGCAATTTTGACGTCGCAAAATGTCCATTCCGATAATAACATCGAGATGATAGATCAGATCGATCCTGCTCACGACAAAATTGGATTCGATTTTGTTGTTGGTAATCTTGATCAAGCCTGAAACTCAAAATTTAAAGAATTTCCGCCATTGTTTCGACTCCATTGATAGCTATCCGAATGAATGCTCCGAGAATTGCTGTTTGGAGGCTCGATAATACTTCTGATTGGGAATGTGTGTTATCTCCTGTAATCATCCCATTGTACTTGACTAAGCTGCTATTCTAAGTGATGGAAAATCGGAAGATATCTTTCCTCAGTTCGCTTGTTCCCTCGTTTCACTAGACGGCATGTTGAGGAGAGTCGGGTTTCGATTTGTCGTCACTGGTTGGAACTCATACCTCATTTTGGATTATTGATTTCGCATTCTTTTCATTTTCTTCTTCTCTCCTCTTCTTCTTCGACTTCTCTGCTGCCATCAACGCAAACTTCGTAGAGTGGTTTTCAAAGCCCTTCGCATATTCGCGCTTGAAGCCCTCTGAAAAAATACTATAATTTGACAGACCAAAACAAATCATACCGAAATCGAATGGATTCTTGATGTACGTGTCATGGAGGGCTGGCCAGTAATCGAAGACCTGCAAAGTCGAACAAAAATATATGAGGCCGTTTGGCGATAGGATCAACAAGAGTTCAACGGGAGTAGAGAACAGGTAGAAAATTCGAATTGCCCAAAAGTTGGCCCTAGGGGTAATTTTCGATTCTGAATCGACATGTGGAGTCCGTTTTTCGATCAGACCCTTCTGAATCCCGGTACGGCACGACGTCAATTTGGCAAAAAATTTGTTTCTGCGATAAAAACTGGTCCGGGAAGAGCGAAATCGGCCAAAATCACGCGTACCCGACCAGAATTAAAAGTTCTACAAAATGCAACTTTAAACGAGGCTCTATCTTCATCCGTTCTCAAGCAACGATCGCTTTTTTGCAGAGTGAAATGCGTGAGGAAAGAGCTAGTACAATATAAAGAGAATCTTCTGCTGATCATGTTTGTATATGAGATTAAGCATTTGACTTCTATGTAAGTGGTTTTACACAGCATTTTCTGCGGCCAACTTGCATTTTTTGAGGTTTTTCGAGAAGAACTTTTTTCTTTCGTAGTTGCATGATCTCTACTATAAAATTCGATTTCTACGAGCGAAAATACACCAGAAATTCATATACGCACAAATTTTTACGATTATGACTTTTTGGATCCAAAAATGGATCTCGACGATGACGTCGAGGTCGAAAAAGTCTTTTCCAAAATGCCTCATTATAATTATAAATTTTTTTAAACCAGAAATATATTTTGCGATCTCCGAAATAAGAAAATTTGAAAATCAGGGACATTTTGGAGGTCGATTTTTAATTTCTTTTTATTTTATTATTATATTTCTATCCCCTTCGATTGCGCTCAAATGTTGGTGATTAAACGTTTTGATTTATTTTAAAATATTTTGATCAATTTCCGACATCAATATCGGAAAAAAAATTTAAAAATGTGTGGGAAATGGCAAGTTTCGTAGTAATGATGCAATTCGAGATGGGAAGTCGGAATGGCGCGCATATTATTTGAAGACCACGCCCTATTTACTTGAGACAATAAACTGATTTTTATCTATTCATAATTTTTTTGTGTGCTCTGTTTTACATACCGCTTCGGAAAAAATGATTTCATTGGTTAAAGTATCACAACAGAAGGTCGATAGTTACTTCATCAATCACAGCTTACAAGGGAACCGCAAAAGTAGGCCGATCTCTCGAACAAATCTGTCGACGCTATTTGAAAGGGACCCTTAGGGGAAGTCCATCACCACTCTATATTGATTGGGAATCGGTCTCCTAAGAACCGAAATATTAATGTGAATAATTAGAAGAAATTCGTGCTCACTTGGCGCACGAGAGTGTTAGAGATTTAGAGATTCTCTGATGTGTAGCTCGTGGCCTAGTGGTCTACAGGTTAGGAATTCGTTTTGCGAGACAAGGCGGGTTCGATCTCCGTCTCCGATAATAAGTTTCGCCGATAACAAAAATGAGGTTTACATCACGCTTTGGCTTTCCTTTTGCCTGTGTTACCCTTATTGTTTTGCTACTCCATGTTGTTTTTCAGTTTTCATTCTTTTATTTTATATTCTGTTTTGCAACCAGTTTTATCGCCCATAGATCGTGAACCTAGAACAAATTTGTGACTCGATCAGACTAATTCACCCCCATTTGTACCTAATCCATACATGCAGACGTCTTTCCAAGAAGCAGATGCATGGAACTCGGACTACCGTTAGGATCACGATCTAGGGGCAATCAAACTGATTGAAAAACAGAATAAAAATAACGATAAACAACAAAAAAACAACATGGAGTGGCAAAGCATGCAAATAAGGGTAACACAGGCAAAAGGAAAGCCAAAGCGGAAGGCCAAAGATGTAAACCTCATTATTGTTATCGGCAAAACTTATTATCGGATACGGGGATCGAACCCACCTTGTCTCGCAAAACGAATTCCGAACCTGCAGACCACTAGGCCACGAGCAACACATCAGATAATCTCTAAATCTCTAACACTCTCGTGCGCCAAGAGAGCACGAATTTCTTCTAATTATTCACATTAAAATTTCGGTTCTTAGGAGATCGATTCCCAATCAATATAGAGTGGTGATGGACTTCCCCTAAGGGTCCTTTCAAATAGCGTCGACAGATTTGTTCGAGAGATCGGCCTACTTTTGCGGTTCCCTTGTTAGCAGGATTCAATAAGGCTCTTGAAAGTTGAAAAAATATTTTTCAAAAAAAACGACAAGACTTTTGGGACACCCCAATATTTTATCACACATCTAACAAATCCAATTGCTAACTCACTTCAAATAATCTTGTTGGATTAATATTTCCTAGCAGATCTTGCCGTCAAAACCGCGCTGTATCGTACCTCTGTTCCAATCTCTGTTCCCAGCGGCAGAGTGTTGGAAATGTCGGCGAGAGATGACTGGAAATAGATAAATTAATAAAATAAGCATAAAATAATAAACGAATCGACTTTGATTTGGTATGCAATGCTTGAGAAGAAGTGTTCACTAGTGCTGTCGTTTTGTCTGTTCTGTCTAGTCTGCGCACTCTCTCGTAGTTCTGACTTGCGAGAGTGTGCAGAATGGAGAGACCCAAAACCGAGGTTGCATCCCTAGTGTTCACTTTTGGTGCTATGATTTACCTCATTAGGACTCATTTAAAGGCTGTAGCACTTCCTGAAATTGATTAATGATAAAACTAAATACACGATATTGCATGACAAACTGATGTGTATGCATGCACGCAATATAATATAATGCGAACAGTAAACAGTGCAATTGTTGAGTCTACCACAAACAAACTCATATCGATCGAATACTACTCAGCGTCGGGTTGTTCAGGCGTGCCAGTAGGTATATAATTGATTAGAAAATTACCTTTTATGGGGAGTGTAAAACGGTCATTTTATAAGTAGCATCGAGTTCTATCGCCTGTCGATTTCAGAGCCCTCTTTCCTACACTTTCGAGAAAAGTGGATTTGAAATAAACTAATTAAAAAATTTAAATGTGCACACGGTTTGTTTGGATAGATAGAGAGAGCATGTAAACTATTATAGATGGGGTCTCTAAGTATAATTTTCATCCTGAAAAAAAACACGTGCCGAAGATACCCCGATGCCTGGCGAACATGCATCATTCAACAGGCCTTGACCCTGACGCTTGAATAAATGATTGATTGATTGATCACACTTGGTAAGCTGGTTTCCTCGCATCTGAAATATTCTATCAGGTTGGTGCATAAGTCTTGACCGATTTTGGGAGTGAAGTTTAACCTCGTGCACATCGCTTGTGCATTCTTCCAAGTTAAGTTTTATCGAGTGATAGTCCACGACTTAGTCTCTCAGATAATATGAGAAATTCGGTCCTCAATTGAGTTTAGCCCAAGTTACATGCAAATGAAAATCGATAATTGGGTTATTGTGCGTTCCGTGCAATCGTTTATCCAGCTTCGGAAATCTTAGCTGTTGACCTCTAACCAAGTGCGCTGTAATCGTCCACTATGTGAGTGTTTTATCACTAAGCATATTTGAGCATGTGTTCCTCTCCTTTCTGAAATATCAAAATTTCTAAAATATTAAAATAAAATAAAAAAAATTAAAAAAAATTTCTAAAATAAAATAAAAACAAGCGGAAAACGCGACTTTCAATGTTTTCGGTATAAATCATTCCCATCATAACTAGCATTCTTAAGATTCTGATTAAATTATGAATGATAGAGTAAGGGATGCTCATTTGTTTAAGCATGCAAGATGCAGTGGTAAAGCTGTATGAGCAACAGGGGAATGTCTAAAGTGTCGATTTCGACAAGAAGTTGAGATAGGCGTAGCTCTCGACAAAAGTGTTGGGCATTTTCAAGAGCAATGTTATTAACTACTCATGTGAGATACTTTTCAAGCTATGCAATGGAGATTCCTAGATCTATCGACTCGAGTACTCGATGAAAAAGTTTAATCATTTAACTTCGCTAGGCTTCCATATAAATTCAAAAGCATTTCTCAGGTAGGCTTTACATGGCTACCTCGAAGTACTATGTGCAGAATAATCCGGAATCATTGTACTTCACGAATGTTACCCGGATTTGGCCAAATCGTTGTTCCCCAGATCTCACTGATCGAATAAATTGCCGATTTTTTCTTTGAAAACTGTCAGTTTGATCCATCACTGTGCCATTCTTACCGATCAGATAGGTCTGATATAACGGGCGCTAAAGAGAGTATATCACGCCTCTCACGTAATACTCGACTTGAATCTGTCAGCGAGTCACTTTTTCGAATTCCGGTTTTCTACAGTTGGCATAACTTGTTAGGTGCAGCCTACCAACTTCAACCCCACTCATCTACCCTTAAAGTCCACTAGGTCCACTGCCAAAGGAATAGTGTCTGGGATCATTCATGACCGCGCGGCAATGACGCGGTCTCCTCTTGCGATTTCGCGTTTTTTTTTTCCCTTTTCAGCGGCCGTTTTTGGCCGTCATTGCTCGCGAGAGGGCGGAATGACCCGGTGAGAGAGTTGAAAATGAATTTAATAAGTTGGAGAGACGGTTTTTTGGATGATAACTGAAAAAGCCCAGTCGATGTGCGAGCGCAGACCTATCATTCGAATCGCCTTGACTAGATCTATTCAGCCATTAAATATGGGTTTTTTTTATGGGTTTTCGAGCGGTTTTCAAGATAGAGCTCGTTGTTTCATAGTAACATTCTGAGACCAGTTATCGACAAACAAGTTGTGTATGGGCATAGAGCATCGAAAAATAGCCCTAGCTCACGAAGAATTTATACCGAAAACATTGAAAGTCTCGTTTTCCGCTTGTTCTGTGACAGGGCATTATTTTAGAAATTTTGATATTTCAGAAAGGAGAGGAACACATGCTCAAATATGTTTAGTGATAAAACACTCACATACTGGACGATTACAGCGCACTTGGTTAGAGGTCAACAGCTAAGATTTCCGAAGCTGGATAAACGATTGCACGGAACGCACAATAACCCAATTGTCGATTTTCATTTGCAGGTAACTTGGGCTAAACTCAATTGAGGACCGAATTTCTTATCTATCTGAGAGACCAAGTCGTGGACTATCACTCGATAAAACTTAACTTGGAAGAATGCATTCTCCGAAGATTAGAACGACTGCAGATACAATTTGATTTTTCGTGAAATTCTCAGTGTTGGTCAACCTCCATTTTCTCAAACACTATACAACTGTACAGCGATTCAACCATATGACATTAATGTTCGATCATACCCCTAACTGACATATTGTAGACTAATCGTGGAGATATGACACAAGCGATGTGCACGAGGTTAAACTTCACTCCCAAAATCGGTCAAGACTTATGCACCAACCTGATAGAATATTTCAGATGCGAGGAAACCAGCTTACCAAGTGTGAATATAAAGCAAATTATGATCCAGAATCTTTTGGATTCCCGGATTTCAATCAGCTGTATGAATAGAGACCGCAAGCTCCGCCCCTTTAGAGGGGATAGGGAATCGCCTAAAATCGGAGCGACAATTCGGGTTCACAACCAAATCATGCGATCAAAAGCGTTTTCGATAGCTCTCAAGATGTTTTACAAATGACGAGTGGCGCAACATGATCGGTCAACTTGAGGTAGGTCAAATCGACGATTTTTGGAACAAAATGGGGATTTGAAGGGTTTCTAGTGTATTTCCACAGCTGCGCCACTCGAATTAACTTTATTTGTATTTTATACGAAGTTTAAGTTCATTTTACTAGAATTTTAATAATTTTTTCTGAATTGTCGCTCGAGCGCGAGAGGAGAGAGGCGAGATGGCGGGGGGGAGCTAGAGAGACACACGCGAGAGGCTCCGCCCCTTTTCTCTCTCGCATGATTTCCCTCTCCTTTCCATTGCCGCCGCGCGCGTGGTTTTCATGTAATAACTCGACTGGGAGATGGGATAGACTCAAACTCTAAAAAGCAAAAATTTTATTCAGACCGAGACCAAGGTATTGAGCACAAATTTGGACCGTTGCAACCAAGTTGGTAGATCACCCTGCGGTCTCCCATCATACGAACATGCAAATGGGAACAGGGTATCAACATCGATGACATGGTCGCAGGTAGTCGATTCTCTGATCGATTCGTCCTCCGAGAAGTGAATACTCCTTTCTTATTGCAATCCCACATCGCTGAAACATAGCGCACAAATGACATCATTGGGCGAATGATACATTGCAGTGTTAGTAAACCCATTTCGAGGAAAATATATCAGTGCATGTTCTGTCCAAAAAAGTAAGCAAATTTATTAATGATTATCATTAATGGTTTTCTCTCAGATACGGCAAGAAATCTCATCTCGATCCGCACGTGAACAGGCACAAAAACATCAAACCATTCGCGTGTGCTATCGAAGGATGCTCTAAGGCATTTTTCACAAAAGATTTGCTCAACAGGTAATTTTTGGCTTCAATTAGTTATGGTTGAATCTCCATTCCAGGCATTTGAAGGGTAAAGAACACAAGAACATCAAAGATACTCCATGCCCAATGTGATGCTCAGCAGATGTGATAATATGAATGATCACAAGAAGATTCATCACAGAAAAGCGGCCAAAAACGCTGAAGAACCTAAAATGATGAGCAGAGCTGCTTGATATTTTTCAATCGACGAATTCGAAATGTGCAAACGATTGGGACTCATAGCTTTTACCGAATAGTATTATGTACATATTTGTAGTTTCAAATAACAAATAATAAGTTCAGTCCCTCCTCTAATTGTGTGTTCTCTCGTTTCTCTGATCGGTGACAGATCGCGTGAATTGAGGAGAGTCGTCCTCTATTCGATATTGCAAATGAATAACCATTGCTTTGAAGAAAATGGCGCGAATAAGGTAAAACTCATGCAATATTTCTTGTCGTCGGTCCATATCATTAGCCAGTAATGTCTTTCGCTCGTTAGTTCAGTGCAAGAAACGATCTACCCGATGCTTCACACGATGACACATCGCCTCGCTCAAGGATGGGCATGGTGTCTGACTGGCATGCCGACGCAGGCAGGTTCAACTCCCGCCCGCTCTTATCGACACAAATTTGCCGACGCAGGCAGGTTCGACCCGGCGATTTTTCCCGCTTTCACGAATCGAACTACTGATCTAGCATACACGGCTTAGTATCAGCAATCACCGACTTTCGGTCTACAAATTTGACAATCTGAAGATTGGGCAGATTGTTTTTGCATTTCTCGATTGAACGAGAGCAATGAGGTTTCAAGCGCTCGGCTGAGAAGGACACATTCACTCGTTCGGCATTTCGTAAATGAAACTTGAGAGATATAATAGTGAACCTACATTCATTAGATTATTTGTTTCTAATATATGCTCGCTGAAATTCATCAATTGTAGATAAGCATGGGTAGTTCTTCCTTCTATGATCTTTTAGTGGTTCTTGTCGTTTCTCCTCAAATGAATCTTCTTGTGGTCATTCATATTATCACGTCGGCGGAACATTTTCGAGCATATTGGGCATGGAATGTCTTTGATATTGGCATGAACTTTTCTTTTCAGATGCCTGAACCGGAGAAACATGAAACTCAGTAATTATCAACTAGAGTTAGCATTTACCTGTTAAGCCAATCTTTTGTGAAAAATGCTTTAGAACATCCTTCCATCGGGCATTTGAACGGTCGGATGTTTCTGTGCATGTTCAAGTGCGGATCAAGATGCGATTTCTTGCCGTAGCTGCAAGGATTGTGAATATTGATCTCTCTGAGCTTACAGTTCTTACCTCTTTGAACAAAAGGTGCATTGATATCTTCGGCCGGATAAACGATTCGAGAAACTGAAGAAACCATTCATGTTATTTTCCTACAATTGCACGTATACAAAATACGTAATGATTACCTCGCGATGGAAGAATTATTATGAACTTCAATTTGTGGAGATCCTTGATAAGACGAAGACGATTCCTTCAGAACATTTACATGATCGTACGATTGGCGAAGAAAGAGACTCGAATTTGTGAACGATGCAAGAGTGTCATCCCTAATTGAGAGGTCTAGGCCACTAGATCCATCATGGTCTAGCGATGTTGGCCGATCAATCGCAGGCAATCCAATACGATTCAGATCATAATTTACATTATAATCACAGATGAGTGGATGGTTTTCTCGTGGCTGAAGCATATCCACTAATAATAACCAATCAGTCAAGACTCACTGGATGAACAGGCGATTGATCGAATTTCAGATACTCGATAATTTCCTCTTCTGAAGCGAAGTAGCGAACATCGAATGATTCATCTCCTGAGATTTTCATCTTATGAGGCCTTTTGCCTTATAGTCGGACAATGTTTGGCACAGCCAAAAAAGTCGATTCCCTGAAACTTTGTGTTTCGGGGTTCTTGAGGGTGCTAATGATCATGGGCATACTCATTTTGCTCCAAGTTGCCCCGTTGGCTCCAGATGGAATGACGTCAAAATAGCATTTTATTTCAATTCTAGGTCATTTGACAATAGACTTCTAAGAGAAAATTAATTCCGGGCCAGAATTTGATGGCGAACACGTGTGTGCAATTCATTTTTCTTTATTTCCAAAAATAATTTTATTAGAAAATGTATTAAATTAGAGAGGCAAAAGTACCGGTCGTTCTTAGTATTGAGAGATTCTGAACGACGTGCTGAATCCAAATACATTTTTTAATTCGAATAATAGTGTCTGGAAACCGTCGAAAACGACCGAAGAAAGCGCAACCAGATGATAGACTTGCCCCTTGTTACTCTCTTCCTGAGGCGGCAGCGGCACCAGAGAAGTGAGAGACATGCGTGAGAAGCAGGGGAGGGAAGGGGTGGGAGCGTTCAGGGTCAGAAACGCAGAGAGAGATCGGCAAGAGGCTCCGCACCCCAACTTTCCATTGCCGTTCTCTTCGGTTTCCAGACACTTTTATTCGAATTTAAAAATATATTTGGATTCAGCACGTCGTTCCGAATCTATCAGTACTAAAAACGACCGGTACTTTTGCCTCTCTAATTTAATAAATTTTCTAATAAAATTATTTTTGAAAATAAAGAAAAATTAATTATACAGGAGTGTTCGTCATCAAATCCTGGCCCTGAATTATTTTTCTCTTAGAAGTCTATTTTCAAATGACCTAGAATTGAAATTAAATGCTATTATGACGTCATTCCATCTGGAGCCAACGGGGCTACTTAGAGCAAAATGAGTATGCCCATGATCATCAGCACCCTCAAGAACCCAGAAACACAAAATTTTAGGAAATCGACTTTTTTGGCTGTGCCAGACTCCTCCAGATTTGTCTGACTATTACGCAAACGGGCTCTTATGAGTTTATTTCTTCTTCTTACCGTATCCCATAAATTCAGAAGGAGTATCGTCATGCTCTTCGTATGTGGGTGTATGAAGCGGTGTCTGCTCCAAAAATATTCTGCAAAAGAAATGTTCTTCCAGTGTACGACGAACAGTTGGGAGAATATTGCGATAAAACGAATAAATAATAAAACAAAATATCAGACCTTCTCCCGAATCCATCCATCGTGAGCTCGATGATGTCTTCGAAGGAATACTCCTTTATCACTATGGGGTAAAATCCAAATAACGCCCGATAGTAACAACCGATAAGGAATATGCGAGGAACCGATAAGGAGGACTACCCAGGCGAGATTTCGTGTGTTAAAGAAAGACGGCATCGATAGAAGCGCATTCTCTTGGACGCAAATGATGCGTCAGTTCCTGTCCAACTGAGGACCCTTGTCAGCGCTGCTCCTTGCATATTGACAACTTGCCGATGATCCAAATTGATAAACAAGGCACCTCGATGTCTGCAGATAAACGTCACTGTCACAAAATGCCCATTCCTAGATCTGGCCAAGGTGTTTTATCCAAGCTTCTCATAGATGGAATGATGTTGGAACGATCAAGACATGAATTTCTCATACTGATTTAAACATGTTGTTAGGGAACAGTTATTCGTTAAAAGGTCAATTTCAAAACAAAACAAAAAAATGTGCAAATTGTCGAAATCGGTTATGAGTTATGAGATGAATAATGATCATCTCTGCTTTGAAGTTTGATCATTCTTCGAGATTTTCCTCAGATGAACCTTCTTGTGGTCATTCATATTATCACGTTTTCGAGCATATTGAGCATGGAATATCTTTGATATTGGCATGAGCTTTTCCCTTCAGATGCCTGGAATTGAGCCTCATCAATTTCAAATTAGTTTTACAAATTACCTGTTGAGCAAATCTTTTGTGAAAAATGCTTTGTTACATCCTTCCATCGAGCATGTGAACGGTCGGATGTGTCTGTGCCGGTTCAAGTGCGGATCAAGATGAGATTTCTTGCCGTAGCCGCAATAATTATGTTTATTTTTCTCTGTGTGTTTACAATTCTTACATTTTTGAACAAAAGTTGCATTGATATCTTCTGCCGGAAAATCTATCGGAAACACTGAAAAAAGATGTACAATTTACGACCTGTTAAACCGTATAGCTGAGGAATAAAAAACAAGTTACGATTACCTTGCGGTATAAGAATCATGCCGATGTTCGACTTGTTGAGATCCTTGCTCGATGGAATAGGCTTCAATCGACTCATTTGTGTCGTCGAATGATTGGAGAGAATATGATATCGAATTAGTGAACCGTGCAGGAGTAATATCCCAAATGGAGAAGTCCAATCCACTAGAGGCATCGTGGTCGAGTTTTACTTGTTGATTCATTTCCAAAAATCCGTTATCATAATTCAAATTATATTCGCAGAGATGATCGTTATTTCTTTGCTGAAAGATCACTACAGAATCGTATGTCAACAACCGTGCCAATCTCACTTGATCCACGATATCAAAGTCTCGTGGTAATGACTTATTGAGCTCTGACATTCCCGTAAATGTCTGACAAGAATGAGCATAATGATCATAGTCGATTGACTCGTTTGATCGTTATTGAGAGCACATTGCTGATACTGATTGCTAGAACCGTAAAACTCACTAGATCGATAGTCGATTCTTCAAATTTCAAAAAATCAATAACTTCTTCTACTGAAGCGAAGGCGCGCATATCGAAAAGATCATCTGTTGTCATATCATCTGATGAGTTGCTTCTTTTTTTCGTACCGTATGCCATGACTTTACAATGTGTATCTTCGCGCCCTTCGTATGTTGGTGTATGAAACGGTGTCTGCTCCTAAAATATTCTGCAAAGCAAATGCTTTTCCAGTGTACAACGAACAGTTGGGTGAAAATTGCGATAAAACGAATAAATAATAAAACACCAGACCTTCTCCCGAATCCATCCATCGTGAGCTCGCCGATGTCTTCGAAGGAATACTCCTTCATGGGTGATGAGGATCCCGGTTCTCTCTCCTGTTATGTAACAATCGTGTGGATGACTTTTCCTACCCATGGTTAACGCCCCCATATTGAAAACCGATAAGGGGTTGGTTGAGAGGAGGAACCGATAAGGACGTATGGGCAATAAATGATGCGTCAGAAGCCGTTCATCAGAGGACCCTTATCAGCGCTGCTCCTCGCATATATGATCGAAAATATTGAGCCTATGACCGAAGATGCAAATTGATAAACAAGGCACCTCGATGTCTGCAGATAAACGTCACTGTCACAAAATGCGCCCATTCCTAGAGCTGGCCAAGGTGTTTGTATCCAAGCTTCTCATAGATGGAACGATGTTAGCAGAATATTTGTAAATCAGTCGCCGCTTCATGCACCCACATATGAGAGACATGATGATACATCTTGTGAATTCATGGGATATGGTGTGCGAAAATGGATCGACTCTTCAGAAAACAAGTCAGCAGATCTATTCGATGTGGGCTCCTTTTCTGTAGAGGAAGTTATTGATCATCTGAAATTTGACAAATCGGCTATTGATCTAGTGAGTTTACGATGTTTCTGTTCGTTCGAAAAGTTAATTTATATTTGTCGTTATTTTCTTGATTCGAATAAATCAGCCTATAAAATGCGGTCATAATCTCAATTCGTTTCAGGAATTTCTTGGAGTCCCGGAGTTCAATCAGTCATTTCAACAAGACGTTGATGACTGCACTATTGTCGACTTATCTATTAGTGGGGAGCAGTCGTTGAAATCGACGGAGAATTGGTCGTAGTCCGACCGTTCAAATGCCCGATGAAAGGATGTCCTAAGGCATTTTTCAAAAAAAAATTTGCTCAACAGGTAAATGCTAACTACAGTTTATAATTACTGAGTTTCATGTTTCTCCGGTTCAGGCATCTGAATTGGAAAATCTCAAAAATTATGTCCCGTAATGAACATTGACGCCTATTTCGTCATCAATAGGTCGAAAATGCGAAATCGATAAACTGAATAAAATAATTCAAAAGCAACCTTCAAAACATATAAATGAGTGAATGAGATTGGACCTTACTTTCCACAAGAAAAAATATTTAAAAAGACGATCAATACTTTAGAGTAAGAAGTATTGAAGTATTCGCCATCCCTATTAGAGAGGCTGGAACTCGATCATCGTCCTAAAGAGAAAGAGCTAATTTTACAACGCAATGGATGGTGTTATTGTGGGTCAACTCGTTATTAGTGGAATTCGCAATCTCGACAAGAAATATGTGTGAGCAGGGGTTTTTAACTTATCAAATTATCAAATAAAATATAGGCGCTAGGGCTACGAGACATGTCGCAATTTCTCTTCTTAGAATATTAGCCAGTTGACCAGCATTTATTTCAGAACTTCCATTCTTACTCTTATTCAATCTATCTCAGTGACGACGTTAATTATCAACTTCGATGCTCTCTTTTTGCGTAGAAACTCCTCTAATGAACAACAAATCAAGTGAGTTTTTTTTGTTTTTTGTTTTCGTAAAAAGGATGAACACTTCCTCTCAGAAAACAATTAATGCAAATTCAGACTTCAGCACATTATTCAGAGAAGCGAAAAAATTGAAAATACAAATGAAAATCAAAATAAGAGAGATGAAACACTTCGCAAGTGATTCTGAAATGATCGAGTATTGGGACGCTCAAATGAAGGAGATCATAGATAATCGATTAGCTAAATTTGAAATCATTCCAATCGATGATTATAAATTCGTATCAATTGTTCGCGTGGATTGATGATGTTGCTCTTCTATTATCGTCTCCTACTGGCTCCAACTTTATGATATACTCATACCCTTACAATTTATATTGTCATTCATTACATTCTTTATAAAAAATTTTACTAGTGTGTTCGGAAAGTATTGATAGTCTTTTTTATATTTTTTCTTGTGGAAAGTAAGGTCCAATCTCATTCACTCATTTATATGTTTTCAAGGTTGCTTTTGAATTATTTTATTCAGTTTATCGATTTCGCATTTTCGACCTATTGATGACGAAATAGGTGTCAATGTTCATTTCGGGACATAATTTTTGAAATTTTCCAATTCAGTATAGAATCAAATTTAAAGTTTCTTTTGAAACCATAGTGGGGCAAGGGGTTGCGCTAACTACTAAATTTGAGAAATATGATTTATATTGAAACGTGGTAGAATTAGGTCAACAATTTTCATTTTGAGGATTTGATTTTTTACCATTTTTAAATTTGTAAAACTTATTGGTCAGTTTAGCAACTCAATTTATGATTATTATTGGTCATATTTTATTGCGAAATTTTCCAAATATTGTTGGCATCCGATTCTTTCATTTTTATACAAATATATGGGAATTGGAAAATGTCCTATTGATAATGCGATGCGCCGGGATGACGTGAAAATAGCTTATTGAATCCTCTAAACTCATTTGAGATGTCAAACTGATGTTTACTTCGTTAATGAAGAGAATAATCTAAAAAGTTGATTTTAAGAGAGCTCGTCTAATTGACGACGTCTTTTCAAAGTGAATGGCTTTCAACGGTTAAAGCGTCGAAAACGAAGAACATAGTTGCTCTATCCAGCACAGCAGAGTTGTTTTTCTATTTGAGAAAAATCTGAGCCAATAGCGATGATTGAAATTTGAATGCAGCAGGTGAATCATCGAGACAAGCAGCTATCGACTCTATTGTCTCGGCCGTAAAAAAATATCTGGTTGAAGAATACACAACTTTGATTTTACGGGTGTTTATCTTTGGCCGACACTGTTGGTGAAGTGCAGAAAAAGTAATAAAAAACGTGTGCGATCGATAATTATTCAGATGTTTTCTTTTCAAGAAGGATACTATGACTATGAGTCACAAACGATTGGACATTTCGAAATCAGCGATAGTAGAATATCGGGAGTCTCTGCTTATTATTTGAGGATCGGACCTTTTAGTGGTTCATTTCGGATCTTCTCAGATGGATCTTATTGTGATCATTCATATTATCGCGTCTGCGGTACATTTTCGAGCATATTGGGCATGTAATGCCTTTGATATTGGTATGAGCTTCCTCTTCAGATGCCTGAACCGGAGAAACATGAAACTCAGTAATTATAAACTGTAGTTAGCATTTACCTGTTGAGCAAATATTTTGTGAAAAATGCCTTAGGACATCCTTTCATCGGGCATTTGAACGGTCGGACTACGACCAATTCTCCGTCGATTTCAACGACTGCTCCCCACTAATAGATAAGTCGACAATAGTGCAGTCATCAACGTCTTGTTGAAATGATTGATTGAACTCCGGGACTCCAAGAAATTCCTGAAACGAATTGAGATTATGACCGCATTTTATAGGCTGATTTATTCGAATCAAGAAAATAACGACAAATATAAATTAACTTTTCGAACGAACAGAAACATCGTAAACTCACTAGATCAATAGCCGATTTGTCAAATTTCAGATGATCAATAACTTCCTCTACAGAAAAGGAGCCCACATCGAATAGATCTGCTGACTTGTTCTCTGAAGAGTCGATCCATTTTCGCACACCATATCCCATGAATTCACAAGATGTATCATCATGTCTCTCATATGTGGGTGCATGAAGCGGCGACTGATTTACAAATATTTTGCTAACATCGTTCCATCTATGAGAAGCTTGGATACAAACACCTTGGCCAGCTCTAGGAATGGGCGCATTTTGTGACAGTGACGTTTATCTGCAGACATCGAGGTGCCTTGTTTACCAATTTGCATCTTCGGTCATAGGCCCAATATTTTCGATCATATATGCGAGGAGCAGCGCTGATAAGGGTCCTCAGATGAACGGCTTCTGACGCATCATTTATTGCCCATACGTCCTTATCGGTTCCTCCTCTCAACCAACCCCAAAGATAGTTGTGTTTCACAATAATTTATTATTATCGGGTGAATATCTCATCAAGGTCATTTTCAATGACATTCATCATCAATTCCTCATCATTCATTCTATCATCGAGACATTGTTCCACATCTTCCTCCATCTCTTGGATCTCTAAACATGCGAAATAGTAAAGCCACCGCTTTGGCTTGAACCAAATTCTTTAGCGAAATATTTAAATTAAATTAAATAAACTTACGACGCAGTCTCTTCGTTTCCAAACGTCAATCCAGTGCGACGCTGGGTTCCCTGTCGGTCGGTTCGCAATTGCGCTCCGTCATTCTATTCCCCTCCCCCCTCTCTCCCTCTCGTGATGTCTACATCGTCGCCATACGCTACCAAGGAACAATTGGATGAGCTATCAGCAGAGGTCTGTGCTGTGAATCGGAAGCTAGACACCATAATCTCGCTCCTTTCATCGTCAAAATCGCCTCAAGCTGTGCCCGATCCCGTCTCCACGTACGCCTCAGTTGTGAAAGCAATCTCTGATGTGGACAAGATCAAGCGCAAGAGTCAACGAGCAGTTCTGGTGGGGAGTCCCGAAAGTTCCAACCCCACTCAGACTGCGAAAATCGATGAAGAAACACTGAAAGCATTGATCCACCACACTAAAGATGCCGAACTCAAGAAAGCTTACGATGATGGTTTAATCACTCATGCTCGTTTCCCCGAGAAAAGCTCATCCACCATGAGAATCATCAAGGTCGCCCTTCCCTCGCCTACTCTACGTGACAAGTTTCTCGCATCGATCCGTTTCTATCTTCTCCCCCAACATGTTCGTTCGACGCGATCTCATGCCTTGAGCTAAACGTCAAGTCCAACTGCCTCCGCTACGGTGTACGTGACTGTGAGATGATTGAATTCCGTGGACCCAAATTCCGCCCGCTCCCGCCCGGTTACGGTAACCCCAACTCTTCTGCCACACTCCTTGCCAACAAGAATCAGCACAATATCAATGCATCCTCCTCTTCTTCTGATCTGGCTCCCACTGTCCATATTGCCCCTCCCTCCACCTCTGATGCCCCTATCGACGAGAAACATGTGTCTACGAGAAAGAAGCCAGAATCCAAAGAGAACAAAGAGAAGAAAGATGCCCCCCCTACCCAAGACCAGACAACTTCTTCTTCAGGTGGTGATCCGAAGGCAAAGACTGAGCGAATTCCTCTCATCTTCTAGGAGGAATGTGGCAGTTATGTGAGTAGACCCCCCACTCCCGTCCATTCTATTACAAATTGTGTCCCTTTCAATGGCCCCTAAACAAAACATTTCCTTCTTTTTTGCAAATTCCAGGAGCGTTAGAAATCTTTTCGATACTGTAGCCTTTATTATCTGTAACAGCAAATACATGTTGTTAGCTCTAACAGAAACTTGGCTGTCTGATGGTGATAGTGATGTCCTACTTTTGAGGGGATTGCCTGATTACTTCCTATTTAGAGCAGATCGTGCAATTGGTAGAGGCAGCGGGGTTCTCCTCTATGCCCATTCTTCCCTTCTTCCTGTGTTTGTCTCCCTTCTCATTACTCCCGGTTTCGAATGTCTATCAGTATATATCTTCTCCAACGCACCCACTGCTCTTCACCATTCCCTTAGAATCATCGTAGTATACCGCTCGCCTAACTCCCCTTCTACTTCGAATCCCTTATTACATGAGTACCTTAATGAGACAACTAAATGTGCGCATCCTTCAATTATTGTCGGTGACTTTAATTACCCTTCAATAGACTAGTACAGTTATACGTCTCCAACAACGTCCGTTGATCCCTTCTTGGATTTTGTAGTCACAAAATCATTCCATCAATACATTGATTTCCCAACACGCGGCACAAACATTCTTGACCTACTCTTCTGTAATTTCCCCATTATATCAGCAGTCAAACCCGATGTCCCCCTCTCAGACCATGTAGGCATAAGTTTCAAGATTTCTTTCTGTCCATCAGACAAACCTATGTCCATCCCTTCTAGAAATTTTGCACTTGCTGACTGGAATATGATTAACTATCATATTGCCTCTCATAACTGGACAATGGCTTTTTTGTATAAAGATTCCTCTGAATCTTATCAGTACTTTAGTGATTTTGTAAACTACGTTCTTGACATGTTTGTCCCACTCAAACGCTCAAAATCGTCATCGGGTTACCCCAAATTATTGAATAAGATGTACCCCAAACTAGAGAGGCTTCATCAGTTGACGCCTAACTGTAATATGACGCACTTCTTGCGCGCAAGATTTGACAAAGCCCTAAAATCATTTAAACTTGTACGGGGAAAATCAAGCTGTTAATTCTGGGAACCCTAATTCATTCTTTAAATACTGTAAGAGCCGCTTTAAACCTTGCAACTCGTCACTTCCAGGAATTATCATTTCAAATGGGGAAATCCTTCTTAGTAACAGTGATAAAGCTCTTGCTTTCTCTAAGTTCTTTTCAAAAGTGCAGACATTTCCTTTGGCTTCCCCTCTCACCTTGATACCCCTAATCCTTCGTCTTTTGACCTACCATCTATTGCCTCAGAGAAAATTCTCTTAGCTATCTCACAATTGATTCCTAAGGTAAATGGTTCCCCTGACAACATACCTAACCTAGTCTATTGTAAATGTAAGTACTCTATAATCACACCCCTCACGTTACTCTTCAATATTTGCCTTTCATCTCGCACTGCTCCGACCCAATGGAAAACTGCCCATGTCAAACCAATTCCGAAAAAATCTGGAGATGCTTTTATCTCAAACCATCGCCCTATTTCACTCACAGTAACTGCCTCGAAAATTTTTGAAAAATACTTATAAATTCAATGACTCACTATTTAGATGCGAGTAAATTACTCGACGCCAGACAATCTGGCTTTCGAAAATTCAGAAGCACAACATCTTCTTTATGTGAAACTCTTTCTTTTTATGCTAGAGAGTTGAGTTCGAGAAAATCAGTTGATACTATTCTTTTTGACTACAAAAAAGCTTTTGACTCCATAGACCATAGACTATTAATGCACAAACTTCCAATTTTCGGGAATTTCACAATCGATTATTCAATGGTTTGAGTCGTACCTTTTGGGTCGCTCCCAAAGAGTCTTAATTGGAAACTATCTGTCCCGCCCCTCACCGATCAGATCAGGTGTCCCTCAAGGCTCGGCTATCGGTCCATTACTATTCATTATTTATATAAATGATTTGGGAGACATCATCCCAAAAACAGTCCATTACAATATCTTCGCAGATGACCTTAAGATCTATGCCACTGTCCCTGATCACAGTGCCGACCTGCAAAACGCAATTCATAAAATTTCTGAATGGACCACTCAATGGAATATGTGTCTTAGCACTCTCCAATGTAATGTCCTTCATCTAGGGAGTTTAAAAGAGAGAACTGAATATACTCTCAATGGTGATAAAATCTCTACCAAACATACCGTACGTGCTCTAGGTGTATTCTTCACTAACAATCTTCACTTCGGTTACCATATAAATCAAATATGTAGGAAAGCGCGTTCAATGTGTAATCTCATGTTGAGATCATTCCATTCTAAAAACCCCGACCTTTTAATTAAAGCTTTCAAAATTTACATTCGACCAATCCTCGAGTCATCCACAACCATTTGAACCCATAGGTCTTGTTAACACCCTCGAACGTGTACAACGTGAGTTCACGAGACGAGTTATGTGGAGATGCTCCGTCCCATATTCTTCGTACCTTGAAAGACTTGAGCGTTTCAAACTTGAGACACTTGAATATCGTCGCACAACTAGAGACATATTCTTCGTCTATGACTCTATCCATAAATATGTGCTTTACGACTCTACCGATTTGTACTCTCTCGCTCTTCTCACTCGTAATCTCTGTTCCTCTCATAGTTTGCGCATATCTCTTCCTTTCAGACTGCCAGTCTCTTTCTCAACTTGTGCGAGTAGAATTCTAACGCTCTGGAACACCCTCCCCTACCCCTTAGTTAACTCACCCCGTCCTATTTTCCGTAGTTCTATCTATGAAGCCCCCTCCCAAGTTATGTCTAACTCACAAATTAGATTGTGACACAAAACTGCCACATTCCACCACCACGCCCAAAGACTCGCCAGTCCGAGCCTGAAGACCAACCTACCTCTGCCCTGCTCTCAACCCATAATCGCACGTAATGTGTTGCTGATAAAGATTAAAGATTAAAGAATGGCGAGCTGATAGTTGCTGAAATTTGGTCGTTTCTGCAAATATGTTTTCGGTTTTAATAATATTCTGAGCCAATAGCGAATATTGAAATCGGGAGGGATTACATCGAGGCAAGCATCGATTATTTCATTATATTGGCTCAGCAAGATTTATTATCTGGTCCGGAAAACAACAACTTTTATTTAGATGCTGTTAATGTTTGATCGCTACTGTTGATGAATTGAAGGAAAAGAGAAAACAAGTGTGATAGATATTCGTGAATTATTCATATGATTTATTTTCAAGAAGGATACGAAGGCTATGAGTCACAAACGATTTTCCAATTCAGCGATGGAAGAATATCAAGAGTCGTTACTCTTCGTCCAAGGTTTTTAGCGGGTTTTGCCGGCTCTTCTCAAATGTATCTTCATGTGATCATGCATATGAGGCCGTTCGCCTTATTTTCGAGCAAGGTCTGGCACAGCTCAAAAATAGAAATTTCCTCCAACTATGTGTTCTGGGGTTCTCGAGAGTGCTGAAGACGATGAGCATATCTATTTTGCCCTCAGACCTCTCTTCGGCTCAAGATGACGTCACGTCGAAATCACGTTTTTACGCGATTCTCGGCTCCTGAGGGGCTAATTTTAGGCTAAAATTGTTCCTGGGGTAGAATTGCATGGCGAAGACGCCTGTCTAGTTCATTTTTCATGATTTTCAAAAATAAATTTGAAAAATGGAAATTTTCACAGAGTCATTTGTGCCCTGAGCGACTAACATAGATCGATCGGGCGTGACGAGAGGATTCTAAATCTATAATTTCTTCTTGAAAAACCGTCTGCAAAAAATTTGCGCTAACTTAAAGTGATCGGAATCGGCTAGGAAACGAGAGTCCCTCCCCTTCTCCCATGCGCGCTCTCTCGATTCCCCACACTCTCTCGCCCATCCGACCTGGGAAGAAGGCCGGGGAGGGGGATTATTTTTCGAAAATCATGAAAAATTAAATAGATGTCTTCGCCATGCAATTCTACCCCAGAAACAATTTTATCAGGAGCCGATAATCGCGTAAAAATGTGATTTCGACGTGACGTCATCTGGAGCCAACGAGGCATCTAGGGGCAAATGGATATGACCATCGTATTCAGCACCCTCGATAACCCCAAAACACACAGTTTCAGGGAATCGACCTTTTTGAGCTGTGCCAAAGCTGGTGGGATTTGATCGATTCATACGCAAACGCCCTCATATGAGAGGAATCGCCAGAGTTTCGAGATCCCTGCGGACGTAGGAAATAGTTTACCTGATTCCGCTGAAAAGTGAAACTTAAGTACTTCGAAAGATGCTCTTTCAAACTGCGTTTGCGGATTTTTGATATGAAATCTCCATCTTGGAGTATTGTTAGGTCAAAATAGGGACACTATGAAATTTATGACCAAAATTGCCTCAGGAAAACAACCATAACTCGCTTGAAAATCATATTAGAGACAATTTTTTTTAAAGTAATCAAATTAGGACGCATAGGACAACATTTCGAATGTTGGTGATGTCATTCCCCGTAAATGCGCTAGATCGGGGCTGTCGGTTTTTCAAAAAAGTAATGTAACTTTACAAATACCGATTTCCCCAATAAGCGCCGAAAAGTGATTTGAGAAAAACCATTCACCTACCTTCAATCCAAAAATCAGCAAGAGCAGAGTATAGAAAAAAAAATAGCCCATCATTTTGTCCAAAAAACCGATTTTTACAAATTTTCGATGTTTTTCAACCATAACTTTTTTCTTTCAAACTTTCATGAGCTCTAGTATTGAAATTCAGAATTAGCGTGCCGAAATACTCCAGAAACTTCTATAGACATGTTCTTTGGAAATAAATATTTTTTCGACTCTGACCACTTTTTCACCATCTACGCAAACGCAAACGCAAACGCAAACGCAAACGGCAAACGGCTCTTACGCAAACGGGCTCATATCAGAGATATTCTGAGATATGAGAGGTGCCCATTTACAAAATGTTCAAAATGCTTCGATTCCAACCAAACTTTGGCAGTAGATGTCCCATAGGCCAAAGAGTTTTCAGTTTTAGTTTCAAAGATCGTCAACATAAAAAGTGTTGCAAAAGTTGTATTCTTTACAATGAAAGTTTTGGTTTGCATGTAGCTTCATTTGGAAGCGAGTTATGGTCCGACCTCAGCCGATCACCTGCGTTTTTTCCACGTTTTTGCAAACAACCAACGCCCTGATCCAGCGCATAAAGATGGAATGACATCGTTTACATGAAAAATGTTCTCCTCCGGCTCCTCTTTCGAATGATTGTTTCGGTTTGTTTTTAACTGCATTTTGAAGCTAGTTATTGGAACGACCGTATTTTAGTCCTTTTCGGACCACCGACCACGGGCAATTACTCAGCTTGTTTTGCATAATCGACAGCCCTGCTCCAGAGCATTCATTCATTATTCATTCATTATTTATTCCGTCAGAGGGGAATGTTCACATAGAATATCTGTGATGTGTTGCGTAGAACGGAGGTCCGTCGATCGTGTCGAATCGGGTGGGGTCGCAGCAAGGGTATGGGGGAAGGGGGGAGGGGATGGGAAGGGGGCAACCGATTAGAGATCAAGAGGTAAACCAATTATGGATAACTGACATGGGGAAAAATGAAGGAGGTTGAGAAGTGATAAAAATACGAAATGAGTCATGGGAGAGAGCTACAGTTTCGGGTAACAGGGAATTCCATATTGAAATGGATCGAGAAGTGACAGTGGAATGGGAATTATGAGGGAAGAAAGGTAAAGATATTCTGAAGTGATGCGCATTGCGAATAGAACGAACTAGTGGAGCATGAATAAGGAGAGATGAGACATCGAGTAAATATCGCTTATGCATAATTGAATGGAGAAATACAATATCGGAAATAATTCTACGTTGTTCAAGCGATGAAAGGTTCAGATTAAGCATACGCTCGGTGTAAGAAACATGAGGGATGGCACAACGGTGGTATAATCTACGCGTGAAATCTCGTTGAACTTTCTCTAGGTCTTTAGTTAATTCGACAGAATGAATAGGATTCCAGATAATAGCACAGTACTCGAGGTTGGGAAGAATGAAGGTGGTGAATGCTTTACAGTACAAGGATGGGGACGCGCTTTGGAAGGTCTTAAACATCAAATTCATTATAGAACGTGATTTCGAAACTACTTTAGAAATGTGATAGGAGAAAGAAAGAGAGGGAGAGAAGTGAACTCCTAGATCCTTAACAATAACTTTCTCTACATTCTTAACTTTGACAGTGGGTTCCTTTAAAATGACATTATTGATATGAAATAATCTGCGAGGGTTATGTGTGCCGTAGTGAACAATGTGACACTTGGTCTCAGAGATTCCTAGATTCCATTGGGAAGCATAATTAGAGACAACATCGAGGGCAGACTGTAAATCATTAGAAAACCTAGGTGCTTCAGCGAATAACTTTAAGTCGTCAGCGTAAATAGAGTAGTGGATAGTCTGGGGGAAATCAGAGGCGATATCGTTAATAAAGAGAATGAAAAGCAGCGGACCTAAACACGATCCCTGGGGAATACCTGATCGAACAAGTGTTGGAGGGGAAAAAGAGGACTCAATAAAGACAGACTGGGTGCGATTAGAAAGGTATGAGTGAAACCAAGAAATGAGATGGTTTGAAATTCCTAACTGAGATAGTTTAAACAATAAAAGTCTATGGTCGATACTATCAAAAGCTTTTTTAAAGTCGATATATACAGTGTCGAACGAACTTTTCTTTGAAATTCTCAGATAATGAGAGAAAGTCTCAGCAAGATTAGTAGAGGTAGATCTAGAGTTACGAAAGCCAGTTTGGCGGGGGTCAAAAAGTTCATGGTTCTCTAGGAATGAGGTAATCTTCTCTATTAGAAGCTTCTCAAAAAGTTTACATACAGAAGAAGTGAGGGAAATTGGACGGAAATCTACAACAGAGTTGCTAGTTTTCTTCGGAATGGGTTTTACTAAAGCTTGTTTCCACAGAGAGGGAACTTCACAAGTAATGAGGGACTTGTTGAAGATAATCAAAAGAGGAGAAATGAGTGAAAATTTACAATTAGTGAGGACAATACTGGGAATGTTGTCAGGGGTAAGGTTTATTTTGGGCGCAAGACTACGAAATGCACAAAGAATATCTATTTCTGATACAAATGGGAGGTCAAAAGTGAGAGAAGGGGTTGGAAGTGGGAGAGGGGAGTGTTGGGGGTACGTGAAAACAGAGGAGAAAAACTCTGAGAACGCAATGCATTTCTCGTCATTAGATAAAATGGTGCTTCCTTTTGAGTCTACGATAGCTGAAGGGGTTGATTTAGGGGCCTTTAGCTTCCCAGAACAAAATTTGTAAAACGCGCTAGAGTTGGGGGTGGTGAGTTGGGGGAAGCTACACTGTTGGGGGCAATTCTTGACAGATTCCTATATTTACCATACAAAATTCTAACTTTACGAGGATATCTATTGAACTCGGAAGGTCGGGAAAGGGGAATGAACGTATCTAGAAGGCTGTTAATGCAATTAGTGAAATAAATGTAGGCGTCATTGGCACATAAATCACGGAGAGCAAGTGTCCAGTCATGATTGTAAATAAGGTTATTGATGGACTGCCAATCAGCTAAACGATAAACTCGGGAGGGAATGCGCTTACGGGGAGGAGGGGATGGGATGCAGAGATCAAAAGTAACACTTAAATGGTCACTAAGAGGGGGAGCAGAGGTCACATTATGTATGATGCTACTGTTGCAAAAGATTAGATCAAGGAAGTTTGTAAGACGGGTAGGGAAATTTACATATTGCGAGAAATGATTATCGGAAACAAAATCTAATAGATCATTCTGTGATGGGGAGCTGAGAGTAAGCCAATTTATGTGGGGAAGATTAAAATCGCCTAGAAGAATGCACGGAAAGTCGTTGGAAACAAGAGGGGAAAGGTAATTCACAAAAGAAGTGAGGGAAAGTGCAGGGGCGGAAGGGGATCGATAAGCAGTGAAAATTCTGACTCTGCGGAAGGGGAGAGAGGGGGAGAAGGTCATATGCAAATCGACTGTAATGCACTCTAAGAGAGGGGATGAAAAAGAAGAGACAAGAACGGGAGAGAGAGAGTTATGGACTATCAATGCTACGCCGCCGCCTCTACCGTAATCATCTGAGAGGGCGCGATCGTTACGAAAAGCAAAATACTCAGGGAACGTGCCTAACAATAGTGCATCGCTGTCGCTAGAGTCTAACCAGGTCTCGCAAAGGGCAATCACGGGGTAGTCAAATGAGGAAAGAAGAAAGGAGAGATGAGAGGTCTTGCATCTAATCGATCGGCAATTTGCATAGAACACTGTGAGATTAGGGAGGTTTCTAGGTGGTTGCAAGTTACAAGAACGGTTACGTAAGGATGACGAAATAGATGAGAGGGGGGAAGATATCGAAACAGGAGGGAGAATAGACAGGGACAAGAGAGAGGAAACGGGGGTACCCTTGCTGCTCCTGTCCTACTGGCGTCGTGTCCGCATGTTGACGTGGCTGACTGATTGCGAGGGAGGCGGAGTGCTCGTGCGGGCGGTTTTGAGTGCATCAGAGGAGGAGGCGAGACCTGGAGAGGAAATATCGGCAGCGGGGTTGTGGGATCGGGAGGCGCGAGGGGAGCCGTAGTGAGGAGGGAGGGGACGGGAGGTACGGTAGGAGATGAGAGAGTAGTCGCGTACTCCCCACACGATCTGATTGGCCTCGAGGTTCCTCTTAACCGCCTCCTTCCTTGCATCTCTTTCTAACTGAAATGGGTCGGGGTGAGGTCCTGGCGCACGAATGAGGAAGGGGCGACGAGAGGGGGAGGTCGACCTGGCTTAGATCGAATGCCACTGAGGAAGCTATCACGAAGTGCCTTTACTCGAACTTGATCTTGAGGGGTCGAGAGCCAGGGGGTCGATCAGCCGGGTGACGAGTGAACGACATCTTTCCTTCACTCAATGACTTCTTGACGTCCTCTGATCCACAGTAGGCAACGAGATCCTCTACCAACTTCTCGTCTCTCTTCAGTCCCTCAGTTCGATCCTCGCACTCTACAATTCCGATAACCACCGCACGAGACTCCTTCTCAACGTAGTCAGCCTTGTCAGAGGCTGCCTTCGTGCAGGCGTTGTACACCTCTCTAGACACTTGACGGGTCATCTCAGTAAGAGTATCGAGAGAAGGGAGAGAAGGGGAGAGGATGGAGGGAGTGGGAGGGACTGTGGAAAGGTTCACGACGATTGCGAGAACACGAGACATCATCACAGCGAGATCATCTACTTTCTTCGTGAGGAGATCGACCGATTCTTGACTAGCGGGTCGAGAGACACGGGCAGCGGCGGGGAGCGGAGGCTTGTTGGGGGTGCCAGAACTCATTGCGCGCTGGGGTGAAGCTTCCAGAAATAGCGTACCTGGTCAGGTGGGATTCGACCACCTATCGTCGGCTTCCCACTTTGCCGACTAGCGCGGACCAGGTAGATCAGAGTCGCCGAGGGAGTGAAGGCGAGGCGAGGCGAGGCGAGGGAGAGGGAGTGGATTTCACTAATCCCGGACGATATTGGGAACCGACCGCTCAGCGCGGGGAATGAATCCCATATGAAATAGAATGAGGTCGTCAACATAAAAATAGTTGAGAAAGCTGTATTCTTTTTAATGAAAGTCTTGGTTTGCATGTAGCTTCATTTGGAAGCGAGTTATGGACCGACCACAGCCGACCACCTGCGTTTTTTTCACTTTTTTTTCTTCAACCGACAGCACTGCTCCAGCGCATAGAGATATAATGATGGCATCTACATGAAAAATGATCTACTCCGACTCCTCTTTCGAGTGATTGTCTAGGTTTGTTTCTAGTTTGATTTTGAAGCCAGTTATTGGAACGACCGTATTTTAGTCTTTTTTGGACCACTGACCACCGACCGTATTTTTCGACTGACTTTATTGTAATGAAATGTATAATATGTAATGTGTGTATATAATGTCGGGACAATTGTAAATTTCGGTATTGGCTCCGCATTCAACTCCAACCCTTTTCGATCAAAGCCACAAGCAAATATGCAGAATTGCGAGAGCAAAAACTCGAAACGAAACCACTAAAATGAATCTATCTTCGTCCCTCTCCTTTCTTCATTGGTGTGAACGCCGGAATCACGACCATCGTACCGACCAGGAGAATGTTGACTGCAATTATCACTGAGTATTCGTGTTTTTAAATAATTATGCGCTATTGAATTTTAAATCAAAGGTTACTAACAAGAACATTAATACTCTCACATTATCCCGTTCACTTCAGCGTCTCTCCAGCAAACTATTGGAAACTCACGTTTGTTCCAAACCACGAGAGTGTGCGTAGCAACTCCCACAGCGGCCGAGATCGCGATCGTACCGATGCATGCAGGCCACAACTGAGATAATTGTAATATATTTTCTATGATCATAAAAAAAATGCTAGTAGAAATAATTTCGGAAAGGATAAGGGTTAATAATCAAAAATTATCTTATATTCAACTTGCCTTATGCTTTGTGAACGTCTGCACAGTCACAACCACACTCGCTGTGAGAATTTCTGAAGTAATATTGATTTCGGATTGTAATATTACTTCTCGCTATAGCTTCTACACCAATGAGCTTACGGACAAAAGATTTGCGTGAGGACAAGAATATAACCGATGAACGAGTAATTACCACAAGCTAATAATTTCGATCATCAGAACTAAACAAAAAAAAGCCAACAAATCTACTAGGAACGACGGGAGAATCATAATCTATTTCGCTCAAATAAATTATGTATATGTATTGCTCACTGAAGTAGAGAAGCTCCTTTTCGTAGGTTTCCTTGCGAGCAAGGACGAAATTGATGAGCACCTGTTGAATATGTCATTATTTTACATTCTTTTGTATTTAAAAAAAAATCTGGACCTTGAAGTGGAAAAATGTACATTTTCAATAATGTTACTGATTAGGGTTGTTAAAAACCGTACTTGTTTATATGCCATCAAGCTCCACGAACTTGCGGAGCTTTCGGATGAGAGGGTGGCGTTCCAGATGGACAACTCGTTCGGCACAACCTGTGAGTTGTTTTAACCTCAAGAATGCGTTTCATCAATTTCACGCGTCTTCGTTTCTCTCGCTGACATGTTAGCGTAGAGAAATCTTTCTTGTAAATTATGTTTCCCCTTCTGATTGTAGGGGAAACATAATGTACAATGAAAAGTCAAACGAATTTTTCCCAAACTTTCCGTGACACAACTGTATAAATACACAAATAATCAATAAATCAAATCTCACGACTGTCTGAACCATCCCGACTGCGTCAACGTTCATCTTGAAGCTCTCCACGCCAACAATCGCAATGCAGACGGAACAGTTGTAGCTACCATCGGACTGAAATCAAGTTGATATTGTAAAGAATGGAAGATTATTCAGAATCATAAGCATACTCATATGATAAAAATCAGACCTAAATCAGACCTATCTGAAGTTTGCTCGTTATTGCGAAATCGAAAGATGTAAACAAAGATGCCCATCCCATTCGAGATTTCAGGAATTTAATGTCAGCCTACCGTGATCGGGCAAGTGGTGGTCGTATTGATGATGGTCGTAGTCTTGATCGTGCCGTCATGGTACACCTGAACAACCGTATCTTTGGATATGCATAGATGACACTATTTTATTCATTTTAAAACACTTTTTTTCAGGACCAATTTTGCATAACGTATTTTTTTCAGGTATTTTACATTTGGATTCTGCGTAGGCACACCTGACCGTTTCCGTTAGAGCATCCCAGAGTTTTGAAAAATATACAAATTAGCAACTAAGAATGACCTTGCCGACGCAGTCCTGCTCGTAGTAGAAGCGCGTTCTGAAAAATAAATTCGTACAGTATTTCTAGATATAAACTCTTGATAAATAACAAGCGCAGTCTCCCGTTTGTCGAGCAGAGTCCGCACAGTCATTGACAAACCTGGCGCAACAGTCGATGACGGGCACCTGTGTTAGGCAAGACGACGGAATGCGTTTGACACCGCCGTGATCAGCTGGATCCCAGCGCAGATTCGCGTTCGGGTGCACAAACTCCTGCGTTATTTAGTGTTGGACAAGCGCAATCCGACTCTCCTCAATCCCTGTTGACTCTCGCTTCTCTGACCAGCGAGAGATTACGCGAACTGAGGAGAGTCGCGTCCGATTTGTCATGACTAATTCATTTGCAGATTGATAATTTTGTTGAGAGGAGGAATGATAAGTTCAGAACGAGTCCTACACTAAATTCAAAAACTTTTTAGTTACTCTCGCCTATAAAATATAAAGTATGGAACCGGCAGTATTTTGATTAGCCAGTCTTCTCGGAAATCCTCATTTCCTCAAACGTCTCAGTACAATACTAAAAACTATTTTTTATTTCAATATTCTTCTTTTATTTATAAATGAAAACAAATAAACTAACATGATCCAGATACAGAATAACTTCCGCCGAGTGTTCTTGCAGATTCTGAAAACAGTCTAATTACATTCGCTGCGTACAAGATTACTGATATCTGCACTTGATTAGAAATTTCGAAATATTATATTTAATCATTTCTCCCCATATTGCAATGAGGTTCGACTTTCCTATTTCGCAGATTAGACAAATAGCGTAACTCACCACTCTGTTCACCACGAGATGGAGAAGAGTGCCGCTCACTCGGAAGCCTTTCTCTGAAAAAGAAGGCTGATACACACTTATGGATAATCGACCTGAGAGAGAACGTCGAATACTGTATTCGACAAATTGGAGAGAACTGGACAACCGTCCTACTAGTGAAGCAAAAACGGAAAGTTCTCCCTTCATTTAGCATGCTGTCTCTGGTCAGAGAAACGAGAGCTCGCAATAAATGAAGAAACACGGAATCCGTTTTGCCATCGCTACGCCCTACAAAGCGACTCACGCAATACAGTGAGATATCCTCCTTCGTAATCAAGAGCCTCGGCAACTCGACGCTCGATCACTTCCTGAAGTTAGTTTTCAATATTATTTTTTCTTAAATATAAATTACGTCTGCTCGGGCAAGTAGCGCGGCTGCAACCACAAGCAGTAGACTGTGCATAGTGCTGAAAATGTCAAGTTGTAAATGCGATTTGGGGAAAAAATCACAACTCTGAGTAAGCGTGAGTGAGAAAAAACTGAGTTCGTGACGCGATAGAGAAAAAAACGTATTTGAGATTTCTAAACTGATATGCATACAATATGCTATGAAGCGCTCATTTTACATTTAAAAAATCTCATTTTCATGAAAATTTCGAAAACAACAAGAAAGGAGAGAATGAAGCTCGCACCACCTCTTACTCGAGTCAAAAGTGCCAGAAGCGCAAACACAGGCATGGAAAAAGGAGGAAGGGACACTCTCCTCATTTTACATTCTCTCTCCCGCTCATGTGTGCTGAAGGTGTGTCATCCTTTGGCTGGACTTGTGACGTAGTCTAGTACTAGAAGAGCTGGACAACAGATTGCAAAATCTGCATATTTCCCATTACTTTTAGATACATTTTTGGCCTCTAGTGGGAATACCGAACAGAAAATCAATTCAAATATTCAAGAGCAACAACGATCTGACAGAGATAATTTATTTACTACCAAAGCGTGATAAATTCAAGTGCAGAAAAATGGGAGGGAAATGGAAGGAAAGATCTCCAGAAGTGACTTCATTCAGGCCCTCATCTCAGCGACATGGTGGATGAGTCCACTGCCGAACATGCCAGCGGCACACGCGAAGAAGCCTGACAGTTTTTGTTTTTAATTTAAAAAAAAAAACTCTTTCAAATGATCAGACTCCGTCAGCCCGTTTTGTGTGTGTGTGAATCAGATAATCCGCATAGTATCAGTAAATTTAAATAATTGAGAAAATAGTACCCAGGATGTTCTCATAACAAGGTCGAATTCCCGATACAATATTAGCTGCCATTACGATGATTGTACCAATGCATGCTAGGCGCATCTTAACAATATATTATCAATCATATTTCAAAATATGTTATCGTTACTTTGATTAATAACACCACTCACTTTTCTGTCGACGTAGAATTGAGCGATGGTCACCACCACTCCAACGAATCGATCTGCAAATATACGTTTTTCTAGTGATTAGTCCGTGGATGTACAATGATGGGTTCATGGAAATGACTACACCTGTTCCAGACTTACAAACAATGTAGTGTGAAGTCATTCTTTCACAGAAGCACGTAGCATTTACTGAATCCTAGCGCTTACTGAAATAAGTCAGCTTCCAGTTGAACGCTAGCTCGTATTGACGCGTGATCGTGTATGTGATGAGTACCTGGGTAATAAGAATATAATTACCCAAGTTTGAGGATAATATCACCATGTCACTGATGATGGGCATTAGCCCGAAATGCGTCTGACCCGATAAAGTCTAACCATGCCTTCATGATCCTTGGGCATAACTCAGTACACTTACTTCATCTACTCCCACATGAAGATAACTCAGTATCAGTCATTCAAGAAGAATATACATAGATCGATTTGGTAGTTTTTGATAGTTTTCTTTTCTCTATACACTGCTGCAACGCTATCAAGTGAAGGTGGGCGCATTCTTCGTTTCAAATTGTTTTCAGCTCAATTGTTTTTCTGATACGAATAATATTGAAGAGACAAACCTGTCTGAACTTCATTGCACTCCACAACTCCTGCGTGCTGTCGATCTTGATGCTGCCCACCTTGATCGCCCACGCCCATGACTGCTGAGAATATCGATTTTATCAACAATCACTGTGCAACCATCGCTTGGAATTGTGAGGCTTGGTGATCGAGCACTTTCTAATGAGAGATGAATGCATTTTAAAAAAAAGGTTGGGTAAATAAGGAGAGGGTATTGCTAAGTTGTCTGCTCGCCTCCGTCTTAAAATCCGGGCTCACAGCGATCTCGAAGGCGTCAGCGTTGACGAGGGCGAGGCAGACGGTGCAAGTGATGCTGTCATTAGGCTGCAATTGGGAGTAAATATCATTTCAAAATGCTCCTGAACTTTGCAGCTCAGTTCCTTTCATTGTTCGAAACCTATTCAAACGTGACTTGGAAGTATCTTTGATAATGTGATCAACAGCTAAAGACTAAACCAACCGTCACTGGGCAGTCAGTGATAGTCATCAGCGCGGCAGTAGTGCGCACTCTGCCATCGAAAAATACCTCAATTTGCATACAGCATTTAATTGTGACGTAATTGTACTTATTACTGTCTTCAGCAAGACAACACCAAGTCCGTCTCTGAACTGTCATCACTGCTCGATTGAGGTCGTTCATTCCATTCTCTTCAAGGTGTTTTGTCACGCATTTGCTACAAGCGTGAGAAAGAAAGTTATGGAACATACACTGCCTACATCATCGACTTGCTTGACGTCCGTCGTTCTGTAAAAAATCAATGGCCTCGTTCCCTCAGTTTACGTATCAACATGTTTGGATAATGATCCTTAGGACAATATTGGTTCCATTATCTGGGCTCAATCAGGATGGCATTTCGATAGTTTCGAATGTGTATCATCAGCCCCGAAACCCAGTATTCCCACCTGTCGCAGCGGTCGATCATGGGCACCGGGTAGCAGGTGCCGCGTGGCCTTTCAAATTGCGTGATGTTGTCGTGAAACGCCGGCACCCAACTGAGACTCGCGTTCGGATGGTAGAACTCCTAGCAAATCAATGGCATTATTTTTATTATTATTAATATTAATTTTGCAACTTTGATTCAGTAACGGCAGACGAGTTGAAACCGTTCCTATAGAATATCGATTTATTCAGCCGCTATTTTCTACATCTGTTTCACCTGTCTTTAATAAATTCTCTAACGGAATCGAAAGGGTAGGAGCGAAACAAAAGATAAACTTACATGAGTTATAGAAACGGTCGCCTGCACTGTATGTTGGTGCTCGTCCTGAAAAATAAAGAGAATCAGCTCATAGATACCGAAATTTTCTCTACTTCTCCGCTCTTCCACACATTCGCTTTCATTCTCCGCCACATTTATTCTCACAGATAAACTTGCCTATCCATATTTTTGAAACAAGCAACTCACCACTACATGCACCACGAGTCCATGAAGAATACCGCTTAATCGAATGCTTCCCACTGAAATATAATTTCGAGTTGGGCGAGTGTTAATCGCTTGCATAACAGAGCACACAAAACTAACGTATGAATCTTCCGTCTGGGGGATGAAGAGCATCTTCCACGCGATGTTTCAGTTCCTCCTGAATGATGAAATGAATTTGTGCGGGATATTATAAAAACAGGTTCCGATCCCGGTCCTTTTTGAGGGTTTCCGGTCTGGTGCTTTTGTACTTGCACCCAATTTGTGCATAAAAACATGTTGTGACTCCAAAAGGAAATAGTAAGCACCTGTTCAGAATGAACTATTGTCGCGACTGCAAGTGAAAGCAACAAAGCCGCTCGATGCATTGCCATAAACTGGAATTTTCTTGGCATCTTGACACATATGAGAGGAATCGCAAGAGATTCGAGAGTTTCGGGGTAATAGCGGACGTAGGAAAAAGTTTCCCCGATTCCGCTGAAAATTGAAACTTAAGCACTTCGAATGATGCTCTTTGAAACTCCGTTTGCCGATTTTCAATATCAGGTGTCATCTTCGAGTATAGGTAGATCAAATTAGAGACACTACGAAATTAACGACCAAAATTGCCTCACGAAAACAGCCATAACTCGCTTTAACTCTATGCTAGAAACGATTCCAAAAAAGTTTTCGAATGAGGAGGCATAGTAGAACATTTCTTATGTTGATGATTTCATTACTCGTTCATGCACTGGATCGGGTGGTCGGTTTTTCAAGAAAGTAATGTAACTTTGCTAATACCGATTTCTACAAGAAGGCGCCAGAAAGTGATTCGAGAAAAACCATGTACCGAACACCTCCAATATCAGAAAGATCGGAAATTAGGAAAAAAAAAGCCAGCACTTTTGTATGAAAAACCTTCGATTTTTACAAATTTTCGCAGTTTTTCAAGCATAACTTTTTTCATTCATGCTTTCATGAGCTCTCATATCGAAATTCGGAATCAGCGTGCAAAAACACATCAAAATTTCCTATAGTCATATATTTCCGAGATACTTTTGAGCGTAGAACACGAATTTGCTAACCAGAGCTAACGAAACATCGAAATAAAAAAGTTATGCAATAAAGAAAATATCAAAAAAATTTTGTTCTGGATTTTGGTCATAACTTTTTTATTTCGATGTTTCATGAGTTGTAGTTAACAAATTCGTGTTCTACGCTCAAAAGTATGCCAGAAAATCCTATATGGAAATGATTCTGAGACAATATTTTTTCGACCAAAATCGGACCACATGGTGAAAAAGTGGTCAGAGTCGAAAATTTATCTCCAAAATATATGACTATAAGAAATGTTGGTGTGTTTTTGCACGCTGATTCCGAATTTCGATATGAGAGCTCATGAAAACATGAATGAAAAAAGTTAAGCTTCAAAAACTGCTAAAATTTGTAAAAAATCGAAGGTTTTTTGGACAAAAGTGTCGGCTTTTTTTTCCTAACATCCGATCTTTCTAATATTGGAGGTCCTGTTCGGTGTTACATGATTTTTCTCGAATAATTTTTCAGCGCTTCTTGTAGAAATCGGTATTAATAAAGTTACATTACTTTCTTGAAAAACCGACAATTCCGATCCAGCGCATGGACGAAGAATGAAATCATCAACATAAAAAATGTTCTACTCGGCCTCCTCATCATAACACTCTTTTGGATTTGTTTCTAGCATAATTCTAAAGCGAGTTATGGCTGTTTTCGTGAGGCAAATTTGGTAGTAAATTTGGTAGTGTCCCTAATTTGACCTACCTATACTCGAAGATGACACCTTATATCGAAAATCGCAGTTTGAAAGAGCATCATTCGAAGTGCTTAAGGTTCACTTTTCAGCGGAATCGGGGAAACGTTTTCCTACGTCCGCAGGGCTCTCGAATCTCTCTCGATTCCTCTCATATATTGATGAGTGAAACATGCAAAATATCGTCGAGGAGCACAAATCGCTTCAAATTATGAAAAATATTGATGGGCAGGTAACAACTGGTGAGAGGAGAGGGTAAAGAGTCTCGTTTCAGGAAGGAGTGTCGAGTAAGGACAAACACGGGCCTTGAAAGAGGAGACGTCTGGCCAACTCTCCATTTACGCATGCTAACTCGCCGTCTCTGACTCAGCAATGTTGACTGCTCATCCTCTGTCATTACTCGTGTCAACATCGTTATTTCAGAGAAAAATTTAAATTCGATTAAATTCGCACTATATCCCAATTTCATAAGTTAGAAGCAAAGTGCAGTCCCATTAAATCACAACAATGTATGTGAATGCAACAGGACAAGTTATTTCACAAGTATTTATTATTCCATCAAAAAGTAATAACTTCAAAAGTCAATTGTTGCTTGAAGGATGGCCTATCTTCTCCCAGTCACTCTCGCCAGTTTCGGAGACATCATCTGAGCGATCTTCGCATCGCAGAACATCCAACCGATGAGGATGGCTGCAATTTGACAATTTTCTGACAATACAGTTGTATTTAAGCCTCAAAGAGGCGAGGACAGAGGAGAGGACAGTCGAAAACACACGAACTTCAAAGGAGGAAAGATAGAAACAGCGCTCACGAGCATCGCTTACGGATTATTCGCACTGTCTGACCCCAGACTTTTAGAACCGCGACAAAGCACTCAAAAAACGTGAGGGCAAGCATGCAAATAATTCGCGCGATATCGAACTATTCGCTCTTTGCGAATGTTCCGAAACCGATTCTACACCCCTTCCCTTACTGCTCCACTGCTGCTGCAGCATCGTCGGATCGATCGTTGCAAGCGCACCAACCGCAAGGGCGACCGTACCGACGAGGGCGGGGCGAACCTTAAATTTGATTCAAATTCGTATGTCACTTTGGATATTTGAACACTCTTTTCCGATCCTCTCTATCCTCCCTGTGAACGAAGAAACCCTAATTGTTTTTACGCCACAGATCAAAATGAGAAAAAAAACAATCATTCTCGACCTTATTCGCGACGAAGTACTGAGCTCCGCAGACGATTCCATCAATGAATGTTGCTGAAAATAACATTACACGAAAAATTAGCTACTTTTGTGAGCTAAAATATGGCGTATCTAGCAAATGTGACAGTCATATTGCAAGGTCTTTTCACTCACCGAAGTACACTAGTCGACAATCATTGTGTGCGGAGTCGCGAGCGATCGTGAAGTGGACGAGCACCTCAAGCTATTGTTGTTTCTGATATCTAGTAGGGACGGAAAATCGGAAGCCGAATTTGGGATGTTTTCTCGTTTCTCTACCGGCGAATGCACGCAAATTGATACAGAGATTTGTTTCTTTTTTGCCATCACTAATATAGTCTCCTGTGGGAAAATGAATACTCCTGTGGAAGCCATGTGCATGTTTCTCCGTATTATCATCTATAAACGAAAGTTCAATCACCTGCTTGTACTTGATTGTGCTCCAGTCACTGTTGAATTGTCGATTGAGAGGCTACCGTCCACTCGCCCGGCACTCCCTGCACATTTTCAAAATGTTCTTATTAGCGATGGATTTGCAAGGAATGACTCTCCTCATTCTTCGCGCCTTACCACCAGTGGTCCGGTCGAGAATTTGTGCAAAATGTTGAGAGCATTTTTTTTGCAAATTTATCGTTTCTTTTCATCTCCTTTCGAATCGTTAAATGTCATGCTCTTTCTCTGGGATCTCGAAAAAAGATTCAAAAGCGAGGGCATTATGCTCGCCTGAAACTCGAAATCATCATCCAGGTGGATCTCGAATTTGTCCACACTGACGACAGAAAGGCATTCTGCGGCTGGCAGGTCACCTTTCATGAAATTCAACAGGAATTTGAATGAAATTTCAACCAAATACGATAGGACGAGACCAGTCGTCTATTACGAAGACCACTTACCCGGCCGACATTATCCGACTGCTTGACGTCCAGTGTTCTAGAAGATTTCACGTTAATGTGTTTACTTGTCTTTGTTTATGGATCAGAATCGGAGCATGAGCATGATCATTATGAAAATGTGGAAGCGAGTGTTTGCTCTTCGAGCCACTTGACGAGACATGAATTCAGGAGAGTCGTTCCCAAATTGATGTCGGTATCGACTTGGACACACCTGGAACACCGATCAATGATGGGTGGGAGTGGTGACCGACAGCATCCCTCCCACGTCAACTGATCGACGTTCTCCGCTTCAGCATTCCACCGCATGCACGAATCCGGGTGCACGTATTCCTTCAAAAATCAACTATTTTTTTCTCGAAATCAATCGTTTAATTCGAAGAAACTGCGTGAAAATGCAATACTGACATGAGAGATATGGAGCGTGACATTCACCAATTGCTGATGCTCGTCCTGTAATATCAGATATATATATATATATATATATATATATGTGCTGAATTTATTGCGAAATTCGAGCTGGGGAGCCCGTCGACTCTATTGTAAATTGGAGATTTGGGGACCTCGATTATTTTCTTCAACCTTTTCCTCACTAACCACTGCGATCAACACGGCTCTATGAAAAGTGCCGCTCACTCGGAGGCCATGGTCTGAAAGGTCATTTTGACAATCATTAACTCAATCTCGCATCATGACAAAATTTCGCCATTTTTTCAGAAAGAGAGCAAAGCGAATGCTTCAGATTCTGGAATTTTCACCTTTCCATAACTTACGATATCGCTCCAAAGATTTCGCTTCGTCGAGAACTCCCTTCACACGACCTCGTAGGTTCTGAATTTGGGCTATTTCGCATCACATAGGACTATGATTATTGCAAAATTTGAAAATCACCTCCGATTGAACAACAGCGACTGCAAGCACGAGCAACAATACAATCGTACGCATTGTTCTAAAAATATGCATTGAATAAAAAAATAGGCTTCTTCTGAATATTATAGGAAAATACGCAACTTCACTGAGACACGCCACATGACGAGAAATTTGCAGAGATAAATGGAACTATATTTACGGAGCAGTGCGTGAATTCCAACAATATTTTTCGATTTTATTTCTAATGATAACATTTCGCAAGTGAAAATGAAGACGAAAGAAGGGAGGTGGCAGCTTCTCTCAATAGAGTCAAGAGAGTTGACTGAAGGGCAAACATAGACCTGCGTAGAGGGAATGAAAGGGGATGCTGAATGAGTCATCAGGTCTTGTGACGTTGTCTCCCAAATGAAGATCGGGAAAAAATTTCGAACAGTGAGTAGTATGTCCAAAATTCATGAGCTAATATCACGAATCGTCAAAATTACCAGGAAATGGAACTAACTGGCTGCCGTAAACTATGATGGTTCCCACATGTAAATCACCCGATAGGCATAGATTTCAATGTGTGTCTTACACCGGCAACGCATTGAAGTATTTATTGCATCATGTGGAAGCGTGAACAATGGAACAATTGTGACTCTCAGTTTGCATTCTCAAATCCGTAATGGTATGCGTGGTACCCATCCTGAATCGACTGAGCCAGACGAGAAGAGAAGAACATCATTCCGGAATCGGTAATCCAGCCTGCGATTTCTGAGAAGCTTCGCGAACATTCTGACCATAACAGTGAATGGGTTCCCAGATAATCGTGTTTCCATAAGTTCGTCTCTCTCAGCATTACTCATATTCTCTCGCGAACAGAGCAATCCCTTCCTCGAGTCATGGAATTTCTGGAATTTCATCACCAAGAGAACCCTACCGAACACCCTCGTTAGAATGAGAGGACCACCCGAGACCACCGCAGCGCACGCAATGATGATCGAACCGAGGCAGGCGGGATCTGGGAAGGATTTGCGGTAAACTTATATCATTTCATCGCGAAAGCAGCTAAACCGCTCAATCTCCAAACTGTCTGATTTTTTGATAGAGTGACCCTTGAGACACATCATGATGAAGAAAATAACAATTAGACATTTCTTCATCGCATAAACGCTCACCTTATTCTCGACGAATACTTGGACGACTAGTACCGCGGTCGAAGTGGTTCTGACTGCAAACACAAACTTATTATTTTTGTCTTTTTTTTGTTTATTAGAAGCCCACAGTTTCGTACTATGATCAAGCTGCATGAAAGGATTTTTTCAAACGCTGTCCCTTATGTCTCTGATTTGTTGAAAATTACGGTGGCGTTGAGAAGAAAGTTGCGCTATTACGGGAACAATCTGCTTACCGAAATAGACGAGCCAGTGTTTGCCTTGGGGCATGTGCGAGGGATCGATCTTGATTGTGTAGCGGATGAGCACCTAAGAACTCGAGTATCGGAATCGTTTCTCAGTGACCTCCGTAATTGATTTTCGATTTATGCACTAAATTTATAAAATAGCAATTGCTATATTTTGAATCAGAAGGCCAAAACTGAAGAATTGCGTTTATATCATTTTCCTTACTTTTTGTTCGCTTGTTATTGTGCTACTAGTGGATCATACCTGACGGAACGAGATGACACTGAACCATTCGGATGACGATTCGGTAGTGATGCTGTGCTCGTCAATGGAGCACTTGCCGGGAACACACTGAAGAGAATTGAATTCCCTGAATCCTCTCACCAGATGCCCTGATAAAGACGTAGTTGACTTGATCTTTCTCGAAACTACCGAAATATATCCATTTAATTGTATTATATGTCTACTAAGAATGACTAATCGGGCTCGTCTCTCGTTTCTCTGACCGTCTTGAGATCCGTCAAGACCTGACTCGTGCTCTCTCACTTTCGCGTGCACATCTCGATATTCCACATGTAGAATGCGGTGCGAACATGGAAAAGGAGAAGGGCGTCTAGGAAAGAATCACACATACCATCATAGCGCAGTCTGTGGTCGTCGTGAAATTGGCCTTCGTGTGAACAGTGCCGTCGTAGTACACCTAAAAGTAGGGTTTGAATCAAAGTTAGGATGACCTCAAGGCACTGTGTCGATAGCGTCGTCGTATGGCACTGTGTTCAAAACACGTGAAACGATCTTATCGAAAGGATGGTCGGAATGAAGCGACTTGCGAACATTACGTTTCACGGATATTAACCATTCTTTGCACTAGCAACTTTGCTTTGGGAGAAAATAATAAAGTAGACAAATCGTTGTTCAACGTACACGTCCGATATCGTACTCGAGCTTGACCTCGGTGGTTCTGAAAGATTCTCATTTGTATTGTATCATTATATTCTGAAATTTTATTATTTTCGTTGAATCTATTCCGCTGTGGAGAGATTACCCTACATTGCAACACAGCTCTCCTCTCCACTCTCGTACTCTTTCTCAAGGCGGCAAATATAAGTGAAAGATTACGAGTGCGGTGAGGAAAGCAGGTTCGCCATTGTAGCACGAGCACTGACCTGGAGCAGGGAGCGATCAGCGGGATAGGCGCGCCCGCGCAAGAGGGACCCGTCAGATCTAATCGCTGGAGGCCACCGTGATCTGTCGGCTCCCAGCGCACCCGAGGGTCCGGATGGAGGAACAGCTCAATTTATTGATTAGTCTTTATGATTAACAATTTTTTTAAAAATCAAATTAAAACTAACTTTTCAGGAATAGAACTTTTTTTAAATTAAAAAAAATGTTTTTAAAAAATATGTGACGGTTGATGGCTTACATGGGTGAGAAATATGTCCGCTTGCACGGATTGCTCCTCAGGATTCTGCAACATGAAATGCATTTTGTAATTTTCGTAAAGTTTTACAACTTCATTGATGGTTCCGAAACAAATGTGCCCTGAGTAGGTAAGGGAACGATCAAAACTCCACTATTATGAAATCTCGCATCTCGAGTGAATTGTAGAGAGATAATTCCGATTTGGCACACTCACAATATGAAAAATGTGGAGCTGGTCGAGAGTACTGCTCACGCGAAATCCGCTTTCTCGATATATCTCAATTTGTCAAGCAACAAATCGTCAGCTTACGAGAGTATTTGCTTCCTGTTCGGTCGAGCACCTCCCATACTTGCGCCTTCAGCTCTTCCTGGAGGAGGTTTAATTATATTTATTTATTTAAAAAAAATTGTATTATAATTTTAAAATGCTACATGCTCAGATCGAACGATGACAGCTGCTGCAGTGATCAGCATGGCTACCAAACGCATTGCTGCAAAGTGGTCATTCATTCGAATGAGTTGCGAACAAGGAAGGATATCAAGGAACTGGCAGTGATTGAGAAAAAGTTCGATATTTTCCTCAAACTTATTGATAGATAGGTCAAAATAATAGGAAGGAAGGGATGGAGCAGTCCGAGTGTCGAGTAAGGACAAACACAGGCATGGAAACGAGAGAAGTGAGGTATGCTCTCCGCATTCTGTGTGCTTTCTCGTCTCTATCGTCGACAAGAGCTCTCGCTGAGGGATTGTGTACTCATCCTTCAGTGGTCTTGTGATGTTTCTATTTTCTGGACAGACCAAAGGCTCATGTAAATTTTCCACATCAACATGTTGTTCCACTTTATCGGACGAGTAAACAATGTATAACGTTGCGGATGCAACAGAAATTTTGTTCATCGTTTGTTATTATTTTCAGCAAATACATGTCAACAAAGTGCCCTAGCGACGAGTGCACGCATGAGCAGCGAATGAATAACAATCTAATCGTTTTTTTGTTGTTATTCGAAACTAAAATAGTTTGGAATTGAATGAGCCGCCCAGCGACGCTAATCTTGTGGATAAAATCACCATTGCGATGCCTGCAATTAGGGAATTGAAAATCTACTTAATAATCAAAACAGTGAAAAGATGATTTAATTGAGAGACAAGGAGAGGAGTAAATGCCGAGGCGCGAATGCCGTAAGCGGTAACCCATATCGAATTTCTCCAATGGAAAAACACGGGCACCCTCTGACGATCTGACGATATTTTAAAATTCAGAAATACATTTTATTCAAAATAAGAAAAAAATGTATGTCTTTGGTAACTATCCCAGCTTCTCTCCGCTCTGAACAATTTATATTTTATAATGTTTTTTTTAAAACAAATGGCACCCTCAGCGAAATCACCCCTTCCACGGTCCAACTCTATTTGAGTTGGACTTGAAACTAAACCGAATAACATCCCAATCTGCTCTATCCATTGCTCATTGTTCACTAGCCCTGCACACAATTGAGTTTTATTGCGGCTCCATGGAACATGGAATCTGGTGTCTGAAAAACAATGAAAGTATCTCATTCCTTCTTCGGACATACTACCGAATCGAGAAGAGCTCCAATCGAATCAACTGTGAAATTAGCAATATTTTCGGTTGAGTTTATTTTTATATTTTATCTACGCCCGGAGGTGCAACGAAATAATGATACATTTGAATAATATATCATTTCTAAAACGACTCTCAATGGGTGGGAGGAAGGGAGGAAACGATAAAGGAGCGGGATGATAGAGAAAAGATCTAATAGTCTGATCTATTTTTTATTCAATACCAGTTGAATCGTGCAGGTGGTGATCACTTCATTGATTCAAATGGAAAAATACATCTCAAATTTTCAGAAAAGGGGGAGGCGGAGACTGATTTCATTTTGTTTATCTATTCAATCAATTTATCATGTCAGGCAATAGATGCTCAGAAGGGGATGAGTCGGCGGTATTCTTCATAAGTTGTAGACCACCAGTTAGCGCCAATAGCTCGCTTCAAGTCGTCTCTCCAGCGCACTCTAGGTTTGCCCTGGGGGCGGTTCCTGTTGTATGGCGTCCAGGCGGTAGTCGCGCGACTCCATTGATCCAAGTCCATGTTCCGTACCTTGAGAGCCCAGCGAGCCTTGCGTTTCAATCCCTCCTCGACCCAGTCTCGCAGTTTTGTGATGCCTCGCACGTGGTCGTTTCTCCATCGGTCCCTCAGCGAAACTCCAACCATTTTCCTTTCCATCTTCCTTTGAGTCACACTCAATCTCTCCTTATCGCTCGATCGTAGTGCCCATATTTCGCTTCCGTAGAGTACTGTAGATGTGACGCAGCTTTCGAAAAGTTTTCTCCTGGTGTTCATGGGAAGTAGGCGGGATGAGAGGAGACTTGAAAGCTTGCTCCATGCATACCAGCCGAGTCGGATCCGGTGTTCTATTTCATCCGAGTGATCGAGGGGAAGGGAGATTCTTCCTCCAAGATAGGTGGCAGACTCGGTGAATTCAAACTTCAGATTGCCGATGGTGATTGGGGCTCGTGTAGTGGTGCATGAGGTGAGCAGATTGGTCTTAGAGGCATTGACTTCGAGACCTACTCTACTGCAGGTTTCCATCAACTTCTTCAACATCCTTTCCAGTTCCGGTCGTGACTTGGCGATGAGAGCCACGTCATCTGCGTACTCCAGATGGCTCAGGTTCCTCCCGTCTATCCGAATCCCGTCGCTTTCCCAGTCGATGTCATCCATTGCCGAACGAAGAACCACGTTAAAGAGACGAGGAGACAGAGTGTCTCCTTGGCGGACTCTTCTTCGAACGGTTACTGGGACTAGATCTTCGTTGACGCGGATGAGGGTGGAAGACGATTCGTAGATGCGACGGAGAAGATGAACGAGGGTCGGATGTCATCCAGCTGACCAGAGAGACGGCCAGACAGCGCTCCACTCCACGGAATCGAAGGACTTCTTGAAGTCGATAAACGCGAAGTGGATGGGAATACCGTACTCAGAGGTCTTTTCTGCTATCTGCTTGATGGAATGCAGATTGTCGAGTGTGCTGTGCCCGCACCGGAACCCGGTTTGGGTGGGCGACTCAGCCTCTTCAAGCACCACCTCGAATCTTTTCAGGATACACCTAGTGATGGTCTTGAGGGTTACGGTAAGGAGGGAGATGGGTCGAAAGTTTCCGATATTGGTAGGATCTCCTTTCTTGTAAAGTAAGGAGACTACTTCTTCAGCCAAATTATCGGGAACTGGATCTCCAGCTACCAAGCGGTTGAGAAGGTCCGCGATCACAGGAGCGAGGTAGTCTCTTGCATTGTAGATCATCTCGGGTAGAATGCCGTCGGAACCAGGGGAGTTCCAGAAGAGACGCATTCCAGAAGAGACATCGCGTGCCGGGTCTCGTCTGGAAGGAAGGGAGCCGTAGGTGGGTAGGTTGGGATCGAAGGGACTGCGAGGGGTAGCTGTACTCCGGGGGTGTAGAGATCCTCGTAGAAACGCTTGACCGCTACCGTAGTTGCACCCTGAGAGAGTGCACCAGTGGTAGGATCGGGGACGAGAAGACGCTTCCTGGAGGATTGGAGATTCAGCGTCACCTTCACTATGCTCCTTCCCATGGTCGCTGCGTGCCGGGCTTGAGCCTCCTTGCGCCTTCTGATGTCATCGACGAGGCTCATTCGGGCTGCTTTGCACGTGGTGGAGTAGGCGATGTTTCCATTCGGGAGGGATTGCAGTTGGTGGCGCGTGGCTAGGAGTCTCCGGGTCGCAGGGGATATCCAGGGTGGGATCTTGCGCACTCTCCAACAGTCGCTTGCTGCGGTCTCAGTGAATGCCCGGATGGAGTGGTAGGCATCGGCAGCAGAGGCGGGGCGGGTGAGAGGCACTGACGCGAGAAGATTCGCGTTGGCAGTAAAAGAGGCTCGGTCAAGATCAAACCTCTCCCTGCATCTTTTGTGCTTCACCGGGTCGGGGAGAGAGAGACATATCCGGACAAGGCGATGGTCAGAGTCGAACTCGAAACGACCAACGACTCCACAATTGACAACTCTCGCCGAGATAGGCGACGCAACGAAGTCAATTTAGCTGAATGTGAAGCCGTTGTTGGATCGCCAAGTCCAGATTCGGCCGTGTCTTCTCTTGGGAAACGTGTTCCAGATGCGCAGGTTATTCCTCACGCAGACTTCAGTGAAGGTCCGTCCTCGTGAGTTCGGGGTGGGAGAAGCGAAGTTACCGACAAATCTTTCATTGCCAGGTTCCCTCGCGACTCGACAGTTGAAGTCCCCGACTAACACAGGCATCATGCCTCTTGGGGCTCTCCTGACGGCAGCCTCAACCAAGTCCATGAACTCCTCATACTCTTTGTCATCGTAAAACGACGTGGGAGCATAGGCACAGACGAGGAAGAGACGCTCGTTGGATAGAAGGAGAGTCGCCAGACGAGGGGAAAGGCCATTGAACACGGCTCGTTGCGCGAGGTGCGGTCGGAGCAAGAATGCCACGCCATGGGACGCAGTGGGATCGCCCGAGTTTTAGACTACAGTGCCTGAGGTTGTAAGGTTGAACGAGGCCAAACCCACAACTCTTGCTTCCTGCACTGCAATAACGTCCCGCTTGATCTTGTTGAGGGCGAGCTCCATCTCGGTCTGCTTGTCCTTGGCGGCGAGGGTTCTGGCGTTGATGGTGCCGATGTGGAAGTGGCGACTCATCAGGGTGGCTTTCAACTACCGCCTGCCTAGGCTTCTGGTAGAGGGAGACTAGTTCTTAGGCGGAGGGAATCATTGAACGAGTGCGAAAATGACACTCAACGGCTCGCAGCTCGCTTGTGGACCCAGAATGAGAAAGAATGAGAAAGAAAGAATGAGATAGAAAGAAAGAAGAAAGAATATCTATTAAAAATGATTAAAATGAATTTAAATAAATAAATAGATAAAGCGTTCCTTTTGTCGGTGAAAACATTCCAAAGTGCTGGAGAGGCTTGAGTATCAAAGCAAACGCGGGCCAAGAGTGAGAGGAGAGGCGCTCCCTAATTTCGTAACGCTCTTTAACGTTTCTGATCAATGATAGAACAGGAGGAATGGCGAGTTTCTTGCGAGCACGTGCCTTACCTGGGGGTATCTCGAACATAAGAAGATAAATAGAGAGCATCCTCCATTTTCTCTCCACTTGGAAGCATTTCGCGTGGCACTGAATGGTTAGATACAGAGTGCATAATTAAATATCTGTAGACTTAACTGCAGCCTGGATGTGAACATATCTGCTCTTGCTACCATTCTCAGCGCGCATGTTCAGTTGATACAACGTAATGATTTTATCCATCTCATATCAAAACAATGTCGATGAGCGAAATCTAGCTTTTCACATTCTTCTGAAGCGGTTGACCAACGATTGAACCGTTTCGAACTGGAACAGCCAGCCAGCAAGGACCGGTGCAGACTTGTGCGAGAAGAACACGAGGACGACTGTCATGAAGATATATATATATATATTTTTTTAAAAATATAATTAAACCTACAGAAAGTACTGAGCAGACGTGTATAGTAATGGGCGGATTCGCGAGCGATGGCATAGTTGATGAAAACCTGGATTGCGTATAATCAGATAAATATGTGTATAATATAAAATATAATAAATAAAATTTAAAAAATAAAAAATCTATGTGATGTGTCTTTCATATTCAAACAGTTGTTCTATAGTATTATGAAATATTTGTTGATTGTGTGCTGAAATTAAGTGTTTAGCTCCTATAACTAGCGAGGTTATTTAGTATCCACTTGCTGTGCATTCCGACTACGCCGCATTTTCACGATGACAGAAAATCAGTTCACCTGCCTACGCGTGTTTTGTCTCATCAGTACCCTCGGATCTTCAATGGTGACGTTCCTCCAAACTTTCCACTCCTGAGAATGGCTCTTTACGTATTATCGAAATGTTTTGCAATGAATTTGCTACCTTGACTTTCTGATTATTGAAAGCTCAACTGAAAAATGTAGCTAGATCCTCAATAATCGTATTACAGTCATTCTTTAAGAGTCTCTTCTCAACGAATAATCGTCAATAGAGATGCAGTTTTCGCCTCTCGTCATTATGCACACTGTCTCGTTTCCCAAGATAGTGTGCGGAACGGATAGAGCTAAAACCGAATTAGCATCGCTAGTCAATACCTCCATTCCAACATGTGCGTACACTTCAGTGCCCTCATCGACGCTGAGGTCGAACGAGAGGACGTCATCGATGGTCAGACAGATGCTACAGGGGCGAATTACGCGAAGGTTCGACGAGTCAAACTGAAATTGGTTGTTGCCTAGATAACTATGTAGCGAATATAGAATTTTCTTTTTTTTCTCAACACGTATTCATGCGGGTGGGTGAGATTCATAATTGTCTGCAATACGGCATATTTGGCATATTTTGGTCGCATACGGAATGAAATATACGGTAGAGTTGAGCACATGAACCTCCATCGGGCATTTAGTTGTCGTCTCCAGTACAACCTGCATGATCACTGTGCCAGTGTCGCGTATCTGTAATAGTATCTGTAATATTATTATATCATAACATGTTTGAATGTTTCTCTGCTGAGAGTTTAAATTGTTTCGTGTCGAATGTGCAAATTTGACTTTCAGCTTTGAAAAAAACTCGTTAGCGGTTGAAACATACGTTAAGGATCTCGTGTGTACGCCGGACGGAGATAGTGCTGTGAATGATCAACGCATTAGTAATTGGCACCGTTCATTTTCGTTATTTATCTCGGTACCGAACATAAATACACTCGATCAATGGAAAGACAAGTACCTTGAGCAGTTGCGTATCTTCGGAATGTGTTGCCACGCACTTGTGTTATGGAATGCGATTTCGACCGTGCGGCGTTTCAAGTCCGCTGGATCCCACTGGGGAATGGCCGGGTGCACGAATATCTGGGAACGTTCAGGTGGGAAATTGTATATATTCAAACGCTCGAAGGCATATTTTCACAGATAAATCGTCAAGATGTCGATAAATAAATGATTGTTTTAGTCAAGTCTAGCCCAAGAAGAAGGTACTCTGAGGTGACTGACATAATTGAAGAAGATATTAGCCGTCACGGTGTGCTCTTCCTGAGTTTTTTCATTTCTTTTTTGAACAATATTTAGCGTATATTTCCAAAAGAAGTTATTAAACTCTATGGAGATTTGTACGAACCACTTTGTCCACAATGATGCGATAGACATTCCCGCTCACTGGAACGTCTTTCCACCAACTGGCATTCATTCCTGCAAATCCGTCTAGAATAATACATTTTGCAAATTAATTATAATATATTTATAATAATATATTATGATGTATTATAATATGTTATGCATTAGCGGAAGAATGCGTATTCAGATGAGGCAATTAGAGCAGTGTCGATCTAGGTACTCATTACTGTGTATTAGTGCTGACAAAACGGCATTTCGTGCCGGCTCATAGCCGTTTCAACCCGACCTACAATGGCTACCATGAACCCTAGCCGAAGACGGCATGTTCAGTCAGTTTGTAATCACTATTTAGCAGTATTATTAGCAGGTTAGCCTAACCTATGTCCGTCCGGTTCCATTCGCTCAGCATAGCCGCCAGCATGAACTGCTCCCATGGCATCGGCAGCGGGTCATAAAGCAATCCTGATCGTGCCATTTCTTCATCCAGATAATCCTGCAAAGAATCATTACTCGTATAGTATGTGACAATGATTACCTTCATCACCCTTAGTAGCCCAACTTTCCTCTCACATTGCTCTCCAAAACGTAAGTTCATAATAAATCAACCAACCTCATGTGCACAAGCGACACTCGCCACTAGCAGCTCTAGACAGCGCATTGCTCAATTTGGTTTTTTCTCTTAACCATTACTCTATAAACTATCGAATTGAAAACAAAATTGATAAATATGAATTTTGACGATGGGAGAAACAAAGAAGAGGAGCGAAGAGAGTAGTGTCGACTGAGGACAAACACTGACGCCTTTTTACGCGAGAAAGGAGACTCAAGAATGAAGAGAAGATGAGCAAGAAGTGCTAAAGCAAGTCCAACTCAGTTTTCGCACGACACAATTTAAAAATTCATTAAAAAAGACAAAATTTCTAGGTAAGAAAACAGTGAACTATCCCATGAGTCTAAAGTGTCTCCACTAAATAAACAGAGGCCAGGAGAGAGAAGGAAAAAGGGTGAAAAAGAGGTATGGAGGTCCTACTCCGTCAAGGGCTACTCCGTCACAATACCCAATCGATTTTTTTTAAAAATCGTTACTTGGCCAGCAAATGTGCAGGAGGGTTTGCACTATCGGTGATTTCAGTTTATCATATAAAAGTCGGGGAATTTTTTGTGTTCAAAACATTATCACAATTTCGAAAACAATAAATAATCAATTCGCATTTAGGTTTCTAGTTTTAGCGTCAGATAAATGAAGAAACTTATAAAAAGTGCTGGGATACATTAAAACATTCTGAATAGGGCACCTCTTGCTGGAGAGGCTTGAGTGTCGAGACAATGCAAACACTGTCCAGGAGTGAGGCGGAAGAGGGCCTTGCTCTCCTATTCTGCCATGCTCTCTAGCGTCTCTGACGGGTGAGAGAGTAGGCAGAATGAGGAGGGTCATAGCATAGCGAAGCCATTCTCAGCCATGAGAGGAGTGTCTACAATAAAGTTGCCAAATGACAAGGGTCCCCTCATAGATTCTTTCGTGTCTCGCTTAACTCTGACCATTCGCTCCTCCGTCCTCCAACTCTCACCTCCCGAATGAGAGAACGACCAGAAGAAGACAAGATGAACTCTATCAGATCGTTTCTGTATCGTCCCCTTCTCTCCTTTCTCGTTTCCTCTCCGCCCCCCCCCCCCCCCCATCAGATCGAGAGTCGTTTTAGAATCGCACATTATTAAAAATAATCAATATTTTGATGCGATCCCGGGCATAGACAAAATATGTAAAATATATATTTAGAAAAGCTGCAATGCCGTGTACACTCACTGCGCATTACGAAGAGAGACAATACACATTCTAATTTATCTGCCGAAGCATGACACACTGTGATGCATTGCAACGAGAATCAGGCTGCTAATATTTGCCAATTTTGATTCTCCTGGTTCGATGTCTCAAGTTCCTCCAGGATGGCTTTCTCGCACTTCTCGATGGATGCTTTCTCGGCTTTTCTGGGTCTCTCCACTCATCCAAGAGGAGAAAAGCGATAATGACGAGCAGACCAACGGCGAAGATGGCAACTGGAATGCATTTTAATTACAGGGTTAAAATCTTAATTTACGAATGACTCGGCTTCTAAGATAGCTGAAATTTTGATTCTGGACTTCTTTTGACATTCTCAAGCTACTGTTAAAATTTCAAGTCTCTTGCTCCACTGGGAGCTGAAATATAAAAATGAGGGAATTCAAATCAAAGATCGGATCATTGCTTTTTTTAACAGGCCCAACATCGAAGATCCAATCTTTTCGCCGATTTTTAAGACCACATTAACGGCGAAGAACCTAAAGTGCGCCGCAGATTAGAAAGAGTCGAGAGCCGCTTCTAGACTTGGGTTGGCGATTCGGATTGTCTGTGCGATCCGCATCGCCTATTGAAAATTCAGGTGCTAGAGAGCAGGATGCGGATCACAGATACAAGCCGAATTGCGTACCCTATGCTAAACGGAAATTGATCAGATGAGAACATTCGGATGGTAACAAACTGAATGGATAATAACAACATATTTTGAAATAACGTCTCTTACATAACAATTGTCTCTCGTATGCAAATGGTGTTCACCCAGCAGGTTTTCATCCGAATCTTCTCATCCAACCTATTGCCTCAAAACCACTCGCACCAGGGGTGCGCAAAAAGATTCCCACGCTCCTCATTTCCCCTGCTATCTCGTCTCTCTGACCGGCGATATGGCATGCAAATTGAGGAGTGTTAGACATTTTCTCAAGCTACTAACTCCATTAGGTTTTCATCCGAATGTTATGATCCGACCTAGAGTCTTCTAGACTTCGCGACCAGGTTTAAAAGGCTCACTTCTATACTGCCAATGCAAAATGAGCAAGCAAAATGAGTAGTGTTGGAACTGTTATTGCACACTCCTGACTCACTCCTATACTCGATTGCCTCTAGTTTGGCCGCTCTTCGGGGACAATTCTTCAGCTTCACATGGGCAGTCATGTAGTTGAGAGCGGTGAAGGCGAGCAGCGCGAGAAGCACATAGATGAGAGGACGCATGACTGATAGTTATTTATTATTAATTATTAATAAAATAATTGAATTTAAAAAATAATAATAATAAGCCCGAGGCGCGACGAGATTACGCATGTATGTGATAGGAATGATGTCAGGCAAAAAGGGAAAAGGGTTTGATATTTAAAAAAAAGGTTACAGAAAGCTTTTTAGGCTAGGCTTAGGCCCCCACATGTAATTACTTATCATCATTATAATAATAAGTTATCATAAGAATAGTGACTGTAATGTAACGCGGGGGATAGGAGATGTGTCCCTTATTCTGTGAGGTGACAACTAAGAATGTCATTGCAGAGGCGTGTAAGCAAGTATCATAAGATAATGAAGGATGAGAAAATATCTAACGGGCATTATTGCTCTACGAGCTTTCCTAACAACGAGAAATATCGGCAGAACGATAACACATCTAGTTTGCAAAATGTCATCTCTAATGGCCTAGTCAAGTCAATAGTAATATCAATAACAAGGTAATGGTAGACGAGTTCGAGTAAATTTCTGAGAAGAAAAAGCGGTAGAGGGGTCAAATGTTGCGATAATCCTTCTTTTTGCAAACCTCGAGGGTCAACAAACAAAGATTGGAAAGGCGAGAGAAACGAAGGCCGACGGTGAGGTCCATCTTTAATTTACGACCAGCCGGAGCTGGTTAGAGAATCTGACCATTCATTGGCACGTCTTTCCTCATTTTTGCACCAATGTTTTTACGATGTTCGACACTGCTCCAGAACACGTTCAAACTTTCTGTTAGCATCTGATTTGACACCACGGCGTTTTGTATGTGACTATTTGGCGATGGATAGGTAAACAAGAGACTAACCCCTTTATCAATGTATGAGCGTGAACACAAACGGAATAGAACGTGCAGCTCATTCAAAGAATTGTCGTAAATATTTTTTCAAAGAAGAGAATAACCCCTTTATTCAAGGCTCACCGTGAACAGAAATGTCATACATTCAAAAGGAAGCGCCGCTCATTAAGTCGAGAAATGTGCCATGGCTGATCTCAGATCTCTCATAGCAGAAACGATGAGATAGACCGCCGTCGCCAAAAGGACGACTGCAATATAAGTTAATTATATTTAATTTTAATATTAATATTTCCAAAATTTTTCAAATTATTGCCCACCGATGTGTGCGATCGCCCGGATGAGGGAGGGGCGACGCGAGATCGTGTAGCGAATCTCCACCTGGAAATGATGAAGATCAAATTGCATTCCACACTATATAGAATAAAATAGATTCATCATGTGTGGTCACATGGAATATGGGGGTAAGTAAATAAGGAAACGTGGTCGAAGGTTCATCGTTGATTCATTTCTTCTCGTCAAGCATTGCCATCAACATTGCTATATCTCTCCGCACAACCTTTGGCACAATAATCATCATATTCTCTGCATAGTGAATGCATAATTGATTTGATTGAATGCATTTGACCTAACACAAACTAACACGAGGCCAGGCCGCAGAGTTGCGTTCCAATAGCTACCCGCGGTGACCTCGCCTGACACCATCCAGTCCTCCGATCCCTAGAAAATCCCTTTTTATTTTTATTTTTTTAAACATATTGAAATTAATAATATCATGTCTCCCACTATGGAACTGGATTATATAGGAAATGGATGACAGTAGATGTATGTCTAAAATCTAGACAATGCAGGAGCCAGAAAGAAGTGCTCACATCCACAGCGAGGTGCTCATCCACAAGCATAGCGAACCAGCCTAGCTTGGGATGAATGCACAGGGAGAGGGTGCATGAGTGATCGTCGGCAGCGGAGGAAGAGCGATCGAGACGAAACTGGAGAATGCTCAGGTTTTCGACTCTCTTCATTCTGCACACTATCTAGTTGCTCTGACCGGCGAAATATTGTGCAGATTGAAGAGAGCCAAGTACGAAATTACTTCCCTGATACTCATGTCAAATCGGAACCGGATTCTGTTAATTTTCAAGTTCTATTTTTATAAACACTCTGTTTTTTGTAAGCCTTTCGACAAGTCACAAGGTGAGCGAATTTCATGAAGTGTTTGCTCAGAAACATCCAACTCTCTTATTCCCTCTATCTCCTTTCATTTGCGCCATCAGCTAGTAGTGACGACAAAACGTGACTCGAAACTCGTCAATTTGCGCGATCTCTCGATTTTCCAACCTGCGAGAGTTGCGAAATCGGGAGAATCAAATTATGATTGTTGTCATCTCAAACTCAGTCTAATTCTGATGAACACAAACGAACGTTCATCTTGCAGTTGCTAGTTGTGGAGAACATGGTTGACATCCTAACGATACCATCGAATGATACCTGAATGCAATTTAATTTCGATGAATAAATTCGTGAGCAACTCTCATTTTGTACGAATTTGATGTAAATTGATCACCGATCCTAATGTGATTCCTCTAGAGGAGTAAATCTCACATTGCTCTTGTCATGTAGGTACGTCTGCTCGGCTTTTTGCGTTCTGCAAAGGCGTGTTTGTGTCTCTCAAACATACTCAAAATACTCCGTGAGTTTGAAGTTCGAGATTCGAAAAAAGGTGTTCACACCTGTAGCACGGGTGGATGGTGGGTCCGTGCTGCTTGGCAGTATCAACAACGATCGAGGTGACTTTATCGTTATCTGCTGGTGCCCTGAATCGACCTGCGGAGTCCGTTTTTTGATCAGAGCCTTCTGAATCCCATTACGACACGACGTCAATTTGGTGAAAATTTGTTTCTGGTCCGGGAAGGGCGAAATTGGCCAAAATCTCACGTCCCCGATCAGAATTTAAAGTTTTTTTTTTGACAGAGTCAAATGCGTGGGAGACGACCCAATGCACTAGAAAGAGAATCTCCTGCTGATCATTTCGGTATATGGGGTGAAGCATTTGACTTCTATGTAAGTGGTTTTACACAGCATTTTGTCCGGCCAACTTGCATTTTTTGAGGTTTTTCGAGAATAACTTTTTTCTTTCGCAGTTTCATGATCTCTACTATAAAAATTCGGTTTCTACGTGCGAAAATACACCAGAAAGTCTTATAACGAGGCATTTTGGAAAATTTGACATTTTCGACTTCGACGTCATCGTCGAGATCCATTTTTGGATCCAAAAAGTCATAATCGTAAATTTTTTTTTATTGACGTCGTTCCGTACCGGGATTCAGAAGGCTCTGATCGAAAAACGGACTCAACAGGTCGATTCAGAATCGAAAATTTCCCCAAGAGCCAACTTTTGGGCAAATCGAATTTTCTACCTGTTCTCGACTCCCGTTGAACTCTTGTTGATCCTACCGCAAACGGCTTCATATCGAAGATCAACGTATCCGTAATGAATTTCTACCAAGCGGAAGAGATGGGTAAGTCAAATGAGTGAGGAAGCCCAGTGAAGAATTGCGAGTCTCGAATGTCATCAAACAAGGATAGACAAGGGCGAGGAAGGAAGATATAAGGCTGACTAGGAATGGCCATTCTCCTAAAATCGCGCGCTATCTCACAGGTAAGCGAATCGCGAGAGCATGCGAATTGAGGAGTGTCAAGTTCCGATTTGTCATCACTAATCAAGTCACTTCTTTCCTTAATAATAACGTATTGCTGACTGGATGAGCTGGACACTTTGAAACACCTTTATTACACATTTCCGTAAATCACAAGTAAATGTGAGGATTATTCTTCTCTGGCGATTGTTTACTCAGTGCTGCATCTTCTCGCGATAATCGTCTTGGTCTTTGGTAATTCATCTTTGATCTCTGGTCTTTGATCTTTGGTCTCTGATCCTCGATTTCGCCAACCAGCAAACAGAACACGGATGACGATGAGACCCATGATCGAGGTGAGTAGCACAACTGAAAATTGAAAAAATGACTCGTTTCTGAGTAAGTTGGTCATTGCCGAGCACGCTCAGGCTCCCCGGCCTGGCACTATAGCTTTGCTGTAATGCAAAATGATCAAATATAAACATCACAATTTATGGAATTCACTTCTAAACTCCGCGTTTTATTTTCATGATATTTTGTCGCAACTATCGAAACCTTTTGATTAGTAATGTCGGTTTGGTTCTCTCTCCATTTCTCACGCTCTCTCATCTGTCTGACCAACGAGAGATATTGCGAAATAAGGAGAGTAAAACCCGAAACGACATCAATACTATTGATTTCCCACCGATCTTCCATTTCAAGTTGTTAGTGCCGGCACGAGAGATAGTGTAACGGATCTCTACCTGAAACGATTACAAGCAACGTATCTACGAGAATACTTCGAAGATACCGCGACTTTAAAACCACCCTGTCCACAAAACTAATTTGTCAAATCTTTTTGCACCTAGTGCGTAGATAAATTACCGGGATCCACAAATCTCGATTTGTCGTCTTCACATGCGGGAAGCTCACTTTCTCGATGCTGCTCGAGACCTCCCACTCCTCCGTGCCCTGCGATGATTTATTGGGAGACTAGTGATGCCGAATCGGCATCCGACTCTCCTCATTTCGCATGATCTCTCGTCCGTTAGAGAAACGAGCGAGCCCGCGAATTGAGGGGAGTCGGATGCCGATTTGTCATCACTTATAGGCATCATTTCTGTCCAGTGAAGAGTCCCACGGTATGCAACCAGGCTAAATTTTCACAAGTCCCTTTGACAATTGCTTGACAATTGCTAGTAAATGATAAAGATTTCACTCGCCTCCACTGCTAGATCATCAGCCAAGTGCACGTCGAACCATTTGCCTGAAACACTAGCATGTTCTCTATGATGTTGTGGAAAAATTCAAGGAGAAGAGGAAATATTTGCATTTCCGAGATACCTAATGGCGAGCAGAGATACGAAAATAAAAAAAATAAAAAAATTCAAATATTTCCTCTGCTAATTGACTTCTTTCGCAGCATGAGAAGCTCAATATTTCGGAGCCAACTATTGACAATAAATAAGATCACCTTGTGCGATGCACAGAGTCAACGTGCACTCGTGACTGTCGCGAGTCTTATTGGAGTCGATGCGATACTGAATTCAAACACTACAAAATCTATTTAAATACTACTAATCTATTTAAATCGATAAATCGACAGACAGTGATCATCTGTTCTTTACATGAGAGAGACTGTTTGATACAATTGCAAGTGTTGGCACTTATTCATTCTTCCTTCCTCTCTCTATTCCCATTCCACCCCTCTCACTCCAATCATTTCATTCTGCCTGAAACCGAAGAAGTTCCCAACGTTTCAATATCATTGAAATTATTAGAATATCAAACAGTCACAACCTTCATCTTGCAGTTGCTTGTCGTCGAAAATATGGATGTGGTGTCTACGGCACCGTCGAATAAAACCTATAATTTACGAAGATGAATTATTCTCGATTCAATTGTGTTGCTAATTCTGGAAGTCAGGTTTCGCCAAACTCTGGTACCAACTTTATTCGGAAAGTAAATTGCTTGAAATCGTAGGCTTTCTGGGAAAAAGGAAAGATCTCACTCTGCTCTTGCCAGTGATGGGCACTTCCCTGACGCTCAGTGTCCTGCAAGAATTCAATGGGAATGGACGAGATGACGCTACTTCAAAGCAATACACACCCTTTCCTCCACGCCAATAGTGATAAGAACACCAAAACCGCGGTGAACCGGGCATAAGCTCTCATTTCGGCATTCACCTCTCCTCATTTCGCGTCCTCTCTCGTTTCTCTGTTCGGCGAGAGATTACGCCAAATGAGGAGAGTCAGATTTTTTTGTCATGATTTCCCCTACCTATAGCAACCGTCGATGGTCGGCCTATGCAGACGGGCGCTGTCCATCTCGATCTGGGTGATGTTGGAGACTACGTCCGGGTCCCAGCGCAGGAATGGGTTGACGAACACCTACAGACATAAATTATCATCATCAGCAGTGATGCTGGATCGAATAGCCCTTCTCCCACATTTGCACACTCCTGCGTATCTATGACATGCGTGATGGTAAGCAAAATCAAACGAGCACTATTCAATTCCAAACGTGCTTCACGGTAGTCAGAAAAGTTGGATAAGCGCAAAATGACAGGGCTGCGCACAATGGTTTCATGTTAGTTCAAGTGAACCCTTGATTATGTTTTGATAAAAATGTTGCTCACATAAGAAAGGTTCACGGAGGCTTCAATCCGACCCGATTTCTCGTCCTGTAATGTGAAATATTGCAGAAAAAACTCAGATCCCTAATCGGTACTGTTAATTTTCCCGTATTCCTGAGAAATTAAAATTTTTAAACCCTACCACATTATCCACTTTGAATCGATGAAGTAGTCCGGGAACAGCGAAACCCTCGACTTCTGAAATATGAGCCCGTTCGCCTAAGAGTCGAACAAAGTCGAGAACATAAAAAAATAAGGTATGCTCAAAAGTTGGTCCTAGGGGTAACTTTTGATTCTGAATCAATTGGCGTTGTCAGATTTTCGATCAGAGCCTTCTGAATCCGAGTACGACCCGACGTCAATTTGGCTAAAATTTGGTTTTCCTATAAAAACTGCCCCTGGAAGGGTCAAAATGGCAAGAAATCTCGCATAACCATACCAGAATTTAATTCTCTACAAAATGAAATTTAAAAAAACGTTTTTATTTTATTTTATTTTATTTATTTTTTTATTTTTTTATTTTTTTAGTCTATCGTTTTTAGTTTAGAGAAAAAGTCGATTTTTGACACAGAACGTTGGCGACCAAAACCCGTAAATAATTGATAGAGCAGACTCTCCTGATCATTTTAGTGCTATGGGTTAAGGATTTAGGGTGTGCTGAACCGAATTGCATCCATTTTAATGAGTCCAACTCGCGTTTTTTGCAGTTTTTCGAGCATAACTTTTTCCTTTCATAGTTTCATGATCTGTAACATAAAAATTCGGATTCTACATGCATAAATACACCAGAAACTTATATAGTCGGGATTTTTTTGAGAAAATGACTTTTTCGACTCCGACGTAGCCGTCGAGGTCGGCTTTTGTGTCAAAAAAGTCATATTCTCAAAAATACATGAGTATATACTGTTCTGGCGTATTTATGCATGTAGAATCCGAATTTTTATATTACAGATCATGAAACTATGAAAGGAAAAAGTTATGCTCGAAAAACTGCAAAAAACGCGAGTTGGACTCATTAAAATCGATGTCATTCGGTTCAGCACACCTTAAATCCTTTACCCATAGCACTAAAATGATCAGGAGAGTTTGCTCTATCATTTATTTACGGGTTTTGGTCGCCAACGTTCTGTGTCAAAAATCGATTTTTTTCTCGAAAACTAAAAACGGTAGACGGTAGAAAAACGGTATTTTTTATTTCATTTTGTAGAGAATTTTAATTTTGTAAAAAAAATTTTGTAGAGATTAAATTCTGGTATGGTTGCGCGAGATTTCTTGCCATTTTGACCCTTCCAGGGGCAGTTTTTATCGGAAAACAAAATTGCCGTCGTGTCGTACTCGGATTCAAAAGGCTCTGATCGAAAATCTGAAAACGCCAATCGATTCCGAATCAAAAGTTACCCCTATGTTCCCGAGCCTGTTGAGCTTTAACTGACTCTTAGGCGAACGGGCTCATATGTGTGAATTTGGAGGATTTCGGAGCGATCTCCCACTGGAGGTTTGACTTGATAGTCTATGATAAAAACTGAATCGGAGCATCGCGAGAGCGACGTTTTACCGGCAATGCGGATTCATGAATACTAAAAAAGAGAAAAAAAGAAAATCTAGACGTGATTAGGGCTCACTCATGTACTCGTATCCCACGGCTTCTGATGCCTTTTCGAGCTGCTTGCGCAGCTCCCGACGAGTTTTCGCTACCGACCAGGACCCAATTAGGGTTGCCATGAGGAGTAGAATGCAGGCGACGATGGGACGCATATTCGGACCCCGCTCTCCCCAATTCGCATGATATATCGCCGGTCAGAGAAACGGGAGAGCGTATGAATTGAGGAGAGTCAAGTTCTGATTTACGCACTGTTTTATGAGAAGATTAAAAGCAATTATCTACTATAGAATATGTTTCACTAAAAACAGATTTGGAAAAATGACTCAGAAAAAAATCTATATTTGGGAAATAGCGAGTGAGGATGTAAATTTTCGCGATGAATCGAACTCATTCAATGAATTGCAACGGACCTAAGAAAGCTTTGAAATAATATGTCAAAAGCTACTGGCGCAAGGTAGGAAAACCCTTCGCAAGCCTGAGTCCCGAGTGCCGAGAGAGTGGGGGAGTGAGAGAACAAACAATGGCGGAAGGTGTTGCATTTCACTGGAAGGGCAGCTTCTCGTTGAGAAGATGTAAAAACAATAAGAAGGTAGATATATGAAGATTTTTTATCATTCTCAAAAACATCTCACTCTTGAAATTATAATTAATAATCATCAATGAATCAATTAGTGAATACAATGCTGTGTGGGGGATGAGGATTTTCATGCGTGATAACATTACAGAGTATAGCTGATAAACAAGTATTATAAACGGATGAGAAAATAACGAACGATAAACATTATACCTCCAGACTATCGATGCCGGACCGCTCTCTCCTGAATTCGCGCACTCTCTCGTTTCTCTAACCAGCAAGACAGTATGCGAATAGGGGAGAGTTGATCTCGATTCGGCATCAGAACTCCATACACTACGAGAATTCAGAACAACGATAATTCTCGGAAAAATTCTAAGAAAGCTAATATCCGAAATGTCGTATGTGTCCAAACCAATAACAATAACAAGGCAATGGTAGTTCATGTAAATTACATTTGGGACAATGTCAGAGAACAAACCGTGGTGAATGGGGTCACGAAACCTCGAGCTATATTCCAGCACGGTTTTTTGAAAACGTCTCGAGAGCCAACAAACAAAGATTCAGAAAGCTGAAGAAATGAAAGAAAAGGAGAGCCGGGTTTGATGGTGAGGGTCCGAGGGTGAGGTCCATCCTTAATTTACGACCAGCCTGGCTCTGGTTAGATAATCTGCCATTCGCTGTCATGTTTAGTAAACATTGTTTACCCTAATTTTTGCACCCATGTTTTTGATGTCGAGTATATAGTATACCCATCGTAACCCGAAACGACATTACTACGGCACAATCAATGAACTAACAAACGAGCAGACCCTCTGGCTGCCCTCCTTTTATACGGGCACCGATTAGATGTGCAGAATGAGCCCCTTAGAGCGTATCAGCATAGAGCCACTGCGATTTCATTGTTGTTGTCGTGGCCCATGAAGATGGTTCCAACCATCGAGAAGAATGTGTTCGAGGATATCGAGGTAATTGTCCCTCATTTCTCATTTTACCTATCAATCGCACCTTGATAATGGAAAAACTTTCTCAAGAAAGGTTTAAAAAATGATGAATCGAACATTACTTTCAGATGCAGAAAAAAGTTCCGGACGTCGTGATTAAAACATGGATAGAACGAGTTGAATGGGCAACAGTGCACGTCGTGGATAGAATGTGAGTCTTTCACTATTTTTGAAAACGCTTTTCACAAAATAATATATATAATTGTCAGGTATATGCCAATTCTATTCCTATTTCTTATTGGAATGATTATTGTAGTTCGATGGATGGGACTTCTTCCCACTTGGCACAACTGATTTTTTTTTAAAATATTCCCCGTAAACCACATTTCAGAAGCATCTTGCAAGAAAATTCTGACGATTTTATGTTCCTTCTTCCTGCTCATTGCATATATTTGTTTCTTCGCGACCATACTCGTGGAGAACGACTTCGAGGTACCTGCTTTATCAGATTTTTTGTATCATTTTTGTCTCTCAGTTTGACTGTAAATACGTGGAATTTGAACGAATCGACAGAATATTTCTCATCGTGAAAAAGTAAGACGCTTCTCGTTTGTGAGAACATTTATCCAAATTCAAATCCATTTTAGTATCCTTATTGCACTGGACATCATTATGTTTGGCTGCTTCGTCTACACTCTTCGCAACATCGATAGTTTTGATGAGGCTCCCTCATTTCTCGATTTCGGAAGAGGGAAGATTGACGAAAACAATTGTGTACCATTTTGAGTTTAACTTGATCTTCTTTTCAGAAGAAGGAGCTCGAAACATTGCTATCTACTCAGGATTTCTGAGTGTATCTGCGATCTTATTTGCTCTGCACATTATCGCTATTGTCCAGGTGCCCTATTTTCCTTATGCATTAATTTAAATATTACATTCAGAAAGACTTGCTGGTAACTCGCGCATTGGTTGGGCAAAAGGTGGAACTGCTAAAGAAGAAGGAGGAGAAAACTGCAATTATTCGTACCAATCTATCAAATGTTTTGTCGATTATAGTGGGCGTCTTCATCCTTCACATCATCATTATGGTTCAGGTCTTCCCACTTTTTGTAGTATTTTTTTTAATAATTAGAAACCAGTCCCCGCCCACGTTGGGGGGGGGATAGAGAACTGCACAAAATATAAATTGAACTCTCTTCCTACAGAAGGCCACTTCCGTCCATCGCAAGGAATCAATTCAACGCACAAAGATGAACAACAATTATACTGATCAGTTCTGTTGAAGAACTAACCTCACTCCCTTCTTAAATCCTTATATCATATTTAGAAGACTTACGTGAACTGCTATTGATAAACAATTATAATCAATTGATTCGAAGAAAAAAAATAATTATCAATAAATATTGTATTTAACGGCTGCAAAACCAGCAGAAGCTCCAGCTCTCGAATGCTAGCTGAAATTCCCGGATGATTTACTTCTTCATTCCGTATTAAATATCGCTTCTCTCGCTCATTTCGCACACAATGAAATTGATTGCTTCCCTCTTCCTTGCACTCGTCACCCCTGCGGATGCGGGGGTGACGAGGCAATGTGACTATGGTAGATCACAAACCTATTGGTGTACTGTAGTGATGTCAAAACAATCCGCAATACGTTTCCAAGCCCAATACCGACAAGTATTGGGTCGGTATTGGGGTCGAGAAAGTCAATAGAATGGTATTGTTTTGACATTCCCAGAGTACTGTCAGTGAAGACAAACTACACCATGATTGCGATAGATCAATATCGATCGTTCTTCTGTAGGTCAAGCTGAGCGGGCTGCTAAAGTGTCTCGACACGCGCGGTGACTACGCGGAGATTGACGATGGCCAGGAGGAGCTGTGGGAGCACGATGGATGGCGTGAGTAGAGTACGGTAGGGTCCTGTTGCATACGGTATCGATTAGTGATGAAACATCGGAACAATGCTCGCTTCAATTAGCGTGTGTTTTCGTTTCTAGAAGAATGCCATGAGTTGCGTACGGTATCAATACTTGCACAGTTAAATGACTAAAATGAGAAAAAATATTTTAACACTATGAGCGATGTTTGATGGTATCTGATGTCCATTCCGCAGCCGACCCTCACGACCACATCAAGACGCGCAACATCACGGACATGGGCCGCTTCTCGCTGGAGGGAACGGACAGTGAGGTACGCAGCGCGACCGCAACGCGACCGCAACGCGTATAGAAATCAATCATGATTGCATTGGTACAACCTCGAGTTCTTCATCAAATTCAAACTTCCGTGCTCGAAGACAGGCCCTCTACGATTGTGCGTCGATGCGGAGTATAACCAGGCGTTCGTTCTTTTTTTCTCTCTTCGAAACTCGAATTGCTCTTGATACTGACTTTTGGAATTTCGCAGCAAAAACACACGAGAAATTTGCATCAGAACCAAGCTCGATCAAAAATAGTAATGCCTAGGGTTGACAATTCAAGAGTAACTCTTCTCGTTTTGCATACTTTCTCACAAGTCAACAGAGTCAATCCTTGAATTACCAACCCTAGTAATGCCACAACAATGTCTCTCAGCTGCGACGGTAGCAACGACTTCGCCGAGTTCACCTTCCGCTTCGAATACAACCCGGCCGACTCTATGTTCACGAAGACATCTCCGAAGGTAAACCCGGTTCCGGTTCGTGCAATGCTTTCACGATAACCTGGTTCCACACCGTGGATCCTGCTAACAGCCTCGTACCAACGGGGGGGGGGGGGGGGGGTGACAAATGGCCGGAGAATGAACATCCAAAGTTTTGGCTCGCGCTTTCATTTGCCTTTCATGAACCAGCCTACCTCAGCCATTCTACGAACTGAATTGCTTCCTCGGAATCAAGGATTTTGGCGACAGTAAATGGACGTCGGACGGTCTGGTCTGCCAAGGAGGGCTGTGCGACGGCGCGTGCAAGCTGGCTGTTTGAAATAGAGACAGTAGATTAGTAATGGAAAATCGGTACCCCACTCTCCTCAATTCACGTGACCTCTCGTTTCTCTCACCGGAGAGAGAAAGTATACGTGAAACTATCTAGGAGAGTCTTTGCCGATTTGCCATCACTAATGTAGATGGATGATATTTGTGCTTATTTTATCTGATTTTACTGTATTGGAAACGACAAAGCATTTATGTATTTTCGTTTTTTTTTATTTCCCAAAAAAACATAACAGTCAGTGAGCAAGACTAAATAATACGGGATAAAATACCCAAAGAAAACTCTTTCAAACACGCTCTAGACTATTGAGTAGACCGACTGGAGCAGCAGGGGTAGGGCCAAAGCAGCTGAATATCCCGCAGCAGCCGAGTTCTGCTGCAAAGCTGCTGATGATGGTTGCTGCGTCTCTTCGGGTGGCTGCAGCCCGCACTGCAGCACGTCGTAGGCCGGATTGTTGTCGCACCAGGATACTTGAGCGAGGGCGATTGCATATTTGAATAATATCTTCGATAAATATCCAGCGTATGGTGAAGAAAGAAGTGGGAGGAAATCACAGCCTGTTCTTTTCATACTCCCTTCCCTCCCCCTCCCTTTACTCGTAACTGTACTAACTCTGTGCCACTCTCGTTGAAGTGAATGAAAAACTATATAAATAGATGTGGTTAAGTACCCGCTCTGTTCGTTAGGCAGAGGAACTCGGCCCCGTCGCTTCCGCAGTGTGGATAGTAGATCTGGTAGATGCAAGACAGGAAGATGTTGATGCCCCTGAACATGATAATAATATTATACAAATTAAAAATATTAAAAATAATAATATATTACAAGAATGTGCCCAACTGATATGTTTATAGTTATCGCATGATTTTTTCAGGGGAACGATGAGTAATAAGAATATTTGAATTTATTTATGTTTTCCAAACCTGCACTGTTCTCCGGTGTAGGCATAGCAAACCTTCAATATTTAATTATTTAATCATTTTTCTTGCGAAAACATCACCAAGAGATCCTGGTTTCAACGACTCTCAAACAATTTCTGAAAATGGGGCAAATATTTTGGATTTTTGCCAATTGAGAGTCGTTTTTAGAAATTATATATTATTCAAATGTATCATTAATTCGTTGCGCCCCCCGGCGTAGATAAAATATAATTCCTTAATATGTGTTTGTTGATCACTAGTCTATACCTCAGTCGCTTTCAGCCCTCCGACCTCTTGCAGAACCCTTCTAGTACAGTTGCAACTGCCTTTCACCAAGAACACTGCGTGAATACAAATAGATTATTCTTAGTCAATCCTCACCTAACATTACTGAAAAATTATTATTAATTTTATTATGTCGAAAATATTCGTATAATAAGAGAACTAATACCTGTTTTTCTTTCGAAACGAAAAACAACTAACAATACATAGCGCGTTCCGAGCACTGGTACTGAGTGACGAGCAGGTCGGAGTAATATAGACCGGCTTTTGATGCGGTCGGCTGACCTGAAATGCGGGGAATCAGGTTTCCAGGATCAAAGATCAAAGATCAATCCTCATCCAGAAGATCAAAGATCAACGTTCATTCCTCACCCAGCTTCAAGTACAACTCATTGTCGAGGCAGCGCCAGTGCGGTTTCAAGCAGGTGACGAGCGCGTTTCCGTAACTGAAATGACCAAAAAATAATATCGTAGGTCAAGAAAAATTATGTTAAACTTTATTGATCTATGCATTCCTCATGATTTATTATTTTGATCAAAATAAAATATTAAATAAAGTAAATACTGACTCACAGATCTCCAACTGTGCCTTCTCTCCTTTTCCGACGAGCACACTCATTCGCACCTTGAATTTCGACCTTTGATATTTGATATTTCAATCATTCGCTCACTGCGTGCAATATATCATAATTTGGAAGCGTATTCGGAGTGGGCATCGCCAAACCGTAAGCTGGAAATTATGATATTATGATTTAAATTATAATGTAAATTACGATGCTAAACAAGCATCTTTTAATGAGAAATAGTTTCGTTTTTTTCTTCAGTTTTTATTTCAAGCTAACTAAAAAAATGTTACGTGACAGTTCATGCAAGCAAAGGCAAAAGTCGGCACAAGCAACGTCAAAACGATTCAGGAGAGTCATTGCTCCCACATCGCCTCCACTGCTTCTCCGCATGAACATTATGAACTCTTCGCTCGTCCTTACATTATTATATAATCAGATAGCATCGTAAATCCCGCACCTTCGACGAACGTCTTGTAGCAATTCAGCACTGCGGTGAGCTGAGCTCCTTGGCAACTGCCACAAGCGGAATTGACCAGGCTGAGGGCAGTCAGGGCTAAAGATTCCAATTTTTTCGTCTAGTTTTATAAAACTGTCAATGAAAACAACAAACAAAAAAGGAGTAAACATCTGATTTGATAGCTTTCTAGAATGAATACTTCGTAAGAGGTCGAAATGTTTTATTGAAGCCGCGCCAAAATAGATGGGAAACAAGAATTTTGCTGTACATTCGACTCCTTTCACTTGAGAACGTACCAGAAACCAGCTGCATTACAAGACGAGGCAGAATAGGAAACGGCTCAATATGCCCGAATTTGAAGGGTTGTATTGCACCAAAAGCAATAAAAGTGTACAAAAAGAGGCGATCGACAGAGCCATCAGATAGCAATATCAACAAAAATATATGCAAAACCAAGCAAATGATCAAACGCAGAAATGCTAGTATCTGCTATTCCCCCAACGTATTAAGTCCCTATAAATAATCGCTCCATTTCGCCCACTTTAGATAAAATGAAGTAGTGATGTCAAAAGGGAAGTCCAGAAACAAAATTTCAAGTCTCTAGCTATCCTAGAGGCAGAGATATTCGTGAAAAAGCAAAAATAAGGTAATTATAACTTTAAAATATTAATTTACGAATAACTCGGCTTCTAGGAGCTAGAGACTCGAAATTTTGTTTCTGGACTTCTTTTGACATATTAAAACTACTATTAAAATTTCTAGCCTCTGACTCTGCTGATATATAAAAATGAGGGAATTCAAATCAAAGGTCGGATCTTTTCATTTTTTTTGACAGGGCACCATCGAAGATCCGATATTTTCGCTCATTTTTAACAGCACATTATAGAGGCGTCAGTCATTTTTTCATAATCTCTCGAAAATTGCTACTCATTGAAATCAAATAGACTTTGTGAAGTAAAGCATGTGGAGAGTGGATCATTTACACTGAGCGACAGATACTATTTTTTGTATCAACAATTCTATACAATTCTCAGTTGCAGTAATAAATAGTCTATCTCTCTGCGCCAATCGACGCTGAATGAGCCAATCTATTCGTTCTGACCGTTGTCCCTTTTCTCATCAGTATACGTCAAATAAGGACTCGCCAAAATTTTTTTGCCGACGTGCGCCACTCGATATAATAAATTTTTAAACCATATATTGCGCTGTTTTTCTCGATTTGCCGACACGGAGTGCCGACATGCTTTCTCGCTTTTTCGAGACCCATTTGATGAATGCTCATCATTCTGACAAGCTATACACTAATGATAGGTCTTACCGCGAAAGTTACTGTTGAACCTTTGGCTAGATTCGGGTATGAGCTCAATTGCACCCTCGGATTAACGATATTCATGTTTTTTTTATCAGAAATCAGTTGGATATACATACGAATACCATTCACATACGAATACCATTCACTACAACTTATTTACGACATTTTTAAAGCAGAATAGATATATTGTTGTAAATTTAGCAAAATGATGATTATCAGTGGGCAAGGTTAGAAATGACCATTCTTTCAAATACACCGTCTAAAATATTGAGTAAACCGAGAGGAGCAGCAGTGGCAGGGCCCAGATGACTGAGGACCCTGCAGCTGGCGACGTATGCTGCAGCTGCTGCGGCTGCTGCGGCTCTCCAGGCTGCTGCAGTCCGCACTTGAGCACGTCATATGCCGGATTGTTGTCGCACCAGGCGACTTGGGCGAGGGTGGCTGCAAATTAGAATATTAATTGTACAAATTTGAGACAATTTAGGCACAATTTTAGCTAATTGCACACATGGCAATGACGTAAAAATGAAATACCCGCTCGGTTCGATTCACATAAGATCTCGGCTCCATCGGTTCCGCAGTGCGGATAGTAGATATGGTAGATGCAAGAGAGGAAGATGTTGATGCCCCTAAATGAGAAATGATAATAATATAAATTAAAAATATTAAGAATAATAATATACTAAAAGAATGTGCACAGCTGATATGGTTATAGGTATCATATGATATATGAGGCCGTTTGCGTTAGGGTCAACAAGCGCCGGGAACATCAAAAAACTTCAATATGCTAGAAACTTGCTCCTAGGGGTAACTTTCAATTCTGAATAGATTGACGTTTCCAGATTTTTGAAAGGACCCTTCCGCACCGAGTTATGGCACCATGTTGATTTGGTAAAATTCATATTTTCCGATAAAAACTACCACAGGGAGGGTCAAAATGGCCACAAATCTCGCGTACCCGACCAGAATTTTATTCTCTACAAAATGAAAGTTTGGACGAGGCTCAATTTTTTTCGTCTTAGAGAAAAAGTCGATTTTTGACACAGCAGTTTGTAAAGCTAAACATTATACCAGTAGAAAGAGCAGGTCTTCCTGATCATTTCGGTGGTAAATTTGAGAGATTTCGTTTCTCCCGCACCAAATTACATCACTTTTTGTGCCGACAACTCGCGTTTTTTAAAGTTTTTCGTGCAAAACTTTTTTCTTTCAAAGTTTTATGATTTCTAACATGGAAATTTGGTTTCTACGTGCGAAAATACGCTAGAGAAGTATATACTCGGGTAATTTTGAGAAAATGACTTTTTCGACTTCGATGTCGCCGTCGAGGTGGACTTCTGGGTCGAAAAATTTATTTCTCAAAAATACCCAAGAATATACTTTTCTATCGTATTTTCGCACGTAGAAATCGAATTTCTATGTTAAAAATCATGAAAAGTTGAAAGAAAAAAGTTTTGCTCGAAAAACTTCAAAAAACGCGATTTGTCGGCACATAAAGTGATGTAATTTGGTGCGGGAGAAACGAAATCTCTCAAATTCTCCACCAAAATTCTCCACCAAAAGGACGCGAGATTTGTGGCCATTTTGATCCTCTCTGTGGTAGTTTTTATCGGAGAGCAAGAATTTGACCAAATCAACATGGTGCCATAACTCGGTGCGGAAGGGTCCTATCAAAAATCTGGAAACGTCAATCGATTCAGAATTGAAAGTTATCCATAGAAGTTTTTTATATTGAAGTTTTTTGATGTTCCAGACCCCTGTTGAGTCCTTGTTGATCCTAACGCAAACGGCCTCATATAGCCCTTGACCGAGAGATAATCGGCACTAGGTTGGATGAGAATAGACGGGTGATACGGATGAGGGAAATAAATTACGATTTTTTTATCTGTCAATCCCCATTAGTAATAAACCGAATCCAAATTCATTCCAAACCTGCAGGGCTCGCCGGTCTCGGGGAATGCGGGGAAGGCATCGAGGGCGTCCGAGCAAACCTATTACAATATTTTCATTTATTGCTAAATATCGTTGATTTTAATCATATTTTTGGACATTTTGTTGTCGAAAAGATCACTCTCATTATCGTAAGCGCTAGAAACAAATTGCGGAGAGCCGAAAGGAACTACAAACCTGGGTAGCCTCCATTCCTCCGTACTCTACACGAACCCTCTTGGTGCAGCTGTGTGTGCATTTTTCCATGAACACTGATAGTGGAGAACTATATTAAATAACACAAAATTACATATTGAAAAATTGTCGAGAACGATTGTTTGTGTAGGGAAAGAATAGACTAACAATACAATGCTCGCTCCGAGCACTGGTACTGCGTAACGAAAAGGTCAGAGTAGTAAAGACCGGCCTTTCGCGCAGTTGGCTGTCCTGAAATTGTTAACGTATTCAATCTGGAATATGTTGAACCCTACATCTCCACCTATACATTCGTGCTGTCGAGTCGAAACCGACTTCTCCTCGTTTTTCTATTGTATTAAAATTGTAAAAAAAAAAAGTCCGACGCGATTAGACACCAATACTGCTTAGAATGGAATTTAAAAATCAAAGATCACTGCTCACCCAGAAGATCAACGATCAAAGATCAATCCTCACCCAGAAGATCAGAGATCAATTCTCATCCAGAAGATCAAAGATCAAAGATCACTTCTCACCCAGCTTCAAGTACATGACGTTGTCGAGGCAGCGCCAGTTCGGTTTCAAGCAAGTGACGAGCGCGTTTCCGTAACTGAAATGACAAAGAATCTAATTATTTAAATAATATGTTAATGTATCAATTAATATGTTAATTAAATATTTAATTAGTGAAATACTGACGCGCAGACTTCCGGCTGGGCCTCGTATGCTCTGCCGGTGAGTAACCCCATTCGCATCTTAAAGTTGATCTTTGATCTTCGGTGTTTGATCAATGCTCTTCGGTTTTTTGATCTTTGATCTTTCAACCATTCTCTCACCGCATGCAAGGTGTCGTAGTCAGGAAGCGTGGTGGGAGTAGGCAGTTCCATGCCGTAAGCTAAATATCGGATTCGTCATATGTTTAGAGAAGTGACATCTCACAGCACATACTCATCTCATTATGCGAGAAACATCGATAAATATTATATCAGTTTTCGAGTGAAGGAATACGATAAACACAGAACTATTACAAATTTACAAAAAGTTATTCCGGGAAATAAACTGTTCCGGCTATGACGAATTTACAAATTATTTGTTTACGCTATCCGTTAATTCTATTTCCTTCGTGCGCTGGGCGTGGGACCTCTTTAGAAGCAATTTAGCAAAATAATAAATAAAGAAAATATATTCAAATATGCGAAAAGGCGATTCCAGTACGCAAAACCGGAGAATAGTTAAGCGTGAAACGTGCGCGGTCTCATCATTTGGTCACTATTATGATCGTATCATTATAAAAATGTAATAAACACCTTCGATGAACGGCTTGTAGCACTTGAGCACTGCAGTGAGTTGAACTCCCTGACAACTAGATGAGGATGAATTCGCCTGGCTAAGAGCCGCCAGGACTGGAAATTAGTGATGAGAAATCGGCATCCGACTCTCCTCGTTTTGCGTAATCTCTCGCCGGTCAGAGATGCGAGGGAACATGTGAATTGAGGAGAGTCGGATGCCGTTTTGGCTTTCAGGGTAGAAATTTCAAATTTTAAAAAAAGTCTTGAAATTAAAAGGAAACTGGAACATATGCAACAGCTCAAGGATGAGAGGTATCGTTGAACAGCTGAATTAGAGTGAGTTTAAAGTTCTTAATTTTTTTGTAACCTAGAAATATTAAAGAGAAATCTGAGATAGCAGTGAGAAGACCGAGAGAGGAGGAGAGGAATGAGCTTCAGAACCCGAACCAGTTCGGATAAGTTTCCAATTGTGAAATGGGGTAGAGATTAGGATGAGTTTCACGAATGCTTCTTCATTAATAATTTTGCTTTAATATCGATGAGTCGGTCATCACCGGATAGTGCAAAAAAATATTCAGTCGAATCCGATTTGTTATGGACATCACTACATTATACCACTTCTCCTCTTCTCCCTTCAATTATGAGCCTGAATCCGGATATTGTGCACATTCACTAAAACGCTATAAAAAATTATAAGATGAGGAAGCGATTGCGTTGAGTTTCACGAGCGCCTATTCACGATTCATTTCACTTCATTATCGATTAATCAACAGCTCTTTTTTAGAAACAACAAATCCCGAAGTTAGGCTACATTCATTCACGATTTCGAACTATTGTTCACTTACATTCTTTAGACCAGAAAACAACCAATTCTATCAACGGTGCAATTTCGAAACAAAAACTGGTGAAATTATGGATTTAATGGAATGAGTTTCACGAATAAGTCTTTACTAATTCTTTTACATTTTAATCAATTATTGATGGGGTTTTGACAGGTGAACAGTTTTGTTCATTTTTTTTCACTTTTTGAAAGTCGCGCGTGACAAACTTAAAAATTCTAATTTTTGTTTCTTATTTTTGTCAACCCCGATTTGTCGGAATCGATCGGACATGTCACGGTGAAATATTCCTTTAAAATGGGGAAAAACGAGAGCAAAAAATATGAAAATTGAAAATAAACTAGGTATTACGGTAGAAATTATCTACCTACCTCATACTACCGTAAACACTGACTTAGAGCTCTTGTTTTTCTCCACTTTAAAGAAATATTTAACCGTGACATGTCCGATCGATTCCGGCAAATCGAGGTGGACAAAAAATAAGAAACAAAAATTAAAAATTTTAATTTTGTCACGCGCGAATTTCTAAAAGTGACAAAAATGAACAAAACTGTTCACCTGTTCGGTTTTGTTTAAAAAGTACGATACGGCTGAAAAACACAAAATCGTGCACAAATTTTTGTAAAGTTTTCATTATTCCTATCTACTGCTTTTCTCCTCTTTCCACTTCTAACATCAGTCTGAAAATGATCAACGATCCTATTTCGCAATGAAAACTTGAGAAATTGAGAATGATATGAGTTTCACGACTGCTTCTTCACGATTCATTTCACTTTATTCTCGATCAATTGTCGCTGTTATTTCGAGGAGAAGAACAATCACTAATTTCGGCTACATTCATGGCCAATCATATATATCCCTGTCTTTACACCATCGTATTCTTCTTTAATTATTTTCTCAGTCTGAGCACGAGCACGCATTAAAAACTTGAGAAATAGGAAGGCAAGGAGAATGAGTTTCACGAATGTTTCTTCATTTACAATTGGTAGCGCGCTCGTTCATTAAACCTTAACCCACAGGTTCGAGTCACATCCTTTGCAGCCAGTTTTGCTATTTTTCAAGATAAACAACGGAAGTCGGAATTCGAATACGCGCGTACTATTAGGGTGTCCCAAAAGTCTTGTCGCCGTTTTTCATTTTATTATTTCAAGAGAACCGTAGGTCGCAATATCTCTCACTCGTTGTTAATAAGTGCAAGTACTCCTGCACTAATTTAATCGACTTCGATTAGATCATGAGATTGCCTAATGGTGAAACAATAATATAAAATGTATGTTTTTCGACCTTGTTTCAAAATATTCATAAAACAGAGGCGGTTGACATTCCGAAGCCCAAACAAATACCATAGTATTGGGTTGAGGAATAAGTAACGCTCGTTTTTGAGCATCGTGTTTGGGCTCATATATCTCCCGCCAATCAAATCTAAACGAGCTAACTTTATAGCATTTTTTCAGGGTATGCTCGAGTATCATAGCCGTTATTATTAGAAATATCACGCTTCCTGTGTAGGAGAGAAATTTAGATTTCAATGTACCTGATATTTTTCGAAAATTTTAGATTTTTTTTCGAAATTGTGTAATTTAACGTGGAAACTGTTCGGTAAATTCACACATTCTCAGGTGAGCAGCCCGATACTACACCTCTTTCATGGTGAAGTGAGAATGGTGCTCGATTCATTGTTGTATTTTTATAGACGTTTCAAGGGGAACGTTCGTGAAAAATTGCAGTTCACTTAACTTATTTGTCTACCTTGAGGATCGAAGGTGCTGGCCTATACACTAGTGCGCTCCAGTCACTCACTATGGAGCTATATTATCACTATAAACATTTGGTGCTACTTATGCTCCTATTTGAAAAATAACAGTTTTCCAAAAATATTATTTTGTGACGGAATCTAAAGAAATGCGTGTTTTGAGGACTTTGGATTAAACCATACCCAAGACATAGTAGCCATTCTATAATTGTGGCCACTTGGTGGATGATAGTGCAAAAGTTGCTCGTCCATTTAACCATCTAAAGCCTTACATTCAATTAGTACGGTTTACAGGAAATAGCAATAAATGTCGATTTCAAGGCTTGTTTTTCTATATCGGACTTACGAGCAATTTAACTCATAAAGAGAATACTCCACACTTAGCAAAATTCGTCCATATTTTCAACAGGAAAGGTACTCCACATTCAAGCATAATTGAGGTCTTTAGATCTATTGCTAAGAAAACGCGGCTAGCAAAACTTCTTTCGGTCAGTAACTGAAAATCCTACACTCTCGTTAGGCGCATATCTCACACAGGCCTTTACTTGGATATTCCTCTGAATATCATCAGTGTAATGTATAACCATGATACTTTACTACTGCAGCTTAATTGTGGATCAATGATTCTTCTTCCCTCAGTGCTGACCTGTCAAAATCTCAGGGTGAGGTGCGACAACTTTGAATTGAGCCAGCCATTGTGATCGCCTAAATGATCGGAGATATATGATATAGTGTGCGCTAAAGAGAGTATCCAAGCCCTTATCGATCATCAAAAACCGGAATATAATTGCACAATTTAGAAAGACGGGAGAGGTCATAATCTGAAATTGGAAAAACGAGCGTTACTTATTCCTCAACCCGATAGTAGTAGGAATCAGACTTTATATGCAATTTTCGAACTATAAATATCGCTTGAGAACTCAGAAATAGTCAAGAATATGTGAAAATCATGACCATTTTTCAGGTCGATTTTTGAGTTATCTATTTTTACCCCCTTCGATTGCGCTCTAATGTTAATTTTTCAACGTTTTGATTTATTTGTAAATATTTTGATCGATTTCTGGAATCAAATTCGAAAATCTTTAGAAAAATGTGTGGGAAATGGCAAGTTTCATAGTGATGATGCAATTCAAGAAGGGAAGTCGGAATGGTGCGCATATTGAGTATCGATCACTTCCTATTTGTGGGCAAACATTAACTGATTTTTATTTATTCAAAAAAAGGAGAACGGATTTTTTGAACGAAAACTGAATGTGGGTGTTTTTAGTGTGGTCAGTTCTACATACCGTAGCTCCTCGGAATTGTAATGATTTCACTGGCTCAAGTATTGAAACAGAAGGTCAATAGTTAATTCATCAATCGCCGCTCAGCAGGATTCGATAAGGCTCTTTACAGTTGAAAAAATATTTTTCAAAAAAAAACGACAGAACTTTTGGGACACCCCAATATTACTTTTGAATGTGAACGGCAATTCAGAGACATTTCTGATCTTCGATTTTTCTCCTTCAATTTTTATCAAAAAATCTAATGAACGATCTGCGAACTTCGCATCTGGGTACGAACACTAGAAACCCATTTTTTCCCTATCCTCAACCGTTTACCTTGAATTTAGACCTACTTAACGGTGACCAATCACGCTGCGCATCAGGCCATTTGTGGAGGATCCTCAGACCTACAGAACGCGCCTTTGATCGACCGATTTATTTGAGAATCCGACTTGCCGGACCTATCGCCATGTTTGTGGCAACTCTCTATCTCTGTCCCCTCTAAGTGGGCGGAGCCTGTGGTATCTAACTGTATGCGATCGATTCTGAACTGATAGATAAGAAACGTTCCCCATTCCCTGAATAAAATGGTTTAAAAAATTATGACTACGCGTCAAAGCATTCGATTCGTATTATTGCTCTTCATATTTCACCGCTCATTGGGTATTTGGGGAATCATTCCGAGTGTAAGAGAAGGCGCATTGTTCGCTGTATCGGCTAAATCACGCGAAATTTCACTCAAATCAAAGCGGTACTGCATCAAGTGTGATCATCGCTCAGTATGAAACCGCCGTGACCTTCCTCTTTTCAATTCGATCGCTCACTTTATCTACTCTGCGTCTCTTTCTATTTACAGTCCGCATTTATTGCTGATGCTTGTTCGGCGGTATAAACGCGAAGTTATGAACCTTCTTTCAGCCATGGACATCTACTAAGATCTTCTCGTGCTCCACTCTGGTTATCGTTTCTGCTCGCGAGCAATACTGGGGCAAACGCAGTAAACTCCCTTCTCGTCCACTTCGCTGTATTATCTCCAATCATCGAGTTTTACCTCAGTTCAAAATAGCGATAAAGTGAATGATCCATTGCATTAATCAACAATCGATGTCAAAAAAAGTTACGATGGGATCGCGAAAGAGCCGAATCTGCTTCCTAATTGCCCCACCTCCCTCCAACTCACATACATTATGAATGTCTCGCACTGTATCCGCTCGTCTAAATCGAGGGCAAGCAATTGTGTGGTGGCATTTCTACGAGAACATTTGTAGAAATTGCGAAGGAAGGAGATCGAAAGTCAGGCGAGGTCTTGAACAGAGTAGGAAGGTAGCACATCATACATGGAAATTTTCTAGTCGAAAACTCTCCAAACAATTGGTCACCATCGATGGGCGGAGAGCCATTCAGAATGAGTGTGATTTTCCCCCTTTTATGAGCCCATCACTACTCTTTTTGGACAGCAATTGTTGATTATTGCAAAGGATGGATCACTTTATTGATATATCGAATGAACTGGTGAAATGATGAGGTGGAACTATGTGGCGGATGATTATACGGAGAAGTAGACAAAGCGTAGATTACTTGCGCTTGCCCCATGACTGCTCGCGAGCGGAACCGATAGCCAGAATGGAGGCGAAGACGAGAAGAACGTAGTAGATTTTCATGACTGTAAGAAGGTTCTTCATAATTTAGAATAAAATATCGTATTTAAAATTTTGCCGCCGATTAGTTAATCGATTGAACTAGCATCAGTACAGTACAAAAGAGAGTCGAATGTGAATATGATGAGTTGCAGAGTAGATAAAGTTGGCGATCGAATGGGGACAAGGAAGGTTACGACGGTTTCATACTATGCGATGGTCACACTTTGTGCAAAACCGATTCGGTCGGAGAGAAATTTCGCGTGATTTGGGTCAATGCAGCAAACAATTCACCTTTCCTTTCAATCGAGAGGTCATCTTAATTACCCTCTACACAATTTCCATCAATTTGTTCGTAGAAACTCCACCCAACAATTGCTCGCCTTCGCATTCGATGAGCGGAGACCGTGCGAGTCATTCGGAATGAGTGTGAGTTAGAGTTAGGTGGGACATTCCGAGCTAGTATTAGCCTCTTTCGTGAAACGAGCACAACTCAATATGATATTTTGGATATCGATTGTTGATAAATGCAGTGGATCAATCACTGTATCGATTTGTAGAGTGAACTGGTGAACTAATGCGGTGGAACTCGGAGGCGGATGCTGTGACGAATAATGCTGTGGAAAAAGGGGGGGGGACAGAAATGCGGGAAAAAGAGATTCTCTCGTCTTTGTATTCGCACATTTTCACGGGTTTTAATATATTCTTTTTAAAGATAGACTCTTGAAACTTGGTTTTAACAATTATTGAGGTATTGTCAACCATCTGTTAGCTTTTCAAGCCGCTAGTTTCACGGGGAAGTGAAATTCCGAGAAATGCGGGAATTCAAAAAAGGCGAGAAAAAAGCAAAAGCCTTTTATCTCCTTTGAATTTGTCCCCCCCCCCCCGCAGAAAGTTACCCCTGACGTTGTCCACAGTATACGTAGGAGACGAGAAGATTACTTACGTTTCCCTCAAAATTCCCCCCTCCCCCTCTAAATCGCTGTCCAACACAAGGGTCAAGGATAGGGAAGAAATGGGTTTCTAGTGTTCGTACCCAGATGCGCAGTTCGCAGATCGTTCATTAGATTTTTTGAGAAAAATTGAAGGTAAAAAATCGAAAATCAGAAGTTTATCTGAATTGCCATTCACATTCAAAAGTAATAGTACGCGCGTATTCGAATTCCGACTTTCGTTGTTTATCTTGAAAAATAGCAAAACCGGCTGCAAAGGATGTGACTCGAACATGTGGGTTAAGGTTTAATGAACGAGCGCTCTACCGATTGAGCCACAAGACCATGTGTTACCTCATTTCACGTGCGCTACATGGATGTGCGAGAGTGGATCACGCGAGTAATTCATAGTGGGAGCCTCGAAATCACCTTTTCAATTGTTTCTCGATAATGAGTTGAGACATCGGCAAACGACCAAAAGCATGATGTTATTGGGTCCCAGAGGGGTACTTTGGCACTGATTTTCGCCTGACTGAGTGAAATCGGCTCTCGACCCTGTGGTCTCTACATAAAATAGGCCGTAATTTTCATTAGCCAATGGGCAGAGGGGAACCACATAATACTGAAATACACAATAGATCCTGAATGTATCCCAATATGATAAATATCTTATCTTACCTTCGAAAATGTAATAATGAGCCCATGCGCTGGTTTCTTTCTTTGCATTCTTTCTTTCTTTCTTGATATCACCATGTCATTGAATTCGATTGAAGGAAAAATTGTGAGAATTGTTCTTCGATAATTCAATTATCAAAAAAACGAGTCAATATCAGTAAAAAGAGCGAGCCCTCCTTTATCCTCTCTTCCTCGCATGAAAAGCGATATGGAAGTACATCGAGGCGGCGAGGTAAACAAAGGAGCGCCTTATTCAATGTCAAAAGGAGCGTCTCGGCAGGAGAGAAGAAGCAGTAAGCCGCGAATGTTTCCCTGTGTAATCGGAAACCGACTCTCCTCAGTTCATGTGATTTCTCGTATCTCACCGTTGAAAAGATACTGAGAAGAACCTGATGCCGAATCGTCATGACTAATGACTACTAATCTTGATATACACTATAAACATCCCACATTCACGTTGAACTCCTTCATTGAAACTGTGATTGATTTATCAGATCGAGATTCTGCTGCATATCATAATAAACGAAGGAATATTACAAGCCCTTCTCCTTTAATGACACGTCACTCTTGGATGCAATTTGTTATGCCAAGATAGTGATGTCAAACTCGGGGCAACAACTCGGTCTGACGCACTGATCATCGAAGGCTGCAACGTAAGCCAATAATAAATGCAATTCGATTATCCATCTAGGAATTATAGCACAAACTACGTTGAGTTTTGCGTTTTGGAATCCATAACACGAATGGACGAATGTTCAAGAGTGTTCTAGTGAAGTGAAAATGCGTAGTAGGCAGTAATCTGACCGAGGGTAATACACCATATCGTTCAACAAAGTCGCGTAATTTAAACAACACTGCAAACCGACTATTTTTCTATTTTTTCCAGAATTCCGAACAAATGGTCTTTCTGAACAAAACCGAACGATCATCACAAATATATGTAATGCATCTATGTGATACTAATCGATTAACCTCATAATAGCAGAATAATGAGTCGCTCTCCACGCTTCATCCATCGAACGATTGTGGGATCCTGCAAGCATCATCGTTCCCAATCGGGATTAACGGGTTGCAATGACTCCTAACTCCAACGAGGTTGAAATGAACAATTGAGTAAACATGTTTTTTTCTTCATATTCACAGAAATCCCCTTAGCACCCAACCAGTTCGTAACACATAGTAGGAATGGTGCCCCAATATTATCCATTATATCTCACGGCCCTTGGTATTGCGTAGTGTGATTCCCAATGCATGGTAGATTTTGGGCAATAGTCTAATATCCGTACCTCACAGGACATTTTCCAGACGAAGTGCTCGAACACGAATAGTACGCCGGAGACCGCGAGTCCCCCGAGCAGCCAGTAGAAAGCCCATTCCAATTCCGTCAACCTGAAACGGAAGTGGGGCCAGCGGAAGGACTGTCGGAGAGGCTAAGAGCAGTTCTATGTTCTAGAGGTTTCGATCCCATCAAAGGGTATTCGTATCTTTTATTTCTCGATACTATTTTATGTTCATTTCTCTTGCAACGGAATAAATGATTGAATAAGCCTCACGCTACGGGAACAATCTCCTCCTCCGTCGCCACTGGAGGACGCATGTTCTTGAGCGAACTAAGAGTCTTCGGCATCCAATACTGCTTCACCTTGAACGATCTTGAAATGAGTTTGGCCTCATAACTTGGAACAAGTCAAAAGAAGAATATGACATAAATAAATACTGGAATTTCGTATCTCAGCTCGAAGTAGAGGGAGCTACAAAGTTCGTTGTCGAGGGTTCTTAATAGGGTTTACTGCCCCATGTGACAAAAGTCGATTGTCTACCTTCAATAGGAGCGGAGATACCGACGGAAATCAAATATTTCCTCTTATCCTTTGACATTTCTCCACGACATCAGTCACGCGTCTGGATTCTCACCTGATCGTCAGTGAACATACTCAGAATCACTCTATTGACCACTCTGAGGAGGGCGCGCGATGAATTATCCTTGTTGGACAGTCGCAGGTGGTACGAGCGAACGAGGCCCACGTTCGTCATCTTGGAGTATGCTGCTCTATCGTAGTGGTTGAGGGGGAGGCTGGAAAGTTCTTTACATAGAATGCGTATCTCATCTCATTTCGTTGTAATTACACATAAATCTACAATATAACTACCCTTTTATGCTCTCTATGGTCATAGGTTGGCGGCCGAATAATCACGCCGCTCATCTACTCGTCGCTCGCCGACTTGTGAAAGGCAGCAAACCACTCGTGACCATCCGGCTCATAGTCTTGCCAGTTAAATAAACGAGAAAACAGGCCAAAGAAGAGAGTCAAGTTCCGATTCGCCATCACTAGTCACTCACCTGGTCAGAGCACATGCGAAGCTCAGCGCCGACGTCTCTACCACCTCGGTATTAAACAGGACGGTGGCCGCTCGTGCATCTCGACAGACCTTCTCCAGAAGGCGAAGGCGATTGGGTTCGATGACATCTCTTCCGTCAGGATGCGCCTGCGAGTTTGTAATGACAGATGGGAACCTCTGCTCATTTCGCGCGCTCTTTCGCTGGTTAGAACTAATCGACACTTAATCGAAAAAGGGCATCCTCCCGTTTTCGGTGCGAAAGGAGACATTACCAGACACTTCCAGGACAAAAATAATGAAAAAAGTGTGCGATTGTGTGTAGTGCTGGTAACGAATCCATCATTCCTATTCTAACGCATCAGTGCGAAACAAATCATATTTTTCGTTAAAAAAACAAAGACAACTACAGAACGTCAATCGATTAAAAACCTGATTCGGACAGCTCTGATACTCTGACATTACCATTCATATGGTTTCACAATTTATCGATTCTTCAAGACTACCCTAGCGTCAAAAAGAGTACAAATAATCAAATTGCCCAGATATTGCGACTCTTTTGTCACGCTTCCAAAACAAATATAATGATAGGTCTTTATTATTTGCATGTTCACTTACCTTTGATGGATTGGTGACTACAAAGAAGCGTATGGCCGGTCGACTCGGAGACATCAGCATTACCGAGACATTCCTGCAATAATTTTCATGCGAAATGTGAGTGAATATCCCAAATGACCAGCACGTCCGTTTCGTCAATGGCATAAGGCGGCGTTCCCGTCGCACATTTGCCATAATATTATTTTGAATAGATATATCTCTCCGTCTATTCTCCGGCACTAATCAAGCGCCTAGAGGGCGGTATGTGGAGCGCAAATGCGCGTTGCATCAGCGAACACCAGATAACGCGTTTTTTTGTTTTTTTTTGCTTTTGTTTTTTTTGCCAGAGATGGGCGCCCTCTCCCTAAGCAACACTACTTCACCGGCGCGATGCGACGCGAACAGGAGTGAGATGGGATGATCAGGGATGTGAAGAAAAAAATATTTAGCGCACTTATAATTTGCCATGGTGCATGCGAAAGGGGGAGTGTGCGCGAAAATTGCTGTATTGTCTGTATCGTCAGTCAGAGAAACGTGTGCAAATAGAGGAGAGCTAAATATCGCACAATATAACTCACTCGAGGACGAGTGTGTGTTTTGAAAGGGCGTGAATCCGGAACTGCGCTGCGTGATGACATACTACCAATGCGAGAAAGAGAATGTTTAGCATCCGACTTGCGCAACCGAGGTAGCCTCCGCCATCTGGAATCGAGGGACATTCGTTAACATTCGGGTGGTCTCTGCGGCGCACAACGCTAACGTGGACTAGGTTTCACGCATTTTTTAACAGATCGTTCTTCAGGCATTTCGAAAATACGCTATCCTGATTTAATGCCCAAAAACCCAGGCGAAAACGTTTGGTTCCTTATTTTTCGAAACATATTTTCAAGATATTGCAACCTTTCTGATGGAAGAGTGACTCGATGAACTTGAATGATCGATGACAGATAAATAGAAGAAGAAGGCAAGTCGAGTCGAAGACTCGGAGTGACTTGAGGTCCGTTTGTCTCGTTCTGTGTTCTTGCAACTGGAAGACGTTGAGCTGAAATGCAAGGCGCATATTTGAATCGGAATCAAGAATTGGCCATATTTTGTTATCATGCTCTTTCGTTTCCCAAATCCCTCTGCCTAGTGCAAACTCACAGCAAAACAACTATGGGATACATACCGCATTACTGAAAAGAGGTGCCGAGTTGAAATAGTTGGGATCGATCTTAGGCATTTCAACATCGAGTAGGGAATTATGGGTAGTTGTATTCCAGTTTAGAAGGGCTTGATCTGATAAACACTTGGTAGTTGATCGCTAATTTCTGTTGATGAAAAGGTTGCCCTATAAGGACTACTGACCACGAATCGTGATCTGCAGAGGTCGGCCAGTGGATTCGGACACCATCTTCCAAACCTCCAACAAGTAGCCCCTTATCTGGTCGTTGTCCAGATAGATCATGGGATATACTTGATTTAGGAGGAGGAGCCGGATAGGCTCGGCTGCCATCCTGATTCGAGTAGCTTCTCCGAGTGCCCGAAGTGACTCCTCAGAATGGTGGTAGGGGGATGTGCGCAGTTGGTATCGAGTTACAACGACGACTGTCGCCCCTCCTCTCGCCCTTAAACCCCTCGAGTCTTGTCATGTGATATGGGTGTTTGGAGAAGTGCGTCAGACCAATGAAACAGTTCAACGTGAATGTGGGATGTCTATAGTGTATATCAAGATTAGTAGTCATTAGTCATGACAATTCAGGTTCTTCTCAGTATCTTTTCAACGGTGAGATACGAGAAATCACATGAACTGAGGAGAGTCGGTTTCCGATTACACAGGGAAACATTCGCGGCTTACTGCTTCTTCTCTCCTGCCGATACGCTCCTTTTGACATTGAATAAGGCGCTCCTTTGTTTACCTCGCCGCCTCGAAGTACTTCCATATCGCTTTTCATGCGAGGAAGAGAGGATAAAGGAGGGCTCGCTCTTTTTACTGATATTGATACGTTTTTTTGACAATCGAATTATCGAAGAACAACTCTCACAATTTTTCCTTCAATCGAATTCAATGACATGGTGATACCAAGAAAGAAAGAAAGAATGCAAAGAAAGAAACCAGCGCATGGGCTCATTATTACATTTTCGAAGGTAAGATAAGATATTTATCATATTGGGATACATTCAGGATCTATTGTGTATTTCAGTATTATGTGGTTCGCCTCTGACCATTGGCTAATGAAAATTACGGCCTATTTTATGTAGAGACCACAGGGTCGAGAGCCGAATTTACTCAGTCAGGCGAAAACCAGTGCCAAAATGATCAACGATCCTATTTCGCAATGAAAACTCGAGAAATTGAGAATGATATGAGTTTCACGACTGCTTCTTCACGATTCATTTCACTTTATTCTCGATCAATTGTCGCTGTTATTTCGAGGAGAAGAACAATCACTAATTTCGGCTAAATTCATGGCCAATCATATATATCCCTGTCTCTCACCATCGTATTCTTCTTTAATTATTTTCTCAGTCTGAGCACGAGCACGCATTAAAAACATGAGAAATAGGAAGGCAAGGAGAATGAGTTTCACGAATGTTTCTTCATTAACAATTTTTCTTAATTATCGATGAGTTGATCCTGGCCTGTTGAAAATCTTGCACGAATTTTGGTAAAGTTTTCAGTATTCCTTTCTACTGCGTTTCCCCACTTCTCATATCAGTCTGAAAATGATCAACGATCCAATTTCGCAATGACAACTTGAGAATGGATATGTGAATGATATGATTTTCAGCTCCTCTTCACGATTAATTTTAACTTTATTCTCGATTAATACTTGGTTGTTATTTCGAGGAGAAAAAACATCACTAATTTTGACTACATTCATTGTCAATCATACTCTCGCCTATAACACCATTTTATTCTTTTTTTTTCTTTTCTCAGTCTGCGCACGATCAACGGTGCATTTTCGCAATAATAATGCGAAATCATCTACGAATGCTGATGTTATTGGTTTTTTTCTCGATACTATTTGCTCCACAGATCGACATTGAAGTAAACGAAGCAGATACGAAACACCTGTGAAACTCATCTCAATCACTCATCCATTTCTCGAATTATTTTTGCTAAATTGCACCGATGATCGTGATCAAACTGATAAATGATATGAAAAGAAGAATGTGGTCTGGTCGAGAGACAAGTTGGACAAGGATTAGCACGAGATCGACGATAAATACTGCCAGAATTGATGATTTGTTGTTGTTAAAGAAGACATAAATAAATGGAGAATAAAGTGAGATGAATCATGAATAAGCACTTGTGAAAATCATCGCATTTTCTTCCTCTTTGTAAAATATTTCAAAGCATTTTAGCACAATTTCCCGATTCAGTCTGGCATTTGAAGCGAGAAGATGAGACTGAAGAGACGGCCATTCGAAAGCCCGTCTCTACCTGAATCACGTCAAGCAGACACGGCAAAAAATATGTCTTGTCTGATCGAACTGTTCTTTGTTAATTTTTTTAGAACACGGAGCCTGTGGCGAATCGAGAATGTGCTGGAACGATTCAAGATGAATTGTTGTTGAAACTCAATTTTTTAAAAATCAAATTTCGCTTTATTTGTTATCACCGAGATGTAATTTCAATATTTCCATTAGAAAAATCAAGCTGGAAATGTTAAAATTGAAAATGAGAGACGAGAGGGGAGACGGAGAAGGGAAACGAGGAATGAGCTTCAGAACCAGAACCAGTGCGGATTGGGAAAAGTTTATCATTGTAAAATGGGGTAAAGATTAGGATGAGTTTCACCAAAGCTTCTTCATTTGTAATTTCGCTTTATTATCGATGGATGAATCATGGCCGGAAAAATAAGAATTCATACAACATTCGTGACAAATTTAATCAATTTACAACAAATGCGAATGCAATTGACGATGGGCCAAATACGCACGCGTACTTTCCATGGCCTTATGATTCTCTATTGATGACCAAGCTCTTACGCCCTCTCCCCTCCCCTCCCCGATTTGACTCAAAATCTTTGCGGCAGGCGTGACATTTCGAGAACCATCTTCATTCTTTTCACGGCTATGTACATCACTCTCGGCTTCTCCATTCCAATAGCAGCTGGAATACTATCAACGATTTTTTTAAATTACGAAATTGTGAATCGAATGGAATGAGTTTCGCGAGTCATGCTTCACTTGTTCTTTCACTTCACAATCGATTTCATGATTTTGTTCGCTCAAAAAGACAAATTCGGGTAACAATCGTCCTTGATTTCGTCCAAGTTCTCTTCAAAACTCCGATTCGAGAGCAGTTCACTAGTGATGTCCAATCGAGACCGGCCCTACGTCATTATCGACACTCTCAGAGAAACGAGAGAGCAGTGGAGGAGAAGCCGATCACGAATGTGGACATTAGGGATGACCAATCAATCAATTTATCATGCAGTAATATGGTTGTAAAATAATAGAGTGGAATAAGTAACTATAGAAAACAAATGACAAATTAGTTATAGATTTGGTAATCAATAGGTAGTACAACTTTAGCTCGCATGGTAAACAGGTCACAATTACGAGAAATTGCAATGTGGTTGGGAATAAGGTTCCAATGTGGTACGATTCTATTAGTGAGAAAGTGGTGAAAGAGGGACGAGGAGGATTTGTGCCTGCGTAGTTGGAATAGGTTGGGACGTCTAGCACGAAGCATTATGAATTACTTTGTAAATAAATGCTAGATCGATAAGTGTGCGGCGGTATTCTAGAGGCTCTAGTTCGAGGAAACGTAACCTATCTGGGTAGGAACGATAAGCTAGACCACACTTGTAAAGAACAGAACGAGTAAATTTGCGTAATACTTGTTCGATGCTAGATGATAATGACAAATCGGCATCCTACTCACCTCACTTCGCGCGATCTTCCGCCTCTTCTACCGACGAAAGATCACGCAAAACGAGGAGAGTCGATTTGGTATGTGGTATGGACATGACTACAGTCCCCCCACGTCTCCTCTTGTTCCTTCGATTGTCAGCCAGCATCCGGATATGGTGCACATTCTCTAAAACGCAATACACATTTTGAAATGGGTAAGAGAATTGCGATGAGTTTCACGAGCGCCTCATCATGTTTAATTTAACTTTATTTTCGCTTAATCTTCGACTCTAGAATCAACAAATCACCAATTCAGGTTACTTTCATGTACGTTTTCGCACTATTCTTCACGTACATTCTTTAGACCGGAAAACCACTAATTCCCCTTCAAAAATCAGCCTAAACACGATCAAAGGTGAAATTTCGCAAAAAAAACTGGTGAAATAATGGATTTAATGGTATGAGTTTCACGAATGATTCGTCATTAATTCGTTTTCATTTTTATCGATTGATGAAGAAGACCGGCTTAAAAACAGAAAATCTTGTCTGAAAATGATCAACGATCCAATTTCGCAATGAAAACTCGAGAACTGGAGCTGTGTGTGAAATGAGGTTCACGTGCGCCTCTTCACGATTCATTTAACTTTATTCTCGATCAATTGTCGCTGTTATTTCGAGGAGAAAAACAATCACTAATTCAGGCTACATTCATGGCCAATCATAAGCGAATCCTGACCCTGCCTCCCTGTCTTTCGACCATAACTCCATTTTATTCTTTATCAGTACTTTTCTCAGTCTGAGCACGATCAACGGTGCAATTTCGCAATAATAATGCCAGATCGACCACGCGGATGGCCACGGATGCTGATCTTATTGTTTTTTTCTCAATCCGACTTGCTCCACAGAAGATATGAATAGAAGAAGTTGGTGTGGTCGAGAGACAGGTTGGACCAGAATTAGCGCGAGATCGACGATAAATACCGCCTGAATTGGTGATTTGTTGTAAGAAGACCTGCTCAAATCGAGATGAATCGTGAGTAAACACTCGTGAAACTCATCGCATTCTCTTCGTCATTGTAAAATATTTCATTGAGTTGTAGTGGATGTGCCAATTTCCCGATTCTGGCTGGTATTTGAAGGGAGAAGATGAGGCTGAAGAGACCAACTGTTTTACAGGCGGCGTGGGTCGAATCGAGATGTGCTGGAACGATTCAAGATGATTTTCTGTTTAAATTCATTTCAATCTCTCACCGAATTTCGCTTATTTTGCTTTCACACCCATTTTTTCTCTCGTATCTCTCTCATCCAAAACGCCATGAAATATCTATTTCCCATTGTGAAAGGGCGTGAAAATGAGAGAAGAGCAAAAAATCGAGATCGACTACGAAAGTCTCTAGAATTGTTTTTTTAAAAGTTGTTTTTAGCACCGTGCGTCAGATCTACATCGATAATAGAGTACTTGCAATGAATAAGAAACGTTCGTGAAACACACCCGAATCGCATTATTCATTCAGCGAAATATATATTTTCTATCACTGGGACCATCCAGCAATGGACAATAACGTAAAATCAGTGACTTATGAAACTCATAATCGAAAATTGTTATTCTTTTCACCATCTGTTTTGAAGAGAGAAAAAAACGAGATTCGAGAAGCCATTGAGATGTGTTTCGAAAGCAAAAAATCTAAATCAACGTCCCCTATTTGCCGCCCAAAACGTACTTATCAGTTAGTTGCTCCCCGTGGTGAAAAGGCCCGAAAATTAGAACAGATCTTGCGTGTGAGGATTCGTGCGAGATCGACCACGACTGCTGCTTGAATTGTTGTTTTGTAGATTTTCACCAGTGGACAACAATTCATAATCGAAAATATAATACTTCCATTGAATAAGAAACATTCGTGAAACGCACCCTAATCGCATTATCGTTCAAGCAAATATATTCAATAAATTGTTTTTTTTTTATCACTGGGACCATCCAGAAATGGACAATAACGTAAAATCAGTGAAACTCATAATCGAAAATTCTTAATCTTTTCACGATCTGTTTTGAAAAAAAAAAGATATTCGATTAGCCATTGAGATGTGTTTCGAAAGCAATTCATCTTGAATCATTTCAGCCAGTTATCGATTCTGATCCTGCTATTATTACATTTTTAAAAACTGATGAATCAGAGTCTGACTGGCATCTTCGATCTCGTTGCGCGGTCCCAGTGTTATATTTACCAGTACGAGGAATTTATCGAAATAAGTTTTACGATCTCGCTTGTTACAAATAATACAGGGTGATTTTCCAGAGCGCAGTTTTCGATCCCCTTGGCACCAGATTCTGAAAAGAATCGGTCGTCAAAATAGAGACGAGAAAAGTGAAGTAGACCAGAAAAAAAGCAGACACGGCAAAAATATGTTTTGTCTGATCGAACTCTTCTTTGTTGTTTTTTTTAGAATGGGACGCTTGGGACAATCGTGAATGTGCTGGAACGATTCGAGATAAATTATCGTTGAAACTCATAATAAAAGCTTACCGAATTTCACTTCATTTGCTTTCACACCTATTTCGTCCTTCTCGTTCCCATCCAAAACGCACTCAAATAGTTATTCCGCATGGTGAAAGGGCACGAAAATGAGAACAGAGCAAGGATTCTTGCGAGATCGATCACGACTGTTGTTTGAATTGTCATTTTGTAGATTTTCAGAAGTGGACAGAAACTCGGAATCGATAATAGAGAACTTTCATTGAATAAGAAACCTTTTTCCACCATGGATGTGTTTTGAAGAAGACAAAACATCCATTGAGATGAGTTTCAAAAGCAATTCATCTTGAATAATTGCAATCCTGTATCGATTCTTTTCCGGCATTTGCCCAAATAAAAAACTGCTAATCACAGAGTCATAAGGCCGTTTGCGTAAGAATCGAACAATGCCCGTACAGGGTAAAAAGTGTGGTGCGAGGAAAGTGTGGTTTCTAAGACAGTTCGAAGTGCTTATTAACATGGACCACATCTCTTGGCATGCAAATGCAAGTTTCATTATGCATGATAGTGCCAAGATCACGCAGTTTTTCACTTTTCCAAATAAAACTCGAAAACCGCCCATGGAAAACAAAAACTTCAAAAAGATACTGAGGTTCATTTCTCACTTACTACCCAGTTGCGTTTTCGAATTTTCAAAATTTCAAAAATGTACGGTTTTGGGTCCCGTAACTTTGCGGAAAACGATTTGCAGGAGAAGCGACTTTTTCAGCACCGAGTTATCTGGCAGATTGAGCAGCCTGAAGTGTTAACTCGCACAACTCGAAGTCCGAAGCAAGTTATGATAAAAAACTAAACCGAAAACGACTCCATTTCGACTCTGATGACGGGGGAGTTTCATTCCGTCTCATTTCGGTTTAGTTTTTTATCATAACTTGCTTCGGACTTCGAGTTGTGCGAGTTAACACTTCAGGCTGCTCAATCTGCCAGATAACTCGGTGCTGAAAAAGTCGCTTCTCCTGCAAATCGTTTTCCGCAAAGTTACGGTACCCAAATCTTAAATTTTTGAAATTTTGAAAATTCGAAAACGCAACTGGTAAGTGAGAAATGAACCTCAGTATCTTTTTGAAGTTTTTGTTTTCCATGGGCGGTTTTCGAGTTTTATTTGGAAAAGTGAAAAACTGCGTGATCTTGGCACTATCATGCATAATGAAACTTGCATTTGCATGCCAAGAGATGTGGTCCATGTTAATAAGCACCTGGAACTGTCTTAGAAACCACACTTTCCTCACACTACACTTTTTACCCTGTACGGAGTCCTGTTGACCGTTGTTCGACTCTTACGCAAACGGCCTCATAACACGCCTCTCACGTACTATTCGACATGAAATTGTCAGCATGCCATTTTTCAATGTTGAAGTTTTGACAGTTTCGGACTCTACCAAACCCCACCCCCCCCCCCCTAGAAGCCTGTGAACGGAATTGTCTGTTATCATTTCTGGCCGCGCGGCTGCACCTGTTATGTGCGGCCTGCCATCTTCGCCATCTTTTCTACAATTCAAGTAGGTCCTCAAAAATAGGGCTCATTTTGGGTGTTCCTTGGATCGTTTGTTGATAACTCTCTTCTGAACACTTCTAGAACAACTCGAGCTCTATCTTGAAAACTGCTACAAAATACACCCATTGATTATCTGCCTGACCATAATATGCTCTATTATTATGTTTTATGGAGGAAACACCCAGTCATTTCAATTTTTCAACGAATATTTGAAATAAGTTTCCCATAGTGGAATGGGGTAGAGATTAGCATTAGTTTCACGAATATCTCTTCATTAGTATTTTTGCTTTTTCATCGATGGTGCACATTTTCTAAAACGCAATAAACATTTTGAAATGGGTAAGCGAATTGTGATGAGTTTCACGAGCGCCTTTTCACGACTCATTTCACTTCATTATCGATTAATCAACGGCTCTTTTTAAAGCAACAAACTAATCACCAATTCAGGCAAAATTCGAGCACGAGTTCGCACTATTCTACACGTACATTCTTTAGACCAAAAAACCACTAATTCCCTTTCAAATATCAGCCTAAACACGACCAAAGGTGAAATTTCGCAAAAAAAACTTGTGAAATAATTGATTTAATGGTATGAGTTTCACGAATGATTCGTCATTAATTCGTTTTCATTTTTATCGATTGATGAAGAAGACCGGCTTAAAAACAGAAAATCTTGCACGACTTTTTGTAAAGTTTTCATATTCCTTTCTACTGCATTTATCCTCTTCCCACTTCTCACATCAGTCTGAAAATGATCAACGATCCAATTTTGCAATGATAACTTGAGAAATAGAGATTTGAACTAGCGTTGTAAGCCTGGTCGTAAGCACAGGTTAACCATCCACCGCTTGCTTTCGAGTGGGCGTATACCGTTGCAAAATGCTCGTGAGGCTGAGAGCGAGCTCGCAATACTAATCAACCACGAATGCTGATGCTATTGGTTTTTTTTCTCAATCCGCTTTCATCCACAGATCGACATTGAAGTAAACGAAGGATAGAAGAGGCACCTGTGAAACTCATCTCAATCACTCATCCGTTTTTCGAATTATTTTGCGAAATTGCACAATGATCGGGTGCAGCCTGCCAACTTCACCCCAACTTTTGTACCCTTCAAGTTGGTCCTCGGAAAAACTTTTCTTCACGACCTAGGGCTATTTTAGATGCTCTATACGCCTACACAATCCGTTTGTTGATAACCGGTTTTCGAAGGTTGCTAGGAAACAACGAGCTATATCTTGAAAACCGTTCGAAAATCCATAAAAATTATTGAATGGCTGAATAGATCTGTTCAATGCGATTCGAATGATAGGTCTGCGCTCGCACATCGACTGGGCTTTTTCACTTTTCATCCCAAAAACCGTCTCTCCAACTTTTGAAATTCATTTTCAACTCTCTCACCGGGTCATTCCGCTCTCTCGCGAGCAATGACGGCCAAAAACGGCAGCTGAAAATGAAACATAACGCGAAATCGCGAAGGCAGACAACGCCATTGCTCGTGAGAGAGCGGAATGACCCGGTGAGAGAGTTGAAAATGAATTTCAAGAGTTGGAGAGACGGTTTTTGGGATGAAAAGCCCAGTCGATGTGCGAGCGCAGACCTATCATTCGAATCGCATTGAACAGATCTATTCAGCCATTCAATAATTTTTATGGGTTTTCGAACGGTTTTCAAGATATAGCTCGTTGTTTCGTAGCAATATTCTGAGACCGGTTATCGACAAACGGGTTGTGTAGGCGTATAGAGCATCGATAAATAGCCCTAGCTCACGAAGAAAAGTTTTTCCAGGGACCAACTTTAAGGGTACAAAAGTTGGGGTGAAATTGGCAGGCTGCACCCAACAGGTGCTGCCGCGCGGTCAGGAATGATCCCAGAGATTATTCCTTTGGCAGGGTTCCTAGCGGGGTCTAGTGGAAACTGTCCGAAACTGTAGAAAACTGGATTTCGGAAAAGCGACTCGCTGACAATAATCAACGGGTCTAGGTCGATTATTAGGTAAGAGGCGTGATAAATTATATGAATAGAAGAAGTTGGTGTGGTCCAGAGACAGGTTGGAGCAGGATTAGCGTTAGATGATGATTGCCGCTTGAATTGATGATTTTTTTGTTGCGAATGAAGACCTGCTCAAATCAAGAATGAAGTGAAATGAATCGCGAATAAAAAAAAACACTCATGAAACTCATCGCATTCTCTTCGTCATTGTAAAATATTTCATAGTGTTGTAGAAGTGCACAATTTCCGGATTCGCACTAAACTTTTAAAAAATAAAAGAATGACGATTCCATTCGTTCGTTCGTCAAGATGTCTGTCTCACTTTTCATACCTCAATAACTCGCTTTCTACGCATCGCCCGAAGACAAGTCCTTGACCAATCGAACCACCGTAAACTCTTTTTTCAAAATCGAATGAGATGACAAGAGGGGAAGGAAATTATGATACGTACGCTGGGAAAAAACCTTTTTCATCCAGTCTGTCACGCTGTGATGGCCATTCGAGAGCCGCTGAATCACTTGGCTTCTGCCTCAATCAAATATCAGTTTCATAAAAACCATCATTTCTGCAATTTCGTGTTTAAAGAAGCCTAGATTTCGATTTTTTAACAACGTGATTTAGATGAGCTTTAGGAGTTTTACTTCTTCAGGGATTAGTGTCCATTATCGTTTTTCTCTCCTTTATCGTCTAAAACTGCAAACCACTAATTCAGGCTATTTTCATGATAGATCTCGCATGAATCCCCGTCCTGTCTCTCGCGCCTAAAAATGTATCCGCTTTGCATTAATCAGCACAAGCCGCGGTCCGCGGCAGCCCGCCGGGCCGTACTTGTGCACGATTAGCAAATACGGTGCAAGGGAAATGGCTGAAATCTTTGTATGAGCTGTCAAAAAGATATTATTAGAATCGAAAAAGCGCATATTGCCATCGATTTCGCGATTAGCAGAGTGGTGTGATTCTGAAACGAATCGGCCGCCAAAATTAGGGAAGAGAAAAGTTATGTCTAGACAAGAATTACGTCAAGCAGGCACATCAAGAAATATGCTCAGTCAGATCGAGATCTTCTTTATTAGTTGATTTTTAGACGAGGCAGCGATGGAAAAATCGAGAAAGAACTGAAAGATCGACGATGAATGACTAACCAATCGGTCAACCAAATAGGGACGAGAAAAGTGATGTCTAGGACAAAAATACGTCAAGCAGACACTGCAAAAATATGTCATGTCTGATCGAATTCCTCTTTGTTTGTTGTGTTTTAGACTGAGGCACCGGGGGACAATCGAAAATGTGCTGGAACGATTCAAGATGAATTATTGTTGAAACTCATTTCAATTTCTGATCGAATTTCGCTTTATTTGCTTTCACACCAATTTGGTATCTCTCTCATCCAAAACGCACTGAATTATCTATTTCCCATTGTGAAAGGGCTAAAAAATGAGTGCAGAGCAAGAGATCGTATGAGATCGACCACGAATAATGCTTGAATTTTTCTTTTAAAAAAAAAGATTTTTATCCCCAGGCAACAATTCATAATCGAAAATAGAGTATTTCCATTGAATAAGAAACATTCGTGAAACGCACCCTAATCGCATTAACGTTCAAGCAAATATATTTATATAAAATAATTTTTTATCACTGGGACCATCCAGCAATGGACAATAACGTAAAATCAGTGATTATGAAACTCATAATCGAAAAGTCTTCATCTTTTCACTATCTGGTTTGAAGAAGAAAGAAAACAAGATTCATAAGCCGTTGAGTTGTGTTTCGAAAGCATTTCATCTTGAATCATTTCAACGCGTTATCGATTCTCATCCAGCAGATTATTTCATTAAAAACTGATAAAGGAGAGTCTGACTGGCATCTTCGATCTCGTTGCGCGGTAACAGTGCTCTCTTTACCAGTGCAAGGAATCTAACGAAATAGGTTGGAAATTCCCGGTTGTTAAAAATAATTCAGGGTAATTCTCCAGAGCGCGGTTTTCGATATGATAGCTTCATCTTGGCACGAGATTCTGAAATGAATCGGTCACCAAAATAGGGCTGAGAAAAATGATGTCTAGACCAGAATTACGTCAAGCAGACACGGTAAAACATTATGTTCTGTCTGATCGAACTATTTTTATTTGCTGTTTTTTTCTTCAGACGAATGTACCCTGAACGAATCGATAATGTGCTAGAAGGATGCAATATGAATTATTCTTGAAACTTATCCAAAAAGATTATCGAATTTCACTTCATTTGCTTTCACACCCATTCCGTCCCTCTCTTTGCCATCCAAAACGCACTCAATTAGTTATTTTCCACGGTGAAAACGAGAGTAGAGCAAGAAATCATGCGAGATCGGTCACGAAGGTAATTATAATTTTCATTCGCGGATTTTTTGAAACGAGCAGCCAAGCGGAATCGATAATAGAGTACTTGCATTGACTAAGAAACATTCGTGAAACTCATTTCAACTCCACTCTCTGCGATGTTTTAAAAAATTACTGGATGTCTCCAACAATCGACAATAAAAAAAACTAACTAGTGAAAAAGAACTCACTCATCATCAAAATTTCTTCCTTTTTTCGCCATGGATGTTTTTTGAAGCAAAAACACAAAACACAACAATGTGTTTCGAATTTCGATAATTTAGAAGCCCCGTTAGCTCAGTTGGTAAAGCGTCAGAATTTAAATCTGAATTTCAGGGGTTCGAGCCCCCTACGAGGCTATTTTTCTAGGCTATAACAAGTGTTTTTGTTTCTTCAAATATTGGTAGAAACATCTTTATTCACCATTTCGACTGAATTTTCTTTAGATGGTTATCGGTAACTGCTGAGTTGTTATTCATCGACAGCTCATGATTCGCTCTTTTTTGACTCTTTCTGAAAACAAGAAAATGTGAGAAAAAAAGGAAGAAATCACACCTTTGACTGTGTATTAGCAGCATTGGCATGATAATACCATACAGCTGAATAATGTCAATACTTTCCTGAAAAGTATTATACTTTTGTTTAAATTCGCCTCTGCATTACCTCGAAAATTGGGTACGCTCTCTGATCAAATCCATGGGGAATCGTTGTGTAAAGGAGCCACATAAGAACTGGGAAGAAGTTCAGCGAGAATTGGGATCTAAACTATATTTTGAATGTTATTTTATTTTAAATAAAGAAACCCACCCAACGAGCGGAACAAGTAGATTCAGTGTCCGAATATTCTCCTTGATTTGATATCTCAAAACCAGATTATAAATTAATAATAATAAAGAAAAGCTACCGTTCAGACAGACTCTCTTTGTCTCGTTGGAGAAAATCCAAATTCCTTCTCAATAGTCGTCGAAAAGCAATAATCGCGAATATTTGTATGGATAGCAATAAAACCTGCAATACTGCAATGTCTATTTTCAATCTGGATTTTAACGTACCGCCAACAAGCTCACAAATATTTCCGACTTTGGTGTGATTGTGGTACAATAAGCATAGTAAAGCTGATAATCGTAGAGAACTGCACATCCTACGAAAAAACAGGAAACATAGAGCAACTGAAAAATTCATTCAGTCATCAATTTAATGGGAATCTAATGATCGTTAATTGTTGCTTTAGCAATTAAAATTTTCATTCTTTCGTCTACTTTCCTTCCCTTCTGCAATATGATCTCAGTAATTGTAGCAAACATGCCATCACACCTCGTGGGTATAAATTATCATAATTAAGAATTCTCCAGACCAAGCGCACCTGGACTCCGGTCAATTGCAGCGCCAGCTTTATTCCGGTCCCTTCGTAGGTTCGAACCTGAACAGACGCTTGCCGTCTTTCCATCACAATCATTAGTGTTGACACTCCGCATCCTACAAAAAGAAATTATCAATACAATGCAATACAATATTTCCTCTTTTACTATCCTCAAAGCAATGCACTATTCTCATTAGATAGGTTGATTTCTCACAAGCGCAATCCATTCCCCCGCATTTTTAAACTATGCTTCAATTCGAGAACAAAGCGCTGTGCGTTTCGGTTTTCTTCGGTCGCTGTGTCTCTTTTTTTCCATACAACAAAATATTAAAAATCCCTGATTTTCTTTCATTGTTTTTTCTCCATCGTTTGAATGCTTTTCTCAACAGAGAAATAGACGTTATTTCTCTGTTGACCAAATCATTCAAACGAGAGAATAACCGCAATGAAAGAAAATGAGGGAACTAATTTGTTTTTTTTAAAAATAATTTGTTGTTGAAAAAGAAAAAAAGAACGTTTTTGTCAGGTATACGAAACCATAACCAATAGTGATGTCGTTTCGGTTTTCGCTCTCTCCTTTTCAGGCACTCTCTGGCTGGTCAGACAGGCCAGAGACTGTGCAGAATGAAGAGAGTCGAACACCCAAACACTAATAACCAACCGCAAACAGTGACAGAGTACGGAATCTTTCGAAGAAAACACATTATTCCGTCATCGAGCAGGTCTTCCGGATTCCTGCATTGAAATTACGCAATCAGTGGTAACGAAAAATAGCAATGAAAGAATCTCGAAAACTAACAAAACTGAACTTGGTAAAGCATTTCTGCCTATGATTAGGCTATGAATAGTGTGCGCAATTCGGGTAATCGTCTCTCGATTTCACATACTCTCCCACCCGTCAGAACGACGAGATAGTGTGGAGAATGTAAATACGATTACCCGAATCGCACACTCTACTAGGAATCTAGGAAGAGAAGGCAGGAACACTGCGTGGTATTCGAACCTCCACGAAAGGCTCTGGTACGCGATCAGAGCAGCATCCCAGAAGGCGCAGTAGCACATCGAATGCGTCCAAAAGTAGTGGATTCGAAGCAGTAAAACGAGGCCTTTATGGGCTCGCATGTTTCTTCAATTTACATAATTATTCAATTGCAAGAATACTTGCTCACCCAATGGAGGAATACACAAATGTCATCGCAACTATCGCGATGAGAGCTGTACTCATACGAAAGAGTACCACCTGAATGTGTTTCAAATTAATTAAATATTTAAGTCTCTAAACTTAACCCATCGCATCAATTTGCTGTTCTCCAAATAGAGTGCGGCATCGGTCGCTTCATCAATAGTTTGGTAACCGTTGGTCATTATTGAGTAGTATTGGCAAATCGTATTATATTGACGTATTATGATAATTATAATAATATTGATGAATCGATAAAGGATACGTTACACGGTCTAAGGCACGATATTGTACAGTCGATTCAGGTGAGTGTTGTGTTTGAAGCATGTCTTTCTCACTGATCACATATAGCGAAAACAATGCGTCCACTGAGATACCGGACACTGAGAATTATATCAAAGCGTGCGAAATGGTACGCTATTTTTCTCTTCCATCTCTTGGTCTTTGGAATCATCTCAGAAATGTTTCGTTTATTCCGTCCTGAATGGAGCTCATTACTGAGGGAAGGCAGGCATCTCTAAGGGGGCGAAACTCGTAAACTAGCCTCGTATTTTACCCACGTTCAAGTAGGTTCTAGCGTAGCGGGTGATGGGAATCCCACGCCCTTCAAACGAGCAAATCGGAGCCCGACTATCTTCATTTAGCGTGTTCTTTCGTTTCCCTAACCGGCGAGATAGTGTGCAGAACAGAGATGGTATTGTTCGAGTTCAACACTACTCGCCAAACCCTCAAAACATGTGGTTACCATTCTTCTAATTCAGCGTTTTGCAACTTCAAGGAAGTCAACTTTCCAATCTTCATAAATCTTGTTCGAGTCTGTGGTTTTATCACGTCGTCTCTGCCGCAACAGAGATCGCTCTTGCTTTCAATGCGTTTATTTTCTCGGGATGAGACTCGCGTGATGTCTCACCGGTCAGAGGAACGAGAGAGCCGAGAGAATTTAGGATTGGCGGGTTCCGACATCACCAGTCTCTCAATTTCTTCTTTCATCTCACCCGAATCTTTGATTAGCTCATTTCTCGAAACCTTGTTACCAAATGCTTCAGGTTCAATGAACTACTAGGCTGCGTTTGCGGCAATGTCAGAGGCATGCTTGAGGGATGGGTTCGACGGGCCAACGCTTGGCGACAGGTGGACATTTATTATTTCCCTGCAATGAAATTCATTTTAAGGTTAGCAATCGGCATTCCTATGGCGATTTTAACCGCCGTTTGTCTACACCTGAACATCGTTCTGTGGAGAATTATCACTATCCAGAAGGTAAGTTCCGATTAATTTCAATTCATTTGTTTTTATCCGCATTGTTATTATTCAATTGTAATACAATTCAAAATGATTCACCCAATGGAGGAATACACAAATGACATCGCAACTATCGCGATGAGAGCTGTACTCATACGAAATAGTTTTGCATTGCTTTAACACGTGAATCACGAGAGCTGCGAGCAAAAACAGCCCCATCGCGAAATTTTTTTTTCAAATCTTCACGAAACCTTCCATTCTATGATGGGAGAATACCATAGGGACAAGTTTTCGAACAATACCGGTCACGAGTCCCAGAGCCGGCTTTTAGGAAATATCAGGTCGCGGTTCTGGCTCTACCGTATCTCAGCTCCCAGATGAGCTAGAATGCTGGCTTCGGGCTTAAAAAATGCAGAAAAATAAGTTGAACAACTTTTCTGAGGAAACTGAAAAGATTTTGGAATTCGAATTTCGGAAGTAGAGCTCATGAAAAAGCGTAAGAAAAAAGTTATACTTGAATAACCGTTAAATTCGGTTAATTTTCCATTTCGATCAGATATAACTCGGAGAAACGGTGGATGCCGGATCTAATTTTTCTGTGTGAAGTACATGTTTCTTAGTACTTTCTAATTCCACAATAAAAATCTGTAACTTCCGGAAAGAACATAATATAAATATTTTTAATTTAAAATATTGACCAGTTTTTCAATCACAACTTTTTCAGTTCGTGTCCAATCTTTTCAGTTTCTTCAGAAAAGTTGTTCAACTTATTTTTCTGCATTTTTTAACCCCAAAGCCATCATTCTAACTCATCTGGGAGCTGAGATATGGTAGATCCGGAAAAGCGACCGGATATTTCCTAAAAGCCGGCTCTGGGACTCGTGACCGGTATTGTTCGAAAACTTGTCTTTATGGTATTCTCCCATCATAGTATGGAAGGTTTCGTGAAGATTTGAAAAAAAAAATTTCGCGATGGGGCTGTTTTTGCTCGCAGCTCTCGTGATTCACGTGTTAAAGCAATGCAAAACTATTTCGTATGAGTACAGCTCTCATCGCGATAGTTGCGATGTCATTTGTGTATTCCTCCATTGGGTGAATCATTTTGAATTGTATTACAATTTAATATTAACAATGCGGATAAAAACAAATGAATTGAAATTAATCGGAACTTAGGGGACTCGTGACCGGTATTGTTCGAAAACTTCTCCCTATTGTATTCTCCCATCATAGTATGGAAGGTTTCGTGAAAGTTTGAAAAAAAAATTTCCGAGCATGCTCGCGTATCTCGTGATACCGGTGTTAAGGCATTTCTGCCTTTTTTTCTGCGATATGAATCGAGTTTGAACAGAAGTTGGGCGCGAAAACAGAGAATCATCTCGATTCTCGGTCCTGATTCAGGATTTCATCGAACCAACCTTCCGACGACACGTGATAGCCCTGATTGCGGCTAATGTGGGTGAGCATTGAGCTTCTTTTCTAGCGATGCTAGGATGGCCGAATGCCTACACAATCTGCTCACTCATGTGACATGTAGTTGTTACATGTTACGATCGTGAAACATGCAAAGATAACTAGAAATCAGATATAGTAGCACTGTTGATCGAAATGGGCACTTTTCAAATTGTAGGCTACAACCTCACCTCAGTCTACACATTACTTCCCATTGCTCTCTTCAATGTCACGTATCCGGACTGGCTTCTCATCACATTCTCCACTCCAGATTCATTCTGGAGTCATGACTCAATGTCTCAAGGTGTTAGTAGTTTTCAAGAATTTTTTTATTAGTAGTTTTCAAGAAAGTTTTCAAGACTTGAAGGCAAAAATGGATCGAAATTCAGGTGATTCTCTACACTAATTTCACAATTGCATTGGATCGCTTTCTCATGTTTGCAACTCCGCGGGTTCGAAGCTGGTCGAGACCGCAATAAACCTCTTTTTGTAGATCTACGAGCATCTCTCCGGATGGAAACACTATGTTCTAGTGTTGCTTCCGTGGGTCGTGGATAGTAAGTTGTAGGGATGCCCATTCGAGTCCGGAGCTCCATATTTTGCGCAGTCAATAAATGATGGAACAAGTATAGCTCCGATTTGTCATCGCCATTGTTTAGGTCGGCCACGCCCATTAGGCCAGGGCGGCCTACCGCCGTTTCTCTGACCAGTGAGAGAGTGGGCGAATTGAGGAAAGCTTGACGGAGACGAGCCTCATCAGGTAATGATTAGTGATGACAAATCGGAACTCGACTCTCCTCAATTCACACGCTCTCTCGTTTCTCTGACCGGCGAGATAGCGCGCGAATTGAGAAGAGCGGGTTCCGATTAGGCATCACTAGTAATGCTCAATGCCTTCCGTTGCAATATCAAAATTGTTCAGACTTGCTGCATCCTGTTGGACAACTTACTCCAATCCAATCGTCATGTTTATATTCCATGAACGAGAAAGCAGAGAAGATTACATTGTTGGATCTTCACAGTGTTCAGATGCCTGAATTTGTTGTTAGGAAACATTGCAAAAATATGTGCCATGACAGATTCGCCGAAGTTTTCTCATCTGGGGCCGTCGACTGTGGTTGTTCGAGCGGTATTTGGTCAGCGATGGAGGACGGACGAGGATCCGTGCGAGATCGACCACGAATGTTGTCTGAATCGTTGCCTTATTGCCTCGAAAGGAATTCGACAAGAAATTGCAAATAAAGAAATGAGTTCCGTTATGAAATATTCGGGAAACTCATATCAATCGCATCCCCCAATTCCAAGTAAAATTTCATTATTGATACTATTCTTAATGATATTATTAGTGTATAGAAGCCTATTGGTCTAGTGAATGATATTGGAGGAAGAACGAGGATTCGTGCGAGATCCACCACGAATGTTGCTTGATTTGTTGTTTTATAGTTTAGAATTGAATACGAAGAGAAATTGCAAATTAAGAAATGAGTTTCGTTATGAAACACCAGCGAAACTCATCCCATTCGCTTCTTCATTTCACAATTTTTTGTTTCTTTCGAACTTGCACAATTTTTTGTTTCTTTCGAACTTGCATTGAAAATAATTCGACTGATATTACTCTATCCACACTATATAAAAGCGCAAACGTCTGTCTGTGTGTGTGTTGGTATGTTCGGTCTGTGCGTCCCGTCCATTTTTGGTATGGACGTCCTGGCAAGGTAAAAAATCGATAATTTGGCTTGGACGTCCTGGCAAGGTAAAAAATCGATAATTTGGCTTGGACGTCCTGGCAAGGTAAAAAATCGATAATTTGGCTTGGACGTCCTGGCAAGGTAAAAAATCGATAATTTGGCTTGGACGTCCTGGGAAGGATCAAAAATCAATAATTTGGTATGGGCGTCCTGGGAAGGATCAAAAATCAATAATTTGGTATGGGCGTCCTGGGAAGGATCCAAAATCAATAATTTGGTATGGGCGTCCTGGGAAGGATCAAAATTCAATAATTTGGTATGGGCGTCCTGGGAAGGATCAAAAATCAATAATTTGGTATGGGCGTCCTGGGAAGGATCCAAAATCAATAATTTGGTATGGGCGTCCTGGGAAGGATCAAAATTCAATAATTTGGTATGGGCGTCCTGGGAAGGACAAAAAATCGATACTTTGGTATGGGCGTCCTGGGAAGGATCAAAAATCAATAATTTGGTACGGACGGCCTGAGAAGGATCAAAAATCAATAATTTGGTTTGGGCGTCCTGAAGCACGCGCCTTGGCGATCGGCTGGTCTCTTATAAAGTCAGAATGTCTCTCTGTCTTCCGTTTGTGTGTGTGTCACACTTTTCAAACCTCAATAACTCGCTTTCTAGGCATCGCCCGAGGACAAGTCCTTGACCAATCGAACCACCGTAAACTCCTTTTTCAAAATAGATAATCTGGTAACTTTGGACCCTGTTAGCTTTTTTGGATACCGACTTGGTACCACATCTGGTACTTTGGTACCTCATGGCTTTTTTGGGTACCAACTTGTTTTCGCTAATAACTCGCTTTAAAATCATCGGAGAGCCTCGGGAGAAGTGCCAATCGACTCAGGATCGTCAGCGCTTTTCACCGACAGCAACTATTTTACAATCGTCAATTTCGTCATCACTACGAAATCTTCACATTTTCGCTCATAACTTGCAAAATCATCGGACAGGCTCGGGAAAAGTGCAAATCGACATTTTATGATCATTTATATTTTTTTTTAGGATACTTCGGCCATACCGTAAAAGCTCGTGAGGCTGAGAGCGTGGAGGAAAAGCTGCGATGTAGGCACGGAGCGAAGCGGAGTGGCTACATCGCAACTTTTCCGGAGCGCTCGAAGCCTCACGAGCTTTTTGCAATGGCATACGCCCCACTCGCAAGCAAGCGGTGTTAGGCTAATGTGTAAGGCGGCCAGAAGTGGCAAAAAGGGATATGTGTTCATGAATTTCGCCTATGCTCCGGCCATGCTATTGTGAAAAGCTCGTGAGGCTGAGAGCGCGGAGGAAAAGTTGCAGATGTAGCCACGGAGCGAAGCGGAGAGGCTACATCGCAACTTTTCCAGAGCGCTCGAAGCCTCACGTGCTTTTTGCAATGGCATACGCCCCACTCGCAAGCAAGCGGTTCATTGTTCATCTGTGAATACGATCCGGTGAACAACGTAGCAGCCGTAGGCTGCTAGTCTGATATGGAATGGTGGAATGTTTTGGGAATCACAACATGGTTAACTCCGGAAACATCTTTCGGAGCCTCGTTAGCTCAGTTAATATACTTTTAATCTGAATGTCAGGGGTTCGAGCCACTACGAGGCTGATGTTTTGCAGTTGTCTAATATGCTGTCTTGTACAAAATGTCTTTTATTCTACCAATTCAACTGAATCTTTTTGAGGTGATTATCGGTTGCCGCTGCGTTGTTGTTCATTGAAAACTCCTCCTTAACTCGTTGTTGATTCCTCCTGAACAAAAAAGTGCGTATTCAACACCGAGAGCTGCTCGTAGACGCTTTTTGTATTCAAATGAATTGTTTGAGTGGAGCCTCCACCAGCAATTCTCTGTATTTGAGGAACTACGTCGTTTTTTGTGTAAAATGAGAAGGAAATGGAAAGAAAAATCGCACCTCTGACTGTCTAGTATAAGCAGTGGCATGATGATACCGTACAGCTGAACTACGTTTATACACTCCTCAAAATTTGTAATTTAATATATTTTTACAAAATTGCTGGTAAAAAAAAAATTTTTTTTAACATTCACGGAACTGCTCAAATAAGCCTGAAATCACCTCGAATATTGGGACAGCTCGAGGGTCGAATCCATGTGGAATGAAAGTGTAAAGCAACCACATGACCACAGGGAAAAAGTTGAGAATAAATTGGGTACTGAATTTAAAAAAAATTATATTGTTTCTCAATTTTACAAACTGACTCAACCAACGGCACCAACAGCTTGAGCGTGTGAATATTTTCTTTGATTTGATATCTGAAAAATTTTAATAAAAAAATTAATAAATGAAGATAGATGGTACCGTTCGCTGAGACTTTCTTTGTCTTGTTGTAGAAATTTGCTGTTTCTTCTCAAAAGTCGTCCAAAAGCAATGCGAGCGAATAGTTGTATGAGCAGTACGTTCACCTGTACGTTTGCATTTTTTTTCTTCAAATTTTTTTAGCTTGTGCACTCCAATAAATTCCATGAACTTCTCCGTTTTGGGCGTCACAGGCGAACAGAAGGAAAAGTTGAGGTGGAAATCGTAGAGAGCCAAGCTTCCCAGGAAGACACCGAGCACGTAGACCGCCTCAACATTGCTGATATCAAGTTAGCATTAATTATAATGTATCGCGCGTTTAAGAAGAAATGATTTTTTTGGATAGAAATAAACGGGAAATTCTCCGAAACGATTTCACCTGAAATGCACCCAACCGCAACGCCATTCCCAATCCGGTTCCTTCGTAAGTTCGAACGTGCACTGAAGCTTGTTGTCGCTCGATGACAATTGCCAAAATGGACATTGCACCTCCTGAATTGCAATGTGATGTCCGAAGAATATACTGATTGTACGATAAGAAAACATGAAAAGTTGCTTCTTTCGCGTGCGCCTCAATCGTTATCGTCTCTATCGTCTCTATCGTCTCTATCGTTTTTTCTGTGGGGGGAAGCGGCGTGAGAGAAGCGAAAACTGTTCACTCTGTCCTTATTATGCGAATACTAGTAGGAAAGAGGCTGACCGCACATGGTCACCGAGTAGGGAATTTTCCTGAAGAAACAGAGTGTGCCGTCGTTCAAGAGATCTTCCGGGTTCCTGCATTTGAACAGTATGCGCACCAGCGATAACAAATCGGCATCAACCTCATTTCGTGCACCTTCTCGCAGGCGAAATGAGAAGAATCAGCTCTCGAAATGTGATCGCTAATAACCACTAAAGATCAAAGATCAAAGTTCTAACTTCCATGAACAGCTCTTGTACACCATAAGTGCAGCATCGAAGAGGGAACAGCAGCACAGAGAATGCGTCCAGAAGTAATGTATGTGAAGCAGCAGAACCAGACCCTTGTGGGCGCGCATATTCCTATATTCCTGCATTATTTATTACTATAAAATCTATTAAGTTTACCGCACGTACGAATACACAGATGTCATTAGAACAATCGCAATGAAGGAACAGAGGAGTCGGAAGAGAACAACCTAAATATTTTATTATAATTAAAAGTCCAAATATGCTCAAAACATGGCCAATTTACCGATCGCATCACTTTGCTATTCTCCAGATAGAGAGCCGAATCGACTGCTTCTTCGAGTATGCGATAGCCGTGCGGCATTTGAGAAATGCGTGGAATCTAAACGATATCGAATACGATATAAAACGGTTTATTGTTAGTGATACGGAAGCGTCGTCTATGGTTGGCATCGCGTGACAGGATGTTGTGTCGATGTTACACTGTTGCTCAATCATGGCATATTCAGTGTTTGATGTGTGAGAAAACAATGTGAGCTATTGGCCTATTGAAATAGACGTCACAGCTTGCGGAAAGGCGATTCCCCGCAAATGTTTCGTATCCTTTGATTTCTTACGTTAACTCATGAGATGCCATGTCTGTGTGATTAGCTCGATTCGGGATAGAAATACATCAACAAGTGATGAGCATTATTTTCTCTTATGCTATTGAAGAAGTAATATCAAAGGCAAAATAGCGAATCATTTCGCACGGTTAGTCAGTATTCATTAACTTGTTTTCCCACGAAGCTATCGAATCCACATGCTTGAGACACTACCGCTTTCTTATAGGCAAGGAAAAGTGGAAAGATTCGCTCGAACTATGCCATCTGTTTCCTATCTTCAAGCACTTCCTTTTTAATATCTTCCTCATTCTAGAATCAACGCGTTTTTAGAAAAAATACTACGTTATTTGGTTTCCCAGATCCATATTTTCCGGAAATCATCTGGTTGCTCTGACTGGCGAGAGAACGAGAGAATTGAGGAGAGTCGTTTCAGATTTACCATCACTAGCGGAGACTCAATGATAATCTAGCGCCCATGATTTACGGATATTCGACTGTGGACGAAGCTGTCAATGCGGCCCTGTATCTGGAGAACAGCAAACTGCTGAGATCGGTATTTTATTTTTATTTTTTGAAAATGATTTTTCTCCTTTTTAGGTCGTTCTCTTCCGTATGATCACTTCTCTGCTCGCCACTGTAGCCATGACTTCCGTTTATTCATTTGTCGGGTAACCTTTAGTTGTTTTGCCAAATCGGAACTCGACTCTCCTCTTTGCATGTGCTCTATCGTTTATCTGACCGGCGAGATAGCATGCGAATTGAGGAGAGTCGATTATGATTTATCATGATTAATTTACATAAATAAATAATTATCTAAATACAGGAATATGCGGGCTCACAAAGGCCTGGTTTTGCTGCTTCGAATCCACTATTTCTGGACACATGCCCTGTGCTCCTGCGCCTTCTGGGATGCCACGCTGATTGCGTACCAGAGCCTGTCGTGGAAGTTAGATTTACATAATTAATCTTTAATTTATTGAAATATATTAGTATAGCATCACCATCAAGGAAGTTATCCTTCGCAATTGTCTTCCATTTGCATAGACTTACCTAGTTCATTGAAGAAATCCGGAAGATCTCCTCGATTATGGGACACTTTGTTTCTTCAGAAAGATTCCTTACTCTTTGGCGGTTTGCGGTATGTTTTTGTTTTCAGTACTTCTCATTTCTTATTAATTGTCGATGATATCACATCTCAGGTGCTAATGAACAACAATTGCATCCCTCTTTTATTTTAATCAAACTATGTCCTGTGTCTTTAGGAGGTGCCGCCTCGCTGTTGATTATCGTTCTGGAGCGACGACACGCTTCAAGATACGTTCGAACATATGAAGCGGCAGGATATCGAGTGGCCTTACGACTGGTGTTCTTTCAGGTCAGATAGAAATAAATATACGATTATCTTTTGTTGGAACTTGATCATTTTATCGACGCTAGTTTCCAAAATAAACCATTGATTACGACTGTTTTATGAGCTCACCGGAAATTATAGTGAGGCTTTTGTACGCGTTCACATATGCAGAGTAGTGATGTCGTTTCGGTTTTAACTCTCTCCACATTGCAAACTATCTCGTCGGACAGATAAACGAGAGAGTGGAGAGCGAAGAAAATCGAAAGGAGATCACTAATGCAGAGTCTCACACAAATTTTCAGGCGATCTACCTATTGGCCTTCTTCATTGGCTGTTGGTTTCTCTACGATTACGAGCTAATCTACGCGTATTGCACTATTGTAACGCCAAGGTCGGAGAAATTCATCAGCTTCTTTGCGGTGTGTTCAAATATGATAATAAAATTACAATTTCGAAAAAATTTCAGATGGTGTTATTATTAATTCAAGTTTTCGTGATGGTTGTTTTTCGATGGCTTTTGAGAAGAAACGTGAATTTTCTGCAAAGTGGTGACGGATGTCTTAATGAGCGGTAATTGCATACCATAAATGTTGCGTAAAAGCAAATTTTCAGATATCAAATAAAAGAAAACATTCGCACGCTAAACCTACTGGTTCCGTTGGTCGGGTTAGTTTCATAATTTTGAAATGCTATTTACAAATTAATTTCAGAACCCAATTCGCACTCAGTCTCTTTCCTGTAATTATGTGGTTTCTTTACGCCATGATCCCTCACGGGTTTGACTCTCGTGTGTATCCAATTTTCGAGGTAATTAGTTTCCGTCATTTTAAAGAATCTAAAGAATAAAAAATGTAATGATGCTAAGCATTTACGCAAGGCGTGATATGCCACCCCATCGCCTGTTAGCAATCTGTGTTGACCCTTCTTTAAATTAAAACTAACCGTTTATTCACATTTAAATAGATGTTATAAATATGTATTATACCATTTCGATTCCTTTCAGGAGTGCATTAACATTATTCAACTTTATGGTATCATCATGCCGCTGCTGTTATTTCACAGCCAAAGGTGTAATTTTACTCCCTTTTCCTTTTCTCATATTGTATTTTCCCACACACTTCCTTATAGGAAGAGTCAACAACGAGCGAAGCACGAGCTATCAATGAATAACAATTCAAAAGTTACCGATAACCATCTCAAGAAAATTCAATTGAACTGGTGAATAAAATTATGTCGATCAATAATTTCCCAATATAGCCGAAAAGTGCAAAAAGTTAGCCTCGTAGGGGGCTAGAACCCCTGACATTCAGATTAAAAGTCTGACGCTCTACCAACTGAGCTGATAATTTTAGTCTGCACTCCGGTCTGGAATGTTGAATCACCAATCAACGACCAATTGAAGTGCATTTTCTATGTACTTGGTTGCTCTATCCTAGACTGCTTTGTACCACAGGAACATTTAGTATTGCGTTCGCTGTGCACTTTGTGAAATCTGTAATATTAGGGTGTCCCAAAAGTCTTGTCGCTGTTTTTATTTTTTATTATTTCAAGAGAACCACTAGTCGTAATATCACTCACTCATTCTTAATAGATGTATGTACTCCTGCACTAATTTATTCGACTTTGATTAGATCATGAGCTTACCTAGTGGTGATGCAATAAAAGAAAATGTATGTTTTTCGACCTAGTTTTTGAATTTTTATAAATCAGATGCGGTTGAGATTCCGAAGCCCAAACATGGTAGTAATATGTATCATACTTTTAAATAAAATTTTTAAACTAGAAATATATTTTGAGATCTCAGAAATAAGCCAGAAAATTTGAAAATCGGGGCCATTTTGGAAGTCAATTTTTAAATTTTCTTTTTGTATCCCCTTCGATTGCGCTCAAATGCTGATGGTTGAACGTTTTGATTTATTTGAAAATATTTTGATCAATTTCCGGCATCAATATCGAAAAAAAATGAAAAATGTGTGGGAAATGGCAAGTTTCGTAGTGATGATGCAATTAGAGATGGGAAGCCGGAATGGAGCGCATATTATTTGTTGACCACTCCCTATTTACTTGTGACAATAAACTGATTTTTGAAAATCTATTCACAAAAAGGAGAACGGCATTTTTGTATTTTGCGTGCTCTGTTCTACATACCGTAGTTCTTCGGAATTGCTGTAATTTCACTAGTTAATGTATCACAACAGAAGGTTCATAGTTACCTCATCAATCGCAGCTTAGCAGGATTCAATAAGGTTCTTGACAGTTGAAAAAAAAAATTTCTCAAAAAAATAACGACAAGACTTTTGGGACACCCCAATATTATGTGCTAGTGTCATTTCATTGAACTGACTGAAGCATCATCGAACCAGTAAATTGTATGCGGAATCGTTCGCGACGCTACAATCCTTCATACAAATGATCACGTGGATGCTACGACATTCAGAGATCTTTTAATACGTGACAATTACCACCACCAAACTACTTGAACTTCTCAGAAGTATTCACTAGCATTGATTAATTCTTGCAATGATGACGATGAGGAAGTATAGTGCAGTTTTGCATGAAAACTTGCCCGTTCCCTTCGATAACTCCCTCGCACTCTTCTGCATTTCCATTCATTTTATAGCATTTTCCTACTGTACCCTAACCATGGGCCTATTCATAAACCATCAGTTTCCCCCTTGAAGTGAGCTGACCGAACAACGTTTGTCTCGTTCTTCCTAGACTGGTGTAACTTATTTTGCTCGTATTTAACCCCCGTGATTGCCTTAACGTCGTCATCAAATCCAGTCCAAAGTAACTCCAAAATTCAAAAATACTGACTCACAGCGCATGTTAATCCATCCTAACAGGTCCTTTATTGTATTGTTCACGTTCCTTTATTGTATTGATCACGTATCTTTCACCAGACTGTCACACAATTGAGCCTATTTTGAAGACCGAGATTACTCGACAATGCTGACTTTCAATGATGACTGATTACCGCGCTCCCTAAGGACGAACATTATTGTCGAGTTCGATGCAATCAAATCAATTTCGATGTTTTCTAAACTGGCTTTGATTGGGTGCAGTCCATAGCGTCTGACAAAATTTTGGAGTTGTAATTTTCCTCAATTCGCATTATCTCTCGCCGGCCAGAGAAACGATAGTGTGATCGTATTTTCTATAATCTTGTTTCGATTTTTTCTATAATTTTGCATCACTATTGCGAAGCAGTGCGTGAGTCAGCGTTTGTGAACTGTTTGGACTTTGGACTTGATATCGGCACTGAGGCAATCACGGGGGTAGTTGCGGGGTAAATCAGTTACCCGAGTCTAGGAGAAATGCGACCGAATTTGTCCAATCAACTCATGTTTCTTGTCACTCACAATTTGTCAGCGGTCCGAGCTTCCGGCGTTTTCAGATAAAGCGACTTTATGGTGTAAATTTTAACATTGAATATACTGTAAGTTTTGCGCGTATTTGCTGTATAATCTGCTTGCTGCACTCAGAATTTGTCCACTCGTGCAGCTTTGTTACTTGCAAAATAATTAGTTTTTCTAACGATTTGAATTTTCGTTTTTTTAAGGAATTTGTGCATGCTCTTTGCATGAACGGTTAACGCCTGCAATTTGAAAGGGCTTGTTTTGAGTCAAGGATAATGTTCGATCCATGAACGAGACCAGTGAACATTTACGTAATGGTAACTATTACGATTCCCTGATCCTAATAAGTTACCTCTATTCGCCTGATAGTGTTTTTGAACTTTTGACTTACTTTGTACTGGACTTGATAGTGACTCTAAGGCAATCTCCTCTATCGCTTATGAGCAGGTGCTTCTGGTACACAGAACTGCATAATTGACTTTATGAACCCATAGATATATTTTCCGTAATTTCTAATGATTCATCTAATTGTCTGCACAATCAGCGTTGTATTGTAAATTATGTACAGCGTTGGTTCAATGACTGCTTTGCACACCCTCTCAGAGGGAAATAATTGTGAGTCTATTGTGTATTTCCTGTCTTGCCAGACACGTTTTTCACGAATTATCTAACCATCAATTTCCCTTATTTATAAACGAATAAAATACTCATTTCTTAATGATCTTTTTCAGACATTGTATTGGGAAATTTCATATATCAACAATGCAGCGGAATCAATGTCACCTGATATTGGTACGAATTATTGTAGCTCTTGAATACAAATACGCCTTATTACCCACCTGTTTTCTTAGTAAGCACCTATTTCCGTTGTCGCTTGACGTTATGAGATTGCTATACAATAACTTGCGCAATAGTCATGCCAAATTGAAATTGACTCTTATAATTGCGTGCGTTATCTTGTCTTTAGAGATTGCAGTGAACCGAGTGAACTCAGGAGAGTCAGCTTCCAAGCATAATCGCCATTCTCACTTTACTCTTTCTCGGTGGCTGATTGTTCATATCCTAGCGAAAATTTCATCAACCCTTCTCGCCTTTCGTCTAGCCTCCCTTTTCCTTGACCTTTCCTTGACCTTGACGCTATTTTTTCCAACATTTCTTTACGCAAACGTCTGATTTGACTACCATCCAGTTTGCTTGATTTCGTAACAGTTTCCGCATTGGTTTTTCTGCAATTTTCCCCGAATTGCAAAGTCAAAAATCCGTTTGCAGTAGATTTTTCCGATGGAGTCAACGACTGTTGGTTCAATCGTCGATACTGCCATTTTCGTGCATTCCGATCCGTTCATGAAATGGGTGAGTGCTATTGAAGCCAAATCGGAATTGGCTATCCTCAATTCGAATGCGCTCTCGCCGGCGAGAGATATAGTAGAGAGCCCGAATTGAGCAGACTCGGTAGTCATTCCGAGCTAATTTTCATAATATTCTAATGATAATCATAGATGATGCCGTTCCGCATCCTCACATCTCTTCTTGGAGTGGTTGTCATCCCATTTATGATGTACCATCGGAAGTGAGTCATTTGAGTGCGGAGGTGTCCGTCTTTCGTACTTATTGAAAACTTTGCACGAACAGGGTTGAAAATTGTGGCAATTCGTGGATGTTTTGGCAATCATTTTTGATTAATAAGGCTGCAATATTATTTTGACAGATAGAATATAGTAAATTATCATTCGAAAAGTGATAAAATATGAAAAAAAATCGCATATTTCAGAAAATTCGTTGCCCACTTCAACCTCACTTTTCTGCTCACAATTCATGTCATTTTCAACCTGTTCACGTGTATTTTAGTTGCCATCCAAGACGCTTACATAGTGTATCTTCAATGGACGTGGAGGTGAGAAGTGATGACAAATCGGAACTCGAATCTCCTCAATTAGCATGCTCTCTCGTGTCTCTGACAGAGTCAAGTTCCGATTTTTTTCATTGCCAGTGAGCACATAAAGATGGAAATCTTTCGAAATATTCAACCAATTTGCTTTGAAAAGTACTAATAACTTATTATCAAAAAATATTTCAGATCAGGGGAAGACTTGGTTCACACAGGGTACGAGTGTTACACATGGCGAGCGCCTCCCTGCCTGACGGCTTATGGTACGTTAGTTCTCGTTCTGAACCTCTTTCCAAGTTTTTTCCTCTTTATTACCAAATTTTCTTTAAATAATTTCGAATGTTTGTGTAGCGGTACTATTAAAACTTATCCCAAAAAAGCAAAATGTTAGCCTCGTAGGGGGCTCGAACCCCTGACATTCAGATTAAAAGTCTGACAAACCAACTGAGCTAACGAGGCTCTGTTATTTCTTGAAAGTAACCACCTTGTATTACACAGTTTGAAATTGTACAATGACCAAAAAGGAATATAACAAAGATGAAACCGAAGACAATTTTGTTTTCGTTTTCAGGGACGATGTTTTCTCTTATTATCATCTCTATCGAACGGTTCCTCGCCACCGTGTTCTACAAAAATTATGAGCAATGCCCGAAATGGCTTGGAGTATGGTTTGGATTTGCCGAAGTGAGTTATATTGCAAACGATGAAAAACGCACAACTCAAATATCACAAATCAAATATTTTAAAAACCGTTTTACTGTTCAGATTCTGATTCCGTGTGTCTGTCTGGCTATCGGCACTGCTTATTATGACTTTTCGGAGCGATTTTCCTACTGTTCAGTTGTTTCAAGCAGTAATTTTGATGCAGTCATGCAAATAACGGTGACTTTTTACGCGATCAAACAACATTTCATTACTTTTTGATGAATAGAGTTATTTATTATCACTAACATTTTCAGTATTTCTTCCTCATGAGTGAATTGCTAGCGCTCGTTCTCTTCCACATTTCATTATTTATAAACTGGCGAAGAATGAAGAAGAGGGCGATCATGGACCCAACGGGGAGGTTCGTCGTATTTTCTAATCTTCTAGGAAACGAATATTATAAATGTTGGTCATTTGAACTTTGGACTTCATTCAGTATACAAATTGCAGATACCAAATTACGGAGAACTTCAAAACTATTGCCGCTATTACACCATTGATTTGGTTCGTGATGATTTTCTTCGTTGTCAGTTCCGAAGTCATTATGTAAAATTTTTTTTAAAAAATTGTTAGTGTTGAATTAAGCATTATCGTTCTGTTTACAGGTGTCATTTCCTCATCATGATCGGTAGTTGCGTGTTCTTCTTTGCCTACATGTCGTTCAACCCAACGTTCGACCCGCGGAGTTATCCCATTCTCGAAGTAAGACAAAAAATATTTTCCGCATGTTCAATAACATGCATGATTTTATCAGCTTGAAAAATAATTGGGTTAGACTCGTGGTGTAAACAATTTAATCACTGATAATGCAGAGATATGAAAATCGTGAAACTCATTTCACTCTTGAAGGAATCCGCCAATCAAATCTACTGGCATGGCATCATACTCCCTCTCATTTTTCTCGTCGTTTATCGGTTAGAATTTGTTTCTTAGTCGTTCATTTCCAGAGATAACTCATCAAAAATAAGTGAATATCAAAATAACAATCAAATAAGTTTCACGGGTTGAATAACTCAGTGAATGCTGGGATGAGAACAGTTATCGCCGGTCTTCCTTTTCAAAAGAAAAACAACAAATAATTCATCACTTAGGTAGCAGTCGACAATCGGCAACTGAACTTTCAAAAATCAATAATTGTTGCAGGTACGGTAGCATTCGTGATCAGCGCGTGCTTGAACTCAACGGCGTCGGGCAGGAATCTCCATCAGGAGTGGTCATCGCCAAGCACGAGAGGGAAATCCAGAAGGGGTGGTGATTATAAGAGATATTACAGTAATAAATATTAAATAAAAAATAATAAATACAATATTCGTTCGTCAAATCGAATAAATTGCCAAGCACGAGAGGGAGATACAGAAGGGGTGGTGATTATGCGCACGGCGTCGGATGGGAACTTTATCGAGCGAGAGAAGGAGGAAGGTAGAGACGGTATTTCAATATAGTTCTCAGCCGGCTAGTGCAGGGATTTTTCTTCAATCAATCATCATTGTTTGATTACCAAGGAAATAGGCAATACATATAATTACTGATAATGTTAACTTGAAAAGTGATAAATATTTTCCTAAATCGGAATGTGTCATGCGAAAATTCGCAAAGCATAGCTAAACATGAGAGGATGGTGATCCGTTGCCCGACTACTTCTCGATTCTGAAGTCACGAATAGGGATACTGTAACCGAATTGGTGAAAAGTTATGCATGATTTCAAGTGGATAATCATGCTGCGACAAACGTTTTCGTTTTTCGGAAGGTGTCCTTCACAATATAGTAGAATATAAAGCTCTATCACGAAATCACATGAAGTCATACGTCAAATGAGGTCTAGCCAAGAATTATCTGCCGATATGCTCAAACAAGTTTGCCGACGTGATCTACTCGATATAATCGATTTATATCATACATTACGCTGTTTTTCTCACTTTGCCGATATGGGTTTTGCCGGAGTGCAGACGTGCACTTTTTTTCGAGACTCATTTGATGTACGCATGAAGTACTCGCTGGCAAAAAAAAAATAAAAAAAGGTCTGAGATCAACTTACCTACAAAAATAGTGCAGCGTATAATTGCGCATGTTCTTTAGTATGTCATCTTCCTTGTACTCTTAACCGTACTCTCCGGCGCTATTTGTGCTTCTGCTTTCGTTCACTCAAATGAACAAGACCACTCGCCCGTCTCAGGTCTTGCTGAATCGAGGCTAATTTGCTAGCACCTAATTCATCAGCCATTTGTATGTAGCTTCAATCTTGTATCGCTTCCATTATAATACAAAAAATAATTTAACTATACCCGAGGCGCGAAGATATTGAAAATACATGTGATCGGGATGACAGGGAAAGAGGGTGAATCACCTGAATCCTTACTTACTTTACTTTATCGGCCTTTGTTCGATAATTGATGTCACCGTTCTACGATGACAGCTTTGGGTTCTCCCTGAGGAGCGAAATTATAGCGGCATTCATAACATTCGACGCGTCGTCTCATAGCGAGCCCGTTCTCCGACAAATAGAGGATATTCGTGTACCGAGATTTTCTGGTTTTTAAGTCTTCCTACGTCACAGCAAATCACTGGGAGTATTCACGAGGTGAATCAGTGTCTCGATGTTGGTAGAAACACTATACTGTTGCCTAATCAGCGGATGTTTCCTTCATGATTGAATTCGTTAACTTCCTCCTGATATTTGTCATCTGACGACCCCTCAGATTCCCGGATGCACGAGAATTGTGTCTCTTTTCTAGCCCGTCTGTACACATCCTGGCACGATATATTGCTAGGATTAAGAGATGTATCAATTTCCTGTTTTGGTTGATGAATGTCACGAGACCAATTGGATGGAATAGCAACGAATATATCACGCTAACTTCCCAGATCGAATAACGACTTTACAGAGGAAAATCGTTCTTGTAAATACTGAAAGCAGATGTGTCTGTTTATAAAGAAGCGTAGGCGCTATGTAACTAATTGTTTTTTGCATTCATAAAATTGCAATACTTGATACTGATTTGCGCATCCTTCCATTTCCTTGTGCACACTGTTTTTTCGAAACATTATGCGCTTTTGTCGCTAGTTTTGAGTCAATTTCCGAAAACACTCGAAGCGGTGGTCGATCCCCGAGTAATCGCTACTTTCTCCGCCTCTTCACCGCCACTTTGTCTGTATTTGTTCAGTCAACTGGTCACTTATCCATTCTTCCACATTTCCTATCGTAAATATGGAGAATATCGTAGTCGCTAGTTTAGTAGATCGAATTGTTCTCTATCCATTCTGCGCAGATCACTATTTATCGCGGTTTAAAAAAATTATTTATGTCAAAATGTTAATTTAAGTTGCTTTATTCATTATGGAAGCAACAACTATCGATCCAATCGTTGATACTGCTATCTTTGTCTACTCCGATCCCTACATGAAATGGGTTGGTGAAATCGTATATTATGATCTCAATTTCATTTTATTTTAATAAAACAAACAAATAAAACAAAACAAAAAACAAACAAATAATGACAGTATCCATTCAGATGATTCCATTCCGAATCGTCACCTCTCTTCTGGGCGTTGTGGTCATTTCGGCCATGATGTACCATAGAAAGTGAGTATTTATTTTTGAAATTATGATTTTTTTGCAATTTCAGAATCTTGAATTTTCTTGAACATCCGTCTGACGAAAAAAATCTATGTATTAGATGCGAAAACTTGAGCAGAATACGTTTTGATTTATTTCAATTCATTCATGCTGTTTTTCAAATCGAAAAATCTACTATTTCAGAAAATTCGTTGCCCACTTCAACCTCTCCCTTCTTCTCTCAATTCATGTTATTTTCAATCTTCTCTCGTGTCTTTTCGTTGCGATTGATGACATCTACATTCTGTATCAGCAGTTGACGTGGAGGTGCGAAAAAAAAATTACTGCATTTTGGTGTTTTTGGAATTTTCAGAACCGGAGAAGACTTGGTGCTAACTGGATATGAGTGCTACGCATGGCGAGGTCCTCCTTGTGTGACGCTTTATGGTGAGAAGAATTGCACTCAAACACAGCAAAATGTTAGCCTCGTAGGGGGCTCGAACCCCTGACATTCAGATTAAAAGTCTGACGCTCTACCAACTGAGCTAACGAGGCTCTGACATTCGCAGCTAGAAACCACCTTGTATTGCGCATTCTTCGATTGAAATTGTGCAACATGATGACTCATCCCTCTCTCTTCACTTTATCGCCTTTCCTTTCTCGCTCCCTCGTCACTATGAAGATAAAAAACAAACTTCAAGATTCCGAAATTGCAAAATAATTTATTTCTCAAATAAAATAATTTATTTTCAGGAACGATGTTCTCACTTATCATAATTTCTGTGGAGCGATTTCTAGCCACTGTATTCTACAAGAACTACGAACAATCGCCGAAGTGGCTTGGAGTATTGTTCGGATTAGCAGAGGTTCAATGATTAGGAAGGATCAATGATGAGCGTCACTCTGATGTCAGATTATGACTCCGATTGCATGTACCGGTATTGACACGGTAGACTACGACTTCTCGCAGCGATTTTCCTACTGCTCGATTGTTTCCAGTACTAATTTCGAGATCGTGATGATAATAGCGGTAAGGGTTAAATTTATCTCCAAGCTTACCCCGAGTCTGAAGACCAACCTACCTCTGTCCTGCTCTCAACCCATAATCACACGTAATGTGCTGGTGATACAGATTAGATATTATCAAATAGAACAAAATATTTGTCAAATAAAAAAAAGGGTTCATGATACTCGAAATGTTCAGTACGTCTTTCTCGCCAGTGAATTCTTCGCGCTCCTTCTCTTCCACTTTTCCCTCTTCATCAACTGGCGAAGGATGAAGAGACGAGCACTGATGGATCCGACTGGAAGGTGAGTTCTTACTAGTGATGACAAAATCAGAACTCAACTCTCCTCAATTCGCGTGCTCTCTCGTTTCTCTAACTGTCGAAGAGAGTGAATAGCGTGAGGAGAGTCGGATGCCGATTTGTCATCAATAGTTCCTATAATTAGAGCAGACTTGGTGTTGATTGAATGGACTCATTCTTCCCACACAATATGGACCCATAATAGAAACAGCTTAAAATCGAGAATCACTCTTCTTGAGGTGACGTAGGTTCCGATAAGTGATATGATTCATTGCAGATACCAAATCACGGAGAACTTCAAGACGATCGCCACTATCACGCCTATGATTTGGTATTATTATTATTATTTTATATTTGTTTTATTATAACATTTTATTCTTCAGGTGCCACTTCCTCATCATGATCGGCAGTTTCGCCTTCTTCTTCGCATACTTCTCCTTCAATCCGACCTTCGACCCGAGGATCTATCCAATACTCGAGGTGAGATGTGTGAGTGAAGTTTCCATATGTTCTTGACTTTTCGTTCCCAAATAAAAGTTCTCAGAAAGTTGTTCCCGGAAAAAGTGAGATGTCAATAGGACACTGACTTAGCCGTTGATAATTACTCAAACATAACGATCGCTTCACGAAATTACAGTGAATATTTTTGCACAAAGAATCGAGGAAACATTGATTCAGACAAATCATTTATTATTTATCTATTAGGTGAAACTCATCCCACTTTCTCAGGAATCCTCCAATCAGATCTACTGGCATGGCGTCATCCTGCCTCTGATCTTTTTCCTTGTCCTTCGGTTGGCCTTTTTCTCTGTTTTGCATATTTGAACTTCACAATTGGGTTTCATATATTCCTGAAAGAATGCAATGAGTTTCACGAAATGCATAACTCAGGAATGACTTGTCGAGATGAATCTCTTCTTGGGTTCGTATGTATACAACAAAAATCAACATCTTGCAATTTCCTGAAAAATCGATGACTGTCTCCAGGTACGGTAACAGCCGGGATCGCCGCATTCTCAACGCGAACGGCGTCGGGCAGACGTCGTCAACGTCCGGTAGGAATGTCAATACATTTCAATTGGCTCTGAATCGACCCATGGCATATTGAATTGGACGGTGTACTAAAGGAATTGGGTTTTCAGGACATAATTGTTTTGACATCCTTACTGTCAGTCGTCGTCAACGCCCGACACGAGCAGATCATCCAGCGAGGATGGTGACGGAGATGGCGTCATCGTTGAGACGCCGTCGATGGCAACATCTCAACAAGGCGAGGTTTGCTGAAAGCACAACATTATTGTTGATATCTGAGATAGGCACTGGCAGTAGCTGCTTTCTGCGAAACTGCTGCATTTATTAAGCAGTTGAGAAATTACGCCATTGTTTAAAAGCATCTGATTGCAATTAATGACGTGGAAAATGTCAAAGGAGAAGATAAAACATTTGAATTCCCGCCATTGCGTATCTCAGCTCCCAGTGAAGCTAGCGACTTGAAACTTCGTTTTTGGGGTGAAAAGATGATTTGCACCCCATATTCCGAGTTTCAAGTCGCTAGCTTGACTGGGAGCTGAGATACGCAATGGCGGGAATTCAAATGTTTTCTCTTCTCCTTTGACTTTTTCCACGCCATTACTAAGCAAGATATTTCTTATTTGGCAATTGTCAATGTTCAACAATTCTTAAATGGATTTCCTGCGTGGTGCAAACGCAATAATCGTTGGAACGCTACGCAAAAAGTGACGCGGATTTGGAGCAACCAACTAATAGCGACTACAACTGGCGCAGCCCTTCTAATCCATTCAGTCCACTATATTTGATGGCGTACTCAGTGGCATTCGGACAAGTCTGCTGAATTTGCGCGCGCCTATTGCATTGAACTGAAAGTGCAGTGATGTGAGCTCGATTCCCATCACATTTTAGCGTGCATTTCGTTTATTGTCTGCTTGTTAGCAAACTCTCTGGGGAAAACCAGATTATTTTACGCATTTTACGTATAATTCGTGCACATGGGAATTCCTATCAATGGCTATTGTTTGGTCAGATGTCAGGCATATTTAGTAACAATAGTTATTCTAGCTAGCAGTTAGTGCCACTGAAAAGCGATTAGTCAATTATATATTTTTTCATTCATTTCCATTCATTATATATTCCGTCAAGGGGCATGTTTACAAGAGAAAAACCAGATTATTTTACGCATTTTACGTATAATTCGTGCACATGGGAATTCCTATCAATGGCTATTGTTTGGTCAGATGTCAGGCATATTTAGTAACAATAGTTATTCTAGCTAGCAGTTAGTGCCACTGAAAAGCGATTAGTCAATTATATATTTTTTCATTCATTTTCATTCATTATATATTCCGTCAAGGGGCATGTTTACAAGAGAAAAACTGTGATGTGCCGCGTAAAACGGAGGTCCGTCGATGGTGTCGAATCTTACAGTTCGATGTTCATTATGATCTTGCTTCTATGCATCTCAAGAGAGTTATTCACTCGAGGCTGATGGTAGGTCACAGGCATATTCAATAACTCAATTGTCACTGAAAACCAAAAATTAGATGAATATCGAGCGCTATGGTCATTTATGTATCACTGGCCTAGCAGTGATCTCCCGCGAGCCCAGTCTCGAAGTCGGGATGAACTTTTACCTTTACCTATGGTTATTTTGCTCGTGATCCCGCTCATGTTTTCTTGGCTACGTATAAATCTGATTACATTTATCCATGGATGTGTGTTGTGTGAGCAATCAGTTACCACGCACCGAAACTTGTTTGCTGACGTTTCGCCAGTTGCGAAACTCGCGCCCAAACTAATTACTGAGTTATTCAAGCGTCGTAACTCTACTCGAGGAAAGGAATCATGAGGCGTTTTGTGGCGTCTATCCCTTTTTCCTTGGTCGCAAGAGCACACATCATGCTCGTTGCACTCCATCATGAGATATCTTGGTTTCTCGTCTGATGCGCTTTTGATTTCGTCTGGTCACTCGAAGACCAATTGCTGGGTTCGTGTGCAGTGCAGGCAGTGGTTAATCGTCAATTTTTTGATGCTTGAATGTTTGGTTTCTGGCTCCCGTTGCGATATTTGATCAGAAACTGCGACGTAATCGCTACTGATGTCCATTCGAGTCAGACTCTCCTCATATCACCGGTCCGAGAAACGAGAGAGTGCGCGAAATGAGGAGAGCCGATGCTGATTTGTCATCACGCATCACGAGTGTATCAGGAAAGCGACTATTTCACGCGCTCATTCGACTTTGGACTAGTGTTGCTAAAACGGCACTTAAACTCTGTATTTTCAACGTCGAAGCCGGCATAACCCCTAGTTGAAGCCTGCAGTCCGTTTTGTCATACTTTTGACTAGTACTGTCCAATCGGGAATAACTCCATCGGTTTTCTATTATCTCTCCAGTCAGCCATTAGACCGTTGCACTCGCCTAATCCCTCAGAGCTTTGCATTGCGCCATATCCGCTCGATCATTGTTGCCAGCGTCTAGAGTCTTCCTGGTGCTGTGATTACCGTAATCTGGAGTCGCTCGTATCATCTTCGCATTTCCTGGTCTCATCTTGGCACATTCCGGCACATCTCCACGGATTAATCCCAATGATCTATCAAGCTCCTCCTGTTTTGATGGAAAACGATAGTGCAGTGGCAATGGAGGCATTCTGCATGGAATAGCTTTGCGGGAAGTTGCATTCCCATTTCTCACATTCGCCATTGCTTTTGTGCTGAGAAGTACAGCGGAACGCGTTCTGCAATATCATATCTGAACTAGGCATGGATCACTATTTATTATCCAAAGTCTTAGCCTCATATGACTACTAATACTGCACTAGTATCTGCACGCCACTTCTCACCGTGCGCAAGTGTACCTGTACAAGGCATGAATCACGATTACTTACCTGAGACCCTGCGGCGATTAGTACCCGCAGCAGGCATAGAAATACAGTTCCCCGCCTTCTGCAATATCATAGCTGAACTAGGCAAAGACCACGGTTAATTACCCAAAAGTTCAACAGGTGCAATAAGTTCCCACTCACAGATTATTATCTGCAGGGTAATAGTGTACAATGCAAACTAGATCGAACCCTCTTCATTTCGCGCGCTCTCTTGCCTGTCAGAGAAACTAGACAGTGTCACGAAACAATAGAGACGAGATCCGATTTCCTATCACTAGTGTGAAAGAGTTCTCTGACTGACTGTGCAATAAATAAGATCTGTAATAACCATAGTTGAGCAGGTGCAGTTCGTTCCCACTCGCAGGTTATTATCTGCAGGTGGCCTATAGTGAGCAAGGACATGACCTCCTCAAGTCGCGCGCTCCCCTCAAGCCTCTTCCTGGAGCTAGGGGTAGCGTTTCGGCTCTCTCCAATGGGCGCACTCTATCCCCGGTCAGACAGCCGACAGAGTGTGCAGAATAGAGAGAGCTGAATACCTAAAAGACATCACTACCTGTAGATGAACCCTAAGATCTCTCGTTTTCTTGTAAAGGAGCAGATGAAATGCGTGTGGTAGACCGATTCTGGTAAGCGAAATCACCAGCTATACCGAACGGTTCTTGGAGTAGGGTCGTTTGCTAAAAATATTTTCGCTCCTTCTCTCTCTGAAAACTCGCTTGATGAGGGATTGTGCTGACTAGAGACGCTTGTTGCTTGTGACTCCATCTTACCTTAAAGCGTTCTTGATTATCACATTCATCCACATTTCCTGATTCATTTTTATCAAGATTTGGCAGAAAATCTTGTACATGCCGCCTAATTTTGAAGAGACTCTCCTCAATTTGCGTGCTCTCTCACCGGTCAGAGGAATGAGAGAACACGATAATTGAGGAGACCCGGGTTCGATTTGGCGTGAATGATACCTTCCCGGATCTTTATCAATCGCCGCTAATTTTCTAGCGTAACGTCCCTGAGTCATTCCCAGCTAAACCTCTCTGAAGCTTCATCCCACGAGATTTCTCAATAGAAATAGCTCGTCTCGATAGATGATCAACGAACTATCCTCCCAGTAATTTGCTTGATTTTTGAAAATAGCTGAGCGTCATGATTATGGTTATTCAGCACCTGTACATGCTTATTTCGAGGCCAAATCGTTCAATCATCATGCTCTTCATTTTGAGTTTAGGCGCTAGGTCGGATGATAACTAGAGATGTCAAATCAATTCCTCGCTATTGTTTCTCTCGACCCAAGTACTTGAATTGAATGAAGGAATTGAACTCAAGTACTGTACTTTCTTTGAGGAATTGAGAATTGATTTGACATTCCTAATGATAACCAATTCGCTATCCGTCCCAGCCCTCCTCTCCTTCTCTCGCCCCCTCAAATTCTAATCCGATGTAGCTCCTGATTTTATGATAGAGAGTAGAACTAAGGAAGCATAAAATCCGCGTTTCTTTTCATTTTTAGCCTCATGAGTAGGCTTAGAAGGTGTTCCGGTCCTTTGACCTTTCCAGTCTCCCGTCTTCTGATCTCACGTCGTCGTGTGAAAGTTCCTTATCTATACGCTGCAATTACGGAGATCTTGTTCATTTTAGATGCCAATTTCGCAATCAACACTAGTGCTGGTCATAGCGGCTAGAGAGCGTGATGCAATTTCGGTTTTGACTATATCCATTCTACACACTCTCTAGTCGGTTAGAGAAACAATAGAGTGTGCAGCAAGAGCAGAGATCCGAAAGCTCTAGCACCCACGTGTCCGCACTCTTGAGCTCACGAGATATTCTAGTATTTCCGGTTCCGGGGATGGTCAGCTTCAGTGCCTCATGGCAAAGTCCAAACATATTGAGACCTCTCCCTGACTCCCTCACATTTGCATGATCTCTCGTTTCTCTGACCTGCGAGAGAACATGCGAATTGAGGAGAGTCGGATGCCGATTTGTCATCACTCTCTCTCTCTCTCTCTCTCTCTCTCTCTCTCTGACTCCCTCGGTCTTTTGTATGGTTGTCCACTAGAAGTTCGCGACTTTGCATGCGCACTCCCTACTTTTACAAATTATTATTTTCACATTCGCATGGCCATCTCTGGTCTTTTTGTCAAATGTCGTGAGCGATCGCACTTTCACTTCTTCGCTCTTGCTCCATACAGAACTCCGTGCGCCCGAGGGTAGCATTCGAAGAGATCACAAGATATCTCAGATTTCAATCACTCATTCAATCTTGTGCTGGCATTTGCTGATATTGGAACGCTAATCCCTTGTTTTGCTGAGTTCCAGTTTTCATTTCGTCTTACATTGCCAATCGACCGAGCGCACATTCCGGCTTGTCGTTGAAAAAACTTGTCTGGTGGTGTACTTCCGGCGATGCACTTTGTAGGATCATTCCTCCATCCCATCAGTCCAGAAAAAATTTTCAAGATGGAATCCATGTATTGCTTGGCGTGGGTGGCATAGTTTACCTAGTCTTGCTACCGTAAATGGTTATTGTGAATCTTATGATATCTAACTACTATTTTCACAATCTTCATTGCACATTTACTCACTTAATTTAGACGTATTTGTAGTCGGGTTGTGCTTTATTCTCTGCATCTGTAGAGCTCTTTGTGAGTAGATCGTCGCGACGTACCTAAGCATGCCCTGGTTGCTACTGTGAGCTCATAATTAATCGTTTGCAGGTCCAATGGCGACGACCGTCGATCCAATAGTTGATACTGCCATCTTCGTTTACTCCGACCCGTACATGCAATGGGTAAGTTCTGCAGCTTTTCATAACTTCGCTCGGATATTAGAAATGCAACTGCGATTCACGATACACAATTATTATAGTAGCAAACTAGTGCGTGCATTGATTGTCTCTCTCGGCGCAAGGTATTTGAAAAAAAGAATGCCCAGGGTACTGAGGTCTCATGCAAGAATTGGGTATTGTTCTGGCATCACTATTCCTAGATTATCGGGAATGTCTCCCTTCAGATGATTCCATTCCGCATCGGCACCTCGCTGCTGGGCGTCGTCCTCATCGTTGTGATGATGTACCTTCGGAAGTCAGTCTCGCAATCGTATGTTTAGAAATGCAGATACAATTAGTATAGCTAAAATTAGCATAATTAGCATACCATATTGTTGATGATAGTGTAAACTTATTGGGAAAGGTTTACACTGAATCGTATGTTCAGAGATGCAAATACGATGTAGTTGATTCTTGTGGGCTTTTTTGAGACACTGAACTGTTGACACTGAGTAATCATGTGGCAAGTTCCGCTTAGCCTTCGATTTTTGATAATGTAGCCTCCATTAGCTACAATATTTTGGTCGCACGTTCCCTAGAGTATATGCACAATTGCTCTAACTAAGCCGATCAACTAAAATTAAGAGACCGAAAAGAGACCGAAGAAATCAGTAACTTTTTTCAGAAAATTCGTGGCCCACTTCAACCTGACCTTCCTTCTTGCTATTCACATCATCTTCAATCTATTTTCGTGTTTATTTGTTGCTATTGATGATATCTACATTCTTTATCAGCAGCACACTTGGAAGTAACTGATTTGATATTTTTTACAATAATTATTTTGTATAATTAAGAACCGGTGCGGATTTGATCCTGACTGGGTATGAATGCTACGCTTGGAGAGCCCCTCCTTGCTTGACGCTTTATGGTAAGCAAAAAACATTAGAAGTTGAAAATTGCAAAAATGTTAGCCTCGTACGGGACTCGAACCCCTGACATTCAGATTAAAAGTCTGAAGACCTACCAACTGAGCTAACGAGGCTCTGACACAGCGCAATAGTAATCGCACTGTATTGCACATTCTTCTTTCGAAATCGAGCAACACCATGATTCACCTCCATCTTGTTTCCCACTCTAGCGCTTATCTCGCCTATCCTTTTAAAATATTTTGCAAAGTGATGCAGATTTTAAGAGCAATCCTTATGCATTTTCAGGAACGATGTTCTCCCTCATCATTATTTCTGTGGAGCGATTTATCGCTACCGTATTCTACAAAAACTACGAACAGTGTCCGAAATGGCTGGGTGCCTGGTTCGGAATGGCCGAGGTTAGATCCACTCCAATACCATTTTATAATTAAATTTTTATAAAAGATCAAGGATCAAAGGTCAAAGATCAACGCGCTTGTTCAGATCCTGCTCCCAATCATTTGCCTCGGAATCGACACTGCGTACTTTGATTTCACAGAGCGTTTCTCCTACTGTTCCATCGTCTCACAGAGCAATTTCGAAGTTGTCATGCAGATCGGAGTGAGTCGTCTTTGCTTCTTCCGCACATCGCCTTGTTGAGAAATCGTAGCAGAAGGTACAATGTGCAATAGCAGAAACCGGCGTTATTTATGACACGCGAACAGCGCGATTTTTTTCTGTTATTTCCTCATTGTTCAGAAATTATTGCGTTATTTTCAGTACATCTTCATGTTATTAGAGCTGCTCGCTCTCATTCTGTTTCACATCTCCCTCTTCGTCAATTGGCGAAGAATGAAGAACAGAGCGACGATGGACCCGACTGGCAGGTGTGTTAGTGATTGATAGAAAGTGCCTTTCGGAATGATCCTACCAATGGAAAATCGGATCAGTCGGGCAAGTCGTTAAATTACGGAATGTAGTTTCAGCATATTATTACAATGAATAATCACCATATTTTCCAGATATCAGATCACTGAGAATTTCCGCACCATCCTCATTATCACTCCCTTGATATGGTGAGTTATTTACGTTATTCAAATTACATATACTATATGCTTGTTACGATGGTTCATCAAGCATGTTCTGTCAGATGCCAGATTTAGTGAATTGTATGTAGTGAGGGCACACCGGAATCGAGCCTCCTCTTTTTGCATGCTCTCTCGTCGGTGAGAGACCCGAGAGAGCAAAGTCCGGTTATCATTTCTCATCACTAGTGAGTTCATGTTTTCAGGTGCCACTTCCTCATCATGCTCGTCAGTGCGGCTGTGTTCTTCACTTACACCGCGTTCAATCCGTCATTCGAGCCGCGAGTGTATCCTATTTTAGAAGTAAGAAATGTCGTTTATTTTTTGTGTTTTTTGTAACTTATCACACCCGTGAAACTCATTCCAAACCTCATCCCAATTCTCAGGAATCATCCAACCTCATCTACTGGCACGCAGTGTTGCTGCCTCTGATATTCTATCTACTCTATCAGTCAGTATTTTGATGAATCTTGCCTCTTTTTGGTTTACAATTTTTTATGAAATTACTGATGAATTGCATATTTTCTCAATGAGCAGTTCCGCTGGCTATCATTTTTAGCTTTCGGTGCCGGTGGGAAATAAATAATTTCAGTGAGAGATTATCGCAGACTTCTTACTCGATGAAAGCTTTTTAAACTGTTTAAAAACGATAAAAACAGGTCACTTTTTTAGATGCGGTAACCGCCGTACTCGCCGCGTCCTCAACGACAACGGCGTCGGCCAGCAACTGCCCGAAGTCGTCATCGCCAAGCACGAGAAGGCCATTCAGAAGGGATGGCGATGACGTCGACGATGAAGGACTATGAACTGTATTGTATATGATATATATTTTATCGACGCCCGGGGGCGCAACGAAATAATGATACATTTGAATAATATGATTTCTAAAACGACTCTTAGTGGATGAGAGGAAGGGTGGGAAAACGAGAAAAGGAGTGGGACGATAGTGAAAAAGATCTAATAGTCTGGTCTCTTCTCGTCTTCTTCTGGTCGTATGAATACTATAAATGGAGAACGCAATATGGATATTAATTCGTGTATTAGCAAACCCAGTTGTCGCATCAATTCTATATCATTAATAAAGAACGCATAACGATAACGTCAGCGATGAAGGGAGGATTATGGACGTGAACGTTTTGTCGAGTATAAATCGTATATTTCAAGATAATGTATTTTCAAGATAATATCCTTCGTGTTGTGAGCTTGTTATGTTGTCAATTCACGGGAATCTTCAACCGATTCTGCAACCTCGTTTGCTCGATAAGGCCGTTCAGAAGGGGAGGCGATGGATGTCAGCGTTAGGGAAAGCCATGAGAAATACTTTCGACCAATTAAACTAGATGATATGTGATAAATAATTCTCCTACATCGTGATAAGATTAACAACAGTTATGCTAATCTAAAAAATCAGGCGAATGATATCGCATGTCATAAGTGACATCCCAAGTTCCGGCTTCTTTAAAGCGCTCCAACTGCTGTGAAACGAATATCGATATAAGTATACGAACATGAAATTGAAGCACTTAGCTGCATGTCCGACTTCAATTTGTAGATAACATCTCGCTCTATAAATTATTCTTTATGAATCTTCTTCTAAACATGAGGACCTCGAAATCCGTGCCGAGTCCAGTGTGTAGTTCATCAAATGTAAATGGTCTTGAAACCTCGATAACCCAACGTCCTCGAACATTTCTACGAAGCCGTTTCTAGAAATATGAATGTGTAAGATCAGAGGAGTACGCAAAAGACAGTTGGAGGAAGAGGGAGTCGAATCCCCGATCTCTCGTATCGATATCGAGCGCTCTGCCACTGAGCTACACCCCCGATGCTTAGCCGCGGCCATGCCTTTCCTCACAAATATATAGGCTTAGATTAAAATACAAAACGAAAGCATACAGTTATTTCTATGTTACGCCAAATAATCACTATACTATCGCTATAGATTAATACCTGAACAGCATCCATCACCCAATCAGGGTTGATTTTCATATGACCAATGGCGATATATTTATAGAGCACAATGGCATCGAGCGTTTCTCTGTTTATCATAGGAAGCAGAACATAAATTATGGTAAAACAAAATTTTTTTTTCTTCAAATCACTAACATTTTCCTGTCGAAGTGATTTAATCACGCCGTAATAAAAGGATTGGCCACATCCCGAGATAACTCGATGAGAGAACTATCATCAATGTATTTGGCCAGCGCTCCAGCAATGAGGATACTTGGTATGCGGCTGGTCGCCAGCCAATTTGTGAACCTACAAGAGGAGACCATCGTGATTCGCTCCTTACGTCAAATGGGCCTGGAAAAAGCTAGAGCGCACATCGGCACTCCCGCAAGCGTAATGTACGGTAATAATTGATTTTACCGAGTAGAGCATGTCGGCAAAAAGGCAAAAATCACGCGTCAATGATTCTCTCTTTTTTACAATGATATGATTTGAAAAAAACCTTGATTCAAATGTTACTCACTTAACCGCGTCAAATGTGTTTCCAATTTTGACATTTTCTAATATTATTCCCTTTGGAGGCATTCGCGTCCACTCGGAACAGAGATTCAGGAAATAATCGTCGATCAAAGCCTAAAATATTAAAGTTATTTATCTGCTTGATGAAAAAAATTAACAAAGTAACAGTAATTTGACGCCTTGTTCAACAAAGTGCGTAACGTTTTAGTTTATTTTGGCAGGGATATTCTTTCATTAGCTGAATCGAGTCTTCGCGTACCTTGGTAAACGTGGCATACTCGATAGCGAATTGCTGTATTGTTGATTGAATTAGATCGAGAATCGTTTTCGGGATAGAGCCTTTCGATGGTCTTTTCTTTCTTCGAAGCACTCTTTTTAACTTGAAAGTTCTCAAGAGTAGAATCTTCCTCCTAATCATTTTCTTTCCCCTTCGAATCAAGAGATTGCCAATCCTTTTAAAATTATTTTTCTGTAATTTCAACATTTTCAATGCATTATCAATCATAAAACTGACCAATGTCTCATCCTTGTCTATCAAATCCCCTCTCTTCGTAAACATGAATAGTTTTCTTTCGCCCTGAGCTCCTTCGAGACGGAGTTTGAATCGATACATACAGCCCTATGTAAGTAAAATAACAAAAAAGTAAGGATGAGTGCATGTTCTGAGGCATATAGTATGGAAGTAGAATCGAGACCGACCTCTTATTTCGCGTCTCTAGCTGTTTATAGAAAAGAGAGAACACATGCGAGACTAGGAGAGTCGGTATCGAATATTACATAGCCTATTGGGAATTGAAATTCCAAAGATAATTCACATTTCTCACTTGCGCTTATGACATGTTCTGAGGTACAGCATAGTGCGTAATGGTACTCATAATATGCACAGAATACGGACCGTTTTCACTTGAAATAGGTCGAATGTGTGGAACTGCTTCAGTCTCACAGCAGTTCTTCTCGAGAAATTAACATAATTGTGGACCGTCTTACTTGCCGAGTCCACCGCGTCCAACTCAGATCTAAATAATTAATTTGGCTTTACTAATCTTCCATTAAAAAAAAACTACTCATCAGATGTGGATTAAACACAGTTTTCAGCTCATCATTATCGAATTGCGTTTATCACGCTTCTCGCCGATATCCTAAGAGTTACCCAGAAACCAACCAATTGCAAATTCTCCCTCACCAACATTCGAAAAAATCAATATGCAATACGTGTCTTCATGAGAAAATTGGGTTTAGTCTATTCCGACAGAATCAGAATCAGAATCAGAATTTATCAGTGTCGCTTTCTGGGCACTGATCAAGATGGGGCATCCGATTGGGGTCGTTCTTCTCGTTTCAACATAGCCATTGTGTCTGGGTCGGGGTCGAGGGATCGTTCTTCTTTCCTTATCACAGGCCGAATCAATCGCTGGAGAAAGTGTTCCGATCCTCCGAGTAGGTTAGGGCTTTGGATCGCATTGCTCGTAGAAGATTCTCACTGGTAGACGTTAGTCCATGCGTGTTCTAGTTTCTTCTTTGAGCTCGTGCCCTCCAGACTCGAATGATCTATCTCAGAACCGGAGTCATCGAGCCTAGGATCTGAGAGGCCAAACATCTTAGTAGGTCATACCCATCACACGGTGACCAGTCCGGCTTAGATGGAGATTCCGGTCTTGTTGAGTTAGGGGAACTAGAGGGATAGACCCCCTCTCCATTCTCTATCAGAGAGAAGTGGAGAGGAACCGCTCGCGACGACTAACAAGAACGAGAATGAACTATTCCGACAAGAGCCGTGTTTTCTACTAACGTAAAACATACTGATTCATGAACGAAAAGACCGAGAGTATGCAATCGGCTGGCAAGTTCGAGAAATTATCCTGAAATAATATTTGAAAATAAACTTTATATTTGTGATCTTTTTGCAGGATTTTTCATATAAAGTATCTTATACGCAGTGAAACACAGACACAATATGAATGAGATTCAACTGACTGAAAGCTGACTTATGAGAAAAATATTAAAATACTGAACTTACCATATTTGAAATATCGAGTGAATTCTGCTTCTGTCGGATCATGGTGCGACTTTCCGGCAACAGATTCATCCTTCTTTCTCTTTTTAGCAGGCGGGGAATCCATTCGATGAGGGATCCAAAACCGAAAAGGGAATTTGTGATGAATAAAAATAGAAAAAAAGATGAATACTGAGAGTAACACGTTTCAAAACGAACAATTATATGTTTTTGCGCAATATCACCCAATTGTACCATGACTGTTATAACCCAACGGAATGAGGTTAAACAGCCAAGTAAACGTCGAGCAAGCGTACGTTTCTCTCTCATCTGAGAATGGTTGCGACGGTCTTAATTGTCAAAACGGAAGAACACAATGAGGAAGCTCTTCCGCTGTGAACAGCAGGGCGTTAGCTGCTGATTTATGAAAAAGAACGATCACTCTCTGACCGAGCAGATGTTATACTCCTCTACTCCTCTCCTCTCCCTCTCCTCGTCAACAGATGGGCAACTGTTAGACAATGCCACAACAGCAGACATAATAAAACCCTCTCCGTCTGGCACACTCTCTCTCGTCTGTCTGCAATCATATTTTTTGAGCAGGCGTACCCTTGCCAGGTCACGGATCAGGGGAGACTATGGAAGACCTGATCGAATTGTTATTGATTCATCAGGGCTTGCAGATTCGCTTATTCAAATCGTTTATGGAAATACATTTTGATTATAAATTACTTCATAAACTAGATTATCATTTTATTTAAGAGAGTTTATTGTGGGTGGTTTGAGTGTTTGTGCTATAATCAAAGACGGAGGTCCGCGAAGCTAGCAGTCTATTTGAAAACGCCTGAAATTATTCACTTCAGTGTGGAAAGGGAAGATATTCTCACTTCCAACGAATCCGATTCCTCCTCCGACGGCCGATCCTATTGCAGTGCCGACAACGGGGAAAACTGATCCGATTGCAGCTCCAGCAGCCGCACCCGCGGCCACTGAACAGAGCAGTTAACGTGGAATATGTCAAATTTGCCACTTCCGCTTCTTTTTTTTTTACAAAGTAGGCTGCATTTCAATTGAAATATACCACTGAATCAATCAATTAGTGAATCATGGTGAGTGACATTAATAATACACTTCCAATATTATCAAGCTAACTTACTTTTGGACACCATCTCCTCGAGTTTACCGGGTCCTGCCGGGCTCTGGGCGGGCGTTCTGTAATGTCAAAAAAAGAATAGACAAACATACATACACTTCTGTGTAAATGAATATATTTTCTGAACAAAAATTCTGGTCCAATTTTAGTCGAAAATTTGTTGTCTCAGAATCATGTTCCGAAAGGATTTTCTGGCTTATTTTTGAGCGTAGAAAACGAATTTTCTAACTAGAGCTCATGAAACCTCGAAATAAAAAAGTTATGATCAAAATCCAGAACAAATGGGCATGGTGTCTGACTGGCATGCCGACGCAGGCAGGTTCGACTCCCGCCCGCAGGTGATGTTTTGCAAGAGGTAGAGAACAATGGGCATGGTGTCTGACCGGTGTCTGACCGGCATGCCGACGCAGGCAGGCTCGACTCCCGCCCGCAGGTAATGTTTTGCAAGAGGTAGAGAAAGGCGCGCGCCCCAACCACTAGTCTCCATCAAGCGTTCCCTGCGGTAGGCCGCCCTGGCCTAATGGGCATGGTGTCTGACCGGCATGCGGACGTAGGCAGGCTCGACTCCCGCCCGCAGGTGACTGAAGCCCGCTACATCACCGGTTCGAGCCCCACGATCGACCATGTTTTGCAAGATGGTAGAAGAAGGCTCGCGCCCCAACCACTAGTCTCCGCCATGAGCTCCCGAGAGTACGCTTCCGACTTGAGTAGATCAATTGAGGCTTGAGAGCCGAGTGTCTCCTTGTAGACCACATTCGTGCGTCCCCTTTCTTGTTTCCGTATATGATATCATCGCTCCATGTTAAAGCGAATTTCGATGAAATAGCTCTGATCTGCACGGGTCAGCTCATAATTCCGTTATCGTCACTGATAACGTTGGCGATTAGCAATGTTTGTGATTTACCTCCGTCATTGCATTCTATCGAGAGAGAAAACACGTGATTCAGGCTCTCAATAAACGTCAAATGCACACTGAGCCCGACAAATGGAGGGATATTTTAGTTTGAGGGATAATTGCACGGTTCGAATCGACCACTCGGCATAGAGACAACGAGAGAACTCATTGTTATTGGTGTTATTGATCATGGAACAAACTTTCATAATTCAACTCAGCTATATGGCCTTTATGGCTAATGTGGAAGTCCCTGCGCCACTTTTGATATTTTGAGCGTCGATCCTTCATTATTCCGGATTCATGTGTTTTCACGTGAGCCCACTTCGGCCACTGCTTTGGTCCGACTCGGTCGCCCCCACATCCTCCCCTGTCTACTTCTTTCCAAGAAGTGTATTCATTAGTTTATTATGTATTCATTCCGTCAGGTAATAACTGTGCGGTGTAACACTGTGTGGTGTAACAATATCTGTAACACGTTAACCAGGTAATAACTGTGTGGCTTAGAGTAGATCGGAGGTCCGTCGATTGTGTCGAATCGGGTTACAGTTATTGTTACACCACACAGTGTTACATGGTGGAAGGGGAGGTCAAATATCAGAGATGAAGAGTTAAGCCAACTACGTTTAAAATAATTGGGGAAACTAGAGGGTGGTTGAGAGGTATTACCAGACACAAATCTACGTTGTTCCAGGCTGGTCAGGTTTAGAGCGCTCAATCGTTCAGAGTATGAAACACATTTGCGAGCACATCGAGAGTACAATCTTCGCGTGAAATCATGCTGAACTTTCTCAATGTCCTCAGTTAATTAAACAGAATGGATAGGGTTCCACATCATATAATATACTCGAGGATGGGGAGAATGGTAGTGGTGAAAGCATAGATAGGCATGTGCTATTAAATTACTTGAACATCAAATTCGTTAAGGTACGTGTCTTTGATACTATCATACTTTAGAAATGTGAAAGCGGAAAGAGAGAGATAGAGGGAAAGATGTAAACACAAAGATCCTTAACAATAACTCTCTCCTCATTCTTTTTTACAACATTGATTCATTTTAGACTCCATCCAGGAGCTAGTTGCAAAAATCCTCATACTTTTTTCCTAGAATGAGGGTGCCAAGTGCTGATCCCGAGTGCCATGTTCGTCTCGAGAGTTCTATCATAAAAATCCGCTTTCAACAATTGCAAATACGCCAGAAAATCTACTAGTCGCGTACTTCTCAGTTAGTGACTTTTTCGACCCTCAAAAACGGTGGTATACGGTAGGTCATCCAAAGGCGACCTGAGGCTTTAGCTAATGGTGCTGGCGATCACCTCTTGGGACCTCATTCGCGAAAAATAGTAGAGGGAATCAATTTTTGGACCTCTGCCCAGTTGCACCACTAGCCGGAAAGTGGTGTTGAATAGTATCTCTATGTATCTCATCTCCTTCTTTGTTCCTCGTATTTGAAGTAAAATCGTCAGCAGAATACTGCCATGACGCCAACTTACAGATATTGCTTGGCTTTTTGCTGCATTCAATAATTTGAATATAATGGGCGTCATTTACTTTATTCATCGTCTTCGTACAAGACAATTAGATTCTCATTAAATATGTTGTAGTAATGAATCAATTTTTGTCAATCAACCGTGAATCAATCAACCATCAATTTGTTTTGTGAAATCCACAATGAATTGATGGAAGATGGTGACTGTAGGAAAACGTGTAATTCAAACTCTTTGTTCTTCATCACGAAACAACTCTCGGTTGTTCGTTTGAACAGCGATTCCCGACACTCGAAAACAGATTCTCGTTGAGCAATGGTTCGTTGATGCAAATGAAATCAATGGAAATCAATTATCATCTCTACACTCAGGGCTCAATCACTATTATTGAACTCACTCGGATAGGTAAAAGGTAAAGGACACTCGTTTCTCTAGGCACGGTCTTCGGACCTACTTTACCGCGTGATCTTGTCACTACCAATTTCCCGCCACTAATGGGTGGGCGCCTTGGTGAGGCGGAGGCGGTGTCACGGCCGGGATTCGAACCCGGGAGGATGGAATGGGAGGGCGCCTTAGACCACTACACCACTCGGATAGATTAAAGACAAAATACCAGAAAAATATGGTCTGAGTAATGGACCCTTTTTCTCAAGAAGATAATTTTTTTCTGCCGCAACGGAACCAACAAACCATCCATGTAAGAAAGAAATATCCACAGCTGAACATGCGGAAATGCATTGAAACAACTCGGTCGAAACTCCTATAGATTGTTGACTGCTACAGAACGAGTCACTGAGCATTCGCATCCTTCTCGGGAAATGCATCTTGTCATCTCTTTCGCGTCTTTCGTGGCGCTCGCCAGTGCCCAATGCACCGGAAACGATGCCCCTCAGTGAGTCGGTTAATCGCCAGGCTATCACTTGCCTGACTGACCTATGACACACACTTCTTTCAAGATGCGCTGCCTGGAAGAACAATGGATACTGTACTAACGCAGGCTATTCAATCGATATGAGAAAACAGTACTGCGGAGTGGCGTGAGTGGAATCATATTGTTGCAAGCAAGATCAAGTCGTTGTTTATTTGAATCATCGGCAATAGACAGAAACTTGCAGATATTAGAATATTCAATTAAAATTGCTCGCTGCATGAGCTTGTTTAGAGTTTTTGATCTAATCGATCCTCGTAGGTGTGGATTGTGCAACACCGACGGAACTCAGACTGCGGCGGGTGGAGGCAGCAGCTACGGCAGCTGCACCGACAAGAATGCCAAGTGAGTGGATTACCATGCACCCCCCCCCCCTCGGGTCAGTTCCGACAAGCATCGTTCCATTGTGAACCAGATAAGACACACTATGGTACAGATAAATAATAAATGATTTCGATTAGCTGTGCAACTTGGAAAACGAACGGATTCTGCACCAACCCGGCCTACTCAAATTCGATGTAACTGCTGGTGAGCAATTAGCACTATTGTTTCTACTAAAACGAGATACAAAAGCTTTCCCTCGCCTCAAAATGTATGTGTGTTGTTTCTATCTAAAGAATTGTAAGTCGGCCAACAATCGTTTCCGCAGTACTGCTGCGGGACGTGCCGTCCGATCGTGAGACCACTGCGGCTTCTGGATCGACGACGTCTGCAGGAGGCGCACCTGGAGGAGCGACAACGACGGCTGGTGGAGCGGGAGGCGCCACGACCACGGTCACTCCGGCTCCCGGTGGAAAGAAATTAAGAACGCATGGCTCATACTATGGATTCATTGATAAGTAAAGTAAATTAACTCATCCGTGGTGGCACATGCAACGATACGCACTACACATACTTAAACAGGACAAACAGCTTGTATGATCTCTTACGATGCTCACACCAATTGGGAATAACCTTTTCAAGGTCACTGATATGTTATGTACGGAATACCCTTAGGGTGATTATGTGAGAACTTTGTGTCAATCATTTGACGTACGTTCATTGTCTCCCTCGAGACTGTGATTCATACTTCGAACCTTCGTCAAGAGCATTCCTATTCTGTTCACCTCATTTGTTTGTTGTCTGTCATTCGAGGATGCGCGCTGCAGTGATCGCAATCGAATCATGTAATGTCGGTTAGTCAATTCATAGAATTGACTCCGCGCCAGCTTCTCCACTATCTCAGTGCTCGGACTGCTACTCAACCCGCTTCTGCTCTTTATCATCGCACACTGCGGCAAAGGCCACCTCGAAAACTACAAAGATTTGCTGAAACTATTCACGTGCAATGACATTGCCATGGTTGTCGTACATTCTATCGTATAGCTTGTATCGAGAGTATATTTCCACGATTAAGACGACCGCTCTGTTATTTTTTACCATTTGACCCCCCTCCCCGGACATTCCGCCAAGATTTTCGATTCCGGCCTCCATACTAATAGGACCTAGGGTGCCTTGGACCTTGCTTATAATAATGGTATGGAAACTGGCCTGGCCGTGCAATGCGGCGCGCCAGGTGCGGGCACAGTGAAAAACATCGAATTTTCATATTTTCTCAGCAGAACAAGGTAGACTCGAAATTCCTTTTGCATTATGTTTGGCATGTCCAAAGTGCACGGGGGCACTATTGACAACGATTTCTGCTCAATTCTGAAATCGACTTTTTCGACTCAATTTTCTGATTTTTACATTTTTCAGTACTCTAGAGGTCTTAGCGCATCATGTTCACTATTTCATAACTTAGTCTACCTTGTGCCCCTTCTATCCCCCCTATACCCGAAAACATCCAGTTTGGCACGTACCGAGAAATTTAGAAAAATTGATTTTCGGTCATTTTCGAATATAATTTTTTTCTTTCTTGTTTTCATGAGCTGTAATGCAAAAATTCGGATTCAGCGATCAAAAATACGCCAAAAACTCCAATTGACATATAGTTTCGAGACAAAAATATTTTTACTTTTTCATGACCCCCTTCATGGTCACGATCCGAAAATGATGGGGGGTTCATGGTTCGAGTGAAAAAAAAATTTTCCTAAGAAATATCTCATTAGGAAAGTAGATTATGTAGTTGCACTCGTAGAAAAAGGATTAGTATATTAGAGCACACGGAAGTGTCGGAGAGAAATGTTATTCTCGAAAAATCGCATATATTCAGTTTTTTGATCATAACTTTTTTCTTTCGTACTTTGATGAGCTCTAGTATGCAAAATCGGTTTCTACGTGCAAAAATACGACAGAAACTCCTATAGTGATATAATTCTGGGAATTCGACTTTTTGGACCAAAAATAGCCATGACTCGGGGGTCATGAAAAAGTTTAAAATTGTTTAAAAAACTATATGACAATAGGAGTTTTTGGCGTATTTTTGCTCGATGAATCCGAATTTTTGCATTACAGCTCATGAAAACAAGAAAGAAAAAAATTATTATAAAAAAAGACCGAAATTTCACACTTTTTGATCAATTTTTCAAAATTTCTCTGTACGTGCCAAACTGGATGTTTTTGGGTATAGGGGGGATAGAAGGGGCACAAGGTAGACTAAGTTATAAAATAGTAAACATGGTGCGCTAAGACTTTTTTCAGAATTGAGCAGAAATCGTTGTCAATAGTGCCCCCCGTGCACTCTGGACATGCCAAACATAATGCAAAAGGAATTTCGAGTCTACCTTGTTCGGCTGAGAAAATATGAAAATTGGATGTTTTTCACTGTGCCCGCACCTGGCGCGCCGCATTGCACGGCCAGGCCAGTTTCCATTCCATTATTGTAAACAAGGTCCAAAGCATCCTAGGTCCTATGAGTATGGAGGCCGGAATCGAAAATCTTTTCGGGATGTCCGGGCGGTGGTCAAAAATAACCGAGCGGTCGTCTTAAAATCTAAGTTACAGGCAGCTTTCTCTGCCGGTTCCGCTCTCGGAATCTTTTCGAACACTTTTCCGGAAGACAAGGTGTCATGAGAAATTGTAGATTTGCGAATGGGACAACTTAGAGATATTGGTAGCAAGCTTATGTTTTTGCACGGTATAGTTGCCATCGTGAGAATCCAACTCTTTCTTCACGATCCAGATAATTGATTCAGTTTAGCGAAATTGTTGTTCTTCAAATGTACCTGATTAAATGAATATTTATAAACTGGTGTAGTCCTACGTTATAAAGTATGACTACACCATTTTTTAGTACATCATTGCCATCGCCTGTGCGTGGTTCACTGTGCCATTCACGCTGATGAATATCAACTTCCTTCATCGATTCTGGTCCGTTCGGAGGTCAGTTCTATTTGGAGGAAGAATAAAGCGAGCCTGGTTCAGCCCTGGTAAAGTGGTGCGCTTCTCACGGCCCTCTTCGATTATCCTATTCTCGCTCTACCCAATTATCATGGCTATTCTCTGGTTTGGCTACTTCGTGAAGTTCTCATCTCCTGATTGATCAGATATTGAGGTATTGCGCATGCTTCTCACTTGCCGACAATCCCATCGGCAAAGAGATTCTGAATCAATCGGAAGCGTTAGCGATTGAGGGAATCGCAATTGGTGATGTCTGGTTGGTGCTCCATTTCTGGGTGAGGCGGTGGATTCCATACTCAGTTCGAGAAAATTGGCTGGACGGTCAACTTAATTTATAAAGCATGATTATAGGAACTAACAAAATACATCAAATGATGATCAATCAATCAATAAATTTATGATGTCAGGCAATAATCCTCAGATGGGGATGAGTCGGTGGAATTGATCGGGGGTTGCATTCCACCAGTTTTCGCCAATGGCTCGCTTCAAGTCGTCCCTCCATCGTACACGTGACTTTCCCGGGGGCGGTATCGGTTGTAGGGCGTCCGGACGGTAGTCACGCGACTCCACTGCTCCGTGTCCATGTCCCGCACTTTGAGAGCCCAGTTTGCTTTGCGTTTTAATCCCTTATCGACCCAATCGCGCAGTTTGGTCACCTCGCGAACGCGCTCGTTCCTCCAGCGATCCCTTAGGGTTACTCCCAACATTCATATTTTTTTCAAATGATGGGCTGGGTTGCAATATGTTTTTTTGAGGAGGGCGATACACTTCACGTTCGCGGTTTAGTAACTCAGCTCGCCGGAGGGTCCATCATCATCGTCAACTTCATCATTGCAATAGTACTATGTTCCCTGACAATACAGAGTCTGAAATCAGAAAGCACGTTCTCAATGTCAGCCAGCTACAAGCGGCTCCAATTCACGATTCTACGAGCACTCTTCGCCCAGGTTCGGGCGGATGCGTGAACAAATATGAATTTATTATTCCAGAGTGCGATTCCCATTTTTTCGTGTATATTCCCTGCGGAGTCGGCATCTCGCTGCCCTTGCTATGTAGTGAGATGCGCACGGGCGGATCGGACCCCTGGTTCACGATTATTTCGGGCTTCCCAGCGGGCTGTTATGATCATTATCCAAACTTGGGAATCCCAGTTCCTCAGGAGAGTCAGTTTTATGCAATCTGTCAGAATACACGTGGTATCACTTCGTATCGAAATAAGACAATCACAATTATAATGGTTTTGATCTTTTTTTTATACAATTGCGTTGAGTGTCGTCCCAATCAGGAAGTGTGTTAAATAGTATTTAATGGTGGTGTGACAATTTATTGATAAGGATTCACATTCATGCAATTCTAATAGTTTTATCAATTGCATAGGATGTCGGCAGAAGCGAGATATTGATCTGTATAAGAGCGATAAACGATATTTCAGAATTTCTAGAATTACTTTCTACTTCAGCTACGCCCATGCAAGTTTGAGCTGATTGAAATACGAATCGGTTGTTGCATTTTCAGAGAAAATGTGTTGGGTTTCTGTGATTTCACTCTGCTTGGAGAGAATCGAACTTTTCACATGGACAGCTCGCTGCAAAAAATGAGTTCTATTTTGTGATAGCATGTATGCGCCACTTCTTTCCGGAATATTTGGAATATTTTTAATTTTTTGAATTCTCCCCATATCAACGGATGGACAGTAATCTCTCGATACAGATAGCAAATTCGAAAGCTGAAAAAAAAATATTTGTGCGCGGCACATATAGCAACTTACAAGGCGAAGATCAGATCCCACACTGCATAAGCGATCGATCGAGACATCAACCAATCTTCTGGACCGAGCCTGGAAGTATTCAAAAACAAATGCATACCCGATTCAAGAGCAACTCACACGTTGTAAAAGAAGCATACAAAACAAGGAGAAGCGATTATTGCACATGGAACTATTGATAACGCAAGATACTGAATAAACATGTTAAATTCGCAATTTGAACGATTTTCCTTACTTTTGTTAACATTATATTCTCTCGGATTTGGAAAGATCGGCCAACCGTATAACTTTTATGAGATATTTTAGTTTTCGATAGTGAGTCAAGGAGACGCATATTTACAATATATGTGAAGAAAAGAGACTGCATGTTGTATTTATTGTGCTAAAATAGTTGATTCTGCCTACCAAAACACTGCATATCAGAGCCAATAAGAGATAACTGAAGTGAACGAGGAACGGACCGTATCCTGAACAAATATTAGAAAAAAAATTTAATAAATAGAATAATAAACATAATAATAAATATAAAAATGAACAAAAAATAATAATAAATATTCCGTCCAATGTAAGCGTAAAATTCGTACCCGACAGCCATAGCGCACCATTTGAGAAACCCAGGGCCATATTAATTGATTCACTTATGAGAATAACGAGGAATGTCGAACACGTATTCCGCTCGTACCTGATACCAAGCTAAAGGTTGTTCCATCACATGCGAGTGACCTACCACTTCCAATAATGCTTTGCTATGAGAGTCTGGGCACAGAATGACGCTGGTCTGCAGAATTATATATCATTCAGAAAATATATTATGCAAAAATGTCTTATCAAACGCACATTCCGCAATAGTAGCCCATCACGAGATCTCGCAGCAAATCCGCTGCTAGCAGAAGAGGGTCGTCATCGAAATGGGAATTGTTGTTAACCGACACATTGTTGTTAAACTAACTAGTGGTTTGGAATTCAGACTCTTATTTTAAGTTCGAAGAATCAGTAGGATTAGCATGTAACCCACCGGCGAATGGAATGCCGCTGATTTGGTAGTAAATCAGCACGAAACGAGCGCAGATTCCGAGTGTGTACATCACACATGTCAAGCACACTTGACACCGGAAGTTTCTGTGAATCGACCCTAAAAAGTAGTAGCTGGAAATTATATAAGTAAAAGTCAACTCTTACCGACTCGACAAGCAGCAACACAAAACAACGGAGATATGGTGATATAAATGAAGCATATCACAATCTGAACAAATATGTTCCTTGCTCGAGAAATGTGGGTAATCGAGAGACGAAAATAATAATAAATATTCGACCTCCGCAATCAAAATGGAGTTGAACGTGACCGGTGCTTGATTCATTATAGTAGCATTTATGCGAACCAGATGTTGTCGCATCTTTGGAGAAAATATCTGAACTCTCTCTCTATATATATGCATGTTATATCATATCATATAAACAGATTAAACTGATGATGTACATTTGCAGAATAATGACGTACGTACATTTTTGGTCATTTTAACTGATGTTTGGATTGTTTTAAATCACTGAATCAATCAATTTATCATATCAGGCTTTTAGAGCTCAGATGAGGATGGGGCCAAATTCTTCACGGGTTTCATTTCATTTAGATCACTAATCCATATAAATTAAAATATTCGAAGGTCGAGAGCTAGCCTCACTTACTAAAGGCTAGCTGTCGGATGATCCTTTACTCCGCCTTCAGTACGAAAGAATAGAATGCCCGGAAAAATCTTCAAATAATCGAAAAAGAATGTACTATAGAATGGAGGCCAACATTGAGCGGTTCCCGTACAGTTGTACCAGTCCAAAGAGAATTTACACCGTCGAAATTTACTCTAACTAACTCCAGTTCAAAAATTGTGCGAGTGTGCGATTGGGACATTTCGTATAGGATGATTTTCACTACACAACTTTAAGAGCGCTACACATACACGAATTATTATGAGATATGATAGCGATGCGTTCTCTCATCTGGTCAGCTACTGATTACTTCCCCTCACGGGAATAGCATATCGCTTAGCACTGTGAGTTTGATGTCTACGATTACCCCCCTACTGTATGGAGGAGTCTAATGCCATAGCTCGTATCTCCATTTGATTTATCTACGCAACAATTGTCAGGTTATATCGAGCGTCATGTCAATAAGTGATGCAATCAGGTCGCGATGTGAATTGTGTGACTCACTCGAGACAGAATCGGAGCAGACTTGTCCCGGGGGAGATAAAATTCAATCGTCAACAATGATAATACAAAGCCATGACATATAAATCAGGTCGCTAGAATTCAATAATCAGAAATGAGACGTGAATACTCAGTGATTCACGTTAGATGATGTACTGATATAGTCTATATGTAGCCAGTGAGAGGGCACCAGAGAGATGTGACATCGGTTTTTTATCAGTCGCGTTTCACGAGTTCCAGAACCGGCCTTTATGTAATTATCCGATCGCGATTCCGGCTCTAGAATATGTCAGCTCCTCGATGTAGGGCTTTCGAAAACCTCAAAATACTAATTACAAAAATATATAGTTTTGGGTTGAACAGCTTTTTGTTAACTGCACCAGTAGTTGAGTCTATGGTGAGTTTGCAGAATTTTAAAAATTACCCTTTTTCCGCAATTCTGGTCTTAACTTAGTTCTATGATGAGGATGGTCACATTAAAAAGGTCACTAATGATCCAATGTGCGGAATACTTTGCTCGAACTGTACTCTAAATTGATTGCCACTTAATATATAGCATTTTTTGTGTTGACAGTGGAGCTAAAATTTTCAAGTTCCTTGGAAATTCGGAAAGTAGAAAACCAGTAGTTCTGATATCTGAAAAATTCAGATTTTATTCTATATTCAATGGCAATCAATTTAGAGTACAGTTCCAGCAAAGTAGTCCGCACATTTTTTTCTAACCACAGGTGCAGTTAACAAAAAACAGTTCAACCCAAAAAATATTTTTTTGAAATTAGTTATGATTTTTATGTCACTTTTTGAAACGGAAAATGAATTTTTTCAAGCATTACCTTTTCTTTTACGTTTTCGTGTGGTCTAGTAGAGAAATTCGTTCTCTACGTGCGAAAATACGCCAGAAAAACTACTAGTCATGTACTTCTGAGATCATCAGCACTCGGGACCCTTACTTCATGAAAAAAGTACGGAGATAATCGAATTTTCAGCCATCCGTGGATCTCTGTACAGATGTACCACTATGCCGTGGACTGTCTCTAAAGACAAGATCGAAACGGATATTGACATTATGTTGGATCGGAAAATAACAGATTTTATTTTGTCACAAGAAGTTGGCAAGAATTTGCAAGAAAAAAATTGTCGAAAATAGGTGAGACAACTCGAGAGACAAGCATGCAAGCACGAGAATTCTAAATAATTAGGATTTTTTGTCGAAACATCTCTTACTCACACGCACTCGCACTTTCTTTCGAGAATTCAGTTTCTCGCTATCCATGCTGAATCTTTCCATCTTTTCTTGCGACCTTTTCTTATTCCAAAATGATGTTCTCTTTTTAATGGGTTACTCTGAATTCGCTCTGCAATATTAAGTAATTTGATTGAGAATAACCAGGATATTTTCGTTCGATAGAATATGGCGACCAGTGAACATCTAAAACAGATATAAGTCAAAGATGAGTCTACTAAAAGTGACTAGATTGCGGACCTGGGGAAATAAGACGATGATGATTCGTACTTTATCTTGTTACTGAACAGTTTAAACATTGTTTCACTTGTACTCTACGTTTCTCGTCCACTTGGACATGCGCTGAAGTCGCGATCATCGGGTGATCCAGTCGCGCCGTTCAAATCGGCAACGTTCGTTGAGTCACCTCTGGCCAGCTGCGAGCGCTTTGATCTTCCAAAGCATGAATTGATATAGGAGAGGATCAGCATCGGCCCCAGCTGAAATATATCTATTATCATCTATAACAGATGCATTTATGTTTTTTTCTTCAGTGAGCCGTCTTTACCCTCTTCATCCGCTCACCGCGGGTATGTCTTCTTCTACTTGTCGCTCGACTCTGCCCGTCAGCGTCACAACCTGCGACGATCGATGAGCCGGCGACGTTTGTCCGCTCTCCACGAAAGGTGTCGAATCGGGCACTGTAGTGGATACACCGATGCGCTGCCTGCAAAACAGTTGAACTCTTACCATCGTCCTGCTTGATCACCGCAAGCACGACGATGGTAAGAGTTCGACAGGAGGATGGAGCGAAACCCATGCTGCATTTTTCAGCATAGAGGCATATTCGTTACTCGCAAGGTAATGATACAACCTTATCACGAAATTGGAGCTATATGTCATTCGAAAGATCATCAGTAGTTAGCAATATCAGTGTCCCAGCCCACTTCTTGGAAGCGACGTACGCGGCGGCCAGCGCGAAGTGGTTGGGCTTGAGAGGCGGTGACGAGGCCGCAGCAACCCGTCGTCGCACCTCGTCATGTCTCTGCACATTAATTTTATATACCGAATTCGCAAATAGTTTAATCGTAATTATTCTGAAACAGCGAGATCAAATTCGCATAACTTCCTTGAGGTTATGTTAATTCTCTGACGGATGGGGCTGTCGGGGAAGGCTGTTTCCTCTGCAGCAGCTGCAGGGGTTGACATCAGCTGCTTATGCTGATGACCGGTGATGAGAGTCCGCGAAGAAGTGAAAGGGGCAGAGCCCGTGGTTGTTGAGGTTGATGATGAAACGGAGACGTCAGGAGAGGGAAAGATTGCTGCAAAAATTGATTCCCACTCAGTAGAATGTCCGATCGACGGTTTTTTTCTCACTTTGATTGTAGTTTACTAGTGAGCACAGTATAGTGTGGATTTGTGAAGGAGAAAGTGATTAACGCGAGATCCCAACATTGGTAAGGGCATTGATGGATTGCATGTTGAAAATGAGAAGTTCTGCTTCCACTAAATTGTTTGAAATTTTCAGTTTTTAATAGTCTTTCCGTTATTTATCTCATTTGAACAAATATCACTACAAACAATATTTCAAAAGATATTGTCTGAAAGTGAATATTGCTCACCGTCATGGCATCGGGTTTCAACACTTCTCCAGTCTTCTCTATTTCCTCATTTATTATCTTGAACGAGAGCGCATACTCCATTGCTGACTTGTATTTCTCGTGTTGCCCACAATCAGGCGAGAATCCTGCTGCTTTTCGCTTCACAGTCGTCACAAAAAGCGCATCCATAGAAATCTTCTCCAATACAGCGTCTCGACGTCTCTTCTTTGCTCTGTCTCTGGACTTTCTCTGATTGTCCGGCATCGTCCCGTTCTTCAAACGTAGAGTATTTGAGAACGCAGGACGATTGTATGCGTCACAGAATGCGTCATATCTACGGGATAGGCTCGGTCGTAGAGCAAGTGGTAAGAAGGGGGCCGGCACTGCTGAGCCATGGCCTTATGTAACGCCGAGAGGTGTTGCGAATTAAGCGTTGATCTCATCATTCATCTGGGAGCGGCGTGGCAGCTGCGCCTGGGGCTGCAGCACGTCCGGCTGATGCATAGGAGTCTGGCTGGAGTGAACCTGAGAAGGGGGCGTATTGCAGCATCCCGTGCATCATAGTCAGTGGTTGGTACACCGGAAGGAGCTGCAAACATTTGTAGCTAATCAGCCTAGTCACTTTGTTCTGCAGTTTTTCTAGGTATCCAGCTCTATCGAAAACTGGAAAAGCGACACTAGGACTGAATTCTACCATAGGTCTAACGTAAGTAGTGTATGCATTAATCATTACCGCAGCATTGTTGGTGCTGAGTCCACGGAAAATTAGGTTGGACTGGATCGCAGCTTTTTGGATCACTATGTCAAAGTGTTCTTTGAATGTCAATTCATTATCAATTTGTAAACCGAGATATCTAACTGAAGATCTCGGATCAATTTGTGCTCCATTCAAATAATACTTCGCCAGTGTATTTCCATTTCCTAAGTGGAGCACATTGCACTTCTCTCTAGCAATGCTCAATTGTCATTCGTTTTTTTCATTCGTTTTTCCTGATTCATCATGAGCTATTTGCCCAAAAAGTCCCGATGCCGATAATGAAAGATATGAAACTGTCTAATCCTGTTTCGTAGGCATAAAAACAGCACTATTTGTCTTTACGACTAGTGAAATTTTCTCATTAATGGATTGGGGAGAAATCATACCGCCCCGCTCGACTTGTCTCCCTCGGCTGTGCGCATGCAATGTCAAGGGGGTTCCTGTTTGAGTGAGTACACTACGAAAGTTAATGATCTATGTGCAGACTCTGTGCTTACGCGAGAAACCACTTCCAACAACATGATTGTGTGCGGAGATAAAACGGAGAAAATGGGCCGATGTTAGCCATCTGTACTTGGAATTCAGAACGGATTATTAAGATATAAGAGGCGTTCGAGGTATTTTCTGTAGAGTCTAAAGTTAGTAACGATAATTTTCGTCGGAATAGCTCTAATCAAGTCTCCTTGCACGATGCAGCATAACTTACCATGCACTTTCAAATGATATACATACCACATTATACCAAAATATCTAATTTTAAATTAACGATTTTTAGAGTTTATCCACTAATTTCGCTGAAAAATCAGACCTAGTGAACGATACGAACTCGTTCGATTCCTTTCTCTACCTCTTGCAAAACATCATGGGCATGGTGTCTGACTGGCATGCCGACGCAGGCAGGTTCGACTCCCGCCCGCAGGTGATGTTTTGCAAGAGGTAGAGAAAGGCGCGGGCCGGTGAGCAACGCTGAACGCTCTCCATTTTTAATGGGCATGGTGTCTGACTGGCATGCCGACGCAGGCAGGCTCGACTTCCGCCCGCAGGTGATGTTTTGCAAGAGGTAGAGAAAGGCGCGCGCCCCAACCACTAGTCTCCGTCAAGCGCTCCCTGCGGTAGGCCGCCCTGGCCTAATGGGCATGGTGTCTGACTGGCATGCCGACGCAGGCAGGTTCGACTCCCGCCCGCAGGTGATGCTTTGCAAGAGGTAGAGACTCGTTCAAAGGCTCAAAATGACCCTTACAATAACTCCTGATTACCCACAAAGTTCGATATTGATATCTCTTAATTTGACCTCAGGGCAAGAATTTTTCACTTTTTCACCATATTTTTTTCTTCGTATTTTGGATGCTTCGATTCCCAAGGGCGATTTTTGTAAAAATGAATTTCCTGAAAGGGTAAGTTGCAAATCCATGAAATATACGATTCCCAACTTTTTAGAGCATTTGGATAACTTTCCCGCCCGCGGCACTCGAAAATCAGAGGTCAATCGATTTCAACCCAAAAAATGACCATGATACCCCCATCATTAGTCGAAAAAAAGTTTCTCTCAAAACTTCCTGACTAAATTTTTTTCTGGGATATTTTTGTGTGCTGAGTACGAATTTCGGTATGAGAGTCCATGATATCATTAATGAAAAAAGTTAAAATTTATTATGTCGAAACATAGCCTTTTTTAAAAATCTTCTGACCTCTGATTTTCGGTTGCCGCGGGCGGGAAAGTTATCCAAATGCTCTAAAAAGTTGGGAATCGTATATTCCATGGATTTGCAACTTACCCTTTCAGGAAATTCATTTTTACAAAAATCGCCCTTGGGAATCGAAGCATCCAAAATACGAAGAAAAAAATATGGTGAAAAAGTGAAAAATTCGTGCCCTGAGGTCAAATTAAGAGATATCAATATCGAACTTTGTGGGTAATCAGGAATTATTGTAAGGGTCATTTTGAGCCTTTGAACGAGTCTCTAGCACGTCAATGAATGGAAATTATTTTTTTCGGGACCCTATTTTGAACCTGTGTTCTGCTTCTGTACGACAACGCCCCATGAGTACTATTTTTTAATCGGTAGATGCAAAGGCTTTCTATCATCACAAAAAGAGAGAAGACTTAGAAAAAAATCCCAATGACCTTAAAATCACAAGTGAACAACATATATATGATTGCATCATCACTATGCAATATTGCGAAATCGTAGCATGACGTCACTATCGGTGGCAATGCATCAATAGGTCTAATGTATCCTGCCAAAACATCAAACCGATTGCTTATCTGGTTCAAAAGTTACACCACTTTGCATTTGTGAACGATGACTTTTGTCCGATACTGTAGGTCAGATGTTCTCGTTCCACTTGTAGAGGTACTTGTCTTCGATTGGTCATGGCGACCGTTTTCTTTCGATTGAGCGTTAACTTTTTTGCTTGCTTCCATCAATTCCTTCAACATTCGCGTAATTTCAGTTGGACTATGTGATATAAGGACTACATCATCTGCATATCTTAGATGGTTCAGCTTTTCTCCATTTATGCGTATTCCGTATTCGTCCCACTTCATTTCGCGAAAGACTATCACAGAATTAAACAGGTGAGGGGAAATAGGGTCTCCTTGGCGCACGCCTCTTCCTACTTCGATGGGCACCTTGTCTATTCCCACTCGTACGAAGACTTTTGCACGGTTATACACATCTCTCATCGTATTTACAATCTTGGCATATGGCTTTACATAATCAATGAGGGCATTGTTGCTCTTTTTAGCGCACATTATATCAGGGCTGAACAATCAGTATGAGGGACACAAAGTAAAGTTAAATTCACAGTGGTTGACCATGAATCGCATCTGTATCTCAACCCAGTGCAGAGTGGAAAGAAGTAATAGGGCCCAACCAGTGTCACATTTATAAAGTACGATGATTGATGATTACCATTAAGTTATTGCGAGGAAATTATCGCAGCATGCTTAATAGAAAAGCGCTTGTGAAGATGCAACAGACGGTTCTGGAACTCTCGAAAAACAGTTTCCATCACACAGCTGTCGAGTCGATAGATCTTCAAATGTCAATTCAAGTGCATATCCAAGTACAATACCTAGTGAGTCCCCAATACAAATTGAGAGAGGATCCCATTATCCAGAAATTAGCTGAATTTTCTTGAACTTTGATATCGATAATTGAAGATTGAAAACAAGACATATAGCTGCGTCCCTTTTTGTATAGGGTCAGAAGGGTGGATATTTCGATGCTAAAAGAATAAGCAACTCTTGTTCTATCGTTGTTTTCTTGGGTAGAACTTGGTGTTCGCTATTTTCTGTAATGGGAGGTCGTGACGGTACATACCGAAAATCATGTTTTATTGCAATTTCCGCTTCAAAATTTATTTTCCCTTCTTCCACACGAGGCCGGTTCAATTCACACATACTACGATATTGCCCCAGGACACCCCTAACTTATGGCATATTGGCGATTTAAACAAGCACAATTGTCGAGCTAAAATTAACAAAAAGAAAAAGAAAGAAACTTTCTGACCGACCTAATACATGAATCAGTGCGAATATGGAATGGTCTTGTATCATAATAATGAAGGGAAGTCAACGGAAAATTAGGAACGACCTATTTAATCCAAATGAACTAGATATTATCCACTCGGCGGTCGAGAGAGGGCGATGGGAGAGAGCGTATTCCATATTCGCATCAAACGGAGCCACGAACTGATTGATGTACGGCAACAGCAAATTGATATAAAAGATCGTTGTGGACAGAACCGGTCATTCGCCATGAACGGGATAACGAATCTCGTGATTCGCCGTGAATTGATCGTTTGCCGAATCTTCGAAAATGATGATTAAATACCGAATGATGGGATTGAAACAGACCTCATTAACACTCTAGAGAGCTTAGCCCGAGCCTCAGTGCCTACGATGATTAGAAGGATCAGAGCAATGACGTAGCGAGTTTGCATGATGAATGACAGAAGGTGTTACTGTGTAACTGGAAAAGATAATCACTTTCAAATAGGACGAAGAAATGAAACGTCTTATCAGTTGTGTGATAGATACGATACCTAGTTTGATTATCTCGCCACCAAAATCGGCCATTATATACTGATTTTCCATCCTGCAGATTCCACACTGCCCTCCAACTACCCTCATCATGTGGTGCCCTATACAAGTGATATTTGTATAGGGCACTATCTGAAGACAAATTCCCATCATACTAAGCTGCACCACCTACAATTATTCTTGGTAATATACCAAGAATAATTGTAATCTGCATCCGTGAATAATCTGCATCCGTGAACTAATGATGTGGATAGAATTTGCAAAGTATGGGAAGTGATTTCGAGTGGGTTTCCCACGATGTCTAATAAGAGATTATTATGATAGTAATATTGTCTCGTTAATAAGGTAATTTTTGAGAAGAGAATAAGCAATTGCTTCTTATTGATGAATAAACCCTGATGATCTAGCAACAATCCAAGATCTCGAGAGTCGAATCTTGAAATGCACTCGAAGCAAGACAACTTCTTGACCAGATCTTGGCCCTTGACATGTCTAGGTAACCGGTAACAGTATTCTTTTTTACACAACATGCAAACGCAAGCTGTTTTGGCATAGAAAAGATACATACTTAGGATCATGTTTTGTCAAGAACAATATTTGCCACACAACGATTACCACACAGATGATGTCTCATCCTGAAAGTGACACCTGTACCAAAGAGTAACAAAGTGTTCGGAAAATATTGAGAGATACGATCGCCATTACTAATATACGACGTGAAAAAGACAATCTTCGAAGTGTCATTTTTTTTCAGTATAAAAATAGTTACCTATCGGGTTGAGGAATAAGTAACGCTCGTTTTTCCAATTTCAGATTATGACCTCTCCCGTCTTTCTAAATTGTGCAATTATATTCCGGTTTTTGATGATCGATAAGGGCTTGGATACTCTCTTTAGCGCACCCTATATCATATATCTCCGATCATTTAGGCGATCACAATGGCTGGCTCAATTCAAAGTTGTCGCACCTCACCCTGAGATTTTGACAGGTCAGCACTGAGGGAAGAAGAATTATTGAGCCACAATTAAGCTGCAGTAGTAAAGTATCATGGTTATACATTACACTGATGATATTCAGAGGAATATCCAAGTAAAGGCCTGTGTGAGATATGCGCCTAACGAGAGTGTAGGATTTTCAGTTACTGACCGAAAGAAGTTTTACTAGCCGCGTTTTCTTAGCAATAGATCTAAAGACCTCAATTATGCTTGAATGTGGAGTACCTTTCCTGTTGAAAATATGGACGAATTTTGCTAAGTGTGGAGCATTCTCTTTATGAGTTAAATTGCTCGTAAGTCCGATATAGAAAAACAAGCCTCGAAATCGACATTTATTGCTATTTCTTGTAAACCGTACTAATTGAATGTAAGGCCTTAGATGGTTAAATGGACGAGCAACTTTTGCACTATCATCCACCAAGTGGCCACAATTATAGAATGGCTACTATGTCTTGGGTATGGTTTAATCCAAAGTCCTCAAAACACGCATTTCTTTTGATTCCGTCACAAAATAATATTTTTGGAAAACTGTTATTTTTCAAATAGGAGCATAAGTCGCACCAAATGTTTATAGTGATAATATAGCTCCATAGTGAGTGACTGGAGCGCACTAGTGTATAGGCCAGCACCTTCGATCCTCAAGGTAGACAAATAAGTTAAGTGAACTGCAATTTTTCACGAACGTTCCCCTTGAAACGTCTATAAAAATACAACAATGAATCGAGCACCATTCTCACTTCACCATGGAAGAGGTGTAGTATCGGGCTGCTCACCTGAGAATGTGTGAATTTACCGAACAGTTTCCACGTTAACTTACACAATTTCGAAAAAAATCTAAAATTTTCGAAAATTATCAGGTACATTGAAATCTAAATTTCTCTCCTACACAGGAAGCGTGATATTTCTAATACTAACGGCTATGATACTCGAGCATACCCTGAAAAAATGCTATAAAGTCAGCTCGTTTAGATTTGATTGGCGGGAGATATATGAGCCCAAACACGATGCTCAAAAACGAGCGTTACTTATTCCTCAACCCAATATGTTATTATTGGGGTGTGTCAAAAGTTCTTACAAAAAATTTCGAAAAATATTTTCTCAGCTGCCAAGAAATAAATCGAATCCTGCTAAGAGGCGATGGATGGATCTATCCCTGATCTTTAGTTTCATTAGTTCAGCCATCAAGATCGTTACAGTTAGCATGAAATACGCTTTAGACCAGACCTCACTAAAATCACCTATTCAAGTTTTTCTTTAACGGTGAGGTAAAAATCTGGTTACTATCTTCGGTGAGTTGAGAGACTACAATAAGCAATTTGAACGCTCTCCGAACCTTCCGAAACGCATTGCATCATAACTACGAAACTTGCCATTTCCCACACATTTTTATAAAAATTCAAGAATTTCGCAGCAATAATAGTTAGAAGTTATTCAGAAAAAAATAAGAGTAATAATACTTATTATTTAAGTTATATCGATTGTCAAATAAGCTCGAAAAAATTGAAAACTAAAAATTCGACCCTCTTTAAAATGTTTGAGAGTGAAAAGAATTGACCTAATTCTGTCGCCTAATTATAAAACTCCCTTGTATAATCTTTAAATGGAGCTCCATCGTCATCTCCTACTGTGGTTTTAATCTGGATTTCTCATCTTCATCGTCTGCTGAATTAGAGATTTTTGAAATTAGGGTCGCGAAACCCACTCTTCACATTATTGCGTCATAATTATGCAACATTTAGTATACTCACGTCTAGCGATGTCTAGCGCGCTAATTTAATGTATCTATTTACGTTAGCGCCATTGACGCAATATTGACAATATCGGGCTATATCGAGCTACAAAAAAGATTGGATATTATCTATTGATGTGTTTCCGCGGAGCCAATGAACCATAATGCAACAATCAGTGCACAGTATGCACGCATTATCATTTGTTAAAATAATAAATAATGATATTTATAAATATTCAGCTTCGTGATCTCGTCACCAAAGAAATAAAGATGCATCAGCTGAGAAAGAGTGGAGGATACAGGGGAGGCGCCCTGCTCGATATTCTCACTAAACCACCCGCCATTGAGAACAAGGATGGTGCGGTAGATACACTCTAAAATGCACCAATTTACTGATTTTTTTTTTTTAGGAAATCTGTGATTCTCCGATATTCATCAACGACCGGGCGAGACCTGAGTTCTGGCTGAACTACGAACTGTCGATGAGCATTGAATACGCGAAAACCCAAACAGTCTTCAGGAACCTCAGCTTTTGTGATAAGGTTAGTATGTTCGGAGATAGGATTTATTGAAAGATAAAACAAATAACATTTGTGTTTTTGAGTAGCATTAGGGCCACAAATATCAGCATAGCTTTATAGCCTGATTGAAAAAAGCATATTTTTGCGGGGAAAAATCGACGACTCAGACAGCCATCAAATCCAGACGTACGAGTACTGAATTTTAATAAAGAATTTAAAAAAGGTGGATAAAAATGTTAATATTATTAGAGTGATTACAGTGCATTCTTCTGGAAGAGACCCACATCGCACTCTTCATATTCACTGCAGCGTATGAGGCATATTTCAAGGAGAGCAAGGAACTCCACTACACAAATGGAGACTCAATTGTCTTTGGCGAGGACACAGGGTACGATATGCTGAGAATATAGCTAAGAATATCATTATAGAACTGTCACATTTTCAGATCCCCCAACGATCTCATTGATATCATGACGAGATGTTGTCCTGACCCAGCAACATTTGCGCTCTCCAATTCAATAATTCTACTGAATCCAGGTTTGATGAAAATACGCAGATTACGGTGAATGTTTGGGTTTTTATTAATAAATTTTTGTCCAGATGCGTTCGGGATCTCGCTCGAGGGAAAGACGCTTCTTGAGGAAGAAAAAGACCGCAAGACACGACTTCTAGTATCTTACACCTTCGAAAGGTATTATTAACAGCTTTTTCTCGCTACTCAACGTTGCTCACTGATAGATTTCCTTGTAGGTTTGGCAGTCGAGGAGCTTCGATTCTTGCCGAGTCCATTCTTTTGCCCGGCACTACACTAGCACTGGGCAATCAAATGAGACGTAAATCTCCCGCCAATGCCATCCTAGTCGACATAACTAATCCGATACCTGCGAAGCCAAGTGAATCAAGTCAAATGGTGGAAGGGGATGTTAAAAGCCAACATTGACCGTCATTGCATCTTGACGTGTTTATCTTTTTTTTTCTGTCACGCTCGCATTACCTTCTTTTGATCTCATTTTCTTTTGTTTTATTTATCAATTAATTTATGTATTTATTTATATGGCTTTATTTATCGTGATATGTATTGCTCTCAATAAATTGTTTTAAAAATCCTGCGCTGAAGGATGTGACCACCTGCGTTCCACAATCACAAGCATTCTTATATCTTTTTAAAGTCGTAACTATTTTCAATTTAGTGGGAACCATTCGAAGGAGTGTTGTAGTTTCAAACGCACCGATAACTCTTATTCTAGCACAAATCTGGTTTCAAGTCGCTACTTCTTCTGAGAGCCGAAATATAAAATTGCTTCAATTCAAATATTTCCTCTTCTCCCTTCTCCTCATCCACTTTTCCACCCCAGGAGGAAATCACCCCTGGCTTTTTCCACAGCATTAAACTTCACAGTCAATGGAACACACTGAATAAAGTTTGATGTAGATAGTCATGTCTATTTTTATATTGGGCTAGCTATCAGCTGTCTCATATTGGGCTAGCTATCAGCTGTATGTATGGGGACCATGAATATGTTACAAAAAAGCGATTCTTCATCCTCACCTACTGGCTTCACTATATCGTGGAACGGATCCTACAATAAAACGAAGAAAAAAGATTTGAGGCCAATCCAACCATTCCGGGGAGATTAATAATATGGCTAAATTAACGTTGTGACGTACGGGGATTCAAATGCATCGGAGCGAAAAAAAAGGCATTCGATTCAAAATCAAGTTACTACTGGCACCAACTTTGTTGTTGATGTTCCCGAATTGGTTCGACTTAAGTTTTTCCGCCATTCAACGAAGAATGACACCGCTCCCTCGATGTGAATGATAATGAATTCTCCATTTATTTTATTCATTCCGCATCCATCCACGAAACTCCCAAATTTTTATCAGCATAAACTTGTGTATATTGTGATTGGAAGTGTTGTCAGCGTCCTCTGCCCAGTCCGGAGTAGTAGGGATACCACCTGCGTCCGTTGCTATCTTGATCAGGAGGAGGGCTTTCTGGTTGATTGGGAGCCGCTACTAGAGGGTAACGGTGAAACAGCCAATACAGATGCCGAGGCCGGCCCGCTTGCATAGATGATATCCTGCATGCATCAGATAACCTGAGATCGAATGTGCTCCATAGCGTATAATAAACAAACAATTGTTATGCAATTCTAGACACTCTGCCGTTGTTTTCCTTCGGAAGTTCTTTGGAACAAAATGCAATCGGAAAATCAAATAATCAGCGATCAATCAAATATTGATTCGAGTGAGTGTAGGACGTATACTGGGAATTGTTCACGGATTACCGTAGATCGCATACCCTGAGAGATCAACATCAAAATTGTATGCAATGACGACATAACCGAGCACGAGCAGCATGTATATCACGCTCATTTCAAGCCTGAAATAGGGTTATGCCCGATCAGCCAACGACGATATCACTGGTCCATAAACATGTGGAATACAATTTCGATATTATTTTTATTTCAGGAAATTAACGGGCGCGTTTCCGAATGGTTTGCGTAGAGAGCGTTAGGGTGTGGGGGAAACGCGCTTTTATAATTATCATCCGACAAATAATCAAAGCGTAAAAATATGCATTTCATATTTGTATCTGAGGGTGGGGTACTAGTCTGTTCTATATACACGCGAAATTTAGTCTGAAAGTGAGCAAGGCAACTAAGTTCTGCAGTGCTGCACGTATCGACTGGTGGATGATTTGGATGTAGAAACACCTGCTTTCGTGCATCTAGATAGATCTCACCTGCTGGTTTTGAATCCACTGAAATATCTTTTCCAAGATGAAAAGTGCAGTCGAGACCAACGAAACAAAGGGGACATGAACCAAAGGTTCTCGACAGCTTTCGGTTCGTGTCTACATTATCCGGCATAAGTCATGGATGAAAATTCAAATTCAACTTTCGAACCATATGATCAAGCTTTCCGAAATTGCAATGGTAGACATTGGACTCACTGATGCATATTATCGAATTGTGAAGTCACGGTACAATTTCGTTGATTGTTGGATTGGGGATTGGTATGGAGCAGCGTGTTGATGAATTGGTTAGATTAGCAAACGTGCATTTTCAAATTCAGATAAAAAGGGAAAAGCAAGTAGATGAGAACGGAACACAAAATGTGAGTGTGATGATATTTCAGCAGAATAGGCAACGTTAGAATTCTTTTTTACGAGCCGATCAACGAAACATAGCGGAGCGGCCCACTTGTTTCCGAAGCTTTGTCTGCTTGTTCTTTATCCTTCTCCCTCTTTATCTCTGACTCTCAATAAATGTTGTGATCTCTTGATGGATCTAGCTAGCACTTCGCAACTTGTGTATTATTCTGATCGAATCTGGGAGACGGGTGAATGATGGACATGTTCAAATGGGCAATAATAGTGGCGCTTCCCGTCTCATCCCAGTCTCTCATCTCGACCGCGGTCGGTTGCTGATTGTGGATAAGATGAGTGCCGGTGAGGTTGATAAACATGTTCATGCGACCTCCCCGCGCCAGCACATGGACGTGGAATGATATCAGGAATATATTAAATCTTGCCCTCAGCATTTCCTCAACAGTTGTTTCGTTGAACACTGTTTCACTGATCTCACTTGTTGCAATATTATAGCGCGGTGATTGTGCGAGAGAACGAATCGTAGCTTGTCCAGAACATACTTGATTTGGTATTTTTTTTTTCAGAATTAGTTGCTCCTGAAGCTAACGATGTTCAAGTGCTAACAATCTTCATTGGAAAGATATCACATGTTCGGTAATCGCAAGAACAATGTCGAAATACAATTTGTTCTCCATTATTTGGTACTCCGAATTTTGCCATCCGTGTCAATCTTCGCACCTGTTTTTTTCCGATGTGCTCCATCTCAGAAAATAGGATATTTGAAAATTTTAGAAGAAATAACAATAAAACTCTTTATGAACTTCCACTGGTACAAATTTTGTGTTTCAGGGAGTGTAACTCCCACGAGCACGATAACTGACAAGATGAGCATATTCGAGTCGTACCTGTTGTTTCAGTATCCGATTTGCCATCGTATCATACACTCCCTATCTAAACCATCGAAACAACTACGTGCTTTCTTACTTCCGTGCGTACGCAAACTCTCATTCATTTCGCAACTCTCCAGCCGTCCTTCTAATGTGTCAAAAGATCGCGAAGTTTTCCACGAAGTTAGTGGTTTTCCATGAGAGTTCGTAGTTTTTCCGTGAGGGTTCGTAGAAAAGTTGGCGGAATTCCTCGAACTTTTCCATCAACTTCCTCGCGTTATTTCAATGAATTTCAAGGGTTATCTCAAGAATGAATGCCAAGTGACCTCGTATCAATTAAAAACGATAATAGAAAGAGGAAGTTGATCTCATTCATCATGGCCGAGTTAATGATTGTGAAGAACAAATACGATGAAGCGAAGGAGAACAAAAACAGGATTATAAAGTAAATTGAATGATGTGGTGTTAAATTTCTCGAGATCGATCTTTGATTTGAATTCCCGCAATTTCATATCTCCGTTCCCTGTTGAGCTACTGACTTGAAAATCATTTTTGCGCATTCTTGGGGTATGAAAACCTTATAAACTGATTTTCAAGTCAGTAGCTCTACAGGGAACGGATATATGAAATTGCGGGAATTCAAATCATAGATCGATCAAGAGAAATTTAACATCGCATGAATGACAAGTGACCTCGTATTAAATCAGACAATTCATAACTCAAGAATGCAGAGGTAGCGAGCCCTAATTTGTGTGTATTTAAAATACAGCTGAAATAAACAGTTCAAATGTAGAGTAAATATTTATCGACAATAGCGTCAATTTAATAATAAATATTATAGAAACGAAACATTATTACAGTTATTACCTAACCCACCGTAATCTTATATTACCACCAACGCCCCTACTACCGTATCCTCCGTCGCCCTCGCTTTTTTTAAAAATCTTCTTCTTCTCCTCACTCAAATCGAATCCTCATGTTGCACGTGATGCGAACTGAAACGGAATTAGTTGATAACCTAACGGTGAAGCAAAGGGAGAAACATTAATCCTCAATATAAACTTACGGCATTACATTTTTCCTTCGGTGTTGTCCGAATGAAAATTTTACTTGCATTATTTTCTAGAATATTTCCACTAACCAACAATCGCGCATAAAAGTAAATTGTAAATTTAGCTATTACCTTTCAATAACCTCGAAGGTGGCTAGAAATACAAACGAAACAATCAAATATTATGTTTTAAAGAAATTAATTAAAAGCATCAATAATATATCAGAACCTACCGTAATCCTGTTAATATACCACCTCCCACTACCATATCCGCAGTAGCTGGATGCTCGTTGCGGTGATCAGCTCAGATCATGCCACACGAATAGATATGTCGTAACCCAAATAGAGAATCAAGGTCCCCCATCCATTCAATAAAGCATTCAGTCGACTTATCAGCCGCCGCCGTATTCGTACAATAATATTTAGTACAACACAAATCTGACAAAACTCCTAATACCACCGCTAACACTGCGGGGTGTCAAGCCTAACCCCCGCATGCACAAGTTATATATAACTTGAGCATGCATTTTATAAGTATAACCTGATTCAAACAAATTTCATTGCACCCGATGGAACTAAAATATTAGTGTGTAAAATCCATTTTTGGAGAACTAGGAGACTTCCAACTTCCTATCAATGTTTAGAAGTGTTAGGCAATCACAGTGTTAGTGGTGGTATTAGGAGTTTTGTCAGATTTGTGTTGTACTGAATATTATTGTACGAATACGGCGGCGGCTGATAAGTCGACTGAATGCTTTATTGAATGGATGGGGGATCTCGATTCTCTATTTGGGTTACGACATATCTGTTCGTGTGGCATGATCTGAGCTAATCACCGCAACGAGCATCCAGCTACTGCGGATACGGTAGTGGGAGGTGGTATATTAACAGGATTACGGTAGGTTCTGATATAATATTGATAATTTTAATTAATTTCTTTAAATATATGCTACCTTTGTTCAAATACATCGCCTAATTACAGTAACCCATCCGTAAAAATGAAAATGAAGTTATGCACACCATACATCAATCTCGAGTCGTCAATCACTTCACTAATTATTAATATTATATTTACAACTAATTTAGCTAAACAGCTTACTTAGTAAAATAGAGGCAATTAAGTTAAATATTTATTGTAGATTAGATATATCAAGACAGCTAACCGTGCTTGCCAGAGGGGGAGGCGATGCTTCCTCTATTTATTGTCGACGAGCAGCAACCCTGAACGGAGAAATCTATTAGTATAGCACATAACGGCTGAGAATAATAGGAGCAACGGGAAGAAAGGGTCATATTGAAAAATAATAATATATAGTGGGTTAAATAAATTGAGTTAATAACATAAACACATGTGTAAGAGTTGCTATAGTGATAACGATTCAAAACACGCAGGTTATTTATTTATCAAACTACCTTTAGAACGAAATAGCGCAGATCGCATAGTACATAAGAGCAAACATTTTTGTGTACCTTAAACGGTATAGTTGCAAACGGATGTGTTCGAAGACTACTCGCATAAACGCGGGCCGATATATGAAATATGGCAAATAAATAACATGCGCATAATAAACGTAGGTGGTGAGAATAGGCTGTGTACTAGATTAATTACAAAGCTATATCGCAGAACTGAAGGAGGGCGTAAAGGGGAAATGGGTCGAGAGAAGCAACAGAAAGGAATCGCCAATGATCTACCTATGGCCAGTAAGAAAATACGTTTCCCAAAATGCTATTGAAAATATAAAGCGCTCCGCATCAGAAAAGTTTGCATTACACAAGCGACAGTAAAATTCAGACAGTAAAAAACACAAACACAGGTTTTGTCGCGAAAGCTTGCGTCAAGGATCGAGTAATCTGGCAGTGCTACTCACCGAAAATAGCCCATTTGTACACAATCGAGCCAGTAGGTAGTAGGGTGTGATAGGTTAAATAGCTAATGAACTCTTGAGCAAGTTTTATGCAAGGTTCGTGTGTAATTTCCCAAAATTATTGCTGCAAGTTTACACGACAAACGCCGTGAAGGTAAACCTGCTAAATAAACGATACAGGCGCGCCAACACACGCCAATTAGGCGAAGTATTGTTCTATTAGTTTAGTAAACCGCACAGATTAAAAATAAACAGCGGAACAACGAAATGGCAAGATCAATGAGCGAGGAAACGAGCGAACCCAATCCTATTTCGTGATTCGAGCTCATAAGGGATTACCGTATCTTTGCGCACGCGCCGTTTTCTACTCATTCACATCTTTCAATATCAATAAACAATAAAAGAGACGAAATAATACAATAAGCAAAAAATAGTAAATAACAAACAGCTCCAAAAAAGTTCGTGGAATTCTGCGAAATTTTCCGCGAAGAGAAATAGCGTGCAAAACGGAGAGAGTGCTAGAGCAACACCATTCCGATGTGTTCCTATGCCCTCTCTCGAAACGCGCGCTCTCTCGTCTTTCTCTAACTTTTCCGCGATCTAGATCGCGATCTTTTGAGTTCGAGGAATTCCGTGAGGTCGGTTAGAGACAACGCGAAAAGCGGAGAGGTCGCGGAAAACTTCGCGACATTTTGTTCGTGGAATTTTGATAGATTATAAGCACGGCAGAATTGTGAGCCATCACTGTGCGAGCCGGATCATTAGAACATATAAACGTGGGGGCCGCCACGGAAGCTAAATATGTAGTTTACGGCAGTTATGATGATAACCAGCAAAATGAGTCTAATAATTAGAAAATTGCATAAATTTCACAATCTCCCAGAAGAATTATCAGTACAATTTATGGATAGGAGAGAAGTGGATTGACAATGCACTAAAAGACTAAAAAAAACACACACGCACTAAAAATGCACTAAAATAACGAAAGCGACTGTTGATAACGAAATAACCTTCCGCCATGGTCTGGATCTGTTGATCGGAGGGTCCGACGACGGTCGACAGCAAGATGCCAGCAGCCTTCGCCGCGTCCACTTGCAGTTGCTGCAGCTGCAGATATGCTGCTGCAATGGCTGCAGACACTGCAGGGGCAGGCGACGTCATCGTGGAGAGCGTTTATGGTTGATAGATGATGATGATGTGGGTCGACTGTGGGTGCCTGATATTGAATGATATATTTCCGATGATGAAAAAATCCGAGAGATCTCCAACCTATTCGAACCTCTGAGGAGCCACAACGCTGGTTATTCTGCTCTTCCTCCTCCTCGGAAGTGCTGGACCAGTAAGAAAGGCACGGCGGTAGCGAATCAGGCTCACATGAGCTTCCCGATGATCGACGGGAATCTTTTAAAACCTGGCTGAGAAAATTTCTTTTGAAAGCCTGGTGTAGGGGAGGAGCGTTCAATCAACGTGTTGGGGACTCAACGGGTCGAGCTTTGCGCGACGCTTATCGCTATGTGCTTCTAAAAGTTGCGTATAGTATATTGATGTAATTTCGGTATTGGCTCTCTCCATTCCGCACAATATTTCGTCGGTCAGAGAAACGATATAATGTGTGGAATGGATAGAGCCGAATTCGAAATTACATTCCTAGCGTACAGTAAAGAAGGGGGATATGTACGGGATACACAGATGAACAGACCGACCCGTAATTCTATATCTGTATCAGCACGGATTTCACCCCGGCCCACACCTTCGAAAATAGCTCGATAACTCAAAATAACTCAACGTTGTTGCGAGTATCCTCTCTCTCTCTTCGCTTGCCCCACACTGTCTCTCATCTGAGATGATAATCTCTAATCCAGACTCGACTCCGCCCCCACCCTTCCTCTCTGCCTCCTCCTGATCCCGCCTCTTCCGAGACTTGATTGAACTACTCCTCTCATTCATTCACTCTGTCGACGTCGTCCGGAGTATCAACGGTAACTCCCATCCCACATCCAACAACCAATTATGATGCCCATCATCCGTTACTGCTCACTCATCGTACTCTTTGCATTGATGCACTTGAGTACAGCAAAAGTCATCGGTAATCCAAAGGTATGTTAATTGTGGTTAATTATGCAAATTGGGAAATTACTTTAATATGCGAGCCGGACTTCGTGTTGGTAGCAAATCACGTGGTTTCACAACAAAACAATTTGTGGACTAGATCGGTGCATTCCAGGAATTCGATCTCGATTATTTTGCAACGTGTTATGCTGGAAATGGCATGTACTGTTCTGCGAATAAGGAGCTTGATTTCCCTTCATCTGAAAAAGTAGTGGAAACGCCAGATTAGATTAGCTTGGTCACAGTGGATTTGCGCCGATCTTTGAGAAAGTGTTCCGCGCATGCCGAAAGCTTAGACTGCGAAAACGTGAGATAAGTCGAGAAAAAAATCAGTCTAAGTAGTTTGGAATCTCAGAAGCTTGGCTACAGTAATCTCTGATGTATTTCAGGAACTTCTGGACGATCAGGAGAGCTTGTATAGCCCTCGGAAACCTCTGCCGAATGCGCTTGGATCATTGATGAGGATGGCCTACAATCACAGCATTCCCTGCTGATCATTTTGGCATATGGGGTGAGGCATATCTCGGGGGAGATCATGGTGATATATACATTTTTGAGATTTTACAACGATTTTTCGATTGTAACTTTTTTCTTTCGTCGTTTCATGATTTCTGACCTTAAAATTCGTTTTCTACCTGCGAAAATACGTCAGAAACTCGTATAGTCATGTAATTCTGATAAAATGACTTTTTTTGACGCGATAATCCTCATCGTCGACGACGTAAGGGGCGAAAAAGTCATATCTTCAAAAATACATGACTATAGGAGTTTCTGACGTATTTTCGCACGTAGAAAACGAATTTTTAGGTCAGAAATCATGACGAAAGAAAAAAAGTTATAATCGAAAAATCGTTGAAAAATCCTAAAAATCGATATAGCACCATGATCTACCCCGAGATATGCCTCACCCCATATGCCAAAATGATCAGCAAAAAATTCTCTACAACCCATGAGCGTCACTTCTCTTACAACTGGTTTTGTCAAAAATCGACTTTTTCTCGAAAACGAAAAAAGATAAAACCTCAATTTTTATTTCATTTTGTAGGAAATTAAATTCTGGTAGGGAACGCGAGAATTGTGGCAATTTTGACCCTTTCCGGGGCAGTTTTTATCAGAGAACAAGAATTTGGCCAAATTGACGTCGCGTCGTAGCGGGATTCAGAAGCAATTGAGCGAAAAACGGAAAACGCCAATCGATTTAGAATCAAAAGTTACCCCTAGGGCCAACTTTTGAGCACACATTATTTTTTGATGTTCCAGACCCCCAAATTTTGCTCGATTTTTACGCAAACGGCCTCATATTGACGGGATTTGCATAGATCAAAACACGATCAGAATCACCTGACCTATCTGATGCGTTGTATACCGACTAGCCTGCACATCACTGATTGTCGCACACGGTGATAATTATAAATGTCACGTGCTCGTCTGATCTTGCGTCGCTTCTATATTCGCTGCTACAATATCGCACAGTCTTTGACTCCGACGACATTCTGAACGATCCGAATGGATCGGCATTTCTCAGCCGAATCTGTTCACTCAAAGTGGCATTAGAATACGGACGAGCCGATTTACATTCGTCCTGTAGTGGAGGACAAGACGCGCCGCTGAGCCCCGATAAGCTGCTCTGAGCTATAAGACCGTACGGCTTAGAATGCGACGACCGGCAGTCGACTCTCAACGCGTCGCAAGGACATGTGCGAAAACACCCAACAGTCCCCATTGAGATAGACTCATAAAATTAATTTTCAATCTATAGCACCTGATACTGAGAAGAGGCCCTACAGTTCTGCCCAAGCATGCCATGCTATATTAAAACGCGTTATCTGTACTAGTGAAGTTGAAGTGGTACAGTTGCTTTATAATCGTCGTACAGGTTTAAAATTTCGAGTGTGAGATCCCAATGGTCGATATAAACTTTTTTTCATAAAAATTTCGAGTTTTGACCAACTTTATCGATTTTTTCAAACATGAGATACAGGTGTCATGTTGTATATCATTCCAAAGAGCATGAAAAGTTATGTCGATAAGGTAACTTCATTTGAGCTATTTAGAAACGAGTTATGGCTCGAACAGTTACCTTTTTGGTCAAACATCGATATGACATCCCATGATAGCGTGATTTGTAAGACACCAAATTGAGATATTATGCGCAGTTTTTACTGCGGAATTTAATGCAATTTTGTTCAGGGCCTACATTCAACGCCATTGTGTCCGAATACTCAGTTTTCCGTGACCTACTCATGACTGGATTCTATCCGCTCGGCAGTTTTTAAGGTATAACTTTTTTGTTTCGTGATTTACTGAGCTCTAGTATAAAAATTCGGATTCAGCATGCGAAAATTCACCAGAAAATCCTATAGACATATTTTTTCGAGGTGAAATTTTTTTCGACTTTGGCTACTTTTCACCATGTGGTCCCCCCCCCCCCCCCCCTTTGGTCTGATTTTGGGTCAAAAAGTCAAATTCACAGAATGATGTCCCTATTGGAAATTTTTACACGTAGAACACGTATCTGGTAACTAGAACTCGTGAACTTTCGAAATAAAAAAGTTATGATCACAATTCCGAAAAATATTGATTGATTATTTCGAGCATAACTTTTTTATTTCGAAAGTTCACGAGTTCTAGTTACCAGATTCGTGTTCTACGTGTAAAAAAATCCCGAAATTCCTATAGGGTCATCATTCTGTGAATTTGACTTTTCGATCCAAAATCAGATCATGAGTGGGTCACGGAAAACTGAGTATTCGGACACAATGGCGTGGAATGTAGGCCCTGAACAAAATTGAATTAAATTCCGTAGTAAAAACTGCGCATAAATTCTCAATTTAGTGTTCTACAAATCATCATGGGATGCCATATCGATGTTTGACGAAATACGGTAGCGAGAATTGGGCGATGAAAGTGCCATTGGAAGAACGATTGAGTGTTGCCGAAATGAAAATGGCTCGGTGTATATGCCGAGTGCGTCTGATATACAGAGAGAGGAATGAGAGGGTGAGAGAATGGCTCGGAATCGCGTCAATTGTGGACAAAGTCAGAGAGAGACGGTTAAGATGGTACGGACACATCAAGAGAAGAGACCGTGATCATCCGTGTAAGAAGATGCTACTGTATCAGCCGACTGGGAAACGGCCAGTGGGGAGGCCCAAGATGAGTTGGATGAAAGGAATAAGGAAAAGGCTAGCTCATTTGTGAAAAAGGTTAGGGACTCCGAAAGTTTTGAAAATGTCACACTGAAACATTTTTGTTCATTTTTGTTCGAAATATACAAATTAAACTTTTTCATTAGATTTCTCGTGCAATTTTACCCCTGGATGCGCAATCTTGCGGAGATCCGATCCCTGGGACAACCTCCTTTCGGCAACAGAAAGCGTTCAAGTCGTCGATTTTTAGCAGAAAATGCAGTTTTTTGAGCTAAACTTTTTTCTTTAATGTTTTCATGATCTCTAGTATTAATATTTGTGTTCAGCATGTAAAAATACGCCAGAAAAACTTTTAGTCAAATGATTTTGAGCTTATGACTTTTTTCACACTTTTGACCCTAATTTCGAGGCCCTTTTCATAATCTCAAAATCATCTGAATAAAGGTTTTTCTGGCGTATTTTTACATGCTGAAAACGAATATTAATACTAGAGATCATGAAAACATTAAAGAAAAAAGTTTAGCTCAAAAAACTGCATTTTCTGCTAAAAATCGACGACTTGAACGCTTTCTGTTGCCGAAAGGAGGTTGTCCCAGGGATCGGATCTCCGCAAGATTGCGCACCCAGGGGTAAAATTGCACGAGAAATCTAATGAAAAGGTTTAATTTGTATATTTCGAACAAAAATTTTTCAGGGTGACATTTTCAAAACTTTCGGAGGCACTAACCTTTTTCACAAATGAGCTAGCCTTTTACTCCCAATTGCAAAAAATCTTACCTCGTCGAGATCTTTCAGAATTAGTATAGTTTGTTGGGTCTTCGAAGCGCCGTTCATGAGATGTGAAAAGCGACCGCACAGGGTAAAGTGTGCCGCGGCAAATGAGGCTTTGAAGATACGGCTTTCTAAGGTCGATTTTCGAACTCTACGTCCAAAGTTGACTCTTGTGACAACTTTTGAGCATAGGTTGCAAAATCGTTGTACGGCCCTATCTCAATTATATGAGACGAAAAACAGCACGAAGCAGGAGAGAATCAAATGCGTGATTTTGTCGTACATGGATTGGGTTCTTCAGTCAGACACCATAACCAATAGGCCAGGGCGGCCTACCGCCGGGAGCGCATGACGGAGACTAGTGGTTGGGGAGCGAGCCTTCTTATACCATCTTGCAAAACATGGTCGATCGTCCGAGATACATATTCACCCCAGAAGACTGGATTAGGTTCTTCAGTCAGACACCATAACCAATAGTACTTCGAATCATGCTCTTTCAAACTGCGTTTGCGGAATTTCAAAATCATGTCTCATCTTCGAGTATTGATGCCAAAAATGCCCCTGAGTGGCATTAGTATCTACTTGAACAACCCATCATTCTGTACTTGTTGAAACACTTTCAGTGGTGTAAGATGAAAAATGACACAGGAATTTCGATATGAGACGAATCGCGATAGAATCGACTACTTCAGCCAGATAGCGGCGGTAGGAAAAAAGTTCCTCCAATCCCGCGGAAAAAAGAGTCTTAGGTACTTTGAATAACGCTCTTTCAAACTGCGCTTGCGGAATTTCAATTTCATGTCTGATCTTCGAGTATTCTTAGGTCAAAGTAGAGACACTATGAAATTTACGACCAAAATTGACTCAGGAAAACAGCCATAGCTCGCTTCAAAGTTATGCTAGAGACAATTCCAAACAAGTATTTGAATCAGGCGGCAGAGGGGAACATTTCTTATGTTGATTATGTCATTCGTCGTCCATGCGCCGGATCGGGGTGGTCAGTTTTTCAAAAAAGTAATGTAACTTTCCAAATCGGAAATTCGCCAACAAGCGCTCATATATGTTTAAAGGAGGGGTGGCACGAATATCTGACTTGATGACTTCTATAGGGGAGGTTGTGGTGATTCGTTACACGATCACACTTGCGAAACTCCCATGTAACCAATTTTTGATTAAACCTAGCTATGAACGTTTAGCTTTTTGCCAAGCGGGCCTGATAGCTCAGGCAACGATAGAGGGATAAGAGGACAATGAAGAGACCGCGCATGCAAATCGGCGTGCGCCTCTCGGCTCTGCGATTTGCATACACGATCATGCCTCCCCTTCTTTAACGTGTCTACATGTACCTCAAACATATCCAAAAATTAGAGGAATCGAAGGGGGTAAAGAAAATAGCGTTGATTTTAGTCCGAAAAACCTGCGATTTTTGCAGTTTTTCGAGGTTTTTCAAGTATAACTTTTTTCTTTCATGTTTCCATGAGCTCTCATATCGAAATTCGGAATCAGCGCAAGAAAATGATCAGCATAATCTCCTCTTTATTTTGACACCTTTGCTAGGATCCTAGGGTGTCTAGAAATCGAATTATGTCGAGTTGCGCAAATGTCGTTTGCGCTATTGTCACCCATCCAGAAAATCCTATAGATATATTTTTTCGAGAAAATCTTTTTTTTCGACTATGGTCACTTTTTCACCATGTGGTCCCCCCTTTGGTCCGATTTTAGTCGAAAATTTGTTGCCTCAGAATCATGTCACTATAATATTTTCTGGCTCATTTTTGAGTATAGAAAACGAATCTGCTAACTAGAGCTCATCAAACATCGAAAGAAAAAAGTTATGAACAAAATCCAGAACAAATTTTTTTCGAGATTTTCTTTCAACTACAAATTTTTAACCACAACTCCACAACTCTTCGTTGTTTGATGAGCTCTAGTTAGCAGATTCGTTTTCTACGCTCAAAAACGAGCCAGAAAATGTTATAGTGACATGATTCTGAGGCTACAAATTTTCGACTAAAATCGGACCAAAGGGGGGACCACATGGTGAAAAAGTGACCATAGTCGAAAAAAAGATTTTCTCGAAAAAATATATCTATAGGATTTTCTGGTGTATTTTCTTGCGCTGATTCCGAATTTCGATATGAGAGCTCATGGAAACATGAAAGAAAAAAGTTATACTTGAAAAACCTCGAAAAACTGCAAAAATCGCAGGTTTTTCGGACTAAAATCAACGCTATTTTCTTTACCCCCTTCGATTCCTCTAATTTTTGGATATGTTTGAGGTACAGGTAGACACGTTAAAACGTATATGAGCGCTTGTTGGCGAATTTCTGATTTGGAAAGTTACATTATTTTTTTGAAAAACCGACCACCCCGATCCGGCGCATTGACGACGAATAACTTCATCAACATAAGAAATGTTCCCCTCTGCGGCCTGATTCTAATACTTGTATGGAATTGTCTCTAGCACAACTTTGAAGCGAGTTATAGCTGTTTTCCTGAGTCAATTTTGGTAGTAAATTTCATAGTGTCTCTACTTTGACCTAAGAATACTCGAAGATCAGACATGAAATTGAAATTCCGCAAGCGCAGTTTGAAAGAGCGTTATTCAAAGTACCTAAGACTCTTTTTTCCGCGGGATTGGAGGAACTTTTTTCCTACCGCCGCTATCTGGCTGAAGTAGTCGATTCTATCGCGATTCGTCTCATATCGAAATTCCTGTGTCATTTTTCATCTTACACCACTGAAAGTGTTTCAACAAGTACAGAATGATGGGTTGTTCAAGTAGATACTAATGCCACTCAGGGGCATTTTTGGCATCAATGTACCTCAAGAGACTCATCCAACGCTGTGAAAGTTCTTCTTCTAGATACACTGTAGTCCTCATCGATCAGAATTCCGAAACATTTCTCCACGAATAGCATCGACGTTTCTCCTGTTTGACTCGCCACAAATTTCTCTAATTTACAGGCATTTTTGTCGATCATCATCTGTAAAATTGAAAAAAAATTGAAAAAAGCAACTACAGTTAGGGGCCGCAAGCATGAGAGCCGAATTCTCGGAATCGGGTCCAAAGTAGGCTCAACATGACCGTCAGGGTCTCAATATCATTTTTGCTTTTGGATGTATGTCGATTGCTCTTCTCCCAAGCCCGTGAGAGCTTCCGAAGCGAGCGCGACTACCCTAGTCAGAGAGGAGGGAGAGGCGAGACGAGAGATAAAGGGGCGGAGTCTCTCTCGCATGTATCTCTCTCCCTCCCCCCGCTCTCTCGCCGCGCTCCTCCCGCGCTCATGTTAATTTCAAGCACAAAATCAGGGAGATAATTAAAAATGCAATTTTGTGCTTAAAATTCCTCTAAAATACAAAGTAATGGGAAAATCAAGGGCCAAACATTGTGCATGCACTGGAAATGCCCTAACCACCCTATTCGCAACCTTATTATTGATTTTTGACCGACACAAACAAGTCTGACACAGTTTGGCCCTGGACCACTGTATGTAGGGCGGTCATAGCTACTGGTCAAGCTTTTGGGCGAGTGATTTGGTTGCGAATGCCGGTTGTGCTTGCTCGTTCTCGTTTTCGAGGGGAATGGTGTGGAAGGAAAGTGGGCGGGGCTTGCGGCCCCTAACTACAGTGATCTGAACGCAGGCGTCGAAACATTTAAAAAAAACCTATGCAAACCTTGCGAAGTGTGCACAACTCCTGTGCTCCGATCGAATTTCTGAGGCCATGAATGTTGATTTCGCGGAAATTTCGAGCGAAACAGCGCATGCGCGGCGTAGTCATTTGAGGGGAAGCATCGAGAATATGCCGGAAATCAGTGGAGAATTCGAATATTGAGTCGATACAGGATGATTCTTTGCCCTAAATAGCTCGTTTTTTAGAATAGAAAAAGAATGATGACGTCACCTCTTCCGTTCGGACCAGATCCAGTTTCAAATTTATGACGCGAGTGTTCAAAGCCAATCGACACAATCCCAATCAAAAAAATGTTTAACATTGAATACGTTGTAGAAGGACTTATTCCCAACGAACTTTCACTGGCCGAGAAGTTCCCCATCAATCTGAAGAATGGAGTGAATGGAAAGACAAATATTTCAGCTCATTGTGAAATTTCTGAAATTTGCTGAAAGAAACAACATTTATTTATTTATTTATTTATTTATCGTACACCACTGAAGGTGCTTCAACAAGTGCAGGATGTACGAGGAAATATAAAGTTAGTAAGAATACAACAAAGGGAAGGATGCGTGTAGAAAGAGGAAGGGGTAAGGGAGGGGAGGTGAGGGGAGGGGAGGGGAGGGGGTGGGATCGATCTTCTCATGGAGTCACACAATTCGAGTATCGAGGAGAGGGAGTCTCGTAAACGGATGGAGGAGTCCGCTTATCCAGTGTATGTCTGACTGGATATAAGTGTATGACTTGACGAGGTAGATCGAAAGATGGAAGGGAAAAGGAGACGGGAATGGATGGGGATGGATTGGAGGGCAGCTCAAAGATTCGAAACTTCAATTCCTAAAACACGAGGTAAGTCAGGGTGTTTAAATAAGTGAACCTTAATAACGGGGATTGACAATTTGGGGTTACAAATCAGATGCAATTTATTTAATAATCGAGCGGTTCTGTGAGAAAAAGATACTTTGAGATTCTCTCTCTTGAATGGGGGTAGATGAAGGACAAACGAACCATTACGTCTACTAATTGCACGATATGTGTAGAAATGTGTAGGTTCTAAGTCAACAAAATGGGCAAAAACTTTGAGAGCTAAGACAATATCAATCACAATACGACGAGTATACAAGGTGTTAAGTGAATAGAGAGATAATTGATCAGAGTAGCATGGAATGATAGGTTCTACTCTGGAGCAACGAAAATGTAAGAGTCTAGTAAACAAGTGTTGTACTTTCTCTAATTTCCGAACAAGACCTTTGGATGATGGGGACCAGACAGGGGATGCATATTCTAATACATGAATAATGAATGACTTGAAGGCTGAGATGTAAGGGGAAGGAATGGTACAACTGATACTACGAAATAGGAGATAGACAAGTGAAGTTGATTTATGGCAAACAATCTTTATATGAGAATCAAAGTTCAAGAGGAGATCGATATGGACACCTAAGTCACGAATAGAGTCAGAGATTGCGAGATTTGTAGAGAGAAGAGAGTAGATGGTTCGGGGATTATTTCGTCCTATGTGAACTATGTTGCACTTTTTCTCAGCAACTTCTAACTGCCATGTTTTGCAGTATTCCGTGAAACCCAAAATCCCGGACTGAAGTTGAGTGGGGGCGTCGGATGGAGAGAGTGGATCGAAAGTAGTGAAGAGCTTGATATCGTCAGCAAAGAGCCAACATGAAAGTTTAGGGTAGGGGGAGAAAACCTTAGGGAGATCGAAAGTATAAAGCAGAAACAGGATAGGACCCAATACTGTCCCTTGGGGGACGCCTGAGACAACAGCTTTCTCAGAAGAGAGAACATTGCCTATTCGCACTCTGAAACTCCTTTCGGAGAGGTAACCTGAGATCCAATTTAGCAAGCAACCACGAATTCCAATCGATTCTAATTTGAGTAATAACTTATTATGAGAGACCTTATCAAAAGCCTTAGCTAAGTCAATATAGGCAACGTCAACACAATAGTCGCGATCGATCGTATCACGCCAAGATTGGGTGCAATCAAGCAGTTGGGTTACGGTAGAACGCCTGGAGAGAAAACCATGCTGCTCGGGGGGAATTACATTGTGGGAGGTACACCAATCGATAATCGTGGGCTTAAGCAGTCGTTCCATAATTTTAGCTGGGATGGGAGTTATACTAATCGGGCGGAAGTCAGAAATAGATGAGGGTGAGGCTACTTTAGGAATGGGGACCACAATAGATGATTTCCAGAGAGATGGAATAGTACCAAGCATGAGACTGTAATTGAAAATATGAGCAAGTGGTGTGGATAGGGAAGCAAAGCACTTCTTGAAAATAATGGATGGGATGTTGTCAGAGGGAAGGGAACAGGAGGAAGAGACACGACTGAGGTGAGAGGCGACCTCGTAAGGGTGGATAATAGAGACAGGAATGGATTGGGAAACAAGAGAGGGGCAGGTCGGGACAGTTCCGTCGTCACTAGTATAAACTGAGGCGAAGTAATCAGCGAGAGATTCCGCTTTCTTAGAAGGACAAGTGACTACGGAACCGTCAGGGGCAATAATAGCGGGTATTACTAGACCTTTAGACTTGAAACGAGTGGAAACATAACGATAAAATGAGCGACTATGATTACCGGCGAGCAATCGGTTCTCATAGGAACGAACATACTTTCGAATTTCGTAATCTAGTTTACGCGAGACACGAATAAACTGGGCGTGTACTGGTCGGAGGCTAATCTTATCAAACAGAGAACGTTTATGTGAGAGAAGCGATTTAATGTGGGGAGGGTAGTGATCGGAAGGAAGAGAACACTTTCTGAGGGGGACAAAACGACTAAAAAGAGCAGTGAGGTAGGACACAAAACGATCATACAAATCCGATACATCGATGAAATCAGAGAGAATCACTTCCCAACCAGTCCCATAAAGTGCATTGTCCAATCCAGAGAAATCAGTTTTGCGGAAATCAAAAGTACGCAATAAAATGGGATGAGAGAGGGGAAACGAAAACTTGAAATCAATAGATGAATGATCAGCATTACGAAATGGAGCGGATACACGACAATCAGAAATGATGTCAGGAGGAGAGAGAATGACATCAAGGAAATGACCATTTAGTGAGGGGGAGGGAACAACTTGGGAAAGAGCAAGGTCGATAGAGAGATCATAAAGACACGATGATTGAGAGGATAAAAGACCAGGAGACTTCCAGTTGATGTGCAAATTAAAGTCACCTAGCACAACCACTTGATACTGAACGGAAAACAGAGAAGATATTAGATCGAAAAGAGATGTATTTTGAACAGTGGTTGTGTAAGAAAAGCCATATGTTGATAGATCAAATAAGAAGTACAGGGGAGGTCAAAATCGATGATCGTAAAAAAAGAAAGAAACTTTCTGACCGACCTGATACTATTTTAGACGAAGTCTCCAGCAATAATTCGTGATCTATTCCTTGTACAGGTACACTTGCGTGAGAAGCAGTGTGCAGTTACTAGTACATCTTAGTAGTCTTATGATGCTAAGACTTTGTGGATAATAAATAGTGATCTATGCCTAGTCCATCTATGATATTGCAGAACGCGATCAGCTGTACTTCCCAGCACAAAGGCAAACACGAGCGGGAGAAATGAGAATGCATCTTCCCGCAAAGCTATTCCAGGCAGAATCCCTCAAGCCCATTGCCATTGTCGTTTTCCATCAAAACAGGAGGAGCTTGATAGATCATTGGGACTAATCCGTGGAGATGTGCCGGACTGTGCCGAGATGAGACCAGGAAATGTGCTGGGATGTGGTGCGAACGACTCCAGATTACGGTAATTGCACCACCAGGAAGTCTCCAGACGCTGGCAAAAATGAACGAACGGATATGATACAATACAATAATCTGAGGTATTAGGGGAGTGCAACGACCTATAGTTGTGATGTCCAATCTGTCAGAGAAAAGAAAAAGCAATAGTCCAAAGTCGAATGAGCTCGTGAAATGGTCTTATTCCTGACACATTTGCGATGCGTGGTGCGATTGAATACCGGTCATTAGTGATGCCGGATTACTCTCTTCATTCTACACTCTCCCTCGTTTCTCTAATTGCCGATAGATTGTTCAGAATAGAAAGAGCATCCGGCACTACTACGCGTAATCAAATCGCAGTTTCTGAACAAATTTAGCGATGGAAGTCAAAAACCAAACATTCAAGCGTCAACAAACTGACGATTACCACTTCTTGCACTGTACGCAAACCCAGCAATTGGTCTAAGAGTGACCTGAAGAAATCAAAGGCGCATCGGCCTAAGATATACCATGTTCGCATGGAGCAAAGGAACAATTTATATTCTTCCGATTCTGCACGCTGTTTCATATGATAGATGCCTGATACCGTAGATAGTAGCGAAAGCTGAATTCGAAACTCAAGACAATTTAGAAAGAGTGAAATGAGCATGATGTGCACCTTACTGACCAAGAAAATGCGATAGACGCCACAAAAACACCCCATGGTTTTTTCCGAGAGTGGTGTGCAAGCACCACGTCTGAATAACTCCGTAATTAGTTTGGGCGCGAGTTTCGCAACTGATGAAACGTCACTAAACCAGTTTCGATGCGTGGGAACTGATTACCCACACAACATACATCCACGGATAAATGTCATCTGGTCAAACTGTAGCCAAGAAAACTCTAACGGAATCACTCGCAAAATGACCATAAGTAGAGGTAAATGTTCATCCCGACTTCGAGACTGGGCTCGCGGGAGATCACTGCTATACATAAATTACCGTAGCGTTCGATATCCATCTAATTTTTGGTTCCCAGTGACGGTTGAGTCACTGGAAACCGAAAATTCAGCCTCGAGGAAATTACTCTGTTTATATTCAGAGAAGAAGAATGCGCACACTGAACATCGACCTGTATGATAATCCACTAATCGCTTTTCAGTGGCAGCGAGACTAACTAGAATAACTATTGTTACTAAATATGCCTGGCATCTGACCAAACAAAAGTCAATCATTGGTATTCGGTATGTTTCATTGGTATGTTGGGTCGCATCTTGAGACGGTTGGGTATATCAAGATACTGGAAGATATCGACGAGAATTTCGTTTGGAAGGTCCAGAATGGTAGTTTTCTCCATTGTCGTTGGAAGACCTTGCACTGAAATCGAAGATACTCTGCACTGAAGAAAATGCGAAAAAAAATACTGTCCAAAACAATCTGCATATTTTAACGGAACAAGAACACTCGAACAATTTTGACTGAAATCCAGAATGAGAATCAATCAATGGAATGATAAATGGCAATTATTTGTGTTAAACATAACATGAATGATAGGCAAATTCATACTCGTCTTGAATATGAACGCTCAAAGGAAGCGGGAATCGATCAGCTTGGGTGCAAAGTACACTTTACGGATTGTATGCGTTTGATTTACCGCGTTGCATTGCTCCTGAGCCATTATAACGACATGAACTACTGTAAATTCGATGTCGAGAAAAAAAAATTACAAAGAAATAAAACGAGAGCACTCACACACGTGTGGCTCTGCTTTGTTGGCTGCCCTTATATACCCACAATCGAACGGAGATCTCCGATCGGACCCTTCATAGTTAAAAATGGAAACATCCGAGCTCTGACTCTTCCTAGTTAGATCGGGACCTTCCTAGAGGAAAATGGAGGCATCGACTTATTCCCACTGGGTCAGTGTCATGAGATCAGATCTCATGCCCAGTGGGGCTGGCAAGGAGAGGGGACGTTTTGGTAGGGGACATTTTGGTATCGCGCGTCGGGGACGTTTTGGTAGATGGGGACGTTTTGGTAAGGGGACGTTTTGGTAGAGGGGGACGTTTTGGTAAGGGGACGTTTTGGTATCGCGCGTCGGGGACGTTTTGGTAGTGCCCTCAAGAGTGGGGGGACGTTTTGGTAGGGACCCGGGGGAGGCGTCGCCGTCGAGACGCCGTCGACAGCAGCATCTCAACGAGGCGAGTTTTGCCGATCTCACTCAACATTTTTGATTGTAGTGATATCTGAGATAGTCACGGACAAGGATTTGCTTCACTTCACTTTATGAGACTTTTTTTTCACAGCTCCTGCCAATAAGTTGTGGGCTTCACACTCATTGATTTGGTGAACAATGACAAACAATAATCTCGGCTGTTGTCAGCAAATTCTCTGGGGATTACCAGATAATCATTGAGCTCGATGGTAATTTTACGTATAATTCGTGCATGTGGGAATACCAATGATTGACTTTTGTTTGGTCAGATGCCAGGCATATTTAGTAACAATAGTTATTCTAGTTAGTCTCGCTGCCACTGAAAAGCGATTAGTGGATTATCATACAGGTCGATGTTCAGTATGCGCATTCTTCTTCTCTGAATATAAACAGAGTAATTTCCTCGAAGCTGAATTTTCGGTTTCCAGTGACTCAACCTGGGAACCAAAAATCAGATGGATATCGAACGCTACGGTAATTTATGTATCACTGACCTAGCAGTGATCTCCCGTGAGCCCAGTCTCGAAGTCGGGATGAACATTTACCTCTACTCTACTTACCTCTACTTTTAGCACATTCTTCTTTTCCAGAGAGAGAGAAGTTCGGATATTTTAGTGCTAATAGAAGAATCAACTCTTGCTCTATCATTACTTTATTGGGTAGACCATGGCGATCTCTATTTTAGCAAAAGGCAGGTCGTGACCGGGTGCACCGAAAATCATGTTTTGTTGAATGTTTCACTTAAAAACATATTTTCCGTACTTCTAAGCGAGGACGGTTCGATTCATATATATTACAATATTGTACCGAGGCACCCCTAAACTATGTCATATTGACGGTTTGTGCAAGCGAGATAATTGAGCAAACATTAACAAAAAGAAAAAGAAAGAAACTTTCTGACCGACCTAATATTACGATTGAGATCATTTGTGTTGAGAATATCAAAGTACGTGTGGCCGTATTCAGCAATTTCATAGTTTTCTGCAATAACTAGGCAAAGATCACGAGTAATTACCCAGAAGTTCATCAGGTGCAGTTCGTTCCAGCCCGCAGTATATTATCTGCAGAATAATAGTGTACAATGTAAAGTAGATCGTACACTCTTAATTTCGCGCGCTCTCTTGCTCGTTAGAGAAACTAGACAGTGTGACGAAGCAATAGAGACGAAATCCGATTTCCTATCACTACAATGTGAAGAGTTTCAGTTTCAGTTTTAACACATTTATCAAGAGGTTATACGATTCTTCGCCCTTTAGGTTAGGGAAGGTCAAATGAGAGCTCTGATGTACATGGCGTTCCACGTGACTTTTCTTGCTTCGTTGAGAAAGTTTGCGCCGATCGTCTTGCGGAAGATATCGCTCCATCTTGTCATAGGGCGGCCTCTCCTTCGTTTCCTTCGAATTTTTGTGGAATCACGCAGCCGCTGGTTAGAGACATGATCAAGCACAGTACATCCAACCATCCATCGTTCCATTTTGCGCTGGGCCACCGATAATCGATTCATTTGAGCTTTAGTCAGTGCCCAACTCTCACATCCATACAATACCGCGGGAAGTATACAACCATTGAAAAGACGGCGTTTATGTGCCATTGGTATACCCCGATTAATGAGGAAGGTGCGGTGTTTATGGAATGCCCCGAAACCAGCTTGAATACGTCGGGTAATTTCGCAGTCATCCTTTGCACTGACAGCGATAGAGCTTCCCAAATACACCACCCTTTCCTGTAATTTTACAATTTTCCCTGCCACTTTGACTACCCGGGGACAAAGCTTAGAAGTCATCCCAACGGTTTTATCCCCGTTAAGCTGGAGTCCCACAGTAGCCAGTACCCGCTTGAGATCCCTTGCCATTACCTGAATCTGCCTTTCATCATGTGATATGAGAACAGCATCATCGGCGAATAAGATATGAGAGAGATACCGTCCATTTACACTTATTCCCTTCCTACTCCAGTCTAACTGTTGGAATGCCATATCGAGAACTGAGGTGAACAGCCTCGGAGACAAACATTCCCCCTGTCTTACACCTCTTCCAACCTTGATCTCCACCTCATTCCCATTAACCATTACCACATTTCTACTGCCTTGTGAGAGACCCGCGAGGAAAGAAACCACTTCTGAGGGAATGCCCTCCTTCTCCACTGCCCTGTACACCGCGTCTGTGTAAACACTGTCAAAAGCTTTAGAAATATCTACAAAAAGCAGATAAATCGGCATCCTGTAATCGACACAGTGCGCAATGACGGACTTTAGAGTATGAATTGCATCTACGGTTGAGTGACCTTTTCTAAATCCCATTTGCTCCCAGACCTTATTTCTATCCAAAACTGGCGCGTATCTCCTATTGAGCAGCCCGGTAAGCGCCTTCTGCATAACAGGAAGCAGGCTAATCGGTCTGTAGTTTTTGGTGAGGGATGGATCGCCAGATTTGGGTAGAAGAATTGTACGTGAATCCCCAAACCCATGTGGAATATTCCCCATTATGATACTATTGAAGATGGTAGTGAGAGTAGGGACCAGTTTATCTACCCCGACACGCAGCATTTCCCCCCTGATCCCATCCTTCCCCGGTGACTTGCCCGATTTGAAGTGTCGTAACACTTGATCTACCTCAGCTTCGCAGATGGGAATGAATGGATCCCTTTCTATCTCCTCCCGATACCCCAACCCACCATCACCTTCATAAAGACCATTGTAAAAAGATTGAAATGCCCCTTCAATACCCAATTGTGAAGTTTCTAATACCCCCTTCCCGTTTCTAACCCTCATTATCCTATCCTTCCCAATTACCAATTTGTTAGTTACCCTTTTGTAACTTTTCCCCCCTATTGACGAGTAACCATTCCACCCTTGAAACACCAACCGTATCCATCTTGAGTCCCCTACGCCTATCCAACAGATCCCTAGTCTTTTGGGAGACCCTTCTACCCGGCGGTGTGAAAGTAGTAGCAATTTTCCCCGCCCCCTGCACCGTGAAGAATGTGAAGAGACTCTCCTCAATTTGCCTGTTCTCTCGCAGATCAGAGAAATGAGAGAATATGATAATTGAGAAGAGCCGGGTTTGACGTGAATGTTACCTTCCACGTCTCGGATATTGCTCAATCGCCGCTAATTTTCTAGCGTAACGTCCCTGAGTCATTCCCAGCTATACCACTCTGAAGCTTCATCCCACGAAATTTCTCAATAGAAATAGCTCGTCTCGATATATGATCAACGAACTATCCTCCCAGTAATTTGCTTGATTTTTGAAAATAGCTGAGCGTCATGATTATGGTTATTCAGCATCTGTAAATGCTCATTTCGAGACTAAATCGTTCAATCATCATTTAGATTTTAGGCGCTAGATCGGATGATAACTAGAGATGTCAAATCGATTCCTCGCTATTATTTCTCTCGACCCAAGTACTTGAATTGAATGAAGGAATTGAACTCAAGTACTGTACTTTCTTTGAGGAATTGAGAATTGATTTGACATTCCTAATGATAACCAATTCGGTATCCGTCCCAACCCTCCTCTCCTTCTCTCGCCCCCTCAAATTCTAATCCGATGTAGCTCCTGATTTTATGATAGAAAGTAGAACTAAGGAAGCATAAAATCCGCATTTCTTTTCATTTTTAGCCTCATGAGTAGGCTTAGAAGGTTTTCCGGTCTTTTGTCATTTCCAGTCTCGCGTATTCTGATCTCACGTCGTCGTGTGAAAGTTCCTTATCTATACGCTGCAATTACGGAGATCTTGTTCATTTTAGATGCCAATTTCGCAATCAACACTAGTGCTGGTCATAGCGGCTAGAGAGCGTGATGCAATTTCGGTTTTGACTCTCTCCATTCTGCACACTCTCTAGTCGGTTAGAGAAACAAGAGAGTGTGCAGAATGAGCAGAGATCCGAAAGCTCTGTCCGCACTCTTGAGCTCACGAGATGTATTCTCGTATTTCCGGTTCCCGTGATGGACAGCTTCAGTGCCGCATGGCAAAGAACAGACGTGATAAACGCAGTGAGATCTATCTCTGACTCTTGCATGGTATTTTGTAGGGTAATCCACTCGAAGTTCGCGAATTCGCATGCGCTCTCCATTATTTTGCGATTTCAAATTTTCGCATTAGCATGGCCATACCTGATCTTTTTCTTTTCCTTTTTTTCCACGTGCGATGATACTTTCACTTCTTCTCTCTTCCTCCACACTGAACTACGTGCGTCTGAGGGAAGCATTCGAAGAGATCACAAGATATATCAGATTTCCAATACACATCCAATCGTGTGCTGGCATTTGCTGATATTGGAACGCTAATCTCTTGTTTTGCTGAGTTCCAGTTTTCATTTCGTCTTACATTGCCAATTGACCGAGCGCACATTCCGGCTTGTCGTTGAAAAACTTGTCTGGTGGTGTACTTCCGGCGATGCACTTTGTAGGATCATTCCTCCATCCCATCAGTCCAGACACAATTTTCAAGATGGAATCCATGTATTGCTTGGCGTGGGTGGTATAGTTTGCCTAGTCTTGCTATCGTAATTGGTTATTTTGAATCGTATGCCATTTAATTACTGTTTTCACAATCTTCAATGCCAATTTACTCACTTCTTCAGACGCATTTGTAGTCGGATTGTGCTTTATTCTCTGCATCTGTAGGGCTCTGTCCTAGTTCATGTATTCATAGTTTATCTATTCATCAATTTGTCCTCATACGTGCAAAATTGTAGTTTCTTCGCGAACAGTTCGGCGTTGCATGCCTAACTTTTTCACTTGTTACTAATGTGAGCTCATCAATCGTTTGCAGGTCCAATGGCGAACACAGTGGACCCGATCGTAGATACTGCCATCTTCATCTACTCCGACCCGTACATGCAATGGGTAAGTTCTGCAGCTTTTCATGACTTCCCTCGGATATTAGAAATACAACTGCGATTCACGATACACAATTATTATAATAGCAAACTAGTGCGTGCATTGATTGTCTCTCTCGGCGCAAGGTATTTGAAAAAAATAATGCCCAGGGTACTGAGGTCTCAGGGAATATGAGGTATTGTTCTGGCATCCCCATTTGGATGCACGAATACCGGTGATATCTTCCTTCAGATGATTCCATTCCGCTTCGGCACCTCGCTGCTGGGCGTCGTCCTCATCGTCGTGATGATGTACCATCGGAAGTCAGTCTCCCAATCGTATGTTCAGATTAGCAGATACAATTAGCATAGCTAAAATTAGCATAATTAGCATAGCGCATTGTTGATGATAGTGAACACTTATCGAGAAATGTTTACACCGAATCGTATGTTCAGAGATGCAAATACGATGTAGTTGATATGAGCAGAAACAGTGAAATGTAGTATTCGTAGTAATTCGACTTTGTTGCATTCTTTGTGGGCTTTTTTGAGACACTGAACTGTTGACACCGAGAAATCATGTGGCAAGTTCCGCATAGCCTTCGATTTTAGATAATGTAGCCTCCAATAGCTACAATATTTTGGTCGCACGTTCCCTAGACAATATGCCCAATCGCACTAACTAGACCGGTCAACTAAAATTAAGAGACCGAGGAAATCAATAACTTTTTTTTCAGAAAATTCGTGGCCCACTTCAACCTTGCTATTCACATCATCTTCAATCTATTTTCGTGTTTATTTGTTGCTATTGATGACATCTACATTCTTTATCAGCAGCACACTTGGAAGTAAGTGATTTGATATTTTTTACAATAATTATTTTGTATAATTAAGAACCGGTGCGGATTTGATCCTGACTGGATACGAATGCTACGCTTGGAGAGCCCCTCCTTGCTTGACGCTTTATGGTATGCAAAATAATCACAAATAAAAAGTCGAAAACAGCAAAACGTTAGCATCGTAGGGGGCTCGAACCCCTGACATTCAGATTAAAAGTCTGACGCTCTACCAACTGAGCTAACAAGGCTGTGACATAGAACCCTAGTAATCGCACTGTATTGCACGTTCTTCTTTCGAAATTGTTCAAGACGATGATTCGCCTCCATCGTGTTTACCGCTCTTGCGCTTATCTCGCCCCTCTTTTCAAATCAATTTTATAAAATAATACAGATTTGAAGGAAAACTCTTGAACTCTTGAACTCGAACGATGTTCTCCCTCATCGTCATTTCTGTAGAGCGATTTATCGCTACATTATTCTACAAGAACTACGAACAATGCCCGAAATGGCTTGGTGCCTGGTTCGGACTGGCTGAGGTCAGATCCATTCCAATGCCATTTTACTGCGATAATTTAATTGTTATGAAAGATCAAAGATCAAAGATCAATGCTATCGTTCAGATCCTGCTCCCAATCATTTGCCTCGGAATCGACACTGCGTACTACGATTTCACGGAGCGGTTTTCCTATTGTTCCATCGTCTCACAGAGCAATTTTGAAGTTGTCATGCAGATCGGAGTGAGTCGTCTTTGCTTCTTCCGCACATGGCCTTGTTGAGAAATCGTAGCAGATGGTGTAATGTGCAATAGCCGAAACCGGCGTTATTTATGACACGCGAACAGCGCGATTTTTTTCTGTTAATTCCTCATTGTTCGGAAATTATTGCGCTATTTTCAGTACATCTTCATGTTATTGGAGCTCCTTGCGCTCATTCTGTTTCACATCTCCCTCTTTGTCAATTGGCGAAGAATGAAGAACAGAGCGACGATGGACCCGACTGGCAGGTTCGTTGGAGATCGATAGAGCCATCGTCTTCTGATAACTCCATAACCAATGAAAAAATATACAATGTACGTTCGAATTGATTGCGCGAATGGGAAAAGAATATCTAAAAATTATATTATATTGAATAATCATCTTTTTTCCAGATATCAAATCACCGAGAACTTCCGCACCATCCTCATTATCACTCCCTTGGTGAGTTATTCACATTATTCAAATTACAAATATAATATGCTTGTTACGATGGTGCATCAAGTATCTAAAGAAAGATGCCAGATTTAGCCAAATGACCATGTTTTCAGGTGCCACTTCCTCATCATGCTCGTCAGTGCGGCGGTGTTCTTCACTTACACCGCGTTCAATCCGTCATTCGATCCGCGAGTGTATCCTATTTTAGAAGTAAGAAATGTCGTTTACTTATTTTTTGTTGTTGTAACTTATCCCACCCGTGAAACTCATTCCAAACCTCATCCCAATTTTCTGGAATCATCTAACCTCATCTACTGGCACGCCGTCCTGCTGCCGCTCATCTTCTATCTGCTTTATCAGTCAGTAATTCTGATTAATCTAGAATCTCTTTGGTCTACAAATTCTTATGAAAATACTGAAAACTTTTCCCAATGCGTATGCATTTTATCAGTATGCATTTTCTTCTTGTTCGGTACTTTTTCAAAAATACAGATTGAAGTTTTCCAGAGGCGGTAATCGTCGTACTCGTCGCGTCCTCAACGACAACGGCGTCGGCCAGCAACTGCCGGAAGTCGTCATCGCCAAGCACGAGAAGGCCATTCAGAAGGGCTGGTGATGACGTCGACGATGAAGGATTATATGAACTGTATTGTATTATGATATATATTGTATCGACGCCCGGAGGCGCAACGAAATAATGATACATTTGAATAATATGATTTCCAAAACGACTCTTAGTGGATGAGAGGAAAGGTGGGAAAACGAGAAAAGGAGTGGGACGATAGTGAAAAAGATCTAATAGTCTGGTCTCTTCTCGTCTTCTTCTGGTCGTATGAATACTATAAATGGAGAACGCAATATGGCTATTCATTCGTGTATCAGCAAACCCCGTTGTCGTATCAATTCAATATCATTAATAAAGAACGTATAACGATAACGTCAGCGATAAAGGGAGGGTTATGGAGATGAACGTTTTGTCGAGTATAAATCGTATATTTCAAGATAATGTATTTTCAAGATAATAGCCTTCGTGTTGTGAGCTTGTTATGTTGCCAATTCACGGGAATCTTCAACCGATTCTGCAACCTCGTTTGCACGATAAGGCCGTTCAGAAGGGGAGGTGATGGATGTCAGCGATAAGTGAGAGCCATGAGAAATACTTTCGACCAATTAAACTAGATTATATGAGATAAATAATTTTCCTACATCGTGATGAGATTAACAACAGTTATGATAATCTAAAAAATCAGGCGAATGATATCGCAAGTCATAAGTGATATCCCAAGTACCATTGCCCGACACCGGAGATCCGCCCGAGTGATATTTATCATTAACGCTTTTTTATTTGAACTATAGTCCTTACGTTGTTATGATTTACCGAAAACATCATACTCCCAAAGAAATACAATTTAAATGACGTTTTGGAAAACAATGCAAAGTGAATGCAGTAATTTTAAAGAAGGGGTAACACGACCATTTGGTCACATAAAAAGGATTGTGGGGGATCCTTACGCGATCAGAGATCACTTTGTCCGGAGTGACACAGACGCCTCTAAGCTCCGCTATGGAAATTAGAAGTTTCCCTGATCGCTCAGGCGAAGTTTCGGATACTGTATTCGACCCCTCGATTGATTGACCATGGGTGAATGTTGAAAAATAAGACTATAAAGATGAAAACACCGGCCGGGGGTCGAACCCACGGCATCCCGCTCGACAGAACTGTCGCAGAACCATTATGCCACAGGAACAGATGGGAAGTAGAGAGAGGAGGCGGCTCTTATCACCCAAGAATCGCATTCATCATCGAGATAATATGATGATCGCGTGCGATCCCTTATGAACAAAATCAATAATTTCCATGAAAATATAACTGAGAATCTATATGGAGTGATAAGCCAACAAGATACGCGAACAATACAACAAAGATTGGGAGGGTAGATCAAACCCATTCATCCTCTTCCCTTCTTTGACCTTTCCCTTCTTGGATGGCTCATTTGCATCTGTTATCGGTCGCATTTGCATGCCCGATGCTTCATTTCTTCAACATTTTCATTGATTCTCTTGTGTTTCTCTCTATCGTTTTGATCTGTTCTCTCGCATTCCAGATGGATCAACTGCCGTCATTGGAAGGGGCACGGGCTGCTGCTCGCAGAATGAGGGAGAAGAGAGAGAACAGCGTGTTTTCCCCTCTACTGTGGATCTCGAGAGGGCAGCACTCTGCGAGTGCGGGTGCTGCCCACCTCGAGCTTCACAGGAACAGAGCGATTACTGCTGCGCCTCTCTCTTCTCCCTCGATCTCCTTCAGAAGAGCTCCCGTCTCCGGGATGGTCTCTTGAGGAAGATGTGTCACATACCTACACTCACACCCTTCACTCCCCTTCCCTTACCACGCTCACATCCCTCTTCTACTTCCCCCTCACCCTAGACTCCGCCCCTCGGGGCGGAGGCGCAGGAACTTCTCTCTCTCCTCAGTCTGAACCCGGTCTCGCTTTTAGTAGTTCCCCTCCAGTAGTCTCCACAGTCGATAAAGGGATCATAAACATCTCCGTGTGAGTTCGGGTACCACACGGGATCGGGGCACTGGGCTAGACAGGATGGTGCTGCCCTCTGGACCGGAAGGGCTTAGCATATCCCGTCTACATGGAGTTGTCCCAGGTTCGACTGAATTGGTCGACTGATCCCCGACCATGAAAGTCCCCCTCCGCACTGGCGCTCAGGTTTAGTTTCTCCGCCGTTCTGGGAAGCGCGTTCTATTACCTCCTATTTCACATTATGCCCCAATTTTCACTGTCCAGCGCCCCTCAGAGGGAAATTATTCATGCAAATTAAGAATAGACGGAACGCATGTTTCAGAGTTAGGGGCCCCGCTCGGAATCTATCCTATTTAATTTTTTCACTCAATTGTCAATGGTAGTTAAATTTGCGCATAGATATTGACATTTAGTGATCAGAATATCATAGGATAAGTTCAATCCTGCTCAGCATAACCATTTCCGTCAGCAAATAGCCTTCTTCTACAGGTTGCTCTTACACACTTTCTCATCAAAATCAAATCTGCGCTCTTTTGCTACAAAATTGCACGCCGAAAGGCGTTTCTCCATTTGTCTTCTGTATTTCCAGGGCATAGATCTGTCGCAGGCAGATTCACTCTCAGTATTATCCGAACTTGACGTTAGCAGATTAGTCAAGTAACTACTTCCCGCCCTTGAGCCAGTGTGGAACCCAGTGCCTCCCCGAAATCCCCTTCCCGATCTGTTTCCCATGCCCACCCTTTTCCTCATCCATACCTACCATACCCTTATCGACATCAATCTTCCTCCCAACTTCATTTCAAATCAATGGAGTGTGGACAATACTACGGCAGTCCAGGTCGACTCAACTTTCCTTTCGCCAAAGTTCGATGTGACTATTTTCGTTGAAATCCGTTTCGCTCCTTCCCTCTCGGTTTGGATTCTCAACCGTCTTTCGCTTTCAAGAAACGAAAACTACATCGAATTTCAGGCGCTATTCTACTCTTACTTTTCTCCATTCATTGTCACAATTTCACCGTAATTCTCATGATTGTTCACTATCAACGCTTTTCGCTACAGTAATCCTCCTACAGACTTCCTTCACTTCCTCATCCTCTCCTCTCCTCTTTCCAATTTCCTTTTTCCCCAGAAGCGTCTCGAGACGAATGCAATTACTTGTCCTTTCCGAGCATCGCGATAAGTTTCTTCTCTCTGGACACGCGACCCCCTTCCTCCCCTCTATCCCTCCCTTCCTCCCTCAGCCCACTCAGCCTAGACTACGGTAGCCGCCAGAATTTTCTCGCTTCGCTCTTTTGCCTCAGTGGCTAGACGCAGCCAAGCAACAATAATTCCATTCTCATGCTGGCGCGTCTACTCATCATCTTTTGTTCTTCCCCTTGAGAAACTCGCGGCTACTTCCAATTCCTTCCTGACAGTCGTGACCTTGAATGGGGACTCCCCCCTCCGTTCCTCTCTGATGCTAATCATCCATCCTCCTTCTGCACCATAACAAGCACGTTTTGCTTCTCGTTTCAATCTTTTGCTGAAACCGCCCTCTATTTTGCAAAACGAAAGTGGTTTTCTAGGGATTTCGCTTTATTTCTGTTTTCCCTCTAGTGACCCTGTTCGCCAATCACTCTCTCTAGTAATTGACTGCCCCTTCCCTCTCCAGTTTCCCTGACCAAAACACATGTCGAGAGAGAATTGCGCAGCGCACATGGCGCAGTCGCGCAACAATCGCGAATTATATTCTACTTTCCTCTATTCATGCATTCTCTACTATTCACTATTCTCTTCTAATTCACTCATTCCTCTCAAAATTGGCCCGAACTTGAAGCAGTATTGTTTCTATTTCTGTTACGCTTCGATGTTTTTCGGGCACATCGTAGCGCTAACAGTTAGGAATGATCAGCCATTACAGCATTGCTCAAGCCTGGTTCGCGTGCAAACGCTTTCATATATCTACAGTCTACTGCCATCCGTCCATCCTTCATCCGTTATTGAATTCGTCTGATCTCATCTCCACCTCTCATTCGACACATAGAAGAAGAAACCACCGAGCGGCGTTGCCGCGCGGGTGAGAGACAAGTACAGTCGTCACTGCGGATACGCCGATTACTTCATCTCAACTTCCATCCCGTTCTCCTACCTACCGAATCGTCATCAATCTACATCTCCATTCCATCCTCGTTTGATCATCACAGCACTTTCTCCCAACCACCCGAGATCACTAAGCTCCCGGATTCCCTTCTCTATTTCCTCCCTATCCTCCCCATTCCCTATTCCCTCCAACATCCTTCCTTCTCCATCTCTTCTCTCCTATATCGCTTTCTTAATACCCTTCTCGTTACTAACATCGACACCGTCCTAGAAGACCATCCATTCACTCGAACCTCACCTTCCCTCCACTGTCAACCGTTAGATATTCGTCTCAAGATACAATCTTGACCGTTCTATCAACCCTATCATCACACATTCCTTCATCGCTTTCCTCATCCATCCATCAACTCAAGTATTCAATCGATCTTCCAACCCCTGCTACTCCGTCGCAATTGTCGCTCCTTTCCATCATATACTGAAGTACGTCGGAGGCCAAGATTCCATCTAAACGAAGAGCTTTCTCTCCCAACACACCGACAACCCCAATCAATCTTCGCCCCATTCCATCACCTCCTCCCATCCGGAAGGTGAAGAAGACCGCGAAAGAGCTGAAGGCCCATAACCAGGCAGTTGTCTACGCCGGTGAAATGGCGAACAGATCAGCGGCCGCTCTGGAGTCCGTGGCCGACAATTTCCGCGTATTGCGAAGAATTGTGGAGAAACCTCCGAAGTACGACAACAAAGCTCCGTTCGAGGAATTCCTCCGTCGCTTCAAAAAGCACGTGCTCAATCAGGAACTAGAAGAGGAGGACGCGATCAATCTCCTCTCTAATTGTTTCGATGATCTGGAGATCTCCAATCTCTACGATGCTATGAACAAGACCAAGGATAACGGCGGCCATAGAGTGCCCATGACGCTTCAAGAAGTGGTTGCTTCCTTTAGCAAGCTCTTGGCCACTTCAGAGAAAACACTGACTCAGAAAGCGACTCTCAACTCCTCCCGTCAAGGCAGCATGAGCGCAACTGACTATGGAAAGGAAGTATCTCGAGTGGCCGGACTCGCCTACCCCGACCTCTCACGAACCGCGGTCAGAGACGAGATTGGCCTAGAGGCTTATCTGAGAGGCCTCAATCCCAAGATCCGCGCCTCCGTTCGCAGGAGCAAGCCAGCCACCCTGGAACAGGCAATTCAATCCGCTTGTTTAGAGGAGGCACTTCTCAACGAGACGACAGCTACTACGGAGACTTCAGAGATTCTCCGAGCCATCAACAGTCTGACGGTGACGCCGTCTACCGAACCTCGAGGACGCATCGGAGACCACAACAGTCATCATGGAGAGGACAATCAGGAGGCTACAACAACGACTACCGAGGAGGATTCGGCCAACAGAACTGGCAGACCCGAGGACGATCACGCGAGTACAGCAATGACGGAGGCGGATACCGCAAGCGAGAGGATCAGCCCCGTAATGTCTCCCGCTTCAACCAAGGAAGAGAAGGATACTCCAACGACAGAAGATACGGTCGCGGATCATGGAGAGGACAGTCCGGAGGATACAACCAGAGAGATGGAGATCAACGAGAAGAAGAATCCAGAGGACAACGAGGAGGTGGATACAGTAGAGGAGGTCGAGGAGGAGGCGCACCACGCGTATACTTCTTGGCTCTGGCTCTCTCGGTTTTCGCAGTGGCAGTTCTTCCCGTTCAATCTGAACTGACATACCACAAGTGCTATCGGAAGTCTGGAGGAGCTCTCGTAGCCATAGCAGCAGAACTGGATTGTAGCATCAAGGAATCAGATGAACCAGTGATCCGCTCGAAGATGGACCTCTCGGTGCCCAACCGCACTCGTTTCGATGCTAAGGCAAGTGCCTGCTACGAGGAACGGTACATCAGATGCGCTGACAGCTTGCTCAGAGTCGTGCAACGCACCTCGTACAACCTAACATCGTACTCTGCCCCTACAGTTGAAGAATGCAGGAAGGTTATCCAGGAGAAGAAATTCGAAGGACGGGAAATGATCGAGGATTCACGGAACTCCCTCGTCTCGAGATCCAAGATGCCCCTTCCTTCAGGGACCTGGTGGTCCACGGAGTGCGTGAACATCACAATGTTCGTAATAGAACAGACAAGAGTCAGCATCATCGATACCGAATCTACCGCCATTGTCTCTCCACTTCTCTTCAGAAACGATCATAACTGTGAGAAGACGATGGGATTCTGCAAGACCAATTCCACCACCGTAATATGGGATCCAACAGTCTTCCCTCAGACCTGTTCCCTTACCCATCTCGGCAACTATAATGCCCTGCTCCAGGGGGATACGGTTATCGTTGAGGAGATGAGTTCAATCCTCAAAATGGACGGAGGCGAAGTGTCATCCTTCCTCCGACCATGCTTCTTCAATGTCACTCCCTTCACGACAGAAAATGGACCCATAATTACGTTCTCTAACCCCGAAGAGGATCTCACACAATCTACCCCAACTCAACAGAACGGAAGAAGACGACGATCTGCAGAGGATCCGCAGCGAATAATCACTCAGTTCCGGAAGGATCTCCAGGATCTGATCCCCGAGTTCAAAGGAATGGATCTCGCCCAGCTGAAAGGCGGGTGTAACAACTCCCAACTCGGAGAAATGCTCACAAAGCACGACATCTCTTCCTTCCTCGTGGAAATATTCGTACGGAACTACGATCATCTTCCTCCTGAAGAAATCCCGATTCGGATCGCCCTCTCAGCCATGAATGCAGAGATACTCGCTGATGCTCTCGAGAACAGTCCTGACCTGGACCAAACGAAGATACTCTTCCAGAATGCCCAATCCCGTCTTCCTCACGTCGCCTACTCTGTCTACAAGGATGAGATAGACAAGATCATGGAAACGTCATCGAAGGTCCTCGCAGAGCCGAAATTGGACGCAGTGACAAATGCAACACTGACCCAAGTTCGTCAATGCATCGTCCTCGCTCTCCGAACACTGGCAAAAGAGAAGACAGAATTTGAAGAAGAAGTTGACTATAGGATAATGGTTATGGGAGCGTCTCCTCTCATCACGACTCCTGCCGAACCAACAACTCCTTCTCCCACGGTTACTATACTTACTTCCACTCCCAGTCCTTCAACTCCTTCTCCACCTACCACTTCGTCGTCGACCACTGAGACCACTACCCCATGGCCAGCTACGCTCGAGAGGACAACTCCAGAGACGACAACCCCAATGATCACCACTCCTTCTACTCCGTCCCCAACCCCAGAGACGACTACTCTACTGATAACTACTCCAGAGACGACAACCCCAAGGATCACCACTCCCTCTACTCCGTTTACTACCCCAGAGACAACCACTCCAACGATCCCCACTGCCCCGTCGTCTACCATGTCACCCATGCCAGAGACGACCGCGACAACGATTCCTACTACCACAATGATTCTCGCCACCCATCCTTCTACTTCATCGCCCTCAGCGGAGATAACTACCCCAAGTACAAGAATTATCTCGGCTGGAATCGCTAAAGGAGCATCAACCTGGCTCATTCGCAAGACCGCAGAGGAAGAAACCACTACAACAACAACGGAATCGCCAATCACTGATCCAAGCACAACCTCCAAGGTCCCGACTGGAAACATCGACCCGGTAGTCATCTATTCTGGAACTCAGGAGACCAAGACGAATAAGCTAATACCGAGCCCACAAATCATCCTGCCTCCTCAAGCCTTGTCACAAGCCCGATCGAACCGCTTGCCTCGGCAGAATAACACGACTGAGGCTCAAATGGCAACGGATAATGAACGAAAACGAGATCAGTTCAAGGAGACATACACGGAAAGCCATAAGAACTACCACTCTCACCTCCTCGATCATGCGGAAGAGCTGAATCGGAATTATACACATTCCGGAACCAACGCCAAGCTCCAATACCTGGGAGTGACAGCACAGAAGGACCTCAAGAGACACTTCCATCATCTCACTCTGAAGACATGCGGTCTAGCCGATCAACAACTGCAGCTATTCAGAGCAATCCTCCAAACGTCTCCGACGGTAGCAATGAGAGCGTTGCTCGGACGAGACGACATCGTATCTTCCTTCGCAGGAGAAAACATCATGCGAGTCTCCGTCTGCCACGAAGTAACCGCCAAGACGATATATCGAGGAAGAGAGGTCAATAAAACCTGCTATGTTCGCACACCCATTCTCACGAAAGACGACGAGATGCTATTCGTCATCGAGGGCACGAGAGACCTATCCACAGAGAGTGAGAAGATCTCCTGTGATGCAGTGATCCCAGAAGTATTCCTGTCACCCAATGGACACTACATCGAAAGAGGAGAGAAGAAGAACGTCACTCCGATCATCCCTTTCAGCCTTGGCACCACCCCTACTCTGTCCCCTATCTCCTTTCAGCAAGGCGACCTATGGGACAGAGCGAAGTCTTCCACGTCAAGCTCGATGCTTCTCGCCATCGAATTCGGCAATCATCTAACTTCCATTCGAGCTCGTCAATCATCGATCGTCAAAGTTGTACCCGGATTCGGAGGATTTGGAGACATCCTGGAGTCAGCGGGAAAGTCGATCACTCAATCGGCACAAGGATTCATAGACTCCATAAAGGACAAGATTCTCGATGGCCTACTTCTTCTCGGAGCACCATTCCTCGGTCTCCTCCTACTCATCCCCTTGTTCTTCCTCGCCAAATTCCTGTTCATGAAGCACTTGGCCCAGCGAGCCGTCGGATTCTTCCTCAAGGTCCCCACCCCGAGGATCAACTTCGTCAGAAGAGTCAACGAGGATACCGAGCTTCAGGAAATCGAGAAGTCGAGAGAACTGATACGGCAGCCACGACCATCTGCGCCTCTGCTAATGAAGGAGATCTACGAGTCAGAAGAATACGAATACCGTCCCAAACGCTTCGATCCCTACCCAATCCTTCCTGGAGAAGTCCGAGTCGTCGACGAGTCGGGATGTGCATCCGTCAAGGTCCTTGTCAACAACGTCAACCATGAATCCTCGGCTGAATTACCATACATCCCGGTCACTCTCGATGGAGTGGCCCTGGTAGCCCTCTTTGACACGGGAGCTTCCCGCTCATACGCCCCCAAGATGACAATCGATAAGATCAAGAGAAGACTCAATAGGAGCGAGATCAAGGGAGTCGCCGCCAATGGAGGAGACGTGATCTTCATCGGAGAGACCGATGGTTGCGAAGTCCTCATCGGCCGAACCGTGGTCAACATCAACCTCCTGGTCTCGAAAAACGACCACTGCCCAGGACAGGTCCTTATTGGCTGGGACATCGTTCGAGCACTCATCGGAGCCGGCTACCCTGTGACAATACTCGCTAACTACATCGACATCGGAGGGAAGAGGGTTCCGATGTTCCAGAACCAGAAGGATGTGTACTCCGACAGTGGGATGTACGCGGCCGTTCTAACAGCAGAAGAATACGTGATCCCTCCCAACGGATCCCAGATCATCACAGCCGTCACTCCGGATGCAAGAAACGGGTCAGAAGCAGATGAGCTTCTGAAGATCGGAATCTCACCAGTCTACGGCAAGAAATTCAACGTGAAGACGCAGGATCTCTTCCATCCATATCAGGAGAAGAGCAGGAAGATTCGGATACAAAAGCGGGTTCTTCCAAATTCTTCTCGAGCCCGGATCAAGACGATGGACTGCATTCTCGACTCCGTCAGGAACGTACCAGTTCCGGAAGTTGCCGATGGGCCTGCACGGCTCGCCTGGCTGCTTCTCTCGCTGTATCGAGATGGTCAGGAAGACGAGCGGAATCGGACTTCTATGCTACCTAGATGACGTCCTTCTGGTCAACGACGACCTCGACACCCATCTACGTGATCTGGAGAAGGTCCTGAGCACATTCCATCAGTTTGGCCTCCGAATCTCGATGCCAAAATGCCGATGGTGCACCCCAGAAATACTCTATCTCGGGTTCATCGTGGGTCGCCAAGGAGTCCGTCCGAACCCGATGAAGGTGCACTCAATGGAACGATTCCCACGACCCAAGTGCAAACGAGACGTTCAATCATTCCTCGGTTTGGCCACCTACTTTAGGGTCTTCATGAAAGGATTCGCGGCCATCGCAGCTCCCCTTCATTCTTTCACAGGAAACGAGCCATTCGCATGGGGCCCCGAACAGGAGGACGCCTTCGTGACCATCAAGCACCTTCTCACGACAGCTCCTCTTCTGGCAGCTCCGAGAATGAAGGAGCCATTCTTCATCATGACCGACGCCTCCCAGATGGGAATCGGAGCAGCGCTCCTCCAGGAGAAGGATGGTCGTCTTCAGCCGATCGAGTACGCCTCAAGAAGGCTGAAAGATCCAGAGACCCGGATGGTGGCCTTGGAGAGTGAAGCCCTAGCCATAGTCTTCGCTGCGAAAGCGTTTGACAAGTACATCTGCTCCGCTCCCACGACGCTGATCACCGATCACTCACCTCTACGATCGTTGATGACCAACCGCAACCTCAACGGCCACCTTGCTCGATATCAGCTAACCCTACAGGGGCTGAAGCTGAACATCATCTACAAGCCCGGGAAATCCAACGTCGTGGCCGATGCCCTATCGAGGATGCTGCCCGAAGAAGAAGAACCTGAGAAGATCAACAACGTCATGATGGACAATGATCAAGAGGATCCGAATTCTTTTCTCTCAGTCGACCCCATCGATTCCAACTCACCACTCCACTTCCCCATCACCTCTTCTCAATCAATGGTCGATCTTCCTCAATCAATCGGCCCCATCCCAGCCAATCGATCAACTCAGTCCATCGACCGGATCACTCCTTTCAATTCCGTCATTCCTTCGTCATTAGCCACGTCTTCTCAGCCAATCGATCACACGTCTTCTCAGCCTCCACTTCCCCGAGAGAAATCATCGGCACAACTCATCCGAATGACTCCATCAGTCAGATCCCCTCAATCATCCATACCAATCCTTCCACAGATCAAGACGATCCCATCATCCAGGTGAATATAATCACCATCGAAGACGTTCGGAGAGTCCAGTCGGAATCCGACAGTATCATGAAGATCAAGAAAAATCTCGAGACGGAAGAAGACCCCCACGACGATGGCTTTCAACATGCTGACAGACTCGCCGACCATAGGCGATTCTGCCTCACGAATGGCGTCGTATATGCCATCAACAAGAGAAAGGACGGAATCCCAGATCCATCCCTAAGAATTCTTCTCCCTCGAGACGAAGCGATGATCAAGACGATCGTCACCCACTACCATGAATCGGAGGGACTCGCCGCTCATGCCGGAGTGGAAAGGACGCTGAGGACCATCCGTACGCGCTTCACGTGGCGTGGAATGAAGGAAGACGTCAAGAAGATCGTCAAAACGTGCCACTCCTGCCAACGAGTAAAGGCGATTCCCCATGAATACGCCACGGAACCCATGAGCTACCTCGAGACACCGCACGAGGCATTTTCACGCCTGCATCTGGACCTCGTTGGACCTCTTCCGATCACGGAGAACTCCAACAAATTCTGTCTCACGGTCATCGACGCCCTCACGCGATTCGTAATTCGGAGAGCCCTGCCGGATCAAACTGCGGAGACCCTGGCCAAGACCTTCTCGGAGATCGCCATGGTCTTTGGATATCCTCATACCGCCTTTACGGACAAAGGCGCGACGTTCCTGTCAGAGACGTTCACCAAGCTGATGAAATCCTCCGGGATCACGATGATGTCGTCTCCTCCTTATCATCATTCATCGAACGGATCTGTGGAACGGGCAAACAGATCCGTTGAGGAGACACTCTCTCACTTCGTCAACTCGCAGCAGAATGACTGGGATGAAGTTCTCCCGGCGATTGCATTCGCTCTCAACAACCACTCCCATTCAAACACGGGAATACCTCCGTTCATGGCAATGTTCGGAAGATCAGCGAGAATCAAGGAGGATTCCATGATGAGCATTCCAAGACCAATCTACTTCGAAGACGCTGTTGGGAGAACACATCGTATTCTACAGACCGCCTGGAAAGTAGCCCGCGAGAAGACCAACGAGGCCAAGAAGCGCGAGAAGTCCTACTACGACAGAGCCAATTCAACACGTCCACGTCACTTCCTACCCGGAGATGCAGTCCTTCTGCGCGGTCCGCCTCGAAAGAACAAACTGGCAGCCCGCCACACCGGACCCGCTCGAGTCATCGAAGAGAAAGGATCCGGTCGACTACTGGTCGACATCGACGGAAGACAAGCCGTCTGGCACAAGGATCTAGTCATCAAGTATCATGAGCCAGAGGAGAAGAAGAACAAGAAGACCAACGAGAGGCCCGAATTCGAAGGCTCTTCCAACGACTCCGATTCCCAGACTAATGTGGCCGAGACGAACGACCCCGAGCCACCCACCGAGCCGAGACGCTACAACCTCCGCAATCGCCCTCGAGTCAATTCGCTTCTATGCGCCAGAGATGGAGGAACAGACTCTGTCTGGATCTCTGTCGAGGACGGCACATTCTCCTCAGATACCCGATCACAGCTCGTAGTGGGGAACGAGCCCGTGAATCGTGAGATCAGGCCACGAGAAGGAGCGGTCACCGTCACTATCCATGCCGGGTCAAGTCCCCACCCCCGACCTGCCCAAAACCAGAATTCAGGTGTCAACTCTCAATCTCGTTATCGACGATGGCCGATTGCCGATGACGAGAGGCCCTCCAGATGTCACCCGACTACCGATCGGGCTCGGCCGCGCCGACACTGATGCTTCTTCTTCACTTCTCTCAATCTCTTCATCGCCATCGTCATCTATTTCTACATGATAATCATCAAATGCTATCCCTCGACCCCAATTCTCTATCCCCTTTAAGGTTTTCAGATCTTCAAGATATTCCCTAACTTTACCGTTCTATTTTAGCACCCTTCGACCCATTGATATTCATGCCCTTATCGACAAATTTTTTTAAATCGTTATACATTTTCTTGCCTTAGTCCTGGAGGGGACAAACTTTATTCTTCTTCTATAACCATTACATTCACAATTTCTTCCTTTCTTTCCTTTTTTTTTCTTTCAAACCATCAATTCTCTATTCTGAATTGCTGCGGCCACATTGCAAGACCCCAACCCCCACTCATACCAGACCCTAATCCACTCACTGCAAACTTCTATGATCCCAAGAGAATCAAAACCATTCCCTGATCTTTCCAACACATTTCAATTACTCCGTTTCAACAACGCCTTTACATCTATAGACAACTCCAGTGCTTACCATACGATATCCTATTTACCCATTCCGTAACAATTGATCAGGGACTGATCATATTCGGGGTTGCGTGATGTCACATACCTACACTCACACCCTTCACTCCCCTTCCCTTACCACGCTCACATCCCTCTTCTACTTCCCCCTCACCCTAGACTCCGCCCCTCGGGGCGGAGGCGCAGGAACTTCTCTCTCTCCTCAGTCTGAACCCGGTCTCGCTTCTAGTAGTTCCCCTCCAGTAGTCTCCACAGTCGATAAAGGGATCATAAACATCTCCGTGTGAGTTACCACACGGGATCGGGGCACTGGGCTAGACAGGATGGTGCTGCCCTCTGGACCGGAAGGGCTTAGCATATCCCGTCTACAGATGAAGGAGTTTGGGTGTCACTCGTGTATCTGCGACGATCCCCTCTTCAAGGACTACATCCTCACGGAGGCCGTGAGTATTTCTTCTTACTTGAGGACTAGCTACCGTATCACTAAACTACCGTAATCGCCTAGCTACCGTATCACTAAACTACCGTAATCCAATATCGATTGATTCATTCTCTTGCGTTTTCTGAAGTTATGTACAATCTATGATCCCCGCTCATGGCTACCGTATACGTTGATCTACCTGCTACATTAGACTACCATAACCTATCCTACCGTATATCTCAGTTTCATTCCGTGACTTACCCATGATCTACGATAATCTTCATTGTGACCTAACCCATACCTCTCACGATCGACTCAATATTGAAACCCAATACTGCAGGCTGCTCGTTCCTCTGCCGAGACATTCTCCATGATGTCGGGAGAGGAGATCACTGACCAGAACAAGTAAGTTATTATCATGAAACAGTGGAAGAATCTATTCATCTCAGGTCATCGGTACGGAGCCTACCGACTGTTCGTTGCAGCCACTATGGCCAACTACGGGAAAGGAGTCAGAGTTCGACTTCCAGCTTGTTTTGTGAAGAAAGTGCGCGAACTGTGGCCGAGCAACAATTACACAGGATTCTCCTATTCTGATCTTTTCGATATGTAATAGAATAAAGTTATTCTTTCACAATGGACTATGCTTCTATGCCCTATTCGTTGACTACTGATACTCCCATATCTGAATGGCCGCTACTTTCTCTTCTCAATTTATTTCTCGTCACTCTCAGGAATGCCGTATTGCGCTGTGCGTTCTTGTCGAGCCTTTCACTCTGAGAGGAAGACTATGCACGAGTTCACTTCGAAACCGTATCTGCGCGATGACTGGTTGACTGCTCTCACAAGCGATGACTCGGATAAGGCCACTCTGGACATCTATCTTCGAACGACTTCGGGCAAGCACTACATCTGTGCAAGACACTTTTCGGACCATGCTGTCCCGATGTCAAAGGTGAGCAACACGATTTATTAGGAACACTTTATCACTATATTCAATGTCAACTACAATTCATTCGACTTGTATCCTTTTCAGAGACACTCGTCAATGGATCTACCGTATCCTACCGTATCCCCGCCACCTACTCCAATTCTTCCTTCTTCATCATCTTCAATTGTTCGTCCACCTCCTCCTCCTTCCTTCCGATTCGACGATGGCCGGCTCCCTCTCTGCTGCAGGTGTTGCTGCAAAAAAGAAACGGTTAGTTTTGTGTTTCAGATATCTCATTTTATTGACTTAGATCTATTTTTCGTTACCCGTCCCGTTTGTCCTATGTTTCAGACCGATGAGATGAAGAAGGACACCACCTGGAATCCCCCATCTCCCACCATTCGCAATCTGCCTACTAGCGAGTATCTCATCGTGAGCAAGACTAGCCTAGTGCAGTTATTGTCTCGGTGCAGCAAGTGCACTTTCCGAGAGAACAGTCTCTCGTTCTCGGAAGATGCGCATGCACTCTCGTGCAAGCGCAAGTGTACTAGTTGCGGGGATGAGGACACGTGGTATAATAGCCCAGTGCTAAATACTGCCAACCCCTCCTCATGGGAAAAGCTAAGGAAAAGCTAAAAAAAAAAAGCATAGGGAGGAGCAGTGATTATAGTAGATTACCTATTGTTATATTGTTGTAATAAGGACCTATTTTACCACGAGTTGTTATTGTTTTGGCATTACTTTAAAATATACTTATTGATATTGTGTCGGTATATAAAATCATTCTTTTACACACCAATGTCGTATGAGCTCATTGAAAAAATAAGGAATATTGGAGCATAAAAATGAATAAAGGCAGGAAGAACTTACGGTGAAGGCGACATACATGTTGAGGGCGATGCAGGGAACAAACGAAACGAAGAAGGTCTGAAAGATGATCGTTATATGGATGAAATGCGATTTATATGATGTAGAAGGGTTGGCAGGACAATTAAGACAAGCCAATCAATCAATGGCCGCTATCCTCGCAAACAAAACCTCCTAGTAGCTGGTGTTAGATGTCCTCACCTTCTTTCATGTGACCTCGGCGGTCTTGAGCTGCGAGTTCGTGCCCTGGCTGAAGCCATCGAAGTTGTTGCCTCCCTAGAAATTGCCGGAGGAGTTGCGGGCCTGCTGGGTGGCGCGCGTGGCGAGACGAGGGAAGCCGAGACTGAAGTTCATACTTAAATAAATAAATTACAAATAAAGGATTCAAATTGAAAAACAGAAAACTACGAAACTAATGAACAAATCCACGTAGAACAGAAGGAGCAAAAGTGGCCGAAGAGGAGAGAACGATAATGTGATCTACCATCGATAGCGACCACACAGAGGGCACAAGAGCTTATTATCGTTAGTAAAGGCAAAGAGAACAGTCCCAGAGCACAATCGCGCGACAGCAAGAGAGAAAAGTCATTGATACACTTCGAAATTGAAAATTGGTGTTTAAAATGGGTAGTAAAGGTAGTTCGTGCGTAGTATGATAGATCCTATACACAGAATAACTCAAAGAACGCGAATACTCGAGCACATGACGATTTGGAAGGGGATAACTATGATATTTCAAACGAGGGACGATAATCACGCCATTTGAGTGCTAGGAGCCGGAAAGGAAGGGTCAGAGAGTTGATTGGTCACGCGTGCACGTATCCGAACACTTTTCAAACATAACGCAATAACGGCAACATCGAAAAAACACGAGAAAGTAACGTTGAAAGTGGAGAACGGGCTGAGCCGAAAAAAAGTTTGACGCGATAGGTTACCGTAATTTTTGAACCTGATCGCTCTGTTTTTTCGTGGTGAAAGTCGCACGCCTGTGGTCATGTTCCGGCTTCTTTAAAGCGCTCCAACTGCTGTGAAACGAATATCGATATAAGTATACGAACATGAAATTGAAGCACTTAGCTGCATGTCCGACTTCAATTTGTAGATAACATCTCGCTCTATAAATTATTCTTTATGGATCTTCTTCTAAACATGAGGACCTCGAAATCCGTGCCGAGTCCAGTGTGTAGTTCATCAAATGTAAATGGTCTTGAAATCTCGATAACCCAACGTCCTCGAACATTTCTACGAAGCCATTTCTAGAAATATGAATATGTAAGATCAGAGGAGTACGCAAAAGACAATTGGAGGAAGAGGGAGTTGAACCCCGACCTCTTGTATCGATATCGAGCGCTCTACCACTGAGCTACACCCCTGATGCTTAGCCGCGGCCATGCCTTTCCTTACGAATATATAAGGCCGGTTGCCTTATTTTCGAACATCGACGTGCAGGGTCTGGTACATCAATTTTTCGAAAACTTGTGAAAATAGGTCCTCGAGGGTACTGAACATCGTGGCGTGTTTCATTTTGCACCAACTCGATCGGCTGAGCCAGGATGCACCTAAGCTGCATTTACAATTCTGGAGATAACTCTTTTACCGATTGTTCGATTCACTTTAAACTTTCACAGAACAAAATTTGGATGGGGTTAATGAAGTTGCTATCAAACAATCATTTCTCTTGACAAGGCAAAAATGCGAAATCTCAGTTCTCGAATTCCAGGTCGATGCGGAACTAACAACTTGCATAGCCAGATGCGCCTCGATCTGGGGATTATTTTTCGTATACTATGTGCGGGAAACAAGCTGGACATATTATTGATAGGAAGTATTTTCTGCTTTATTTATCAATGAGAGTCCGCTCACACTGCTCCATCAACGAAGAATTTGGATGGGTTTCATTTTCATCTCGCTGTTTCCTTGCTCAGACAAAGGAGCGGAGAATAATTCCTCTACTGTCACGCAGTGTGAGCGGTATCTCACTGACAAATAACGCAGAAAATACTTTCTAGCAAAAATATGTCCAGCTTGTTCCTCGCACATATTATACGAAAAATGATCCCCAGATCGCATCTGGCTATGCAGGTTGTTAGTTCCGCATCGACCTGGAATTCGAGAACTGAGATTTCGCATTTTTGCCTTGTCAAGAGAAATGTTTGTTTGATAGCAACATCATCAACCCCATCCAAATTTTGTTATGTGAAAGTTTCAAGTGAATCGAACAATCGGTAAAAGAGTTATCTCCAGAATTGTAAGGTGCATCCTGGCTCAGCCGATCTAGTTGGTGCAAAATGAAACACACTATGATGTTCAGTACCCTCGAGGACCTCTTTTCACAAGAATTTTGGACCAGACCCTGTTCGAGAATAAGGCAACCAGCCTCATATAGGTTTATCGTACATGGTGGACAAACCGTGACAGATGATCATTTTTGGCCATTTTTGACTTTTTTGACTTCCAGGGAATGCTTACTAATAAATTCCAATTTTCATTTCTTATTTTTTGTCCACCCTTGTTTACGGGAATCGGCCGGGCATGTCCTGGTGAAATATTCCTCTAACATGGAGAAAAATGACAGCCGTAATTTGAAAAATTGGTTGATTTCGTAAGCCGGCATTTAGCACACGCGAGGCAGCGAGCTGGTCGAATCGCGTCATCATTTTCAAATTCTCTGCGTATTTTACTTTCCCCGTATTGTTTAGACGTTCTGCTCGTTTATTTGTTGTAATTATAATGATCCAGAGTACCAGGCCGACCTGGCGGACGCCTCTCCTCGACAATACGAGCCTTACTTGGAGAAGGAATGGAGGTTTTCCTCAAAGGTCCAACTTTCTCTTTACTTTCTTTGAAAATAAGAGTGGGATTGTGTTTGTTTGAGCTGTTTCAGCTCCGTACCCACTCTCCTGAGGTCCCGGGACAAATTGAGAGACGATGGAGTGGAACAAACCAGGTGAGATCACTCGGTTTCTACCATTGCTTCACTTGAGCGGGCGAAACTGCCTGTTACTATGTTGTTTGAGGGGGTAAAGACGAAAACAGTGCTTCTCCCATCACTGATAAGCGGCCGTTACCAGTTTTTTAATACAAATGGACCTGCTGAATCGAGAGAATTGTGAACAGTAGAGGTAGATCAACGTCTTATTGCCGTATATTTATTAAAAAAAAAAAATGTTGCCTTCTGCGTGCATAAAATGGTCCTTCCTCTCTTGTAATCCAGCGCTGATGAGCTGTAACTAGTTGGATTTAATGTAAATAGGTTAATTCACGAGCAAAAATAGATTAACCTATCAGGAATTGGGCAAAGCAAAGCTTCACTGCCTGTGTGTATTTATTTATAACATTTTCCAGGCTTTGTTCTGCCTCCTGCCCTTCTCTCCTCGTGCGGACTAGCTCTGGTGAGCGATCGAGGTGACCGAGTTGAAGGAACCAGGTTAGTGACATAAAATAACTCAACTTTTCATATCGTTTCACTTGAGTGTGCGAAAATTTATTTTTCTGTGTTGTTTGAGTTGCAACAGATGGGAATAGTTCTTTGCCCATTACGGATACGCTTTAATTACCAATTGTAATGAGAATTATCCCGATTGAGGCGAGGGAATTGTGTTTGATTAGTGGTAGGCCAATCCTCGGTGGAGGTAGATCAGTCTGCCATTGCCGTGTATTTTCAGTAAAATAACTAGTTTCCTTTAATATTAGAAAAAGGGATTCAGTCTGGAAAATATTTTTTTTAAATCCTACACTTCCTACTTCTCAGTCGGTCGGATGAGCGAGAAGGAGAACGAGTACCGGACCCTATCCACTTCCAGGTACGCGAAGGGGTACTGTAGACGAGGTTACGGTAACCGCGGATTACTGTACTATATACTGTCACGGTAATCACTAATGTCTAAACGATACTGTTTATTTAACTGTTTTATTTTATAAAATGAATTGATTCTGACTTAGGAGCAGTGATTAGTCGATCCTTGCCCACACTTCAATGTTTTACTATCAGTCTATACTTAGTTACTTTATTGAATGTATGTTTCAAGGCCCGCTCACTCTCACTCGATGCCCTGCCCCGGATGTCCTCCATTCGCCATCATTATGTTACGATGACCAGGTTTGAAATTGTCCATTTACATTTGAATTGCAAGCGGCGATTTTTTTTTGCTTATTTACATTTGCACTTCTCTAATTTAATAAAAAGTAGAACGCCTACTTCCAGGTAGGCGAAGTTTACTGTAGACGAGGTTACGGTAACCGCTGGTTACTGTACTCTATAATGTCACGGTAATCACTAATGCCTAAAGGATACTGTTTATTTAACTGTTTTATTTTATAAAATGAATTGATTCTGACTTAGGAGCACTGATTAGTTAGACCTTGCTCGGTTCATATTTATTTATTTATTATATTTTTGAAGGACCGTTCACTCTCCGTCGCAGCCCTGCCTCGGAAGCCATACACTGGCCCTCCTTCTGCTATGCTGATTAGGTTTGATACTTTCCTATGGCATTATTATCGCAAGTGGCAGCGTTGGGGCTTGTTTGATACCTTACCAGGCATCCCCACTCCACTCTGCTCCGGCCCCTCTCTACTTCAACACAATGCGGATTCGGTGAAGTATATTTTATCTAATTTCTATTTTTTCTTCTTCTTCTTTTTATCTGAGAAACTTGGAAACAATTTGAAGTAGCGAACAAGTAAAACAACAAAGAAAAGAACGCGTTTCAGCTACCGTAATCTTCGAGCGGGACACAACGAGGGGAGAACAAGAACAACAGGAGAACAGGCAACAAGGAGGAGAGGACAAGGATACACGAGGTCAGTTGGGATCACGAAACAAATAATAACTTCTGAATAAACAAATGTGAAACTTCTGACAATGATAGCAATAGGAAATGGTATTTACAATTTGAATGAAGGATGAAGTCTAATAGAATTCATCGTCCCAGATTGAACTATCATGCTCATATTCGGGATTATAGCGATTAGAAACCGATCCATAGGATGCTCCTCTCTGATTGTCGATAGGCATGAAGTCGTCTTCTTCTTCCTCTTCATTGTATACCTCGTGATTGGAAATTCTAGGAGAGTAGGGGCGGGTGCGAGAGAAGGGAATGAAATTAATATTGGATCGAATAGGCGATCTATTAGGGAAGGGTGAGTGAGAGATGTTGGAAATTCTAGGAGGGTAGGGGCGGGGGCGAGAGGACGAGGGAACGAAATCATTAGTAGGTCGAATGAGTGATCTACTAGGAGAGGGTGAGTGAGAGACGAAGGGAGAAACAAATCTACCGTTCTGAGCACGAGGGTTACTAGGAGGATGGGGAACCTTCTTCTTCGGATTGTTGTGCGTCCACACATTGTTATTCAATCGTCTCCTCACGTCCTTAAGTTGTCGCGTGCGCTCGGGTCCCACTCCCATCTTTCTTCTATGACAGAGTAGCTGAAATGGAAAATGTCACTCTTCACGAGACAAAATTGGGAAGTCCAACTCACATCATAAAACCATTTCACTTTTGCAGGGTCTCTATCCTCCAGCTTCAGATGTCTCTCGTCAGGGAACATGTATTTATCCATGGTCGTCGCGAATTCAAGTAAGTGAACTCCCATCGTATCATGAAGTCTCACATAGTCCCTCGGAATGTAAGTGTAGTTGAATCCTGAATACATTACTTCATTTGTGCTATTAAATAACAACTCAATTAATAATTTTTCATGGAGGAATCTTAACAATTGCAGACAACTCACGGGGCGGCGGTGCTGGAAGTGAATCGACGATTCGATCGAGGGAGTTGGATAGTTTATCAATCTTGCTTGTTAGGCCATTGTCTCTGCTCTCGATTAATTTCACCTGTGGTGTATTTGTATTACCAGATGATACGGAGTAAAATTGTACAAACCTTGTCATTGATACATTCGATTGTATTTGAATCATCCGCTGATTTGCCTTCCATTCTTGCAATTGATCGTTTCAAGTTGGTGATTGAAGATTCGATCGGACCCAGTCTCTCATCCAGAATCGATCGAAATAAATCAGCATCTGTAATCGAAAGGCGTACAGTTTAATGGTATTCGGGATTCTAGAGCAGTGGAAAGGTCTAGAACTCTAGCACTAAACGTACCCATTCCATTCGGGGGCACTGTAGCTGCTGCTGATCGCGAGGGTGACACTGCAGGGGTGTTTTGGACGGAAGAAGCGAGAGAAGGAGTAGGTGATTTAGAGGGATTGCTGGGTCTTGTCCTCATTGTCATTCTATTGACTGTGCTATCTTCTTCCTCTTCCTCATTTCTTCTCTCATTCTCCTCATCATTTGCTGGATAGACCGAGAACTGAAAAGTAATATCTGGTAACGGTACGGCGGCATTTTAACATGAGTGTTACGGTAGTATTGAGTGCGGTAACATTTCAACAAATGTGCGAGTGGTATAGCCTAAGTAAAAGACGGTAAGAACGATTAGCCGAACTCACCCCTTTCGTAAATTCTTTTCTCGGCCTTCCCCGCGACTTCTTCATAAGCATATCCGCCTCTCTCTCCATCAATTGTTGCATCTCGTGCTTCTTTCCATAGTCGATGAAGATCCCAGGCTTCAGTCCTTTTTCACCCTTTGTCTTGTACTTCACAGGCATTGCCTTTGACGGTGCTCCTTCTTCGATAGCATCCAAGTCAATGATATTGAATACGTTACCGTCTCTGACGAGGGCGTACGACATGCCTGAAGTTCAGAATATTCGACATCTGTCAGATAGAATTGGAAATAGTGATGCCAAATTAAGACCCGCTCTCCTCAATTTAAATTATCTCTCAACGATCTAAGAAACGCGAATTGATGAGAGAACGGTCTTAATCCGGCATCACGAATTGAATCTGATGTGAAACAAAAATCAAGCAAGAACAAATTAACCGACAGATGAGAATACAGATCCCTGAGCTGGCTTTCACCCTTTGCATCACTATTTCGTCATTTGACGCAGCTGCTGCGCGACTCCGCCCCCTTTGCTGCTCGTTTATTTCGTCTTTTTTCCCTCTCTCTTTTATGATATCTCAACTTCTCCGATGTCTCCAACATCTCGGATTCAGGTACGTAAGATAACTACTGATCTACCGTAATCGTTTTTATCTCACATCTGCCGTAGCATATTGGTAGCAGATCATATTATGACTATTGCAGTCGCAAGGCAGGAGACCTTTGGAGAAGCACTGGAAAGATTGCATCATCGGATGGCATGATGATGATAAGTCCTATCGGGAAATCGTCGAATTGCTGGCTCAGCAAAACATCCACACAAGCAGGAGCACAGTGGCGCGTGTGCTGAAGAAGAAGTTCATCCCTCGCGAGTATCGACCCACTTCGATCAAAGATATGGACCTGTATGCCTCAATCCGTTGCTACTTGGATGATTCCCAATCAACTCTCCAGTCAGTCGCAGCCACGATCAAACTCGAATTCAATGAGGAGGTACGCTTACTAATCCTCTAATTGTATATACCGTACTTGTTTATATTTATTCGAAGCTAGCGTATTACCGTGCTACAGTACTCCCCATTTCGAGATCTCTGTCAACGTCGTTCGTCGGATCCGTGAAGAGAGCGGATTCCAGTGCTACAACACCCGATACGGACATTCAGTTCGTATCGTGAACCGCCCTCTCCGTCTCGCCTTCTGCAGAGAACAAATCGAGAAGGACAATATGTTCACTGCACATGTCTTCACAGACGAATGCTGTGTGCAATTATCCGCAAACAATCGATTTGTATTCTGTTTGAGGGGAGATGTTCAGAGGAGAGTCAAGAGTGTGCACAAGAACCCGGTGAAGGTAAATAATTATCCTTCAGTCCATAGAAACAACTAGGAACAATGGAAGTAATAACGAGATGATGAACTTCGAACATCTCCCAATCTCAGGTGATGATCTGGGGAGGGATCAGTTGGAGAGGCGCTACTCCCCTCGTCATGTTCGATACAGGATCAAAGATCAACAACGGCATGTATCAGGCCGTACTCGAGACTGCGTACAAGAAATGGGCGAGGTTTGATTATTGAATTCTACTCATAGCTAGCCAACACTGTATACTATATCGTAACTGTGGTATTGGAATTTCTCGTGTCAGTTCAGAAAAACGTTCGGAGAACATGTCTACCTCATTCAAGACAACGCCCCCTCTCATACTGCAGCAAGAACTATGGAGTACCTCGAGAAGGAACAGATCAAGGTGTGTCGTTGTTTCCTATTGCATACACTCTATAGCCATTCAACCAATCGAGAAAGTGTGTAAACATAAACGGCTGCGAACTCGAAACCAAGAACAGATACTCTCATTCATAAAATCTATCAAGCGTATAATGGCACAATTTTTAAAACAATCGGACAATAACGTACAACTCAACAGACTATCGACTGGCCCCCGGAAAGTCCAGACATTAACGCAGTCGAGGTGGTATGGGCGAATTTGAAGCGATGGCTTCAAGACTGCTGGAAGCCGACCAATCTCAGTCATCTGAAAGAGGGAATTGCTACGTGGTGGAAGGATACATTGACCCCTGAGAAATGCAAAGAATATATCAGACGAGTCCAACCCCAGATGAGAAAAGTAATTGAGAATGAGGGCGCCCCTGTTCACGACTAAGCTTTTCCTAACATCACATTAAGCCGAGACGATGAATTCTATTAGACTTCATCCTTCATTCAAATTGTAAATACCATTTCCTATTGCTATCATTGTCAGAAGTTTCACATTTGTTTATTCAGAAGTTATTATTTGTTTCGTGATCCCAACTGACCTCGTGTATCCTTGTCCTCTCCTCCTTGTTGCCTGTTCTCCTGTTGTTCTTGTTCTCCCCTCGTTGTGTCCCGCTCGAAGATTACGGTAGCTGAAACGCGTTCTTTTCTTTGTTGTTTTACTTGTTCGCTACTTCAAATTGTTTCCAAGTTTCTCAGATAAAAAGAAGAAGAAGAAAAAATAGAAATTAGATAAAATATACTTCACCGAATCCGCATTGTGTTGAAGTAGAGAGGGGCCGGAGCAGAGTGGAGTGGGGATGCCTGGTAAGGTATCAAACAAGCCCCAACGCTGCCACTTGCGATAATAATGCCATAGGAAAGTATCAAACCTAATCAGCATAGCAGAAGGAGGGCCAGTGTATGGCTTCCGAGGCAGGGCTGCGACGGAGAGTGAACGGTCCTTCAAAAATATAATAAATAAATAAATATGAACCGAGCAAGGTCTAACTAATCAGTGCTCCTAAGCCAGTACCAATTTATTTTTATAAAATAAACAAGTTAAATAAACAGTATCCTTTAGGCATTAGTGATTACCGTGACATTATAGAGTACAGTAACCAGCGGTTACCGTAACCTCGTCTACAGTAAACTTCGCCTACCTGGAAGTAGGCGTTCTACTTTTTATTAAATTAGAGAAGTGCAAATGTAAATAAGCAAAAAAAAATCGCCGCTTGCAATTCAAATGTAAATGGACAATTTCAAACCTGGTCATCGTAACATAATGATGGCGAATGGAGGACATCCGGGGCAGGGCATCGAGTGAGAGTGAGCGGGCCTTGAAACATACATTCAATAAAGTAACTAAGTATAGACTGATAGTAAAACATTGAAGTGTGGGCAAGGATCGACTAATCACTGCTCCTAAGTCAGAATCAATTCATTTTATAAAATAAAACAGTTAAATAAACAGTATCGTTTAGACATTAGTGATTACCGTGACAGTATATAGTACAGTAATCCGCGGTTACCGTAACCTCGTCTACAGTACCCCTTCGCGTACCTGGAAGTGGATAGGTTCCGGTACTCGTTCTCCTTCTCGCTCATCCGACCGACTGAGAAGTAGGAAGTGTAGGATTTTAAAAAAAATATTTTCCAGACTGAATCCCTTTTTCTAATATTAAAGGAAACTAGTTATTTTACTGAAAATACACGGCAATGGCAGACTGATCTACCTCCACCGAGGATTGGCCTACCACTAATCAAACACAATTCCCTCGCCTCAATCGGGATAATTCTCATTACATTTGGTAATTAAAGCGTATCCGTAATGGGCAAAGAACTATTCCCATCTGTTGCAACTCAAACAACACAGAAAAATAAATTTTCGCACACTCAAGTGAAACGATATGAAAAGTTGAGTTATTTTATGTCACTAACCTGGTTCCTTCAACTCGGTCACCTCGATCGCTCACCAGAGCTAGTCCGCACGAGGAGAGAAGGGCAGGAGGCAGAACAAAGCCTGGAAAATGTTATAAATAAATACACACAGGCAGTGAAGCTTTGCTTTGCCCAATTCCTGATAGGTTAATCTATTTTTGCTCGTGAATTAACCTATTTACATTAAATCCAACTAGTTACAGCTCATCAGCGCTGGATTACAAGAGAGGAAGGACCATTTTATGCACGCAGAAGGCAACATTTTATTTTTTTAATAAATATACGGCAATAAGACGTTGATCTACCTCTACTGTTCACAATTCTCTCGATTCAGCAGGTCCATTTGTATTAAAAAACTGGTAACGGCCGCTTATCAGTGAAGGGAGAAGCACTGTTTTCGTCTTTACCCCCTCAAACAACATAGTAACAGGCAGTTTCGCCCGCTCAAGTGAAGCAATGGTAGAAACCGAGTGATCTCACCTGGTTTGTTCCACTCCATCGTCTCTCAATTTGTCCCGGGACCTCAGGAGAGTGGGTACGGAGCTGAAACAGCTCAAACAAACACAATCCCACTCTTATTTTCAAAGAAAGTAAAGAGAAAGTTGGACCTTTGACGAAAACCTCCATTCCTTCTCCAAGTAAGGCTCGTATTGTCGAGGAGAGGCGTCCGCCAGGTCGGCCTGGTACTCTGGATCATTATAATTACAACAAATAAACGAGCAGAACGTCTAAACAATACGGGGAAAGTAAAATACGCAGAGAATTTGAAAATGATGACGCGATTCGACCAGCTCGCTGCCTCGCGTGTGCTAAATGCCGGCTTACGAAATCAACCAATTTTTCAAATTACGGCTGTCATTTTTCTCCATGTTAGAGGAATATTTCACCAGGACATGCCCGGCCGATTCCCGTAAACAAGGGTGGACAAAAAATAAGAAATGAAAATTGGAATTTATTAGTAAGCATTCCCTGGAAGTCAAAAAAGTCAAAAATGGCCAAAAATGATCATCTGTCACGGTTTGTCCACCATGTACGATAGATTAAAATACAAAACGGAAGAATACAGTTATTTCTATGTTACGCCAAATGACCACTATACTATCGCTATAGATTAATACCTGAACAGCATCCATCACCCAATCAGGGTTGATTTTCATATGACCAATGGCGATATATTTATAGAGCACAATGGCATCGAGCGTTTCTCTGTTTATCATAGGAAGCTGAAAAAAAATTAGGATAAAGCAAAAACAATATTTTAAAATTCACTAACATTTTCCTGTCGAAGTGATTTAATCACGCCGTAAATATTAATCGAAGGATTGGCAACATTCCGAGATAACTCGATGAGAAAACTATCATCAATGTATTTGGCCAGCGCTCCATCAATGAGGATACTTGGTATGCGGCTGGTCGCCAGCCAATTTGTGAACCTACAATAGCAGACCATCGTTAATCGCTCCATACGTCAAATGGGCCTGGAGAAAGCTAGAGCTCACGTCGGCACTCCCGCAAGCGTAATGTACGGTAATAATTGATTTTACCGAGTAATGGCAAAAATCACGCGTCAATGATTCTCTCTTCTTTACAATGATATGATTCGAAAAAAACTTGATTCAAATGTTACTCACCTAACCGCGTCAAACGCGTTTCCAATTTCGACATTTTCTAATATTATTCTCTTTAGAGGCATTCGCGTCCACTCGGAACAGAGATTCAGGAAAGAATCGTCGATCAAAACCTACAATATTAAAGTTATTTATCTGCATGATGAAAAAAATTAATAGTGTCACAGTAATTTGACGCCTTGTTCAACAAAGTGCGTAACGTTTTAGTTTATTTTGGCAGGGATATTCTTTCATTAGCTGATTCGAGTCTTCGCGTACCTTGGTAAACGTGGCATACTCGATAGCGAATTGCTGTATTGTTGATTGAATTAGATCGAGAATCGTTTTCGGGATAGAGCCTTTCGATGGTCTTTTCTTTCTTCGAAGCACTCTTTTTAACTTGAAAGTTCTCAAGAGTAGAATCTTCTTCCTAATCATTTTCTTTCCCCTTCGAATCAAGAGATTGCCAGTCCTTTTAAAATTATTTTTTCTGTAATTTCAACATTTTCTATGAGTTATCAATCATATAACTGACCAATGTCTCATCCTTGTCTATCAAATCCCCTCTCTTCGTGGAAATGAATAGTTTTCTATCGCCCTGAGCTCCTTCGAGACGGAGTTTGAATCGATACATACAGTCCTATGTAAGTAAAATATTTTTAAAAAAAAGTAAGGATGAGTGCATGTTCTGAGGCATACAGTATGGAAGTAGAATCGAGACCGGCCTCTTATTTCGCGTCTCTCGCTGTTTATAGAAAAGAGAGAACACATGTGAGACTAGGAGAATCGGTATCGAATATTACATAGCCTACTGGGAATTGAAATTCCAAAGATAATGCACATTTCTCACTTGCGCTTATGGCATGTTCTGAGGTACAGCATAGTGCGTAATGGTACTCATAATATGCACAGAATACGGACCGTTTTCACTTGAAATAGGTCGAATGTGTGGAACTGCTTCAGTCTCACAGCAGTTCTTCTCGAGAAATTAACATAATTGTGGATCGTCTTACTTGCCGAGTCCACCGCGTCCAACTCAGATCTAAATAATTAATTTTGCTTTACTACTCTTCAATTTTTTTTTATAAACTACTCATCAGATGTGGATTAAACACAGTTTTCAACACATCATTATCGAATTGCGCTTATCACGCTTCTCTCCGATATCCTAAGAGTTACCCAGAAACCAACCAATTGCAAATTCTCCCTCACAAACATTCGAAAAAATCAATATGCAATACGTGTCTTCATGACAAAATTGGGTTTAGTCTATTCAGACAAGAGCCGTGTTTTCTACTAACGTAAAACATACTGATTCATGAACGAAAAGAGCGAGAGTATGCAATCGGCTGTCAAGTTCGAGAAATTATCCTGAAATAATATTTGAAAATAAACTTTATATTTGTGATCTTTTTGCAGGATTTTTCATATAAAGTATCTTATACGCAGTGAAACACAGACACAATATGAATGAGATTCAACTGACTGAAAGCTGACTTATGAGAAAAATATTAAAATACTGAACTTACCATATTTGAAATATCGAGTGAATTCTGCTTCTGTCGGATCATGGTGCGACTTTCCGGCAACAGATTCATCCTTCTTTCTCTTTTTAGCAGGCGGGGAATCCATTCGATGAGGGATCCAAAACCGAAAAGGGAATTTGTGATGAATAAAAATAGAAAAAAAGATGAATACTGAGAGTAACACGTTTCAAAACGAACAATTATATATTTTTGCGCAATATCACCCAACTGTACCATGACTGTTATAACCCAACGGAATGAGGTTAAACAGCCAAGTAAACGTCGAGCAAGCGTACGTTTCTCTCTCATCTGAGAATGGTTGCGACGGTCTTAATTGTCAAAACGGAAGAACACAATGTCGAAGCTCTCGCGATTCATATACTACGATAGGAAAACAATTGTAATCGTTAGATTTTAATATAGATTCCTGAAAGAACATGCAAAGAATCAGAATATAGGACGAGGATACAGAGAATAACGAAAAGAAACGCTCTAAGCAGGACGAATAGAGGGAAGGGCAAATCAATATGAGTCACCATTCACTTGCACTCAGTGTACGAACGAGAAGGGTGGAGAGAGGGAAGAGTGAGAGCAGTTTTCTCTGTCGGAGAGGAGAGCGAAAGGAAGCAAAAACATTGGCGCATAAAGATAAGAGAGAACGACACGAAATGGCTGCTCAGGCAACTCAGCCATTGTTTTTGTTCGCCCTAGTATCATTATTCAATTACTATTGAAAAGCAGAGATAGAATACTGCTGGAAATGAACAGTTGGGAGCACATTTAGTTCAGACGAAACAGCCTCAAATCGAAAACTAGCAATAATAAATTATTTCACATTTACTTGTAGTCGATAAACATATGAGGCCGTTTGCGGTAGGATCAACAAGGGTCCCACAGGGGTCGAGAACAGGTAAAAAATCGGATATGCCCAAAAGTTGGCCCCATGGGTAACTTTCGATTCTGAATCGACTAACGTTTTCGGTTTTACGATCTGAGCCTTCCGAATCCCGGTACGGCACGACGTCAATTTCGCTAAAATCTGTTTCTGCGATAAAAACTGGTCCTGGGAGGGCCAAATTGGCCGAAAGCTCACGCACCCGACCAGGATCATTTTGGTAAGGATCATTTGTGGTAAGGATCATTTTGAGTCTTTGCACAAGTTTCTAGCACGTCTATGAACGAACATCCATTTTTCGGGACTTATTTTTGAGTCAGTGCAAGGTTGCTGCACGGCAAACGCCAGGGAGTACTTATTTTTATCTGAGAGGTATTGAGGTCTTCTATCACCAAAGAAATTTGGTAGGCTGAGAAAAAATTCTCAGAGCTTAAAGTACGCCATGAAATACCATGCATAAGTTGCGTCATCACTATGCAACAATACAAAGATCACTTTCCAGGCAGATCCCAACTGGTGGTTCGCTCTAAGCGAGGGAAGGATCGATGCTATCGGATTGGAGATAGTGTTTGATGCGAATTTCTGAGACATTTTTAAAAGGTCTTTCTATTTTCTTAATTCCCCTCTTTGTTCGAACGTGTATGCACATACCAACTGTGTTTGTCTAGATTTCTCTCTTGTCATTATTTCTCTTGACTTGTGATAAACGAATTCGATTCCACAAGAACGGATGGTTTGACCAATGACTTTACAAATTAGATAGGGTCGTGTAGGGAAAAGTCTAATGGTCACGCTGTAACTTTCTTAGCACCTCTCTCGCCCCCCCCCCCCGATCTCATACTGTACATGTCGTGTACTAAATTATTTCGTGTCATCGCTCACCCCACGTTGGTTATCTGTAACATTACACCACCCTAACTCGTTTGATCTTTGATCTCTGAGAGCTATTTGAGAATGAATTAAGAGTGACTTTCTGAGTCAGTGAACATATTTGTGCAGATCGTTAGCACTAGGCAAAAAATCGAATTAGCTCTAAATGTGTGGGATGGTAGTACTCGACTAGTGTAGTTCAGGCGCCACTGGTTTAGTGTTCTAGATCGTTCTCCGCTAAATGGCGGAAGTATCAAAAAACTACCGTAGCAGAACCGACTTTGCTCATTCGCAATCGCTTCAATCGAGTGATATCTCAAAAAATGCAGAATATTTATCTGATCATACACACCAAGTTTCATCCCGATCGGATTGAAACTCGTCGAGAATAATCGATTTTTCGATTTTTTATCGTAAACTTTGTACTCTCGTTCTTCACAGTGACGAACAATATACATTTTTTATTATATTTTTATAAAGAGCAATCTAGTGCCTGTCTAATGTGTAATTATAAAGAAAATTAAAAATGAACCTTGGGAGAAATTAGTTTTTAACGGTGCCTGACTGAAGGCTTGAATTCAAATTTATTTCACTATGTCGAGGTATTCGTGCAAATAGTATTCACATATTTCAATGTTTCAACATTTACTGATTCAGTTTATGGTGGAATAACTAGACTTTGCACAATTTTGAGAAAAATCTTTTTTCGACCATCATGATTTATGATTTTCGCCACCCATAATTTAACCAACGTATCGTACATGTCGCAGAAATCAGAACGCTCACCGGGCGTCACGGTACAATCTGCGGGTTTTCCGATCTTTGCTCATATATTTACACATTAGACAGTGACTAGATTGTTCTTTATAAAAATATAATAAAAAATGTATATTCTTGGTCACTGTGAAGAACGAGAGTACAAAGTTTACGAAAAAAATCGAAAAATCTATTATTCTCGACGAGTTTCAATCCGATCGGGATGAAACTTGGTGTGTATGATCAGATAAATATTCTGCATTTTTTGAGATATCAGTCGATTGAAACGATTGCGAATGAGCAAAGTCGGTTTTGCTACGGTAGTTTTTTGAAACTTCCGCCATTTAGCGGAGAACGATCTAGAACACTAAACCAGTGGCGCCTGAGCTACACTCGTCGAGTACTACCACACAATTAGAGCGAATTCGATTTTTTGCTAGTGCCAAGCATATTTTCACTGGGTCAGATAGTCACTCTTAAGGCGCGTATTGATGAATGGTGGTAAATAAAAACACAGATATTTGTGGCGATTTTGTTTCGTTGAAAGCGCGCTCTGAATCAAACCATTACAATTTCTTCCGAACAAGAACGCACTGTGAAACAGATTACGACCGTTACATCGATATCGGACCGATTTTGGCATGTATGATGTATGAAACTTTAATTTCTTGTTGAGCTCAATCGAAGCAAAGCTTTGTATGCGGCAGAAAAACAATGAAGAGAAAGAGTGCTAAATTAAGAAACTGTCGGATATGTTTCACATTTTATTTGTAAGGCTTCCTCATTGGGAGTCTCTAATGAACTTGTGTTGTTTTCTTTTCAAAATAAAAATAAAAGCTGCGAGAAAGACCCCTTCATTAGCCAGAATGTGCGGGAGAAGCCCATTTACTGAACGCTATTGATGCCGAATTGATACCTGATGTGGTGTTAGTTCTCCGGAAAAAAGGCGCGGAAAAAGAAAAAGTGTGTTAGTTCTCATTTCCTGGAAAATGCAATGGAAAAAGCAATTATCTCGGTTCCCTGATGAACTAGCGACTTGAACTTTGGTTTATAATATTTTTTCACGCTTTCTAACCTCGAATCGAAGTTTCAAGTCGCTAGCTCTTGAGGGAATCGAGATAATTGCTTTTGCCAGTACATTTTCCAGGAAATGAGAACTAACACACTTTTGCTTTTTCCACACCCTTTTTCCGGAGAACTAACACCACATCAGGTATTAATTCGGCATCAATAGCGTTCAATAAAAACTAACACCGGAGAACTAACACCACATTACCCATCTCAATTCGCGCTATCTCTCTCTTCCTCGTTGTTCTAACCGGAGAGAGATCATGCGGATTGAGGAGAGAAGGTCTTGAATAGACATTTGTACTGAATGCCGATGGAACGAAAGAACATGGAGTTTTGAGCACGTTAAAACGTGATGTTACAAGCAGTCTCAGAACATTCGGCAAAAATTAAGAGACTTTCGGATGTGTTTCACATTGTTTATTTAATGCCAGCTCATTGTAAGCTGACATTGTATTTCAGTTGCATTTGTTTCAACAACAAAAAGTAAAATGTAGAGAGAAAGTCCTCCGAGAAAGTCCCCTTCATTAACCGGAATGTGCGGGAGACACCCATTTAATGAAAGCTAGTGATGCTGAATCGAGACCTTTCCCACCTCAATTCGCGGCGCGCTCTCTCGTTTTTTCAAAGAGGAGAGTCGTCGAATCGACAGAGAACTGCACTGAAGGCCGCGGAGACGAAAACATGGAATTTTGCGGTTCACGGTTCACGGTTTGAAGCCTCGCAACAGGCCACTGGTCGTCCCAGGATAGGCTCTTGTTGCTACACAGGCGATGGGGTGGCACAGAAACAGAACAACCTCATGAGATTCTCGAAAAATTCATTTTCATACCTCCTATCTGAATCATGTACTATCGATGCAACGTATTGAATGCGTTCAATATTCCTAGACAAACACTTGAACTGACAAGTTATGAGAAAGTTTGCGGAATGCAGATGTGTTTCAATTTCTGTTTGTAATGCGAGCTCATTGGAAGTCGCTAATAATTCACGGCCACACTATTCAAAAAAATAAAAGACAGTTCCGAGAGAGGTCCCTTTTCCCGAACGAATCTGACAATATGTGCCACATTCCGTCACATTGTGCCCCATGACCAATGTGATTCATCAGTTTTGTGAATAGATTGACTAATGACTCTCTCGTTATCACTCACTCTTCTCAGCCGCTCTCCTCGATTTCCATAGTCTCTAACCAGATAATAAATTCGCACGAACGCCGCAAAAGACAAGCCAGCTCCCCTTTTGGCATTAGTAGTATCTAGTACAATATGGCGCTTGTTGACGCGATCTGTGCGCGACTTCTGCAGAAAGTGCTGCTGCGACAACCGCGCGGCACCTTGTAGGACCACGGCAATTATCGTCCACCGATGGGAAGCTACCTGAGCGAGCTGCGCCTACCGCCCGGCTCTGGAACCGGATCGGATGACGGTCCTGGCGGTGGATTGAATGTGAATCACGACTCTGCTTCTGGATGCGGTCCCAGTCCGACCAATGGGTTCATCACCAGCACCACAGCCATTCCAAACAAAGGCTCCGGTCCCCGATTCTTTCCACCGCCACCAGCTGAAGAATCGCTCATGGATCAGGACTCCTGTCCGCTGTTCGATCCTCCATCAACCCCGCAGCTGGAACCGACAAAGCCTGGATCCGGGCCAGGTACTAAACCAGTGCCACTGTCCGGTTCCGGTACTGGATCTGATGTGCGCAAGAAGAGTAAAGCGAATTCGGCGGCACTCGAGGAGAAGCAGTTTCAGAGGTAAGTATAACCAACATGTATGATAATTCCCAATAAAAATAACAAGGGGCTAGGTGTTCAGGTAAAAGAAATAAGAACTATTTTCAGAAGCACGCTCAAGCCAGTGAAACCTCGTGCGCCTCGCATGAAGGCCAGAACGGTGGCAAGCACGGAATCATTCAGGTAAAATTGATGTCTCCACGGTATCCGTGTATGGATGGAACCAACTTCTTCCCTCATGATGATAGGCACTTCTTTGTTTTAATGTTGTTGTTTTATTAAGACGACCGCTCGGTTATTTTTGACCACCTCCCGGACATCCCTCCAGGATTTTCGATTCCGGCCTCCATACTCATAGGACCTAGGGTGCCTTGGACCTTGTTTACAATAATGGTATGGAAACTGACCTGGCCTCGCAATGCGGCGCGCCAGGTGCGGGCACAGTGAAAACATCGAATTTTCATATTTTTTATGCCGAACAAGATTAACTCGAAATTCTTTTTGCAATATGTTTGGCTTGTCCAAAGTGCAAAGGAGCACTATTGAGAACGATTTCCGGGCAAATCTGAAATCGCCATTTTCAATCAAATTTTTAGAGGTGTTTCCGAAACTATTGTCGTATACTGGGATGAGGTTGACTTAGTGTTGCATCAAACCCACCTATATTAGATACCAGCTGGGATTTCCCTTTTGGAGAAATGTTAAGAAATTCATCAAAAAATGACAAATTTCCATATAACTTTTTTTGCTCTAGGTCTGAGGAGCTCTAATATCAAAATTCGAATTTTACATGCAAAAATACGCCAGAAACTCCTTTAGTCATATTTCTTTGGAGACAATTTTTTCTCATCTTTTCCATGACCCCCCTATCGGCGCCATTTTGGCCGAGAAACCGATTTCTCAGAATGATGTAACTGTAGGTTTTTCCGGTAGTTCTGGCGTAGTTTTGCATGTAGAATTCGAATTTTGATACTAGAGCTCCTCAGACCTTGGGCAAAAAAAGTTTTACTCGAAAAAGTAGAAAATTTGTCATTTTTTGATGAATTTCTTAACATTTCTCCAAAAGGGAAATCCCAGCTGGTATCTAATATAGTTGTGTTTGATGCAACATGAAGTCAACCTCATCCCAGTATAGGACAATAGTTTCGGAAACACCTCTAGAGTACTGACAACTGTAAAAATCCGAAAAGTTGAGTGAAAAAGGAGATTTCACATTTGCCCGGAAATCGTTCTCAATAGTGCTCCTGTGCACTTTGGACAATCCAAACATATTGCAAAAAGAATTTCGAGTTAATCTTGTTCGGCAGAAAAAATATGAAAATTCGATGTTTTCCCTGTGCCAGCGCCTGACGCGCCGCATTGCGAGGCCAGGTCAGTTTCCATACCATTATTGTAAACAAGGTCCAAGGCACCCTAGGTCCTATGAGTATGGAGGCCGGAATCGAAAATCCTGGAGGGATGTCCGGGGATAGGGGTCAAATGGTGAAAAATAACCGAGCGGTCGTCTTAACCAATGGAAACCCCAAAAATACCAACCTTTTCGTGTTTTATCGTAATTCATGGAATGATTGAAACACATTTCAATCTCCACAGTTTTGAGATCGTAAACGCATAGTGGAATAATTTTGAACTTAATTTGTAAATTCTCGAGATAAAATAAGATAATCGTTCCTAAAAAAAATTTTTCCGATAGGATGGGATTGGGACAATTACAGTCGATACAACAAGGTCATGCGCGAAGGTGAAGGAGAAGCGATCAGCAACGGTAAACATTTTTTAATAATGTTATTATTAAATACCGTAATTGTATTTTTAGAAGGAAGAAGTGGCGAGAATGGAGAGTACTCTTATAGAGACAACAGCGATGCGAGAGGTGATTCATTTTCTTGCACAATCGCATTCAATATAATGATATGTCATTATTACCAGAGCCTCGTTAGCTCAGTTGGAAACAGGCGGGACCTATTCAGTACCAGACCCAAGCCCCGGTGCCCACTGCTCAGTCTCGAAAGGACACAAGAGGTTCCCACCATCCCTCTACTGATTATATGGGTACTGAAGAGAGTTGAGGAAATGCAAACGGAAACAATGTCTTTGGTTCCGAGACCGATCAAGAAGGAGAGAATTACCGTACCTGAGGAGGTGGAACCGAATGATATTACGGAATCGAAGGAGAGCGATGAACTCGAGGAACTGATGAAGGAAACTCCTGTATTGCCTCATAATTTGGAAGAGGTCAGACGTTTTTCTAGTCATCTGTATACGGAAGATAAGCAGAAATTCCTAGCTAAGTGTCAATGAAAAATCAATGAAAGTGGTAGAATGCAGGCGTCCACGGATATTGTCACTGGCCCGGTCGATATTCCCTCACCAGAAGCAGCAAAATCCGACTCCTGCTCCTCGTCTTACGACGATAGTGAAGTAATCGAATTAAGCTGCGAAATATCAGTCCAATAAAAGCCAAACAATGCATATCGAGCAGATTATAAATTATGGAGAGCGACAGTCCCTCAATGTGAGAAAGCAATGCGTTTCACCAAGTGCATAATAGCTCGGGGATTTGCTGGAAAGAATAGTTGTTGAGAGTTATCATCTCTAAAAATGAATAATTTTGTAATGGAATACATTCCATCATTCGCTATGTGAAATCTAAATGCGCGCAGCGCGCATGGGAATTAGAGAAGTGTGCCCCATTGCTACTCTTGAACACTACGATTGCTTTCAAATTTCAAATTACATATTTTTTAGGATGATTACAAGCCGCCAGTGCTGAAGAAGAGACGCATTTTAGTCAAGAAGTCGAGTAATGAAAAAGAGGAGAAGAGGAAGGAGAAGTGAGTTGGTGCTTTAGATCTTCTTTCGAGATTCTGAGGATTCATTTGTTTCATTCGCAGGAAAGAACCTGACGCTGAAAAGCTTCAGAAGGTCATAGATCGCGAGAGAAAGAAGTCTAGAACAGTGAATTAGTCAAAGAAAGTAAGATTCGCATCCTTGATTGATCTTCGATCTTTGGATCCAGGATCCTGACGTTGGTCATGAAGACATTGAAATTATCCGGATCACGGAGGAGAACCGAACGTAAGTGAGCTTGATCTTTGAACTTAGAGTTTTTTTTAAAATTTCAAACTTACAGGTACTGGCTCTCGCCGGTCGAGAACGAGGCAACAATCGAAGTGAGTTTCACGCACGTTTCTTATTCAGAGAACTCGAAATGACTTCAGTAACGAAGACGCAACTGCCGGGAAAAAACAAAACTCATGATCATGATCGAATATCAGAGGTCATTGATCAACGATTGCTTTCCAGGCCGATCCCAACTGGTGGTTCGCTCTAAGCGAGGGAAAGATCGATGCTATCGGATTGGAGATCGTGTTTGACGCGAATTTCTGAGACATTTTTAAAAGTTCTTTCTATTTTCTTAATTTCCCTCTTTGTTCGCACGTGTATGTACAGACCAACAGTGTTTGTCTATTTTGTTTATTCTTTTCTTGTCATTATTTCTCTTGACTTGTAATAAACGAATTCGATTCCACAGTCAGACACCATGCCCATTACTAGTGGTTGGGGCGCGCGCCTTTCTCTACCTCTTGCAAAACATCACCTGCGGGCGGGAGTCGAGCCTGCCTGCGTCGGCATGCCAGTCAGACACCATGCCCGTTAATGCTCGACTCCCGCCCGCAGGTGATGTTTTGCAAGAGGTAGAGAAAGGCGCGCGCCCCAACCACTAGTCCCCGTCAAGCGTTCCCCGCGGTAGGCCGCCCTGGCCTAATGGGCATGGTGTCTGGACATGAAAAAAGTGGGAAAAAATGAATCTCGGAAAAATCTGACCATATTTTATTCTGTCGTAACTTTTTAAATGACTATCTTGACATTCAACCAATGACTATCTTGACATATTAGATAATGTCGTGTAGGGAATTGGGAGTCTAAGGGTCAGGCTTTATCTACCTTAGCACCTCTCTCGCTCCCTCCAATCTCAAACTGTACATATCAGGTCGGTCAGAAAGTTTCTTTCTTTTTTGCACTCATCGATTCTGACCTATATTATTCTTGATGTTTGATCGATCAGCATATGGCTTTACATAATCAATGAGGGCATTGTTGCTCTTTTTAGCGTACATTATATCAGGGCTGAACAATCAGTATGAGGGACACAAAGTAAAGTTAAATTCACAGTGGTTGACCATGAATCGCATCTGTATCTCAATCCAGTGCAGAGTGGAAAGAAGTAATAGGGCCCAACCAGTGTCACATTTATAAAGTACGATGATTGATGATTACCATTAAGTTATTGCGAGGAAATTATCGCAGCATGCTTAATAGAAAAGCGCTTGTGAAGATGCAACAGACGGTTCTGGAACTCTCGAAAAACAGTTTCCATCACACAGCTGTCGAGTCGATAGATCTTCAAATGTCAATTCAAGTGCATATCAAAGTACAATACCTAGTGAGTCCCCAATACAAATTGAGAGAGGATCCCATTATCCAGAAATTAGCTGAATTTTCTTGAACTTTGATATCGATAATTGAAGATTGAAAACAAGACATATAGCTGCGTCCCTTTTTGTATAGGGTCAGAAGGGCGGTTATTTCGATGCTAAAAGAATAAGCAACTCTTGTTCTATCGTTGTTTTCTTGGGTAGAATTTGGTGTTCGCTATTTTCTGAAATGGGAGGTCGTGACGGTACACACCGAAAATCATGTTTTATTGCAATTTCCGCTTCAAAATTTATTTTCCCTTCTTCCACACGAGGCCGGTTCAATTCACACATACTACGATATTGCCCCCAGGACAAACTTATGGCATATTGGCGATTTAAACAAGCACAATTGTCGAGCTAAAATGAACAAAAAGAAAAAGAAAGAAACTTTCTGACCGACCTAATATATCGTGTACTTATTTATTTCCTGCTTTCGCTCACCCCACGTTGGTTGTCTGTAACACAGCCTTGTCTCATTTGAGCTTTGATCTCTGAGGGCTATTTGAGAATGAATAAAGGTGCTTATTGATGAATGGTGGTGAAGATAATCACAGATATTTGTGGCGATTTTGTTTCGTTGAAAAAGCGATCTGAATCAAACAATTCCAATTTCTTCCGAACAAGAACGCACTCCGTTATCGGACCTATCATGACGTGTATTATGTGGACAAGTTTAATTTATTGTTGAGCTCTGCTCTATCGAATCGAAGCTTTGTAGCTTTGTGCGTTCAATATCCATTGGACAAACAATGAAGATAAAGTGAGCTAAATTAACAGACTTTCGGATGTGTTTCAAATTTTATTTCTTAGGCTAGCTCATCGAGAATAACCGATCACGTGTTGAATTCTACTCAAAAAAAACAAATAAAAGACAGTTCCAAGGAGCGCTTCATTAGTCAGAATTTGCGGGAGAAGCACAACGCCTGAAGCGGAAACATGAGAATTGAGTACAGTAAAACGCAATGATTCACGCAGTCTCAGCGCTTCCATCAAGACTATCTCAGATGAATCACTGCGGGTATTCTCGTCGACTCGTGTTTTGCTGTGTAGCAATCCCTCCAGACTGCATGGCAGCCCCTCACCCTTCGAGTATATAAATCATCTCACTGCTCAGATTGATGACCAACAAAGTTGAAAAAGTTGTGATTCATTGCGTTTTTGCCTTGATTTTCTCCGTTCGGCAGTACCAATCCGTGGTTAGACTATATTTCTCGGATTCCCTAATTTCTCGCTTCACAACATCATCACTTATTCTTCTTCGACTTTCTCTCAGCTAAATGTGGCCGAACGGGCTTGAATGGGCAGGTAGGCAAATTACTGTTAAATCAAACAGGTTTTGCGAATTCGACAGAATGTTTTCGGATGAGTTTCAAACTCTCCTAGTAAGGCCATCTCATCCGAAAACTCCGATTCTGGATTCCTTCCATTTACAAAAATAAAATTAAAATAATAATAAAAACGCAGAGAGGATCAGGCCACAGTACCTTCTTAATGGTTCGTTGACTCTTCCAGCCAACGCCGCTCCTCTCCCGCACTAATTTATTTCATGCCTTCGCTCAATCCACGTTGGTTATCTTTGACATTCCACAGCCTTGTCTCGATTGATCTTTGATCTCTGAGAGCTATTTGAGAGGGAATAAAGGCGCTTATTGATGAATTGTGGTGAAGAGAAACATAAAGATATTGGTGAATTTGTTTCGAGAAAAACGCGACCTGAATCAAACAATTCCGATTTCTTCCGAACAAGAAGACACTCTGAAACATATTATGCCCGTCACATCGTTTTCGGACCGATTTTGACGTGTATGATGTGGACAACTTTAATGGCTTGTTGAGCTCTATCGAAGCGAAGCTTTGAATGCGTTTAATATCCGTTGGAAAAACAATGAAGTGCGCTAAATTAAGAGACTTTCGGGTGTGTTTCAAATTGTATTTGTTAGGCGAGCTCATCGAGAATAACCGATTTCGTGTAGACATCTTATCAAAAAAATAAATTTAAAAAAAACAGTTCCAAAGGGCGCTTCATTTGTCATAATTTGCGGGAGAAGCAAAACGCCTTTGAAGTGGAAACATGGGAATCGCCTACTGTAAAACGCTATGATTCACGCAGTCTCAGCACATCCATCATCAAGGCTATCTTAGATGAATCACTGCGGGTATTCTCGGCTACTCGTGTTTTGCTGCGTAGCAACCCCTCCGATCTGTCTAGCAGCCCCTCACGCCTTGAGCATATAAATCATCTCACTGCTCAGAATGATGACTAGAATTGTCGAGGAAAAAGTTATGATTCATTGCGTTTTTGCCTCGATTTTCTCCATTGAGCAGTACCAGCCCGTAGCCTGAAGAAGTTTCTCTGATTCCCTCATTTCTCAAATCTTGTTCACTTCTTCTCCTCATCATATACTTCTCCTCTACTGAATGTGGCCGAATGGACATGAGTGGTCTGGTAGGTCAACGGCTTTGAAATCAAAGATGTTTGCGAATTCGGCAGATTGTTTTTGGATGTGTTTCAAATGCAATTGGTAAGGCGCTAATGACTAGTTGAATCTTACGAGAACAAAATAATTTTAAAAAATCAACTCCGTGTGGGGGGATGCTACAGTATTCTGGTGCACACTTGTATTCTACTTTTCCTCTTCCAGCCGAGGCTCCTCCTCCTAATATTACGCCAGTAACAAACTTCAGAAGAGACAATCAGGTAAAGGCACTGATTGAAGTGATGAGAGCGACATTCAATTCAATACGCGTAGTTGTGATCGGAGTTCACGTTTTAATATTTTTTTTGGAACAATCATCGTGAACCCTTTTTCAGTTTCGTCCCTCTCTCTTCTCCTCCAATCCTCCCCTCGACTCCTTCCTCTTCTCGAATCCCTGGCCGAGCCGGACCGACCCCCACTTTGATGATAACAGGTGAAGAGTTGAGATCTACGTTGTAACCTTTACATTCAGTGCACAAGGTGAAGTGAAAACAGTATTGCTAGCTCCAAGTAGTCTCTTGCATTCTAAAAATGTAGAAATATAAAGACCGTAATCAAACGCCTGAAGCTTGCATAAATAACGATATTTCAAACTCAGACTCACCCCCGAGCACATCCGAGACGCAATCGCCAGAGAGGAAATGCAGAGGGCAAGAGCGAGGTGGGAGAGTACTGTAGCTGAGTAGGGATAGAGGTTAGGGTACTGTGCCAGATGAATATGTGTGAAGAGCTTACGATAATAGATTTCTCCGGTTACAGTAATCGAAAATAAGAAAAGCATGTGATTCATCTTCAGACACACGACTCAAGTCAACATCTACGCTCCCTCATACCACTACAATTACTATCAACAACCAGCATTCAACCAGGGTGGTAGGTTACCATTTTCATGATCATTTGTCAGCCAGAGAAAGATTTTTTTCTTTCAGGAACTCTTCTCGGAGGCTTCTACCATTCCAACTACTTTGCTGAGCCGTATGCGGTAGGTCATCTCGATCCTAAACTGAACAAGTTATGCATCGCTTCCCGTGTGGAATGAATATGACACTATGTGCCACTCTTTGTCATCTTGCGCCCCATAACCAGTGTGATTCATCAGTGTTGTGAAGAGATTGACCAATGACTCTCTCAATTTCGCGTGATCCCTCGCTATTCTCTGCCGCTCTCCACGATTTCCATCGTCTCTAACCGGCTAATAAATTCGCACGAACGCTGCAAAGACAAGCAAGCTCCCCTTTTGGTAGTAGTATCTAGTACGATGGCGCTTATTGACGCGATATGTACGCGACTTCTGCAGAAAGTGTTGCTGCGACAACCGTGCGGCACCTTGCAGGATTACGGTAACCATCGACCGCCTATGGGAAGCTACCTCAGCGAGCTGCGCCTACCTCCCGGATCCGGCTCTGACGATGGACCTATACCCAGGATCAGTGATAATCACGGCTCTGATCGGCTAGCGTCTGGATACGGTCCCAACACGACATTGGGAACCGGTTCGGGTGATCAGTCCAACGTAACGACCAGCTCTGGTTTCGAGCCATTGTCACAAGATCCAACCATCGAGCACAACACGTGCCCGCTGTTCGATCCTCCAACCACCCCACAGATGGCACCGCCAATGTCTGGTCCCGATCCAGGCACCGAGTCGGTGCCACTGTCCGGCTCCGATGCCGGCTCTGGTTCCACTGGTTCCACTTGTTCCACTGGTTCCACTGGTTCCACTGGTTACACTGGTTGCACTGGTTGCACTGGTTGCACTGGTTCCACTTGTTCCACTGGTTCCACTGGTTCCACTGGTTACACTGGTTCCACTTGTTCCACTGGTTCCACTGGTTCTGGATCCCGCAAGAAGAGCCGAACGAATACTGTACCACTGGAGGAGCAGCACTTTCAGAGGTGAGCTGAACAAAATGTTGATCACATCAACAAAGTGGATGTTCAGCAAATCAAAATCAATAAATAGTTCCAGGAGCACGCTGAAACCCGTGAGACCTCGCGCGCCTCGCAGTAAGGCCAGGACTGCGGCTAGCACAGAATCGTTCAGGTAAAATTGACGTTTTCCCGGATTTTGTGCCTGAAGCGAACTCGTCGTTACTCATATGATAATTCTTCATTATATCTTTTTTATTAGCCAAACCAAAATCGATTACACCAACCCTGGGTGTTTCATTGTCTTAGAATTAGTGAAACAAATTTCAATTCGATCAAATTGCACGAAAATGGGCACGATAGTCAAATGTTAAAATTCGAGATTTTTAACTGTAATGATTAAGCTCAGAATGAAATGATTTTGTATATTTCATATTTCATGTTTTCAGACGCTTCATCGTCGATACAACAAGGTCTTATGTGAATTCAGAGGAGAAGCAAGCTTTCAAGGTAATCTTTTATAATAATGTTTCACTATTAAATAAAGTACCTTTTAGAAGGAAGAAGTGACGAGAATGAGTAGTATTCTCACAGAACCAATACAGAAGAAAGAGGTGAATCATCATGTTGCTCAATTCTAAGCAATACATGGCGATGACTACGAACAGACCCTCGTTAGCTCAGTTGGTAGAGCATCAGACCTCTAATCTGAATGTCAAGGGTTCGAGCCCCTACGACGCTAACATTTTGCCTATTCCTAATCAGCATTTTTTGCAGTTTTATCAGCTGAATCGACTTCTAACTTACTCTACACAAACTACTCCTCAGGAACAAGTGAGGATATCTCCCACATGTTAACGATACATTGATTCAACATAGACATTCTGAATACGTTAAAAACCGATCGCGGCAAATATGTTTCACCGCTTATTTGAGGGAGTATTATAAAATCTATTCCGTTCTCGAATCCGTGCGAAAAAAACTAACGAAAAAATTCAGAGGCTATGATTGCTCACTTATTACTCAACGAAAAGCACAATGCTGCAGTTAGTGGATTCCATTCCAGTTGCCGCCCTCCCTCACTCCTCCCCTCTCGCCCTCCCTCTCCACCCGTCTTTCCTCCATCGTCGATGATCACTTCACGCTCAAGAAACCCCATGCGAGGTGCGGGCTGGTTCTTTCCGGGACCAAAACTGGAACCATACGGTACCCATTCCCCGACCGTCATAAGCCCCGCTCTCCACTCCTTACTCTCGAGAGGAGCAAAGAGATGCCCACAATTCCTCTGATTCTCGAGTGGCTCCTCAAGCGTGCGGAGGAGATCAGAACGGAACCACTGGTTGTGTTTCCGAGAAAAGTAATCGATGAGAAGAACGAGTCTTACGTACCCGAGGAGACGGTTGTGAAGAAGAGCGATGGGATCGAGGAAGAGCTGAAGTTTCCGCCCATAAAGGAAGAGGTATTGCTTAGTTTAAACTTTATGAACATGTGCACAAAGTGAACTGTTATAAAAGGATAAATTCTATACTTTGAGGAAACAGCCGAAGAGAACATGGATCAGCTCGACGTTCCAGAAGCTGTAGAATCCGACTCCTGCTCCTCATCCTACGATGATAGCGAGGTAATGAGCTTACTGGGTAAATTATTAATAAGAGCAAAGAATGGAGTATTTTTTAATTATGAGGAACGACCGCTCCACAATGTGACATTTCAAAGAGTTTCAGCAAGTGTGCAATAGATTGGCGATTGCTAAGAAAAATAATTGTAAGGAGAATACGAGAAGAGAAAAATACAACTGGACGAAGCATTGTGCACAATTGCGCAAAACATAGCTTCTGGCAGTAATTACTAGTCACGGTAGTTGAATATTTATTTTATTTTTCCAAATTGCCTTTTTCGTTATTCAGGACGATTACAAACCGCCAGTGCTGAAGAAGCGACGTATTTTCGTCAAGAAGACGAGTAGGGACAAGTATGAGAAAATGAAGGAGAAGTGAGTTGGGGAACTATGTAGATCTTCTTTCGAGAGTATGAGGATTCTTTAGTTTCCTTCTCAGGAAAGAATCTGTCGATGAGAAGCCTCAGAAGATCAAAGATCACGATAGGAAGAGGTACAGAGCAGTGAAGAAGTCAGAGGAGGTACGATTCGCGATCCTCTATTGATCTTTGATCTTTATATTCAGGATCCTTCCGCTGGCCATGAAGACATGGGCATCACCCGGATAACGGACGAGAACCGATCGTGAGTTGATCTTTGATCTCGATTATCTTAGTATGGATATTTGATGTTTCGATATTGATCTTTGATCTGTGATCTACCTGAATTGCATGATTTTCAGGTACTGGCTCTTACCGATCGAGAGCGAGGCTGTAATCGAGGTGAGTTTCAAGCCGCGTTCTTATTCAGAGAACTCGAAATGATTTCAGTAACGAAGACGCAGCTAGCGAAAAAAAAACTCATGAACCTTGATCGAATGTCTGAGGTCAAAGATCAAAGAACACATTCCAGGCCGATCCCAACTGGTGGTTCGCCCTCGGTGAAGGAAAGATTGACGCTATCGCGTTGGAGATCCTATTTGATTCGAGTTTCTGAGGCATTTGTAAACGTTCTTTGCATTTTTCTTTATCTGTTTGCACTTTGTTTTCCTTTTTGTACTTCCATTTCCAGTAGACACTGCCCATTAAACCGCATTATCTTTTTGTAATAAACACATTCGATTGTTTCGCAAATATGAATGATTCAAAGAAATACTTTATCGAAACATATTAGGCAGATTAATTTACATATGGTAAGAATGTGGACAAAGTAAAGGGTGTTCGAGAAATGGATAAAAAAGAGATAAACGATCCGATACGGGTCTTTATTAGATATTTACCGGATTGTGCTCGATGATGAGAAGACGACAGGTGCTAGGTCGTGGTGCCTGGCTCACTGAAAATACAAAATCTCACAATGACAAAAGGTTTTTCTAGAGATTTATAGTCCTTCATCTCTCACACCAACTCGCCTTAGCAATGATACAGTTGAAAAATGACGAAATCCACTAATAGATTTGAAAAAAAAAACTTATTCACCTCTTTTCCTCGCTCTGTGCGAATGATTTTTCAGTTCATTTTTAAAAGATCAAAGATCAAAGACCAAGGAACAATGAACCCACTGTGTATAGTCCGTCCATGCTCCGCATCGTCACTTCGCTTGTGCTGACCGACAGTCACAAATTGATCCTCGGGAGATTTTATCGGCCCTTTTTGTTTTTTTTCATTGTTGTGAATCCGGAATTATAGCTGTGCTACAGTTGGCCGGGTGTTTGCGATGTGGAGACGGATCGGGAAAACGAAATATTTGCACATTTTTAGGTTTAATTCGCGGCTTACGTACACATCAAATACGTTGCGCGCTTAGACGAACGAATCAGATCGAAAGCTATCCAAAGGTTAGAGAGAGAACTAAGTAGTAAGTTGGGAATAAATTTTTCTTACGTCAATAAAGGCGTCCAGTTCCACTCTTCTGAGCTTATCAGTCATTAGCACTCCCTCGTCAACATTTACTGCTTCGATTCCTGCTTCGAAGAGACGGAAGAGTAGATCGAACGCTGAATGAGACTGAAAACAACTAATTGAGCTATTAATTGATTTTAAAAAAAACTTTCATTGAGTGTGGATTCGGTATTAAATTCTCTTAAATTCCCATTTCTCTCTCATTTGTCTGCGAGAAGCACCATGAAATACGACTATGTTCTACCTCGTTGTATATGTTGATGTCTGGTCCACGCGAGACAGTTACCTCCCGAACTCCCGCTTGCACCAATGTTATTGGGAAAATGTTATTGGGAAATCTCCTGGAAATTCGTCCATTTCATACCACGGAAAATCTCATCATAACGCCTCAATCCGAAAATGGTTGTCTTTCCACATCTCAGACAGATTGCTCATGTGGATCCGAAGCTACATCAATTTTTAAGAATTTTTTTTTAAAAGAAATTTTTTTAAGAGTTCAATGTCTGTACTCTTGAGAAGATACGCTTCCACTTAAGAAAAAAGAAAAAGAATTTTTAAAAAGTTTTTCTGCGATTTCTTCTGATATTTGCTCAATTCTCCTAACTTCTCTGTTGATTTAAAATCAGGAAGAGAAATTTTTTTAAACAAGGTACTTACCGCTCAAGAACTGAGTGAAAAAAAGATATCTATATATATATTGCATCACAAACTGTACGTTTGTTTTGTGAATTGAAGCACAGAAGAAAGGCACATTTATACTGAAATGATCAACGGTTTGTAATTATGTTTTTAAAATAAAATTCAATAGCGCGTACTGGATATTTATTGAATTTCATTTAAAATTACACTTACACTCTTGATATGGTATTTTCGTCGACGCTCAATGTGACCTTTTCGATGGTGCAACCGGAGAAAAGTCTAATGAGATGACGTACATTTCTGGCATTGAAGTCGATAGGGTAATTCTGACATGAGTTGATATTTAGCGAAATAAAAAAAACAGAAAATAAGCTTGTCACCAAGCTTTGTCAATAAAGCATTTGGACAGTCACCTTGTGTATGTCCAAATGCTTTATTTTGGCTTCAGCGAAGAACGAATAGTTTCTAGTAGGAGGAAACGCGAATTGTCTGTGACAGGTGGCCTGTTGAATTCCCTTTGCAATAGAATAGGTGACACTAGTGGTGCCAACAGTCGGAAACGACTCGCCCGATTTCGTGCATTTTCACGACATACGCCAAATTTTGCCCAAATACACCCTCTAATATCTCATGCTTCACTATCTTCACATCGATCAACTCTAACGCAACCAACACACGCACAATCCGAAACCGAAATATATTACATGGAATCTTACCCCTAATAAGACAGCACCTCTCTAGGAGAAGAATGGGCTGAAATCAATGGGTTTCAGGGTGGTCAAGAACAATGGGAAAACGCCAAATCCCTATTGACAGTGATTCACATTATCAAGTTCAGGTACTGTAAGAAAATATTCCGTTTCACAAATAACCGGCCGTTGACTATCACTAGAACAGTTCGCTGGAGCACGCGACGCGTTTATGAGGACGCGTCGTGTGTCTCCCCCTCCCCGTGAATAAAACGTTCCGCGCTCCGTTTGAATCATATATGCTAAACGTTGAATTGTTTTTGCGGAGCATTTGATTTTACAATACCTCTCCAGCCGCTTTCTGAACTTTGGACGATCGGACGGCGTGCTCGTGAGGGGCGAGAAAATGCTTGACAGTCAAACGATCGAGTGAACGCGAGGAGATGTGAAGGAGGTCGTTCAACTGCGATATGCACAGTATTATTTATCAAAAAAAGCGAGATTCGACTTATTTATCACCGACTTATTTATTTCTGAAAGTCTCAATGCACTGCAACATTTTCACATGGAAATTGTGTTCAGATATTAGTTAGGGAAAATGTTTGTAAGATATGACACCATTTGCCTTATTTTCGAGCAATTTCGGATGAATCTGGCACAGCTCAAAAAGGTCCATTTTCTGAAACCGTGTGATTTGGGGTTCTCGATGGCGCTGAAGATGATGGGCAATATATTAGTTGTTTTAGTCGTATTAGTTTGTTTTCTCACCTTTATAAACTTGAGTGTCGCTAGCTCAAACGGCGGAATGAGGATTCGGAAGTGGCGGGAGACCTGGAAGACAAATTATGTCTAATGATGAAATTATTTCATAAATACCCAATTCTAACTCCAGAGCGAATTGCGTTGTCACTAAATTCTATAGTAACTCCTGTGAAATTTTAGAGGAATGGAAACGTAAAAAGAGTATAGAAAGTGAAATATTACCTTGCTCAGTGCGACGATTCCCTCATGCGGCAGTCGATCGATAATCTTCTCCAGAATCTCGAAAGGAAGACAATCAAGAGTCGTCATCGTCGAGAGAAGAAAGACAGATGGAGAAGAAGACAGACTACGGTAAATTACAGTGGAACGCTTTGCCGTACGGTTCTTGGGTCGAGATGAAGAGCGAATGAGCCTTCAAAAGTGGCGTTATCTCTGATTTAGACGTCGAAAGCAGGCAATTTAGCAAGTAAATAATCTTACAAGGGAATGACCAGAACTCACATATCCCGATTCCCTTCATTTCTCCATGACAGAAAGTACCCCCCAAGAGTATCTCATGGCCGTTTTCAAAAGTTGCCCAATCCTTCTAGAAATCGAGATATGATGCTTTCAATTTTTGCCATTTATTTCCAATAAGAATTTGCATGCGCCATCATCTCCTTGTTGATGGTCGATTCCATCGGCTTCGGTGGCCGAGTGGCAGTGAGTTGAAACTGGGGATCGGCGGGTTGTTGGTACGGATCCCGATGTGTTTTGCTCGAATTTCGAACATGTAACAGTTTTATTCAACAATTATGGTACGCAATGATGTAACATTCAAAGCACCAGGTCTTTTCGCACATTGGGCATAGGATGAAACTCAACGACTTACAACCAACAGAGGAACAGGCCTTGGTATTGACACCACGAGGAAAGCAATACTCGACTGGGGTTTTGAAACGGGCAGAGGGAGGGGAATCGAGATAACCAGCGGTGTGCCATGCGTACATAATCATAGGCTTGAAGAGGGGAGCACGCATGATTTTGAAGGACAGGGAAATGAGCTTCAAAATGTTGTCTCTCTGGTAGACCATGAAGTTAGGGGCATGCTTGAAGGCGTGGGACTGGATTCGTCTAACTAGTCCCTTGAAGGGTCGGAAAAAATATACGTCAAGGAGCTGGCAAATGCCAGTGGCACCAGCGGGTATCTGCCTAGTGTGCAAGGTCTTGCCAGGGGGGAGGGAGGAATCGATGGCATTCTTGTCGCGGAAGCTGGTCCACGAATCCAGAACAATGCAGAGGTCGTTGGAGGCGATCGAAGAAGTGAAGATGCACTGGAACATAAATCATTAGATGGATAACGATGATATAATGGTGATAAGGGGAAATGAAGACACAATTCTCACCTTCGCTATCCATTCCTTCATGTGGTTCTTCGTCATTATGTGCGAAGTTCCGGCACAGACGACGAGATTGGAGGCGCTGAAGATCCGCTTGGCCTTCGGGAACTTCCCTCCCGGTTCCTGAAGTACCACGAAGAGGAAGTCCCCCATCGATCCGTCGGCAAACACCAGTGGCATCACAGTGTAGGAGTGAGTGAGAGACGCTGCAGACTGAACCATTCGAACGACGATCTTCTCCCCGATCGGAGCGAGACTCCTGAACAACGGAAATCAGAACAGAACTTTGTATAGCACTCTATCTAGGGTCATTCTCACCTCTTGGAATGCAATTCCTTGAGAAATCCGGATTGGTCGGCGTTGCAGATTTGATCAAGTGGGCGCGTCTTCATTTCCTCCTTGATACCAAAAAACGAAGTCTGCCGCCTCCTTCTTGATTCTCGCATCATCAACGTGATTTTTCTTCGACACGAACTTCGTAGTCCTCTGAGATCCGAGCCGTGTCTTCCTCTTGAACCGAGTCACCCACGATTGCGATGCATCGAAGTGGGCCAGGTAGTTCTTCTCCCGGTTGATGTTGATCGCCATGACTTGAAGATCGACATCGTGCAGGGAGAAGCCTGATGATTCATGACTCATAGGTAGAAACTACCACGAAAATACACATAACAAAATAACGTACCGTCTTCCATCGCCTCGATTGCCTCCTGGTACAGATCATCGGAAATGCATTGAAGAGCGATGATGCGTCCCGCCCGTCGATTCGAAGACTCGTCAGCCTCCTTGGCAAACTGCTCCATCTTGCGAAGGTCGTAGTCATTGCCGATGAAGCGATGATAGTGCTTCATCACCTCGAGAGATCGATGAGCCTTCGTGGTAGTCGAGCGGTAGAAGCGTGCAGCCACCACAATCTGCAACAGATAGCAGTGATACAACGAGGAAATAGGGGTAGGGAGCACAACATAGCGGGACAGATAGAATACAAAACTGACCGATTCGAGTGTGGCACACCCTTTGGAGAAGTGGAAGCGCTTGCGATCGGGTGGAGGGAGGTCGTTCACCAGATCGAGGTCGGCTACATTCCAGTCGGGATCCGAATCATCTTGGTCTTGTTGATCCAATGGCACCAGCTCCTCTTCTTCACCGTACACGAGACCATCGAGAGTAGCCTGTGAAAAAAACATCAGAAAATATGCCATAAGAACAACCGACCAACAACCAGAACACGAGAGGAAAACTGACCTGTTTGAGGAGGAAGGTGCAGGTGCTGGCTAGCTTGTGTTCCTCCCGGGTGGCACCAGATAGATCCGAGTCGAGACCGAGATCATGAGCGAGAAGAGCGACGACACGAGAAGGGGAGACCATGGGAGGTGTGAAGTTGCAACCGTTTTGGCCATTTTATAGGCTGCGTCCAGACATCTTTACATAGTGCTCTTCATGCTAATGGACAAATCCGCCAAATCTTTCCATACAAAGAAACATGCACATATTTGCTTTGAATGTTACATCATTGCGTACCACAATTGTTGAATAAAACTTTTACATGTTCGAAATTCGAGCAAAACACATGAATACGTATAAAAATCAATCGATAAATGCTCCAAATAGAAGCAAAACAAAAAATGCCCACACCGGGATCCGTACCAGCAACTCCCCGATCCACAGTTTCAACTCACTGCCACTCGGCCACCGAAGCCGATGGAATCGACCATCAACAAGGAGATGATGGCGCATGCAAATTCTTATTGGAAATCAATGGCAAAAATTGAAAGCATCATATCTCGATTTCTAGAAGGATTGGGAAACTTTTGAAAACGGCCATGATATACTCTTGGGGGGTACCTTCTGTCATGGAGAAATGAAGGGAATCGGGATATGTGAGTTCTGGTCATTCCCTTGTAAATGGTGGGAGGAGAAGGAGACATGGTTCGGAATGGAGGAGGAGGCGGAGGAGGAAGAGGAAGAAGCAATGGGTGGATACAATACGAGTGGAGAAGAAGAGGGAGGGGAATAGGCAGAGAGATTTCAGTTGTAGAATTTACTTGCTAGTTTTGTGTTGTTTTTAAATGGTTGTCATTGGCTTTTACAAAACAATATGCTACTGCTTCGTTCTCTCGCAATGAGTTATCGATAAATCGTGATCAAGATAGCTTATCGGAGGCCCAACACTTTCACATCTAAAACAGCCAGAAACCACCGCCAAATATAACTTCACTGGTCATGACTCAACAGAGACGAGATGGAAAGGGGATCAAGTGAAACGCACAACCAAAACGAGTATAGAAGAGGATTCAAACCTCTGCGAGTCAGGGAACAACATACATATTTTTTAAAATGCTTTATCAAGTTAAAACTAAACAAAAGTAATAAGTAATTATCTTTTTTTGGACAAATAGGGTCTTATTTTTTGCCGTCTCTGGCTCTGTACTCAACGACGACGACGGCGTGATCGCGCTCGTAGGGCTCGAGAGTGACCTGCAGCATACCACTATGAAATGCTAACCAAATAAGGGAAGCATCGACTCATCACGAGCATTGAGCACACATAGATTGATGATTCAATATCAGTCCATCACAATAAACAAAGACAGCACCCACCTGTTCTCGAGGCTTGAACTTCTCCTCCTTGAGTTTGTTGACTTCACCGGCGAAGACTGCCTCGGAGCAACCGTCGAGTCGTTGTCGGCCATGCCTTCAATCAGCATACAATGTTATTCAATTGAATGAAAATGAGTGTGGCCAGTGTCCCTATCTAGTGAGACAATCCGAATAGACGGACTGATTTAGTCGAGAAAGAGGGGAAGACTTGTCGAATAGTTCACCCTTTCATTTATCACGTTTCACACAGATTCCCTAATATTTTGCGGGCGATCGCGTTTCTCATTTCAAATAAATCTATGCCACCCAAACAGCACGAGCGTCAACTCGAACAGTTGCTACGTTTAGGACATAGTTGAGAGAGAGAAATACATAAATATTAGAGAAGAGATCAAAAGGAAGTAAAGCGACTAACCCATCACGGAAGACGGCCAGTCCGACAGCAGTTTTGACGATCTCGATGCACTCATCCTTGGTGAGATTGGGTCGCCATGATCCAGAGGCCGTTGATCGCTGTCGGGTGGTGAAGCCACTGATGGGAAAGCTGCATAGCTGGAAGTAATGATCATCGATAATTATTACTCCCTGATACCTCGCAAAAGATAACTTGGGAGAGGGTAACATTAACTTCACACATGAGAAAGAAAGAACGGACGATAAGCAAATGAGGGAGGAAAGCGGGGAAGAATTCGAATAAGACTCATTGCTAGCCAATATTTCTGTTACTTAATTAGATCCATTTGCTTCCTGCTCCGTAATTGCACAAAAGCATAGCGATAAAGTGAGCAAGTAAGAAAGTTGCTGCCAATACGAATCACTAGCACAGGTAGAAAGTGATAGGGGATGGGAAGAGCATTGGCGGAGGATTTGTGTCTTGTTATTAAATGGTTTTCATTGTCTTTGAAGCGAATCAGTACAGTGAACGTTGCGATAAAGACGCTTCACGAAAATGCCGAGTTAAGAAACAGGATCAGGGGCGTGGGAGGACAACAAAAGAGCCTGGTATTCGAGGGCAGATGGTCTGCAGCAATCAGGTAACACGACAGCAGCAAGATTAATACAAAATGTAAGCAAAAAAATCGATAAACAGTGGCAAGAAACAACAGCAAAACGAAAGGAAAGCGTTGCCTCGTCCTCTGGCTTTCTCGCTCTGCGCGCTCTCCGCTTTTCGCACACACTCTCGCCCTGGAACCCAGTCACATCACGACATCCCCCAGCTATTCTAAGTTTAGCGCGTATCCGTAAGCGCCCAGCTATCCGTGGACCAATTTATTCTTACAGTAGTTTTAAATTAAATACAATAATTCTAATTAATTTTATTTTTTATTTTATTTTTAATAATCGATCTTTGGGGTAATTTTACACAGTTTGAGCAACAATCGTCCACCATGACCAGGTTCCTTTAAACTACGATCGTTGTAGTTTGAACTATGATCTTTGTAGTTTGAACTATGATATTTGTAGTTGGCGGGATGGCCTAATGGTGTGAGGCGCCGCCAAACCTGTCCACGCCGGCGGCGAGTGCCGTGTCTGCACGCAGGTGGGCCTAGATATCTAGCCATACGTCAAATGGGTCTTGAAAAAACTAGAGTGCACGTCGGCATATTATCGGTCGGACCCATGTCGGCAGAATGGAGAGCTAATTTTCACTAAAGTTAATATTGTAATTCTTATCAACTAAATACAATGTTTTAAAACAATTTAAAATATTTTTAAACTCACTTATTTATTTAGAACAAAATGAAAAAAAATAGAAAAATATCGCAAAAAAGTCAATACAATGCGTGACACAGCACAATAATAGTACTGGGGAATGCAACGATTTCAGGTCTCGCCATTCGAAATAATTAATAACTCATTGAATTCGTTCTGAATTTTGTTTATTTTTATTTTTAAATGATATTTGGATCACCGCATTTTAAATGCATTTTAAACACCCACTCGCCCCTCCAAATATGTCAATAAACGAATTGTGATGTGCCCAAAGTCGAGCGAACTTTCAACTCTCGCCAAAAGAATCCCTCGTTCTCATCATTTATGTCACCGCGTGGGTCAATTTTCGAGTTATGAATCGTTCCAGCAACCGAGTTTGTTGTATTAACAGCCTGACCCACGCGGTGACCTCGAAATATCGTTTTATGAGCGTTGAAATGACCCATAATGGCACATTCATAGAACGTAACTCGCTTACTAGAATATTTTTTTAAAAACTAGCCTAGCACCGGTCTATTTATTTTGCTTCGTTCTCATTAATTAGATCACATGCGTGGGTCAATTTTTGATCATTAATTAGCCTGGACCTTGCCATTTGTTGTATTAAAAGTGTGACCCACGCGTTGATCCAGAAAAAAATCACGTTTCGTAATTTCGCATCACAGTTCTGTCCCAGGAGTACTGGCTCAATCCCCGTGTCTTTCACGCTCCTTCTCGCTTAATTTCTCGTTATTTATATTTATATTGTTTATATTGGCTTTCAATTAGTTCTGTGACTAGTGCACATGATCCTCGCTTCCTTTGAACGTGTTTAGATCCTTGAACGCCCTCCAAATCGGTCTTGTTTGATCAAATTGTCAAAATCTATGGTTTAAGACGCTGCAATCAAGGACATTCCTAGAAAAAAATTTTCGAGAAAAAAAAATCCCACAACCAGTCTCCGGAACTTTGGGAGATCTTGAACTATTGAAAGTTTTTTTTCCAAATTTTTTTTTGCTACAAAATCTAACAGAAAATGTTTTCTGATAGCTACAAAGTGATTTGCACTAAAATGTTCTATCTTGAGGATTATTTCGGGGGGGGGGGGTTACTTTGATTGGGAAGTCGTCGATGAGGGCGTCGTCTGGTGTTGATGAGGTGGTTATTGGGAGGTGGCTGTTGGCTCGGGCTTGTAGCAACTTCAAGAGGGAGGGATAATTTTTTATTCGTTTATGTCTTTGGTAATAGAATAGAGAACGAGAACCCCCCAGTCCAGACTTGTTTTCATTGCTTCCGTTTGTTTTCAAATAAAACACATACCTTTGTTGGCAGTGATTATGTAGTGAGTAGAGCGCCTCTACTGGGGTGACGTGGGCGTGCGCACCTGGAAAAAATAACGCATTAACGCATTAGACGAAAGCTAACTCCATTTTGCACACTATCTAGCGTCTCGTCCAAAGGTCATGTGATCGGCACCCTTCTTGTTACTTCTAGAAAGCAAAGACATGCCTTTCCACACTTTCCGCAGATGATAGAGTGCGTGGTGCTGTTTTCGACAGCATTAGGCGTAATGCCGCCCCAGTGCACTTCCACAGGAGACGCGAATGCATTGACGAATACGAGAGTGTTGCTGCAACATATCCATACTATACTTCTCCCTCTTTCTTTTCGATGAGTCCCGCCAGTGGTACCCCCCGTCCCCATACATACATACTGCTTACTAGATATCGACGCTTCCGTTTGTGCATCTCACGATGAATCTCTCCTCGTCCTTGTCGAACTCCGCGATTTCGCACACTATAGCCGCGTATCTGCCGTGAGCCTGAGTATTGATGATGTTCTGTTTCGCCTCGAAATCTTATAAATTCTTATCTTATGTTTGGATATCTAACGTGACACAAAAATCTTATGCTTGGATATCTAACGTGACATTCAGATAATATAATATTTATTGTGACCTTGAATAACTATGATGGCAGTGGAGTCGAACAATTATGGGGACGGTGCAGATCGTAATACATGTGACTACGACAAAGAATTGGAATGTTTCCCTACTGGGGGAATGGATCAATGATTGACAGTGAGGTCAAATGGAGCCCAAATTGCAAAGCAGAAAGGGCAATTCGGTGGACCACGATTTCTCACGAATTCGCGAAGGCATCTTAAAATCAACAGTAAACTTTTGGGTTTATCCTAATGGGTGTGAATACATGAAAGAAAGCAAAGTAATGACTGATGACTCACGGATCTATCACTGCTCTTTAGTGTCATTAGTTCAGCCATCAAGATCGTTGCAATAATAGTTAGAAGTTATTCAGCAAAAATTAAAAGTAATAATACTTATTCTTTAAAGAATATCGATTGGCAAATAAGCTCGAAAAAATTGAAAACTAAAAATTCGACCCTCTGGAAAGTGCTTGAGAGTGAAAAGAATTGGCCTACTTCTGTCGCCAAATTATAAATCTCCCTTGTATCATTTTTAAATGGGGCTTCATCGTCATCTCCTACTGTGCTTTTAATCTGGATTTCTCATCTTTATCCTCTGTTGAATTAGAAATTTTTGAAATTAGAGTCGCGAAACACATTCTTCACATTATTGCGTCATAATTATGCAACATTTCCGAAATCTGAAGACGAAACAAAATAGTATTTTTCTACCTCTAATAAACGGAAGAAAGTCTTTGAGATTGAACCTTGGAATACACGTAAAATAAAATAAAGAAAAATTTTGTACGAACTTTTGACACACCCTAATACATAAAAATGCTAATCACCCAAGATTTTATTTTTTTGAAATTAGTTATGATTATTTATGTCACTTTTCGGATTGAAAAATGAGGTTTTTCGAGCTTAACTTTTTTCTTTCACGGTTTGATGATCTCTAGTATTGAAATTAGTTTTATACACGCAAAAATACGTCAGATAAGCTACTATTCATGCACTTCTTCGACCCCCAAAACTGTGGGTTACTGTAACTCCGCCAAAGTCGACCTGAGACCGTAGCTAATGGTGGCTGCGATCAGCACTCGGGACTCTCACTTCACGAAAAAAGTATGGAGAGAATCTAATTTTTAGCCATCCGTGGACCTATGTACAGATGTAACGTGGAGTGTCTCTTAAAAAGTCGAAAAAAAAAAATTTTTCAGAAAAATCTGACTATAGGTGTTTCTGACTTAGTTGTGTGCGCAGAGTTCGAAAATCAATATTAGAGCTCATGAAAACAAGAAAGAAAAAATATATCAATTTTTTTCTTCCGAAATTGAGGATTTTTAGGTTTCATGTCCATTTTTTCGAAGTGGAGGTTTAATGAAATTTTCTGTACTATATACCATTGGGCGTAGAATTGCATGGGCTTCATTGTGTGATAGGTGGCTAATTCCCCCCCCCCCTCGCGAAAAGTGGGTCGTTATGGCGAAAAACCTATTTTTGAAGTCACGAAAACTGATTTGGAATCAACCTGAATCAGATCTCAATAGTGTTTCCATGCACTCTCGACATATCTATGATGATGTAAAAGAAAAATTGATTCCAACTTGTCCAGCTGAGAAAATATGAAAAACCGATTTTCAAAATTGGCACCCACCTGGCGCGCCGCTTTGTTGACTCGGCGCCCAAATTTGGCCACTTTTGTAAACAAGTACCCAACAAGCCCCCATGGTATGCGTATGGAGGTCTGAATCGAAAATCCTCGCGGCATGTCCGGCAATCTGACGAAAGGATAAAAAAAATCAGAGCTGCACTCTTAAACTACAAATCGAATCGGTACTAAATCAGAACGAGCGAGTACGTTTGTCAATTTTTTTGTCGTTCATTCAAACGTGATTTTTTTCGAACAAATTCAATAAAGACCATTGCGAATCGGATTGGCTCAACTGAAATTATATTATATTAGATATTTCCAGGTATCTGAATCGCTCACCAAAAGTTCAGAGAGGGAAAATCATCGAAGAGAATAAACAACTGGAACGTCAAATAAAGGAGATGAAAGAGTTGTTGAAGTAAGGAATCAAGTCTATTCACGGAAACTTAATCATTAATTTCAGAGCAAACTTGGAGCTCTTCAGACAACAAAAATGGCACTCAAATTTCATGAATTTGAGAAACTCACGAAACCCTTTGTCTGTGCACAGGTCGAGAATGGTGAACTCAGACTACTTATGGATTTTCATAGTTTCCTTTTTAGGAACTCTTCTCTACTTTGATAATCTGAAACCTTTCGAGTTGTTCACCATGATTGAGTAAGTTATTTTAATTCAATTATAAAATAATTATAATTAGTTAATAATTAAATTCACTTAATTATTTTCAGTGGAACTCGTCATAACGCAGATTTGAGCCCATTGGAAGGCGAATCCGATTGTTCGTTCAAAGGGGTGATAGGAAATCATGCATACTTCCGTTCTATTCGTGGACAGGTTTTTCATATTTGTATTATTATTAATAATTAAAATATTATTTCAGATCATCAAATTCTTCCGTGCAACGGTTGAGAATGAACAGATCGATTTCGAGAAAATCAATGAGGTGATTTTTATTAAAGCCATTAATTTATACGAATTAGTTCACAGATGACCAGATCAGAGATTTCTCTCTTCAAGCACCAACCATTTTATTTCGTCGAACTGTCCAGAGAGTGGGCTGTCTATCACTATTACGAGAATCACACAGAAGAAGGAGAAAAGTTTGTCAATCACCTCAGCAAATATGATCAATACTATCACAGGTTGGTACTTTTTCATGGGCTAGTGAGGCTCATTTGAGACCGATTATCCTCGATCTGTGCTATCTATCACCTGTCAGAGAAACAAGAGATCGTGCATTTTTAGGAGAGACTGTCTCGATCCGGCATCACTAATTGATTTCAGCGGAATTCTCTATCTATTCCGCGAGCATTCGAATGCTTTCGTGGAAAAAGTGAACGAGAAAGTAGTGATAGTGGAAGGGCCACTTATTGATCCTGATGTCATCGTGAGTTTTATGCGATTTTGTGATTTATATTTATAAATATAGTTTCTGGATGATCATACCACAAAAAAAGAGCAAGAAAAGTCCTTATTCCAGTCCTTCTACACTCCTCCTCACTCTGATTCTATTTACATTGCTAATTCGGATCAAAATGTTCTCCTCGTTCTCAACACCATCAATCTTTATGTCTCGCAGATCAGCTATGAGCAAGTGAAAGATTAAGAAGCAAAGAACGATTTGTACCATTTCAGACCTCCAGCCGATTCCACAAATCACTCGTTCGTTGGTATTCATAATGACATTCTCACGATGGCATTCGACGGAGTTTGGGGCGCCATCTTTGGACTACGAGATTGCAGCAGTGAAATTTTCTTTCAATCACTTCGCGTATTCATTATCGTCTGCCATTTTCCCCTTTGTAGAGCATCTTTACTCGTTCCGTCTGATATTTTTGTCCACAATTCACAGTATTCGCCATTCGATAATTTATCACATTTGAATTGCGTGTCTGCACCAATAAACGCTTCGTATGTTGCTCTTCTCGTGCGAGACTTTCACGCGCAGGTGTGCTGACTTTCCTAGCTTCTTTCCATCGATGTATCGCCTCTAAGCAGCGTCAGCATAGCCTTGTGTTGTATGGCACTTATCCGTTTATGATAGTGTCTCTATATAACCGTTGTGCCCCATTCCAACCGCATGATCGGGGATAGTTAGCTTCACTCGTGCTCAACCAAACCGAACCAAGACCACTAGTCTTCACAGCAGGATTCCTCAACAGAGTCCAGCAAATGCTAATAGCTGTCTAACCATGTCAACTTTTTGCATGTGAGAAATATCGGACGCTTCATAAACAAGCGAGGCGATATAAATAAAAGAAGGTAAATTACAATCAGAGAAATGAAAAAAACAAAATAGAGAAGAGAGTTGTAGCCCTGACTCTTAGTATTTTTCATAGGCATGATTTAGCTTTAGTTTGTACTTCTCATCAGGTTTCGCAGTGCTCTTTTCGAAAGTGACTTTTGGCATCCAGCTCCAGTTTGCCGTAGTCGTTAGACCATTCTCCACGTTGATGAGACTCGGAAGAAAGCTGTCGTTAAAGAAGAGCTGTAATCATTTGTTTATTTATTTATCTTACACCACTGAAAGTGTTTCAACAAGTACAGAATGATGGGTTGCTCAAGTAGATACTAATGCCACTTAGGGTCATTTTTGGCCTCAATATACCTCAAGAGACAGATCCAAAGCTTGGAATGTTCTTCTATATCCTAGTCTGCGGTCCTCGATGATAGTGATTCCGAAACATTTCTGCAGGAATAGCATCGACGTTTCTCTTGTTTGACTCGCCATGAATATATCCAATTTGCAGTCACCGTCGAACATCATTTGTAAAATTGAAAAAAATTGTTGAGGGCAACTACAGTGATCTGAACACATGCTTCGAAACATTCGTGATATCGAATCGAGCCAATTCTCCTCAATTCGCATACGCTCTCGCATCGTTGGAGGAACGATTTGAGAAGATTGTGAACTCGATTCGACATCACTGCTTCAAACCTTGCGAAGTGTGCACAACTCCTGTGCGCAGATCGAATTTCTGACGCCATGGATGTTAATTTCACCGAAGTTTCGAGCGAAACAGCTTATGCGCTGAGCAGTCAATTGCGGGGAAGCATCGAGAATGTGCAGGAAATCAGTGGAGAATTCGAATATTGAGTCGATACAGGATGATTCTTCGCCCTAAATGTTTAGTTTTTAGAATAGAAAAAATAATGATGACGTCACCTCTTCCGTTCGGACCAGATCGAGTTTCAAATTTATGACGCGAGTGTTCTGAGCCAACCTACACATTCCCAATCCCAATCCCAAATTTTGAACATTGGACACGTTGTAGAAGGACTTATTCCCAACGAACTTTCTTTTCCAATTTACACTGGCCGAGAAGTTCCCATCGATCTGAAGAATGGAGTGAATGGAAAGACAAACATTTCTTCTTATTGTCAAATTTCTGAAATTTGCTGAAAGAAACAACATGGAAAACTTTCTATGATAAAAAGTTCGTCCAAAATGATCGGAACGGAAAGCTGAAATCGGTTCAATCTTTTGTTGAGTCGCATTTTGAGACGAGCGGGAATAGCAAGATATTGGAAGATCTCGAAAAGAATATCGTTTGGAACGTCCAGAATTGTTGTTGTCTTCATTTCAGTTAGAAGACCGGACGCTGGAATCGAGAATGTTCTGCACTGAAAAATACGGGAAAAAAGTATTCAAATTCTGCAAAACATTCGGCATTCAATAATTCGGCAGAAGAATAACACACGAACATGCAATTGTGACTCAACTCCAGAATGAGAATCAACCTACTGAATGATAAATGACAATTTTTGTATTAAACATAAATGATAGACAAATACACACTCGTATTGAATAACAGAGAATATGGACGCTTCCAGTAGGCGGTAATTAGCCAGCTTGGGTTGGTGCTCATAATTTCTCGCGTCGCACTGCCACAGAGCCCCATACAACAACGACAACTCTTGGGAATTCGATATAATGCTAAATAGCGAATGCTATTGGTGGTATCGGACTGATTTCTATCCGCAAGTACATAACAGATTCATTTGATCGAGGATACATTACGTTTCTCCATCTGCCGTGTAATTTTGATAAGCAACTGAATATTGAGAGATCTCGCTGAGCACAAGATTGTATTCGTTTGTATTAGTATTACCAAATCGGCAACGACTCTCCTCATGTCGCGTGATCTCTAGTCGGTTAGAGAGGCGAGAGAGCACGCGCATTCTGGAGAGTCGGTTGCCCATTTGTCATCAATAGTTTGTATCGTAATATGGAAAAAGCGACTATTTTTCTAGGCTACAATACTGCTAGAAGGCATCGGCACAGTCAACAGTCTTGCACGTTTTCCTTCGTTATTCTCATCGTCTTCTCTTTGCGCGCGAATTTTCGAAATTATGAAAGCGATGAACGACAGTCAATTATGCCCAATTTACAATGAAACAAGGTTCGGGAGAAGGAAGATAAGGAAAAAACTGCCTAGAAGAAGTCAAAGCGTAATTTCACTGGACAAAATCTACAGAATTAGCCCCCTCATATTTTGTTGACTTTGAATCCACTAATAATAAATTGGACCGTGAAATTCACGGCGTGAACTTTCACCACCTCCATTTACCCTCTTCTCGCATTGCACTATCGCATGCGGTCTGGATGTCTGACCAGCTCTTCTCGAGAAGAAATGATCGAAGAATGCTCTTTCTCAGCCGAAAAGGACTCCGGTGTAGTCATGTTGCTTGATCGCGGTTCAACTAGCGAGAACTTTCTAGTGAAACAAGCGAAGGCCAAAGATTAAGGATTAATTTATTAATTTTGTTGTGAAGAGGGGTGAGGGAACAGTAAGGTTCACACAATTTTCGGGGCATTTTTCAATTAGAACCAGTCATTCTTGAAGATCAGGCAACTTAGTTGCAGACTAAGTGAATAGAAAAATCATCGGACACGCTAAAAAAATTAAATAATTTTTTTTAAAAATAAAATAAAAAAGTAAAAATCATCGCTTACTTTTGATGCCATTGCTTCCATTTCTATGAGGAAGTAGTCGTCCTCCTCCCTCAATCCCCTCCCTACCCAATTAATATGCCATGAGCCCGGGACTCTGCGAATTTCGCGAAAACTTCGCAGTGAAGATTCTTCCCTCCCCCCTCCCTCTTAATTGCTCTGTTATTGCCGCAGCCACGTGATTCAAGCGCCCCGTTTTAGCGCCAGTCGATTTAGAGCCGCTTAATTTACTCTGTATTTGTCGGCAGGTCAAAACAATCGTAAGGATGGCCAACCGAACGCCGCTCTCCTCAGTTCCCCTGCTCTCTCGTTTCTTTGACCGGCGTGGAAGTGTGTGAATTGAGGAGATTCGCTATTTGCCATCACTATTTCGCATGTTTTCTCGTCGGTCAGAGAGACTAGAGAGCAGGCGAATTGAGGAGAGTAGAGTTCTGATTTGTCAAAACTATCGGGAGTCCCCCTCTTAGCCGCAGCTTACATTTGCCTCGTGCTCCACAGGGCAAACCGATGTAAACTTGGTGTTCTCCTTTCTTCATTCCGCACACTATCTCGCAGCTCTGACCAGCGATATAGTGTGCAGAATCGAGAGAGTCAACGACAGCAGTTTTCAAGAGAGTCCTTCCCCCTCTTTCTAGATGGACTAATTGGATGGACGGGATGTATTATTTTGATTAAAATGTATTATACTTTATGGTCAAAACAACCGAGAGTTATTTTGTTTAGCTGCTCTGCTCACAAATTGTGCAATTTACATGGCGAACTCCTCGCGTGTTCCATTCCATTTGGGAGTAATGGGAACGGTGGAACAGATGTGAAATGATAGAGACAAATCGAGAATTGTGAAAGTTGTAACTAAAAATTAGTAATGAATCATGTAAAAGTAACACACTGCAACCGTTTAGTAACTAGCAAATGGGATGCGTCTCCGTTTTGCAATTTTCAATTAATTAGCTAATAGTGCCACTGTGAGCCCTTTTCTGAATTTACAATTTTCAAATGCCTACTCCTCCATGGGTATTAATGTAAACGCTGGGTCCATTATTATTTTCTGAATCCTCTTGAGCAGGGCTACAATTATCATTGATTAAAATTTTGATAAAATTGTTAGTTCTCCGATAATTCTCAAAATACGGACATTTATTCACATTTTTCGAGAAGGCTAAACGCTATTAAAATTCGAATCAATAATAATTGTAGCCCAGCTCACGAGGATTCAGAAAATAATAATGGAGCTAAGGTTTGCATTAATATCCATGGAGGAGTAGGCATTTGAAAATTGTATTTTCACCAAAACGCTCACAGATACATAATTAGTTAATTTAAAAATTCAAAAACTGAGAATCAGCACGTTTACTCAATACTAAACCATTTCAGGGTATCACATATATATAATTAATAACTATATTGAAGTTACTACAGATTCAATGCTCGATTCGCCTCTTTCATTTCACATCTGTTTCACCGTTTCCATTACCGCCGAATGGAATGGAACACGCGAGGAGTCCGTCATGTAAATTGCACATTTTGCTCTCGCTGACACGCTGTGCTGGTTAGATTTGCCTGGGGTTGAAATGGCGATGTAAACTCGAGAGTCCTCTTGTTCAGCTCTCTCCACTCCGCACACTCTCTCGTCTCTCGGATCGGCGAGAGAGTGTGTAGAATGGAGAGTGTCAAAACCGAGATCGTAGTTATTCTCGAGAGTCCTCCCTTCTCCCTTCTTTCTAGATGCACTAATAGGGTAGTCGGAATGGGTGTGTGCTTGCCTTCCTTCGAAGAATGCGAGCTGAAGGGAATCCGCACGTTCTTTTTTAATTCAATAATGCAAATTGTTTTCGTTTTATTCATTTTTTCTCAAACCCGTCGCTCGAATTGGAAAACCCTCGTATCGATGCTCTTTATGGATGATCTGAAACGCATTCCATTCGCTCAACTCATTGGCCCGAATAGTCACAGCGGCCCTAGGCCTTCGAATTAGTGATGACAAATCGGCACTCGACTCTTCTCATTTCGCACATTTTTTCCTTATTCTTGCTTGCGAGAGATCACGCGAATTGAAGAGAGTCGGATTTCGATTTGCCAATACTATTCGACACGATCTCTCCTTACTGTGGCCGGTGATAGAACAATATGCGATGAGAGAGAATTACTCGATGTTGGGCCTTTCCTGGTGCAGATTTTCGGGCGCGGCAAGACCCTGGGTGTATTTCCAGATGTGCTAGACCAAAGAAGCATAGACTGTAGTTTATCCCCGTGTTGTTAAATTTTCACACAGCGGTCAAAGTCCCCATGAGTGATCACTGTTTCTCGTTTCTCCCTTCAAGTGTTTGTTTTCGCGCAACGCGTTTTGCGTTGATTTTCAAGCCACTTCTCACTTTGCCAATTAGGAGAGGGCGTAGGAGTCTACTAGGAGACATAGAGGACTCAATTTCTCTGAAATTTTGCGATACCCATTAGAGTTCGGGGTCACCGTCTCTTGATTCCGCACACTCTCTCGATAGAGGGTGTGAAATGTCGATACCGTTACCCGTATTGCGAACTCTAATACTACAGCATTTGCCGGACCACTACAGTATCCCGGATGATCCTACCGCGTTCACGTTCTAAGCAGTATTCTCATCTAGACATATCGGTCGCTCCAATTGGCAGAGAATTGGAAACGAACCTCGCTCTCATTATTGATTAATTGTTGATGTCCTGTCAATCGCACTTCGATCAGGACCATACCACTCGCTGACATTTCATAGAACATCTGAAACTCATCCCATTCTCCACCCCACATCCACTGATTATGCAGTTTGATTGGCTATGAAAATACACACCGAAAAATAATGAATTTTTCATACTCTGAAGTATATCAACGCGTCATTAGTGATTAAAGTATGAAAAAATAATACTTATAAGTATGAAAATTGCTGCTTTTCATACATTAAAGTATGAATTTTTCATACTATATTCACCAATGACGCGTAGTTATACTCTCATTTTGCTGTGTGTCGATCATCTGAACGGTATGAGTCCAATCTGAAAATAGGAGAAACGTTCGAAACGGGCAAAACAATGAATGTTTACTAAGCATCTTCGTTCATTCTGCTCGGCTCATTGTGACTTTGCTCAAGGTTTTCTGTCCTCTTTTCGCCTCCCCTATTTATTTCTCCACCCCTCTTTCTCTCATTTCACCCTCCCAGCCAACGAAACTCTCTTTCTCTCATTCCACCCTCCCAGCCAACGAAACGGCACTCTCGGATTTCGCAGTTTGGGCGCACGCGCCCTATTCGATCCCGAAACCATCACTTTTTTAAATAAATTAATTATCAATTTTAAATATATGCATCATTTGTGGACCTTTTCCAATCTTCCACTCGTTGATCAAACTGCGGTGTTCAATCGATGTGTTGTCACGTAGAATCGTATCCTCTCTATTTTTACAACATCTTAGAGAAACGAAAGAGTGTGTGATTAGTGAGAGTTCCCATTTATTTGATCCGACATAACCAATGTGAACGTGTATTGTCCGATCTAATAGACGCAGAATATTTAATTTCGTTCATTTACCAGTGTTCTGATATTTATCATAATCATCAGTAGTCGTCACTAATCAACCCATTCCCTGACTCCGCCCCTTTTTCCTATGTGGCAGAACCCTCGTGTCTCTACTCGTTTTGCGCGCTTCCTCACCGGTCAGAGTAACACACAGATCACGCGAAATCCGGAAGGTTTCTGGTCCCGCCCCTTATTCCTCGATTAAGAGTAGCATAACCCGAATCTACTCAATTCACGTGCTCCCTATCGTTTCTCTAGCCGGCGATAGAGCGTGTGGATTGCGGAGTGTTGTCGTCCCTAGTTTCACAGATGGGTCCCCTCCCTACTCAAAACTCTTCTCCTCCTGCCTTTCTTGACACGAGAGGGGCCGAGGAGTGCTAACTGAATTCCGAAGTGGCGAGAAGGGGAGAGGAGAGAGAGAAGAATGGAGATTATTCACTTCGCTGAGGTTTAGGCGAGTCTCTCCACTCGGCACGCTATCTCGCCGGTCAGAGACGACGAGGGAGTGTGCGGAATGGAGAGACGTTAAGAGAGGGAAGGCATAGAGGGCATAAGGACAGGAAAGAAATGAGAAGGGGGGACCCTATGAGCCCCCGAATTCGTCCTTTTCCGTGAACTCCCTTCTCCGATTGACTTTTCGCGTGCGCCAGACGCTTCTAAACACTCTGCCCTCTCCTCATTTCGCCTGATCTCTCGTCGGTTACAGGAAAAGTGAGGGCGATTCTTGCTAGAGAGCTCACCAAAGTTCAGGGCCGGCACCTGAGCAATGGTGGTCTAATGAGCTCTAGTGATGCCGGAATAGCTGCTCTCTCTCCATTCAGCACACTATCTCGTCGGATAGACGATGGACGAAAGAGTGCGCAGGGTGGAGAGAGCTACGTAACGGCACAACGCTAATGAGCGCAACTTTACAATTCTGAGGTGACTCTGTTCATTTCGAGCTCTATCTCGTTGATCATTTCGTATTTAGAGCGAGTGCGAAATTCCTCTAATTTTCCCCGTTCTTCGTAAGGCGCGCTTTCTGCGAAGAGCCCGTGTGTGTAGCAGGAGCCCTCAAAATACCGTAACCTGGATTGGTCACCTTGTTTTCTTCGTTTCATCATTCATTTGCTTTCAATTACATCATTTCTGCCATGATATCTAGCTGCACTCCAATCAGGTACTCCAATCCAACCCTAGTAGAAGTATTCCTAAAAAAAACTATGTGTAAGGTCGCAATCGGATTGAAGGTAAATTTGTGATTGTTCTGTGGCGTTAACTGGATCCACTGCGGAAACACACATTATATCTTTCTTCAGAACTTTGTGAAATTCATTACATCCCTCCATCTCCCTGTTGTGCACCGATAAAAACTTTGCTGTGAGGAAAAGCAGAGTTGCTCGTACCGCTAGCTTATCACTGTCCCCTGCTAGGTTTATCTTTGCTGTCGAATGCTGTTGACTAGTGCTTTCGTTACGGATTTAACTCTCCTCATTCTGCACTCTATCGTCTGTCAGACCAATGAGAGAGTGTGCAGAAACAGAAGAGTCTAAAACTGAAACGACATCCCTACAGATGACTAATCAGCCATCCGTTTTGTTGATTTCTTCACTGAAAGAAATCCGGTGCCAAGTGGCGTCGCGACCTTTGAGACGTTTCTCAGTCCCTCCCTCCTCCCTTCCTCCTCCCCTTTCCTCCATCGGCTCCAGATTCCCCTCCCTATCGTCATTCCGCGCGCATTTTCAATGTGCGCCGTCCTCCCTGTCCCATGATCATCGTGAATTCATTCCAAAATGCGCTCGCTCACTCATTCCAAACTCCACTGCATCTTCCCCCCATTTCCTGCTAGAGCAGGTGAGAGACAAGGGGAAACAGAGAGAGATGAGAGAGGTCAGAGTGGTGAGAGAGTGTGCGAAAGTGAGAGACGGCGTCGTCGTCGTCGACGATGGGGGATTCAGAATTCAGCGCAGCCGCCGCTGCGCGGTGAATGCAATGGACGAAGACGGGTCGTCGAGGGATGTTTGGAGCTCTCCTCTCCCCCCTGCTTCGATCCATCTCTCGCCGCCTAGCACCGGCATCTTCCAATGGGATTCTCCTCATTTTGCACGATCTCTAACCGATCAGAGTCATCCGTTTCACCATACTCCCCTCTCCCCGCCTTTTCCGTCCATCTATCGCAAACTATGGTTGATTTTTGGGACAACAAAGGACATTTCTAGTCTCCTCTGATCATTGTCGCTCTTCTGATCGAATATCCGTAATTGGTATGCCGAGTGCTTGTCTGGTTTCACAAGAAACTAGAAAAGAATCTATTGTTGATCATTTTCGGAAGGTATTTTTTGGCTCACCTCATTATGCCCGATCACTCTGGTCAGCAAAAATGATTGTTTAGTTAGCTATAGTGCCTTTTCTAGTTGCACACGATGACGTTCTCAGAGCCGGTGTGAAATGAGGTTTGATTAGCGCTCCTTACCACTGGAAGTCGCATAGGCTTGCTTATTTGCACCTGCTTCAGGGAAAGGCTCACGTCTTACCAGGGACCTCACGCAGTATTTGGCTAGGAATAGACCTTGTCAAAGTTTCGTGATTAGAGCAGTCTGTCCCTTCATTTTGAACCATCTTTGTTGTACTCCATTGGCCAAGAGTGTGCAAACTGGAGAGAGCAGGAATCGTGTTTTGCGGTGTACTCATGGTCCCATTGAAGCTGCAGGCTACCGGCGATCTTCGGCATTGTGTTATAGTGCCCTGGAAATTAATACCAGAGTCCCTAGGAATTTCAAGGCATCTTCATTGTAACTGCCATTAAACGTCGGCACCAGTGAAGCCAAATCGGAATTGACTCTCCTCTATTCGCTCGGCAATCTCGCCGATCAGAGAAAGGAGAGAGCAGGCGAATTGAGGAGAGCCGGTTTCCGAATTGTCATCCATAGTAGGCACTTTACTGTGGAGCTGAATTACTACCAGCCTCGGTACCAATTGAGCTCATTGTAATAGGCCATGGTAAGCGAGAGAGTGTGGGAAAGGAAGAGGGTCCCTCTCGCTTTCACACACTCTCTCACCTTTTACAATAAGCAATTGGTACTGCGGCCGAGTTTACCGGCAGAATGAGGAATGTCTGAAGCGCATCGCATTCTCTCCATTCAATGTTCTGGTACTTGTATTTTCCTCTAGGAATTCCACCGTTCACAACAAGAGTAGGGCTGCGTTGCTCTCTCCATTCTGCACACTCGCTCAGTGGTCACAGCGACGAGATAGTGTGCAGAATGGAGAGAGAGCAAGACATTTCATTCGACAAAACATGAGCGTCCTCTCCCAGTAATAGATATCCGTGGGAGCATCCCCCGGCTCATTAAGAGCTTGTTTGTTTCCGCTTATCTTTGTGCCTCGATTCTTGGGAAATCTCATACCCCTTCTTTGTTACTTCATCATTATCACGTTTCAAAAAAACGACTGAATATCAATCAGCGAGTTGTTGATCGCGCGTTTCCGCTCATTAGCACCTCTTGATACTCCTGGATCTTCGGAACTGCTTCTTTTCCGGGGATGACTATCCTCGTTTCGCGTGCTATTTATCGTCCCTCTGATCTACTTGGCATGGATTCTTGGAATCGATCGCCGCAGATTCCTCTTCTCCTTCAATCCTCATTTGCGATTCTCTTTCGGACTCTCAAAGGAAGGAAAAAACCGGAGCGAGTACGCGCGCTCAGAAATTTCCGAGTTTCCCACCACCGTGGGACCCTGCGTTCTCCCTCTCCACTCGTGATTTCCTACTTTTCCGCTGAAAAATCTGAAAAACAGCCCGGCAAAAGAAGCTTGCCACCTGCAGGAATCGAACTTGCGACCTTCGCTTTACGAGAGCGACGCTCTGCCTCTAAGCCAAGGTGGCCACGCTTTGCAGGCGCTTCCGGGCACCATAGATAGGCGTGGGCTCACACGCGCGCGCCTTCTTTGTTTGTGTTTTTCATCAATCGCCTCGCAAACTTCTTCGAGCTCATCGAATTTCACATGCCTCCCCTCCCCTCTTTTCGCATCCTCGATCATCTTTTTTTTTCAAAATAGAGCCCTCCTCCTATCGGGCCATTTCGTTTCCGAAAACGCACGCTCCCGAGGCGAAAATTAGTTGTTCCATAGTGGCGAACGCCTCTTGTTATGCTCGGTTACTCCTATCTTTGAAGGGCCTGCATTTGACGCTTGCTGCTGTCGAAAGGAGAACGCACCCTCCTCCTTTCACACACTGTCTCGTCGCTCTGATTGCTCAGAAAGGCTAGGAAGCTCTCTTTGCCGCTTCTCACTTCGGCATACTGTAGGCATTTCGCGCGCCGATTTCCTGCGCCGAGTTCTGTTCTTTATTCAAGAAGGAGCATGGCCCGCGTTCATTCGATTGTCGAGAAGTTGTGCTTACTCGATTTGAGCGGCGCCGCGCAGCCTTTTGAGAGCAGGCGCTAACTCGGAACCCGACGACTCTCCTCGTTTCGCATGCTCTCTCGTTGCTCTGACCGACGAGAGATAACGCGAATTGAGGAGAGACGTCCTTGCGGGAGCTCTGATTGTCTGTAGAAGAGGACGCATTCTGAATCTTTCTGCCCCCGAATTCGAAGCACATTCGTCAACCTCGGAAACTCTTGGAGAATCGCACGATCGCTCGGTCCATCGGACCAAAGATGGGACCAGCTTGGGACCATGTTGATTCTGTCCATATTCGAATCGAGTTTCACTTTCTTTGCCTAATTAGAAGCTAGAAGGCTATTAGATGAAGAAAAGCCGTGATTTCCACCTGAATACCTCTCCCCATTATACTTAGCACCTAGTTAGCACTTTCCCCCACTGCCGAGTGTCCTCCTTCCCATTCCTAACGTAATTTGCCCACACGCGTCATTCTCCCGTCGTCCTCCCAATTGCCCCTCCTTCTCGTTTTTTCGCGTTCCGCGGGTGTAATAATGACGGTCGTTATGCCCGATCTTACGCCGTTTAGCACCGATGGGTCTGGCATCTTGATCTAGTGCTGTGGGAAAACGACGACGACCAGGCGTGATCAAGAGTGAGTTTCGAAAAGAATCATGCCAAACTTATTCCATCATCCGATGGAATGAGTTTCACCAAGTTATGAAGAGTAGAGGAATGAGCGTTTCCGCAGTGCTCGTGGAGTTGGAGTTGGAAAAAATAAATCAAAACCACTCAACATGAAGGGACGGCTTCCAACACCAGGATCATTTTCATCTGTTTTTCGTGTTCCGCCGGTGTTGTAATGATGATCGTAGTGATCTTACGCCGTTTAGCATCGATGGGAGGTGTATGCAATGAATGGACTATTTAAGATTCACTTTCCAGTGACCACCATGGTGTTCGGCGCCGACGATAACCTCACTCAAGCTGAGAAAATGGTTCGTTTTTCTTCTTATTTTAATTTTTTTGGAATTCTCATCTCGCCTTCCCCCTATTTTGCTGCATTTATTACGTAGCAGAATCTGCTTCTCACAATCAGGCTTGCAATCTGAGAAAGTAATTATTGCGCTCGCCTTCTTGTTGTCGTTCTGAGAATCATCCACTTCCTCCTAATAGTGACGCTGTTTCGGTTGCCATCTTTCCATTCTGCCCACTCGTTCGCCTGTCTGAGCGACGAGAAAGTGTGCAGAATGGACATAGCTACTATTCGATTCGACATCACTGCTTCTCCTAGCCCTTTGTAGTATAGCTGGGTACCTTCCCTCTAGCCCTTCTACCCCCCTTCTCTTCCTCCTCGGCCCTCAAATTGGATTTTGATGGGAACGAGTTGCTCACACGTCTTCTTTCGCCTTCACGCACTTGCAAGTCACGAGATTTCGACAACGCGATGAGAAGTTCAGGCCAAATCCAAAGGCATGATTCCGAAGGCGGGAAAGCTCGGAAACACAAAAAGGGAACTTTTCTGATCTCTATTCTGCTACAAGAAGGAACATACTAAATCACTGCTAAGGAAAAGGAAGAGGGCTCCTTCCTTTCACTGTGGTTCATCTCTCAAACGAAGGGCGCTTTCTGATCAATGGTTCACTTGCGAATCCATTAGGAACAGAGGCATTCAATCTAGTACTGATTACTCGTAGAGATAGCGTATCCGCATAACTCAAGCTAGATTGTTCCCGCGGGAATGGTCATGGGAATCGAACTCACTTCCGGTTAGCAAAAGCCAACCTCAAGTAAGAGAGGACTCGAGCACATTATCAGAACTCATTTACGAACCGTTCTCTAGAGAGCTGTCTAGAAAGGCACTCATGCCACCGTTCTCCACCGCAACAATTAGAAAGATCGTTGTTTTCGAAAGTGATTCATACACATCATCATGAAACAGCTGAGTCCCGTTGCAACCAACCGGAAGCGGGTTCTCTCTCTCTCCTCAAAATCGCGTGAGCCCGGGTCTCTTCTCTAGTCCGTGAAAGCGCCGGCGTGCGTAATCCCCCCAAGCGAGGCAGGTTCGGCACCCACTCTCCTCATTCTGCATGCTCTCTCGCCTCTCTGACCGGCGAGAGAACGTGCGAGAAGAGGAGAGTCGTTTCCGCTAGGAATCCTCACGTAACTGCGCATGCTCATTGACCATTCCGGAGAAACTTCCAAAGTTTCCGAGTCCATCCCAAGCTCATTCCAAAGTCCGCTTGTTTTGCGCGGATTTTGGGCCCGGAGTCTCAAAGCTCACAACGTCGCTAGGACGCGGGATGACCCCTTATTGATGAGCACTAATGGTGTCGTTTCGGTTTCGACTCTCCTCATACGGCGCACTCTCTCGCATCTCTGACCGACGAGATAGTGTGCAGAATGGAGAGAGGCAAAACCGAAATTGCATCCCTACTGCGCACAATTTGGAGTGACCAAAAATAATTTAGAGAGATAGAGACACAGTTCCGGGTTCTCGTATTTTGTTTGATTAAGGATTTCGTTCCGGGTCTTGTCGCTAGTCCTAAAAGCTTCTGAATCTCTCGCGAGTCTTATTCCTCGCCAGACTTTTGCTCGCATTGGTTTTTCAATATTTGTGGGAAGTAGGGATGGAATTTCAGTTTTGCTCTCGTCAATCGGCACTCACTCTAGCTGGTAGTGATGTAGTTCCCGTTTGAAACTCTCTCTATTCTGCACACTCTCTCGTTTCACTCACCGGCGAGACAGTGCGCAGAATGGAGAGAGACACAACCCAAATGCCATCACTAGTGGGAAGGCCAGGCATTCATTTCACTAGAGGGCCCCGTGATCTCCCTGGGACTTTCAAAGTTTAAAACCGGAAATCATGGGGAGATCAAAGATCAGATTTCCCCAACCTTTGGCCTTTCATCGTCCAGATTTTTCTCCGTTTGCCCTTCATTTTTCGGGGCCCAAGAGATTCCCAAAGGGTGCGGTGTAAATTAGATTCCGCTCCGCGTTTGTTTGGAATGTAGAAGAGAGGGCACGTGGTGAAGGGTAGGGATGTCGTTTCGGTTTTTGGCTTTCTCCATTCTGCACACTATCTCGGCAGTCAGAGAAATGATAGAGCGTACAGAGTGAAGAGAATCGAAATCCGAAACGGCATCACTAACATGAGTATAATAAAGTAAAATGAAATTGTTACAAATTTATCTGTGTTATTCGAACTTCTGCCTCGTTGCACAAAGGAAAGAGTGCTACTTGCAGGCGCAAAAACGGTTTGATTGCCACAACACGCCGTCCCTTCGCGCATAACAATCGTAAATGCCAATGCCAGAGATCAAGGAGCTACAAAGCTAAAAATGGCCCGAATAACAATGAATGCGTTTTCTAGAGTATAACTTGGATTAAGCCTCTGCAGCGCAAAAGAGCGAGGGGAACATGACAAAAATGAATTTAAAAAATAATTACATACATTTCAGAATGTCACTGAAAGCGTACCGCCTGCAGTCGCAGCACTAATGTCCATACCCGGTGAGGAATTTGATCTTTGATCTCTGAACTTTGACCAGAAAGGAGCTGTTTCGAAGGAGAAATGCTCTGGAAAGCGGAAGATGTCTTTGTTGTCCTATAGCGTCACAGGGATAACTCGATTGTTTATGGCCAGCTTACAAGGGAATGACCGGAACTCACATATCCCGAAAATTCTGAAAAATTCACAGAATTTTCGGGATATGTGAGTTCCGGTCATTCCCTTGTTAGGTTCAGTAGGGAATAGCAGGGCACCTTGCTGAGATTCGCCGGCGATAACAGTGCTTTTCCTTGAAATGAAAATAAGGCCGTGTAAAGTACAAGGATGAGAGAAAGATACGGAAAAAAAATGAATTGAAGAAGGAAAAAATAAGAAAAAAAAAAGTATTTTCAGCCTCAATCATAATTCTCATGACGATTTTCGGAAATCTGCTCGTGCTTTGCTTCAAGGTAAGGTCATCAGAATGTGTTTTATGCGCTTTTCGGCGACGCCCGTTTTTCTTCTTTCTTTTTTTCGTTTCTCGTTTTTTTCTCGTTCGCAGCCTCGGTGGGTGGAATCAATTTCTAATGAAACCCAGCGATGAAAACTTGCGCGTGAAACATATTCGAAATAAACATTCTATAAAAGCAAAAGATCCAAACAAGGATTTTGGATGAATTTTTTTTTAAATATTATTATTTCAGGCCCGCGTCGGTCGCACCAACACTACGCTTCTCGTATGGAACCTCGGGTTGACTGACTTTCTCGTGGGGGTGATCGTCCTTCCCCTGGGCGCCTTTCACCTCATTTATCGGTAATTAGTTAATTATTAATTAATTTGCTAATTACACAATTTAAAATTATGTACAATATATTGAATATTTTAATATTTATTACTCCGAATTCCAGACGATGGATCTTCGGGGCTTTCCTGTGTCAGGTGTGGGTGGCGGCAGACGTGACTTTCTGCACGTGTAGTGTGGTAAGCGATGCGCTTTTAACAAACGTCGCCAATGCAAAAATCGACAGGGCGAGCTTTACTAAAGCACACCATGCGCAGGTGACCATCTGCGTCATCTCCGTCGATCGATACATGGCCGTGACAAGGCCACTTCGGTACAAGAGCATCGTCACTAAATCGAGGGTGAGTAGAGATCAAAGATCAAATAAATGAAAAAAAACTGACCAATAAATGAGTTGGAAATTTGAAGAAGTATCCGAGCGATTTCGCAAATGCGCTTCAGAGGCTCTACTCAACAGTAATCGATTGCTCGACCAAGACATAAAATCCAAACTTGTGCAGAGGCGAAAAGTGTGAGAGATCAGAGATCAGACTACAAGGACCAGGGATGGAACTTAAGTTATCACAGTGAAAACTGTATCGATACATCTCTTTCGTCAAAATTTAGTAACTATTCAAATGAGTTTCAGACGTTCTACGAAAGCGAAAATAAAGAGAATTTTTAATTCCGCCCAAATGAGGTTTTGAAAAAAGGAAAATATAGAAAGAAAAAAAACAAGATCAGGATTCTTACTACAAAGATCAAAGATCAAACTACAGGTGGTCATAGTTATGCTCATCATCTGGACGTTCTCACTGAGTATTCCGATGGCAACTTGGAAATGGGCAGAGAACATCAGCGACATCGAAGAGGTAAGCTGTCGAAATTTATACAGGCGACGTTTCGGAAATTACACCACGCAACCACACCACACAACCACACTTCAGAGGAAGTGTTTCGCGGGCGACCAGATACGGTACCTGGCGCACTCGGTGGTGCTGGCCTTCTTCTTGCCGGCATCGGTCACGCTCAGCCTGTACTGGCGCATCTACAACTTGGCAAGGTTAGTGACATTTTGAACAGACGAGCTTTGCGAAATCGCAAAAATCGCGCCACACGACGGCCGGCTTTTAGGAAGCGCCAGAAGGCCCTGGACCGGGGTTTCCTCATGATTCTCGGGCACAACATGAACTTCCTCACGAACACGATCAGTCAGCAAGTAAGCGCGTCGAAATTTCGACAGGCGAGATTTACCAAATCACACTACACCTAATTCGCAGACGACACTACGGGTACACTTCGGGCGAAAGAACGGGATGGTCGAGCATCAGAGGCGCGTGTTGCGGACGCACGAGCGCATCGCCAAAACGCTAGGTATTGTCACATTTGCGACAAGCGACCATTTGTAAACGTCGCCGTCGAATGGTGCACCATTCAGCACACCACGCTCGATTTCAGGTGTTGTCTCGTGCTCGTTCCTCTTCTGCTGGCTTCCCTTCTTCAGTCTCTATCTCACGAGTAATTGTGTTATTTATTTTTATTTTTTAAATAAATATTTTCGAAAATCTTCGTTTTGCAGATTTCAAGTGCGGCTGCATCCCGTCGGTCGCTATCGACATTGCGTCATGGCTAGGTAAGAAGCAGTTCTAAATACGTAGGTATGCCGAATGAAGAACGCACCCTCCTCATTCTGCACACTCTCTCGTTTCTCCGAGTGTGCGGAATGGAGAGAAACATTCTTCGGTAAATATTCCCAATTTTTATATTGCATTCAGCTAGGCTTGGCTACTGAATGGAAGTGGATATCCTACGATTACCGTATCTGACCTCAGGGTACCATAACCCTTCTCAGGTTACTGTAACTCGATGCTCAACCCGATCATCTACTCGTTCACCGTGAAGGAATTCAAGAAGAGCGCGCTGAGGATGATGTTGCCATGTAGGTTCCTTGCATTTTTCTGCTAATTTTTTGTAAAATTGCCCAAAAAACGATCAAATATTTTGAAATTCCGTCCCAATTCAATATTAGCTATGATCAATGATCGAGGATGCAAATCGCATAGATATTTCCTAAGTGGTGTCGTCTCTCATTTCGCAAAGAGTGAGAATGGAGATGTGAATCGGTGTTTCAACAGTGCAATAACCAATCGTTCGGCCCGAGAGATCTGATTTCTCTGATGATTGGTGTTCTTAAGAATTAATAGCGTCGCACTATGAACAATGTCCCATTGCAAACCCCTTTCAAGAATGGGAAAGGGGGTTATGTTTCATCAGTGCGATAAACTCCCGACGATGCTATTGAATTTGATTCTGGCAGCTGCCGCATTCGAAAATCAATAACTTCTCAGTGTGGCCCACAGTATCTGAATAAGTTTCAAGCAAAAAATATGTTTCATACGTTCGATAACCAAGCGCACAAACAGCGAAATCTGATTCTACCACGGTAGTCGCTCTAAAAAAAATATAATCTCAGTGTGGACGCTGGCTCACTGTCTCTCAAATTGCTCGCATGCTATAATGTTGTATCAGTGTTATAATCAATCATTCGTGCTAAAAAGTTCCATGGACACTCATCGCAATACGAAAAAAAATCTATACAATGTGAATCCCAAAAATCTCATACGCACAACTATGTTTCATACGTTCGATATGTATTCGCATGCAGAGAAAAGTCGGGCTTTTGCTTTTAAAAATTAAGGCAAATAATCTCAGTGTGGACGCTGGCCCACCGTATCCTTCCCTTCATTCGCCCACCGCCCGACGGCCTCAATCTGAAGATGAGCCGGCACGGAAAGTGAGTCACCAGAATCTCCGGAATTGACTTGACTTCCTGAATTCACGGACCCTCTCTCGTTTATCCAGCCGAAGGGAGAACTGAGAAAAGTCGGGTTCCGATTTATTTCTCTCTCTCATTTATCTCGTAATTATTTCTCCCACCTCACAGGGTGAGATTGTAGTGAGAAATAGTGAATGATAGAGACCAAAGATCAAAAAGAGCCTTGCCTTTCTAAAGGAAAGGGCGCGGAAAACGGCTTAGAGCATTGGGCACATTGGTGAGTTCCAAGAGAGGTGTCGCCGATGCACTATCGCAAGAATATATATTGCTGAGATGATTGTTGTAAACATAAGCATAGTTAGAAAATCAAACCTAGATAGATGTGATCATGCTAGAGAGAACAGCTAACAATTTGAAAAACTACAAGCAACTACGATCCTAGAGCCTACACGCACTTGCCATACAGGCTAGTTTTTCTAGAAGATAGAGGCAAGCTTCACATAGTGGCTTGCTGTTTTGCAACGAGTAGCTTCAGATCTCACTGTTGATCACTTGGAATTTCAAATTTATTAATCCAAAACCAGGAATCGCAAGTCCCGACCCCACTCCTTCGTCGAGATCGGCAAGAACAAAGGCGGAGTGCTGACGTCGAGAGTTACGAGGTAATTAATGTAACATTAATGAAAATTAATATAATTTTGTTTCAGACAACGCCGACAAACCGAGCCTGCAGTGTTTGCTTCCTTGGAAGGTAAGGGTCGAAATAATGTAACATCATTTATCGTCATTGAAGCTAATTTTCGGTTATGCTTCATCGGCTATTCGAAATCATCCTGAAACTCTCTTGTTCAGTATTTATCAAGTACAGGATAGAAACATTCAAATCTATGTCCGTAATTATTTCTCTCGTTGAGTGCATCTTACGATTCAGAGTTTCAGATCGAAAACGCCTAGGAAAAGTGGCTGCTAAGGATTCGGAGACAGTACCGACGACTATTCTCGAGGTTGGTGTGTCTTGCTCTACTATAATACTTGAAGACACTCCTTTTCGACTCGAATGAGATTACTTTGACGCCACAATTGCTCTAGGCGAGCCGAAATAATGGGGAAAACTCTATGGATGCCTGTACAGACAAATAAAAAAGGTGTAGTCGGTTAAACTGCTGAAAAAACAGAATGGAGAGAGCTGACATCCGCAACAGATGGTTGATTCTTGATTATCAAACAGGAAGACGACACGGCCCCGCTCTACTCGGAGGTCAACTCCCTCACCTCCTCCTTCTCCTCCATCTACTCCGAGTCGCGATTCGTCTCGCCCAGGAAGAAATCCAGCACCATGTTCACGAGGATGCCCACGCTGACGGAGAGGAAGAGTGAGTCGTGGAGATTACAAATTGATTAGATCGAAGGGAAGAGTGAGTGGCGAAGTTTGCTATTTGCCGGCAATGGAAGAAGAAGAGTGAGTAGTGAAGATTTCGAATTGATCAAAGCAAAAGGAACCTTGTTTGGTGTAACTAGAGCTCTAAAAAAAATTGTGACCAAAATCCTGAACAAATTTTTTTTGCGATTTTCTTTCTTTTTTATTTCGAGATGTTATGAGCTCTAGTTAGCAAATTCGTTCTCTACGCTCAAAATTAACCCTGAAAATCCTATAGCGACATGATTCTGGGACAACAATTTTTCGACCAAAATCGGACCAACGGAGACTAGTGGTTGGGGCGCGCGCCTTTCTCTACCTCTTGCAAAACATCACCTGCGGGCGGGAGTCGAACCTGCCTGCGTCGGCATGCCAGTCAGACACCATGCCCATTTTGGCATTTTTTTTTCAAGAGGTAGAAAAACGCGCGCGCCCCAACCACTAGTCTCCGTCAAGCTTTCCTCAACTCGCCCACTCTCTCACTGGTCAGAGAAACGAGAGAAAAAGCTTTACTACTCTTTTACAAACATTTTATTGCTGACGTAGTACCAATCGTCACATTGTGGGTAACAACTTCAGAATCTGAAGAAGAGAGAGTGAGTGTAATTTTTTAGTCATTAAAGAGGAAGCACAACTACAAATTCGAGTTTTAAAATGCTTCTGAAACAGCGGTGAAGCATAAGAGAAAAGGAAGAAAAATGCGGAAAGTATAGAAATTAGCTCAAATGGTAGTCATCTTGCAGTCAGAGATGAGAAAATAGTGGCCTTAAATAACAAGACAAAAATCGTTTCAATTTTTGTCATTTCGAGGTGCTCTTGCTTCATTGATTTTAGTGGTTTCTTTCACATAAGCTTCACAGCTGATTCGAAAGTATTCTGAGACGCGTTCTTTCAATGCTTCGTTCATCTCCAATCGAAAAAAGACAAATTGTTCGAAATTGGTCTTTGATCTCCGGTATGTATGATTATCTCCAATCTATTTCCCTCAGGTCTCGAGATGACAACGAGCAACGGCGTCTCGGCGAGCTCTGGTGGTCCCTCCGAGCATTCGATCCGCATGCACTACGACACGGTCGAAGCAGATGTTTGAGAAACGTCGGCTCGCACCACATCACACGCACATCACGACGATTACTGTATCACACCACACACCGACGATCTCAGAGAACGCCCCCATAACTTTATCGCACGGGTTTGAGTGTCTACTCTAGCCTTCAATTGAATCATGTATTTTTTCGTATGTATAGAATTGATCTTTGATCTTTGTATTTCGCAACGTGTATTTGTACATTCTCGAGTCGGGTGATAAAGCACTAGATGTTTCGAGTTTATCGCATCGCTTGTCTCGCTTTTTGCTGAGGTTCCGAGATCAGAGATCAAAGATCATCCGAAATGTCTTCGGGCCCTGAGGACCTGCTTGGGGGCTTGTATCGTGGTCCTGCGCCACGGTGCATTACTGTAGAAGGCGCTCTACGGTTGCATTTATAAACTGAAAATAGGATAGAACTAGATACAGTTGAAGCCAAGCAAAGGAATGTGGCCACGAAAGGACGCAAATACTGTAGATGGAAGACGATTTCGATAGACCGAGGGTTACGGTTGGCTGCGGTCTACACAATATGTTTCCGCACACAATGCGTATGATCGATGAGCGTATCGACTGATAACGTCGAATAAATTCCACATGTTTATTTTTTTATTCGCATAGCATGAATCAAAATCAGTTGAATTCCCTTCCAGGCTCTTACTATTAGCAGTTTAGTCGTTGATTAAATCCAATTATTGATTTGTTCACTATTGCAAATCCTGATTTTCTGAACAATAAAATTCATTGAATTCATTTGCATTCAATCGAGATTGTTTTTTTTTATTGATTTTGCATAGATTCGTTGTTGTTTTCTCATTCATCCAATCATTTCTCACTCTTTACCGACTCGAGAGAGTTTTTTCTTCCATCCAGTGAGTTTGTTTTCACCCAAAACCTAACTTAGGGTTTGAGATAAAAGTGCCCACTAGCTATCATCTTTCAGTGCTATTCTCCGTGCTTCTCGCTCTTCTCATCCTCTCGCCAGTGGTCTCCGGCGGCCCGGTGAGTTGATCTTTGATCTTCTAAAGGTGTCATAAACATGATCTTTGATCTCTGAATGACGTCGTCAACAACAGGCTTGCGAATGGCTCGGTTCGGGGTATTCTGCGACACGTGGGATTGCCCTGAGGACACGACTGAAATCACTCGATCGATTATGACCTACACTCCGTGGACCGACTTAGGACGATGGTATGTATTAGTGTTGGCTATTCGACCCCACGTCGCAATCCCTCCCCCTCGCATTTGCGAAATTAGGCGAGGGGGAGGGATTATGACCGTCGCTACGTCGAGACCCAGAATCTCTCGACGAGCACTCATCAATCCAGATGGTAGTGCTAGGAAATCAATGAAGATCAAAGATCAAAGATCAATCTTCCCCAATCTCTAAACAAGTTCTGATCACAGGGATTGCTGGACCGGAGAGAAGACGCTGTGCTGCAAGAATGCCGTTGTTCGCGGGGATCCCAAAAAGGTAACGCATTCTATTGATGTCAAATTGGGATCGACTCTAGAGTGCGCTATTCTGGTAATCGTCTCTTCATTCCGCACACTCTCTCACCACCAGACCGGTCGAGAGAGTGTGTGAAATGAAGAGATGATTATCCGAACAGCGCACTCTAATCGACTCTCTTCAATTAGCAATTAGCATACTCTTTCGCTTGTTAGGAAAACGAGAGATCATGCGAATTGAGGAGAACTGCATACTCTATCTATGGTTAGAAAAGAACATGGTCTCGATTCGACATCACCTGTGTATTGTGACCGAACTAAATTCAAAATTATATAAAAATGATTCCTCAAAAAGGAAAAACAAGAAAGAAACATATGTACATTTCAAATATAAAATTTTAAGCGTTGGGGAGATTTCGCTAAGAAAAGGTGTCCAGCTGGAAAATGTCTGATAATGGAAAAGGAGAATGACTATCTTCTCAAACTGTGAGTCTTTTCTCAATAATATGGAGCTAAAGGAAGCATTGCTAATGTACTATACTAATACTAATACTATTAATATATTTAATAATTGCTAAATTAATTAATTCTTTAGATTCTGTGATGAGGGCACGCTGCTAGTCGACGAAATGAAGAAATGTCGTCTTTATTCGACCCTCAACGATGATCTTGAACCCACTTCTCGCATTTGATAAATGAGATCATATTATCAGAAAATGAACCATGTTATAAAAGACAGCAAACATTGTCAAACGAAGTGAAATATTATGTTTGATTTTACATCATAAATACAAACATAACTGACGGCTCTTATTTGGGCCAAATTATCCAAACATTATGCCTATTCCTGTAACGAAAAATCCGATTTCAAATGCTTCTCAGATAACCAGTAATTATTTTACCGAGGAAAATATTGCGAAGCTGAAATAAACGCGATTTTGCATCCGGTAACATGCGCCCTACCCTATTGTACACAAGAAGCATTAGTAATGGCGTTAGTGCTCGTTCAAGTGTCTGACCAAATCTGAAACTCGAGATTCTTCTTCTTTTCAATCTTATTTATGTTCCAACGATCGAATAATTGATATTCTCGGGTTCCCAATATCCTGCTGTGCCTGTGAATAAGAACCGACGAGAAATAAGCAGCGAAATTTCGAAAATCGATCCTGGAAAAGCAAAAATTTAAAGGGACCGACCCGCTCCGATTACTGAAATCGCTTCACAGAACCTGCGCAAGCCTTTCTTTGGCACCGTTCTCGTGTAATGTTCAGTACTTTGCATATTTCCAAGGTTGATGGCTAGGGCGGAGCCAACTATTGTCAAAATTTGAATTGCCAGCAGAAGTCCAGTAATAAGGTTCTGCAAAAAAACCGTCCATCCTTCGTTTTCTCAAAAGTTGGAACAAACTTGAAATAAGTGCAGGAAAAAAGATATTAGTGTTGATTATTCGGTCGTCCTGGGCCTAGCCAGTCCTATTGACCGGTGTGTCATATTTTTCTTTAAATAAACAATAAGAGGTCGTTTGCCTTATAGTCGGAGAATGTTTGGCACAGCCAAAAAAAAACTTTGTGTTTCGGGGGTTTTTTTTTATTTTCAAAAATAATTTTTTTAAAAATTATTTTTGAAAATAAAGAAAAATTAATTAAACAAGCGTGATCGCTATCAAATTCTGGCCCTGGAGTAATTTTCTCTTAGAAGTGCATTGTCAAATGACCGAAAAGTGAAATAAAATGATATTTTGACGTCATTCCATCTGGAGCCAACGGGGCTACTTGGAGCAAAATGAGTATGCCCATGATCATCAGCACCCTCAAAAACCCCGAAACACAAAGTTTCAGAGAATCGACTTTTTGGCTGTGCCAGACTCCTCCAGATTTGTCTGACTATTACGCAAACGGGCTCATAAGGTAAACTTGCCCTAACGGAGATTGTTTCCTCGTTGTCTTCCAGAATGGAGCTGATGAAGGTAGACGGTATATTTTCGAAAATTCTAAAGCGTGTGCCGATTTCCTGAAGACAAGAAACGGAGATCGAATATTTTTCGACTTGTGAGACTAAACTTATGAGATACTCACGATAACATTCAACGATAACGTGAAAACGGGCATCCCGCAGGTCAGTCCGACAGCCCACACGTACAAGCAGGGTGCGTGTGCTTTTCTCAATTCGATCTCTTCCCAAATCTGAAATTTAAAATAGTCAACCAAAGAACAATCCACCTTCCGAGGGAAGGTGGCGTATCCTGGCTTTGCAAGCAAAGTCAACAGTTGAGTGAATTTTGACCCGAGAGGATAGATTATGCAAAGATCACAACTCAATAAAAGCCGTGAGATCTCGACAGTGTACATTTATCAAAGGCTCTGGTCAATAAAAGTCCCGGGATCAGCGTCCAAAATTCCCGCTCTATTTTTCTCGGACTTGTTACAATCGATGGCGTAAAAGAGAAGTAGTAGTTTAGCATGCATAAAGGTCGAATAGTATAGGATATGGTTTAGTCAGAATTGTTCTTGGATGGTGAACACCATGGATAATGATGATTTATTCACAAAATCAAGTCAGTAGGTGTGATGCACTGTTGCACTGGAAATTCTTGGAATCACTATATGATTAAATGCTTTTAACAGATATAAGCATGTTGCCGTCGAAAAATAGAGCGGTAATTTTGGCCGCTGATCCCGGGACTTTTATTGACCAGAGACTTTGATAAATGTACACTATCGAGATCTCACGGCTTTTATTGAGTTGTGATCTTTGCATAATCTAGCCTCTCGGGTCAAAATTCACTCAACTGTTGGCTGATCGATTGTTTTAAACGAGAGAGAAGCGAATGCATCCCCCAGAGGGTATGTCTATCCAGATTCATCTCTTGTGTGAAAGGTTGACGCCGTTCAAACAAGATGAACCATTTCTGTAGTTACATTTCTTGGAAATAAACATAAAAGCCGTTACTCTTCCCAAATTTAGCTCTGAATGACAACTCACACGAAAAAAAAGGTGAAAATTTCGAAATTTCGAAAAATGAAATCAGCATTTCAAATTTCGACTTTCAAAATTTCAAATAAATTTCACCACCATTCTCAGCGCGAGATTCTGATTTGATTGATATATAATTTGTCCATAACAGATGAGTATTATAAACATTTCAAATTTCAAACTTCAATTTCAACTTGATTTCACACGATTTAAAAATTAACAAAGACCTCCAGATTCAAAATTATCGAACAGGCTCGTGAAATATTTCGTTTTTTTTTTAAAAATATTTTGATATATTTTATATTTTGAAATATTTTGAAATATTTATTTTGTGAAATATTTTGCAGCTCGCGATTAGCCTGTTTCAATAGGAGTGATGTCGCCGTATGAGTATTGAAAATTTAAATTCTTATGCGATCTCGCACTTCAAAACCGGAAGTGTCTGTTCGACCCCAGCAAACCATACCATCAGGGGTATCTGAGTGCGTTGATTCCGAATCTGATATTAGTTTTGCTCTATCGTGAACTTTGTTGTCCGACCTCTGGAGGCTTCCCTGTTTACGAACTTGTTGACGAATGGAAGAGGCGAGGCGAGGGTCTTCCCCTCTGGCAGTTTTGCAGACGGAACTTTTTTGGTGCGAATTTTTGGCAAGAGCTGGCACCAACACATGGAAACTGATCTTCTCGAAACTAAGCTTATTCGATTCAGCACGGAATTCTGTATCTACGGTATGCCGGTAGCTTGTATTTTCCTCTGTGAGCTTGAATTTCAAAAATAGTGGGAAACTGCCAGAGGGCACGGAATTTCGCGACTTCAACGGCCGATATCTAGGTTCGCAGGCGGAATTTCATAATTCTGAAAAGAGTCTAGGCGGGCACTTGTATACGCTCTATCGAATGAGCTATAGCACGTCTCTCTACGACTGCAGCGGGTGTAACTCAAAAATTCGGGACGCCAAAAAGTGGACAAAATAGTAGGTCAGCCGGATATACTTCCGGTTGTGCTAGAGACTTGAAATTTCGGATTTAGCACCCTCTAGGCTTCCACCGAGGATCTCCAAATGCTGGATACTTGATTTTGAGTTTGAACGAAATTCGTACCCTAGGGTATGTCAGGATACTTTCTGCCCATTATATTTTCCCAAGCCAGCCAAAAGTGGGGCTAATTAACGGTGCCTATGCGGACTTCGTAGCGAGCTAGCAAGCTATCCCCTTGCCTACTCTTGCAAGAGGAGACTGGAGCGTGGCAGCCGGCTCGCTACGACGCCCGAATAGCCAACAATAGTGCTTACTTTCCGTGTGGACTTGGTATAGAACGCAGCGACGATTTGATTTGCAATTATTAGAATATGAAAGAAAGTAGACAACGCATAATATGAGAGATCTTCGAGGGCAGACATCGTTATTGCTTTTGATTATCAACCAACCAATCGAGGTAGGCGATTTCTCGATGTTGCTGAAAAAAAAGATCATTATTGTTTACGCGCACAATCAAAACCAGGTGGAACTCCGAAAAAAGACCATACACGGCGAGATCGTGAACTAAAAATTTGATGATGGTGAAAACAAGATTCATAATTGCTGTAAATTGTTCATTATTTCTCTACTGAGACTACTCACAAGTGATGTAGAATCGAGACCGACTCTCCTCACTTTGCACACTCTCTAGCTGGTTAGAGAAACGAGAGAGCATGCGAATTGAGGAGAAATCGATCCGGCATCATTGCTACTTACACAAGTGAACCATGATCAATTGCAATGAAGGCTCGAGTTCCTTTGTCGATTTCAGTTTCTGATGGAATAAAAGAGTCTGAGATATGGAACTTTTCTGAGGACTTTTCTCCACAACATTCTGAGATATGGAACTATTTAAAATGTATTTATAATATTGCTAAATTGTCTAAAAGCTGACTGCGAATGCATAAATACGGAAAATATGGCGATTATCGTACCAACAACTTGTAAGGAGCCGATGGACTCCGTTTCAGAAGTGCAGTAAACTGAAAGAATGTTTTGCAAACACATTATTTCTGATACAATCTGAACACGGTGCAATAGCGATGCCGGATGGACTGGGCTATCCTCAATTCGCATGCTCTCTCGTCTTTCTCCGACCGCCGATAGATTATGCAAATTGAGGAGAGAAATCGGTCTCTCGAATCGCCATCACTATGCGGAAACGTCGAGAACTTTCAATATAGAAACGCAAGCGGCGTGGAGCTCCAAGAAAAATCGCAGCAAAGCGGAGGCGAAATTTTTCGAGAATGATTAATAATCAAAACAGCTGAATGACAAGGATGGCATTTTCCCATCTCTATGATGCGTTGGAAATATTATCAAAGGTTTATGCAGATACCGCAGGAGGTTTTTTCGAAAATGATTCTAAAATCAAAACGGTTTGGTTATGAGTAGATCAGTGTCTGCCGATACGATTCGCAAAAGAATAAAATTAAAACTATGCTAAATAAGAAAAATACAACTATTATTAAAAATGGCACAGAAACGCTCCTACAGTATAACTTCCCGAAGTTCGAGTTAAGTCAACAATTTTTGAGCTGTGTCGTGAATTTTATTCTGTGACTAAAAAGGCAATATGACCCCTTTTCGAACGAAAATGAGTGCATGTGTGCATATTCTAGGGATGCCTGGGAGGCTAGACTATGCGATTGAGGCTGTTTAGTCAAGGGGGAAGTCACGAAACAGCGAAATCAGAAAAAAAATCGAATGGTGACGGCAAAAACTAATGATAAACCCACTCTCGAAAGAAAATGAGGGCGCATGTGAATAACCAGGGGATACCTGAGCAGTTTATCTATGCAACTGAAGTGGTTTAGTCACGGGGGGAAATCAATATGAGAGAAACTAGTTCAAGAAGGGCTAGGAAAAAAAGCATTGAGAAATCACGACAAAATATGGTTTTGCTAGAGTGCGTGGATTGAAATATGTGGTACGGTCCCCCATGAAAACGATGAAAGCCCGCACTCCGCGGTCTCTAAGTTTAGGAGCGAAATTATATTTAGTTTGAGTTTTTTTTTCGTTGCACAAAACATATCGTATCAAGTGTGGTCTAAAGTTGGGATGGCAAATTATGAATTTTGAAAGAACCACAGTCGAGGCCGACGTTTGAAAAACGTCGGCTCGCACCACACACCACACGCACATCACGACGATCACTGTATCACACCACACACCGACGATCTCAGAGAGCGCCCCATAACTCGACCTCACCGGTTTGAGTTCCTACTCTAGTCATGTATTTTTTGTATGTATAGAATTGATCTTTGATCTTTGTATTCCGCAACGTGTATTTGTACATTCTCGAGTCGGGTGATAAAGCACTAGATGTTTCACGTTTATCTCAACGCTTGTCGCGCTTTTTGCTGGGGTTCAGAGATCAGAGATCAGAGATCAAAGATCATCCGAGATGTCTTCGGGCCCGGAGGACCTGCGTGGGGGCTTGTGTCGTGGGATCGACGCGGGGTGCGGCTTGCACCTGAAAATTAGTGATCGTTTTCGGTTTTCTTCTCTCTCGATTCTGCGCACTCTCTCGTTCTTCTGACCGGGGATATAGTGTGCAAAATGGAGAGAGCAAACACCAAAATTACATCTTTACTGGAAAGTACAGAGTAAGTACTGTAGTCGGAGGAGTTACGGTAGTTTATCGATCAGGGCTCTAATTGTATTGGCTCTACGGTAGTGAAGGAGAGCTGGAGACAACAAGCTACGATGAGAGACGGGATATGATGTATTACGATATTTTTGAAGATTACTGTAGACCCATGATTACGGTAGTCCGATGATAGGTTTCGGTGGTGAACTCACCGGCGGCTTCGCTGGCGCAGCCTTCGCAGCTCGCTTTGCGGAGGGTGCTGGGCTCAGGACAGGCTCAGGACTCCTCTTTTCCCATGCTCTCTCGTCTCCCTGACCGAATAGAGAGCGTGCAAAATGAGGAGTGCGGGAAATTTTTGCACGCCTCTGGTTGATAGTTAACAGATACGCGTATGAAAGTGACGATTTAAGATAAAGTGTACTGTAAGAAACTAAACCACCTCATGTAGCGATAATCTTTAATCTTTGATCTTTGATCTTTTTCTAGTATCCGCAAACCGTTTTACTAGCAACCGGCCGTTGACTATCACTAGAACAGTACTCTGGGTCACGCGGTGGCGTTTTGAGCAAGTGTTGCCTGCCCCCCCACCCCCACTGCTCCGAATAAACCGTTCCGTGCTTCGTCAAACTTTATTTGCGATAATGATGATAATCGCCACATTGCTAATGCAGAGCAGTCGAATCTTACCATACCGGGAGAACTGGCAAAATGGGCACCGGCCCGAGTGGACCCACGACGATCGGCTTGGGCGTAGTGGGGAAGATCAGACCTCAAATGGGAGAGAAAAAAGATTAAAGATTAAAGATCAAAGATTAAAGATCAAAGATCAAAGATTGAAGAGCAGAGATCAAAGATTGAAGATCAAAGATCAAAGATTGAAGATCACACACCTGTTTCGGGTAGCGGAAGGTAGTCGTCCTTAGGGTCGACTATGCGAGGGTAGGGCAGGGGACCGGCGGGAGGTTTCAGGCCAGCTTGACGGTACGCCTGAATTGGGGAAGTTTACGGTAGGCTACTGTAGATGTAAAGACGGCAGCCATTGTTGGCCACAGTGCGATGTAACGCTACTGTTGTCTGGATACGGTAGGCTACTGGAGATGCAAGGGGTACGATATCGCGATACGGTAGGCGGTAGATCAATCGTCTACCTCCTCCTCGGTCTGCTTGGCGGCCGCGTCGACGACGGCGGTGATGTTGATCTACGAGAAATAAAATCGATAATTGATGAGTACCATAATCTTTCGAGGATACTGTATCTAGTCCGATAGTCCGGTGAGCAACTACCGTATCCTCACGTCGAACTACCATAACCTGAGGATACCGTAACCCTGATCTACCGTAACCCAAAATACCGTACATCCTTGATGTCCCAGATGACGGGATAGCGCACGATGACGTAGTGGTCGTCGTCATCGTAGAGCTCGTCGGGGAGGGTCGAGGGAGGGGAGAGTTCCTGCTCGAGAATCGACGACGTCATCGCTACCGTACTCCTACAGTACTCCGACCGTATCCCTACAGTACTGCCTTGAACACTCTCGCCAGGATCCTTCAAGGCAACGGCTTACCGTGCTCGCCCTGATCAGACCGTACTGCCTACAGTAACCTCCCCTCACAGTGCAACAACACTCCAACAAAGAACCTACAGTAACCCCTTACAATACTCTACCGTAACCCTTCCTGACCGAGTGTACGGACGATTAGTTACGTCATCGCCACCATACTCCTACAGTAACCCCCTACAGTACTCTTACCAGGAACGTACAGTACGTAGAGTAATCTCTACCGTAATCCCTTACAGTAATCCTACCGTAGTCCTACCGTAACGCTCACCGAGTGCACGGACGAGTAGTGGAGCAGGGCGATGAGTAGGACAGCGACCGAGCGCATCGAGGAATGAGGGACGAAATGAGGGGAGGAGGAGGAGAGAGGGAGAGAGGGAGAGGGACAAGGGAGAGATAGAGAGAAAGAGAGGGAAATGAGATTAGGAAAACACGTTTTGAAAGAAATAAAGGAAATGTATGTTTCAATTTATCTTTGTATTTGTGGGAGTATGGGAGACTTCAATACTTGAGATGAGATCCTTTCGAAAACAAAACCAAACACGCTTCGTGAGTACAATTCTTGAGGGACTTGGGGATCTAATTTCGGTTGTGGTTCTCTCCATTCTGCACACTATCTCGCCGGTCACAGAGAACTGAGAGTGTGTGCAGAATGGAGAGTGTCGAAACCCGAAACTATATCACTACCAGAAACTACATCACTACCGGTTGCACGAACTTCGGCGCATCGGACAATACCCTGAAACACGGCGTTCTGCCGTACAGGTAATGCGCATTACGGAGAGAACTGGAATCCCTAGTCCATGCCTATTTCCGCTCACGTCATATCCTCATTCATAAATCGAATTTTCACCTCCCCTGAGCAGTGAGACATATGTGGTATTAAAGTTTTACGGTGCGATGTTACCATTCCCTTGTCAGGGAAAATGAGAAGATACATCCTTACTAGTGTTGCCGGATCGAGAAGCAGCTCTCTCCACTCTGCACACTCTCTCGTCGGTCTGACGGGCGAGAGATCGCGCGAATTGAGGAGAGTCACTGCACCATCCTTACCAACCAGCGTTCGCATTACGCGTCGCCGTCTCTTCATTTCACACACTCTCTCGACTGACGAGAGATGTGCTGAATGGAGAGAGCAACCGAAAGCACAGCCTACCGACCCAAAAAGGGCATTGTGCGATTCAAGCAAAGGCGTCCCCCATCTCCCCATAACCTTGCGGTCAACTCAATTGAGAGAGATTTCGATTGCATTCATCTCTGCCCACTTTAGCTCACTTCTCAAGGTGCCACTCTCAATTGCTAAAACGGGTACTAATCTCCCCCCTTCCCCCGATCTTGGCACTTATCGCTAGCCTTTGCAAGAAGAAATGCAAATTCGGTTTTGGCTCTCTCCATTCTGCACTTTTTTTCTTTTCGCCGGTCAGAGAAATGAGGGAGTGTGCAGAATGAAGAGAGTCAATCCTTGAATTACCAACCCTACGCTTGGCAAACTCTAGGCTTGGAAACCCAATGAATGACTCTCCTCGATTCGAGTGTTCTCTCGCGTCTCTGACCGGCGAGAGAGCGTGCGAAAGGAGGAGAGTTATCCTTGTCATTCATACATGCCGTTTTTTGGTCTTATTCGCAGACCACAGCGTGTCAATGTTGACGATTCCTTTGTTTCTCGCGGCGCTGCGCGATTGTGAAACTCATTCCATTCCCTTCATTCTCAGCGAGTGTGTCGGTCGGAATGAAGAGGAATGGGAGAGAGCGAATGTTAGATTATGAACGGAATACTAGATTAATCATAGCAAAATGATTACGAAACTGTTATGCGGTTAGCACAGAGGCATCCTTTTTATTTGGTGCTCATTTCGTTAGCTTATAAAGTCTCCAGATTCATTTTTCGACTTGCTTGCTTTTCAAATCACCTATTCTCAGAGTTTTCAAAGGTCTCACCGAAGGAAACCCCGTCGCTATTATTATTTTCTGAATCCTCTAAAGCTGCTCTACATTTTATTGGAATCAGAATTTTGAAATAGGTCTTTATTTGTGAGATATTAGAGATACACTGGTAAAAAATTAGTGTTTTTCTCGATTATTTAAAAAATAAAGACCTATTTTAAAATTCTGATTTCAACAAAATGTAGAGCCGCTTTAGAGGACTCAGAAAATAATAATGGTGATAGGGTTTCCGTGGGCGAGAGCTTGGAAAACTCTGAGGTCAGGTGTTTCGATAAGCGAAAAAGTCGAAAAATGGGTCTGGAGACCTTATCTGCTAACGAAAAGCAGCAAATAAAAAGGATGCCTCTGTGCTAACCACATAATAGTTTTTCCAATCATTTTGCTATGATTAATCTAGTTTTCCGTTCACAATCTAACATTCGCTATCTCCCATTCGTCTTCATTCCGACCGATACGCTCGCTGAGAATGAAAGGAATGGAATGAGTTTCACAATTGCGCAGCGCCGCCATTCTTTCTCTTTGGCACGCTGTGCAGACTCAAAACAGAGAAGATCAAGAGCTTTAGCCTCTCCATTCCGCACACTCTTTCTCATCTCTCTTACCAGTGATAGAGGGAGCGAAGTGAAGAGACTCTTCATTTTGACAGACTCACTCAAAACCGTTTGAAAACATCCAGCGGTTGGAGGCCACTCGCCCGTTTTTTGCCCATTCCTTAGCCACCAACTCTCAGCCAGGGTTGACAAATGGGAGCCGACTCTCCTCAATTCGCGTGATCTCTCGCGTCTCTGCCCGACGAGATAGTGTGCGCAATGGGGAGATCAATTCCCTCTCGCTCTCTCTCTCTCTCCGCCGTCTCTTCCTTCCCCGTGATCTCTCGCCCGCTCTGCCTCTCTTCTCTCGTCTCTCTCCGATCAGTGCACTCTCTCGCCTCTTCCTCCCTTCGCGTTCCTTAGGGGAATGATCACACTTTCTCCGCCTTTTGCTCCCATTGCTGCTGCTTCGATTACACAACTCCCTTCTTGCGCTCTTGATTACTTTTGTTTTGCTGACCTCGGAGTTGGACTTACCTTTCCTAGTATTGGACTTGCTTTCCTATCCGCACTTCTCATTGTACTCTAAACTCCATCTCTTGGTTAGTAGATTGCCAGGCTCTTCTCAACTTTTCCGAGCGCATTTTCAGTCCTGCACAATGCCGCTTGCTTCCTGCCCTCAGTTCCAGTGATCTTCTCTCCTCATTCCTTGATCAGTCTGAAGTCGAGAAAGTCGTTCCCGTATGAGCTCTCACTGGTGTTATTTTCGTTGATACCTTGCACGCGTTTCTCATGATTCTCATACCACCGCAATGATTCACGAGTTTGGCACGTATCACCTCTGATTTCGAACGCCTCTGTTGTGGCATTTGGCTTTGGGGAATTTGGCTGTCACACCTGTGGATGTGACCTTTCTATCACAGTTCTTAGAAAAAAAGAACCATTTGTTGAGTGTTTAGATCTTGATCTTTGATCTCTGATAGTTGATCTTTGATCCCATTTAGCCAATCTGCGTTAGTTTGCGCGTGCATTGCGCCCATTGCAAGCAGTTTTTTTTTTTGAAATTCGAAAACGGGAGTCGCATCTGCCATTGACCTTGTCCATCTGTTGTTGGCTGTTTTCACTTAGATGTTTAGTGAACAGCGCCTCCTCATTTTGCCCGATCTCTGGTTTCTCTGACCGGCGAGGGAGCGTGCGAATTGAGGAGAGTCAGACTTTCAAGAACCTTGTTGTAGCGGGCTCTGTCCTCCCTCTGGTTGGCCTATTCCGCTTGTTCATTGCTATTTATCATGCCAACTCGGACACGACTCTCCTCGATTCGTACGCTCTCTCACTGGTCAGAGAAACGAGAGAACACACGAATTGAGGATAGTCATTCTAGACTCTTGCAATCACTTCTGGTTGACCTCTGCTTGTTTAAAGCCCACACTAGCATGGTTATCTGATCGGAGGCGGTAGCGACTAGCGATGACAAATCGGCATCCAACTCTCTTAAATTTCTGTGCTCTCTAGCCTCTCTAACCGACGAGAGATCACGCGAAGTGAGGAGAGTCGAAGCCGATTTGTCATCACTAGTAGAGACAATTCGAGGATTAAAATGGGCATGATCGATCACTTGATATAGCTCCCATCTCCTGTGATACTGATATCTTGAGACTTTGTTTTTATTACGACCGACAGACGAAAGAACATTTTCCACAGCACATGTCAGAAGCATTACATTCGCACGATGTAATTCCCTTTCGTAGACTGACTGAAACTCAATCATTTCTCACCGAGTTTCTCCGGATCTCAAAAACACGCTACTCGATTATTGATTCTCAGCAATTTTGTAGCCTTGCTTTCGGGTTTCGCGCGATGCATTCCTTACTCATCTCCCTCCTTCCCCTCGTTCTAGTGATTCACACGGTTTCCGCTCCCTCTGTTTTTCTCTGACTAGTGAGAGAGCGTGGGAAAGGAAGAGAGTCGTTCCTGACTTTTCCCTGTGGATGGCCTCCGCTTATTAACAGCCCACGCTAATGATGTTATCTGATCGGAACTCACGTTTCGTATGCACCCTGTTTGAGAACTAGTGATGGCAAATCGGCATCGGCTTTCCTTACTCATCTTCTGTTTCCTCTCTCGCTCTAATTTGTCGGTTGCTTATTTCGCTCTCTTATGTTTGACCTCCAATCGATAAGTTACCGTAATCAATTGATACTAGAGGTGTACGGTGTTCGCTCTCTCCATTCTGCACACTCTCGCGTTTCTTTCACCAGAGAGAGTACGTGCTGAATGGAGAGAGCGAAACCCGATCCATACCGTAACCAATCGATAATCCTACCGTACTCTTCAGCGACTCCGACTACGACGAGTGCATCATGACCTCCGGCGGCGACGTTCACGATGAGGGTACGGTACTTTGATTGAAAGGGTTACTGTAGGCGATCGATACTCACGTCTTCCATTCTTAATCACTTGAGTCTTACTGTATTCGACCGAGTGTGAGAATAAGTTATCTCGGTCTACTGTATTCTTCCGCTTGGGACCCAGTCGATTGATTGAGTAGATTACCGTAATCTTTCGCTCGAGACTCGATCCCTGATTCAGGTTTGGCCTCGATGTCCTCTCTCGCGGTGCGGATGCAGAAGAAGCTCGCGGGCAAGCTCGCCAGCAACAAGCGACTGAGCAAGCAGGTATACGGTAGGATAGGGAGGAGGAGTAGCACGGTAAAATACTGTTAGAGGATACCACTTCCCTTTGGATACGGTAGGTCACAAGTGTGAGAATAAGTTATAGGAAGGGGGTACGATAGTCATCAAGCCTACTGTATGCAGTTCGGTGGTGTACTGTTCGGAATTGACCACCAGATACTGTAGTCTCGGGGTACTGTAAAACCGAAAGTACTGTAGGCCGTTACTGTATCCTCGATTTCGGCGGGTTACCGTAACTCTGACCTCTCCCTATCACCAACTGACTTTCTCCCCTCAGGTGCTTCCCGACCGTGCGTCGGCGCTGTTCGAGTCGCTGCACGCGCTGCTGCGCGACTGCGTGGAGAAGGAGCAGGCGGACAAGGTGTGATCTTTGGTCTTTGATCTTTGATCTTAAGTATGTGATCGATGATCTTTGGTCTCTGAATTTATTTGATTTTTTCACTTCTTCACCATTGAATCAGATTCTCACCATCAACTTGTGAACTCGGGTTGAAACCTATCCGAAATCGGCCCCATGAATGATTGGGTCGGACGCCGGGAGGAAGAGTTTCGGTGCCAGATCTGTTTCAGTCATTTGTTGATAGGATGAATTTTCAAATTTAACTGATATTTACTTTTTTAAAAATTAATTAATTAGGCTAATTAATATAATTGGCAGCTCGCCAAGTACGCGATGAAGCTGGCGCTCAAGGTGGGAGTGCTGGCGAGGAATGGGCTGCTGGACGGAGAGAGGGAGCAGGAGAAACTCGTCAAGGTGAGAGATCAAAGATCAGAGATCAGAGATCAAAGATCACAAATGAAGGTCTAGATAACACTGACGGTGAGTTAGAAGCAAGCGGTGAGGAGAGAGTTGCTTGTCTCTATGTGAGAGCAGAAGGGGTAGGTAGGAGAGTGCAGAGATCAAAGATCACTGTTAGTCCGACCATTGGTGACTGTCAACATGCTATTTGTTCTGTGCTCAGTGAGTCTTTCGGTAGCCATCAACAGGGATTTGACAATGGGATTATCGCGCAGAGATCAAAGATCAAACTATGGTAATTTCAGGTGAAGAACCACTGCCACGCGCTCGCGCTCGCCGTCTGCAGCTTTGCCACGGTGAGAAAGAGATCAGAGATCAAAGATCAAATACTAGAGATCAAAGATCAAGCATAGCTTCTCTCGAGTAATTTTTGTAGATCAATCTGTGTCGCACGTGACAAGAGAAACCCTGTGGATACCTGAAACGTAGAGCACAAATGGCTTGCCATGTTTCGCTTCAGCAAGCCGTAGAGATCAAAGATCAAGCTAAAGAGATGAGAGATCAAAGATCACCCCTCCAGGTGGCCTACTCGTACGAGCGCGACTACATCGTACCGCTGTGCGAGACGCTGCGCGCCGACCTCGCGCCCATCGTCGACTACCAGCTGAGCGACAAGGTTTGAATATTCGAATTTCCCGCGCTGGCAGAGTGCCAACGAAAAGCTCCTACAGGTTTTTTTTTTCTTTTTTTTCTAAGTTTTTCGAATTTCGCAGTCGTCCGCCCGACTCGCCTTCTTCTTCGACACCCTCTGCACGCCCGCCGTGATGGACGAGCTGTTCCGGTTCGTTTCTTGATCATTATAGTTTGTAGTTTGGGCTTTACTAAACCATCCAAAGCATAACCGTAGTTTGCTCTTTCTAGTTTGTAGTCTGATCTTTGTTCGTTGCAGCCCCGCCCACGACAAGCTGCTGAAGCGCTTCGCCGCGGATATCGATGCGCTCATCGAGAGCCAGTACCTCTGAAGGGTCTCTGATCTTCGACCTTTGATCTTTGATCTCCGCCCCTCCCTCGCTCCCCCCGATCTCATATTGTACATATAGTGTACTAACTTATGCCTTCTTTCACCCCACGTCGGTTATCTGTAACATTCCACTGCCCTGTTTCGGTTAATCTTTGATCTCTGAGAGCTATTTGAGAAGGAATAAAGGTGCTCATTGATAAATGACGGTGAAGAATGGCACACTAATATTCTTGGAGAATTGGTTTCAAAAACATGATCTATGGGAATCAAATCATCTCGATTTGTTCCGTACAAGAATCAACTGTGAAACAGATCTCGATCAGCGTATCTTCAAACGGCAAGCCGTTGAAGCCAACGGCCAAGCCAAGATTCCTGCTTGACGGAGACTAGTGGTTAGGTGCTTGACGGAGACTAGTGGTTCTCTGCTTCTTGCAAAACATCACCAGCGGGCGGGAGTCGAACCTACCTGCGTCGGCATGCCAGTCAGACACCATGCCCAGTAATGGCGCCTTTCTCTACCTCTTGCAAAACATCACCTGCGGGCGGGAGTCGAAACTGCCTGCGTCGGCATGCCAGTCAGACACAATTCCTGGTGGAATCTGCGCTTGCCTGGTGGAGTCGGCATGCCAGTCAGACACCATTCCTGGTGGAATCTGAGCTTGAGAGGGACCGAAAGAGAAAGGATAATGGGATCCTCCTACTTTCGCCCTTCCACAGACTCTCACGGGCATATTATACTCTCTCGTTTCTCTAACCGGCGAGATAGCACGCGAATTGGGGAGAGTAGATGCCGATTTTTCATTATTTTAGTGCTTTCAAGGAAATCGGTTTTGGCTCTCTCCATTCTGCACACTATCTCGCTGGTCAGAGAAATGAGAGAGAGAGTGTGTGATTTGAGGAGTCGATTCCGATTTGCCAATTCTGATGCAAATGAAGTCCCTTCTCGATGCCACGCATTCACTTCACTGGATGTCACGGGGGCGAGTGCTGAGAGAGGAGAGAAGTCAGAGAGAGAGGCGAGAGAGTGTGCAGAAGTGAGAGAGCCTCCTCCCCGTTGCCATCTTTCCATTCTTCTCTTCCTTCAATTATTGATGTTTTTTGCGGTTTTCGGCTCTCTCCATTCTGCACACTCTCTTCTTTCTCTGACCGGCGAGAGAGTGTGCAGAATGGAGAGGTCATAAACCGAATTAACATCATTACCATCAATCGGATCCGGGCCATACGAGCGAAGGTGGACTTGTTCTTCTGAAAGATCACAAATTCAGCTCGGGTTTCTGTGCTGTTTTCGAAAAAAAGGGAGATCAAGGAGGTTCGGTTTTAGCTCTCTCCATTCTGCACACTCTCTCGTTTCTCTGCCTGGCGAGCTAGTGTGCAGAATGGAGAGAGCCGAAACCGAATTTCCTTCCACGGTATCCGCGCAACAGTCGAAACGGTTATTTAATAGGGTAGGGGTCAGTCGAAGCGACTATTTAATAGGGTAGGGGTCCTCCCCAATGCATTCTCAGTCATGATTCTCTTCCCCTTTTTTCTCCTCCTTCCCCTCATCGCTTCCCAAACGGCGGAGAAGGCGGATTGCGGCGCAGGCAAAGTTGTGGCGACGAGGATCAAGTTGGTGAGTTCGGTTACTGTAATTCGAAGTGCAATTTGATCTTTATAGTTTGTATTCTGACCTTTGATCTCCATTTTTTTCGAAAACAGCACAAACCCGAGCTGAATTTGTGATCTTTCAGAAGAACAAGTCCTCCTTCGCTCGTATGGCCGGGATCCGATTGATGGTAATGATGTTAATTCGGTTTATGACCTCTTCATTCTGCACACTCTCTCGCCGGTCAGAGAAACAAGAGAGTGTGCAGAATGGAGAGAGCCGAAAGCCGCAAAAACATCAATAATTGAAGGAAGAGAAGATCGATGCTGTCATTGATACGGACACGCTGGAATCCTGCGCTGAGCAATGCGATGAAGAGAAGAGCTGCGTCGTATTTGAGTGAGTTCTCTCATCCGAATTCAACAGAGACTGATCTCACCTCAATTCGCATACTCTCTCGTTTCTCCAACCTATTCACAAATTGAGAAGAGTTGGTCTTGATTCGGCATCTCTATTCAACAATGGTTGTATTCTCAGGTAATTTTCCCCGTTTCGTATTTCGTTGGTGCACAACAGATGGTAAATAAAACAAAGAAATAATAAATTAAATTGATAATAAGATGCCGATTTGCAGTTTCTTCGTCGAAAAGCATGTGTGCGCTGGCCGGAGGCTACGAAGTCACGTCTGATAATTTCCTGCCAATGAACCAAGCATGGAGGGAACGGACTGTGTTCCTGAAGGTGGAGAGTAAGTCGAGCACTAGTGATGTCGGTCTGGCTCTCTCCATTCTGAACACTATCTCTCGACAGTCAGCGAAACGAGAGAGCAGGGGAATTGAGGAACCATATTTCCGACATTTAGAGTAAGTCAAGCACATACGCACTAGTAGTGTTGCCGGATCGAATAGCGTTCTCTCTTCATTCAGTACACTATTCCGCCGGTCAGAGAAACGATAGAGCACGCGAAATGAGGAGAGAGCAGTCTCGATCCGGCATCGCGCTTGAACCAATTTTCCTGTTAAAATTTCTCGTTTCTCTGACCAGCTAGTGCATGCAAATTGAGGAGAGTCGACCTTGAATGGGCATCGTGTGGACTAAATTAGAGACATTTAAAAAAATATTGTTTGATAATTTAGACAAATTCGAGAAGATTCCTTCGGGCAAGGGCGAGTCTTGTCTCAATAAGGACGAATATCAAGAGTATATAGTGCAGAATGTCACCAAATTCATTCGGTAAGATCTGTGAATGAAATTCGGTTTTGGCTCTCTCTCCATTCTGCACACTCGCCGCACAGAGAAACGAGAGAGCATGCGAATTGAGGATAGTCGGTCTCGATTCAATGTCACTTCTTTCCAGGGACGACATCCCCCGACTCGCCTGTCGACTCTCCCTCTTCGAGTGAACCCGAAGCACATTAGTGATGTTGTATCGATACCGAGTCTCTTTATTTTTTTATTAATAAACTTCATTGATTCTTCATCCGTGAATGCACATGCTATGTAGTGTAGTAGATTGCAGAGTATTATTTATCACTAACATATTGATCAAGGGTCGATGCGAGTCATTCATACGCCCATGCGATGTAATCGCACTGAGACTTGCTCAGATCTCCCGACACAACAACTCCGAACACATGTCTCTTACGATTATATTGATCACGGAATAAGAATCGTGGATTGAAGATACTGTAATTTGGGTCGAACTCTACGAACTTTTGCTTCGACAGAACTATGTAATTCGGAATGGATGGATAAATAAGATCTGATTTTCTCAACTCTTCGATGGTAGTACACTGTATGTCTCCATCAGTATAGCAAAGGCGGAACTGGAATAAGATAAACTGAATACAATTATTTTATTATGTATTATATTATCTTACCTTCTGGCGTTTTTTAAAAATATTACGAAGCTCTTCCTTTCTCTGCAATAAATTATGGAATTACAGAAAATAATTTGATCAAAATTTAATGAAAATTTAATAGTTTACAACCACGCGTCTCATGCAGTTGTGCAAGAATTACTACATCTATAGATATTGTAACTTTAATTAACCTCTGCAATTTTCCCGTGCAGTTCTGCTGTTATTTGATCCGTTCTGTCATTTTCTAGTTTTTCCAGACACTCCGATAGACAGAACTTATTCACAAACTCTGCCTGAGAACTGTCCAATTATTTCGTTTTAAAAAAAATAATATTATGAACTCACCAAGACGTCATACTTGCGCACGAGCAGCGCACATTCCTGGACACATCTGAGGTTCTCATCAGTGCTTTCTTTCATTTTGAGGACGAACGGCACGCATCGGTCTTGAAATGTGTCGAATAGCGGGAGAAAAGCATATCGATCTGCGCATTCGAGAAGCGATGACATCTCGGCCCAACCGACTGGAAATAACAATCGAAGAGAGAATCTCCAATTGTGATGGCAAATCGGACTCGGCAAGCCGGCTTAGACTCGGATTCAAGCCGACACGAAACGCCTTATTGTCATCACTAATCTCCATTCATAGAGCATCCGCAAGCAAATTGTGTTTATCAAATAAGACGCTTAATCAATAAAATATAATTAGTGATTATTATCCAAATGGTTCAAAAAATTTTCCTGAAACGTACCTGAGTCCAGCACGTCATTGATTGGTTTGTAGGAGAAAATGGAGAGGTCGAAAACTCGATCTAGAGGCTCAAATCGGTCATCCTTCAGTTCTATTGTGGTCTGCACGTTCTCTTTATAGCCCCCATAAAAGATGTTGTAGAAGTATGGAGAGAATAGTGAGGCAACCTGCATTTTGGGATGGGTGACAATTCCGCAACTTTTATTTTTAAGTAACTTGTTTTTTTTCGCAAACTACGTTCCCGCAACTCGACATATTTCGATTTCTAGCCACCGTAGGATCCTGGCAGACGTGTCAAAATAAAGATGAAGTTATGCTGATTAGAATGACTTCACTAGAAAGATACAATTATTTTTCAAAATATCTAAGTGCATTTGACATGATTGTCTAGTTACTTACTTTTTGTAGAGATAATAAATCTCTCCACTACTCAGTTTTCGGAGAGTGTTAGGAATCTCAATTCATCTTTTGTGTGAATCTTTCACTCGTCTTGTGCCATAAGGAAGTCCCATAGTAACTTTGTAACTGAAATGCAGGTTCTATGAAATTGACCGAAATAAAACAATCTTACCTGGTTAGGAACTGAATGAACCGCTCCACTTTGGCAAGATGGTACCGTTCTCTATGACGAATAATGGATGGTCCTCTTGCATATCCTCTCCTAGCATACTTCTTCGCGAGTGTGTAATAATGAGAACTGAGGCCATGAATATAGCGTCGGATCTCCGAGAGAGTGAAGTGAACGACCATAGAGATATAGGCCACTCGATCGTCCAAAGTATCACTCGTCTCGAACGCCTCCTTCACATTGAGCATCGTCTGCTCATACTTTTTCTCTCATAGTCAGATGGGGGCTTGAATGCCTTATCCAGAGAACCTGAGAAGAAGAAAAATTATGAGAATCTAGATTAATTATTTCTAAACCTGAGGATTATCGGGCTCATAAGAGTGGCGATCTCGTGGGCGACATATTTCAGAGCCTGCGCCTTTCCTCTTTGATATCGATCTGATAACTGATGCCATGGGACATCACCGATGTGAGGCTTCACTCCGAGAGCGCGCATAAAATTGAAGTATGCTTTCTTGAGCACTTGATCGGGGGCTTTCTAAAATAATATGAATAATGAAAGTGCGTGAAGGAAAAACAAATTTAGAAAGAAAAGTGGTACTAATCGAATTTGTATAAAAGAGGAAATAAAAAATAAAAAAATACTCACTTGTTCAGATAGCTCTTCTTTGGCATTCCTCGTGTAGTAGGAGGGGTCATTTGGATCTCGTTCATCGAAGAAAGGATTGACATCTCGGGTGATTGAGGGAGTATCTGAGAAGTCTCCATTGAGAGGAGGAGGACGAAGATCATGACCATTTCCTTCAACTTCAACTTGAGTTGAGAGTTTGCGGGCTAGCTGGTCATGAGCTGAACAGATTGCTGAAATCAGATAATTAGTATTCGTTTGATATTTAATTAGACTTACGTAGGCCTGGATGGATCAATACTCCCTTCTTCTTCAAAATTGCCTCCGCTTCTTGTGCTTCAACACGATAAACACCTGTATCAAGTTTTAATTATTTCCTGTGTTGGAAGAAAGGGTCAGGCATCGAACAAACATCACGAACTCTGCCACCTAAATGAACCATTGTTCGCATGATTTTCAAATGAACCAAACACCTGGAAATTCATGGGTCTTGAAATGCCGATAATGCGACTTCTCCCAATTTGATCCCAATTCATTCTCATGAGCTTTACAAATCCATCGCCTCCCGACTTCTTCAACCTGTAAATTACACAAACAGATTATTATGATTACATCTTAATTCTCACCTTATTTCTGTCCGCCCAGTCAATTGTTTCTCCAGATCCGCGTTTGAGAATCAGATCGAGTCCATGAGGCGATCCATACTGGTTTGTGTACTGGACTTCAATCAGTTCTGACATTCTGGAAATAGAATGAAATTTTGAAATGAACAAAATTATTTTTTTAAGTGAATCAAATGAATGTAATTTGCAGGCATTAACTGACCTTCTCAATGTTGCATCTCTGGAACACGAATCCTTGATAGTAGATACAGTGGGTCTGTCTATCTTTTCGTAATGAGTCTGTCGATGATGCTTGAAATAGCATTCCTTCTTCTCTTCTTCTGTCTCTTGCTGAACTTGTCTATTGGGTTGAAGCTTGGGAGCGTTGATGATGTCCTTATCTCCGCGAGGAGAGACAACATTATCACCGCCACGCTTGACTCTCACATGAGATGACATAGCGGGATGAAGATAAGGGGGAAGTGGGATGGTCGAGTTGGAGGGAATCACTGTAAGCTCCTGGACTCCAAGCTTGTGTCTCAGTGAGAGAAGGTCAGGGGAATAGGAGACAGTGAAATCGATAAGTAATAGAAGAATGAGCAGTGTAACTCGAGAACACACCATCATGAGACAGTGAACGAATGAGAATGTTGCTTAGAAGCTCTGCGGAAGGAGAGATGATACTGGGCGGAGCTTGGAAGATCGGAAGCACCCGATCAAGTGAGGTCACAAGCTTCCGAACTGTTGATGATCGGAAGAGCAATAAACGCAAACTGTATCATGCAATTGAGAATGCCCACTGGGTGCGTTATGAGAACAATGTTTGTATCGATCGAATCGTGAGTAAATGATCAATTCGTAATTTTTTTCGATCAGAACTTTTTTTGTATCAAGCTACCATGATCTAGGATAATGAAATTCAGATTCTACGGATGAAATTACACTAGAAACAACTATTGTGAGATAGTATTGGGGTGTCCCAAAAGTCCTGTCGTTTTTTTTTGAAAAATATTTTTTCAACTGTAAAGAGCCTTATCGAATCCTGCTAAGTGGCGATTGATGAATTAACTATTGACCTTCTGTTTCAATACTTGAGCCAGTGAAATCATTACAATTCCGAGGAGCTACGGTATGTAGAACTGACCACACTAAAAACACCCACGTTCAGTTTTCGTTCAAAAAATCCGTTCTCCTTTTTTTGAATAGATAAAAATCAGTTTAATGTTTGCCACAAATAGGAAGTGATCCATATTCAATATGCGCATCATTCCGACTTCCCTTCTCGAATTGCATCATCACTATGAAACTTGCCATTTCCCACACATTATTCTAAAAATTTTCGAATTTGATTCCGGAAATCGATCAAAATATTTACAAATAAATCAAAACGTTGAAAAATTAACATTAGAGCGCAATCGAAGGGGGTAAAAATAGATAACTCAAAAATCGACCTGAAAAATGGTCATGATTTTCACATATTCTTGATTATTTCTGAGTTCTCAAGCGATATTTTTAGTTCGAAAATTGCATTTAAAAGTCTGGTTCCTACTACTACTATGGTATTTGTTTGGGCTTCGGAATGTCAACCGCCTCTGTTTTATGAATATTTTAAAACAAGGTCGAAAAACATACATTTTATATTATTGTTTCACCATTAGGCAATCTAATGATCTAATCGAAGTCGAATAAATTAGTACAGGAGTACTTGCACTTATTAACAACGAGTGAGAGATATTGCGACCTACGGTTCTCTTGAAATAATAAAAAGAAAAACGGCGACAAGACTTTTGGGACACCCTAATAATACGATTTCAACTTTTTTCACTCCAATGATCTGGGAGAATCAAGGTCCCTTTTTGGATAAAAAGTTTATATTTTAGATTAACTTGACTAGAGATTTTTCCTTGTTATTTTTGCGTGAACAATCCAAATCTTCAAACTATAGCTCATAAAACTAAGAAAGAAAAAACGTTATTCTCAAAAATGCGAATTTGTTCGGATTTTCTATTATAACTTTTTTCTTTCGTGTTTTGGTGAGCTCTAGAATGAAAATTCGATTTATACGTGTGAAAATAAGTCAGAAAACCTTATAGTCTTCTAGTTTTGAGAATTCGACTTTTTGACTTTTTGACCCAGCCTAAGCCCATGATAATGAAAAAATTGAAAAATAATATTTTAAGATCAATATGACTATAGGAGTTTCTGACGTATTTTCTAGCGTAGAAAACGAATTTTGCTATTAGAGCTCATACAAATAAGAACTAAAAAAGTTATGATCCAAAATAAACCTCCAAAATTGTGCCTTCTTTGCATTTGATCAAATATATTCTGATTTGGCGTCCCTGACCGAAAAGTTTGATTAGTGATAACGATGCGCACTGGCAATAACTGAAAAACGCACATAGTGACTACCTGTAGTTTGGCCAAAAATTAACAACTTTATCCGAAAAACTGAAATTCTATGTCAAAAACTCCATTTTCGAAATGACTAGAAATCAATCAGAACGGGGTTTTCAGAGCCCCAGGGCACCCCTAGAGTGACGCAAAATAGAAATTGAATCTATCTCGAACGGTTGAGAAAATGTGATTTTTCGACCATTTTACATTGAAATTCACTTTTCTCCCAGCAGCAAGGCAGTAACCACAAATAAGTGACCGTTTGTCAAATACGGGACCAACACCCTCCTGGTACCCGAGTATGTGCTTGTAGTTCTCATTGCTACCTCAACGGTTCCGGGGGGTGGTCCAAAATAACCGAGCCGGTCTCTTAAGACGACGGATCGGTACTATGAGAGCATTTTGGACCCTGCCCGGAAGCGTTGCGCTAGCAATGAGAACCACAAGCCCATACTCGGGTGCAAGGAGGGTCTTGGCCCCATATTTGACAAACCGTCACTTATTAGTGATTGCCGCCTCTGCGCAGGGTGAAACATGATTTTGACGGGAAAATGGTCAAAAAATAATATTTTCTCAACCGATCAAGATTTTATTATTCTTTTGCATTATTATGGGGATGTCGTGAGGCTCTGAAATAATCGTTCTGATAGATTTATGATCGTTTAGAAAATCACTTTTTGGACATGGATTTTCAAATTTTCGGTCCAAGTTGAACATTTTTGGCCAAACGGGAAGAAGACACTATATACGTTTTGTAGCTCGTGTAATTCTGCATCGAATGCAACAGAATAAAAGATCCGGAATTCCTTACTAATTTGTCATTTATTCGATCGAAACCGAAAAATCGCCGATTTCTACCGTTTATCAAGCGTATCTTTCTCAGTTCGCCGTTTCATGATCTCTTATTTTGATATTCGGATTCTACGCGTGAAAATATACCAAAAAATCTTCAAGTCGCAATTTTCAGAAATTCTTTTTTTTTCAGTTTCACATTTTTCAGTTTATCGTTGTAATTTTTTTAAAATTCGAAATTTGAGAATCTCTCATGAAAGCTTTTCCCTGTGTATTTTTGCTTGAAGAATCCGATTTTTCATGCTAGAGCTCACGAAATCGCGAAACATTTTTTATACAATTTTTTCTTTAATTTTCTTTTTTTTCTGGTTTTCGAGTGCAATTATATACAGTTTTCGTTTCGCAGTTTCGTTAGCTCTTGCATGCAAATTCTGATTTAAGAACTAACATGTACATGAACACGTTCTTATCAGAGATTTTCAGATTTCGACTTCGACCCAAAAATCAGGTGAAGTGGAGAAAACTGGACCTGGATTTTCAGACTTATTCTGAGTAATGAGTTCCATGACGAGAATTTCGAGCGACAGCGACAGCTCGATAAATGTCCTTTTTTTGGTATTCCTTGCGTATTTTAGTGTGTTGAATCATAATATAAATAAGCATACAAACTGGGGGGAGATGCATTTGTATTATCCGTTCAAAAACAGTCGGAAAGTCGCTGCCTCTTATTTCCTCATTTCGTCTTCGTTGGGTCTCAAAATTCAGAAGTTCAGAATATAAATACTGTTTATCTAGTGAAGTGACATAAAAAATAACAATGTGAAAGTGAAAGATCGTTGGAAACAGACAGCGATTACAAGAATAATATTTATGTGAAACAATACAAGTCATTTTTTGGAGCACCCAGCCATCCTCGTTTTATAACTTCATCGCATTCATCTCCTTCAAACAGCTGATTATGAGCTTCTCTAATAGCAATCCGGTAATCTTCTGTCTCATCGAATAGTGGTTCGGTCTCCCATTCCAACTCTGGATCTCCTTCGGTGTCGAAAAGTGCGTTGACTTCATCCAGCTCGGGATCATCCGATCTCTTGGCTCTGGATCCACCGGGCTCAACCCTGTTCGTCCTTGTTCGGTCTCTCTTGTCGAGCTTGGTCTTCTTGAATCCCTTGTAGAATTCAGCAATCTGGCGTGAGGTGAGTAGATCACTCGGTTGAAACAGGTTGTCTTCATTGTCATCCTTGGCTTGTCTCATTTCTCTGCCTCTCTAGCGTCAGTTTTCGATCCTGTCCTGTAGAAAAAAACATTTATATATACATATTCTTGAAAGAAAATTGAAAAAAAAACAATGATTGAATGACTATTACCTCTCCCCCTCATCGTAGATCTCCTTCAGGAATGCCTTCACAGTAGCGGGGAATGGAGTCGATGGTCTCCTCGTAGGCAGGGCCCATCCCTTGGGTAGAATTCTCACTGTTGATGGGGTCGTTAGTGAGACTCCGCGTGGCTTCGTCAATGACAGGGCACACTTTGGGAGTGTCCACCAATTCCAGATTGGCCGCGAATCGTTGGAGTGTGTAGTCTTGGACGTTCATCTTCTCGGGTCTCCTCTCGTTTACCCCCACTTCCATGTGCTTCTCGAGATTCTTCTCATAGAAGTACTCTTTAGATCATGTCCCGATGGGACAACGGAACAGAGTCGACTCCGGCTTAGGTCTCTTCCACGTGCACTTCTTGGATTCCTGCAATGAAGAATTGTTTCACGAGAATAAATTTTAGTTACTGATATTGAGTGCGAAAAATACATACCTTCTTCTCGCAGATTAAATGATCATTTCCATCCTCCTCATTTGAATTATCGTGCTTTTCCAAGTACTTGGGGTCTCCCAGTTTCTTCCAGAAAGTCTCTTGTGAGGTCGTCCCTCCAGATCCCTTCACAACGAGTCTCGCATCATTCGGTTGCATTTTCTTGTACGAGTATTTCTTTCCGAATCCAATGTCCCTGCAATTTCATGTATTGTCTTTCATGAACATGACATGTATTTTGTTTCGTACCTGAATCGGTGAAGGCGCAGGTTCTTCTCTTCGAATGTGAACGAATTCAACTTCGACATCTCAGGGATCTTCGTCGGAGAAAGCTTTGGCTTCTTATCCTTTCCACTTCCCTCCAGATGGGCTAGGTGGTACGAAATGCCTTCGCGATGTCGACTGGTTGTGACTGCTTTGTAGAAGTCCTAAATAAATGTTTTAATATGCAATTTTAGAGAGAAAATGAAATATTTATCGACTTATCGTTGTTAAAATTTTCTAAGAATTCACCTCTGGATTCAGCACTTTTCCTCCGGCATCCGCATAATTCCTCGTCACTCCCTTCACAATAGCCGATGTCCGATCGCATGGTCCCTTTCCAGCCTGGGCCTCACTGAAGTGGTATCCCGCTACAATGATGTCTCCCACTTCTTCAGCAATGGATTGGATGGATGCCAGGGTCGAGGAAGACTTGTATGCTCCTAAAGTTAGAATGTATTCAAATAATCAGTTTCAAAAATAACCAACAGAATAAAAAACGAACCTGCTTGATCTGATCGGAAAGTCACTCTTGTTATCCCCTGCTCTTCTAGTACTTGCAAAACGTGTCTGATGACAGCAGTAACGGCGGCCGAATCCTGAATTGAATATAAAAATAAATATATATATATATATATATTATAATGATCAAACCTGTCGTTCATTGACGTCGAATATATGGATGAGAGCATGTGTCACGAATTCTCCACTGACATTGGCAGTTGAGTGGGAGACATGCCATGGCATTCCCCTCTGTCCATACCAATCGGTGGTCGTCTCACGACCTTGTAGAGGTATGTGCTTCATCGCGAAATCGAGAATGACCATGGCCTCTCCCTCCTGAGATGTACGTATTTTTCTCGACTCAGAATTTTTTTTGAAAAATCTCACCCTCCATCCTCCGACTATCCAATGCCGATCATCCTCCGCCTTGGCAGTTCGCAGTTGATGGGCTTTCAGCTTGTCAATCTTGTCCTCGAAATCGTACCAGTCTCTCCTCATAATGGCGATCTCCTGTGACTTCTTCTTGTCCTTTTTGAACTTCTTCTCAAGACCCTGCAGAGTGGCACGCAGATCTCCGTACCACATCTGTTTGGCTTCGCACCGATCGCACACTCGGAAATGTTTGTATTCAACCCCTCCGGTTGTGCAATCGGTTTGAAATGCCGGATCATCTGGGTCAGAGAGTCCGTATCTGAAAATTGATAGTCACATTTGAGTTGAGGAAACTAAAATTTATGTATTATGCATCTAAGTTTCGAAATCGCAGACATAATAATTGAATCAGTTTCAGAATGAGAACAAATGATTTAGTATCGTTTTCGTATAGAATCTCATTTCGAATTGAGTTACATTAGTTTTCGAATTGGCTTTAGTTGTATTCATTACAATCGATAAGATAGTTGAAGACAAACAACTGAATCATATTTTTTTTTAAAACAATACTCACGACCAGCAGTGATCAGCATACGATGAGAATTCTTTGGCGTGGATCAAGTAATCAGTGCGAAGATATTGACGACTCTGTCTCATATTCGAACTGAGAGAGGCATGAACACTCTTGTCCATCCCATACTCATTGAGCATAGTATCGATCATAGTTTCAGAGTTATCGAAAGACTGGAAACAATGGTTTCAATGGTAAAATATTTAGAAATCTCGTACCTCCATTGCATCTGCCACTATGATATCGACTCCATGAAGCTTCTCTCTGCTTTGCATATGTGAATCATCTTCTTCACAGTCGATTCGGGAAGTAGCAGACTAGTCTCACCAAGGAGCTCAAGTTCACTGTAGATTTTTAAAAAAATTGAAAATCACTTTTATCCAAGTGAGACCATTATGACTAACCGTTTGTAGAGGTGGTAGATCTCCCTTGCTCTCAGTTTTCGCAGAGTGTTGGGTATCTCGATCCATCTATTCTGTGTGTCCTTTACTCGTCTGGTTCCATACGGAAGGCCGAGAGTGACTTTGTAACTGAAATATAGGTATTGTGAATGGATAGATATCAATAATGCTCACCTTGTTAGGAACTGAACGAATCGCTCCACTTTGGCCAAACTATACTTGATTCTTCGATGCCGAATGGATGGTCCACTTGCGTAACCTCTCCTGGCATACTGCCTCGCCATTGTGTAATAATATGAACTGAGGCCAGGGATATAGCGCCTGATCTCATGGAGAGGGATGTGAACGACCAGTGAGATAATGGCCATACGATCGGATCGTGTATCACTCGTCTCGAATGCCTCTTTCACATTCTGCATCATCTGCTCGTACTTCACTGGTATCGGTCTCTCATAATCAGATGGGGGCTTGAATGCCTTGTCCATGAGAGCCTGATAAGAAAATAATTAAAATGCCAAGATTGTCAATGAAAATCGAACCTTGGGATTATCGGGGCTCATTAGAGTAGCGATCTCGAATGCGACGTATCTGAGAGCCTCCGCGTCTCCTCTCTGAGATCGATCCGACAACTCATGCCATTTTTTTATATTCATGTGGGGCTTCACTCCGAGAGCGCGCATGAAGTTGATGTACGCTTTCTTGAGCACTTGACCAGGAGCTTTCTAAAACAATATGAATTATGTGATTTCAATGGAGAATGGCGAATAAAAGAACCCAATGGAGAGTTATAACAGTCGAATGTTATTATTTTCGTGTTTGCAATCGTAATCATGACTTACATTCTCTGGCAAATCCGTATCAATCGGAGATTGAGGACGCTTGGGGTGGTAGGAGGGATCCTTCGGATCTCGTTCATAGTCGAAAGGATTGACATCTCGAGAGATAGAGGGAGTATTCGAGAAGTCTCGGTTGAGCGGTGCAGGGAAGATATCATGATTAGTGCCTTCAACTTCTTCTTGCGCTAATATTTTGCGAGCTAGTTGGTTGTGAGCCGGGCAGATCGCTGAACAACAAAAAAGTAGACTGGGGTGTATAAGATCAGTAACTTACGAAGGCCTGGGTGGAGTAACACTCCCTTTTTCTTCAAAATTGCCTCTGCTTCTTCTGCTTCTACGCGATGAACTCCGTGCTCTAGCGTGAATGGAGTGTTGTGTTGGAAGAAGGGATGAGGCATTGAGCACACATTCTCCACTCTTCCACCTGAATAAAGAATTATTATTGTTATCCATAATTTTTTTTTAAAAACCTGGTCTCTGCTTGGTCTTGAAGTGATATTTTCCCTTGGTCTCCCAATTCGATCCCAGTTCAGCCTCGTGTTCCTTGCAAATCCACCGCCTTCCGACTTCTGTAGCCTGTAACGTATTTAGTTATAACTGTTCTAGCAAGTGACTAGTTACCTTTTGCAGATCCGTCCAATCGTAGTACTCGCCTGCCCCACGAGAAAGAATCAGAGCGAGTGCATGGGGGGATCCATATTGGTTTGTGTATTGTACGCCAATCAGTTCCGACATTCTGGAAATAATAAAATAACTACATGAAAAACAGACTCTCATTTTTGAAACTGACCTTTACAATTTGCCGTTTCCGCACACTTGCTTTATCTTCGAGACAGCAGGTCTCTCTTTCGTCTCGTGCTGAGTCTGTCGATGATGCTTGAAGTAGCATTCTTCTTTCTCCTTTTCCGTCTGCTGTTCTACTTGAGAATCGGGTTGAAGTGCGGGTGCATTGATGATAGCCTCATCTCCTCGCGGAGGAATGACCTCATCAACTCCACGCTTGACTATCGAATGGGACCCAAAGAGGGCAGAATGGAGATTGGGTGGAAGCGGGAAAGTATACCCGGAAATGGTAGCAGCTTCATCGACTCCAAGAGTGCGTCGCAACGACAATAGGTCCGGCGAGTATGAAGTTGTAAGGTCGAGAAGTAGTAGAGACATGAGCAAAATAACTCGAGACCACACCATCCTGAGACAGTGAGGGAATGGTAAAAATGGTCCGAGCCTCTACTTAGGGAGAGATGTGCTGGAGTATCGAAGGCATCCGATCAGGATCGAAGGCATCCGATCAGGTGGATGGGTCGTTGGCTCGTTTACGACCACTATAAACATGGAATAAGTCACAATTATAAAATGCCCAATGGGTGGGGGTAAAGTTTTAAAACATCATTAGCATTTTAATGATAGGAAACGCAAAATAAGTCTGAAAATTACATAGTGAGAATCTAGGTCCATTTTCCATTTTCTCATTATCGAGGACTTTTTTTCGGTCGAAGTCGAAATCTGAAAATCTCTGATAAGAACGTGTTCATGTACATGTTAGTTCTTAAATCAGAATTTGCATGCAAGAGCTAACGAAACTGCGAAACGAAAACTGTATATAATTGCACTCGAAAACCAGAAAAAAAAGAAAATTAAAGAAAAAATTGTTTAAAAAATGTTTCGCGATTTCGTGAGCTCTAGCATGAAAATTCGGATTCTCCAAGCAAAAATACACAGGAAAAAGCTTTCATGAGAGATTCTCAAATTTCGAATTTTTGGCTCAAAAAATTACATCGATACGGGGGTCATGTGAAACTGAAAAAAATTTAATTTCTGAAAATTGCGACTTGAAGATTTTTTGGTTTTTTTTTTACGCGTAGAATCCGAATATCAAAATAAGAGATCATGAAACGGCGAACTGAGAAAGATACGCTTGATAAACGGTAGAAATAGGCAATTTTTCGGTTTCGATCGAATAAATGACAAATTAGTAAGGAATTCCGGATCTTTTATTCTGTTGCATTCGATGCAGAATTACACGAGCTACAGAACGTATATAGTGTCTTCTTCCCGTTTGGCCAAAAATGTTCAACTTGGACCGAAAATTTGAAAATCCATGTCCAAAAAGTGATTTTCTAAACGATCAGAAATCTATCAGAACGATTATTTCAGAGCCTCACGACATCCCCATAATAATGCAAAAGAATAATAAAATCTTGATCGGTTGAGAAAATATTATTTTTTGACCATTTTCCCGTCAAAATCATGTTTCACCCTGCGCAGAGGCAGCAATCACTAATAAGTGACGGTTTGTCAAATATGGGGCCAAGACCCTCCATGCACCCAAGTATGGGCTTGTGGTTCTCATTGCTAGCGCACCGCTTCCTGGGGGTGGTCGCATAGCAGCGATCCACCGTCTTAAGGATTATGATCTAAAATTTTTAGATGACAAAATAATTTTCAATGAACACATTCTATTTGACACAAAAACAAACATCGAAGAAGAACTCATTAATGAGATGCATGAGAAATCTGAAGTTACTCTGAGTTTACATTCAAATGAGCAAAACTCTTTGATCCCACATGAAATACTTGAAGATGCTGAAAGCTTTTTTCAGAAGTATTTTATCAAAGTTTGGAGAATCTATGTAACTATTGGTGTAACACTATTCTACGTTTTCATTGGAAGATCTATTTGGATAATTCTTTCTCCTAAAGTATTTTTTGAGAAAAGTCTTACGAAAACCAATAGACGGCAAGATCGATATGAACTAAAAGATTTGAGACTTGGTACATCAAGAAGGTCTTTAATTGTTGATTAATATTATTTTATAAATAAATTGAAGATGAGATTTTTTGAATCTGGTAGTAGTTCAAGTTATATCATCAAAAATAACTCACAAAAAGATAAAATAGAATTAATAGAAGAAAAGATAGAAATTAGTGATAATTCTTCACAAAGATGTGTTGGAGGGAGTAATAAATCTTCACAAAAATCAAAAATTAAAGGAAATAATAAACTATCCAAAGAGAATGCTGCATTTTTAAAAGCACTAAAAAGTGGATCCGGTTTCAAGAGGATTTAATGTTTTACGTGTAATTGCAAATGAAGATCACACTTCTCAAATTGAATCACATCATTCATTTTATCAACAAGCTTGAGTGTTAGTATACTCGGTCTATTCACAACTTTGTGATAAATCAGATTCGTGGGTTCATAATAAAGCCTTAACTTATTTTTGGTATTGATTTTGCAAATAACATTACTCTGCCGCTCTCCAACATACAGTAGCGGACATAAGTCAATGGACACTTTTTCGACCCGATGAAACCAATGAAAGAGAAAATGCCTTGATCTGATATGATGGGGTCTTATGTCAAATTCATCAGAGATTACGATGCAGATATTGGGGTATGACGAAATAGCCTCGCTCTTGCGTAGTGATGACGTAATCGGAAGCATACTTTTTCAAACTAGCATTATTCTTGGGAGAGATTTTCCTATCTTCTCAAACTTATGGAGGTACGAGATACTCCGGTTGTCCATTCAGGAAAAAAGTTTGGAGATGAGGCGTTTCCTCCTTTTCGCAGGAGCCCTGCTTGAAAATGGTGACCAAATTAAACTTTTTTGGGTTCTAGACTTGCTAGAGACCCCATCTTTGTGGCAAAATGATGCAAATAGTGAGCGTAATACGTCCCAAAAGTATGGTGACTAAAAACCATCATTGGCCCCTTTGGCACAAAAAAAGTCATTTTTCGTACTATCAGATGTCCAAGGCTTGAAAGTCTATGGAACGCTCCGGCGAAATTCTGCAAAGACGTGGATTTAGTAGAGAAACTTCTTGAGTACCGAACTGTCGGTGCGTTTAACGCTTCGATTTTTTTCCGGTCTGTGGTGATGAATCTCCGAGAGGATACCATGTTCGGCCCAACCATGAACCCCGGGTCATGGCTCAAACGTCACCATGACCCCGGGTTCATGGTCCAAAATGAGATGGGGTCAAAATTAGAAACAATGTTTAGCCGGTTGCACTAGGTTCACATTCACAGTGCTCATCAGCCCGATACTTCTATCCACATCAGTTGGAAGAATAGAAGTTTCGGGGCTGACCCATGAACCCCGGGTCATGGCTCCATTGAGACCATGACCCGGGGTTCATGGTCCAAATGAGTAGTCAGATAAAAGTTGGGATTCATGTTTGACTATAACCAGAGTAGAACGATCTTCGATCTAGAAGGCATGTTGCGTCATCGTTATGTAATATGACGTCATGAGAATGCGATAACCCGCTATTGTCTCGTTTCACGGCGAAAACTCAACGGAAAGTGGTGAATGAGGGGTCAATGGAAACAGAGTGGAACGATCTTCGATCTAGAAGGCATTTTACGTCATAATTTTGATGACATCTTTACTATGTTGTTGTTTTTGCTTATTTAATTATTAACTGAATTGCCAGTGGGCTGATGGTAATAAATAATATACCCTTTCCAGAAGGAATGAATGTTCGACATCGCATACTCGGAGCCTTCCGACCCGAGTTCGGAACTGTCCAATCTGAGATCGGATTCTTCCAATCTGAGATCGGATTCTTCCAATCTGAATGAGTATAAAAGGCGCTGTACTTTTAATCAAACTCACACTCGCTCCTCAGTTCATCAAATGGATCCCTCGTCTACTACCAAGAAGCGAAAGCAGTACTCCTCGGATCTTCGTACAGTCATAGTGGCGATGCGATCTAAAGGCTTGAGCGTGCGCCAGATTTCGAACTTGACCAACATGCCCACGTCTTCTGTTCATTTGATCCTCCAGTTGTTCGGGAAAACCGGAACAACTGAGATTGAAAAGAGGTAAGTACAATGTTCTTCATAGACTTCAATTAGCGCAGTCCCTATATTTAATAACATTATTTCAGATCTGGTCGGCCAGCCAAGTTGAGTGATAGAGAGAAGCGTCATCTGAAGGTGGAGAGCATCAAGGATCCTCGTCTTCCTGCCACGGAGTTGGCGATCGACCTTAACAAGAATCGACCTAACGATCCCGTCTGCTCGAAGACTGTCCAGAGAGTTCTCGTCGCTGCTGGACTGCCAGGCAGACGGCCAGCCTACACGTCGTATATCAATAGGAGAAATAGAAGAAAACGTCTCGAGTGAGTGTCTATCTTATTGAAAAATAATAGCTGACATCATAATTCAAATAATTATCGATTATACTACAGGTTCGCGAGAGAACATCTCAATTGGACACCCAGACAATGGACGCATGTACTCTGGACTGACGAGAGCAAGTTCGAACTCTTCTCCGAAGGTGTGCAGTACGTCCATCGACCGGTCAACAAGAGATTCGACCCCAAGTACACTATCCCCACTGTCAAGCATGGAGGAGGCAGTGTCATGGTCTGGGGATGTTTCATCGGAGGTAAAGTCGGACCTCTTGTTCGGATCGAGGGCATTATGAAGAAAGAAGACTACAAGAAGATCATGAAGAAAGAAATGATTCCCTGGGCCAAGGCTAACTGCCCTGCTAGATGGAAGTTCCAACAAGACAACGATCCCAAGCACACCTCGAAGCTGGTTATGAAGTGGTTCAAGAAAAAGAATATCAAAGTGAGTTAATTTTCGAAGAATAAGGAAGAATAAGAATAAGGAGTGTGATAGCACAAATTACTTGCACAATACTTATTCCTCTATTTCAGAAAATCGAATGGCCAAGTCAATCACCCGACCTCAATCCGATCGAAAATCTTTGGGAAGTACTCGATGAGGCTGTCCGCAAGCAGAAGCCCACTAATGCCGCCGACAAGTTCCGTATTCTTAAAGAAGCGTGGGAGAAAATCCCTTCCGACACCCTTCTCGATCTTGCCCATTCAATGAAAGACCGATGTGCCGCTGTCATAGAATCGAAAGGTTACCCTACCAAATATTGATTGTGCATATTTTTATGTCATACCCATACCATACTCTAATAATAAATTACTTCAAATATCGAAGATCGTTCCACTCTGTTTCCATTGACCCCTCATTCACACCATGCCCATTAGTGGTTATGGTGCCAGAGCTGGGGATTTTTTGATTTGTCCCCGCCATGACGCGCCCCAACCACTAGTCCCCGCCATGAGTTCCCGGCCAGGGCTGGGGATTTTTTTGATTTGTCCCCGCCATGAGGCCGCCCCCCCCCTGGCCTAGTGGTTATGGTGTCTGACTGAAGAACCCAATCCAGTCTCGACTCCCCGGTTCGTTCATCTTCGATACTGACCACCGATTAGTGCCGCCGGGGACGCTTGACGGAGACTAGTGGTTGGGGCGCGCGCCTTTCTCTACCTTCCGCCTTTCTCTACATTTCTATATTAGAGCTCATGACATATCGAAAGAAATTAGTTATGCTCGAAAAATACCAAAATCAAGCATTCCTGCACATTGTTTTGTAGAGCTCATCGAGCTGATCATTTTTCATGTACATCATTTTGCATGAAATTCATCCGCCGAGAAGCTAGAGTGCGGGAGTCGAACCTGCCTGCGTCGGCATGCCAGTCAGACACCATGCCCATTGCCCATAATGGGCATGGTGTCTGACTGGCATGCCGAAGCAGGCAGGTTCGACTCCCGCACGCAGGTGATGTTTTGCAAGAGGTCAGACACCATGTAATGGGCATGGTGTCTGACTGGCATGGTGATTATGGTAAGGGACCGTGATTATGGTAAGGGACCGTGAATCGAGACAATAGCGGGTTATCGCATTCTCATGACGTCATATTACATAACGATGACGCAACATGCCTTCTAGATCGAAGATCGTTCCACTCTGGTTATAGTCAAACATGAATCCCAACTTTTATCTGACTACTCATTTGGACCATGAACCCCGAAACTTCTATTCTTCCAACTGATGTGGATAGAAGTATCGGGCTGATGAGCACTGTAAATGTGAACCTAGTGCAACGGGCTAAACATTGTTTCTAATTTTGACCCCATCTCATTTTGGACCATGAACCCGGGGTCATGGTGACGTTTGAGCCATGACCCGGGGTTCATGGTTGGGCCGAACATGGTATCCTCTCGGAGATTCATCACCACAGACCGGAAAAAAATCGAAGCGTTAAACGCACCGACAGTTCGGTACTCAAGAAGTTTCTCTACTAAATCCACGTCTTTGCAGAATTTCGCCGGAGCGTTCCATAGACTTTCAAGCCTTGGACATCTGATAGTACGAAAAATGACTTTTTTTGTGCCAAAGGGGCCAATGATGGTTTTTAATCACCATACTTTTGGGACGTATTACGCTCACTATTTGCATCATTTTGCCACAAAGATGGGGTCTCTAGCAAGTCTAGAACCCAAAAAAGTTTAATTTGGTCACCATTTTCAAGCAGGGCTCCTGCGAAAAGGAGGAAACGCCTCATCTCCAAACTTTTTTCCTGAATGGACAACCGGAGTATCTCGTACCTCCATAAGTTTGAGAAGATAGGAAAATCTCTCCCAAGAATAATGCTAGTTTGAAAAAGTATGCTTCCGATTACGTCATCACTACGCAAGAGCGAGGCTATTTCGTCATACCCCAATATCTGCATCGTAATCTCTGATGAATTTGACATAAGACCCCATCATATCAGATCAAGGCATTTTCTCTTTCATTGGTTTCATCGGGTCGAAAAAGTGTCCATTGACTTATGTCCGCTACTGTAAGTATCGCATATAAGGTTACATGATAGATAAATAAAGGTTTCCTTGAAGCCTTCTAAATCTCCTTCTACTTTCACTACTGCAAGTGAAAATTCCTTTTCCAAGAAACATTGTGGAAAATCGAATTGAAAGGTTTTTTCATTAGAAGATAATTCAAGGAATAAGGTAGTCATTTATTAAATATTTTATTTTTCATTATTTTCGTAAATATTCATTTTACTAAATATTGTTTTGAAGAATGCCTACTGACTTTTCAAATTATTCTGTTAAAAATTAATATTCGAAAAGAAATAATAATCCTCTTTTACCTAGTAGCATAAGAGTTTGTTTGATTGGTAAATCAGGTTGTGGTAAAACTAATTTATTGATGAATTTATTACTTGATGGAATGAAGTCTTGTTCTTTGAACTGTGAAGAATATCTAGACTATGACAATTTGTATATTTTTTCCACAACTTTATTCCAACCTTGTTATCAAGTACTTATAAATGGATTCGAAAATGGCTTAAGTAAAAAAGAAATTAAAGAATGTTTTATTAGTCAAAACTTCGTTGTAGAAGAAAAGGAAAATAAAGAATTCTGATAATTTAGAAGATATTCCAGATCCTAGCTCGATAGATCCTGATAAGAAAACTCTCATGAGTTATATCAAACTTCCCAAAAATACAATCAGGGAAAATGCTAATCTTTTCATGATTTTTCCTCAAGATAAACTCAATCTTGATTACATTTTAGGAAATTGAGAAGAATGAATTCCTAGAGATGACTAAAAAGATTTGGAGTGAGAAATATTCTTTCTTGACCATTGATAAAACAAGTGACATAAATGATGGAAAATTTAGAAAGAATTTGAAGTATTTTTACCTTTTTATATGAGGAAGTTCATTTTTTCGTAACAACTACATTATCCTTAGTATTATTGACTGTTATACTTTCAACACCATTGAAACGAGGACCTGTAGTACTTTTTTCATATCTAAAAGCTCTTGTTTAGTATACTTCTTTACTCCTTCTTCGGAGAAGATTGGTTTGAAATCATCATAGAATTTAATATCTTTGATCTTCTTATTTGTATAAGAAGAAATACTCCTATTTTTCTGAGAATTTATTATTATACTTGAAAACATTTTATCCATCTCTTCAACACCACTATTGTCATGATGCTTCTTAGCTTGCTCTTCAATTATTGATTGATACTGTTTCTCTCGTTCTCGATGATATTCAACAGCCTCCTGGTTCTTGAAATTGGCATATTTATATGTCTCTTTTGCAACGTGTGTTGTCTCAAGAGCAATGAAAAGTTGTTTAAAGCACGTTTGATATGTTCTGGTTGTTGTAATGTCTCAATGCCTTTGATTATCAAATCTAAAGAGTAACAATTGTTTTCAATCATATCTTGAAGATCAGGAATATTTTTGATTAATTCGTCCAATCCTTCCAACTCATCCACTGAAGGTACATATCTACTAATTTGATTCTCCATTTATTTAGAAAAAAATTTATCGCATCATTCCGATATTCCAAAATTCCATGATTCTACGATTCCACAGATCTAAAACTCCTTTCCACTAATCCATAATTCCTTTCCACTAATCCATTCTATAATTCCACATAAAAATTAATGTATATAAATGGAGAAGTCACAGATAGTTGAACTGATGCAAGCCTATGACTTCATGCAAAATTCTATTAGCTCGTTTGCAAAGAAATATAACATATCACCTAGAACAGTATCAAATTATTTAAAAGAGTTTAATATTGTTCACAAGCGGAATGGTGTAACAACTAATAGAAAAAAGACACACATGGAAGATTCACATTCTCAACAAACGTAGAAAAAACTATAGGAGAAAATAAGGATAAAATCAATAATAAAAACATTGATCTTCTCAGTACTCAAAATCAACCACGAATAAGAAGTTTCAAAGAACACAATAAAAAATATGATATACACTTCTCTAATAATAACTAAGTTCAAAATCCGATATTCAAATAAATAACACCTAGTTCTTTTTTTTTTAAATCTTTTTTTTTTCGTTTTTTTTCATTCGGAGTTCATCTAAAATATAAAATAAAATAGAGAATAAATTATTTTTTTGGGAATATTGTCATTGTCCAAGCTTTTTCAATAAAAGTTTTTCTTTTTTCTTGTTCTTTATTCAGTTCTTCTAATGTTGTGAAAAGTATTTTTGAAGTTTTTTTCACTTCCGGTGATATTTGTAGGGAATCTATTCTATCTAATATATTTACATTTAAATTCTCCATTTATTAAATGATTTTTTTTGTCTAATTTTTGTAGTGAGTAAAAAATTATAAACCAATGTTCAAATAAATAACACCTAGCTCTTTCTTTTTTATCTTTTTCAATCGGAGAAATTCATCTAAAATAGAATGAATTTTATTGTATTCATTTTTGTTTCCAGCTTGATAAGAACCTACTGATAACCTCAAAGAACTCATAAGTGCATCAGCATCAGAAGGTAGATAGTCAAATAATCCGTAGGAAATGCTAGATCCTGTACTTGTAGGATTAGTTGAAGATGAAGGTTTAGTAACAAAATAATTAGCTTTGATGAATTTCCACTTATCACTAGCATCAGCATTGTATCTCTTCGAGTCTTTGTTAAATCCTTGGTACAAAGCCTCTGAACATAATAATATGGTTTGGTATAAGCGAGTATCTGCATCAGTAATCTTACTCAAATTTGGTGAATTTTTCATCAATAATTCCATTAAACCTTCGGTTGCGACAGTCTACTTCATTGATTCGGATTTTGTTATTGTCAAAGATTACATCAAGGTTTCCAATTGTGTATTTCTTATTAGTCTTATCGAATCTGATGGAGTATCCTGCTAAGCTTTTATCCGAATTGTCTTGGAGGTATGAAACAATCAAATTGCTTACTAGAATTGATTTATCTGGTGCTGTTGATATGCTTTCAATGGATGGTTGATTTTCTTGTTCTTGAGTTATCATTTTCAAACTATGTAGTGTTTCAACTATCTTGTTTTTCTCTTCAATTATTTCATTTTCCAATCTTCTATTTGATTCTAAAATAGGTTTGAATACTTCAACACGATGGTCTTCTACATTCTCTAAATCATTTCGTTCTTGCAAATTCTTGAGTTTGTGATTTTTCCTGTTTTGTAGATAATTTTAAACGATTTCATTTCGTTTTTTAGGATCATATACTTCTACTTGCATTTTGAAAAAGTATTTCAAAGTAAATTGTTTTAAAGAAATATATTATTTATAAATGGAGGAAATTACTCAAGCATTTGAAGGTATTATCAATCATGACAAAAATACAGAAGAAGAATTGAGAAACATGAGCGAGATGATGTTCGCAGAAAAGTAGCGATGATTGGTAGTGAGTTGAGAAAATACATCCTTAAGTCACGTGAAATCCAAACCATGAGAAAACAAGAGATGATTGAGTTTATTTTGAAGTTCAGAAATATTGAAATTTGAAAATTAAGTATCGACTCCATCTAGTATTTGAAAAAGTAATTATTTCTTACAAACAAAATAGATCATCTGAAAACAATGTCTAAAGATGATCTTCGCAAGGAAGTTAGAAGAATTAACAAAGTAAAGAAAATACTAAATTCAGTTCAAATTAGTAACATCTGCCCGAAGCGATGGGAACGATCTGCCCGAAGCGATGGGAACGACCGCACCCCACGAAACAGAGAGAGGGGAACGGACTCGAACCAATTCAGAACACGATCCAGTTCGGATTGGGGATAAGTTTCACAAACAGTTCAAGTTCTGAAGCATCACGCTGGGGTGGTGGACGAGGCTCGTGGACGGCTCTGCCCGAAGCGATGGGAACGATCTGCCCGAAGCGATGGGAACGATCTGCACAATTAAAACAATTCATTGCAGAAAATGCAATTGTTAATGTAATTGAGGAAATACCTTTACCCCCTCCAGATGAAATTTTCTTCCTGGATGATTTAATTTTCAAAGATTCAGAAGACAAAGAAACTAGTGTTTCAAGAGTGACAAATTATAAAAGCAACAATAATAAAGATTTTCTAAAAAATCCTTTTAAAAAAATCGAAGATAAAGGTATTGATTTTTACATGGAACTTGTTAAAAATAGATTAACTTCTTTTCTCAAGAAGAAGGGAAATGTTGTCATCAACGACATTTTCAAAAATACAAATGTTAGAATTATGCTATACTTAGAGTGTGAATCAAAGAAGCCAGATGATACTGTTCCTACTAAATTTCATGTTAATACAAAAACTGAAGTTCTACATGCGGGAGAAAGTAGAGACGAATTCTATCAAGCAGCATGTAAAACTTTGCTAAATGAGGTAGAAAATAGAGAACAACATGCATCAGGATTAGTGATAACTAGGTTTTTGAGATTAACTTTGTTTTAAACGAAAACTGATGTAATGAGAGGAGCATCATATATCGAGAATCCAAAGTTCATCAATGCTAAAAAGGCTGTAATTAATATACAAAATAAAGATGATAAATGCTTCATGTGGAGTGTTTTAGCTCATTTACATCCTGCTAAAAGAGATAGAGAAAGAGTGACGAAATACAAAGACTTCGAAAATGAATTAAATTTTGATGGACTAGAATTTCCTTTCAAATTTGAAGACATAAAAAAATTTGAAATCATGAATAATCTAAGTGTTAATGTGTTTACATATGAGAAAAATATGGAGCCAACGAAAGATGATTCTGAATATAGAATATACCAAATTGTCTTTTCACGTTATAAATGTGAAAAAGAAAGGATTGTGAATCTGTTTCATAATGAAGATGAATATGGTAATGGTCATTTTAGTCTAATTACGAAGTTGAATAAACTTTTAAATAGTAAGAATGATAGTATGAAATACTATTGTTGTAGATGTCTATCATATTATTACAATCAAGATAAGTTGGATAGACATTCAGATAACTGTAGTAACACACCTCCAATTGAACACAAACTTGCTTTTAATAAAATAATTCAGTTCAAAAATCATGAGAAAACACAAAAACATCGATTTGTTATTTATGCCGATTTCGAAAGTATAATTGAAAAAATTAAGAATGAAAAAGTCAAAGATGCTTTAGTAAAAAAAGAAAAATGGACTGAGAATATAGGAAAACATATTCCATCTGCATATTGTATATTAGTAGTTGATTCTTACACTAAAACAATTTATGACATTAAATCGTGTGTTGGTTATGATGCAGCATTGAAGTTCAACAAATCCATAATTGATATGGTTCGCGGAATTATGGATCTTCCAAAATTTGATTGTCGGAAATTAACTGAACAAGAATGGGATGACTTAAAGGATTGTAATAATTGTCCCGATTGTAATATGCTTTTTGATAATATAAAAACTAAATGTAGAGACCATGATCATTGGACTGGAGAATACAGAGGTCCTTTATGTTTCAATTGTAATATATTAAAAAAGAAAAACAAATTCATTCCTGTGTTCGTCCACAATCTAAAAGGTTATGATTCTCATCTCATCCTTGGAGATCCTAGAAGTACAAAGTTTTTGAGAAAGAATTATATAGGGATTGAAAATATTTCTTCTAACTCTGAAAAGTTAATAAGTTTTAGTTATATTTTACCTTCATTAACTGAGAAGGCATATGAAGGATGTGAAGTGAAATATCTAGATTGAATGAGTTTCATGTTATCTTCATTAGACGAACTTGCTAAAAACTTGAGTGACGATCAATTACATATTTTCAAAAACTATTATACAGATAAGGAAATCTTTCACACAATGCGGAAGAAAGGTATTTACCCATATGAATATATGGATTCATTCGAAAAATTTAATAAAACAAGTCTTCCAAGAATTGAGAAATTTTATGATCGGCTCACTGGAAAAGATTGTACAATCATACTCCTATATACTCCTACAGTACTGGCTAATCGCCTTGCATAAGCGCGGCCGCGGCGGGCTGCCGCGGACCGCGGCTTGCACGGATTGATTTTGCACAAAACAGAGACATTTTCAGGCTTTGAGGTGTTGATTTTCGTGTTCGCCATTGGATTTCCTATAGAAAATACTATAAGATCATATTTTACACTTTGATATACGAGATTTGGAATAATTCTCTGAAAAAGCCTGACCCAGCGAACCATAGTTGACACAATGAACTAGACATGCCATGATGTTTCTCTTCAATAGAATAATTGATGGTATCAATTATAGTAAGATTGAACAAGAATTGGGCTTCTGAGAAGACTTGTTTAAGTGGGTCAAGAATTGTTCGATGGGTCAGACAAAATCTCAAAACTCATAGATCGAAGACGAAAAAAAAAACAGTATTGTATTTTCGATAGGGAATCGACTGGTGAATACGAAAATCAACACCTCGAAGTCTGGAAATGTCTCCGCTTTGTGCAAAATCAATCCGCGCAAGCCGCGGTCCGCGGCATCCCGCCGCGGCCGCGATTATGCAAGGCGATTAGCCAGTACTGTATATAAAGCGCAAAAGTCTCTGATTTCTGTTCAGACTCCACCCACTTTTGGTTTAGGCTCCGCCCCCAAAAGATCAAACTACAGTAGCCCGGGTACCGTACTCCTTCCGTAATCCTACAGTAACCCGGGTACCGTACCCCTACCGTAATCCTACAGTAGCCCGGGTACCGTACCCCTACCGTAATCCTACAGTAACCCGGGTACCGTACTCCTATCGTAATCCTACAGTAACCCGGGTACCGTACCCTACCGTAAGCCTACAGTAACCCGGGTACCGTACCCCTACCGTATTCCTACAGTAACCCGAGTACCGTACCCTACCGTATTCCTACAGTAACACGGGTACCGTATCCCTACTGAGGGAGAGAGATTTCGTCATATAAGCTTCTAGAACATTCCAGAGCTTTCGATTTCTTCTAGAAGCTTCTAGAACATTCCAGAACTTTCGATTTCTTCCAGAAGCTTCTAGAACATTCCAGAACTTTCGATTTCTTCCAGAAGCTTCTAGAACATTCCAGAACTTTCGATTTCTTCCACAAGCTTCTAGAACAATCCAGAACTTTCGATTTCTTCCACAAGCTTCTAGAACATTCCAGAACTTTCGATTTCTTCCAGAAGCTTCTAGAACATTCCAGAACTTTCGATTTCTTCCAGAAGCTTCTAGAACATTCCAGAACTTTCGATTCCTTCTAGAAGCTTCTAGAACATTCCAGAACTTTCGATTTCTTCCAGAAGCTTCTAGAACATTCCAGAACTTTCGATTTCTTCTCGAAGCTTCTAGAACATTCCAGAACTTTCGATTTCTTCCACAAGCTTCTAGAACATTCCAGAACTTTCGATTTCTTCCAGAAGCTTCTAGAACATTCCAGAACTTTCGATTTCTTCCAGAAGCTTCTAGAACATTCCAGAACTTTCGATTTCTTCCAGAAGCTTCTAGAACATTCCAGAACTTTCGATTCCTTCTAGAAGCTTCTAGAACATTCCAGAACTTTCGATTTCTTCCAGAAGCTTCTAGAACATTCCAGAACTTTCGATTCCTTCTAGAAGCTTCTAGAACATTCCAGAACTTTCGATTTCTTCCAGAAGCTTCTAGAACATTCCAGAACTTTCGATTCCTTCTAGAAGCTTCTAGAACATTCCAGAACTTTCGATTTCTTCCAGAAGCTTCTAGAACATTCCAGAACTTTCGATTCCTTCTAGAAGCTTCTAGAACATTCCAGAACTTTCGATTTCTTCCAGAAGCTTCTAGAACATTCCAGAACTTTCGATTCCTTCAAGAAGCTTCTAGAACATTCCAGAACTTTCGATTTCTTCCAGAAGCTTCTAGAACATTCCAGAACTTTCGATTCCTTCAAGAAGCTTCTAGAACATTCCAGAACTTTCGATTTCTTCCAGAAGCTTCTAGAACATTCCAGAACTTTCGATTTCTTCCAGAAGCTTCTTGAACATTCCAGAACTTTCGATTTCTTCCAGAAGTTTCTAGAACATTCCAGAACTTTCGATTCCTTCAAGAAGCTTCTAGAACATTCCAGAACTTTCGATTTCTTCCAGAAGCTTCTAGAACATTCCAGAACTTTCGATTCCTTCTAGAAGCTTCTAGAACATTCCAGAACTTTCGATTTCTTCCAGAAGCTTCTAGAACATTCCAGAACTTTCGATTTCTTCTCGAAGCTTCTAGAACATTCCAGAACTTTCGATTTCTTCCACAAGCTTCTAGAACATTCCAGAACTTTCGATTTCTTCCAGAAGCTTCTAGAACATTCCAGAACTTTCGATTTCTTCCAGAAGCTTCTAGAACATTCCAGAACTTTCGATTCCTTCTAGAAGCTTCTAGAACATTCCAGAACTTTCGATTTCTTCCAGAAGCTTCTAGAACATTCCAGAACTTTCGATTCCTTCAAGAAGCTTCTAGAACATTCCAGAACTTTCGATTTCTTCCAGAAGCTTCTAGAACATTCCAGAACTTTCGATTTCTTCCAGAAGCTTCTAGAACATTCCAGAACTTTCGATTCCTTCTAGAAGCTTCTAGAACATTCCAGAACTTTCTCTGAGGAAGCTTCCAGAACATTCCAGAACTTTCGATTCCTTCAAGAAGCTTCTAGAACATTCCAGAACTTTCGATTTCTTCCAGAAGCTTCTAGAACATTCCAGAACTTTCGATTTCTTCCAGAAGCTTCTAGAACATTCCAGAACTTTCGATTCCTTCTAGAAGCTTCTAGAACATTCCAGAACTTTCGATTTCTTCCAGAAGCTTCTAGAACATTCCAGAACTTTCGATTCCTTCTAGAAGCTTCTAGAACATTCCAGAACTTTCGATTTCTTCCAGAAGCTTCTAGAACATTCCAGAACTTTCGATTCCTTCAAGAAGCTTCTAGAACATTCCAGAACTTTCGATTTCTTCCACAAGCTTCTAGAACATTCCAGAACTTTCGATTTCTTCCAGAAGCTTCTAGAACATTCCAGAACTTTCGATTCCTTCTAGAAGCTTCTAGAACATTCCAGAACTTTCGATTTCTTCTAGAAGCTTCTAGAACATTCCAGAACTTTCGATTTCTTCCAGAAGCTTCTAGAACATTCCAGAACTTTCGATTTCTTCCACAAGCTTCTAGAACATTCCAGAACTTTCGATTTCTTCCAGAAGCTTCTAGAACATTCCAGAACTTTCGATTTCTTCCAGAAGCTTCTAGAACATTCCAGAACTTTCGATTCCTTCAAGAAGCTTCTAGAACATTCCAGAACTTTCGATTTCTTCCACAAGCTTCTAGAACATTCCAGAACTTTCGATTTCTTCCAGAAGCTTCTAGAACATTCCAGAACTTTCGATTCCTTCTAGAAGCTTCTAGAACATTCCAGAACTTTCGATTTCTTCCAGAAGCTTCTAGAACATTCCAGAACTTTCGATTTCTTCTCGAAGCTTCTAGAACATTCCAGAACTTTCGATTTCTTCCACAAGCTTCTAGAACATTCCAGAACTTTCGATTTCTTCCAGAAGCTTCTAGAACATTCCAGAACTTTCGATTTCTTCCAGAAGCTTCTAGAACATTCCAGAACTTTCGATTCCTTCAAGAAGCTTCTAGAACATTCCAGAACTTTCGATTTCTTCCACAAGCTTCTAGAACATTCCAGAACTTTCGATTTCTTCCAGAAGCTTCTAGAACATTCCAGAACTTTCGATTCCTTCTAGAAGCTTCTAGAACATTCCAGAACTTTCGATTTCTTCCAGAAGCTTCTAGAACATTCCAGAACTTTCGATTCCTTCAAGAAGCTTCTAGAACATTCCAGAACTTTCGATTCCTTCAAGAAGCTTCTAGAACATTCCAGAACTTTCGATTTCTTCCAGAAGCTTCTAGAACATTCCAGAACTTTCGATTCCTTCTAGAAGCTTCTAGAACATTCCAGAACTTTCGATTTCTTCCAGAAGCTTCTAGAACATTCCAGAACTTTCGATTCCTTCTAGAAGCTTCTAGAACATTCCAGAACTTTCGATTTCTTCTCGAAGCTTCTAGAACATTCCAGAACTTTCGATTTCTTCCAGAAGCTTCTAGAACATTCCAGAACTTTCGATTTCTTCCAGAAGTTTCTAGAACATTCCAGAACTTTCGATTCCTTCAAGAAGCTTCTAGAACATTCCAGAACTTTCGATTTCTTCCAGAAGCTTCTAGAACATTCCAGAACTTTCGATTCCTTCTAGAAGCTTCTAGAACATTCCAGAACTTTCGATTTCTTCCAGAAGCTTCTAGAACATTCCAGAACTTTCGATTTCTTCTCGAAGCTTCTAGAACATTCCAGAACTTTCGATTTCTTCCACAAGCTTCTAGAACATTCCAGAACTTTCGATTTCTTCCAGAAGCTTCTAGAACATTCCAGAACTTTCGATTTCTTCCAGAAGCTTCTAGAACATTCCAGAACTTTCGATTTCTTCCAGAAGCTTCTAGAACATTCCAGAACTTTCGATTCCTTCTAGAAGCTTCTAGAACATTCCAGAACTTTCGATTTCTTCCAGAAGCTTCTAGAACATTCCAGAACTTTCGATTCCTTCAAGAAGCTTCTAGAACATTCCAGAACTTTCGATTTCTTCCAGAAGCTTCTAGAACATTCCAGAACTTTCGATTTCTTCCAGAAGCTTCTAGAACATTCCAGAACTTTCGATTTCTTCCAGAAGTTTCTAGAACATTCCAGAACTTTCGATTCCTTCTAGAAGCTTCTAGAACATTCCAGAACTTTCGATTTCTTCCAGAAGCTTCTAGAACATTCCAGAACTTTCGATTCCTTCTAGAAGCTTCTAGAACATTCCAGAACTTTCTCTGAGGAAGCTTCCAGAACATTCCAGAACTTTCGATTCCTTCAAGAAGCTTCTAGAACATTCCAGAACTTTCGATTTCTTCCAGAAGCTTCTAGAACATTCCAGAACTTTCGATTCCTTCTAGAAGCTTCTAGAACATTCCAGAACTTTCGATTTCTTCCAGAAGCTTCTAGAACATTCCAGAACTTTCGATTTCTTCTCGAAGCTTCTAGAACATTCCAGAACTTTCGATTTCTTCCACAAGCTTCTAGAACATTCCAGAACTTTCGATTTCTTCCAGAAGCTTCTAGAACATTCCAGAACTTTCGATTTCTTCCAGAAGCTTCTAGAACATTCCAGAACTTTCGATTTCTTCCAGAAGCTTCTAGAACATTCCAGAACTTTCGATTCCTTCTAGAAGCTTCTAGAACATTCCAGAACTTTCGATTTCTTCCAGAAGCTTCTAGAACATTCCAGAACTTTCGATTCCTTAAAGAAGCTTCTAGAACATTCCAGAACTTTCGATTTCTTCCAGAAGCTTCTAGAACATTCCAGAACTTTCGATTTCTTCCAGAAGCTTCTAGAACATTCCAGAACTTTCGATTTCTTCCAGAAGTTTCTAGAACATTCCAGAACTTTCGATTCCTTCTAGAAGCTTCTAGAACATTCCAGAACTTTCGATTTCTTCCAGAAGCTTCTAGAACATTCCAGAACTTTCGATTCCTTCTAGAAGCTTCTAGAACATTCCAGAACTTTCTCTGAGGAAGCTTCCAGAACATTCCAGAACTTTCGATTCCTTCAAGAAGCTTCTAGAACATTCCAGAACTTTCGATTTCTTCCAGAAGCTTCTAGAACATTCCAGAACTTTCGATTTCTTCCAGAAGCTTCTAGAACATTCCAGAACTTTCGATTCCTTCTAGAAGCTTCTAGAACATTCCAGAACTTTCGATTTCTTCCAGAAGCTTCTAGAACATTCCAGAACTTTCGATTCCTTCTAGAAGCTTCTAGAACATTCCAGAACTTTCGATTTCTTCCAGAAGCTTCTAGAACATTCCAGAACTTTCGATTCCTTCTAGAAGCTTCTAGAACATTCCAGAACTTTCGATTTCTTCCAGAAGCTTCTAGAACATTCCAGAACTTTCGATTTCTTCTCGAAGCTTCTAGAACATTCCAGAACTTTCGATTCCTTCAAGAAGCTTCTAGAACATTCCAGAACTTTCGATTCCTTCAAGAAGCTTCTAGAACATTCCAGAACTTTCGATTTCTTCCAGAAGCTTCTAGAACATTCCAGAACTTTCGATTTCTTCTCGAAGCTTCTAGAACATTCCAGAACTTTCGATTTCTTCCAGAAGCTTCTAGAACATTCCAGAACTTTCGATTTCTTCCAGAAGTTTCTAGAACATTCCAGAACTTTCGATTCCTTCAAGAAGCTTCTAGAACATTCCAGAACTTTCGATTTCTTCCAGAAGCTTCTAGAACATTCCAGAACTTTCGATTCCTTCTAGAAGCTTCTAGAACATTCCAGAACTTTCGATTTCTTCCAGAAGCTTCTAGAACATTCCAGAACTTTCGATTTCTTCTCGAAGCTTCTGGAACATTCCAGAACTTTCGATTTCTTCCACAAGCTTCTAGAACATTCCAGAACTTTCGATTTCTTCCAGAAGCTTCTAGAACATTCCAGAACTTTCGATTTCTTCCAGAAGCTTCTAGAACATTCCAGAACTTTCGATTTCTTCCAGAAGCTTCTAGAACATTCCAGAACTTTCGATTCCTTCTAGAAGCTTCTAGAACATTCCAGAACTTTCTCTGAGGAAGCTTCCAGAACATTCCAGAACTTTCGATTCCTTCAAGAAGCTTCTAGAACATTCCAGAACTTTCGATTTCTTCCAGAAGCTTCTAGAACATTCCAGAACTTTCGATTTCTTCCAGAAGCTTCTAGAACATTCCAGAACTTTCGATTCCTTCTAGAAGCTTCTAGAACATTCCAGAACTTTCGATTTCTTCCAGAAGCTTCTAGAACATTCCAGAACTTTCGATTCCTTCTAGAAGCTTCTAGAACATTCCAGAACTTTCGATTTCTTCCAGAAGCTTATAGAACATTCCAGAACTTTCGATTTCTTCTCGAAGCTTCTAGAACATTCCAGAACTTTCGATTTCTTCCACAAGCTTCTAGAACATTCCAGAACTTTCGATTTCTTCCAGAAGCTTCTAGAACATTCCAGAACTTTCGATTTCTTCTCGAAGCTTCTAGAACATTCCAGAACTTTCGATTTCTTCCAGAAGCTTCTAGAACATTCCAGAACTTTCGATTTCTTCCAGAAGTTTCTAGAACATTCCAGAACTTTCGATTCCTTCAAGAAGCTTCTAGAACATTCCAGAACTTTCGATTTCTTCCAGAAGCTTCTAGAACATTCCAGAACTTTCGATTCCTTCTAGAAGCTTCTAGAACATTCCAGAACTTTCGATTTCTTCCAGAAGCTTCTAGAACATTCCAGAACTTTCGATTCCTTCAAGAAGCTTCTAGAACATTCCAGAACTTTCGATTCCTTCAAGAAGCTTCTAGAACATTCCAGAACTTTCGATTTCTTCCAGAAGCTTCTAGAACATTCCAGAACTTTCGATTTCTTCTCGAAGCTTCTAGAACATTCCAGAACTTTCGATTTCTTCCAGAAGCTTCTAGAACATTCCAGAACTTTCGATTTCTTCCAGAAGTTTCTAGAACATTCCAGAACTTTCGATTCCTTCAAGAAGCTTCTAGAACATTCCAGAACTTTCGATTTCTTCCAGAAGCTTCTAGAACATTCCAGAACTTTCGATTCCTTCTAGAAGCTTCTAGAACATTCCAGAACTTTCGATTTCTTCCAGAAGCTTCTAGAACATTCCAGAACTTTCGATTTCTTCTCGAAGCTTCTGGAACATTCCAGAACTTTCGATTTCTTCCACAAGCTTCTAGAACATTCCAGAACTTTCGATTTCTTCCAGAAGCTTCTAGAACATTCCAGAACTTTCGATTTCTTCCAGAAGCTTCTAGAACATTCCAGAACTTTCGATTTCTTCCAGAAGCTTCTAGAACATTCCAGAACTTTCGATTCCTTCTAGAAGCTTCTAGAACATTCCAGAACTTTCGATTTCTTCAAGAAGCTTCTAGAACATTCCAGAACTTTCGATTTCTTCCAGAAGCTTCTAGAACATTCCAGAACTTTCGATTTCTTCCAGAAGTTTCTAGAACATTCCAGAACTTTCGATTCCTTCTAGAAGCTTCTAGAACATTCCAGAACTTTCGATTTCTTCCAGAAGCTTCTAGAACATTCCAGAACTTTCGATTCCTTCTAGAAGCTTCTAGAACATTCCAGAACTTTCGATTCCTTCTAGAAGCTTCTAGAACATTCCAGAACTTTCTCTGAGGAAGCTTCCAGAACATTCCAGAACTTTCGATTCCTTCAAGAAGCTTCTAGAACATTCCAGAACTTTCGATTTCTTCCAGAAGCTTCTAGAACATTCCAGAACTTTCGATTTCTTCCAGAAGCTTCTAGAACATTCCAGAACTTTCGATTCCTTCTAGAAGCTTCTAGAACATTCCAGAACTTTCGATTTCTTCCAGAAGCTTCTAGAACATTCCAGAACTTTCGATTCCTTCTAGAAGCTTCTAGAACATTCCAGAACTTTCGATTTCTTCCAGAAGCTTCTAGAACATTCCAGAACTTTCGATTTCTTCTCGAAGCTTCTAGAACATTCCAGAACTTTCGATTTCTTCCACAAGCTTCTAGAACATTCCAGAACTTTCGATTTCTTCCAGAAGCTTCTAGAACATTCCAGAACTTTCGATTTCTTCCAGAAGCTTCTAGAACATTCCAGAACTTTCGATTCCTTCAAGAAGCTTCTAGAACATTCCAGAACTTTCGATTTCTTCCACAAGCTTCTAGAACATTCCAGAACTTTCGATTTCTTCCAGAAGCTTCTAGAACATTCCAGAACTTTCGATTCCTTCTAGAAGCTTCTAGAACATTCCAGAACTTTCGATTTCTTCCAGAAGCTTCTAGAACATTCCAGAACTTTCGATTCCTTCAAGAAGCTTCTAGAACATTCCAGAACTTTCGATTCCTTCAAGAAGCTTCTAGAACATTCCAGAACTTTCGATTTCTTCCAGAAGCTTCTAGAACATTCCAGAACTTTCGATTTCTTCTCGAAGCTTCTAGAACATTCCAGAACTTTCGATTTCTTCCAGAAGCTTCTAGAACATTCCAGAACTTTCGATTTCTTCCAGAAGTTTCTAGAACATTCCAGAACTTTCGATTCCTTCAAGAAGCTTCTAGAACATTCCAGAACTTTCGATTTCTTCCAGAAGCTTCTAGAACATTCCAGAACTTTCGATTCCTTCTAGAAGCTTCTAGAACATTCCAGAACTTTCGATTTCTTCCAGAAGCTTCTAGAACATTCCAGAACTTTCGATTTCTTCTCGAAGCTTCTAGAACATTCCAGAACTTTCGATTTCTTCCACAAGCTTCTAGAACATTCCAGAACTTTCTATTTCTTCCAGAAGCTTCTAGAACATTCCAGAACTTTCGATTTCTTCCAGAAGCTTCTAGAACATTCCAGAACTTTCGATTTCTTCCAGAAGCTTCTAGAACATTCCAGAACTTTCGATTCCTTCTAGAAGCTTCTAGAACATTCCAGAACTTTCGATTTCTTCCAGAAGCTTCTAGAACATTCCAGAACTTTCGATTCCTTCAAGAAGCTTCTAGAACATTCCAGAACTTTCGATTTCTTCCAGAAGCTTCTAGAACATTCCAGAACTTTCGATTTCTTCCAGAAGCTTCTAGAACATTCCAGAACTTTCGATTTCTTCCAGAAGTTTCTAGAACATTCCAGAACTTTCGATTCCTTCTAGAAGCTTCTAGAACATTCCAGAACTTTCTCTGAGGAAGCTTCCAGAACGTTCTCAACGGAGAGAGGGTGAGAGAAAGAGCGATTTCGCCATGGAAACTTCCAGAACCCTCAACAGAGAGGAAGAGAGGGTGAGAGAAAGAGCAATTTTGCCATGGAAACTTCCAGAACCCTCAACAGAGAGGAAGAGAGGGTGAGAGAAAGAGCAATTTTGTCATGGAAACTTCCAGAACCCTCAACAGAGAGGGGAGAGAGGGTAAGAGAAAGAGCAATTTCGCCATGGAAACTTCCAGAACCCTCAACAGAGAGGGGAGGAGAGGGTGAGAGAAAGAGCAATTTCGCCATGGAAACTTCCAGAACCCTCAACAGAGAGGGGAGAGAGGGTGAGAGAAAGAGCAATTTCGCCATGGAAACTTCCAGAACCCTCAACAGAGAGGGGAGAGAGGGTGAGAGAAAGAGCAATTTCGCCATGGAAACTTTCAGAACCCTCAACAGAGAGGGGAGGAGATGGTGAGAGAGAGAAAGAGAGAGAGAGACTGCTCAGATGAGAGAGAGTGCTAAACGACGAGAGGAAACGAGATAGTACAGAAGTAAGAGAGTGCGCGCGTGACGAAATTTCCAGATCATTCTCAGGAAAGTGCATATATTGAAATCACATGACACGAGGTTATATCGCATTAAACATCAATCAATGGATCTATCAAATATCCCGCCCAATTCACCCATCGAACCCTCCATCCTCTACGCCCGAGTCACAGCAGCCGGTCGCAAGAAGGACTCGATCAAGACTGAGGTCAGTGTGCTATAATTTCCGCAATCCTTGACTACTTTCTTTTTTCAATAGTCTATGTGTCGTTCGTAATTGTTTGTTTAGAAACAGTAAAGACGCAGAAAGAATGAGAGCGCAACGGTCTAGAGAGACGCAAGAGGATAGAGAAGCTAGACTAGCTGCCGATCGAGAGAGAAAGAGAACAAGACGAGCATCGATGACAGAAGAGGAAGTGGAAGAATTGCGAGAAAGAGTGAGAACCAGAAAAACCGAGGAGACGGCGGAGCAACGCTCATCGCGAAGGCAAGCAGACGCTGCGAAACATCAGGAAAACAACCGTAATCTTACAGTAGGTAATCTTACAGTAGGTTACATGACAAATTTGTTGAAATTCGAGATCTATTATGTTTTCTTAGAACAGCGCAGGCAGGTCCGGGCGAGACAGAATTCCAGTGGCAATCCAGCAACCGAACAAAACTACTATCATCTGCAGCAACTGCGAGGCTCGCTTCTTTTCAGGTATGTCACTTTATTCTTGAACACAATTCGACTTGATGATACGCATGTTCACTATAGGAGAAGTGAGTGGTCGTCTAGATCACATCAACCAATGCTGCAAATTCGGAAACGTCGTCATCGAAGACAAGTTCGCCGACTTCCCCGACGATCTCCGTTCTCTCCTCATCGATGACTCCCCTCAGGCCAGGAACTTCCGCCAGAACATCCGGCAGTTCAACTCAGCTCTCTCAATGGCTTCGATGGGCGCTCAACTCGATATCCCGAGGGGACATGGTCCATACTGCTTCCGTATTCACGGACAGGTGTACCATCGCGCCGGTCCCCTCCATCCCGATCCTGGCCAGAGACCAACATATGGCCAGATCTATATCCTCGACACCGCCCAAGCAGCCAGCGAGAGACTGGGCAACCCCGCAAACTCGAACTGCGACCCTCAAGTGATGACCGATCTGAGTTGTCTGATCTCGAGGGTCAACCCCTATGCCCAGGCATACAGGATGTTGGCTGAGGTGGAGGAGAAAGAGGAGAGAAATGCAGCTCTGGAGGGTAGGATTGCCTACCCCGTCCGGATGATCTTCGATCCCACATCGACAAAAGATCCCCGTCGATACAACGTGCCACAGGCAAACGAAGTTGCCGTTGTTTATGTGGGAGAAGATGAGGATGTCCCGGCTACTCGATCTCTGGCCGTCCATCCTCGAGGGGGAGAACTAAAGTCTATTCGAGACATCGATAAGATCTGTGATCCTCTCACTTATCCCGTATTCTTCCCCACCGGAAAGGACGGATGGCATCCTGCCCTGGAGAAAAAACCCTCAGGCAGGAAGAGGACTCGGATCACCCAGAAGGAGTACTACAGCTGGGTCCCTACCTAAATGCCCCCAACTGCCAGAGGGTACTACCTAAATGCCCCAGCGCGCGCTACCTAAATGCCCCTTGACCAAAATGCCCCTTCCCTACCCAAATGTCCCCACTACCTAAATGCCCCTTACCAAAATCCCCTCGCCTCTCCCTATTCATTGAACATGAGATTTCAACACCTGAGATGATGATCTCTAGAACTGATCTTTCTGATCTTCCGATCAATTTCTAAAAATTTCTCGTATTTTCAAATTATTCATGTGTTTGTGACTCACTCGACAACATACATTGTATGTGGAAGAAAGAACAACATGTATAGGGGAACAAAAAAACATTTATCATTCAGAAACTGCAAAAGTGCCCAAAGAGAAGAATACAAAATGCGTATCACAAAATAGCTTCAAAAGGCCAAAAGAAATATCCTCTCTCATAAATACTCTCACAAATTACCCAACTCTCTCTCACTCTCACGTCCGTCCTCATCTCGATCCGAAATCTGGAATGCGAATAATTAGTAAAAGATTCCAAGGATTGCAAATGAGAAAATGGTTTCTACGCTAAATTAAAGAGCAACTATTTGAAACAGAAAAAGAGATCAGATTACAAAATTCTGCCAAGTATGTTTCAAATTTTCAGTTAAGTTTTTCATGGCAGAATTTAGTCATCGTATCTAGGTAACTCAGAATCTCAGCGTCGGTCGGATTCTTCTTCTCCAGAATCGAATCGAACTCAATCATGGGTGAAAGAGTATCGATCGATCTCTTCTCGTTCTCCTCGCTTAGCTCGAAACTAGATCCATTATCGCGATAGTGCTTCATACAGATGTTGTCATCAAGTTCCGTTTTCTGAAATTGAGATTTGCTAATGGTAAATTACCATTTCTCTAGATGACATTGAACTCACGATGAGGTAATTGACAAGTTCCATGAGTGGAGGATGGTGACCGTGGAAAGTGAACATTAAGCCACTACAAAACCAAGATTATTTTAGATCGAATTTTGATGTTATCCACTCAATATGAATAGAAAGAAACTCACCGGTGCCAACTCTCCACTAGATTAGTGGTTCGATGACGATCGACCATGAATTTGCAGAACATCGTTTCGGGGTGATCCATCCATTCCGACTTGAAATATTCCAGGAAATTATGGGCTGCGGTGAATGCAGGGTGAATATTGGTTACTGGGACAGCCAGAAGACCACACCTGGAAAAATATGAATTAGTAGATTTCATGAATGAGATAATTGTGAATGAACTTACTGATCGATGTAGACTCTTGGGAGAAAGATAGATGCTCTTATGCGATTGAACCAGACACGGACGACAGGATGACTCTTTGCGAAGGAATTCAGTCCGAACGATGAAATTTTGTTATTAATACACTTCAGAGCATGGAAAGCACAACCTTGGTGAGCAGCCATTGGAAGTGCAGTTCGAATGGCTTTAATGATTCCAGTCTCCCAATCGCTCACGATGCGAACTCCACGAAGTGAGAAGTTGAGATCGGAGAATATGGAGAGCATGGACTGTGAATTCATAATTTGTTTACTACGCCACACTATCACAACAAACCTCGAACAAGAGAATGTACTCAGATGCGGCCTTGGATGGAAGGAGAGCAGCCATCAACAGGAAACTCGTGTTGCGGCAGCATACTCGGATAAGCTCGTAACAATTGATAAGCTCGTTTTTTAGTGCAGGAGGGAATAGGGGGAATAGAAAGGCCAATAACTTGGATATCCTTATTGTCGATCTTATCATATTCCTCCTCTCTCGAAACACCGCTAGATCTGCAATAATTGAGTTTGAACATTGGAAACATCCGGCATGACGACTTACTTTTTCACATCCTTTGAGATCTGCCTTTTTGTCTTATTCTTGTTCTTTCCGCCACTATACAGATCGAGTACCTCGTCGACGTCACCTGGTAAGAGTAGATTAGCCAGGCCCTCCCTTCTAGCAATCATGGCATTGCAGTCTTTGTACGCCCTTGAGGGGTTCTTCAGATGGCCGTCTGCTGCGGATTCTGAGTTCTTCACAGAGAAATCCTTACTGAAGAGCATATTATCAGTTAGAAATAGTTCAAAGTTACCCTCAATACATTTGAAAGAGTGAATGAGATTGTACATTACCTTCCACAAGAAAAAAATAAAAGAACAAGATGATCAATACGTTCGGAACATCCCAATACTTTGTTTACCAAATGTAAATTTGTTCGGAAAGGTTTACGAAGTACGAAATTTCCCTATTTCATGATTTACAAAAGTAACCATAATAACTCACGCAATTTTTGAACTGAACACCACAGCGGGTCTGCATTTCTCGTCGGTAGTCCAATCGCATCTATGGCGAGATGGATCAGCGGGGTTCGAGAGGAACACACACTGATCATCGTCGGGGAAGAATACTCGAATGGTGGCTTTCGGACCTGCAGAAGAGGATCTTTCACAGGCCATATACACGTACTTAGCCTTCCGGTTCGTAACCGGGACATCGTCTCCATCGAGTTTATCCTTGAATCGGTAAGACACAATGGAGTCATTCTCGTCTCCACTGATTCGATAGGCGGCGATCTTGCGATTTCCTCTGTTGGAAGGCAAAGAAAATCCACTCCAGGTTGCCATATGAAAAGAATGCAATTAAAGATATATAAAAAATAAAACATAACAACTATCAATGAAAAACAAGCGAGGAGTAAAAAAGAAATTCAAAGAAAATAGAGAGAGCGTACACACGTGTGGATCTGCTCTGAGGGCTCTCTTTATATACCGGAGGAGACGAAGGGTTCCGATCGGACCCTTCCTACTATGTTGATCGGGCCCTTCCTAATAGGCAGATCGGACCTTTCCTACTATTAGGTTGGTGCATAATTCTTGCTGTGTTTTAAAAATTAAAGATGCCTAGCTCTTTCGATTTTGACCGAACACCTCTCGGTTTTCCATCATAGTTGAAGCCTTCAATGTTCTCTTCAGCGCACGATAACTCAGATCTCTCCCATCGGGAAAACGGACAATATGCAAAGTTTCAATGAAATTGACTATCAGCCAGTACCAGGGCAATGCGAACTCGAGCACCTCTCCCGTTTAGATATAATATAGAGCACCAGGATAGCTTCGCAATTAACTGTGTTTCATTCCGTAAAACTGTTTCTTGGCTGAGTACAAAAATTGCAAAATTAAATCTAAAATTTTTCGAGGATTTGCTTTTGGCTAAACCTTAAATTCTCGAACACCCTGCAAGCTTTGCAAAATTCCAAACTATTTTCATGAAGCACGGATATACCTCTAAATAATACTACAGAGGCAGACCTGATCGATTTGAGGCAGACAAAATATACGAGCTCAAACTTCACATCCGAAAAACAGCAAAAATTATGCACCACCCTGATATGTTGATCGGGCCCTTCCTAATAGGCAGATCGGACCTTTCCTACTATGTTGATCGGACCCTTCCTAATAGAAATTGATCGGACCAATCAGTCATAGAAATTCTAAAGATCAGAAGATCAGAAAGATCAGTTCTAGAGATCATCATCTCAGGTATTGAAATCTCATGTTCAATGAATAGGGAGAGGCGAGGGGCATTTTGGTAAGGGGCATTTAGGTAGTGGGGACATTTGGGTAGGGAAGGGGCATTTTGGTCAAGGGGCATTTAGGTAGCGCGCGCTGGGGGCATTTAGGTAGTACCCTCTGGCAGTTGGGGGCATTTAGGTACGGACCCCTACAGCTATCTCCTAATGGTCCGAGCGGGTGTCTTCAATCCACTCCACCATGGAAGAGCCCTCTTCCAGCAGTTTGCCGTCGATTCGCGGGTCAAGGTGGGCCGGTTTTCATTACGAATTTTTACTTTCACCTATGCTTTACATTTCGAATCGCTTGAATAGTTTGCAGATTGAGCAGAATCGGCTGAACTACCATCGAACACACCAGGCTGACCTCCGAAGTGACAACTACCGGGCAGTTCAGGTGAATAATTTTAGATTTTAAAATTATTTCTCAAGCTCATTTGCCAATTGCAGGACTACCTGGCAGGGGATTCTGATAGAGTTCCCGGAAGGAGAATCGTCCTACCATCCTCCTTCCCTGGAAGCCCTCGAGCGATGGTCCAAGACTTTCAAGATGCGATGGCGATCGTTTCCAAATACGGAAAGCCCGATTTCTTCCTCACGTTCACCTGCAATCCGGCATGGAGAGAGATCACAGAAAATCTCGATCCCGGTCAATCCGCATCTGATCGGCCGGATCTCATCGCGAGGGTTTTCAAACTGAAGGTGAGTTCAATACATGATTTTTTCCCGTTGTTATTGACCCTCATTTGCGTATTTGAGGTGGATGAAGTGATGGATGACCTGCTCAAACGCCATGTTCTCAGTCGTGTCGCCGCATACATCTCGGTCTACGAGTGGCAGAAGAGAGGACTCCCTCACGTCCACATGCTACTCATCATGACTGAGGACACGAAGCCCCGCTCTCCCGATGATGTCGACAGGTACGTCCGAGCTGAGATCCCTGATCCCGAGACCGAACCGGAGCTATACCATATTGTCACAACAAATATGGTCCATCGACCCTGCGGTGATCTCAACCCCGAGTCACCCTGCATGCGAGATGGAATATGCTCCAAGCGCTTCCCCAAGCCCTTCCGGAACAGTACGAACACGGATGTCAATGGATACCCGGAGTACCACAGAAGAGACTCAGGCCGATTCGTTGAGTCTGGAGGTCACAGGTTCGACAATCGGCACATCGTCCCCTACAATGAGCACTTCCTCCTTAGATACAATGCACATATCAACGTCGAGATTTGTGCATTGATTGAGGCGGTGAAGTATCTCTTCAAGTACGTCTACAAGGAGCACGATCGAGCCTCCCTCAGCATCTTCCGTAACGGGCAGACAGATGGAGACGGACACGTCATTGACGAGATTCGTGCCCATCTCGATGCCCGGTATGTCTGCGCCCCCGAGGCAATCCATCATATCTTCGGATACAAGACGGAGAAGAAGTCGGATACGGTCTACCGACTGGCCGTCCATCTCCCCGACTTCCAAACGGTGGTATTCCACGCTGATGCGTCTGAAGAACAACTACAGGCGAAATCAGCAAAGGATAGCACCCTGACAGCATGGTTCAAGATCAACAAGGAGTGCGCGGAGATCGTGGAGAGTGGTCAGATTCCCGACTCTTTCCTCGATTCCCGCCAATTCCACTACATCGACATGCCCCTCCACTACACATTCGACAAGCAGACCGGCTGGAATATTCGAAGGAACGGAATGAGACAGATCGGACGGATGTATACTGTCTCATGCCAGGAGACTGAGCGATACATCCTCCGTATCCTCCTCCTCAACACCAAAGGAGCGACTTCCTTCGAGGATCTTCGTACTGTTCCGGACGAAAATGGAGTGCCGGTGATCTACCCGACATACGTCGAAGCAGCCAAGGCACGCGGCCTCCTCAAAGACGACAGTGAGTACCTCCAGACCCTCAAGGAATGGGCTCACTGTTCCGTCCCTGCCGCTCTTCGATCGGAATTCACGGCCATTCTTCTCTTCAATGAGGTCAATGACCCACCGGCACTCTGGGAAGCCGTCAAAAGGGATCTCAGTGAGGACTACCGTCATCGAGGAGTGGGAGACGAGGAGGCAGAGGCACTCGCCTACTTCGACATCGCCGATCGTCTACATAGGTAATACCCACCTGAATATACCTCTCATATCACGTCATATCACTATTATTCTCTCCATTTCCAGACTCGGCAAGTCCTTCAGTGACTTCGTTCCCGAGCCCTCAATTCGTCCTCCCCCCATCGATCTCAACATCGTCGATCCAGTCGAGTGTGCAAGAGAGGGAGACAGACTCTATTCCACGCTCAACCCTCAACAGAAAGAGGCGGCTGATACGATCCTGAGAGTGTTGGATGACCCCTCTCTCCCCCGTCTGTTCCATCTGGATGGACCCGGTGGAAGTGGAAAAACGTATCTCTACTCCACCCTCTACAACATCTTCGTGGGAAAGGGACTCAAGGTCAGTAAATCGTTTTTCTATCACTTTTTGTATAATCTAAGCATTTGTTCTTCTAGGTGGCCTGCACTGCCTGGACAGGAATCGCAGCAAATCTCCTTCCTGGCGGTCGCACCTCTGCATCCCTCTTCAAATTGAACGTCAAGGACCGATGCGAGTCTTCTCTCCATCGACGTCAACTCAAAGATGCCAGGGAACTCGCCGAGAACGACGTCTTCATCTGGGACGAATCTTCGATGATCCCTAAGGTGAGACTCTCTACTCAATTTTAGCTTTTAGATGACATAAAATTAAAATTTTCCTATCCAGGCAGCACTGAACACAGCCGATGCTGTCCTTCGGGACATCACTCAGATCGATCGACCGTTTGGAGGGAAGATCTTCATCCTCGGGGGAGATTTCCGCCAGATTCTCCCTGTCGTCGAGAAGGGAACCAGATCCGATCAAGTTGATGCCTGCATCAGGGGAAAGGCAGACGGGGAACTGAGTGCGCCTATGTTTGAAAGACAACTTATCGTAGTAACAATCGATGCGAGGAATAATTGTGAATTGTCCCTTGCGGTCACCACATGCGAAGTGGCAACCGAGGGTGCGAGTACCTAAGGTTTGTACAAAACGCGAGTACCATTACAAAGACCAGATGATACATCAAGATTTCTGAGTAGCATTACAACAGAACCTTTCTTGAGCTTTAAAATGTGAGGAGGGAGGGATGAGGGTGACAATTTGTAGAGGAATTCAGTGGGATAGTTTAGGGTGTCCTGGGGGTCATCAGAGACTACCTCATCTCGTGAGAGGTAGATTTTCTCGTCTCCTACCATTCTCTCATGGACATCTGCATTCAATAAGGCCACATCCACATTTTAGGGAGTGAGAATGACCTTATCGCATGGGTCAGAGATGGAAGGATCTACCACTGGTCCGAAGACTTTCTCGACGATATTTCCGTCACACATCGTCGAGATTGGGAGGGATACTTTGGATTCGTCATCATTGTCCGACCCATCTCCCACCTTGAGGAGGAAGTGACCTGTCAAAATCTCAGGGTGAGGTGCGACAACTGTGAATTGAGCCAGCCATTGTGATCGCCTAAATGATCGGAGATATATGATATAGTGTGCGCTAAAGAGAGTATCCAAGCCCTTATCGATCATCAAAAACCGGAATATAATTGCACAATTTAGAAAGACGGGAGAGGTCATAATCTGAAATTGGAAAAACGAGCGTTACTTATTCCTCAACCCGATAGTATGCGGGCCGGACATGATTGCGGCTGGATCACATTTCTTATTCTAAAATTAAATTATGAAAATATCACAGAATTTTTGATATAATTGAGATTCTGCCAACGGGGTCCGTACAACGATTTTGCAACCTATGCTGAAAATTTGGCCCTAAAGTCAAATGCGCCGATAATTGTAGTAGGATTGCGATTGCATGGATATGAGTCAGGCCCGATTTGCCCGGGTTAAACACCGATTCAACGTCGATTTTCCGGGATGCTTTCTTCACAGAAAAGTTGCGCGAACATGTGCTAGAATTTATTTTGTAAGCCATTTATCGAAATTCGGCGATTTTAGTGCAACAATAAATTGGAATGTGATTTGACCGACTCTCTTCAATGTGCACACTAGCCTCTCCTATTGCTCAGAAACGACTCTAATCGGGGTGTATTTGCGGCTTCGCACTAGTCTAGTATGCGGAAACTGAGTGGGAGAAGGTTGGGAGAAGGATCAAACGAAATAAACGGAACTCACGATGAGGGTGCGGGCGACGGGGATGGCGAGACGCTGGCAGTACATGTCGCTACTTGGGAATAAACCCGTCAAATACTATTGAAAAGACAATAAAAATGAGCCAATAACGCGTGAAGCAGTAGCGAATATAATCGATAAAATCGCAGAAATGTGGCGGAACTTGAGTGATAAACGGAACGAAAAAATGGAATAGCCGCAGACTTTTGGACGTTGTGGCCGAATGACAGCACGGATCGGCTTCTAGTGACGGCTCATAACTAGTCTAGTGTGGAGGAATTTGATTTTGATAGTTAGAAGGTTGGAGCGTGTTTCGTTTTGATGCTACCCTGTGGGCATGAAAAGGGAAAATGGCAATAACGGGTGGGAAAGGAGTCAAACGGGGCTGGGGATGAACGGGGATAGTAATATGGAGATGGGGAATGCGATGGAAAGTGGTAAATAACATAATTTGTAGCGATGTTCACGTATGGAAGAATTTAAGCCACGCCCCATAAGATAGAATATATATATAAGACTACACTGGACAAAGGTATGATTTGAAAATTTGACCTTGGAGCCTAATGGAACGCCATGTTGGCCCAATTTCGAAAGTCGCTATTATAGACTTGGTACACGTTTTTCCGTATCGTTCTAGTACCTTCGTATATCTGCTGTTTCTTGTCATGTCTAAAAACGAAAATCGCGCAGAGGCGACAAGCTGTGATGATCTTGTGAAACCGTGAGTTGCTTATTACTGGTTACACGTATGTTAACGGCCCCGCCTTTAGTAACGAGCTCGAAGAAGGAGAGTTAGATGAGAGCGATAATCAGGAAACGACTTCATCGTCGGAGTCGTTGAGAACTGGGAGAAGTCCGGGTAAAACTGGAAGAGGGTAGGTGGTGTGGAAACAAAAGAGACTTTCATACTTTCATTACAGAAAGGATACCGTACTTCTGCGCAGACACTATGGAGTCATGGTTTGTATCGCTGAACATTTGAGCAGATTTTAAGTCATTTCGTTTTCAGAAACTACGTCAGGCGCGACTGACGGAATTTTATAAGGATCATACTGTCAAGGTTCATCCCAAGAAGAAAATCACAGAATGGATGGACAGATGTCGTCTTCTGAGAGCACAAGCTCGAAAGTACACGATTGTGGATTTGTTGAAACTCTCTTGAATTGTCGTTAACGTCGAGGAATAAAGGTACTATTGTTTATCAGCTGAGTACAATCACTTCCATGGTTTATCCTGTTTCCACTGTGTGGTCTTTCCCAGTGGACGGTTGGGTGGTAGATACGGTGCTCCTGAACGTGTACGTGAGGTGTCGGATCTCCTTGAATTCCTTGGCTCTTGACTTGTTGAAACTGTTGTTGTTGTTGTTGTTCGTCGTCTAGAGTGCGTTAGGCGTACTGGTGGAGGCAGTGGAAGCAGCAGCGGCGGCCGCAGCCTTAACTCGTCTCCCTTCTCTTCCAGGTGGCGTCGCCATGGTAAAAGGGCGACGATCCTCGTCTTCTTCTTGTCCGCTGACTTGCGAGATAGTTCGAGAACGTCCACTATTATCGTGCACATGGGGAGGACGTTAGCCTGTCTCGTCCGGAAGTAGAACCGTGAGCACTGGCGAATACATCATCGTCGTCACTGAGTGGAGCCGAGTCAGTTGGTTCGACCAAGTATTCTGTCTGAGTTGAGCTGTCAGAGTTGCGAGGTGGTTGCGATTCTTGAATTGGCGGTAGTTGTAGACGAAGAACCGCATCTTTTGGAATACTCTCTTTGAAACGATTAATCTTGTTCAAGAGATCCTCGTACAGTGCTCGTTTGGTAACGTCGTCTATGCTCTTGTCGTTGAGAATCTTTGTCAACTCCTCTTGCATAGTCTCGAGCTGGGCATCTTCTTTGGAAAGAACAAGATACGGTACCAGCTTGTACTTGTTCATTGTGACTGTACAAGACTAAGCAGAGCCAAAGCAGCAGGGATTACAGCACCGAGAAATCCAGCCCCGAATTGATTGAGATGAGTTCTAGCCTTCCTTTCCCGGGTACACTTGGCTATCTCACGGATTACAGGCAAGTGTTTACAAATCGATTTCTTCTCCTTATGGGTGAGGGGGATATTAGATAGGTTTTGGAGAATCTCTACTATACAGGTAAGCTCAGCAAGAGTAGCCTTCGATATGAGTTTAGGATTATTAGAGAGATCTAGAAGAAACGACCTATTCTTATGAAGTCTGCGCATTTAATGATTTAAACTTGTGGGCGTGGCCTAACCATTTTGCTACAAAGGAATCATCGTTATTGATCTTGACAAAGTCTTTAACAATCGAAGAGAAAGATCTACCTCTACTCTGCATGTGAAGGTGGAACACTGAAAATGCCCCGCACGTCACTGCCGAGGGGGATTGATGAGCGATCCTATTATAGAACACATGATCAGAACACAAGCAGAACTTTGATATCAATCCTTTCGGTGGGTTTCCAAAGCTGTCAAAGAAGTAACAGGTCCCTCTTTTCACAAATATCGATTGCCAATGTAAACCACCAAATTTTGAATCGCTTTTATCAGTATTTACGCACAGTGAAAAGATAGTCGGTAGTGTGCTAGGGTTAGGTAGCTGATCACAGGCAAAAGTTCAAAGAAAGTAACGAGATATATAAGGATCGTTTTCGAAAATAGCGTTTAATTCATTAGTATTCATAGTGAGAAAGATTAATCAAACCGCTGAGCACGATTGTTTCGAACACACTGATTACAAGCGTTGACGGACAGAGTCTGACCTCCGTTAGCATTTGGAAGGCGAGTTTCATCATCTCGGAAGTTCTTCCAGCATCCGGGACACAGAAGGATTTGCACTGCCCGGGCGTTAGCACTCCACTGTCTCCGTGTCTAAATGATGTTAATAATAATAATAACGCTGTATTTTACCTGTCTACAACCAAGGTGCCTACTCGCTTACCATGGTAGCTGTCTTGTGACGGTTGTGGTCGCTCCTCGTAGATACCATGGATGGAGTGGTCTGAGTTGTAGTGGAGACAAGGGCGGGAAAACTGTTGGCGTCCTGCTGTCCACCTCCTCCAACAGCCATTGCGAAAGTAGTAGGGGCGTTGGAGGGTGATTTGAATCCGGTGGAGGCACAATCGGGGAAGCACGCGGAGGTCATTTGAAAAACGAGATTGAATGACCTCGAATTTGAATTTACTTTGTCTGTAGAGAGTGAGAGACACCAGACGTGGAAAGTGTTGAAGAGAGAGAGTGTGTGAAGGTGAGAGAGCAAGCCCCGCCTCCTCGTTAATAGCGGGGTATAAATAAGCTATCAAGGACTAGTGAGTTCCATCTTTGTATTCACGGTTAGATGCAGTTGTATTCACGTGGTATTATTGTTCTGTCATGTCCGTATTTCAGCTCGAGAAGTACGGCTTCAAGCGTCCGAAGAAGGACGACATGACGGCTAAGTTCGACCAAGGATACCTATCGAAGAGTCAGCAGGTCGTCATCGTCCACATGTGCCTGTCTATAGAAGGCCGGCAAGTGCGAGCAGAAGGTTAAAGAAGAGGGGCTACCATGTCTCGTCCTGCCTCTCTGTAGATCTTGTGTGTTCACTAATCGTCGGGGTTCCCAAACGGTATTCTTCAACTTAGTCCTCAAGAACATGCACGATAAGGAGAGTGAGAGTCGTAGGGCTGTGGAGGGTTTCGGAGTGGGTAGTGATGAGGAGGACGACGAGGATGAGGAGGAGAATGAGAGTGATGGTGAAGAGATTTCTCACTAACTGTATCAGTTGTCGTTCGTTCGCTTATTCATTTTGTTGTTGTTCGCATCGTGTTAATGAATCATCAAGTAAAAGTTTGTCATTCTTTACAATTGTTGTATTCTTGAGCGGTCGACATGTCTCGTGTTGTCTATGATTCTTCAAAGGAGAATTGGAACGGTCTCTTTACACATAGTTTCGGCCAAATGGGAAGGGGAGGAAAGATATCACACTTTTCGGGAGTTCGACCTCAGTCTGGTGCGGGTATCGGAGGGGTACTCAGGTCCCTTTTCCGAATGATACCCTCATTTCTCTCTAGTCCGGTAGGACAGAACTTGGTCAGTGCCGGGGCGAACATTATGAACGACGTCAACAATGGTGCTAGTCTGAAAGACAGCGTCAAGAGTCAGGCGCGATCCACCGTGCGAAACCTCACAGGCGTGGGCAAGCGGGAGCGAGAGTTCAAAAGGGGAGGGGCATTCCTAGAGCTATTGGCTACATCCGAGGGAATGCCTCCTCTCATGACAAAAAGCTGAAGAAGACCACGCCCTCTAAAGTGATCAGAAGGGCCTTCATTCACTAGTGTTCTCATCCAACAGTCTGCGGCGGTCAACATGCTCTCTCTCATTGCCTACATCGAACAGCAGTACCCTTTCTGGCGCTGTCTCAATCGTCGCGAACGTATGCAAGCCCTTCACGGTATACTTCCGACTGTCAACGTCTCGGTCGAGCCCGTTCGTTCCTTCAGTGATGTTCGTCCTTTGGCTCTACTGGATACTCATGTCTCTCTCGACTCGCACTTCACCCGTATCCGTACCGCGAGAGGCTTCACTACCGTGTTCGGTTACGCCACTCAACGTCTGGGCTATGAACCGGATCTGGATCTTCCGCTCGTGAGAAGCAGAGGGGATTCGCTGCACGTGTTGGAGTCGCTTGTTGTGAAGTAAAAACTCAACAAAACACCCGTGTCAAAACTTGAACTCGAACCCGGGCTTTGCAAAAAGGATAGCAATCGCGTTACCGACTGCGCCACAAGAGACATGCTACCAAAGTGCTCCATCTTGGTCATCATTCTGGGGCGAAAAGGGTCTAACGGATATCCTGTGCAGCTTGAATTCCGGAGATAACTCATGAACCAATTATCTCTGTTTCGCGACCAAAACTATACCTTCAGCATATCATTCGAATCGTCTCATCGAGCTGCATCCAATAGGCTCATAAAATTCCTGGGTTATGATTTATGGTGAGAATCAATCATTTTTATCGATTTAGGAAAACACTAGCCAAATTATTTATAACCCAATTGTGCAGGAATATTATCCTTTTCATTTGGCACATTTTATCTGTTGGACTTACCTCTCTAGCAATCTTCAGAAAAGAACTACAGGCCTCTGAAAATGGCACTTTTCGGATTTTGAAAAAGTTGACGAAGTCTGTCGTCGTTGACTCAACGCTATCTTGTGAGAGATGATAACACGGGTTTTCTGTTATTTGGTAGGAACGCTTACTACAGAAAAAAAATAGTGTCTCAGATTTCAATGAAACTTTTGTTATTGATTAAAGTGAGGATGGGGAAAACGCATATCAACTCCATTTGGCCAAATTTGCATATCGAACCGATCTGTGACCTACCACCTTAAAACGCTATATCTCGGTCAGTTTTTGACCTACCGAGCCCCAGTTTTTTCCCATCGACTCGTATTGCATTGATCTACAATTTACTCAGCGGTGATAACATGTGAACACGTCTTTGATGCGTTTCACGCAATAACGTGTTTTTCGAACTACATTATGCAAATTATTGCGAAATTTTCCTCTTGGCGTCACGAATTTTATTCTTGAATACGATTCCCCACCCCCAAATTGAGGTACTATCATATTCCATTAGTCATAACTCTTGACTCCCTGTTGCGATCCTCAGAGGGGGAATCCACACACTCTGGGACTTAGCCGAAATTGATTTCAAAAACACAAAATTATGCAAATTCACTAATTAGGGTAGTCAATCGAAAGCTCTCTTGGAGAAGTATAAGAAACGTATAAGATTAGGTCTCACGCTCATATTCCGTCAAGATCTGTGTTTAGGAGACGTTCCACGATATGTTGCACATGCCCCACGGACGACTTTTTTGCAGCCTATGCCAATATGTTGTGGGTGAAGTCCACATACATAGAGCTGATAGCTGGCCCAATATGAGAGGTTGAGGTGCACTTTCCGAAAAATGACAGACCCGGCCCAAAAAAAGTCAAAAATTTCATCCCTATAAAAAAGTATGTTCTTATAGGTGTTTCGGGCGTATTTTGCCATAAAAATAACGAAAAACATACTCTGGATGCGATAAGACATCGATAAAATGTCGAAAACGGCGATTTTCGATGTTTTTCGGCCACCTTGAAAATTTTTTCCACACTTTGCAAAAATTTTATTTCAATTTTGGAATCTACATGTAAAACTACTCTTTGTGTTAATTTTTCACACGGCTTTTCATTCCTGCGCTCGGATTTTACAGCTTCCCGCCCGAAGCTCTCTCGAAAGAACGTAAGAGAACGATGCCGAGAGGTTTTGTCATTTCGAAGGGATACAGTCACTTTTTTATTCGATTTATATTTCATTAATCATTTTTATTCATTTGTGTTGATATTATGGGGTTTTGATCCCGAAAAGACACTAAAAAACTGAAAAGTTGAAAAATCACTTTTGAGATTTCAAAATTTCAAAAATTCATAAGTCATGTTTATGAGCTTCAAATGATGTACTTGCAACTGAAAATCACTAGTCTTACATATAGCATCAATTTCTGAGAGTTATAGCTGATTTCGAAATATTTTTTGAAATTGAAATTTTTCGGTGGGCAAATGATCGAGATTTTTTTTAGAAGAAATTTTTTTCTCTGGAATCTTGCTATAAAGCTCGGATATTGTTTAGAATTCATAATCAAGTGATTTTCAGTTGCAAGTACATCATTTGAAGCTCATAAACATGACTTTTTTTTCTGTGGTAAAAGGTCTCGATTTTCCTACCAAATTACAGAAAATCCGTGATAAGGGCTGTGGAAAAACAGCGTGAGCCCAGTTTCGACTTTTCTAATGTACCACTGTTTATTCGAGCCTTTGGCGGCACGCGTGATAAGGCTGGGCCATTTTCTCCCACCTCCGATCATTCTGATTTTTGGGTTGTAATTAGGTGACAGTACTTCCTCAAATCACATTTCGGCGGTTCTTGGGGGGGTCACTATTTCGTAAGTTATATTACTTTTTTTGAAAAATCGACAGCCCCGATCCAGCGCATGGGCGAGGAATGACATCACCAACATATAGAATCTAGCCCTCTGCCTCCTCATTCTAACTCTGTTTTGGAAAAATTGATTGCATGATTTTAAAGCGAGTTACGGTATTTTTTGTGAGGCGTATTTTTCCTAAAATTTCGTAGGGTACCTACTTTGACCTACCAATACTCGAAAATGAGATCAGTTATCAAAAAACGGCAAACGCAGTTTGAAATAAGATAACTTCGGGTTCCCCGTTATTGGCAAACTTCCAATCATTCGAATTCCCTCCTCTTATCAATGATATGCAGGTTGCGCGCGCAATTTTCGAAATCGCCATTCACTGGAATTTTCGCGACTATTCTATATTGCTTAGGATGTGAATTTCATAGCATCTTTCTTGTATTTAATAATAATCTCTTTTCGCACAGACATGATAGAGGGAGCCATCGGAGTTGACTTAGGCGCAGAGAGCTGCAGGGTCGCTGTCTTCAAGGAAGGCGAGGTCATTGTCATCACCGACAATGGTTAGTTATAGCTTATTTGAATTGCCTCTCTTCTCTCCTCTTTTCTCTCGCCATTTCTCTCTGTATTTGCATATCAACTCTCAACAGCCGATAAGCGCTGCCTAGATTCGTTTCGTACAGTCATCGCTTCCACTTTCCATTTCGTATCGAAATTAAGAGTGCTCGCAAATCGAGTTATTTCAGGAAGAAGAAGAACGCCTTCGGTTATCGCCTTCGACGAGAGTCAGATACTCTTCGGTGAAACCGCGCTGAAGCATGCAGAAGGAAATCGTTCAAACGCGATTTTTCGTGAGTACCTATCTTTGTCTAAAATAATTTTATTTTTTGAAGTAAAGGATGTCCAAGCCAATCTCGGACGAATTGACTCAATGGTTACGGTTAACTATAAGGGCGCTGCGACAAACTTCTCAGCTGATGAAGTCTTCGCGTTAATGTTGAGAAAGATGAAAGTGAGCTAGAAATATGATTTTAACCTGTTTAAATTAATGCAATACACATTATGGAGCTCCTGAACCGGAGTAAAGGGTAGCAATTTAACTTAATATCTAAAACTAATTAGAAACGTCATATAAAACTAATTAGAAACGTAGGTAAATTCAGGTTGAATTCGTTTCAGACTATTGTAAGTCTCCAGCGTAAATAATTGCAGGTCATGGCCGAAGACTTTCTGAAGAACAATGTCACTGAAACAGTAATTTCCGTGCCGACTTTTTTCTCCAGCCGCCAGCGTCAAGGGCTGAAGGTATCGCTTTTTAATTGACTTTTTATCATTGAGGATCCTCGACTTTTTGCTCCAACTTCGTTTAGGACGCTGCAAGCACCGCAGGCCTAAACGTGATCAGAGTGATGAACTCTGCGTCTGCCTCTGCCGTTGCTCACATCTACCGTCTGCAGAAGACCAACCAAGAAGAATATCGTAGACGGAATCTATTGGTGTTCGATCAAGGAGCCGGCCCATCTGATCTTGCACTCTTCACCGAATGCAATCTTTATAATATGACGGCCGAAAAGGTGGCTGCAGACTCGGAGCTCGGAGGAGACTGTTTCACTGACCTCCTCGTCAGGCATTTCGTTGATGACTTCACATCGAAGGGCCAGGTATACATTTCAATTTGTAATTTCTTTTTTCTTTGAAGTGTGATTGTTGCAGGACTTATCTGACTTTCGAGCTATCGATCTTCTGAGACGTCAATGTGAGCAGGCGAAGGCTCTCCTCTCGTCACATCCTGTGGTGAAAATAGCTAATTATGTTATGAATTACAATTTTGATTCGAGTAATAAATTTTCATCAACTTTCCAGGCTCATGTCGAGATCCACGAGGGGACTCTTTTTGGAACTATCACTCGAGAACAGTATGCGAATATCTGCGAAGAGAGCTTTAACAAAACCAGAGCTCTCATCGATCGGCTCCTCGGGTACGTGAATCAATTTATAATACATTTTGATATGATACACATCACGCGTCTTCTGAGAGATTGCAGGAATCGGACCCCTCGAGGAAATATGAGCTCAGAATTTAGACGATCATTATGAAATAATTATGCTGAGTATATTAGCGACGAGAAAAGCTTTGACGTCGACGGATTTTCTCCGAACCGGCTTATAGGTATTTTACGGTTAAGGATCCGGATCTATAGTATATCAGCTCCCAGATGAGCTACGAGGCTGGCGTTGATGTGAAAATGTTCGGAAAATATTCTAAGAAACTTATATGTTGGCAATGAAGATCCAGGATGCCATCTTCATCTTACCAAATTAGAAAAAGTGATTATAAATTCACATATTATATTTTCCTGGGCTCCTAGGGATCCTGCGACCTCTCAGGAGACGCGTGATATGACACATAGTATGCTAATGGTCATGTCTAATATCAATTAAAAGAGTGTTTCAGAGCACCGAGGAAGATGGGACGGACCGGAGTCCATGAAATCCTCCTCGTTGGAAGAGCAACTCAAGATCCAAACCTCCAGAATCTCCTGAGAACCTACTTTGTGTCCGCTAAGCTGACAAATAGTTCATCTCCTCAGGAAGACGTGGTGAGAGGAGCAGCTCTGCAGGTACTTTTGATGAGCTAGGAAATAATCAAAAACTAGTTTGCATTGATCTCATTCAAGGCTGCTACTGGAGATCAGTCGACTGCTGTGAAAGTCGGCTACATTGCTCCACACGAAGTGGTACTCAAATGTGGTGGGTGATTTATAGAATTTTATTATGGTATTATCTTAGTTGAACTTTTTCAAAATTAACTCACATTATTTGTTTGAAGATGAAGTTACATACCCTCTCTTCGGTGTTAATGTGAAGCAGAACGAACAATATAGGTATATCTCAGTCAATGGACAGGCAGAGACAAGACTCGAGGTGATCGATTACGCGAATGTTATTATCGCATCAGTCATATTTGTAATGAGTGATTGAGATTTACTGATTATTCTGTTAAAGGAGGGGTGACACGATACGTGGCTTGAAGAGTTATAGAGGGGAGGTTTTGGGGGATCAGTTACCCGATCACACCTACGAAGCTCCCATGTGTCCATGTTCGTTTTAAGCCTAAAAAAGCGAGCAATGAGCGTTTGGCTGTGTGCCAAGCGGGTATTGCGCTCATTCGCTAGTCCGAAAGGGTGAAAAGAGAGAGGATAATCAAGAGAGCGGCATGCAAAACGCCCGCATCGCTCGGGCGTACGATTCGCATGCGCGTTCGTGTCTCACCTTCTTTTTAAAAGTGCACTATCATCGAGCCTTCACATTAGGGAGAGAAAAAAACGACATTAAATTGCTTCTAATACGGATTGATCACTCATTTTCATTTATTATAGCTAGCAAGTTATTTATGAAAATAATTATCATAATAAAACGGTTTAGGCGATCGGTTTAAAACAGATCAACTGAGAAATATAATACATTTGAAAAAAATTATAGACTCTAGTGCATTCGATACGAACATTGCTCTATAGCAGATATAGAAAGAGCGATAAATTCAATTCAGCTGTGCGAGATGGTTCGGGATGGGATGTTCCATCGAACAAAGTACACAGTATCGACCGAAGGAATCAAGAAAATTCTAGTATGTTGATATATTACGAATATGATGTTTATTTCAAATTAGCGTATGGACATGATACATAACTGCCATCGTCATTATCATAACTGCAGGTTACCGTCACTCTCACTTTGGATGGCATTTATGAAGTGACCGCAGAAGATCGTTCAACGAAGAAGCCTAAACCGTCTACCGTAGTGGCGGATGGACGCCAGGAGAAGCTTACGATAATGGCTCGCAAAATCTCCACATATCTTCCCTGATGAGGAAAAAGCCACCGTGTCACTCTTTAAATTTTCATAATTACCCGCTGATCTTGGAGCATTATGTATTCTTATTATGATTTGTTTTTTTTCTTTTTTATAAAGTATGTTGTTATCAAGTGAATAATTGAGCTTAATTGCGAAAATATAATAGTTTTCTTATGAGAGGAATCGCCAGACTTTCGAGAGCCGTGCGGCGGTAGGAATTTGTTTGTCCAATCCCTCTGTAAAGTGAAACTTAAGTACTTTCGATGATGCTCTTTGAAACTGCATTTGCCGTTTTTCGATAACTGATCTCATCTTCGAGTATTGGTAGGTCAAAGTAGGCACTCTATGAAATTTTATGCAAAATTCGACTCACGAAAATGATCATAACTCGCTTTAAAATTATGCTAGAGACAATTCAAAAAAAGTGTTAGAATGAGGAAGCAGAGGGCTAAATTCGATATGTTGATGATGTCATTCTGTGTCCATGCGCTGGATCGGGGCGGTCGGTTTTCCAATAAAGTGATGTAACTTTCCAAATACCGATTTCTACAACACGGTTCCAATTAAAATTTTGAAGAACATTCTGGTGCCTAACTCCACCCAAAAAAATTAGCGGAATCGGTTTATAGGAAAAAAAATGGCAAACCTTTTTGTCCGAAAAACCTGCGATTTTTCGAAATTTTAACAGTTTTTCAAGTATAACTTTTTTCAATTACGTTTTCATGTGCTCTCATATAGAAATTCGGAATCAACGCGCCAAAATACACCAGAAACTCCGACGAAATCTCGCCCGCAAGCTGCGAGCACACAGCTGGAATAGTGCGCGTCAAACAGATGTACGTTATAACATAAATAAATACACGCAAAACAAGAAAAATCGATAATTCATCGAAATCGAACTGTATTTCGAGTTGGCAAAATTCCAGGGAAAATACAGTAGTCCGTACGATAATCGCGGTTTTCGCGGTGAGAGTCGAAATCCTTCGTTTGATTTGCTTTTTCCAGATCATTTTCCGAAATGGAAAACTAACACCCTTTTTCCTTTTTCCATGTGCTTTTTCCTGAGAACTAACACCACATTACTTTCATCTGAGTTAAAAATTTGCGAAAGTTGGGTCCAAAAAATCAGCCTATTTCATCACCTGATGGCAATATTTGTGCCATCCGAATACTGCATCAATTAGTTCGTCAGTATCCCCAACAAATACGAAAACGTGCTCACACTTGCGCGCTCTGGTTCGCCAGAACAAAAATAAATAAGTTATCACGACTTATGGGACAACCCAATATTTGAGTGATTCTGATGTTCCATGAAGTCTAGAGATGTGGCGTTACTTGTTCAACCAGTTCGATAACGCATCGAACTCTCTCTTCATCTCTGCAATGATTTATATCGAGGAAGTAAAGATATTTCATATTACCAGCCCATACGGTTTCATTCTGAAATAAACGTTACATGTTACTTGTTCAACCATATCAATCACGCACCGAAACTTTGATGGAAGAAATTTTTTTCACAAACTCACTCTTCTGATAACGGCAAACACCATGAACATACAACGTAGTATCCCTCTGGCCACTGAAATTTCCTTTAAACTGTTTTGCGATTTTGTCATGAGTAAACCTTTACTATTTCTTTTTACTATAGTATTTTTGAATTTGTGAGGCAACTGATAATTGTTTTCGTCATAAATATTCGTCATAAATACATATTACTGAGATACTACTGAGATACGGAATTTGATCTTTCGGGATTTTTCTACGGATCAAAAACTATCGAACCTGCTCTTCAAGTTTGCACTGAACACTCCAACAATCGATTATGAATGCATCTTACAGTCTGAGGAGCGTCTTTCTCCAGCACACTGTGCTTAGGTGAACGATCATAGATGTATTTCCTTTCCTCACCGTATTGAGCTTATATCAGCTGGTTCGTATGATGGAGTTTCACCATCGAACAGGAGCTCAAATCCTCTCATGTCTCTGTTTGAGATCTGTAATGTCAAATTCTCAGGTACGATACCGGCTATAAAGTATAAATTGCACATACCTCCACCCTTCCCCTTTCAATCATAGCATCCGATGAAGGAATGAAGCGTGCTTTCGATAAAGATATCTTGATTTTTCCACGGCGATCAATTAGGATCGTACTGAGCGACGGCTCTAAATGCATTTTCGCGTCGTCTTATTAATTTTCGAAATATACCTACTGCTAGCTGATAATAATATTCGAGGTCGGCAAGAGCGTGCGACACCTTAACACAGTAAAAACAAATATTTTAATTTTCTAGTACATCATAATGTGCCAATAACCGTTTTTGCTTCTAAGACTCCACACATGAATTCCTCACATTTTGTAAAACACAGCTGATGAGGAAGAATTCAAGTTTTTCTTGCTCGAACAATCGTGTAGCAGCAACTTTCCAGATCTGAAAGTTGCACGCAGATAACTTCAGCATTTCTTGATAGCAATCAATTATATATGAGCCCGTTCGCCTAAGAGTCATACAAACTCGAGAACAGCAAAAAAATAATGTATGCTCAAAAGATGGTCATAAGGGCAACTTTTGATTCTGAATCGAATGGCCGATTCCGTTTTTCGCTCAGTTACTTCTGAATCCCAGTACGGAACGACGTCAATTTGGCCAAAATCGGTATCTACGATAAAAAAAAACTGGTCCGTGTAAGGCCAAATTGGCCGAAATCTCGAGCACCCGACCAGAATTCAATTCTCTACAAACTGAAAAAAATCGAAGCTCTATCTTTCTTCGTTCTCGAGTTATAGTCGTTTTTTTGATACAGCCAATGGTGTGCGCGTTGAGATATTGGTTTTGTAGAAAATTTTCCGTTGATCATTTTGGTATATGGGGTCAAGGGTTTTAGTGTTGATAACATTGTTTCCTACCGCTTTTAGTCCGGCGAATTTGCATTTTTCGCGATTTTTTGAGCACAACTTTTTTCTATCGCATTTTCATGATCTCTGACATAAAAATTCAGTTTCTACGTGCGAAAATACTCCTGAAAATCCTATAGGGATATATTTTTAGGAGAATGACTTTTTAGACCACAAAATAGATTTCGACGGCGACGTTGAGGTCGAAAAAATAATTTTCTCAAAAATACGTCACTATTGGATTTTCTGGCGTATTTTCGCACGTAGAAACCGAATTTTTATGTCAGAGATCATGAAAATGCGATAGAAAAAAGTTGTGCTCAAAAAATCGCGAAAAATGCAAATTCGCCGCGCTAAAAGCGGTAGGAAACAATGTTATCAACACTAAAACCCTTGACCCCATATACCAAAATGATCAGCGGAAAATTTTCTACAAAACCAATATCTCAACTCGCACACCATTCGCTGTATCAAAAAACGACTATAACTCGAGAGCGAAGAAAGATAGAGCTTCGATTTTTTTCATTTTGTAGAGAATTGAATTCTGGTCGGGTACGCGAAATTTCGGCCAATTTGGCCTTTCCCGGACCAGTTTTTATCGTAGATACCGATTTTGGCCAAATTGACGTCGTGCTGTAACGGGATTCAGAAGCAACTGAGCGAAAAACGGAATATTCAGAATCAAAAGTTGCCCTTATGACCATCTTTTGAGCATACATTATTTTTTTGCTGTTCCCGACTCTGTTGTGCTTTTGCTGACTGTTAGGCGAACGGGCTCATATCTACCAGCGGCAATCACTGTTTCACTAGGCAATCACTGGGGGAAACCACTGTTGGGTTCCGCGCTTCCCGCGTCGTCTGTCTCCCCCTCTCTCTTTCTTTCCACTACTCCCCCCTACTCTCCCCCTCCATTTTCCCCGAAATTGCATATATAGTACGAAATTGCATATATAGTATATATAGTATGGATTGTGATCAGTTATTCAGGAATTGATTTACCTGCTCCATTGAAATTACCATCAACTCTAGCACTGAAGCATGGTTGATATATTTGCTGCCATTTATGTCTTGTTCGTGCAGCGAATAACCAAATATTTTGACAACATTATGATGCTTTACGAGAGTTGCTTGATTGAATAATTCATTCAACTTCTTAGCATTTTCGTAGCTGTCGTTGTAGAGCTTTCCCATCTGAAGTTTATTCTGATTGTTGTTAGTCACTGTGTTTTGCACACTACGAAAACGCACTTTATTTGATCATGTGCCTCGAAAACATCGGTTGACTCATTGATAACGCGTGTTGCTCGATATTTTCGAGGTTGAATGCCTACAGAACTAGGAATTCTCACTCTCACTGCAACTTCAGTTCCGTTGTAAGAAGCTCGGTGAACAACGCTGATATGGAAATGACCTCGACCGATCTGCTCACCTATCTGAAAAAATCGCTGCTAAACATGTAGACAACTTGCTAGAATGAGAAAACCAGATCACTACCAATCAAGATACGCACCGTGAAATCATTTAACAGTTTGGGAATCTCAGTAGTTGGAAACTGAGCCATGTTAGCTAGGGCTCGAGCATGTTGCTGCTCCAATGAGGTCATCTGCAAACGAGGCGAAACGAATGAGTATGAACCCTTGTGTTTTGGGTCGATACAATGGTGTTAGAAAGAAGATACACCAAATTTCACAACAATTAAATCAGAGAGAAACACTGAATTATATTTATAGAGATAGTGGAAGGACGAGAAAAATAACTATTATCAGCGGACAAACAAGTGACCACAAATAAGAAAAGAAGAGTCAAACGCGTCTTGATAAGGATTTGGTTAGGAGTAAATTTTTTTTCTTGACTATCAAATAATCTCAATTCAGGTTCAATCTACTTGAGTGTCACTGACTTTTTTCTTTTAGGTATTTAAGTAATCGATGAAACATTTTTCAAATGTAAATTTACTGTTTATAAAGCGAAAAATTCCAACTGAACAAAACGAGACATATGTATCAGTGAATCCATATCTTGCCGCTAATCACACGTCACCTCGTGAATAATTGTTCTTCAAGACATACTTCTCCTTTATCCTCGGATAGAGCCGATGAATGGAGCTACTTGATGAAGAATGTAACGAACCATTTGTTGTGGTACGTTTCTAAAATCTGAGTATTAAATTCAGAAACATACGGAGTCATACCTATAAAACCCGTATCCGAGATTGTATTTGTCACACCAAGCATTGTATTCCCGGTTGAACTTGATTAGCCGCTGTATGTGTATAAATGAATACATAGTAATTAATTTTCTTGAAATGAAAAATTGGGCTATTCATATTGAAAAAAAAATTTCACACAGATTATTCATACTAGATTGAAAACAATTGTTTTGAATGTACTCTCAATTCTATCTTTTTTTTGTTGTAAAAATTCTCTCAGATAAAAAAAAACCTATGGTGGACATGTCAATAATATAACTGCTTGTCAACGACAAGGTACCTCAACTTCCTCTTTGCAACAGTGGCTGCAAAGTTCGTCAGGGCTTCTGCACCCACACGCATCACAGCTTGTAGGTTCACAATAATCACTATAAAAACGTTTTTGCTTTAAATTTATTTGCTTAAACAAACTATTTTGTAGCTCTCTGGGCTAAATTGAATTCAACCGAAAAAGTCATCGGTGTTCGTTTCTAAAAATATTGCAGTAGGTTGGTGTCCTCCTTCAGATAAATTAATTCCTATATGTTATCATATATGTCTGATGCTACGAACTACACATATTCGCTGCTTAAATTGTACACAGTTTTTTTTCGAACACAGTGATTATTTGTAAATCGTATCTCTTGTTAGAGTATAATAGGTGTAAAAAATCACAAAACATTCTTACCATGACGCTTGTGTTTTCAAAGGAATATTCAGCATTCAGGCTATTTTCAAGTGCGTCATTCTCCTAACAAAATATAGTTTTATTTGTTTGTTTATTCAAATCACTCAACTTTGGATGAAGAGCCCCGGCTGACTTGAGAGCCATCTTCGTATAAAATTTGATTTTTCGACCATTTTACCTTGAAAATCATGTTTCTCCATGTTCCACGGATGTAACAACAAATAAGTCATGGTTTATACACAAGGGCCAAGACCCTTCCAGCACCCCATTATGGGCTTCTGGTTCTCATTACTAGAGAAACGTGTCCGGGGGGTAGTCTCAAATTAGCGAGACGCCGTCTTAACCAAAAGTACTATTAGTGCAAATAATATTTTTCGGTAAAAGTTCGATGCTTTTTTCGATCTCAGTTACTTGAATTTCTTTAAACTTTTAGTCCAAAACAGCAAACATTATTTATTTATTATTTTCAAACTATAGAGAAAAAAACTTTTTGTGATATTTTTTGAAAAATAATTGATGGGCCCTGATACTTATTTTAGATTAGTATTTTAAATAATAGTGTGCAAAATGGAGCTACAAATTGCGACGAAGGCGCAAAAAAATTTCGAAGGAAAGGGTTCCCCCTTACCTACAAAAATATACCCGCCTATTTTTGCCCGACTTCACACACGTATTTGACCTCTGACCCGTGCAGATTTCATGTTAATATGACGCCGTTTGCGTTATTTTCGAGCAAAATCGAGAGGATCTGGCACAGCTCAAAAAGGTAAATTTTCTGAAACTCTGTGATTCGGGGTTATCAAGGTAGCTGAAGACGATGGACATATCCATTTTTTCCCTAGAGGCCTCGTTGGCTCCAGATGGCGTCACGTCGAAATCACGTTTTGACGTGATACTCGGCTTCCGAGAAGTCTAATTTTAAGCGAAAATGGTTTCTGGGGCAGAATTGTATGGCGAAGACGCCTGTCTTGATAATTTTATCGGGCATGACGAGATTATTCTAAATCTATTTTTTTATTCGATTTCGAGGTCGGGTCTCTGAGATGTTCAAGTTAAAGTGTTTGAGATTGTAAGTAAACTGCGTAGATCAAAGGAGATTCGGCGTTGACCCCTCTGTGTCTCTTCCCTCTCTCTCCTCCCCGGCCCCTTTGCACTCTCTGCGCTCTCGCCGCCCCTCTCTGGATCTGTCAGAACACGTTTCTGTTAGCGAATGAGAAACTTCGACTGAGGGGAACAACACGTTGCAGTTCAGTTCCGCGTTGATATTGATTCCACTGTCCCGAAGTGCCTTGCATCATGTCGTATCTGACGATATCTGGACTGGAGAAGCATCTTATACTAGGAAATCACAAGATAAGAAAACACTCGGATACGGTAGTCCAAGCAGGTACGGTAGATTAGAGAGAGACTTTGTATCTTCCATTGTCATATCAGCCGCCAAATTGTTCTCCGAGAATGTGGAAACTAACGAGACTGCCAACCAATCGATGAGATGTCTCTGTCACATCGACTGTTCGATCTCTCAAGCTGACAGAAGGATGGGCTGTTCGAGTGAAGAATGCTAAGACTAGCCTCGATCCGACAGTCAGAAGATCAGTCAGGAAGTATTTCTCAAGCAAAGTATGATAGTGTCGGAAGAGCAGCTAGGACAGAAAACTGACAACGCGGAACAGAAGTGCAACGTGTTCTTTCTCTCAGTTGATGTGCCCCCATTCACTGTAGGGAACGTGTTCTGACAGATCCATAGAGGGGCGGCGAGAGCGCAGAGAGTGCAAAGGGGCCGGGGAGTTTCTAATAGTACAGTACACTACACCACGACGGCCCGTACCTGCCGACGTAATTGCTCAGGAAGAGGTACTTGACGCGCTCGAAGCCCGGCTGTCCGCCGCTGGCGTGGCAGTCGAACACCCGGTACAGGTCGTGCAGCTGAAGAATACATACGGTATGCTGATAAGGATACCGTAAGTCACCGATCATCGATCATCATGATCTGTGACTTACGGTAACCTAGCACAGACCATGCAGCGGAAAACAACTTGACTCTTTGTTTGTTTTCCCCTTTTCTACGGCTTATAAAATACACGGTAGCCGAAGCTAATTTAAAAATCCAATAAGATGTTATCATCCCACAAAGAGTGAAGCTCTTCTCCACGCGGAACTTCAAGCTAGCGTGATGTCCGGGTCAGTGTACGGTAGGTCGGAGCTACGGTAGGATATTGAGAGGATTCGAATTGTAAGCGAATACTACGGTAGCGAAAGGTCGGGATACGGTAGGGTGTATTGATTTACTTGTCCGTGCACACCGCCGACGACGGTGATGCCGAAGGGGACGTCCTCGATGAGCATCGGCTCCGACCTGAAGTATCGATTATTATCATCCGAAATCCATTCCAAGTCTAGTCCAAATTCATCCCAAAATCCTACTCGAGGTACTCCTCGGCTGCTCTGATGACGTCAACGACTTCCTGCGGGCGGAAGATCATCTGAATTTGTTGTATATGACGCTGTTTGCGTTATTTTCAAGCAAGGGCCGGCACAGCTCAAAAAGGTTGATTTTCTGAAACTCTGTGATTTGGGGTTATCAAGGTAGCTGAAGACGATGGACATATCCATTTTTTCCCTAGAGGCCTCGTTGGCTTCAGATGGCGTCACGTCGAAATCACGTTTTGACGTGATACTCGGCTTCCGAGAAGTCTAATTTTAAGCGAAAATTGTCTCTGGGGCAGAATTGCACGGCGAAGACGCCTGTCTTGATAATTTTTCTTTATTTTCAAAAATAATTTTTAAAAAGTGAACTTTTCGTATAGGCCTATCCGAGTTATCCCATGAGGACAGATTGATCGGGCATGACGAGAGGATTCTAAATCTATTTTTTTATTCGATTTCGAGGTCGGGTCTCTGAGATGTTCAAGTTAAAGTGTTTGCGATTGTAAGTAAACTGCGTAGATCAAAGGAGATTCGGCGTTGACCCCTCTGTGTCTCTTCCCTCTCTCTCCTCCCCGGCCCCTTTGCACTCTCTGCGCTCTCGCCGCCCCTCTATGGATCTGTCAGAACACGTTCCCTACAGTGAATGGGGGCACATCAACTGAGAGAAAGAACACGTTGCACTTCTGTTCCGCGTTGTCAGTTTTCTGTCCTAGCTGCTCTTCCGACACTATCATACTTTGCTTGAGAAATACTTCCTGACTGATCTTCTGACTGTCGGATCGAGGCTAGTCTTAGCATTCTTCACTCGAACAGCCCATCCTTCTGTCAGCTTGAGAGATCGAACAGTCGATGTGACAGAGACATCTCATCGATTGGTTGGCAGTCTCGTTAGTTTCCACATTCTCGGAGAACAATTTGGCGGCTGATATGACAATGGAAGATACAAAGTCTCTCTCTAATCTACCGTACCTGCTTGGACTACCGTATCCGAGTGTTTTCTTATCTTGTGATTTCCTAGTATAAGATGCTTCTCCAGTCCAGATATCGTCAGATACGACATGATGCAAGGCACTTCGGGACAGTGGAATCAATTTTAAGATATATTTTTTAAAATTATTTAATTACTAATATTAATTATGTAACAGACCCTCAAACCGCTCGTCGATTACCAGAAGGACTCGCTCGTGCAAGATCTGCTCTGGGCGGAACCCGCAGTCGGACTCGGCGGGTGAGTTGGGATGATCTTTGATCTCTTTAATCTTTGTAGTCCGAACTTAGTGTTGCCGGATTGAGTGATTGATTACACATTCATTGGTATTCTTCACTTTGACAGCTCAACTAACTCTGGCTCTAATCGAATCAGTAAACATCAAGGCGGAATTTTACCAGAACGTCGGATGCCCCGCCCCTTTTAGGCCACGCCCCTAGATCCTTTGCATTCCTAAGCAAACTTAAATTATCTTTTTCTGAATTAAAAGCTTTCGTATAGTGTGGTATATCACCGGGTTTCTCTTATTCTGGGAAAGTACCATCAACTCATTTCAGAACCGTGTTCAACCGACAGGCCGGCAAGTCGATTCTCTTCGGCCTCGGCACGTGCTGCACCGCGCTCCAGAGGATGCGCTGCGTGGCCCTCTTCAGGGGACACAACGCGGTGAGCGCAGGAACGGGTTACGGTAGGTTAATCGATAATGGTGGTCGGTGGGGTGCTAGGGTTACGGTAGGTGCTAGACAACGCGATGAGAGCAGGGAACGAGATCGATGGGTTTACGGTAGGTAATAGTGATGGCAATTCGGGGCAACCGACTTTCCTCATTTCGCCTGCTCTCTCGCTTCTCTAACCGACGAAAGCGCGCGCAAAATGGGGAGGGTTGATGCCGATTGGTTATCGCTAGTAGGTGATAAAATGCGGGGGTGAGAGGTTCTTTCAGAATCCGCTGAAACTGTGTTTCATAACATCCTTTTCTTTGCGCAAATGAGGTGCTGATCAGCTTCTCGTGGACTTTCGAAATCATTAGATATTATTTATGAATAACTGAATTTCGATGACCATCCTCAATTTCGACACATTGGTCTTGGTAGCTGTAGTGGCGTCCTAGGGTTACGGTAGATGCGAGGTGAGACAGAGCTGTATAACATAGGTGGCAAAAGAGATTGCGGCATTCGCATCGACCTCCTTTAGCATGCTGACAGAATCGAGAGAGCACGCAAAATGAGGAGAGTCGGTTGCAGAATTGATTTTTACCCCTGAATCAAATCACCCTCTAATAGTGATGTCGTTTCGGTTTGCGACTCTCTCTCTATTCTGCACACTCTCTCGTCTGCTTGACTGGCGAGATAGTGTGCAAAATGTAGAGAGTCGATGCCGATTTGTCATCACTACCACCCATCATTGCAGCCGCTCGAGAGAGGCTTCTCCAACAACTGGCATATCTGCTTCTCCATCTGCTCGGCCACCGCGATGAGCGAGGGAGTGAGTGATGACAAATCGGCCGCAACTCTCCTCAAATCGCCTGATCTCTCGTCTCTCTGACCGACGAAAGAGTGTTCGAATTGAGGAGAGTCCGATGCCGAATTGACATCGCTAGTGGAAATGAGCTTACTAGTTTTTCCAAATCGAATAGAACACTCCATTGTTCACATTTCAAAGCCGGATGGGAAAATGCGAGAGTGTGCAAAATGGACAGCGCTACTATTTGATCCGGCATCACTCGAACCATGCGTTTCGACGCGAAAAGTGTTCGTTCTCCATTTGCAAATGATTATTCTTCAATTTGTAATCTTGATTAATTAATTAATTGCTTAATTAAGTTCAATCACGGCGCGTACGTGGACATCGACTCGAACGGCAAGATGCACGTGAGCATCCTCGAGGTCAACATGAAGAGTGAGCTAACATCAGTGCTACCAGAGCCATCTGCAAGGAAGACCAATGAGTATAAGGAACCCCGCAGGCCCCGGCCCCCGGCTTAAGTGTTCACTCAGTTTGTAATCAGAGATACTGTGGTTTTCTGATAAAATGTGCTTATATATTCATTGTTTATGATGATATGATATCCGAAGTTAGATCTTTGACAATATCTATGAGATATAGGATGCGATTCCAATCAGTTGCCGACTGCTAAATCGATTTATTGGGGCGAATTTGTTCAGACTACTGTATGTGGGACACGGTAGCTTGGGGATACTGCAGGTGGGTTACGGTAGTTTGATTAACACTTTTTCTTGTCATTTGCGTTTCAGGCGCGATAGGTCTCAGGCGATCCAATTTGCAACTCGCTCAGTCAAACCCGTCAGGCAATCAGTTATCGCTAATCTGCCATTTGCATAATGCTCTCTTCTTCTCCCTACTCGTCTCTCCTCCGCTCATTCCCTTCATCTATCCCCTCACTCTCTATTGCATATCTTGTAGAACTTTGACGCTTTCCTCCATCCCTATTCATCCTCCCTCCTCATCCGTGAATATCCTGATCATCATTCCCACGGCGTTCTGCTGGCAAAATGCCAAGTGAGCTTTCGTGGTGAGACCATCGCGCAAACTCTCGAATTTGCATGCTCTCTCGCCATTACCCTGGCCGCTCTCTCTCCTCTCGCTCACCTCTTGTTAAACGCCGTGCATTCCCTCCCATCCATTCCTCGATATCCTTTGTATCTTCCGGTCGCAATACAAGTTAGTGAGTGCTGACAAATCGGAACTCGGCGCTCCTCAATTCGAATGTGCTCGTTTCTCTGATCGGCGAGAAAGCGTGCGAGTTGAGGACATTCGTCATCACTACACGGCGTTTTGCTGGCAACGCGCCAATACGAATTCCCGTCGAGACCTCACTCGTGCTCTCTCACTTTCGCGTGTGCTATCTCGCCATTCCCCTGACCGATCTCTCTTATCTTGCTTTCCCCCTGTAGAACACCGTGCACTACCTCTTATCCTCCCTCCTTTTCCGGTCGCCATGGCTCCTCCTCCTCCCCCTAATTAAATTATTTGCATAAGTTAATCAACTAATTAAGTTTAATTAACTAATTAATTAATTAATCAATCTCTTTCCCGGTCGCCATGGCTCCTCCTCGAGACAAGTCAAAGAGGGGAAACGTCGAAGACGCCGACTGGTACCACGGGTTCCGCCCCAGGAGAGAGGCCGAGTGAGTTACCGTATCCACCCTGACGGAGTACCGTACACCTACTCTGGCCTACCGCACCCCCACCCCTGACGGAGTACCTTACCCCATGACCTACCGTACTCCTCCCCTGGCCTACCGTAGACTACCGGGCACTTCTTCGGTTTCTGGACAAATTGACAATTGCATTCTCATCACCCTCTATCTCGATTTTTATTCAACACCTCTCATTCCAATCGGCGCGGTCGCAATCTGGGCTAGAAACCGAAAAAGTTCCGACTACCGTGCCCCTCCCCACCTATCCCTGGCCTACCGTACCCATACTGATCACACTTATCGATCGCAGGCGGCTGATTACCCAGCCGGGCGAGTTTCTGGTGCGCGCCACCGAGACCGTGAGACGACGGACATCGTCATCTCGGGCCGGGACGCCGCAAGCCGGGAGATGGTGCACGTCACCGTCAGGTATACGGTAGGCCAGAGAGATGGATCGATAACTGAGCAGTCTCGGGATACGGTAGATGATGATAGATCGACAACTGAGCAGTCTCGGGCATAGCCGGAACAGGGTTCACATCACGCTCAGGTATACTGTAGATAGGGTTACGGTAGATGATGGTCATCGATTGCCCAGATACGGTAAACGATAGTGGATCGATAACTGAGTAGTTTCGGGCATGGACTATAGCCGGAACAGGGTTCACATCGCGCTCATGTATGCGGTAGATCAGAGAGATGGATCGATAACTGGGATAGAGGATACGGTATGTCGTAGGGTATGCGGTCGATGATGATTGATCGAAAACTGAGCCGGAAGATGGTGAATATCACCCTTAAGTGAGTGGTACATTAGATAGAAGGGCGGTTATGGTAGATGATGGTGATCGATCGCCTCGATACGATGGTGGATCTGCGGTAGATCGGCGATAAATAGCCGAGGAGGGATTACAGTAAGCCGGATCGATAGCTGAACTGGTGTTACGGTAGATCATAGATCGATAACTGACTAGGGAGTTATTCTGGACCGGCGATCGGTAACTACCAGGGGTTACGGTAGATCAGCAATCGATAACTGACTCGATAATTGCAGGCTCGACGCGAAAGGCCAGTGGTTCATCGAGCCAGCGGTCAACCCGCCCAAGACCCCCACAAGTTCCCTACCATCGTCGATCTCGTGGACCACTACAGGGTGAGTACGGTAGGGGTACTGTAGGGGTACGGTATGGTCATGGCAGGGGTTACGGTAGGGTTACGGTAGGAGTACGGTATATCCATGGGAGGGTTACAGTAGGAGTACGGTATGTCCATGGTAGGGTTACGGTAGGGGTACGGTATGTCCATGGTAGGGTTACAGTAGGGGTACGGTATGATCATGATTGGTTACGGTAGGGGTACGGTAGCTGACTGCTGAGTCGTCGAGAACGCCATGTGACGCCACAGTAACCCGCTGCTTTCAGGCCAGAACGATCTCAAGCACGCTCAAGCTCTCCCATTTTATCATTCGCCCTACATGGTGAGGATACGGTAGACAAGACGACGAATCAATCGATATTTCACAGGATGATCAAGCACGATCAAGTGAGCTACGAGCAGAAGGACATGCTCGGAGGCGGCTCCTTCTCCACCCTCTACAAGGGTACGGTAGGGTTACGATAACGTAGGGGTACGGTAGTATTGTAGGTGCGGATGGGGTACGGTAGTATTGTAGGTACGTTAAGGGTACTGTAGCATTGAGATATCGAATAATTTTTATCTCCAATCTGCGTATGCTATCGTCGCTCTGGCCCGATGATAGAGTGCCCTGAATGGAGTCTGTACTATTGGGCATATCAACACTTGGCTACGGTAGGGGTATGGTACCGGAGGGAAGATAGGGGGGGGGGGTACTGTTGAGGTACGGTCCCGAGGGAAGATAGGGATGTACTATAAGGGTACAGTACCGGGGAGAGAGAGTGGGCACTGTAAGAGTACGGTATCGCAGGCAAGTACACGACGAGGGATGGACAGACTGCCGATGTCGCAGTGAAGATCTCTCTCGGCGCTCGATCGGCGGCGGACCATGAATCGGACGAAGCCAAGGTACGGTAACGAAGCGAGTATGGTAGATACAGTGCCCTCGATCGATACGGTAGATACAGTACCCGATTCATACATCATACAGTAGATACAGTGCCCCCGATCGATACGGTAGATACAGTGTCCCTATTGCCAGGGTACGGTAGCGAAGCGAGTACGATAGAAACAGTGCGCTCGATTGATCGACGGATACCGTACCCCTATTGATTGGCAGGAGTCTCGGCTGGCCATGATGCACGAGGCACAGATCCTGTCGTACTACACGCACGAGAACATCATCCAGGTATACAGTGGTCTGATCGTTGGTCTTTGATCTTTGATCTTTCGCAGTTCTACAGCATCGCCTGCGACCATCAGCCTCTGATGATCGCGATGGAGTACTGTATTGGAGGCGATCTCCTCTCTCACCTCATCAAGCACGGCCAGCACACGGACGAGAGGGAGAAGATGGTCTACCTTTACGAGGTACCGTATCCCCCGCCCCCTGATCAGGGTACCGTACCCCGCGAATGCTACCGTAGCACCACTCCACTGCCCTTACCGTAGCACCGTCTCAGTGATCCTACCGTAACCCTCCACCTCCTGATCAGGCAAGCAGAGGGCTCTTCTATCTGCATCAAAAGCTCTGCGTGCACCGGGACCTGGCCGCCCGTCACTGCCTGATCTCCGCCCACGGCCAGATCAAGATCGCCCACTTCGGTGTGGAATTACCGTAGTCGGAGGGGCAATCGATTGATGGATACCGTACTCCAAGTTACCGTAGTCCGGGGGCGATTGATCGATTGATGGAAACCGTACTCTACTATAGAAGACGGGATTCATCCTCAAAAGACAATTAGCGTGATAGTTCAGCCCGGGCTAGCCCAGCAATAGATCATATCCACGATAAACCCTACCGTTAGCCATGTTAGTCATTCTTATTAGTGATGCCAAAACGGAAACGACTCTCTTTAATTTGCGTGCACTCTCGCCGGCCGGAGAAACGGATTCCGGTTTTCCATCACTAATTCTTATCCTACATAAGAATCAACCGCTCATAGCCGATGAATTAATTAGAAATACTTCAGAAAGAATAACGAATCCCGTCTTCTGTAGTAGATCTGATAGCGTAGTCCGAGGGGCGATCAATTCGATACCGTACTCCTTTCTCAGACCGCGCGTGGCTCATCGACCCCGACTATTACAACAAGGATGACGAAATTAGCATGAACAAGGCCGCTAGCAACGCGCCAGTGAGGTAAGAGATGGTTACGGTAGATGGAATGTGGGAAATCGATTGAGTACGATAAATTTAAGGGGGTATTGGGTACGGTAGAGGCATTACCATAGTCTGATGGGGTATCGATTAGTTACGGTAGATTACCGTAGCCTGATGGTAAATCGATTGCAGATGGCGGGCCCCCGAGACACTCCACGAGGACGCCCAGACCTTCTCGTGCGCCTCGGACATTCGGGCATTCGGAGTGGTCGCTTACGAGGTATACTGTAGGAATACACACTCTCTCTCCATTCTGCACACTCTGCCTCTCCGAGACGTTGAATAGAGTGTGCTGAATGCAGAGAGACAGAGCCAGTATCGTATACCTTACCTACCGTAGTCCTATATTGATTGGTTACCGTAGTCCTACCGTACCCCAGTATCGATCGATTCAGGTGTTCTCGAACGGAATGGCGCCGTGGCCGGCAGACCCGGACGAGGAGGTGGCTGCCCGCATCCGGAAGGGAGGAGCCATGCCTGCACTGCCCGAGCCGACGCCGCCCAATGTTGTCGCACTCGTCGCCCAGATGTGGTGAGCATACGGTAGAACGGCGATCGATAACTGACTGGGGAGATACGGTAGATCGCTGGTCACTCAGACGAGAGCAACATGGAGAAGGCCGAAAACCGAAACGAGAACACTAGTCGTGAGGGTACGGTAGTAGATCAGCGATCGATCGCAGAGCAGGGGAGGATACGGTAGGTCGGATCGATAGCTGCACAGGGGTTACGGTAGATTAGCGATCGATAACTGAGCAGAGGGAATACGGTGGATGATGATAGATCGGCAACTGACATTAGTCGGGAGATACGGTGAGCCAGATGTGGTGCTAATTAGTGATAACGACATCCGACTCTCCTCGCTTCGCTTGATCTCTCGTTTCTCTAACCAGCGAGAGAGCGTGCGAATTGAGGAGAGTCGTTTACTAGTGAGGATACCCTAGATATCACGAGAGAAACGATCGATACTTGCAGGGAGATGAACCCGAACAAGAGACCGACGATGAGACAGATCGCCAAGGAGTTCAACGTGAGTTACAGTAATGAGAGTAGATCATGGACTAGTTTGGACTCACCATTTGGCATGGATTGGAGTGAAAATTTTCGACACTCACTGTGGAGAATATCTCTCATTTATCCTTTATGTGGACAGAATGAAACATCTCCCATTCTCCACACTAGTCATGACCAATCGGCACCCGACTCTCTTGAATTCAAGTGCTCTCTCGTCGGTCAGATAAACAACCGTAGTCGGAGATTCCGTGCGAAACCCAATGTTGTTCAGGCGATGATCAAGGACAGCACCTCATCCTATGCTGGATCGACGTACGGTGCCAAGGAGATGACCATCAACAAGATTCCCGGAGTAGCCAGACCTGCTTTCTTCGTGAGTGGTGTAGTGGGTAGTGCAGAGGGATGGACGACCTATCCTAATGGTCGAGTGGTGTAGTGGGTGGTGCAGAGGGAAGGGCGACCTATCCTAATAGTCGCCTTGTTCAGGAACACTCGGACGCGACTGAATTCGACGACTCGTATGGGACGATCGAGAATGATTCCTTTGACAAGGTGGATAAGAAGGCGGATCAGTAGTTTCCCCCTCGACTATTTCATTAGTTGATTCGAATAATATTCATTGTAAGAAGAGTAGAATAAAGCTGATTCAAGTAATGTATAATGCCCACACTACATGAACACGCAATTAGCACTACTTTCCTGAAGTATCAAGTACCGTTACCAATCCATGCAATATTTTCGACTACGTCCAAATCCAGTCCAAGTGACCTACAGTAACATTTTTCTGCTGTATTCTTGCCATTGCTGGGTTTCTCCTCTTTTCTTGTCGTCTACAAAGATGATAACAATTCGGCATCCGCATATCCTCATTTCGCGTGCTCTCTTTTCTCTGACCGGTGAGAGAGTGCGCGAATTTAAGAGGGTCAGTGTGGAAAGGAATTCGCTATTGTCTAGTCGTCTAGAATCCTACAATACTCAACTATTTGCCCAGTACAGTATCCTACCGTATTCTTCTCCTTCTACCGTACTCGCTTGAGTGTTTCGGGTGTTGTCTTGGTCAGGGCATTCATCTGTCTATTGTAAGATTCAAAAACTCAGTTAGAGTCATGGACTGTTTAGCATACGGTAGGCATGATGAGTGGAACAAAATATTCGCTAATTATTTATTTAGTTTTCCAACATTCCCGATCTTTCTCCTATGTGATCCTGGACGCAAAATGCACTGATTAAATACACACAAGCCACACTGAAGCCTAGAATCCCTTATTAATGATTGCTAAACACAGTAGATTGGACCGTTCGTAATAACAAGTGAAACGGTTTATTTTCTTGCAATACTTTGTCTTTTTCTGCTGAAGTGAGCGCATACAATTCTTCCAGTTATCAGGTTGATATTTTCAATAACAATTTTAAATGGTCTCTAATAGAAAATGATTTTGTATACGTAGGGACCACCAGGCTGAAAGCCGAATTCTCGGAATCGGGTCCGAAGCAGGCTCAACATGACCGTCAGGGTCGCAATATCATTTTTGCTGTTGGATGTATGCCGATTGCTCTTCTCCGAAGCCCGTGAGAACTTGCGAAGCGCGCGCGACTCCCCCAGCCAGAGAGGAGTGAGAAACGAGACGAGAGATACAGGAGCAGAGCCTCTCTCGCGTGTGTCTCTCTCCCTCCTCCCGCTCTCTCGCCGCTCTCCTCCCGCGCTCATATTTAATTCGAGCACAAATCGGGGAAAATTACTAAAATTCCGATTTTGTGCTTAAAATTCATCTAAAATACAACTTAATATAATATCAACTGGCGAGCAGTGTGCATGCACTGGAAGTGCCCTAATCACCCTATTCCCATCCTTAATATCGATTATTGACCTACTAAGACTTGTCAGATCCGGCTTGCCAGCCCGTCATTGATAGAGGGCATCGACAGCTATCTATCGCGCTTTTGGGCGAGCGATTTCATCGCGAATTAGCTTTGTGCTCGCTCGATCTCGCTTTTGAGGGGAATGGTGTCGAGGGAAAAGGGGCGGGGCTGGTGGTCCCTATGTATACGATTCAGAATAGTAACGTCGAGACCTACCTCTCCACGTTTCGCGCACTCTCTCGTTTCTCTGACAGGCGAGAGAGCACGCCAATTGAGGAGAGTCAGTATCGCTTCGACACGACTACAATGCACCCGCTGGCCGTGCCTTTTCACATCACCAAACGCCATTTTAAATCTCAAAAGCAGAATCACTAGCTCATCAATTCGGATGCAAGCAACCTCCCTGGCAGAGATCTTTCTGTGATCAATGGAGTTCAGCAGCCCCCTGACTCCGCTCCCTTCGAACCCATATCCGCAATTCATTCACTCATTCATCTCGTTCGATCCCGTCTCTTCCACTCGTTGGACTGCTCTTTGGATTGATTCAATCGTCTCGTCTCCTCCACTCGTTGGACTGTTCTTCTTCGATTTGGACTGACCCTCTCTTCTCCACTCATCCAGCCATGCTACTCACGCTCACCTCCTGCGATGACAAGACCTTCGAGGTCGACCGAGCCATTCTCAAGCGTGCTGGGATTACGGTAAGTTCAATCTAAGTCTAGCCTGGTCTACTAGTATTGCGATACCGTAAGCAATCCATGCCAAATGACCTACCTACTAAGTCCAGTCCAATCCAGTCCATGATCTACCCTTTCATTGCAGAGCATGAACCTGGATGACGCCGAGGCGGACGCGCCCGCCATGCCCATCCCTCTGCCCAGCGTGAAGGGGAGCACTCTTCAGAAGGTCAGCTGTAGTTAGTAGTGATTACGGTAGTTTAGGTCGATTACTGTAGTTACTGTAGATTATTGATTACTGGTGGTTACTGTATATTAATGTAGGTCAACGAGTGGCTCGGTAATTAGTGGGTATTACTGCAGCTTTGCGAGGGGTTACTGTAACAGCGTTCATTCCAAATCCAGTCCAAGTCCAGTCCAAAAAAATACAGTCCAAGCCTGATCTACCATGTATCTCAGGTCATCGAGTGGCTCGAACACTACAAGGACAAGCCCATCCTCGAGCAGAAGGAGGATGATTGGGATCGGGACTCGACGAAGATCGATCAGTGGGACAGGGAATTCATGGCGGTTAGTTTGCGATCAATTGGGGGTATGGTAGCATTGAGTACGGTAATCAATCGATCGATTGACAGTCCCCCTTTGAATGGTCAGTAGCTGGATACGGGAGCCTCATGTGGGATACGGTAGTCAGTCGATAGCTGGGGGTACGGTAGCAAGACGATACTGTTGTTGTATACGGTAGTCAATCAATCGATCGCTTTCAGAAGTGCAGCGAAAACGAGATTTTCAAAGTGATGCTAGCTGTCAGGTATCTGGACGTCAAGGAACTGCTGGAGATCACCGACAAGACCATCGCCAATGTGCTCAAGGTTCAGTCCAAAACCAGTCCAAGTCCAGTCTAAATTAAGTCCAAAACCAGTCCAAATAGTTGATGAATTGGAATCGACTCTCCTCAAAACCAGGGCGGGAAAGAAAATTAATATTTTCTTTTTACAAAAAAAGAAAATTTTCTTTTTTCAAAAGCAGAAAAAAAAGAAAAGAAAATAAAATTCTTCAAAAATTGCTCAAAATATATTTTATCGGTGTTTTTAAAGTACCCATCCTTTTTTTTACTGATGCTATGAGGCTCCAAATACATGCATACGATACTAAAAATGACCGGAATTCACTCTTTCTGGTTATTTTACGTCAAATTTTTGCAAATTTTAACAATTTTTTCCGCTAATTTTTGAGCTAACGTGAAAATATCGTCAATTTTTTTTGCCATATCGAAAATAATTCTAATTTATTGTAAGGAAAAATTTTTTTCGAAGTGTGGCAATGTATCTTAAAAACGGAAAATTTGCAAAAAATTCAGTCAAAACTTTCCGTCAATTCCAAAATGTTGACGTAAAATTACCAAAATGGCTATCACATACGGTCATTATGTGCACACATTTGACGAATACTAGCCTACGAATCCGCAAATAAAGAAAAACTTGTGTTTTGTGTTGAATTTGTGTTTTCACTCGAAAATACGATAATAAAAAAAAACTTTTTTCTTTTTCTGGCAGAAAATTTTCTGTGCTCAAAAGACCAGAAAAAAAAGAAAATCCCAGCCCTGCTCAAAACGATCTCTCGTATCTCTTGCCGGCAATAGCTCACGTATCAATCGTTCGTATCAAAGTTTACGGACCATAGCTCGTTCCATCACTATTTCTGCATAGTGTGCTATCGACATCTGACTCTCCTCAATTTGCAGTCTCTCTCGCCGGTCAGAGAATCGAGAGAGCACGCGAAATGAGGAGAGTCTGAGGAGAGTGTTTTTTCCATCACTAGTGAGCATCGATCGATTGTGGCAATTCTCAACGAGAGATCATCCTATTTTTGCAGGCTTGCAAGGGACGAGAGGGAATCAGAGCGAAATTCGGACTCAAGAAGGATTTCACGCCCGAGGAACAGAGACAGACGTGAGGTCTCGCATTGATTGTGTTGCCGATGTGCCTAACCGAATTTGCTGACAAATCGTTCACCCGATAAATTTCATTCTTCTACACATTTCGCTTTTTTAAAAATAATTTTATCAATTTGTATTTGATATTTGAATAAACAATGGCATGGCAATGGTCTTGTCGCATTGTAATTTACGCTTCTACTGACCAACTTTAGTTACGACTTTTATACTGAAAGTGTCAGTCAAAACATGATTCATCTTACATGAATTAGTCGAAACATGATCCTAATCACTTTTAAGTAAAAGCCATGGTGGTGGTAAGTGTTGTGTTTTTTTACAGCATTCGAGCCGAATATTAAACATTGATCAATTTCAATCGGTTTTGAAAGATCTTTGAAACGTACCCAAAACCAATGATTTGTTTCAGCAATAACTCAAATGAACGAGACACTCTTCTATCGTCGCGTTAGAGTTTCGTTTGCAGGTTATCAGGGTCTCAAACTTCAATCCAAATAGGAAAATGACGCTGAAGCTCTTTCTCCGCGCTATTTCGCAATCGATAATCTACCGTACTCTGGGACTACGGTAATCAGGCAGAATTACCGTAATGGATCTGAACTAGTCATGAGGAAGGAGTAAGGAGTAAGGAGAACACACGAGAAAGGAGTCCTTTCATGAGTCCTTTTTGGATTAGGAAGCCTGCTCTTTGCAGTCCGATCGTAGTCGCCAACTCTTATTCGGATCTCCGCTTAAAACTTGAGCTAAAGCCAGAAAATGATCAGTAGATGCGATCAACAGACTATTCTTATGGGTGCTATTACAGAACTTCGTCTCAATAAATATGTAATTGTTTTGGTCTTTTGTTTCGTCGATTCGGTGAACGTCTTCACGATACAACTGAAACAGCCAAAGCCAGAAAATAATCAACAGATCCGATCGATGGACAATTGTTATGAGTGCTATTACAGTGGCTGGGAACCAGGGGTGTGCAAAACAATTCCTGCACTCGCTTTTTTTAAATTTTTTTATTTCCCATGCTCTTTCGCCAGTCAGAGATACGAGAGAGAGCATGAGAAACGAGGAGTGCGGAAATTTTTTGCTCATCTATGCTGGGAACTATCTCGTCACACCATTTCTCAGGTATTCATTGAAGAATGATACCCGCCAGAGGAAAATCTTCTTCCTCGTCACCTGACTGAGAGAGGGCCTAATTTCCTCAGTGGATACTGTATGGGAGATGTTTTAAGAGTACAATTGCGTCAACGTCAGTGAAAGAAAGTCGGTAGTTTAGCACGATCAGCGCAAATCGTGGATTTTTTGGTCTTTGTCCCGGGAAGACGTGTGAAAGTGTTACGCCAATAATTTCTTCTTCACAAGAGATGAGTGAAACACATCCCATTCTCAACTCATCTGATCCACGTAACGGGAGAACAGAGTGGAAAAAGTACCCTGTTAATTTTCGATTTCGTTTTTGAGTTTGAAGCGAGCCTGGCTACTGTTGTTTCAATTGTATCGACGATACAGTATCGTGAAGTCTTTGAACGAATAATCAAAAGAGAGAGAGAGAGAGAAGAACATATTTATTGAGACGAACTGAGCGTTCATGAACTCATCATATAGACACGATACGGAAAACGGGGTACGGTAGGCCAGGGTATGATAATAGGTGGGTACGGTAGTCTCGGTTACTGTAGCCGAGGAATCTAATTCTCGCACCAGGCATTTTCCTTTCTGATCTGCTCCTCTTCCTCGGGGGTGAAATCGTTCTTGATGTTGAAGTGCTTTCTGATCTCCTCGGCCGATTTTCCCTATAAATGATCAGGTTTTGAATCGAAACTTTTGATGATTTTGGATTTGCATAACCAGAACTTTCGACATTCGTGAAACTGTGAAGCACTATAAGTACTGTAATCAACAGTACTACAGTATCCCATCTTTAAACTACAGTAATCTACCGTAACCCACCTTGATCATGTTCGCCACCGTCTTGCAGCAGGACTCCAGGAGGCCCTTGATGTCCAGGTAGTTGGAAGCGAGCAGAATCTCGAAGAGCGCCGGCTGATCCACCTGCGAATCAATCGATAATTTTAAAGCTACAGTAATCCACTATATCCCGTAACTTTAGCGATTGAAAATTGTTCAAGTGCTCAAGTGATTGCCCTAGTACCTACGAATCAATCGATAATCTACCGTACTCTCAGACTACAGTAATCCCTAGCTACAGTAATACACTACAGTAATCTGTCAAACTTAGCGTGATCCCTTTCATCAGTCCATAATCTACCGTACCCCTCGATGATCGCAAACTGACCTTCAGGAACTCCACGTCCCACTGGTCGATCTTCGTTGAGTCCTTCTCCCCGTCGTCCTCCTTCTCCTCCTTCACGGGGTCGTCCTTGTGGTGGGTGAGGTACTTGATCACCTGCCAATCGATCGATAATCTACCGTACTCTAGACTACAGTAATGATTGGCTACAGTATCCCATAAAACCTCCAAAGCTACCGTAATCACTACTGACCTTCTCCAGCGTGTCTCCCTTGACGTTGGGCAGGGGGATGGGCATGGCGGGCGTATCATCATCGGCCTCCTCGAGGTTCATGCTCTGCAATGAGAATGGATCATGGACTGGATTAGCTTGGACTAAGTCATTTGGCATGGATTGGAATAAGGCTTGGTCTGAACTGAATTGGACTTAGTCGGCCATTTGGCACGGACTGGAGAGGTATGGGTAGTAGTGATGACTAGTCGGCATCCGACTCTCCTCGATTCACACGATCTCTAGCCGGTCAGACAAAAACTAGAAAGATCATGGGAAACGAGGAGAATCGGATGCCGATGCGTCATCACACTAGTGGGTAGGTCATGGACTGGATTGGCTTGGACTTAGTAGGACCTTAGGGATGGATTGGAATTAGGCTTGTGTTGGACTGGTTTGTCGGGTATTTGGCATGGATTAGTTACCGTAATCAGGGTCTCGATGGTGCCGGCGTGCTTGAGGATCGCGCGGTCGACGGGGAAGGACTGCTCATCGGAGGAGGTGAGAGTGAGCTGCATCGTTGGAGAGGAGGAGAAGGAAGAGTCAGTTCAAAGACCCGAAGAAGAACAGTCCAACGAGTAGAGCAGGCGAGATGAGATGAAGAGAGGAGGCTGGTTGAGCTGACTTAGATATGATGCAGAATGCGGTCCGCGCCGGCCTTTTAAGCACTCAGAAAAGGGGCGGAGTCTGAGCAGGCCACGCCCCTCCATTCATTAGGGACAAATAGCAGCCAGAGGGGCGGTTTTCAGCCGAATTAATGGGGTAATGAGTCTGTTTATTGGACTGACAACTGCGTTTCGAATGCGTCCTGTGCTGGAAGGATCGGTGCCAGTGGGCGTTAGTGGTTCATGATCGTAGCTCTCTCCATTTTGCACACTATCTCATCGGTTAGAGAAACTTGAGAGTGTGCCGAATGGAGAGAGCAATTTCTTGACAAGTTAAATGCTGCTGTAATGCCTTCTTCAAATGTTGCAATTCTAACAAATATATTTCACAAACCACGACCACGATTTCAGTGTTCGTATGAGCAAAGATAGACCCTCGTCCCGCCCCCTGGAAAAATATTCGCACATGAAACGTAAGGAATCGCATATCAGAGAAGGATAGGACATCATAATAAATATATAAGACGAAATTTCTGGTTGCTTGTGTCGCCGAATCGAATAGTGGCTCTCTCCTTTTTGCACACTCCACTGTCGTCAATGATAGAGTGTGCAGTTTGGAGATAGCATTAGCCATTTGGTGACACTACTGGCTACAAAGTAGTGCAAACGAGTTCCTATCACTCGGTCATCTTCACAAAATGATGAAGATTGATATAAGATGGCATGAAACCACACTCGCAATTTCAGAACTCTTCCTGACGTCGAAAACGCCTCCTGAATAGCGATGACGAATTGGCCTCCGACTCTCCTCAATTAGCATGCTCCCTCATTTTTCCAACCGACGAGAAATCACGTAAAATGAGGAGAGTCGGTTTCGATTTGTCATCACAAGTTGTGAATCAATTGCGTAACTGAAAGTAATTCAAATATAAAAAAAATCGAAAATCGTTCATCTTCTTGAGATAGCAAATAATCGATTGTTATGAATTATTATTTTATTCTTACTTTCTCGTTTTATAAATGCTGAATAATTTCGAAAGGAACCGGCAAGGCATTTGAAATGTGCAAACAATTTTACGACCTCCTCTATATTCATACTCTCTCGTCTTCTCTAACCGGCGAGAGAGCATGCGAAATGAGGAGGTCGTGAAAATTTTGCACACTCCTGGTGCAAACATTTTCCGCATCCTTATTTCCCATGCTCTCTCGCCGGTCAGAAATATCGAAAAAAATCTTGGTACAGTTATGCTTCACACTGTATTCAAATGATTCGGATGATGCAGGAAATTTGATTGTAGGTGGTTCTTCAAGAATAAAAAAATACAAAATTTTTAAAATTCTAAAAACAATATTGATATTATTCTTCTTCTCAGTTTGATTTTTCCATCACAATTAAATCATTCTTCCCAAATCAATAATTGTTCTCTCTGCTGCGCTGCTTTCTTCAGTCTCTCCATTCTGCACACTCCCTCGTAGGAAATCGGAAAGCAGACAGATAATGGGAGATGGAGAGAATGCCATATCAAAATCTTCGAGGTTTCCGAAAAGTGAAGAGTTGTAGTAATCGAATATCATTCTCTAGCAATATTTTCAAAAAGGATTTCCCTTCCTCAGACCGATCTTGTGCCCATTTTGCAACGGAGAACTACGTCGTCAGTGATTTCAGTATCTTTCATTCACAGATTCCTGTTGTTATGTTTTACAGTTATGTTTCACATTGAATTCAAATGATTCGAATGATGCAGCGAATTAGATTCTAGCGTGACGAGCAACAGGACGAAAAAACACTATTTTCGAAAATGTTTATAATTTTTTTTTAAATATCGAAATTGTGCTACTCTCAATTTGATGTTCCTATCTCAATAAATCATCCTGTGTAGATTAATTATAGGGTTATCTGTAGAGTTCGAAATACTGGTCGCCGTTTCTTCATTTCACACTCTCTCTCTCGTCACTCTGACAGATTAGAGAGTGTGCGAAATGAAGAGACAACGACCCGTATTTCGAACTATAGTTCTTTGCTGAATTGTTTCCATCTCTCCTTTCCGCTCACTATCGAACCGAATCGATAATAGTGATGCAAACACTGCAACGCCTCTCCTCAATCCGCAAGGTCTCTCGCCGGTCAGACATACAAGAGAGCATGTGAAATCAGGAGGGTCTAGTTCATATTTGCCATCACTAAGTGTGTGGGAACAGAGGAGAGTGCACCTCAAGACCTCTATTTCGAAATCTTGATGTTTTTTTATCCGCTTCGAAAATGTTTTATTTGGTCACACGCCGATCAATCATGTATCAAATTCTCTGCACAACTCGGATCATTTTTGCACAATGTGAAACATATTTTGTTATATTTCTCAATTTCGAAGATCATCTAAAATTATTTTCAAACAAATAGTCCCCTTCCCGATACCGATCATGCCCATTGGCTGCGATTTTTCCACTACAGGGCGCTTTCGAACCACAACAATTCGGCCAGAAAAGAGACAGTTCGCACGGCGTTTGGCTGGCAACTCGCCAACACGATTTTTTCCGTCGAACCTCTCTCGTGCTCTCTCACTTTGGCGTACTATCTCGCCATTCCCACCGCTCTCTCGTCTCTCGCTCACCACATGAAGAACGCCGTTAATCGGGGCATTGATTCAGAATGAAATGCCCCCTCTGGCAGCGATGATTCCCTCATGAATAAGGGGATTGAGCGTGGCGTCACTCGGTTCCCTATTTAAGCCCCCGATTGGCCCCTCATCCACTCATTCCAATCTCATCTGCTCTACTCGATGGACTGTTCTTTGGCTCTGGGCTGATTCTTTATCCTCATCAAGACTCTTCTTTTCTACCAAACGATGCAGCTCACTCTCACTTCCTCCGATGACAAGAGCTTCGAGTTCGAGAGAGCCATGAGGGAATTTGATACATGATTGATCGGCGTGTTACCAAATAAAACATTTTCGAAGCGGATAAAAAACATCAAGATTTCGAAATAGAGGTCTTGAGGTGCACTCTCCTCTGTTCCCACACACTTAGTGATGGCAAATATGAACTAGACCCTCCTGATTTCACATGCTCTCTTGTATGTCTGACCGGTGAGAGACCTTGCGGATTGAGGAGAGGCGTTGCAGTGTTTGCATCACTATTATCGATTCGGTTCGATAGTGAGCGGAAGGGAGAGATGGAAACAACTCGGCAAAGAACTATAGTTCGAAATACGGGTCGTTGTCTCTTCATTTCGCACACTCTCTAATCAGTCAGAGTGACGAGAGAGAGTGTGAAATAAAGAAACGGCGACCAGTATTTCGAACTCTACAGGATGATTTATTGAGATAGGAACATCAAATTGAGAGTAGCACAATTTCGATATTTAAAAAAAATTAAAAACAGTTTCGAAAATAGTGTTTTTTCGTCCTGTTGCTCGTCACGCTAGAATCAAATTCGCTGCATCATTCGAATCATTTGAATTCAATGTGAAAGATAACTGTAACAAGATTTTTTTCGATCTCAACGGGAATCTGTGAAAGATACTGAAATCACAGTTCTATGTTACCAAATGGACAAGATCGGTTTGAGGAAGGGAAATCCTTTTTTTGAAATTATTGTTAGAGAATGATATTCGAAATTGAAAAAAAATCGGTATAAGTTTCACTATGTGCACAAAGGATCCGAGTTGTGCAGATAATTTGAGGCTGGTTTTTTATTGCAAAAACAACACGCTCAAAAATAGGTATAAACCAAACCTCGAAGATTTTGACATGGCATTCTCTCCATCTCCCACTATCTGTCTGCTTTCCGATTTCCTACGAGGGAGTGTGCAGAATGGAGAGACTGAAGAAAGCAGCGCAGCAGAGAAAACAATTTTTGATTTGGGAAGAATGATTTTATTGTGATGGAAAAATCAAACTGAGAAGAAGAATAATATCAATATTTTTTTAGAATTTTAAAAATTTTGTATAGAAGACGAGAGAGTATGAATATAGAAGAGGTCGTAAAAAATTTTGCACACCTCTCCGCCGGTTGCCGGTTCCTTTCGAAATTATTCAGCATTTATAAAACGAGATAGTAAGAATAATATAATAATTCATAACAATCGATTGTTTGCTATCTCTCAACAAGATGAAAGATTTTAGAATTATTTAATTTAAATTACTTTGATTTACGTAGTGGATTCAGAACTGGTGATGACAAATCGAAACCGACTCTCCTCATTTTACGTGATTTCTCGTCGGTCGGATAAACGAGAGAGAGCATGCTAATTGAGGAGAGTCGCAGGCCAACTCGTCATCGCTATTCAGAAGGCGTTTTCTACGTCAGAAAGAGTTCTGAAATTACGAGTGTGGTTGCATGCCATCAATCTTCTTCATTTTGTGAAGATGACCGAGTGTTAGGAGCTCATAGTTTGCACTACTTTGTAGCCAGTAGTGTGGCCTAACGGTTAATGCATCTCCAATCTGCACACTCTATCATTGACGAAAGTGGAGTGTGCAAAAAGGAGAGAGTCACTATTCGATCCGGCGACACAAGCAACCAGAAATTTCGTCTTATTTATTTATTATGATGTCCTATCCTTCTCTGATATGCGATTCCTTACGTTTCATGGGCGACTATTTTTCCAGGGGGCGGGACGACGGTCTTTGATCTTTGCTCATACATACGAACACTGAAATTGTGGTCGTGGTTTGTGAAATATATTTGTTAGAATTACAACATTTGAAGAAGGCGCTATGTATTACAGCAGCATTTAACTTGTCAAGAAATTGCTTTATTTTGACCGAACGTCCATCGAAGACCAATCAAATTCTCTGCACTACCCGAATCCTTTGAACACAGGGTGAAACATAACTTGATTTTAAAAAAAAATCGCGATTGATATTCCCTCCCCGAAATCAATCATGACCATTAACGTCTCTCCGGACCGACTAGCGCTCTCTCCATTCGGCACACTCTCTCAAGTTTCTCTAACCGATGAGATAGTGTGCAAAATGGAGAGAGCTACGATCATGAACCACTAACGCCCACTGGCACCGATCCTTCCAGCACAGGACGCATTCGAAACGCCGTTGTCAGTCCAATAAACAGACTCTTTACCCCATTGATTCGGCTGAAAACCGCCCCTCTGGCTGCTATTCGTCCCTAATGAATGGAGGGGCGTGGCCTGCTCAGACTCCGCCCCTTTTCTGAGTGCTTAAAATGCCGGCGCGGACCGCATTCTGCATCACATCTAAGTCAGCTCAACCAGCCTCCTCTCTTCATCTCATCTCGCCTGCTCTACTCGTTGGACTGTTCTTATTCGGGTCTTTGGACTGACTCTTCCTTCTCCTCCTCTCCAACGATGCAGCTCACTCTCACCTCCTCCGATGAGCAGTCCTTCCCCGTCGACCGCGCGATCCTCAAGCACGCCGGCACCATCGAGACCCTGATTACGGTAAGTAATCCATGCCAAATACCCGACTAGCCAGTCCAGCACAAGCCTAATTCCAATCATCCCTAAGGTCCTACTAAGTCCAAGCCAATCCAGTCCATGACCTACCCACTAGTGTGATGACGCATCGGCATCCGACTCTCCTCGTTTCCCATGATCTTTCTAGTTCCTGTCAGGCTGACTAGAGATCGTGTGAATTGAGTCGCATGCCGACTAAGCCGACCCATCCCATTGAAATCCATGCCAAATGGCCGACAAAGTCCAATTCAGTTCAGACCAAGCCTTATTCCAATCCATGCCAGATGACCAACTAAGTCCAATCCAGTCCATGATCTACCTCTCATTGCAGAGCATGAGCCTCGAGGACGCCGATGCTGACGCTCCCGCCATGCCCATCCCCCTGCCCAACGTCAAGGGAGACACGCTGGAGAAGGTCAGTACTGATTACGGTAGCTTTGTTGGTTTGAGGGTTACTGTTGGGGTTACTGTAGTTACTGTAGTTCATCGATTACGATTAGATAGTGAATACTGTAGCTAGTGATTACTGTAGTCTAGCGTACGGTAGATTATCGATTGATTGGCAGGTGATCAAGTACCTCACCCACCACAAGGACGACTCCGTGAAGGAGGAGAACGAGGACGACGGGGAGAAGGACTCAACGAAGATCGATCAGTGGGACGTGGAGTTCCTGAAGGTCAGTTTGCGATCAGCGAGGGGTACGGTAGATTATGGACTGATGAAAGGGATCACGCTAAGTTTGACTGATTACTGTAGTGTATTACTGTAGCTAGGGATTACTGTAGTCTGAGAGTACGGTAGATTATCGATTGATTCGTAGGTTCTAGGGCAATCACTTGAGCACTTGAACAATTTTCAATCGCTAAAGTTACGGAATATAGTGGATTACTGTAGCTTCTAAATTATCGATTGATTCGCAGGTGGATCAGCCGGCGCTCTTCGAGATTCTGCTCGCTTCCAACTACCTGGACATCAAGGGCCTCCTGGAGTCCTGCTGCAAAACCGTCGCTAACATGATCAAGGTGGGTTACGGTAGATTACTGTAGTCGGAGGCTTAATGTAGTGGTACTGTAGGTTACTGTAGCGTTTACTGTTCCTCTTGTACCGGCTGACAGTCGCTGCTCTGACCACGAGAGATCATTTTGAGCGTAGGTGGATAGTAAATATGTCAAAACGCCAAGTCCAATAATCAAGTCCAAACCCCACTCCTTTTCAGGGCAAATCGGCCGAGGAGATCAGAAAGCACTTCAACATCAAGAACGATTTCACCCCCGAGGAGGAGGAGCAGATCAGAAAGGAGAACGCCTGGTGCGAGAATTAGATTCCTCGGCTACAGTAACCGAGACTACCGCACTCCACCTGTTACCGTACCCCTGGCCTACCGTACCCCGTTTTCCGTATCGTGTCTATATAATGTGTTCATGAACTTCGTCTCAATAAATATGTAATTGTATTGGTCTTTTGTTTTGTCGATTCGGTGAAAGTCTTCACGACACAGCTCAAACAACATTAGCCAAGTTCACTTTCGTTCTTGCTTTTCGAAATAGATCTGGTTACTTCTTCCCACTGTCTTCTCCCGTTACGTGAATCAGATGAGTTGATAATGGGATGTGTTTCACTCATCTCTTGTGAAGAAGAACGGATTGGCGCAACAATTCTCTCTTCACTTCTCTTCCCATACATCCTGTACTTGTTGAAGCGCCCTCAGTGGTGTACGATAAATAAATAATAAAATAAATAAGTGATTATAAATCCACGATTTGCGCTGATCGTGCTGAATGACGGGCTCGTTCTCGATGTGGAAGAAGTATTCCCTCTGGCGGGTATCATTCCTCAATGAATGCCTGAGAAATGGGGTGTGACTACATTCCCAGCATGGATGTGTACACAGTATCCCGCACTCCTCGTTTCTCATGCTCTCTCACATCTCTGACCGGCGAGAGAACATGGGAAATAGCGAGTGCGGGAATTGTTTAAGCACACTCCTGGTTCCCAGCCACTGTAATAGCACCCATAACAATAGTCCATCGATCGGATCTGTTGATCGTTTTCTGGCTTTGGCTCTCTCCATTCTGCACACTATCTATCCGACAACAGGACGAGTTTTGAAGGCTGATCCGAAACAGAGTGTGCGGCTACGATCGGACTAAAGAGAGCAGGCTTCCTAAACCAAGAAGGACTCATGAAAGGACTCCTTTCTCGTGCGCTCTCCTTACTCCTTCCTCATGACTAGTTCAGATCCATTACGGTAGTTCTGGCTGATTACCGTAGTCCCAGAGTACGGTAGATTATCGATTGCGAAATAGCGCGGAGAAAGAGCATCAGCGTCATTTTCCTTATTCGGATAGATGTTCAAGACCCTGAAAAACTGCAAATGAGACTAATGCGACGATAGAAGAGTGTCTCGTTCATTTAAGTCACTGGTTTTGGGTTTTTCATTGGTTTTGGGTGAGTTTCAAAAATCTTTCTAAACGGATTGAAATCGCCCAATATTCGATATTGCTGCGGAACGCTGTTCAAAACACAACATTTGACCATGACTTGACAAGTTATGAGGAGCATGTCTCGACTATTATTAGTATTAATTACTATACTTAGTATTAAGTATTAATTATTAATTAATATTAATTAGCTAATTCATCTCTTGACTGAAAGTCGTCACTAATAGTGATGCCAAAACGGAAACGACTCTCCTCAATTTGCGTGCACTCTAGCCGGTCAGAGAAACGAGAGAGCACGCGAAACGAGGAGAGTCGGATTCCGGTTTGCCATCACTAGTAACTTAAGTTGGTCAGCGTTGTTCCTCATTTATCGCACTCTTTCGTGAATGGAGACATACATCCCCCCTTCGAATGCAATAGCTCCATCCTGTTCTTCACAGAGAACTTTCCGGATAATACAGTCTTGTTGGGTCCCACCGTGAACATGCGTAACCCGGAGTAACACGGGGTGACTCCGGGTGACTCCGGGTGACTCATCGTGACTCATGGATTTTACTACCTCAAGAATTTATTTAATCACAAAAAGTCTATGATATTCTTGTTCAGCACGTCGTCCTCTATCGATCCATATACTTTATTAATTAAATATCAACTTTTAAAACGCTAATTGTAATTAAATTTTAGTGAGATAATTATCGCGCTCCGCGTGGAATACCGTAGTAAAGAGGCTCACAAATTTTGCTGGCGATCGTGAACTGATTAAAAAAAATAAAATACTGGTTTTCTTGCTTTTTGATTGATGTTTGCTGCTTTTTGAACAAAAATAAACTAAAATACAAGCGAACATCATTCAAAAAGCAAGAAAACCTTTATTTTATTTTTTAAAAATCAGTTCACGATCGCCAGCCAAATTTGTGAGCCTCTTAACTACGGTATTCCACGCGGAGCGCGATAATTATCTAACTAAAATTTAATTACAATTAGCGTTTTAAAAGTCGATATTTAATTAATAAAGTATATGGATCGATAGAGGACGACGTGCTGAACAAGAATATCATAGACTTGTTGTGATTAAATAAATTCTTGAGGTAGTAAAACCCATGAGTCACGATGAGTCACCCGGAGTCACCCGGAGTCACCCCGAGTTTATAGTTACGAATGTTCACGGTGGGACCCAACAGGACTGTATTCATTATCACTGTAAATTGCAATGCGACAAGAGAATTGCCATGACATTGTTTATTCGAATGCAAATTGATAAAATGCTAGACTAAAAATGTGTAGAAGAATGGGATTTATCGGGTGAACGATGTGTCAGCAAATTCGGTTGGGCACATCGGCAACAAAATCAATGCGAGACCTCACGTCTGTCTCTGTTCCTCGGGCGTGAAATCCTTCTTGAGTCCGAATTTCGCTCTGATTCCCTCTCGTCCCTTGCAAGCCTGCAAAAATAGGATGATCTCTCGTTGAGAATTGCCACAATCGATCGATGCTCACTAGTGATGGCAAAAAGCATCCGACTATCCTCATTTCGCGTGCTCTCTCTCTCGATTCTCTGATCGGCGAGAGAGACTGCAAATTGAGGAGAGTCAGATGTCGATAGCACACTATGCAGAAATAGTGAGCGTAATGGAGCTAGCTACTATCCGTTAACTCTGATACGAACGATTGATACGTGAGCTATTGCCGGCAAGAGATACGAGAGATCACGCGTTTTGAAGGGAGTCGATTCCTTTTCATCAACTATTTGGTGACTGGTTTTGGACTGAATTTAGACTGGACTTGGACTGAACCTTGAGCACATTGAAGAATGAAGAATGATGCCAAAACTCAGTGTCCAAGCCTTCACGAGAAGGGGTGGTGTTTCATTGATTATTGAACGATCGCTGCCAGGGAGGTTGCCTTTACCTTAATCAATGGTCAATACCTGTCTTGTGGAGAGGTAGAATAGCGTTTGATGATGAAAAACATTGCCAGAGGGCTCAATTGATCTTCAACCATGAGTTACTGAAGCTTTTGAGAGTGGTCGACGGATGACTTTTTGACAATCTATGCCAATAAGTTCAGGGTGAAGTTTCCATACCTAGAGCTGATCGCCGACCAAATATGAGAGGTTGGGGTGCATCCTCCGGGAAATGCCAGACATGTCCCAAAAAAAAGTCGAAAATTTCATCCCCAAAAGAAATACATTGTCGTAAATGTTTCAGGCCAATTTTTCGATGAAAATAACGAAAAACAAAATTTGGATGCGAAAGAACAACGATAAAATGTCGAAAACGGCAATTTTTGTCATTTTTCGGCCACTGTGAAAAGTTTTTAATGTCATGTCCATTTTTTTATTACAGTTTTGGATTCTCCATGAAAAACTACCCACAAAGGACATTTTCTCACGGTACATTTCCCTATGCGCTCGAGCGTTATGCTTTCCGGCCCACCCGAGGCACTCTCGGAGGCTGGCGAGAGAACAATGACTAAAGATTTCGCCATCACGTAACGATTCAGTCACTTTTTCATCATATTTATCTTCCAAATATCGTTTTCAAGCATTTGTGTTGGAATCATAGGGGTAAAGTCAAAAATAACTTAAGTCATGAATCTGAGCTCCAAACGATGTATTTTCAACGAAAAATCACTCGAATATGAGTTCTGAACAAAATATGTGTTTTTCGGCCGGTTTCTAAAGAAAAAGTTGTGTTCGAAAAATTTCTCAATAATTTGCCCATCTAAAATCGCCATTCCAAAAAATATTCGCAAATCGGCTATAACTCTTAGGAATTATTGCCGTAGCTTACAAGGGAATGACCAGAACTCACATATCCCGATTCCCTTCATTTCTCCATGACAGAAGGTGCCCCCAAGAGTATCTCATGGCCGTTTTCAAAAGTTGCCCAATCCTTCTAGAAATCGAGATATGATGCTTTCAATTTTTGCCATTGATTTCCAATAAGAATTTGCATGCGCCATCATCTCCTTGTTGATGGTCGATTCCATCGGCTTCGGTGGCCGAGTGGCAGTGAGTTGAAACTGGGGATCGGGGGGTTGCTGGTACGGATCCTGGTGTGGGCATCTTTTGTTTTGCTTCTATTTGGAGCATTTATCGATCGATTTGTATACGTATTCATGTGTTTTGCTCGAATTTCGAACATGTAACAGTTTTATTCAACAATTATGGTACGCAATGATGTAACATTCAAAACACCAGGTCTTTTCGCACATTGGGCATAGGATGAAACTCAACGACTTACAACCAACAGAGGAACAGGCCTTGGTATTGACACCACGAGGAAAGCAATACCCGACTGGGGTTTTGAAACGGGCAGAGGGAGGGGAATCGAGATAACCAGCGGCGTGCTAGCCAACACCTTCGCCTTCCTCCTCAAACAGGTCAGTTTTCCTCTCGTGTTCTGGTTGTTGGTCGGTTGTTCTGATGGGATATTTTCTGATGTTTTTTTTTCACAGGCTGCTCTCGATGGTCTCGTGTACGGTGAAGAAGAGGAGCTGGTGCCATTGGATCAACAAGACCAAGATGATTCGGATCCCGACTGGAATGAAGCCGACCTCGATCTGGTGAACGACCTCCCTCCACCCGATCGCAAGCAAATCAAAATCGCAAGAAAAAAAAAGAAAAAAAAAGAAAGAAAGATCAACAAAAAAGTTTAAAAAAAGTAAAATCAAAAAAGCGAATCGCAAGCGAAGTTAGACGAATCCAGTCCCACGCCTTCAAGCATGCCCCTAACTTCATGGTCTACCAGAGAGACAACATTTTGAAGCTCATTTCCCTGTCCTTCAAAATCATGCGTGCTCCCCTCTTCAAGCCTATGATTATGTACAAATGGCACACCGCTGGTTATCTCGATTCCCCTCCCTCTTCCCATTTCAAAACCCCAGTCGAGTATTGCTTTCCTCGTGGTGTCAATACCAAGGCCTGTTCCTCTGTTGGTTGTAAGTCGTTGAGTTTCATCCTATGCCCAATGTCCGAAAAGACCTGGTGCTTTGAATGTTACATCATTGCGTACCATAATTGTTAAATAAAACTGTTACATGTTCGAAATTCAAGCAAAACACATGAATACGTATAAAAATCGATCGATAAATGCTCCAAATAGAAGCAAACAAAAAAATGCCCACACCGGGATCCGTACCAGCAACCCCCCGATCCCCAGTTTCAACTCACTGCCACTCGGCCACCGAAGCCGATGGAGTCGACCATCAACAAGGAGATGATGGCGCATGGAAATTCTTATTGGAAATCAATGGCAAAAATTGAAAGCATCATATCTCGATTTCTAGAAGGATTGGGAAACTTTTGAAAACGGCCATGAGATACTCTTGGGGGGTACTTTCTGTCATGGAGAAATGAAGGGAATCGGGATATGTGAGTTCTGGTCATTCCCTTGTAAGCTACGGCAATAATTCCTAAGAGTTTTTTCCTAATTCAATAATTCCACAATAAATGTTCCTCACTACTATCAACATCTTATCGTCGTCCTTTTCTGATTGACTGAGATTGAGAGGAATCGCGGCCTGTTGCTTCCATCGGAGGATGCCAGAAGCAGATCTGGAACGAAAAAAAAATATTGCATGGCCTTTCCTTTGCACCTCCCGAGTAATACACCGTTCAGGTTTTACTAAGAATGTCCGAACATTAAAAGCATTCAGAGGTTGGAGACGGGTGTAACATCAAACTAACGGTAACATTAGTTGAATGAGGCTATTGATGTCGATACGAATAAAAGCCGAGAGCTTAAGTCAGCTAATTCACGTTAAACAATAATGAGAGCACACCTTGCTGGTGGAGGGTTGGAGTGGTGGCGGGGGGCAGTTTCCTTCGCACTCTGAAACATTTCATCAGCCAGTGGATAATGAGTAAGGTGGACAGCACTTATAGAGAAACATAGAAACACCTTTCCGTTTTGTTGATGAGTTATTTTAAATGAAGCCACGTTGACAAAAATATTCCGTAATTATTCAAGGTGTCCAGAGAATATTGACTAACCAATCATGGCGCGGTTGTGCGATTAGACGCCCTTCTTAGCTCCTGAGGGAAGACGGATGCGAGTCTTCTTAGTTGTACGCGATAACTGAAATATTCGTCATCCACGTTACCGTTTCACTAGCAAGTTCATCTGACAAATGGAAAGAAGTTTGTTGATTGAGTAACAGAACCAAAAATATTGAATAACTTGGTGTTTACCTGACAACCTTACAAAATACCTTACAAGAAAAATATTGAAAGAATAACAGCGTTTAGCGTAACGAATTGCCAATAATATCGCTCAAAATATTTGTAAGCAATAAACTGAATAAATAAACAATTTCGCACCTTTTATTCCTCTTCAGCTTCTTGTACTTGTAGGGGCAGCGGAACTAGACGATGAGCTCCTCTTCCGGGACTGAAATCACGAGATGATAAACGGGAAAATGAAAATATTCATACATACGAGCACAGTTTGTAAGAACCTGGCATAACCAACGTGATTTTACTGTCACACCGACGAAGATGAGAGTTTTCATGGATCATGCGCAAATAAGAAGGAAGCAGCTGTTGTTTTAGAAAAAAAACAATCCATACTAACAGGAATCTTCGAATAAATCACCAAACTAGGAAGAAATGGACGCTTTTTGAACTGAAGAGGCTACTTCCTCGAAAAAATTTGGCATAAACTCGCCGCTAATAAATGGAAAACAATTAAGCTTTGGGAATATTTTGCAACTTTAGCAAACCTTTCCGTCGTATCCATTGTTGTGTTGGCAGGCTCCGTCGATCTAGTAGCGGGTAGATAACTGGAAATACGAACCATTCATTTCTAATGAGAAATGCCAGCCGATACAGTGAAATCAATGAACTAATGGTTGTTCAGTTCGCTAATCTAGTCGCAGAGTCAATGAACGACAGCGATTCAGCTGACGAGAGGAGAAACGGGGTGTTTTTATAATAAAGAGAAACTGCGAATCAGCTTTAGTTTGAATTTTCGACTTGAAACCTTCCTCCCAGCCTAAATTCGGCATACTTCCGCTTCCAACGCAACAGGGGGTCATTCTAGTAATTTCCCATCTAGTTTTAACGGCCATTACACTCAATAAAGTCGAATTGAGTGAGAAATGGAAAGATCTATTGACACACCTCGCTTCACGGCTTCAATATTCTTCTCCAGGGGCCCACAATGCGCTCTCTCCTCTCCTCTTCACTCAATTCGACGTTCTGCATCCTCTGGAACATAAAAACATTGAAACGCGTGAAATAAAAGGAGCAAAATCGACAAAAATTGGTAAATTACATCATGAACGCGGGTGAGCCAACAAAATTGACAAAAAGTAATGTTCACCAGTTTATGACGGGGATTACTGTAGCCACCATTATCTTTAAATACATTATTCCTCTTTTATTTTAAAATATTGATTTTGATAAATAGTGAAATAAGTTGCCCCGTGCGATGCTGCGTCGAATAAGCACAAGTTTGAAGAATTTACGTGTTTTGAGTGTATTCAAATTTGTATCGAAAAATTTGATACTGTTTGGTATTTTCTCGATTACGACCGGAATATTAATTAGGTACGATATCTCGTCTCATGATGAGATGATGCATCCTTATGTGAGACTCACAAATTTATAAGCGTGTAATCATTTTCATTAACAACCTGTTCTGCCAGATAAAGAATAATTATCATGCAAAAATTAATGCCAAATAAAGATTGTGCTCGCGCGTCGAAAATTCGTCCCTTCGTTGTCAACTGTGTAGTTCCTAGCCGCGTTACTTACCAGTAGTATGAAAAGATTTTTTTGAGATTCTGGCAACAGGGTCCGAAAAAGGTCCGACAGGGTACAACGAGATTGTAACCTTTGTCGAACATTTCATACTAGAGTAAAGGAAATCGACCTTAAAAAACAATCGGATACGTAGAAATTTGATATTTTTCGTTACGGCCTTGATCTGCTAGGCAGGAGGGAGAGATCGTGTTTCTCTCATACCATGAGTTTGAACACTGTGACAGATCTACTTCATACTTAGACAAATATTTGTTTTCAAATTTTCAAAATCATGCAGCTCGAATCTGGGAGGATTATTGATCGCTAAGTAAGATTATGATTGTAAAAAATATATAATTGTAAATATGAGAAATAAAATAAAGTAAGCATTACGGTGGTCAGTCTGACAGAGAACTCAGTGGAGCGAAGTTCACGACTGCTCACTCCAACTTCTTGCGATTATCGTGGCAGCCGAACGGAGGTGTCAATGTCAGAGGAGTAATGGCCACCTTCCGCGTAGTGTAAATGTTTGATATTGTCAAGTTTAATTCGTATTGTCAAATACAATGATTCTCAGTCCCTGATTTCCAACTGCATCAAAACCCCTCATTATCGCTCTCGATCGCTCGAGAAAATTTGTCAGAGAGCAAACCATTATGATAACGGAAAGTGTCGATTGGTTTCGGCGTTGTTTGCTTTCTTCATATCATGCCTTCATGGAGGGAATGAGAGAGAGATAGAGCTGATAAGACGCCGTTTTACATTAGACTCGGAAGGATCTATCTTCTTTCCTTACTATGGAGAAATGTAGTTTAGATAACTTAGCTTAACAAAAACGGTTTATGCCGCCCTCAAACTCTGCACGTTATGAAAATTAGCTGTGTCAAAGATTGACACATGTTTCAAAAAAACATGAACATGGTTCTCTCGATAAGAAGATAACTTATCGGAGTATTTGTAATGTGTTTCTAATGACAACCATTGGTTGTCTTGCTCGAAGCCGTTACAGTGACCTGCTTTTTTTCTAATAAATACACCGGAGAAACACTCATTGTAAAGTGTGCTAGTAAATTGTAAATTCTGATAAGCCAAAGTTTTGATCTTGTTGATAAATCAGTTTTCTCGATGTTTACACTCAAAAAATATACAAATGACAACCCCGAGCCATTCCATCCGGTGATCACTTGTCACACAATATTCGAACCGTTTGCGACTCTCGCAGCTGCTGCTTTCGGCTCTGTTTCTCGACTGATCATCGCAATTTCACGGATGAAACGATCAAGGACTGATAAGAATCGGTGAATGTTTAGGCATAAAAGCCTTGATTATTACCTCACTCGAGAGTGTCTTTCGATATGATACGACTGCTCCTTCTTTGCTTTATTTTCAGTAAGTTTCAAATTTTAAGAGAAAAAACGCACGCCAAGTTAGGTACATAAGTCCCTTGGATATTATCTCGGGTATAATGCTCTATGTTTGTAGAGCTGGTGCACTCCTCTTGCACTCCTCCTTTAACGCTCGTCTCGGATGGACAATGTAGAGGAAAAGTTTCAAACTCCGCAGGAATTTACTTTGATGGGGCAGCCATGAACGAGTATATTTCTGTGTGCAAAGGAAAAAACGCATTTCCAATTTCGATTCACAACGATGAAGTGAGTTTAATTTATTTAGACAACTGATCAATCACCTTTTTTAGCAACAGTCCTACTGGAACAAGACTAAGTTGAGCTATACCTTCCTGATAGGTTATTTTCAATATCATTTCTGACCATGTATCATTCATATCATAGGCTTGATTTGTAACTCCGGATCTAAACAATGGGAGTGGGCTGACGGATCAAAGGTGGATTTCAAGCCCCCTTCGGGACAATACGATGAAGGTTTGAACAGTTTCATTTCTGAATATTATAATTTATACTTTTATAGCTTTGGATGGTGAGTGCAAGACCACCTGCACCTGGTGGATGTCGAAAGTCGGCGCTTGGGGCAAGAGTAAGTTTTCCACTAGGTAGATCACATGTTTCTCGAAAAATAATCAAAGATGAATATCGTAGAAAAATTTAAGAGAGGTATCAAAGAATCATAAATGATAGTGATTTCAGCTTGCGAGCATAGTTACTTTAACGCTGACTACTTCTGTATCTCGCAACTGGAATCACCTCCACCAGCATCAACCGATTGCGGAAATTTCAATGATGACAGCGATGACAGTGTCTGCTACGAGGTATTGAGCAGAATGAAGAGTCCGACTGGTTAATATCGACTGAAAAGGACACATATTTATCGAGAGCCTCAACTATTTCATATCACACGTGTGAAATCGTGCAAATACTGCAGATCGCCGCAAAAGCGGAGAGTTGGAAGGATGCTCAAAATGTATGTCATAGTTTCGGAGCAGAAGTCGCTTCCGTTCACAATCTACAGGTATGCAATTACAATTCAAGAGAACATGTACTAAATTAATCAATGAGAATACAATACAATCTAGTTGGATATGACATTGCAAATGATACTTGACCTCACCCCTCCCCTTATCGATCTCATTGTCAATAGTTTATGCACCGAGAACGTTAATTCAATTAGGTGTTTTAGCATTGTAGAATGGAAATACAAGAAAACCATAAAAATGGTAAGATAGTATTTCATGCAGGAGAACAACTACATTCGCCGCTTAGCAGTTTCGAGAGGCGCCATAAACGGAGTCCTTCTTGGAGCAACAATAACTGGGAAGGGAACTGATTTCGGTTGGATTGACGGAACGGAATGGGATTATTCCAATTTCCACAAAGGTTTGTGTGGTTTCTCACATATTGTCACACACTTATGTATGCTATTTATCATATTGAGAACGATTTAGGTTTCCCTATTGATGGTCTTGGTGAGTGTCTCTCGATGGACACGGTAACTATAGAAGGACAGTGGATGAACACTGACTGTGCTGCAAAAATGCCCGTCGCCTGCGCTCGTCCGCTTCGTTAGTTTGTCTTAGATAATTCTCCTAATGGCAGAGTAAAATGTGAATAAAAAATTGCTTTTTAGATGATACCCCCGAACAGCAGGGATGTTTGGACGGCCCATGGAAAGAAGGCCAGATCGTAATTTTTCGACTTTTTAATGAGAAAACATTTTCTTCAAAATCAGATTTACTCTCCCGGATTTCCGAACGATTCTTCTGTTCCTTGCGAGTTCTTCTTCACTGTTACCGCAGGGAAAAAGGTGAAACTACAGGTGAAGGGATAGAATCAACAGAATAACGCGACGAATACAACTTGCAGGTTATGCTTTTAGAGGCAAACAGTTGTTGCGACTATCTCATTCTTACGGATGGCTACATCGGAGGAACGATCATTGCGAAGTGAGGAACAGGAGTTATTCACAACTCGTAAAATTCACAAAGTTCAGCCTGACTGGAGACGCTAATAGCGGAAAGTCGTTCACAACGAGTTCGTCAAACGTAATGAGAGTGCTCTGGCAGCCGAACGGAGGAGTGAACGTGCGTGGAGTTATGGTAAGATATGGTAACAATTCGATTTCCAAATAATACCTTTCAGATGATGTACTCTACATCGTAGCCAGCTGCATATCACCGCTTATCATTGACATTGAAAGTAACAATTAAATAAAGTAATGATACACTGCATGCTTCCAATTTCATATGTTATATTTGTACTCGGTAAAGGCATCACTACAACTTATAAGCCACTCGTAAATGATTATAATTGTTTCGCCATTTTAGAGGTTATTTGTTCAGTTTACCATCTAAGGTACTGCGCAAAAAATATAATAATCGATCTCATTCGGGATCCCGACTTTCTCTCGAGGGAGGAGCGCGCTTGCGCTAATTACCCGACATTTCAGAGCGAGGTCACCTTGTTGCTAAGCTTACAAATGCTTGGGTCAATAAACTACTGTAACTCAAAAACGACATATGATAGAGCATCGAATTTTTTTTTCATTTTGTAGAGAATTAAATTCTGGTCGGGTTCGCGAGATTTATGGCCATTTTGACCCTTTTCGGGGCACTTTTTTATCGTAGAACAAGAATTTGGCCAAATTGACGTCCCGTCGTAGCGGGATTCAGAAGGCTCAGATCGAAAAACGGAAAACCCCAGTCGATTCAAAATCGAAAGTTACCCTAGGGGCCAACTTTTGACCATATGTGATTTTTTTACTGTGCCAAACCCTTCTGATTTTGCTCGAAAATTAGGCAAACGGCCTCATATATCAGTTGCCATCCTGAGCGTGTAAATACGATTGTCTTGAATCATTTTCAGGATGAACGATCTGAAGTGTGATAGATTTTTTAAAACTTTGTTTCATTATTACCCTTACCTCGTTTGGAAATAAAAATGTATCGATAGTCGGATATTCTTTTATGAAAATGTAATAATATCAAATGCAATTGAAGGTGGTTTCTAACTGTGCGTAGAGAATTAGAGATAAAGGGTTCCGGGGTGGTCGATATTGTTTGCCTTCTGACGGGAAAAAAATTAAGTGGCTACTGTACCAGATAGCATTAGCGCGGATAGTGTTTGCCTGACAGCACGGCGGTATTTTACAGTAGATACATTAGGCTGATGTTAGCTACAGTAGCCAAGAGTAACTGTATTTACAAAATGAAATGTTTATGTAAATTCCTTGCAGGACTTCATGCACTTCGAACAGGGTAAGAATGGATAACTGAGTGTCGTGAAGTGAATTAATGCATCCATCCTCCACTCCCTCCACCTAATCCACACCCATAACTCTCTGTTCCTAATATTTGTCACACATTGTTCACACTCGGCACTTCATTGTTTCAGTTGCTTTATCCCCTTACTAACCCCCACATAATCACTCCCATAACCTCTCTTTTTTGTGTTGCGCAATCACTGGGTAATCACTAGTGTTGCCGAATCAAATAGTATCTCCCTCCATTGTGCACACGTTCACTTCAGTCTTACCGACGATACAGTGTGCGAAATGGAGATATCTTGCCGTGCGATTTCGGCTGTTGCTTTCCCCCATTTGGTGATACCCTCCTCTTACGGTAGATTCGACTTGGGATTACGGTAGTCTGGTCAACATCGATTCTTGTCAGGTGCCGAAAACGAGTCCTGACTGGTCCCCGTTAGGTCTGACGGACGAGGGAGTGTGTAGAATGGAGAAAGCGAAAACTGTAATGGCATCCCTATTACATTACTTCACCCCACCAAACTCATTGTTTTTGTCCATTTTGTTGTGTCCTCTTACCTTTTCATGGATAAATTGAATTGCTTTATCTAACGATCGCACTGTATGTATTCGAAAAAAAGGGAATGCCGTCTAAAAATTTGGAGTTATTGCCTTGCCATAAAATCGAGATATCACCTTCGGAATCATTGATTCCGAGAATCGATGATTCCCAGAATCAACGATTCCGCCCGTTCGGAATGTCTCATTCTCAGAATCATTCGGAATGAAAGGCTGTTGGGAATCAAAATGACAACCCTACTGGCTATCGATTGGTTTCGATCGAGATTTTGTACACTCTTTCGAAAAGTGTGCAGAATGGAGAGAGCGCACCGATCGACTTTGGACTTTCTACTCAGTCCAACAATCAGCCCAAACTAATGCCAAGCCCTACCTTGATCTGGTTGGCGATGGTCTTGCAGGCCGTCTCGAGCAGACTCTTGATGTCCAGGTAATTGGCTGCCAAGAGAAGATCGAAGATGTTTGGTGACGAAGTTTGCTGCTCGAATTCCTGAAATCAATCGATAATCTACCGTAACCAAAGATACAGTAGTTTGCATATGCCGTACTAAAATCAACAGTAATCGTTCTAAGATACAGTAATCTAGCTGGCTTCTACCGTGCTCTGAGCTACAGTATCGATGCTACCGTAACCTTATCGATCGCAAACTGACCTCAAACCAAGCCCTGTCTTCAGGAGTGATGTCATTCGAATCTTTCTCTCCATCCTCCTTCTCCTCCTTGATGTGGATATCCTTATGCTGTTATTTCTATGTTTTTAATTACAACGTGATTGAAGTAACTTGAATTTATGAGATTTTCACAATCTTCTTCATATTTACTGCAAATATATGGGATATAATGTAATAATTATACAGATAAGTAAAACATTAAACATATTAGTTCAAAGGGGCAAAATCTAAGTCGATCTATAAATTACAGAACACGTCTGCGAGAAGATTTTGAATAGGTTTCAGATGATTGTTAAAGGGACTTTTCAATCCATTCCTCGTTTTCCAAAAGTGTCTGGATCGGTTCGGAATCTCGGAATCAAAATGCCAACTCTAATAGCCAGCAATCAATACCGTACTCGAAGCTACAGTAATCCAATCTTTCAGGGCAAGAGCTCCGACGAACTCAAGAAGCACTTTAACATCAAGAGCGATTTCACGTCCGAGGAGGAGGAGCAGATCAAGAAGGAGAACGCCTGGTGCGAGAATTAGATGAGACTACCGTACTCCAGCCAGCTACCGTACTCTCCTGGTCTATCGAAAACCTCAGCCAGCTACCGTACTCCCAACCCTGGTCCACCGTACCCCGTTTTCTGTACAGTGTCTATATGATGTGCTCAAGAACGCTCAGGTCGTTTCGATAAATGTGAGGATTAGATTCCTCGGCTACCGTAACCCGCTTCTTGATCTACCATGCTCCGTTTACTGTACCGTGTCCTGTTTGTGCTACCGTATCCCCCCTCCTTGGTCAACAGTCCCGCCTTGTCGATATCGTGTGTATTAGCGATTGTGTGCTTATGCCAGTGGTTATCTATAAATCATTTAATATATTGCCACAGTAGCCGATTCCCTTTTTTCTAGAATTTTTAAATATAGAGACAGATCAAAATAAAGTGAGATTTGCACATTTCACCGCCGTTTCGAGAATCGTTGAGTGGAGAGTGGCATGTGTTTCATTCACTCCTCCTAAAGAGAAATGAGAGACACTAGACTAATTTTGTCTTTGTCAGTCGGGGAAATCATAATTCACCGTGATCATGCAATATCTTAGAACGATTACTGTTGCTTTTATTTCGGTATAAGCAAGCTGGATATTGTATCTTTGGCTACGGTAGATTATCGATTGATTTCAGGAAGTCTAATCTTGCCGTTGTTAGTCGAAAAAATAATAATTCATCGTGATCATGGTACATGATAGATGCTAGTCCGTTCTCTATCATTTCTCATTAACAAAGGATGATGAAATTGTAGTCTAGACGAGTACAAAATTCAACATCTATCTGAATTGGTTCTCTCTCAGTTTAGTGATGTCGATGAAGCCTTCCCTCTGGCGGGCCTCGTTTTGGACTGAATGATAGGACTGATTCAATGAGATATTAGCCACTGAAATAGCGCCATAATATTAGGCCATCGACCACTTTTGATTGCGATATCAGATGTGAATAGCAATTGTGAATTGGACGGGAGATAATGTTCATCGATCGGGTACGATTCTTCAACAATAATCTCTCACTTATTTGAAGGCTATGAAGAAGTCCTTCTGGCCGGTTCTAGCAAGTGTTCAATGGATGCGTTCCCTCTCGTGTACCGTATCCCTGGCGTCGCAGTATTGTGACGATTATTCAATAGAGAGCGACTGGCTGTGAGAACAACGGCTAAAAGAGGGATGTTTTTTCCTAGTTTCTTACTTTCTAAATTATCAACGAGTTTTGACAATAACATGCGGAACGAGAAGCCTGCACGTGATTATTCCGCGCCTTATATAGTCAAAATTAACGTTATTTTTTCTTTTTTTCTGTCTCTTTTCAACCAGATATCTCCGACCACCGTTTTTCATTCAATTTTGTTGAATCAATGAAGCCCATTTCATTCTCAAATGTCTGGTCCGCTCAACTATCGAGCTTCCATAGTATATGCATAGAGATCAGCGTTCAGAAGAGTTTCCGAGCTTCGCTATGAGTTGAAATAAGGGAAGGCAATTCCAATACAACAACAAAAAACATTTTATTCGCATCTCAGACGCGACAACGAGTCAACGAATACAGAAACAATCACAGTGCGCGAACACTGACAGTACACGATGGATGGCTGGGGAAACGGGGTACGGTAGCGGGAATACTTGTAGATCAATGGGTTACGGTAGATCAAGGGGTTACGGTAGATCAATGGGTTACGGTAGATCAAGGGGTTACGATAGCTCCTCAATTCTCGCACCACTCGTTCTCCTTCTTGATCTTGGCCTCCTCCTCGGGCGTGAAATCGTTCTTGATGTTGAAGTTCTTCCTGATCTCCAAGTGGTCCTTGCACTTCTGAAACATGGACGAGTTTTCTTCGATTTGCCGCAATTTATAATAATAATAATAATAATTTATCTACGCCCGAGGCGCGATTACAAACGTTATGGACAAGAAAGGGATGGCAAATCGGCATCATCGACTCTCCTCACTTTGCGACTGGATTTGGACTGTACCTTGAGCTCATTGGCCATGGTCTTGACGGTGACCTCCAGCAGCTCTTTGACGTCGAGGTAGTTAGCCGCCAGCATCACCTCAAAGATCTCGTCTTGTTTGCACTTCTGAAATATCGATCGATTACCATATCCAAGAGAGCCTACCATATCAAGCTACCGTATCGTTTTGCCACCGTACCTAGCTACGGATTCTTTAACAAAGTGACTAATCAATCGATCGACTGATTGCCTTATCCAACTACAGTATCCACCTTTGATTGGCTACCGTACCCTGACGATTATCTAGTTACAGTTTCGTCTTCCAACCGCATCCAACTGTCGATAGGCTACCGTATCCCAAAGCGACTACTGTATCTCTGATTAACGCCATGAAAGCCCTGTCTGATTACCGTACTCCTATCGTTTCCCGCTACCGTATCTCTACAAAAATTGGAGACTTACAGCCATGAAACCCCGGTCATACTCGTTGATATCCTCCGAGTTCCTCTCCCCATCGTCCTCCTTCTCAGGGGGGATGGGCGTGTCCTTGTACTCTGAACACGATATCGATTAGCTACCGTATCTTACCGTACCTAGACTATGGTTGGCTACTGTACCCAAACGATCGATCAGCTATGGTTCCTTACCGTACCCAGTAGCGGTGCCGGATCTAATGGTAGCGCTCTCCATTTTGCACCCTCTCTACTTCATCTTAGGTAGTGTGCAGAATGGAGAGCGTATTGCTCAATCCGGCGATACTAGTTTCCAGACTATCTGCTTCCGATACTACCGTATTTAATCGATACCGTATTCATTCAATCGATATCATCGATACGCTTCCTACCGTATCCAATCGTTACCGTAACCAATCGATACCGTAATCATCGATACAGTACTACCGTATTCAATCAATAAACGTACGCTTCAGCCAGGTGATGACCTTCTCGAGCGTCGCGCCCTTCACGTTGGGCAGGGGGATGGGCATGGCGGGCGCGTCCGCCTCGGCATCGTCCAGGTTCATGCTCTGAATGGGTAGATCACGGATTGGATTGGACTGGACTTAGTAGGTCATTTGGCATGGATTGGTTAGGTTCATGCTCTGAATGGTGGGCAGATCATGGGCTGGATTGGCATGGATTAGTAGGTCACTGGAATGGACTGATCTTGGGCTGAACGTACCGTAATCAGCGTCTCGATGGTCCCGGCGCGCTTAAGGATCTCCCGCTCAACCTCGAAGTTCGCGTCATCGGAGGAGGTGAGAGTGAGCTGCATGGCTAGAGGAGGCTGGAGAGACGAGGGGGAGAGTCAGTCCAAAGAACAGTCCACGGAGGAGATAGTCCTAGCTTTGGTGGGATTGGCTGGAGACTTGTGAATTGAGCGAGGATGAGAGGACGACCAGATGAGATTCCCGAATGGCGTCCATACCGGGCTTTTATAGGAGAGGCAGAAGGGGCGGAGTCTGCGCAAGCCCCGCCCCCTTCATTCATCGCAGAGCGATGGGTGCCAGGGAGGTTGCTTTGTTCTTAATCAATGAGTCGGTGAGTCTGTAGTTGCGGAGATATAATGAGATCTGTAGAAGAAAAAAGCCCAGCCAGCGGGTTTGGCGAGCCTATGAATGAATAACCAAACTAAATATTTATTTCTGAACGATTGGTGCCAGAGAAAATGGTTTCATTTGAATCAATGGAACAACGACTCTGTAACATAAAATTGCGTTTACTGAAGAAAGCGACCCGCCAGCGGGTTCAATCGACATTCTGAAAGGCATCATGCTTGATTGAAAGGAAATCAATAATGTATGATATTTCCCTTTGAGCGATCTATTACTGATCATCTTTACCAACAACACTGGCCACCCCGCCTGGCCACAGCCCAACGAGAGCCGAGATCATTGCTGCCCGATTGAACATTAGCTCTCTCTCTCTCTCCATTCGGCACACTCGTTTCTCCGTGCGTCGAGAGTGTGCAAAATGGAGAGAGCTACTACTTGATCGTAAGAGAGAGAGAGAGGAGGAAATTTCGATGAATATTGGATTCGTGAAATACGGAACGGCATCACTTGATTCACGGATTTAGCATTTCACCATGCGAAAGCGACGACAATCGAATTCATTACTCAATCCAAGTTAAAAAGGATGGTGTGAAACATAACAACAGCTGTGAAACTTTTCGTTAGTTTCAGCAAAAAGATTCATCAAACAAGAGAAAGGATATAATATAATTGATCGCTAAAGACTAACTAGCAACCTGCGGCTGCTACGTTGAACGCCGGGTCTTAAGCAAATGTTAACCATGCACCACTTGCTTGCGAGTGGGGCGTATACCGTTGCAAAAAGCTCGTGAGGCTTCGAGCGCTCCGGAAAAGTTGCGATGTAGCCACTCCGCTTCGCTCCGTGGCTATATCGCAACTTTTCCTCCACGCTCTCAGCCTCACGAGCTTTTCACAACGGTATGGCCAAACCATAGGCAAAATCACAAAATTTCGTTTATGTTAGCAACGTTAGGCCGCTATACACATTAGCCAAACACTGCTTGCTTGCGAGTGGGGCGTATACCGTTGCAAAAAGCTCGTGAGGCTTCGAGCGCTCCGGAAAAGTTGCGATGTAGCCACTCCGCTTCGCTCCGTTGCTACATCGCAACTTTTCCTCCACGCTCTCAGCCTCACGAGGTTTTCACAACGGTATGGCCGGAGTATAGGCAAATTTAATGAACACATATCCCCCTTTTGCCACGTTTCGCCGCCTTACACATTAGCCGAACACTGCTTGCTTGCGAGTGGGGCGTATACCGTTGCAAAAAGCTCGTGAGGCTTCGAGCGCTGAAAAGTTGCGATGTAGCCACTCCGCTTCGCTCCGTGGCTACATCGCATCTTTTCCTCCACGCTCTCAGCCTCACGAGCTTTTCACAACGGTATGGCCGGAGCATAGGCAAATTTCATGAACACATATCCCCTTTTTGCCATGTTTCGCCGCCTTACACATTAGCCGAACACTGCTTGCTTGCGAGTGGGGCGTATACCTCGTGAGGCTTCGAGCGTATGGATCCTATGTCGGGGAAAGAAAATAGGTTTGACATGGATCAAATGTGAGGTTTAGTCCAAATTTTGGAATGACTTTTCATTTGGCATGTACTGGTCCAGGACCCATGTGGATCCCATGCCGGGGAAAGAAGCCGGGTTACGGTAGTGATTGGGTACTGTAGGCGGGTTACGGTAGTGATTGGGTACTGTAGCCGGGTTACGGTAAAGATTGGGTACTGTAGGCGGGTTACGGTAGTGATTGGGTACTGTAGCCGGTTACGGTAGCGATTGGGTACTGTAGCCGGGTTACGTTAGAGATTGGGTACTGTATGCGGGTTACGGTAGTGATTGGGTACTGTAGCCGGGTTACGGTAGCGATTGGGTACTGTAGCCGGGTTACGGTAGTGATTGGGTACTGTATGCGGGTTACGGTAGCGATTGGGTACTGTAGGCGGGTTACGGTATCGATTAGGTACCGTATGAAATATTTCGCAATAATGATGAAATTATTATCGATTTTGAAAAAGGAGTTTACGGTGGTTCGATTGGTCAAGTACTTGTCCTCGGGCGATGCCTAGAAAGCGAGAGGTTGGAAAAAAAATTATTCAGGTTTGAAAAGTGTGACACACACACAGACGGACGGACGACAAAGAGACATTCTCATTTTATAAGAGATGGAGCAATGATGTCGTTTCGGTTTTCTGCTCTCTCCAATCTGCACACTCTGTCGGTTCTCTAGAGGACAAGAGAGTGTGGAGAATGGAGAGAGTCACAACAGAAATTACGTCACTATTGAAGACAACGCTCTACGAACTATCTGCTTTATCGCAAGATGCATCAATGGATGACACAGGCAAGAAGTGATGCAAGGTGAAAATAAATGCATGGTTTATTCTCGTGTCACTCGAGATGTTCATAACGGTAAGCTAAGCCCAAATCCAGTCCAATCCAGAGGTAAGAAGTGAATGTGATAGTACAGTAAAGATTTAATCTAGCTGAGTCTCGAAACTACGGTACATACATACATTTATCATGTCAGGCAGTTGACGCCAGATGGGGATGGATGGTTTCAGATAGGTTTCGGGTCGGTTCTTCGTTCGAGAGAGAATCATTTCGTCTGGGTGGGGGTCAAGGGATCGGTCTTCTTTCCATTCACAGACCCAAGAGATTGGCTGGAGAAAGGGTTGCGATCATCCAGGACGATAGGACTTGATGTAGAGTGTTCATTGTTGATGACGGAAGAAGGCTCCCGTGATTTTAGAACTGAGTCCACCAAACTCGAGTCATCAATCGCGAAACGAGACTCGACGAGAATGGTATCTGAGGGACCAAACATCAGAGTAGGTCATACCCATCACACGGTGACCAGAGTCCGGCTCGGATGGGGATTCCGATCTTGTTGAGTTGATGGAGTAGACGAGGGGAACTAGAGGGATTCCATTCTCTATCAGAGAGAAATGGAGAAGGACCGCTCGCGATGACTAACAAAAACGAGAATGAACTACGGTAAGTCAACTCCAAGTTGAAATCCATTCCAATCCACTTCTCAGTCGCAGCAAGACGAGCTTTCAGTAGCAGAACTGCTATTGTTGTCCGTGACTGGAGAAATAAAATTATTTTCCATGTCCCTTTTCAAAATTAATTCAATGTAAACTGTATGTGTTACTTTCGAATACATACAGTGCGATCGTTAGATAAAGCAATTCAATTTATCCATGAAAAGGTAAGAGGACACAACAAAATGGACAAAAACAATGAGTTTGGTGGGGTGAAGTAATGTAATAGGGATGCCATTACAGTTTTCGCTTTCTCCATTCTACACACTCCCTCGTCCGTCAGACCTAACGGGGACCAGTCAGGACTCGTTTTCGGCACCTGACAAGAATCGATGTTGACCAGACTACCGTAATCCCAAGTCGAATCTACCGTAAGAGGAGGGTATCACCAAATGGGGGAAAGCAACAGCCGAAATCGCACGGCAAGATATCTCCATTTCGCACACTGTATCGTCGGTAAGACTGAAGTGAACGTGTGCACAATGGAGGGAGATACTATTTGATTCGGCAACACTAGTGATTACCCAGTGATTGCGCAACACAAAAAAGAGAGGTTATGGGAGTGATTATGTGGGGGTTAGTAAGGGGATAAAGCAACTGAAACAATGAAGTGCCGAGTGTGAACAATGTGTGACAAATATTAGGAACAGAGAGTTATGGGTGTGGATTAGGTGGAGGGAGTGGAGGATGGATGCATTAATTCACTTCACGACACTCAGTTATCCATTCTTACCCTGCTCGAAGTGCATGAAGTCCTGCAAGGAATTTACATAAACATTTCATTTTGTAAATACAGTTACTCTTGGCTACTGTAGCTAACATCAGCCTAATGTATCTATTGTAAAATACCGCCGTGCTGTCAGGCAAACACTATCCGCGCTAATGCTATCTGGTACAGTAGCCACTTGATTTTTTTCCCGTCAGAAGGCAAACAATATCGACCACCCCGGAACCCTTTATCTCTAATTCTCTACGCACAGTTAGAAACCACCTTCAATTGCATTTGATATTATTACATTTTCATAAAAGAATATCCGACTATCGATACATTTTTATTTCCAAACGAGGTAAGGGTAATAATGAAACAAAGTTTTAAAAAATCTATCACACTTCAGATCGTTCATCCTGAAAATGATTCAAGACAATCGTATTTACACGCTCAGGATGGCAACTGATATATGAGGCCGTTTGCCTAATTTTCGAGCAAAATCAGAAGGGTTTGGCACAGTAAAAAAATCACATATGGTCAAAAGTTGGCCCCTAGGGTAACTTTCGATTTTGAATCGACTGGGGTTTTCCGTTTTTCGATCTGAGCCTTCTGAATCCCGCTACGACGGGACGTCAATTTGGCCAAATTCTTGTTCTACGATAAAAAGTGCCCCGAAAAGGGTCAAAATGGCCATAAATCTCGCGAACCCGACCAGAATTTAATTCTCTACAAAATGAAAAAAAATTCGATGCTCTATCATATGTCGTTTTTGAGTTACAGTAGTTTATTGACCCAAGCATTTGTAAGCTTAGCAACAAGTTGAGTTTGTAGAGAATCTTCTCTTGATCATTTTGGTATATGGGTTGAGGCATTTATCGAGGGACAAAGTGGTTTCGCATTCGATTATGTGACGCGAACTCGCGTTTTTTGAGATTTTCCTAGCGTAACTTTTTAGTTTCGATGTTTCACGACCTCTAACATAGAAATTCGGCTTCTACGTAAAAAAAAAATACGCCAGAAAATCCTATAGTCGGAATTTTTTTTGATAAAAATACTTTTTCGACCTAAATTGGCCCTATTTTGGGGTCAAAAGCAATTTTCTCAAAAAAATACTCATAATAGGATTTTCTGGCGTAAATTTGCCCGTAGAAGCCGAATTTGTATGTTAGAGGTCTTGAAACATCGAAACTAAAAAGTTATGCTAGGAAAATCTCAAAAAACGCGAGTTCGCTTCACATAATCGAATGCGAAACCACTTTGTCCCTCGATAAATGCCTCACCTCATATACCAAAATGATCAGGAGAAGATTCTCTACAAACTCAACTTGTTGCTAAGCTTACAAATGCTTGGGTCAATAAACTACTGTAACTCAAAAACGACATATGATAGAGCATCGAATTTTGGTCGGGTACGCGAGATTTGTAGCCATTTTGACCCTTTCCTGAGCACTTTTTATCGTAGAACAAGAATTTGGTCAAATTGACGTCCCGTCGTAGCGGGATTCAGAAGGCTCAGATCGAAAAACGGAAAACGCCAGTCTATTCAGAATCGAAAGTTACCCTAGGGGCCAACTTTTGAGCATATGTGATTTTTTTTACTGTGCCAAACCTTGCTCGAAAATTAGGCAAACGTGTTGTTTGATTCATTTCAAATATTGTAGGCAACTATATTGAAGGCAACTTCCTTCGGAGCATCTCAGGATATTCTAAAAGTGTATCAATCAAAGTTGGGAACTGCAACATACCATGCACAGTTGCAGAAGAAACTCGAATTCATTTGCGCGTTATCTCAGTGACAAAAAAGGAATGAAGTTCAGGATGATCACTAGTGGCAATGGAAACGTTTGCCTTCAAGAAGAAGAGTTTCTCGAATTCATGCATTTAATTTATTATTATTACTTTTAAAAAATTTGTTCATTGAAAACCCTTGAGTCAACGTCGTCTTCGATCTGTTTCCATTATTGGACTATGTATCTCCTTGTTAAAAAAAAATTCCAATCATTATTGAATAAACTATGTATTTCATGATCATGATATCGTAAGATTTCATTTTTGTGGCTCGCCATAAAATATGATATTGGGGTGTTCCGAAAGTATTGATCACTTATACATTTTTCACTTTGTACTGCACGAAACGATTCCTTCTATGCTGCGCTGGATTGAGCCACTATTATTCTACGATTTCGATGCTCCAACCATGGAAATCCATTCACTTTCAAAAAACCACTTCATTCAGACATCAAAAAATCTTTTTGTAAAAATCAGTTCACCATCTCATGAGAGTTTAGAGTTAACAATAAACTATTTGCACGACATCCCGGCTTATTTCATCATCATTACGAAATTTTTCATTTCCCACACATATTTATACAAATGATAGAATTGGATCCCAACAATAGTTAGAAAAAATGCACCATAAAATAAGACTAAGAATAATCTTAAACAGAGTTTCTAAGACTGGTCAAGAAGTTCAGAAAATTTAAAAATTTAAAAATTCAATTCCCCATGATGAAAAAAAGTGAAAATAATTTGACCTAATTCTCCTGCGGTACGGTATAAATCATATTTCTCAACTTTATTTTCTAGTGTGACCTATTCCTCCTCTATGGCTCCAATGTGAGCTTTTCATTTTAATTCTGTACTGAGTTGGGAAATTTCAAATCTGGGGTTCCGAAATCAAAAGTGGCTCTTTTTTCATTTTTTCATCATCAGTAGGTTCCAACTGGTCAATCTAAGAACTGCATGAAATAGTTCAAAGTTACTCTCAATACATATGAAAGAGTGAATGAGATTGGACATTATCTTCCACAAGAAAAAAATAAAAGAACAAGATGTTCAATTTTTTCGGAACACCCCAATAAAATCGTTTTTTGTTGTTTCAAATTTCGAAGATTGCTGAATATCATGAAAGCATAACGATTCAGATATCTCACACATGGAGCTCGCTAGTTGAAGAATATATGATGACATTTCCTTCAGTTCAAAGACTATTATTCGAATGCAAAAGAAAAAGAAAAAGTGAAATTAAGACCACTATTGAAGTCTACAATAAGGACATGAAGCATTTTGCGGCCATTCTTCCCGAGAAACATGAAAACTATTCGCAAAATGTTCGATACATTTCTTTTCGAATACATGCAAACTGCTTTCAGGAAGCAACAACTACCTGGACGTTGATATTACCAATTGATGAAACACTTGCGTTCATCTGTTGCGCCTAGTGCGCAGATAAATTAATATATATATCGCTTTATGAAGTGTGTATCTCGAATTACATATTTCTGCACACATAAATTGCATAAAAACAGTATCGAGATCATTCACCCAAATTAAGAGGGACGTTGAAATCGATTGCATGTGCGTGAACGGCAAATCAAGCGATTTCGAAGCAAGGTAAGGGTAAAAAACATATTTTAAAAGAAAAAATAACATCCAATTGTTCAAGAGAATCGCATTTACGGGCTGAAATTGGAAACTGATATATTCGAAAAGGCCGTGTTTTGTTAGTGTGTTCTTGTGCTTTAATTCGAATATATGCGAGATTTGAAATAACCATGAAATATTGCAGGAAACTTTCTTCGGGGCATCTCAGCGTATGCAAAGGAGTATGTATCGAGGAAGGGAAGCGCCACACACCCTGGGACACGACAGAAGAAGCAAAACTGTCATGGAACTGCTTTGCGCGTTACCTAATCGATAAAAAGGGAATGAAGTTTATAGTTATTGACAGTGGCAATGGAATAGACAACGTTATTTTTGATCTATCGGGTTGAGGAATAAGTAACGCTCGTTTTTGAATTTTTTTTCACTTTATCATAAAAACTTTACAAAGCACGATAGAATCTAAAAATATTCTCCATGCGCATCGATGACCTTCTGCCATCTACCAGGCAGCTTGTGGATGCCCTCGTGATAGAAGGACTGGGGCTGGTTCTTGAAATAATTGGTCAGTACGATCTGGATAGTGGCTCGGTCTTTGAAGCTCTGTCCCTTGAGGAAAAGCTGGAGGTCTGAGAAGAGGTGGTAATCGGAGGGGGCAAGGTCGGGTGAGTAGGGAGGGTGGGGGAGGACAGTCCAGCCATAGCCCGCCAGCTCAGCCTTGGTCTTTCTTGCGACATGCGGGCGGGCGTTGTCGTGCTGAAAGTAGATTCGAGCGTCCTTCCCGCGTGTTTGTTCGACAGCGAGTCTCAGCTTCCGTAGCTGAAGAGTGTAGACCTCTGCCGTGATAGTCGTCCCCTCGGGTAGGAGTTCCCAGAACTCCACTCCCCGCACTGACCACCAGATGCACAACATCACTTTTTTGGGGTGCAAATCGGGTTTGGGGACATCTGCTGGCTTTTGGTCCTCTCCGACCCACTGTCTCATGCGCTCATGGTTGTCGTAGAGCACCCACTTTTCATCACCTGTGATGACATTGTCCAGCCAATCAAACCGGCGATGCAGAGTGAGAAGAGTCGAAGCCATGTCCACTCGGCGATCCTTGTCATAGTCGGTCAGGTCATGGGGGATCCATCTCCCGAGTTTCCACTTCTTTCCAATCGCGTGAAGTCCATTCACGGCAGTTTTTTGGTCGACCCCAAGGAAGTCAGCAAGATCGCGCGTAGTGAGATACGGGTCAGCCTCCACCTCAGAACGCAATCGATCGAGGTCCAACTCCATGGGGCGACCGGATCGGTCTTCATCTTCGAGGGAAAAGTCGTGTTTCTCGAATTTGACTACCCACTTTCTCACGGTGGTTACATGCGGGGTATGTGTGGGGTAAACCTGCTCCAGTTGTTCATGAATGGCGGGCGGTTTCAAGCCAGATAGAAAGAGAAAGAGCATCACGTTCCGAATGTGAATTCGGTCGGGGACGAAATTGTGCGGCATTCTCGCCTGGGAGACTAGGGAGAACTGAATCGAAAACATGTGTGGAATGCCCGAGGTGTAAACAGGGTGGCCGACAACAAAACAGCGAGCACGAGGGTCCTAAAGTCAGAGAGAAAAAACGAGAGTTACTTATTCCTCAACCCAATACTTTGACCCGGATTCCTTTATATCGAATGTCGCAGCTTAAGTTTATTTCTACTATTATTCTAGTTAACCTAACGGTTGTTTTGATGCGAAACATGATTCTTGAGATTTCCCCGCAAGAAAGTTCTATAGCTTCGAAGTCAGCGAACTCTAAATTTCTCAATTCATAATTTTCTGGACTCTGCAGTGATTTTGCCGGCAAACTGGACTCATGCCTACTCCCTTATACATAGTACTTACTATACCGAGAATTAAATACAAGCGTTGTAAAACACGGAAAATATTTTATTAAACAAAGTAAACTTTGTCTGTAATAAGTTCGACACGATCATTATTGTGGTTCCGTTCAAGCCGCTAATTTCTTAATTGCTTCAGTTTGTTTATTTAATGATTTTAAAATTTATTTTTGTTTCTATTCGATTCAGCAGCAACTAATCCATAGGTGAAAATCAACGGGATGATCCTAGCATTTTTCTGAAGATACCCCTCTGCGGTCTCTAGGCATACAGCGAGGCTAGAAAACTCAAACTAATTTCAAAAAAAAACTACGGCGTACCCCTAGCGAGCGTAGCTCGGCTAGTCTTTTCATAAAAAAGAAGAAGTGCTCGGCAAATATTATCCCGTATCTAGTTTTCCGCGAAATATAAAATCGATTCCCGATGCAGTCTTTGGAAATTCTTTATCATAATGCAGAAACGTTTGGATATGAAAATTAATCGAAAATTGCGATATGAATGTCCAAGGATCGAGTGGTTGTGTTTCCAAGACCGACTATTAGCTGAGGGATTCGAGCTTGTGGTTCACTTCTGAAAGAAACAACGTTTTCTTGGGAAAAGCTAGTCCATGATATCATGCTCGGTGACTAAATATAAAACCGACCATATCCGACAGTGCAATCCATCGGGCGACTCTCCTGAGCAGTCCGAAATGAGGATCGTCGAATTCGCAGTCCAGTCCGCGATAGGCACTGAACCTCTCCGAGGAGGCTGCAGCACAGGCAGCAGCTTGCTGCAAAAATATGAAGATCTACTAAAGTAATGTGAATTCTACACTCTGATCACATTCTGAATCATGAGGGTCGACTCGGATAGACCCCAATCGGCACTCATTCGAATGGAGCATATGTATTTTGCAAAACGGTAGAGTTTTTTTTTTAAATTTCGATCCGGGAATCAGAATTAGCTCAGAAACCATTCGACCATCTTAAGAGACCGGCTCGCTAATTTGCAAGCATTTTGGCACATGGCCGGACACGTTTCTCTAGCAATGAGAACCAGAAGCCCATACTGGGGTGCTGGAAGGGTCTTGGTGCCCTTATGCATAAACCATCACTTATTTGTTGTTACAGCCGGGGCACAAGGAAAAACATGATTTTCAAGGTAAAATGGTCGAAAAATCAAATTTTCACCCCCGATCGAGATATACCTAATTTCTTTTTTGCGTTAGTTTAGGGGTGCCCTGTGGGTCTGAAATAACTATTTTGATCGATTACTGCTAATTGCGAAATTCACTTTTTTGACATCATTTTTCGATTTTTTCGACTTTTTCGACTTAAGTTGCCGATTTTTTTTGATCGATTACTGCTAATTGCGAAATTCACTTTTTTGACATCATTTTTCGATTTTTTCGATTTTTTCGACTTAAGTTGCCGATTTTCGCCAAAAGTCCCAGTGGCCACTATGTACGTTTTGTAGCCCGTGCATTTATGCATCGAAAAATCCGAAAGAGGGATTCAGCGATTGAGGCTAAATTTGTCATTTATTCGATTAATTCCAAAAATGCTCGATTTCGACCGTTTTTCAAACATAACTTTTTTCTTTGATGATCTGATGAGCTCTAACACCCTAATTCAAATTCTACACATAAAGTCACGTCAGAATAAAATATTATCAGATTTCTGCGAGATTCAATTTTTCCCACTTTTTTCATGACCCCGGGTTCATGGTAATTTTTGGTTAAAAAGTCGAAATCACAGACCTATCTGACTATAGGTGTTACAGACCGTACAAGTCGAATTTTCACACTAGAGCTCACCAAAATGCAAAAGAAAAAAGTTATGTTCTACAACTCAAAAATATCCAGTTTTCGAGTGTAACTTTTTTCTTTTGCATTTTGGTGATCTCTAGTGTGAAAATTCAGTTTCTTCGTGCAAAAATACGACAGAAACTCTTATAGTAACATAGTTATGATATTTTGACTTTTTTAACGAAAAATTACCATGGTCATGAAAAAAGTGGAAAAAATTTAATCTCGCAATAATCTGATAATATTTTATTCTGACGTGAATTTGTTTGTAGAATTCGAATTTGGGTGTTAGAGCTCATCAGATCATGAAAGAAAAAAGTTCTGTTTGATAAACGGTAGAAATCGAGGTTTTTTGGAGTTAAACAAATAAATGACAAATTTAGCCTCGATCGCTGAGTCCCTCTTTAGGATTTTTAGATGCAGAATTGTACGGGCTACAAAACGTATATAGTGGTCACTGGTAGTTTTGGCGAAAATCGGCAACTTGGTCGAGAAAATCGTAACATGATGTCAAAAAAGTGAATTTCGCAATGAGCAGTAATCGATCAGAAAAGTTATTTCAGACTCCCAGGGCACCCCTAAATTGATGCAGAAAAAAAATTAGGTCTATCTCGATCGGTTGTGAAAATTTGATTTTTCGACCATTTTACCTTGAAAATCATGTTTCTCCCTGTGCCACGGCTGTGACAACAAATAAGTCATGGTTTATGCATAAGGGCACCAAGACGCTTCCAGCACCCCAGTATGGGCTTCTGGTTCTCATTGCTCCGGGGGGTGGTCTCAAATTACCGAGACGCCGTCTGATTTCCGTAAGACTGATTTCATTGGTCTAAACTCGACTCTCTCTAGCACCGATTGGTCTTTGATCTTTGATAATTTCTCTGATATTTCCCATATGTACTCTCAGTTTGTTGATTATCTTGCTCACCTATTCACTTCCTTTGTCCCTTTCAAGAAGGAACTCCTTCCATTCGAGAATTACCCTCCTCATATCAAGTCTCTTCTTAATCATAAACGTTGTCTGTTTAATAAGCTCTCCTTTGCACCAGTCAGATCCCAATTCATTATTGTATCATCTAGGCTTGACTCTGAGATAAGGAAGTTTATTCGTAACAAGGAAAACAAGCTTTTATCTGGCAATCGCAGCCTATCGTATTATCGTTACATCTCGACTCGCTTTAAACCTCTTTCCTCAATTGCCCCCTCCCTATTCGACTCTCATGGTAATACTCTGATAGATGACTCTGATAAGGCTGAAGCGTTTGCTTCCTACTTCGAATCTGTTTTCACTGCTGATGATGGTCTTCTCCCTCACTGCCCCCTTACCATTCCTCAAACTATGCCTTTCTCTATTATTCTCCCTATTGATATTGCTCACCATCTTAGACGTGTTTCCGATTCTTGTTCTCTTCCTTCCGATGGTATTCCGTCAATTATTTTCAAGAAGTGTTACTTGTCTCTTTCTGAACCTCTTGCTCATATTATGAACTACAGTTTGATGCTTGGCCAAGTTCCTTCTCTCTGTAAGCGTGCTTTTGTTGTTCCTATTCCTAAGGTCACTTCACCCTCTTCCTTGTCTGACTTCCGTCCTATTTCACTCACTCCCATTCCTAGTAAAGTCATGGAACGAATTATTAAACCTAAACTTGTTCGTTGGTGTGAAATTCATTCTATTATTCCTTCTGAGCAACACGGATTCGTCCGTGGCAAGTCAACAGTTTCTCAACTTCTTGATTGTACTCAGACTTGGCGTGAATCTCTTGATAGAAATGATTGTGTTGACGTGGTTTATGTTGATCTAGCTAAGGCATTTGATACGGTCTCTCACTCTAAACTCCTCCATAAATTAAATTGCTTAGGTTTTCGTGGTTGTCTTTTTAATTGGATTTCTGATTTTTTGCTCGATCGTCGTTAACAAGTGAAGGTCGGAACCTCTCTCTCTTCTGAGAGAGTGGTATTAAGCGGGGTGCCACAAGGCAGCGTATTAGGTCCTCTCCTCTTTCTTATCTACCTTTTCGATTTACCCCGGGCTCTCTCTCCCTTCCCACTAGTCAACTTCCGTCTCTTCGCTGATGACATCAAACTGTACATCACGCATAAACCTAACGATCTTCCATATATCCCCTCTCAACTTCAACAAAGGCAGGGTATCCTAGAATACTGCGAAACCTGGCAGTTATCGGTTGCAGAAACGAAATGCACCGCCCTTTACATAGGTAAAAACAATCCCCTTCACCAATACTCTCTCAACTCCTTCCTTCTCCCTCTCCCTTCCTCTGTCTCTCCTCCCCATCCAATTAGAGATTTAGGAGTTTACATTGATCCTTCACTCTCTTTCCTTCCACATATCGACATCATTTGTAAGAAAGCGAATATGATTATTTATCTTCTGTTTAGATCTGTTTCGTGTACTTCTAGTGACCCCTATATCAGAGCATATAAGACATTCATTGTCCCTATTCTAGAGTACGCTTCCCCTGTTTGGTCCCCTTCAGCTAAAGTACCCATTAGACAATTAGAAAGATGCCAGCATCTTTTCACTCGATTATTACATTATCGTACTTCCCCTCTTATTTCATCTCCTCCTTGCTATGATCAGAGACTTGTAACTGCTAACTTGCGATCTTTGTATCTCCGTCGTGCTGTTGCTGATATTCTATTCTCTCTCAAGATAATCAATGGAATTGTTGATCTACCTATGTCACATTTCTACTCATTCCGTAATGTATCGACTAGACACAATGCATTTTCCCTTCATATCCCAATTGCTCGTAGGGAAAATTTACGATCCTCCTTTTCTCATCGCACTATTCGCTTCCTGTCTAAGATTCATCGTATTGTTGATCCAAAATTATCCTTGCACACAATCAAGATTCACTTGTTATCTAATCCCGATACTGCCCGCATACTCCAGATAGACATCCCTAAACTGTAGATCCTTCAATCACTTCCCACACTCGCTCTAGATCCATAAGATATACATGGATGGAACGGTCCCCTTCCCGTTCTGAGGCCTCGTCCACCTCATCTGTCAAGAGCATCTGTGGGAGTACCAACTCCAACTGTCCCTACTTCCGTCTCTACCACCCCCCCCCCCTCCCCCTTACCCACTCCCCCTCTCTCTTTAAACCTTCCAATCTGTATATGTTATTCACATGTTGTCACACCCTTTGGGGTGTATCAAATAAATAAATAAATAAAATCCTGGATTTATGATTTTTTAATCGATATTTAGGTCACAACATAGGAGTTTGTGATTGACCTCTTCACAATCGTTTGCACATCAAAAGTTGCATGGCATCTTGAATCGTTTCAATAAGTATTGACTAGGGATGAGATGCCAATTCAAGGTAGACTCTTCTCTTTTCGCATTCTCTCTAGCCGGTCAGAGAAGCGAGAGAGCGCGCGAAATGAGGATAATCATCCTTGAATAACACACCATGGTATTGACGCGCATACCTGCTCTCCGTTCCGATATGTGAGTGGCGGCCGGTTATGCGAGGGCGAGGAGGATCGATCCAGGAAGAGGTGGATGTTGGCGAAGCATTGAGTTGGTTGAGAGGAGGGAGTATGGTAACCAGGTGCCATACCGAGGGGGTAGGAGGGCTGGTACCACGTCGGGAACACGGCAGGGATATGGTAGCCGGGGATACTGTAGGCGTGTGGGGGCATCTCTCGATGGGCTGAGCCGGGAAATCCGGTGGAGTAGGAAACGTTTGAGAAGTTGAGGGCTGAGTAGTTGGGACGAGTCATGGCGCGATATCGGAGGAGGAACGAGTGAGAAATAGATGGCAAGAGCAGGGGCTAATAGCGAGGGAGAACGGATATTCGCATCCATTGGGGTCGCTATGCAACACTGCCGGCGGGTACGTTCTTGTACTTTTGAAAGGGACACACGGGTGAGGGTGTTTACAACACTATGTAGAGATAGACGCCTCACTAATTGCTGAGGTAGTCGAGGCACGCCAGAGGGAACGATTCAACCCGATCAATGGATAAAACATAGATGAGAACGCAACGAAAATTCATACCTTTTCAAACGTTTTTTATTCTTGGAATTAGTTTATCATGTCTTTTATCGATCGATAGCTCTTCAAATAACCTGAACTTTCAGATAATGATCGCGTCTCTTCCGGATGATCTGCTGATGATGATATTCAATGAGCTATCGACTGAAGATCGAGCTTCTGTGGGTCTAACATGCAAGAGATTCAGAGAACTCGATTTTCACCTTGGAAATAAGGCGTTCGACTGCATAACAGTTGATTGGGTGAGTTAGTTTTTCTTCTCAAGTTTCGCATTATTAAAATACATTAATGATGATTTTCCAAAGTAATCAATACCAAGTCAATAATAAAAAAATTATAACATAAAATTACACAATTACAGAGGTCGAACGTTCATTCCATTATTGGTACAACATCAAGCACCGAATACAAAATCAGCGGAACGAGATCTAACCCGATTCAACCAACCAACCACAACATGAGGACGTTTAAGCTCGCCAAGGCCAAAAAAACTAATGATAAGGGTACGCCAATTAAATTGTAAATATGTTTATATATTGTATATACCGTCATGTTTAGTACAAGACAACGGACGATGGTGATGTGGCCGATTTCCATCTAATTTCTCGTCTGATTAAATCCGTGTCCTACGATAAGCTAATTGTCAATTTCTATTGCAAGCAGGACTGTTATGAAAAGTTGCCCATAAAAGAAACATCGATAAAAGAAACATCGATACGAATGTGTAACGTATGATAATTAGGGCAATATTAGGACCCCTTAGCATACTAAACGACCGCCTTTGCTTACACGCATTCTTCATTCATCTTTCTCCGAATTTCCGTTTCTCATTTCCTGAAATGCAGCAATTTCTGAGCAACTATTTGTATATCTCACCCAGCACTGTGCTTCAAACATATTTCTATGATTGCCTAATCTGGTCAGAACGACGCATTTCAGCAACAACTTCATGCCTACGCTCATCAGACAGAGAAACTCGGACTCTGCTCAGGTCATAATCTACCTCGCGAGATTCAAAACGTACAACGCAAAACAAACTCAAGTGTGGTTGCCGCAGATACCGAGACTGGAGAGATTCAAAATGGCTTGGATAGATGCCTCTTCCAAGAACCCTCAACACCTCATTATCGATGACCAAGCAGCCATGCACATTGCCACGCACACAAATTGCGCAAAAATATTGATGCATGCATCTTGCTCGGCTCAAGCGATTCGAGATATCTATAAGGTGAGAAACTGAGTATGATATTAGATCGGGCTCTTAGAAACCAGGAGCATATCATAAAGTCATCATTTTCAGATTGTTTGTCAGTCAACATCGGAAACGAAAGCCTTCACTTTCTTTTATCCGGAGAAAATAATTGATCGTCTAATCCACATGCTCAGTTGTCCGACACCAACCCAATCACGCGACGAATTGATGTACATGGACATTCAATCCAAAACGCGCATGCGTATCTACTCATTCTTGGGAAATCCGAACGTTGTGATGGCGAAATACTCCTAACAATTCTGGTTCGGTGAGGGAAATCACAATACTAGAAAATCGATTGTTACCTTTTCGTAGTATCATCCAGTGGCCAAGTTTTAGTTTCATTGGCAAAACAACACATTTCTTTAATTTACTGTAACTATATAAAGCTCTATGAATAGTGTTTGTGTTGTGTTTACTTTTCCCCGATGTTTAATCATAGATCATTTGACTCAAACGAATGCACCGATCATTGGATTTATAAGGTTAGGCGTTATAAAACTGGCGTGAATATCTACAGTGTAGATTGTAGATTCTACACTGCTCTGGGCGATTTGAAAATGGCTTTATTTTGGCAGTAAGTATATGGCATCCTCGGTATTAACCCGTATTTTTGAGTATTTTTATGGTCATCAATTTTAATTTTGAGTATTTTTCGACCGGAACATCATGAATAAACAGGTTCTCGACAGTCTCTCAGTTTTCTCAGTAGTATGTGATACTAGGGCGCGAGATAGATATATTCATTCTCGAATTATCCGCTCTAGTCATCTCTCTCTCTTTCCTGCCATCCAGGGCACATTGTTCGCCCCGGGCTTTGTCCTATTACTGTTTGCTCAGCTTGATCGCTGTGAATGATCTATCTCATGACCCCTGGCTATGAATGGCCATTTCTCACTCCATCGCGCATTTCAGAGCTATGGCGATGGAGAATTTCGTTAGACTTCGTTGTCTGACCTTCTTCTCTTCGAAACATAGATCATGTGCTTTCATCTATTGTTGATACGGCCTGAAAGGGTTCAGCTTCTTGGTGGGAGGCACTATTTTCGTGTGATGATGTTTGACGAGCCTTTGCGGGTCTGGGTTTCCATGATGCATGAGACCCTTTTCTCCCATTGTGTGCAACAATTCATCCATCACCGCTAACGAGCAGTGACTCGCCGCTCTATGGTAAAGCGCGTGGAATCTTTTTTATCTTGCATTGATAGCGGAAATTGTTTCCTTAATTTATTGGCAGCAAGACTATTAGAGAAAGGATAGGTACGCATTGTATGTTAAGTTGTGGTATTAGTTTTTGTTTTTCGTTTGCAAGTGACGTCATGAAAATGCTGACCTGTGATATTACAATTCAGCCTATTCAATATGATGCGCAACCGCAAGCGGCGCAATCAAATCCTCGTCTTTCTGTGTGTGGCGGTCACTCTATTGACTCGAACATGTCTCAGCCATTCTACATCTATCCGAAGCCAAGGAACGACACGATGTCAGCAAACAGCTACGATCAATATGAAATAAAATGTGAAACAAATCTGAGATATTATAGTTTGCCGCATGGTCTGAAAGAGGTTGCTCTGCCATTCCAGACATCTCGAATTAAGAAAATGAATCGATTTTCTGCTTTACCATAATATGTTTCACTCCGTTCATAAACACTTGAATGAACAATACACGCGGATTTCACTTTATTACTGCTTTCAATATAACAAAAATCGCTCAGCATCGCATTGATCGATGTTTAGGTTTTCTTCTTTTGTTTCAAGTTTAACTCTTTTAATTGCCTTTACTCACAGCGTCGCTGTAACCATCGTCATCGTGATGGTGAATGGAACGCCGAGGGAGAGATACGAGACGGCCAGACAGAGGTGAGACACTGCGGTTCGCTAGCAACGCTCCAAAACGAGTTCCTATCAAGACCTCTCTCTTACTCTCTCATTTTCGCGTACTATCTCGCTATTCCCCTGATTGTTCCGTCTTCTCTCGCTCATCACATGAAGAACGCCGTGATGAGGCGGATAAACTGATATTAGGCTATCAGATGAGGGTAACTTCAAATAATATATTTTTTACTGTTTCAGAATCGAAAAGAGATCCACAGTTCAGAATGGTCTAATAATTTCTTGTTTCTATTGTACATTCCAGTGTGGAATGCTACGCGGCGCTGCATGGCTACAACATCTCCGTCTTCTACGACGATCGATATCCGGAATGCGGTGTCCACAGAGACGTTAGTTTTTTCTCAACTTTTGATCCGAAAAATAAGAATGTGATTACTCAAAACCCGGACACCGAAAATTTACGTCGATGCTGAAACATAACTGGCCAATATTCCGATGCTAAAAATAAAAAATAATAATTCCAGATATTCTTCAAGCGCCATTGCAACGTGCATCTCTACATGAAGGAGCATGTGAGCTTCTGATAATATTCATTTTTCGAAATTATTTAATTATTTTTTAGATTCAAGAGAACTCATGGTTGCTCTTCATCGATGGCGATGTAGGAGTCGTTAATCCGAGAGTGTAAGTTTAAATATGTGAAGTGGTTTACGAGCTAGGAATCATGCAAAGAGCTTGTTTCAGACTCATTGAGGACTACATCAAGCCGGGCTACGAAATTTACCTATTCGACCGCTTCTGGAACTGGGAGGTGCGGACAATTATTTTATGTAGATGATTTTTTTAATGTCATATCATGTGTATTGCAGTTCGCCGCGCTCTCCTACCTAGTGAAGAACAACAAAAGAGGCAGGGGATGGGTGAATGGGTTCGCCACTTTCGAGTTCCAGGTTTGTCTTTCAAAAATGTGACTAACGATTTGGTAATTGCTCGATTCCTTTCAGCTGCCCAAATCGCATCACGGCACCGACAATGGCGCTCTAAATGTTAGTTCACTTTGAACATTTTTAATCAAATTTTCATACTAATTTAATTTTAAAATTTGTTTACAGCCCTTCATGATGTTCTATCTCGTTCCGGAGACGCGAAATGCAACGACAAGGAGCAGGTTTGTATCAATTTTACAATACATCATTCGAATATATATAGCTAGTTATACTTCGAACGAAATATTAGGATCAGTGAAACGAGAATTACACCTTTGTTTCTTTCTGTCTCTTGCAATGTGGTTCATCAAGGTCAGACACTTGCACAGTTAGTCAATTCATTCGTGCAAACGGTTTCTCAAAAAAGACCAGATCCAGGAGAGAGTTCGGTTGTGTTTCACTTATTTTATAACTATCAAAACCGAATATCAGAATTGATCATTTGCTGTTTTAACTGGATAAAAAAATCAAATCACACTCAGACACTTTTTAGAATGAGTGATCTCTGTCTCTCCATCTGGAATCGCTCTAGGAACTGGGACGATGTATTCGCGATGGAAGCCTGTGTGCGAACGGTGAGGTTTCATGCGATATGAAACTTTAAAAAAAAACAATAATATGATATTAAATTACATATTTCAGGTGATAGGCGAGCGCATTAACTTCCCTGAGTACAAAGTCAAGATCTACCCGAAGGTCAGTCAAGATACTAGTATTCCACTAATCCTCGCTAAAATGTGATAATAACTGAGATCCAAGACCTCCAGCACGCTAATTAAAATGATACAGAATATTCTCCGACTCGAGCATGAAGTGGTGATTTTTTATCATCAAGATAATTCAGGGCTACGGGTGGTCTCGTGATCTCTGGACTTTGCACTCGCACTGGACCGACGATGACTTCATGATGCATGCAGTGAAGGAGAAGGTGTGATATGTGATTGAAATAAAATGTCTCAAGCAATTTAAAAGCAGTATGAAGAATCTTTAGATAGTATGAGAACTTTATTTGGGCTGATTTAGCCGAACAACGCGTAACATAATTGTAAAATTGCATTCATTTTGCACTTCACTAGTTCGAACGTTCTAGGGAATTATTATAAATCGGATTATTATTTAGGACCTGACACCGTACCCAGAGGATGAAAATGAGCATCAAGCATGTCATATAATGACGGGTAAGCACAGAATAAAAATGATTTATTGTGCGGAGTTCCGTTGACTTTAACTTTCATTCTTTAGCGCAGAAGTATGTATAACTTCTAGCTATATAGTGGAAACTCATTCCAGGAGCTATGGACGGGCTGTGTGGCTGCATATTCCCCGTGCTCAACAGGCTGAATCTGACACAGTGCGAGGCGAGTACTCAACATATTGCATTTGGGGGGGGGGGGGGGGAATTTCGCCGTGATGCAGTGTCTGAGTGAATTAGAGCTAGAATTAAAAGGAAATGTATTGTCTATCGATAAAATATGATTCAAATTCAAGGCGGGCGATTCATGGTTGATGGAGGGGCGACTGCAGATCGAACCAGCCATGAAGAGAAAGATACTGGACCGAATGGCGAATCAGATACTAAGGAGTCAGGTGAGGAGCCATCTCTTGAATTGTGTATCCTTCTTTTTAAAAAAACTTCGCGGTGTGAAGTAACGATCAACTTTTACATTCTTAAACAATTAAGCAGATCCCTATGCTTTTGAGACTGACTTTCGACTAGTCGAATACATGACATATTAGGTTGTCCGGAAAGTCTTTGTCCATGGGTTTGTTTACACACTGCTCTACGCAGATGAACATTGGTTGTCCCTCGTTCCTAGTTTATAACAAGCAGGTATGTGCTTTTGCAGAGAACAACTCCCCATTCCCTTTCCTTCACTCAGGCTCTAGCAGAGCAACGATATATTTTCTTAGTGCCATCCACATCCGACATGTTCGGCTTTACCTCTTCCTATCCAACATCAAGATGAAGGATTCGAAAACTCCCTTGACGAATGTTTTTGCCACGTATGACCCACACTACAAAACCATCAAAATTGGGATCCATCGCTTCAAAGAAGGCTACTTTTCTCCGAGGACCTGGAAGACCCCGTGAGTTGGATTTCGACACTTTGACGAAACGTGTGGAAACGGGCTCATTTCAAAGTGTACGTGAACTGTCCATTACACTTGGCGTGTCCAATACCACAGTCGAGAATGGTTTGAAATCCCTCGGAATAAGAAAAAAGAAAATTTTCGGTCGATTCATACCCCATGACCCAAGCCAACCTTGACCGTCGAGACAATGATTCCACTTCCCTCCTCACTCTCCACGGTGGGGATCAATGGCTGGACCGGCTCATAACGGGGTATGAGAGAGGGGTCTCCTACAATAATAACCACAGGAGAGCCCAGTGGGTTGGAGAAGGAGAGACCCCACATGATGTCCCCAAACCTGACCAGCACCTCAAGAAAATCATGCTCTCAGTGTGGTGGGTGGTGGATGGCTTGATCTACTGGGAGGTGCTCGCCGAGGGCACGACAATCACCGTGGTCAAGTACGTCTCACATCTATAGAATTTCAAGATGACCGTCGATCATTCAAGCTTAATGGAGAAAAAAGTGTATTATCAGAATTTTAATGTACTGCACCATATCTCAGAACAAGTCAAGCAGGAACTGGCTGGATAAGGTTGGATGGTTCTCCCTCACCCACCGTATTCTACGGACATGGCCCCGTCAGATTATATGCTTTTCGCCGACCTGGCCCACGCCCTTCGATATATACATTTTATTTCCCGTGGAAATCTCGAGTCTGCACTCAAGCAATACTTTTCATTGCGCGTAGCTGGGTTCTACGGGGAAGGAATCCATAAGTTGTAGGAGCGTTGGGCATAGGTTGTCAATAATGATGGCGACTATACTTGATCTCATGCTATTTTTTCTATAAAGAAATTAAGTTTTGAAAAATGGACAAAGACTTTCCGGACAACCTGATACATGAATATTTTACTAGTAACAATCAGCAGATTAAATTGCAGATGATCGCAATTGAACGTTTAATTAATTATTTATCTTTATTTTTAAATTTTTTTATATTCGATTGAGATGGGCGGGGCGGGTCAGGGCAGTAAGAATTAATGGATCTTGCCTTTCCCATTTTATTCATTCGAAATAGCCTATTGGTTATCCCGAGAGACGTATCATGTTGTCTGTACACTTTTGTTTGATATCTTCTCGTGATCATATATGGTCTTGTTTTTGTTTGTAGTCCTGATAAATATGAGTATCAAGTTACATCATTCATCTTGACTTAATTATTAAACATTATTTCCGATAAGTAAAATATTTACAGTCCTTAGCTCGGTGAACTATTCAGTATTGCGCTAGCCCATAAATCGCCAGCGAACTGATCATGGAAATCGAATCCTTCATATTAGAGTGTTTAGAGGAAGTCGTGATCCATTCCACGGATGCGACCAACGGGTCAAGCTTGCGAAGTTCTCCAAGTACAGATTCTTCCGAAGAGACATCATGGAATATTGCCTGAAAATTCATTCCTTTCCCTTTTATACTTTAGGATTTTGTTACCTGAACAAGTCTATCTTCTCTCAACTGGATGCGAACGAGTACATATCCGGTTTTAACCATACTCTTATCACGAGGCCTCCGTTCGATCAGCGCTCGAATCGTCATCGATGCGAGCTCAGCCTGCCAATTATCCATATAATGCCAATTATCCATATAGACAGTTATATAAAATGCATTATGCTATCATGTTGTATCACTACAATGGCTCTAATATCAAGGTTAACAAATTGAAATATCGAAACTTGGCGTACACGATTCTCTTTGAAGAATTCTGATGGAAGGGTCTGACGAAGAAGTGCGTCTCTTCCAGGTTGAGCTAAGCAAATATTTTAAAATATTTGTTTTTATAAATTTTCAGCCTGTTTTTCTTCTTCTTTTTTTCCAGCCTTCGTGACAAAATGTTGGAAAAAAATATTCTTCGCTCATGCTGACTTACTTGATCGATTGCACAATTCAAAATGTGAGTTGAGACGGATGACGGAAGACTGTCCAGTCCATTCATCATGTCGATGTTTATCATCAATATTCTGTTGATCAAAGATCCAGAATCCTTCGCCAATGTCGTCAAACTGGAAAAATATGCCTCATTGTCATTATTTTTTAAAGTAATCAATTTCAATTTCGTGGAAAACCACCAAATACTATAGTTTGAATCACCTCTTCGTGCCCAGTAGCTTCGAATGCTTCTCGTGATCCAACCAACTGCATCATATTCTGCACCATTTGATTATTCTTTCTCATTCGGAGTGGTTCTGTCCTCTCTTCCTTGCATCTCTCCAGATGACTGTAAGAATTGTCGTATGAAATAATACAATTCGCAAACAATTGTACATGTTCATACTTGTTTGTTTTATCTCTATTTGTGAAAAATACAGACAAACGTGTTATTCTGAAATGTCTTTCAAAAATTTGGCAGATACTTACTCCCTCAATTTCGCAATAATTTGATGATTGCTCTGTGGATTCGACACCAACAGTCGGAGTGCACACGAGCCACCCAGACCGAAATGCTAAAATATACGGAATATTTTTTTTTAACAAAAAAGGTAATTAATATTTGAGATTAAAAAAATGAAAAAATTATACAACGTGTTAAGTGAATAAAGAGATAATCGATCGGAGTAGCATGGAATAATAGGATCTACTCTGGAGCAACGAAAATGTAAGAGTCTAGTAAACAAGTGTTGTACTTTCTCTAATTTCCGAACAAGGCCTTTGGATGAGGGGGACCAGACAGGGGATGCATATTCTAATACAGGAATAATGAATGACTTGAAGGCTGAGATGTAAGGGGAAGGAATGGTACAACTGATACTACGAAATAGGAGATAGACAAGTGAAGTTGATTTATGGCAAACAATCTTTATATGAGAATCAAAGTTCAAGAGGGGATCGATATGGACACCTAAGTCACGAATAGAGTCAGAGATTGCGAGATTACAAGAGAGAAGAGAGTAGGTGGTACGGGGATTATTTTGTCCTATGTGAACTATGTTGCACTTTTTCTCTGCAACTTCTAACTCCCATGTTTTGCAGAATTCCGTGAAAGCCAAAATCCCAGACTGAAGTTGAGTGGGGGCGTCGGATGGAGAGAGTGGATCAAAAGTGGTGTAGAGTTTGATGTCGTCAGCGAAGAGCCGACATGAAAGTTTAGGGTAGGGGGAGAAAACCTTAGGGAGATCGAAAGTATAAAGCAGAAAGAGGATAGGACCCAATAATATTGTGGGGAATAATATTGTGGGCGGTACACCAATCGCGGTCTGTGCTCTCACTGACATTCTTCATCAAGTAATTGTTTGTCGTATGTGTTTCTTATTTTCAAAAACTATCTCCGACAATGAATATGGTAGGCAAGCGAGTATGCCGAACCGGTCGTCGCTTGCTAGACAGATAGACCACACCCTGAGTCTCTCCAGGATGCTCGGCAATTTGATACCAGAGTTCCACTGTGGGATATTCGTCCAAACTCCACTCCTCCTCGACATCTACCTCGAAATAGACACGGATCTGTGTCTACTATTTATGGTGCACTCCACTAAGTATTATAGACTTATCTACTTTCGGGTCACTTTTTCCAGTTCTTGCCTGTGATGGGACTATCAATTGTCTGCGTCGGCATTTTTTGCGTCGGCTTGGACCGCAGATTTCAGTCAATTTCTCACTCCGTTATCGCTCAATCGACACGCCGGTTTACCACCTGGTAAGTAAAATTTCAGTGAAAAAATCACTAAACCCTCATCCTCAGATTCTCTCGTCATTGATTGTCGGATTTTGCGCGTTTCATGTGTTCCTCATGGTATTTTTCCATCTCAAAAGGTGAACAGATGATGATACAACACTTCTTTATTATTCACAACTCGCTTTGTAGTGTTAATGTTCGAGAATGTCAGGAATCATTAGTATGATATAATCGTAGATTGGCTGTCTGCGAAACGATGGCTCCTTTCGGTGACCGAGCTGTGTGGTTCACTTCATCCATATTTCTCGTCAATATCGCAAGCGCTGTGGTCTATTTCGTAACGTGGATGGGATTGAGGTCGCATACTGGTACGTTTTTAGAACGCAGACAATATATATATATATATATATATATATATATATATATATATCGTACACCACTGAAGGTGCTTCAACAAGTACAGGATGTACGAGGAAATATAAAGTTAGTAAGAATACAACAAAGGGAAGGATGCGTGTAGAAAGAGGACGGGGTAAGGGAGGGGAGGGGAGGGAGGGGAGGGGAGGGGAGGGGAGGGGGTGGGATCGATCTTCTCATGGAGTCACACAATTCGAGTATCGAGGAGAGGGAGTCTCGTAAACGGTTGGAGGAGTCCGCTTATCCAGTGTATGTCTGACTGGATATAAGTGTATGACTTGACGAGGTAGATCGAAAGATGGAAGGGAAAAGGAGACGGGAATGGATGGGGATGGATTGGAAGTCAGCTCAAAGGTTCGAAACTTCTATTCCTAAAACACGAGGTAAGTCAGGGTGTTTAAATAAGTGAACCTTAATAACGGGGATTGACAATTTGGGGTTACAAATCAGATGCAATTTATTTAATAATCGAGCGGTTCTGTGAGAAAAAGATACTTTGAGATTCTCTCTCTTGAATGGGGGTAGATGAAGGGCAAACGAACCATTACGTCTACTAATTGCACGATATGTGTAAAAATGTGTAGGTTCTAAGTCAACAAAATGGGCAAAAATTTTGAGAGCTAAAACAATATCAATCACAATACGACGAGTCTACAAGTTGTTAAGTGAATAGAGAGATAATCGATCAGAGTAGCATGGAATGATAGGTTCTACTCTGGAGCAACGACAATGTAAGAGTCTAGTAAACAAGTGTTGTACTTTCTCTAATTTCCGAACAAAACCTTTGGATGATGGGGACCAGACAGGGGATGCATATTCTAATACAGGGATAATGAATGACTTGAAGGCTGAGATGTAAGGGGAATGAATAGTACAACTGATACTACGAAATAGGAGATAGACAAGTGAAGTTGATTTATGGCAAACAATCTTTATATGAGAATCAAAGTTCAAGAGGGGATCGATATGGACACCTAAGTCACGAATAGAGTCAGAGATTGCGAGATTTGTAGAGAGAAGAGAGTAGATGGTTCGGGGATTATTTCGTCCTATGTGAACTATGTTGCACTTTTTCTCAGCAACTTCTAACTGCCATGTTTTGCAGTATTCCGTGAAACCCAAAATCCCAGACTGAAGTTGAGTGGGGGCGTCGGATGGAGAGAGTGGATCGAAAGTAGTGAAGAGCTTGATATCGTCAGCAAAGAGCCGACATGAAAGTTTAGGGTAGGGGGAGAAAACCTTAGGGAGATCGAAAGTATAAAGCAGAAAGAGGATAGGACCCAATACTGTCCCTTGGGGGACGCCTGAGACAACAGCTTTCTCAGAAGAGAGAACATTGCCTATTCGCACTCTGAAACTCCTTTCGGAGAGGTAACCTGAGATCCAATTTAGCAAGCAACCACGAATTCCAATCGATTCTAATTTGAGCAATAACTTATTATGAGAGACCTTATCAAAAGCCTTAGCTAAGTCAATATAGGCAACGTCAACACAATAGTCGCGATCGATCGTATCACGCCAAGATTGGGTGCAATCAAGCAGTTGGGTTACGGTAGAACGCCTGGAGAGAAAACCATGCTGCTCGGGGGGAATTACATTGTGGGAGGTACACCAATCGATAATCGTGGGCTTAAGCAGTCGTTCCATAATTTTAGCTGGGATGGGAGTTAGACTAATCGGGCGGAAGTCAGAAACAGATGAGGGTGAGGCTACTTTAGGAATGGGGACCACAATAGATGATTTCCAGAGAGATGGAATAGTACCAAGCATGAGACTGTAATTAAAAATATGAGCAAGTGGTGTGGATAGGGAAGCAAAGCACTTCTTGAAAATAATGGATGGGATGTTGTCAGAGGGAAGGGAACAGGAGGAAGAGACACGACTGAGGTGAGAGGCGACCTCGTGAGGGAGGATAATAGAGACAGGAATGGATTGGGAAATAAGAGAGGGGCAGGTCGGGACAGTTCCGTCGTCACTAGTATAAACTGAGGTGAAGTAATCTGCGAGAGATTCCGCTTTCTTAGAAGGACAAGTGACTACGGAACCGTCAGGGGCAATAATAGCGGGTATTACTAGACCTTTAGACTTGAAACGAGTGGAAATATAACGATAAAATGAGCGACTATGATTACCGGCGAGCAATCGGTTCTCATAGGAACGAACATACTTTCGAATTTCGTAATCTAGTTTACGCGAGACACGAATAAACTGGGCGTGTACTGGTCGGAGGCTAATCTTATCAAACAGAGAACGTTTATGTGAGAGAAGCGATTTAATGTGGGGAGGGTAGTGAGACAAGGGAATTTCCGCGAACTGAAGACATGATGGCATCGATTAGGCTTATCTTATTAGAATGGCTTGGAGAACGATTTTGTTTCAATATCTGATTGGATTTAATACAATTACATCAACATTACACTCATTCTCTTTCGAACTTGTAATCCCTTTCTTCAGCGAAAAAAAGAAGGAAATTCTCCACAAACAACGTGTTCCAAAAAATCAGTTCGTGATAGATGGATTATGGTATTTCGGTGTACAGTAGAATGTGGAGATACTGTAGAACACTTTGGGTGATTCCAGACTCTGCCGTGATGCGGGGAATTGTTCGCTCGCTATTCATCGTGGCCGCTGTTGATCTGAGCGGTTGGTTCCTGACTCCCGGACTGATCACAATCCTTCAACTGCTCAACCTCAATGGTACAACACTAAATATCCATGTAAATAATGATATGTTTCATCAGGTCACCAAATGTTTACCGCATATTATTTCCTCATAATTTTCGTGGAATTTGGACTATCGCTCAAGGTTTTCATCTACTATTCGACAAGATGGAGTTTTAGTTCATTCAGCCTCATAATCGCGTCTTTTAGCTCCGATTACCGTGCTGCCATCGATGCCATGTTATTCAAACGGTCGTCACCTTTCAAAACATCGAAGTCGAGCTCGAGAGTACTTACCTGTGTCATAACTTGCTCATTTTAACGCGCTTTTTGATTCGAAGTTTCCGATCTCTAAATGATGTCATCATATCCATTTCCGCGTAATAAATAATGGCGTTGATTGTTTTCCACTTTCTGGAGTAAATGGAGAGATTGTAGGCTTACAAATTTGAAAAGATCCTCATCCTCACAGAATGATGTAGATTCTTTCAATCCTGTTATGCCACATTGTTTCCGCACATCCTTGTTATCAAGAATTGCATCGTCATAACAGATTACTCAGAGAAAATAATCAAATAACATCACGGCTCCCAAGATGAATTTATTGAATTGAATTTATTTCTTTGACGACAAGTTTGTCGGACACAATCTGAATGGCAAATTACCATGAATAGACTTGTTATGATATCCCTCTCACTTTCTATGTATTAGACCCGCATCTAATGTAGTCATCGTCAATCTGATCATCACAGTTCGTGTTAGATAATGAACGATTCACAATTCGCCTCTTTCTATTCACACATCACGCTATTATCATGGTCAGACCACTTCACCTGTAAATCATACACATTGAACAGGTGAATTGGTGGACTGTAATCGTTAGACTATTATTTTATTTTTCGTTGAAAAATCGACTTTTTCTAGAAAAAGAAAAAAAAATAGAGCCTCCCCCAAAATTTCATTTCGTAGAGAATTAAATTCTGGACAGATGCGCAAAATTTCGGCTAATTTTGCACTTTCCAAACCAGTTTTCATCTCAGCAGCAGATTTTGGCCAAATCGACGTCAATCGATTCAGAATCGAAAGTTAAAGTTACCCAAAAGAAGCGAACTTTTTTGTGGCCTTGTCATAAAGCAAACGGCGTCATATGAGCCCGAAATATTGAATAAGTCAAACGTTGTGAAAGAATGAAAAGTGTCCTGTGACTTTCCGTCGATACTGCACGTGTCTGTGACCTTGTTCAAACGCTTCGTTGAATATATAAGTGATACGGTTGCGGTTCACATGATGCAACCTTGTTTATCCACGTCTGTCGATGGTCAATCGAAAGATTGGAGGAGTAGTCCATTTCACAACTCCTAGTTACCGACTTATGGGCTTTCGACCCCCGGTCGCCCCGCTCTTCTGCCGATTCAGCACACAAGCCAAACTGTGGGAGTGACAATATTCTGCTCATCCGTTCGCGTACTCTGAAAAGAACGAGTTAACTTTGTGATTGAGATTGAAATAAGTGAGAATACGATCAATAAATCTATCACTGAAACCACGCCATTTCGAGATCTGAAACAGTCGCTGGCATTTCAGCGCCGGTGATACAATCTCAATTACGTAGAAAGTTCACAACTCTCTTCAATCACTTATTTATCAGAATAAGGGTTATCAGAATAGCATGTTCAATGAAGCCATGCTATGAAATCTCTCGAATCATGCGAATCAAGATAATTTATTTCGAAGCTAACGGCCTAATAAATTTAATATAGGAGATTCGTATTTCTTTTCCAGCCTGCAAGAAGTGTACGATCGAGCAAATGCCCACCAAAACCAGTGGTGGACAAAAATGGGGAACCAAAGTTCTCGTCACGACTGGATCGTGTGCTGAATCAATGATTGACCATTCATTGTAAATAAAAAATACATTAGTAACAATTCTCTAGATTGAAATGCAAATGACGCTTTCAAGTTTTACTGCAGGAAATCGTCACATCGATTTAAAACAAAATGCGCATCGAAAAGCAAACACTCAACGCAACTTCAAAATAAGTGATATGGATAAGCAGTACGTATGGAGGATATCGAGAACGAGAGAAAGAGAGAGTTGCTTGTCTAATTTACACATCTCATGGATCCGACGACATTGCCCATGTACATGTATATCCATTCAGGGCCGCTTGCACCAGCAACGCAGTCGAACTCGATGCTTGCTGGTTTACCGATCGTTTTGAATTGACCGGAGAAGTCAGTCGTAGCATAGTACTGAAATGTTTACCAATTCAATTCATCCTGCATAAATCACGAACATGAAAACGAATATGCAGAGCGTTTCTCAACTTCGAAAGGCAATATCGGGTAACATTATGCATGTGTTTCCGATGATGAAGTGATAAGCTTCGCACGTAGTCGTTTGAGTGCTCACGGATACTGTAACATTAAAGTGCTCACGTTTATGCCATACATCCCTCTGCATTTGAATGTACCCACAGCACACGATCCAGTTGTGACGACTTCCGGGGCATCAAAAGCGAGACCACCACTGGTCCCCGTGGGGAGTTGCTTGAGTTGCTCGACAGTACACTTTTAGCAGGCTGGAAAAGAAATATGTATCTGTCGTATTATGATGGAGCTAAATTAGCTTTAAAATACATTATCAGAGATCTTCTAAGCTACGAGAGGTGGCTGGATACAAAGATTTTCAAACTGCTCCGATCTCTTCCAAACTTTGCATGGCGATGTGCCGTTGGTCGATAGTTTTTCAGCGATAGGTAGGAGACCGTATATTTCGAAATGCCTAAATGCCGGTTTCGGCTTTTTCGCAAATTCATAAAATCGCAGTTTACTTAAAAGTTGACTAAAAACCTCGATCAAAAAACCAAAATGATACTCTCTGCAAATCAAACAACTTTGTTGTTGATGACAAACCTGCCCGACAAGAGGAAAATAGTTTAAAATTTAAAAGTTCATTTTTAGATCCGAAAAATTCGACTTGGCAAAAAACTTTTAATATGCATTCCGCGAGATCTCTTCAGATTCAATATCTTTGCACTTTTTTGACAATGACAATGGTTTATGTTGGAAGTTTCTCGATTGACCCAGTTACTCATCCCCAAATTTGCCGCCGTATGCCTGAAATTGTACGTTTTTAATAGAGAAAATCGTTTTTTCAGACATAACTCTTTTATTTCGCATTTCCGCGATCTCCAATGCGAAAACTCGAATTCTACGAGCAAAAACACATCAGAAAATCCTATTTTCAGCAATTTTTGAAACTATGATATTTTTTCAATTCTGGTGAGATCATTTTGAGGCTAAATTTTGGTCCGAAAATCATAATTTCAAAAATTGCTGAAAATAGGATTTTCTGATGTGTTTTTGCTCGTAGAATTCGAGTTTTCGCATTGGAGATCGCGGAAATGCGAAATAAAAGAGTTATGTCTGAAAAAACGATTTTCTCTATTAAAAACGTACAATTTCAGGCATACGGCGGCAAATTTGGGGATGAGTAACTGGGTCAATCGAGAAACTTCCAACATAAACCAATGTCAAAAAAGTGCGTAGATTTTGAATCTGAAGAGATCTCGCGGAATGCGTATTAAAAGTTTTTTGCCAAGTCGAATTTTTCGGATCTAAAAATGAACTTTTAAATTTTAAGAGACCGGCTCGGTTATTTTGGAGCATTTTGGACCCTGCCCGGAACCGTTCCTCTAGGAATGAGAATCCCGAGCCCATACACGGGTGCTAGGTGGGTCTTGGCTCCGTAATAGACAACATACCACTTATTTGTCATTCCTGCCTCGGCGGACGGAGAAAGGTGGTTTTCAAGGTAAAATGTTCGAAAAATCATATTTTTTCAATCGATCGGGATAGACTCAATTTCTTTTTTGCGTTACTTTAGAGGTGCCCTGAGGCTCTTAAATTACCGTTCTGTTCGATTTTTGCCCATTGCGAAAACCACTTTTTTGACACCAAATTTTCGTTTTTGTTTCAAGTTGTGGATTTTTGGCGAAAGTTCCAGACCGCAATATATGCGTTAGGTAGCCCTTCCAATTCTGCGTCGGACCCACCTATCGTAAGTTTGGCTCAGGTACGCGGAAGCCGTAATTTTTTGATAATATCTGAAAAATAGCTGATTTCGACAGTTTATCAAGCCTAACTTTTTTCTTTCATTATTTCGTTAACTCTAATGTTGAAATTCGAAATCTACGCGTAAAAGTACACTAAAACTCTTTTAGCCATAATGTTTTGAGACAAACAATTTTCAACTTTTTCATGGTAATTTTTGGTCCGAAAAGTCAAAATCTCAGAACTACCTCACTATAGGATTTTCTGGTGTATTTTCGCACGTAGAAACCGTTTTTGCTAGTTAGAGCTCACCAAATTGCGAAAGAAAAAAGTTAAGCCCAAATAATCTGAATGTCACAGTTTTTTAAGCTTAACTTTTTTCTTTCGCAATTTGGTGAGCTCTACTATCCAAAAATGGTTTCTACGTGCGAAAATACACCAGAAAATTCTATAGTGAGATAATTCTGAGATTTTGACTTTTCGGACCAAAAATGACCATGACCTTTTTGTCTCAAAACATTATGGCTAAAAGAGTTTTTGGTGTACTGCGCGTAGATTTCGAATTTCAACATTAGAGTTAACAAAATAATGAAAGAAAAAAGGCTTGATAAACTGTCGAAATCAGCTGTTTTTCAGATATTATCAAAAAAATTACGGCTTCGGCGTCCCTGAGCCAAACTTACGATAGGTGGGTCCGACGCAGAATAAGGGCTACATAACGCATATATTGCGGTCTGGAACTTTCGCCAAAAATCCACAACTTGAAAAAAAAATGAAAATTTGATGTCAAAAAAGTGGTTTTCGCAATGAGCAAAAATCGAACAGAACGGTAATTTAAGAGCCTCGGGGCACATCTAAAGTAACGCAAAAGAGAAATTGAGTCTATCCCGATCGATTGAAAAAATATGATTTTTCGAACATTTAACCTTGAAAACCGCCTTTCTCCGTTCGCCGAGGTAGGAATGATAAATAAGTGGCATGTTGTCTATTACCGGACCAAGACCCGCCTAGCACCCGTGTATGGGCTCGGGATTCTCATTCCTAGAGGAACGGTTCCGGGGGGTGGTCCAAAATAACCGAGCCGGTCTCTTAAACCATTTTCCTCTTGTCGGGCAGGTTTGTCATCAACAACAAAGTTGTTTGATTTGCAGAGAGTATCATTTTGGTTTTTGATCGAGGTTTTTAGTCAACAGTGAAGGAAAATGCGATATTGTAAATTTTCGAAAAAGGCAAAACCGGCATTTAGGCAATTCGAAATATACGGTATCCTGCCTATCGCTGAAAAACTATTGACCCATGGTACATCACCATGCAAAGTTTGGAGGAGATCGGAGCAGTTTGAAAATCTTTGTATCCAAGGGTTCCGGGATTCATGCAAAATATCAGAAGATCTCTGTTATCGTGATTCGCTTGGTTCGATAAATGGCTTCATTGAACATGCTATTCTCGAAGCCCTATCACAGTAAGAATATCATATTTGCAATAATATGTGCCAACTACAACAGTTAATCATTGAGAGATCTCAGACATGGCATGACTAGATCAATACCATTGACGGATGCACCAAATTTCGGGGCACGCTAGGCGTGAAGTAGTGATGACAAATCGGCATTCGACTCTCCTCAATTAGCGTGCTCTCCCGCCTCTCTAATCGACTAGAGATCACACGAAATGAGGAGAGTCGATGCCGAATTGTCGTGAGTAGTGTGGAGGCAACTCACGAGGATCGGCAGGAGGCATGGCAGGAATCCCTGGCGTCGTCGGGGTCATCGGGATGCACCCGCTAGAGAGAGCGACGAGAAAGAGAACCAATAGTACGGTTGGATACCGCATCGAGAGTTGCTGAACGAGCATACATGTTGCGCAAGTCTCACTCCGAAATCGCACAGTAACTCGGTTACCGTACCCCTAATTAGGAGGGGAAGGGAGAGAGGAGGGAGAGAGAGTGGATCTCCATTCTACATTTTTCGCAATAGTCCGAAAAATGCTCGATTTTGAGCTTTTTTCGTTCATAACTTTTTTCTTTTATTATCTGATAAGATCTAACACCCAAATTCGAATTTTACACAAAAAGGTACGTTAGAATAAAATATGATCATATTTTTCCGAGATGCAAATTTTTAAACTTTTTTCATGACCCCCGGGTCATGGTCATTTTTTGGTCAAAAAGTCAAAATCTCAGAACAATCTGACTAGAGGTGTTTCAGACTTATTTTTACCCGTAGATTTCGAATTTTCATACTAGAGATCACCAAAATGCAAAAGAAAAAAGTTACACTCGAAAAACTTGGCATTTATGAGTTTTAGAACATAACTTTTTTCTTTTGCATTTTGGTGAGCTCTAGTATAACAAATTGGAATTCTACGGGTAAAAATAAGTCTGAAACACCTCTAGTCAGATAGTTCTGAGTAACTCGGTTACCGTACCCCTAATTAGGAAGGAGAGAGGAGGGAGAGAGAGTGGATGGAGGAAGGGAGAGAGAGAGAAGAGGGAGAGGAGAACGGAGAAATAGAGAGGAGAGTGGCGAATGGAAGGAGGCAGAGGAAGTTTGTGCCAAATGGCTAGGACTACCGCCGAATTCCAAAAAAAGGGTGTGAGACGACGATGACTTGACCAGGCATGGACCATTCGCCTACATCGGATGTGAGCGGTTGGTTATCAACAACAATTCACCCGCACCGGAGCCTATGGAGAGGCTGGAGTGCACGTGAGAGGCGTGGTCAATCTCCCAAGCAGCTCAATGCCGCCAAAAAACCTGCCATATCTCAGGATTGCGGAGAAGGAAAAGGATAAGGATAGGGAGAAAGGGACGCTGCCGGCGCACTCGTTAAAACGCGTTCTCCGTTATAGTGCAGGGAAAAGGGAAGAAAGTGGCCCAGTTTGTGAAAATGGTCGTACGGGCTTCATAATTTAGGTGTGTGACCACTTTGGGTCGAAAAAACTTTTTTCATAAAAAATTTGATCTTTGAGCTCCAAAAATCGATAATTTCAAATTTGAGATTTCAGTATCATGTGACATGTCATTCGAAAGAACATCAAAAGTAAAGTTAAATCGTAATAGGAAACTTGATTTGAGCTATTCCGAAGCAAGTTATGACTCAAAAGTAAAAATTTCGATCATTTTCGGTAAACATCGATATGGCTACCCATGAAGGAATGATTTGCGGGGTCCTATTTTGATATACTTTGTGTATTTTGTAATGTAGAAAAAGATGAAACTCTCTCCGTCAAGCGTTCCCGGCGGTAGGCCGCCCTGGCCTAATGGGCATGGTGTCTGACTGGCATGCCGACGCACGCAGGTTCGACTCCCGCCCGCAGGTGAAGGCTGACCCGTATCTCACTACGCGCGATCTTGCTGACTTCCTTGGGGTCGACCAAAAAACTGCTGTAAATGGACTTCACGCGATTGGAAAGAAGTGGAAACTCGGGAGTTGGATCCCCCATGACCTGAGCGACTATGACAAGGATCGCCGAGTGGACATGGCTTCGACTCTTCTCACTCTGCATCGCCGGTTTGATTGGCTGGACAATGTCATCACAGGTGATGAAAAGTGGGTGCTCTACGACAACCATGAGCGCATGAGACAGTGGGTCGGAGATGACCAAAAGCCAGCAGATGTCCCCAAACCCGATTTGCACCCCAAAAAAGTGATGTTGTGCATCTGGTGGTCAGTGCGGGGAGTGGAGTTCTGGGAACTCCTACCCGAGGGGACGACTATCACGGCAGAGGTCTACACTCTTCAGCTACGGAAGCTGAGACTCGCTGTCGAACAAACACGCGGGAAGGACGCTCTAATCTACTTTCAGCACGACAACGCCCGCCCGCATGTCGCAAGAAAGACCAAGGCTGAGCTGGCGGGCTGTGGCTGGACTGTCCTCCCCCACCCTCCCTACTCACCCGACCTTGCCCCCTCCGATTACCACCTCTTCTCAGACCTCCAGCGTTTCCTCAAGGGACAGAGCTTCAAAGACCGAGCCACTTTCCAGACCGTACTGACCAACTATTTCAAGAACCAGCCCCAGTCCTTCTATCACGAGGGCATCCACAAGCTGCCTGGTAGATGGCAGAAGGTCATCGATGCGCATGGAGAATATTTTTAGATTCTATCGTGCTTTGTAAAGTTTTTATGATAAAGTGAAAAAAAATTCAAAAACGAGCGTTACTTATTCCTCAACCCGATATATATCCATACTATGTAATAAAGCGCAAACGTCTGTGTGTGTGTGTATGTGTCTGTTCGGTTTGGGCGTCCCGTCCGCTTTTGGTATGGGCGTCCTGGGAAGGATCAAAAATCAATAATTTGGTATGGGCGTCCTGGGAAGGATCAAAAATCAATAATTTGGTATGGGCGTCCTGGGAAGGATCAAAAATCAATAATTTGGTATGGGCGTCCTGGGAAGGATCAAAAATCAATAATTTGGTATGGGCGTCCTGGGAAGGATCAAAAATCAATAATTTGGTATGGGCGTCCTGGGAAGGATCAAAAATCAATAATTTGCTATGGGCGTCCTGGGAAGGATCAAAAATCAATAATTTGGCATGGACGTCCCGTCAAAGATCAAAGATGAAACTACAAAAAATCAATAACTTGTCATGAACGTCCCGTCAAAGATCAAAGATCAAACTGCAAAAAATCGATAATTTGGTATGGGCGTCCTGGGAAGGATCAAAAATCAATAATTTGGTATGGGCGTCCTGGGAAGGATCAAAATCAATAATTTGGTAAGGGCGTCCCGTCAAGTCTTAGAATACGTCTTGACATGTCATAACACGTTAGAACAATGTCGTGACATGTCATAAGAGATAGACGGGAGGGAGAGGGGAAGGAGAAGAGCGAAGAGAAGAAAAGGGAAGGGAGGGGAAGAGGGAAGGTAGGGGAAGGGGAGAGGGGGAGAGGGAGAGGGAAGGGAGGGAGAGGGTAGGGAGAAGAAGGAGGGAGGAAAAGGGGAAGGTGAGAGTTGGGAGAGGGGAGAGGAGGGGAGGGCGAAGATAGGGAGAAGGGAGGAAGAAGAGAGGGAGAGGGGAAGGGGAGAGAGGGAGGACGAGGAGAGGGCGAAGAGAGGGAGAGGGTAGAGTGAGACGCTACTAACACGTAACCCGACATACACCAGTCGAAGCACGCGCCTTGGCGCGTGCTATCGGCTGGTATTAATATATTTAATAAAATTGCAGGTCCGGATTGCGATGTTCGGTCTGGACGTCCCGTCTCATTTTGGCATGGACGTCCTGGCATCGATCACAAATCAATAATTTGGCATTGAACTTATTGGTATAGGTAGCAATAAAGTGCTCCGTCGACCCCTCTCAAAAGCTTCACTAAACGGTGGAACGGCTCTTAGGCGAACGGGTTCATATGCAGAAATGGGTTCATTTACGATAGCAGAAAGTATGTGGATGGCGAGTGTGCGGAACAGAGAGAGTAATATTCGTTCGAACAAAAATATTAGGCGTGAGGTCGCACAATATTTATTTTTCGTAATGCCTCTCGTACCTCTCGCTGGAAATGAGATAGCTCTGTCCATCATGACCTCCCACCGAGTACAATATACCAACATTTCCAACAGACCGTCCAACATTTCAATGGTAGTACGAAAGTTTAAATGAATAAATCCTACGTGGACATGGTACCTCCACAGATACGATCGCGCCTCCACTGCACCATCCTCCCACCGCGTACAGTACCGCGCGCGGTACGGGGACCCTTAAGTTGAGAAGAAACCGATATTGAGAGATACACTGAGTGGATACAGTATTAATTCAGAATCAGTTCGCACAGTTGAAAATATCGAATATCGACTTGATGGTCATTTGATTTTTCGAACATCGATCGCCACAGGTATTGGATCTACTCTTCCACTGCATGCTACATTGAACTCTTGAAACTGAGATTAACCCGTAGCAATTTCATTGCAACTAATCGCGGGACAATGTATAATTCATACTACAAGGGATCCTATACTGTTGTTCCGATCTTCTCATTCTGCATACTGTCTAGTTTCTCTGATCATCGACAGTGTGTGCAGCATGGAGAGAGCAATAATCGGTTCAGACACAACACGGATCCTCACTGGAACTATAGCGTCTACACTGCACCATCCTCCCAACGCGTACAATCATTCCCCGCACTTGGGCGGCTTGCGCGCACGGTATCGAGGATCCTGAAGGGACAGCAAACTATGTATTATATATTTCACTCTTTCATCCACAACCCATTGGCTCAACCGTTCCATCGTTTATCAAATTAAACTCGTGACACCCGTGTTGTCCAAGAGCAACTAATTGTCTCCACCGTTGTTCTTACGAGTAAATCAACATCATGAAACTCTGATCCTAGAACCTCCCCTTTTCACCGCTCTTCCCAATCTCTTCTCTCATTTTAGTCTGCCGGGTATTCCTTACGTGGGGGACACTGGTCTCCCATATTTTCCACCACAAAGTACTATTGCTGCCGAATAGAACCATCCTTTCTCGATTCTGCACACTCTTTCGCTCGTCCGAATACGAGAGAGTGTGTCACGGCGTTTTGCTGGCAACTCGCCAAAAAGATTTCCAGTGGAGACCTCTCTCGCGCTCTCTCATTTTCGCGCAATATATCGCCATTCCCCTGACCGCTCTCCCTTCTCTCACTGAGCCCATGTAGAACGCCGTGATGTAAAATAGAGAGAGATACTATTCGATCAGACAAAACACACCGAAAGAATCGAGTGAGATTGGAAGTTACAAGAAGAAAAAAAAATACAAGAATTTTGATCACTAGGTGTAGATACGTTTCTTTTCCGATACAATAATGGGAGAATATCTAACGCATCAATACCTGGCTCTTGGAAATTCTACCAAAAAATCGCGAATCTAGATTTCCATAATATGTATGCATGCAGGAGTCATGAGAAGGATCATATTTTCACTATAGGTGCAGATATGTTTCAGCTCCGGTGCTAAAATGGAAGAGAATCGACCGCATCAATCTTATGCAGATTGCCGATGCAGTAACAAAAATTAATAAATCTAGATCTCCCTTAGATTTACACAGCGTGTCAACGAGGGGGAAATGTGCAATTTACATGGCGGAGGCCTCGCGTGCTCATTCCATTCGGGGGTAATGGGAGCGGTGAAACAGATGCGAAATGACAGAGCTGAATCGAGGATTCTATCTAAGATGCATCAAAATGGGCATCAAAATGGGCGTCCTTCCCGCGTGTTTGTTCGACAGCGAGTCTCAGCTTCCGTAGCTGAAGAGTGTAGACCTCTGCCGTGATAGTCGTCCCCTCGGGTAGGAGTTCCCAGAACTCCACTCCCCGCACTGACCACCAGATGCACAACATCACTTTTTTGGGGTGCAAATCGGGTTTGGGGACATCTGCTGGCTTTTGGTCATCTCCGACCCACTGTCTCATGCGCTCATGGTTGTCGTAGAGCACCCACTTTTCATCACCTGTGATGACATTGTCCAGCCAATCAAACCGGTCTCGTGAAGTCCATTCACGGCAGTCGTGTTTCTCGTATTTGACTACCCACTTTCTCACGGTGGTTACATGCGGGGTATGTGTGGGGTAAACCTGCTCCAGTTGTTCATGAATGGCGGGCGGTTTCAAACCAGATAGAAAGAGAAAGAGCATCACGTTCCGAATGTGAATTCGGTCGGGGACGAAATTGTGCGGCATTCTCGCCTGGGAGACTAGGGAGAACTGAATCGAAAACATGTGTGGAATGCCCGAGGGGCCCTCTCTCCAGTGTAAACAGGGTGGCAGACGGCAACAACAAAAGAGCGAGCACGAGGGTTCTAAAGTCAGAGAGAAAAAACGAGCGTTACTTATTCCTGAACCCAATATTTGAGAAACCCCGACGAAAAGTCACATTTCTCTAATACCATGAACAAATTTTAAAATGTTTTTCCCACGAAAGTTAGGTCTTTCCATGAGGATTCAGAAAATAATAATGGAGGCGGGGTTTCTATTAATATTCACCGAGTTAATCTCAAGTGAAAGTTGGAAAATCAGCGAAGTGCTCATAAAGACAATTGTAGCTAATTTAAAATTACGAAAACTGAGAAGAAGCATCCTTACATATTCCTTCACCGTTTCAGTGAATCATATTTGTATATTTCATGCCCATTTTTGATGCATCTTAGATAGAACCCTCGATTCAGCTCTGTCATTTCGCATCTGTTTCACAGCTCCCATTACCCCCGAATGGAATGGAACACGCGAGGCCGCAAATTGCACATTTACCTCTTGTTGACACGCTCTGATTTATGCACACTGGATTTGGTTTGTGATCTCGCCTGAGCCAGTTTCTATTCCACGTAGATCAAAACTTGTGAAATATGCTGATTTTGATTTTGAACTATTTGGAAGAACAAATATCAAACTTAATCATCTTCCGAAAATCCAAACACCAAAAAAAATAAAAATAAAATAATCACTCACCAACGACGAGGAAGGGCATCACGGCGACGATATCATTGCAGGGAACGCCGAGGTACACGCACAGACCCATCGCTGAGGCTGAATGGATAGGGGAAATGCCACAGATCTAAGTAGAGACTAAATTAATATTTTGATTCGCCCAGACTCGGTGACGAATGTTTACCTTCTTACTGTCAGCAAGAATGTAAACGTTCATCACCAATTTGGGGCGAACCAAGATTGCAGTCTCTAAGAAGTAACTGATTTAACAACGCAAATATTTTGATATCACCATAATAGGAAGAACATGATTTTTAGTTTTTCTTGGCAATGACAATATGCTATTTGGTATCGCTGAATACGAATTTTATCTCAAATACAGGTAGATTATTTGAGAGAAAAATGTTTTTCAACCATTAATGAGGGTGTCTACATTCCACTATAGATTACCATAGAATCACTGACTCATCTTGTAGTAGAAAAAGGTAAGTTGGCTGTGGCATCGGCAGCGATCGCTGAAGATAAATGAGAATTGATCACTGATACGCCATAGAGAGAGAGAAAGAGAGAGAGAGAGAGAGAGAGCGAGTCGTTCCGAGCAAGAACAATTCGCAATTAAATTATACAATTGGAGGAATATTTATAGGGGAAAGAAGGAAAATAGAAACCAAGACTCAGTGCTAAGCGCAAATGAATCAAATTGAATTGAGCGACTATCAAATAGTAAATGAACAAGCAACAGAAAAGCAAATTAAAAAGAAGACGAGAATTTCCAATAAATACAGTAGCCCATTACTCATATTCCTTGCATGATACGGTATTGATACCGTATACGGCCGTAATGTAAGTTTACTGTAAAGTGACGTTAGAAAAATATTCGATCTTGCAAACTGTTTCGATTGGGTAATTTTAATGCTAAAAACTTCTTCAGAGTATTTTTAAAAATCAAATAACCGATGCAATAAGACGCTCTGCTGGAGTGTGCTGATTAGAGAGAGGGTCAGACGCTCAGACGAAGAGTGTGCAGAATGGAGAGAGCTCGCTGACTGTTTCGGATACTTTTCTGGAGATGCAACATAATTTCAACACCATCACACATGCTTCCGCAAACCTCTTCTTTATCGAATGTAACAAGTGATCAATACAAAACAGCACAAATACACGCTTTGCCAGAAATTTGGTTGAAAGTAATTACATAACAACTTCTCAATTACACATGAAACCTGACTAGACGGAGTAAGAAAATCGATAAAAGTGGAAAGACTCGGGGACGACTCACAGATCTACTACAGTACTCGATACAATTCAAAAGCAACGATCAATATCTACAGTACTCTTGCTAATACCTCTCGATGGGGAGTACGGTAAGGGAATAAAGGCGATTCGGCAATCCCTATAGTACCTAATATCGCTTCGGGAGTGGTGGCGGAGCGGAGGTGGGCGGCGGGAACCGGGGGAATACGGTACCAGAGGCGGAGGATACGGTACCCGACCCGAACGAGCTGGAACCAATCAGCGACCCGGTGCTACTCGCCGTTGTGCGCAGGCTGGCGCCCGAATAGGCGGCGTGCAGGCCGGGTGCGCCGCCGAATTGAGCCGGGTTGGGGCCAAGTGGCGCTAGCGTGGCGCCGAATGGCCCGCCAACTCCGTGCTTGGCCAGCTCGATTGGCGCCTTCTCGGAGCGTCGCTTGGTCCCGCAGCACGACCCGACGAACAGAGACAGCATCAGCGGCAGGAAGAGTAGACCTGTGAGGGGGAAATCAATAGTGTTGATTACGGTAACATGTAACTGTACTATAATGACACCGTATTCTCATGCTACAGTACCCCTCAACTTACCGTGGAAGAGCCCGATCGATATGGCCAGGAATACGGTCTTGAAGAAGGTGACGATCATGTAGGCGGGCACGTCAGCCAGCACGGAGACCGCCAGGATCGTCGACAGACCACCCTGATCAGGGAAGGGAAGAGATTACTGTCGATACCGCAATACTTCAATCTCGCTGAGTGGCCTCTCTTAGCAAGAAAATATAAAGCAATTATCAAAGTATTCTTTCAACCAGAAATGATGCCATTTTTTCAACTCTCTCCATTTCGCACACTCTTTCGTCTACTCGACATGAGAGATAGTGTGCAAACTGGAGAGAACCAAATCAAGACAGCATCATACTCCACCCTTTCCGCCCCTACTATCCGTACTTTTACTGTATCCATGACCCTACCGTACCTGTATAACTGGCCATCCCAGATCTCCCAGTGCCTCCTGAATCCTCGTCTTCGGGTCGTCGGACGTAGAGACGACGTAGCCTGAAGAGATAATAGAATTAATAAATATTATATATCAAATATATTTTAAGAGAAGTGAAGAGGAATACGAGCAATTTTGATTGCGCGTCTTAGCCCTTCACACTGATTCTTTCCAACAATGTGCTGCTCTTCTTGTCCTAACCTTCTTGATGAACTGGACCTACCGGTTACAAGTTTCACTGATCGCACAAAAGTAGACACCACCAATGATTCAACAATTTTTTCTCGGTTCTAGGTATCAAACATTATAAACCCAAATAACGAGAAATAACGAGAATAAATAACGAATAATAACGTCAACTACTGAAAAAAATCTCAAACATCATCCATCACAAATTATTAATCCGCATTGTCTAAGACAAAATCAATCAATCAGATCATAATTAATGTCCTCACCATATGCGATATGCGCCGAGTAGTCCACCGAGAAGCCGACGCTCATGATGATCGTGATCATCGAGATCGCGTCCTGGAAGGAAAATAAGAGGTTGCGGTAGGTCATAAATCGATTGATGCTATCGATTTTGATTGGATCTCTTCCATTTAAATAAATATCAATCTGGACATCGTAGCAGTATAATTTTGCAGATCTACAACAGTAGATAACATGGCGGACTCAACCTAACTCAAGCATGTTTCAGAGATCGCTCAAAACTTGGCAGCCATTGTTTCTCCAATAGTTTATCAATTTGTGTTGCAACAAAACGCATTTTCTCTCAGCTGCGCAACTAGATATCTTATTCAATCATACTCACGAGAGATGCCATTTTCGGTTAATAGCTCTCTCCATTCTGCACACTCTCTAGCTGCTCTGTTGTGCGATTGAGTGTGCAGAATAGCGAGAGCTATAATCCGCATCCTACCGTACTCTACCGTATCTTGCAGACCAAACAAATTCATTTATCGATTGACTCTCTAACGTAATCACCCACCAGATTGACTCCCCAGAGAGTCATGAAGCCGAGTACTCCTAGGTCGATTGAGCCGATGGTGAATGCGACCTGAGTAAATTGTGCAAATTATTGACAATATTTTTTTAGTAAATTATTCACGTTTCGCACTCGTAGTGACCTTATTGGTGTATCCTCAATAATCAACCAATGACAACACTGCACCACTGATTAGTTGCAGGAGTGAATAGTAGCTCTCTCCATTCTGCACACTATCTCTTTGATTTGGTGTCGAGTGTGCAGAATGGAGAAAGCTAGTATCGGAGCAGGTAACACTGCAACTAACCCAGAAGGCGCACGACGGTTCGGGAATGAGGAGAAAGGCGATGAGAAGCATACAGGCGACGGCTGAAAAGGAGGGTCATTCGAGGTCAATGATCACAATCAAAGATCAAAGATTGTTATTTTTACCCATATTGCGACCGAGCCGATTGACTAACGAGGGATCGAACGATCATACGACAAAAAATAACACAAAGATCAAGATTCAAAAATATCGTATCGGATATAAGCTTTCTCCATTCTGCACACTAATTGCTGTTCTGACAAGCGCTAGAGTGTGCAGAATAGAGAGGGCATCTCCTTGAAGTTTTTTTTTCGTTTCTCCTCACCGACGACGACATCTTGTACAGTATTCGGGACGACGAGCTCGTATTGATCGGTGAATAGCCATAGAGGCATGAAGGTCGTCACGTTGTAGGAGGGATAACGAGAGGCAACCTGAGAGATGAGAGGGAGATCACGGATAACAATCCATTCATGTCTCGGAGTTTCGCCCTTTTGAATGATGCTCAGTTCAAACTCGTGAGGAGATTTTGCACATTGGTGATGTCCTTTCGGTTTAGGCTGCACACTCTCTCGTTTATCTGACCTGCGAGATAGTGTTCATAATAGGGAGAGCCAAAACCGAATTTACATTTCTATTGCTCGGTACCTACTCATGAGGAGATATTGCACATATTATAGCCCCGTTGAGGAAGAATTTCACTAATGAAAATGTCAGATGAAAACGTACGCAAAATGTTCGCCGGAACAAATGGCAAATGTCCAAAGGGAGAACCAATAGGAGATCGTGGAGAGATCTTTCCCAGAAAGGAAAAGCTGCGCACACAAGGATCGAAGCGTGGGATTTGGCTGCGCCCTAATCCAAACTCTCCAACCGCGTTCGTGGTGAAATGGTCAGCATGGATGCCTTCCAAGCATTCGACGGGGGTTCGATTCCCCCCGAACGCAGATACGTTTTGTCCATTTCATGATCATAAATTCCTTTTAAAGACCCGCATTCTAGGGAAGAAATGTTGCATTACAACGCTTCAATCAAAGTTCATATTTTTTCTTACAAGTAACGTCTACAATATCTAATGCAATCTAATATCAAATCACTCTTAGCTGAAACTCAAATACACAGGGTCCGAAAACAGAAAACAGTTTTCGGGAATTTATTGAATTGCAACATTTATAATAAATAATGAAATAGATTCGCCTATTGACCCGTAGTTTGATGTCGAAGCTATTCATTTTTTCATTCTCACAAAACGCCCACTAACCCTTTCACCAACTAAATAAAACAAAAAGATTCTCTCTGGCCGGGAATTGAACGCGGGTCTCGCACGTGACAGGCGCGGATACTAACCACTATACTACCAGAGATGAGAGGGCGATTCTGCGAGAGCGTATCTCTCTCCATTCTGCACACCTTTCGATAAAAAAAAGCAAGTGTGCGAAATTGAGCTATCAAGAAATAGAGGATGCAATGGTGAGATCTCACTCACTAGAGGTGCCAGAAAAAATAGATTTTCAGTCTACATGCTTTCTCTATTATCAGAGCTAGTCAGTGTGCAGAATGGAGAGAGCTACCATTCGATCAGGATAAATAAGGACTAACCTCTCTGAATACTCGAGTCGCCTCTTGCTGTGCCGAAGTCGTCGCGATCTCCTTCATCCCAATGATGAATCTGATAATTAAAATATTATATAAATTGATTAAACTATAATATACCTGAATGCAGTCACTCTCCTTCCTCCATCCGTCTCATTGCTCCAGACGGTGTCTCCTATCCAGGGCGAACTCTTGCTTGAGAACACGAATCGATCCGCGAATTTGTAGAAATCCTGAAAAATCATGAAGCAATATTTCCGGCTAATCTGGTGGATGTATAAAACAGTCAAACAAAACTATTTATGCAATTTCCACTATCAATCATTATTCTACCTAATTAAAACAATAAAACCTAGTGAGTATGTGTTTCATCTCGCGCTATTCATCTCTGAGTGAGGGAGGTGATAATTTCAATAGGAATCAAAATGAACAAAAAAGACAGCATCCTGGAAATAGTGAACAGTGTCTGTTGATACATTTCAAATAAACACTAGTGAATATGTGTTTCACCGCCCGCTTTTCATTCCGATTTAATGAAACCGTGGCTAGACCGTGTGACCACAGACGAAATAAGAAACCTTATATTGTACTTCAAACACCTTTCCGATAAATAATTTACAAATATCTCATCTGCTCACCTTATTCTGAACGGTGACCTCGTGCAGATTGTAGAACCTCTCCATCTCCTCGAACCACGACTCGACACCCTCGTCACCTGTAGAGAAGGGGTGTATTTGATCTACCAAAAATCGATAATCAGCTTCTTAATTTCTCAACTACCTTCATTCGGTTTGGCACAATACTGAGAAAGAAACGGCGCCATCTACCGTACATCCCTGCAAATTCGCCGTTGCGATCGCATGTCTAAAGAAAAAAAATAGTGAATTTGATTTTCAGCGCCCGCTTACCCATTCGAACTGAAGGGCACATAGATTGGTACTGGAACTTGATTGTAATAAAATATGAGAACATTTAGTCTTGATAGGATAAATAACTCCGGTAAGGTGAAAGCCTCGCGTATCTGATTTGAGTTTCACCACGTGATTTTGCTCTCTACATTTCGGGGGAAGATGATGCCAGATCGAATGCTGATTGAGTATAAATCTCCAAGTCAAAGAATAATAAATCAGGTAATTCTGGCCGGATACTGCTCTTACCATACCCAAAAACCATTGTTTTTGGATATGCAAGGTGAATTGTTTAAAAAAATTACATCATTCTTCTTTTCGTCGCTGGACAACGTTATAGTGTGCAGAATGGAGAGGCAAAACGCCAATGACCGATCTATCACTCACCAACAGGAATACTGTCATAATATGAGGCCGGTCGCCTACTATTCAATCAGACATGTGCGGGGGTTGGTACATCGATTTTTCGAAACTCTGGGGAAAGAGGTTCTCAAGGGTGCTGATCATCATGGTCGGGTTTATTTTGCACCAATTCGATCGGTGTAGCCGTGGTGCATCAGGGCTTAAAATCACGATCTCTCAGTTACTCCGTTTCTAGTTAACAGAATGGTCTGCAATTTTAACTGGACATGTAAAAAAGCATGGGGATTCTGATAATATTATTTACGACCTCTAAAATTACTTCATGAAGTTTTTAACCTATCTTTTTTGAAAGTCAGGCGTTAGTGCCGTCTGAATTCAGCTCTAGAAGATGCGCACGATCGAGAGGATCATTATTTGTATAAATAGTGTGGGTTTTAAAATAGTACTTTTTGAGATTCTCTCGTCTTTGTTCACATAATTCTCATTTACCTCGTAAATCAAGTGAGAAATGAAATGAGTTTCACTGAAATCAGCGACTTTAGACGCGAAAGACAATGGATCAGCTAATGAAACTCACTTCATTCCTCACTCAATGCACGATGAGCGCGGCGTTGAGCGGAAAATAAGAAAACAAAAACGAGAAAATCTCAAAAAGTACCAATTTAAAACCCACACTATTTATACAAATAATGATCCTCTCGATCAGGCGCATCTTCTGAAGCTGAATTCAGCCGGCACTAACGCCTGACTTTCAAAAAAGATAGGTTAAAAACTTCATGAAGTAATTTTAGAGGTCGAAAATAATATTATCAGAATCCCCATTCTTTTTTACATTCCAATTTAAAATTTCAGAGCATTCTGTTCACTAGAAAAGGATAAACTGAAAAATCGCGATTTGAAGCCCAGATGCAGCACGGCCGCACCGATCGAATTGGTGCAAAATAAACCCGACCGTGATGATCAGCACCTTTGAGAACCTCTTTCACCAGAGTTTCGAAAAATCACTGTCCACGACCCTGCTGAATAGTAGGCGACCAGCCTCATATCATTCTGCTCTTAAGTTTAAAATAACTACCATATTCCCACCGTGATCCTCCCTACCGTATCCTACCGTATACTCACCGACAGAATGTTTGGTCGACGCGAAAGTGTGCACCATCGCTCTGACCTTCGCTCGTTCGCTCGGGTCCCGCAGGTCCGGCGCATTGTTCACCACGATCTGAATGGATTACGGTATTCATCGATCGATATATTCCCAAAGTCTACAGCAATCATGAGAATCCAGCTAGTATTCATTTGTTCCTGCCCGATAGTCGGTTGATATTCCACCGTAATAATGTGAAAGATAAATCAATGCAATTAAAACTACCGCGTTTGACTTTCCCAAATAAAAGCAAATTTGTGTTTCATCGCGCGCACTTAACTCCGAACTGAACGGTAAACTGATGAACACCACTGATGTTGGAGATTTTAAATTATATCCTAGCGTAACCCGACCCCTAGTGTTACCGTATAAAGTTCATCTGTACACATTATACCTGGAGGGGCGCGCCGTACTGCCAGAAGTACTTCTCGAGGATACGGTAGTGGGGAATGGCGTAAGAGTCCTCCACCAATAGATTCACCGGCTCCAGTCCCTCTCTGAAAATGTGAGGATATAATCATCATTACGCAATAGTTAGTGATGCCTGTACGAATAGTTCACATTCTGCACATTCCTTCGTTTGGACAACAGAGTGTGCAGAATGGAGAGCGCATTATTCGATCCGGCATCATCACCATCATGACTAGGCAATGTTATCCGCAATGACGTGGATAAACTGAACGCGTGTCCAGATCTAGAACCGTGGGAATTGGATGTCTCGTTATCAAAAATCGATTTTCCATCGACTCGGAACTTTTAGAGATCGCACAATATCGACTTCCCTTCCGGAATTCAATTTTCTGGCAGCATGAGCTCATATGGGAACTTCGGCTACTTTTCATACTTTGTAGTTTGTAGTCTCACCTCAGATTCATGCATCCAATAATTGCGATGACGACGTAGATTACGTACCAGGCGGCGCACAGAATGCGAATCGCCGGCTGGACTAGAAGGGGAGCGTACCTGGAGAGGAAATGCGAGTAACCATTAATCTTTGATCTCTGATCTCTCTTTTTCTAGACTTTTCCTAGATCACTTGTGATCCCGTTATGTGTAAGTGCCTGGAGAAAAGAAAGAGTTTTTTCTTTGATATTAGTCTCTCTCTTAGTGATCCGAGCTATCGAAAAACAATCATTTTTAACGGACATTCGAAGACAAAATCATGCCAGTTCATGGTTATGCACTCAAGTAGGATATGTGAAACACACAACTTCCTGTGGGATTTTTAAAAAAATATCGTTAATCCTCAATTTTCAAGGCGAAAATAACCATGTATTACGGTAGTCTACCATTTTTGCATTACGGTACTCACCAATTCCTGAAGAAATCAGCGCCGGCCACGTCCTTCTTGTTACTCGCGTGCTCGGGCATCGGATGAGGACGGGAACCCATCCAGAGAAGTCTGAGAGAGATTACGTCATCACTACTTAATAATTCATAATCTGTACCGAAGATAAGAATGAGTGCAAAAAATTTCTTCTAAAGGTTAAACATAGTATCAATTAAGGAATATCCGAAGAATAATTTATAGATAAAGGAGATGAAGGAGAGATAGATAACCCCAAATTTCCACCATTTCATGACCACTACTATTGTGTTTCACATCATCCACATTAACTGTGACAGAACCCAAAAATAATGGGTAAATCCGTGAAAAATATAATCTATTGTTATCAGATTATCTGAGGTACCGTACCTGCTGATGAGTGAGCTGGAGTGCAATCGTGGCGGGACCGTCTCTCTCATGAGCACACAGTGCAGTCCCCGTTCCTCGTGACGAGTGAAGAGAGAGACAAGAGCACAGAAGAAAGTCATCTGGAAGGAGGTACTGTATACTGTAGATGCGAGATCAATCGATAACTGAGAAACACAGTATCTTTACGAATTTAAGAGACCGTCCACGGTATTTCGGTACACATGTATAGGGGCTCACGGATGGCTGAAAATAAAAATCTCTCCATACTTTTTTCTTAGAATAGGGGTCTCGAGTGCTGATCGCCGCCACCACTAACTAAGGTCTCAGGTCGACTTTGGCGAACTTACAGTAACCCACAGTTTTTGGGGTCGAAAAAGTCACCATCTCAAAAGTATACGACTAGTAGTTTTTCTGACGTATTTTTACACGTAGAAACTGAATTTCTATACTAGAGATCATGAAAGCTCGATAGAAAAAAGGTATGCTTGAAAAACCTCATTTTTTGATCCAAATCGTCACATTTCCTGGTATAACTATTTTTTTTAAAAATAACCTATTGGGTTATCATGATTTTCGTTAACTACATCATTGAGCGAGTCTACGATATTTTTTTCAGAATTTTAAAAAATGTCGTCCGTACTTTTTATTCTGGCCTGAACTACACACCGTAGTGAAACATCGATAATTGAAAACACCAATAAAGTGCTAAAGAGTGACCCGATGAGCTCGAACACAACTCGAAATTAGTCTTCAAATCAAACAGAACGACTTTTGTGTTGAAACAATGAGGCTTTAACTGCCAGGATTCTCGGAATCTCGAATAATAAGAAAATAGCTGTACAGAACTCAGAAAAATTTGAATTCCATAAGTTGAGTTGTATTGCCCCAACAGTGTTGTAATCAACTTAGAATGACTCAGCTGAGCTACGCTAATGATTTGAGAACTTTTGAGAATTGAGAGAAAAAATAATTTTTAAAAAAATTTTTTTTCGAAAAATACGAAATAAAATTTTTTTAGCACTATACTAAAAGTCGTTCTGTTTGATTTGAAGACTAATTTCGAGTTGTGTTCGAGCTCATCGGGTCACTCTTTAGCACTTTATTGGTGTTTTCAATTATCGATGTTTCACTACGGTGTGTAGTTCAGGCCAGAATAAAAAGTACGGACGGCATTTTTTTTAAATTCTGAAAAAAATATCGTAGACTCGCTCAATGATGTAGTTAACGAAAATCATGATAACCCAATAGGTTATTTAAAAAAAATAGTTATACCAGGAAATGTGACGATTTGGATCAAAAAATGAGGTTTTCAAGAATAACTTTTTTCTATCGAGCTTTCATGATCTCTTTTAAAGAAATTCAGTTTCTACGTGTAAAAATACGTCAGAAAAACTACTAGTCATATACTATTGAGATGGTGACTTTTTCGACCCCAAAAACTGTGGGTTACTGTAAGTTCGCCAAGTCGACCTGAGACCTTAGTTAGTGGTGGCGGCGATCAGCACTCGAGACCCCTATTCTAAGAAAAAAGTATGGAGAGAATCTAATTTTCATTCATCCGTGGACCCTTTCCACAATAACGTGAAGTGTCTCTTAAAGCATAAATCTATCGTTTTATAGAACCACAGATGATGAGTTTCTCATACAACATTTTGATTGTAATTGAGAGTTAAACTATTCTCTACCCGTTTCAGAAAACAACTAATCGATAACCGTCCCTAACGTACTCCTCACTAGTGTTGCCGGATCGAATAGTGCTCTCTCTATTCCAAACACTATCTCGCCGGTTAGAGAAATTAGAGAGTGTGCAGAATGGAGAGAGCAACTATTCGATCTGGCAACACTATTCCTCACCTGATAGAGGAAGGTCATGCTGATAGCGATGCACGTGTAGATGCAGAAGATCTGGAATTTTGAAATAAACAAAAATTGTATCATCAAAATATTATACGAAAATACATGTCGGTCTTATTTGAATTAAGTAAGAATTAATTTTACCCAAACGAAAATTAAAGAACAGTCTCCAGATCTGATATTCGAAGAAATGTTCCTAAAAATTCGATACTTTCAATGGACAACCAAACCAACTAGGACGAAAGCGATAAATTAGCTGGAATTGTCTAGTAATGATGTAACCCATCACTAGTAAATTCCTTGCCTGCACAGCGGGAATGGTCGTGATGGTGCCAACGCTGAAGGAGAACGCATCAGTGAGAGCTGAAAGGGAACATCTTCGAATTCCGGAAAGTCCTCTTCCAGCAAGTTCAATGTAACACATGCGATACTTAAATTAAGGGAAGTAGGTAAAATGTTCCACTGTCGGATGCAGCTCGCAAATAATCGATATTTTATAAATATATACAATAAACATTATGGCAATTGTTCTTATTGCAACTGACAATCGAAAACCATTTTCTTTACTGATGCAATCTGATAAATCCAAACGGTATGGTACATACCGGTAATGAGAATGGACACTGCCGCATCGGCCATGCACTCGCCCATACGATCCTCCACTGGAATAGGGAGAGTAAAGATGAAGGATCAAAAACTTATGATCTGTGAGGCTAAAAAGATCAATCCCTCACCAGACAATGCTCGCGACGTCCGCCGAACCGCCGCCACCATCAGGAACATGTTGTCGGTTCCAACGGCTGGAAAAATATATATTTCAGTAATCACCAGTACCGTAATCTATTCAGCGAAAAATATTCTGATATTGTAATTACGGTGCGAAATATTATATTTTAGACCTGCAAAGAGAACTCAATTGCAACGAATGACAACCGTTACTTCAATAGCCACAGTGTAACCGTAACTTCGCTAGATTCGGAGAACAGCGATAATCGACAACGCGACTTCCATAACTAGTTCAGATTGGGCTTCATTGGTTTCGTGATTAAAATGGGATGGTGGAGCCAATCGATTAAACTATAATTAGGATATTTTATATTTTTATGTGTAATACACAGCTTCAAAACATTGCTGCGAGCGGCCGCCTTATATTATATACCCGCTCTGCATCCACAACCTCGCTAGTACCAGAAATTAACAATGCTAATGCTTCTACTCATTCTTATACTAACTGTTGTGATCCCAATTGTGTATTCCCTAGAAACAGTCTTGGGGAATCAAAAAGCAAACCAAAGTTTAAATTCAAAATACTGAGATCAAAGATCAAAGCTCAAAGACTCACCGACGACGAGGAAGGGCATCACGGCGACGATATCGTTGTAGGGCACGCCGATATACACGCACAGACCCATCGCTGAGGCTGAAGGGGAGAATAACGATCAAACTACAGACTTGTAGCATGGTTCATCCCGATGAAAAAATGCTGCGACATCACTAAGCAAAATAAAAAAAATTACTGTAAAACGTGCGCTGATCATTTGCAAATTTCATCCCAGCCCAAGTATGTGAAACCCAGACTCACCAATGCCCATACACGCGTTGATCACACCCGCGATCGAGAGCAGAGGCTTCGAGAGGACCTAAAAGAGATCAAAGATCAAAATTCCGTCGCTGTAATTTCGTTGAAGAAAAAACAATACTAATAATACATACGAGCAGCTCCTATGCTTCATGAATCATACATGGAATAAAAAAATCTAAAAATAAATTAGTAATATCATGTTTTGCTCCTGAACAAAATCATCCATATTGCAATATGAATGTCTTAAGCATTTTACTAACATTTTAATGTTTAAAATCAGACACGGTTGGGTGAGAGATCAAAGAACAGACTACAAACTACGCACCCAATCGACGTAGAAACTGCCATCGATCGTCACGATCGAGCAAACAACAGAGAAGACAACCAGGATGAGGAAGGAACAGACGAATCTGAAATGAAATAACGGTCATAAAAAAAATCAGAAGTTGATACAGTTCTAATTTGGAAATGAAATCTCGATTTTGTCTGTCTCCGTTCTGCACACTATCTGGTCGACCACAAGAGGGAGAGTGTGCAGAATGGAGAAAGCTGAGACCATCAAACACATCATTGATGATGATCCGACTTACAGTGCGAACCCTCCAAAAATTGATTTAAAACATATCAACTCATCGGATTTATGTTTCAAGAGTATAATAGTAGCGACACATTATGGGAACATGAATACTCTCCTTGCCAGTGGAACAATACAATTAAAAATAGCAAAATTCATATTTTTGACCCGCAAATTAAATCCATAGATCTCAAAGCCTCTGGATACCGTTAGTTCGAGATTAGGCCATCTTACATATCTACTGTATACCTTGGCACGAGACGATCCGCGTTTCGTTTCAGCTCATCGGGCAGTGTCTGCGAGTGGAAGTAAGCGATCTCGAGATACGGATCGGGCGGATACGCGTCCAACGCGTGACGAAAAGCCTGGAAAGCGTGAGCATAAGAATGCCACGCTTTAGAACAGTATAATTTTTTTCCCATAAAAATGACGACCCGATCGACATGTGGAGAGGAGCAAGGGAGTTCAACTAACTGTGAAACTTAACTCTGTGATCTGGCACTAAATGGGTATTAACCCTATCATAAATAACTCATCTACCGTATCGTGGAATACCATACTCTTGCCCAATTTCTCAATAACTCCACTACCGAATCCTCGTCTACCGTAATCCATTCCAATACCATTCAATCAATACACACTCACTTGTTCCCACTGGCCGCTCATCCAATTCGTGTTGGCGGGCTGGAATCGGAGATGGTAGATGAGCAGCCAGGCCCGAGCGCTCATCAGTATGTTATCTTTCCCATCGATGCCACCCTTAATTTGTTAATTAATTATTAAATAACAATACATTAAATATTCGGTCAGAAAATACACGGTTGCTCGATAAATAAGATATCATTTCGGGTACTACTGTCTCGGATACACACTTGCGCCGGTTACTCCGATAGTGTGCAAAATGGAGAGATTCTGAAATGAAGTCAACTCACCTTTGCCAGCGTTACTGCACCCAGCGCCGATCCGTAGTAGCCACCCCTGAAGAAATGGTTATCAACCGACACTTTTTAGCGATCCGTTATGAAATTTGATTTTTTTTAAATCATAAGGGAGTTCTGCGTCTTGCCAGTATTATTGTACAACACCGTCTAAATCGTAGAATTTTCATTAAAGAAGAGGTTCCTCAACAAAAAACAATTTAATTTCGACTCAGTAGTGTTGCGTTTCAGAGATAGTACAACAAAGACTTCCCGTACGAATTTCGATAGTGATTCCTTCATTTCTTCAATACAAAATCCGTCCAGCCATTCTTACTTCATCACCACGCAATCATCACTCACTGTTCTCCTATGCGGAATCGCGGATAGGTGATGTTGATGCCGTGCGCGTAGAGCCGCGAGATTACCGTAATGTGGTCGTTGCCGGCGCACGTGCCTGAACGATCATGTATTGATTATATTTCAATCACTACGCTAAAGTAATCCATCGTCTTCTCAATCAGTAGTAGTATGCTAGAAAAGCCTAGACCATCACTTCAGCATTCGATCTATTCGCACCAAATGATGAAATTCTACAACTAATGCCTACAAGCAGACTCCGGTTAAGTCTGGCATCACAAATATCAATTTGTTGACTGATTATCGTAACCCATCTACTCCTCTACCGTAACCATATTCCGTCTACCGTGCTCCTTCTATCCTCCTACCGTACTCACCCTCGACCGTCCGCAAACAGACGTCCGCATACGTGTAGTTCTTGCCGCGATACGGCACCTGGAATGGCGTCATCATCAAGAGAATATTGGACTAGAGACAGTTATGATTGATTTATTGTTTTCAACTCGAGCAAGCTCTCATCGGAAGTACCTGACACATGTTGACTTCGATTGACGATGAAGCTCAACTCTCATGACTTTAGATTTCAACCAAATCGGCGCTTTCCGTGCAATTGTTCATCAATTCTCTCTCCTTATCTCCATTCGCATTGCACCCTACCCACTTCTTCTACTCTAGAAAAAAAATTAGAAAATAAAGCAAAACTCCTTCTTCCCCACCTTGACTCTTTTCTGAATGTAGTTGTCCAGTCTCCAAACGGCCTCTGCGTATTCTGGTAGGAGGATATTCGCTCCATCCCTTGCAAGCACCGACACCTGGCAAGGAAAAAGAGAGCTAAAGCACTGTGAGAACCGGTTCCTGGAGGCGGTGCGTGAGATAAAGTCTCGCTCTAATATACTCAATTCAACAGCGTTCGTGGTGTAATGGTCAGCATGGATGCCTTCCAAGCATTCGACGGGGGTTCGATTCCCCCCGAACGCAGAAACATTTTGCCCATTCTTGGTGACTCATTTTTAAGTATCACAACGAAAAATTTCAATGATCTGAAATTTTTGGTATAATGTACGGTACGATTCCTCGAGAACATCAAACTCAACGTAATTCTTCACACTTAGTCAGTTGGTGAAACCCGGATGAACAGCGTCTGTGCGCATTCATAATAGGGATTCTTTGGCATCTAAATTTCAAGAAAAACACGTAAAATATTCTCTCTGGCCGGGAATTGAACCCGGGTCTCGCACGTGACAGGCGCGGATACTAACCACTATACTACCAGAGATGTGAGGGCGAGTGTGTATGTGTGTATCGACTAGTGTTGTCGGAAGGGAATCTCTCTCCATTCTGCACACTTTTCGATGAGAAAGAAAAAAAAGTGTGCAAAATAGAGCCAACAGGCCGTGTCTCACCTGCGCCTCTCTCGTCTGGGTGACTGCTCGGCCGGGGATGTAGAGACCGTCAAGCAGGGGCCTGCAAGGATTAACTTAAGATAGATGGAAAAAATGAGCTCTATCAGCTCGAACTCGAAAGAATCTATTCAATCTGTATGACCTAGTGTTGCCGGATGGAATAATGTTCTATCCTTTCTGCTCGCTATATCACCAGTCTGACAAACGATGCAGTGTGCAAAATGGAGAGAGCAACTATTCGAAAGGGCATCTCTAGTGTGAGTAACATCGATATTATGAAAGGAATTTGCAGCATGGACGGAGGATATTTCTCCCCTTTCTTAGCATGACGTAGGAACAGAGTGCTCGGAACAGCAGTAGTGACAAAAGATCAAAGACCAAATATCAAACCTCACCATTTTTCATGGATCGCAAATCGCTCCGTCTTGGAGGGCGCGTCAGTGGGTGTGAAGAGGTAGACTGCATCGGAGAGAGGAGTCTGCAATACGAATAATAATATTAATATTGAGATGTTGTTACTGATATATCACTTTTATCAACTTGTTTTTTTCCACAGTGCGACGCTGAAGATCAGCCACATCTCATGTGAAAAGCAGCGTTCAACTGCAGCAGGAACCTAATTTCACCAAGTCGTGATCTCGGGAAATTCCCCCATTTCAATTTCTCTCTGGAATATTCACCAAAAATGCTCCCTCACGAGTGTTGTTGTGTTATCAGGTATTGCAATTTTCCTAATATTCCCATCCATGACCAGCATGGCAAGGAGCTGTTGCGTTTCAGCAGGATCATAAAATCGCATCTCTAAATTAAGTTTGATCACATCCTTCATGTCTCTCGGGGGAAATCAGTTTTTATTGATTCCTATCTATCGCAAAAAATACCACAATCTTCTTAATTTATCTATTCATTAGTGTCACCGAATCGAATAGTACTCTCTCTCCATTCTGCACACTCGCAAGTCAGAGCGGCGAACGAATGTGCCAAACGGAGAAAGTAGAATATGTCCCTAATGTTCACCAGGTCAAGAAGGCAAATACGGTTTCATTAGGAGATGTTCCCCATTTTCTCCAGTATTATTGAAGAAAAAAAAATTACACACCAAATGCAGCAAGCCCGTCGACAGAGCGAGCGTGGTCAGGATAGGCAGGGCGAGAAAGGGCCACGGGTTGCGGGTCACGATGCCGCCATAGGCGAAGAAGAACCTGAGTTGATAATAAATAATAATATTAACATATTTGTTAAATTATGATATTGTAGTATGATACAATATTGTTTTCTTTGAAAATTCCCGCTATATCCCCGCTCACTGAGAAATCACCAGTTAGTGCGGTGTTTCAGATATGCTTCATTACAGTCTTGCTATTTGAAGTTCGATGGAAGCGCCCTAGGCAGTCGTTATAAACAGCTATTTTATTCTCTAGGAAGCGTTGTTATAATCCCGTTTTCCAAAATGAGTGTTGCTGTTTTATCGATTCGAACCACAAATAAATACAGTATCGGACATAAGTCACCGTCCAAAATTTCAAAGTGTTGTAACTTTTGAACCAGATAAGCAATCGGTTTGATGTTTTGGCAGGATACATTAGACCTATTGATGCATTACCACCGATAGTGACGTCATGCTACGATTTCGCAATATTGCATAGTGACGATGCAATCATATATATGTTCTTCACTTGTGATTTTAAGGTCATTGGGATTTTTTTCTAAGTCTTCTCTCTTTTTGTGATGATAGAAGGCCTCAGCATCTACCGATTAAAAAATAGTACTCATGGGGCGTTGTCGTACATAAGCAGAAAACAGGTTCAAAATAGGGCCCGAAAAAAATAATTTCCATTCATTGACGTGCTAGAGACTCGTTCAAAAACTCAAAATTACCCTTACAATAATTCCTGATTATCCACAAAGTTCGATATTGATATCTCTTAATTTGACCTCAGGGAACGAATTTTTCACTTTTTCAAATAATTGTTTTCTTCCTATTTTGGATGATCATAGTTCCAAGGCCGATTTTTGTTCAAATGTATTTTCTAGACAGGGTAGTTGCAAATCCATGGAATATACGATTCCCAACTTTTTAGAGCATTTGGATAACTTTCTCACCCGCGGCAACCGAAAATCAGAGGTCAAAAGATTTTTTAAAATCGGCTATGTTTCGACATAATAAATTTTAACTTTTTTCATTAATGATATCATGGACTCTCATACCGAAATTCGTACTCAGCACACAAAAATATCCCAGAAAAAAATTTAGTCAGGAAGTTTAGAGAGAAACTTTTTTTCGACTAATGATGGTCATTTTTTGGGTTGAAATCGATTGACCTCTGATTTTCGATTGCCGCGGGCGGGAAAGTTATCCAAATGCTCTAAAAAGTTGGGAATCGTATATTCCATGGATTTGCAACTACCCTGTCTAGAAAATACATTTGAACAAAAATCGGCCTTGGAACTATGATCATCCAAAATAGGAAGAAAACAATTATTTGAAAAAGTGAAAAATTCGTGCCCTGAGGTCAAATTAAGAGATATCAATATCGAACTTTGTGGGTAATCAGGAATTATTGTAAGGGTCATTTTGAGCCTTTGAACGAGTCTCTAGCACGTCAATGAATGGAAATTATTTTTTTCGGGACCCTATTTTGAACCTGTTTTCTGCTTCTGTACGACAACGCCCCATGAGTACTATTTTTTAATCGGTAGATGCTGAGGCCTTATATCATCACAAAAAGAGAGAAGACTTAGAAAAAAATCCCAATGACTTTAAAATCACAAGTGAAGAACATATATATGATTGCATCATCACTATGCAATATTGCGAAATCGTAGCATGACGTCACTATCGGTGGCAATGCATCAATAGGTCTAATGTATCCTGCCAAAACATCAAACCGATTGCTTATCTGGTTCAAAAGTTACAACACTTTGAAATTTTGGACGGTGACTTATGTCCGATACTGTACCTGATTGGAATGTAAATTCGGTTTTTGGCTCTCTCCATTCAGTACATTATCTCGCCGATCAGAGTAACGAGACAGTGTGCAGAATGGAGAGGGAAAAAAACGAAACGACATCACTAATACCTGGCGATCGGCCGCTCGAGGCAACCAAACGAAAAGCGGGGACGTTTCATTTCTCGGCTCGGATTGAGGTCATAAAATCATCTGACGAGAGAAAAGAAGAGATGAACACTGCAGAGAAGAAGCATTTACGGGCGGGATTAGGAAATAATCCAGAATCAAGTCCAAGGGGTAGATCAAATCTAAGGATTTCGTTATTAGTGACCGTAATCGAATGCTGAGAGCTTTAAGAACAATAATCTTCTTCATTTCCCACATTCTCCTGCCGGTGAGGGAGAACAAGAGACCGTTCGAAATGAAGAGAGCGAGAAAAGTGCTTTTGGAAAATGATACAGTGATAGAGGAAACGAAAAAGCTCCTAGTAGGAGTATAAATGCACTAAAATGTGCGACTATTGCGATCCGATGAGAGGGAAATTAGTGGGGACACAGGGGAGAGGGGACCAGACATGCGAAAGGTCGAGCAGAGAGTCACAGAAAGTGAAAGTTCGCATTCAATTTTCTAACCGAGCCAGAATCGCTATATATTACTGTAACTACCAATCGATAAACCGCAAGATCGATTGGTTATGAAACATAGCCCCCGGCAATGGATACACACGGGTCATGAGTCAGTGTCAATGCGGGGTGGAGAGAGGATAGAGCGGCGAGAGAAGGAGGGAGGGGCGGCTGACCTACTTCTATCAAACCCCTCTCCTCCTTCCGCCCCCCCCCCTGGTCACCCTTTCACCATCTCCTCCCCTTCCTATTGCATGGACCCAGTGGCGCGCAGGGGGAGCAGGGATCGATCGATATGCGCCTTATCAACTACAGTATCTCTGGGCGCCTGCCGTACCCCGCGCCGCTGATCTGCCCCAATCTGACCAGAACTAGCCCGGATCTCGTCTTTTCTATAGAGCTGGTTCGAGTCTCGTAACACACCATTCCGATAAAGGGAGAGCCGAGCAAACGCGGATCTAGAGGGATGAGAAAGAGAGGGGACAACAATACAGTGACTAGTGATGGCATCTATGTTCCTCATTTTGCGTGATCTCTCGTCGGCCAGAGTAAGGAGAGAGCACGCGAATAGAGGAGAGTCGGATGCCAATTTGGCATGTAACAGGAACCCGAGGGGAAACTTGGCAGAATTGATGCCGTATCAAATGATAGCTCTCTCCATTCTGCACACTATCTGATAGCGTGCAGAATGGAGAGAGCGAAACTGAAACGACATCACTACTTGATAGTTGCCTATGACCTACCCGTTTCACAATGCCCCTAGAATACTCGCAACTCGCCGTGCGACCTTGACAGGTTCAAGAGGGTGTCAATAATATCGCGCCCCACGAGGGCGCGAAACCATCGCGAAAGACTCTAAACGAGTCATACCGTCCCACTAGTGATGACAAATCGGCATCCGACTCTCCTCATTTCGCGTACTCTCTCGTTTCTTCAGACCGGCAAGAGAGTGTTCGAATTGAGGAGAGTATTTTCTGATTTGCCATCACTACGGTCCACCCTTGCCAAACGATGATGCAATCTTAGAATGCGCAAAGAAAGCGCTGAGCAATTACCGAGAGCCCCTGCCTAACCTTCCGCCATAGAATAGCCGTCTTGAGTGAACTTTGGAAGTGCAATTATTACCATAATCGTTTTCTTCCCTTCTTCCTTCCTCGATCCTCCTCAATCTTGGCAGGTTCCTCCTTTCTCCTAGAGATTCCTTTTCTTGCCATCCTCAATTATACCACGGAGCCACTCCATTAACTCAATAGAGAAAGAAAAAGGTACGGAAGGTGGATGAATTGCTACCATTTCAATATCGATCTTCATCCTTATTCTGATTGAAAAAACTTTATTCGAAATGAAATAAACAGAAAACACACACTCAAAACACTAACAGAGGAAAAAAGACAAAAATAATTTGGGAAGGGGGAATAAAGAATCATAAGCGCACAACAAGGTATTATGTCTTCAGTATGCCGTGGTGATGGTGGTATGAAGGGGCGCGGGTGGCGCGATTTGGCAAACGTCGCCTTCTCGTGCACCGCACACACTCAGCCGTTCCTCGTCATCGTGGGCTTGCGATGGTAGTAGAGCTGCTGGAGGATCGCCTTCTCCGTCAGCTCACCTACGAGTGCCTGCTGGTATCTGCAACGTTTATCGATTAGGATGCCATTACCGAAATCACCGAGTACAGTAACCCTATTCATTGCGGAATCCCTGTCCATACCCCGCACCTATAATAATATACTCCCTCCAGGTACGATGAACATATGAGTCCGTTTGCGTAATAGTCGAACAAGGTTTGGAACAGTGATTTTTCAAAAAGCTGTGGAAATAGGTTCTCGAAGGTGCTGATCGTGGTGGTATGCTTCATTTTGCACCATCTCGATCGGTTAAGCCAGGCTGCATCCGGGCTCCAAATCACGATTTTCACATATCTCAGGTTCCAGTTGTCCAATGGTTTTGATATTTTCATAGCACATGGAATCAATTATGGTGAATCCAACCATCATATTCACGATTTCCCATATTTGCTATTTTTCATTTTGATCTATACTTTTCGAATATGAAGGCGTAGTGGAAGCCGATACTTGTATCAGAAGATCCGCCTCATCACGAGGATCATTTTTCGTATAAATAGTGTGGGGTTTGAAGTTGACTAAATTAGCGCAATCTTCTATTTTGATACGCATTTTCAATTTCTCATCGCGAAAATTACGCTCGAAATGAAGAATGAGATGAGTTTCATCTCTATTTCGATCCTTTTCCTTTGTTTCCTGGAATGAAACTCAAGACATTCCTCGCCAAACTCGGGGATTTCGCGAGGCGAAATAGCAATGTCGATACAAAATAGAAGATTGCGCTAATTTATTCAACTTCAAACCCCACACTATTTATACGAAAAATGATCCTCGTGATGAGGCGGATCTTCTGATACAAGTATCGGCTTCCACTACGCCTTCATATTCGAAAAGTATAGATCGAAATGAAAAATAGCACATATGGGAAATCGTCAATATGATGGTTGGATTCACCATAATTGATCCCATGTGCTCTGAAAATTTCAAAACCATTGGACAACTGGAACCTGAGATATGTGAAAATCGTGATTTGGAGCACGGATGCAGCCTGGCTCAACCGATCTAGATGGTGCAAAATGAAGCATACCACCACGATCAGCACCTTCGAGAACCCATTTCCACATCTTTTCGAAAAATCACTGTTCCACCGATAGTACAAGTTTGTTCGACTATTACGCAAACGGCCTCATATAAAATTTGTGCGTATTCTTCTTAAGTTCTTCCCGCAAATACGAAATCCCCATATTATGTAATCCCAATATGGTCTGTGAGCGGACAAAATTTGTCATTAAAAATATCAGCCTGATGTGCACATGGATTCGTTTATCAGTTGAAAATAAACAATCAATGATGCATGATTTTTTTCTGCGAAAGAAGTGATATGAAGTTGCGAATGCATCGAGAAGCAGTTCGCAACGTCTTATGGTACCTGAAAATGGTCGAAATTATGATGAAAATCTTTGATCTAGTCTTTGTCTGCTAAATAATGGATTTGTTCAAATCAGCGAGAGAGCGATGGTGGACACAGTCAATACTATAGTGAATTGAACATACATGAACTTAGGCGACAGTCTTGAGTGCGAGAACGGAGACGAAGAGAACGAGTCCGACGAAGAATCTCATCTGAATCAATGTTTAAATAAGAATATAATTTTTGTCCAGGAAGCTTAAGCTGATCAATATCTTTAAACTAGGTAGGACATATGGGAAATGAGTCTGATGAGGGGCCACTAACTCCCCAAAGTCCTCCGGCGTGATTGTGAGTGTAGTGAACGCGCATCTTGCAAGTAGACACTTGGTGATAAACAATAAGACGAGCCTACTTTTTATATTAGTTTGGGCTAAGCTAGGGCTTGCTCCGCCCATTTCGTTGACATCGACTGATACAGATAGATAGAGCAGAACCGTTGAAGAGATCAGAGCACGAGACAGAGGGTTTTTGAGAGACATAGACAAGACATATCCCCCTCTCTCCCTCGCCTTGTTGACTGGAAGACTAGCCTCCTCATTCCTCCCGATATCTCGTTTCTCTGATAGACGAGATAACTCTTGAAACAGTGACTGACCCATATACGACTAAGTGGAACCGCTCTAGGAATGTCTTAGCGAGACTTTTTATCACTTCGACTAATAGTCATGTGATAGATCAGAGACATTGTAGAGATCCGGGCGCCCCCCATTTGGAGAGATAATGACTTGCTTCGAATGAAATGGCGGACAATTTTCGTTCAAACACCCAGCATCCAGAGTAAACGTACCCAAGCGACCGATACATTCAACAGAGCCGACTATGACATAGTCTATGAAGCGTATCTTTCTGTTATATCGAGCGTTTTAATGTGACGACAGAACTTCTTCATATTATTATATGAATGAAAATTTACTTCTTCATATTTTTATATGAATTAAAATTTCGAAATGATTAGTCAAATACCTTGTTGCCTAATTACATTCCATCTGGAATTTTTGTATAGCAATTATTTGCTATTTTGTATAGCAATTATTTGCTATACCGGACGGATCTTTGTTTTTGATAGCGCACACTTGCATCTTATTGCAAACTAAAATCGTTGAGTTGTTCATGGAACTCTTATCATACCACTGGATGGACAACAAATTCTTCAAATGTGAAGGACACAAAGAAATAACGCCATCCAGTGATCAACTATTATATCGTTGGTCCGTCCGGGATTGTAAAGAGGTAGTGGCTGTCCTGCAGAATAAATGGGAGCATTGAAATCATTGATGCACTATTGCTGACAGTTTGATGTGTAGAGAAATATATTCGGAACTCAGGTTGGAATGACAGCCGTCTCTGTTCTTGACTGGAGTTCACATCCGAAAAACCATAGTCGACTGCATCAAGGCACACAAGAATGAGCAGGTCCACGAATCCCTGCCCTACCCCGCGCCTAGGTACTCGCTGTGGCGGTATGCATACGGTATAATAAGGGCACACTTAGGAATCCGATCGCCGAATCCGGGTTCGAAGTATGTACTTTGATCTCTTCAGTGGTTTCCTTCAGAGTATTTGTGCACGTGGTCTTCTCTCAATCACCTGTGTAAGCCTCGAATTTATCAGAAGTTCTTTGATCTTCCGCTTCAGTCCCAACACATTCGCATTCGCATTTCCATCCAGAGTGGCCAAAGTCGAACCGTTCTGTCCATGAGAGGCAGTTTTGAGATATGGAGATCGATACCGTCGTAATCTCTTTATTCCATCGCGTTTGCTAAGTTCCTACTTGTTCTTTTCTCGACTGATATCTCTTCTATCGCCTCTCACATCAGCCCCCCCCCTAATAAATTAAAACGAAAGCAAGGTTAAAGATCACCAACAGAGAGATTGACTGTCTGTGCAGAGAAAAACTTTCTAACGAAAAGCGATTGAGTGTTTCGGTATTGTGGGTATATCACGCACTCGTAGACCGTGCTATGACCACAGAGCACAGGTCGCAGTGATTTTTCACGCTTTTAGGCGCTAGGAAAAATGTCAAAACGAGGTTGGGAGAGCGGAAGACGATGACTGAGTCGGTATTGCAACATAGTTCTCATCCGACCACATGCGAACACTTCACGTATCTTAGCGCAATTAATTTGTTCATCAGTTATTTCTCTGAAATAACATACTTATTGATTATTGCAAGATGTTCACTCTCATTGCTCTGGGAGCGCTGCTGATCTACTCGGTCTGGTGCTACTATCAGTACATTGGCAAGTACCCGCGGGGACCGTGGCCATTGCCGTTCATCGGGAATTACTTGGATGTTAGTGCTTTTAAATCGTTCATTATTTTCGTCAAACCCATAACGTTCTCCCGTGAAATGAGTTATTTTACATCAGATGAGTCACCAAAAGAGAATGAACGCTTCGCGGGTTTCAAATCCGCGATTGGCTTATGATTTTGTTTCGCACTATGGTCACCATGCTTCACTGATAGAGTATGTTTTCCAGTTCGACTTCAAAGCGCAGTATCGATCGTTCACGAAGATTGGCAAGAGTCAGGCCAGCATTTACACGCTGTTCACGCCCGCTCCCTATGTGCAGATCACCGATTTCAAGCTCATCAAGGAGGCGTATGTTGAGAACGGTTAGTTATGCAATGATAATTCAGAGGGAAAGAAGAAATAACCCTTAGAACGATCGATTACAGCATTTAAAGTAGTAGCTAGACAAGCTAGACTGCGAGAATAGAATTAGTAGCAAATGGTGGAACAGCAATTCAGCTATTAAAAAAAAAATGTTTGGCAGTTCCTGTTACAGTTCCGCGCGATTGCATAACACATTATTTACTACGCTTTGTATGCTAGTAGTACAAACTAGGAATTTAATTTCGGGTTTGACTCTCTCCATTCTGCACACTATCTCGCAGGTTAGATAAACATGAGAATGTGTAGAATGTAGAGAATCGAAACCCGAAACGACATCACTAGTAAAAACTCCAGGCGATGTCTTCGTCGACCGTCCGACCAACTTGGTCATCCAAGAGGCATTCGCATTCGGCCATAACGCTGGTTTGATCATTCTCTTCATTTACCATCTCGGATTTGCATACGACCGCTACTTCTACGATATCGTTGTGTCAGCTTTTGTAATAGCTTTCTCATTTCACTAGTTTTGCATCAATGATCGATTCTTTTTTTTTAAATTCTCGCTTCCAGGTGTTATAAACTCAAATGGCGAGAATTGGCGTGCGCAAAGACGAGTGGCAATCTCAATCCTTCGTGATTTCGGAATGGGCAAGAACCTAATGGAGGCGCAGGTCGGAGATCTCTAGTGATATCGTTTCGGTTTTTGGCTCTCTTCATTCTGCAAACTCTATCGCCTCTCTCACCCGCGAGAGAGCATGCAAAATGAGGAGTGCGGGAAATTTCTTGCACAACCCTGATCTCTGCATGTTGTCTAGCAAGATCGAACTCGTCACAACGCACGGTCAGAGAGACGAGAACCTGTGCAGTACTTAGAGAGATGCAATACGAATTGGCTAGACAAAACTCTAGGGCTGACAGATGAAAAAGTTTTCGTGAAAACTTACGTATAATTTCCGCTGTTTTATTGCACTCAACGATAGAATCGATTGGTTTTCTACACATTCACATAGACAGGCGTGTGATGCTACGAAATGGAGAAAGAAGTTAAACCGAAATGGCATATCTAAAAGTGATGAGAAGACGAACTCGGCATGCGGCTTCGACTGGGGTTGAAGCCGGCGTCAAACCGACATGAAATGACGTTTTTGTCATCTCTAATATCCACTACAGAAGACGACGAAACTGAATTCAGGTTCGATCGTCGATTGCTGATTACATCGCGCACCTGAGCTCCATCGAGGACAAGGATAATGTGGATATGCGATGGCCGGTTCAAGTGAGCCATTACACTCTCAGAAAATTGTGCATTCATGAATTACAATACTGAGATTTTGGTCCCGACTCTTTCTATTCTCAAAAATTAGAGCATTGCCGATTGGTGATTGTTACGATTTCAGAAGAGGAGCACACTATAAATATTCGTTAAATCAGGTCATGGTCGCCAATATAATCAATGAGACGCTCTTCGGGTATCGCTACAAGAACGATGAATGCCAACCTGTGATCAATTACGTCGACGACTTCGCCTCTGTCAGTTTCTGTCCAACACCGAATCAAATACCATAAAACGTAAAATAAAAATAAGTGAACTTAGAAAAAAAACAAAGATTGAAAAACAAACACGAGCGGAAGTGATACGACCTCGAAGTCTCGACTTTGAAGTCGATAATTCACAACACAACTCGACGCTATCTTGTGAGGAACCCCATGTAATATCGGAAAATTACTTCAACTCATTTTCGACTTTTCGGATGTGCTACCATTTATTCGATTATAACACGACACTCGTGAGACACACATTTTAAGATGATCGACAATTTGTCCGACTCGAAGGGAATGTTGCTTGGCCTGGGCTTCCCCTTCCTGAACGACCTCCCAATTGTCGGATGGTACACCTTCGGCAGGTTCAAGAGCGAGATGGATAAGGTAAGTGTCAAATTGTATATGCAATCACAAACATCACTAAATGCACGATGTGGCTAATTTCAGGGTACATTTATAATACAAGATCAGAAACCAAATATGGAAGTCGTAGCATGAAATATTTCCCTAATTTTTTTTTTCACAACTTTCCTTTCTCAGATCAACGAGTACATCGTCGACAACGTCGATCGGGCTCTGAAGGGCTACAAAATCGACGACGAACCGACCTGCTTCGTGCAGGCCTATAAGCAGCGAATGGCGCAGAAAAACAATGAATTTCTGGAGTGAGCTAACTGATATCCCAAAAATTATCCAATCACTCCAATGAGCCGTTATTATGCAATCGCATTTGCCCAGTATGCCGAACCTCATGGCAAGCTGCTCCGACTTCTTCCTCGCCGGTCAGGAAACCACGACGACGACGCTGAGATGGGCGATGGTCATATTCGCAAAGCACCAAGATATTCAAGTGAATTATGGGGACGTTTTTCGTGTTCTATCACCATGGTTCCGGCCACTCAGTGAGCAATCGTATAATGAGAATAGAGACATGAGAGAGGAGATAATGCGTTAGCGGATTGGTCAAAAATGTTATTTCAAAATAGTTATTGTGGATTTCAGGAGAAGCTTAGACAGGAAGTATTCGCTGTCGTCGGCAAGGATCGCATTCCGTGTATGGTCGACCAACCCAAGGTTGGTTCATTCCGTGTATATTTTATCCGTCTCTGCATTTCAATCTTATCACAATAAGTCCGCTAACAACAACCCACAGTGAAGAATCATAAAATGTAAAATGTTTGAACATTTTACGAGACGGTTGCTCGATTCAGATGTTGTATTCGCGCGCCTGCGTGCTGGAGCTGCAGCGATTCGCGAACATTCTGCAGTCGAACATCGAACGAGTAGCAGTCAGAGACGTCGAGATTGGAGTACGCCATTATTAGCAATGGCAAATCGGCCCCAAATGTTTCTGACCGATTGGTCAGAGAAACAAGAGGACCATGATAACTGACTTGGCAGGTCATTTTGGCCAAAAACAAATATCCTTAATCTCTCATTGTTACCGTCTCTCATGTCGTTGAACAAAGAACGAACACACAGATGAAAATCTGAATTGTCACTTATATTTTCAGGGTCACCTCATTCCCAAGGACACGTGGGTCAACGCGGACATTCATTATCTGATGGCGAACGATCCGGCGTTCGAGAAACCCGAAGAGTTCCGTCCCGAGAGATACATTGCCGAAGACGGAAAGACGTTGAGAAAGGTATTAGTCGAGTCTCCTCATTTCGTGCACACACTGTCAGAGAGTGTATGCCACTATATTTTAAAAAAACCACCCACTTCATATTAGTGAACTCACACCGCTAAAATATATTGTCATTGAACAATTTTTCACTTTACAGGACCTAATCGAACGAACCCTTCCATTCTCGATCGGCAAGCGAGCTTGCGCAGGCGAAGGTATGAATTTTTGGCACTTATACATGGCGAGACGTTTCCTCTGTTCTTGAGCCCAATTGATGCATTCCAAACGACGATCATGGAAGCGCACGAAGCACGATTCATCATGCTTTACTGAATCCTTCAGGACTTGCCCGAGTCGAACTCTTCCTCGGTCTAACCTCGACCTTCCAACACTTCAAGATCTCTCCTCGACCAGGACAGACGATCGACCTTGAGCCCAAATATGGACCGGGGATGGTTCTGCCGAAACCCCAGCAATTGCGCATTCAGAAAGTCTGATATTTTTCTCTCTCATATGATAAACATGTGTCCAATGTAATTCGTTCTTGATATTATTACAATAGAAACAATATTCAATTAAACTAGTCCCTCCTTTCAACGTACACATGCAAATACGTCGCATCTAGTGTAGGCTAATTTTTTTTATTAAAGGTGAAACTCTGCATCTACAGAAAGTCTGTAGGACTGTCATAGATGACGAAGTTGCATGTCTCGGTCCGTTGGGTTCGTCTACAACGGATGTAGGGTGTTTGGACGGTGAGTGGTCGATGCAACTCATGATCTTGCTAAAAGCGGATATGTCTCGCGCTTGCATCTCTTCAATGATGTTGAGAGAAATAGGGCCATCGTTATGTACGGTATCCCTGAGTTTCCTCATCTGAAAGCCGCTCAGCGAGATGCTAGTGATTGGGCAGCAGTGGCGATCATTATGAATCATCTCAATGTCTCGGGAAAACCGACGCATGTGTTCAGAATGGGTAATGAGATAAAGTCTGGTCCTCGTAATGGCAGACTTCTGAAGGTTATACTCCCGAGTTCTAAAATACAGAGACAGGTTATGTCAAGAAGACACCAGCTGTCTAGTCTCAAAGATGAACTCGGAGTGGGTGCACGTGCGTGGCTGCGAGAATCGCTGACGAAAGAGGAGAGACAAGTGAGTAAGGAGAGGCCATTCACATATGGTCCTCCTCCTTCCCGTACTCATCGGAAGCAATATTACGGTAGAAGCACGCACCCTCTAGGCATCGCTCAGACTACGACTAGGACCAATAATAACGTCTCGTCTAACTACTACTATCCAGAAGACGTGACCCAGGCATGCTCACCCCTCTCACAATACGGCCAGCCCCCTCTTCCTATTCACTATCCCCATTCCCCTCAGTATTCACATCCCCCCTCTCCTTCGCTCAATACCGGTGTCCCGTTCTCTCCCAATCAGCCTAACAATTACTTCTACTCTTTTTAAAAAGGGATGAATGTCTGGACAAGGAATTCCCTAAAATTCATGTATTATATTCAAATATTCGTTCTATTTTAAATGTAAATAATCACAATCATATTAAAATGTTACTTGATGAACAAAAATACTCGATTCTTTCCTTTTCAGAAACTTGGTTGAAGTCAAACATCCCTGATGGAATGACCCTAGGTGATAATGCGAAAACATACCAAATACTTCGATGTGATAGAAAGAGAAAAAGAGGAGGAGGTGTATGCGCTATCGTTCATTGCAGTATTGAGACTAAACTTGTTTTCGAAGAATCAGTCAACGACTCATATGAAGTGCTTATTTTTGATGCCAACATTAGTTCAATCTTAATGCGTATTTTCGTGGTCTATAGAATTCCTGCTCTTTCACAAAGCGAAAGTGAAAAATTGTGGCAAACAATGAAAGACTTCATGGTTTGTCAACATTCGAGTGTGATAATGGGAGACTTTAATATACCTTCTTTAAAATGGCCACTAGATGACAAAATTGAATACAAAGGGATTGGTGGAGATTTCAAAGATATAATAGATGTGTGTAACCTCCAACAGGTTGTTATATTGCCAACACGTGATACAAACTTTCTTGATTTGGTTCTAACAAACGATAATAAACTAATAAACAATGTTCAAGTCACACCTCCGCTAGGAAACTCTGATCATCAAACATTGACTTTTGAACTACTGATAGATCACAAACCTCCTAAATTTCGATCAAGAAAAAACTTCTCTAAGGGAAATTACGAGCTTATAAACTCAGCTCTTGCTAGAATTAATTGGTTTGCTTTTTTCCGGCCAGATGACAGTGTGAATATTATGTATGAGAAACTTCTTATCATACTTGAACAGATGATAGAGTTACATGTTCCGATGGTAAGAGTAAACTTGAATGGAATCCCTATTCCATCCTATATTGAGAAAATGATGAAATTTAGATTCCTCTATTGGCAAAAATGGGTAAAATCAAATGATCCAATGTACAAGCTTGAATTTGAAAGGGCTCATAAACTTTGTACGAAAAGTCTCCAAAAATATGCACAAAATCGAGAAAAAGTACTCTTAGCAAGTGCTGACAAAAAAGGGTTTTATCGCTATATAAAATCAAAATTGCATGACACCAAGGGAAATAATATCGATCCCTTGATCGATGCACAAGATACTTTGTGCGAGTCTAATCATGGCAAGGCAAATGCACTTGCAGACGCATTTTCGAGTGTTTTCACGAAAGATAATGGAACTACCCCTCATTTCATTCATGAAAGAGAGTTGATTGTGGGACGAGAATATGATGAACTTTTCAATAGATACGAAATATGTAATTTGATCGAGAAGTGGAAAAATTCATCGTGTAGAACACCAGATAACATAAACATTTATTTCATTAAGAAAATTGCAGTCCCTCTATCGATACCTCTCGAAATGATTTTCAATAAGGCCTATGATAACTGTGAGGTACCTAAACGATGGAAACATTCAATAATAACTCCTTTACGGAAGAAACCACCGTATAGTGACCCGCTGAACTATCGACCTGTTTCTATTACGAGCTTTTTCTGCCGAGTTTTTGAAAAATGTCTCTCTAAGAAAATAATAGAAGACTGTGAGATGTTTGATATTTTCCCACAATCTCAATATGGATTCAGGGAAAACAGGAGTGTTGAAACTCAAATGCTTGAGGTTTTCAATTGTTGGTCTAAATCGATTGACAGAGGTGAAAGCATTGACGTCGTTTATTTCGACTATGCTAAAGCCTTTGATACTGTCAGCCATCCAAAATTGATACAGAAAATCTCCAAAATGGGCTTTCCGGATAAGGCTACAAAATGGATAAGAGAATACCTCACGGGGAGAACGTTTCAAGTACGCGTTGAAAATATTCTTTCTGAATCCAAAAATGTAACGAGTGGTGTTCCTCAAGGGTCAGTATTGGGACCAATTCTTTTCAATCTTTACATATCGGATCTTCCTCAGATATTGATTGAAAATAACTGTAACAATTACTCGTTTGCTGATGATTTAAAAATATTCAAATGCTTCTCAGACGAGATAGAAACGGTGAGTTTACAAAAAAGTGTTGACGATATATTGGAATGGAGTAATACATGGCAGCTAGACATTGCAAATCATAAATGCAGTGTTATCCATCTAGGTAAGAAGAACCCAAAGAAAAGATATTACGTGGGTAATCAACTATTGGATTGCGAAAATTGCGTTAGGGACCTTGGGATAATTGTTGATACCAACCTCTCAATGAGAAACCACACAAAAACAATTTGTAAAAATGCTGAAACTAAATCTAACCTAGTTTTTCGAGCACTACTCACTAACGACGTTAAGACGCTTGTAAATGCATACTGTATTTACGTGCGCCCTACTCTTGAGTTCAGTTCTAGTGTTTCGCGCCCGATCAACTCAACTGATCGTCATAAAATTGAAAAAGTTCAAAACTCAGTGACTCGAAGGATATTCTACAGAGCGCTAAACTATACCTACCATAATAAACCAAGTCATTATGAGAGGAACAAGGAATTACAACTACATACTCTTGAGTATAGAAGAACGGCTAATGACGCGAGATTAGCTTACCAGATGATTTTTGGTAAAGGAAAGCTCGCATCATCTATGCGTGATTTTTTCACACTTGTAAAAACAAGAACTCGTTGTGCTAGGTATAAAGTTGTCGTAGATACTGCGCGTTTAAAACTAAGAGAAAATTCATATGTGCATAGAATCACTAAACGTATAATATCCATGTTGCAGAAAGGTAATCTTCCTACGTCTCATTCAGAGTTCATGATGGCAATGCTTGATGAGAAGAAATGATACATCAAAGCACCTTCTCCCGTATTTCTCCATTTATAATTACCCCCAATTACATGTGATATCGCATGATAAATCTATTCTATTCTATCTATGATTCGGATCTATCGACTATCTTTCGATGTGATAAACAGTCTCTCAAACGCGGCTTTGTCTCGCTCAGAGACTGCTTCGTGAATGCTTGCCTTATGTCACAGATCACATAGATGAGATAGAATGCAGTATGAGGAGTGCACTTGGAAAGGCTTCCCATCAACGAAATGGGCGGAGCACGCATCCGCCTTGCCCCAACTCGTATATAAGCTATCTCGTCTGTCTGTCAGGCACCAAGTGTCTGCTTGCAAAATGCGCGTTCACTACACTCACAACCACGCCGGAGGACTCTGGGGAGTGAGTTACCTTCATCAGACTCATTTCCCGAATGCCCTGCCTAGTTTCCAGATATTGATCATCTTACACCTACTAGAAAAATATTATTCTAATTTAAATATTGATTCAGATGAGATTCTTCGTCGGACTCGTTCTCTTCGTCTCCGTTCTCGCACTCAAGACCGTCGCCTAAGTTCATGTATGTTCACTTCACTGCAGCATTGACTGTGTCCACCACCGCTCTCTCGCTGATTTGAACAAATCCATTATTTAGAGGACAAAGACTAGATCAAAGACTTTCTTCATCATTTCGACCATTTTCAGGTACCATAAGACGTTGCGAACTGCTTCTCGATGCATTCACAACTTCATATCACTTAAAATCCTCACAAAAAATCCTGCATCATCGATTGTTTATTTTTAGCTGATAAACGAATCCATGTACACATCAGGCTGACATTTACTATGACAAACTTTGTCTGTTCAAAGACGATATTGGGAATATACAATATGGGGTTTTCGTATTTTCCTCGATCACGAGTAGTATTTACCCAACATATGTATTTCTTACCAGCTCTGTTTCAGAAAAGATTCATCGTAAAATATAGTGTTATTATAACGCATCCTGAGGAGCGCCACTTCCACTCTTCATGTCTTACCCGGGCTCCGCGATCGGACGCGTACCCATATCCAGACTGCCAATAGCTTAATATTTCAATTGAAAAAAATTTTGAACCAGCTCTCTGTCTTCGAACATTCTGGCAGTAAGTGTCATGGCTCTCACAAGATCGATGAACATAAATCAGTGAAGTTCTTGATATTAACTTTCTGCGAGAAACGATTTGACTTTTAATAGTATTATCGTCGTGATCACAGGAGACTATCCCTTATTCCTGAGACCGCAATTCACCATCTTCTCACCTACTACAATTTATCAAATGCACTAACTGACAAAAGAGGCAGATATCAGTTCATTGTTTGTTGTTTTCACTCACATCAGGCGTGATTATTATCACAGTGAGATAACAGGCGATAATATCGATTTGCTGCGACCCCAATCAACCTTGTCCTTTCCCCGTCTAGTCAGTGTTCGAAAAGTCAGGTCGAACATATCTTTTTGAGAAAAGGGTGGTTTTCGTTCGTGTTTCTGATCTGTCTTACTGCCTCGTACTCATTACTAGGGCTGGCAAATGAAGAGAGCGCCCTCCTCATTTCACACACTCTCTCGACTATCTGACCAGTGAGAGAGCACGAGGAATGAAGACTCGAATTCTTCATTTGCCAGCCCTACTCATTACCGTCACAAACTCAAAAAAGTTCTCCTTCCTATTTTTCCATTACCCCAGCTCTTTAGGGTTTTACACACTCTTGTTAGTCTCGATATCAAGCCTCCTCTGATGTTTTCTTTCAAAACAAACAATACCAAATTATCTCACCGTGCTCTCTCCATGTTCTCCTTCATCTTCTTCATCTCCTCCTCGGCCTCGCGACTGCGCGCCTCGGCTGCCTGCAAATACTACCGTAGTCTGATGGTTATCGATCAGCTACCGGAATCTCAACCCAATGGGAAGCCTAGATAAAATCGATTGATAAGATTACCATAACTTTGCGATTACTGGTGATATTTCCTTCGTCCACATTATGTTCCCCAGTAATTGATCAATCTAATTCAATTGTGAGGGTATTGGAGATAGAAAAAAATATATCACTTGCCTTCAGGCTCTCTACTCTGCACACTCCCTCGCCAGGCAGACTAACCAAGACAGTGTGCAAAATGGAGAGAGTGAAGACCGAAATATCATCACTACTTGTGATTTAAATTTAATTTTAAATAACAAAAAAAAAATAATAGAGAAATAAATTTTAGATTAATTCGTGCATTTCAACTACGTGCTTCACCCTTACATTTTCTTTATCCACACCAGTCTGCTAAGAATTTTGTTGAGCCGATAAAAACCAATACTTATCCATCCTCAACTAAACAATTCGCATTTCACACAACCCTCAAATGTTTAGCAATCTCCTCTGCTTCAATTCTAACATCATTTCTAGTGCGACAAATAAATCTCTCGAAAGTCCAATTAGTGTTTCACGCACTCTTTATGTATTATGGATCTAATCAGCATCAGTTCTGTCTAAGTCGAAATCGAAACTAACTGTTTTAAGCCAGCGCAATTCGCGTCTCCGCATTTGTTCCCCATTAGCTGATCAATCTAATTCAATAATGTGTTTGGCTGATATAAAAATAACACTTCCCATTAGTGCTGTCATTTCGGTCTTCGCGCTCTCTATTATGCACACTCCCTCGCCGGGCAGACTGACCGAGACAGTGTGCAAACCGAAATAACATCACTATTTCCCACCTTTTTGTGCTTGTTGAAGAAGAAGCGCCTTCTCCTGAATACGCTGGCCGAGAGATGCAGTGCCCTTCGTTGCATCCTCTACACAAAGATCAAAGATCTATCTCATCAATTTGAAGGATCGAATATAAAATCTCTACATTTTGCACGCTCTCACGTGTACCCTCCGGAGGCTGAGTGTGCAAAATGGAGAGATCCTATACCCGAATAATTACCATAATCGTCATCATTTCTCCTTCTTGCCTCGATCTTCCTCTATCTAGGCATGTTTCTCCCCTCCCAGAGATTCATCTTCCCTTCTTTCTCGACATTTTCAAAAAAACTCTCGAGTTCTTAGAGTCTTCAACTTTCAAAATTTAGGATTCTTACATAACTTTTGAGCCGCCCTCCGTATTCCGACGCAGTTAGCGAGAAAGCGTTTTCATTTGGAGCGCAAAGCCACCTTCAGATAACTTTTTAGGCCATTCGTCCAAAATTCAATGCTGGATGAATCGTGGATTCTCAGCGCCATAATTTACCTCAATGAGGTCCAATAGAAACCGAGGACAATAGCGGATTAGATATTAGGGGACAGAAAAGGATCGCTGAATTAATTTATACTCAAGTCCGGGAACTTCAAGAGTGGGTGAAACCCGGATGCGCTAATCCGTTCTTTCTTCTCGACCGGTGTTCTTTCCTTTTTTAAGAGACCGGCTCGGTTATTTTGGAGTATGGGCCGGACATCGATATCACCGATTCGGCCCAAACTTTTTCCCTGGATACCCCCAGGGATCCCCATCACCAAACGGGACACTATATGGTCCAGATCATTGAAACATAAAAATGGCGTGATATCGAATTTTAAAACTCGAAAATTAGATAAAACTGACCGAACGATGTAGGTCCAAAGTTACCGCATCACCGCTCTAAGGTCTTCTTGTAGAGCATCGAATTCTACGTCGAATCAGCTAAATGAGATAAATATAAAAGGGCACATTTTCAGATCTATAGTACCTTAAAGATGCATTTTCAAAGAAAGTTCACGGAACCTCATCACTATGGTGCTCATATTGAAGCCCACATCGAGTACTTCATTCTTTGTATTGACAGTTTGACATGAAATTGATGTTTGAACAAGTTAATACCATGGAAAATGACAAAATTCTGAAATTTTTATTTTAAAAAAATATAATGATTCAAAATTTGTCTTATGGTCGTAATGTCAACATAAAAAATAAAGTACTCGAGGTTGGCTTCAAAATGAGCACCATATTGATGATGTTCTGAGAACTTTTTTTCAAAAGCATCTTTCAGGTACTATATATCTGGAAATGGGCCATTTTTATATTTATCTCTGTTATCATATTCGACGTAGAATTCGATGCTCTACAAGATGTACTTAGTGCCGCGTTGCGGTTTATTCATTTTTATTTTTAAAATTTAAATTTTAAAATTTTGTCAAATTTTCATGCTACTAACATGTACTAACTTGTTCAAACATCAATTTCATGCCAAACTGTCAACACAAAGAATGAAGTACTCGATGTGGGCTTCAAAATGAGCCCCATATTGATGAGGTTTGAAAACTTTATTTTCAAATGCATCTTCCAGGTACTATAGATCTGAAAATGGGCCCTTTTTATTTCATCTTTGTTATCGTATTCGACGTAGAATTCGATGTTCTATAAGATGTACTGAGTGCTGCGTTGCGGTTTTTTCATTCTGTTTTTAAAATGTAAATTTTAAAATGTTGTCAAATTTTCATGTTTCTAATATGTACTAACTTGTTCAAACATCAATTTCAGGTGAAACTGTCAACAGAAGAAATAAAGTACTCGATGTTGGCTTCAAAATGAGCACTATATTGATGATGTTCTGAGAACTTTTTTTCAAACGCATCTTTCAGGTACTATATATCTGGAAATGGGCCATTTTTATATTTATCTCATTTAGCTGATTCGACGTAGAATTTGATGCTCTACAAGAATACCTTAGAGCGGTGATGCGGTTTTTTCATATGGATTTTAAAAAATTCAAAAACCATTTTCGAAAGTTGAAAAAATCAGTTTGCGATCGAAATTTTGAACCAACTTATAATGTGTTTTTGCTGTCTAGACATATATATAATATTGCCACACTAACTTTGGACCTATATCGTTCGGTTAGTTTTATCTGATTTTCGAGTTTTTAAAATTCGATATCCCGCTATTTTTATGTTTCAATGATCTGGACCATATAGTGTCCCGTTTGGTGATGGGGACCCATGGGGACCCATGGGGGTATCTATGGAAAAAGTTTGGGCCGGATCGGAGATATGGATGTCCAGCCCTAACGGCCGAGTCCTCGAAAATAACGAAGCCGGTCTCTTAAAAACAATAAAAGCAGCAGTTTATTTTACCGCAGCAAAGCTCCGTCCAACAGCCACCAAGTCCACACGGCATTTAAAAAAAAAACATTCGCAACAAAACCAAGCTTTTTGACGCTGGCCGGAAGCAGGCTGAAAGGCCCTCGTGCAAGTGACGAAAGTGAGTTTTGTTTCCTACTGTTTCGCTCCCGTTATAAATTACTTTACCAAATCCCATTCTAAATAGTTTTGTTTGTAATATACGTTTTATGTTCAATATTATTTCGATAATTTGGACTAAATCACGCTATTTAGACACCTATCGGACGAGGAGGGAGTCATGGAAAGGGCCCGCGCGACCAGGTCTGTATTAAAACCTTTCTTCTTACCGCTTTTAAACCGCTAAATATCGACATCAGGAAGCTTCATCAAGCAGCAAGATAATGGACACCGCGAGGGAGAATAGAACTTGATCAAAGGCCCCATGCAGGACGCTACGATCGAGGTGAGAAACACCAATTCCATCTACCTTACACGTAAAATCAAAAATACTTTGAGATTAATCAACGTTTCGTTTGAACTGAACTTTAATATTCATATATCGTTTCATCGAATTATTAGTAATTAAAGTAAAATCATTCCCTTTTGAAGGCCCCGAGGGTCGAAGCAGATCGCTGGAACTGCCCTCAATCCTCCCCGATAACGGAGACTAAGTACCAGTGAGTGAAATTTATGAAAATCAGAGCTATCTTACACTATTTCGTTAGTTTGAAAGGTGTGTTTATCTTTAATTAAAGGGAAGTCTGTCCTCGTAGAGTATATATTTTCTAACACCCCGTAAAACACTTTTACTTTCTTTTAGTTGACGAGTGTGGGATCAAATGAGAAGAAGGAGGGAAATCCCGCGGGAGAAGCGAATGAGAGCGGAGACAACGTGCAGAATGTTTCCGACGAGGTGAAAGACAATTTGATCTACTTTTCCTATGTCTAGAGAGAGATAGGATGTCGGTGATCTACCTGCGGAGTACGGTATTTTGTGAAGGAGTAGGGAGAGATAGAGAGGGGTAGGACGTCGGTGAGGGGGGGGGAGGGGATAGAGAGAGATAGGACGTCGGTGATCTACCTGCGAAGTACGGTATTTTGTGAAGGAGGAGGGGGGATAGAGATAGGAAGGATGTCGTGATCTACCTGCGGAGTACGATATTATGTGAAGGAAGGAGGGGGGATAGAGATAGGTAGGATGTCGGTGATCTACCTGCGGACTACGGTATTTTGTCAAGGAGGAGGGGGATAGAGATAGGTAGGATGTCGGAGAGGAGGGAGGGGATAGAGAGGGGAGGGGGGGGTCCAAGGGTGCGAGAAAAAGCGATATACTTTTAGATTGAAATCAGTGAATATATTATTTTATATAATGAACTTACATTTAAAGGCTCCGAGTGATGCATCAGAGCATCAGAAGTCGACAATACGGCCTACAAGACCCACATTGTTCGGAGACGAAGTACCCGTCAGTGAAATTTATATTGTTGATTCATCGCATGACAACCACTACGCACGGGCCATGCCAGAATTTTCGTACTCTATTCCCATTTATCCGAAGTTGGTTTTTCGCGTGTGAAAGAAAAAATGAGGTGGCTCAGTCACGGGACTCTAACTTTGAATGGGCGCACTGTCGGATGAGGGTTTGTACTGGCATAACTCACGGCACCAAAAAATGTTTGTCAGAATGCCCCCCATTTAGCGTGGGATTACTGCGCTATAGATTCCGCCAACTTTTATCGGGAACCCGGCCCCTACTGGGCCCGCGGACCCCCATCCGTCGTTATCAGCACCCTCGACAACCCCTACACCTGGATTGTGCCCAAATCGTCGCTCTCCTTCCCCATCTGTCTGGCAGGGAAAGTTGGCAGTTTCGTGGCTGGACATGGAAAGTGCCGACTTTCCCGAGACTCAAACTTTCGAAAGGGGTTGAAACCGGGCCGGTGCTTGCTCCTGCCTCACTCCCACAGTCCCCAGCTACGGCCACGTGTATCGCATGTCCGATTTCGCAAAATGTTTCGCCCGAAATATCGATCTGGAAACGGGACATGGAGGAGAGCGGAAAAGTTGAAATTTTTAAACTTGTGTGACTTTTTTCGGAATTTCGCCCTAATTGTGCTCGAGATGAACGCGCAATGAGCTCAGCTTCACGGGGGTATACTTTTTTCCGCATAAAACCGATTTTGAATGATTTTGAAAAATTTGAAAAATGGACAGTTTCTCACCAGATTATCAGCAGCCTTCAGCCCGAGATCTCTCTCCGATCCCACTTTCTCTTGAGCTACTTTAGTGCGTCGAGGTAGTGCTCATCTGATAATTACATTTTACTTGGATTTTTTAAGCATAATAATATATTAATCTTTGCAATCACACCAGTGTATTTTCAGCATTCCACTTTTATAGACTAGGTAAGTCGTGATGCTCATCCCAGTTTGAATTCGAAACGATTTTGTCGCACTGTTGAGACCTCCATCAATCTTGTTGTTCTGAATTCCCCGTGAATGGCAGTTTCGACTCATTTATAGTTTCTACGCCCTTCTCGTCACTGACGGAATCATCTGAGTGAACTCACATGTGACAATCCCTTATTCCTGCGACAGCAATTCACCATCTTCTTTCCTATTCGGACTAAATAAATTGAATAATCGAGATGGGCAGTTTCCTGCACATTACTTGTTAATTAACTGCAGGGATACGCAATTATCACCTCACAATGAGATAACAGTCGTTCATGTACCCTCACTGCGACCAAAATCAACCGTGTCCTTCTTCCGTCTAGTATCGATATTTCGTTTTGCCTCTCTCCATTCTGCACCCTGTCTTGTTCGTCTTTCAGGTGAGGCAGTGTGCAAAATGGAGAGAGATAGAGCCAAAAGCAAAGTGAAGTCTCTACTCCCTTATAAATTCTTTAAATAAATAATTTTCACCGTACAAAGATTAACCAGCGAAATCGGCATATCTCGATTGATAGTGAATTGACGCTGTGGCCAGAATCCGCCTTCCTCTTGTCTTTTTCATTCTATAAAATTTCGAAACCGGGGAGCAGTTCTCGTGACATTGCCATACTTCTCCTGTGCACAGTCAATTAATCATCACACTAATAAAACAGGCCCTGATTTATCGTTGCTGCAACCACATTAAGAGAGCGGATCGGTTATTTGAGATCACCCCCCGGCACCGTTTCTCTAGCAATGAGAATCACAGTCTCATGCTTCGGTGGTAGAAGGGTCTTGGAGTCGTAATAGACAAAACACTACTTATTTGTCATTCCTCCCTCGCCGCACGGAGAAGAGTAAAATGGTCGAAAATTCATATTTTCTCAACCGATCCCGATCGATCCAATTTACCTTTTGCGTTAGCTTAGGGGTGCCCTGAGGCTCTAAAACTACAGTTCTGATTTATTTTTGCTCATTGTGAAAATCAATTTTTAACATAAAATTTCGGTTTTTTGAGCAAATTGTCGATTTTTGCCAAAACTACCAGTGACCACTATATACGTTTTGTAGCCCGTGCAATTTTGCATCGAATCCATGTAAATTTGAATCGATCGATCAATGATGTTCTCTACATTTTTCGCAATAATCCGAAAAATGCTCGATTTTTTTCAGAATAAAATATGATCAGATTTTTCCGAGATGCAATTTTTTTCCACCTTTTTCATGATCATGGTCATTTTTTGGTCAAAAAGTCAAAATCTCAGAACTATCTGACTATACGTGTTTCCGACGTATTTTCCTCCGTAGATGTCGAATTTTCATACTAGAGCTCACCAAAATGTAAAATAAAACAGTTATGTTCTAAAACTCATGACAAGTTTTTCGAGTGTAACTTATTTACTTTGCACTTTGGTGAGCTCTAGTATGAAAATTCGATATCTACGGGTAAATATACGTCGGAAACACGTATAGTCAGATAGTTCTGAGATTTTGACTTTTTGACCAAAAAATGACCATGACCCATGATCATGAAAAAGGTGGAAAAAATTGCATCTCGGAAAAATCTGATCATATTTTATTCTGACGTAACTTTATGTGTGGAATTCGAATTTGGGTGTTAGAGTTCATCAGATCATAAAAGAAAAAAGTTATGATCGAATAAAGGTCAAAATTGAGCAATTTTCGGATTATTGCGAAAAATGTACAGTACTGGCTAATCGCCTTGCATAAGCGCGGCCGCGGCGGGATGCCGCGGACCGCGGCTTGCGCGGATTGATTTTGCACAAAGCGGAGACATTTCCAGACTTCGAGGTGTTGATTTTCGTATTAACCAGTCGATTCCCTATCGAAAATACTATAAGATCTTTTTTTAGTCTTCGATCTATGAGTTTTGAGATTTTGTCTGACCCATCGAACAATTCTTGACCCACTTAAACAAGTCGTCTCAGAAGCCCAATTCTTGTTCAATCTTACTATAATTGATACCATCAATTATTCTATTGAAGAGAAACATCATGGCATGTCTAGTTCATTGTGTCAACTATTGTTCGCTGGGTCAGGCTTTTTCAGAGAATTATTCCAAATCTCGTATATCAAAGTGTAAAATATGATCTTATAGTATTTTCGATAGGAAATCCAATGGCGAACACGAAAATCAACACCTCAAAGCCTAAAAATGTCTCTGTTTTATGCAAAATCAATCCGCGCAAGCCGCGGTCCGCGGCAGCCCGCCGCGGCCGCGCTTATGCAAGGCGATTAGCCAGTACTGTAGAAAACATCATTGATCGATCGATTCAAATTTACATGGATTCGATGCAGAATTGCACGGGCTACAAAACGTATATAGTGGTCACTGGTAGTTTTGGCGAAAATCGACAATTTGCTCAAAAAACCGAAATTTTATGTTAAAAAATTGATTTTCACAATGAGCAAAAATAAATCAGAACTGTAGTTTTAGAGCCTCAGGGCACCCCTGAGCTAACGCAAAAGGAAAATTGGATCGATCGCAAAATATGATTTTTCGACCATTTTTAATGGAAAATATCATATCTCCCCTCGCAGAGGCAGTAACCACAAGTAAGTGACGGTTTATCGAATACGGGACCAAGACCCTCTTGACACTCTAGCGTGAGCCCCTCGTTCTCATTGCTAGCGCAACGGTTCCGGCGAGGGGCCGAAATGCTCCAAAATATCGGAGCCGGTCTCTTAAACCTTGTCCCTCTTTATCTACCCTCTCTGAAATCTTGTCCAAACTCACCGAGGGGCAGCCTTTCGCTCGAAGAAGTCCTCCTTCTGGTACACGGGATCCGTCACCTGTAGTTCAAAATAATTCAAACAGTTCACTTCAGAGCCACAAATGGTTTAATTAGCCAAGAACAATAATTTCCGATTGTTTGTTCGGTGTTTCACAATTCCATTTCACACTTCAATCTATCGTCATTATCTACCCAAAAATTTTAACACGTTTAACCGATCAATCCGCGTTCCACCCAACCCTCTTATGTCTACAAATCAAATCATTTTCAATTATATCTTGATTTATAGCGATAAAAAAATTTCTTAAAAAAATCTCTGCTTCACGCACCCTTTATGTCTTCATGGATCTATTCCGCATCAATTCTGACGATATCAACTGTTTATTACAAACGATTTTTAGACAGCGCAATTCGCGCTTCCACATTTCTTTTTTTCCTATTAGCCAGCGAGTACCATTCAATAGTGCTTGGCAGATAGAGAGAAAAACAGCTCCCACTAATGATGTCATTTCAGTCTTCGCCCTTCTGCACACACCCTCGCCGGGCAGACAAACCGAGGCAGTGTACACAATGGAGAGAGTGAAGACCGAAATAACTACTTCAATGCCGAATCAAACCAGACACTTCGTATCCAAGATAAATAATTACTGACGCATAAATACGCAGAGTAGAGCACTTTGAATTTGAAAAATGGACAGTTTCTCACCAGATTATCATCAGCCTTCAGTCCGAGATCTCTCTCAGCAACCATCTTCTCCTCGTACAGCTTCTTCAACGCGTCAATGTAGTGCTCTGGAAGATAAATAAATATACAGGTCTATAAATCATTTACAATCATAATAAAATTTTAATTGATCTGCAGAGTGTCATTCATCGCATCTTCCGCATTTGAACCGACTCTGTATCACTGGTGTGACTACAATCAACCTTGTTCTTCTGAATTCCCCGTGAATGGCTGATTAGACACACTTATATTGTATCCTAATATAGAAAATCGATTGATAAGATTACCATAACTTTGATATTACTGGTGATATTTCCTTCGTTCACATTATGTTCCCCAATAGCTGATCAATCTAATTCAATTGTGATGGTATGGGAGAAAGGGAGATAGGAAAAATATAGCACTTCCCTTTAGGGGTCTCATTTCGGTCTTCGCGCTCTCTATTCAGCACATTTCCTCGCCAAGCAGACTAACCGAGATAGTGTGCAAACCGGAAAAAAAACATCACTATTTCCCACCATCTTGTTCTTGTTGAAGAAGAAGCGTCTTCCCCTGAATACGCTGGCCGAGAGGTGCAGTGCCCTTCGTTGCAACCTCAATACAAATATCAAATATCTATCTCATCAATTTGAAGGATCGAATATAAAATCTTTACATTTTGCACGCTCTCACGTGTGCCCTCCGGAGACTGAGTGTGCAAAATGGAGAGATCCTATAAACGAATAATTACCATAATCGTCATCATTTCTCCTTCTTGCCTCGATCCTCCTCTATCTTGGCATGTTTCTCCTCTCTCCAGAGATTCATCTTCCCTTCTTTCTCGACATTTTCAAAAAAACTCTCGAGTTCTTAGTCTTCAACTTTCAAAAATTAGGATTCTTACATAACTTTTGAGCCGCCTTCCGTATTCCGACGCAGTTAGCGAGAAAGCGTTTTCATTTGGAGCGCAAAGCCACCCTCAGATAACTTTTTAGGCCATTCGTCCAAAATTCAATGCTGGATGAATCGTGGATGCTCAGTGCCATTATTTACCTCAATGAGGCCCAATAGAAACCTACAATAGAGGATCAGATATTAGAGGACAGAGAAGGATCGCTGAATTAATTTATACCCAAGTCCTGGAACGTCAAGAGTGGGTGAAACCCGGATGCACTGACCCGTTCCTTCTTCTCGCCCGATATTCTTTACATAAAAAAAAATATATGGAGCAGTTTATTATACCGCAGCCAAGCTCCGCCCATTCCTTTTCGAAGTTACCTAATCCACTCTCCTTTCTTGTCTTGTCATGCTCCGGCTGCTTGTGCACGTGATAGACGATCTTGAGCTCGGCTAGGATACAATCGAAGTTCTCCCTCGATTTTATTAATTAATTATTGATTTATAAACCCCAGACGTTTCGACAGGAAGGTAAATGCAAGGAGAAAGGTAGATACTGACGGATTTTTTATTTGTTGGTATAACGAGAGTCGGAAGGACAATCAAATCTTGGGCAATTCCTACTTTTTCACAACATGATGAAACTTGGATGTGTAGGTTATCTCGATACTTTTCGTCGTTCATTCTTCTAACCCTCTCCCTCCTGGTATTGAGAGATAATAAAATTACCTGCCCTAGTCCCTCCCCTCTGAGGTGTTGAATAATATTTATTATTTTCAATATGTAATAAATAAAATGAAATACCTGTCCTGATCTCTCAGCTGGCCGAGCATCTTGCGATCCCAGTTGATCTCCAGCCAGATGCGGTGCGTGAGCCATGTCGGCTTCTAAAATTTCAATTTTACTCAAAATTCATCTATTTATCCAATCCCAAGAATATAACCAGAACCAGCAAGTAATCTAGGATGATTTGCTCTTCGGAATTCTCCTAACTGGAGAACAATTTATCTATTTTTAAAAAAACTTCACCCATCAGAGATGCAACAAACATTCTGGGCAGAGATCAGGTCTCTCATAAGATTGGTGTCCTTGAGGCTGAACTTTCTGTGAGAACCAAGAGTGTGCAAAAAATTTCCCGCACTCCTCATTTCACATGCTCTCTCGTCGATTAGAGAAACGAGAGAACATGTGAAATGAGGAGTGCGGGAAATTTTTTGCACACTCTTGGTGAGAACTTAGCCACTCATTTCTCCGATTCTGCTAAGAGACTCGAGAGAAGTCTCAAATCAGTCCGAATTAAGGGGATTCCCGATCTCTTCTTTTCTCTACAAGGCTCTTCAGTAGTGATTTTATTTTAGTTGCATCTCTCTCCATTTTGCACTCTATATCGTCAGTCAGAGCAACAATGAAGTGTGCAGAATGGAGAGAGATGATTTTTAAAAAATCTTTCCCACACTGACCTGAATATCTTCTTGACGCCATCAGGCGCATTACTCAGCTCGTCCAAACCTGATAAGGTCAATAATATTAAATAACATTAATAATATTTTTCTGTCATGAAGACAACGCACGTGCACTTGGGTAAAATTTTTTTGCCTGAAACCTGAAGTGTTCAACAAAAGAAGAAAGCAATTGTTTAGTGAGAAGAGAGGTCGGAATTCAATAAAGCAATCTAGAACGCTGGATACAAAAAGTGCAAGTGAAACAACTCTGGTTGATTGTTAACCGCACATGATAATTGCATTTGTCCTGATGATAATTTCTCGAAAATATGGAATAAATTAATTACGTAAATATATAACTAAAATACCTCGTTAGGGCCCACGGGGCTGCGACAGGTCGAGATCCGGCAGATTGAAGGCGATGCGGTCGGCTACCTGTAATGAACACGGCGTTCTGAATGGGGTGAGCGAGAGAAGAGAGAGCGGTCAGAGGAATGGTGCGATAGTGTGATAAAGTGAGAGAGCATCAAAGAGGTCTCGACGGAAATTGTTTTCGGCACGTTGCCAGCAAACTGTCGTGATGAAGGGGATTATGTTAGAACTGGACTGATATCGGCTGGTCCCTATTCGTCCCATTTATTATTACTGGTCACATACGCAAAAATGAAGAGTAGTGATGATGTCATTTCGGTTCTCGATCTCCATTCAGCACACTCTCTAGTCGGTCAGGCAGACGAAATAGTTTGCAGAATGGAGAGCGCAGAGAACCGAAGCGGCAAATGGCAAGAATCGCGCAGCTTCCGTAAGAATATTATCCAAATAGTTCAGTTACAATTAATTAATACAATTATTTCATTGACAATTATTTCAGAAGACATAATAATGATGAGTAATCAAACCAGACACTTCGCATCATAGGTGAATAATGACTGACGCAAGAATACACCGGTTAGAGCACTTTGAATTTGAAGAATGGACAGTTTCTCACCAGATTATCAGCAGCCTTCAGTCCGAGATCTCTCTCCGCTCCCACATTCTCTTCGTACAGCTTCTTCAGTGCGTCGATGTAGTTCTCATCTGAAAAATGAAATATTATTTTAATCGATAATATTGAATTTATATTAATGTTTACCAGCACTATGCGGGAGTCACCTTCTCTCCACTTTCGACTCAACCGGTCGATAGTGTGCTGAATGGAGAGAGTACCCAATCGTTGACTTCTGACCTCTCTGAACTCTCTCATCTCTGACCTCTTCAGATGCTCCAACTATGCCATTCGACTTCCAGTCACTGGATGGCGCGGAGAAGTGGCGAGCAGTCAAGGTTTGATCTTTGATCTTTGATCTTTCTCTTTCTTCAATCATATCAAAGACGCATTTTATGATCATTAAGATACCGGAAAACTCGAGAGGTTAAATAAGGTGGGTCGAAACCAAATAATGCAGTGACAAAGTCATTGAATTTATTTGTGGCCTCTGGTAGGTTCGTTTACGAATTAAGTGGAAATATACGATAGAATTTGAGTGCAATAAATGAAACGATTTAAGCATTCTATTTGATATCTGATATATTTCTTTCTTCAGCCTCTCTTCTCCTACATGATTCCCCTCGCGCTCGTCTATTTCGCGGAGTACTTCATCAATCAGGGATTGGTTAGCGCATTTATTGTGATTTATTTTTTTTTAAATTAAATTAAATTAATTTATTGTAAGTGCCTGAAAGCAAGTAATTTATGAATGTGTTCACGCTATTACTGACCACAGAACTTATGAAATCCTGTGTGATAAATCCCGGTAGAGTTGTAAGATGAATACAGGCAATTTTTGCACCAAGTGAGTGCGTTTCATTGGGTGTTAACTTTCAGGCAATGATTGTCGAGACTGTTTATATATTGAATGTCTGCGTTTCATTGGGGGGGGGGTCCATTTTCATTCGACAATTGCGCAGATTGTTTAGAGGATCTTTTTCGGCTTCAAACAATTCAACTAAACAATTTGCTTGACCTATTGTGTTTAATTTGGGTTTATTTAGCAGATAAGTATACTCAAAAGGTTATTATCAGCCATTCTAAGAATAAATCGACTTAATGGGGGGAGGCATACAGAGATACGGTGACTGAGGAACACAGTTCTACCGGTTTCTCGCAGGTGCTCAATTGAAGGATGAGGGTACATGAATGTTTTCTTTCACTCGGAAATTCTGCGTTTCATTGGGTGTTTATCATAAATAGATGATGGTGCACAATAATGCGACTTATTTGATGCTCAAACAATTCTCACACAGTTTCGATGTTTTCGGAGAGTATGCTATGTTACGGTATTCGCAGTTACAGTATCCTTTTTGCATATAATCTTTCCTTATTCAACAACTTTAGGGAGGGAGGACAAAAATAATTTCACCGTTTTTTAAACTCTATTTCCGCTGTTGATACCGAAGGATCTGTGTTTCACTAGGCGTTTAACAACAATCGATGATTTGGCAGAATAATGAATGGTCTACTGTCTACTGAATTGAATGAATAAATATAATTCAAAGTTGGCGATTACCAATCCCTCTTACAGCTGCAAATGCTGGTGTACGGTAGATTACGGTGGCAGATCACGCCTTCCGACTTTCAGCCGCCGCCCAGTACAGATGGTTCCAGGTGAAAAGGGGAGGGTACGGTAGATTACGGTAGATCGATGAGGTGGTATGGTAAGTATTGGACCCGTTTACTACGTTAGATTATGGTAGATATGAGATGAATAGACATTGGAGACTATGTGTGACAGGCATTGTAATAGACAGTTTAGAATCATTGTGAGTACTCGGTGAAACTCGTATTCAACGAGACTGAATTCATCGGTTTCTCGAAATACCCGCGCAACTTTATATTTTCTGTTTAAAATTTGGAAATGAAATTGACTCACAACAGAATGCTGACAGTATTGTGGTGAGCGGCGAAACTGAGATTTACATTCTCCTTAAAACACGAACTCACATGTTTCGTGAAAGCTGGTTAAACAATAGGTACGCGGTCTGACCTAACAGCCTTCCTATCTGCCCCAACTAGCCTAATCGTTGCTTGACGTGTAGAATATTCGTTTTTTTGTATGGTTAACACCGAATATGTCAAACTAATCGGTGGAATTAGAAGTAAGTGATATTTGCGATGACGTAAGCACAGGAATCCACCAAGATCAGCTTTTTTGGACTAGATCTACATTTTTTGGACTTGCTCTACCAGTACTAATGCCTGCCTAGCATCGCATACGAGTACTTGAAGAAAAATATTGAATTGGATTCAGATGCCGAGGTTCATCGTTTGGATTGGTAGACTGCCAGATTTACGATGGTTTCAGAACATGAATCCGCCATGTTGTTTTCCCCCTCATCCTCGTAGGTGCGTGCGTTGTCCGATCAAGCGAGTGAGGTAAGTCTCTGTTAGTGATGATGAATCACGCTCTCTCTTTTCTCTGTGAATGAGGGAATTGAAGAGAGTCGGTTCCGATTTGCCAACACTATCGTCTGCCCTATCTAGCGTAGTCGTCGCTAGACTACAGTAACGTTTCTTGACATGGTAGCAAATTTACCTTATTTAAAACAGTCCATGAAGAAAGCATTGTGGCGGTCGGAACGAAGCTAGCTTTACGGTGACGTTAGAACCCAAACTCACCAAGGTTTTATTTTCTTTCGGTTCGTAGGTCAGCCTTTTAAAATAATGTAGTTGTCCGATAGTATATTTTGAGTTACCCAAAAGACTCGCTGGTTCATCAGAATAAATTGATGGAACCCAGATTAACGGTGACTTCAGAACATTAATTCACCGTGCTCTGGCAGGTGCTCTAGAACTGTTTTTCTAATTAGTAGAATTAAATTTAATTAGTAGAATTAAATTTATATAATTAATTAATTTATGCAATCAATTATTATAATTCACGATTTCCTTTGCAGGTGCTCTACCAGATCGGCGTGTTCATCTCTCGCACGGTGGGCGGCCTCTTGCCCTGGATGCCCGCGGTGACATTGCTGGCCGGACTGCAGGCGGATACGGTGGATTACGGTAGTCTTGCGGTAGATGGGTACGTTATCGATCGATGTGGACTATTGTACCTGATTGATAACGATGTAATCACTGAATAGTAGTGAAGACATATCAATCAATGCCTCTCCATTCGGCACACTCTCCCATCCGGAAAGTGTGCAGAATGGAGAGAGCTAGCATTCGGTCGGGCAAGTGTAGGATACGGAGTTACTTGTTTGTACGTAATTGTTTGTACTTGGCGTTTTGTGTGAGACACGTTGTTTGCCGATTTATGCCTTTCAGATTGTGATATGGTTTGAGATACACTGGTCGCATAAATATTATTGCCGTACACACTGATTACCGTCCGACTCATTACAGTGGTTGCAGTTTCGCCTGACTTAATTACCTTACTGCTCACGGCATTTTACCGCCAAAATAATTTCAAAAACATTCGCGACAAGACCACGCTTTTTGACGGCTACGGCTCCCGTTACAAGGTAAATTTTGGCTGGTAAATTGCCAATTTATCTTTTTCTCTCTGCTCTCTCTCGCCCCCCCCCCCCTCTGGAATGCCGTGCTGCTCACTAGGGAAGTCATTTAGATTCGCTGCTTTCTCCATTTTAGACACTTGCTTCTTATTCCTGTCCGGGACAGTGCGTAGAATGTAGAAGATCAAATGGATAATATTGTAGATTTGGGATGCCATTTCAGTTTCGGCTCTCTCTATTCTGCACACTTTTTAGCAGATTTTGAGAGTGTGCAGAATGGAGAGAGCGAATCCTGCTTCACTACTGTATAGAATTATCGATTTTATCTCAGGCACTCCTCGCGATGCTAGTCGTGCCGCTCATCTTCGCCTACACGTGAGTGGCAATTTAAAATTATATATTTTTTTAAATTAATTACATTTATCTTTTCTGGCAAAAAAAATAGAAGCAGGCTTGGTGAATTTGGGTTGTTCTGCCACTGTAAATGAAAATGTCTTCTATTTTCACCGATACAGCCGATTCATTCGTGAGATTTGCAAAAAATGTAAAGCTAGGTTTATGCACACAGAGCTAGGTAAATTGATGTTGTGAAGCCACCGTAAATCAGAGTTCCTTCCAATCCCACAGATGTAATCGTTGAATTCGGTTTTTTTAAAGAGTAAACTTGCTACAACTTTACGCAACGAATAAGCTATGTGAAGCAGACTGTCAAGGCTGGCGTTGGATAATTCGATGGTCGTAGACCACGCTACCTATTACTGATGTCAAATTGGCAACGACTATCCTCAATTCACGTGCTCTCTCGTTTCCTGACCGGCGAGACAGTGTGCAGAATGGAGAGCGTCAAAACCGAAATTGAATCCCTATCCGCCTCTTGAGAGGCGAGGGAAAGGTCGCTGGCCAGGATATGCTACGGTGGTCGAATGGCTAGCACTAATTAGGGCGACTGCTAGGCGGAACTATTTCCTGGTGAAGTGGCAGCGAGAAACCGGCTGATTCATGATCTGGCAAGTCATGGCAAATACGCGTTTCACCGAGTCATCACAAAAAGTCAGAACTGGCCCGTTTAATGTTATGTTCATTGTCGGTTAAAAAAATATTACACCAAAATATAAAATCGTGTGACTTTTTGCTTATTTCCCATCGATAACTTGCTTGATTTGATCTACGGTAGGTCAACGTTTCACAACTGACTAGTGAGCTTATCTGCCCATGGTAGATTTGAGTTTCACCGTGCCATCACAATGAATATGAACTGCCCCTTTCAATATCATGATACTCTCTAGCACCAGTAATCAATCTCCCTTGTAGATAAAAGAAGCTATCTTGCGCAAATTCTCTTGAACTTGGCGAATTCGGGTTGTGAATTCGCTTTTTCTCCGGACTGCATCTCCGTTCTCCGGACTGCAGGTATATACGGCGGATTACGGCATTCGAGCGGTTGCTGGGTACGGTATTGATTGATGTGATGGGCTATTGTACTGGATCGCTATCGGTAACGAAGTACAGTAGTGGTAGCAGATCGATTAGTACCTCTCCATTTGGCACACTCCCATCCAGAAAGTGTGCAGAATGGAGAGAGCTAGTATTCGGAAGGATACGGTAGCCATTGGTTAGGGTTACGGTAGGTGATCGAGAACTGATTTATTTCCCTTTAGCTGATCAACTCCGGTTTTCTCTCGGCCGCAGCAGTGAAGACGAGTCTGCTGACGCACTTTGCTGCAGGTGAGAAACGATTATGAAAAATGAAAAAGCATCGATTTCTTGTGTTTTTTTATTAAAAAATTTGAATTTAATAATTGACATGCTCGAAAAGTAAGACACAGGAGATACAATACTATCGAAATGTTTTCCTTAGGAAGTCGCTGACTCGAAATGAACAAGCATATCCAAGTTCGTTGACAGTTGACTGGATTCAGTGACGACTGACTGGCAATTGTCTCAGATCTTGTTGATATTTGATCTTTGATCTTTGATTTTCCCCTCTCCTCAGGCACGGCCATCGTGCTGTACGAGGGTCTGCTGGGCGGGTCGGCCTACGTGCACACCTTCAGGACCATGCACAAGGAGGTACGGTAGATCACTGGGGGGTTACGGTAGACTGATTGAGACCGTAAATCACTACGGGATACTATAAACTGATTGGTAGATCAAGATGGGATACTATAAATCGATCGTTGCGAAGGTGCTTCTGGATATTGTAGGACTGTAGTTGGACACTAGGCTGAAGTATGGTAGATCGATCGGGTTACTGTAGGTTGCTTGATTACCGTATCCCTTGCAGATATCTCCGTCGCGTCGGGAGTTCGCGCTGGGCGTGGTATCGATCACGGACACCTTCGGGATTCTCTTCGCGGGTCGCCGCGATTCCCACACACAATGTTATTTGTGCCCTGCCCTTGTGTATTAGAGACGGCGCTCTCTCCATTCTACATACTCTCTGATTTTTGTGACTAGCGATAGAGTTTGCAGAATTTAGAGGGATAAATCATCCCTATTGTAAATACTATTGTGTTTTGTACAAAACTAGCGGGACTACGCCCCGCTAGTGTCACGTTAGGCTGCGCGCATGTTGAGCATTTTGAATTGATTTGCTGATGAAATCACGAATCTGACCCATGGTCTGACCCAGCTCAACGGGTTTCGGTAGCTCTCGACTACTGTAGGCATACGGTATCAAAATGTTGAATTGATTGGCTGATGAAATCATGAATCTGACCCACGGTCTGACCCAGCTCAACGGATTACTGTTGGTTCCGATTACGGTTGGTGTACTTTAGGGGTCGATTATTGATCGATTTGAACTCAAGGCGACTAATTACCGGATGAATCACTTATCTGACCCATCGTCTGACCCACCTCAACGGGTTACTGTAGGTTTCGATTACGGTATGTATAATGTAGGGGTCGATTATTGATCGATTGGAACTCAAGGCGATCACCTACCCGATGAATCACGAATCTGACCCGTGGTCTGACCCAGCTGAACTGGTTACTGTAGGTTTCGATTATTGTAGGTATACTGTAGGGGTCGATTATTGATCGATTGGAACTCAAGGCGATCACCTACCCGATGAATCACGAATCTGACCCGTGGTCTGACCCAGCTGAACTGGTTACTGTAGGTTTCGACTACGGTAAGTATAGTGTAGGCCCCGATTATTGATCTATTGGAACTCAAGGAGATCAATTACCCGATGAATCACGAGTCTGACCAGCGATCTGACCCGCGTGGACTTACCGTAGTGAATTTATGATACATTGTTTTACAATGTAGGGATATCAAATATCCTCCAGTGAATCCCCACCCTTTCTCCTTATTCCAGTGAGGTGAGAGACGAATTAGCAGGAAGCTGGAAGGCTCGCTCTCATTCTCTCCGCACTCAAACGAACTGAAACGAAAGTGATATTAGTGTGAATTAGAGGGTTAGATAGGTGTCCGGAGGGCTCATCGACTGGTATCGCTAGTTTCCGCTTTTGATGTCGGAGCGAGCTGTGATATCTATTATGCGCGTCTTCTCGAGTAACAAAGACGAATATTGATATCATATCCAACCTATCGTTCTCTTTTCCACTTCACTTCCTAGTTGGCTCAGATCCAAAGATCTCTCTTAGCGAGTTTTGACGTTTCATCAAACAAAGAGAGGGGAGATCGGACGATGGATGGGATTATCACCGCCCATGGTTAGAGATCTTCCCACTGGCACTTCCATCGCTCGTAATAGCTTTTTGCGCGTTTTAGCCCTACCGTAAGACCTCAATCACATTTCAAGTAATGTATTAGGTTGTCTAAAAAGTTCCTGGCAGGTTGTATTTCATACGTTTTGAACTGGTTCCAATCACTTGATTAAATCCACAATATAGCAATATACGGGGCTATAGTATGGCATTATAGGTCTGTATTGGAATCGAATCACTCCTGCGTAGAAAAAAGATAAATAAAATCAAAGCTAAATTAGCAGATTTTCGTTAATTTTTGGTACTCCTTTCACAGACCGTTCCTACCAAAAATGTTCATCGCACAATTCTGCCCAAAAAGCAAGTGAGAGGGCAAGGAGTGAATGTTATTTTGACGCTAAAATATCTGGCATTCCGACTATACGGAGAATATAAATTATCGATTTTGACGTTTTAATCTCAAAATCACGTTTCATAAAACATCAGATCTTCTCCGGTGATTCGGATCTTCTTGTAAATAATATTGGGAACTTATATGATGTGGAACTTTGATTTGTATTTTAATTGAGATCTGTAGGTCTATCGACTAGAGAAAAAAATAAGAAAATAAATTTCGGTTTACGTTCAAAAACAGCAAATATATTTTTCGGCGCCTATTTCAAGAAAGCAAGAAATGAGTCGTCGCCCTAACTATATTGGCATCATCAGACATTATACTTTACAAAAGTGACTTAGGTTGGGTCATATGCCAGTTCTTCGAATAGCTCTGATCCAATAACAAAGTGTATGTCATGGTCCAACTCGGCGAGTTCGGCTTTTCATTGCGTCCGTCTCACTTATTAGCCAGCCCTGATTCAATGTGCGCTATAAAGAGTATCCCAGCCCTCATCATTTATGAAAATCATTAAGTGGATAGTGCAAATGCTAAATACAGGAGAGGCCAGAATATTCGAAAATAAAAACCTGCCAGGAACTTTTTAGACAACCTGATACATGGTTAGTGAAGGAGTGATAATGAGTTCTCTTCATGGATGAGTTGATCTATTTTTCCTTCATGATCATTGGCATAACTCAGTACACTCACGCAATGTACCTTGTCTTTATCATTTTTGCCCATCATTTGCACTTCGCTGACCAGTACTGCTACTGATACGAGCGTCCACAAGAGAGAAGGCAGCACGCTATGTATTTTTTCAGAGTGCGCTGTTTGCTGATCGCCATGTCATGTGCGATCGCGTCGGTATCCCCATGTATACCGATGCGGCCGACCGGTAAGAGGCTCCAGATCAATTTGAGTGCACGCAATTCGGTCAATCATCTCTTTATTCTGCACAATCTCACATCTCTCTACCGGTCGAAAGAGTGAAAAAAACATGATCATTTGCAGATGAAGGAATTCCGGCGGCGAAACCGTGCATGCCTCAAATCATAGTGGCGAAGCGTTCGGATCTCGGGGTAATTTTCAATTTGTAATTAATTATGAACCATTAAAGCCCGTAGTATGTCACATTATAGGCTCTCCTCTTCAATCATCGAAATTTAGGAAAAGGATTCTAAAATAATGATATCCTGTTTCAGCAATTCGATGGAATACTTACAGAGGTTTCCACCGCTGTAACGGCCACCACAATGTCGTGTACTAACGGACTAAACCTCTGTTTCCTGGACGTAAGTGAATGCCTGTCAATATGTGGCATGAATATACTAGAAATGTCAAGAGTGTGAGCCTGTGGTTCATCCGTTGTGTTAAACTTTTGATGACGAATTATGATACATAGTGGTGTGCACTCTCTCCAGAAAGAATTATTTATGCAGGGTTTAGTTGGAAATTCCAATTATTCCTTATTCTCCATAATCAATCACAGCAGAATGATCCACAGCATTTGTTTCGTTATTGCAATTCCATGAAGAAACTCCAACAAGGGAACCCTAGGGCAGATGAAGGGGTATCAAACCAAATGATACAATCCAACCCTCACTCGCAGAATTCGGGTGCTGGAGGCGCGAAGCGCGTCGCAGACAAGGCGGTCACGGCGCAGTGCGTGAACGGCATCTGGAAGGGCAAGAGGCCCGATGGCACGATCTTCAACCTCGGTGATCCGCCTAATCCATTCCTGCCCCCTACATACGTGGCGTGCGAAAATCCCTAACTTACCGCTGCCAAGAATACTCACAAGCTCTCTTCTGTGTCATAACGTTCTTTCGTTGTGCGCCTTCTCCAGCTATTCCAACATCCAACAAGTGTATACCGATAAATGAACTTTTTTTTAAAAGTAACATTCGAGAAGAATACTTTCCATTCCGGTTCCAGAATGTGGTCATTGCGCTCATTAGCTGAGGCACATTACGCAAAATGGTGAGGGAGAGATGGGAGGTGTGAGGGTACATGCGAGATAAGTTTATAGGGGTCCTGTAATCTGTCAGACGACGTGAGGAGAACGAGAATTGATGATTGCGAGAGGAGGAACCAATGGTGTAATCGTCGCAAGGAAGCGGATCAGCAGGATCCATGGAAATGAGAATCCCTAAGCCCGAGACGACATTTACATGAAAGCGTACGCCTAAACGCAGAAAATGTGAGAATATGACATTTCTGGAATTTGTGCTGTAGACGAAACTTGCTGCCCAAACAAACTTCTTAATTTTCACTACTATTTTCGCTATAAATTTTCACTACACGAAAATTCACTATTGTTACAATGCCATTTTTTTGGCTCGCGGTAGGTTCGACCGATGTTTATTGACGTTTGCATTGTCGGGTTTGGAGAGAGCGTGGTGTGAGTACGGATATATTTTCTGGATTTATGTTTTCTATTGGTATGGAATCAATGGGGCGCGCATTTTTGTTTACATTTACTTAATGATGTTTTTTTTCTCGATCATTCATATGTTTTGGGTGCACATTTTGAAAGAATTTGGGTGCATGTCTCTGAACGCTATCATAGTTCCGTGAATATCTCACGTACTCTCGTTTCGATGATTTCCTATTCACGCAAGGCTACAACGGCCTACTAATCCCGGCGTACACATCCAATAACAATAACATCGATGGTTTTAGCATGAGAGACGAATCGCGAAAAAATCGTCGAAACCATATTGACGACCTCTCGGCGGTAGGAAATAAGTATACCCGATTCTGCTGAAAATAATAACTTAAGTACTTCAAATGTAGCTCTATCAAACTACGTTTGCCGAATTTCGATATCGGATCTCATATTCGAGTATTGGTAGGTCAAATTTTTAAAAAACAGACCAATAACGGACCATACATGACCATAGACCATACTCACGAAATGATTAAAGATAAATGTTATCCTTGAAAACCCATCAAAAACTGTCAAAATCGGCGATTTTTCGGACATAAAGGCGTGCATAAAAAATATCATATTTTTTATTCCTTTGATTTTTGGACTGTTGTTTGGTGACAGTAAGTTCTCAAATCACTTTTCGGCGCTTTTTGCGGAAATCGGTATTCGGAAAGTTACAACACTTTTTTTTAAAAATCCGACCGCCCCGATTCAGCGCATGAACGAGGAATGATATCATCAACAGATCGAAGTTAGAGCTTGGTCTCCTAATTCGAAAGCTTTTTTTGGAATTGTTCCTAGCATTTTTTGAAGCGATTTATGGTACTTTATGTGACTCGATTTTGGGTCAATATTTCGTATGGGGCTCACTTTGACCTACCAATACTCGGAGATGCGATCCGATATCGAAATTATGCCAACGTAGTTTGATTGAGCTACATTTGAAGTATTTAATGTATTATTTTCAGCAGAATCGGGGATACTTATATCCTACCGCCGCGAGGTTGTCAGAACTCTCGATTCTCTCGCGATTCATCTCATAACATTCATAGACTCTCACAGATTACCCCTACCCCACATATCGCTAAATGGTCACAACCGCCACTACACATCATAATGGCATATATCAAATTGTTAACATGCCCATTGATACGGGTCAGACCTTTAGGGAAATCGAAGAATTCATACCTCTCTATACTACATTTGACACACACTTTCCACACACACGGTCTTCTCCCCTTAACCAATGGTGTAATCGTCGCAAGGAAGCGGATCAGCAGGATCCATGGAAATGAGAATCCCTAAGCCCGAGACGACATTTACATGAAAGCGTACGCCTAAACGCAGAAAATGTGAGAACATGACATTTCTGGAATTTGTGCTGTAGACGAAACTTGCTGCCCAAACAAGCTTCTTAATTTTCACTACTATTTTCGCTATAAATTTTCACTACACGAAAATTCACTATTGTTACAATGCCATTTTTTGGCTCGCGGTAGGTTCGACCGATGTTTATTGACGTTTGCATTGTCGGGTTTGGAGAGAGCGTGGTGTGAGTACGGATATATTTTCTGGATTTATGTTTTCTATTGGTATGTAATCATTATGGCGCGCATTTTTGTTTACATTTACTTAATGATGTTTTTTTTTCTCGATCATTCATATGTTTTGGGTGCACATTTTGAAAGAATTTGGGTGCATGTCTCTGAACGCTATCATAGTTCCGTGAATATCTCACGTACTCTCGTTTCGATGATTTCCTATTCACGCAAGGCTACAACGGCCCGGCAATCCCGGCGTACACATCCAATAACAATAACATCGATGGTTTTAGCATGAGAGACGAATCGCGAAAAAATCGTCGAAACCATATTGACGACCTCTCGGCGGTAGGAAATATGTATACCCGATTCTGCTGAAAATAATAACTTAAGTACTTCAAATGTAGCTCTATCAAACTACGTTTGCCGAATTTCGATATCGGATCTCATATTCGAGTATTGGTAGGTCAAATTTTTAAAAAACAGACCAATAACGGACCATATATGACCATAGACCATACTCACGAAATGATTAAAGATAAATGTTATCCTTGAAAACCCATCAAAAACTGTTTTTATTCCTTTGATTTTTGGACTGTTGTTTGGTGACAGTAAGTTCTCAAATCACTTTTCGGCGCTTTTTGCGGAAATCGGTATTCGGAAAGTTACAACACTTTTTTTTTAAAATCCGACCGCCCCGATTCAGCGCATGAACGAGGAATGATATCATCAACAGATCGAAGTTAGAGCTTGGTCTCCTAATTCGAAAGCTTTTTTTGGAATTGTTCCTAGCATTTTTTGAAGCGATTTATGGTACTTTATGTGACTCGATTTTGGGTCAATATTTCGTATGGTGCTCACTTTGACCTACCAATACTCGGAGATGCGATCCGATATCGAAATTATGCCAACGTAGTTTGATTGAGCTACATTTGAAGTATTTAATGTATTATTTTCAGCAGAATCGGGGATACTTATATCCTACCGCCGGAGATTACCCCTACCCCACATATCGCTAAATGGTCACAACCGCCACCACACATCATAATGGCATATATCAAATAGTTAACATGCCCATTGATACGGGTGACCTTTTGGGGCAGTGACCTTTAGGGGAACCGAAGAATTCATACCTCTCTATACTACATTTGACACACACTTTCCACACACACGGTCTTCTCCCCTTATCCGTCCACTACTCACCCCGTCCTCTCGCCTCTAAAGGCTCTCTCCGTCTATCTCATGCCCCGCTCAGTGAGAGACAGACTCCGAGTCCCTGGGGGTGGAGTCAGGGAGAATCCCCTGCCCATCTTCAGTCTTCCTTCTCGTTCGGTTATAGTCCCCTCCTTAGTTCTACTATCGATATAGGACAATATTTTATCATCGGGTATGTTGTCTATCTCATGGAAAGGTACCGGTGGACATGTCGGCACTAGAGCCGTGGCTAGGAATCGGGCTCGTATCTCAATAGCAATGGCGTCATCAGTCAAAATCCGTAAATCGATTCTGATCGAGTCGAGAGTCGGTTCGATGGATTTGAGACTCTTCTACTCTGCGATATTTTCCGGCTCCTCATCATCCAGAGCTGAGAATTTCGAACCGCTTTTTCAATTATCACTGTTTCGTCTAGCTAATCATTGTTTTATTTGCGTAAACGATGCATTCTTATGGATACACAATCAGTAGAAATTGGGATCGATACACAGACGATGTTCAATAATCGAAAAATGACGGTCGATTTGATTTATGGTATGGTTACTGTAAGTCTGGGTCCGATTTCCCAATTGCTTTTCCCTATTTTCCCTAGTTTTTTTCTCTCTTATTAATCTCTTACTCATTTTCCTCGTCATATTCATTTTTCTAGCGGAGATTTCTACTGATTCTGTTCCACATATAATGCATCGATAACACAAATAAACATCAACATGTCACTAGTGAAATTAGTGATAAATGAATAAGCGCATCTATTTTCATCTCTGGATAAGGAGGAGGTGAAAACATATACAAATGTTAAAGAGTCTTAGAATTCCGCGAAGAATCCATCGAACCCACCCTCGAATCTTTGAAAATCTATTTACGAATTTTTGTTAATGATGTCTTCACATTACTCATGCCCTGAGGCGCATCCTCTACAATTTCATGATATCATAACTTGAGCTCTCATTGGTTCGTTGATCGTTTGAGGTGCAAAATCCACGTGCACAGTATGGAACAAGCCGACTGGGTGTTTATCGTCTACGCCTTCTACGTTCCTCTTATCATCGCCCTATATATCCTCGAACTATCGATCATCTTTCGAAACATGAAATCCTCTTTCAATTCGACTTTCTACAAGCTCTTCAGCTTCCTTGCACTAGTAGTACGTTGTTCAGATAATTCCTTTGAATATTCAATGTCTTCTTCTTCAGAATATCGCTGCTTGTCTGATCGGAACTTTTGTTTTCCGCTTGCCTCTGTATCCGATAGTTAATGAAATGTTCAGTTCGCTCAGGACACAGGAGGATTTTCTGGCTGCAGTTTACTTGTCAGTAAATTGATCTGTATTATTACTCATTCCAAGTTCTTAAAATATAGAAAGATTTAATACTCCATTCGATAAAAATCTCGAATATATTTTTCAGTGCATCTTACTACCTCAATTGCCTTTCCGAGTTCGTCGGTGTCTTCCTCGCCTTTACTCGTTTCACTGCGCTCTTCTTCCCGATGTATCATAATCGGGTAATCAAATATTAAAACCCTCCATTTTGATCGTATTTCAAGAAAAGCTTTTTTTTCACAGTATTCGAACCATGCTCTGATCGTGGGCCTCTGTCTGTGTGTGCTGGTCTCCATTGCTCCCATAATTCATCTCATCTTTCACAAGGCCAAGATTTACGGGATGGTAACAACAAAATGCGCATACTACTTTACATATCCTCTCGGTGGCGATGAGAATAAGAAGGTGAGAATCGTGCAATACCACCTAATGATCGCCATGGCGCATTAATTAATGATGAAATTCGGAGTAGTGTTATCATAAATGCACAAATTGTTGTCACACACGAAAGCATTTTACAGTTACGGCCGACTTAGCGAGGAAAGATAAATCTCGAAAAAGACCGCACTTTCCGGACCAGTGTGATATTACAGTATGACACACCACCGAGAGAGTACGCGAAAGTGAGAGAGCGCAGACAAGCGGCGATTTTTGGTTGTCTCACTTGACTTCAATTGGCCGTTTCTTCTCGTTTGCTCTTTTTTAATCGATGGTTGGGGCAAAAACCGAGCTAAACAATAAAAATAATGTAATTTCGAAAATTCGAAAACGCGGAGCCGGAAGCCGGGAGCCGGCATTTGGAGATTGCGCGGCACTTGCGAGATTTGTGCGCAGTCCATAGATGTTCGCTAGGATTGTTCGGAACGTTATAATACTATAATAGTAGGCTTTCCACAGAGAAGAGCCTTGCTTTGCAACACGACGCCATTTCTGGTGAATACGCTTTTTCCGCGTTTTCCAGGAAAATATCTGGATCAATATGATCGTGGTGACTGTGTTCTGCAATGTTGTATCGACCATTCTCTACGGGTTGTGCATAGTTCGTCTCTGCCTGCGCAAATCTGCGAGGTTAGTTTGACAACAATGCGATGATCAAAATCGTAAACCACCTGGAAATTCAGAAATCAAAAGGCAGAACGAAACTTCTTTTTTGTCGGTTTCCTGAACATGATCTTCAGTTTACCATACATGATGGCATTGGTTAGCTTTCTTATTCTTTGTATATTTTTACAATTTTGTTTTATGTTGTTATAATCCATGAATAGCTTTATTCTCAGATGGTCGTATATCGGAGCATGGTTCTTTTCGGCAACTATACAAGGGATGAATTGTAATGTCATGCATATTTACTACAGTGAAACGCACGTGTCTCCGATTTCTATGAAACTCAATTTTAGTATGTAGTAAATGTCTCGATTTTCCTACCAAGATTACGGATATCCTTGCTTATAGACAGCGGCATTACGAGACATCGGCATTCGCATTTTTTCAAATTCCATGGCTCACTGATCTACGGTGAGTAGTCGCAGAAAAGACTTGTTGGGATATATTCAGTATGTTGGGTGGGGGCTAAGAACAATTGATTAGTTTTGAGGACAATTATAGTTCAAACCTTATTATTGCATTTTCATTTATCTCTGTTGTTGTTGCAGATACCTCTCGCCAGCTCCGATTTTGCTCATCACCAATTCGTCGATTCGTCGTGGCCTTTTGGATATGCTCACAAAAGCGAAAAACAGTATCGCTTTCGTTAGTGTGGTTTCATCCAAGGTAGCGAAACTGACTCCACGAACCGCTCCCTAGGCCAGTCTATACTAGCGAAAAATGACTTGTTTTCTTTGATTTACATAGCCTCAAAAGATAGTTTATAGAATTGTCGATGCTTCCATGTCTCTACTCATCTCGAAATGAATCCGCAATACATACGGCTTTTCCCCCTCACATTCATATGTTTTGCTCACCTTCCATTCTCACATTGTAAGATCAATCGAATAGTCGATAAGTTAGCTCTGTTCACAATTTTACTTCGCCTGTTATGCAATTCTGACATCGTCCACATTCTACAGAAATTTATCTTTTCTAAAAATAATATTTTGTTTACTCCCAAACCATGGTTTCTGACTGAAATGGCGACTCCCAAACCTCTTTTAAATATTGCTCAGATATTATACATGGACCAAACACTACCCTTCGCATTCTGAGGCCTCGTCGACCTCATCTATCAAAATCATCTGTGGGAGTGAGCAAATTTGCACACATCCCAGCGGGAAGTGGTTACATTTTCTTCCACAGATGCTTTGTATTACTGTTCCACTCTCCACGCCATCGCTTACAACTATAGCACCATTGCGGATAATTCACATCAATTCAATGACATGTGTTAGTCCGCAAAATATCTAGAGATGTCTTTGTTTTCCATTTTCTCCTTTCTACAATAGCATGTACAAAGGGTTTGAAAAAATTCTTCGCGAAGGGGCTGTTTTTTGCTCTTCCGGATCGTGATACCGGTGTTATACAATCTTTCATCTGTGAATAACTGTATTCTTTACTGGCTGATATTCGCGAGCGACCTTGATCGTTCAATGTAGTGAGACTTGGAGGGAATCGACGCTGGCGAGAATCAAAGATACAAGTGGCGAGAAAAACATGCCGATATCCGTGCAGCTGAAATTAGTTCGTGGGCAATTTCACGCGGGACTTTTTGTAAAACTTTTTGAGTGATTTTGATACGTTCAAATCTCGCAATAATCAGAAAGATAGCGCCTCGTTTTCACACCAATGGTTACATCAAGGACAAAAATACTCTTCGAACGATGCAATTCTTCAGTGATTTATTCCACATTCAGTGATTTATTCCACATGAGTTACCGATACATTCTTTATTTGTGAAATCTTCTGAGAAAAAACACACTTGAGTATTTTCTCATTTTGTGATGCTCTACTCACTCGAGTACGGTCGCTGCTGAGTGAGTAGGCAATGCTGCTACGAAATGAGGGAGTAAGGGAGAGAAGAAGCAAATTATGAGCTATTGAATGCAGGTACATCAATGTGAATGCGGAGAGGCATTGTTCTAAAACATGATTATGTGTGTAATTAATTCAATATTCAATTCAATATTTATCATGTCAAGCGATTGACGCTAGATGAGGATGGGTCTATATTCTTCGGTCGTCGCGGACCACCAATGTGCGCCAATTGATCTTGTCAAGTCATCGCGCCATCGGGTTCTTGGCTGGCCCTGGGAGCGCTTTCTGCTATACGGTATCCACACAGTAGTCGCCCTGCTCCATTGCTCAAGGTCCATTCTCCTTATCTTCAGAGCCCATTGAGCCTTCCTTTTGACCGCTTCTTGGTTCCAGTCTCGTAATTCTCGAACGTTCTCATTCCTCCATCGATCTCGTAACGTAATTCCCAGCATTTTTCGCTCCATCTGCCGTTGAGTGACATTCAACCGCTCTTTTTCGCCCGCAGCGCCCAAACTTCGCTCCAATAGAGTACGGTAGAGGAGATGCAGCTGTGGAAGAGACGCCTTCTTGTCTTCATGGGGAGGATGCGAGAGGAGAGAAGAGGGGCAAGCTTGCTCCAGGCTAGCCATCCCAATCGAATCCTGTGTTCTATTTCGTCGAAGTGATCAAGGGGGAGGGAGATCTTCCCGCCAAGATAGGTGGCTGATTCGACAAAGTTGAACGTGAGGTTGCCGATAGTGAGGGGTGCGCGAGTGGAAGAACGCGAGGTCAGACGTACCTTTTTTGAGGCGTTAACTTCCAATCCTACGCGGGAGCAAGCGTACATCAGCTTCCTCAGCATTATCTCTAGTTCGGGACGGCTCTTAGCGATGAGAGCTACATCATCCGCATACTCGAGGTGGCTCAAATTTCTTCCGTCGATCCTGACTCCGTCGTTCTCCCAGTCTATATCATCCATGGCTGATCGAAGTACACAGTTGAAGAGGCGAGGCGACAGTGTGTCTCCTTGGCGGACTCCTCTTCTTACGGTGACAGGGTCGAGATCCTCGTTTACTCGGATGAGGGTAGAAGATGATTCGTAGAGCTGGCGGAGGAGATGGATGAGGGTCGGATGCACTCCAGATGACCACAGTGCTTGCCATACCGCATTCCATTCCACACAATCGAAGGCCTTGCGGAAATCGACGAATCCGATGTAGAGGGGGATACCGTACTCGTGAGTGCGTTCTGCAATCTGCTTGATGGTGTGCAGGTTGTTGAGTGTGCTAAACCCTCTCCGGAAACCAGTCTGGGTGGGCGATTCTGCCTCTTCAAGCGACTTCTCAATCCTTTTCAGAATCACACGTGTGGCTGCTTTGAGAGTGACGGTGAGTAGTGAGATAGGTCGAAAGTTGCTGATATCTGTGGGGTCTCCTTTCTTGTGAAGGAGAGAGACAACTGACTCGACCAAATCATGAGGAACGGCGTCACCAGCCACTAGATGGTTGAGCATATCGGCGAGTACGGTAGACATGTGATCTCTTGAGTGGTACAACATATCAGGGAGAATTCCGTCTGAGCCGGGCGAATGTCCACATTTGAGGTGTGAAAGCGCGTCTCTGGTCTCATCGGGAAGGAAGGGAGGAAGAGAATAAGAAGGAAGGGGAGGGATCGCCAGGGGTAGATGAACAGCTTAGAGATGAGATCCTCGTAGAAGAGTTTAACTGCCTTCATAGTCGCATCTTGAGATAGAGCGCCAGAGATGGGGTCGGGAACAAGTAGTCTCTTGTTGGAAGAGCGCAGACTGAGCATGACCTTGACGATACTTCTTCCCATAGTCGCAGCGTGCCTTGCTTGAGAATCCTTCCTCCTTCGAATATCGTCGATGAAACTTGCTCTTGCAGCTTTACAGGCTATGGAGTAGGAAACAGCCGAGTGTGGGTTCGATCGGAGGAGGTGGCGCTGGGCGAGGAGGTTCCGGGTGTTGAGGGAGATCCATGGAGGAGACTGGCGCACTCTCCACGCGGTGCTTGCCGCTGTCTTCCTGAACGCCTGGATCTTGTTGTAGGCGTCAGTGGCTGAGGTAGTACGGGCAAGGGGCAGTGACGCGGCCAGAAGCGACGCGTTGACAGTAAATGCGGTTTTATCGAAATCTAACCGCACCCTGCATCTTTTCTACCGCACCTTGGTGGGGAGGAGGCGATGGTCGGAATCAAACTGGAAAGGACCAACGACTCCACAGGTGACTATACGCGCGGAAATCGGGGCAGCGATAAAGTCAATCTGATGGAATGTGGAGCCGTTGCACGAGCGCCAAGTCCAGAGCCTGCCTTGCCTTTGCTTGGGGAAAGTGTTCTGAATGCGCAGACTATTCCTCTCGCAGACTTCAGTGAAAGTTCGTCCGCGTGAGTTCGGTTATGGAGATGCGAATTCGCCGACAAATCTTTCATTGCCAAGCTCCCTCGCAACTCTACAATTGAAATCCCCGACTAGTACTGGCATGAAACCTCTCGGCGCACTCTGCAGCGCGGTCTCAACTTGATCCATGAAGGAATCGTGAGTCGATCGGAGAGGCCTTGAAACACTGCTCCTCCAGCGAGATGCGATCGGAGCAAGAAAGCAACACCATGATGAGCGGTGGTGCCCCCCGAGTGGAAAATGGTCGTGCCTGAGGTTATAAGGTTGAATGAGCCTAAGCCCACAATCCTCGCTTCCTGCACAGCAACGACATCCCACTTGATGGTATTGAGGGCAAGTTCGATCTCGCGGTGCTCGATGGGAGGTCCGTGTCAATTCCCAGTAAATGGGAGAGGAGTCCGACGACTCGAGCGGCGGAGAACATGGGTGAAGTAATGAGCCAGATCTCTCGACCAGTGATATGGTAGATCAAGGGAGAGGGGACGGTGACTAGTGGTTGGGGCGCGCGCCTTTCTCTACCTCTTGCAAAACATCACCTGCGGGCGGGAGTCGAGCCTGCCTGCGTCGGCATGCCAGTCAGACACCATGCCCACAACTTAGAGGCGGCTTTTTTTAAATCGTGCAATTCGTATCTCAATGAGTCTCTTCTTTCTCCACAATTCCAATTGAATTTATTCCAACTTCTTCGTCATTTGAAACTAATCTATTCTGTCCAACCGTTGTGCAAAATTATTTTCTGCATTTTCACAGTGGGCCGAAGAGTCGAACTTGCCTGCGTCGGCATGCCAGTCAGACACCATGCCCATTAATGGGCATGGTGTCTGACTGGCATGCCGACGCAGGCAGGTTCGACTCCCGCCCGCAGGTGATGTTTTGCAAGAGGTAGAGAAAGGCGCGCGCCCCAACCACTAGTCTCCGTCAAGCGTTTCCTGCGGTAGGCCGCCCTGGCCTAATGGGTGGAGTCGGAGAGCGAAAACGCGACTCAACCGCTCGCCACTCGCTTGAGGACCCAGAATGATAATTGCTCCCAAAATATTTTTTATTTTGACTCCATCAGAAACCCATGTGTAATCGCAGACGCGGAAAGAATTCCTATTTCGTTCAACTCAGAATCGCTAATCCACCATGTCCCTATTTCTGCCACATTTTAACGAATACCGCAGTTAAACTAGTAATGAGAATCGTTTCGACGGAAAAGAACGAATATTAAAATTACGACGAGCCTTTCTATTCCATTAAACTCTGCATCCCTAAACAGCCATGTTTTCCTATCCCAATCTCCCGTGTTCAGAGGATAATCTTCTTCACATCTCTGTTACTACAAAGGATAATGTCTGGATACCGTTGTTGAGGACTTAGAAGGCTACTGTAGCTACCGTAACCCTTCTCTTACCGTTCACTAGAGTATTTGACGTGGAGTGCTTCCAGTCTTTTCTCCTTCTCCTCCTCGATGCGCGACCGGAGCTGCGCCTCAGCCCATGCCTGCAATTTATTAAATAAATAAAATGCTACCCCCAAAGCGGTACGAGCTAGAACCGGTTCCCAACAACACTCGCGTGAGATAAAGCCGCGCCCTAATTCAATTCTTCCAACCGCGTTCGTGGTGTAATGGTCAGCATGGATGCCTTCCAAGCATTCGACGGGGGTTCGATTCCCCCCGAACGCAGATAAGTTTTGTCCATTTTGATACGATATTGAAATGAAAAGCTGCCCTTTTCATCTGTGATTCTCTCCTTATTTTTTGTATACATAGTATCCGCGACGTGCGGCCAAAATTACATGCCAGTCGAGGAATCTCACGGTCATACTGTAATCACAACATAATGTTTTTTTTTCATTTTTAATTTAAATTATTATCATTTAAAATATTAATATTTTGATTTATCTATTGTCGCAAATCGATAGCATTTCTAATTCGATATCCAACGGACACTCCATCATCGCTTAAAAGTTCGAAATATCGTTGCAGTCTGCGATCATAACTTTTCACCATTCTAAATATTTAGTTATTTCCATTTTTCTCCCGAAATCGAAATGTCTGATCGGTCTAACTTATGTTATCGTTTTCCCCAACCTTTCCTCTTCGCTCTGCTTAATCCGACAATGCCCAGTTTTCGTTCGTTTTCCTACCAGTGCGTTGCGAATAGGCTTGACTTACAGCTCTATACATTTTGCACACTGTTCTGGTCCAGTTTCCTCTCATTTTTCGAGTGTATGATCTTTGCTGTTTAAAAAAAACCAAGTAGAATAGACCATGGCGCATCGAACAAGCCCAAGCATTCATATTGGGTTTCGTTCGTTTTCTTGTAGTTGATCACGAAACAAGTGATCTACCCGTCATTTTTTGGGCACCATTCTGACCAATTTGAAGCCCACACCTTGCGGTCCCTACGTATACAGTATGCACACATAATCAGTTCTTGCGTAATTCTTACTACATCAACATCTGATGAAACCGTGATCCCCAGGTTTCTCAATCTGTTCATTCCTCCCAACCACTGACCTTTCTCGTCTTGACGTGCTCCGGGATAACAGAGACTAAGTACCAGTGAGTGAAATTTATGAAAGTTAGAGCTATCTTACACTATTTCGTTAGTTTGAAAGGTGTGTTTATCTTTAATTAAAGGGAAGTCTGTCCTCGTAGAGTATATATTTTCTAACACCCCGTAAAACACTTTTCCTTTCTTTTAGTTGACGAGTGTGGGATCAAATGAGAAGACGGAGGGAAACCCCGCGGGCGAAGCGAATGAGAGCGGAGACAACGTGCAGAATGTTTCCGACGAGGTGAAAGACAATTTGATCTACCTTTCCTATGTATAAAGAAGAAGTAGGGGGGATAGAGAGAGGTAGGAAGTCGGTGAGGGGGGGAGGAGATAGAGAGAGATAGGATGTCGGTGATCTACCTGCGGAGTACGGTATTTTGTGAAGGAGTAGGGGGGGGGATAGAGAGGCGAGTGTGGATCCAAAGGTGCGAGCATAAGCGATCTATTTTTAGATTGCACTATGAAGTTGTAAATATATTATTTTAAAGGCTCCGAGTGATGCATCAGAGCATCAGAAGTGGACAATACAGCCCCAAGCCGCGCATTGCGCGGAGACGAAGTGCTCGTGAGTGAAATTAATGTTGTTGCACAGATTCATTGCTAGACAACCACTACACACGGGCCATGCCAGAATTTTCGTACTCCATTCCCATTTTTCCGAAGTTGGTTTTTAGCGTGTGAAAGAAAAAATAAGGTGGCTCAGTCACGGGATTCTAACTTTGAATGGGCACACTGTCGGATGAGGGCTTGTACTGGCATAACTCATGGCACCAAAAAAAAATTTTGTCATATGCCCCATGCCCCCATTTAGCGTGGGATTACTGCGCTATAGATTCCGCTTCATGCAAATATGATGTTTTCAGTTTAGAACCCATTTTGGACGTGCGGTACGTTTGGCCAGGTGCAGGTGGCTAAACGAGAGTACTGTAGCGCACATTTTCAGTCGTTTAGCCGCTTCTACGGTGGGGTAGTGCCGACCGTAAAAAATCACCACCCCCCCCCCCCCGGGGAGCCGATTTGGACCCAACTTTTTTCGGGAACCCGGCCCCTACTGGGCCCGAGGACCCCCATCCGTCGTGCTCAGCACCCTCGACAACCCCTACACCTGGATTATGCCCAAATTGTCGCTCTCCTTCCCCATCTGTCTGGCGGGGAAAGTTGGCGGTTTCGTGGCTGGACATGGAAAGTGCCGACTTTCCCGAGACTCAAACTTTCGAAAGGGGTTGAGACCGGGCCGGTGCTTGCTCCTGCCTCACTCCCACAGTCCCCAGCTACATCCCCGTGTAGCACATGCCCGATTTCGCAAAACACCTCTCCCGAATTATCGATCTGGAAACGGGACATGGAGGGGGCGGGAAAGTTGAAATTTGTAGACTTGTGTGACTTTTTTTCGGAATTTCGCCCCGATTGTGCTTGGGATCGACGCTCAATGAGCTCAGCTTCACGGGGGTATACTGTTTTCCGCATAAGACCGATTTTGAATGATTTTGTAGGTACGCGACTTTTTGGCCGGTCAGGAGGCTGGGCCGATAGGGTCGATTTTTTTCGAAAAAAAAAATTTTTTCTTTTATCCTTTCATACAAGCAAGAGGGCATCCAGGGGAGCACTCTAGCGCGCATTTCGAGTCGCGTAGCACCCCCTAAAGTCGCGAAATGACTGTCGAAGTGCGACTCGCTCCCCCCCCGGGGAGCCGATTTGTAGCCTTATCGAGATAGGTGTCCCTGCTGGGCCCGTGACACCAAGTTCATCGTTCTTATCGCGCTCGACAACCCATCCAACCGTGTCATGCCGAAATTCCCGTTCCCCTTTCACACTTTATCGATCGAGGAAATCGGGGTTTTCGCGTCGGCACCCCCGCGTGGTCCGACTTTGACCGGACTCTAACTTTGGAAGGGGGCACGGCGTGACGGGGCTTTCCCTGGCAACACTCTTGCGGCCCTAGGCTACGTCCCCGTGTATCGCATGCAGATTCCACTCCACCATGCACGCCGTCACCGAAGGACACATCCTGTTCCTTGCGAACATGTTTGGCACGTGAGTACTTCCTAAATTACTTTGCTCGGTTTTGGAATATTTCAGACGCATCCATTTCAGGTGGAGGGCTCTGAGGGAATCGGTGAAGATCGATCTCACTGGTGCTCCGTGCGCGGGAAAGAAGATGGTCTTCAATGTGAGATTACCACGTTATTATTTTAGTTTTATTTTTTGCGAAATAAGTGGTTCTGTTGGCTTACATTCACTTCCTCTACGTTATTGTGAAAGTCAGATAAGAACATGCGGTAAATTTGAAGGTGCCCGGCCTGGAATCAAGAGTGAAGGTGGTGAAATTCCGAGACTACATGAAGAATGCCCTCGCGGATGCGATTAATGGAGCCTCCATGCACAAGTACGAGGAATACATCGTCCATATCTGGGACGAATTCAAGTAGAGCCTTCATGAACTCTACCCCCCCCCCTCCTCATTTCTCTCCCTCCCCCCTAGAAGTCGCTATTTATCCCCCCCCCCCCCCATCGACCCTTGTTTCACTTGCCTCCACGGAGAAGATGTTTTTTGTGTGTCCTCCTGTCCTGTATAAGGAATGTAGAAGAATCAATTATAAAAATCCCATTTTACGTCTCCCTGCACATTCGCAATCATGTGTTTCCCTTTCCAACATGTTATGCAGCAATAAAGAGGCTACGGGAAATCGTTTTGGTTGAAAGATTTACGCTCAAAAGGTTTAACAACCTTCATGCACTTATCTTAAAAAGGAGGCGTGTTGTGAGTGGAAAGTGATCTCGAATTTTAGATGGACCAACGACCCAACCTGAACAGCTGTCTTCAGATGCACCGTGGAGGATTGGATTAAGAAGCCGCTACCCCGGGGCGCCACGCAGTCATTTCTCTTCCTTGTAAGTAATCTCTACAGCAGTATTGATCAACTTTCGCAAATAACGAGGGACCCTGATATTAGAATGATGAGAAAAGTATGAACCTTCGATTGCAGCTGGATTTTTTCGGCGAAAATTCCAAATCGATCAAGCTAGGATGCTACGATGACGACGAGCACTTCGTCCACCTGTGGATCGCTACAAACAGCCTCGTAAGTCATCGATTCAATTATTGAGTCTTTTTGCAAGCAGTAGCACATTCGATTACAACACGAACACTTCGCGAAGGGCCCCATGCGGCAAATCTTCAGCAAAACTGGTTAGTGGTTAACACATGGGAATACTTGGGATACGGTAGTTTTCCATGCGAGAATTGAGAATTGGGATCAATTTCTTGACCAGTGCCTACAACAACAAGGTTGAGGTGCGGAATCGTTCAATGAGAAGGAAGCGTTCGATGAGAAGATGTTCGTATCGGGAGATGCGATTTGGACAGAGCCTGCAAGAACATACACTGCCGATCTCTCGCAAATCGACTTCAAAATAATCTTCAGTGAGTACATCTCTTACACTGTCCATTCACCTCCTATTATTCAACGAGTCTAAATAAGCGAAATACTAATGATCATTATTAAGGAGCCATCGAGAGAAGAATGAGACGCGAGCGTGGCGAGTAGAGGATCTTCAGCTGGGCCTCCAAGCGATTGACGATTGCGACTGCAGAGGCTCCATGCACCAGAGCGAGCGAAGACGTCGCCTTCGAGACCACCGCAACTCCCTCCTTCCATTGTATCCACCCCCCCCCCCCCCTCTCTTCAACCCGTCGTTCGAATTGTCCTTATCTGTTTCCTGTATCGAAATACATGTTCTAATTCAATATTCCGTTCAGCACGTTCTCACAGTGTATTCATTGCTTTATCACATTAGGATCGCGTAGGAATACAATAGGAATAGTGAAAATAGGTTTAGTGTAGGAAAATTCGGCTTTTCCAGTAGCTTCCCGTAGTTGGCAAAAAGCAGCAGATTTTCCTGAAATACGATTTGCCAGTACACATCAAGTTGGCAAAAAAGATATATCTTTTTTGCCTATAGGTAAAAAAGATTTTTTGCAAAAAATCTTTCTTGCCTATAGGAAATAAATATATATCTTTTTTGCCAGCAAAAACCACTGAAAAAAAATTATTTTTTAGATTCTTTTGCCATTTTCAGATTTGATTATATGTACGAATTACACCAGTGATCAAAGGTGATTCGATTTTGTTGATAATTGCAAAAAAAATCCACCACTCCAAATTCGCGTTTCACGCAACCAAGTTAACGCAGCGAATACTACTCAAATTTGATTTATTCTTCATCAGTATCGAATATAAAGAAACATTGAACCAAATATGAAATACGAACCTTCTTGTGCTTATTGAAGACGATGCTCCTTCCCCTGAACACGCTGGCCGAGAGATGCAGTGCCCTTCGTTGCATCATCTATGCAAAGATCAAAGATCAAACTTCATCACTTTTGCCGGATCGAATAATATCTCTCTCCATTTTGCACACAAGATTTGACCAGCAAGTGTGTGTAAAATGGAGAGAGCGATTTCTGAGCAGACATCGGCACTTCATCCATAAAGACAGATATTCTTTCCTCCTTCATCATCAGGTAATGTGTTGCACAACCGATCGAGCGGGTTCGAGAGACAATGGGCATGCTGTCTGACTGGCATGCCGACGCAGGCATGTTCGACTCCCGCCCGCAGGTGATGTTTTGCAAGAGGTAGAGAAAGGCGCGCGCCCCAACCACTAGTCTCCGTCAAGCGTTCCCAGCGGAAGGTTACTGTATCATCTTCTCGCCACGATCGATAAATTCTCTTTATTCATAGATTCATAAATATAATAATGTGTATCGGGTGATTTGAATGGATGAATGGGCTGATGGAACGCCTGCTGATATGAGCAGTGGGGAGGAGAGCCGGGACGAGTCTATTGATTAACAATGGATGGATACGGTAGTCTACAGTAGTCTGGATACGGTAGGCTAGTACAGTAGGGTTGTGCGAGAGCGTAGATAGGTGAAGGCGTGGGCAGAATAAGTGAGAAAACGAGGAGAATTTGAAAAGAAATCGATATTCCAGAAAGGAGAGCACTACCTATTATTAGGGGGAGAAAAGTGAAAATTGAAGAGGCGGGGCCAAAATAGATAATAAACAAAAACAAACTACAGCGGTATCACAAGCGGGAACAGTTTTGTTTAATGATTGTACTCCAGATAATGATTATAAGGCGAAGGGAAAGGGCAGAACGACTCACACGCACAGCACACACAACATAACACACAAGCACGACGGATGGAAGGAGGGCAGGGATACGGTAGGCACACACCATGAGAATGATGTGCGCGCGTGCACCGAGTCGGGCGACGAATGGGCGAGAGAGATAAAAGGATGGGACAGGGATTGGGTAGGAAGAACAACTGAGTAAAACTGATCGAGGAAACATGCCCTGGGGGCAAATCCTTGCTTGTCTTTGTTTGTGTCGATTGAAGGGAGATGATCCTAGTAGAGAGATGATCGAGAAAATGGGAAGGAGGAAGGGATGATAAATTACATATATACATAATAGAAGATAATAGAAAATAAAAGAAAAGGAATACACAATAGAAGATAATAGAATAGAACACAATAGAAGATAATAGAAGATAATAGAAAATAAAAGAAAAAGAATACACACACACTCTAAATATTAGCAACTGGAATTTCGGGCACTTCGTGTACAGTTGGGGCGGATGATTCATAACTGAAGTAGATAGGGGGTAAGAAGGGGGCGCGGCTTGAGAGGTGGGCGGAGTCTCGGCGCGCGGCTCCTTACATGTTCTCGTACTGGTCGATGCGACGCTTCGTGTTGCCGCCTCTGCAATCATTGATCGTCAATTTTACCGTTTTATTTTTAATCATTTTTCCAAGTGTGGCCAAACCAGGCAGTATCAAACGAGAATTGAGCTTACATTTATCTCCCATTCCAGTAACCAGAATTTACCAGGCCTCGCATTCGTGTTCATTCAATCTATCAAGTACAGATCCACCGGCCAACATTCCGTAATTCGCTAATTGTCTTCTAAGCAACTGAACGCGCGGTTCATTAAAATCCAGGGCGAACTAATCACTATCTCACATTCCCGCGACCACAGTGCACCGGGTCCCATATTTCTACGGGGGTGTATCATTTTAGAGCTGTCAGTTTAGAACTGATCATTTTAGAGCTCGGAAATTTACGGTAACCTTAACCTAAAGTGCTTAATGACGAACATTAAGTTTTTAAGGTACTCGCTCAAGTCTTAGAGTGACACTAGAGTACTTTAGAATCACCCGAAATCCTGATGGATAAGGTTAGCGTAGAATGCTCCAGTTCTAAAATTACCAGTGCTAAAACGACAGTTCTAAAATGATACACACTCATTTCTACTATCATCTACAATCATCTTACGAAATCGCGTCGCCTACAGTAACTCTCCCCCCTACCGTACCTGATCTGTCTGAGCCTGTTCTATCAATCGATGAGCCTACCGTACCCTCCCATACGTTGAACCCCTCTGACCTACGGTATCCCCCGTGATCTACCGTACCTGATCTGTCTGAGGGTCTTGTACTTGTCCCTGCCAGCTCGCTTGTTCTCCATGTGCAGCACGTCGTAGTCGGTGATGGCGCGGTCGTCCTCCACCACCTCCAGCTCGCGCGTCAGCAGCTGAAAATCGATATATTGGAACTACCGTAATCTCAGTCAATCGATATCTACAGTAACCCAGCTCGCGCGTCAGCAGCTGAGCAATCAATTATTGTAGATACCGTACTCTCAGTCAATCGATATCTACAGTAACCGAACAAGAGGGTGAACGGCTGGAAATCGATTGTTAATCCCTACTGAAGTTATAATATTTTGTTCTTGGTGCACTTCGAGCGAGGAACAAATTAAAGACATCATTTATCGCTGAATATTACCAAAAATTGAAACCCCATCTCACCGGAAAGATTTTGATGGATACGTGTAAATCACATCAGCATTTTAGCGATAAATTCCCTGATAGAATGAATCATAATCCACAAAATCGATCAATAATTATCAGACTATCGTAGCCCAATCAATACCGTAGTTCAGGTGGGGGGGGGGCTACCGTACCTCCAGCTTGGTCTTGATGTTGACGTTGCTCTCGGCGGCGGTGACGCGCTCCAACTCGCGTTGCGGCACGTGCATATCCTCGTCGCGCGTGAGCTCTGAACGAAAAAATCGATAAATCAGGTAATCGATAATATTGAATTATTAATTTCACAAATATTTTAAATCTTCAATTTTACTCGAGCAAACGTGTGGCTGTTTGATAAATATTTTTGAGGGAGTTTCCTCTTCAAGATTGAATTTGTGGCGAGAGTTTCAAATTGGTTCAACTCCACAGCCCCAATCCACCATGTCTCTAGCATGACAAACTGGATTCACGATTTAAAACGCCGGGTGAAAGCGGTAATTTCTACGTTTACACTCTCCATTCAGCACACTATTTCCTCAGACAGTGAGTGTGCCAAATGGAGAGATCTGAAACCCGAGACGATCACCCTCTCCTTCCCTCACCCTTGTGTCCGTTGACCATGCTCTCCTCCTCTCTCCTCTCCTCCTCCAGTCTCATCTCGTCCTCGCGCTGCTTCCTCTCCCACTCCTCCTGCAGGCGGGACGTCTCCACCGCCCTAAAAGCAATTAATTAATTAATTAACAAATCATTTAAAATAATTTGTTTTTTTAGAATACATATTCTGTGATGTTTTGCTATGCGACAGAATATTGTAAGAATGACAACGTCGCACAAATCGAAACGATCAGAAAATTTCCAGCTTTGTAACGCGAGCGCAACGCCAATCTTCCTAGTGCCCACTTTCGAAACCTCCAATCAGGTTCCGGGTTTCACGCACTTTTCTTACTCCAATGTTCCTTCCCTCTCAGATTTTTCTCAGACATCAATTATTGATAACAAATCGGCACTCTCCTCCATTCACGTACTCTCTCGCAGGTCAGAGCAACGAGAGATCATGTAAATTGAGGAGATCACTCACTTTCTCTCCACCTCCGAGCGCATGTGTCGCACCTCCGACTCGCGATACTCCACCTGCAGTTATTGATCTACCAATCAATCGATAATACTCCCCTCTCCATTCTGCACACTCTCTGGTCTGTTGGGAAGGCTAATGAGTGTGCAGAATGGAGAGAGCTAAAACCGAATTTACATCTCCACTGGTAAGGGAGAAATAGTGTGCAAAATGGAGATTGAAGTATTCGATTTGGCACTAGAACAAACCAATATTATCTCTCCGTTCCATAATCAATCTGGCAACCGTAAGTCAATCGATCAGCTATCATATACCCTCCCCCCAATCGATCGATAATCCACCGTAACTTGCAATGAAAATCTCTTTGGCTACCGTACGTCGATCGATCGATCAGCTACCGTATCCCCCCCTGCCTGCCGTACCTTTCTCTGGAGCTCCTCTCTGTCTCTCTCCAGCTGCTTCAGCTTCTCCTCGAGCGAGTGGATCGTGGACTGCGCCTCGGCCAGCTCGCGACTAAAATAAATTTTTATTTAATATTACAAATAAATAAAATTTAGAACAATTAACAAAAATAATTAATTTGGCACACAGCCCAATTCGCGTCTCACGTACACTTCTTAGAATAATAGCCAAGAATACCAATATTAATCGCAGACCGTTTTGCATCAGCTACCACTCACAGCTCATTTGTTCACTCGCTGTTTTTGTGCTTCACCCTCACTTCGTAATCAACTGTTTTAGTACACTAGGATAAGTTGTGCATTGCTAGATTCAATCAACTTACTACTATTCAACCGGTTTACCCTCCCTTGTTGCTCAAATGAATCAATATATTGTGATCTTTCACAAGGGGGGGGGGGGCAGTAAAACAAAAACTTCATCAAACAAATCCTCCACACATCATTTGAGTTTTAAACAACGTCTTCTTACTGAAAAGATCAAGCCGTCTCAGATTTCGTTCCGGTCAGAATTCAAACAACAATCCTCAACTAATTTCCGGTCCTTCTCAATTGCCCTCCCCCGACCAGCTCATCCGTGTTTCAGGCTTCCCTTATACTCCAATGGTCAACACACCCAGATCAATTTCAGACATACAGTATGTCACATACTACCAAAACAGTCAATTCGTTACCATGATCCCTCATTTTCCCCAACTCTTATTCCGAATAATTATGTGGTTAGTATTCCCATCGTTCAAATCATAATCGACAAGCCCATCTGGGTTTCACGCATTCTTCTTACTCCTATGTATCAGCCAGCACAGATTGTCCGTTGATGCAGAATACCAATAACCAAATCTCACGTATTCCTTCATAGGTCAAAAGTCCATCTCACTCGGATTTATCGCCGGCATTCTTTCGATTAAAAGTAATCAACAAATCCTTACCCTAACCGTGCTCTTTCCTCCTTCCTATTTTTCCATCGCCCCCAAACCAGCTCATCCGGGTTTCACGCACTCTTATTAGTCTCGAGATACAACCACCTCCGATTTTATCGATATTTTCATTCAAAATAATCAATCCCCATCTGCTCACCGTGCTCTCTCCATGTCCTCTTTCATCTTCTTCATCTCCTCCTCGGCCTCGCGACTGCGCCTCGGCTGCCTGCAAAGACGATCGATAAGACTACCGTAGTCTGATGGTTATCGATCAACTACCGTAATCTTAACCCAATAGGCTGCCTAGAGAAAATCGATTGATAAGATTACCATAACTTTATCAACAATTAGACTACTGGTGATATTTCCTTCGTCCACATTATGTTCCCCAATAGCTGATCAATCTAATTCAATTGTGATGGAAAGGGAGAAAAAATTAAAGCACTTCCCTTTAGGGGTGTCATTTTGGTCTTTGCGCTCTCTATTCTACACACTCCTTCTCCGGGCAGACTAACCGAAACAGTGTGCAAACGAAAAAAAAACATCACTACTTCCCACCTTCTTGTGCTTGTTGAAGAAGAAGCTCCTCCCCCTGAATACGCTGGTCGAGAGATGCAGTGCTCTTCGTTGCATCCTCTACACAAAGATCAAAGATATATCTCATTAATTTGCCGGATCGAATATAAACGCTCTACATTTTGCACACTCTCTCGTGTGCCCTCCGGAGACTGAGTGTGCAAAATGGAGAGAGACAATACCCGAATAATTACCATAATCGTCATCATTTCTCCTTCTTGCTTCGATCCTCCTCTATCTTGGCAGGTTTCTCCTCTCTCTAGAGATTCATCTTCCCATCTTTTTCGACATTTCAAATTTTCTCGAGTTCTAAGAGTCTTCAACTTTCGAAAACTTGGATTCTTACATAACTTTTGATGCTTCTTAAATAATATATAACGTGAGCGACGAATCTCGATTTCCCCCTAGATACTCCAACCACCAAGTATTGGAGTCACTGTGACACCTGATTTCCGTATTCCGACCATGTTAGCGAGAAAGCGTTTTAATTTGGAGCGCAAAGCCACCCTCAGATCACTTTTTAGGCTATTCGTCCAAAATTCAATGCTGGATGAATCGTGGATTCTCAGCGCCATAATTTACCTCAATGAGGTCCAATAGAAACCAAGGACAATAGCGATTAGATAATTTGAAGACTCGCTGAATTAATTTATACCCAAGTCCTGGAATTTAAAGAGTGGGTGAAACCCGGAAGCGCTGACCCGTTCTTTCTTCTCGACCGGTGTTCTTTCCTTTTTTAAACAATAAAAGCAGCAGTTTATTATACCGCAGCGAAGCTCCGCCCATCGCCTATCGTTGTTACCTACTCCACTCGCCTTTCTTATCATGCCCCAGCTGCTCGTGCACGTGATAGATGATCTTAAGCTCGGCCAGGATACGATCGAATTTCTCCCTCGCTTTAATTAATTAATTATTGATTTTTGAACCCCAAGTGGTTCGACAGAAAAAAAAGAAGTACTTAGAAAGGTTGATACTGAAGGATTTTTTATTTGTTTTTATCCAACATTCGGATCTATTATCAAATCTTGGGCAATTCCTCAATCTTCATAACATAATGAAACTTGGATGTGCAGGTTTTCTCGATATGTTCGTCGTTCATTCTTCTAGTCCTCTCCCTTACATGGTATTGAGAGATAATATAATTAGCTGCCCTAGTCCTTCCCCTCTTACAATTAGGTGTTGAATAATATTTATTATTTGCAATATTTAATAAATAAAATAAATACCCGTTCTGATCTCTCAGCTGGCCGAGCATCTTTCGACGCCAGTTGAACACCAGCCAGATGCGGTGCGCGAGCCATGTTGGCTTCTGCAATTTCAATTTTATTCAATATTTATTTATTTGTCCACCCCAGAATAGAACCAGAACCCGCAGGTAATCTAGGATGATTTGCGTTTCGGAACCCTCCTAATTAGAGAACTGGCGATGAGCAGTGATTATTGAGGCCATCCTTGTTGCCTAAGAAATGCTGGGTTGGAATATTACTACTCCCAGTGGTTGTTGCAACTAAGAAATCAAAATTCCATCAATACTAGTAGATCACTCATCCTTCCTCACCTTGGGCGTCTCCTTGGCGATATCATCCGCGATCATCGACCAGTGACGAATGAGCGTCCAAGCGACTGCAAATTAGGAATTATTGATTATTGATTACGTAATTATCATGCAATCAGTAAAGTATCGAGGGGACTACTGAGAAGCATAACATGTAAGAAATATTGGACTGAGACGACAAAGCCTGAAAGAATCAATCCTGGCCTTTCTCAGCCTAGGTGTATCATTGGTGAGACGCTAATGCACCGGGAATCGCATTCTACCCCTCCGAATTTAGAATCTATGAGCTAGCCATGTGACTACGAAACGTTTGTTGAAAACGGGGAAACGGAAAAAAATAAAAAATAAACCAGTTCATCCTATCGAAATCTAATCAGTTACGAAGCCCCAATGTGTCGGGCGAAATCATTTTCCCAACTACAAGTAATTTTCCACCTACGGAATTTGGTTTTACTGATGTCATTAAGATGAATGAGGAGAGGTTAAAGATCAAAGATCAACTCGCTAGGGATTCTGTTTCGGTTTCCACCTCTCTCCATTATGCACACTCTCTGGCCTGCCTGACTGACGAGAAAGTGTGCAGGATGGAGGGTGCACTATTCGATGTGGCACAACTACAACTCACTCTTCATCTCCAATGAGTCCCCATCAATGAGTAGGGAGCATGGCTCGATCGGCTCACGCTTCCACGTACGCGTCAGTCCGCTCGCGAATGCGAAAACAATTTAACTATTTAAAAAATGTTTTCAACCATCAAAGAGATGCAACAAACATTCTGCGCAAAGATAACGTCTCTCATAAGATTGGTGAAACTCAAATAGTAGTCCTTGAGGCTGAAATTTCTGTGAGAACCAAGGGTGTGGAAAAAATTTCCCGCACTCCTCATTTCACATGCTCTCTCGTCGATTAGAGAAACGAGAGAACATGTGAAATGAGGAGTGCGGGAAATTTTTTGCACACTCTTGGTGAGAACTTAGCCACTCATTTCTCCGATTCTGCTAAGAGACAACGTAGCATTTGTCTCTTAGCAGTGGGCATGGTGTCTGACTGGCATGCCGACGCAGGCAGGTTCGACTCCCGCCCGCAGGTGATGTTTTGCAAGAAGTAGAGAAAGGCGCGCGCCCCAACCACTAGTCTCCGTCAAGCGTTCCCTGCGGTAGCGTTCCCTGCTAGTTTTGCAGCAAACAAGCCAATGACGATCAAACCAAACACTTCTCATCCAATGTGAATCATGGCTGACGCACAAATACACCGAGGTCGCATTCGTCATATCTATATTTCGATACTGCGAGCTTCTTCTGTTGCAACGTTTATTATGCAAAAAAATAAACCCCCAACTCATATCGTGCACTCTCCATGTCTTTTTCATCAATCAGTGACCATCCCATTCTAAATCCCTACACCCTTCCTACATAGGATCTCTCCTAGATTTCCCACGCCACTCCAGGTATCACAATCTCCCCTGCTCACCACATTTGTTTTTCGCGCAGTACTTGAATTAGTACTTGAGCTCACTCAGATTTCTTGAACTAATCCAGTAGCAAAAAAACAATCACAACTCGTCAATGCTCTGAGTGTTTCCTTCACCAGCCCAATCCATCCGTGTTGCAAGATTCACGTTTTTCAGTCCACAATGTTTCGGATCTCACAGCGAAGACGAATAACAACATATAATTCATTGCTGTGGTTTCTCCTTTTTTCTTCCCAGGCCATTCGTTTCTGGTTTCAGGCTTTCATCATAGCTCAATGATCCAGCACACTCTTAATTGTAGTAGTCTTGGTAACGTAAAATAACAACCAACAAATCACCGTGCTCTCTCCATGTCCTCGTTCCATATTTCCAAAGTCACCTAACCAGCTCATCAGAGTTTCACGCCCTTTCAATATCCCGATGTTCCAGCAAACTCAGATTCCAAATCGACACTTCTTCAAATACCCCCCCCCCAAACTCATCATCGTGCACTCTCCATGGCTTTTTCATAAATCTGTGACCATCCCATTCTAGATCCGTACACCCTTCCAACATAGGATCTCTCCTAGATTTCCCACGCCACTCCAGGTATCACAATCTCCCCTGCACACTACATTTGTTTTTCACGCAGTCATCATACTTGAATTCCAAAGTTCATTCAGATTTCTTGAATTGCTCTGGTAGCAAAAAACAATCACAACTCTACAATGTTACCTCAATACCCCTCACGCGCCCACTCCATACATGTTTCAGGTTTCCCTCTTACTCTGCTTTGTTAGCCCACGCAGATGCGCTGTAGACGTAAAACACCAATAACAATTCTTAACGTGCTCTTCCATGTCCTCTTTACTATTTTTCCATCGCCCCCTAACCAGTTTCTTCTTCTTAGTCTCGAGATCCAGTGTCCTCCAATTTACTTCTGTATTCCTTTTCAAAACCATCAATCCCTCCTCCTAACTCTGCTCTCTACCATCTTCCTTCCTATTTTTCCATCACCCAAGCTTTTCAGGGTTTCACTAATTTTCATAACCCAATATTTTAGCTTCTCATAATAATCGGTCTGGTTTTTATTTCCAATGAAAAATCTCAATCTGCTCACCGTGCTCTCTCCATGTCCTCCTTCATCTTCTTCTTCTCCTTCTCGGCCTCGCGACTGCGAGCCTCGGATGCAAAGGCGATCGATTAGACTACGGTAGTCTGACACTCAATGCACTCGCGAACCAGAAGCCTACTGGCAACTTCAATCCTCGGATCTCAAACACCACTCAATTGCCTCTACCTATTTATTTCCCTTAATCGGTAAACTTTTCGAAACTACCGTATCCTCAGGAAACCGTGATCCATGAATTGCGTCATCTAGCAAAGATCAAAGATCAATCCTTCTCATCAGCACTGGAGATGTTATTCCGGTTCTCTGCTCTCTCCATTTTGCACACTTTCTCATGTGCTCTCCGGAGACTGAGTGTGCAAAAAGGAGAGATCTAAAACCCGAATAATTATCACAATCGTCATCATGCCGATCATAGCGGTGGTACACAAGCGAAATAGCATCAAGAATAACTTTTCTTTGTTTTATTTCTGCAGCAACCTGCCGTGGAACACTCTAGGAAAAAATGCCTGGGCTCTTATAGGATCGGTGAAACACAAAACAGTGAGTTACGTGATACAGAACTTTCCGCAAGAAACTTAAAAACTCATTTCTCCAATTCTGCCATTACCCACTGGTGCAGAATTGTGAATTTAGGGAATGCCCGGCCTACTTTCTATTCAAGGCTCAATCACAGCGTGTCAGAGAGGGGTAAATGTGCAATTTGCATGGCGGAGGCCGCGCATGTTCCATTCCATTCGGGGGTAATGGGAGCGGTGAAACAGATGCGAAATGACAGAGACCAATCGAGAATTGTAAGTGAAATAACTAAAAATCAGTTATGAATTATGTAAATGTGATACTCCCAAACGGCTTAGTAATGAGTGGGGAGGCTACTACTCTATTTTTGGAATTTTTGATTAGCATACAATTTTGCTGTGAGCATTTTGGTGATTTTCCAATGTTCACTTGGGATTAACTTGGTGAATATTATTGGAAACCCCTGCTTCATTATTATTTTCTGAATCCTCATGAAAAAATATAACTTTCGTAGGGAAAACATTTTAAAATTTATTCATGGTATAAGAGATATTCGAGTTTTCGTCGGGTTTTCTCAAATATCTCGATTATAAACACAAAATTGAAAATGTTTGCAACAGAATTTAGATTTGTACTTGAGGATTCAGAAAATAACAATGGAGCAGGGGTTTCCAATAACATTCACCAAGTTAATCCCAAGTGAACATTGGAAAATCAGCAAAATGCTCACTGCAAGATTTTATGCTAATCAAAAATTTCAAAAATAGAGAAGTAGCTCCTCACTCATTAGTAAGCCGTTTGGGAGTATCTCATTTACATAATTCATAACTAATTTTTAGTTATTTCACATACAATTCTCGATTGGTCTCTGTCATTTCGCATCTGTTTCACCGTTCCCATTACCCCCGAATTGAATGGAACATGCGCGGCCTCCGCCATGCAAATTGCACATTTACCCCTCTCTGACACGCTGTGTCAATAGTGGTAATGATGTTTCGATATTATACTCTCTCTATTTCGCACACTACCACGACGAGCAGATAAACCGAGGCAGTGTGCACAATGGAGAGGGAGAAGACCGAAATAACAATAAACCAAATAACTCACATCCAAAGTGAATAATGACTGGCGCACGAATACACCGGGAAGAGCGCTTTGAAATGGAAAAATTGACAGTTTCTCACCAGATTATCAGCAGCCTTTAGTCCGAGATCTCTCTCCGCTCCCACCTTCTCCTCGTAAATCTTCTTTTGCGCATCCATGTAGTGCTCATCTGGCAAATATATTATTTATTTAAAATGCATAACATTTATTATTAGCATATAATTGCTTGCTATACTCACTATCAATATTCCCTTGTTTTTTAATGGCGTCTTTAGCAGAATCATTTCAGTTTTAATTTCAAACGATTTTGTCTCACTGTTGAGACCGCAATCAACCTTGTTATTCAGAATTCCCCGTGAGTGGCTAATCTCGACTCATTTATAGTTTCTACACCCTTCTCAGACTGACTGAATCATCGCAGCGAGATCACAGGCGACTATCCCTTATTCCTGCTACAGCAATTCACCGTCTTCTTTCCTTCTTTAATCTATCAGGTGTACTAACGGGCATGAGGTGCAGACACCATTAATTTTTTGTTGTTGTTTTTACTAGCCCCGAAGAAACCATTATCCCAGTGAGATATCTGGCGATAATGCATCATAGCTGCAACCACAATCACCCTTGCACCCGTCATTTTCTTTTTCTTTACACTTGTCACACACTGAAAAATTATTTTAGTAAAATCACAGGCTATAATGTGTCATCTCTGAGATCAGAATCAACCTTGTCCTTCTCCCCTCTAGTGATCTTATTTAGCTCTCTCCATTCTGCATACTGCCTCGTTTGTCTGACGGAGTGCAGAATAGAGAGCCAAAACAGAAATCCCCTACTCTCCTCTACATTCATTAAAGAAATACATTCTCACCGTTCAGCTAACATTTCAACTTTTCACTGAAACTTTCCAATTTGCTACAATTCCATTACCAGATGCGATGCTCTAAAAAAAACAATACATATCCATTATCGACCAAATAATTTGCGTTTCACGCAACCCACTCATGTTCAGCATATTAATATGCTTCAATTTTTCCATCATTCCTACTGACTTTTAAAAAAACTCTCAAGAGTTGCATTACTGTTTCACGCACCCTTTATGTCTCCATGGATATAATGTGCTTCAATTCGGACGCTTTCGACTGTGTAATACAACAGATTTTTAGACAGCGCAATTCGCGCTTCCGCATTTTATTTTTTTCCTATTCACAATAGTGCTGGCAGATAGAAAAAACAGCTCACAAAAGTTATGTAATTTCAGTCTTCGCGCTCTCTATTCTGCACACTCCCTCGCCGGGCAGACAAACCGCGACAGTGTGCAAAATGGAGAGAGTGAAGACCGAAATAACATCACTACTTCAACGCTGAATCAAACCAGACATTTCGCATCCTATGTAAATACTGACTGGCGCGCAAATACCAAGGGTAGAGCAATTTGAATTTGAAACGGACGGACGGACGGACAGACAAACAGACATTTTGACTGTATAAGAGATAGAGTAATCTATAGTTTCTCACCAGATTATCAGCAGCTTTCAGTCCCAGATCTCTCACCGTTCCCACCTTCTCCTCGTACAGCTTCTTCAACGCGTCGATGTAGTGCTCATCTGATAATTAAATATTACTAGGATTTTTTAAACATAATTTTTTATTAGTATTTGCAATCACGCCAGTTCATGATCAGCATTCCACTTTTATAGACTAGCAACTTCACAATGATCATCCCAGTTTGAATTACAAACGATCTTGTATCACTATTGGGAATACAATCATCCTTGTGCTTCTGCAATAACCTGTGAGTGTCAGTTGGTAGATACATTTATATTGTACCCTTCACAGAAATGCGAGCATCATTTGTATTAAGATCACAGGAAACTATCCCTAATTCCTGCGACTGCAATTCACCTCTTTTTCCCTATTGCAAATTATCAAATGCCAAACTGAACCAACTGTCCTTAATTTGGGTGTTCTCTCGCCGGTCAGAGAAAAGAAAGAGTACAGGAAATGAGAAGAGTCGGGTTCCGATTTGACACCTCTAAAATGTATTACCCGAAAGGGACAGTTGCCAGTATATTTTTGGTTGTTTTAGCTAGCCCAAGTTGTGATTATTATCGCAGTGAGATCACAGGTGATCATGTACCATCGCTGCGACCACAATCAACCGTATCTGTGACTCCTCTACATACGTTCAAGAAATATATTCCGATTGCTCAATGATGATATATCGAAGTCGTCAGATTTCAGGCCGTAGTAAATTGACGCTGTGACCACAATCCACCTTCTACCCAATTTATTCTATTAAAATCGCTCACTGATGGGCAATTCTTTCTCTAACAATTTATTATTATCACAAATATGCCCATCAGTGAGCGATTTTAATAGAATAAATTGGGTAGAAGGTGGATTGTGGTCACAGCGTCAATTTACTACGGCCTGAAATCTAAAAAAAAAGTCCCATGCAAGGATCATCCCAGAGAGATCGCAGACGATCATGTATCATTACAGCAACCACAATCAACCTTGCCCTTCTAATTGTCCTTGTCCTGCTCCAATCTATCAGATACACTTACTGAGAAGAGAGATAACAGTCCATTTTTTGTTGTTTTCACTAGAACGAGAAGAAATGATTAACACAGTGAGATAACAGGCGATAATGTATTTTTGCTGAGACCACAATCAACCTCGCCTCTTGTGATATTATTTCGCTCTCTCCATTCTACACACTGACTCATTTGTCTGTGTGCAGAGAAGTGTGCAGAATAGAGAAAGCCAAAACTGACGTGACATATTTATTCAGCTTTACATTCTTCGAATAAATACATGTCAGTAGTTCAAGATGCTAATATCGAAGTCGTTAGATCTCAGAGGTAATAAATTAACGCGGTTACCACAAATCATCTTCTGATTTCCCTCTTCTGTCAAATTACCACGACGATCAGCAACTTCGAGAACCCATTTCCACGATTTTTTAAAATCACTGTTCCACCGATCGTACATTTTTATTCGACTATTGCGCAAAAGGCCTCTTATAATGTTTGCAGAATCATCGCAGGGATGTTTACCCTATTCTTTCCATATACAATCTACCAAAAATGCATGATCCGAGAGGGGCAATTGATAGTACATTTTTTGTCCACCCAGACACATAACTATTATCGCAGGGAGATCACAGGGGATAATGGATCATAGCTGCGACCAGAATTAACCGTGTCCTTCACCCTCTAACGCCGTTATTTCTTTTCCCTCTCTCCATTTTGCACACTTCCTTTTTAGTCTTACAGGTGAGCTAGTGTGCAAAATAGAGATATAGCATATCCAAAAGCGAAGTGTTGTCCATTCAACAAAAAAAACTTTTCCACTGTTAAAAGAAGAATTAGCGAAATCGTCCGATCTCAAGTGATAGTGAATTGACGCTGAGACCACAATCCATCTTCTCCTTTCCCTATTCATTCTATCAAAATTGCTTATCGATGGACAATTCTCTAACAATTTATTATTCTCTTCAGTCCCATGCTACTATCATCGCAGTGAGATCACAGGCGTTCATGTATCATTACAGCAACCACAATCAACCTTGTCCTTCTACCCTCAAAGAATAGTATCATCAATATTCCCTTGTTTTCCACTCAAAAACCATACGGGATCATCACGGTATGAATTTCAAGCGATTCTGTATCACTCTTAAGACTACAATTAACATTGTGCTTCTAAATTGCCTGATAATGACAGTTCTAGACGTATGTATACACTACAGAGCAAGGGGGGAATGATCGAAGAGAGGTTACATACTGCTAACTCGTGTTGGTGCGACAGCAATCCACCCCCTATTTTCTATTACAGTCTACCCAAATGCACTAACCGCGAGAGGCAATAGATAGTATGCTTTTGGTGTTATCTCCAGCCCAGGCCTAGACAATTATCTCAGTGAGATTCATTTGCGTGGCGAGGCCATTCTCACCTCTAACAAGATTAGTGAGCTGTGTGCGTGAAAAGTGAAACGAAAAATTAAAGAGGGGCAACTAGCTTCGGAGAAAAGATAGGACTCTGCGGAAAAGAGGACTTTATACTTCAGCTGAATGTCTACAAGAATCCAAAATTTCATAAAGATCGGAACATTTTAAGCTACTTAAAATATCGAATTTCTTGTTTTGATTACTTAATAGTACTTCCGAAGTTACCCCGTTGCACGAAAACTAGATTGAAATCGGAAATTCGGCCGCGGTCAGATTGTGGGGAAAGGGTTTGGGCAACTTTCTATGCAATCGCCATGTCCATAGCTTCATCCTCGGCTGAGGAGTAGTCTCTAGAATCCGAAAACTAATCGTTCTCACTTGATTTTTATAATGAAACCAGGTATGTTTCAATGGAGAATGACAATCACATAACTCGTAAACTATCCCATCACAGCTGTGAGCATTCTATTTAGTTATGTCTCATCGGAGGATGAAGAGACACAGCATCTCCGAGTGCCAAATTGAGAGGTGGACTCGCAATTCGCCATCAACCGACTCAGTGGCTGGTGAGCGACGAAAATGCAGAGGGGATTATCGCCAAAATCAAGTCCGCCATGCAAATGAACCTTCTTCCCTCGTTCAACTTGATGTGACACGCCGGGCAGACCAACAAGGACGTGTGCAGAATGGAGAGAGCGAAGACCGAAATAACATCACTATTGGGGTGTCCCAAAAGTCCTGTCGTTTTTTTTGAAAAATATTTTTTCAACTGTAATGAGCCTTATCGAATCCTGCTAAGCGGCGATTGAAGAAGTAACTATTGACCTTCTGTTTCAATACTTGAGCCAGTGAAATCATTACAATTCCGAGGAGCTACGGTATGTAGAACTGACCACACTAAAAACACCCATGTTCAGTTTTCGTTCAAAAAATTCGTTCTCCTTTTTTTGAATAGATAAAAATCAGTTTAATGTTTGCCACAAATAGGAAGTGATTCATACTCAATATGCGCACCATTCCGACTTCCCTTCTCGAATTGCATCATCACTATGAAACTTGCCATTTCCCACACATTATTCTAAAAATTTTCGAATTTGATTCCGGAAATCGATCAAAATATTTACAAATAAATCAAAGCGTTGAAAAAATAACATTAGAGCGCAATCGAAGGGGGTAAAAATAGATAACTCAAAAATCGACCTGAAAAATGGTCATGATTTTCACATATTCTTGATTATTTCTGAGTTCTCAAGCGATATTTTTAGTTCGAAAATTGCATTTAAAAGTCTGATTCCTACTACTACTATGGTATTTGTTTGGGCTTCGGAATGTCAACCGCCTCTGTTTTATGAATATTTTAAAACAAGGTCGAAAAACATACATTTTATATTATTGTTTTTTTTTCCATTAGGCAATCTCATGATCTAATCGAAGTCGAATAAATTAGTGCAGGAGTACTTGCACTTATTAACAACGAGTGAGAGATATTGCGACCTACTGTTCTCTTTAAATAATAAAAAGAAAAACGGCGACAAGACTTTTGGGACACCCAATACTTCAATACCGAATCAAACCAGAAAATTCGCATCCTAGGTATATACAAAATGACTGGCGCACGAACACACAGGGTAGAGCACTTTGAATTTGAAAAAAAAATTCGGATGACGCTCGAATACACCAGGCAGTGCGCTCTAGATTTGAGAAAATGGACAGTTTCTCACCAGATTATCAGCAGCCTTCAGTCCGAGATCTCTCTCCGCTTCCACCTTTTCCTCGTACAGCTTCTTCAGTGCGTCGAGGTAGTGCTCATCTGGCAATTATATTATTTATTTTAATTGCATAACATTTATGATTTGCATATAATTGCTTGCTATACGCACTATAAATATTCCCTTGTTTTTTTCATGACGGCCTTAGCAGGATCACAGCGTTCTGAGCCCAAGGAAAATGTAAGGAAAGCGAGCGCTTGCTGTCTTCTCCTAAACCTGAGCCCTGCCTTGTTCTCTCAAACGGAACGGCCTCAAAAACAGTTCATTACGGTAAAAAAAAAAAGTTTGAGAATACGCGTGTTCGCTCCGGATCGTTTCAGCTGAATTTCAAACGATAATACTTCACTGTTGAGACTACAATCAACCTTGTTCTTCTAAATCCCAGTCTAGTCTAATCACCAGACTGACCATGTGAGCTCGATTGATACTACTGCAGACAGCTGTGTGTTTATCAGGAAAAAAACGTTCCCTGATTTTGACCTACAACCCCAGGATAAACGCGCAATACCGTAGTTAATCCGCTCTCTCCCCTTATTCCATTGTCTCTCACTCCCTCTCCACTTTGCATCTCCATTCCTCTCTAATTCCCCATTGTTCCACTCTAATCCTATTTCCTCGGTCTGGTCAACAACCACCCTCCCCTCTCCTCCACTTCAGTCTGCGCTCTTCTCTCGTCGCGAGTGGTCGGCCGGCGGTGCGCAGCGAGCAAGGAGGAGGAGGAGGAGGAAGAATGGATACGGCGATGAAGGTAAGACCCCACCTCCCCCCTAGCTCCTCCCTAGCTCCTCCAATCTGAAGGGGTACGGTGCCCGTGGTCTCGAATACCGTACCCCTCCCCTCTGATCTGAGGTCTACTCGGATACTTCCCCCCTTCCCGGCCGCGCTAACGATACAGTATCTTCAGGTCCCATCGTCCATCTACCGTACTCGAGCCGAGGGATGCGACAACTCGCCACCAAGTACCGTATCCCCAAGGGCGACGTCAACGACTGATTCTGAGGAATGGGTGAGGACTACGGTAGTGAAGGGATCTCACTAAGATTAGGGATATCATTGGCGTTATACCGTACCTTGGAGAGGGAAAAGAGCATAGACAAGGGTACGGTATCTCGGTTGATTACTGTAGCTAGGCGATAGTGCTTGGGTAGGATACAAGTATCATAGGCGAGGTTACGGTTACTGATGGTAGATTACTGTAACTGAGCGATAGTGGGAGAGCGTGAGGACACAGTATTTTAGACAAGGATACAGTAACTGATGGTAGATTTCTGTAACTGGCCGATAGTGGGAGATTGAGGGTACACCTAGAATAGGGTACGGTAACAAACGATAGATTACTGTATCCATCCAGTCGAGCGCGTGAGGAGGATACAGTATCTTAGACTTGGTTACGGTAACTGATGATTGAGGATACAGTATCCGGCAATGACCAGGGTTTGGTCTGACTGTTCGATTGCACAGAATGATGGGTGATAGGGAGAGAAAGCTATGTCGGAATAGGCTAGGCTTGTTGACTACTGTAGATCAGTGGTAGAGCATTCATCACAGTGATCGAAAGGTCGGGTGTTCGAATCCAACAGCCTCCATCGTTCTTTTGCTCTTCGGGCATGAGAGACTTACAATCTATACTCATAAATTATTTTCAGATGCAATGCTCTTGTCGTCATCGATGGGCACTCCTTCTGACCACTCTTCGTGCCACAGACGTCGGAAGCTCCGCCCTCTCGTCTACCGTATCCCTCAGCTCCGCCCCCTCGTCTACCGTACTCCTCAGCTCCGCCACTACATTACCTCACTTAGACTCTCTCCTACCGTACCATTTTAGCATCTCGCACCGCGTCTCCTACCGTAGCGTCTCTACCGTACCCATATTAGTCTTTGTCCTATGGAACCTTGTAGCCCCTCACTCGCAATCGTACCGTATCGTCTTTCGAACTTTTCTAACTTTTTCACCGTACCGCACTACACCCCGGTTTGCCTACCTTACGTATCCAAATTATTTCCCACTCTGCTTTCACCTCGATAGCCTTGTGTAAAGCTCGTTTGGGGCGTGGGGTTGTTGCGAGAGTGGGGACATACATTAGACACCGCATAGCGACGATTGAAGACTTGGTAGGTCACATCTCAGTCGGTCTTCTCCCCTTCTGTGTGGGAGAGGACGGGGCGTGTTGCACTCCCGCCGAACTGGGCTCCCTCGGGAAAGTGATCTACCTTGTCTGATCGTCACCCACAGACTGTGAGAGATGTGAGAGCGGATAGGGTACGGTAGGTTCCTAACCGACCTAACCGTACCCATTGAAATGCCATACCCCGGCGGGGTGAGCGAAGCCCTGCCCGATTGAATGGCGGTCATATTACTGTATTTGATACTTACAGTAATATTAAGAAAATAAGTAGATAATTCTTATTTTCTTAGGGTGCCCTCTGGTCACTGAAATTCCAGAGCAACCGAGACAGTATGCAGAATGGAGAAAGCGAAATAACATCACTACTTCCCACCTTCTTGTGCTCCTTCCAATGAGCACGCTGACCGAAAGATGCAGTGCCCTTCGTTGCATCATCTAGCAAACATCAAAAATCAATACGAAAAAAACATTTCCGTTATCAGCTTTCTCTGTTTTGCGCACTCGCTGATCAGCAAAAATAGTGCATCATCTTCACAAATCAACGACCAACCCTTCTCATCATTGCTCTCCATTCTGCACACTCTCCTGTTCGGCGACATAGTGTGCAGAATGGAGAGATCCTAAACCCGAATTATTACCGCTATCGTCTTCTCTTATATTGTAAGATCAAAGATCAATCCCTCTCGTCATGACTAGGGAAGTCATTTCGGACTTTTTGGAGAGAGCCGAAGCCCGTATTACAACCACAATACCTTTTCATCTGTGATTCTTTCCTTATTTTTTAGACGTATCGCATACAGTATGCACACATAATCAGTTCTTGCATAATTCTTACTACATTAACATCTGTTGAAACCGTGATTCACAGGTTTGTCAAGCTGTTCATTCCCCCCCCCCCCCCCAACCACTCGCCTTTCTCGTCTTGACGTGCTCCGGCTGCTTGGGCACGTGATAGGCGATCTTGAGCTCGGCCAGGATACGGTCGAAGTTCTCCCTGCATTTAGTTAATTATTTAGAATTAATAAATTTCATTCCAGGTAAATTCAACAGAATCAACTTCAGGGAAATTCGTCCATCTTCATCACTAGGTGAAACTTGGACGTTGATCCTACCCTTCTGCCTTACCAGTTTGGTATCAATATTTATAAACAGCATACAATAACCTGCTCTGATCTCTCCTGCCCCTTTCATGTTTCAAATATTATTAAATATAAATAAATTAATAATTAAATTACCTGTTCTGATCTCTCAGCTGGCCGAGCATCTTGCGACGCCAGTTGATCACCAGCCAGTCAACCATGTCGGCTTCTAAGATTTTAATTTAAAAAATAAATATTCATTTAAAAAAGCCTGAAACTTGCACCAGTAGCCAATCTAGGATGATCTGTGCTTCGTAACTCTCGTAACTGGAGAACGGGGGGTGAATAGTGATTCTTGCAGCTATCGTTGTCTAATCACTAATACGAAAATGGATCACTGCTCCCCCCCATTTAATGTTGCATCATAACTAATCCATCCGTATCTAATCAATACTAGTAGATCACTCCTCCTCCTCACCTTGGGTGCTCCTAGATCATCGAGAAACAATTCGATAAATAGAGAGACAGTAGGTCATTACTGACAATCGGGAAATCAATGTCGAATCTTGTCAATTCTTCGATGGTAGATCACTACCGTATCCCTCACTACCGTACTCCACCTCCTTACCTTGGGCGTCTCCTTGGCGACATCATCCGCGAGCATCGACCAGTGACGAATGAGCGCCGTCGTCCAAGCGACTGCAAAGGGCGAATTATTGATTATTGATTATTGATTTCATAAATATTAGGCAATAATTCAAGTATATAGAGGCGACCACTGAATGAGTTACTGTTCCAAAGAAAGAGATTAAATTCAGAACTTCTCAGCATAAGTGAATTATGGCTGAGACCGGAAAGCACCAGGCACATTTCCACATCTCGAATCTATGAGCAATGCGATGTGACTATGCGCATTATTATTATTTTTCAGATTGGCAACGACGGAGAATCAAACTTAATAAATCTTATCGAAATTTAACCATTTCCGAAGCATTAGTGTGACAAGTGAACACAACGAAATTTTCCCCTTCCAACATCTTGGAGCTAATTTAGATGCGGAGAGGTTAATATCAAAAATTTCTCACTCTTCATCTCCAACGAGTCTCCATCGATGGAGTGGAGGGAGCATCGCTCGATCAGCTCACGCTTCCACGGGTCAGTCCGCTCGCGACGCGTACCCATCTCCCAGACTGAGAAATAGATAATTTATCATCATTTTTGAGGCTCGTCATCAGATAAGTATTGATTGTATTTTTGAAAGACCATGAGGCAAACAACATCATGGGTAATGCGCCGGTTACTCATCAATCTGTTGAAACACAAACCGTGCGCATCTATCTACTAATCTTTGGTTCGAGAAACCAAATATGTTCAGTTACAATTCCATCAAAAAAATGAGTTCAAAAAGAGCATTTTTCCTAATTGCAAATCCAATTTTATCCATCTGTTATTGTATGCACGATCTCAGAAGATTCTATCAATTCGCTGTAACGTCAGGGCTTTCATATAATAGGTGATACTCAAATTGCAAGGGCCGCTTTTAAAAAAAAAATCATCCGTGAAAACGTAACTAATATTCTAAAATTCAAACAAAATTGCACCGACCTGAATATCTTCTTGACACTGTCAGGTGCATTCTTCAGCTCGTCCAGTCCTGGAAAAATTAATATAATTTTTTAAACATCAATAATATTATAATTTCCCTTGGAAAAATATGAATGCGCGCGCGGGAATAATTCAATTAAAGGAGGAGAAATTTTCTAAAAATCTATTGCATGAAGGAGCAAGATCAAGCAAGATAGATGGCTGGAGACAAAAACAAAACGTGAAACGCTAATTGAACTACTGAAAGTTTTTTTTTATTCATAACGAATTTTTTAATTCAAGAATAGAGGATATTACAGTATCGGACATAAGTCACCGTCCAAAATTTCAAAGTGTTGTAACTTTTGAACCAGATAAGCAATCGGTTTGATGTTTTGGCAGGATACATTAGACCTATTGATGCATTGCCACCGATAGTGACGTCATGCTACGATTTCGCAATATTGCATAGTGATGATACAATCGTATATATGTTCTTCACTTGTGATTTTAAGGTCATTGGGATTTTTTTCTAAGTCTTCTCTCTTTTTGTGATGATAGAAGGCCTCAGCATCTACCGATTAAAAAATAGTACTCATGGGGCGTTGTCGTACAGAAGCAGAACACAGGTTCAAAATAGGGTCCCGAAAAAAATAATTTCCATTCATTGACGTGCTAGAGACTCGTTCAAAGGCTCAAAATGACCCTTACAATAATTCCTGATTAGCCACAAAGTTCGATATTGATATCTCTTAATTTGACCTCAGGGCAAGAACTTTTCACTTTTTCACCATATTTTTTTCTTCGTATTTTGGATGCTTCGATTCCCAAGGGCGATTTTTGTAAAAATGAATTTCCTGAAAGGGTAAGTTGCAAATCCATGGAATATACGATTCCCAACTTTTTAGAGCATTTGGATAACTTTCCCGCCCGCGGCACTCGAAAATCAGAGGTCAATCGATTTCAACCCAAAAAATGACCATGATACCCCCATCATTAGTCGAAAAAAAGTTTCTCTCAAAACTTCCTGACTAAATTTTTTTCTGGGATATTTTTGTGTGCTGTGTACGAATTTCGGTATGAGAGTCCATGATATCATTAATGAAAAAAGTTAAAATTTATTATGTCGAAACATAGCCGATTTTAAAAATCTTTTGACCTCTGATTTTCGGTTGCTGCGGGTGAGAAAGTTATCCAAATGCTCTAAAAAGTTGGGAATCGTATATTCCATGGATTTGCAACTACCCTGTCTAGAAAATACATTTGAACAAAAATCGGCCTTGGAACTATGATCATCCAAAATAGGAAGAAAACAATTATTTGAAAAAGTGAAAAATTCGTGCCCTGAGGTCAAATTAAGAGATATCAATATCGAACTTTGTGGGTAATCAGGAATTATTGTAAGGGTCATTTTGAGCCTTTGAACGAGTCTCTAGCACGTCAATGAATGGAAATTATTTTTTTCGGGACCCTATTTTGAACCTGTGTTCTGCTTCTGTACGACAACGCCCCATGAGTACTATTTTTTAATCGGTAGATGCTGAGGCCTTCTATCATCACAAAAAGAGAGAAGACTTAGAAAAAAATCCCAATGACCTTAAAATCACAAGTGAAGAACATATATATGATTGCATCATCACCATGCAATATTGCGAAATCGTAGCATGACGTCACTATCGGTGGCAATGCATCAATAGGTCTAATGTATCCTGCCAAAACATCAAACCGATTGCTTATCTGGTTCAAAAGTTACAACACTTTGAAATTTTGGACGGTGACTTATGTCCGATACTGTAGATCAATAAATATCTGTATTTTTTTTATTCATAACGATTTTTTGAATTGAATAATAGATAGAGGATATTAGATCATATACATATACGGAAATAAATAAAAAATAATAATTATTAAATAAATACCTCGGTAGGGACCGCGGGGCTGCTTCAGATCCAGATCCGGCAGACCGAAGGTGATGCGGTCGGCCACCTGTAACGAAGGAGAGTATTTAGAGAAGAGTATATCGTATAATGAAGAAGCCAGATATATTTATGAGCATTGAAAGAACAATTAGCACTAATAAAGTATTGAACAAAGAAGAAGATTCAGTTACACATCCTTTGCCCCTGTCAGAGTTAAGTTGCAGATAAGAAGTTTAAATAGGGAGGGCATCGTGTGTTCCAAGACTAATTTTCTTACAGAAATGCTCTTCTAAGCATTCGCGAGTATCGAGCACTGATTTTTCAATGTCTTATCTTTGAAAATAAATTCCGACTTTAATTGAGTTCAATTAGTTATTTATTTTGCGAATTGAGGTGCCTCATAGACCCGTCAACAACATCCTTCGTACGCTTTGCTCAGATTATTCGAAAATAAGCGTAAATCTTCTTACAAAGAGGACACTATTTTAGAAATCGTTTTTAATCAACTGACTCTTTCAAACGCGATGCCGTCGTTAACCCACTTCGTGAAATATTCGCGGGGGTGATGGCTATGCAACGGTCATACATTCGTGCCTCAAATGCCACTCGGAAGTTTTCTTCTCCGAAGCACTAAAATTGCTCTTTTTCGCATTCTCAGGTATACAGCGTCGTTATCTTTTGATGCCGTTCTTATTAGCCTTTCACAGCTTATGATATGGGTCCGGGGACTTTATTAATAGTGAAATCGGGTAGTTGCTGTGACTCGGAAGTAGTCTTTAGCGGCTTCGAAGACAGCACATCTTGGCTAACGAATACCCACGAATTCGCATTCGAACACTAGCGTTTACCCTCAAATTTGACCGTGTTCTACGCACATTCGATAGTTCTCAAACAGACATACCGAAAAATAAATAAAAATATTGTTTAAATGTTTTCAAAACAGAATCAAGCATTTCCAGTAATAAAGTTGCGCTAACTCTATAGAAATGATTACGGTAGGTGGACAGTCAATCTGAGATTTTGCGAAATCGTTATATTTTGTTATATTATTTATTTTATGTATTTTCTTTATTGCTGTCAGATTCAGCATGCTCGATTCTATATACGAAGCGTAATGAATGAATATTAGGACGTGTTTATAAATACCCCATTGTCCTCTCTACAGTTTAAAACGGAATTTCGATCAAGAACAAATTTTAAAACATAAAACGATCTTCATCAATCTTTTACGTATTTTCTTCGAAAATACGCTATTTTTTGAGCCCATTTTTACAGTAGCTACAACAGAAACAATGAAGAAAAACAAAGATAAAAGTAGAGAGGACATAGTGGGTTCCAGAGTGCAAAACGCGATACCAGTTTCTGTATTTTCGGGAATGTCAGAATCCCCGACCACACCACGCTGCGGATCGAAAACTGAAACTGGATTCAAGATTTTCATTTTCGTTGTATAGCTTGTTCTTTAGATATTTTTTTTCCTCTTTCAATCACTTGTTAAATCGCGTCTCTACCCCCCCCCCCCCCAAGTATGCTTCATCTAAGTGACATCGTTGAATTCTTTGATTTTCGCTACGTTCCAAAAGTGACACGTCATCAAACATTTCGTTAACCGTTTAATCGTTATCAACGGTCGCTCCACCTTACTAAACCACTTTAATTTTGTCGTAAATGATCTAGGCTCCACGCTTATTACCTGGAATAGTAGCCATTGTCAGTCGGGAATATCGATATCCTCGGTTGAATGGCGCGAATCAGCCCAAAACGGCTATTTAGCCTGATTTTCATCTACTGTGGTTTCTGCAGGCCGCTCCACCTTACTAAACCACTCTGATCGCTTCACAAAAGCATTTAGCTACATGCTGATCAATTGGAATAGTCGCCATTGTCAGTCGGAAATATCGATATCCTCGGTTGAATGGCGCGAATCAGCCCAAAACGGCTATTTAGCCTGATTTTCATCTACTGTGGTTTCTGCAGGCCGCTCCACCTTACTAAACCACTCTGATCGCTTCACAAAAGCATTTAGCTACATGCTGATCAATTGGAATAGTCGCCATTGTCAGTCGGAAATATCGATATCCTCGGTTGAATGGCGCGAATCAGCCCAAAACGGCTATTTAGCCTGATTTTCATCTAATGTGGTTTCTGCTGGACGCTCCACCTTACCAAACCACTCTGATCTTTTAAACAATTTCCTTAGCTACACGCTACCATAGTCTTGGTTATCAGTCGGAAATATTGAAATCCTCGTTTGAATGGTCTCAACGCACCCCTTATTCAATCAATGCCACCACTCGCGCTCTTTCTATCGCTTGTATAAAATAAGTTTTACCACAGTCTTTTATTCATAATAACTAGAAAATGTGAAATAAACCGGAAGAAAAAATAAAATAAAAAGGAATATTAAATCTGACACAAGTCAACGACTCAGCTCCAAATGAGATATACTGTAGAAGTGCGTCGCCCCGCTATTTTCTCGAAATAGCTGTGTTATTGTTATTTCGCGTTTTTTCGCTCTTTTATTTGTTCTGCTGTATTCAGCACCACCGATAGCATTGGTTAAAATAAGCAAAATATTTATTCGACGCCGTTGAAAAATAGCCATTGCCCTCTCTAGATAAAAGCTCACCAGATTATACTATGAGTACTGGCATACCGAATACCGAATACCGAATACCGAATGAGTACTGGCACCCCCAACAAGCCTCCGCTCCCCGCCGCTGCCCGTGTCTCTCGACCCGCTAGTCAAGAATCGGTCGATCTCCTCACGAAGAAAGTAGATGATCTCGCTGTGATGATGTCTCGTGTTCTCGCAATCGTCGTGAACCTTTCCACAGTCCCTCCCACTCCCTCCATCCTCTCCCCTTCTCTCCCTTCTCTCGATACTCTTACTGAGATGACCCGTCAAGTGTCTAGAGAGGTGTACAACGCCTGCACGAAGGCAGCCTCTGACAAGGCTGACTACGTTGAGAAGGAGTCTCGTGCGGTGGTTATCGGAACTGTAGAGTGCGAGGATCGAACTGAGGGACTGAAGAGAGACGAGAAGTTGGTAGAGGATCTCGTTGCCTACTGTGGATCAGAGGACGTCAAGAAGTCATTGAGTGAAGGAAAGATGTCGTTCACTCGTCACCCGGCTGATCGACCCCCTGGCTCTCGACCCCTCAAGATCAAGTTCGAGTCAAAGGCACTTCGTGATAGCTTCCTCAGTGGCATTCGATCTAAGCCAGGTCGACCTCCCCCTCTCGTCGCCCCTTCCTCATTCGTGCGCCAGGACCTCACCCCGACCCAGCTTCAGTTAGAAAGAGATGCAAGGAAGGAGGCGGTTAAGAGGAACCTCGAGGCCAATCAGATCGTGTGGGGAGTACGCGACTACTCTCTCATCTCCTACCGTACCTCCCGTCCCCTCCCTCCTCACTACGGCTCCCCTCGCGCCTCCCGATCCCACAACCCCGCTGCCGATATTTCCTCTCCAGGTCTCGCCTCCTCCTCTGATGCCCTCAAAACCGCCCGCACGAGCACTCCGCCTCCCTCGCAATCAGTCAGCCACGTCAACATGCGGACACGACGCCAGTAGGACAGGAGCAGCAAGGGTACCCCCGTTTCCTCTCTCTTGTCCCTGTCTATTCTCCCTCCTGTTTCGATATCTTCCCCCCTCTCATCTATTTCGTCATCCTTACGTAACCGTTCTTGTAACTTGCAACCACCTAGAAACCTCCCTAATCTCACAGTGTTCTATGCAAATTGCCGATCGATTAGATGCAAGACCTCTCATCTCTCCTTTCTTCTTTCCTCATTTGACTACCCCGTGATTGCCCTTTGCGAGACCTGGTTAGACTCTAGCGACAGCGATGCACTATTGTTAGGCACGTTCCCTGAGTATTTTGCTTTTCGTAACGATCGCGCCCTCTCAGATGATTACGGTAGAGGCGGCGGCGTAGCATTGATAGTCCATAACTCTCTCTCTCCCGTTCTTGTCTCTTTTTTTTCATCCCCTCTCTTAGAGTGCATTACAGTCGATTTGCATATGACCTTCTCCCCCTCTCTCCCCTTCCGCAGAGTCAGAATTTTCACTGCTTATCGATCCCCTTCCGCCCCTGCACTTTCCCTCACTTCTTTTGTGAATTACCTTTCCCCTCTTGTTTCCAACGACTTTCCGTGCATTCTTCTAGGCGATTTTAATCTTCCCCACATAAATTGGCTTACTCTCAGCTCCCCATCACAGAATGATCTATTAGATTTTGTTTCCGATAATCATTTCTCGCAATATGTAAATTTCCCTACCCGTCTTACAAACTTCCTTGATCTAATCTTTTGCAACAGTAGCATCATACATAATGTGACCTCTGCTCCCCCTCTTAGTGACCATTTAAGTGTTACTTTTGATCTCTGCATCCCATCCCCTCCTCCCCGTAAGCGCATTCCCTCCCGAGTTTATCGTTTAGCTGATTGGCAGTCCATCAATAACCTTATTTACAATCATGACTGGACACTTGCTCTCCGTGATTTATGTGCCAATGACGCCTACATTTATTTCACTAATTGCATTAACAGCCTTCTAGATACGTTCATTCCCCTTTCCCGACCTTCCGAGTTCAATAGATATCCTCGTAAAGTTAGAATTTTGTATGGTAAATATAGGAATCTGTCAAGAATTGCCCCCAACAGTGTAGCTTGTCACACCATGTCAAAGCGCTTTAAATCTGCTTTGAATAGTTTCCATTGTTATCTTGAGAATCGCATTGTCACCACCTCCAACTCTAGCGCGTTTTACAAATTTTGTTCTGGGAAGCTAAAGGCCCCTAAATCAACCCCTTCAGCTATCGTAGACTCAAAAGGAAGCACCATTTTATCTAATGACGAGAAATGCATTGCGTTCTCAGAGTTTTTCTCCTCTGTTTTCACGTACCCCCAACACTCCCCTCTCCCACTTCCAACCCCTTCTCTCACTTTTGACCTCCCATTTGTATCAGAAATAGATATTCTTTGTGCATTTCGTAGTCTTGCGCCCAAAATAAACCTTACCCCTGACAACATTCCCAGTATTGTCCTCACTAATTGTAAATTTTCACTCATTTCTCCTCTTTTGATTATCTTCAACAAGTCCCTCATTACTTGTGAAGTTCCCTCTCTGTGGAAACAAGCTTTAGTAAAACCCATTCCGAAGAAAACTAGCAACTCTGTTGTAGATTTCCGTCCAATTTCCCTCACTTCTTCTGTATGTAAACTTTTTGAGAAGCTTCTAATAGAGAAGATTACCTCATTCCTAGAGAACCATGAACTTTTTGACCCCCGCCAAACTGGCTTTCGTAACTCTAGATCTACCTCTACTAATCTTGCTGAGACTTTCTCTCATTATCTGAGAATTTCAAAGACCAGTTCGTTCGACACTGTATATATCGACTTTAAAAAAGCTTTTGATAGTATCGACCATAGACTTTTATTGTTTAAACTATCTCAGTTAGGAATTTCAAACCATCTCATTTCTTGGTTTCACTCATACCTTTCTAATCGCACCCAGTCTGTCTTTATTGAGTCCTCTTTTTCCCCTCCAACACTTGTTCGATCAGGTATTCCCCAGGGATCGTGTTTAGGTCCGCTGCTTTTCATTCTCTTTATTAACGATATCGCCTCTGATTTCCCCCAGACTATCCACTACTCTATTTACGCTGACGACTTAAAGTTATTCGCTGAAGCACCTAGGTTTTCTAATGATTTACAGTCTGCCCTCGATGTTGTCTCTAATTATGCTTCCCAATGGAATCTAGGAATCTCTGAGACCAAGTGTCACATTGTTCACTACGGCACACATAACCCTCGCAGATTATTTCATATCAATAATGTCATTTTAAAGGAACCCACTGTCAAAGTTAAGAATGTAGAGAAAGTTATTGTTAAGGATCTAGGAGTTCACTTCTCTCCCTCTCTTTCTTTCTCCTATCACATTTCTAAAGTAGTTTCGAAATCACGTTCTATAATGAATTTGATGTTTAAGACCTTCCAAAGCGCGTCCCCATCCTTGTACTGTAAAGCATTCACCACCTTCATTCTTCCCAACCTCGAGTACTGTGCTATTATCTGGAATCCTATTCATTCTGTCGAATTAACTAAAGACCTAGAGAAAGTTCAACGAGATTTCACGCGTAGATTATACCACCGTTGTGCCATCCCTCATGTTTCTTACACCGAGCGTATGCTTAATCTGAACCTTTCATCGCTTGAACAACGTAGAATTATTTCCGATATTGTATTTCTCCATTCAATTATGCATAAGCGATATTTACTCGATGTCTCATCTCTCCTTATTCATGCTCCACTAGTTCGTTCTATTCGCAATGCGCATCACTTCAGAATATCTTTACCTTTCTTCCCTCATAATTCCCATTCCACTGTCACTTCTCGATCCATCTCAATATGGAATTCCCTGTTACCCGAAACTGTAGCTCTCTCCCATGACTCATTTCGTATTTTTATCACTTCTCAACCTCCTTCATTTTTCCCCATGTCAGTTATCCATAATTGGTTTACCTCTTGATCTCTAATCGGTTGCCCCCTTCCCATCCCCTCCCCCCTTCCCCCATACCCTTGCTGCGACCCCACCCGATTCGACACGATCGACGGACCTCCGTTCTACGCAACACATCACAGATATTCTATGTAAACATTCCCCTCTGACGGAATAAATAATGAATGAATGAATGAATGAATTATCAGCAGCCTTCAGTCCGAGATCTCTCTCCGCTCCCACCTTCTCCTCATACAACTTCTTCAACGCGTCGATGTAGTGCTCGTCTGGATAATTTAGTATTATTTTAATTAATAATATTAAATTAGTATTGATGTTTCACTATAGAGTGCAATCAATATTCCCTTGTATTAATTTTCCACTTGAACAACAGATGAATCAATTCAGAAGGTATTTCAAGCACTCTTCTATCACTGCTGAGACACCAATCACCCTTGTTCCTCTGAATCTCCGTCAGTTCTCGATTGATTGATAATGTAGAAGACGAAACATTGGCAACATCATCGCAGTGAGCCACCAAGTATCCCTTATTCATGTGACCGCAATTCACCTTCTTCGTTCCTAATTCCTATGAAAGGCGCTAACAGAGAGGGGTAATTTCAGGTGCATTTTTTGTTATTTTTTCATTATCTCCGTTAGATCACTAGCTATAATGCATCACAGCAATCACAATCAACCTTGTCCTCGTCATTTTCTTTTATTCTTTTCACATGTCAAAAATGTATCCACTATTTTAGCAAAATCACCGCCGATCATGTACCATCGCTGCGGCAAGAATCAACCTTGTTCTTCTCCTATTTAAAGAAATGCATCAACCCCCGTCTTCTTCTCCTATTTCTTTCAGACAATTCGTAATAACTCACCGAGGGGCAGTTCCCTCACCTTTCGCTCGAAGAAGTCCTCCTCCTGGTACTCGGGATCAGTTACCTGCAATTTAGAATTATTTATTTTATTCAATAAATTAGGGAAAACAAATAAAAAATTATTAACTCTTTTTTCCTTTTGTGTGCTTCAAGCGCCATCTATATATTTACTGATTAGTTTCAGTTAGTTAAAGACTCTGATTCAAATAACCAAAATACTACGCATCGGCCAACTGGACAATTCGTGTTTCGCGCAACCAGCATACCGCAGAGATTACTGATCGAATCTAATGCATCCATAATATCGAGCAGATAGAAACATTGAACAACATATGTAATACGAACCTTCTTGTGCTTGTTGAAGAAGAAGCTCCTTCCCCTGAACACGCTGGCCGAGAGATGCAGTGCCCTTCGTTGCATCATCTAGAAGATCAAAGATCAATCCTTCTCACCAATGTTATCAGATCGAATAGAATCTCTCTACATTTTGCACATTCTCACGTAAAGGAGAGAGCCGAAAACCTAATTATTTCCATAATAATCTACCTCTCTCCTTCTTTCATCGATCCTCCTCTCTCTTAGAGATTCATTTTCTTGCCATCCACAATTATACCCCGGATCCACTCTATTACCTCAATAGAGAAAGAAAAAACACTGAATGTGGATGAATTGCAACCATTTAAACATAAATATTGCTCCTTTTCTCTGACTGCAAAACTTTATTCGTAACATTTAAACAGAAAAAAAAACACATTCAAAACACTAATAAAGATCCAGAAAACAACAATCAATTGGGAAGGGAAATAACGAATCAATAAGCCCACAACAAGCTATTATGTCTACAATATGCAGTGGTGATGGTGGTGGGGTGTGGTGTGGTGCGATTTGGCAAACGTCGCCTCGTACACCGCACACACTCAGACGTTCCTCGTCATCGTGGGCTTGGGATGGTAGAAGAGCTGCTGGTGGATCACCTTCTCCGTCAACTCACCCACGAGTGCCTGCTGGTATCTGCAAACATTATCGATTAGGATTGATAATTACTGTAATCGCCGAATACAGTAATCAACGCGAATCGACAACTGACTGCTTGTCGCTGGGTCGCTCCTCGCCGTCCTCGAATACCGTAATCTCGTGGAGTTGCCGATCGATATCCGCAATGCCCTTTTCGAGCTCCTCGCGACGAGCCCGCATCGCTTCCAGGTGGGACTCACTGAGGATTACGGTCAATCAATAAAAACAGTAAATTCAATCGGAATGATCTATATTTTCCCGAAATTATGTGTATTTCGAATCAGAGCAACGCATGATTGTAGACAAGGAGAGAGTTCTTATCTCAATCAACTCAGTATCGCTAATCCACCAAGTCCATATTCCCGCCATATTTTTGAAAACGAATGCGGTAGTAAAGCTAGTAATGAATATCGTTTCGATGGGAATAAAACAAATATTGAAATTACGAAGAGCCTTTCTATTCCATTAAACTCTGCATCCCTAAACCGCCATGTGTCTCCTATCAAAATCTCCCATGTTCAGAGGATACTCTTCATCACATCTCTATTACTCCTAAGGATACTGTCTGGGATACCGTAGTTGAGGACTTAGAAGGCTACTGTAGCTACCGTAACCCTTCTCTTACCGTTCACTGGTGTATTTGACGTGGAGTGCTTCCAGTCTCTTCTCCTTCTCCTCCTCGACGCGCGATCGGAGCTGCGCCTCAGCCCACGCCTGCAATTAATTAAATAATTAATAAATAATATCCATCGCCAGATCCTACATCCTAAGCAACTAGGGTTGGCTATTCGGGCTTTGCGGGCCCGCAATCCTCCTCCCGCCCAATCCGAGGAGGGAAGATGCTTTCATCTACCCGCCGCGTTCTAGTCTGCGCGGGTTTGAGAGAGGAGGCGGAGGCGGGCGGAGGAGCGCTCTCTGGGCGGGGGGGGGGGGATTGCGGGCCCGCAATCGAGAGGCGAGAGAGACGCGCGATTGCGGGCCCGCAATACCGCAATCGTTTAGCCAACCCTACAAGCAACCCCAAGCAAGAACCGGTTGCCAGCGGCGCTCGCGTGAGAAAAGGTCGCGCCCTAATCTCCTAATCTCAACCGCGTTCGTGGTGTAATGGTCAGCATGGATGCCTTCCAAGCATTCGACGGGGGTTCGATTCCCCCCGAACGCATTACTTTTTGCTTCTTGTACTGCCTAATTTGCAATGAAGAGCTGTCAAAACGGGCAGTTTTAACCATAAAAATAAACAGAACAATACAAAAATATTTACAGTATTTTCACAATCTACCTAACAATTTTAGTGAGTATCTATCGGAAGAATATTTGATATCACGATTGACGTCTTACCACACTCTTCTAGCCCCCTCCTCCCTTCGGATAATAAATAAGTATAATTATTATCACAGACGATTACATTGGACATAATCAGTTTAATTTGAAACAGCAAGTGGTGAGGATCACTTTTGGTGCTTTTCGTTCTAATTTAAATTTTGGATGAAACATGGATGCCTGGATGATGTGCAATAGCATCAAAGCGAATTTATATTTAGGAACGATAACGGCGAGAAAAGATCAATTCACCGCGTAAACGCTACCACTTCAGCAATGGTTGACACCTAGATGTGATGGGTTTGTTTTTTAAACTTTATCTGTGATCTTTCCGTGAGCTTAAAAAATTTTGGCAACAGTATATGCAATCACGATCAAATCTTCCGCAACTCTAATCACATAAACGCTTAGTGAAATCGCGGATCATCAGGTTAGTCAATTTTAGTCTAGGTTTCCCGCTTTCCCCTTCCCATTTTATTTATTTCTTTTTTTCCACTCGCCTTTCTCGTCTTGACGTGCTCCGGCTGCTTGGGCACGTGGTAGGCGATCTTGAGCTCGGCCAGAATGCGGTCGAAGTTCTCCCTACATTTAATTAATTATTTTATAATTAATGAATTTCATGTACGGAAAAATCAACAGAATAAACTTTAGGAAAATTCCTCCCTCTACATCACTAGGTGAAACATGGATGCGGAGGCTAGCTCTCTGCCTTTCCAGTTTCAGATATAAACATTTATAAACATCATACAATAACCTGTTCTGATCTCTACTGCCCCCTTTCAGGTTACAAATATTATTAAATATAAACAAATAAATAATTAAATAACCTGTTCTGATCTCTCAGCTGGCCGAGCATCTTTCGACGCCAGTTGATCACCAGCCAGATACGGTGCGTCAGCCATGTTGGCTTCTGCAATTTTAATTTCAAAATATTAATATTCATTTAAATTTATCCCGAAACTTGAAACCACCAGTAGCCAATCTAGGGTGATCTGTGCTATGGAACGCTTCTAACCGGAGAAATGGCGATGAATGGTGTTCCATGTGGCTCTTTTTCCAATCACTAATACGATGGTTGAAAACTACCCACTTCATTGAATGTTTCATCGTAACTAGTCTATCCGCATCTAATCAATACTAGTAGATCATCCCCCCCTCGTCACCTTGGGTGCTCCTAGATCATCGAGAAACAATTCGATAAATAGTGAGACAGTAGGTCATTACTGACAATCAGAAAATCAATGTCGAATCTTGTCATTTCTTCGGTGGTAGATCACTACCGTAACCCTCACTACCGTACTCCACCCCCTCACTCACCTTGGGCGTCTCCTTGGCGATATCATCCGCGAGCATCGACCAGTGACGAATGAGCGCCGTCGTCCAAGCGACTAAAAAGATGATTTATTGATTATAGATTGCATAAATGTTAGGCAATAATTCAAGTATCTAGAGGTGACCACGAAATGAGTTATTGTAGCAAAGAATGAGTGTATGGATCAAACCCAGCACTTTTCAGCCTACGTGAATAATGGCTGAGACCCGAAAGCACCAGGCACATTTCCACATCTCGAATCTATGAGCAATGCGATGTGACTATGCGCATTATTATTTTTTTCAGATCGGCAACGACGGAGAATCAAACTTAATAAATCTCATCGAAATTAAACTGTTTCCGAAGACTCAATGTGACAAGTGAACAGAACGAAATTTCTCCATGAAACATCTAGGAGAGAATTTATATGAGTAGAGGTTAAAGATCAAAGATCAACTCACTCTTCATCTCCAACGAGTCTCCATCGATGGAGTGGAGAGAGCATCGCTCGATCAGCTCACGCTTCCACGCTTCAGTCCGCTCGCGACGCGTACCCATCTCCAGACTGCGAAATAGATCATTCATCATCATTTTTGAAGGCACGTCAACAGATAAATATTGATTACATTTTTCAAACGGTCACGGGGAACAATACCAGCCGGTCGATCATAAACCCGTTGAAACACAAACCGTGCGCGTCTATCTACTAACCTTTCTTCGACTAACCACAAAATATGTTCACATTCAATTCTATAAAAATCAATTCTATGATGGATAATACACCGAGCAACATTCGCCTTTTTGAAACCATCCGTGAAAACGTAACTAATATTCTACAATTCAAACAAAATCGCACCGACCTGAATATTTTCTTGACACTGTCAGGTGCATTCTTCAGCTCGTCCAGTCCTGGAAAAATTAATATAATTTTTTTAAACATCAATATTATTATTATTCCCATTGGAAAAATATGAATGCGCGCGCGGGAATACTTCAATTGGAGGAGAAGACATTTTTCTCTATTGCATGAAGAACACTGATTATAATCAAACAATCTAGATGACTGGAGACAAAAATAAAGCGCGAAACGCTAATTGAACTGCTTCAAGTTTTTTTTATTCATAACGAATTTTTTAATTCAAGAATAGAGGATATTAGATCAATAAATATCTGTATTAAAATAAATAAATAATTAAATAAATCTACCTCGGTAGGGCCCACGGGGCTGCTTCAGATCCAGATCCGGCAGACCGAAGGTGATGCGGTCGGCCACCTGTAAGGAAGGAGAGTTTTTAGAGTAGATCGGATAATGAAGAAGCCAGAGATATTTATGATCATTGAGAAGACAATTAGAACTACTATGAGAACAGGAATCGCACGGTGTGATGCCTTGACCGCCCGCGAAAAAAGGCATGACAAACGTGCGCAGAAATGTAGAGCGGGAAAATTCAAACAGTTGTTCTACCGTGATTTTTTCGTGAAAAATGCAATCAAGCTAATCCGTGCAAGACCAACGAAATCACCCGCTCCCCCTCGCCTCTTGATACTGAAAATTAGGCAACAGGCAAATTGTACCGTAACATCACGTAACTTTTCGGTGCTCTCACAGCGAATTGAAGGGCTACTGTAGTGGTTTTATTTCAAATATTTTTCCCGCGACAAGACGCCATTTGCTCGCCAAATTAAAATCTACGGTAGTTTTGCGGAAAAGTGACCGGTCATTTTCCTGTCGTTTGTCACACCGTGAATCGTAGGTAAGTGATATGCCCCATTTTCCGGTAAAGTAGAAATAACGAGCGGAACGGGAAAATCGCTGACAATTTTTCAAGTGTGTTTATTCATTATTGTATGTATTTATTTATTATTTAATTGAGATAAAGGACTGGATGAGCGCGAAATTGTGAGACAGAGACGCTAGCAACATCCTTGGCAAAAAGCCTGCTAATTTAACGTTTCGCTCGTTACTTTTGTCATTTATACTTTACCGGGAATAGGGCACACCACGCACATACGATTCCTGTTCTCACAGTAACAGAACGTATTAAACAATGAAGAATATTCAGTTTCACATCCTTTGCTGCCCTGTCAGAGTAAAGATGCAGATAAGAAGTTTAAAACGGAATTTCGATCAAGAACAAATTTTGAAACATAAAACGCCCTTCAATAATCATGTACGTTTTTACTTCGCAAATGAGAATTTTTTCGAGCCATATTACATTAGCTTCTAGAGAAACAATGAAGAAAAAAACACAGATAACTTCTCACCAGATTATCAGCAGCCTTCAGTCCGAGATCTCTCTCCGCTCCCACCTTCTCCTCGTACAGCTTCTTCAGTGCGTCGATGTAGTGCTCGTCTGGATAATTTAGTATAATTTTAATTAATAATATTAAATTTGTATTGATGTTTCACTATAGAGTGCAATGAATATTCCCTTGTATTAATGTTCCACTTGAACCAACAGCTGAATCAATTCAGAAGTAATTTCAAGCACTCTTCTATCACTGCTGAGACGCCAATCGCCCTTGTTCTTCTGAATCCTCGTCATTTATCGGTTGATTTATATTTTAAGAGATGAAACATCAGCTGCATCATCACAGTGGCCTACCAGACGACTATCCCTTATTGCTGCGACCGCAATTCACCATCTTATTTCTTATTCCTATGAAATGCGCCAACCGAGAGGGGCAGATTCCAGTGTATTTTTTGTTATTGTTATTTTCTCATGCAATTATCTCAGTGAGATCACTGGCTATAATGCATCACAATCAATTTATTTTTATTTTTCACCTGCCACGCACAGATCCACTATTTTAGCAAAATCACAGGCGATCATGTACCAGCGCTGCTAATATTCCGTACTTCATTGATTGTTTTCTATGTAATCAGACCTGCACTTCTATCAAAAGACGTGGCGAACTTCTCACTATCTCACACTCCCGCGACCACAATGCACCTGGCGTCTTATTCGGCTCTACTTCATAAAAAGATTCACCTATAGATCGAACGTCGACCATTCGGTCCTTCGCTAATTTTAGAATTAAAAAGCACCAGTCGAAAGAAGGTATTTTCTCGCATCACAATCAATTTATTTTTATTTTTCACATGCCACGCACAGACCCACTATTTTAGCAAAATCACAGGCGATCATGTACCAGCGCTGCGGCAAGAATCAACCTTGTTCTTCTCCTCTCTAGATTATTCAAAGAAATTTATCGACCCGCCGACTCCTATTCCTTTCAGATAATTCGAAATAACTCACCGAGAGGCAGTTCCCTCGCCTTTCGCTCGAAGAAGTCCTCCTCCTGGTACTCCGGGTCAGTAACCTGCAATTTAAATGTATTTATTTTTATTGACAAAAAAATAAAGAAGGGGAAAAAATATCCACACAGAATATCTTCCGACTTATTTGTGATACAAGCGTCATCTATGTTCTGATTAGTTTCAGTTTGTTGAAGAGTCCTGTTCAAACACACACAAAATACTACACATCGTCCACCTGGATAATTCGTGTTTCGCTCACTCTTTTAGAAACCAGTGATCAAAGGTGATTCGATTTTGTTGATAATTGCAGAAATAAAACCACCACTCCAAATTCGCGTTTCACACAACCAAGTTAACGCAGAGAATACTACTCACATTTGATTACTCACATCAGTGGATTAGAAAAAAATATTTAAACATGTAATACGACCCTTCTTGTGCTTGTTGAAGAAGAAGCTCCTTCCCCTGAACACGCTAGCCGAGAGGTGCAGTGCCCTTCGTTGCATCATCTAGCAAAGATCAAAGATCAAAATTCATAATTTTTGCCGGATCGATAAATATCTCTCTCCTTTTTGCACACTCTCTTATATGCCGCGACAGTGTGCAGAATGGAGAGAGCCAGTACTGAGCCGACATCGGCACTTTATCCATAAACCGAGATATTCTTTCACCCTTCATCATCAGGCAATGTGTTGCACAACCGATCGAGCGGGTTACTGTACCATCTCCTCCACCACGATCGATAAATTCTCTTTATTCATAAATTCATAAATATAATAATGTGTATCGGGTGATTTGAATGGATGAATGGGCTGATGGAACGGCTGCTGATATGAGCAAAGTGGGGAGGAGAGCCGGGACGAGTCTATTGATTAACAATGGATGGATACGGTAGTCTACAGTAGTCTGGATACGGTAGGCTAGTACGGTACTCTACAGTAGGGCTAGTGTTGTGCGTAGAGGGGAAGGAGTGTGGAGAATAAGTGAGAAAGCGAGGGGAATTTGAAAAGTAATCGATATTCCAGAAAAGAGAGCACAACCTATTATTAGGGGGAAAAGTGAAAAAATAAGGAGAAGGGCCAAAATAGATAATAAACAACAACAAACTACAGCGGTATCAGAAGCGGGAACAGTTTTGTTTAATGATTGTATTACAGATAATGATTACAAGGCGACGGGAAAGGGCAGAACGACTCACACGCTCTCAGCACACGCACAGCACACACAACATAACACACAAGTACGACGGATGGAAGGAGCAGGGATACGGTAGGCACACACCATGAGAATGATGAGCGCGCGTGCACCGAGTCGGGCGACGAATGGGCGAGATAATAAAGATGGGATAGGGATTGGGTAGGATGAACAACTGAGTAAAACTGATCGAGGAAACATGCCCTGGGGCAAATCCTTGCTTGTCTTTGTTTGTGTCGATTGAAGGGAGAGGATCCTAGTGGAGAGATGATCGAGAATGGGAGAGAGGAAGGGATGATAAATTACATATACATAATAATAATAAAAGGAAAGGAATACACACACACTCTAAATATTAGCAACTGGAATTTCGGGCACTTCGTGTACAGTTGGGGCGGATGATTCATAACTGAAGTAGATGGGGGTAAGAAGGGGGCGGGGCTTGAGAAGTGGGCGGAGTCTCGACGCGTGGCTCCTTACATGTTCTCGTACTGGTCGATGCGACGCTTCGTGTTGCCGCCTCTGCAACGAATCGATATTTATTTACACCGTTCCAATTGCTAAAGTAAATTAAATTCATTATTAAGGAGAGAGCTAAAGCTGTATCGAAACTGCGACTAAATCTCCCGATACACCACCCAAGCGACGGGGATACACCGGGTTTCGAATTGGTCTGTTCACCATCGAATGGCTCTCGTATTCTGACCCTCTTCTACATTTATATATTTTAGAAAACGGCAGAGATTAACAATGCAATTTGAAGTAAGCTTCCAAATATGTTGCAAGCGTGCGGCCTGCATCCACCGGAACCAATATTCATATCGACTCTACCGAGGCATCAACCGGCCACTATTCTAATATATACTCTATAAAGTCACTCACAGTAAAATAAAACACCAGTACAATACACAATACTTTCATTAATTATTCGACATACACCGAACTCGGCAACTATCAAAACCCGAGGCGAACTTCCCACTATACCGTACGCTAGTGACCGCAATTCAACTGGTCCCATATTCGTCTCTAGTCTATCAAACGGTTCACTATAGGTCGAACGTCCACCATTCCGTACTTCGCCAATTTAATTATATATCACAAGTCCAAAGAAGCTATCGAAAGTCAGGGCGAACTTTCCTTCATCTCTCATCCTAGTGGCCGGAAACCGACTAGTCGCATATTCACGCCTATATTTCTTTTGTACCTACTCCATCTAGTGCCTAATCTGTCTCGGTCTGCCAATCAATCAATATACCTACAGTAATCCCCTCCGCATCGTACCTGATCTATCTGAGGTTTTGTTTGCTATATCGATCGATTCGCCTACCGTACACCTCCCTTCCTTGGATCTACGATGTCCCTGACCTACAGCACCCCCCTTGATCTACCGTACATGGTCTGTTTGAGGCTCTTGTCTGCTCTTTCGATCGATGCGCCTACCGTACCCTCCCCTTCGATGATCTCCTGACCTACAGTAACCCCCTCTGATCTACCGTACCTGATCTGTCTGAGGGTTTTGTACTTGTCCCTGCCGGCTCGCTTGTTCTCCATGTGCAGCACGTCGTAGTCGGTGATGGCGCGGTCGTCCTTCACCACCTCCAGCTCGCGAGTCAGCAACTGAGAGATTTAATCGATAAAGTTACTGTAATCATTGGTTATTGTAACTACAGCTACCGTAACCTGAACAGCTGGAAATCAATATATTGCAGCTACGGTAATCTCAGTAGATCGATATAAATCATAACCTGACCACCGTTGAATGAGCAACCAAAGAGTGAGAATATTTTTGAGTTGGAGAGCAGAACGACTCTGATCAAACACAGTCCCTCTTCGATTATTAGCAACCCGTGAAACCCCCATTCCACCGGCAAGGTTTGTTGTGAAGTGTGCAACTCACATTTGCATAGAGTGATATCTAGTACCCAAATCGGGCAATAACTATCAGGTTATCGTTATCAATAAATAGCGTAGTAGGTGAGGTATTCAATCGATACCGTAATCCAGACAGGGACTACCGTACCTCCAGCTTGGTCTTGATGTTGACGTTGCTCTCGGCAGCGGTGACGCGCTCCAGCTCGCGCTGCGGCACGTGCATGTCCTCGTCGCGCGTGAGCTCTGAACGGAAAAATCAATAAATCAGGTAATCGATATTATTGAATTATATCCATTACAGAAATATTTTGAATCTTCCATTTTACTCGAGCAAACGGGTTAGATAAATATTTTTGAGGGAGGGGTTCCTCTTCAAGATTGAATTTGTGGCGACCGTTTCAAATTGGTTCGATTCGGCAGCCCCAATCCTCCATGTCACTAATATGACAATCTGCGGACACCGCAAACTGGATTCACGATTTAAAACGCCGGGTTGAAGCCGGTCACTGCTAATTTTACACTCTCCATTAAGCACACTAATTCCTCACAGTGAGTGTGCAAAATGGAGAGAGCTGAAAACCGAAACGATCACCCCCTTCCAATCTCACCCTTGTGTCCGTTGACCATGCTCTCCTCCTCTCTCCTCTCCTCCTCCAGTCTCATCTCGTCCTCCCGCTGCTTCCTCTCCCACTCCTCCTGCAGGCGGGACGTCTCCACCGTCCTGAGATTTATTAAGTTATTTAATTACTTTATAAAAATGTAAAATAAATTAATTTATAATTTATCGAGAAATCAAACATTTCAATGGCTTTGTAAAAAGTCTTCGTTATTTTGAGCCTAGAATATCTTCAGGATCAAAAACAACCAGAAACGTCCTACTTTCTAACACAAGCGCTACGCCAATCCTCCTTGTGCCCAATTTCGAAAATTCCAATCAGGTTCTGGTTTCAAGAACTCTGCTTACTCCACTGTTCGTTCCCACTCAGATTCCTCGTCTTTATCTGTAGATCAAACCACTCACTTTCTCTCCACCTCCGAGCGCATGTGTCGCACCTCCGACTCGCGCGACTCAACCTGCAAGCAGCAGTTATTGATTTATCTATCGTAATCAATTGATAATACTCCCCTCTCCATTCTGCACACTCTCTGGTAAGGGAGAAGTAGTGTGCAAAGTGGAGAAAAGAGTTTGATTTGGCACTAGAATAAATGAATATCATCTCTCCGTTCCATAATCAATCAATAATCAATGACTACCGTACTTCTCCCTCTATCGTACCTCGATGACGAGTCTCCTCCTTTCCTCCTCGGACATGGCGCGCTCCGACGCCAGCATCGCCGAGATGTCACGCAGCTCGTGCTCCTGGGGAAAAATCGATAAACTACAGTAACTCAGAAATCAATAAGCTCTCGTGCTCTTGAACGGAATTTATCGCTCAGCTACCGTAATCCGCAATCGATATCCTCTGGCACCCGTACTTCAATCGATCGATCAGCAACCGTAATTCAATCGATCGATAATCTGCCGTACCTTTCTCTGGAGCTCCTCTCTGTCTCTCTCCAGCTGCTTCAGCTTCTCCTCGAGCGAGTGGATCGTGGACTGCGCCTCGGCCAGCTCGCGACTAAATTTTGTATTTAATATTAAAAAATAATAAAATTTAAAACAATTAACAAAAAGTATTAATTTAGCACACAGCCCAACTCACGTACACTTCATACAATAATGGCCAAGTGCACCTAGATTAATCGCAGACCGTTGTGACTCAGCTACCACTCACAGTTAATTTGTTCATCCGCTGTTTTCCTGTTTTACCCTTACTTCATAATCCAACGGTTCTAGTGCACTGGGATATGTTGAACACTGCTAAACTCAATCAACTTACTACTATTCAACCGGTTCACCCTCCCTTGTTGCTAATGCGAATAAGTTTGTTGTGATCTTTCACAAGGAGGCTACCACTTCATTAAATCAATCCTCCCCTTGTCCAACCATCATTTGAGTTTCACGCACTCTTCGTACCATGATGATCCGGCCCACTCAGATTCAGAGTAGATGAAGAATTTTTAAAAAAACAATCCCAAACTAATTACCGTTCCCTCTCAATTCCCCTCACCCGACAACTTCATCCGTGTTTTACGTATCCCTTATACTCCGATGTGCCAGTCCACACAGATAGACAGCTCACATTCGCTCACAATTACACTCTATAATAAATTACCGTGACCTCTCAATGTCCTTAATTTTTTTTGAACAAATTCCTGCTCGTACCGTGCTCATCAAATTTCCCTCACCCGGCCACTTCATTCGAGTTTCAGGCTTCCCTTTTATTCTGACTCCCTTGCTCGCTCAGATTTCGACTACAAATAACACATCCACCACTCTCAATGTGATATCTCCATTTCCTCCTTTCTATTTTCCACCCCCCCCCCCCCTAACCAGCTCATCCGGGTTTCACGCACTCTTCTTCGTCTCGAGATCCAGCCACCTCCGTTTTGTCAAAATTTTCTTTCTGAAAACAATCAATCCCTTCTGCTCACCGTGCTCTCTCCATGTCCTCCTTCATCTTCTTCATCTCCTCCTCGGCCTCGCGACTGCGCGCCTCGGCTGCCTGGAAAACCGATCGATTAGACTACCGTAGTCTGATGGTTAGCGATCAACTACCGTAATCTCAATACAATTCAAAGTTCCGTAATCTAATGAATATTGGTTTATCAAACTTCCACAATCCTCTCTATATCAATCGTTAGGCTAACACAATGACGCTCTACCAAATTCAGCTCCGTCAATATTTTTTCCTTGCCATCAAAACAATACTGCATCCGTGCATCACCCGGATACTCAACGTACTCTCGAAACCGTAAGCCCACTGGCAACACAAATCCTGGATTTTTCGATCACCTATCAATCTATATCCTTAGGATTCTGTAACCTCCCATAAACGATAAATCGATGACCAGCTACCGTACCTCTCTGGCGGAGGTCTCGCGGTTGAGTCTCTCCTGCTCGGCGGCGCGCAGCGCACGCTCCTCGCGGGCCTGAATTATCGATTTTATTTGTTGATATTTCACTCTCTCGATTCTGCACACTCTGGATTGTGCTAAATGCTAAAAGAGCGCTAATAGCCCCCATTTCCATCACTAGCCTGCAGCTCTTTCAGTTGAATCGTCATGGGGGATGGAGACGAGGAAGGGAAGGGGGAAGACTAGGACTAAGGAGAGGGAGGACGGAGATCAATAGGGGAGGATGAGTAGACAATAAAGAGGAAGAACTCGAGTGTGAGTCACCGCACTCTCACACACTCGTCAAACAATGCGTGTTTCATGGTTACAGAAGAGGAGGAGGGGTTGAATCAATCGATACTGATCTACCTACAGAGCCCTATTATATTATTAGCTGATTCTCCATTGTCATACTTCTCAATCAGCAACCGAGTTCGTCTGGAGAAACAATGCACCGGCGAAACCTGGCACCTACTGGTAACTCGATTAATCGGTTCTCGATCTCTTCAGAAAAAAAGGGGCGATCGATCAATATTGGTCTACTCGATCCACCGTACCCCCCCCCCCCCGGTCTACTCTGCTCTCAATCTACCGTACCTGCTGCTTCATCTGCTGGACCTCGATGGTGTCGGGCTTCCTGCGGCGCATGTACAGCTCGTGGTTGCCCATGCACAGCGCCAGGATGCGCTTGTTGATGCGCAGACGCGGCGCGTAGAACACGAAGTCCTTAATTAACATTAATTAATTAATTACTTAAATATATTAAAATAAATTAATTTAATTTAATTAATAAAATAGTTCATAGCAGTCTTTCAATGATTTAGTTGAGAAACGAAGAAGCATGATGAATCAACCACAGCCCTGTTTTATGCATGTAACCAACCCTTGCAACCACTTACTACCGGGCGAAATTTGCCGCTACTCGCGCAACTGTGATTAGCAAGCATTGTTGACGATAGCTATCGAGAGTTTTGTTGGAAATATTTTTGATACTAATGGCTACAATATCAAATAGCGCGTGTTTTGTCCCAGAAGTAATCAACCCTTGCAACCCCATTCTGCCGGCTTCGATTTACCTCGAATCTCAAAACTCGCAAGGTGTAAAAATTCTCAAAATGAAAAGACTTCTACGATCAAACACAGCCCTTTTCTCGGTGTATATCCACCCTGTGCAACTCAACTCGACCGGTGCCAATTGTATCGCGAAACTCACACATTGGCCTTTTTCTAGTTAAAATTTGATTGCAAGTATTATGAAAGTGGCGAAAGGACATCTCTTATCCAATAGAACATTCCTCCTCAGATGCAATCAAACGCTGCAATCCCAATCAACCGGCTGAGATTTACCCCAAAAAACAGGCACGTTTTGGAACCTTGAGATATAATATGAATAACTTGGTTCGTTTTTGTCGAATCGCTCCATCGGTTCTTCTATTCGAGAGAGCAGACTCTCCTTCACACATCTCCTGACAAGAGCTAAGAGATCCAACGTACGTGGAATTAAGTATAATTTTTATCGCACGGAAGGTTCGAAAAACAGATAAGCTCAGACGTTAAAAATCATAGTAAATTTTGCGCACGTCGGATTTCTTAGTTTTTGTCAAGAGATATGTAAAGGAAAGTCTGCTCTCTCGAATAGAAATAAGTATGAAGCGATTCGACTAAAACGAACCAAGTAATTTCCATTGTTGTCCCAAGGTTCCAAAATGGAATGTTCCAAAACGTGCGATCACCAAAAAACATACATTGGCCTTCTTGTCGATGGGCTTGATGGTGAACTTCTTGTCGTTGAAGGAGATGTTGCGGATCTCCGACCAGGGGAAGCCGACCTGAATGTAACTAATTAATTAAATAAATATATTTTAAATCAATACAATATCCAATCAAGAAGTCAGGGAAAGGACAATCTTTTATTCAGCTGGAAACCGAAACATACTAACCACAGGGGTAGAACGGCGACTAAATTAGCACGCGAAACCAGAACCTACCAGCTCGATTCGTTTTTCTTTTCTATTTTTTTCTAAATATTAAACCCACGATTTACTGGTTCCGAATGTCAAACAGTGAGATGATGCACTCGTGAAACCAGTATCCCACTATGAACGCAAAAAGCCATTTCATCTTCTTTTTGCTATTTTAATTGTTAACCCGAAAATCGTGACCGACTACTGACACCGAGTATCACACGGAGACTCAATGCACTCGAGAAACCAGAACCTCGCAAGCAACTCTGATCGTCAGTACTTTTTTTTTCGATGGAAGGATTCTTCAACCCACTGTCTGAGAGAGACAAACAAAGACTTAATGAGAACGTGAAGCCAGTATCCCACAACCAACGGAAAATTTCAATTCTGCTTACTCGGGTTTTCTAGCGCTGCCTGCGCGCCACTTTTGCGAAGCTGCGCAGCCACCCTCTCCGCTTTTTACACACTCTCTCGCCCAGGCGAGAGAGCACGTGAAAAAAGGCGCGCAGGCAGCGCGGGAAAACCCGAGTATATTGTGAAATTTTTTCACCCATTGATGCCGAACAAATACCAGCTGTGAATGTGAGTTGAAACCTTTCCCATGCCAGGCGTGTCGAAAGGGAGACACTATGAACGTGCGAAACCCTAAGCCCGCTCCTCATTCCAATACTATCACACGTTGGGAGAATAATCAGTTCTCGATCGCCTTTCCCCCTATAAACTACCGTACCTTGGGCGAGAGGCGGTCGCTCTTCTCGTAGATGTTGAGGCCGAGGGCGTCCACGCCCAGGTACAGCTCGGTGCCCTTCTTGTTGCGGATGTCGAAGTACTGTAAGTTATCGAATCATCAGGGGAAAATCGATAAATCAATAATCTACCGTACACCATTGCACTGAACATGTGTTGGGTAGGGGGAGGGATACGCACACGTCACTTCACAAGAACTAAGGAGTCGGTTGGGGAGTCAGCACACTTCATTACTATCCCGGATCGGATACTACACTCTCTCCATTTTGCACACTCCCTCGTAGTATTGGCAATACGATATGGTTTAGCGATATCCCAACGGCTCCTCCTCCTCATACATTTCGCACTCAGACGATAAAACCGCATCGTACTGCCAACACTATTCCATCGCTGGCCAGACACAGACGAGAGAGTGTGCAGAATGGAGAGAGCAGCTATTCGATAAAGGCATCACTATGTTCTTTTTGCTTCCAACAATAACGACAACGACAACGATACTCACTAGGGATACCGGAGAGGAGAGTGGGACTTACTGCCTGCAAGCCTAATTAGGTTAATTTAATTAACTATTATTAATTAATTAATTAGCTAATTAGCCGTCCTCACATTGACTCCGTACATCTCCAGATCCTGCGCCAGCTTGAGGTACTCGAGCATCGCCTGCTCGCGGGCGAGGCCTCTGGAATAAAATCAGTTCATGATACTCATTACCGTAATCAATCAATGGAATCAATTCAATTTATTTATTATCGTATGGGATCAGTTCGTTATCGCCTCCGAACTACAATCGGAGTCTCAACGCACTCGCGAAACTAGAACCCCACTGGCAACTCTTCCACCAATCGCACCAGCAACCGTAATCAATCAATCATTAGAGCTACCGTAATCAATAGGAGCTACCGTACCTGTGGTCGGCCCACCAGGTCATGATGCGCTTCTCCCACTCCTCCGGCGACAGCTTGAACTGCGAGAGCACGCGCTGCGGCAGCAGTCTGCACAGATGAATTTCAATATTAATATTTATTTAATTATAGTAAATATTTTTATTTCATCATACTATGAGATTTTCACGTTTTTTTTTCGCCTAGTATTCATCACTCGATGAAACAGAGATGAAATGTAGCCTATGTGATAAGGAAGAAATTATTTTTGATTTATTTATTTACATAATATTAATAATAATAATCACCTGTCAGCAGTGAGGCAGCCAGCGCGGTGCACCTCCGGCTGCAGGTCGCCGTACTTGGCCTGTAAATTTAGTGTTTCAAGGGGTGCACTTTAATTTCATGTCGATTTCGTTTTGATCTTCGTACTCTTCTCCATCAATAAAAACACTATTCCATTCCTAAACTGTGGTCGCCGTACTTGGCCTGGAACAATGGCGTTTCAGGGGGATCACTTTAATTTCCTGGCTTCCCACTTCTTTGATTTTCGGCACTTACGTCGTATATAAAAATCATTCCTAAACAGTTGCCGTGTATTTGGCGTTATACTTCAGTTTCCGCATTCCCAACATTTCTGATCCTCCTGCCTTTTCGCCTGTTCACACCCAAAAAACTGCTTTTTCGATCGCACTCGCATAGGGACTCTCTATCAAACCAACTAACTCCATCCCTAAACTGTTCCTATCAACGTGAGCCTGCAAGGTCCGCGCTTCATTAGACTCACTTAAACTTCCGCATTGCCTATTTTTTTGATTTTCGTCTTGTTCATTACCTACAAAAACATTTCTAGACAATGGATAGCACGACCAGGTTCTTCGTTAACGCAGTATCGCTTTTTTAGGAGGTGCGTTCTAATTGCCGCCTTGCCGCCATTTTCGATCGCAGTGCTATTGGTCCCTTTATCAAACGAATAAAAATTAATTCCTAACTTTTTCCGTGTTGGACTGCCAGGTCCGCGCTTCAGGGGGTACATTTTAAATTGCGCCTTCCCACTTTTTGATCCTCAACATCCTCAATCTCAAGAAAAAAAATTTCCTCAACAATGGCTAAATTTAGGCAAATTGGTAGTTCATCTCAGCTCAATCGGCGCTTCATGGGGTTACGTAAATTACTGCATTGCTATGTTTTTCGATTTTCATCTCCAATTTTTTTTAAATCTTCGCTCCTGAACATTGCTGTACAGATGGCCTGCAGCAACGTCTGCGTTTCAGGAGGCGCACTTCCATTTCCTTACAACTAAGTTTTTGATTCTTGTCCATCATCTTTCAAAACCTTTCAACACTCATCAACAATGGCTACTAGTACCCGAACTAGTACTTCATTAACGCACAATCAATATCCCTACAGCTACGAGACCCCTACAGTACCCCTCATCTAGCTACCGTATGCATGACGTTGTGGATAATCGAGTCAATGCCGGTACTGCAATCTTAATCGCCGTAGCGCTATCAATGCCGTTCGGCTACCGTACTCATTTACCTCCTCTGTATCATTCTCCCCTACAATATCACCTGCATGGCATACAGTCACAACTACTCGGCTACCATACTCCTACAGTATCCCGCAACCCATAGCATAGCTACCGTACTTGCATGGCATGCAATCAATACCGCTCGTCTCCGGCAGTTTTCAACCCTCCCACTCTATCTCCTACCGTACATGCCACCAATGGTCAGTTATCGATTGGCCACCAGTAGCGGTACGATTAGGCTACCGTACTCTTACCGTATCCCCAACCACCGTATCCGTACCTGCATGGCGTAAGAGGCGAGGAGGACGCTCGTCTCCGGCGGGCAGTACACCTCGTCCGAGAGGATTGCGTCCTTCACTTGTAGGTAGAAGAGACGCTGGAAAATATTTAAATCAATTAATTAACATTATATTTTTAAAAAATATATATATATATATCCAGCCACTGTTACACTGTTCAGCGCAATCCCGACTGGATACTATATACTCTGTGAAACTCAAGAGTTGTGAAAGGGGTAATCGATTTATGATATGTCAATTAGATCTGATGTTTCAAGCGCTGATCTCAGATGAAATGGACGCGCGATAGTCAACACCACGTGAAGCACTAGCACTGCGATAGGGTGAATTTACTTCTTAACGCAATCCTTGATTTTTCCTAGCAGTCCATCTATTAATATTTAGGGCATTTTCGCTGTGTAATAATGGGAACTCGTTGAAACTGTAGATCGATGAGAGTTTAGTGCTCAAAAAATGGTTAAATCTGAGAATCACTGAGCGATGCTAATGGATTGATGTTTTGCACACAGAGCCGCGCGATGACCATTCCGCTCAAACCCCACTTGATAATCAACACTCGGTGAAACACCTACTCTATTGGTGATGCGATAATAGTCATTCAGTTAATTTTGAGTTTTCTATGATAGAAGCACTTGGTCAACCAATGTTCTGCACAACCCTCGGTCGATATTCAACCCATTCTGAAACTCAAACTCGCCGAGTGCCATCATCCCTCTTTCAGTTCCTCCTCTCCTATTCCGGCCATATTCCCATCTTTCCTCGGCGCATCATTGCCTTGTTACATGACACCCCTGCCCCTCCTCTTCCCTTCAGAGATACTTCCTCTCGCTTCTCTGCCGCTCTCCTCATTTCTCCCACTCTCTCGCCCCTCACCCATTTCCCCCGTTGCTCCTCACTCAACGACTTTTGCCGTGCTTATCACTAATCCATGTGAATGTGCAACGACGGCGTCGCTTCTCTTCTAGCTGATAGGGAGGAGGAGGGATCGTTTCTCCCCTTGTCATTCGGCAGTGCCGTTTCTGCTCCCAGCTCTCTCTCCATTCTGCACACTCTCTCGTCGGTCTGATCGGCGAGTATGTGGTGCCGAATGGAGAGAGCCAGTACCGGAACGATATCATTATTCGGCCTCTCTCTGACATCATTACCCATCAACCCTACGCACACACCACTGAACAAAAAGGGAAGGGAAGGGGAGGACGTCAGTATTTGGTGCCCCCAAGTCATCATCGCTTCCCATCCCCCATACTCAAAACTTCATGTAATCCAAACCCTTCAAAAATGATGGCGTGGAAGAAACGGATCAGCATCGAGTGCGAAAGTCAGCATCGCTTCCTAACCCCTCAACTTCCTGTAATCCTAGAAATATGATAATCGGGAATTGAAATCGTAGCTCCATAAATGATGACACTAAATCCTTTCCGAAAAAACAATAGGCAAAAAGGTCAGTATTTGGAGCGAAAGTCATCATCATTCCGTCTTTCAAACTTCCTGTAATCCTAGCCACATATGACGAATGATGGACCCCGCATTTCTGATATCATATTCCCTCGCTCAGAAATGATGACGGATAAACTACCGTATCCTCCATCCAGAACACCCTCCCGCTGGGCATATAGATGAGATAGTGTGCAGAATGGAGAGAGCTATTGGCCAATCCGGCATCCTCTCCTTCCAATCCCCTTCTCGGACTTCCCAAAATACTAGCCTCCAAAATAATGATGCAAATGAGTGGAAAGGGAGGCGGAAGAAGGGATTGAGCCTCTCAATGGTCCTATGTTTCAGAGGAGTTTGACTATCACGCAAATGGGATTTTTGCTAGTAAGTGCACGTCTCGCTGAAATAAACCAAATTTAAATAAATAAATAAACGTATTCCTTGCGATCCCCATATCCAGATCTTAAAACAGGAGCGAGCACACAAACAAAAAAGCGATCGTAAATGGTGGAGAAGCGCACTAACTTCGGAGCGAAATGGCCTCTTTTACGAAGCTGAACGTTTTGAAATGTATTGGGAAAGAAGCGGCAGGATAGCGACATCATTTGCGTTTCACAGATCATTCAAATCCAAGAGTGTTTCTACTTCAACAATGGTTCTCTTGTTGCCAAGTCTGCCTAAAAACCCAAATGAATAAAACAAGGATCCTTTTCTCGGACTGTGTTTCACATATCAGTCACGTCACGAATGCTTCTACCGCAATAATCGGCGAAGGATGAATATCATAGCTTTAAAAAAAATAACAAAAACAAAGTCTTCGAGAATACAACTTGCTTTTGTGTTTCACAAATCAACCAAGAGCCAGTGCGTTCCTCCTTCTATAGTAATCTTTCGATATCTTACGCCTAACAAACCCAAATAAATAATCAAGGCTCATTCACCCGGAAGCTTATTCGCGGAAAAAAAATAGCGACACAGATACATTTGCACCTCACGAATAACTCATGTTACCAGCGTCAATACTAATCTAGTTTCACGAGCAGTACCAGCACTAAAATATTAATTTGATCATATCCAGTAAGGAGGGAAGCAACACTCGTGTTTCACAGACGGATTAAGCCACAAATGGTGGTCCTACTTCAATAGCTCTTGGATTATCAGCGAGGGAATTCAAATCAACAATCATACGGGAACACGTTACATTTGTGCTTCACGGATCAGTCAAGTACCGAGTGGTCCTACGTCTATAGTTCCTTCGCGATTTCGGATTCTCAACAAATGCAAAATAACCTAAGCGATGAATCAATCAATACATCTATCTAAAGCGCGAACGTATGTCTGTTGGTTTGTTGGTAAGCTCGGCATGGACGTCCTGGCAACTGTTGGTTTGATCGTCCGGTCGCCCCAATCTAACTTGTAAGCTTATGAGGGGGGGGGGGGGGGGCGAAGCGCAGAACACAGCCAATCCGGAATGTTGCTGGTAAATCAATAATCCCTCTGCTCACCATGGTGATGTCCTGGATGATCTCCTCGGCCACGTCCTCGGGGTAGAACTTTGCGCGGAACTTGAAGAGCAGCGTCGCCTCCTTGCGCACGTCCTGTAATTTATTTTAGGTCACTTTGGACTGGATTTCAGCCATAACTTTGGACTCGACTTTAGATCGCATTGGGCTTAATTTCAGGTCATTTGGAATATCATGTTAATTTGGACTTGCTTTAGACTAATCCACTCCTTTTTTTAAAAAATCGCACCGGAAATGCCATTCCACTTACATTATGGTCCGTCCTTTTTTCCACTACTCATGCATGCGCATTCTTTTCCCGCTCTTTCCTCTTGCTCGAGATAGATCGCATTCCAATCAGGGTGAATCATCCCCGTTTTGGGAAGGGGGAGAGGGAGGGGGAGGAAGGAGGCGGAGGAGAGAGAGAGAAAGGGAGGGGAAGGAGGCGGAGGAGGGAGGGAGAGAAAGAGAAGGGAAGGGGGAGGGAGAAGGAGAGGGAGGCAAAGAGCAGGGGTAGGATTCATACTGATGATAGATACCCGTGTGAGATGAAAAGAAAAAGCGAAAACATTACGATCGCAACAAATAAAGGCTTTGGTTTTTTTTATCAATGCGATTGCTCGGTGTATTGCTGAAACAGACTCCTGCTCTATTTGGCTACTAGCTGATTCGCCAATTCACCGGGTGACATTTCCACCGCAAAATCACCTGCTTCTGCCACCGATTCTGTTCTTATGACTGCATAACCTTCAGGAATCATTTACTCTCTATCCCCTTCCACCCACTTCTTCTTCTCGCCTTCACCCGTCACCCCCTGCTCACTATCGCTTATCACTGTACTGATTACTATACCGAGAATCGTTTTCTCACCCGGGAAAGAATGTTATTGTTCAGCTAACGATTTAAAAAAATGTTTTAACAAGAGACCTGTTCACAATCGTCGTAGTCCTAATCAACTCTTACACATTTGTTGATCCGTCAATTCACCTAGTTCCAACTTCCTTTTCTCATCGATTATTTGTTGCCACGAACTGACTAAATTATTCAAACAATACAACTAAATCCCACCCGGACGATCATCTGTCTGTCCTGGCCAGCATGTAACCCTAACGCAGGACAAGGATAAAAGCGGCATTCATGTTTCACAGATAGATCAACCCTCCATCTTCTCACCTGGGAGAGGACCTTCTTGTTCCTATCGCTTATCGGCGCCATAACTGAATACTATTAACTGCCAAAGCTTGGGATCTTTGTATTATTTCATTATTATTATTAAACAACCATCATTGTGCTCACCTGGGAGAGGACCTTCTTGTTCAGCTTGAGCCAGGTGGGGAAGCCCTTGGCGTCCGTGTACTGCAGGCCGAAGTACCAGATCTCGCGCAGACCCACCGTCTTCACCACCTGCGCATTTTAATTAATAGTTAATTAATATTAATTAATTTGTATTTTTAACCCATGCCTATAGTATTTACATGTAATTTTTAAGTACGAAGCGAGAGACGACTGCGATTCTAGAATTGAATTCGAGTTTCATGAATCTGCGCAACGCGAAAGTTCCTGGGTGAAACAAACCAATCTGTGGCGCAAAGCTTCTATTTCCATTACCCAATTCAAATTTAAGTCTCCTTGAGTCCTCCTGTCATTACAGACAAAGACGATAAATCAGGAACGGAGCCTGACTGGAGTAGGCTTCGCGCCACAACTTGATTTATTTCGCGACAAGGAACTTTCGGGTTTCACTGACTGATGGAGTTCGAAGTGCGTGTATAAATTGTAATTCAGCATCCATCGTGACACAGCAAAATAAATCACATTCACACACTATCGACAGCTTCGCAATCACTTTCCTACCTCATCTGCTAAGATGACTTATTTTGCGACCAGGAACTTTCGGGTTCTGCTGACTGATGGAGTTCGAATCCCTTTCGCATTTTCCAGTATCAATGACGTTCTCGGGATAAACAATATTGAATTAGTATCTAGCACTCTCATCGGATGTCACACACATGTCCATGCTGTTAACTCACTCTATCTCGCTCGGAACTTTTGGGTTGCGTAGCCTGCCTAAACTCAAAGCACCAACATCGACGCAATCTTTGGGCGGTCTCAATCCCCTTTTCCACTACCGTAATCCTATCGCATATCATACCTGATCGAAGAGCTGCTTGCCGGTGGTGGAGGGCTGGATCGCGAACTCCAGCTCGGCGTCCATCGTCGTGACGCGCACATTTATCTGCAACAATACAATTTAATTAATTAAAATACAAAATCTCTTCAATTGCTGACCGTTACACAGCATTTTGATTGATACAAATAAGCTTGAAGAAACAATCGATTCCTTAGCCAATCACGATGCTTTAACTCACTGCTGAAGACTAAATTCGCCAAATCGTCAATTAATCATTTTTTTACGTAGCCAACGTACTACCAATCAGAGCCCAAGCCTGATCACAGTGCATCAAATCACTTCATCATTCGCCACAATTCGCCAAGTCATCATTTCCTCGTCATTTTCAAGATTTGAACTGCATGCAGCGAATATATCAATCAAAATTCGAAATTAACGCAATTCAAATCATTCCTGAAACACAATGCTACCGGCTCCGTCATTACCTCTTCTTTTTCACAACATTTGGATTTCTTTGAATAACAGCGGATCGTCCATCAACTATACGACAAATCAGGGCCTTTCAAATATTCCCTGAAACGCAACTTCACAGACTCCATCATTCCTCCTCTTTTCGATCTCTCCCCTCGAACTACTCCTTATCTCTCCTCTCCATTTCTCATCACAATTCGTACACGATTAGATGATGCTTACACTCCATTGCAAGCCTCTTATACGACCGTGTCTCCCCAAATCACCCTCAATCGATCGATCCATGCCAAGAAGCATAATCGATCCATTCCAAGAATGATCCCTGAACCCCCGCAATCACCGATCGATAACCCATCTGTTTTTCTTGTATCCCTCCGAGGGCCGAGAAGAGAGCGCACAGAGGGGGATGACTAAGTCGGAGGGACAACACCTCTCGAGTCCTAGAGGGGGAGGAACATCCAAAGAGTGAGGGCGCTAGAGAAGGGAGAAATAGGGAAGAACCGTGAAGAGACAGAGACATCGCAAGGGAGAGACTCTAAGCGCTTCAAGTTCGACAAAAAAGGGTGAACGATAAGCATGGAGTGAGCGCTCTTTTAGTGCCATGTGCCGACTAACGAAAGTAGCGCCGGGCGATACTCGCAACATTTGGATGATACAGATGCTGCGCCTTATTCTACATCATCGCAAGCATTCCTAGCACCTCGTCCGGGTGAATTTGCGCAACATTTGACTGATACGAATCTCAAACATAACAGAAAATCGGCATTCTACAACCCCGCGTTCGCTTCTAGATCACCAGGTGAATTCGGGCAACAATCAAAGATCATTAATCAAGCGAATTCCTTACGTTTCCTCCGTTCGCGGGTGCCATTTCTCGTTCAATCTGGAGAATTTGGGATGGATTGGGGGATGGACTCCTCTTGATGGAGAGAGACTAGAGACCAATGGGGAGCTTGACTCTCAGAAGAGAGAGACGGGGGAGCGAAGGAAGGAGTGAGGAGGAGGGGCGAAGGGGCTGATAACACTAAGGAAGGGAGGGGAGGAGGAGACGGGGGGAAAGCGATCGGAAGAATAGGCGAGGATGACTAAGGAGGAGGGAGAGAAGGGGGAGGTGGGAGTCATTCCATGATTCTTTCCCCCTTCCTTTTCACCCCATTCCACCCCCAATAGGACGTCGACCTGATGACTAGGGAAGCCGAATGAGGAACAGCTCTCTCCATTCTGCACACTCTCTCGTTGGTCAGACAGCCGAGAGAGTGCGCGGAATGAGGAGAGTGCGCTCTCTTCATTCAGCATCTGATGACACCGTCTGAGAACGGAGTGTGCTTGACAGTGATGTCGTCTCGGCTCTTGACTCTCTCCATTCTGCACACTCTCTCGCCGGTCAAGCCGACAAAGGAGTGTGCAGATTGGAGAGAGTTGAAAACCAAAACAGCATCATAGTGCTTGACTAATCCCTCTATTACCGCCGCTTATTTTAACCAATCAACCGTCCTACTCATGCATTTTTCGTGCCCAAGAATGCTATAAATGCCCCCTTTTTCTCACCATAATATATCGTTGTTGCGGCCTGTTTTAGCGGATTAGACCCCTTTTCAGGCCATTATAAAGGCATCTCGCCAGTATTTATAGAAGCACGAGAATATATATTCTTACTACCAATATTTGTTCGGTTTTCAGCTTCTCCATTCTGCACACTGTCTCATAGATCAGACAAACGACACAGTGTGCAGAATGGAGATAGTCACTATTCGATACAGCATCCCAAATACTTAGTAGTGATGTCGTTTCGGTTGTCGAATCCTCTCGTTGTTCTTATCGGCGAGAAAGTGTGCATAATGCAAAATGCAAAAAAGTCACTATTCGATCCGGCATACGAAATCCATACTCACCGCTTTTTTCGACATGTTGTCGTGTGGTTGCTGCTGCAGCTAGGCGTCGCTATATGGCTTGGCTTGGGGCTGAGTGAGATTCGTGCCGGGACTCGGGCGAGCGGGGATACGGTAGCCGGTCGATTAGAAAATCGATCGAGGACGAAGCCTCGATTCGTCGATCAATGAGATCTGCAAGGAGAAAAGTGTGTTTTCGGTTGATACAAGTAAGAGGAGAGGCGCATGTGTCTAATTCAAATCAGAGAAGGAGGAGGGAGATTAATAGGCGGTGTTGTATTGAGTTGTACAAGACGTACAAAATAGGGTTGAAAATGGGCTCAAACGAAAAAGAAAATTAGGAAGGAAATAAATACACGGTGTAGCATTTTTAAACTATAAAATATGTTCAAAAACATGCTAAACGTTCCTCAACTACTAGTATTAAAATGAAACATTTTGAGTAAATCAAAGAAGTAGGAGGGATAAATGAGTGACGCATCCATTGGGGCGCTGAGACCCGAACCGGTTCGCGAGAATAGAGATAGATAGAAACGAGGAGGCGAGCGAGAGTGCATCATAAACAGAGACATCTACATGAATTATGCATGGGCAATGGTGAAAGTGAGAAGGGAGTGTTACAGGAAAGCGTGAGACGCGCTAAAAGAGCCATCGATTTCACACCACTGGGATTGGGGTTTCAGCGTTTGACTATTATAAATTTCAGAGAATAGTAAGCTTTATATAATTAGCGATCTGTAAGTTAGTCTGCGAAATAAAAGAACAGTTAGAACTAAGATTAGACGCAAAGCAAAATCGAAAAGGCGTTAGGAGAAGAGAAAGTCAGCTGAAGTGCATGAATCATCAGTAAACATCGGCTGATTAGTGCGCGATCACACGAATTTATTCCCTAACATCACTGAAATGGCGACTCTGCGAGCGGATTATTAGGCGAAAGTGAGCGCGGCGGCGCATAACTGAGCACGCGATAATTGGAAATGGATGATCGGCCGGCGATAGGCTCGTCTCAGAACGCTAATTGGAAATGATCGCGAATCGAGAGCAAGGGGGAGGAAAGCGGGGCGATCACGATGATTTGTGATAGGGGAGATTAGGTGAGGGATAAATCAAACTATATAAATAAATTAGACGTGAAATCAAGGGACTAGAAAAAAGATTGAAAAAGAACCGCGCGAACTTCGGCGAATACCGAGCCAAACTGAGCCTAAATTCCTCCGGTATCGCGTTCAAAGGGTGCTCACCGGGGGCGGGCACCCTCTGATAAGCCGATAGCGTAAAACCGATAATTGCGAACAACAAAAACAAAGGAAAACGAGAGCGAAATTCAAAATGCCGAGCCAATGCTACCGTAATTAACGGGCGAAATTAGCGAAAGCGCGCGTGGCCGGTCATGTTCATTATTTCAATTTACAATCATTCCATTTTAAAATGAGCTAAATTGTATTATTTCTATATTTTAATCAACTGTAGAAATTATGCAAACATTTTAATAATAAAAAAGTCAAAGGATTTGTGCAGGAGTGAGCGCGGCAGTCAAAGAGAAAGGGAGAGAGAACAAGAGAAAGAGATTGAGCGATTGGACAAGATCTGCAGTAGGGAAATAGAACGGTCGAGAGAGGGGCTTGGTGGGGAGGGGGGAAGAGGCGGGATGGGGAAGAAGGAATGAAGACACTAAAAGAAAGAGAAAGCGACGAGATGAAAGGTCACCATCCATCCTCGTATTGAAGGAAGGAACGGGGAATGCGATATCACTCCAGCCAGGTCGGAGGTAGATAGTTCGGTGGGTCAGATGGTAGGTCAGGAGTCTGGCCAGCAAGAAAGTCAGAGGGCAAAGATGGGCTCTCTCCATTCAGCACACTCTCTTGCTGGACAGAGACAGTTTTCAGCGTGGATAGAGCTACTATTTTTCCGGCAGCGCTATCACAGAAGAGGTTGCCTATGTCAGTTGGTAGGTCAGACCCCTGACTCAGTGAACACAATGAAATCCGATAGCGCTAGCAAGTTAGCGCGGGGGACACTTCAGAAGGGTGAGCACAATCGAAGGGACGAGAGGGTCGATCAAAACGACAAGAGGGAAGAAAGAGAGAGAGAGAGGGAACACAATCTGCCTATATCACAGAGAGTTTGTGAAAAGTCACAGTTTTTGAGATTCCAAATGAACTCATCTGAGAATGCGAACTACAGATTATAGGTTGTTAGAGAGTGTGCAGAATGGAGAGAGCTAATAACTAAACGGAATTCATTATGTTCATTAACCAGCCAGATAAGCGAGACCGCAAGTAGAGTCAAGGGGGAATCGTGACACCTGACGAGATCAACCTCTAATGTTAAGGCGCGAAACGTTCGAGTCAAAAGGATAAAGTCGGTAGCTTTCAGTGATCCCAGAGACGAAAAGAAATTCAAATAAAGCGAAGTCGAATGAGTAAGGTTAGACAGCTTGTCATGACTCCAATAAGCACACAAATCAACTCCAAACTCTGCATCAAGTCCAATCAACTCCAATCGCAACCCCACTGGCCGGCCCCTCTCATCTCTCTCTCTTCTTATCCGATATTCAATCTGTAAAGACATGAATCATCTCTGGGTATGAAAGGTAGAGGGGAGAGAGGCTCTCCTCGATTTGCATACTCTCTTGTGTCTCTGACCGGCGAGAGATCACACGAATTGGGGAGAGTCGGTGTCGAATCTGGGTAGATAGGGAGAAGGGTAGGATCCAAAAGGGAAACCTTCCTCTAATCCTACTATAGTCTGACTAGCAACTCTCGCTCGCTCGTCGCACCTAACTGTACTATTTATCAGAGCAGATACAGGATTGGACGCTGCTCTCTCCATTCTGCACACTCTTTCGCCGGTCAGAGAGAGACGAGAGAGTGTGCAGAATGGAGAGACAGCATCATACCGGATCGATTACGTCATCAATAACCAACCAGGATGGTGACGCAGGTTGACCCTGGGAACCGAGTAGGAAAGCCAGGACAGTAGCCCTCTCCATTCTGCACACTACCTTGTAGCTCGGGCCTGTGAGTGGGTGTGCAAAATGGAGAGCACAAAACTTGTCAAAATGCCATCTCTACTGCCTAAAAGTGTTGCCGGATCGAATAGTAGCTTTCTCAATTCTGCACACCCCCTCGCCACTCAGGTTGCGGTAAGAGTGTGCAGAATGGAGAGAAGCAAAACCTAAATATACATTGCCTAATAGTGATGCCATATCGAACATGCCCTCTCTCCATTCATCACACTATCTTGCCAGTGAGAGAGATGAGGTAGTGTGCATAATGGAGAGTCTCGATCCGGCGAAAAAAACACAACCATTGCCTAGTGATGACGCAACCGAGGCAGGCCTGCCCGTGCCTACAATGGATAGTGGACAAATCGACTCTCCTCAATTTGCATGATCTCTCGTCGGCTAGAGTATCGAGAGAGCATGCGAATTGAGGAGAGTCGGATGCCGCATGGCCATCACTTGTCCCTACAATGGATCGGATGGAAGAATGGGAGACCAGTTCACTACTCCGCCTCCTCCTCTTCCTTTTCTTCTCCTTCTTCCCTCTCAAGAGAACAAGTCACATATCTTTGTTTCAAGAGTCGCAACTGACCAGAAAAAGGGGCAGAGCAGGCTAGCAAGCCATCTAACTCTCCTCAATTCGCACGCTCTATCGTTTCTCTGATCGACGTGAGTGCGTGCAAATTGAGGAGACGGTGGATGCCGATCTGTCATCACTAGAGCTGCGAAAGAGCGGGCAATTTGGAGAGAGTGCAGACAAGGAATGATGCCTTTTGCACGAATCCTGTCTGTTTTTACTACGCTCAGAAGTGTCATGATCACCTCTGCTCAATGTCAAGCATTTCCGAGGAATGAAATGGAAAGGATTGCGAAAAAAGAGAGAATCATCCCTTTTTACGGGCTTGATCTCCTCAAAAAGTGTCACTATCTTTTCAATCCACAGTAGTTTCAAGTTTTGCTCTCTCTCCATTTTGCACACTGCCTCACCGGCCAAGCAAACTCGAGAGTGTGCAAAATAGAGAGATCTGATAGACCATCAGTACATGATATCATCTTCCGTATCCAATGACCAGCCATCAGGTACTGTAGCTCTACCGTAACCTAATCTCTACCGTGTTCAGAAAGGGAATAGGAGCTATGGCATCCCCTTTTGGTTTCCTCAAGCAGTTCTTCTTTTCATTCTTCATCATTATGTACGTCGTTTCAGCTTTCACTCTCTCCATTTAGCACACTGTTTTGTTGACGGTCAGAAAAAACGAGAAAGTCGAGTTCCATTGATATCATGTTCGAAAAAAGGAGCCAAGCGATGACCTGGCAGGAGTCGTTTTTAAAAAAAACAATGAGTCAGCTGGAGCGGATTTTGAGAACGGCTGTTTACATGGCAAATTGGAAACTCTCCTCATTTTGCGTGTTCTCTTGTTTCTCTGACCGGCGAGAGAGCACGCGATTTGAGGAGAGACATTTCCGTGTTTTTTTTTATCACTACGGTTTACTCGTCCTTTCCGAGGCGACTTTGGAACGCCGTGGGATGAGTCAGAACTAGTGATCGTTTCCTTGCTCTCTCTCCATTCTGCACACTCTCTCGTCGCTCTGACCGGCGAGAGAGTGTGCAAAATGGAGAGAGTGGTTCTTCCTTCTGCCATCCCTAGAGATGACTTTGGAACGGCGAGAGATGAGTCAGAATCGCCTATTGTCGAGGAACATCCGGTTCATCAGAAATTTGCTCTTTTCACAATTCGAAGGAACATGCCAAGATACTTCCAAATTTCCCGGATTATTCCAGATACAGATTTTATCCAGTCCTCAAGGCACTCAAGGCGATGGTAGCTTCGTTAGGGAGGGAGTGGGATCTTTGATTTCAAGGGGTCTGGGTCAAGGGATGAGGGAACCTTCTTTGGCTTCTTGGGTCAACTGTTGGAATGTTCCTGATTTTACCATCTCACAGAATAGCTCGCCTCCTCTTGTGGAAGAGGGGCTCCTCCAAAAGTAAACAGGCCCGGGTCGAGGTCTTTCCGACTACAACTCGATATAAAAGGACACAGACCAACAACCGTTTCAAGATGTGCAGCCGGCTCGAGGGCCGCACGGCCAAGGGCTTTTGAAGGTGAGCGAGGGCCTGGCTCTGCGCTTCCAGATGAGATAGCGGGGGAGGGCGCGAGGGAGAAGCCCGGCTGCGCTCCAGCCGCGACGGGTTCGGTAGCGCGAGGAGAGCGGTGCTGCCTCCGCCTCCTTCGCGCGGTGGAACGAATGCAGTCAATCAATAAGGAAAACATGGAAACGTCGACTTCGGTGCACTGCTGGGATTTGACGTTTACGGATTTTACGGTAATGATCCGTAAAATTTCGACAGCACTAGTATGTTTCACTATCATAATATGAAAAGTGGAAATGCATTTTCGATAGATGTCGGTATCTCGGTTACAAATAAAATGAAAAATTCAATTAAAGGCTGCGGTACTCCTACCGTAACCCCTTCCCTGATCAGGCAGCTCCTTCCCCTCCCTCTCCTCCTCGCTCTTCGACTCCCTTCCCAATCTCAACGCCTAGGCTACCGTAACGCGACTACCGTAATGCGTAAGGCGCCTACAGTATCCGTCAATGTTGCAAATTCGATATCTCTCCATGCCCAATGTTAAGTATCAACTCATTTATCATGCTGAAAGCTCTGATACTGTAACAATAGATATTATCATCGACTCTATCATTATGATGTCGAATCGATACCACCCTTTCCTCAATTCACATGCTCTCTCGTTTCTCTAACCTGCGAGAGAGTATGCAAATTGAGGAGAGTCTATCTCGATTCGAAATCACTAATTATCGATCGATGGCGAGCGTAACCGTACTGTGAGGGAGCTGAGATGGGGGTACTGTAGCTTGGCAGATAATAACGTATCAATATCATTTGGTATGAGGGTACTGTAAGGCAAGATTACTGAGCAATGGGGTACGGTAGCTAGACGAGGAGTACTGTAACATGGGGTTTACGGTGTCTATCTCAATGGTACTGTGATTTATTAGAGAAATCGGCAACATAGAGGGGAAGGCTTTCAAATGTCGGCTACTGTAAGGCATCAGCAGAAAAGAAAAGTACGGTATCAAGGGGAAGTACAAATGACCATCAACAAAAGAGAAGAGTACGGTATCTATCTGTTGGCAGCAGGGGTACTGTAAGTCAAGATACTATAGGAAGGGTACGGTAGAAGAGAGATATCATCATCTAGCGCAGGCGGGGTTCTCAATAGGAAATCAGCATAATCCGAGAATGCGGTAACTATAGGGGACTTACTGTAGGAGGGGTACTGTATCATGGGGTTTCGGTATCATCTAGCCCAGGCGGGGTTCTCGAACGTGTAAAGAGGGTTCTCGAAGATGCTATCCTCCTCTTCAGGCGATGCCCCTCTGGACTGGATGATCCGACCGCCCTCACCGATTTCTCGATAGACAGGAGGAGGGTGGGAACGTCTGCAAAATAATAGTTAATAATATTATTAATAATAATAATAATTTTATTATTATTAATTCAATTCCCGATGGTGATCTTTCTCCCGTCTGCACACTAGATAGTGTAGCCGAATAGTAGCTCTCTCCATTCGGCACACTCTTCTCCTTTATCTGACCCACAAGAGAGTGTGCACATTGGAGAGAACTAGACCCTCCATATTCACCCTGCACTCTCGCCTGTTTAGCGACAGGCGAGAGAGTGTGCAGATTGGAGAGAGCTAGAAATCAAAGCAACAGCCTCCCACCTATAGAAATGCGGGTTCATTGGCCTCTTCGTGCTCCCTCCGTCTCTCTCCCTCGTTTAGCGATGAGTATCTGGAGAATAGGGATGTCATTTCGGGTTTGGCTCTCTCCATTCTGCACACTCTCTCGCCTGTCAGAGAAACTAGAGAGTGTGTAGAATGGAGAGAGTCGAAAACCGAAACGACATCTCTTCTGGAGAAGCAAAACATTCAACTCTCGCCCTCTCTCTTGCATCAGCACTAGGTAAGATTCAGACTAGAAGCAAGTACCAATTGTTAAATTCTCACGCTAGCAGTGCAGTAATATGTTTTGATTTGTATGAAATGTCAGCGCTCCGACGATCGGAAAAGAAAAGTAGTAAGGGTGAAATATATCCGATCAATCGCGTTTCAAGACCTACTAGGAAATTCTAGAAAACACCACTACGTGGATACTCTATGGGTCGACCCCTAGGCCTACAGTACTCCATTTGTACCGTACCCACAGACTGCCGTATCCTATCACTACCGTATCTGACTACCGTACCCACCCGAACTGGAAGACTGCGGGCGTCGGGATACGGTGGCGGTAGAATCGATACACGAAGAAGCCAACGGTGCCGAAGAGAACGAGCAGGAAGAGGTTAGAGAAGATGTTAGAGCCTGAATATCAGGGAGATAAATAGATACCGTAACCCCCTTCGATCGATACTGAAGACGAGATCGATACAGTAAGCTCTAGTGTTTCCGGATCGAACAGTTTCTCTCTCCATTTTGCACACTCGCTCATTTATCCGAAAGATAAGAGAGTGTGCAGAATATATCTAGAGAATACTATTCGATTCGGCATCACTAGTAAGTTCCATCGATACCGTAACCCTAAATTAATCGATACCGTAACACTAATAATAATAAATACCGTAACCCTCCAGTAGTCGATCAATACTACCGTACTCACTCTTGGGGACGCACACCGACTCCATCTTGACGCGGAAGAGGGACTGGCCGTGCAGGGCGGCCGGCGAGGCGCACAGAGTACGGTCCTGCACAAATCGACTACCGTAACCTGGCGGAGTTCAGTGGGTTAGGAGATTAAGTTCGGTGGGTCAAAAGCTATCAGTTCGGTGGATCAGACACTGGAGTTCTGCGGGTCAGAAGCCTTAGTTCGGTGGGTCAGATCCCCAGTTCGTCAGGTCAGATACCTGATTGAGGAACCGGGCGTTCTCCTTCTGGGCAAAGGCGATAAACTCCTTCATCTCACACTCGCACTCGATCGGATTGTCGGAGACGTCGAGGGCGTTGAGATTGGGAAGGGAGTCGAAGAGGGAGGAGGAGAGGGAGGTGAAGGAGTTGCCTGATCAGGGAAGGGGTTACGGTAGGCGTACTGTAGGGAATCACTCGAAGACACTGTTGAATAGTTGCTCTCTCCATTCTGCACACTCTCTAGTCGATCAGATACTAAATTCTAGCTTCGAATAGATCCGATGACGCTAGTAACGGTGGCCTATTTTCTTATTAATTGTTGAATATTTTTGAAACACGAAAGAAGAGGAAACGATTGAATATGCCGTTCCCACTTCGGTCATATGACGAGAGTGAAACATACTAGTGCTGTCGAATAGAGAGACCGACTCTACTCAAATGCTCTCGCTGGGTAGAGAAACGAGAGAGCATGCGAATTGAGGAAACAGGGGTCTCGATTGGACATTAGGGATGCCTTTCGGTTTTGTCTCTCTCCATTCTGCACACTGTCTTGTAAGTCGGACAGACGAGAGAGTGTGCAGAATGGAGAGAGCAGGAAACGGAAACGACATCACTATTCGACATCGCTGAAACATACCCGACAGGTCCAGTCTCCTCAGTCCGTTCAGGCAATTCTTGGCCACGTCAAACGCGCTGAGCTGGTTCTTGCCCAGCAGCAACTCCGCTACTCCCGAGACCTAAGAGTGATCTTTGATCTTTTGTCCCCGAGCAGAAACTACAGCACCCAGGAACTCGTTAGACGCTAGACTGATCTTTGATCTCTCTAACCGTTGATCTTTGATGTCTATGATAATTGATCTTTGATCTTTGATCTCTACCTTGCAGAACGTATCCTTAGACAGGCTCTTGATATTGTTGGCGGACAAATCAATCGACTCCAGATGCACCAGTTGATTGCCACGAGCGTCGAAGAACGTGGACAGATGCTCCTCCTGAGATGAGTGATCTTTGATCTTTGATCCTCTAATGATTTGAGCTAGGCATACAATATCCCTCAGTATTCCTTTCAGCCTTAATTACATCTTTTAATTCTTGATCTCCTACATCATCATTACTCAACAGTGTGTTTTCTGGATATCGCTCTCTCCATTCTGCACACTTTTTCCTCGCTCTGTTTCGTATCTTTGATCTCCCACATCAACGTTAGCCCACTCCTCAACGCATGTTTCGACAATTATCTATGCTAATTATTCTGCGATTTTGCTCTGATGTTTGGTCTTTGATCTTTGATCCTCACCGAAATCGCCTGCTTCCTCAGAGCATTGGACAGATAGAGCTTCTTGAGTTTGGCCAGGCCTCCGAATGGATTCTTCGACGACGTTGAGATGCGATTGTTGGAAAGATACAGCCACTCCAGATGAGGCATGTCTGCAAGATTGGACTGATCTCATGAACTGATCTGGACTAAACTTTTCGACTAGACTGATCTTTTGATTTGGACTGATCTTGCAGTCTCTCCAATTTGCACACTTTTTCATCACTCGACACTTCGAGGGAGTGTGCGAAATGTTGAGACCGTACCCCTGTTTCTAACCCACCAGGTCAAGTCAGAGTACAGTGAACATCCCAAATCGCCATGATCATAGTGTCCGGTGAACATTCCAAGCTTTCATATCCATCTACGCAAATAGCTCTCTCCATTTGTCACACTCTATGGTCACTCCAACCGTAAGTGCATTTTTCTAACTTGCAACACTAATTCCCCTACTGAATAATCACTGCCTATTTTTCTGGACTTTTTTATCCAATCGATATCGGATCGGTTCCTACCGTACGCCGATCGATAGATGATCTACCGTACTCACTGATGAATGTTTGCTGGGAGATGGCCGAGATTCGGTTGTCGGACAGGTTCACCAGACTGAGATACTCGTGCTGGTTCTTGTTGCCTGATGGAGGGATACTGTAGCTAATATCAATTGAATACTGTAGATATTGGTCCACTCGATACCGTATTCAGAGATCAGCTGAGGACTACGGTATCTTCCAATTATCGATAGATTGAAGGGCTACTGTACTATCGATCGGGAGCTACCGTACCGAAGAGTCCTTCTTTTCCGGAGATGTCCGCGAATCGATTGCCCGTCAGCACGAGTGTGTCCAGCGCCGGGAAGGCGATTGGCTGGATCTGCAATTAAATTATTAATTAATTAATTGATTATTATATCATTATTGTAATTATGAGCTCTCTACACAGCGTGTCGAAGCCACATTTCCGCGGCGCTGATCCATTGTGAAACATATCTAACCAGCGGTATCCCCCCGACTACGTCGGGGGATACCACTGGCGGGGCTCACCGCTCGCGGTGCGCCGTATTTCGCAATCGCAGAGAGGGAGAGGGAGGGAGGCGTTGTTTACATGTTTCCGATTTCGCAATCCGAACAAACACACAGACAGACGTTTGCACTTTATTATATAGTATGGATTCTCCACATTCTAATCGATCAGAGCGGTCGGAACGGAGTGAATGATGGGAGAGTAAGTGAGAAATATAAATCAATTTGATGAAATAAATCGAAAGAATTAGTAAGATAATGAGGCAAGATGCTTCTGGATGACTTTCAAACTATGCTGATGTTGCAGCAAGCCGCAATTTACAATTTTAGATTTTCCCAATTTTCTAAACCGTTTTCCAAGAAACTCAGCTATGAAAACGCTTTCATCATTATTATTTTCTGATTCCTCATCGAAAGATCTTGAATTTGTCGTGTTTACAATTTTGAATTTCGTTTTAATATTCGAGATATTTGATAAAATGTTGGTTTTTTATCAGTTTAACTCAAATATCTCGAATACTAAAACGAAATGCGAAATTGTAAACACGACAAATTCAAGATCTTCCGATAATTATTCCGAAAAGAATAATGATGACGGTGTTTCCATTGCTGCGTTTCTTGGAAAACGGGTTAGAAAATTGGGAAAATCTAAAAATGTAAATTGCGGCTTGCTGCAACATCAGAATAGTTTGAAAATCAGTCAGAAGCATCTTGCCTCATCATCTCACTATTTCGTTCGATTTATTTCATCAAATTGATTTGTATTTCTCATTTTCTTTCCCTATCATTCACTCCGTTCCGACCGCTCTGACCGATTCGAATGTGGAGAATGAGATATGTTTCAGAATGGATCTGCGCCGCGCCGAACAAAGGATTTTTACTTTTTGACACGCTGTGCTCTATTCATCCCCATTTCAATCTCATAGTGAAAACTGTCTTAGAACGGAATACGTTTCACGAGTAGGATAAAATATTGGTTGATCGCTCGTAGCGATCACTGCCCTTTCTCTTTACCTAATTAGAACCCAATTGTTCTTTCGAACCATCACGACAGATACTCATTTTCACTCGACTATTCATATATCAGAGATCAATAATTCCAAAGATCAAAGATCAAAGATCATTCCAAAGATCATATCTCACCTGCTGGAACAGACTCGCGTCCGCGTCCGCATTGACGCACGCGACGTGCGTCTTGTTGCAGTTGCACCCGATGGGGCAGTTGAACTCCTCCTGACAGAGATCAAAGATCATTTATCTTCTCAACTATCCCTACTATCTCCCTTTCGCACACTAACTATTTATACAGAATTATTGATGATTGGCAGCTTTCCAGAGCTCAAAGACCCAGGGTCAAAGATCAATGCACACCTGTGACTTGAGTGTTTTGGTCGGAACACTGGCGCGAGGTGCTCGCGGCTCAGTGCGAACTCGCGACAGACGAGCTGAAAGATCAAAGATCAATCAAAATTCAAAGATCAATTGACTCTCTCCATTCTGCACACCCCCCCCCCCCCATCTATCTCTGACATGCACAATGGGTCAACATCAATCAGACGGCATAAGATCACACTGATTGACAGGGTGATTAACGTCACTGCTCCGGCTCTCCTCAATTCGCTTGCTCTCGCCGGTCAGAGAAACGAGAGAGTATGCGAATTGAGGAGAGTCGATTCCGATTTGCGATCAGTACCTTGCACCCCTCGTCTCTCTTTGTGACATTAATCAGAAGAGAGATCAAAGATTAAGGAGGTCTCTCTCCATTTTGCACACTCTCAATCTTTGATCTCAATCAAAGATCAAAGATCACAATTAGGACCGGCTCTCTTCATCTGCTTCCCGTTGGTTACTCGGTTGTGAACTGATTAATTTTTTTACACTCGATTATCTGATGTACTGATGAAAGATCAATGTCAAGTGTTTTTGCAAATCATGTGAAGCATAATATTATTCTACACGCTTTCTCGTCAGAATTGTGCGACCGATCTGATATGTTTCACTCTGCTCATTTCCTTCTTAGTGGATCGCACTTTGATATCCTTTGCCTTTGAGTAAAATAAAAATAAAACAAACTGAGATCAAAGTTAATAATCAGGATCAACTCTCACCATTCTGCACTCCACTAGAGATCAAAGATCAACGGCGAACTCACGGGTTTTGCCCCTCCTCTCCTCCTTCTTGTCCATCAACTCATCTCCATAGCTGTCCTCCTCCTCATCTTGATCTTTGATCTCCGCCGTCCTGCCCTTTCCCTCTGCCAGGCGCACCACCCCGAGCAGAAAGAGCGCGACTAGCAGTAGTCGCATCCCTGAAGGCATTGAAGCTGGATGAGGAAAGGAGTGCGTTGCGATGATGCAACAACGATTGTTGAGAAAAGATAGTATCCCTGAGGGGACTAATTAATTGGATGGGTTACAGTTCCGCAACTTTTATTTTTCCGCAAACGACATTTCCGCAACTCGACCAAAACGACATGCAACTCAATTGTCACCAATCCAATTAATTAGGGCTGATGCAATAATCGATCATAATAAGATTGAGTAGGGAACGCGTAATCAAAAATCAGTGGGCATTGATCAAGCTGTCACATCCGGAAATAAGAGAAGAAGGAATTGAGTATGGACTATGCAATCTGGAACGCGATTGAAGATTGATTATCTCTCTTCAGAACGCTTTTCAGGACAAGGAAGGGGGGAGACGGAGCGGGGAAACCAGGGGCGAGCCTCAAACTCGAATCAGTTCGGAACAACGCGATTAGTTTCATCTTCACGATCTCCTTGTTCAGAGAATCACAGATGATCGGGCACAGGGGAAAGGGCGCGATCCCTAATCAATCATGTGTTCTAGAATATTCCATAACAATTTCCGGATGAATTCTGAGGCCTAGTGGAGAAAATGTTTTTCGCACTGGCTGGTGTGCATAAACTAACTACTTGGGGCAATTCGGAACCAGACTCTTCTCAATTCAAATGCTGTCTCGTTTCTCTGACCGGCGAGAGAGTGTGCAAATTGAGGATAGCCGATTTGTCATCCCTAGTACGTGTGAGTATTGCGGGCGCGCGAAAAGTGACACTCTCGGGGGATAGTACAATCGCCCGCAATGGAGAAGGAGGGCGGAAAAGAGCAGTGGTCTGACTCTCTCAATTCCGCACACTCCCTCGCTCCGTCTGATAGTGTGCAGAATGGAGAGAGAGAGCCGCAGATCATGGGGGAAGAACAACTCAAGCGTCATGAGTGATCGGGAGGGGCGAGAGCGGAAAGAGAGTGCAGCCACAATATTATAGAGAGCTATGTAGTGAAAGTTGCGAATGGAGCAGAAGAAAGGGCAGAGACGCAGAGTGAGGATGGTTTGGAAATGAAACTGATGCTGGATAGCACAGATAGCACATTCGATCAATGAATCTAATATCTTAAACTGTTATTGGAGAAACGTTAGCGTCAGGCAAGATCGATGAGAGGCTGTGCAGAATGGAGATAGGTGGAGGATTCGGAACGGGGAATTCAAGGGTCTGGGATCAATCGGAGGCGTCACACCCCTCTCCTTCTCACTCCCTCTCCCTTCCCTTCCCCCATTGTGTAAAGGTGTAATGGGGAAACGATGAGGTTATGAAGACGCGTTTGGAGGGAGGAGTAGTTTCGGTTTGCCGCTCTCTCCATTCTGCACACTCTCTATTTCTCTGAAAGCGAGATAGTGTGTGAAACGGAGAGACATTGACTCTTTTTTTGAACGATTCAATGTCGAAAGTGGAGTGGGGGGAGGTGCAATCTGCACTTATTATGATTGCTTTCCGCCCGGGATGATTTACCACGCCCAAGGGAGGGATCAGGCTACAATTGATCACTGGAACAGAGCTAATTGGACAAGAAGAGTTCAAAGATCAGACTATGAGCACTAGAAATAGCTAATTACCTGAGGTTGAGCTACAGAGTTCAAAGACAAACATCAATATACCACAATGAAACGCTTGATAGATTAATTGAACAGCAGAGATCAAAGATCAACTTCTACAATAATACAGCTAAAGACAGCAGCCCAGCACTAATCGTACAAACTCGCTGAAAGTTCGCTCGCGACAAAGGGGATACGTCTCTCTTTCTCTCCCTCGATAGTGTGCAAAATGGAGAGACTAGAGGGATCGGTAAGTTGAGAGGGACACTAGAGCAGATTGAGAAGAGGGAAGAGAATGAGGAAAATAAAGAGTTCAAAGATCAACTAGCTAAACCATCTGAAAAAATAAAAACAAATGTAGCACTAATCGTACAAACTCTGATAACTCGCTCGCGACAAAGGGGATACTCTTTCTCTCTCTCTCTCTCTCTCGGGGGAAGATCGGTAAGTTGAGAGGGACACTAGAGAGAAGATTGAGAGGAGAAGAGAGGCAGAAGAGAAAGAGAGGTACCCGAACGAAATCGAGTGGAGAGGAGAGAGAGAGAGATATAGGGAGAGGGAGGGGGACAGCCACCCCCTCCTTAGTCCGAATGTCAACACTTTAGGCAATCAATCAATCAAACAAGATTACCGTTATCCGTCTTCCTTCCTCTTCCCGTCGGGACACCGCCTCCTCCGTCGCTCAAACGATCGGGAGCGGCCTGCTATAGTGATTGGTCAAAGTTGATCTTTGATCTCTCAAGGTATTACATAACGGTGCTGTATCTAAGGTATTTGGTTTTCAGCCATGTATTGAAATATCGATCGGATATGCCCTGAGACTATTCCCAATGACAGCTGACACTTTTCGCAATGCGAACTCTGTGTTGTGAAATGGCAAGTGGTCATTGGCCCCCACTCAACCCCCAAAGACTCCCAGTCTTTATTATCATTGCGAAATCACTTGGAGGATGGCTTTCTAACGTAGGATGATGAGGAGTGATGTGGTTTCGGTTTTCGACTCACTCCATTCTGCACACTCTCTGTTTCTCTCAACAGCGAGATAGTGTGCAGATTGGAGAGAGTCGAAAACACATCCCTAATGATGAGTTCTCGTTAGACTTGTCAGACAGCACGATCCGAGAGGGATCTCTAAAGATCATGAGGGACCATCAGTTCGGGAGGGGGCAGCCCAACAGTGCACTCTGGAATGATCCCCCCACTAGTCCCTAGTGATCTCAATAGATTCTCGATGTTATCTTTTTTTAAAACTTGCCCTCCCGTGTTTTGTTATTTGATTTAGGCAACGACCCCGTCGCTCATAGATGAGTGCTCAACGTCAAATGCTTTGAATAGCGGGTGAAACATAGTTGCGAGTCAATTGCGAAATTGTGAGTCACGCGCGCGATTCTCTCTAGAAACTGAAAAACACGGGGAACCGTCTCTTGATTCTGAGTTGGGATCTCATTTTTTGCTCTCTCTCTCTCTTACACTCGCACTGCTATCAGAGAGATATGACAGTGTGCAAAAGGGAGAGATCTGATGATCGAAAGCTTCGTCAGCTTCTCGTCAGCTTCCCAAATCAGCGCGCATTGTTTGTGTGTGACTGATGATAGGAATGAAGACACGATTGCCTTTCGAGTATATGGAGGCATACCTGTAGAGTGGCCGAGCCCCCCCCCCCCCCCTCAGACTGTAAAAAGGTACATGCCGACTTCGAGACTGGGCTCACTGTAATGGTGGTCAATCGGAACTAGGTTCTCATAAATATTTCTGCTTTCTTGCAGGTCAGAGAAACTACAAAATGGATTCACGGTTATGCTCCACGCCTTGTTCAAAACACTTGAGATTGCGCACTCATTAGTAGTCACGTCCGGGGCAATTGAAGAATAAAAAAGACAGTCACCGATGGGGATGGATTACGGTAGCCGTGAGAGTAACTAGTCGATCCGGCTAATGGATAACAATGGATTCTGAGATTCTCGAGAAGTTTAGCCAGTATCACGCAGTCCTGAGTATTGTTATTTTCGACTTCAAAGACTCGTGCCCATTGATGTATGCGCCAACCCGAGCGCTTTGAGCAGCGGTTGAAACATAATTGTGAATGGTGCGCGGGATTCTCTCTAGAAATATAAATACACGATCCATAGTCTGCAGACCTTAAGTCGTCTGCTCTAGCGATGTCATGTCTGCGCTCTCCATTCTGCGCACTTTTTATCCGATCAGACAGACAAAACAGTGTGCGAAATAGAGAGAGCTGAGATGCGAAACAACTTCGAAGCGGCGCCCATTCTTTGTGTGTGACTGATGACGGGAATGAAGACACGATTGACTTTCGAGTCAAGTTTATTGGCCACCGCACCTCTTCTCCCATGGGAAATTCAATCGAATGATTTTATTTTGTTTTTGAAGATCCCAGCGAACGATCAAGGAGCAATCTCACTTATTTGTATTGTTTTTTTTTCACCTCAACCCGATGGGATATTGATGAATGCCGCCAACCCCAACACTTTGAACAGCGGGTGAAACATAATTTTGCGTGGCGAATGCGATACTCTCTAAAAGGGAAAATTCGCGGGATATCATACCTAGGACCCTAGGTATATCATTTCGGTTTTTACTCTCTCTCCATTCTGCACACCTCCTCAGCGATCAGACAAAAAAGTGTGCCAAATGGAGAGATCTAAGAACCGAAACGAGCACTCGTTGTGTGCGACCGGAAAAAATTCAGGACAGTTCGAATTCAGTTTCGGCTACCATACTCCTCTCATCGGCTAAAGTTGTTTTTTCTCAGGTCCTTTTCGCACAAAAACTGATGAATGAGCATTTTCAAGCTGCTTTGAACATGGCGTGAAGCATAAGAGTGAATCATTTCAGAGAGATTTCGACTAGAGTCGGTTCTAGTGATGACAAGCCGGCATCCGACTCTCCACAATTCACACACTCTCTCGCCGATCAGAGAAACAAGAGAATGCGCAAAATCGAGGAGCTTTGGATGTCGATTTGTCATCACCAGGTGGTTCTTTCAGAATGGATATTTGGAGGTCGATCTGTCGAGTGGCAGAGCCCTCCCATGACTGAAATGGTGGCCAATCGGAACTCGACTCTCATCAATTTTGCTCCTTTCTTCCAGGTCAGAGAAACGATATAGTGTGCAAAATGGAGAGAGTAACTGGTCGATCGGGCAACACTAATAGATAACAGTATATTCTCGGATTCTCGAGACGCCCAGTCTAAATCGCGTAGTCCTGTGTATTATTTTTTCGAGGTTTTTCCACCTCCTACACTTCGACCGATTGATGAATGCACCATCTCCTGTGCTTTGAGCAACGGGTGAAACATAATTGTGAGTGGAGCGCGCGATTCTCCCTAGAAACTGACGCGGAACAAAAAGCCTCTCGATTCTACTCTAGGAACCTCATTTTGGTATTCATTCTCTCCATTCTGCACCCTCTCCCAGCTATCAGTCAAGACAATATACATAATTGGAGAGATCTGATGATCGAAACGAGCGTGCAATATCTGTGCGCGACCGGTGAAAGGCACGATTGCCTTTCTTATTAAGGTTTTAGTTATTGTAACCCTCCTCCCATCGGCGACCGAATTAATCGCTTTTTATAATTTTATTTTCTGTGTTATCTATCTTGTTATTATTGATGAATGGAAAATCTCAAGTGTTTTGAGCATGGCGTGAAACATCAGTGAATCACTCTTGAAAGCGAGATTTCCTCTAGAGTAGCGAAACGAAGATCTATGATCTTTGATCTCTGATCCTCCGATGGAGTTAAGACACCATTTCCGTATGTTGCGTCCAAATTCTTGCAACCGTACCCCACTAATCGGCTAATCATACTCTTCCGAGCAAACGCGAATCGAGGATAATCGGGTTCCGATTTTCCATCACTAGCTTCGGCATTCGCTTAGAAACACTTCTGTTTATTGTTTTGTTGCACGATCAACCTCCTGTCTATTGATGAATTCGCCTGCTCAAGTGCTTTGAGCAACGGGTGAAACATAGTTGTGGCGGGTCTAGCGTGCAATTTTCTTTGGAATTGCAGTAAACACAGAGGCAATTTTCTCTTGATTCTGCTCTAGTGCTGGCATTTCTGATCTCTGTTCTGCACACCTTCCGAACGATCTGAGAAAGAGCCAGTGTGCAAATTGGAGAGATCTGAAAATCGAAAAAGCTTTCTGCGCGCATTCTCTATGAGCATGATAGGAATGAAGGCACGATTGCCTTTCGAGTAAATCTTTTGGCTGCCGCATTTTCCTCCCATGGGCAATTCAATCGTATGATTTTATTTGTGTTTTTAACTCGACCAACGGACGATCATTGACGAAGGAGCAATCTCAAGTGTTTTGAACATGACGTGAAACATAACAGTGAATCGTTTCTATGAATCGGCGAGAGTCTAGTGCCATCACTAGTCGGTTCTTTCAGTTCGGATATTTTGAGGCCGACCTGTGGCAGAGTCCTTCTCAGACTGTAATGGTGGCCAGTAGTTTTTATGTTATTTCGGTTTTTGACTCTCTCGTTTCTCTGATCGGCGAGATAGTGTGCAGAATGGAGAGGGCCAACACCGACTTTACATCCCTAGTGGCCATTCGGAACTCTACTCTCATAAATTGTTCTTCTTTCTTGCAGGTCAGACAAATTACATAGTGTGCAAAACGGATTCACTGTTATGCTCCACGCCTTGTTCAATTGAAATTGCGCACTCATTAGTCATCGAAATGAAGCAATTTTTAAAAAAACAATCAAAAAGCACAAGATTGAGTCGCCGATTGGAGATGGATTGAGAGAGAGCAACTATTCGACCCGGCAACACTAATGGATAACAGTGGACTCTCAGATTCTAGAGACGCCCAGTCAGAATCGCGCAGTCCTGTTTTTTAAACCACAACCTATCCGAAACTCATTGAAGAATACACAAACTCGTGTGCTTTGAGTAATGGGTGAATCATAATTGTGATTGGAACGCGCGATTCTCGCTGGAAATCGAAATACACAGTCAAAAAGACTCTTTATTCTGCTCTAGGAAGTTAATTTCGGGTTCAACTCGCGAATTCTCCGTGCGCAACCGTTTACAGAAGTTATGGCACGATTGTCTTTTTAGAGCAGTTTTTAGGCTACGGTAACCCTCTTCCCATGGGCAATTCAATCGTATGATTTTATTTTTGTTTTTGAACGGGTCACCAGAGTATAATTGATGAATTCGCAATCTCAAAGGCTTTGAACATGTCGTGAAACATAATAGTGAATCATTTCAGGGAGATTTCGGCTAGAGTCGGTTCAAGTGATGACAAGCCGGCAGCTGACTCTTCACAATTCACACACTCTCTCGCCGGTCAAAGAAACAAGAGAACGCGCAAATTGAGGAGATTCTGATGTCGATTTGTCATCACCAGGTGGTTCTTTCAGAATGGATATTTGGAGGTCGATCTGTCGCGTGGCAGAGCTGGTTATGGTGTCTGACTGAAGTCCGCTATATCACGGGTTCGAGCCCCACGATCGACCATGTTTTACAAGATGGTAGAAGAAGGCTCGCGCCCCAACCACTAGTCTCCGCCATGCGTTCCCGGCGGTATGCCGCCCTGGCCTAGTGGTTATGGTGTCTGACTGAAGTCCGCTATATTATCGCTTGACTGCAATGGTGGCCAATCGGAACTTGACTCTTATCAATTTTGCTCCTTTCTTCCAGGTCAGAGAAACGATATAGTGTGCAAAATGGAGAGAGTAACTAGTCGATCCGACAACACTAATGGATAACAGTGGAATCTCAGAATCTCGAGACGCCCAGTCAGGATCACGTAGTCTTGATTTTTTTTTCGTACTCTGGCTCTTCTGCTCATTGATGAATGCGCCAACCCGAGTGCTTTGAGCAACGGGTGAAACATAATTGTGAGTAATTCTGATTTTGTGAGCGCGCGATTCTCTCTAGAAACTAAAATACACTGTACAAAAAGTGTCTTGATTCTGCTCTAGGAATTTCTTTAAAATGTTGTTTTTCTTTCTATTTTCTACACACGCCTCAACGATCAGTCAAACCAGAGGGTGCGCGAAAAAGAGATGCCTGAGACTCGAACCGACATCTTTATCCTACGCGGATTTGTTGTTTGTTATCCTACCGATTTCTTTCGTGCCCATTTTGTTAGGCTACCGTAATCGATCTCCCATCGGCGACTCAATCATGTCGTATTTGATTGATTTTTTTTACATATCGTTTCCGACGACTACTAGGGTTGGCATTTTGATTCCGAACCGATCCAGTCACTTTTGGAAAACGAGGAATGAAATGAAAAGTAACTTTAACAATCATCTGAAACCTATTCAAAATCTTCTCGCAGACGTGTTCTGTAATTTTTAAATCGACTTTGATTTTGCCCCTCAACTAATATGTTTAATGTATAACTTATCTGAAAAAATATTACATTATATCCCATACATTTGCAATAAATATGAAGAAGATTGTGAAAATATCATAATTTCAAGTTACTTCAATCACGTTGTAATTAACAACATAGAAATAACAGTACAAAGAGAATGTCGTCTAAAAATTTGGAGTTAATTGCTTGCCAACAAATCGAGATATCTCCTTCGGAATCATTGATTCCGAGAATCGATGATTCCCAGAATCAACGATTCCGACCGTTCGGAATGTTTCATTCTCGGAATCATTCTTAATGAAAGGCTGCTGGGAATCAAAATGCCAACCCTAACGACTACTAATGAGTGCGCAATCTCAAATGTTTTGAGCATGACATGAAACATGACAATCAATCTCAAAGAGCGAGTTCCTCTAGAATAGCGAAAATCTATGGCCTTTGATCTCTACTCTCCTTCGATGGAGTTAGGACACAATTTCCGCATGTTGCATCCAAACTCTTGCTACCGTGCCCAATAATCGGTGTCGATCAAACCAATGAATTATTCTTTTCAAATAGGACAGCCTGATAACAGTAATGGATGAGCAAAATTCAAGTGATTTGAGCATTGGGTGAAACATAAGTGCACGTGGTGGATACTAGGGATTGCTAACCGACTCTCCTCATTTCGCACGTTCTCTCGCCGGTCAGAGAGAGACGAGAGTGCGAATCGAGGAGAGTCTGGCTACCGTAATCACTCACACTCTCCTGCTATTGCTGCTGTGAGGACGGGCGACGAAGGTGCCTCGCGACCGACCGAGCGGCGTCACCTGCGGATTGATCTCTGATCTCTGATCTCTGGTCTTTGATCTTTGATCTCTGATCTCTGGTCTTTGATCTCTGCTCACCCCATCGGATCGGAAGGACAGGCCCGAGATAGGCCGAGGGCCAGGCCGATCCTCTTCCTCCTCTTCCTCCCTCGGCTGCCGACACTCCTCCATTCGGTACACATCCTCTCTTTAAAATTTTTTAAAAATATTATTAGTTATAATATTAATATTAATATTATTGGAAATTTAGAGTCTGGGTTCGCTTGGTTGCATAATAGCCTATATTGTCGAATAACAGCTCTCTCCATTCGGCACACTATCTCGTTGCTCTGATTGGAGAGATAGTGTGCAGAATGGAGAGGGTGGCAATCGATCCAGCAACACTCATCGACAGCCAGGAGTCTCATGGTTGCATTATAATCAGGCAACCTTCCCGATGTAATTACACAAGAATGCAATCTATTGCTTGTGTGCGATAGCATTTTGCATCTGCACGGATATTATTTATTCAGCACGTCTTCATTGGCACCCAATAACCGTGTTTATATCGATTGAAGATGGCCGTTATAAATTTAAATTTAAGAAAGAAGGAAATAAAGGAGAAAAAAAGAGAACAATAAACTAGGAAACTATCATCCGGAGCACTTTTGTTTGGCGCTTTTATCTAAGCTACGCGTCGGGTCATTCCAATTACGTTTCATCGTTTCTGTATAACCGGGATGTGTGATGTGCATTAGTGAGAGGGCGTCGCCCAATAGAAAAAAATAAAATTAAACAATACAAAAATCAATAATCCAATAATCTGCCCACCTCCTCTCCGGCTCCAGCACGACTTCCTGCTGACTTGCAGCTCTGCTGCTGATGCCTGACCGTTGCGATGTTAACCCAATTATTTCCTAATATCTAATTAATTCAATTCAATTATTTATCACATCAAGCAATAACACAGGATTTTCGATATCATGACTTTTTCACACTTTTTGACCCTAATTTCGAGGCCATTTTTTGGTCAAAAAGTCATTATTTCAAAATCACCTGACTATAGGATTTTCTGGCGTATTTTTCGACGGGGAAACCGAAAATCGTTACCAGAGCTCATTAAAACAACAAAGAAAAAAGTTTAGCTCGAAAAACTACATTGTTTGGTCAAAATCGACGATTTTCCGGCATTCGGCCGCCGATATGAGGTTGTTCCAAACCGTTTAACTCAATATTTAATATACGCCTATTGGTAAAATTGCACGGGGAATCGAATGAAAAAGTTTATTTTGTCACTGCCGAACAAAATTTTTCAGGGTGGCAGTTTCAAAACTGTCGGAGGTTCTAACTTTTTTCACAGATGAGCTAGCCGTTCACTACCAATTGTAAAAAGTCTTATCTCGTCGAGATCTTTCAGAATTTATATAATTTATTGAGTCTCCGAAGCGCGGTTCATGAGATATAAAAACCGACAGTACAGGGTAAAGTGTGCCACAGGGAATGGGGTTTTGAAGATACGGCTTTTTAAGGTCGATTTTCGAACTCTACGCCGCAAGGTTACTCTTTTGAGCTAAGGTTGCAAAATCGTTGTACGGTCCCTGTTGGCAGAATCTCAATTATATCAAAAAACCTGTGATAATGCTCAGGTTTTTTTTTCAATTCGCCAACTACCAAGCACTATTGGCCATATTCTTCCTAGTATCTACATATATCGCCACAATTACTTGGGCATGAGTGAAGGAATTGGGCCCAATTACTTGGGTTTTCGAGCAGGAATTGAGAATTATTGTGACATCCGTACCTGATCGCTCCGGTGATGAGGGAGGAGAGGTGATGGGCGGACCGGGGGTCGCGGAGTCCCGGGAGACCTATTTATTGATTAATTAATTAACTAATTATCGATCCCTTCGCATAAAACTGATGCAGCAACCACATGGTGCTCGAGAGAATTAGGGATGTAAATTCGGTCTTGGCTCTCTCCATTCTGCACACTATCTCGTCTGTCTGACCAACGATAGAGTGTGCTGATAGGAGAGAGCATAAACCGAAACGACTAAAGAGAATGGAAGAGAGGGAGATTGGTGGATTGTGCAAGTCGATCGAAAGTGTGTGCCTCAGTGGAAGATACAGAGGTGGGCAGAGCCGCTGAATACAGCGCTTGCGCTGTTGCGGCTGCGGCCAAAGCTGCAGCTTCTGCAGCAGCTTCAGCTGATGCGTCAGGAGGAGGAGGCGGTGACCTGCAGCGTTGTTATAAATTCATGAGGCATATCCATTCAGCCGGCTTTTAAAGGAGTTTAGCCGGAGCGAAAGTGTGCAAAATGGAGAGAGACGTATCCGGTAAGGATGGCAAACCGGAATCGCCTCTCCTCACATGACCTGCTCTCTCGTTTCTCTGACCGGCAAGAAATCACGGTTGTTGAGGAGAGTCGGATGCCGATTTGCCATCACTATTCGCCATTGTCTCTCTCCATTCAGCACACTATTCTGCTATGAACAAACGAGTGTGAAAAATGAAGAGAGACGTGGCATCGGCTTACCCGTCCATCTGCTGCGGCTGCTGCATGCCGACGGGCGCGACCGAGGACGACGTGGTCGTCGTGGTCGTCCCTGCAGCACCTCCGACCGAATTCCCGGTCACGGTGTCGGTGGTCGCGCGCTGGAACAGCAACTGCAATAGCTGCAATGATCTCGCTATTTGTGCAAGCCAGAGTCCGATGCTTTGAACTTTTAGCTCAATTTTTGCGTAATTTTGTTCCGTTTTTATTTTTCTCTCGATATTTGTGTAAGCCAGAATCTCTGAACTTTTCCGAGCCTTTTCCGCATATTATTTGCTTCTGTTCAAGAGCAATTGCCCTACGCGCCGCAATCATCTATTGCACATTGGAAATTTAGAATCGCTGAAAGTTTCTCAATGATTCTCTGAACTTTTCTTTTCCCTGTTTTTATGTTGTAACATCTGGTTTCGAAACTCTAATGTCTCTCTCCATTCTGCACACTCTCTTGTTTCCCTGACCGGCGAGATAGTGTGCAGAATGGAGAGAGCAAAACCGAATTTACACCCCTACTCTCATGCGATTCGAAGCTTTTTCCTCTGAAGATCAAGCGCCGAAGATTTTCCTCCCCGGGCAAACATGTATCAACTGACAACTAATGAATAGTTGGGAGGAGTTGAAATGCCCCAATTAGAGTACTTCGGTTCTCAATCTCTCTCCATTCTGCACACTCTCAGCGAAAGATAAGATGTAGTGTGCGAAAAGGGGAGAATTGAGTAGCTAAAGATCATCTCTAGTTGGGAAATCGATTTTGCATGCGGTCCTCTAGGGATGATGACAAATCGGAGGCGACTATCCGGTTAGAGAGAACGTAAGAACATGTGAATTGAGGAGTGTCCTATTCCGAAGGGATGTAAATTCCTTTTTAGCTCTCTCCATTTTGCACACTATCCCGCTAGTCAGAGAAACGAGAGAGTGTGCAGAATGGAGAGAGCAGAAAACCGAAACGACATCACTAGTATTCCGGTTTGACACCGCTAGTCCCTTCAATGGTCTCTGATCTTGTTTAGAGATACACCAACTCGACATTCACCTTCGACCAAAAAATATGTTGCTTCATTGACCTTACAGCACAATGCCCTATTCGCGGAGGAGAGCAGAGTTCACGCGCGTGGCCTTTGCAGATGCGAACTCGCTGATCTATTGATTAGTGATGTCGCTCTCTCCATTCTGCACACTCTCTTACCTCTCTAACTGGCAATAGATCAGGCAAAATGAGGAGAGTCGATCCCCCTGATCTATTGGCTGTTTGGGCTCGTGAGATTCCCCCAAGAATCTCCAGAATTCTCTCGAATCTTCTCGAAAGAGAGACTAACACTGCCAATTACTGGCCGCATGATACATCCAATTACGGGAGCCCCGGGAAATTCTCTCGCAAACACTTCAAAACGTTGCTGATCAAACACTAGATATTTTTAATTAATTAATTAATTAATTGATTGTTTAATTAAATAATAACTCACACAAAAACAGTTGTAACCGAGCGGGAACCACATTCTCTGGAAAAAGTTTCCTAATAGGAAACATGCAGGATACCTAGTAGAAAGCACGCTCGGAAAAGACGGAAAAAATGTTTTTCCCGATTTGCTTCCTACTAGGTATCCTGCATGTTTCCAAGTAGGGAAACTTTTTCAAGAGTTATTAATTAAATAATTAATTAAAATAATATTAATAAATATTTAAAATACTCACACTCGCTCCCTTGCGTTGCTTTTGTATGAAGGCATACGTCGTCGTGCCTTCCTTGTCTGCTAATTGGCGTTATTAGCTCTCTCCATTTTGCACACTATGTCGTATCTTTGACTCTCTCCATTCTGCATACTATTCCGTATCTCTGACTAGGGATGCCAAAACATTACCCAACACATCTCTGAATCACAATGCGCTCGGTACAATGCCTAGGCCTTACGGCGAGGGAGACAGCGAAAAAGTATTGCGTTGATATTCCTATCTCTAACAACCGAAATAGTGTGCTGAATGAAGAGAGCGATACCTACCGCGGCGCATATTTTCTATTCATAAAGCCGCGATCTTTTACTCTCGGCCTTAGGAAATATCATCCATTCATTTCGCTCGGATGAATTCTGAGATTACATATGACTCTCCTCATTTCGCACGCTCTCTCATCGATCAGAGAGACGAGAGAGCACGCGGAAGGAGGAGAGTCTAGCCATCACTAAGATGACTACAGCAACTATTGGCTATAGCATGCTAATCCCTTGCTAGATGAGCACATGGCTGAATAGTCTCAGAGGATGGAAATAGACCTTCTTGATTCCCACATTCCGTATTTCTGTGGCTTTTTGTAGTAGGAACAAGATAGCGAAAATGATGAGCGGAAGAGGATTCTTATCTTTCTTGGTGAGAATCCTCTTCCTGGTGTACTTTCAAAAGGAAATAAGACAGACAGGGAATTTCCTTCCGTACTATAATAGGATTTCTGTTCAAAAGATTGTTTATTTCAAAATCTACCCGTCTACAATTAGTGGTGATTGTACATGCTCGATATTTGAGCATCGGTTGAAACATAATTCTCCCTTCCCAAACTCCATATACTATTAAAAAAATTTTTTTAAAACTACAACCGTGGCCCGGTCAGAAAGACGAGAAAGAGCATGAGGTGTACGGGAATTTGCGCTCCGTGGCTATTAGGGATGTAAATACGGTTTTGGTTCTCTCCATTCTGCACACTATATCACCGGTCAGAGAAACGAGGGAGCACACGAAAAATAAAGGTGAGTCGAATTCCGATTTGGCAACACATTACCTAGCACTGCTTGGCCAGTTTCTTTCTATTGTTTTTTTTCTCACCAAAACCCGGTCGACGATTGGTGAATGCTCAAAACTCATCATTTGAGCATCAATTGAAACTCATTTCTCCCTCTCTCTCTTCAACCAGGTGTAACAATTTCCCGCACTCTTCATTGCCCATGCTCTTGCGCCGGTCAGAAAGACGAGAAAGAGCATGATGAGGAGTACGGGACTCTGCCCTGCGTGGCTATTGCTCTCTCCATTCTGCACACTCTCTGACCGGCGAGATAGTGTGCAGAATGTAGAGAGTTGGCTGCAACTCACTGATTTTGTAGTGGAAGAAGATGAGATGGATGATGAGGCCGTCGAAGACGAGGAGCATCAGAAACGTGACGACATCGACGAGGATCCATCCTACCAAGGGAACCATCGGGAGCAGATCGAAGCCAATCCATTCCAAGCCATCCCAAAAGCCATCAGCGAACCGAGCCCCTGCAGTGGAGTTCGTGCGGGCATTGGACTTTGCCTGTTTTGGACTTATCTTTTTGGACTTGTCCTCGCTTTTTTCTCTCAAGTGTGCGATTACCCGGCTGTTCGAACTCCACTGGGCGGCTGTCTATGATGCGGGATCGAACAGTGGCTCTCTCCATTTTGCACACTACCCAGTTTCCAAGAGTGTGCAGAATGGAGAGAGCTAATGATCGATCCAGCATTACTTTTCTACATCTAACTGTTGTACGATGGAAAGTCACGATGAAAGGAGCCCGTTTCTGATGAATTCGGAGAGCTTTGGCATGTATTTCCCTCTTTCAGATCCCCTCTGATTAACTTACTATACAGTATCGGCAGTCACCCGCTATCTGTCCAATTCCCCCTTGGCACCATCTCACTTTATCTCCCATCTAATCACCCTCATTCTTATTCACACCCCCGCTCAGGTAAAAGTGCGCCGCGTTCCCCAGAGAAATGAAGAGGGGAGATAATGATGATATGAGATTGGCTGTCAACTCTCGCTAATTGTGTACGGCCAAGGGGTAGAAAGGGCAGTGATGACAAATGGGAATCAACTCTCCCCAATCCGCCCGCTATCTCGCCGGTTTGAGAAACGAAAGAGTACGCGAAAAGAGGAGGGTCGAGTTACGATTCGGCTTCACTACTACTCACACACAACTATCGATTGCGCGGATTCCGAGCTCAACGAGACCAGATGGCCCGAAATCATCATGTATTCCAAAAACAGAAGGCAATCTGGACAATGGTCCCCCAGAAATCATGCGCAATGAAGAGGGCCAGACCAAAACTACCCTAATCGACACACTGCACCATCAATACTACCGTACACTCACTCTTGGTCGTGTTGAGAGCCGGCACTTCGTTGGCCAGTTGCGTGAATCCCGCCACCACCACGGCGATGATGCAAACGATCCAGAAAGTGAGATAGATGGCGAGACTGCAGATGAGGACGAGGAAGAGCCTGAATTGATCTTTGATCTCTGATCTTTGACAAAAACCCACCATGGGGGATAAGTTACGAATAAATTAGGGGGCAGCCGGGCCCCGATTCACGCGTTTCTTAACTAACAATTTTTCTCGAGCTGAAAACTGACAAACAACTTGTGAACTGGTTAATCCCTCACTTCCTCTATGCTGTATTAATAGAGAAAACAAGGAAGAGTGTTGCATATACAGTCAGCATACGGGGAAATGATACGGTCACGGATCTCTGCTTTCTTCTAATAATAGTTTCAGATACGAAGAGCCAAGGAAAGCCGGCTAACGACAGGAAGTGTTGCTAAATCCAGAAAGTCTCTTCCCGGTCATCATTACGATCAAAGATCTCCAGTAGTAGTGCATAGGAGGGAGTCCATTAAATCGATACCGCCATCTACCGTACTCCTCACCGATAGTTCCTCCCTCCAATGCACGTGTTCAACCAGACGCAGTGGTGGTCGAAGAAGGCGCAGCACTTGTTGCATCGCTTGCAGTGCTTCGAACCCGTGCCCGACCTGGATACGGAAATCCAGTTATCGATTGGGGTACGGTAGGATCGATTTAAGGTTACGGTAGCGATTATTCTGTTGTATCTAGTCTGTGCACAGAAACTAGAGAGTGTGCAGAATAGAGAGCGCTTCAATTTAATCAGTTCTCGATCCCCACTCACACGTCCGCGTCGCAGATGCTACAGAATCCGTTCTGGATGATGTGGCCCCTCCGTGGCGGTTTGTCGGGCGGCCGGTGGCCCTCTCGCCGCCGCCGCTGCACCACTTCCGGCGCCGGATCTCTGATGGTGAGGATGATGACCTGCAATTTAGCGATGACACTTTCTGGCAGTTTAGGGCTTCCCGGGATTGACGGGTTTCCCGCGCAGAGCTGTTGGCTAATGAAGTGTTGCCTACTGATGCCCAACCGAGTCTGACTTTCTTCGTTCCGTGTGATCTCTCGTTTCTCGGACTCTGAGATTCAACGAGTAGTGCCTCTCTATATTCTGCACACTCCCTCGTTTCTTTATAATCGGCTAGAGAGTGTGCACAATGGAGAGAGATTTATTCAGCCTGGAAACATTACTATAGAGGTTTCAAATTGAGGAAAGTGGGTCTCGAAGCATCACCTCTCTCCATTCTGCAACTCTCAGTTCTGATTTATGCGTGCACTATTTGATCCATGTCCCTCTATAGTTAGACGCTGTGATCACTTGATCCAGCCAGAGCCGCCCTTTATCACACACACACAACCGGCGCGCGCTGATTCTATTTCCCGGGGCTGCGTCTCTGGCTGCCTGTGTTACTGGGAATACGCTCGACGACGACGACGACGGCCGCAGGTGCTTGGAGAGGGGAGAGGGAGAGTGACGTCGAGGGGAGAGAGAAGGCAATCGACGACTCTTTCTCAACGCTGACGACGACGTCGACTTTCGAGTTTGTGGAAGGAGACAGAAAGTAGAGAGAGAAAAATGAGAGTGAGAAGGGATTGTAGCAAACCGCACCTACTACGTAGAGGGATTAGATTGGAAAGCGTGGTCGGGGTTGGAGGATCAGAGTGTGCAGAATGAAGAGCGCAAGAAACCCCAGCGGAGGGAGAACTGGAAAAGATTGTTGCAATCTACGTCAGGATTACATCAGGCGTCTCCACTCTGGAGGCGGTGCACAAGTTGTAAACAAGTAGCTTACAAGTATGAAACAAGTCTGCGCTCCCCCTACGCTTTTTACAAAGTTGCAAACAAGCGATTCGCTGTTTTACAAGTTGTAAACAAGTGAAAAATGTTCAATTGTTTAGAACTGTTGAACATGTTTTAGTTGTTTACAACTTGGGCGCGCCCACCAGAGCAGTAGTGTTGATGGAAGGAGAAGTGAGCGCAATGTTGAGAAAAGGGAAATAAATGAGTGAGAAGGGGAGCAATTGTAGCAACCCGCTACTAATACGTAGAAGGATTGACACTTCTTCGGTCTCTACCACCCTTATCTTGATTTCCATTTCAACCCTTCCAGTTCAATCTGCGCGGTCGCAAAGTGGACCAAACCGAAGAAGTTCAGAAGGATTAGATGAGGTTAAATGATCTTGGTGGATCAGAGAGTGTGCAGAATGGAGAGAGAGAGAGAGCTCATCCGAAGAGAGGATTAGATTGCATGCATAATAATCGCTTCTAATCTTCCTCCTTCTTGCCCCTAATCCCTTTAGCAGAGGCGGCAGAAAACACCTTTGGAAATGTGAATCACATCCCTTTCCGGGAAGATGAGAAGGTCGACCTCTTATAAAGTAGGTTTCCATCTCTCTCTCCATTTTGCACACTATCTCGCAGGTCAGATTAACAGGAGAGTGTGCAGAATGCAGAGAGCGACAACCGCAAGGTCTTCTTTACTATTGAGGAAAGGTGCGAACTCGAGGTTTATATTACTTTTCGAAAACGTTTGGGATTACGGTAGCTTTTGGCCGCTATTCACCCTAATGAGATGCTTTCATGCTCTCAAAAACTCGACACCATCTCAATCTACCGCAAATTAGCAAGCGAGCGAGTGGATTCTCTCTATTCTGCACACTCTATCGTCCGCATGACCGGCGAGAGAGTGTGCGAAAATGAGAGAGCAAAAACATCCCTAGTGAGGATTCTGGGAATGGGGAGAAGAGAGTAAGGAAGGAAATGGAAAATGAGATGTAGCAAAGTCGAGTATGAGACTGAGATACTACTAGGAGCACAGATTTGGACACTTTTTATACCATTTTCTTCTTCAAGAACTACAAGCGGATTCGCTCTCTCCATTCGGCACACTATCTCAGCGATCAGACTGACAAGAGTGTGCGAAATGGAGAGACCGACATCCTCAACCCCGCCATTATTCCTGGCACCAGTCTGGGGACCTCATTCGATTCAGAGTGCGAGAATAAAGACAGACAAGTGCTCTGTTCCCCCGCTAACCCTAAGAGTACCTGGAATACTGCCCAAAGTGCATGCTCTCTCCATTGTGCACACCCTCTCACGGCTCTCGCTCCGGCTTCTTCTAAACTGCGTGAGTGTCTGAACGGGGGACACGATGGTCAAAACAATCCTCGGAACAGGCGCGGCGCGCGCGTCAGACCGCCGCGCTTTGAGTGTACTGTAAGAGTACGGTACTTGCCTGAATCAGGATGAACAGCCAGGAGACGGCGTGCACGATGAGACTGATGGGGAAGAAGAGGGGAAAGACGCAGAAGGACACCATCGGCAGTATGATCGCCAGGAGGAACCACGACGCCACTTGCGCCCGCGATACCCCGCGACCCATGACCGGGGATTGATGAGGCCGGTGAGACTAGACTAAAAGCCGGCTCAGGATGAAACCAAATGCGGAGAGCAAAGAATACGCGTGTCGTTGCCTAGACTCCTCTATGACTGAGAAGTGGAAGGAGGGGAGAGGGGAGAGAGTAAGCCCCGCCCCGGAGAGAGAGAGGAAAGAGGCAGGTTGAGAGGGGTGATCTGACAGAGAAATGGCCACGAGAGAACGAGCGAACTACGCACAATTTCACTCCCCTTTCCCCCTTTTTGTAGCCTTGTGACGTATCCCCTACAAGCAATTTGGACAGTAGAGTTACACAGTCCAATCAATCAGTGCGCCTTACAGTATGCCCAGCCTACCGTAATCGAGGCCGCACCTTCCCCTGTTACCATGTTCTGTGAGCACTCGTCACCACCGTAATTTATTAACAGATTAAAACGCCAGTTTGTGATAGGGTGTACAATCAATGGACTGAGAAGCTACAGTATCCGAAGCTACAGTATCACCAAGGGATTGAGGGGGAGAGAGGCGAGAGGCGGATGAGGTTTTGGCTAAGAGAACGGGAGGACGCAATGGGGGAACAATACTGTTGTTGGCCGATCGATAATTGATTGAATCGTCTACCGTATTCGGGTGGAAAGATGATGATAGGAAGAGGGGTACGGTAAGGAGAATTGGAGGGAAATGAACTATCTACAGGAAGGGGGTTCACAGTTGATAGTCCAATCTCACGATTCGGGTCTTCGAATCGCGAATAAATGTTTGGAGAGAGTCGCCAATACACTCGAATTGGGCTCTGAACACGGCGAGCGGTTACGGTAGCCAGGAGCGCGTCGCGGTGACCAGGTAGATCACTGCAGAAGGGACACGACCGGCGCTCCTACCGTAACCCGCCCACCGTATCCCGGCGCTATCTTGTGATCGTAAGACTAATCTAGAAGCGACAGAGCGAGGAAATGCCAAAGAGTTGGGGGGATGATCATTAGTTGGTGGGTGCAGGATAAATTATGGGAGTAATGGGATTTAGAGGCGCAGAGTATATGGTAATGACAAATGAAACAACGATCCGATCAACAACTAACTTAAATGGGAGAAGACACGACTAACGGAGGAGATAACAACCGATGATGCTGCTGTTGAACGATACTAGTGATGCCGGGCCGAATAGTAGATCTCTCCAATCAGCACACTATCTCGCCTGTCGGACAGACGAGAGTGTGCAAAATGGAGAGAGCTAGTCTATTCGATCCGGCAACACTACTGCGAGATACTGGGAGAAGGGCTTCAGAAGGGGGATACTTCACTTGCAAACTAGCACAAATCTATCAAATGACCGGAATGAATGCCAAATAGGACAGTCGAATATCGGAATACGAAGGAGGGGGTACGGTAGTGGGGGAGAGCTGTGTGTTTGATCTACTCATCATATAAAACTTCATGCGATGATAATAATACGATAATAAGACTACTTCTTGCCAAATATAGTGTGCTATAGCGGTTATTACTGGATATTGTACACAATAAATAGGGAAGGTGGGAACGAGGGGAAAGGGGGATAAAACGTGGTGTTCACGACGAAAGAGAGGGATATGGATACAATTACTTCTTATCGAGTTCGGTCGGGGAACGATGACGGAGCCGGGGAAGGGGAAGGCGGATAGGGCAGGGGAGACGAGCAGAAGGGGGCGGGGCTTCAGGCCCTTCAACGAGCGAACACCGCACTGTACTTCTGCATGGCGACCTGCAATCGATACTCAGATCAGATACCGTACTTCTCAGTCATACTGTAGATGCCGTCAATAGCACTGCGCACACTATCTTAGAAAAAATGGAGTGTGCACAATGGAGAGAGCAACTATTCGATCCGGCATTACTACGGTCAACTACAGTACCCCTGCGTGCCATCTACCGTACTCCTTCCCCTACCGTACCTGCTTGATGGGCTCGTAGTAGGCTCTTCTCACGTCCACCAGCCACGGCTGCGACTCGACGAACGTCGCCGATTCCTGTCGCTGAATTGGATCAGGGAGGTCATGGGAGGGGATACGGTACTACACTATCGGTTCTAGCCGACTACTGATTTTTTGCCGAATCCGAGTATTGGATCTGGTGCGAGGCTATAAATCATTTATTTTCAAACCGAACGAGAGGTTTACTGAGCCGAGTTTCTCCCTTTGACCATAAACCATTCTCGAAACTCCCAATCACCGGCCCAATTCAGTCAGCCACACAAAATCACACGTTCTTGTCTCAACTTTTTGTGTAGAACCAAATCAAGCTCAATTCAAAAGCGAAGCGCACATTCTACTACGTGCACTACAAATCAGTCCTAGTCCTACTACTATCTAAGCATACGCTAGCTCGATAGCCTCATCGAAAGCGCAAAGATCAAACCGCGAATTCTACTGCAGAAGACCAGATTATTGCAACACTTGTTTTCTATTTATTTAGCATCTCATTGTCATGAATAAGCAATTATGTGGTCTTCTACAGTAGATCAACATCTCTTCATGATCAGAAATCAGGGCGCGCTCTCCATTCTGCACACTGTCTGATCTATCCGAGAGAGTGTGCCGATTGGAGAGATCACCAGAGATCAAAGATCATCCTCCGCCCTCTCACCTCGAAGAGGACGATGGCGGTGAAGACGAGGAGGAGGAGGAGCAGTCCCATCAGGAAGGCCAGATTGATCACTCTCCATCCCATCGACGAGGACGTCGTCTGGGCCACATGAGGCTTCTCATCCACCTGCCAACCAATCGATTATTCTACCGTACTCCTCGTGATACGGTGGAGTAGTGCTGTAATCTGTACTCTAAAGAATACCTCTACTAGTGATGCCGGATCGAATATCCTTCTCTCCATTCTGCACACTCTCTCATTTCTCTGTCCACCGCAAGAGTGTGCAGAATAGAGCAGTATTCGATCCCGCATCATTACAGTGCTCCTCCATCACTCACTCCCTTCTCTTCTTCTCGTTAGTATTCTGCTCCAAAAGTGTTAGTCAGGCGTAACCCACCGTGAATCGTACCTGCTTGCCCCTCTTCTCTCCATTCGTGGCAGCTCCTCCATTGGTCGTCGTCGTCGATGACGTCATCACCCTCCTCTTCGTCAGCTCGGACGCCGTCGCCTTCGGAGTCGACGTCGCGATCGGCTCACCCACGGGCGACTGCAACGAAATAAGTTAGTTTTCGATCGCGGAGACTACCGTAACCTAGTGAAACCCATTCGAGACCGACGGTTACTGATTCGCGCGCACTTTCGTCAGAGCAACGAGAAATTATTGGGGAGACATCGGTCTCGAATGGAAATCACTACCGTAATCCAGTCTACCGAATCCACTCTACTGAAGCCGAAGACAGTTGTTAGATGAAGAGGAGCTACAGTAATCTCGACTACCGTAATCTACACCACAGTGACACTAGTCAGACACAGACGATAGCATGCGGTGGTTAGATAGGGGGAGACGGTGTTACGGTAACCTTCTTGTTGACGGCGCGTCTCATTATCAATTGATTGGGTGGAGGAGGAGAGGGGAAGTGTCGAGAGAGGGCGGGCGACCGTACGCTACGAGCGGGGACGCGGCGAATGGCCGATCGAGCGAATGGAGAATCGTCGATTCCACCTAACGCCACGTGTCCTTCACTCTTCCTTTCTCCTCTCTCCACACAAGAGACCAGACAATAGCGATCTAATTTCGACAATCTAATTAACCGAATTCTCTACAAATTTTCGAAAAGCATGCATGTGACAGATCTCTAATTAGCGTTAATTAGCACCAAGAGGATGAAGGTGGCCCTACATTCGTCAGCATGAGCTTGGCCCAGTTGTTGTTCTCCTCATCGTATCCGTGCTGACGCGTGGTGGGTGACGCGTCGTCGCGGACGGCCGCGCGAGGAGGCGGCTGGAGGCGGAAGGGGGACGAGGATGACGAAGGGGCCTCCTCCGTCTTGACCAGATGCACCGATATGACACTCTGCAATAGAGACGCCTAGTAGAGATGCCATTTCAGTGGGATTGCTCTATCTCTCTCTCTCCATTCTGCACACTCACTCGTGTATCTGATCGGCGATAGAGTGTGCAAAATGGAGAGAGAGAAATAAACCCGAAATGATACCCCTATGTGTGGATGGGAAGTGGCACGATATCGGGCAGTGGGGATTAGAGATCAAAGATCAATCGAGAGATCGGGGTAGATCAATCGAGGTGAAGGTCACAAGCCGGCACACTACACACTACCGTACTCTACACGAGTGCAGCTACCGTATCTACCACTGCAAACTACAAACTGCACAGTGCACACACACACACGACACGCGATTTTGGTGCTTCAGAGGTGGGTCAGGTGATCGGTTCGCACCCCTCATACAGTACATCCAATTCTCCCCCGTGGAAATAAAATAAGAAATTTGGTCACTGGTCTCCAGCTACTTAATAATTTTTTAGATGCAGCAACGCGGTCCCAACGGCACTGATAATAAATCAAAAACATAACTAAGCCCAATGCAACTCAAATCCAACTTGAACCAAAAGTCGGCTTGCAACAGGAACCAAAGTATGTGAATGAAACGCATAGACCACTGTCCGTATTTCTAATTTCACTATTCACTAGACTATTGTTAGTCAGCAAAAATATTTCTTGTTCTTTTTTATCAAGCCACTAATTCCTTCCTCTCTCCTCCTAGCGAAGTCAGATCTACTAGCATCTCTCTCTATTTCGCACACTCTTTCTCCGCTCTCACCGACGAGAGAGTGTTCAGAATGGAGAGAGCACTACTTCCTCTTCCACCACTCACCACATTGGCCGTGGCGACTCCCCCATTGGGCGTCAGGGTGGCCGTCGCCGTCGAGGTTACGGTATGAGGAGGAGAGGAGGAGGGAGAAGGAGCGCCCTTCGACGAGGAGGGAGACGCCTCGTCCATGAACAGCTGCAATATGATACTGTAATCTATCAATCAGTTAATGACTAGACTACGGTAATCTAGAATTGAAAAGCGCAGAATACATGTACCCCACAGCTTCCATGTTTCACGAGTAATCATAATGCAAGACAGTTGGTGAGTTGTCAATTCCTCCTGGATTTCAAGTGCAAAAATACTGAGTAAACATCCCGCGGCATTCCTGCAGCGCGCGCATCTCATATGTAGAACAACCGGTACGTTCCTAATGGTTGGGCTGCAGGAGGTCAAAAAAAATTAACGTTTTTCATGATACACGCACATCTCGACGTAGTAACCAATAGAGAAGCACAGTATCAATCAAATGAGCCCCGCCACTACGCGCTTCGTTATCAATTCGAATACCAAGCAGTTGGAGAATTCTCAATTTAATCCTATCACATATTTTTTTTAAACATCTCGTGATATCTAAGCACCTCGATGTTCATGCTACATCCGCTTCTCAAAGTTGGAACAGTTGATGATCCCTAATTGGATGCGCGTGAACTTAAACATCTGACCTTCATAATTCCAAAACATGAAGATCAGAACCTATCACAGGCATCGCTTCTTCCGGGTTTGACGGACAATTCGAATACCAAGCAGATTTCGGGTTTTCAATACGATCCCGTTCAACAAGTGAACAAAAAAAAGGAATGATGATCTCGTGGAATATAAGAACCGCGACTTTTCGGCTACACACACATCTCATGTTCCCATCAGCTTGTGTGCCCCCAATAGGTCGAAGACGAACAAGAAGAGAAATGAGAATCTACATTTAGCGACCGTATTTTCCACATCGGCAATCCAATGTACCAGCCAGAAATTAACTGACAACATGAGTACCAAGCAGCTTGTGGGTTTTCAATTTTATAGTGGTTTCTAGTTCAAACAAATAACAATTACGCATCTCTTGAATTCCTTCCGCAACCACTTACTTTCGCACTAAACGCGGATCTTATTTTTTTTCATTCAGTAAGCTCCTAGTGGTTAAAGAGCATTAGCAAAACATCGACATCTATCAACCGTAAATAGCAGTAATCACTAATTGAGCGCAGTGCCTATAGATCCTATGCGCCGCCACATCCGGGTTTCACTGCCAATTCGAGTACCAATCAGTTTGTGGATATACGATATTATCTTGTCATCCAGGCTTTAAAAAATTACGAACAAGCACCGCGACTTTCAGGCAACACATGCATGATGCATCCCTTTTTTTTCGAACAGCAATTTGTTCGTAATCGTGATCTTGTTCGGTGCTTTTAAAAAATCACAACTAACTGCCGCAGTCCTCAATTGCCAAACACAGTACTGATCATGTATTTCATCACTTCTGCGTTTAAATTGCACTTCGAGTACCAGGCAGTATGTGGGGATTCATTGAGATATTGGTAATCCATGGCAAAAAAAGAGACTAAGTATCCCGAAGTTTTTTAACAAACCACGCGACTTTCCTGCTAAAAGCGCATCTCAATTTGGAACAGTTTACGAGTTACTAATGTCATTGAGACAACCGGTCGCAAAAAATATGCTTGTCTGTCGTAATCTTCAATCGCGAAATGTATTAGCAATCACAATATGCTCCCCACAACTTCCACGTTTCACTGTCAATTCGAATACCAAGCAGATTGCGGTTTTTCAATTCGAACTCGATCGCAGTCAAATAGGAAAAAAAACGAATACACATCCCGTGATCTCTTGCAAGTACCGCGACTTTCCTGCTACACGCGCATCTCAAGTTCCGAACAATCGGTGAGTTACTAATAACAATGTCGTGCAATTAATAAATAAAAAAAACCCTGACTACCGTTTCCACCATCAATCGCCAACTGACTGTCTACCGTACTCCCTCCTCCTCACCTCGATCTTCTTCTCCTCGGTTGGACTGTTCACCGATCCATGCCTGCTTCCTCCTCCTCCTCCCGCACTTCCATTTCTCAAATGGCCATTCAGCTTGAGGTTCGGAAGCGTTTGGTATCTAGAACGAAGCGAGAGCACTATAGTGATATCGTTTGAGATCTCTGCACTCTCCATTCTGAACACTCTCTCGTCGCCCTGACCGGCGAGATAGTGTGCCGAATGGAGAGAGCCGAGAACCGAAGCGATATCACAACTATTGACTACCGACTAAGGAGAGGGAACTGAATTGTGATTGGTGCAAATTTTTTTTAAAGTACATGTGTCTTCTGTCTATTATTAATTCTAGAATAACTCGGCACATATGAGCCCGTTCGCCTAAGAGTCAGCAAAGGCTCAACAAGCCCGAGAACAGGCAAAACATAATGTATGCTCAAAAGTTGGTCCTAGGGGTAACTTTCGATTCTGAATCGAATGGTTGATTCCGTTTTTCGATCTGAGCCTTCTGAATCCCGGTACGGCACGACGTCAATTTCGTCAAAATATGTTTCTGCGATAAAAACAGGTCCGTGGAGGGCAAAATTGGGAGAAATCTCGGGTACCCGACCAGAATTTAATTCTCGACAAAATGAGAAAAAAAATTAAAGGTCTATTTTTTCTAGTTTTCGAGAAAAAGTCAATTTTTGATCCGAGTGCGGGCGAAAATACGTAGTAGAACGAGCATGTTTTCCTGATCATTTTGGTATATGGGGTGATGAGGTTTTCACTGTGGAAAGTACTTTTATGGATCATTTTCTGATGCCAACTCGATGTTTTTGTGATTTTCTCGATGTATCTTTTTAAGTTCTTCGTTTCTTGAGCTCTAATGCAGAAATTCGGTTTCTACGCGCAGAAATACTCCAGAAACTTATATTATCAAGTGAATCTGCGAAAATGACTTTTTTGACCCAAAAATCCTCATCGACGACGAAGTCAGAGTCGAAAAAAATAATATTTTCCAAAATACATTACTATAGAAGTTTCTGGAGTATTTTTGCACGTAGAAACCGAATTTTTGCATTAGAGCTCATGAAACGAAGAACTAAAAAAGATAAGTCTAGAAAATCACAAAAACATCGAGTTGGCAGCGGAAAATGCTCCATAAAAGTACTTTCCACAGTGAAAACCCCATCACCCCATATACCAAAATGATCAGGAAAACATGCTCGTTCTACTACGAAAGTATTTTCGCCCGCACTCTTGTGGATCAAAAATTTACTTTTTCTCGAAAACAAGAAAAACTAGACCTTTAATTTTTTTTCATTTTGTAGAGAATTAAATGCTGGTCGGGAACACGAGATTTCGCCCAATTCTGCCCTCCCCGGACCTCTTTTTATCGAAGAAACATATTTTGACGAAATTGACGTCGTGCCGTACCGGGATTCAGAAGGCTCAGATCGAAAAACGGAATCAGCCATTCGATTCAGAATCGAAAGTTACCCCTAGGACCAACTTTCATATATTATGTTTTGCCTGTTCTAGGGCTTGTTGAGCCTTTGCTGACTCTTAGGCGAACGGGCTCATATAATGCTCATGAAACCTAAAAACCGCATGTGCCTCCTGATGCATTGTGACTGGTGCAATCTATGGTGAGGGATAGGGAGTGAGAAGTACTACTGTGGAAGCAACCACTGCCAGATTGCGCGGTAACATCCATGTGGTGTTAGGTTTCATCACCAATATCTTTACCGAGGTTTTCACTCCTATCCAACGGGTCTTCATCTGCCTTCTCAAAATCAAACACCATATGAACCACCTCCTTCGTCACTACTCGGGTACAGTATAAGTGACCGGAGACCCCTCTAAAGACCAAAGATCAATTCCTCACTTGGTCATGGTGGGCATGTCACTCCTGGGCGTCTGCTTGGGCAGGTCGTAGCGTGCGAATGTGACCGGCGGTCGCTCCTAAATTAAACTATTAATATTAATTAATTTAATTAAAATAACCTCCACGGGCGAGGTCTCGATCTCGCGGAGCACGCGCTGGGCGGGGAAGCGGAAGGTGGAGCCGCGCGTGAACAGCGGGATGCGCGGCCTGCAATGAAGATTGGATTTTTTTCCCGGATTGTCCTCGATGGATCAGAAAGAAATTAATTGGACATGTTATGTGATCATTCCGAAGCCTCAACCTAACTGGTACCAAAAATATACTGTGAGATTTTTTTTTGTTTTGATTACCGACCAGATGTAGACGCACTGAAGCGAACCCGATTCTAAATCCAAAATGTATTTTGCGAATCCTCAATGCAACTGGCATCAGTATAATTCATAAGTAACGTGCTGCACTCGTGCTTTACTTTCATTACCCATATCAATGCTACTGATATTGAAATGCAGACTACGCGGCATGCGCAATATTTCAGGGAAACTACATTTGTTTGCTTTGATATCCTAGGTGGGCGTCCGGGATTAGATACAAACGCGATTCTCAATATTATCTACTCTTAGCCAAACCCAAAACTCGATGCTCCAATTCGAAGCGCATCTCAGTGATCTTTATCGAGAGTTTTTTTTTCAATGTGAGACGTTCGTACATCAGAGAGGAATCGAATTCTCATTAATATCCCCTCTTCTTGAAACCACGAACTCATTGCTCTGATTCGTGACGTCAAAATATGTTTAATTCATCTCATTTATTCCCGATTTTTTCTAGACCGAATCGTGAGAGGATTAGAGGAGCACCGATTCTTCATGATATCTCCTCGCTCCGAAACACCAAACTCACTGGAAGGCTTTTTTGTGATATTTTTTTTCATCATTTAGATGTACGGATTAGAGAAGAATCCGATCCTCAATATTATCCCCTCATCCCGAAACCGCAAAATCATTGTGCCAATTAGGGGCATATTTATATTTTTTAAACTCATTACTCTGATCTAATAAGGGTCACGTTTAGTGAGATTTCTCACCTGTTCAAAAAATCCGTTTAAAAAACATAACACTTCACTATCCTCCATTTTATATTCTAACCCCGAAACCGTAACTCTGAGACTAAAGCGATATTGGTTCACCATCAAGACATCAGAATCAGAAAATACCCCGATCGTTCACAATAACCCCTCTCGCCAAATCGCTCCTCTAAATATGGACTATTTTTCACGATATTTCGTTTTTAAATATGGACATTTTTCACGTTTTTTCCTAATGGAAGCTAAAGCAATTAGCTCCGAACCCTATCCTCCACGTTATCTCCTGCTATCGAAACCCGATTTTTTCCCTTTTCGCGATTTTTTTCACCACATCTTCAGCAGCATTAAGAGTGACTATCTGACCCAGTGAACATATGCTTGGCACTAGCAAAAAAATCGAATTCGCTCTAAATGTGTGGGATCGTAGTACTCGACGAGTGTAGCTCAGACGCCACTGGTTTAGTGTTCCAGATCATTCTCCGCTAAATGGCGGAAGTTTCAAAAACCTACCGTAACCCAACCGACTTTGCTCTTTCGCAATCGTTTCAATCAAGTCATATCTTTAAAATTACAAAATATTCTTGTGATCACACACACCAAGTTTCATCCCGATTGGATTGAAACTGACCGAGAAATAACGATTTCTTGGAAAAAAAATTCAAACTTTTAATGTCAGCTTTTTTCTTACACAAACATGGTACATTTTTTATTTGATTAATCGAACGAGCAATCATCAGGCTATATTGTGTGTGAAAACTGTAAGGATTCAGGTGGGACGCCGGCGGAAATAACTTTAAAACGGCGGTCAACTCGTTGAAAAGTCATTTCATGATTCAGTCCAAACCGCATTCATAATTTTTATTTTTTCAGTTTCTTTTCATAATCTGTTTTCTTACATCGTTGTAATTACATTACAATAGAAATATTGGAACAATAACAAATTTCAAGCAAAAAAATGCAACCAGGTAGATTTGTTTCGTAAGAATACGGTAATTTGGCTTATCATGAACTGACTTTTCAACGAGTTGACCGCCGTTATAATTTAATATCCGCCGGCGTCCCACCTGAATCTTTACAGTTTTCACATACAATATAGCCTGATGGTTGCTCGTTCGATTAATCAAATAAAAAATGTACCCTGTTCGTGTAAGAAAAAAGCTGACATTAAAAGTTTGAATTTTTTTTCCAAGAAATCGTTATTTCTCGGTCAGTTTCAATCCAATCGGGATGAAACTTGGTGTGTGTGATCACATGAATATTTTGTAATTTTAAAGATATGACTTGATTGAAACGATTGCGAAAGAGCAAAGTCGGTTGGGTTACGGTAGGTTATTGAAACTTCCGCCATTTAGCGGAGAATGATCTGGAACACTAAACCAGTGGCGTCTGAGCTACACCCGTCGAGTACTACCATCCCACACATTTAGAGCGAATTCGATTTTTTTGCTAGTGCCAAGCATCTGCGCAAGAATGTTCACTGACTCAGATAGTCACTCTTAATTAGTGCAGAACCCTATCCTCCCTGCTATCTCCACCACCTCCCGAAACGCGAATCTCACTTGCCAGTCGTTGTTCCAATTAGTATTTTTGTCCCCAACATCCAACTTCATGATTGGAGACGAATCCTTTCTCACATGTCCTACCCCCGAAACGGCGAACTCGCTTGGAGAAGAATGGATCATTTTTCGCGATATTTAGTTCTTTTTCTCACCTTCCCGCCAGCAATATTAGATCTGAGCCAGGGGTCGAATGCCTAAGTAGTCAAAATGTGTGGTTGATTTTGTGAAATTTCGAAAATTTAGTAAATATTTGTCAAAAAATGTGGGTTGATATTGTGATATTTCAAAAATGTAGTGAACATTTACCAAAAAATGTGGGTTGAATTCAAAAATTTGCCTATTTTTTCCCCTATTTTTCCAATTTGGTTAAAATTTGTGGGTTGACTGCGTCGGGTCCAACCTACTTTTCGTGCCCTGATCTGAGCCCTATTCTCCATGCTATCACCTCCTTCCGAAGCGGCGAACTCACTTGGAGAAGAGTGGTTTGATTCCCTCGCTCGTCGTCTCGTTGAAGAATGCTTTCTGCGATAGCAGATGCACCCACAGGTGCTTAGCGAACGTCCGAGAGGGGCACAGGTAGCGCAGCATCTGCAGGAGTACGGTAACTAATCGATAAACTACCTATCGTGGCCTACTTTATTCGACCAACCATTACTACGGTACTCATTCGACAGTACAACTCTCTCAATCGATGATCTACACTTGTGTTGCGGGATCGAAGAGTGCACTATCCCCTGTGCACTCTCTCTCACTTGCGAGACAAAAGAGAGAGTGTGCAAATTGGAGAGAGCTACTATGCGATCCGGCATCCCCAATCTGCACCGATTTACCCAAACGATAATCTACCGTACCTTGGTGGGACCTGCAGCAGCTGCAGCAGCCTTGGCGGACTTGTCCATGAGACTCGTCTCGTTCTCCTTGTCCAGGTCCGTGTGATTCGCTGCCATCATCGACTCGGACGTGTGCGTCTGCAATATTTGAATAAAAGAAAATTATTTTGAAAAAAATATATTCAAGTCTGAATGGAGCTGCAAAGGTTATGCAAAAACAAGCAATTTCGGCTCTGTACGATGTGTGCGAACAAGAAAAAAAATCCTTATTAAAGAAAGCCAAATGTGAACTAGGCTGCGTGGTGATTCAACGATGGATCAAAGTCAAACTATTTATATTGAGAGTAATTTGAGAGCCATTTTTAGGATATGAAATTTCACAGCGATAGAGCAGGCGAACAGGAGTTTCGCAGGCCAGACAAACTCGAAAGAATTGAACTCAAAACAATACCAGGGCAATTCTTCATGGAAAAATATAATATTGCTGGCGATCTGCGGTTTCAACAGTGGCTCAAAGCCAGTCGATTTAAATCCCAACCAATTTTTCGCAACAACGCGGTCAAAAAAAATATTGAAATAATCACCTGATTGAGTGTCGAGTTGAGCGCTCCGTTACCCATGCCGCCATTCTCCAGCTCCACCTGTAATCAACATATTGATCTTTGAACTTTCTCTCTAACCCAGATGCGCCATATTGTGCCCGGATCGAATAGTGGCTCTCTCCATTCTGCACACTTTCTCGCCGGATCAGACCGACGAGAGAGTGTGCAAAATGGAGAGAGCTGAGGACCAGCACTGATGCTCAACACGATTGTTTTTGCCCATCAGATCGATAAAAAAATATTCTACAGCTATTTTAATTGATCGTTGATCTCTCCCCTCCCCCTCTCCTTCTCCTCCTCACCATTGGTTCGTATCCATCGCAGGGGTAGATGCGCAGCTCGCTGCCCGTGTAGTCGATCTTCGTCACTTCCGACCTGCAATCACTTTGTTTCAGGAACTGTCATTTTCGGGTTTCACACATGTTTCAAGATTCAAAATAATGACGAATCTTCAATTATTGCTACGCAAATAGCAAAAAAACAGACAAGAACCCTGTGTTATAAATTTGCAATTACTTCCGCCTTTCATTGGGAATTTTACTACCGAGCAGTTTCCTCGTCAACAATAATAGACTGATTCCAGGTTTTAAAAAAAATGAAATATATGGTATCGATGCACTTCTGTGCTTCACTGATAATTCAAGTAACATCGTGTTCGTTAATGATCAATGGTAAGAACTCTTCTTTTGGAAAAAATTTCAAATTTACGAACGGTCACTTCCGTGCTTAACTAGCTACTCGAATACCTAGAAATTTAGTTGTTTGCAATCCAGCGAAGCTCCGGAATAGTAAAACAAATTTATATCGAAGCGTATTAATTCATGCGAAATCTAACGATCCATGTTTAAAGGTTAACTCTTTTATTATAAAAAAAATGAAATCCATCGGACTTGAGAAAAAACATTAAACGAATAAGCGCAGCCTTCCACTTTCTGTGCATCGCCACGTTTGAGGTTCATCCACAACTAGCGCTCAGAATTCGAGAAATACACAATTGTGATATTTTTTCTTAAATATTCTGAGCGAGAGCGAGAGAGAGCGCGCGCGAATAAATGTAATATATGCAGCTACTTCCTTGTTTAAACGACAGATGCAAAGATAACGTGGATTGCAATATCGTTCGGTCTCGGAAGGCAATAAAAATAAGTATTTTGCGAGTGAAAATCGTTTCTATGCGCCTAAACTTTGGCGTTTCACTCATTATGTAAATAATGGGTAATTTTTCAATTGACAATATGATGCCTGCGCCTACGATTCAGAAATACAATCCTTTTGTGAACGATAAACAACGCACCCCTGCATGTAGTTTCCATGTCCTCCCACATTTTGGGTTTTACGCTGGGCAAATCGAGAACTGGTGATCTTACGACGAATCATAGTACAATGATCATTCCAGCGGAGAAATGCACCTCTACATTGTTGTATCCCTGCGCCAACAACATTATTGTTTCAGAGTTAATTCTAGAGCTGAGAGATTTTTGAACTGCTAGTGCCTGCAGGATTTCGACTCGAAAAAAATATTAGTGATAAAACAAAAAGAGCCACTGCATTTATGTTCACATGCGCCGTCTTCATTTATGTTTCCCACGACGTTAGAGCTGAGAACGTGGAGAATTTCTAATTTAACACAAAATATGGGTCTCGCTATTTTCGCGTTTCACCTACTGTTTTTGGGCCAATTCCGAATTGGTAATGGATCAGAACCTGGCGTCCTAAAAAAAATATCCGAACTAAATTTTTAAAAAAACCTGCACGTACCGCTGCATGTGATTTCAGTGCACCACCACAGTTTAGTGTTTCAAGAACCTCTCTAGGTCTAACAGGTTGTTTCATTGTTAATTCCACCATTCTGTCCTCGTGATTAAAATTTGTCTGAACGAATCTCAACTGACCACAGCACGTGATGCGCTCTCTGGTTGCGAATTTGCGCTTCGTGAAAACCCTTGATCAGAGAAACTTTTGGATGGGAATTTTTTTCATCGGACTTTATCAAATAAACATAGTAATAAAAATTAATATCGCATTGTATGTGGACTACGCGCAACTTCAGTGTTTCAGTCGTAACTCTAGAGCTGACAGGTTGGTGAATTATCAATATCGCTGTGGTGGTTCATAGAAAAAATGATGAACGTATCAGAACGAATCTCAACTGACCACTGCATGTGATGCGCCTTCTGACTGCCGTGGAAGACGAGGATGCCGCGGTGCGTCGCCCCGATGTACACGGAGACCGCGCCGTTCTTAGGGTCCTGCAAAAATATTTATTTAATGGTTTTTTTAATATCTAGTCTAATCTTGAAAGTAATTTTTTCCTTCTCGATGAGAGTAATTAGTCCGTTCGTCGAGTTAAATAATTACGCAATTAAAATAATTGTCCTATCTCACATGATTATTACTGCCCCCTCGACACCTCCTTCGCCCCTTGTTTCTCATCCAACTCTCACATGGTACAAACTGGTGGAACACCCATTTAGCCCCTCGCTTTCCCTTCATCTCACTCCATCTACACGCGGATTACTCTCTTCAAGGGAAGCTGGCTCTCTCTCCATTCTGCACACTATCTCGCCGGTTAGACAAATGAGAAAGTGTGCGGAATAGAGAGAGCCTCAAACCGAAACGGCATCACTACTTTCTACTCTACAAACCAGTCTGCCCGAACGCCCTCCCGTTCGCAATCATATGTGATTTGGCATTATACATCTACGGTGGAGGACAAGAAGATACAAGCTCTTCAAGATGACACAATGCGGCTCCAATGTGCCTTGAGAGATATTGTTCTAAAATGAGGTCATGGCGACGATGAAACGGAAGACTATCATCTCATTTTAGCGACTCATTGAAACGCCATTCCGCCATGGTAATCAAAATTGATTAGTTGGTTCACCGCGACCAAGTCTTCGATCAGAAGGCAGGCCATCGTCTTACCTTATCGTCTCAATGAAACTGCACTCAGCCTTGAGTCGGTCCATATCTAATCATAGCCTAATGATCAATTCGAAGAATATAAAACGTAATTAATTTATCTACCCCACGAAAACCGTTCCATTATCAGAGAAAAAGATTCGCAACTTGTTTGATCTCCTTCATGCAACGTCAACCTGCCTTGGCAGTTGAGTTAGTACTATTCGAGCGAAAAGGCATCAATGTCGGAACATTATCTCGATCACAATTACCAGTTGCAACTCCTATCTACCTTAAAGTTAATTTACAGAACAACATTGCATCTATGAATCGTAAAGCAGGATATTCTCATTATATAGCCATAAATAATTAGCTTGTTACTACAATTCTCTCACTGTATTAACTGAATCAACATTGGCTTTTTTTCTGAATTGCTATCGATTAGATTATCAGTTCGAAAATTTTCTCGACTCTTTCGTACCTTGACAGTATGCAATAAGTTGCGTATCGAATGTATTTACGAACAATGCATGCAACTCATCGAACAACCGGCTTGCTTGCAACTTGCTACATTAATTATCTGCAACCTCACCCTACCTTGTCAGTTGATTTTCCTGAAGCGTTACTATAATAAAACCATCCTAGAATGTCACACACAGCAAAAACGTTCCATTTACGAACATGATAATTAATCATTTTGTGATAATTTTTTTAAACAATATCATTAGTCAGCAAAAGGACCTACCTTAACAGTGTAGGGGTCGAATCCGTACGTCTCCATCTGACAGGCCATCTCGATCATCCGCAGCTCCGCCTCCGCCGCACTCATTCCACTGCGAAATATTTATTTAAATTTAATTGAATAATTAATTAATTATTGCTTCTTTACCATATCCTCCACTATTGCAGGTTTACAATCAGCTAATCGGAAGATTCAAGTTTCACACCTCATTCACATCTCTCATTTTCAGACTCACATTGATTAGCTTTCGGCTTTCTTATACATAATTACTATCGAACTCTCATAACCGCTTTCGAATGAAGTATTCTTGCAAGTATTACTGAAGTATTACTACTTCAGTAATTCAGTAATACTGAAGTATTAATGAAGTATTACTTACTATGAAAGCTCCTCAGATACCGTACCCGTAATACCGTACTCCCCCCTTACCGTAGTCCCTGGTGCAGCTCGGCGATCTTCTCCTCGACCTTGGGCGTCTGCTTGAGCAGTAGTTTGTATTCACTCACGTATCGCGAGCCGTCCTCAGCCAAAGGCACCACGTCGCCCACTTGGGCTGCAATGGGAGGCATTATTCAATTTAAATATTTTTATTAAATAATCCGAGAACTCCGTCAGCCCTCTAAATGCTCTCGTCTCAAGTATATTTCGGAAACTGAAGTATTTGTTTGCGCGAAACTCCTCGCGAAGGAAGTGGTTTGTCAGATTGCCAGATGACGCAGATTTGAGTTTCAGGGCTCGCCTAAACCATCTAGCTTTGTTCTCACCACAATCTCTCGACGTCTTCTGCAGAAAGAATTTCAAATTTTCGAGAATAATTTATCTTTCGTGATTCGTGCTCAGCAACGAGTCCGATTTATGTTTCATGCCTCATTCAATTTCTGAGCAATCTCTTCCGAGCAATGATCGCAAGGGGAACCGTTGGCAAAAAAATCGCATTCTCCATCTCAATATTCGATTGAAATTACGCCTAGTAGGTTTCTCATTTGCGAGCCAGACGAATCGGATACGAGTTTCAGGTCACACGTATCATTTTATTGTATTCGTATAAATTTCTTTTCGGACTCCAGGAAACAAAAGTAATCAATTCTCGTTTTCGAAAACATATCCAAATTCGTGTCTACCGGCAATGTGGATTCAAATGTCTGGTTTCAATCACCTCCCTAAAATATTAGAAAGATTTTTTTAACAAACGAGATCCAAGCCAAATTCATGTCCACATACGAGTAGGATTCAAGTTTCACATATCTCATATTTCTCAAACATTTTCCATCGCATCAATGGGTCAGCAATAGTGTTGGCAGTTCGGCATTTCGGCGCCGCAATCCCGCGCTCTCTCTATTGCGGCGCTGCAATAGAAAGGCGAGAGGAGGGGAGGGATTTCGGCGCCGCATTCTCCCTCTCTCTCACTTCCAGATTAGAGACGAGCGCGCGCTAGACGCGGCGGGTTTGGGAGAGGAGGGGGAGCGGTATCAGAAGGGGCGGAGTTTCGCACAGGCTAACGCTCCCCTATGCTAATGCGGCGCCGCATTAAGATTGCGGCGCCGACGCCTCTCCCCCTCGCATTGCGGCGCCGCTATGCCGCAGCCGTTTTGCCATCCCTAGTCAGCAGGCGGTTTGAAAAAAGATAAATTTTCATTCTCGCAAACAACTCAATATTTCCGCATTTGCTCACACTGCAATATAGCCTAATTCTCTGACATTATTTCAATTTCAATTTTTCAAAACAACTCTAATAACCACTTCGTTCCCGCCACTCACACTGCCGAATTCGCGTTTCAGGCACCACTCAAGTTTCTAATAATACTGAGGCATCAATCGTCTTCCTCCAGGTCTATCTCCAATTATAAAAAAATACAATACTCATACTCCCTTACAATTTTCACCTTTTCTGGGTTCTATTTTTCTCTCGAATAATATAAATATTTCAAATAATCATAATTCGACTCACACTGCAGGATATACGCGGCCAGCTGGGCGGCGATCGGCTGCGGGCAGTACAGGCGACCGTGCAGAAGGTCGCGCTGCAGCTGCACGTTCAGCTGGTATCTGCAACCAATCGATATTATGATGTCAGTCAGCGATCGCTGCTGATCAACCCCACTCACTACCGTATTCCAATATTAGCCAAAAAAATCCTGATCGGTATTTCACTGCTCTGGATTGAGGTTTCACATGCAATTCAACTTTCGTAATCTCTTCCTGGAAATGATATCACTGTCGTTCATATTTATAATAACCCACTCTCATTGCTTACTGGTAAACTCGTGATGGAAAATAAAATGTCAGCACAATCATCGGCTTTTCCGTTATCTATCCCTTTCCAAAGATCGCTTACTCATCCCTCCTTCTCTAATCATCACAATCACGTGCTCTCTCCATTCTGCAACTCTCTCGGCAGTCAGGGTAACTAGGGAGTGTGCAGAATGGAGAGAGATGTTATTCAATCAACACAATCACGCCCGCTAATCTCTCTGCGTATCTCTCTTGCTCATCGCTCGTTTATTGCCTCTCAAAATCGCTGTATTCCGCGATTTTTGACCCGTAAAAGCGAACAAAGCGAATAGGGGGGAAACCTCTATCACTCCCTTCTCCCATCCCCCTGCCCATTCTCTCTGATCTGCCTAGCAAACATGCAAACATTGTCGGGGAGGAGATGGAGAGAGGGAGAAACTGTTATCACTCGTGCGGGCCACTCACGGGGTCACGTTCACACTTTCGGCCCGCCACACATGACTACCGAGATCGGGATGAGCTACCGGCTGTGAAGCCCAGATCGATATACTAATTCCAAGTCAATCCCTACACAGCGAACTGTAACTAAGGTTCTGGAGGATCCGATCTAAAGTAACCGTCCGATCAATAATCAATCATCCGATTCGTATCTACCAGTTGCACTTCAGTTTCAGTCCTTCCTCATGCACTAGCCAATTTTGCCAGCATCAATGGGGAATAGGCGACTGTGAGATTATAAATATGCGAACTAACCTGGGAATCTACAGATCTATAGAGCCAATCTACCGTAACCTTCCAATCAATATTCCCCCAACCTGGTGATCTCCTCTCGCAGCTGGGCCGCGGACGAGGGATAGTAGCGGAATCGGAGACGGAAAGCGAGGTTGTCGGCTGAAATAAGAGACTTTTCCTTCCAGTGTTTCTTCCGAAATTCGAGCGCCTCGGAAAACACGACTTCCGGTTTGCGTGCGTTTTCGAAATGTGAAAACTACTGCTGTCGTTGCGGTTCGCTGCTCTCTCCATTCTGCACACTATCTCGCTTTCTCTGACCGTAGAGAGAGTGTGCAGAGTGGAGAGAGGGCATCGCTTGAGATAACTCACACTTGAAGAGCTTGGCCAGCGAAGACAACGACTGCGTCAGATCCACCCAGTACTGCAAATATTAATTTTTAATATACTTTTATTCATATTTTTGTATCGACTTTTCTGTTTCTTTTTTTCGAATCTTCCACAGAGCTATTTATAAAAGTGTATTTTTTTATCAACTTTGCTCGCCCCTTTTCATTCCTTCCTTTTCTGTGAATAGAAGAAGAGGGGGATGGGGGGCATCTCTCATGAGAGTGAATCTATTCTGGCGCGATTCCCCACTCTCTTCTTCTCTCGCCTGACTGCCCCTTCTAGGGGGGTGTAATCTTGGTTTTCGCTCTCTCCATTCTGCACACTGTCTCGCCGGTTAGACAGACCAGTGAGTGTGCAGAATGGAGAGAGCAGAAAAGCGAAACGACATCTCAATCCCTTCCCTTTCTCTCCAGATTCCCTCCTCAGATATGCTCACTTCTTCTCACTACACACTGAATCTCCCTCAATCCTCCTTTCTTAGAGTAGTGCAAGCCCCCTTCTCAGCCCCTTCTTAGCAACCAATATGGAAGCGATACCAGAGTGCGGAGGCACTGACGTCATCGCAGACTCAATTACTAGTGTTGTCAGAATAGTGGCTCTCTCCATTCTGCACACTCTCATCAGTCAGAGAAACTAGGATGTGTGCAGAACGGAGAGAGATACAATGCGCTCTGGTAACACTGCTATTTATCCTGAGTGTTCCTACAGAAGAAGCAGAAGGAATGCGCAACTTTGCATGTGGGGGGATCGTCATTGAAAGCGAACAATCAGATAAAGAAGCGCCGTGTCTCTCAATGCATTCAGGGGGTGGAGGCGTCTATGCATAGTCAATGGCGGGATGTCTCTCATCTCATCGCTCTGACAGGCGTCAGAGAGCCTACCGTAATCGATCAATCGCCCCTCCTACCGTACCCCTTGCTCAATAATAAACACTGATGAGCTCTACGTACAGTCTCTCAGATTAGATGAGGTCAACAATAAATATGCCGCTAGTTTCACGTCAATTCTGCTCATTTTTTCAGGGGTCCATAAGCCTTCTTTAGGAGGGTATCACCAGATACTGGCAGGGTCGCTCGCCACCGATCTGCCTACAGTACCCCTTGCTCAATCGATCACAAACTGACTCAATGCATATGATAGATACCGTAATCGCTCATCCTCCTACCGTACCCTTTCCACAATCGCAAACTGACTCGATGCCTGTGATGGTCCTGGTAGCGCAGGCCGAAGTAGTCCTTCTCGGTGATGTTGAGGAACTCGCACACGTAGTCCAGCACATCCTTGCCCGTCGCCGACTTCTGCAGCGGATATCGATCGATTATCGAGAGCTATCGTAACCCTCGGTTATCGATCGATTTAGAGCTACAGTGCCCCTTTATTATCGATTTACTGCTAGCTACAGTAACCCTCGATTATTAGTTGCCTCCGTTACCGTACCCCAATCACCCTCGTTATCTTCGGTCGGTATCTCGTGAGGTCGGTGAACACAGAGGTGGTAAAGAACAGGGGAGGTTGAATAATGGTCAACAAGGAACGTGTGTGTGTCACTGTCCGATTAGTCCTTTTCTGCACGATTTCTACACTACACCCGGATCTGGCGCATCGATTTTCGGTTTTCCCTCCTTCTTTTTCCTCTTCTTTTCTCCCCTTTTAATCTACAGCCTAGGCGGAACACCAGGAAAAGCAGTCAAGTAGGGGGGAGATAGAGAGAGAGAGAGAAAGACAGACACTTGCTCCAAAACAAGCCATTCCAATGCCTAGAGGGGGTGGGGGAAGAAAGAAAGAAGCGAAATAAAGCCGAGAGAGAAGCACCGAGTAAACTAAGACTATTGTGAGCAGAAGGCACCGACTCTACCCGGTTACTCATCCTATCGACTAACACATTTTTAACCCAAAAAAAGAATAACAATAATATTTTAAATAAATAAATACATTAAAATAAACCTTGAACTCGGTGTTGATGGTCTCCTGATCGTTCAGGAGCTGGATCGTCACCTGGAAAGGAAATCAATGAGACTACCGTAATCTACCGTAACCCCTCTCGCCAATCGATAACTGAACCACTCACTTTGAGCTCCTTCTTGCTGATGAAACTGGCGCGAGCGGACATTCGGCCGAAGAGCGACGACGTCGATTTATTGTTGTTGTTTCGCTCCATTTCAGTCTCTCCCCTCCTCCTTCTTCGTCTTCTTTCTCTCTTTCTCTGGCCTCTCCTCTGCCTTCTCTCTCTCTCTCTCTCTCTCTCTCTCTCTCTCTCCTCTTCTCCTTCTTCTTACTATCGACTCTACACTCTAGCACAGGGAGTCGTCTCCGCCCTCAGACGGCGGCTTGATCCAGTCGTCTCGCTGCAATGCGCCATCAGTTCCGCCAGATTCACGCCAATTTGGCCGAAATCGCGCGCGCCAAATTCAAATATAGACAAACTTCGCGCACACAACGACGACGGCATTTAATGAAAATGAGCGAATGGCGATGAATGAAGAGGGGCGAAAAAGGGTAAACACAGAGCGAGAGAGGCGCGTATTTACATGTAGAAAAGGGCCGAAGATGGAATAAAATGAGGAGGAGTGAATGAGCAGAGAGAGAAAGAGGAGAATGGAAAGAGACAGATGGAGAGAGATAGGGGAAGAAGGAGGGAGGGGGGGGGGGGGGGGGGAAATAGTCAGCAATAAAAGGAGAGGTTGAGGCAGATGAAGAATGAATCGCGTCTCATAGTAGAGGAGGGACGTGCTTTTTTGTCCTCCTCCCTTTTCGAGAGGGTGCGAGGGTAGGAGGAAACCTCATAGACGTGTGAATAGGGATGATGTCGCCCTTCTCATTCTACACGCTCTCTCCGCTCACTGACCAGTCAGAGTGTGCAAAATGGAGAGAGCTATTCGGGGCATCCCTAGACGGAAAGGAGCGGAGGAACTCATCTCATTTCGGGCGGGTGTCTCAACTCTGTGTGACCATGGAGAGAAAAAGAGGAGACGGAGGGACGGAGGGAGATGAGGAAAGGAGGGGGGGGGGGGGGGGGGGAATGGAGGGCCCCGCTTCCCGTTAAGAGGAAGAAACTAGCGAAACGTGTCCCCTCTTCTCTTTTCCCCCTTCTCCTCTTTGTTTCTATCTGTTTCCATCCCCCTTCGACCCCTCCAGCCCCCTTGATCCTTCTTCCTTCCCCCCCCCTCTTATCTCTCTCCGGCGATAAAAAGTGATTGGGAGAGGAGAGGAGAGGAGGAAGCATGTGTTCCAGCGGGGGGCAAACGTGAGGCCAGAGGGCAACAGGGGCACGGGGTGAGAAGGGTAAATAACTCGCAGAGAAAGCCGCTGATTTGCAGACAAAATACCTGACCCGAGAAATCACAAATTACATAACTGACCCTACATAGTCATACAAAAAAGGAAATATTTTGCAATATTTGTTTCGAAACCTGAGCCAAATGGTTTCCCAACCGCGGCGCAACCTTTCTCCTCTGAGCGCGGGCTCCGATTCAAATGCGCCCTTTCCCTCGCCCCGCCAGTCTCCTCATTCTGCACACTCTCTCGTTTCTCGGACCAGCGAGATAGTGTGCAGAATGGAGAGAGCCAAACCTTTCCCTCGCCCCGCCAGATGACGCGGACAGTTCGGCATATCTAATGAGGGACCGGAAGGAAGGATGGAGGGAAGGAGGAAGGATGAGTGATGGGGCACAGAAGGTTCTCAGAGGAATCGTAAACAGACTACACTCATCGGGAGTGATTCAGTCACGCAATGGACAGTAGTACGACAGTTTAATTCAAGTTTCAGATGTTACTCAACTTGCTAAAATTGTGATCCGAACAATAATTTGTCGATTCTCAAAATAGTCACACAATTGAAATGTTATGCCGGAGCGGTATACCGCTCTCTCCATTCAGCACACTCTCTCGCCGGTCTGATACACAAGATAGTGTGCAGAATTGAGAGAGCTCCGGCAAAAATAATCGAAAGCAGTGAAATCGTGATCGAGTTCAGCCAAAAACTCGTGAGTAAACACGATAGTGACAACAATAGATGAAGGAGCGGCGCCCACTCGATCAAATAAGAGTACTTTCACCCTATTCATCGCAAGATTGGCCCCTGTTTCCTCGCTTTCACACATCCCGAGAGAAAAAACGTGAGAAAGTTTCCGCATTCTCAGGCCAGGAAAAAAACCCACGCAAAGAAAGCAAGCTGAAGTCAATATATGCGAATCCAATGCTGATGTATCATCTTAGAACTTGTCATTTTAATAGCTATACATAGCGTCAAAATTATGTGCTCTAACAAATAGACTCCAGATATCGAAAGAAATGCGTCATAAAAATGACATACCCTGAATCCAATCCAGTTAAAAGCTTCAAACATCTCGGAGATTGACGGGGAATGAGACCAGACATGGGTGTCTGTCAAAGCGGATTAGGGGTGCTGCTATTTCATCCCACTCCAAGCCGTTTCCCCTCCCTCCACTACCAATTACTAGTGATGTAATTTCGGTTTTCGCTCTCTCTAATCCGCACACTATCTCGCTGGCCAGAGAAACGAGTAAGTGTGCCGAATGGGGAGGGGCGAAAACCGAAACGACATCAATTACCATTCCCAGACGAGCACCATCTCTCGATCTACCATCATACCCCCATAATTATAAATTAGATGCGATTATCATCAGACACGCGGAACATTGATGAGTGACCCTCGCAGCTGGTAGCAGTAAGACCGCGATTTAAACCGGCAACTACCGAAATAATTCAATTCAGGAAAGAGTGTGGTGCATATTGCCAGAGATGAGGCCAACCCAAGACATTTTGTCACTTTTTCTGTCTCTAACGCAGAGCGCCCCTGCAGAATTGTACAGAGTGAGAATGAGAATAATGGAAGGATTCGAAATGTTTGTGAAAACTCCCGGATCCAAGGGAGTGCCGCCATTTCCCAATGTTTTAACGACGCAACAGTTGCAGGAAATACATTCGATAGAATCTGTCAATGGGGAACGAGAAAACTACTGTGCAACAACTCCGACAACATCTCACAAAGAACGCCTTCCTACACTACTCTGAGTGAACACTAGTGATGTCGTTTCGGTTTTCGAGTCTCTCCATTCTGCACACTTCCTTGTTTCTCTGGCCGACGAGATAGTGTGCAGAATGGAGAGAGCTAAAGCAGATTTTACATCTCGATTGAACACTATTCCACCACTAATCCAATTACGGGCACAACTGTTGACTACTTCCAATGGTCGAACAACGCAATCCCCCCACTCATTGATTGAATCCAGAGTCAATCAAGGGGCAATAAACTGTTAATAGTTACACGTTGCGGATCAGTGATGAGCAGCCTCCAGATATTTGGTGGTGCAACGCGAATAATACTTCTGACTAGTGATGTCAAAACGGAAACGACTCTCCTCAGTTCACGTGATTTCTCGCTTGCTATAGACACGAGAAATGAGGAGAGTTAGGTTCCGATTTTCCATCACTACATCTGAACCCCGGACAATCACTCAAAGAAAGCAGTGAGCTTATTAGTTGTATATCTCGTGAACCCCCGAGAAATATGACCATCCGGAACATTCTGAAAGCCTGGGAGAAGTGCACATCACTGTTGCAGATGCCAGCTGATATTGCCCCATCGATCAGTTGCTCTCTCCATTTTGCACACCTTTCTCGTCACAAACCACCAGTTAGAGTTTGCAAAATGGAGAGAGAGCTATGTCATTCGGCAACACTGATTCCCGCTATAATATGCGATCCGTCCCTTTTCCAGACATTCTTCAATCTGCTTCATCCCTCCACAAAGTGCACTGTTTACATATTCAAACAGACTCAACTTTCACTCTAGATCATTCCTCGGGCCCGTTGTGTCCCCCTTCCTAGCTGCTTGGATTTGTCTTCGCTGCTCTTTTCACTGTTTCCCCTTCCCCTTCCTATTCTATTCTCCAGTGTACTTTACTTTCTCGGTCCATTTCCCATCATCATCATCATATTCTCTCCATTCCCTTTCCATGAATGGTTCGGAGAGTCGAGTCAAGAAGGGAAAAGAGCACAGGAGAGACGATGGGGTCATAATAAAGGTCTCTTCTTCCTCTTCTCGCGTAATAGAGAGAGAGAGAGAGAGGAGCCACCTGAGACCCGTCCCTTCTTCCAACAAAAGAACAGACAGCATTTCAGCAGTACCCATTTCCACCCTTCCCCCAATTGGGAGTACACACCAGGTAGGTCAAGCATCAAAGGCTACTCTGGAGTCGGATCGAACACCACCTGTTTGCTGCATGCATGCTGTCACTAGCCATCAACCCATAAGCACACAGCATGTCAGAAAGCGAGAGCAAACTACAGTATCCCAGAAACTGTTTCCCTATACGATACAATATATGAGAAAGGTAAGATAGCTTCCAGAAAACTACAGTATCCAATTTTTATATTCGCCACAGTATATCAGAAAGATAGTTTCCAGAAGGCAAGATCAAACTACAGCATCCCGTTTCCTTATACGCTACAGTAAACCAGAAAGATACCCTCCAAGATAGTTTCCCAGAAAGCGCAGAAAAAGCAGATTAGACCGCTCTCAATCCAAAGGTCAGCTCCCGACAAATTGATCCATCAAGTGTGATTGAGTACAGACGACCCGGCCAGATTACACGGCTAATCTCGAGAAAGGGGAAGTCTCCAAGTCTCCAAGACTCTCTCTCTAGGGGGCCCCCCTTTTAACCTCGATGCATCGCAAATTAGCCTCGATTGTGTAATCAAGAGCGCACAGCCGGGGGGTGCGAACTACTCCCTCCCTCGCTTTTCTCGAGAACCACGGGCCTCCGTTTTTGGCCTCCATCGCGCAAGTTGGATGAACAGAAAACAGCGTGTCTCAATCATCCCCGGGAGAGAGATCAGATGGAGAGAAAGGGACAGTGTAGTCAAGGTTGGGGTTAGCATTCGCAGATACAGCCCCCCCCCCCCCCCCCGACTCACAATTATGAGATTTGTGGAAGACGGATGGGGTGGAATGAGTGAGCTGCGGAGATCGAAATGGAAATATTTCGAACAGAATAGATTGCCAAATGTTTCCTACATCACCTCAGTCCTCATTCTTTATGTCAATGTGATGCATCACTGGGTGAATTGCATTACGGTGACTAGGAACAACAGTGCGGATCTGAGTTTCGACCCACGTTCTTCAGAAACCATTTTAAACTCCGATGATAAAAGATACACTGAAAGGATTAAATGGAAGTGATCTCTCCTACTTTCAACTAGGCAAGTACGAATGACCATAACTCCTTGGAGATGGGTGATTAGCCATATTAGCCTAACGACATTCCCCTCTATTGAGGGTAAATCTTTCTTCATCAGTTTCATTACCGTTTCCCCTCAATGGTGCGTGTATCACTTACGGGGGTCAGCATCTCATTACCCTTTTCAATAGAACCCTCCTCCGGGGGAAGGCGGGAGGAGCTCTGACCGGCCGAGGGAGGCTCGGGGGTCAGAGGGACTCCTAAAAACTGTCTGATCCCCTCGGGCGGAGGGAAGGACTCTCTCCGCCTTCTCCTATTCATCAGTAGCAGTAAAATGGTGTCAGCTCCTCCTCTTTTCTGTACACCGGAAGAGGTTAGAAACCTCATCCTCCCCTCCTCCGCCCCTCCCTTTCTCCCTTATTTGAGGAGGGTCAACCTGCGACCGATCCTCATTCGAGAGCGAGACTCACCACCCATCCGGGTTCCTGTCCCCTTTCCCTCTCATGTACCCCCTCAGGGCACTTGGAGTACATAGCGCCTCGTGCTATCCGCCAGCTAGCCTCACTTCGTGATAGGTCATGATAGCATGCATCCGCTACCGTATCCCATTAGCTTCAGTTCGTGATCGCATACCATGTACCGGCTACAGTATTCCATTGATTAGCCGATTCTGTCGCAGATTCACAATCATGAGGAGCGCACTGCTATTTCTCGCGACTGCAGCAGCTATTCATGCTGAGATCATCTCCTACGCTGATAATGCCATCGTTGGTACGCAGTTACAGTATGCCTACCGTACTCACTATACCTACAGTAGCTCAGAGATCATCGATAGGTCTACCGTACCTCTCTCGCTACCTTAATCATTCAGGCACCCCGAAAGTAGTGTGTGAAGAGAACGATCTCGCACTGGACATCGTCACCTCAAGGCCGTTCCGCGGCAACATCTTCGTTAAGGTACTGTAGCTATTAGCAATCTACAGTATGCCTACCGTACTTTACGTCATTCTTAGCTAATCAATAAATTCAGGGAAGAGCTAAGGACAAGAGCTGTCGTCAATCGTACGCCAACAACGGCACCAACTCCTACTCGCTCCCTCTCGGAAAATGCGGCATGCAGCGACTCAGATCGGTATGATCTTTGATCTTTCAGCGCCAAATCTGATTGAATCCCGATCCTCAAATGCAGTGAAGTTACTAGTGCCAGCCGCTATTCCACACAGCAGGCGTCTCTAGTCTCTCTTCCACTCAATTGAACCTTCAACATCTGATAGAGATATTGATTGAATAAACCATGTCAATCCCAAAAATCCAGGCCAACCCTCGTGGTGTCAACTTCGTGGTCACGGTCATCGTCTCCTTCCATCCCGCCGGGTTCATCACGAAGAACGACCGCGCCTTCCACGTCCGATGCTTCTACATGGAACCCGATGAGATCGTGACCTCGTCCATCGACGTCAGGTAGTTATGGACCCAACGGCCGACTTGATACCACCTTAGGGAACCAGGTTCCATGGGTCCGGCTTGGTACCCGGATTAATCCTGAGTCCAGCTACAGTACCCTGATGGCTACTGTATCCTTATCAATCCCCAATGATTCCAGTGGCATTCCTACGACTGAACTGGCCGATGAGATGCGCATGCCGTCGTGCGAGTACTCCGTGCGCAAGGACTCTCTCAACGGACCCGCCCTCACCTTCGCCAACGTCGGAGAAACGGTGAGTGGCAGCTCTCTCTATTCTGCACACTCTCTCGTTTCTCTGATCGACGAGATAGTGTGCGGCATGAAGAGTGCCAAAACCGAACAAACATCCCTAGTGGCCGGATCGAACAATGGATATCCCTCTCTCTATTCTGCACATTCTCTCGTCGGTCAGACAAAACGGAAGAGTGTGCAAAATGGAGAGATTATAAAAGGATAGCCAAAAAATGACCTTTAGGTCACTCAGTCATTTTAGTGCAAATATCGTTCGAAATTCGATCTGAATCTCTAATTTGCATAGTATGCCTTCTAGCCCATGACCAGAAGGTGCCTACTTAAAAGGGGAACCATAAATAACAACTCCTCATGGAACAACAATGGCCTAGCCATTACCGCCTCGTAAGGTCAATTGGTCTTTAGGAATCGGGGGAACCAGGAAATGATCACTTGAGATAACAGCCGCGAACCGCTGAGCACTCTTGCGGCCTTGGAACCAGGAACCATTCATGGAACCACGTAGTGGTTCCGGATCGAGTAGCTCTCTCCATTGTGCACACTCTCACGCAAACGAGAGAGTGTGCAGAATGGAGAGAGCGTAGGACCAAAAAAGTGAAAATATCAATAACATCTTCAGGTCTACCACGTGTGGGAATGCTCAGGTGCCGAGATGGGCATGCTGGTCAAGAAGTGCTTCGTCACCGATGGAGATGGGGAGGACCACGCCGTCATCGACTTTGACGGGTACCGTACCACTTACAGTATCCTTCTATTCGGACTAGCAGCACTCTCCATTCTGCACACACTCTCGTCGCTTTGGCCTGAGGGGTGTGCAGCATAGAGAAAGCAATAGTTTATCCAACAGCACTAGTGGGAAGCTCACAGTACTCGTCTTGATGTTACCGTAACCCTATCTAGACTACAGTACCCCTCTCCTCAGATGCACGACCGACCCCTTCCTGCTGTCTCAACTCACGTACGACAACAATCTGATGAGGGCGCACGCGACCTCGCAAGTCTTCAAGTACGCCGACTCCAACCAGCTCTACTTCACCTGCCAGATCCGCCTGTGCCAGAAGCAGATGGGATTGTGTGCGGATATTACGGTAGACGATTATGTCATTCATAGGCAACTACCGTAATCTACCACCATCACACCTACAGTGTCTTGGTGGGTACCCTATCCTACTACGGTAGGATATTGCGTCATTCATAGGCAACCCGGTACCAGACTCGTTACGTCATTCCTAGGCAACGGGCTGGAAACACCGGCAGGCACCGAAGTAGGGCGCAACATTGGGGTCTTTCTCCCGATTAGAGATCGAATTACAGGCCCAGGGAGTATTGGGGCTAGCGGCGTAATCGAAATGATTAACCCCGGCACGCTGACCTTGGGGGGGGAGGGGGTCCAGGCTAGCTGTGGGAAGACAGGGATCATCTCTCTCCACCTTCCTCTCGCCTGAGGGGGAAACGATCGCTGACTGAGATTTCGCCAGTAATTGAGCACTTCTTGACATAAATACACTGGCAAACGTGCGCGCGTCCAGGATCATTAGCATGGTGTGACCTCCTTAAAGAGAGGACCGAGTGCAACCCTTTGTTGTACACACCTGCTAAATGCTAGTAGGTCACTCCCGCCCGTTACCCGACAATTGGACCCCCCGAAGACTGATTGGTACCGTACCACTTTACAGTACCCGCCCTTGATATGTCGTACCACTATCGCCCTTAGAGTGCCCATTCAATGCCTGAGAGGGGCGCCCGCTGGGCCTACTGAATGAGCGTCATTTAGCAATGCCCGATCGAATAGCACTCTCTCCATTCGGCACACTCTCTCGTCGGTGAGAGAGTGAGCAATATGGAGAGAACTACTGTTAGATCCGATAAGACTAACGCCATTTCAGCCACCCAAGTGCGGAGGAACTGAGGAGGATGGACTTACTATTGGCAGCAACCGAACGAGGAGATCGATCGATGAGGAGGTGGACAGGAGATTCGAAGTGGATGTTGCCACGAGAGAACTGCTAGTGCTCGATGCTGAAGAGACTTACTCGCCCTCGACAGTCTGTCTCCCCAAGATGATACTGCCTACCCTCCCACTACTCATGATCACGCTCTGCCTCCTTTCCGTCCTAGTCACGCTAACATGCACTAGGAAGAGCTACAGAAAGAATATCTTCCCTTAAATAAGAATGTCACTTGTACTCCCCACACTGTTTAGAATCTCAATGACCAAGCGGGCGCTTGTTGTTTATTCGTTTCCCCCCTTATCAGAGCTTGGTCTCAAAACATGTTACGCTAATAATCAAAACGCCTAGGTAAACTAAGGTGATATGTCTATCGAAATAACCGCCGTTTCCTCCATAATAACTGACTCATGGTCTTTCCACAGCTTACAATCCGCTACAATGTGCAAAACCTTTCAGCATTCCACCAAACCACACTGCGAGTAACCCCTATAATTGTTATTATTCCTTTGCCCAATCTTAGGTAACTGTGATAAAGCGAATAATTAATTTCAAAGCAAGCAAGCACGAGCGGGAGAGAAATTAAAGCACACGCAACGCAAGCGTAGATGGAGAGCATGACTCAAATCACGAAATCGAATGGAACAGTGAGAAAATCGATAAACATCGCAAGGGAAAACAGGAAAAAGTCGATCGTTGACAAACATAGCCACCGTATACCTTAAAATCGGCATACTGTATGTCGTTTTTGAAATCCCGCACGGAACAGCACCCTGACTACCGTAATTTCTTAGAAATCACGCGTGGAAAACCAATCAATGAAATTAGTTGTTGTTTTTACATTTTGCGTGTTTAAAAGTGTTCGTACATTCTTCATAAATGTTATTTTGCATTCAATTAGTTTTCAATGATGTTGTTATCAATGCCTAGTCCTCTTCTTGCACTCAAAGTTCACGAATCAGCTCAGAAAGTGTTTTAGAAACACACTGAGAAGTCCTTCCTCTTCTTTTTTATCGAGTAAGTCCCAGAATTCATTGTTTCCACTATCGATCGATAGCCTGGTACGATGCATACCCGCGGGAAAGCGTCTCTCCCCTCTCTCCTCTCTCCTACCCACTACCGCTCCTCCCGCCTCTGCCTATCTCTGCGTCTCGTTTCTCCTCGCTCATTTTCCCGCTCTCTCGCCTTCCTCTGTCAGTATGGCGCGCACTCCTCCCTTCCTTTCCCTTTCAATTCCCCCCTACCGTGTTTCTTCTTGAATTTTCGCGTCAGGATCCCTTTTTCGAGAGCTATCATTATTACTATTATTATTATTGTTATTTGGAGATGATGGATGACGTCATCGAGCTGGAAGACAGCGACGACGAGTTGGCCATCATCGAGGACGAGTCGACGTCGTCGTCGAAGAATAACGTCGGCGCCTCCATATCCATCGTGAATTCGGTGCCGCTCGACCTGAACAGCATCCTGGGCGGGGCGCCGTTGGTGGCGCGCAAGACGCCCGCATCGGCGGCCGGCCAGACGACGTCGTCGGCGGGCCGTTTCCAGTCCTCCCGCCCCACCCCCTACCAACGACCGCTCACCGCCACCGTGCGGCTGGCGCACAATGGCGCCGGCGGCGGCCAGCCAATCAGAAGCAGTACCGCGGTCACGCACACAACGTCGGTGAGTCGATATTCAGAGTTCAAAGTTCAAAATTGGGCGAACTTGACACCGTTTCCATCGAAAACACGATGACAAACCATTGTCCCTTCAAGAACCCGAATGGCGTGATTTGAGGGGAGTCCATTTCGTCCGTAGTGCCCACCGCTAGCTCATAATACGCTCGTGACCTTCAAATCGATCGTAGTAGCCTCCTTGCGCTGCTGCCAAATCGATTTCCACTCAGTCCAATATTATCCATCCCCATTTATCGATCCAGTCCAATGTCCGTATTGCAGTACCAGCCGCTGCCCCGACAGCAGCAGTTTGCCGCCCACCACCACTACCCGACGCCCGGCCGACCCCTGAACGGCGTCCAGAATGGCCACGCGGCCATGAACAGGAACGGCGGCAGACAGGATGAGGTAGGTATTATTGATTTTTTGCCCGACGAAATACGAAAATCGCTGTGAAAAGAGGTTATGACAGGGTTCTTTTCAATGTGAAGAGTAGGGTATTTGGAAGTAATTTGGGAGATTGATGACAATTATTTAGCCTAGGGCTGATAGTAATAAGCTTAAGCATGTCCCTAAGCAGGAAAAATGATGACTATAAACAAACTAAGGTTAAGGGGTTATCCCTTGGCACCGCCCCCCAATCTGGTAAAGTGAAGAGTAGCCACCCATCCAATCTCACAATCGCAGGTGATGAAGATGCGGCTGCAGATGGCGCACAACGGGTCGTACCAGCGAGTGCCGCCGCGCGACCTCGTGTCAGTGTAAGTATCTCTTGTTTTTGGGGCTTTGAATGGCTAAGTCATCAATATTGCCAAAACAATAGGCTTGCTTATTTTGGGCAATATGATGGAAGTTCGATATGTTTATCTTATCTTTGCTGGTCCTGAGCTGGCCAGACTAGGATATTTTTTTATCGAGGAATCGATTAGTCCATGCCAAAAACGAGTTATCCTGGTTTCAAACGGAAGAATAAATATAAATTTATTTATTATTTATCTATTCCAGTCGCACGTCGGCCCCGGTGATGGCGGTGGAGGTGAGCGCGGAGCGACTGAAGAACTACGCCTTCGACGCGGAGAGAGTGGGAGCGGAGAGGACGGACAACAGCAAGAAGGGCAGCCCCGATGGAGTCATGAGTGGACAGCGATTCAGGGTGAGCCAATTGATTTATTCTCTGTATAGTACGTCTTAAACAACCGATTGAGCTTCAGCAGTGGTAAGAAACGTGATAAACAGTGGTTAGAACCCCGATAAGATTCATGAGTGGATAGAGAGTCATGGTTGGTGGAATCCCCTTACCAGTGAGAATAAGGCCGAAATCCCGTCTTTTCCTTGCGTTTTGGCTGAGAAACACGTATTGTTCTCCTTCTCGTGCTCCGAATCATGCTTTGAGTGCCCTTTTGTCAAAGCCAGCTAGTGTTATTGCCACCAATAGTACGTCTAAACTAAGCTGAGCCCAGCCTACTATAGTTACTAGTAAGCAGCCAGCTCCGTCTTGTGCACTCTCCCCCTTTGAATTGACGTCACTATGGCTACCAAAATGGGTCTAAACAGCAGGTCGATTGTGCATTTATGCACGTTATCCTCATCCAATGAAAATAGGGACTACGCCATTTTTCAATAAGAACCACATGACTACGATTTTTGATAAAATGCTTTGCGAGTCATAATTACTACCTATTTACTTACTATTAGGCTACATATTTTGCTTGGTGGCATCTTTCCCTGTATTTTAAGCCACACATATTTCCTTTTCTCCTGTAAACTAATGGTTAAATGAAATAAACACTTCCTCGATATTTCCGAGTCCAATCGATAATCGATAATGATTGCAGTGCACGTACGATAAGTGCAATGCCCTAATCTTCGGCAACGTCAACTTCATGAATCATGTCTGGTCGCACGTGGCTGTGTGGAAGCCGACGGACGAAGAAATCGTCGAGAAGGTACGGTAGGGTCGCGTGCGGCTATCGACGAGTGATTTTTTATTTAAATGCTATAAATGGAAGTGTGCTTTGTAGGGCAGAACTGATGTGGACGCCCTGTCTTCATGCCCGCAATGCCTCGCGAGGTTCGAGTACCCCTACCAAATGCAGGTTGGTGCGATGTTACTAGCGGAACGAAATAATATGAAATTGACGTGAACTGGGGCCCAGTGTTTAGAGAGTGGACAAAATGTAGAGAAACAGAGAAAAACTAGAGATAATGTAAAAGTGAGAGAGTATTTTGCCTCCCCTCGCTGCTCTGATGCGCACTCTTTCTTTCCGTTCAAGACTATGTCCACTCTTCTCAAGCTTCTGAAACGCTATCTGATAATGTGTTCCGTGTTATGAGAATAAGTCCCATTACAATCATGGATGAACCACTCTTGGATGAATTGGAAGAATATCATGGATTACTGTGAGAACAGAAAGCGTAGGAAAAGGGTGTATGAAAACCGCAGAATAAAGTAGTAATAATATGCGGAACAATAAAATCCTTTTCAATTTAATATTTTTTCGTTCCGCATATTATTACTACTATTTCTGTACACCATTGCGCTTTCTGCTCTCACAGTATTTTGATTGAATAAATTAAAATAATTGGTGGCAGATACACTACACACGGGCGCACTCCCGACTGAAGCAGGCCGTGAGCGGCAACACGTGCATGATTTGCGAGAAGGAGGTAGGAGGAGACCGATCGGTTAGACACTTCTTCCTTGGTGCGAGAAACATCAACCGGTGTGCAAAAAAATTCCCGCACTCCTCATTTCCCATGCTCTATCACCGGTTAGAGAAACGAGAGAACATGAGAAAAGAGGAGTGCGTGAATTTTTTTGCACACACCCGGGGCCGCTTCCCCAGAAGCTTTTGTGGACCAAACCATACATATCCATGGTGAAAATGAGGGAAAGACTAGCAATGAGCTTCTAGAGAAGACCCCAAGCTAGGGATGGCAAAACGACTTTTAAAGTGGGCTTCGACAATTTTCAATGTCGAAGCCGTTATACCTAGTCCGTTTTGCCATTCCAAGCCCAAGCATCCCAAGCTAATCGATATTCGAGAAATTGACAGGATTCAGATTCAGGTGACGTCACTCAAGCACCATCTGGCGATGCACCATCCGAGGGACGCGCCCTATCGATGCCCCGTGTGCACGTACAAGTGCAATCTCAGAATGCACCTATACGATCACTTCTGCAGGTGAGAGAATACCTGTTTTTATATCGTTGTTTTTATAATAAATAAACAAAAAAGAATGAACAAAAAACTTGTTTTTATAATTTTATAGCAGGTGAGTCTGTGACATTGCCTTTCCGGGCTTTGCCATTAATTCAATCAACGATGTGACATTGATTCACATGGTGAAACGCACAAACTTATTTCCAATTTCCCTGCGACAAATTGTTATTTATAAACACGGGTTTCCAGCGGCGATAATAATAATATATGCGTAATTGCAGACGCCACTCGCACCACACGACGCTCATGTGCCCGTTCTGCTCGTATTTCAAGGTACGAGTAATGCCTGATTTCTTGCCATATTCTGGGATAATTCATTCAATCGATTAATTGGGTTTACTCACTCCTTCTTCTTATTTCGTGCATAGGAGTGAACGGTTTGAGACCTAGTGCATCGATGGTGGAAAACTAGTGAAAAGACGAATTGTGATGGCATTCCTTCTTCTTCCCCAGGTGGTCGAAGTGCCGCAGACGAAGAACAAGTCACGACTGCACGTCATCAAGTGTCGCGAGTTCACCTCGCACATGAGGAGACACGAGATCGTCTCGGACAAGTTCAAAGACAGTGAGTTGTCCAGTCCAAGTATTGATTTTTCTTCTTCTTAGAAAATCGATAATCGCTACCCTCTAACTATCAGTGTTTCCCCTATTTTTCCGTGTTTGAGATTATTGATAATCGATATCTCTCTGGAAATGTCTTGTTTTGCGCAAGATTGATATCCTGATTGAATCGATAATCGATTCTAGTGATAAAAATAGTGCCATCAAACCAATTCCTCGCTATTATTTCTCTCGATGCAAGTACTTGAGTTTTTTGTGAGGAATTGAGAATTGATTTGACGTTGATAATCTATTGCAGTCAATCGTCTGAATCCGGAAGTGAGCGACATGGTGGTGTTCAATCCGCAGGAGGCGGCAACGAACAAGCGACGCACGGCCTGCGACAAGTGCGCCCAGTGCTTCACCAAGCCGGAAGACAGGCGAGTCGGGGGAATTATGTTTACAAAATGAAGGTCTCTCTCCATCTGGCACACTCCACTTGATCGGTAGAGTAAGTGTGTGAAATAGAGAGAGAGTCAATGACGAGCATTTCGATATTAGAATCGAATATTTTAAAATTAAATGGTCTCATGTCCATTATTTTATAGTCCAATATGGTCTCATGATTTCAGACTCGTCCACATCAAGGAGATGCACAAGCCGCTCAACTCGAACTACACGTGCAGAAATCGAGTGAGTTTTCGCGATTTTATTAAATGAAATGAGAAGACCGGGTAGGGGAAGGTATGACACTCAATGGCACTAGCGCTCCGAGTAGTCTTGTAATTGAATTTATTTTGGCGCCTACCTTGCTCGTTTTCACTAGAAAAAACCAAAACCTATTGCTCTTGAAATGACCATGAAACGAGAAAAGGCGGCGGCGGAAACAGAAGAAAAAGCCCTGGATCGAATTCTGGAATAAATATACATGAGCCGTCTGTACTTGAGCCGAGATGTTTATATTGGATCAAGCTTGATTAGACTGGACTTGAAGATTGATTGGACTGGACTAGACTTAATATTTAGTCGATCTGAGTGTGGCCCTGCTTGCAGTTGATGGACACGAAGGAGCGGCGACCGAGCGAGTTGATGTTCATCGCCAAGGGAGAACACGCCATGTGTGCAGAGTGCAAAAAGAAGAGGCCGGAGGAGAGGAACAAGAAGTGAGTCGAGCAGGGCATATCCCTGATATACCAACTGACAGAGATCGGGAAATTGTGGTAGAAATTCTATTCTACCGTAGAATAGAGAAAATACTGGGTGAGGATATTAGATTGGCAAGATGTGCTCCTTGAACACACGATTAGGTGTTCCTGGAATTGGTATAGATGCTAGCATCTACTTGCGTCTGAGTGCAGAAAGGAAATTCGGCAAGGGAGGGCGAGTGATGGGAAGAGAAAGGACGCAAGTCGAAGAGTGGGCAGCTGCTGCTCAAGAGATGATCGAGAATAAAGCGAGACAGCTTGTCGAACCTCTCAGAGGATCATTCTGGAATCCCATTGCAATACTCTCAGAGGAATTCGCCTACCTTGAACCTGGTCCAGCTTTCATGAAAGAAGAAATACGAGAGCTCAATTTATTTAATTTTTAATTGTTCTCTTGTTTCGTTTATAAATATTATATCATGTGTGAATGCGAAAGCCAGAGATATTTTGAGATTGTATTTGAAACAATATAATGCGGGTAATCAAAATTTGAGATAAACCAAACAACATTTATAAACGAAACAAGAGAACAATTAAAATTAATTAAATTGATCTCTCTTATTTCTTCTTTCCGGCGGCGGCTCCTGCCTTGGTAGCGGCCTTGGTCACCTTTCCTCCGGCTCCATCAGACTTGTCGACGGACTTGATGACTCCGACGGCCACCGTCTGTCTCATGTCACGGACGGCGAAACGTCCGAGGGGGGCGTAATCGGTGAATGACTCAACGCAGAGGGACTTGGTGGGGTAGAGCTCGACGATGCCCGCATCTCCAGACTTGAGGAACTTGGGGTTGTCCCCTGGGGAATAGGAGTGGGCGTGGCCTAAAGGGGGCGGAGCTTCCGGGCATCTGGGATTGTGTTTGTCCAAGATTAGTGTAACCGGTGAAGGATTCGAGGGTCTTGGTGACAATGATGAGCGACCATCAAGATATATGGTGGTCCCGCTCACTTTCTGAACCCCCCGAACGAGGATCATCAGAAGACAGCTCATAATTGCTTATTGGGGGATGCAATTTGTGGTTGTCCTCGATCTGAAGGAGGATTCCATTTGGACGATTACCGTAGTCTATGGATACTTTAGTCGCTGTGAGGGCGCTCTGGTTGTCTCACTGATTGTCTCAATGGTTGTCTCAAGTGTTTCAAAAGAGATAGATTAGAAAGCCTGAAAATTCGCTAACTTGCCGGAGACCATTCTCTGTAGGCGCTTAGGCTACATAGGGTTGCTATCACATTAGGAGTTTTTCTCTTAAAAGTGTGAAAAATACATTTAAAATACATATTAATAATATTGGTAATTGCAGATGCGCGGCGTGCGCCCGTCGCGTCTTCTCCATCGACGGCATCGCACACAAGAACGTGGCCTTCTCGGACAACGTCGTCCGCGGCGTCTACGGTCTCGCCACGGCATCCGTCGTCAGGGGCAGGGTGGGTTACTGTAGCTATCGATTGGTGCTCGAGATTTTCAAAACATCTTCCGGGATATACATTTATGTGTGTAGAGGAGGCAGTAGAGGATTGAAGCGGTAAGAATGTCGGTGAGCTAAATGGGTCATGAAACGCGGATCTGACTGGCACTTTCGTTTCGCTTTCTCACCCATCAGTTCACCTGCTTGGGAGTCGAACTTGATTTGATTTTCTAGTGCTAGTGCTTATCTGTTGGGGGTATTGTTGATGACTAGCTGGTGTGATCATTATCAGTGGTTGGCACGGTCCGTGCAAAATATGAGGGCATCTAGTTTAGGACCAAAATCATATGATTTTTTTTATAGATAGAATGACCATTCACTATGAGCCCTAGTACCGGGTGATTTTGAATAACTTTTGAAAAATAGTGCGTGGAGGCTCTACGGGTGCTCATACCAGCCCTTTCCCTGCATCTAGAATCAAGGGGAAGCGTCCGTCACGCTCCTTTTGCTCTGATTGGATAAGAGAGAAAAAGTGGGCGGAGTTTGGCACTTGATCATGCACGCTGTTGCAGTGCGGGTTCTTCGGGGTATTATTAATGACGAGCTGATAAATCATTATTAAAATAATTACCGCAATTAAATCATTATTAATAACGTTTATCGATTTTGCAGTGCGTGTGCGGGTTCGGAGGGGTATTATTAATGTCGAGCTGGAGCTCACAAATTATTATTGAAATAAATACCGCAATTAAATCATTATTACTAACAATTATCGATTTTGCAGTGCGTGTGCGGGTTCGGCAGCACGTCGGGGAACCTGCTGGCGGCGCACTTCATCGCCTGCCGTCGCCTGCTGAAGGTGATGCTGAAGAAGGGAAAGGAGGGAGGAGGAGGAGGAGAGGAGAAGAGGGAGAAGCGAGACCCCACCAAGGAGGAGGAGAAGCAGGAGACTGAGGAGGTACCGTAGCCTGCCTTGGCCTGTATTTTGCTTGTTAGTTTCCACGATTGGAATAGTGCAGCAGTATAGAAACTATGACCGGCACTTTTGGAGTTCGCTTGAAAAACGACAACGGTTGATTTGAGTTTCATGCATTCGTTACAAGTAAATGTGAGACGTGATCAGGGATGAATTGCAGATAAGTTCCAGAAAAATCACTTAATACTATGATATTATAATGAAAATCACTAGTGATCAATCGTTCAATACAATAATTACTCATTTCGTACACTTCCATCAAGGTTGTGCGAGGTACTGTGGCCCTTTGTTCGAACTTACAGCTATCCCTGATTTATTCCCCTCTTTCTCTCTCCAGTTGGCGCTCTTCGCGATCAAGGCGGAGTGCGAGCCGGCGGATCTGGAGACGATGAGGAGCAAGCTCGAGTCACTGCAGTCGGAGATCGAGCAGGCCGTCGTGGAGCGAATCAGAAGCCGAGACGCGCCCCCGGCTCCGGTGCAGGTAAGGACGAATCTTTCTCGGCTTCAGCTCTCTCCATTTTGCACACCGTCTCGACGGTGACATACGATCGAATGATAGCTCGCTCTATTCTGCACACTACTATTTCTGACCTGAGATAGAGTGTGCTGAAGATGTTGTACAGCTTGCCATCTAGTCGAAATGTTAGAAACTGCTAGCTGAATAGGTCCCTAGTCACGGAACTGAACAGTTGCGAGTGTTCCGATAGACAGTGGGGGCAAAAATTATTCATGGGTTGAGATAAGTAGATTACGATTGTTGATTTTCAGTCAAAGAAGACGGCGAATAACAAGTGGATTCCGATCAAAGACCCCGATGCGATCGACCAACTCCAGGAGAGAATTAACTCGATCAAGTTTGAACCGGAAGCGATGACATTCCGAGCGTGAGTTGCTTCTTGAACCATTTGAGCAGACTAGTATGATCACTGCCACTAATACAAGGGCAGGACTTCCACTTTTCCATGTTGGGAGGGATACCCTAGCAACTAGATTTGACGATTCAGCGTTCATCTCTCTCCATTCTGCACACGTTGTCTGACACTGTGTGCAGAATGGAGAGAGAGCCGAACTCGAAATAGCCTCCCTTGAGCAAAGTCACTAATAAGACCTCATTTCAGTCGCATCTCGAGGAACGACATGTCCCAGAGCGAGAAGCAGTTCAAGGAGTTGATGGCGAAAAGAGAGGAAGAAGATTGAGAAAGTACCGTAACCCACCACTGAATCGTTCGCATAATATTTGCTTTACCTTTTTTTACACGTTGTCTCTACTTTTTAACAGTTATTTATATATTGTCTCTTGTCCTGAAATGTACGACCACCATTCTTGCTATAAGTACTCTCCCTTTCAAAAGACGTTCCATCATAATGTTTCCCGGCTTCTACGATAGCCCCCCGATCAGCCCCCACCTTGTTGACATCTCACTGTTGCTGTTTACCACGAAAACTCATAAATTCCGTTTGTATTGTACGAGTTTCTGATATGTATTTACAAAATAAGCGTTATGTGAAGACCTGTCTTTGACTTCGGAATATGAGGTAGAGAATGCTAAGAAATGCAAAGAATATGCTAAGGTAGACAATGTCAGATATATGGATACGATTACAGGGAGAAACTTGCACTACTTGGGGAATAATTTGTACATCTGGACAGGGGGAATTTCGGGAATTGTCGAGACTCGATTTGGATCCATCCAGGCTCTCTGTGCGACCGTTCCGCTGAAAAAGAAAAGCATCATTGCACTCCTCCTGTTCCTTTCTAAAAGAGAAAAGCGATATAAATTAGTGAAACAGGGTTGGGTTCATCTTTTCCTAGCACCCGATCTACCTGATAATACTTACCCAATACAAACCGTCGAGGACGATAGATGTGTCCTTATCATCCTCGGGAAACTCTTTTTTCCTCCAAGCCTCCATTCGTATCAGTTCGTCAGAGATATCCTCGCCATCTTCCAGTCTCTCGTTCAGCCTTGAACAGGCGTTCATCCACTCATCTTGACCCTTTCCCATCTCAATTGCCCTCTTCTACACGCGGTCCATCACATCGGCCGGCCTGCAAGGTATTGATTGACCCCCGTGTCTCTCTCCACTCCACTCCCCTATCTGTCTCCCCCTCCCTTCCCTTCCCGCGCCAGGCGTAAACAAGAACGGGATGGGAAAGGAGAGTGTGTGGTGTGGGGTGACTCACAACACATTTTCAGAGTACGATCGATTCGAGATTCCGCGTGCAATGAAAGCCCAAAGCGCGGCTCAAAGTGTTACCGCGTCATTCTTTTCAGTTTAGTGGACGACAAATGACCGCTCCGCCACCTACACCTGCACCGAAACCGGGCAGAGTCAAAGTGTATCGCGCACTTTACGACTACACTGCTAGATCGGTTAGTTTCGGTCGAGAATCAGCATTGTGCAATGGAAGCGCAAGACCGGAATCATGGTTGTGCAACATTACAGGACACTGAGATGTCATTTCTGGAGGGAGATTTGATCTATGTCACTGACGGCGGCCCTAATGAGGATTGGCTGCAAGCAAGATGCGGAAAAAGCAAGGGACTCGTACCAGCCAATTACGGTGCTTACTTTCCCATGCTAGCTGAGCAAACCCCATTGCTTTCAGTCGTCGGAGAGAACGTCGAGCAGCTATCTAACCCCCTACACGAAGCCGCGAGAAGGGGAAACGTCGAATTTCTGAATGATTGCATCGAAAATCAGGTCTAAAATGAGTGGTGAACTAAGTAACGGTCGGTTCAGGTATCGGTGAACAGCTTGGATAAGTCGGGTTCCACGGCACTCTACTGGGCATGTCATGGCGGGCATACGGCGGTAGCGGAACTACTTCTACGAGTGCCCAACATCTCCGTTTCCTCTCAGGTAGATCACACTTCCTAAACTAACAAAGCTAGTTCATTCCAGAACAAAATTGGCGAGACCGCGTTGCATGCTGCCGCGTGGCGAGGTCATTCGGAATGTGTACGCCTGCTACTCGACGCGGGAGCAAACCCAAGAATTCGAAACCAACAGCGCCAACTGCCCATCGAGATAGCGAAAGACGCAGAGACCGCTGCCCTGCTAGACTCTGCTATGAAAGCGGATACGTGTAACGCAGAAGCCCCCAACGAGTACGAATCCGAGTCCGATAATGATTAAAGTAACTGTAAATTGTATCAAACTGTAAAGTATTTCGTTTTTACCGATAAACGCATCATTCCTGCATCCCTGAGCTTGTTTCGTCGCATGTGCACAGGTGAACAATAATATTGCGCCACGCCAAGAGATCAAACATTGATAACAGACAAGGAATAATCACGGTCGTGAACGAGAAAAATAAATTAAGAAAAACAAACAGAAAGGTTGAGGGAAATACTCACAGTACCCCTATTTCAAGCTATTTTTGGTCCCATACTCTGTTTGATCAACAGGGTAGTGCGGTGCACGTGCTTAAGCATAGTGGTCTGCTAGACAGGGAGGCCCCTGCATAGAAAACAGCATACGGTAATTTTTTGGGGTAAGGCCTATTTGTCCCCTTTTCCTCACTTCAGCCACCGGCCCACCACAGCCCGTCCCCAAAGTTCGTTTGGTTTTTCTTGTATTTTTCTTCAATTTATTTATTGAATATTATTTCCTAATATATGTCCTGGTCCTTTTCTCTGCTTTGTGACGTCCCCTCACTCTATTTTCGTCGTGTCCACTTACCCATCCCCTGGCCTTTACATTTACTTATTAGTTTACTTTACAGAAGCACTCTCAAGTCACCATGGGAAAGGAAAAGGTCCACATCAACATCGTCGTCATCGGACACGTCGACTCCGGAAAGTCTACCACCACCGGACATCTCATCTACAAATGCGGAGGTATCGACAAGAGAACCATCGAGAAGTTCGAGAAGGAGGCCCAGGAGATGGGCAAGGGATCTTTCAAGTACGCGTGGGTACTCGACAAACTGAAGGTTGGTTGAGTTTGCTACGCTTTCAATATTTTCACTTGAATTAATCCTATCGATTACAGGCCGAGCGTGAACGTGGTATCACCATCGATATCGCCCTCTGGAAGTTCGAGACTGCCAAGTACTACGTCACCATCATCGACGCCCCCGGACATCGTGATTTCATCAAGAACATGATCACCGGTTAGTTATAGCTACCTTATCGATTTTTCTATGGCCTAAAATTTTTCCAACTTTTCGCTTTTAGTATTTCATCATTGATTGGCTTGCTTTCAGGAACCTCCCAGGCTGATTGCGCCGTGCTTGTCGTCGCTTGCGGTACCGGAGAGTTCGAGGCCGGAATCTCCAAGAACGGACAGACCCGCGAGCACGCTCTTCTCGCCCAGACCCTTGGTGTCAAGCAGCTCATCGTTGCTTGCAACAAGATGGACTCTACTGAGCCTCCCTTCTCCGAGTCTCGCTTCACTGAGATCAAGACTGAGGTGAGCAATTGATTTATTATTCCGTTTTCGAAATCCTTTGGCCTCGTCTATGAAGAAAACAAACCCAGCTCTCTGAAAGCACCTTGTAGTTAAACCATTCTGAGATTGCCTGCCACCTTATAGCACTTTCGATTCCCTTTTTCCGTTTATCAATTTACTCCCTTCAGGTCTCTGGCTTCATCAAGAAGATTGGATACAACCCCGACACCGTCGCCTTCGTCCCCATCTCCGGATTCAACGGAGACAACATGCTCGAGGTCTCCACGAACATGTCCTGGTTCAAGGGATGGGAGATCGAGCGCAAGGAGGGCAAGGCCAGTGGCAAGACTCTCCTCGAGGCCCTCGACGCCATCGTCCCTCCTCAGCGCCCCACCAACAGACCTCTCCGTCTGCCCCTTCAGGACGTGTACAAGATCGGAGGTGAGCTTTCCTTTCCATTTGTTGGGTGGGCATTTGCTTGGTTTACTCATGTATTGATCCATACGCTTCCAGGTATCGGAACTGTCCCCGTCGGCCGTGTCGAGACTGGAGTCATCAAGCCTGGCATGGTTGTCACCTTCGCCCCCCAGAACGTCACCACTGAGGTAAAGAGCGTGGAGATGCACCACGAGTCCCTCCCCGAGGCCGTCCCCGGAGACAACGTCGGATTCAACGTCAAGAACGTAAGTAGCTCTTCCTTAATTCACTTTAGACAAAGCTCGCTTTCATATTAGTATAGTTTCAATTAGTTCCAAATATTGATTCCTTTGCTTGCAGGTCTCCGTCAAGGACATCCGTCGTGGATCCGTCTGCTCCGACTCCAAGAACGACCCCGCCAAGGAGGCTCGCACCTTCAACGCCCAGGTCATCATCATGAACCACCCTGGACAGATCGGAGCCGGATACACCCCCGTGCTCGATTGCCACACCGCCCACATCGCCTGCAAGTTCGCCGAGCTCAAGGAGAAGGTTGACCGTCGTTCCGGCAAGAAGGTCGAGGATAACCCCAAGTTCCTCAAGTCTGGAGATGCCGGCATCGTCGAGCTCCACCCCACCAAGCCCCTCTGCGTTGAGTCCTTCACCGATTACGCCCCCCTCGGACGTTTCGCCGTCCGTGACATGAGACAGACGGTGGCCGTCGGAGTCATCAAGTCCGTCGACAAGTCTGATGGAGCCGGAGGAAAGGTGACCAAGGCCGCCACCAAGGCAGGAGCCGCCGCCGGAAAGAAGAAATAAGAGAGATCAATTTAATTAATTTTAATTGTTCTCTTGTTTCGTTTATAAATGTTGTTTGGTTTATCTCAAATTTTGATTACCCGCATTATATTGTTTCAAATACAATCTCAAAATATCTCTGGCTTTCGCGTTCACACATGGGAATGAGATGAGGGGAATGGGAGGGATGGTCTCAGGGAGCTTGGATCTTCGGAACTCCTGTTTTCCTCTACTCCTTTCTCGAGCTTTTCCTCTTGTGTGTTGCTCAATGGAACTTTTTGATCTCTTCCTCTGGGTCTTATGGCAGTCTCACATTTTCCTCGTCCTTTGCTCTTCTGAATGGAACATCCATTCTTTTGCTTGGTCACGTCTTAATTGTTGAGATTTCTGCCCCTTGGTTATTTCTCATCCTGCTCGTTAATGAATTCCCGATTTCCTTCTGAACCTGCAATGACTTGCATACGTTTCAGCTGAGATGGTCGGGCGTTCGTTCTTCCGGCATTTAAGTAGTGGAAGGTGAGCTTCCTTTCGCCGTCTCATTTCTTTCGTGTTCTCCCACCTATGGTTACGTTCAGATCGATGTTAGCGTCGATCAACAAGGGCCTTATGCAACGAACTATTGTTGGTGGCGAGGCTGATGTCACCTCCCTGAATATTCTCACCGGAGATCGCATGGTTGTGCGGCTATCCGCGCCTGACCAGAAGGTAAATTATATGCCTTCCAATCTTACCCTATCTCTGTCCTCTCAGGAGCAGAAGAGTCGTCGTTTTCGACGTCAATTCACTCTGCCGAAAGATGCCGTTGATGGATTGAGAGAGGCTATCGTGAAGGTGACTTTATTTCTCAAACTTCTCTATTCGGAAGTAGTTTTACTTATGAAACTTGTCTAGTTAATTCCCTAACGGTCCAACAGTAATATATTTGGCTCTATAATATACGACGTTCGTTCTCGTTCTCGAATGGCGATTTGATAGACTGAGCTAAGAGAAGGCCAGGCCTGGACTAGATCACTTCCCCAGTAATGGTTCACGAAGAGTGTAGGGAAGATATTTTAATTCCAGAGCGAGAAACCCCCGAAGCAGCTGCAGAACGAGGCAGATCAGCTGGCGGAGAGGATCCTCAATAGGTTCGATTCGGTGTCTGAGTTTATCGACGATTAGTGATGTCGCTTCCGATATGTCGATATGTGCGTTCTCCATTCTGCACACACGTTCGTTGTTCCGTGCTGCAAGGGGAATAATATTTGTACACCTCTACTAGATCTCCTCATATAATTATCCTGTGATGGACTAAGTTCATAAATCCGGGCTTCTGAAGAAGAGCCATTCACCCTTTTGCTTGACTAGAATAGTGAGCCTCATTTTCAGACGATTTCCGGCGTCTCCAGAAGTAGTGAAGGAGGCGAGGAACAAGATCAGACTGCGTATGAAAGCGAAGATAAAGGATGAAAAGAATGAAGAAATGCTGGACGAGAACCTCAACGAGCAGATTGTCAGTTTCATCTATTTATATTAGGTTGTCAAGTTTCCGCGATTTTTTTCTTTAATTTTCTCCTCATTAACTTCGCTATTCTGAACATCGAAATAGCTTAATGTTGCGGTGTGTTAGGCAATTACTACCATAGGCCAAACTAGGCAATAACAGTGCGAGGGTTGATTGTTCATTTGACCGCAAAATATCCGACTATGCGTCGATTGTAGTCCGATTGCAATTTGAAAGATCTTGCTAGTCGATCTTTTTGCCTCCCATGCTCTACTATTCAATCAATCAATCAATTTATCATATAATGCTTTTAGAGCTCAGATGACGATGGGGCCATATTCTTGACGGGTTGCACTCCACCAGTGGTTGCCAATAGCTCGCTTTAGGTCATCTCTCCATCGCACGCGTGGTTTTCCCGGGGGACGGTTCCTTCTATAAGGCGTCCATACCGTAATTGCGCGGCTCCACTGCTCAGAATCCATGCTTCTCACTTTGAGTGCCCAGCGCGGTTTCCGTTTCAATTCTTCCCTATTCCAATCGCGTAGTCTTATGATGCCGTGTACTCGGTCATTCGGCCAGCGATCCCTCAGGGTAACTCGCACCATTTTCGGCACTTTTGTAGTTCAGTGCCGTGACCACGCCCCCTCCGCCCATCTGAGGGGGCGGGCCACACTGCCCCTACCCACCCCCTCCTCTCTACTGACTATACTTTTAGCCAAACTACTAGGATCATGCCTTATCCTTATAAAAGGCTTAGGCTTAGGCTTAGGTAAACGCTGCTTAGGGGATGGAGTCAGGGGGGGGGGGGCGTGGTCACGGCACCGAACTACAAAAGTTCCACCAGGACATATATTAGGGAATAATATTCAATAAATAAATTGGAGAAAAAATACTACAAAAAACTAAACGAACTTTGGGGACGGGCTGTGGTGGGCCGGTGGATGAAGTGAGGAAAAGGGGACAAATAGGCCTTACCTCAAATTTTTAGATTACTGTATTTTCTATGCAGGGGCCACGAAAATAGCAGCCCACTATGCTTAAGCATTACATCTTTTGAACCGCGCTGTGGCCCCTGAAATGTGATCGTACACGCGGACACAGGATACGGTAGCTGAGTATCGCAAAAAGTATACTCAGTTTAGTACGTTTAACGTATCTGACGCGCAGGCCCATTGATGCTCCAATGATTTCGCGTTCAGACTCAAAATAAAGCGGGAACTTGAGTCGCTTATTTGACCTACATACTGTAAGTATATTGGAGAGAGAGAGAAGAGCGCGAGCAGTGAAGGAGTGTGCTGAATAGAAGGAGTGAGGGTACTGTATGATCCGGGCTCACTAATAAGCATCATCGCAGCATAGCGATCATTCCAATATTCATCCCAAATGCAATGCTTCATCTTGATCAAATTATTATTTCTGCAGAGAGAGGAGCGCGATCGTTGATCCGGTATCAATAATATTCATCATCCTTACTGCAGAGAGAGGAGCGCGTGCAGGGGAAGAGTGTTCTGAATAGAGAGAGAGAGAGAGAATGAGGGTACAGTATGACTCACTAATACGCATCGTCATTGCATAGAAGTCATTCCAATGTTAATCCCAAATATGATGCCTCATCTTGATCAAATGCTGATTCTGATTGCTTGACAGAGAGAGGAGCGCGATCCTTGATTCTTGATCCGGTATCACTAATAATATTCATCATCATCATCATCATCATCACTGCAGAGAGAGGAGCGGGAGCGGCAGATCAAGAATGCCGTGGACAAGGTGCTGAAGCGATCTCACTTCAACTGGAAACCCATGGAGGCCACGAGCGACGAGGGAGCACTCGCTTATGCACTAGCGAGGTGAGCTTGGGGAGGGGTAGATCAAATAATAAATGGATGGATCTTATTGTGCGAAAGATGTAACATTAGCGAGGTGAAGTTGGAGAGATTGGCTATATATTGGGCAGATCAGAGCCGATATTTGGGCGAGAAAAGTTGATAGAGATAGTGCACTCGCGATGTTTGTGAAAGGGAAGATTTAGGGTAGATCAGAACAGGTAATAATTGATGGATGGATCCAATTGGGGAGATAGATACAGCAAGCACTCTTGAGGTGCTGGGAGAATATTGCTGATAGATAATTAATAGTGGTGGAGAGTTCATACGATAAATAGGAGAGAAGAATCTGTATTGATGCTGCGTGATGGAATAGTCGCGCTCTCCAATCTGCACACTCACGTTCATCCGATGAATGAGTGTGCAAAATGGAGAGAACTGCTATTCGGGTTTAGCAACACTAGTCGGTAGCTGGATAATGCTGGATACTTATCTATCTCATAGTGACCATGGTAATATTTCTGGGAATATTACCATTATCAAATTAGAACGAGATTAGCGTTGCTAGTTGGATGGTCGATCTGATAAAAATAGTAAAATTTGGTGCAAATTGTACCGTACAATTTTGCAGGTTGGTAAGACTGGAGGACTTGTGTGTGCCTCGATTAACGGGAATTATTTACACCTTTTTTAACAGATTGGCGCCGAACTACGCGGAGGTGGCGCGCGCCCTGGAGGAGCTGGCGGGGGTGGATTGCGGGCAGTGGGCTCCATCCTCCGTCCTCGACTTCGGCGCCGGAGCCGGAGGCGCCTTCTGGGCACTCAACGAGAGGTGAACTGTAGGGATGACAAAACGGCTTTTAGTGCCGACGTAAACCCGGCATTTCCAACGGTGAAGCCGGCTTGCCGAGTCCGTTTTGTCATCATTAGTGAGCGGATGAATGGAATGAGAGGCTCGTATTGAATCCCCGATGCACATTCCGAGCCTACTCATGAACTGTGAAACGGCGAACCACTGTGATAGATATACTTGAAAGTATTTGGTAGGCGAGTATCCACTCCTCTCCCCGTCCTTTCCTCGCTATCTAATCAGAGTAGATGTGCTGACAGGTAGATAGACGGAGATAGTGACGCTCAACGAGATGTGGGGGGAGGGAAGCATAAGGGAAATTCATCTAGAATTCGAGAGATACACGTGCCCTGTGGGAAAACAGTGCTTGGTAGATCAAGAGGTCAAACGTTGGTAGATCGAATGTTCTCATCGAGAGAAAACGTGCGCCAGGGTGGAGAGTCGTCCTTGAATTGCACTAGCCACCATCTCTCGACGCTAGTGCATTTGAGCGAGTAACTGTGGACGGGAAAAGCAAACAACGTGTATCCACATCTAACAAGAGTAGATAACACAGGCGAATTCCCGTTGCATAGGTGTTTTGAAACTAGACAAATTCGGGTTGGTATGATTTGACCTTGACCGAATCTCTACAAAACACTCCGACCACTAATTCTTGAAATCGCAACAGATTGTATCGTCAAACTGTCTCTCTGGCCGAATTGGCGGCTCATAATGATGAGATATTACTTGGAAAGTGGACAGCAGTTGTGGGAGGCTGACAGAAATACCTTGTCTCACAATCAGAACGAAATATTTATCTGAACAATAGAAAATACCCAGCACGGGTATTTGTCGATTAAAAAAAGATACATCAATATTTGTCGATTATAATCTGTCCGCTCTCAGATACGGCGAGTCGATGCGCGAGTACACGGCGATCGAGGCGAACGACCACTCGAGTAGAGTCGCCATGGACATTATGAGGGTGAGTGAAGGAGATGGGATGGATTGATTGGAAGGTGGTAGGAGAGATTGATCGATAATATTTTGAGTAGAAATAAGGGGCTTATATAATGGATAGAGAATGATGTGATACAAGGCGATTCGGATCTTCATTTGGTGCTCTAAAATCGGCGTGAATCGTTTTGAGCAATCAATTTCCATTTCGGTAGAGCTCGTAACTTTATATAATAGTGGTGCTATCAACAGTATCTGTATCAATTTTGGTTGTGCTGAAACTAAAATATAACAGGAAAATATATGGTGGTACAAGGCGATTTGATTTTTCGACAGGTTCTTATATCAGGTTGTGAAAGTTCCGAGCAATGTGTTGTTGTTACATTGTAAAACAAAATCAGAAGTTCCGCTGATGTGAATTTCTTCAAGGTGTTGAAGCTTGAGAATACTATGCGTAAAATTCTGCTAGAGAGACTGAAGCCACTACGGGGGTATCTCCACTCTGCACTCTGCACACTTTCACGCCAACCTGAGAAAGAGTGTGCAGAACGGAGAATGGGTGGTTGAAGCCTGAACATACTGACAGGTATGCAATATGCTATTGTGGATTGTCATATTTCCTTGCAGCATCGTGCCTCGACGTCGCTCGTGCACGGCGGGGTGCTGTTCAGACGCCATCTCGTGCCCTCCCTCCAGACGACGTCAGTGATGAGGGTTATGGTAGTTCCAAGATACGGTAGCTGAGAGGGCTACGGTAGTTGAGATATAGAGGGGATACGGTAGATAAGAGATACGGTGGATCAGGGATATGGTAGTTGAGGGAGAGGAGTACGGTAGTTTGAGAGGTGCGGGCGAGGTGATATTATTCTGGAAGAGATGTGCTCGAGAGATGTGGTTGGGATGAAACCGTAGTTGACGGGGATGTGGGAAGATTGATGGCACTTGAGCGCGCCTTCCCCAAGCCCCTCTGTAGGGAATATCCGACTCCGATCATTGATGTAGTTCACTGGAAAAATACTCAGAATTGATGGAGAATAGATTTGAACAAATTATTCCTTCATTAGCAAACGCGCGAATATTCCCCTACGAGTAGATTTCGTGGAACACGAGCACTGCGCACCACTATTCCCTTTTCTGAATTTCACAAATATTTTTTCGTCGTTTGTTTCTTTCTCTAATGTGGTGTTAAAAAACAGCGAAAAGATCCGATTTTCGATGTTGGTCCTGTTAAAAAAATGCAAAGATCCGATCTTTGATTTGAATTCCCGCATTTTTCTATCTCAGCTCCCAGTGGAGCTAGAGACTAGAAATTCTAACAGCTGCTTGAAAATGTCAATAGAAGCCCAGAAACCAAATTTCAAGTCGCTAGCTATCCTAGAAGTCGAGTTATTCGTAAAACACGAAAACTACGGTAATTGCAACGTTAAAATCTTAATTTTCAAATAACTCAAATAACTTCTAGGATAGCTAGCGACTTGAAAATTGGTTTCTGGGCTTCTATTGACATTTTCAAGCAGCTGTTAAAATTTCTAGTCTCTAGCTCCACTGGGAGCTGAGATAGAAAAATGCGGGAATTCACATCAAAGATCGGATCTTTGCATTTTTTTTTAAGAGAGCACCTCTGAATTTTTTTACCATTTCGTCAGATTTCCGGACATGCCGCGAGGATTTTCGATTCAGGCCTCCATACTCATAGCATGGGGGCATGTTGTATACTTGTTTACAAAAATGACCAAATTAGAGCGCCGCGTCTTAAAAGCGGCGCGCCAGGTAGGCGCCAAGTTTGAAAATCGGTTTTTCATATTTCCTCAACCGGACTAGTTGGAATCAAATTTTCTTTTGCATAATCATAGACATGTCGAGAGTGCATGGAAACACTATATAGATCTGATTCAGGTCGAATTTAAATTAATTTTCGTGATGTCAAAAATCGGTTTTTCGTCATATCGACTCACTTTTCGCGAGGGGGGCAACTAGCCACCTATCACACACTGAAGCCCATGCAATTCTGCGTCGAACTTTATACAGCACTAATCAACCCACTTTGGCAGACCCCGCGAAAATGTACTTTGTAGCCGAAAAATCCTCGATTTCGACCATTTTTCGAGCACAACTTTTTTATTCAATTTTTTCATGAGCTCTAATATTGAAATTCGGATTCAGCACGCAAAACTACGCAGGAAAAAATTATAGTCAGATTTTTCTGAAATACAAATTTTTCAACTTTTTCATGACCCCGGGGTCGAGGTCACTTTTTTGTAAACAAGTACATAACATGCCCCCATGGTATGCGTATGGAGGCCTGAATCGAAAATCCTCGCGGCATGTCCGGGCAGAGGCAAAAAATTTCAGAGTTGCTCTCTTAAACAGGACCAACATAGAAGATCGGATCTTTTCGCCGTTTTTTTAACATCGCATAAAATAATACTCCAGACTTGTTCTAGTTTCACCCTTCTTAGAAAGTCGATGGTGACCTGACCTTTTAATGTTTGGTGATTTGTGAAGTATGATAAATAACATTTTACATTAATTTTTAAAATTATTTATTTAAACATAAATAAATACATATTGTGTTCAGATACGATCTCGTGATCGTGCATCGGACGCTGATCGAGTTGGCCAGTCAGGAAGCCAGATTCCAACTGGCAGAGTCACTCTGGAGAAGGACCAACAGGTGGGATAATAGAGAGAGAGAGAGAGAGGAGATCAGTGATGCCGAATACGGATTGACTCTCCTCAAATCGTGCACTATCTCGCTTGTCTGACCTGACGAGAGAGAAAGGGAATTGAGGAGAGTCGATCTCGATTTGCCATCAATAATGGAGAGGATGTTTGGTGAAGGAGAAGAAAGGACGATAGGAGCAGCGAGTGAATAGGGAGGAGGGAAAAGGGTAGATAAAACAATGAAGACGAATAGCCATCGGAAAAAATTATATTGGAAAAGGAAAGAGATTTGGAAAAAATTGGTGACTTGGTGCTTCGATCGGGTTATGAAACTTGGTTGAAAGAGTAGCGAGCGATGGACTATGGGAAAGCAAGCTGATTGAAACTATCAGCCGTTATTGTTTCTTATTCCTGTTGAGGTTGAGTTTAGAAAATAGTGTTAGTGATACATGGTGATTTAGATTTTCAGCCAGTTCATGAAACGCGGGCGATTGGAAGTCGAGTAATGATCGACGACTTTCCTCGCGAAAACAATTCCGATTGCTGAATCCTGATTGTGAGGGTGCTTTAGGTAATACTGTTTGAAGGGGAAATGCACGTGAAAGTGGCACAAGGTGATTTAGTGCGTCTCCTTGATCATATATCTCTGTAAATTGAGTGACAAGCAATGGTGAAGATCGAAAAGGTGAAAAATAATTCCAATTCGCAGATTCCTGATCCTGATCGAGTCTGGACTGGAAGACTCGTTCTCGGCTCTGATGGACGCGCGCAATTTCTTGCTGACGATGGGAATGATGATGGATAAAGAGAAGATGGAGCAAATGCTCAAGGACCATGGAAAGTAAGTTGACTGCGAATGGAAACTGGGAATGGAAGAGGTTGAAATCGTAGTTGACACATATCCTGATTGACAAATACTGTGCGAAGAAGGAATTCGCGGCGCGTGTGCATATATATTTTACGGCTCAAATATCATAGAAGTCAGTAAATCGATACTAGTGCTCTCTCCATTCTGCACACTTTATTGCTGATCAAATCGGCAAGATCGTAGAATGCAGAAACTCATGCGCACTTCTCTAGTGGGCATGCTAGAGAGTATTGGATGAAGTGTGTGATGATTTTGAGGCCAGTGATTGAGTTTTCAACAAATCCACATTTTCCTGGTGAATGGTTGTTGCATCAGCGGGATATGTATTCGAAATGTGATGAGAAAGCTAATGAATACGCGGTTCCATTTTTAGTAAAATCACAACACATTCACTGATGAGATACAGAGCTCTACTGTGGTCTATCGATTGAGGGGATGCGGCATGCGATTACGGTATTTTAGTGTGAGCCTGATGTTCAGGTGGAATGAGCTGAATGCGCGATTGCTGCACGAGGAGCGCATCTCGGACTACGAGCGGTTCGAGATCATCAGAGAACAGGTAAACAGCACATTTTCGTAATTTTATCGCATCATGATCTTCGAGTAATTATTCAGAGGATTCGACGTTGCTTATAGTCAATGTGTGAAACAAGGAATCAACATACCCTGAATTAAGTTTTTGCAAGATATTACTGCAGAATTATTGAGAGGGGATGCCTATAGGCACTGTCTGAAACGAGAAACGCGCATGAACCTTGAATCTATATTTTTGATTTTGATAGAGGCAGACGGTTGCAGTATTGTTGCCGAGGCATGTTAATGGCTTGCTATTTAATGTGTGAAACGTCTTTTCGGTATAGTTTTCTGTTCATTCAATATTCTCGTAAACCACCTCACAAGAGAGCTAACATCTGTTAGAGCGGTTAGGTAACATGGGCTGAGTGAAGCGCGAATTCGGGAAGATAGCGAATACAATTTTTCATTCTTTAAAAAAAACATCGCCCTTCCAGTTGCCTCCCTCCATCTCCCCTCCCACGATGCTTCCTCCTGCCACGGTAGTCGCACCCTGCCCGCACGATCTGGGCTGCCCCCGCCAGGCCATGAGGTATACTGTATCAGGTCAGGGGGGATACTGTAACACCGCCTTACAGTCTTGGGAGGAGAGATAGTTCTGAAGGATGGCTTTAGCTGCTACTGTGATCCCTGATTACTGTAGCCCTGTCACAGTTGCGCGGGGTTATTGTAGCACGCCTATAAATTTCGGTAGTTTCCTGTTCCCCCCCCCCCCCCTCTTGAAATAACACAGCCCACCCATGTCAACCACTTCTAGACCTAGAGCAGGGTTGTGCTCTTTCTAGGGGGTAGTTTCATGAAACACCATGGAACCGGGAAGATACGCGTTTTGCTCTATTCGTAACTAGTGGCTACACCGTGGGACCCAGTATGGAACTGGGATCGAGTGAAATATCCACAAATCGATGCGCATTCCGTTTCCGGACCCGACATTCACCACTGGCTTAACCAATGTGTACTCGATAGTGATGTCGTTTCGATTTTCGACTCTCTTAATTCTGCACATTCTTTCGATTCTCTGACCGGCGAGATAGTCTGCAAAATGGAGAGAGCGAAAGTCGAATTTGCATCCCTAGTGCTCGATAGCCGATAGTGAAGCGGAAGATAGAGTGGTGGAAAATGTTCCAATCTGGTTGTTGTAATGTTATCGGAGGATATGCGTTTCACTTGAATCTTATCTAGTGGCAAATCTGAATGATGAAGTACCGAATAGGAGAAGAAGTTTTTTTATAATCACAAATCGGAATTCATGTGCATTTACCAGTGGATACGTGTTCCATTTAAATCATAAAACGTGTCTTCTAGTTGGTGATTTGGTAAAGTCGGAGAATGCCCGGATTAAAAAAAAAATTTTTTTTTTAATATTCTAATATATTCTCAAATGCAGAAGATGCTTGTTTCATTCTTATCTTAGGTAAGCACCCTGCCAGGTAAGGCGGCCGTTCGTATAGGTCGCGGGGTGGCATGCATGCAAAACAGGAACATGTACTGTTTGTAGCAAGCAGTACGTGGGCGAGACTACCCAAAATTTGAAGATTAGAATGTCACAGCATAGTTACTCATTTGAGAAAAATCATCTCAAAACTTTCCTAAGTCAGCATTTCAAGGAACCTATGCATAATCGACATTCGTTCTCTGTGGACATTTTAGATCATGGAAAGGATAAAACAGAACTTCTCCATAAAGAATTGTTGTGGATCAAGGCTCTCAACACTGCTTATCCACTCGATCTCAATGATTCTATTAAAAACTTCGGATATATTTCTGAGTCAATTAATCCGCTAGAAAAGTCATCCCATCCATACCAAACGATGCCAATATCTGGTTTCCCAAGAAATAGTAGAGGAATGCGGAAACGTACCCGAAGGAAAGCAGCTTACAAATGTAATAAATTAGTCGAGGATATCGTATCTGAAATCGATATTCGTGATACTCGCGAACTCTTCATATATGGTAGATCACTCTCACATCACGATCTTCGAAAACTGGAATTTTTCACTGTCTCGAATGAATTTCATCTTTAAATCATGAGTTGAGGTTCAAAATCTTCTCGATAATCTGTCCACACTATTGGGAGACCAAAAAAGCAAATGATGAGGATGGTCGATCCAGATCTAAGATACAGTACTTTGGAAAATTCATGGATCGATTCAAACTTCCGAAACTACTTAATTCCAAACATATACGTGGTGTCTATGGTGAAATCACGAATGATTTGAAAAAGATTCCCAGAATTCAGATCACTTACTCTTTATCTGATTCAACATCTCGTTTCTTGTGCAATTACGGTAATTTCTTAAGAAATTTGAACTCAGTCGAAATTGACCGAATTTTAAACTCTCCTTGCAAATGTGACCAATTTCCCGAATTCTTTGATCCTCACTACAAGCACATTTGCACTGGGGACACTCGAATTATTCAGGATTCTGAGCTCCGGAGTATTTTCGAGAAGGGAACCAAATTCAGATTACGATCATTCGTCGATCAACAAACTGTTGAAGAATCTATTTTAGTATCCTGTGAGACATTACTCGAGTGCATGATTCGCAAACACCGGACTCCAAAAGACAAGATCGCCAGTCTCCGAAATAAATTTATTGAACTTATTACCAATAAAATAACTGCTTCTTCTCGTAAGATCAATTTCTCACAGGAATGTATTCCCATCGGTAACCTAAATCGCAAGATGTCGGAGTTTCACAGAAATTTCGTAGTTACGATGGTTGACAAAGCATCTGGAAATTATACATTCACTTGTAAGAGACTATATCTGGAATTCATCCAAAAGGAACTCAATACAACCAATAATGGTGATAGAACTTATGAAATCAAAGATCAGCATAATTCTGATGAGATCAAAGTAGAACATGAAAGATTCACTCGTAGTTTCGGTATCACCGTCCAAACTGATGGAAATCTACCTAAAAATTTACGGTATTCCGAAGATGCATAATACCCCTATAAAATTTCGATTCATCACTGGTGCCCACGATAGTACGCTAAAGCCATTGTCGGTTGAGTTGCAAAAGATTCTCAAGTTCCTTCATGGACACTTCAGAAGATACTGTAACACCATTACTAGTCATGACAAAATCAATCGATTTTTCTCAATACAGAATACATTCAGAGTGGTTCAACAATTGAGTACAGTCAGTAACCCTAATTGTAAAATTTTCTGTGCTGATTTCTCATCTCTATTCACAAACCTACCACACAAAGTTGTCAAAGAAAAACTCTATTATTTATTCGATATTCTATTTAGAAACGCTGGTTCAGAATATGTTGTGGTTCGTGGGACTAATGTCAGCTATGATAGAAATAATTCCAGTACCATAGGTAGAACATACCATAAGAATGATTTGAAGCTCATTGTGGATTTCATTTTAAAGAACTCATATGCATACTACGGTGGAAAATTATATCAACAAAATAAAGGTATTCCTCAGGGAAACAATGCATCTCCTCAAATAGCAGATCTAACATTGGCTGTGATGGAGTTTCAATACATTCGTAATAACATCAGAAATGGGCATTTGCTTTCATTCAAGCTCAATCGAACTTTCCGATATATAGATGATTTGTTTCATATATCAGACAGAAAAGATGATTTCATAAGAATGACTTCAGACATGTATCATCAGTCACTCACTCTTGAGCAGACTAACGCAAAACCGAACGAGTCGACATTTCTCGATCTGCTGATTAGAGTTTCCCATGGTGGAAGAGTTGACACGTCATTATATAATAAGACAGACGACTATTCCTTCTCGGTCATTCGATATCCACATTTTGATTCTTATATCCCAATTACTATGCTAAATACATTACATGGCGAGGTGGTCAGAGTCTTCCGGAATTGCACATCTTTTGAAAATTTCGCCGACAGGGTGCAACAACTTATTAAATATTTTATCTACATTAAATATCCGAAGGAGATCGTACTCTCTAGTCTACCGTACTCTAAATAGGAATCCTGTAATCTCTCTGAAATATGCATCGCCCAATAATGAGATCTTTCTCAGACTCAGTAGAGGGATCTAATTGGAGTGATTCGGTCGTGTTACCCTTTGATGGACACCCTTCACAATACTAGAGTGTAGTTTGGTCGCACCCCTCCTCTCACTTCCCTCCTCTCCCTCGTGTCTGCGTGACCTCTTGATCTCTTGACCTCTCACTCTCCCTCCCCCTCGCCGAGTCGGTAGATCAAAATACTCTCTCCTCTCCTCGGGGTCACTCTCTCCTACTTGTTTACTGCACTCCTCCCGGTCTTCTCTTCTCCATGTTCTATGGATTTCCCATTTCCCCTTTCTTTCACCTACTTATAAGTTGTGTGTTGTTTACTGTCGCATCGCGCATCTATTACCCTCTTTCCTCATACCTTTGTATTCCTTTACTCACGCTAGGCATCGTGCTGATGAGGTCTACCTAGCGTGGGGCGGTTGGATGTTCACGACCTAATAGACCGAAACATCCAACCGCTTCATTCGGAAGTATCATTTTCTAGATCCGTAGGCAGTTTCTCTCAATAGATCCCGTTGCAAACATGTTTTCTTTAAATTTCAACAGTTAAATTTAGTGGGATTCTCTGAATTCATCGTTGCTTGGAATATTCCCGAACCGAGACGCATTTCAGTATTGCGTGCCCGTTCCACGTGAAGTGGGCGCCGATTCGGGCGGATGGAAAGAGCGGAAAAGCGACCGAGGAAGGAACCGGTCAGTACATTATATTCATCATATTTGTTTTTTTAAAATCTGTTTTTGGATGGTGAGAAATGACTATTCATTGTTATTCGCAAATAGGCGGCAGTCTCTAATGCCTTGCTTTTATCTCACAGCTTGGTGGAAAGACAGGGTATTTGCGAGTTGTTTACGCCTCCCGCGCAGTCAGCATTAATACGAATTCCTAGTAGGCTGCTAATTTAGAGCCGTTGCCGGGGGAACGGGCGAGAAATGATGGGATAGAAGGGGAAGAGGAGAAAAAGTAATGTGAGGGACTTTCGGAAAGGATAACTGGAAGTGGAAGTGAAGGGAATTCGGATAAGGAGTTGAAAATATTTTATTCGTATTTGTCCAGTGAAAGAGTTCTCTCTCATGAGCGCTTTGACGAGGTAAATCCGCCAACCATTGATAGTTCGGGAGAGAAAAGGACGAAAGAGAGGGGATATTAGTCAACTGTGGGGACCATTGATATAACAGCCATGTGCTGATTAATGATGACAGATCGAATAGAACCTAGCCGGTCAGAGAGTGCGCCGACTGAAGAGAGTAAATATTCGATTCGGCAGCATATGAGCTGATACTGATCATCCTCCCCTTTCACCACTAGAAACTCCCCCTCATATATCCGCACCCATATGTGATACCTACAACTAGATAAAGTAGGGAAAAGAAACTGGAACTTTTATGGGTTTCGGCCGGTTCTCCTGCACGAACGGGAAGGCAAAACGTAGATAGGAAAAAAGAGCGGAACCGTTTGTAGAAAAAAAAAGTAATACCGATAAGTGTAATAGCCGAGATATTCGACGAAGCTGACAATTTTTGTTAGGGTACGTGATGGTCATCATAAACAACTCCGATTGCAGAGAAGGGTTCGATGTCGTTCACGATCCTTGAAAAGGGAGTGCGATCGGCTGAGACTGAACCGTTTCCGAGGATACTTGAGGTACGGTAGACGGGAATATTGATTGAGTGATACATTATGCTCGCGTTTCTAGTCGTTTGAGCACATTGGGCTTGATACATGTATTGGAAATTGGTACTGCGATACCTCCGAATATTGGTGCTTCAACAGTTGTTTTATAGTCGCTTGTGCGGAACTGAGCGGTACATCTTCGATCGATCTTGATTTAAAAAAAATTAATTGGATGGTGTCAACAGTATGGTTGGACAATAATACTAATTTAAGAAGTTCTGTATGATATTGATTCACTGCAGATGAGAAAGCTGCACGGGCACCTCAATTGTGACACGTGCACCGCCTTCAAGGGACTTCAGAGGATTACGGTATCCAAGAGAGGTAAGCAGGAATGTATTTATTTAGTTATTTATTTATTTGATACGCCCTAGCCGAGTATGAAAGCACGCGAGTAACAATTATTGTGCGCAATTGTGATGGTTGCCGTATCGAAAAGTGCTCTCTCCATTCTGCACACTCTAGTCGGTCAATGAAATAAGATGGTGTGCAGAATGGAGAGAGCAATGGAGTATTCGACCCGGCAACACCAGTAAGGATGGAAAGAGATATCAGTGGTTTTATGCGAGAGATGATCAGATTCTGCCAAGGATCTCGAAACTAACTGAAAATACCTTTCATTTTGATCTTTCAATGTCACCGACGATTGATGTTTCAACAAGCGCACAAGAACCTCTTGTTCATAGCGGTGTGGTTTTTATTAGCCAAATTCCACGAGAGGAATTTGGTTAATGAAAATCGACATATGCGGATAGGGATTGCAATTCAATAAACATTATTAGAAATATTATATTATATTTGCAAAAGTAATATTAATATTATTTTCACAGCTGGCGAATTGTACTCGTCCCTGCGACAGCGAAGAAGCGGAGAAGTCTTCCCTCTCCACACCGAAGTGCTACAGGTGAGTCGCGGTTTTGGAAAGGGGATAGGTTGGAAATGTGAGAGTTGCGCTAGTGGTTGCTGATCTTGAGAGGTCTAAACAAATTAAAATCCATATCCAAATATTTGAAGGATTATCCAGGTGAGTTGAGGTTACTGGGAGGTGATAGAGAGAGAGAAGGTGTGAGCAGGGTGTTAATATCTTCAATTCGTATGTAGAAAAGGAATAAAAGTGTCAAGTGAGTGGCGGATATGGGAAAGATGTGATTGTGATAAGTTCGGACTAGGTCATTACGGACTAGAAAAATTTTAACCGTTCAAATATATTTGCACCTATTCAATTAAGTTTGAGATTCTTCAGGTGAATGGATGTTATAGGAACGTGATAGATAGAGTAGACATGGGGAGTTGATTACTTCATCCTTTTAAAAAATTCCATTCTCATGGTAGGTCGGGGTTACTGCGAATGGATATTTCGAAACAAAATTGGACTCATCGCTAGACGGTTGTCCACTCAGAGAGAAAAATGAACTCCCATTATTAGAGAGTATTCCGTTGCTGAGCGGGGTTGGACATGCGGGTCAGCTAGTATCGTAGCACTGGAAATAAAAGTTCTAGAAGATATTTTCAAAAAAGCCGCACTTTCTCCTCTGGTTTTGTCTGTTGATCTTCTTTAGGGATTGCAAATGTGATGAGATCTAATGTTATCAACAATCCTTCGTAAATATTTATTATAATGCTCAAAGTCAAACTTTGTTTTTCATTATTTAATTTTTTTATTCCAGAGCGAGAGCAACTTCGACGTATTCGACGTGAGTGCAGAGAAGGTGAAGAAGGAGAGGAAGAAGAAGTGATTACTGTAGTCTGTAGATATACTGTATCCAGTACGGTAGTCGATAGATACTGTATATCTTACACGTTCTTGTTAGATCTCGATAGGTTATTAGAAGATTTTTCTGTTTGTTCTTGTTACGTTTTGCGTTGTCTTTCAATGTAAGTGCAGATAAAGTTGCTCAACCCTCATCCAACTTCTCGTATTGTGTGCACTCTGGCTACTTTTAATCTGAATATTTATGCGATATGTGCACGTGAAAATAAGGAAAATAAAGTAAGCAAATAGGGGATATTGTTAGAACTACTCGACATCTGTGACCTACTGTAGGAACATACACAGATACCGAGAATTATTCGGAATTACACATTAAGAGACGAAGGAGAGTTAAAAGAAAAGGCCTCCTCGAGAACAAAAAGAGTCAAGACTAGGGAAAACGGTCCAATATACAACAATGTTGGAACAACTTTCAAATGGTAGCTCGGCAATCGATTGCAGGATACAATAATCGGGCGGGGTTACGGTAGCGCCGCCATCAACAAGAGATCAGAAGGCATGTACATCGCAAAGACAGTGGGGGAGATTTTCCAATCCAGGGGTCGGACTAGTAGTGGGGGCAGAGCGAGAAGGCAAAGGGGGCGTAGTCGGGAAGGGGGCGGAGCCTGCTCAGCCGATGGCAATTTGCTCCTTGGCGCTAGTTCATCCAGAAGGTGCGCCGAATGAGAGATGGAGAGGGAATCGCCCAGTCAGAGAAGATGGCCGGAGACGATTTGAGCCACCCGAGAATTGGCGCAAGTAAAAAAAATTGAAAACAGAGTATCTACCAAGCAACATTGTCTCTTATCTATTCCCACCTATTCATCTAGGCAGTTTTCACAATCTTTACTTTCCCGAACCTTGTTATATTATAATTGGTGCTACAGTGAATAACGAAACTTAGTGATATTCGGTTGAAACTGAAATTGTCATGGTAAGATATAATTTAACTAATTAATTAATTAAATACCTTATCTCAGCTACCCTGGAAGAACTGCTGCTTGCTCTTGAATAAGTGCGCTGTCCAGAGGGCGTACGAGTCGGCATACAAAGCAATTAATTAATCCAAACCAAAATAAGCCTCTATTTTTAAATGTCTCTAATAGGTGTAATAAACTCCGGACACTCTCAAAGTCGCGTTTCACTTATTTATCCCCTGACCAGCAAGAAACGCATTTCGCTAACTGGCAAAGTTTAGACCGGATTCAGTAAAAGCAATTCATCACGTCATTTGCGTCAATCAAAACCAATAACATCGTCAAACTGGCGTATCCCCCTAAATTCGTTTGGATGATCTTCCTACTTCCAGGGCTCACATCTTATTTGTTTCTCCCCCTTCAAAGACATGTCAATAAATAAATCAATATCCGCTTTCGAAAACACATGTCAGGTTCTCAAACCAGTTTCACTCCTCCGACCTCCCCGCGAGAGCGTTTTTTCACGACTTTCCAAAGATTGAGCGAGTAAAATTAAAGGCTTGCAACAAAAGAAACAAAATAACACACCTACTAGCGATGAACGTTCGGATTTGACACTCTCTATTCTGCACACTATCTCGCTGATTAGAGAAACGAGAGAGTGTGCAGAATGGAGAGCGCTTTGAATTGATTCGGAAAAATTCCCGGTGAGAAATTTACTAATGTTTCCGGTTTGAACATAAGCTCTCTCCATTTTGCACACTTTATGGTTTCTCTAACCGACGAGATAGTGAGCAATATATAATACAAAATTTTTGGACCGGAAACAGTAAATCAATTCATCACAACATCCATATCAATCGAAATCAATAACATCGTCAAACTGGCGTATCTCCCTAAATTCGTTTGGATGATCTTCCTACTTCCAGGGTTCAAATCTTATTTTCTCCTGCCCTTCAATGACATGTTTCACAACGTCAATACATGAATCAAAATCCGCTTTCGAAGAAGCATCTCGAATATATACCATGTTCTCAGCCAGTTTCACTCCTACAATCTCCCCGCGATCGCATGTTTCACGACTTTCCCAAGATTGAGCGAGCAAAATTTAAATGATTCTATCAAGGTTTGCAACAAAACAAACAAAATCTCACACCTGCTAAGGATGTAAATTCGGATTTGGTGCTCTCCATTCTGCACACTATCTCGCTGGTCACAGAAAAGAGAGTGCAGAATGGAGAGTCGGCAAACGAAACGACATCACAAACACCAACCTCTCTGGGCAGCTCCTTTCGAGTGATCGTCCTGAAGAGGAATCCGAAGCCGGCAGGGAAGACGATCCTGTTGATGCGACCGTCCACAATCACACCTGATATTGAGAGTAGACATACATTTTGGGAACCCGAAATACCTGCGGTTCTAGTCACTACATATTTAGTTCCCTCTACAGTCCTGTCACTATATATTTCGTACAAACTGTTCAATCACTAATTATTTCGCTCCTATTCAGTCCTTTCACTGCATTTTTTTTGCCCATCGAGGATTCTGAAAATATATGGTAGAGATGATCAATTCCTCGCTATTGCTTCTCTCGACCCAAGTGAGTTGACTTACTACTTGACTTACTGTGGGTGATGGTACGTTTTGGAACGTCCATTTTGGAACCCTCGAAGATGGCCGTTTTGGAACCTTCCCAAAAGAACGGAAAGACGGTTCAGAACCCTTATTTGAATACAGGCGACGTTTTTATACTCTCCGATATTGAATTGCTAGCCACCCGTATTCAAATGATGATTCAAACCCGTCTTTCCGCTCTTTTGGGAGGGTTCCAAAACGGCCATCTTCGAGGGTTCCAAAATGGACGTTCCAATACGTACCATCACCCTTACTGTGAGGAATTGAGAATTGGTTTGGCATTCCTACCTGAGAGTCATTTTAAAGCTACATTTCGCACTTTTTGCCTAAAATAACTATTTTCTTCGCATAAATATTTGCAAAGTAATATAAATCTTCGATCAAGAGGTCATTTGAACTACAAAAATGGTTCTAAATTAATTAATTATTTCGAATTACTGGATACGAACATTTTGCACAATAAACATAACTAAATAATTGCTAGATCTATAACCTCTTTTCACTCGACACAGGTTCGTATAATCGCGGAGCTTTTCAGTATATTCTCCATCGACCAACCAAAACACTAAATTTTAAACGACAGTAATGCTCGCAAAATCACAATTGTATACTTCATGTCATATTGTGCAAGAAAATCGAATATGATTTGACCTACCTGCGAGAACATGTCTTCTGCGAGGGAAGACTCAACATTGAACTGCCATACATCACCCGAGGGAGGCAACTCGTCCTCGTCGTTCACCAGTGCACACCCCATCTGAGAGTCATAATTTTATTAGTAAAAATATATTAATAAATAAACTTCGTCCCGAATTCTCTAACAAACCCTGCGGGAGCGCACTTCTAACGCAAGAGCCTTTAGATTAGCCCGCCACTACCTTTTTTTTAAATACACCTTTGTATAACCTGGTGATGGGACATTTAGGAACTCGCGTTTAGAAACTCTCACTCGGTGACGTTTAGGAACCCTTTCAAAAGATCGGGAAGACGGTTTAGATCCCTCAATTCATTACAAGTGACGTTTTTGAACTCTGTTATGTGGAATTGATATCAACCTGTATTCAAATGAGGGGTCTATACCGTCTTTCCAATCTTTTGACATGGTTCCTAAACGTCACCACGGTGCTCAAATGCTCCTCCACCATACATTAGAAATGCACAGAGCATGGCGTCAACCGTCCAACCGTCTCGCCGCGAACTTTTATCCCTCGCTCCCCCACTCCCCTGCCTCTCTCCTACCCGGCGCGTTTAGCGTGCGCCCACCTGACTACATCTACCTGGTAGATGTGTCCCCTCCTTCCCCTCTCCTAACCGTTAACTACGGTAGAATTATTTGTGTGGGAAAAGAGTTTTGAATGCGATTTGGGTGGCCGTCTTTTTATCCGCCCCATGACCCCCCGTGGTCACCGATTGAGAGTTCCTAAACGCCCCATCACCTATAACCTGCATAACCATGGGCATGTTGACGTTGCAGGATTCTCGGTAATAGTTGAAATCCTCCTATATTGAGGAGAATTAAGGTGGATTGACGAAAACCCATGAAAATAGCTATGTAACATTGAGAGGAAATTGTGCAAACCTTGCTTTTGAAGTGGCCGAGTGGCGTGGCGATCGCTTCTGTGCGCATTGCGACAGACCTGAGAAGACAGATATTTAGAATAATACCTTTAATTTAATTAATTATAATAATAATAAGAGAACTAACGGGTAGTCCTTGATTAGCTCGCGCATCTTCCCGAACTCCTCCTCAGTGCTGGACCCTCGTGTCATGAATCTGAATTCTAGTTTGAAATACAAATCTCGAAGCCTGTATTATGTGAGAGAGAAATCAATCTATAACTAGCCAATGTGCCACAAATCATGCCTGAATAAGCGCTTTGCACTTCTAGAAAACCTTCCAAGTCGTAAACCTAGACAAAATCACCTGAACTATGGGTGCGGTGGCCATTGTCACTCCGATTCGCTGAAATTATGAGTCGATAACACAATATTACGTTAAACGAAGCGACGAGACAGTGGGAACTGAACAAAGATTTGTACAACGCGCATGCGTATCCCTGCGAATTTCTTACTAACAAAGCCATAGTTTTGATGCGCAGTGCTCTACTACGTTCTGGCACGTTCCCCCAACCAATTCACATTAAAACAAATGAAGTAAGACACAAAGAAACGTCGATAATCGTCGGTAGATCAAAGGAAATTTTCATGCAAACAATGAGAAGGTTGAGGCAAATTCTTACCGTAAGAGAGATCACACTGTTCTGAAAAACGGTGCGATTTTTCGTGCTCGGAAATATCTCACACGGAATATCAGGATCAGGGATACAGTACCTGAGCGCGAGAGAGCCAATTTCAGGTCTTTTTCTTTTTCTCATTTTCTACGTTTATTTCATGCTAATCCGTCGTTCTCGCGCTAGTAATTATAATGTTTCATCGATTTCTGTTGCTTTTATTCCTGTTATTTTCCTCAATTTCGCTTTTGCAGGAATGGCCACCTCAAAGAAGAAGACCAGAAAGCTTAGGGGACACGTTTCCCACGGTCATGGTCGTGTGGGTAAGCACCGCAAGCACCCCGGAGGTCGCGGTAATGCTGGAGGTCAGCACCACCACAGAATCAACTTCGACAAGTACCATCCTGGATACTTCGGAAAGGTTAGTTGTTGGATTAGGGGCTCTTTTGGTACTTTTGGGGACAAGTTCCGCTAACGTTCATTACTTTATTTTCACCATTTCCTCTTGCGCTAGCTGCTCCTGGCACGTGTTTGAATCGTGATTTGGCTAGTTTTGGCCAATTTCTCTGCGATTGGAGTGCGCTTGTCTTCTAATGTAAAGAAAAAAGAGGCTTGTTTCGGCATTATTCGCTTCCCAACCAATTTATATTTATTATTATTATATTCTCTCACTAAATTGCTGTTCTGCAGGTTGGTATGAGGAACTACCATCTCCGTCGAAATCGCGAGCATTGCCCCACGATCAACATCGACAAGATCTGGTCTCTCGTCTCTGATGACTACCGCGCGCAATACGAGAAGATCACCGACAAGGCTCCCGTTATCGACTGCGTCGCCAATGGATACTTCAAGGTGAGCAGGGGACTGGCCAGTTGAGAATTCATCGATTAGTAATAGTGTTAGCAAACAAAACAGCGAGAGTATTCTTTGGATAGATCCGCAATTTTGAGAAAATTGTTTTGACGTCGTTAGTTGTGAATAAATTGAATTTGCAGGTTCTCGGCAAGGGACTCCTTCCCAAGCAGCCCGTTATCATCAAGGCCAAGTTCTTCAGCCATTTGGCTGAAAAGAAGATCAAGGCGGCCGGAGGAGCTTGTCTCCTGGTTGCATAAGGCTCCGTTGTTATTTTTGGTCACTGTAATAAAGATATTACATGGTTGAATTCGAGTCTCGTTCATTCTAATGGTTCATGTCCATTGCGATATCTGTCCAATCGACGATTTATTTAGTGGGTCCTTTCAATCCTTTTCAGTGGGAAAAATGTCGACCATTGAGGAGCAGGCTTGCGTCTACGCCGCCCTCGTCCTCCACGACGACGATGCGAGTTATTCTTTCTTTTAATTACGTCAATTATCTTGGGAATCTAGTAAACATCGATCAATTTCATCATTCCAGGTCGCCATCACCGGAGACAAGATCGCCACCCTCCTGAAGGCCGCCAACGTCATCGTCGAGCCCTTCTGGCCCGGCCTCTTCGCCAAGGCGCTTGAGGGCACGGACGTCTCTGTAAGCCCATTCTAATATTTTAATTCTTTACCGTTTCTATTTTGCCAAGTTATCCTTCAAATACTATTTTCAGAACATCATCGCCTCTGTCTCTTCTGGAGTGGGCGGAGCCCCCGCCGCCGCCGCTGCTGTCCCCGCCGCAGCTGCTGCTGCTCCCGCTGCCGCCGCAGCCAAGAAGGAAGAGCCCAAGGAGGAGTCCGACGACGACATGGGCTTCGGACTCTTCGACTAAGAGTCTTTTGTTAATTGTTGATAAATTTGTTTTTGTTAACTATTTTGTTTACCCGCACTATATTGTTCCAAACACAATCGCATAATCTTTTCAAGCGTGGGAATGAGAAATAGAAAGGGGTGGTTTCTGGGAACTGCGAATCTTCTTGGTCTCCTAGTTCTTCTACTCTTGGGGAACTTGCCTTTTTTTTTAACGTCATCCCTTTTGATCGATTTCTGGCCTTCGGGTGTATTTGTTCCTATTACTTATATTGTGGAAGGTGTGCATTTCTTTTTGTGTTCTCCCACATATAGTTGCGTTCAGATCGATGTTAGCGTCGATCAACAAGGATCTCATGCCACCTTCCTGAATATTCTCGCCGGAGATCGCATAGCTGTGCGCCCAGAAGGTATCGATTGTCATCCCATCATAACCTATCTCGGGAAATTCAGGAGCAGAAGAGTCGTTCCGGAGTCAATTCACTGCCGAAAGATGCGGTTGATGGATTGAGAGAGGCTAGAAAATGATTGATTGGTGGATCCAATTGGCCGATAGCTATAGCATGGACTTGCGAGGTTAGTAGGAGGAGAATCGTGATATATCTGCAACAGTGGTGGTAGTTTAGGAAGTAGATCAGAACAAAGAGTCGGTATGGATGCATGCAGGATCGAATAGTAGCACTCTCCATTCTGCACACTTTTACAGGATTCGATCAATAGTAGAATAAACCGAAATATGAGGCCGGTCGCCTACTATTCAACCAGGGGTTGGGACAGTGATTTTTCGAAAAACTGGGTAGAGAGGTTATCGATGGTGCTTAACATCATGGTCGACTTCATTTTGCACCAATTCGATCGGTGCAGCCGGGCTGCATCAGCGCTGTAAATCATGGTTTTTCAGTTTCTCAGGTTGTAGTGAACCAAATGTTCTGAAAATTTAATATCACATGAAAAAGGCCATGGGAAATTCAACCATGCTCTGGATACTAAGAATAGAATTTTTACAAGCTCTGGATACTAAGAATAGAATTTTTACAAGCTCTGGATACTAAGAATAGAATTTTTACAAGCTCTGGATACTAAGAATAGAATTTTTTACTGACACTTTTTGAATATAAAGGGGTAGTGGAACTAGCTTTTTATTCAGGAAGATGCGCCTCGTCGGGAGGATCATTTTTTATATAAATAGTATGGGTTTTGAAGTTACCATTTTTCTACAATCTTCAGTTCAGTGCCGACAATTATTAATCTTTCGCAGCGCAGTTCGCACAATGAGTGAGGAATGGAATGAGTGTCAGTTCGTATTTCTCCCTTTTCCCTCAGTGTTCAGTGTTATCGAGTGAAACTCTTTTCATTTCGCACTCAATGCACTCTCAAGTCAACACATAACTAAAGATTGTGGAAAAATGATAACTTCAAAACCCATACTATTTATATAAAAAATGATCCTCCCGACGAGGCGCATCTTCCTGAATAAAAAGCTAGTTCCACTACCCCTTTATATTCAAAAAGTGTCAGTAAAAAATTCTATTCTTAGTATCCAGAGCTTGTAAAAATTCTATTCTTAGTATCCAGAGCATGGTTGAATTTCCCATGGCCTTTTGCATGTGATGTTAAATTTGCAGAACATTTGGTTCATTGCAACCTGAGAAACTGAAAATCCATGATTTGCAGCGCTGATGCAGCCCGGATGCACCGATCGAATTGGTGCAAAATGAAGTCGACCATGATGTTAAGCATCATCGATAACCTCTTTACCCAGTTTTTCGAAAAATCACTGTCCCAACCCCTGCGCATGTATGATCGAATAGTTGGCGACCGGCCTCATATAAGTGATATACAATCACTGTGGTCGAGAGTTGAGGAGGGTGGGAGAGAAGAGGAGAGGGAAGGGGAGGATTCTTTATGAGCATAGGTTCGGTTGTGAAGGTTATAACACGCATATTGTTTGTGCGTGTATGGAGTTACGCCATGGAATATGAAGGGATGGTTGGACGAAAGAGTAGCGAGCGATAGAGGGGAGAAACTATCATTTTTTTAAAGATTTATACTCGATTAGGAAATAATATTAGAGGTACATGGTGATTTCGATTTCCAGATAGAAAAAGGCGATTGAGAGTTCAGTAATGACTGGCCGACTATCCGTGCTAAAATATCTTCATTTTATTGATTTCTAATCCTGATCGACTTTTTGCTGGATTCATAGTCGTCAAATGCTGAGGGGTCAATCCATTCCGTGTGCTCTCTCGCCGGGCGACTGGTCGAGAGAGCGTGCGAATTGAAGAGATTGACCCTGCAGCTTTTGTCGGCAATAGTGTCGTCGATTCGGGTTTCGTTCTCTCCATTCAGCACACTGTCTCACCGGTCAGAGTGACGAGAGAGTGTGCAGAATGGAGAGAGCAGACAGCCGAAATGGCATCACTAGTCGGGAATAAAACCAGCATTAAATAAGGGGGTGGAACGTGAAAATCGTATTCGTGAAACGGCATCATTCAGTGAAGTATAGTGCGCAGTCTAGTGGCAAGCAATGAAGTGAAAATTAAAAATATAACTCTCTCCGGTGATAATAATTTCCAATTCGCAGATTCCTTATCCTTATCGAGTCTGGACTGGAGGACTCGTTCTCGGCTCTGATGGACGTGCGCAACTTCTTGCTCACGATGGGAATGATGATGGATAAAGAGAAGACGGAGCAACTGCTCAAGGACCATGGAAAGTCAGTGAGGGAGAGGGGGTGGGATTCACTTGGTAAGAGAGCAATTCTCTGGGAAAAGTTTCCTAGTAGTTTCCGAGTTGGCTTCCTACTAAGAAACATGCAGGGCACCAACTCGGAAACTACTAGGAAACTTTTTCCAGAGAAGGGAGTTAGTGAGTGAATGGAAAGTATTTTGACTGCGGATGGAACAGAGACACATACACGGAGTTTTGCTGGCAACGCGTCAAAACGATTTACCGTCGAGACCTCTCTCGTGCTCTCCGTGACATATCCTGATTGACAAATAATGTGGAAACAACAATTCGGGAGGGTTGTAAATAGATTTTTCGACTATGTGAAGTCAGTGAATGTTATTATAGGGGAATTAATGTTTCCGGAAAGATGTTCTCCCCACTTAGCACACTTTCTCGTCGCATCAAAGCGACGAGATAGTGTGCAGATTGGAGAGAGCGGCTATCTCTAGTGGGAACTCTGGAGAGTGTTGGGAATGGGAGACATGTGTTTGTGCGGTAATTTTGAGGCCAGGGATTCAGTAGAAATATTCACTTCCTCCTGGTGAATAGCGATTGCATCAAGGGGATAGTTACTGTGAATATGAACAGAAAGATAATGTGAATGGTATTGGCATACTATAAGACTCTACAGATTCACTGATCAAACATGGACTGGCTTAGTGCTTGTGGGGATATGGTATGTGATTACGGTATTTTAGTGTGCCTGATTTTCAGGTGGAATGAACTGAATGCGCGATTGCTGCACTCTCGGACTACCGGCGGTTCGATATCATCAGAGAGCAGGTGAGGCCAACTGTTATTGTCCCCGAAATCATCGCGGTTCGGGTCACTACATATTTGGTTTATCCCTCTATCCAGTCCCTACCTATTCCGTTCCTACTCTGTACAGTCACCGCATATTTCACCTCCACTCAGTCCTGTCACTACATATTTTTGATATATCGAGGGATATTGAAAATGTATTAGGTGAGAGGAACAGTTGTTCGTATTTATAATGCCACGATGGCACAGTGATGGATCGTTAGGCAACTGGTTTAGGCTTGACACACACGCTATTTATAGACGTCCTCTTGACATGTCATGTTGGACAAAGTTGTGCAATCCCTACGCAGCCTAGCTTCAACAGAAGATGGTCCGGAATACAGTATTTTTTTGTGGAAAAAGGATGCCATATCCGAATTATTGAGAGGTTTTATCGTTGGATATGGACACTGTACGAAACGCGAAATCAGAACACACAATGAATTTTTTTGTTGCAACGGCTACGCCTCGAGGATTATCCATAGCGGTCTATGATTTTTATAGGCCCTGTCTGAAACGCGAACCGTGCTTGAACCTTGAATGTATATTTTTGCTTCTGCGAGAGACGGGTGGCTATCGTATTATTCCCAGGCATTTGCTTGGCTTATAAGAAATTTGTGAAACGAGAACCATGCACGAATATCCATTTATTAGTAATAAACTATTTTGAGGGTATGACATTTCGGCGGCCGACATTTCTGCAACGGAGTAGGAATTATCTGGTACGACCAATGGATAAGTAATCCTGGTTGTATATGATGGAAGGAGTTATGCTGATCACAAAGACACCCGTTCCATGATTCTAGTACTCCTACAAAATAAGTTATGTCATGATGTCCCGTTGCAAAGATTTCGTGTTATCCCACCATTATTATTATTATTATTTTTTGTTTTGTATTTTGAGATGGCATCTGAACCCACAACCAACGTTTCGACGATTTACCTCATCATAAGCGCTCTGTGAAACTCAAATCCGAGCAATTAATTTATGAGTGCAATTTTTGTCTGCTCATGTAAAAAAAACCCATCACTTGCAGTTGCCTGCCTCCATCTCTCCTCCCGCGATGCTTCCTCCTGCCACGGTGGTCGCTCCCGTCAGGCCATGAGGTATACGGTAGCGCGTGGGGGTACTGTAGAGTACTGTATCAACGGGAGTGCGGTAGCACGACAGTTCTGAGGGGTTACTGTAGCTCGTGCAGGGAAGCGTCGCAACGATCACTTACATATACTGTGGTATACTGATGCCATTTCGGTTTTCTGCTCTCTCCATTCTGCACACTCTCACGTTTCTCTGACCAATGAGGCAGTGAGCTGAATGGAGAGAGCGAAAACCGAAACGACAACACTAAACATTGTAGCTTGGCAGGGGATAGCCACGACCACTGTATATTCCATAGCGCATTGATGTGGGGCACTAGGTCGGATGATAACCGACTGGATGAGAACAAGAAAACATTTCGTCTCTCAGTATTTTTTTGCATCGTACTGATCCTACTGACGAAATACTGGAATACGAATTTTGTTGTTGTTGTTGGTTCTCATCCAGTCGGCTATCATCCGACATAGCGCATTGATCTGGCAATATTTTTGTTCTGGTGTGATGCACGTTTCACACTAATTTTAACTAAATCATTATTGGAAAGAAATAATGTACCATCGGAAAAGTGTTGAATAATATATTCGCAAAGCAGGAAGCGTGGCAGTTCCCAGGGGATGCGCGTTTCAATCTCATTATACTCTCTCCAGTACTACCATTAGAGGGGGTGGAGCTTGGAGTTGCTAACCACCGTATTGCTTTTGCTGCGTTTTTGAATCTTACAAGAACTAGTGTTTGCTCCTGGAAATATAGTGACATGGTGCTTCTTGTTAATGAACTATTTTCAAATCTGGGTACATTGATATCCCTAGCGGATACGCGTTTCACTCTAATAATGACTAGTGTTTGTTCAGATATAGTGATCTTCGGGAACAACTGCGTTTCATTGCAGTATTGCGTGCCCGTTCCACGTGAGACGGGCGCCGATTCGAGCGGATGGAAAGAGCGGGAGAGCGACAGAGGAAGGAACCGGTCAGTACATTATATTTTTTATTCGTTAAAATATTTTTAGTTAAAAAAATAATTTGTAGTTATTGGCGCAATGACGATTCATTCTTCTTCGAAAAATAGCCGTCTTCGACAGTCTCTAATGTCTTTCTTTTCTTTTTTTTTCTTTCTCACGGCTGGTTGGGAATGACAGGGTGGCATTTGCGAGTTGTTTACGCCTCTCACGCAGGTAGCATTTGAAGAATTCCTGGTAGGACTGTCTGCTAATTTAGTCCGATGGAACGAGTGCGTAATGATGGAATTGAAGGGTAAAAGAAAATGGAGATACAAAGTGACGTAAGGGACTTTCGGTAGAAACTGGAAGCGGAAAGAAATCGAATCGTCCGTAGTGTGACTCATAATTTGAGGCATTCTCCCAGTGACTGGGTTCCCTCCTCTGCGCTAGGGAGTCAATTTCGGCTTCGACTCTCTCCATTCTGCACACTATCTCGCCGTTCAGAGAAATGAGAAAGTGTGCAGAATGGAGAGAGCATAAAACTGAAACTACATCACTATCTTGTGCGCTTTAGCGATTTGACGGCCTTTGACAGTTCGGGAAATGGAGGAATGAGAGAGTGATGACTAGGCAACTGTTCATTCGACCATTGAAACATCGCGCACGTGCGGATTTTCCCTCTTTTTCGCCAACAAGAGACTCCCCCGCACATTGGTTGATGATAAGGATTCAATTTCGAATTTGACTCTATCCACTATCTCGCCGCTCAGATAGACTATAGAGTGTGCAGAATGGAGAGAGTCGAAACACATCACAAGTTGATGATCTGCACTAGGGTTGGCAATTCGGCCTCTCGTAGCGGCGCCGCTACCTCCCCCCCTCGCCAAATTTCGCACGTGATACGGGGTCAAACAATTAGAGAAGGAAGAGGAGTGCAACTTCGTTGGTTTTGGTGAAGGTTACGCCTTTCGCAGTCGGGAGAGGAGACTATACTTAGATATTGAGAATGTAGATAGGAAAGAGAGAAAACGTTTGGAGAAAAGAATATCTTTTGCCCCTGCTTTTCTTCAAGCGCTTTCTCTCTTCCCTATCTACAGTAGTAACCTTTTTTCAATTCACCAACCTATAGTTATTCTCTTGTAGTCATTCCCTATTGAAATATTATAATTAAAATTATAATTAATAATGAATAATGATTGCAGAGAAGGGTTCGATGTCGTTCACGATCCTGGAGAAGGGAGTGCGATCGGCGGAGACTGAACCGGTCCCGAGGATACTTGAGGTACGATTGTAGTACGGTAAACGGATGATTACGGTAGGGTGAAAATGTTGAATATAATGCCAAGCAGATAGTAGGATAACAATATTGATTGTCGATTACGGTATGTTGTTGATTAATTAATTGCAGATGAGAAAGCTGCATGGCCACCTCAACTGTGACACGTGCACCGCCTTCAAGAGACTACAGAGGATTACGGTAGCGAAGAGAGGTCAGCAGTTATGTATGATTTATTTATTTTATACGCCTCGGCGGGTGTGACAGCACGGGATAAAGAAATATTGAGATAAGATGGCTGCCAAATCGAATAATGTGAGTATACTCTCTCTATTCTGCACACTCTAGTTGGCCAGTGAGACTAGAGAGTGTGCAGAATGGAGAGATAAACTATTCGAACAAGGTAACACTAGTGAGGAGGGAGACAGTATTTATTTTGTGAGAGGCGCTCTGAGTGTTTGAACGATCTCGAAAATATCTGAAATTATTTGAACCTTCAATGTCACCGAGGATTGATGTTTCAGCAATAGCATTAGAACCTCTTGTTCCTAGCGCTGCAGTTTTTATTAGCCATATTCCACGGGAGGAATTTGGCTAATAAAAATCAGAAGATCCTAGTGGTGGCTTCTCTGTCAGTTAACATCTTTAGAAGTATTTTTAATTTAAAAAAAATTAATAATGTTATTTTTGCAGCTGGCGAGTTGTATTCGTCCCTGCGACAGCGACGAAGCGGAGAAGTTTTCCCTCTTCACACAGAAGTGCTACAGGTGAGAAACTGCTACTGAGAAATTTGAAGGGCTGCTAATATATAAAAACTAATATTTTATTAGAAACCAAAGTCATGATAAAATCACAAGTAAGTATTCCAGGTGAGTCGAGAACAGTTCGGGGTTAGGTAACGGATTCTATGGTCTCGGGCGAGAACATTGAGAACGTTTAAAAAATAGCATTTATTTAAATGAATTTGAGATTCGCCAGGTGAACGGAGGTTATGGGAAGGAGATAGGTAGAGTGTGTATGCACTTTGTTGATTGCTTGCTTATTCCCGACCTAATAATTATTTCATCAATTCACAAGGTAGGGGGATCGGGAATACTGCAAGTAGATATTTCGAGTGAAATATTTAGGTTATTGCTGGACGCACCCGTGATATCTCATAGAAAATAAAACCCTTTACCAGAGATTCTATAGTAGAGCGGTAGTTGCTGAGCGGAATAGGACATCGGGAGTCAGCTAGTATCGTTGCCGTTGCGTTGGTATTGGAGGATCTAGAAAATATTTTCAACAGTCCACTGTTTCTACAGGTGATTTTTGGTTGCTGCTTCAGGATAGATATTGCGAATGTGATGAAAGAACCAATCTCGTCGTATATTTATCAAAATTTTGTTATTCATTATTTACAATAATTTATTTTATTCCAGAGCGAGAGCAACTTCGACGTATTCGACGTGAGTGCAGAGAAAGTGAAGAAGGAGAGGAAGAAGAAGTGATTACTGTAGTCTGTATATCCAGTACGGTAGTCGGTAGATACTGTATATCTTAGATCTCGATAGATTATTAGAAGATTTTTCTGTTTGTTCTTGTTACGTTTTGCGTTGTCTTTCGATGTAAGTGCAGATAAAGTTGCTCAATCCTCATCCAACTTCTCGTATTGTGTACACTCTGGCTACTCCCTCGCTCAATAGGTGGTTCGAGTCGATCCCCCCGTTTGGTTTCTCTGTCCCTTCTCCTCTTATCTCTCTCCTCCGTCTCCTGCAGCGAATGAGTTGGTTACGGTAGTCGCTTACCGTAATCAATCGATAATTAGATCTCCCTTTTGATTTATCTGCCCTCTATCCTTTTCTTCTCATCTGTGACTTTCATTTCGAGAGCTGGTAAGCACAGACGAGGGAGTGTGCTGAACAGAGAGAGCCGAAAACAGAAACTCAATCATTGCCCTCTGCCCCTTTCCGAGTTGGTCAACAATACCTTCAAGTGGGGTGATCTAAGCCCCGCGTGTGCATACTAACTATTGTACATACGCATAGTGCCCTCGGGCGATGATTGTTTGTCCAAGGAAACAACGGAAATTGCGCGGTAGTCGAGTGTGGCACAATGGGGATCAGTCGAGTAACAACCGGCTGATCTCCCCCACTAAGATCCCCTCTTCGCATCTCGCTCTTTTCTCTCCTCCCAACTAATGTCCCCTCCTCGTTTAACGAACAGTGATGTCAGTGTTCGTACGATTGCACTGCTGAGGAGATACCGTATCTATTAGTGTTGATAAATCGCACTCTCCTCTTTTCGCACAATCTCTCGTTTCTCTAATCAACTAGAGATTACGATGTAGGGATTTTCGTTTCCGATTTGGCATCATTGCTATCTATCTATTCCCCCACGGTTTTGACTGTTTGATTTTGCTGAGATATCTCTTGATCATAATAGAGTGTGGCGAGTGTTTGCGGTCCCTCCTTTTAGGGAGTGCTGGTCCTTCCGCGTTATTGATAGGGTTTTATGTGCGCCAACTTCCTGGGAGTGGCTAGGCGGCTTCAGTTCTCTCCCCATTCTGAACACTCACTCGCTGGCCAGACGCACGAGGGAGTGTGCAGAATGGAGAGAGTTTAAAACTGAAAGACATTCCGAGGCGGTATATCTCCGGTGTGCTTCCCCCGTTCGGCGCACTCTAGTAAGGATGTCGCGGTGGTTTCCTCCTCTCGCTCTCCATTCTGCTCACTCCCGTTTCACTGACAACCGAGGAGTGTGCAGAATGGAGAGCGCCAGAGCCGAAAGGACGCATGCCTACACTCCAGTATGAGCTTCCTGTATATGTGTTCGTCGTGTTCAAGTGGCGGGAAGTGGAAAGCAACCCCTCATTCCGGATCCTCCCGCTTCTCTTTTTTGTCAGTGCGCCTCCTTTCCCGATTTTGGTACGCGGCAGATACGCATCTCCGCGTGAAGAGGAGAGGAGTTGGTGAGCCTCTCATGAGGAGAGTAGCGCTCTTGAATTGGGTGCCCCCTCCCCCTGTGAGATGACTCTTTGAATGCACGTCCTGTCATGACTATTTTGAGTTTATCCCTATCTCCAATCAGCACACTCCTTCGGTGGTCGGAGCACCGAGGTAGTGTGCCGAAAATTTCGGTTTTACTCTCTCCATTCTGCACACTCTCTTGTCGCTCTGACCAGCGAGATAGTGTGCAAAATGGAGAGAGTCGAAACCGCGAAATTACATCACCAGAGGAGAGAGGAAATGTCTCGATGACCCCCTTCTTCTCCCCCCCCCCCTCCCCCCCTTATCAACCGACGCGCCTCTGTATTTTTTCCCCCGGTCTTCCCCTCCTCCTCCTCTTCCTCCCTCCATCATTCCAGCCATAAAACATATACCCGCGCCTCGTCAGCATGATGCCCTCTGCGCCTATTGATTGTGTATTATGTTTTTTAACGTGATATCGGCAGATTACTTTGATCCATCGCTGCTTGATCTGCCCTGTGGTCTAGCCTGGTCACTTGAATCTCAGGATCTCTTGTGTTTCCTCTTTCATCATTTTCCTTGATCTTTCTGATCCATTAAGTCCAGTCTGAAACTGATTCGGCCATTAATTTTCCTTTCCGCTTCCATCACTATCCGTGATACACCTCATTCCTCACGAGCTGAGCCACTCTAAATTCAGCCCAAAATTGATTCGCCGAGCGCCTCTCTATACCCTACCATTCTCGATAGTTGCTGTCACTTGTCCTCCCTCTCTCTTTCTCGCCTCCCCCCCCCCCCCCCCATTGTCTAGTGTGTTCCCTCTCACACAGTAACTGGCTGCTGTTCCGATCTGTTCAGTTATGTTCTCAGCGCTCTCTCCATTCTGCACACTGTCTCATTGGTCAGAGAAACGAGAGAGAGTGTGCAGAATGGAGAGAGAGAGCTGCTCACTCGCTTTCTTCGTCGGTTCCTCTCAGCAGCAGTTTCGCTCCGATCACAATTTCTCTCTCGCTTTTCGTTGTTCTTCCCGCTGTACCGACACTCGTTTTCTTTCCCCAACCCATAACTGAATAGTACTCTGGGACTAGGCTAGAACCTATTTAGAACACCAATTTAGTGTAGAAAATATAACAAGCGGCTTCTTATTATCCTGGAAAGTAACTTGAGGTTAGAACCTCTTCCGAACACTGGGAGAGCGAGATAATATTGAAAGCCGCTTCCGATTTTTACTCTGGGACTAAGTTGGAACCTATTTAGAACACTAATTTACTGTCTAGTTGAAAATATAACAAGCGGCTTCTGATTTTCCTGGAAAGGAACTTGAGCTCTAGACAATTTTTCAAGATACAGATTACAGATTTTATCCTGTCCTCAAGGCACTGGGCCTGCAGGATGGTAGCTTCGTTCGGGAGGGAGTGGGATCTTCGATTTCAAGTTGTCGGGGTCAAGGGATGAGGGAATCTTCTTTGGCTTGTTGGGTCAACTATTGGAATGGTCTTGGTCGATCTCCATTGAGCTTTGAAGTAGATCATCCAGCCTCCGATGATGGCGAGTGAGTGCTGACGTGGACTATTGATTGACTCACGAGGCAGACTTGACGATCGGGGCCTTTCTTGACGGTAGATCACTTGAGTCGGTTGATACCCATCCGGGGTCTCCTCTTGAAGCGTACCAAGTGGGCGATTCTCACCGGGTTGAATGGAGGGGACCGACAGCCCGTCACGAGCGCAAGAATGGAGAATGGAGAATATTTGTAAAATAAAAAATAATAATGGAAAAATAATATTTGTCAAGAGATACTATTATTTCAGATATCCGAAAACTTTATAAAACAAAACACGAAGTAATGCAGTCGATAGGCGCGCTCTTTTCTCTCTGCCCTGACATACAAAATAGACAGCGCGAAAGGGACCGGAGAGAAATCTCTGATCGCTCCGAACCCTTTTCTCTTTTCGCTCTGAATGAATTCGCGCCCGATTAGTCACGAATAGGGATTCCAAATCGAAACTGACTCTCCTCAATTCGCACACTATCTCAGTTGTCAGAGAAATTAGAGTGAATGCGAATTGAGGAGAGTACTCACTTGTCACGAATTCCCCCTTTTTTCGCGTCCCTCGATGACCTTTGTTCTCTCATAGAGTGCTATTCCGAGGAGTGGGGTGGGGTTCACTGATTCACTGATCACAGGACCATCCACGGACCATTTTGGGGGCAGATCCCTCTTTAATAGCCCCACATTAGCGATGACAAATCGGCAACCGACTCCCCTCATCATCAAGCCTGATCTCTCGCCTTTCTGACCGAAGAGAGAGCACGCGAATCGGGGAGAGTCCATGTCGTTTTTCTCCCATCACTAGCCTCCCCTCATCGCTCGGGTATCATCAGTTGAAAACACCGCCCCGTGCTCTCCCCCCCTCGTCTTCTTCTCACACTTTCCTCCCCCTTATCTCTACCGAGAAGAGGGGGTTGTCCACCATTGGTCATTGATTGATTGTTGTCGCAGAAAGAAAGAGTAGGAATGCCATGTTCAGCTCTCTCCATTCTGCACACTCTCTCGCAGGTCAGACAGACGAGAGAGTGTGCCGAATGGAGAGAGCTAAATATGGGATCTCTAGAAGAGAAATTCACCCGCCTACTTTCAACGTTCGATCACGCTGTTTCACTGCTCTCTTGGTGTTATTGGAGCGACGGCCAGAAAGACCAATTGGAGATGAGAGCATTACAAACGAACCTGACAAAAGCGATAGATCCGCTTCCTCTTGCGTCGTTTATTGCGAATTTTCAACAACCCCTACTGTAATCTCATGTCTTTCATGGTGTTCTGGATTGCACACTGCTCTCTCCATTCTGCACACTCTCCTGAAGCACAAAGCACTTAGCGCATCCTAGTCATGTCGTTTCGGTTATTCAACTCTCTCCATTCTGCACACTATCTCATGCTCTAACCGGCGAGTGAGTGTGCAGAATGGAGAGAGCCAAAACGGTAATAACTTCTCTAGCGCATCTACTGACCTTCGCTAGGTCTTCTTTCGCACGCAATGTTCACTGTGCAACTCGTAGAATCTCGATTTGTATTGAGTTAATATATTTCAGAAAATGGACCAGACCCTGCTGCAAATACTGCTGGCGATCGGGATGCTGGTGACGACGGCGATCGCCGGAATGGTCTCCCTCAGGGTACGGTACGCTTCTGTTTGGGATGCGGTGGATTAGGATACGGTAGATACACAATCGGTCTCTTAATGGGTAGTGTAGCTTGTATTGATCGATCGGGATGCGGTAGTTAGCACTGTTGTTGGATTGCATTGTCGCTCTCTACATTCTGCACAATATCTCGTCGGCTAAATTTTTGAGAAACAGTGCAGTGAAACAAGCATCCAGATGGCTGTCGCTGTAGTTAATATCGATTGATTGGAATACAGAAGTCAGGGATACGGCAGCTCAATCGATCGATCGATACCGTAATCGCTTCTTCTTCCAGTTGATGTCGATGCTCACGAACAAAGACGGGCAACCGAGCAAGAAGAGCGCGCGGTGAGCGAGAATTAGTTCCGGTTTCATCTCTGTAATTGATGAGGAAATGGGTTACGGTAGTTTATCGATTAGGGTTGGATTACTGTAATTATCGATAAGGAATCGGGTTCACTGTGCAACTCGTAGAATTTCGATTTGTATTGAGTTAATATATTTCAGAAAATGGACCAGACCCTGCTGCAAATACTATCGATTTGTTTGTCGGGTTATGGTACTTATCGATTAGGAATCGGGTTACTGTAGTTTATCGATTAGGAGTCAGGCTACGGTAATTATCGATTAGCAATCGGGTTACGGTAGTTTATCGATCGTCTCATCCAGATGGCTGTCGCTGTTGTCGTGCTTCTCTGGCGGAGTGTTCCTCGCCACCTGCTTCCTGGACATTATTCCGCACGTTGAGTGAGTGCAATTATTGATTATTGTAGGCCATTACCGTATCTCAAACACGCTAAGATTACTGTAGAATCAGCGAGGTTGCTTTTACTGGTTGTACCGGATCGAACAATGCTCTCTCCATTCGCTACAATGTAGTGTGCGTATTAGAGAGCGCAGTATAATCGAGAAAAAAAAATCAGTTCGCAATGGTAGATATGAGATTACAATAGGGGCAGGTCATCTTGGGCTACGGTAATCGCGTACCGTACCCTGGTCATTCCAGCGAGAACTACCGTCTGTTCCTGTCCGAGTCCTCGCTCGACTGGGAGTTCCCCGTGCCCTATCTCTTCATGTGCTCCGGCTTCTTCCTCGTGTACCTGATCGAGGAGGCGTGCATAAAGGTGGGACTACCGTATCCAGGTAGATCACGGAATCAATCGATTTTTTACCTAATAATATCTGTCTGGAGACTGATTCTGATACGAAGTTCGTAGTTATTCATTACTACTGCCGTAACTGAGTGTCTAGCAAGACAGAAACACCAAATGGCCGTGATATAAATCAAAGTATGCACTGTTCGAGCGAAAGTATTGTTTAGAGTCTCGTATACTTCCGTTAGCAATGGATTTACCAATAGTGGCTGAAGTAGCACTGGTGAAACCTTGAATTGCCGTTTTTTTTTAAACATTGACTGACAAAATTGAAATATTGTTTTAAAAAGGAAATGCGATCAAGGGACGTGTCATAGATGACTGAAGTAGCATTGGTGAAACATTGAATTGCAGTGACGCAAAGCGAAATAATTCCAGATCAAACGGCAATATTTTTTGTGTATTACAATAGGATAAAAGAATGAAATCAAAATATGCATCAATGATGACTGACGTAGCATAGGTGAAACATTGAATTACCCTGATTCAAAGTGAAACATATTCCAGATCTTCTCGATGAGCGGGCACGGTCACTCGCACGGCGGCCCTCCCGCCCCCGCGCCCATCTACCACGAGAAGATCGGAGGAACTCCCGACACCCTCAGGAAGTGAGCTTATTTTTATATCACGAAAAAAATATATTTTAGAATAAATGTCCTTTTAAAATAAGAGATTGATGATTGAAAGTGTCTGATGCATGGGGAGCTCGTTCTGAGTTGTGGTAGGCAAAATGTGGGATCGATCTATCACACTCTGAAATTGTGTTGGTAATTACGGTAACTGGCGTTGCCGAATTTCTAACGCGCTAGGATTACTGTAGAACAATAATCTTGCCGGAGGTTAAAAATATAGGAATAAGTTGGGCACGTGGAAAGGATTATTCAGATTCGATAAAAAATGAAAACACAATCCCTCTAGAAAATGTTAGCGATCATTGACCAGAGCTACCGTATCTGTTTCCGATCTTCGATAGCTACCGTATCCTTCTCAGTGTCGAGATTCCCCTAATCCTCGATGAAGACGGTGACCTACAAAAGAGAATCGATTTGAGTCGCCATGAGTGAGCAAATACCGTATGCCTCCCTACCGTACTCCCCCCTTTGTCTTCCGTAATCTATCGTGATCGATCTTACCTCGTGTTCGTCTCACCTATCCCCACATCCTCTTTGTAAACGTTCTAATATAGTCTGGGGATCGCATAATCAGTAATCCGTCTCTCTCCATTTTGCACACTCTCTTATTGCTGTTTGATTCTGACTGCCACACCTGATGTATCCGTCCCCTCGTGTCCTTCCCAAATAGGGGGATCCCTAATCCAGTCCAAATAACCATTCCAAATTGCAGCCAAGTGATCGAGGAGTCGGTCAAGTACGCGACTTCGACGACGGGCGAGTCCTCCTTCCTCAAGGTTAGTCGGCGGGTCTTTTTAAAATTAATTAATATTAATTAGTTTTAAATGAATAAATGAAGGTAACGGTCACCCCGTACGATAAGCGTTCTGTGGAATCACGATTTATATCGGCCAGTGTTATTTGATTGGACGAATTAAAAGGATTAAAAATTAAATAAATATTTATTTATTTATTTTAGTCACTCACCTTCACCATCGCTATGTCCTTCCACTCGGTGCTGGAGGGATTCGCCCTCGGAGTGCAGGTAATTAGGCTAATTAGCGTAATTGATATAGAGATTCTCTGGGTATACGGTAGTTTCCTCCTTGGAGCTTCAATCACGGAAATTGTACTGATTGGTAGTTTGTTGTTTTGGGTTTCACACCTTGACAAGGCGATTGGAGATGCAGAATCAATGAACTGATCTAATTTTTTTCGAATAATTAATTAATCGAAACTCATTCGCATACGTCAAATGAGGTCTCGTTTAAAATTTTCTGACTATATGCCCAAACATGTTTGCCGACGTGATCTACTCGATATTATCGATTTTTACCATACATTACGCTGTTTTCATCGCTTTGCCGGAAATGGGTGTGATCGGAGTGCCGACTCTCGCTTTTTCGACACCCAATTAACGTATGCTCATTCGGTAGGTATGCATATGTGGTGCGCTCTGGGCATCGGTGGCTTGGATAACTAGGTTGGCTTGAGTTTCATACCTTCTTGGCAAGGCGATTGGAGATGCTTGCTGGATTAATAGATTTCTGATCAATCCGTTAAAATGATCAATGTGAGCATACCGTAATCAGGTCCTAGATAATAACAGTAGTCTTAATTATTTATTTAATTAATTAATTAATTAATTACGCAAATCCAGGACACAACCTCGGGCATCATCACGCTGTTCGTGTCGCTGCTGCTGCACAAGGCCGTCGAGGCATTCTCCGTCGGGCTGCAGGTGTCCAAGGGCAACACGAACAGGATGAAGGTCAGAGGAATTTTTGAATGATTTGGACTGGATTTTGGAATGATTTGGACTGGATTGGGATCATGGAGAAGACTGTGAGATCATTTGGTGAATATTGATTTGCTTGGCATTATGCGTTGGGAATTCGCTAGAGTGAACTGTCGATTGTTAGAATAAAAAAGGTTTTCTGAGATGTTGAAAAGGTCAAAAGGCGACAGGAATAGGATGACGATGAGTGGAGATCGGAGATGATCGAAGGATGAATGATCTTCTTCATAAAGGGACGCATTCTTCATTTGGACTTATCTAGAGTGTACTGCGCTGTGATTGTTAGAATGACGTAGGTTTCCATATTCTGAGGAAGGTTTCTATCTTGAATAACGTCGAAGTGCAACACAGATAGGATGACGGTGATCAGATTTTTGCAGCCGCTTAGTTTAGTGTTTCAGGATTTCCATTTATGTTATCGAAATATTCCCATTTGATGCGGTGATCATTTCGTATAAAAATTATAAAGATTAAAAGACATATGATAGTTGTGTTAAAATCATCGTGAATGTTTCTGATCAGTGTCGCCGGGTCGAATAGTAGCTCTCTCCATTCTGCACACTCACTCATCAATTTAACAGGTGAGCAAGTGTGCAGAATGGAGAGTGTAAAATGCCGAACTTACTTTGTCGCATGTGATTCCAAAACGAAGAAGGAACCTTTTTTGGAATGCAGACGTACATTCCGATGAAATCATTACCGTATTAGTCATTGATTCAGTTGTTGTACGGTTTGTGTCCAAAGTTCTCATTCGATGATGCGAATCTGATTCGATACATATCAAATTTGTTTCTCACCCTAATACATGTATGAAAAAAAATTAGTTACAGATCGCCCCCTGTGGTTCGGTATTTAGAAGAGAAAGCGTTGCAAAAAGCTCGTGAGGCTGAGAGCGCGTAGGAACTTCAGTCAGACACCATAACCACTAATGGGCGTTTAATGGGCATGGTGTTTGACTGGCATGCCGACGCAGGCAGGTTCGACTTCCGCCCGCAGGTGATGTTTTGCAAGAAGTAGAGAAAGTCGCGCGCCCCAACCACTAGTCTCCGTCAAGCGTTCCCGGCGATATTGGTTATGGTGTCTGACTGAAGCCCGCTATAACAGTGGTTCGAGCCCCACGATCGACCATGTTTTGCAAGATGGTAGAAGAAGGCTCGAGCCTATAAAAATACAACACATTCAATTTGAAATTTTGGTTATGGTGTCTGACTGATATCAAAATCACAATCCACTTGACTCCTGTTTGGCTGCCCTTTCCACGATTGTGCACTTAAATGCATTGAATGACTAGTTTCCGCCGCCGTTATCTTTCAAAGTCTGATCTAGTGATACTGAATCGAATAGTTCTCTCCATTCTCCCTCGTTTCTCTTACCGACAAGTGAGCATTCCTAATGCAGAGAGCGCTATGCGAGTTGCTATCATTACTCTGAACCCTCTCCCTATCTCTCGAGTGACATAACTGTCACAAGACCGTCGATCGATCGCGGGGCCACCCTATCTTATCAGCAGTGATGTCGTTTCGGGTTTTGACTCTCTTCATTCTGCACACTCTCTGGTTTCTCTGACCAGCTAGAGTGTGCAAAATGGAGAGAGCCAGAACCGAATTGACATTCCTATCTTATCGGTCTGTTTTCTGGACAGATAAGGCAGGCGGGTGGTGGAGGAGGGATTATAGCCTCTGAGGATTAGGATAGGAGAGGTGTGAAATGAAATTCTGAGGGATTCTACTATAGCTGAGATGGGGATGAAGTATTTTAGAATGTTTTTTTATTTAAAAAAAAATACAGTAATCCGCACTCATACCGTAATCCTTCCTCAGGCTGTGATCGGAACGATTCTCATCTACGCTATGATGACGCCCGTGGGATCGCTGCTGGGCGCCGCGCTCCAGGTATACGGTAGCGAGACGGTAGTCAAGCCGGATAGAGGGGTAGCTTTCTCCATTCTGCACACTCATATAGGCGAGTGCGCAGAATTGAGATAGAGTTACTATTCGATCTGGAAGTATTACGGTAATGATATCGATTCGAAAAAGGAGTGTTATTTTCTATTTATTTAGATAAAGTGATAGCTCACGATCATTAGATCTGCTAGGACGACTTTCTTGTGATGTGTGAAACACAAGATCACTTGGTCGCTAAGTCTCATTTCTGAGTACACAAGTTGCAAGGATAGAAATAATTATGCCGCTTCAGTATTCAGCATTAGCTGATGCAATGAATATCAATAATTTCTCCTAGATCCAACAGAAAATCGATAACGCTACAGTACTTCTCGATTATCGATCTCTCCTCCTCAGAATGCTTCCATCGACCCGGTGCACAAACTGGGCGCCGTCCTGCTGTTCGAGAGCATGGCCGCAGGCACTTTCATCTACGTCACCTTCTTGGAGGTACCGCAATCCGTGAAATAGCTCGATATCTACCGTAACCCTGAAATATACCGTATCCCTGAAATACCGTAATCTTCAATATATACCTCAACAGAAGCAGTCCTAGAGGTACGGTAAACCAAGGGATGTCGATTGGAGAGCTACCGTAATCCTCATAACAAAAATGTAGCATTCTCCGATAAAATAATGATATACCATAATCCTCAGCAGTCCTAAGGGTGTAGTTACTCAAGAGTAGGGACCGCAATGGGATATATAGAGAAAAATCCTAGCGCCATCGCTTGTAGTTTGTTCTATGGAATCGTGACAGCTGAATCGAGTGCAAATAAAAATATTCACGAAAAAAAATAAATAACAAAAACATGGTTTATTGAAATAGCTTTTTGTTCAGCGATCCACCGTAACTTGTAGAGTTGTGGATCGACTTATGATATTAATTTTTGAAAATATTTTACTTGTAAGTAAATTATTGAGAATTATAACTGATTGTTCCATAGAAGGTATTTGAAGCGGTTCGAGCATAGGGGAGACGAACCAGACCGAGGAGAGAGCAAAACTCTACTATAGATCACAACATTTCCACTTTCTAAGGTCGAAATCGGGGGTCCCACCTATGACCACCAATAATTCACTATGATCAAAACATCCGCGAGAGTCAGTAGAACGAATTAGTAGCAATGCGAACGATGGGGACGAACGCGGACGATGTCAAAAATGTCAAAAACTAGGAAGACAATTCGCTCAAAATTGGTACCCTACAAAGATGACGATTTTGTTGTTATTTGCAGAAGTTCAGTCAAACCTCGTGCAAGGTGGGGTGCTTTAGTGCGAGGAGAATGCGTTAAATAAGAAATAAATATATTTTTGATGTGAACAATATACTAAAATGGATTTCGAAAATACGTCCAAAATAAGTCAGTTGTCGATCCTATGGTGTGTGTCTCCGAGGCGAGGGTTCACTATTACGATATTTTGCCCCGCACTCGCAACGACACTACTCGGTATCTACTCAAGAGATACTCCTTCAAATATCGTATTCTTCAAAAGCAGTACCGGATTCAATAGTGCTCTCTCCATTTAGCACACTATGTTGCTGATCACAGCGACCAGAGAGGGTGCAGAATGGAGAGAGTTATTATCCGAGCAACACACAAATAAGCCTGAAGTACCGAAATACTCTGAGTCTCACAGACTACCGTAACCTACCATACCTTACGTCTCTCCAGGTGCTGGCTCGTGAGAAGGACAACGAGTACAACTCGCTGGAGCAGCTTCTGGCCATCTTCATCGGCTTCTCTATAATCGCTGCCCTCCAATTCTTCACAAGCGGGTCCGCCATTTTCTTCATTTTCGTGAATTATTCCAAAATCTCGGCACGGTAGATCACTTTCGAAACCTCATTTTGTAAATTACTGTACAAATGGTAGATCACGGTGAATCAGTTGAGCAACTTTTTCCTCACATTTCTCGAATTTAAATCACATCTAGCAACACCTAGTTGTTTATATTTTAGTAAAGCACGGTTGATCAGCAACACTCATTTTTTAGCCACCACTAGTCAATTGTCCGGAAAGCACAGGTACCGTTGCAAGTTTCTGGCTAGTCTTTTCTAGTTTTAGCATGAATATTTCGAGATACTAACCCCAGAGCATGAACAGTAGCTTACAGTAACCCGCATGAGCGCATGAATGAATGATGAATGGATAATAAAATAAATTATAATAATATTATATTATCCCCGATTTGCAGGCACGGTCATCCCACGGGTCACGCAGACCACTCACATCCCCTTGCAGCTATCCTTACCACCACCCTAACACCCATTCCCGGATTGTAACATTGCGTTTTTGGACTTGATCTTGGACTAGATCCTCATTGAACCCCGCTCCGTCACATAATTCCTCGATGATCTTCATGCTGCTCGAGATAGAGATCATTTCCCTCCTCCCCCTTCTCGCATGGTTCTAATCACACGATGGCCCATTGTACGCTTTACTTTGTTTTTTCTTCACAATCGACCTAGATTGTTTACCCAATTGTGAACATTATTTTTTTCATATCTTGAAACGTTTGAGAGAGAACTGGTAAAGTAGTAGAACATATGTCGTATATATTGTACATAACTCAGTGCAATCGGAGTAAAGTAAGTATTCGCCTCTCGTTCGATTCCCGATCAAACTTAATTTTATCTACACATCTTTATATCAAATCACTACAACAGACGCTCGTGGATACGGTATACCGTAATCGGGGTGGGAGGGGCTACCGTAATCAGACTCTCTTCTCGGCGGGAATCTTCGTTTGGATGGCGTTGATCTCGTCGTCCCACGCTTTCTCGATCTTGGACCAGTGGGCGAGCAGCTCCTGAACAAATATAATTTATTTACTTTATTAAATTTGTTAACTGATCATCCGCTTTATTTTAGCACTTATATTTCATTTCGAAACGCAGAATATTTTTTAATGAGACGACTCGTCCGTAATGAAATGGCATTAATGAAACACATGGTCACCGATGAAAGGATGAATGGATGGGTGATAAAGTGATTCCCGCTAGTGATGCCATTTCGGTTTTCTGCTCTCTCCATTCTGCACACTCTCGTGTTTCTCTGACCAATAAGAGTGTGCTGAATGGAGAGAGCTAACACCGAAACGACAACACTAATTATGCTCTCGTGAATAACCCGTATCCAGAGAGTAGATTGTAATTAATTGATTACGGACTAGCCTTTGAGCCAACAGTAAGAAAAGTTTGATCAGGTTAGGTCTAACAGTGCTTGCGAAACATATGATCACCGATGTCGAAATTGAATCTCACCGAATGAAAATAGCATAATGATAGAGGGATTCAGAACCTGATTAGCTTGCTTCGCGCAGTGTAGAATTAATGACACTAGTGTAACACCACAACACCGTGCCAAAAATGGGATTTAAAAAAATTTCCCCAAAATATTTTAAACATTTTATTTAATCGATGCATGATAAAATTCAGATGATAAAATCGAAGGTATTGTAAAAATTCAAATGCTCAGCAACGTTAATACGGTGTTTAGTGTTCTATCGTTACAAATTCGGAACAAATAAATAGGTACAACTTTACTGTATTTTTCTAAATTGTTGGCCTTACTCCTGAGTGTTCATTGTCAAAATGAGCATTGAATAAGAACAAAGTTGAACCCATTAACTTCTTAGTAAAACTATCGATTCTACAGGTAGTACTGTTACTAGTGGAACGGTTTATTTTCTTACAATATTATATTATATTTCATTGGCTGCCAACATGTCATTAGAAAGCAATGCGTACTGGAGAACTAATGACACTGGAGAAAACACAAATCACCCGTATCAATTTGAGGAGCGAATCATCCGGGATTGATGAAAATTAATGGAAAATCGATACGCACCTTCTTGCGCTGTTCTCTCTTGTTGAAGTAGTAGGGGAACTGCTCCCTCTCAGCCAGCGTCCACTGATCAGAGTCCAGGATCTGCGAAGAACAACAATTATTGCGAGCCAAAAATAATTTAATTTTTGAAATACTCGCATTTTACAGCTAGCACTACCTCTTCGGATTCAACTACTGTGAGATATTATCTGATGCAGACAATGTGTGCCAAACCCGTCTGCATTATGAATAAAGAGTTTTACTCCTCTCAAGAAGTCCAGATTAAGAAAAGCATTTCCAGTCTAACACGCTCCTAGAACCACTACTTGTGTCACCAACAAACGTTTCGGATCACTAAATAATGACACGCAGTTAGATACAATAGATAGAAGTGGAGCTTTGAGAAATATGAGACGAGGATTTCACAGCCTCGGCTTCTGGCGAGTTAGAGCCACGAGTTTTTAAAAAATAAAAATAAAACACGCACCACATCGGGAGATTCACGCTCACGGTCGTAACTGCTGCCTCCGGGGTCGAGGGCATCTGCAAAGATATTAATATTAAGATAAAATTTGAATAAAACTGTTATTCCAACCCAACTTCATTGCTGCATCAATTTTACTCGAAACTTCTCAGTCTGTATTAGTCTGCTTATGCTCACGCCTAGGCCGCACATTGTGAGCTTGTCCCCTATAGTAAAGAGTTACCGGTCATTCTACGTGGAGTAGATCAAATTGCTATGGCAAAACGGACAAAAATACAATCCGACTACACTGTTCAAAGCGCCGCGTTTAAGTCGGCCACAATGCGGTCAGCCGTTTTGTAATCACTAATATCAAACCAACAACTCGATTCAACGAAGACGGACATCTACCAATCAATCACGAAATCACAGAATCCTTCCCTAATATCCTGACGGAAAAATAATTGGGCACTACTGCAGAATTTTTTTAAAATTTTTTGGCGGCCAATGAGCATTAAGAAAGTCGTATGTATCCTCTTTCTGAATCTAATCCGGTCTTCTGCCGTATTGCCAATAATTGAATTGCGAACTGACATCTGAAGGGCTTGAAGTGGCGCTTCTCCCACACCTGGCGGCATCCGTCAGCCAGCAGCAGCTGCGACTTGCGCGTGTCCTTCTCGTCCTGCAACCAGCCTCATGTTAATATTAACATGAATATACAATATAAATAATGTAATATTTTGTGCATGGTTCGAAGAGTGAGACATGATACGTGCCTATTGCGATTCTGATCCTGTTTAAGCGTTTTTGGTCTTACGTGTGATCAAGAATCACGCCAAAAAAAAATTTCCATCGCAATTTAAATAGCCAATTCACGTTTAGGTGTGTTCTGCAGTTTTTACTTTCATGTAATAGAGCTGGAAGCGAGGAATGGTAAAATAGACTGTGAGCTATCAGAACAAAGACGAACAGGAATTCCAAAATGTGCATTTGAGCATGTCTGATAAGGTTTCACGTCACATGTTATTACTAATTTTGATCGCTACGGAAACAAACAATTGAGTTCTTAGAACAAACCGATTGTTGGAACGGTCATCATTATCCCCAGTAGTGTTATATCATCACTTAGAAGGGCAAAACAAAGAAACTTTACCTTGTTAGCGTCGAAACGAGCGCGGAGGAGCACCTTCTGGTAACGGACCTCGAGGCTGAAAGGGGATTGCATGTGAACAGGGAATGACTGGACGAAATACACAGTGAATAGAATCAAACCAAAGGAGAAAGGCTCACTTGTTTCCTCCGTACCAGTTGTCGACCTCACGGAGACACTTCTTGTAGAGGCGCATCACCTGCAAATCGGTTGTTCGATCATTTTGGAGAGATACGAAGCCATCAACAACAACGGACCTTCTGTCGATGCGACAAAGCCTTGGTGAACATCCATGCCGGCGACTCAGCCATGTTGGCGCAATTACCTGACGTAGCTCGTTTAGCGCACTATCGATTGTGAACGAGAAAAGCGGAAAAATTAATAACAAAAATCGATAAATCGTCGAACCGTGATCTACTTCGAGCAGGCAGAGTACCGTATTCCTCAGTGATCTCTAAGGTGATTTCGTGGTAGGAAATCTTCTATTCGAATCCATTAAACAACCTTATTAAAATTTTATTAATTGAATTTTACGCTCTATTATTGATTTAACTGTTTCAACATTCTTATTTTGTGCGCCGTTGTGTCGACAGAGTCCGTTGCTCTCATTTCCCCCTCACTTGGCGACGCTCCGCCCCCTATTTTCGTAGCTAGGCCCCTGTTTGCATTGCGAAACAGCCCATTCTGGTTCTTTCGGGGCGGATTTCACCACTCTTTCCCCATATCATTGCTCGATCGTTCAGCCGCTACACGATGCCCGAAACTGCCGAGGAGAAGAAGTTCCGCATCCAGCAGGGAGTCGTCAAGCGGCTCGTCAAGGAGCACAAGAGCTACATCGATGAGGTTCCTTGTTTTCTCCCTATTTCTGATCTCTATTTCGAAATCCTACGATGTCCACATGTTCATATTTCACAGCCAAGCTCAGCTTCGCCCACGTCGTTGTTCTGATCGCCGAGATAGTGTGCGAATTGGAGAGCCATATCTTAGAATTGTCCTCAAATATCTCCCGTTCCAGACGAACAAGGGCCTGCAGGACATCGCGACGATGAGGGCCGGCGAGAACCCCGACGAGTACATGATCAAGAAGATGGTGGAGAGGAACGAGGTTGGTGGAAGATAGCGATGGCGAGTCGGAATTGGACATATTGTGCGTACCCTTTCGTTTCTCTGAACGGCGAGTCGTTTCCGATTTGTTATCACTAGTGGGGGAGCTATCCGAGTATATCGAGCTCGCTACGTGAGAGAGTGCGGATAAATATCGAGAAAGGTATTTCAAAATAGCGAGATCGCTCACAAGCTTGAAAGTTAGTAGTTGAGAGACCAATCGGAAGTTCAGTTCCCATGTTGAAACTATCCGAGCGTGAACGGAGATCACGCCTGATTTACGCGATCTTTGATGGATTTTCAGTCAGAAGGCTAAGACTGGATTAATCTACCTAGAGAGGCAAATACTAAATATCTTATTGAAGCGTCTCTAGATGGACTTTTCCAGAGTTATTGATTTTTGCCGAAGAGGATTACGGTAGTTATCGATTATCATTGATCAGGAGTCTCGTGCGATGATCGGAGATGCGTGCAGACGACTGGCGGCCGCCTGCGCCGACCTCACCCAGGCCATGGACGCCCTCGGAAAGGGTCAGTTACAGTAGCCCTTAAATAACAGAATCGATATCTACCGTAATCATGATCGACGAAAATCAATACCTACCGTATTGGCGAAATCGATTTCATTGGATTGTGATTGTATTTGTATTATTTGATACGAAACATCTTCATAATCAGACAACTGTGTGCGGTGAAGAACAAATGACACTGGTAAAGCATTAGATTACCAATGTCGAATTTGAAAAGATATGAATCTCTGATGGGTCACCATCATAGTGTGATGAGCATCTGTTGTGGGAATTGCTTGGCTACCGTAATCATGCGATCGATATTTTTAGCTACCGTAACCACGGTCATCTTTGCAGGAGACGAGGACGAGGGAGTGAAAGCAGCGAAGGAACTCATCGAGGCCAGCAGAGTTCAGGTGAGGGACCGGATATTGAGGAGGGATAGGACTAGAATAAAAAAAAAAAGATCAACACTGTCGCAATTTGGCATGACTTTCCTGACATGATAAATCCTCATAAGAATACGCGTATGATGTTATGACATTGATTTTTTCCTGATGTGCCACGATCCTCTGGTATTGCTCAGCTAATAGCACAGCTAATTCGCGCCCGAATAGGGAGTTAATTAGTAGGTTATTCGGGGAGCAATTAGCTCTACTATTAGGGAATTTTGGCAATTAGGTGTACTATTAGTAGAACGAAGAGAGGAGGGGATGCTCTTGAATTAGCTCTACTATTAGTAGGACGATCTGAGTATTGTAAGAAAAATCGTCTCTTGTGTTTTTGTTCGCTTTAGACATGCATATTCGAGATTCGTTTATTATCTACGAGTTAACTAGACAAGCTGGAAATAAAACTGTAGCGAGTAGTAGATAGTTCTAACTCGTTAGGAAACAAACAAATGCAACAATATAACCTACAGTACCGTGCAAAAGTCGTGGTACGATTTTAAAATCGCTTCAACTTCTTTCCAAATGGAGATAGAGACCCACGGTTTGAAGCATTAGGTAGCCCATATGTATGAAAATAACCACCTATTATTGAATCGTATCCTACTCTATTATTGATTTTCAGGCAAAATTGCAGCGGACAAGCTATATTCAAAAAAATTACAATTCTCATATGGAATTTTTGTACAAGTTCAAATATCTCGTGCGAGTAGTACCACCTCATGTGTGCGCAATACATATTGAGGCACATTGATCGCATTTCAAATAAGGTCAGCAGAACCATTTTCCAAAACATAAGAAAATTATGAAAAAAAATGCCATTTTCGTTCTAGTTGAGCTACAGCCTCCATGTTTCGTAGGAATGCCAGTACATACTGAGACATCACTGGTTGAAAGTTTTGCCCGATCGGGCACTTGCGGCGGAAAATAGTTTTTCGAAAAGTTTAATATTGGGCCTTTCTTAACTCGCCAGCCACTGCCGATAAAAGTCAACCAATTGAACATTTCTTTTCCGTTCATCAAGGAAGATGCTCTCAAAATTTCATCTTTATTGAACACCTTTGAGGAAAGTTATAGATCGAGAACTTGGGAAGAAAACCGTGCAGGCAAACAATGATTCAAAAACCAAATTTCGTAGAATGTTCACTACTGTGTTCTAGTTATAAGCAGGAATGCAGCACCATTTCCTGACACTCCCTGCGAATTCTGAGCGCAGTAGTTCGGCTAGAACAATAATTACGCAGCTTTGGATATCAAAGCAAGTTTTCCTACCACGTTTTCTTCCCAAGTTCTCGATCTATAACTTTCCTCAAAGGTGTTCAATCAAGATGAAATTTTGAGAGCATCTTACCTGATGAACTCGGAGAAGAAATGTTCAATTGGTTGATTTTTTTCGGCAGTGGCTGGGGAGTTAAGAGGGACCCAAAACTGAAATTTTCGAAAAACGATTTTTCGCCGCAAGTGCCCGATCGGGCCAAAATATCAACCAGTGATATCCTAGTATGTACTGACATATCCTACGAAATATGGGGGCTGTAGCTCAATTAGAACGAAAATGGCATATTTTTTCATAAGTTTCTTATGTTTTGGAAAATGGTTCTGCTGACATTATTTGAAATGCGATCAATGTGCCTCAATATGTATTGCGCACACATGAGGTGGTACTACTCGCACGAGATATTTGAACTTGTACAAAAATTCCATATGAGACTTGTCATTTTTTGAATATAGCTTGTCCGCTGCAATTTTGCCTAAAAATCAATAATAGAGCAGGATACGATTCAATAATAGGTGGTTATTTTCATACAAATGGGCTACCTAATGCTTCAAACCTTTGGTCTCTATCATGATTTTGAAAGAAGTTATTGCAATTTAAAAATCGTACCACGACTTTTGCACGGTACTGTATATAGATTTATGAAACTGAACTAGCGGAATAGTCATTTCCAACGGAATTTACAAAACAAATTGATCATCGAGATTTTGTTTCCATTTCTCCGGATCTTCCACTCTTCTTTCGAATTCTCCTTATCTTTTCTATAAACACTAGTACTTCATTACAACTGAGAGTAATAGTAGATAATACCTGATTAGATGAATTGAGAAATAGCGGATCGTTTGTAACAGAATAGTCACATTCGTTCACGCATCGAATCTCCATTCTGGAAATAAAAGTGTAGAAGACTTGAGACCTTGTTGAAAGAGTTATTTTTTTCGCGAGAGTGCGGAGTTTACTTTGTTCCTCGACATCGAACGACAACGTCCGGTAAATTCATCCTGCAAATCTTCCGATAATTATTATGATCAAAGAAAGTGAAGAAAAAAATCAATAATCAAAAGCAAGAACGAAACTAAGCTGCCAGATTTTAGTCTCGTATACCATAGACACAGGCCCATTCATAGGTGGTGTGACCGGTCATGACCTCGCAGCATAGACTCAGGCATACAGGCAATCAATTACGCGAGAAATAACAACGCAAAACAACATATGAAAACGTAAAATCAATAAAGTGCGAATTTCGAAAATAACGGAGCGCCCTCGGTGCCAGCTCATCCTCCTCGCGCTAGTATCTTTCTGCTAGCGCATTCGGTGAATTAGGTCTCCTATTCGGGAGACGAATTAGGTCTACTATTAGTAGAACGAAGCCTCTCATTTTTGGGATTTGAATTAGCTGTACTATTAGTTTTCCGTCCAAAATCCTTTTGAATTAGGGGTGCTATTAGTGGAGCAATACCAGAGCTATCAGCGAATATCTGATTACTTCGGTACATGACGTGAACGTGAAACCGAGAACAGTTGGGTGTCGGTCTTCTTAACTTCTTGTAGATCCACATGATTTACCCACTCAACTTTATTGATTTTGCTAACCGTATCAGCGAAATCGATTCCACTGGCTGCTGATTACACGGGCATTATTTGATGGCTAAATTTTTCATAATTGGACATACTATTTCCAGTACCATCTTCATGATTCCAGGTCGAAACTGGAGCTCTCTAAGCGTCCAAGACCCCATCTCAACTGGCATTTTAGCACTTTTTGTTGTACTTTTGTATGGTTGTCCAGTCTATTAGTTAGTCCTCTCTTGCAGTAATTGATTCTATATATTGTGTACGTCTATTTATTCCTCGATCTCCCCTTCTGTCCCGTCGAGTGATTGTCCCCCACATTGCTTATACATGTCTTGTGATACTCTAGCATAAATTCGGCTAAATAAAATATGTATTTTTGGTTGTTGTTCCACAACGTCTGTGAACATCTGGCACCATTTGCAATGCATGGAGGGGAAGGATCCAGAAACTTGGAATAAATAATTTATCATGACCAGAGGGAGGAAGACGAGGAAGACTCGTAAATAGTGTGGGATGATATGGGATCTGGACTGGTCGGGGAACCTCATTTGTCGGAATTATCGGAAGAATTGCTATGTAGCAGCTGAAGAATTTGCTCCTGTCGCTCTTCCAACCGAGATAGCTGAAAAGCGGCATTCTATGTTCAATAAATATATTTTATGTAGTGTTGCCATCAGGCACACTGTCTCGCCTGTAAGAGCGACTGTGTGGCAGAATGGATAGAGCTACTAGGCCGATTCGGTACTTAGCCCTCTCCATTTTACACACCTTTCTGAACAATCGGCAAGAGTGTGTGGTGATGAAAATTCGGTTTTAGCTCTCTCCGATCTGCACACTATCTCACCGATCAGAGAGAGAGTGTGCAGAATAGAGAGCGTCGAAGTTTTACTCGGCATTTACCTGATCTCTGATCGGTCCCAACGCCTCCTGTAGCATGCGAGAGAAGCAGGACTCGAGGCGGATCTGAAGAGAGGGAGGGATACGGTAAGCGTGGGGGTACGGTAGGAGTTACTGGTACTTTTCCAGAAAGCCGGAAACACCGCCCATGCCTCCCTAACCCTATGCGATACCACCTTCCCAAAATAGTAAAAGGGGCGGGGCTTCCGGCGTTTTGGACAAGTGCCGGGTTACGGTATACCTGCAGTCTGTCCATTTCCACGCCCACCACTAGATGAAAGTCGGCGTAGGACGGTTGTTGGGGTACGGTAGCAGCGGGCAGATCGATAGGAGGGACCACCGTAACCGTAGACTGGTGGGATACGGTAGACTGATCGATCGATGGGCTTTCCTCCTCTTCGGGAGGCGGCGATACGGTGGGCGGCGCGTCGATAACGAGTGGGGTTACGGTGGGAATCTCGGCAAGACCGAGCATCGGCTTGCCGAGTCGGGCCATCCGCTGGAGTACGGTAGTCTCAGTGGCGATCGATTCCTCGGGTGCCGGCAATGGTTCAACTGCTGCAAGATACCTTGTTACTGAAAATCGGAATACTACTCTCTTCATTTTGTACGCTCTCTCTCTTGTAACCGGTGTGAGAGCGTGAGTCGGAATCCGATTTGTCTTCCTTACTGGTTATTATATGTTTCACATGGGTGATATGGCTAATGGAATGGGTTGTGATACTAATAGAACAGTGCTAATCAGTTCCCAAAATATAAAGTACAACTTCTTCTTCGATGTAAGCCAGTAATGCATCAGACTATTGTCGCCAATACCAATATTACCCTCTATTTTTGCACAATTTCTCGCTGGTTAGAGAAACGAAAGAGTGTGCAAAATGGAGAGACCTATTGTTCGATTCGGCAAAGTTACTAGCTATTCTATGTTTCAAATGGGCGATATAGCTAATGTAATGGGTTGTGATATTAATTCGTTGAACTTATCCTCTTTCCAAAATTCAATGTGCAAATTCTTTTTAGACATAAGCCAGTGGTGGTGCAGGGCCTGCACTGCAGGCTAGTATTTCCAAATCGAATAGTACCCTCTCTATTTTGCACACTATCTCGGTGTTTAGAGAAGCACGAGAGTGTACAAAATTGATAGAGAGAATCACTATTCGATCCGGTGACACTACTACCTTTTCGAGGTTTCACATGGGCGATATAGCTTATGGGATGGGTTGCGATACTAATTCGAAGGTTCCATCTCCTCTCATAATTCAACACACAAATTCTTCCTAGATAAATATAAGCGAGTAGTGTTTGCGACCCACCTGGCTCTCCTACCGTATCACCGGCTACAGTATCCTTCGGTAGGTCAGCGGGCTCCGTGCGCGGCTCGCTGTCGCTCTCGCGCTGCTGCCGCACCTTCCTCACCGTCAGCAGGGTTACGGTAGCGGAGGAGTAGGTCATCCGGATGGCGCCCTGATGTGATGACATGTTGTATCAGTGATGACAACACGGAAGCGATTCCGAAATGGGGAAAACGGAAACGATAACAGGCTACTTCCCAGATATCTAAAAAAAAAAGCTGCAATGCATTAGAAAAGCTAAAAACTTGTTTGGTCCGGCTTAACAACCCTTTTGAACCGAGATTTTCAATCAGTAATCAATCCGGAAAGGGTACGGTAGAGGGGCAGGGATTGGATACGGTACCTTCCTCAGTCCGACCAGATGCCGTTCCCAGTCGTGCTTGTGCTTCTTCGACGAAAGACGCACTTTGACGTCGGGTTCTTCAGTGATCTGAGAAGAGATTGCAATGATAGGATCCAATGGTGGCTCTCTCCAAACTGCACACTCCATCACCGATAAATGATAGAACACACGAATTGAGGAGAGCCGAGGTGAGTATGGGAAGCATTTCTTATAGGAGACGTTTATTCAGTGATCGAGACGTCTGAATTACTCAGGAAGAACGAGGTTGGAAGAGTAGAGTTTCATCGTTTCACAGCGTTTCGAGAGAGGACAAGAGTTAGAGGAGCAGAGAAAAACTAGGGATAAGGCAAAAGTGAGAGAGTGACGCGAGCCGCGACGCGTCGCTACCTTGGCTCCGCTCGCTCTTGCAATCTTTCTTTTCCGTTCAAGACCCTTTGTCCAATCTCGTCATACTGATGAAACGTTGTGCGTTTCAGGATAAGAGAAACAGTTCACACGCAGTGATTCAGTCAGAAATTCCCGTGAAAATGAGAAGCACACAATAGTGGGGTCGGGCCGAAAATTAGCTATCTCCATTCTACGCACTCTATTACTGGTTAAAGAAACGAGAGAATGTGCAGAATGGAGAGAGCTATTATTCCGCCCTGCAAGTTGACACTACATGACACGCTGGACAGACTAGAGATGTATATGGTAATTATTTATTATAGATTCAGTGATCGGTACTTCTATATTTATCATTGATTCAGTGATCGGTACTTCTAAATTTCATGGGAAGAATCACCAAGTAAGAATTGTGCTTCATCGTTTCTGGATAAAGGAAACAATCCACACCCACTGATTCGTGATGGGCGGGGTGTCGGAGAATACAATACATTTTCCTTGAACTCGAGAAGCACCCATTACTGAAGCCGGATCGAATATTACACTCTCCATTCTGCACACTCTCGCCTGTCAGTGTGGTGTGCAGAATAGAGAGAGCTACTATTCGATCCGGGGCAACACCCATTGCGATACAGATGCCAATCAATTTCACAAGGCTACGGTAGCTAGGGTAATCGCTGCGATATTCAAAATCGAATTGATTAGCCTACTGACGCAAGAATAATCTATCGGGATACTATAACGAAGTAAATAGGTCTTCGAATACTGTAGATGTACCGTAATCGGGGCAAGACCCAGATCCCTAGCACCCTTCTTGACCTACCTTGAGCTCCTCTCCGTCCACCGAGAATACGGTAATCCCGATCAGGAGCGCGTCTCCCTCCTCGACGATCGGCGATGCTGAGACTCCCTGATTCAGGTCGAATACCGTAGTCGGCGATCCGGTGATCAGCAGGTACTGTAAGCATTGGATAGGAATACGGTATACAGGCGAATCGATGAGGCTACGGTAATCAATCAATTGATTAGGCTACGGTAACTAGTTAAATCGATTGCGGAATTTTTCGAGATACGGGAGAGTTGAACCGATTTTCCTATATTGTAGGTGTACTGTAATCGCGGCAGGAACCAGAAAGAAACGGATAGCACGTAAATCGATAGCTCGGTAACAATCCTCCGATAGGCTACTGTAGGTATTCAAGGGAGATACTGTAACACGGGAAAATCGATCTGGATACAGTGGCTCACCCAGGCCAGAATCCTCCTCAACTGGTCATCATCGTCGAAAGCGATGCTCCACTTCTTGCCGTCCACGGCGGTGAAGTAGACGTAGGGATGTGAGAGGGAGAGGTGATAACGGGACTCTGGAATACTTCTCCGCTTGTTTGGCCCAGGTTCTTTTCGTGAAAATTAGCTGTATGCCCTCTTTCTAGGGGCTTGATATCCATGATAAATATGATGCAACGATAGTTCTTTTGGAAAAACGATTTATAATGGCTTATCTTGTAGAATAGTAGTAGGTTTGTCATTTGGTATTCAGCTCTCTCCATTTTGCACACTTTTTCGTCTACCTATCTGTCTATTTGCTATCAAAATGATCAGCGATGATCGTTACAAGTACAGTGACTATTACTGGCGCTGATTGATCTAATATAACACATATGCCGCCTAAGAATCTACTAACGGAAGGCACATTTAAAAAAGGTCAAAAAAAGAGTTTACGAATGAGTTTTTTTCATTTTTAGTTGGGTTTATATGTTAAAAATTGTGCCAACCACTCCCCGATTTCATTCTAATAGTAGGCTACACGCGTGATAAATACAACACCTCTACATACTGCAAGCTAACTTTCCAGTGGTGAATAGCGAACGAGTGTGCAGAGTGGAGAGAGTACCAAACCATTTGGGTACAGTAATTCAAACTACCGTACCAGATGAGGAAGGGAGCAGGGGCAGCTGCGTCAGCACCGATTTGGCCGTAGTGTACAGGAGCAGCGTTTTCTGAAGAAAATAAAATTATACTTTTGAGATAACGTATATTTATTAAATCAAAATATTTTTTATGGGACTACCGATAATGGAGCCTACAGTAAGGATACTTACCGTATCCGCCCGGGAAATCAGCGCGACTCCGCCCCGGCCTAAAGAGGCGTACCCGGAGGCGGTCGGGTCGGGCACGAAGATGTGCACGATGGCCGAGAAGAGCGTGGAAGGACGGGAGGAGGGGAGGGTGGAGGGCTGAGATACAGAGGAAATTTGCTTACTGACGTCTCATTGTATAACTGCCCCAGAAGCGTTTGAGTTTCATACATTTTAGAAAAGTTTAACACATCTTAGCCTGACTATTGCGTTCTTCGAATATCGGCAATAGAAATATAACATGATATAGTTTACCGCAATGCAGTAAGCTTACTAGTAAGTCCGACTACAAAATGTGCTTAAAAAATGATAAGGAAATTCGATGGGTGAGATCGAATACTGTATAATTATGTAATACAATAGGAAGAATGACCTACCGGTGGGGGCGCTGGTTTGGACTCGACAGGAGCGGGGGCTGAGTCATCCTCGAAAAGTGATGCGAGTTTACTGAAACATTTACCGATAAAAAATATACAACATGTAAAGTGGAAGATTTTACCTTGATGATGAGGTTGGAGGACCGAAGATGTCCTCAGAGGGGCCCTCACGTCGAAAATCCGACAAATCGTCGTCAAATGAGATCATAACAGTCGAAATTATTAAAATAACAGAAATTACGAGCGTATTATGTCTGACTGGTGATGCCCGCCAACTCTAAAAAATAGGCGGGTACTGTAAGTACCCTCGTCAAACTGATCCTAGAGAGACTTTTCAGAGGATTCAGTAATTAACGTTTTTCTTTAATTGTTCTTAATATATCGACAATATTTCACTGGGAGTCTCGCCTAGTTTGTGTTCCTGGTCTATCCATTATGACATATCCGTGGTTCCTTGGTTATAAGCTGTTCAGTTCTTCAAAACCAGTTGCTCACCCTCTCATTAGCTCTTTTTCTCTCTATAATTTGATAACTCTTTCTTGCTCGCGTCCAATTAATCCACCGATCCATGATCACATTCCTTGCGCTCTATCGAATGCGTCTTTTGTTGGCTGCCGATGGGTTTCGCGTATGTTTATTTTGGCCATTTGTAGCTATTATTTACCCTTTGATCTACTTTCTGCTCAAATATCGATTTAGATGGACGTCGACCAGCCGTCGACGTCGACATCTGGAGCCAATCAGGGCGGGCCGCCCGCGATCGCTGCCGATGCCACGATCAACGGACCGTCTTTCTACTACAAGGTGAGTTGGTGATTCAACGGTTGACTATACCATGTTGGGCACACACTCATTAATTGTCAAGGAGATTTATTCCAAATAAGCTTTATTTTGTTTGAAACTGAAATTGTATTCGGCAGAATTAATCTGGTGATTCATCGATAGTATCGATTCGATACCATGTAGTTTGTTCGAAGCGCAATCATTATTGATTGATCCAGATATGTTGTATTACAAATAAAATCCTAATTGCACTCTAGATAGAAGTGACACTGGGTAGGTGATTGGATGTTTCGTCGATACATCGTAGTATGCTTCTTGCACTTTATTACCGACTTTTTGAGGGATAGTGCAACTAACCGTATAATTGAGATTAAACTGTTATTTGCAGAGTTCCCGACTCGGCACTGAGATGCTACAATCGCTCAATCTGCTGCGGATTGACGGAGTGCTCTGTGGTGAGTGACATTTCACGAATTAATAAGATTCGCGTAAAACATCTTTCAAATCATATCTCATTGAATAATGCCTCACTGAAGTATGTTGAATGAGTATTGTGCTAAAAAGCTTAGCTACGCAATCTCTGGTCTCACACACTGGTGATATAATAAATTATAAAACTATAATAAAACAAATAATTCGAGAAACCAACATTCTCGAAAGCAGTCTCTCGGCGCACATGTTTGATGAAAGCAGAAAAAATTTGTTCCTTTGATTTGAACTGGACATCCATTGCAATCCATCATCCATCCCAAATCCATTCCAGACGTGAATCTTCTCAATTCATCCCGTTCAATCTCCGCCCATCGAGTGGTGCTCGCCGCCTGCTCTAATTACTTCCGAGCCATGTTCTCGTGCAATCTCAGCGAGACAAGGAAGGGTCAGTTGACATTTTTGTCTAATTTAGTTTTAAAGCCACGGAAAGTTGTATTGATCACTCATTCTGCAATTCTAAACTAATAGAATATGACTGAAACTTATATTTGCCATATCTTCGAGATTTTTTTGCTGTCGATCAAGATTGTCACCGAAAAGATACGGAGTGTCCCAACCTTGAATCTTTCAGAGAACATCGAAATGCCGGGTATGGATTGGTTGACGTTCCAATCTCTCATCAACTTCGCCTACACTGGTGAGTTTTAATTTAATATTTTTTAAACTTTAAAATTTTTAAAGTTAAAAAATATTCCTTCTACATATTAGAACAATACCTCGCTTTGAATTGTAGTAAATACGTATCTCCGTGATTTAGTACGATCGATTGGTTGCAGCAAGGAGGTAGATAAAGAAAGCCGACGATTAATCATGTTATTAGTAATGATGGCATAATATTTCAATCGGCACTATCTTCTTATTCGCTCGAATATTTTTTGTATCACTTTTCAGTGGTTTATGATGAATAAATAAATTAATATCAGGCGAGTTGAGCATCACGGGCGCGTCGGTGCAGCAGCTGCTGCCGGCTGCGTGCTTGTTGCAGATGACGGAGGTCCAGGTGAGCTACAGGGGGTACTGTAGGTGATGATGAGAAGAGGGTAGTATACTGTAGACGAGAAGAATAGGTGTGCGAGCCGGTACGGTAGTAGGAGGAAGCAATCAACGTGCATTCCCGGCACATTAATGATCCCAGAAATGCCCAAATTGTGGAGGTTCGGTTTGTTTTTCATTTATTGCGGCTGATCAGGTGCTGTGAAAAAAAATAAAACAAAAGGAGGGAATACAATATAATTGATTACTTTAGTGTGAATAAGAGCCGATAAATCTTTAAAAAAAAATAGTGGCATCGTGTTTGTACGTAGTAGCTGAGGAATTCAATTAAAGGACGCCTGCTGTGCCTTCCTCACGCGTCAGATGGACCCCTCGAATTGCCTCGGGATCCGCGCCTTCGCGGACACTCACGCGTGCCGCGAGTTGGTGCGGAGCGCGGACAAGTACGCACTCGACAAGTTCCAGGTGAGTTCGTTTTGCTGGAGAGGTACTAGGAACGGGTGGCTTCGCCGGGGTTTATGTTTAACTTGTGGTAATAAAGAAAAATTAATTTGGCATGAATCCACCGGGAGGATTCGTGCCGCTCCGTAAATACGTGAGAACAACTTACTTTGGATGTCAATGCTTTCTTCGGTAGCATTTCGGATAAAGAATCACTGTGAGAATCGAGGTACTCCCAGAATGCGAATCCTGAAAGATTGGTGCCACAGGGTGATTACGTTAGAGCAACTTTCTTTAGAGGCCAATGACTGTTGGGAATGTAACAGTAAAAACAACTCATATTTGCCCTTTAGAGGGCGACGACATGGGAGCTGTTCATTCGAAATTCATGCTATTATAGAGTACCAGCGGTATCACCCCGACTACGTCGGGGATACCACTGGCGGGGCTCACCGCTTCGCGGTGCGCCGTATTTCGCAATCGCAAAGAGAGAGGGAGGGGGAGCGGAGGCGTTGTTTACATGTTTCCGATTTCGCAATCCGGACAAACCAACAAACAGACGTTTGCGCTTTATTATATAGTATGGATTATTATTAACCAAGATTTTATGCGTATACAATCCTGGTAGAGTTCTGATATTGCAATCGAAGAAAAACAATAAGTAAAAAAACCTTTCGCATTAATTTATGACGTCATGGTGGATTCATGCTACTGGAATAATATGAATGATCAAACTGTTTTAGAGGACAATGGTAGATGAAGCACTGTTTAAAAAAATCATGTTCTAATCAGGAATCAGGAATCAGGAAGGGATGGTCATCGATATGCTCTCTCTATTCTGCACACTTTCTCATATGCTTGACTTGCGCGAAAGTGTGCAGAGCTAATATTCAATAGAAATTTTCTCAATCAGTTAAATAATATGTTTAAATAATCAATTATCAGGAAGTGATGGCCTCCGAGGAGTTCGCTCAGTTGGCACTACCGCAGCTTCTGGAGATCATCGCCAGCGAGGAGCTGAATGTGAAGTCGGAGGAGCAAGTGAGGGAGATTTTATGATAGAACGACGAAGGGGAGAGAGATTGGTTCGAGTCGCACTCCTCTGCCTATGAGGACATAGTGCAACATGAAACAGACGAGCAGATGATTTGCTAATGATCAACCTGAATAGTGTTATTTTCCTTTGAAAGAGTTTTCGATCGATCTATCGGCTCAGTTATGTCTCCTCTGTCTATGGGGAAAGTGTGTGACCGTAAATCACACAGTAGGAGCTCCAGTTCCGAAATCTAGAAATTTTTGTTTCCGTCATGCTATGCTACAATCGTAGGTTCATCCGGTGCATTTGTAGCACATGTGAAACCAGAAATTAGCGAGTGATCGATTACCTCTAAATTAATAATTAGCCATTGCTTTATTTTAGTTCTAGGTAATTGGAAACTCTCTATATATATAATGGTAAAAAATAAATCGATAATAGTGAGCAATCAACACTCATTTTTATAGATTAATTAAATTAATAATTGAATTACTTTCTTCAGGTATTCACGGCGGCGATGCAGTGGGTGAAGCATGAGGTGCAGCAGAGGAAACATCTACTCTATCAGGTTGGGGAGAAATTAATGGAACATTCTCTCTGTGGACAAGCTCGAGTTGTGTTTCACTCTTTGTATAGAATGCATTGTAGTATTGAATATCATTGCTTGGTTTTTTTTTATATATGTGTAAAGGAAATATCTACTCTATCAGGTTGGCGGAAATTGATAAGACTGTTTCCCCGGACGACATATTCGATTTGTGTTTCAATCGATTCATATAAAGCGTTGGAGTACTCAGGGCTAGTCATTCCACAGCATTTGCTTTACAATACAGCAATAATTTAATATCGATGGTGGTTGTATATAGGAGCAGGAGAAACATTACTCTATCAGTTTTGTAGATTGATGAAAATACATCTTCTCGATAGAAAGTTGGATCTTTGTTTCAATCCATATTTAGAACGCAATGTAGATCTACAGTATCGGACATAAGTCACCGTCCAAAATTTCAAAGTGTTGTAACTTTTGAACCAGATAAGCAATCGGTTTGATGTTTTGGCAGGACACATTAGACCTATTGATGCATTGCCACCGATAGTGAAAAATAGTACTCATGGGGCGTTGTCGTACAGAAGCAGAACACAGGTTCAAAATAGGGTCCCGAAAAAAATAATTTCCATTCATTGACGTGCTAGAGACTCGTTCAAAGGCTCAAAATGACCCTTACAATAATTCCTGATTACCCACAAAGTTCGATATTGATATCTCTTAATTTGACCTCAGGGCACGAATTTTTCACTTTTTTCAAATAATTGTTTTCTTCCTATTTTGGATGATCATAATTCCAAGGCCGATTTTTGTTCAAATGTATTTTCTAGACAGGGTAGTTGCAAATCCATGGAATATACGATTCCCAACTTTTTAGAGCATTTGGATAATTTTCCCGCCCGCGGCAATCGAAAATCAGAGGTCAATCGATTTCAACCCAAAAAATGACCATGATACCCCCATCATTAGTCGAAAAAAATTTTCTCTCAAAACTTCCTGACTAAATTTTTTTCTGGGATATTTTTGTGTGCTGAGTACGAATTTCGGTATGAGAGTCCATGATATCATTAATGAAAAAAGTTAAAATTTATTATGTCGAAACATAGCCTTTTTTAAAAATCTTTTGACCTCTGATTTTCGGTTGCCGCGGGCGGGAAAGTTATCCAAATGCTCTAAAAAGTTGGGAATCGTATATTCCATGGATTTGCAACTTACCCTTTCAGGAAATTCATTTTTACAAAAATCGCCCTTGGGAATCGAATCATCCAAAATACGAAGAAAAAAATATGGTGAAAAAGTGAAAAATTCGTGCCCTGAGGTCAAATTAAGAGATATCAATATCGAACTTTGTGGGTAATCAGGAATTATTGTAAGGGTCATTTTGAGCCTTTGAACGAGTCTCTAACACGTCAATGAATGGAAATTATTTTTTTCGGGACCCTATTTTGAACCTGTGTTCTGCTTCTGTACGCCCCATGAGTACTATTTTTTAATCGGTAGATGCTGAGGCCTTCTATCATCAGAAAAAGAGAGAAGACTTAGAAAAAAAACCCAATGACCTTAAAATCACAAGTGAAGAACATATATATGATTGCATCATCACTATGCAATATTGCGAAATCGTAGCATGACGTCACTATCAGTGGCAATGCATCAATAGGTCTAATGTATCCTGCCAAAACATCAAACCGATTGCTTATCTGGTTCAAAAGTTACAACACTTTGAAATTTTGGACGGTGACTTATGTCCGATACTGTAATGATGCGCGATCATACAACAAAAAGACAAATTGAATATCGGTGATGATTGTGAATTGTGTTTTTTTTTAAATCCGCGAACCACGTATCTGATCTGTGTTTCAACACTTGTATGGAAGGTATTGAATCGTCAGGGGTTAATTTTTCGACGGCCATTTCGAAAATAAATAAATTTATTCAGAGACGTTAGGCTGTATTGGACAAAATTATGTTTCTACAATTTTTCAATGATAGTTTCAAACTGAACTGAGTGCAGTGTAATTACTATAGGAGTTAAATGTATTCTATAAACTGATTGAAACACAAGACAAACTAGTAGTTTGTCTGGTGTTTCAACCAGTTTATAGAATCCATTGGGCTCATAAAGTTATAATTCTGAATTCAGTCGTTTCCGAAAAATAAAATTTCGAATTATATTTAATTAAGTAAATGATCTAATTGAGGTGCTATCGCACGTCCGTCTTCCCTTCTGCTCGCCCAAATTCATCGTCTCCACAGTCTCCGAGGACCCGCTGGTCAAGCAGGATCCCGGCTGCAGGTACGGTAGGAGGGAGGATGGTAGGGTTACGGTAGCCAGATATTATAGGGCAGGAGGGAGTAGGTATCAGGATTATAGGGAGGAGTGGAATAAGTATTGCCGGAAAGATCAGTAGCCTCTCCAATCATCACACTCTCTTGTCTCTCTGACCAGTGATAGAGTGTGCAGAATGGAGAGAGATGCTATCCTATCGCAATTACTCACTTTCCTCATTCAGAGATCTCGTCGACGAGGCCAAGAACTACCTCCTGCTTCCACTCGAGAGGAGCAAGATGCAGGTACGGTAGTCGGATATGATGAGGTTACGGTAGGCGGGTGTATGGTAAAGAATGGAAATGCAAGTATGGTAATAGGGGATATGGCTGAGGTACCGTAATAGGGAGTATTGTAAAAAGAGGAATAATTTACGTGCAATAGCGGGGAGGGAAACATTAGTACAATGGTTGTAGCGACATTCGTGCCACAATGCCCCTGTATGACCGTAGTGGCAATGGTTTGATAATATACGAGACTTACATAAGGAAAAAAATAGTCGTAGTTGGAACTAATTTGGAGTAGTGAGATTAGTGCCGCAATGACTGTGTGAAGCCCGATTCGGAAAGGCTTTTAGATATCAAGTTGAATGTTTTTCCAAATTGAATAATTAGAAAGCTCCGTGACAAGATGGGTTATGTGATTTTCAGCCGCTCGATTTGAGTCACAGCAACTGTGCATATTCTGAGTGAGGAATACTCTGTAATATAAAGAGATCATTAACGAGATTTATAAATCTCGTTAATGACCTCTTTATATTACAGAATATGGATAATATCTTTACTCTTCACAATAGCTGATTTAAAAAAATTATTTTGCATGATGATGTGACGTGGTTGGTCATTAGAAACAATTTATCATTCAGAAAGCACCAGTAATCACGGGGCAATAGTTACCAGTATAATAGGGCAATAAAATGGGAATATTAGAGATGTAAATTCGGTTTTCGACTCTCTATTATGCACACACTCGTTTCTCTGACCGGCGAGATAGTGTGCAGAGTGGAGAGAGCCAAAACCGAGTTTACCACCCTAGTGGTAGATCACCAACTGGGTCTGAACGGCTCTTCCCCTCCATCTCCCCCAGTGGCATTCTTCCGATGCCACCAATCCCACACGTACTCAACATAGTCTTTGGCCCATCGAGTCATCGCCACCTGATAAAGGTTAAAGATCAAAGATCAAATTATATGTTTACCTCTGTTATCATAGCGATCGCCTCCAGCTCCGGCATGTCCTCTAGTGTCTGATTGAGAAAGCGCGGCCGGTTACGGTAGCGCCGAGCGGGTTTACGGTGCCGGTGAGATACGGTAGCCACTCTGCTCTTGGGATCGATCGGGCAGCCGGCGATACCGTAATCCGAGACGTGCTTCTCGAAGTAGCGCAGATGGTCGTCGATGTTGTAGAAGAGGTGGCCGTTGCTGGAACGGGTGGTGTGGTTACTGTAGTGGAGAGAATTAGGAAAAGGCGCCTCTCACCTGCACTTAGCGTCCTCGTCCAGGGGCTTTCCGTCGCATACTCGATAGAGGTCGGTGGAGTTCATGGTGGTGGGATACCAGACCTGTAATTGATCATTATTGTTGAAAGATCAGTTGGTGATAGGGGAAGTACGGTACCTCGGTGCCGTGATGGTAGGGGCTGTGGTTGAGGAAGTCCTGGCACGTGCGCAGCCCCACGCAGTAGGGAACGTGCGCCACCTGGGGGAGAGGAGGGATTACGGTAGGTCTTTGAGAGACCAAGCATGACTGATTCTAAGTCTTGGCATGAATAGAAATGTTAATAGTTTGAGTCTCAATACTGATGCTGTTGTTAGAAAGGTGAAACGCGAATGCGCTTGGAATTGCGAATCTCTTCGGGAAATTGCTATATTTTTGTGGAGTCTGGAACCAATATATTGTGGGGTTCTCCAGCGTGACTGTTCCGTACGAAAAACGAAACATGATTACTGCAGGTGCTATTATTATTTTGGGATTTCGATGAGGTTTGTTGAACCAAAATGGATGGTCTATTGCGGCATTCCCAAAAGGAACTGTAGCGTAAGAAGTATGAAACCCGACTGTACCGGGCCTGTTATTTTTCTAGTTCCAATTTATAAGAAAGGTAGAAAATCGATAATATCTTACGAGATCAAATTTATGCACGATTCTCCACGTGTTAGGAACGAGTCTGTCGACTGATTGCGCGTATTCAAAGTTGCCAACTCGGGGCTGACCGAATGTCACCAGGAAGAGCTTGGATGCTAGAATGGAATGGAAGGGAATACTGTAGTTTGAGAGCATTATTGATTACGGTAACCGTTATGAATCCATTCCTATTCTATTTTGGTTGGCTATATGATTTTATAAGAAGTGAAGGAAAGAGAATATTGAAGTAAATTAATTCCTCGTTGATTTGTAATTGCCGAAACCTCAGTGTGGCTTTTTAGAAATTTGATTAATTTTCTATGTTAAGAACGACGCCTCTATCGTTCGACAAGGGGTTATCCGTGATATGTAATAACCGTGAAACCTCACTGTCGAGAGTTTGAATCCTCCTTTCTGGGCACAATGCTCAGGTCTCTCCATTTTGCACACCCTCGATTCTCGAAGCGAATAGAGTGTGCAGAATGGAGAGAGCCTAATCTACCTGTCATCACTACTCACTAGTGATATCGTTTCGGTTTACGCCTCTCCTCATTCTGCACACTCTTGTTTCCTTGACAGTGTAATAGAGAGAGCCAAAATCGAAATTATTTCCCTACTACTCACAATCGATGGCAGCCTTGTTGGCGTATTCTGCAGCCGCGAGAGATGCCAGAGCTCCGCCCAGAGAGTGGCCAGTGAAGAGAACGGATTTGGAGGGATGCAGCTGGAAATAGTTGATCTCTGATCTCGGAATATGAGGGGATGGTCTTTGATCTCTAGAAATGAGGGAGGAGACTGACCTCTCGGAGCTTGTTCAGTTTGAGCTCGATGTGCTTGGATATTGATTCAAGAGCGACGAAGAAATACCGTTGGACTGAGCCAATGCCTGGTACCTGCAAAAGAGAAAATGAGCGGGGTTATGGGCAGGAGAACCGGAGCTAAGTTTAGAAATATTTTTTTCATCCTTATTCGTTGGACTCAACTCAGCGAGTCAACGAGGGAAAAATGTGCAATTTGCATGGCAGACTCCTCGCGTGTTCCATTCCATTCGGGGGTAGAGGGAGCGGTGAAACAGACATGAAATGACAGGGCTGAATGGAACATTGCATATAGGATAATTCAGAATTGGGCATGAAATATGCAAATTGTATTTACTGAAATGGTGAAGGAATACGTAAGGAGTTTGCCTCTCAGTTTTTGTAATTTTTCGTTAGCTTACGATCTCTCTGCATTGTCTTTAGTGATTGTCCCAATATTCATTGAAGTTTCCCTCTTTAAGTATTCATGGAAACCCCATCACCATTATTATTTTCTGAATCGTCATGAAAAAATCTAAATTTCGTCGCAAAAACATTTTCAAATTTGTTCTTTTTAAGAGAGATATGTGAGAAAAATTGACGAAAACTGAAATATTTCCCATATAAATAACAAATTTTAAAATGTTTTTGCGACGAAATTTAGATTTTTTCATGACGATTCAGAAAATAATAATGGTGATGGGGTTTCCATGAATACTTAAAGAGGGAAACTTCAATGAATATTGGGACAATCACTAAAGACAATGCAGAGAGATCGTAAGCTAATGAAAAATTACAAAAACTGAGAGGCAAACTCCTTACGTATTCCTTCACCATTTCAGCAAATAAAATTTGCATATTGCATGCCCAATTCTGAGTTATATGTTCATTCAGGCTGTCATTTCATGTATGTTTCACCGCTCCCTCTACCCCCGAATGGAATGGAACACGCGAGGAGTCCGCCATGCAAGTCGCACATTTCCCGCTCGTTGACACGCTGTGCTCAATATGGATGACGGAGTCATGGAGTGTTGAAGATTAACTGGAACAAACAATCACCAGGCGCTTGGAAGAAACGTTGGTTTGATTGGGTAATTAGTCCAATTCTCTTATTGACATTAGCACAATTCTACAGTGTCTGATGAATAGCTTTTGCAACTCACGTTGCGAAGAATTGAGGGTGTATCATTTTAGAACTCTCGTTTTAGAACTGGAAAATGTTGTCTTAATCTTAACCATAAGGCATAAGGGTGGTCTTAAACTACTCTAATTTGACCCTAAGGATTAAAGAAGCACCTTGAGAACTGGTCGGTCATTAAGTACATTAGGTTAAGGTTAAGGTAAAATTCACAGTTCTAAAATGATTCAACCCGGATGAATTATTGTGCGATTGTGGAAGCATGCTATTTTGAGAATAGATTGAAATGGCGATTCACCGGGCTCTTGTATGAAACCTTGTTTTTGTAGGTAGACTAGACCAATCAACTCTTTGAAGTTAAAGTGTTTCACGAATGTTTTTTTTTTTAAATCTGACTTAGCAAACAAAGGCAGTATGGAGTTGTAACTTTTTGGTACTATATTGAAATGGATTCACCTGGTGCTTGGGCGATGTGATTGACTCGACCAATTCAGTGATGAGTTGAGTACGGGAGGAAGTGCCCTGGAACGATGACGTTGGGTCCTTCTGTTGGTTGCCAAGGAAATTAAGTACGGCAAGCGGTTATTTTGTAAGGGTACGGTAGCAGGAAAATACGGTATAAATTAAGGAAGAATGAAAACTTACTTGAAAGGCAACGACGATGTGTTGAGGCGCGTCGACGATAATCGCCCAGCACTAAAATAGTTATTTGTTATTTTTTATTTGATACAAAACTGGATTTTTTTCTGTTCGAAATCCCTGGTTGTTCTAGGTTGCACAGAGGTGGGATATGCCAAGGAATGGCGTGATCTGGTAATTGAAGCCGGGTGCATCGTGAAAGCATAATATAATCTAGAAACATTCAAGGATGGTTAAATACAATTATGAGACAGCAAAGCGCAGAATCAGCATGGACTTTGGAACCTGGTTGTTTCAGGCTGCGCAGGCATTAGAGGTGTTTGAAAATCGATTGCTTTGATAATTCACTCTTTCTCAGCTCGAAAATTACACTGCTTGGAAGCGTGTCAAATTTAGAGTTTATGAGGTACTTCATGGGTGTTTTCTGCTGCAGACAATTTAGAAATGGCTAGCAATATGGCATGCGGCAATACGGTGCCAGCATGCCCCTGACAATTTTAAAATCGTAACCCACTGACCTTGTCCCTGACCGCATCGCACGGCACATCCACCTGCATTACGAGCGTTATTTAATAATTATTTAATTATATTTATTTATTTTGTATTATTTATCGCTCACCTGCAGCACTAGTGACGCGTCGTGCTTGCGCAGACACGGCCACGGGTCATCGGCATAGGACGCGGCGGCGAATTCGAGAGCGAGACTGAAATCGGAAATGATAATGTATAAATTTTTGGTTCGTTTTTAACTTAGGAAAACACACAGCCATCATTCGATTCGAGGCTCAGTACATTATGTTGACGAGGTGAAATGGGAACTCACCGGGCTAGTTGCTCATCGTATTTGAATCCTGGCTGGGGAGCGGAGGGGATGGAAGAGTGGGAAATGAGAGGAAGGAGGAGGAGGGTGAATAATGAAGGAATGAGATAGGGCATGGAAGGTATTCCTGAAGAGAAAAGGTTGAATGAATGAGGTGAGAAAAGAGTGTGGAAGTACGTGGAAAGAGGAAAAGGAACGAAAGGGCAAAGGAAGAGAAATAGTTCAGGTGGGGAGACACGGAACACCCGATAGTTCACTCATTAATCAACTAGTCATCTAAATTCAAAGTTATTTGCAAAATTGGGAATTATAGTTTGTGGTGCTAGCTGATGAAACATTGACGGATCCATGATTGACGGATTCTTCCGTTCTAGTAAAAGTGTTTAAACTCAAATGGGCCTGATTTTTTCAATTGTGAGTATGGAGTGAGGAAAGGAAGCGAAATAGTTCACGCGGGAAGGTATGCGATGGGACGCCCGATATTTCGCTCGTTAATCAAATAGACATATCAATTCAAAGTCTTTTACAAAATTGGGATTTATAGGTTAAGGTGCTAAAACAAGAGATATTGATGGACCCATGCTCCTTCCATTCTAGTAACAGAGTTGAAACTCAGATAGGCCTGATTAATAAATTTTGAGTGAAGAGTGTGGAAGTCCGTGGAACGCGGAACGAAAGGGCAGAGGAATGAGAGGTAGATCACATGGGGAGATATGAGAGGGGACGATAGACCCGAGAGATTGGTACTCTCTCAATGACGTGATCTATGGTCTAACAAGGGAACCGCAAAAGTACCCCGCGGTCCCGGTGAAATTTGTTGTCATGGGTCGAAAGATACCCACAGGGGGTAATAAAACCGTTTTGAAAAAGATAGAAGACAGTGGAAAGAGAAGGCAAGACGAGAGAATTATGAAAGAGTGAGAGAGAAGGAGGAAGAAATGAGGAGAGACCAGAGGTGTCAATCTGACTCCTCCCCCTGTCTCCCCTCTCCCTCCCTCTCCCATCCACCAATCCATCCGTCACTTTACTGCAGTCAGCAAATGAGACTTGGTGTTGGTTCGGGTGAAGGGAGGCGCGCCCAGTGAGCTAGCCTGATTGAATAGTATCTCTCTCCGTTCTGCACACTCTCGCGTTTCTCTGATCGACGAGATAGTGTGCGCAATGGAGAGATCACTATTCTATCCGGAATTAATAGTACCCAGTGGTGAAGTTGAGGGCAAGGGAGGCCAGTGGGGAAGGAGAGGAGTGCCTGGCGGACTGAAATGAGCAAAGAGGTTGGGAGGAGCGGTGAAAATGAGAGGCTATATGGCTCTGGGAGATTCGAGTTTCATGAAGTTGATTTATTGGTAGAGCAATAATTTAGACAGTGTGTCGAACATCGTCGTGGTAATAAATATACTGAAAAAAGATGAAACCTGAAGGCTGCTATTATACTAAAACAAGATCTTGGTGGAATTAATGCGATCCTGGGGGACTCGAGTTTCTCGAGTTGAGTTGGACAGGCGATGGGCCAATGCAGTTGATAAGAGTAGGAGCTCAATGAAAATATTTATCCATGAACATTGAACTCTTTGGGGGTTAATGTATTGAAAACATTTCATTGTTTATATAATCTTTCAATATCGATTTTCAGGGTCCCCGGTACCGTGCGCGCAAGCCGCTCAAGTACGGAGAGGTACTGTACGCGGTGGGAGGATGGTGCAGTGGAGACGCGATCGCATCGGTGGAGGTAATTTTTGTGTCTGAGGATCAAACAGTGCTCTCTCCATTCTGCACACTCTCTCATTGGTTATTGATTGGAGAGAGTGTGCAAAATGGAGAGAGCAAATATTCAAACCAGAAACATTAGTAACTTTCTAATTGTCTCCGAATCAATTGAAAGCACTTTCCATTCTGCACACTCTCTGGTTGCCTACCGCTTAGACAGTGTGCTGAATGGAGAGAGCTGAACACTGAAACGATTTTCCTATTTCTCACATCGCGTTTGAGGTGTCATCGTATTAGCATGTATTTACTTGAAACTGTTGCACAGAAGTATCGTCAATCAGATATTTGAATAATAATTGATAGATTCATTCATTGATTTATTGAGATGCTCGACCCAAGCAAACAGATGCCACAGTGGAGACCAGTGGAGCCAATGCAAAAGAGGAGGTGAGCGGTTAATTCTGTTTTTAAGAGTGGGGGGGGGGGAGATCCCGATTTTTTGAGTTTCATTTGTATTTTTTATACTCATTTGGAGGAGATAGGGCGCATTTTACTAACAGTGTGAAAATATTAAAAAATATAAAATATTTACTGAATATGATATAGGGGCATTGGGGTTTCATGAAGCACATTGAATGAAGAGCAGACATGCGATGTCGATATATATGTCACAGATGGGGACAAAATTAGAAACTAATGGGCTTATCGGAGTTTCACGAGTTCCATTTGATTAATGAATGCGTGAAGCAGTGCTAAACGGGACGTTTCTAACAAAAAAAGCACAATAAGATAAGAAAAGTCATGTTCTAGATGCTAGATAAAGATGTGTTCGGTGCAAGAATTGACATTTAAAAAACACCGAACTTTTATGCTATGATTTGTGAAATGGAGAGATATTAAAGTTACGGAGATATTAAAGTTTGTTGAATAGCTGAAAAAATCGCGAGATTGTAGATTTTTCAGCGATCGGGAGATCGGGGCTACACATGGTTCATTTAGCAGGAAAACGAGTGCTGTAAAATCAGTGCTTCACAAAATCTATTTTCTGAGTAGTTGAGGGCCACGACAATGAATCCCCGAATCGATCTCGAAAAATAAAATAAATCGATTTTCTTTCTCTGTTACAGTACCCTTTCTCCTTTAGTATTTTTATTCCAGATGCGGTGTGGGCGTGGCTGTGCTGGATGGTCTACTGTACGCGGTGGGAGGTCATGATGGACAGAGCTACCTCAACTCCATCGAGAGGTCAGGGATGAGCAACCCGCATAGCATATCTAGAAGTATTCCCGCAATTCGACACTCCAAATTTTCGAAATTGTGGATGTTAGGTTTTTCTCAATCGAAAGGTACAGAGGAAGTAGACTGCGATATTTTGGTTAGATTTTGGCGAGTTGGAGACCATTCCATCTATCTGAATGATCTTCTTCTCATCTTTCTCGGCGAAACTAATGAGACGTATTGCATGGTTGGATAGGTTTAGATGAAACGAAACACGGTTCTGACATGCCCTGAAATTCGTGCTGTTGAAATTTATTTTTCCACGCCCGTTGTACATCTTATTGCAACGGCCCGGTGAATGAGAATATCAGGAGTCGATGAAACACTCATCTCGCCGGTTCTAAAACAGTCATTCTGTTCAGATTCGACCCCGTGACGAACAAATGGTCGGATGACGTAGCTCCCACTTCGACATGCAGGCTAGTTGAAGGGATGGGCCAGGAATAATCCAATGAATAGAACCAGTGAGAAAAAGATAGTAATCCAGGCAGAATTGAGTTACATCGTCGCTATGGAATCAGATAGAATCGCGTTTCTCTGCTCATTGTATGATATTTGAGTAAAAACTATTCTTACTGATCAATTTTCCGTCTTAAAATAATTGTTGATGTCTCTATGGCATTTGCGCGAATACGAGAGCGATGCAAAAAAATCAGTCGGAATTGAAACTTGGGTCAACATAATATGATTTTGTGTTTCAAAAGATGTACAAATTTTCGTCAAGAAATGAAGTCTCCAATAGTAGTGGCCCAGAAGTTCGAAATAAAATAAAATCGTTTCCCCACATGAGTCTTACATGTTAGCCACTCGCTTGTATGTTTCACCGCGTGTATAGCCCTTCACTTATAAATAAATTCATTAATGGTTTCAATTTAAACATCAAAAATATTTCAGGACCTCAGTGGGAGTTGGCGTGCTGGACGGGTATCTGTTTGCGGTGGGAGGACAGGATGGAGTCAGCTGCCTCAATGTGGTGGAGAGGTGAGGAGGGAGGAGGGGGGGGGAGGAAAATAATCGAGGAGAGGGAAGGCGGAGAGCTGTTTCATAATGATCATAAAGTAGGATGCTAATATCAAAAGCAATAATTTCTGGATTGCTACTGAAAATGCTGGAATATTTGGTAGATGATTGTTGCGATTGTGTTAGATGAGGAACATAAGTCAGAAAAATTTGATGATATCCTCTGTTATTAGAATGGCACGTGAAATTCTAGTGAACCAAGCAGAATATGATGCAAAATTCAATCGAACGGGAATTGTGAGGGGAATCAAAACTTCTCATGACCAAACACCACAGTAGAGATAAATATTAGGGAAAAATTGATTTATTATTTTTTGTTATTGGGAAATCTTACATTAATTGAGGCGTTCGATTTGTATCCATTCTAGTACCGCAGATGAAACGCTTTTGCACCTATTTAGTTATCAGAACCCTTGTATGTGAAATCAATTGCTTTATTTTCAGTAGTATTTCCTGATCAAAATAGTTATTCTCTATATTCGGCATGCTCTTTCGTTTATCTGACCGCCGATAGAGTGTGCAGAATGGAGAGAGTCACAATTCGATCCGGGGATAAACCACTCCTTCCCAGATACGACGCGTACCGCAACGAGTGGAGTCGCGTGGCGTCTATGTCGACGAGGTACCGTATTTCTAGTTTTATTTTAATTTTATGGGATAAATATAATTAATAAATATTATTTAATTAACAAAATAAAAATTGTATTTGAGGAGACTGGGAGTGTCTGTGGCAGTCCTCAATGGATGCCTGTATGCAGTGGGAGGAAGTGATGGACACAGTCCATTGAATACTGTTGAGAAGTTAGTTGGGGGAATGGGAGAAGATTAGAGGTAGTGAGAGATAAAAGAAAGTTGTCTGTTTCTGTTGAATGGACCTGGTTGAATTGAGTATTTGAGAGATAGGCGCATGCGCGTTTAAACAGTCGCACTTGCTTACAAAACGATGACTGTTCGAAAACATTTCAACCCTGCCCCAGTACGTTTTGAGTTACGTAGGCTCTTTGAGTGCTGTTGAAGTTTCCTTTTACCGATTATTTTGTCTTTCATGCCATTAAAAGTTGTCAGGAATCGGTCTCCTACACTCTAAGACATGGCTCATCTTGAAACTGAAATGTTTCTTCTCAGATTCGACCCCCGTACTAACAAATGGTACACGGTGCGATCGATGCACACGAGAAGGAAGCATCTCGGATCGGCTGTGTATGGAGGAGAATTGTATGCCGTCGGAGGAAGGTTAGTGGGAGGGGTACGGTAGGTATTTGATGGGATCGATGGGATTGGGTTACTGTAAGAAATGAGGGATGACTATGAGACGTGGAAGATATGGGGAAGGATGGTTGGCAATTATTTATGAAATTTGTAAATAGTGAGATTAAAAAGAAATAAAAACACGATTAGAAAAAATTCACATGTCCCCTTGAATCGGCGTTTGCTCCATTCTTCTAATAGAAGCGGGCAAGTGGAAGGGGATGTCTGATTATTGCAATGTTGAAAAATGAATAATAATCATGTGCTGCAGGGACGACATGACGGAGTTGTCGTCGGCGGAGAGATACGATCCGGCTGCAGACGATTGGGTGCCCGTCGTGGCCATGAACCAGAGGAGATCCGGGGTCAGCGGGGGAAAATAAAGGGGAACAGATCTGAAACATAACTAGGCACGCTGGAGTTTCACCCTCTGTTCACCTGTGAATGGAGCGTGATCTTGACAATCATATCGGTTTCCATTTGGTCAAACGATAAATACCAGAGTGGGGTGAGTGGGGAAGAGAAAGAAACCTGAAACATCACCAATCACTTTGGAGTTCCACTGTCCGTTCAATGGTGATGAAGCGTGGCATTGACAATTATTTGATGTTTCATTTGGTCAAATGATAAATGCACGACCAGCGGAGATCCGGAGTGAGGTCACTGATAGTTGCCGTTTTGCCGTTTCACCCACCGTACAAAGTGCGAACAGATCTTGAATTGTTCAATAATCAGACCGGATGTTTTCCCCAAATCAATTTTTGAAAAGATTTGGAAAAAATGGGGTCAGTGGGAGGAGGGATTTAGAGTACACTAGGCACGGTAGTGTTTCGCATCTCCTAACCAAAAAAATCGGTGCTAGACCGAGGATCCTTCGATTCAATTAAGCATTAAATCAGAAAAAAATTGGTTTTATTCCAGGAGGTTTGAGTTGTGATGTGTGTTTTAGTGAGAAGGGCTTTCGATTCAGCCAATAATTGATCCCCTCCTTCTCCAATAAAATATCCGCATCTCTCGTTTTTTCTCGTTTCAATTACCAATCGATAATCATGGTGATACCGTAGGTGGGTCTGGCGGTGGTCAACGATCGATTGTACGCCGTGGGAGGATTCGATGGCACGAACTACCTCAAGAGTGTAGAGGTGAGTACTGTAGAAGGAAAGAGCTGCTAAAAATATAAATAAAAAGTGATTTTTTAGTCTACAGGGAGGTTGAGGATGTAATTGTTCTGTATTATCAGGAGTCTTTCAATGGAACCAGTGTCTGTTAGGCGAATGGTTGATCCAAAATCCATCAAAAATAGTACCGTTTGTCATTTCGGCATACCGTAGCTTACGGTGGACGTCAATATTAACGATTTAGTATCCGTTTTGACTCTCCATTTTGCACACTCTCTCGCCGATCAGATATATCAGGGAGTGTGCAGAATGGAGAGAGCTGACAACTTTATTCACGATCCTCTCCAGATGTACGACAGCGAGGCGAAGCAGTGGAGAACGACGGAGTCGATGACCTACCGACGACTCGGAGGAGGAGTTGGAGTAGTCAAGTACGGTATATTGATCGATTCAGGAATATTACGGTAGATAAGGGTTACGGTATCTGGTAAATGACTGATTGCAGAATAGCCTCGTCGGATTCGATCTCATCTCGTCCCAATAGACCCGCCGATCCTCTTGTCTTCGGAGAACCTCCCGGGTTACTGTATGCTAAGACCTCATTGTGAACTGGTTGATCGTTGATTGAGTAATTTATCGTGCGATTGTGTTTTCTTGTCTTTCCCGTATTTTCTGAGTAAATTAAGAGATATTATGTGATCATTGAACTGTGTAAATAATTGCCCTAACTGTCATTGCTCACAACACTAACAATAAGTGTTTATTGATTGATAATCATGTTGTATTGATGTGATAAAGAATGAGATGAAAATAGATGTTGTTCGAAGGAGAAACAGTAAATGAGAAATGTATTTTTCATTATTGATTATTTTGATAACTTCACATTACAATAAACTTATATTACGGTATCATACAAGGAATATGCGTAATTTATTGAAAATTCCTAGGTCTTCTTTTCGTCTTTTTTTATTTGCCATTTCTCTATGACTATTCGTCCAATTGTATAATTTTATTTCGAATTGTTCTTGCTTGGAACGACTCGCTTTCTCTTTGTAGTGTATCAGTGATCAAATCTCGTTTATTTTCAGTGAACACAGCCGATGTCACGATCAACGGACCGTCTTTCTACTACAAGGTGAGTCGGTGATTCAATGACATAATATAATTAGTTGTGGACGCGCTCATTAATATTCGAGGAAGATTTCTGTCAAATTAACGCCTATTTAAAAAAAAAAATCAAAATGGGGGGTAGTGTATTGGCAATTGACTTCTTGTTTCATCGAATCATAGTAGTGTCTTGGAATTTCAATCATTGATAATTGATAGATGAATTGAATTACAACACAAATGGCAATTGTGATTGCAACTATTGTACTTGGTACTTGTAGAGTTCCCGACTGGGCACTGAGATGCTGAAATCGCTCGGTTTTCTGCGGAACTATGGAGTGCTTTGGGGTGAGTGGCGTATTTTTTTTTTCGAATAAGTTTAATTCTATAATCAAACTGTTATACCCCAGCTTAAATGGCTCAAAATTCGAGCACTCAAGTTTCCAGCATAGTTTTGCTGTGAACTAGAACCGCTGGCAGATCTCATAGGCATATTTTAGAATACCTAAATTGCTATCTAGAAAGCAAGGTAGATCTCGGAGGTACATTTTGGTTATCTCGACTGTTATAACAATCAGGTATTCTCCCGATACACCTATTGAATGGAAGCTAAGTAATTTAGTTCCTTTGATCTGACATCGAATCTCGGTTCACAATCCATCCCAAATCCATTCCAGACGTGAATCTTCTCAATTCATCCCGTTCAATCTCCGCTCATCGAGTGGTGCTCGCCGCCTCCTCTAATTACTTCCGAGCCATGTTCTCGTGCAATTTCAGCGAGACAAAGAAGGGTCAGTTCACATTGTTGTCTTATTTATTTTTAATGGCACGTAAACCTTTGATAATCACTCATTCTGGAATACTAAACGAATACAATATGGCTGAAACTTGAATTTTCCAGATATTCGAAAAAAATGTTTGTCCTTTGAACATCACTGAAAAAGTTCAAAGTGTCCCAACATTGAATGTTGCAGAGAGCATCGAAATGCCGAGTATGGATTGGTTGACGTTCCAATCCCTCATCAACTTCGCCTACACTTAGAATACTGCGAAACTTGGCAGTTGACGGTCGCTGAAAAGAAGTGCACCGCCCTTTACATAGGCAAAAACAATCCCCTCTTCCAATACTCTCTCAACTCCATACCCCTCTCTCTTCCTTCCATTGTGTCTCCCCCCGAACCTATTCGGGACCTTGGAGTCTATATCGACTCAACTCTCTCTTTCCTTCCACACACTGATCTCATTTGTAAAAAAGCACTAAAGCTAATTTATCTGCTTTTTCGATCTGTATCATGTACGTCCAGTGATCCCTACATTAGAGCTTATCGTTCATTCATTGTACCCATTCTCGAATACGCCTCACCAGTCTGGTCCCCTTCCGCTAAAGGCCCCATTAGACAATTAGAGAAATGCCAGCATCTCTTCACGCGACTGTTGCACTATCGTACATCTCCTCATATTTCATTCCCGCCTTCTTATGATCAGAGACTAGCCAAGTCACACTTAAAATCTTTGTACCTTCGCCGTGTAGTAGCTGATATTGTATTCTCTCTAAAGATTGTTAATGGGATTGTAAATCTTCCTATGTCTAGTTTCTATTCATTTCGTAATGTGTCTTCTAGAAATAATGCTTTCTCTCTTCATATTCCCATTGCTCGAAGAGAGAATTTGCGATCTTCCTTTTCTCACCGTTCTATTCGCTTTCTTTGTAAGATCCATAAAATTGTTGATCCCAAGTTATCTCTGTCTACTATCAAACTTCGCCTGTTGTCTAACCCCGACACTACCCACATTCTCCAGATAGAGATTCCAAAACTGTAGCTTCATTCCTCCCTTCCCTCCCTTGCTCTGATCCATACGATATACATGGATCGAACGGTCTCCTCCCGTTCCGAGGCTTCGTCCACCTCGTCAATCAAGAGCAACTCTGGGAATGTGCAATATACGAAGTTCCCTCCCCCCTCCCTCCCCTCATCTACATCGATCCCTGTCCCTTCCTCCTTCCCTCAACTCTTCTTATTACTGTATATGTTAATTCACATGCTGTCACACCCTTTGGGGCGTATCAAATAAATAAATAAATAAATAAATACACTGGTGAGTTTTAATTTAATATTTTTTAAACTTTTAAACTTTTAAAGTTAAAATAGTATTCCGTCTAGGTAATAGAACAATATATAGCTTTGAATTGTTGTAAATACGTATGCCCGTCGATTAGTACGACCGGTTGGTTACAACAAGGAGGTAGATAGAGAAAGTCGACGATTAACCATGTTATTAGTAGTGATGGCATAATATTTCAATCGGAACTCTTCTTATTCCCTCGAACACTTTCTGAAGTACTTTCAGTGGTGTTTTATGAATAAATAAATGCATTCAGAGGAGTTGAGTATCACGGGCGCGTCGGTGCAGTAACTGCTGCGGGCTGCGTGCTTACTGCAAATGACGGAGGTCCAGGTGAGCAGCAGGGGGTACGGTAGATAAGGATGAGAGGTACTGTAGGTGATGATGAGAAGAGGGAGTATACTGTAGATGAATCGCGGAGAGGTGCGACTTGGTAAGATCAGAAGAGTAAGCAATCAACGTACATTCCCGGCACATTAATGTTCCCAGAAATGCTCAAATTGTGGACGTTTGGTTTGATTTTCACTATTTGTGCCAGATCAGGTACTGATATAAAATAAATAAACTAAGAGAAGGGAATAAAAAATAATTGAGTACTTTAGTGTGAATAAGACCCTATAAATCTTTTTAAAAAATGACATGGTGTTATTTGCTGGAAAATATTGAAAATTTCCATTGCAGGACGCCTGTTGCGCCTTCCTCACGCGTCAGATGGACCCATCGAACTGCCTCGGCATCCGCGCCTTCGCGGACACTCACGCGTGCCGCGAGTTGGTGCGGAGCGCGGTCAAATACGCACTCGACAAGTTCCAGGTGCGTTACGGTTGCTGGAGGGGTACTAGGAATGGGTGGATTCGTGGGAGTCGATTTTGAGCTTGTGGTATGGAAAAATCATTTGACATGAATAAAGCAGGTGGATTCATGCCGCTCGGTGATTACATGAGAACAACTTACTTTGGATAGCATTGCATTCCTGGATGGCGTTTTGGAAACAGAATCAATAGGAGAATTGAGGTATTTCCAAAAGATTAATCCTGACAGGTTGGTCCCGCAGGGTGACGATTTGGGACCGTCAATCGGGAACTGATTAATTTGGAATTGATCCGACGATTTTTAAAACTTTTTTCTTGTTTATTTACATTTTATTGAATTAATTTTATTCCAACAACCACCAGAAACGGGAATTCTACAACATATGATGTTTTTACAATTTTAAATTCATCCCGGTTGACGGTTCCAAATCGTCGGGTTCCAAATCGTCGATTCTAAAGTATTCAGTTCCCGATTGACGGTTCCAAATCGTCGGGTTCCAAATCGTCGATTCCATATTGTCGGTTCCATTTTCAAAGTTCTTAACGTGAAAGTGCATATTTTAATGGTGCCTAAATCGCCGGTTACAAAATGAAAGTTACATTTTCGCGGTTCCAAAGTAATCGGTTACAAAGTCGGGGTTACAAATTCATCGATCTCCGTGGTGGGGTACCAGACCTGCACATTTAATTGGTTTGAAATATCAGTTCGTGATAACCGGGGAGTACGGTACCTCGGTGCCGTGATGGTAGGGGCTGTGGTTGAGGAAGTCCTGGCACGTGCGCACTGAGAAGGGCTTTCGATTCAGCCAATAATTGATCCCCTCCTTCTCCAATAAAATATCCGCATCTCTCGTTTTTTCTCGTTTCAATTACCAATCGATAATCATGGTGATACCGTAGGTGGGTCTGGCGGTGGTCAACGATCGATTGTACGCCGTGGGAGGATTCGATGGCACGAACTACCTCAAGAGTGTAGAGGTGAGTACTGTAGAAGGAAAGAGCTGCTAAAAATATAAATAAAAAGTGATTTTTTAGTCTACAGGGAGGTTGAGGATGTAATTGTTCTGTATTATCAGGAGTCTTTCAATGGAACCAGTGTCTGTTAGGCGAATGGTTGATCCAAAATCCATCAAAAATAGTACCGTTTGTCATTTCGGCATACCGTAGCTTACGGTGGACGTCAATATTAACGATTTAGTATCCGTTTTGACTCTCCATTTTGCACACTCTCTCGCCGATCAGATATATCAGGGAGTGTGCAGAATGGAGAGAGCTGACAACTTTATTCACGATCCTCTCCAGATGTACGACAGCGAGGCGAAGCAGTGGAGAACGACGGAGTCGATGACCTACCGACGACTCGGAGGAGGAGTTGGAGTAGTCAAGTACGGTATATTGATCGATTCAGGAATATTACGGTAGATAAGGGTTACGGTATCTGGTAAATGACTGATTGCAGAATAGCCTCGTCGGATTCGATCTCATCTCGTCCCAATAGACCCGCCGATCCTCTTGTCTTCGGAGAACCTCCCGGGTTACTGTATGCTAAGACCTCATTGTGAACTGGTTGATCGTTGATTGAGTAATTTATCGTGCGATTGTGTTTTCTTGTCTTTCCCGTATTTTCTGAGTAAATTAAGAGATATTATGTGATCATTGAACTGTGTAAATAATTGCCCTAACTGTCATTGCTCACAACACTAACAATAAGTGTTTATTGATTGATAATCATGTTGTATTGATGTGATAAAGAATGAGATGAAAATAGATGTTGTTCGAAGGAGAAACAGTAAATGAGAAATGTATTTTTCATTATTGATTATTTTGATAACTTCACATTACAATAAACTTATATTACGGTATCATACAAGGAATATGCGTAATTTATTGAAAATTCCTAGGTCTTCTTTTCGTCTTTTTTTATTTGCCATTTCTCTATGACTATTCGTCCAATTGTATAATTTTATTTCGAATTGTTCTTGCTTGGAACGACTCGCTTTCTCTTTGTAGTGTATCAGTGATCAAATCTCGTTTATTTTCAGTGAACACAGCCGATGTCACGATCAACGGACCGTCTTTCTACTACAAGGTGAGTCGGTGATTCAATGACATAATATAATTAGTTGTGGACGCGCTCATTAATATTCGAGGAAGATTTCTGTCAAATTAACGCCTATTTAAAAAAAAAAATCAAAATGGGGGGTAGTGTATTGGCAATTGACTTCTTGTTTCATCGAATCATAGTAGTGTCTTGGAATTTCAATCATTGATAATTGATAGATGAATTGAATTACAACACAAATGGCAATTGTGATTGCAACTATTGTACTTGGTACTTGTAGAGTTCCCGACTGGGCACTGAGATGCTGAAATCGCTCGGTTTTCTGCGGAACTATGGAGTGCTTTGGGGTGAGTGGCGTATTTTTTTTTTCGAATAAGTTTAATTCTATAATCAAACTGTTATACCCCAGCTTAAATGGCTCAAAATTCGAGCACTCAAGTTTCCAGCATAGTTTTGCTGTGAACTAGAACCGCTGGCAGATCTCATAGGCATATTTTAGAATACCTAAATTGCTATCTAGAAAGCAAGGTAGATCTCGGAGGTACATTTTGGTTATCTCGACTGTTATAACAATCAGGTATTCTCCCGATACACCTATTGAATGGAAGCTAAGTAATTTAGTTCCTTTGATCTGACATCGAATCTCGGTTCACAATCCATCCCAAATCCATTCCAGACGTGAATCTTCTCAATTCATCCCGTTCAATCTCCGCTCATCGAGTGGTGCTCGCCGCCTCCTCTAATTACTTCCGAGCCATGTTCTCGTGCAATTTCAGCGAGACAAAGAAGGGTCAGTTCACATTGTTGTCTTATTTATTTTTAATGGCACGTAAACCTTTGATAATCACTCATTCTGGAATACTAAACGAATACAATATGGCTGAAACTTGAATTTTCCAGATATTCGAAAAAAATGTTTGTCCTTTGAACATCACTGAAAAAGTTCAAAGTGTCCCAACATTGAATGTTGCAGAGAGCATCGAAATGCCGAGTATGGATTGGTTGACGTTCCAATCCCTCATCAACTTCGCCTACACTTAGAATACTGCGAAACTTGGCAGTTGACGGTCGCTGAAAAGAAGTGCACCGCCCTTTACATAGGCAAAAACAATCCCCTCTTCCAATACTCTCTCAACTCCATACCCCTCTCTCTTCCTTCCATTGTGTCTCCCCCCGAACCTATTCGGGACCTTGGAGTCTATATCGACTCAACTCTCTCTTTCCTTCCACACACTGATCTCATTTGTAAAAAAGCACTAAAGCTAATTTATCTGCTTTTTCGATCTGTATCATGTACGTCCAGTGATCCCTACATTAGAGCTTATCGTTCATTCATTGTACCCATTCTCGAATACGCCTCACCAGTCTGGTCCCCTTCCGCTAAAGGCCCCATTAGACAATTAGAGAAATGCCAGCATCTCTTCACGCGACTGTTGCACTATCGTACATCTCCTCATATTTCATTCCCGCCTTCTTATGATCAGAGACTAGCCAAGTCACACTTAAAATCTTTGTACCTTCGCCGTGTAGTAGCTGATATTGTATTCTCTCTAAAGATTGTTAATGGGATTGTAAATCTTCCTATGTCTAGTTTCTATTCATTTCGTAATGTGTCTTCTAGAAATAATGCTTTCTCTCTTCATATTCCCATTGCTCGAAGAGAGAATTTGCGATCTTCCTTTTCTCACCGTTCTATTCGCTTTCTTTGTAAGATCCATAAAATTGTTGATCCCAAGTTATCTCTGTCTACTATCAAACTTCGCCTGTTGTCTAACCCCGACACTACCCACATTCTCCAGATAGAGATTCCAAAACTGTAGCTTCATTCCTCCCTTCCCTCCCTTGCTCTGATCCATACGATATACATGGATCGAACGGTCTCCTCCCGTTCCGAGGCTTCGTCCACCTCGTCAATCAAGAGCAACTCTGGGAATGTGCAATATACGAAGTTCCCTCCCCCCTCCCTCCCCTCATCTACATCGATCCCTGTCCCTTCCTCCTTCCCTCAACTCTTCTTATTACTGTATATGTTAATTCACATGCTGTCACACCCTTTGGGGCGTATCAAATAAATAAATAAATAAATAAATACACTGGTGAGTTTTAATTTAATATTTTTTAAACTTTTAAACTTTTAAAGTTAAAATAGTATTCCGTCTAGGTAATAGAACAATATATAGCTTTGAATTGTTGTAAATACGTATGCCCGTCGATTAGTACGACCGGTTGGTTACAACAAGGAGGTAGATAGAGAAAGTCGACGATTAACCATGTTATTAGTAGTGATGGCATAATATTTCAATCGGAACTCTTCTTATTCCCTCGAACACTTTCTGAAGTACTTTCAGTGGTGTTTTATGAATAAATAAATGCATTCAGAGGAGTTGAGTATCACGGGCGCGTCGGTGCAGTAACTGCTGCGGGCTGCGTGCTTACTGCAAATGACGGAGGTCCAGGTGAGCAGCAGGGGGTACGGTAGATAAGGATGAGAGGTACTGTAGGTGATGATGAGAAGAGGGAGTATACTGTAGATGAATCGCGGAGAGGTGCGACTTGGTAAGATCAGAAGAGTAAGCAATCAACGTACATTCCCGGCACATTAATGTTCCCAGAAATGCTCAAATTGTGGACGTTTGGTTTGATTTTCACTATTTGTGCCAGATCAGGTACTGATATAAAATAAATAAACTAAGAGAAGGGAATAAAAAATAATTGAGTACTTTAGTGTGAATAAGACCCTATAAATCTTTTTAAAAAATGACATGGTGTTATTTGCTGGAAAATATTGAAAATTTCCATTGCAGGACGCCTGTTGCGCCTTCCTCACGCGTCAGATGGACCCATCGAACTGCCTCGGCATCCGCGCCTTCGCGGACACTCACGCGTGCCGCGAGTTGGTGCGGAGCGCGGTCAAATACGCACTCGACAAGTTCCAGGTGCGTTACGGTTGCTGGAGGGGTACTAGGAATGGGTGGATTCGTGGGAGTCGATTTTGAGCTTGTGGTATGGAAAAATCATTTGACATGAATAAAGCAGGTGGATTCATGCCGCTCGGTGATTACATGAGAACAACTTACTTTGGATAGCATTGCATTCCTGGATGGCGTTTTGGAAACAGAATCAATAGGAGAATTGAGGTATTTCCAAAAGATTAATCCTGACAGGTTGGTCCCGCAGGGTGACGATTTGGGACCGTCAATCGGGAACTGATTAATTTGGAATTGATCCGACGATTTTTAAAACTTTTTTCTTGTTTATTTACATTTTATTGAATTAATTTTATTCCAACAACCACCAGAAACGGGAATTCTACAACATATGATGTTTTTACAATTTTAAATTCATCCCGGTTGACGGTTCCAAATCGTCGGGTTCCAAATCGTCGATTCTAAAGTATTCAGTTCCCGATTGACGGTTCCAAATCGTCGGGTTCCAAATCGTCGATTCCATATTGTCGGTTCCATTTTCAAAGTTCTTAACGTGAAAGTGCATATTTTAATGGTGCCTAAATCGCCGGTTACAAAATGAAAGTTACATTTTCGCGGTTCCAAAGTAATCGGTTACAAAGTCGGGGTTACAAATTCATCGATCTCCGTGGTGGGGTACCAGACCTGCACATTTAATTGGTTTGAAATATCAGTTCGTGATAACCGGGGAGTACGGTACCTCGGTGCCGTGATGGTAGGGGCTGTGGTTGAGGAAGTCCTGGCACGTGCGCACTGAGAAGGGCTTTCGATTCAGCCAATAATTGATCCCCTCCTTCTCCAATAAAATATCCGCATCTCTCGTTTTTTCTCGTTTCAATTACCAATCGATAATCATGGTGATACCGTAGGTGGGTCTGGCGGTGGTCAACGATCGATTGTACGCCGTGGGAGGATTCGATGGCACGAACTACCTCAAGAGTGTAGAGGTGAGTACTGTAGAAGGAAAGAGCTGCTAAAAATATAAATAAAAAGTGATTTTTTAGTCTACAGGGAGGTTGAGGATGTAATTGTTCTGTATTATCAGGAGTCTTTCAATGGAACCAGTGTCTGTTAGGCGAATGGTTGATCCAAAATCCATCAAAAATAGTACCGTTTGTCATTTCGGCATACCGTAGCTTACGGTGGACGTCAATATTAACGATTTAGTATCCGTTTTGACTCTCCATTTTGCACACTCTCTCGCCGATCAGATATATCAGGGAGTGTGCAGAATGGAGAGAGCTGACAACTTTATTCACGATCCTCTCCAGATGTACGACAGCGAGGCGAAGCAGTGGAGAACGACGGAGTCGATGACCTACCGACGACTCGGAGGAGGAGTTGGAGTAGTCAAGTACGGTATATTGATCGATTCAGGAATATTACGGTAGATAAGGGTTACGGTATCTGGTAAATGACTGATTGCAGAATAGCCTCGTCGGATTCGATCTCATCTCGTCCCAATAGACCCGCCGATCCTCTTGTCTTCGGAGAACCTCCCGGGTTACTGTATGCTAAGACCTCATTGTGAACTGGTTGATCGTTGATTGAGTAATTTATCGTGCGATTGTGTTTTCTTGTCTTTCCCGTATTTTCTGAGTAAATTAAGAGATATTATGTGATCATTGAACTGTGTAAATAATTGCCCTAACTGTCATTGCTCACAACACTAACAATAAGTGTTTATTGATTGATAATCATGTTGTATTGATGTGATAAAGAATGAGATGAAAATAGATGTTGTTCGAAGGAGAAACAGTAAATGAGAAATGTATTTTTCATTATTGATTATTTTGATAACTTCACATTACAATAAACTTATATTACGGTATCATACAAGGAATATGCGTAATTTATTGAAAATTCCTAGGTCTTCTTTTCGTCTTTTTTTATTTGCCATTTCTCTATGACTATTCGTCCAATTGTATAATTTTATTTCGAATTGTTCTTGCTTGGAACGACTCGCTTTCTCTTTGTAGTGTATCAGTGATCAAATCTCGTTTATTTTCAGTGAACACAGCCGATGTCACGATCAACGGACCGTCTTTCTACTACAAGGTGAGTCGGTGATTCAATGACATAATATAATTAGTTGTGGACGCGCTCATTAATATTCGAGGAAGATTTCTGTCAAATTAACGCCTATTTAAAAAAAAAAATCAAAATGGGGGGTAGTGTATTGGCAATTGACTTCTTGTTTCATCGAATCATAGTAGTGTCTTGGAATTTCAATCATTGATAATTGATAGATGAATTGAATTACAACACAAATGGCAATTGTGATTGCAACTATTGTACTTGGTACTTGTAGAGTTCCCGACTGGGCACTGAGATGCTGAAATCGCTCGGTTTTCTGCGGAACTATGGAGTGCTTTGGGGTGAGTGGCGTATTTTTTTTTTCGAATAAGTTTAATTCTATAATCAAACTGTTATACCCCAGCTTAAATGGCTCAAAATTCGAGCACTCAAGTTTCCAGCATAGTTTTGCTGTGAACTAGAACCGCTGGCAGATCTCATAGGCATATTTTAGAATACCTAAATTGCTATCTAGAAAGCAAGGTAGATCTCGGAGGTACATTTTGGTTATCTCGACTGTTATAACAATCAGGTATTCTCCCGATACACCTATTGAATGGAAGCTAAGTAATTTAGTTCCTTTGATCTGACATCGAATCTCGGTTCACAATCCATCCCAAATCCATTCCAGACGTGAATCTTCTCAATTCATCCCGTTCAATCTCCGCTCATCGAGTGGTGCTCGCCGCCTCCTCTAATTACTTCCGAGCCATGTTCTCGTGCAATTTCAGCGAGACAAAGAAGGGTCAGTTCACATTGTTGTCTTATTTATTTTTAATGGCACGTAAACCTTTGATAATCACTCATTCTGGAATACTAAACGAATACAATATGGCTGAAACTTGAATTTTCCAGATATTCGAAAAAAATGTTTGTCCTTTGAACATCACTGAAAAAGTTCAAAGTGTCCCAACATTGAATGTTGCAGAGAGCATCGAAATGCCGAGTATGGATTGGTTGACGTTCCAATCCCTCATCAACTTCGCCTACACTTAGAATACTGCGAAACTTGGCAGTTGACGGTCGCTGAAAAGAAGTGCACCGCCCTTTACATAGGCAAAAACAATCCCCTCTTCCAATACTCTCTCAACTCCATACCCCTCTCTCTTCCTTCCATTGTGTCTCCCCCCGAACCTATTCGGGACCTTGGAGTCTATATCGACTCAACTCTCTCTTTCCTTCCACACACTGATCTCATTTGTAAAAAAGCACTAAAGCTAATTTATCTGCTTTTTCGATCTGTATCATGTACGTCCAGTGATCCCTACATTAGAGCTTATCGTTCATTCATTGTACCCATTCTCGAATACGCCTCACCAGTCTGGTCCCCTTCCGCTAAAGGCCCCATTAGACAATTAGAGAAATGCCAGCATCTCTTCACGCGACTGTTGCACTATCGTACATCTCCTCATATTTCATTCCCGCCTTCTTATGATCAGAGACTAGCCAAGTCACACTTAAAATCTTTGTACCTTCGCCGTGTAGTAGCTGATATTGTATTCTCTCTAAAGATTGTTAATGGGATTGTAAATCTTCCTATGTCTAGTTTCTATTCATTTCGTAATGTGTCTTCTAGAAATAATGCTTTCTCTCTTCATATTCCCATTGCTCGAAGAGAGAATTTGCGATCTTCCTTTTCTCACCGTTCTATTCGCTTTCTTTGTAAGATCCATAAAATTGTTGATCCCAAGTTATCTCTGTCTACTATCAAACTTCGCCTGTTGTCTAACCCCGACACTACCCACATTCTCCAGATAGAGATTCCAAAACTGTAGCTTCATTCCTCCCTTCCCTCCCTTGCTCTGATCCATACGATATACATGGATCGAACGGTCTCCTCCCGTTCCGAGGCTTCGTCCACCTCGTCAATCAAGAGCAACTCTGGGAATGTGCAATATACGAAGTTCCCTCCCCCCTCCCTCCCCTCATCTACATCGATCCCTGTCCCTTCCTCCTTCCCTCAACTCTTCTTATTACTGTATATGTTAATTCACATGCTGTCACACCCTTTGGGGCGTATCAAATAAATAAATAAATAAATAAATACACTGGTGAGTTTTAATTTAATATTTTTTAAACTTTTAAACTTTTAAAGTTAAAATAGTATTCCGTCTAGGTAATAGAACAATATATAGCTTTGAATTGTTGTAAATACGTATGCCCGTCGATTTAGTACGACCGGTTGGTTACAACAAGGAGGTAGATAGAGAAAGTCGACGATTAACCATGTTATTAGTAGTGATGGCATAATATTTCAATCGGAACTCTTCTTATTCCCTCGAACACTTTCTGAAGTACTTTCAGTGGTGTTTTATGAATAAATAAATGCATTCAGAGGAGTTGAGTATCACGGGCGCGTCGGTGCAGCAACTGCTGCGGGCTGCGTGCTTACTGCAAATGACGGAGGTCCAGGTGAGCAGCAGGGGGTACGGTAGATAAGGATGAGAGGTACTGTAGGTGATGATGAGAAGAGGGAGTATACTGTAGATGAATCGCGGAGAGGTGCGACTTGGTAAGATCAGAAGAGTAAGCAATCAACGTACATTCCCGGCACATTAATGTTCCCAGAAATGCTCAAATTGTGGACGTTTGGTTTGATTTTCACTATTTGTGCCAGATCAGGTACTGATATAAAATAAATAAACTAAGAGAAGGGAATAAAAAATAATTGAGTACTTTAGTGTGAATAAGACCCTATAAATCTTTTTAAAAAATGACATGGTGTTATTTGCTGGAAAATATTGAAAATTTCCATTGCAGGACGCCTGTTGCGCCTTCCTCACGCGTCAGATGGACCCATCGAACTGCCTCGGCATCCGCGCCTTCGCGGACACTCACGCGTGCCGCGAGTTGGTGCGGAGCGCGGTCAAATACGCACTCGACAAGTTCCAGGTGCGTTACGGTTGCTGGAGGGGTACTAGGAATGGGTGGATTCGTGGGAGTCGATTTTGAGCTTGTGGTATGGAAAAATCATTTGACATGAATAAAGCAGGTGGATTCATGCCGCTCGGTGATTACATGAGAACAACTTACTTTGGATAGCATTGCATTCCTGGATGGCGTTTTGGAAACAGAATCAATAGGAGAATTGAGGTATTTCCAAAAGATTAATCCTGACAGGTTGGTCCCGCAGGGTGACGATTTGGGACCGTCAATCGGGAACTGATTAATTTGGAATTGATCCGACGATTTTTAAAACTTTTTTCTTGTTTATTTACATTTTATTGAATTAATTTTATTCCAACAACCACCAGAAACGGGAATTCTACAACATATGATGTTTTTACAATTTTAAATTCATCCCGGTTGACGGTTCCAAATCGTCGGGTTCCAAATCGTCGATTCTAAAGTATTCAGTTCCCGATTGACGGTTCCAAATCGTCGGGTTCCAAATCGTCGATTCCATATTGTCGGTTCCATTTTCAAAGTTCTTAAAGTGAAAGTGCATATTTTAATGGTGCCTAAATCGCCGGTTACAAAATGAAAGTTACATTTTCGCGGTTCCAAAGTAATCGGTTACAAAGTCGGGGTTACAAATTCATCGATCTCCGTGGTGGGGTACCAGACCTGCACATTTAATTGGTTTGAAATATCAGTTCGTGATAACCGGGGAGTACGGTACCTCGGTGCCGTGATGGTAGGGGCTGTGGTTGAGGAAGTCCTGGCACGTGCGCACTGAGAAGGGCTTTCGATTCAGCCAATAATTGATCCCCTCCTTCTCCAATAAAATATCCGCCTCGCTCATGTTTTTTCTCGTTTCAATTACCAATCGATAATCATGGTGATACCGTAGGTGGGTCTGGCGGTGGTCAACGATCGATTGTACGCCGTGGGAGGATTCGATGGCACGAACTACCTCAAGAGTGTAGAGGTGAGTACTGTAGAAGGAAAGAGCTGCTAAAAATATAAATAAAAAGTGATTTTTTAGTCTACAGGGAGGTTGAGGATGTAATTGTTCTGTATTATCAGGAGTCTTTCAATGGAACCAGTGTCTGTTAGGCGAATGGTTGATCCAAAATCCATCAAAAATAGTACCGTTTGTCATTTCGGCATACCGTAGCTTACGGTGGACGTCAATATTAACGATTTAGTATCCGTTTTGACTCTCCATTTTGCACACTCTCTCGCCGATCAGATATATCAGGGAGTGTGCAGAATGGAGAGAGCCGACAACTTTATTCACGATCCTCTCCAGATGTACGACAGCGAGGCGAAGCAGTGGAGAACGACGGAGTCGATGACCTACCGACGACTCGGAGGAGGAGTTGGAGTAGTCAAGTACGGTATATCAATCGATTGAGGGGAATACGGTAGATTGGGGTTACGGTATCTGGTAAATGATTGATTGCAGAATAGCCTCGTTGGATTCGATCTCATCTCGTCCCAATAGACCCGCCGATCCTCTTGTCTTCGGAGAACCTCCCGGGTTACATCCGAGTTTCAGCAGTCGTTCTTACTTGTAAAGAAAATGCGTGCCTCGATACATCCTCTACTGTAGTCCTAAATATTTCATATTTATATAATCATAAAAAATATTTAATTATCGAAAATAAATAATTTTTATTTGAGGAGACTGGGAGTGTCTGTGGCAGTCCTCAATGGATGCCTGTATGCAGTGGGAGGAAGTGATGGACACAGTCCATTGAATACTGTAGAGAGGTTGGTAGGGAAATGGGAAAGATGGAAGATTGTCTATTTCTGTTTAATGGAGCTGGTTGAATTGAGTGATAGGAGCATCCGAGTTTCCATGGTCGTTCTTGTTTGAAAATAAATGGCGTCCTTCGATAGATCCTCTTCTGGCCGTATCCCTAAATATTTTACCCCAACTGTAGTAGCTTTTGAGTTACACGGGCACTTTGAGTAATGAAGAAATTTGATTCGGCCAATTCATCTTCTTTTGAGTTTCACGATCATCTCTAATGGAAATGAAATTGTGTTTTTCTCAATAGTAGCGCCACATGTATCGCGATAATTCAAGTTTCACACTGATTTCTAAAAGGAATGGGAGTCCTCTGTATCAATCATACGCTGACTTTTATCTCAGTCTTCTCTTCTCAGATTCGACCCTCGGACTAACAAATGGTACACGGTGCGATCGATGCACGAGAAGGAAGCATCTCGGATCGGCTGTGTATGGAGGAGAATTGTATGCCGTCGGATGAAGGTCAGTGGGAGGGAAATGAAAAGAATACGGTAGGTATTTGATGGGATTGGGTTACTGTAAGAGTTAAGGGATGGAGGTGGAGGTGGAAGAGCTACGGCAGTAGGGTACGGTGGTTGGAGATTTTTCGATAAGAAATTTATAATGGAGATTTAAAAGCGATGAAAATCGGTTTGCGTATCCTGGTGAATCGACGTTTGAGACGTTCTTCTAATAGAGTCGGGACAGTGGATGGGAATTTTGAAGAAGATGTTTTATGCTTAAAATATATAAAAGATGCGTTTCAGGGACGACATGACGGAGTTGTCGTCGGCGGAGAGATACGACCCGGCTGCAGACGATTGGGTGCCCGTCGTGGCCATGAACCAGCGGAGATCCGGGGTGCGTGGGGGGTGGTAACTGATAGGTGGCTTTCGTTAATAAGTATGAACATATTGTATCTTGAACGCTTCAATGTTCACAGCAGATCTTTCTTCTCCGAATAATTTTTTTAAAACGGAGATCCGGGTAAGTTGTGGGGAGGGGGAAGCTAGGACAGTTAGAGTTTCACCGATCATTCAAGAGTAAGATGATTATGAACTCATTAGTTGATTCGTAATTTGTTCTTTCAGCCAATCATATAAATTTTAATGAAGCAACGCGGATCCGTAGTGATTGGGGATTTTAGATTACACCAGGCATTGTAGGATTTAAATTATCTTTCAAAACATGAACGGAGCTTGAATCTGACAATAGATTCCGGAGAGATGTTCGATAGAATTAAAACTAAAATTGGAAATTTGTTAGATCCCTGTAGGTTAGGAGTTTTGATGGGTATTGTAATGATGTGGGGATTCAATTCAGCCAATTTTCGTAATCTTCTTTGTTCGAAAATTTAGTCATATCGATTCTTTTGAGACGAGTATGTGGCATAATGCGCAAAATACATGATTAGATGATTACGGTGATGGTACGTTTTGGAACGTCCATTTTGGAACCCTCGAAGATGGCCGTTTTGGAACCCTCCCAAAAGAGCGGAGAGACGGTTTTGAATCATCATTTGAATACGGGTTCAATATCAATTCAATATCGGAGAGTATGAAAACGTCGCCTGTATTCGAATACGGGTTCTGAATCGTCTTTCCGTTCTTTTGGGAAGGTTCCAAAACGGCCATCTTCGAGGGTTCCAAAATGGACGTTCCAAAACGTACCATCACCGATGATTACAGTAACCATTTGTACAATATTAATGGTGTCACCATAGGTGGGTCTGGCGGTGGTCAACGATCGATTGTACGCCGTGGGAAGATTCGATGGCACGAACTACCTCAAGAGTGTAGAGGTGAGTACTGTAGAATGAAAAAGCAATTCACAAAAATTAAAAACTGATAGACTCAGTGGGCAGTAAGATCTGGGCTGCACATATCCCAGTTAGTGAGGAGTGTTTCAATGGAACTAATTGCATTTCGACTGACTTCACATACAATCCGCATCAAATTGAAGACCCTTGGTTGGATACTGTAGCTACTCCTGGGATTTGGGTAGATGCATGTAGTGTTGTCGTTTTGGTTCCCTGCTCTCTTTATTTTGCACACTCTCTCGGCGATCATACAGACGAGAGAGTGTGCAAAATGGAGAGTGCTGAAAACTCTAACCGCGACACTCTCCAGATGTACGACAGCGAGGCGAAGCAGTGGAGAACGACGGAGTCGATGACCTACCGACGACTCGGAGGAGGAGTTGGAGTAGTCAAGTACGGTATATCAATCGATTGAGGGGAATACGGTAGATTGGGGTTACGGTATCTGGTAAATGATTGATTGCAGAATTGCCTCGTCGGATTCGATCTCATCTCGTCCCAATAGACCCGCCGATCCTCTTGTCTTCGGAGAACCTCCCAGGTTACTGTATGCTAAAACCTCATTTTAACTGGTTGATCGTCGATTGATTTAATTTATCGTGCTATCGTGTTCTCTTGTCTTTCCCGTATTTTCTGAGTAATTTAAGAGATATTATGTGATTAATTAAATATGTAAATAATTGCCCTAACTGCCATTGTTCACCAACGCTAACAATAAGTGTTTATTAATTGATAATCGTGTTGTATTAATGTGATAAAGAATTAGATAAATGCGACGTTGATTGAAGGAGTAAGCAGTAAATGAGAAATGTATTTTTCATTATTGATTATTTTATGCCGTCACTGCGATCAACAGATGTTCAATGCGAGTGAAACTGTGAATGAGATGTATGAGAAGTTAATTCATCTACTCGAGGAAATAATCGAGAAATCTGTCCCTTTGATGAGGATAGATTCGACTGGGAAACCACTGCCTGGTCATATTCATAGACTCCAAGAAACGTCACGATGCTTGGATAACATTTTTGAATGACGGAAAACCTTCGTCAAAGAAACGTTTTGAAAAGCTTCATGCCGAATATAACCAGGAAGTGACTAAGTTCCACCACAATTACGAGAGAAAAATCATAGAGACTAAGAACCAGAAGAAATTCTATGGTTACATAAAATCGAAACTTTCTAATGCATGTACTTCTGCTGTAGACTGTCTCATAGATGAATCAAACCATCAAATTGAGTCGGACAGCGATAAGGCAGAATTACTGGCAGAGACATTCTCAAGGGTTTTCACCAAAGACAATGGTGACACCCCATCTTTTTCTCAGGAAAGAGAGAAAGTTTCGAATTTTTATGACGACCCCTTCTGTCGATTTGAAATTTGTGAGCTCATTGAAAAGTGGAAAGCATCATCGTGTCGAACTCCAGATAATATATCTATGATTTTCATTAAATCAACTGCAGTCCCTCTCTCTGCTGCTCTTGAGATCATTTTTCGAAAGTCGTATGAATTATCACAAGTTCCCGACCGGTGGCGCTCTTCAACAATAACACCTCTCAAAAAGAAAGCTCCATTTTCAAACCCGTCAAACTACAGACCTGTGTCAATCACAAGCTTCTTCTGTAGGGTATTTGAGAAATGCCTTGCTAAGCAAATTATTGCTGACTGTGAGAGCTACGGTCTCTTCCCTGACACACAGTTCGGCTTTCGAAAAAAACGCTCAGTTGAAACACAAATGATCGAAGTGGTCAATGAATGGTCCAAAGCAATTGATGAGCACAGGTGTGTCGATGTGATATACTTTGATTATGCCAAAGCATTCGACACAGTGAGCCATCCAAAGTTGATTCAAAAGATTTCCAAAATGGGCTTTCCACTGCTGACCGTGAGATGGATTCAGGAATACTTATCAGAGTATTCAAAGTGAGAGTCAAAACGACATTATCGGAATCAAGACCGGTCATTAGTGGAGTCCCACAGGGATCAGTTCTGGGTCCTCTCCAATTCAATCTATATACTGCTGATCTATCGCAGGTTATAGAAAGGAATGGGTGCAAAAGCTTTACTTTTGCAGACGATCTTAAAATATTCCTATCATTCGAAAAAGATGAGTCAAGTGGTCCTCTGAAACTTCAGCAATGTATTGATTCCATCCTGGAGTGGAGCGACATTTGGCAATTGAGTATTGCAAGTGAGAAGTGCAATGTGCTCCTCTTAGGAAATGGAAATCAGTTATTATTTGAGTGGCATTCCAATCGATCAGAAATCGTCGATGAGAGATCTAGGCATTCAGATCGATAACGAGTTGACATTCAGAGAACACTTTGACATAGTGATCCAAAAAGGTGCGCTCCGTTCCAACCTAATTTTCCGTGGGCTCAGCACCAACAATGCTGCAGTAATGGTCAATGCATACACTACCTACGTTAGGCCTATGGTAGAATTCAGTCCTAGCGTCGCTTTCCCAGTTTTTGATAGAGAAGCTGGTAAACTCGAAAAGCTTCAAAGCAAAGTGACGAGGCTGATTAGCTACAAATGTTTGGGATACAACTTTGAAAACAGACATTTACCAGTGGAACGAAACGAGATGCTCAAACTCAATACGTTGATGTACCGTCGTAAGGTCAATGACTTCAAACTAGCTTATGAAATGCTGTTCGGGAATTCGAGATTGTCCCGGTTCAGAAACGATTTTCTTGTTCTATCCAAATCTAATCTCAGAGGCGCAGGCTTCAAAGTGTGTCGAGAAAAATTTAGAACTAAGATTCGCGAGCACAGTTTTGCGAACAGAGTAGGTAAAGTACTGTATGATTTACTTCGAAAAGGAAAGATACCTACATACTATGCAGAGTTCATGAATGTGATGTGTAAGGAGGTTGGATGATCTGTAAACTTGCTCACTCTACTCGCTTAGATTCCCCTATCTCACACATTATATTGTTCTACTTGTTCCATCCCCCCTCCCCCTCCCCACCCACCCCACAACAATTCCAACTGTGGGGATAAATCTATTCTATTCTATCTATAATGCAAGTTACGGTATTTTTGACTTTATTCACAGTTCTTCACTCTATCAACTGATCACCCCGTAGTGACAGTGATTGCCAATAGTATCTCTTCCAGCAGTCGATCAATTGTGATACTGTATTCCTCATTCTAATGATTCAGCACTATGTTAATACACACACGATTCGCCACTCGGCAGAATCAAATCACATCACTGCTACCACTTGTGAACACCTCTAATCAAACACACTGTTCGAAATATTCGATAATTTCCAAATGAGCACTTGAGTGCAGCTTCTCGTATCCTTGGATGACGTTGTCAACACGATACACCAGCTGTCGAACCACCCAATGGCCTCATACTTGGAAAAGAATCGATTCAGTTCGATCTAATCGAAACTTGTTCACTGGTTCCCTATATCACACACATTTTGCAATATCCTCATGCTTCCACTTATTGGTAGTCCACAGTGCATTCTGCACTACTACTCATGCTTCTCCATGTGCTTTTTCTTCCTTCTCCACAGCAGTATTACATCACTTGGGAGATCTTCTCCAAGTGCACTGCATTTCATCATTATGATGGTAACTCGCTGGGTACTGATATTCCTCCACGGAATGACTGTTTACTCATTGCAAACACAGCCTGAATGAACCGCAGTTACACTCAATATCAGTTCTCAACTGAGTCCGTAGTTTCCTCCTTAGAGTGTGTGTCTTGAAGCAACCGATTCCCTCAGAAAAAGGCACCAACTTGGTATCGACCAGTTGTATCAGCCACAATACTGATTACTTCACACTTCTGAACAGAGCAATTTGCTCTCCAACTGCGCATACAGCGTCTTACGTTGTTCACTTCAAGGATTCGACTCGATGCCCAAAGAGTACTGCCCTCAAACACTCTGGATTTTCGGAAATCCGGCAGCATTCTAGGTACCAAAATGAAAATTTCGGCAGCACCTCCGGTGCGACGGGTGAAATCTGCTTTTTCGCTTCTCAAGCAGGTATTCACTTTTGCACCGCAGCGCGTTTGCTCAGAACCGACAGTTCCTCACTCCATACCGACAGTATGCGCCCTCAAACCGACAGTTTGAGCACGTCTTCTACGCAAGACCAACCGACAGTGGCGTAGCGGGTAAACAGGAGAAAAGAAAATAGTGAAATAAACAAGAGAAGAACATCTCCTCTTCCTTCTCCACATCCGAGCGTCGGTTGTGCATGCGACGCGTGCACGCGTCGCGGTCGACGGAAGAAAAGGACGCCAAGAGACTCTGCGAGGGATTAGCACGACAAAGACACGCGAACGAACCTAGTTCTGTGCGCGGAGTAAGTCTGAGCGCCAAATGTTAAGTCGCTGGGTTGCTAGCCCGACGACTATGTGGTATGTGGTGAGCAAAGGGCTAGTTGTAAAGGAAAGGTATTTATTACAATAGCAAGGGAATAATAATAATGGAGAGAAAGTGGCTAATAAATAGGAGAATGGGTCTTGGTTAGGAGCGTAAGCGCCGGCAGCTACATTGGGACCTACGGGCCGTGCTGGCTACTAGACTACACTAACGGAGAGACTAGCGAGGCGGCAGCACGCTAGCTCAACAAGAACAAGACAAGACTGACGGACAGGAAAGTCCTCAGTAAACAGGGCGTCGATACTCAGTAAGAATACGTGTGTAAAGCTGACGCGCAGTGGCGGCGGTATGAATGCTACAGTATACGTGCACAGGGGGTTGGGCTGTGTCAGACATATGACTAATGCTATACACAGCAATTTCTTTAATTGTATGGTTTAATTTTGAATTATTCTTACTCGCAATGACTCTGTCTGAAGTGTATCAGTGATCAATACTCGTTTATCTTCAGTGATCGCTGCCGATGCCACGATCAACGGACCGTCTTTCTACTACAAGGTGAGTCGGTGATTCAATGGTATACTATACTTAGGTTGGGCAGGCACTCATTAGTTGTTGATGGACATCTTATCCAAGTAAACTCGATTTTGCTTAAAACTGAAATTGTATTTGGCTGTTGTTCTGGTGATTCATCGATATTAGTGCTCTGAAATTCCAAACATTGATGGATGAAGTGCATTCAAGAACGAAAAATCTTTTTGGTTGAAATGACCGATTAAGAGTTCCCGACTCTGCACTGAAATGCTACAATCGCTGAATCTGCTGCGGATTGACGGAGTGCTCTGTGGTGAGTGACATTTCAAGAATAAATAAGATACTGTTCCCGTAAAACATATTTTAATTCATATCTCATTGAATAATGCCTCACTGAAGTATGTCAAATGTATTGTGCTAAAAAGCTTAGCTACACGATCTCTGGTCTCACACACTGGTGATATAATAAATATTAAAACTATAATTTAAAAAATATTTCGAGAAACCAACATTCTCGCCAGCAGTCTCTCGTGGCACATGTTTGATGTAAGCAGAAGAATTTTGTTCCTTTGATTTGAACTGGACATCCATTGCAATCCATCATCAATCCCAAATCCATTCCAGACGTGAATCTTCTCAATTCATCCCGTTCCATCTCGGCCCATCGAGTGGTGCTCGCCGCCTGCTCTAACTACTTCCGAGCCATGTTCTCGTGCAATCTCAGCGAGACAAGGAAGGGTCAGTTGACATGTTTGTCTAATTTAGTTTTAATTCCACAGGAAGGTGCGACGATCACTCATTCTGGAATTCTAAACGAATAGAATACGGCTGAAACTTGAATTTGCTAGATCTTGAAATTTTTTCTTTCTTGACTTCGAACACGATTTCAACTGAAAAGATTCAAAGTGTGCCAACTTTGAATCTTACAGAGAACATCGAAATGCCGGGTATGGATTGGTTGACGTTCCAATCCCTCATCAACTTCGCCTGCACTGGTTAGTTTAAAATATTTTAATTCATTTTTTATCACTTTTAAATAATAGTAGAATACATCGCTTTGTATTGTTGAAAATACGTATGTCCGTTGATTTAGTACGATCGGTTGGTTGTAACAAGGCGGTAGATATAGAAGGACGACGATTCAGCTTGTGATTAGTAGTGATGGTTCTATCGAATATTTTTTGTATCACTTTTCAGTGGTTTATGTAGAGAGAGAATAGTGGGTTCCAGAGTGCAAAACGCGATACCAGTTTCTGTATTTTCGAGAATAACAGAATCCCCGACCACACCACGCTGCGGATCGAGAACTGAAACTGGATTCAAGATTTTCATTTTCGTTGTATAGCTTGTTCTTTAGATATTTTTTTTATGTTCCTCTTTCAATCACTTGTTAAATCGCGTCTCTACCCCCTAAGTATGCTTCATTTAAGTGACATCTTTGAATTCTTTGATTTTCGCTCCGTTCCAAAAGTGACACGTCTTCAAACATTTCGTTAACCGTTTAATCATTATCAACGGTCGCTCCACCTTACTAAACCACTTTAATTTTGTCGTAAATAATCTAGGCTCCACGCTGATTACCTGGAATAGTAGCCATTGTCAGTCGGGAATATCGATATCCTCGGTTGAATGGCGCGAATCAACCCAAAACGGCTATTTAGCCTGATTCTCATCTACTGTGGTTTCTGCAGGCCGCTCCACCTTACTAAACCACTCTGAGCGCTTCACTAAAGCAGTTAGCTACATGCTGATCATTTGGAATAGCCGCTGTTGTCAGTCGGAAATATCGATATCCGCGGTTGAATGGCGCGAATCAGCCCAAAACGGCTATTTAGCCTGATTTTCATCTACTGTGGTTTCTGCAGGCCGCTCCACCTTACTAAACCACTCTGAGCGCTTCATTAAAGCAGTTAGCTACATGCTGATCATTTGGAATAGCCGCTGTTGTCAGTCGGAAATATCGTAATTATCGGTTGAATCGTTTGAACTCTACGAAATCGCGCATTTTCCCGGATTTCTCTTTGCCCTCGGTTTTATTCGTCGTTACACCTTACCAAACCACTCTGATCTTTTAAACAATGTTCTTAGCTACACGCTGCGTACCTGGAATAGTCTTGGTTATCAGTCGGAAATATTGAAATCTTGAATGGTCTCAACTCACCCCTTATTCAATCAATGCCACCACTCGCGTTCTTTCTATCGATTTATTTGCTTACTTATTCATCATTTTTATTTGAACATGATTGCAGATGACCTCAAAAAGAAGGCGCCGGCAATTCCGAGCTCGCTCAAGAGGAAGGGACAACTCAATTTGATTGTTGTAATGTCTCTAGATAAAAATATTTCTGCTTGAAAAATGTTCAAACACACGCACAGGTTGTATAAAAGAAGTTTTACCACAGTCTTTTATTCATAATAACTAGAAAATGTGAAATAAAACCGAAAGAAAAAATAATATAAAAAGGAATATTAAATCTGACACAAGTCAACGACTCAGCTCCAAATGAGATACTGTAAAAGTGCGTCGCCCCGCTATTTTCTCGAAATAGCTCTGTTATTGTTATTTCGCGTTTTTTCGCTCTTTTATTTGTTCTGCTGGATTCAGCACCACCGATAGCATTAGTTAAAATAAGCAAAATATTTATTCGACGCCGTTGAAAAATAGCCATTTCCCTCTCTAGGTTTATGATGAGTAAATAAATTAATATCAGGCGATTTGAGCATCACGGGCGCCTCGGTGCAGCAGCTCCTGCCGGCTGCGTGCTTGCTGCAGATGACGGAAGTCCAGGTGAGCAGCAGGGGTACGGTAGATGAGAGAGAGGTACTGTAGTCGTGGAAATGGGTAATACTGTAGATTATAAGAATAGCGGTGAGCAAACAACATACATGCACGGCACATTGATGTTCCCAGAAAGACCCAAATTGTGGACGTTCCGTTTGATTTTCGATGTTGCATGAGATCAGGTGCTATTATAAAATGAACTAAAAGGAGGTGATAAAATATGATTCAGTACTTTAGCGTGAATATGAGCCGATAAATCTATTTTTAAAAATTTCTGTAAGTTTCCGTTGCAGGACGCTTGCTGTGCCTTCCTCACGCGTCAGATGGACCCATCGAATTGCCGGGTTCGTGGGAGACGATGGTTGGTTCGTGGTTGATGAGACAAATTCATTCGACATAAATCCACCGAGAGGATTCGGTGACTACGTGAGAACAATTTACTTTGGAAGTTAATGCTTCATTCGGTAGCATTTCGGATACAGAACCACTGTGAAAATTGAGGTACTCCCAGAATGACCGATTGCGGCCGTAAAGTGATTACCTCAGAAATTTTTTTCTGTGGATGGCAATGTCAATCGCATCAATAGCCGTAAAACTCAAAGTTCCCTTTTATAATGTTCATGGGGAATCCATGCTGCTAGAATAATAGTATTAACCAAGATTTTATACATAGACAATCTGATAGAGTCCTGAGCAATCGAAGAAAATCAATCAGTAAAAAATCCTTTCTTAGTTGTTTATGACGCCATGGTAGATTCATGCTACTAGAATAACATGAATGAGCATGCTTCTCTAGAGGACAATGCCTTCCAAATCAGTCGGTTTAAAAGCACATCATATTCTAATTATCAGGAAGTGATGGCATCCGAGGAGTGTAGTTCTCTCCATTCTGCACACTTTCTCTTTTTTTCTGACCTGCGCGAAAGTGTGCAGAATAGAGAGAGAGAGAGCTAATATTCAATAATTATCTGAATTAGTTAAATAATATATACAAAAAAATCTATTTCCAAGAAGTGATGATCTCCGAGGAGTTCGCTCAGCTGGCGCTTCAGCAGCTACTAGAGATCATCGCCAGCGAGGAGCTGAATGTGAAGTCGGAGGAGCAAGTGAGGGAGATTTTATGATAGAAGCACGAAGCAAGATTGGTATGAGCCGCAATCCTCTGCCTATGATGACATGGCGCAACATAAAACAGACGAGCAGATGATTTGCTAAAGATCAGCCGGAATTGTGTTATTTTCTTTGAGAAGTATTCGATCGATGTATCGGCTCAGTTCTGTCTCCTCTGCCTATGGAGAAAGTGTGTGACCGTAAATCACACAGTATGAGCTCAAGTATCGAAAAATAGAAATGTTTGATTTGATACATGCAATAACTACCGTTTATAGATTCGTAGATTCATCCGGTGCATTTGTAGCACATGTGCAACCTGAAATTAGCGGGGATCAATTACCTCTAAATCAATCATTATCAATTGCTTTATTTTCGTTCTAGGTAATTGGAAACTCATCTAGAGATATCATATATAATGGTAAATTTTTTTGCGCTTTTTTCATGCGTTTGTTCATTTACGTGGCGGCGACGTGCGAAATGAAAATCAATTAATGAGACAAGGGAGAGGGGAGAGAGACAAAGGAATGAAGGGGAGTGAATGAACGCCCCCTAGTTTTACAGCCGACTTGAGTAGAAATCGAAAAAATGCTTTCTATCACTTTGTGAGGAAGGACTTTGTCCCCAGCTGTGCATAAACGCCATGTTCGTAGCTTGGCTCTAAGAACAGTTAATACGGTCAACAGGTCAAAATCGACTGATTTCGATGATTTTTCGAACATTTTCAAGTGCTACTACTGATTGAGATCGTAATCTAAAAAACCGGTTCTATCACTTTTTGAGGAAAGTGATTAGTCAACTTTCTGCGCAAACGCCATATCTATATCTTAATTTTGAAGAGAGTTAATAGAGCTGGAGTGCGCTTATCAGCCATTCTTCCTCTCCAAACTCATTCATTGGGCTATGTTTTAGCTCGAAACTAATAGCATCATTCTGTTCAAAGAATTATTTTCAGTTTCAGCATGTTTTTACCATGATTTTTAATGAAATCGTTTCTCGTTTTTCAGTTCATTCCTGTACCGTCTCGTCTCTTCTATCGTCTCTTCAAGCTGCTCTATGCTGGATTCCAGTCACAAGACGAGATAACGGAATTCGGCTATCTCACCGAGAGAATCCAAACCCTCTGTGCCACCATCCTACCCACTGAGACTGTCACACTGAAACTGCACTCTTTGGTTCACTTGCGAGAAGCGATGGATCGAGAAGAGAGATCGAAAGCATCGAACACGTGCATCGACGTCTCAATGGTTTCTGGCCGAAGTACGCTTCAGTGCAGCCGTTATCCCACAGGCTGTATATCATTGTCTCCCGTGTTAACTGTAGAAACTCCATTTGCTGAGAATGATAAAGAATGATAATTTTCCTTGATTTCCTAGCACTGTCATCCAAAAAAGTTAACGAATTCAAATGAGTTTCAATCCGAAATGACTACGCGCCGCGATTCAAAGAGTGAAATTGGGAATGAATCAGTGGAGAAAATGCCATTTGTCGTGAACCGCTTCGAATGGGTTAGAATTGGGAGAATGACAATGACCATTTTCGATTTCGCACGTCGCCGCCACGAAAATGAGGTTTTTCCCCCGGTTGACGGGGTGTGGGAAGCCATTTACTCCTTATTAAACAATCTTTTCTCTTTTATTTTTATCAAGTCTATGTCAAAGCAGGCTGGAGAATTTGAAAACAAAAACAAAATTACAAGAAAATATATACGAGAAGATATTTTTCGAAACGTCACTTTTCGAAATGTCCTTTTTCGAAATTTCTTTTTCGACGTGTCTTATCACCACAAGCACGAGTTGTGTTTCAATCATTGCTGAGAATACATTGAAGTTTGTAGAAATAATTTTTCCTTCAGAGTTAGCCAATCTAAATAATTTAAAATCGGCGGTGGTTGTATATAGGAGCAAGCGAAATATCTCATCTATCATCTTGGTCGATGGAAAAAAATACAGTTTCAATCCATAATTAGAATTCATTGGAGTTTGTAGATCAAATGGTGCGTCGAAATCGATCATACAATAAAACACAAAATTGAATATCGTTGATGCTTGTAAATTCTGTTTTTTTTTTAAATCAACCAACCACGTATCCGATCTGTGTTTCAACCCTTGTTTAGAAGGTATTGAAACATCTGAGATTAATATTTCGACGGGTACAGAGGTAATAAATAAATTTGGTAAGAGCTTTTTCAATTTTCAATGGTCGTTTCTCTGGTGTTTCAATCAGTTTATAGAAAAAAAACATTTGACTCATTTGACTCCTAGCGTAATAATTCTGCACTCAACGGCATTCGAAAAATGAAGTTACAAATTATATTTAATTAAGTAAACGATGTACTTGAGGTATTGTCACACGTGCGTCTTCCCTTCTGCTCGCCCAAATTCATCGTCTCCACAGTCTCCGAGGACCCGCTGGTCAAGCAGGATCCCGGCTGCAGGTACGGTAGGAGGGAGGACGGTGGGATTACGGTAGCTAGATTTTGTACGGTGGGAGGGAGCAGGTACGGTATTAGGATTGTAGGGAGAAGTGGAGTAAGTATTGCCGGATAGAATAGTATACTTCCACTCTGCACACTCTCTTGTTTCTCTGGCCAGTGATAGAGTGTGCAAAATGGAGAAAGATGCTATTCTATCCGGTATCGCAATTACTCATTTTCCTTATTCAGGGACCTCGTCGACGAGGCCAAGAACTACCTCCTGCTTCCACTCGAGAGGAGCAAGATGCAGGTACGGTAGTCGGATATGATGAGGTTACGGTAGACGTGAGTATGGTAAAAAAAAGAGGCAAAATTTATATGCAGTAGCACAGACTGAAAAATTAGCGCGAGGATTGTAGCGACATTCCGACACCGAACCCAAAACTTAACGTCTGTCTGTCTGTCAGTCCGTGCGTCCGTCCGTCCGTCCGTCTGTCGGTCACGCTAATTCAAAATCGCCAAAATCGGCAAAAACGCGTTCGAACAAGGACAAGTCCTGGACCAAACGATCCCTCGTGAATTCCTTTTTCAAAATCAAAATAAATTTCATCATCATTTCGCAATATTTCATCATCCTTATGCAATAAACCGTTTTTCGCGCCTAATTCACTTCAAACTTGACCGTAAAGTCCGTGAACAGTACCAATCGACTCCTCGTGGACTACGCTTTTCAGCTACAACAAGTATTTCGCAATCCTCGATTTCGTCATCCCTATTTCGCAATCTTAAATGCTTTTTGGCCATAACTCGCTTCAAATTCATAGTACAAGTTCGGGTGAGGTGTCATTCGCCCTCCCTTGATGGGATCCACATGGGTCCTGGGCCAGTACATGCCAAATGAAAAGTCATTTCAATATTTGGACTGAACCTCACATTTGATCCATGCCAAACCTATTTTCTTTCATCGGAATGGGATCCACATGGGTCCTGGGCCAGTACATGCCAAATGAAAAGTCATTCCAATATTTGGACTGAACCTCACATTTGATCCATGCCAAACCTATTTTATTTCCCCGGCATTGGATCCACATGGGTCCTGGGCCAGTACATGCCAAATGAAAAGTCATTCCAAAATTTGGACTGAACCTCACATTTGATCCATGCCAAACCTATTTTCTTTCCCCTGCATGGGATCCACATGGGTCCTGGGCCAGTACATGCCAAATGAAAAGTCATTCCAAAATTTGGACTGAACCTCACATTTGATCCATGCCAAACCTATTTTCTTTCCCCTGCATGGGATCCATATGAACCATATATTATTGGACTTGACTTTGAAAGTTATTTTAAAATTTGGACTTGACTTCACATCTGCCTTGGAAAAAATGTGTGTTTGATTCATTGCCAATGCTCCGGCCATGCTATTGTGAAAAGCTCGTGAGGCTGAGAGCGTGGAGGAAAAGTTGCAGATGTAGCCACGGAGCGAAGCGGAGTGGCTACATCTGCAACTTTTCAGGAGCGCTTTTCAGGAGCGCTCACGAGCTTTTCGCAATGGCGTACGCCCCGCTTGCACAGTAGCGTTTCATGATTAACCTTTGCACTCGGCCCGGCTTACTAAAGTTCGTGCCACAATGTACCTGTATCTTCGTAGTGGTAATGGTTTGATAATACACGAGACTTACATAATACAAAAAATCTAGTTGGAGTTAAGGTGAGGTAGTGAGATTTGTGCCTCAATGACTGTGTGAAGCACGAGTCGGAAAGACTTGGAGATATCAAGTTGAATGTTTTTCCAAATTTAATAATTAGAAAGTGCCGTGACCAGACGGGTTATGTGATTTTCGGCCGCTAGATTTGCGTCACAGCAACTGTGCTTATTCTGAGCGAGGAATACTCTGTAATATAAAGAGATCATTAACGAAATTATAAATCTCGTTAATGACCTCTTTATATTGCAGAACATGGATAATATCTTTACTCTTTATATTATGTTAATTATGTGACGTGGTTGGTCATTGAAACAATTTTTCTTTCAGAAAGCACAAGTAATCACGGGGCGACAGTTACCAGTATAATCGGGCAATCAAATGCGAATAGATGTGGGTTGTAGAAACGCCGTTTCGGTTTTCGACTCTCTCCATTCTGCACACTCTTTCGTTTCTCTATCAGGCGAGATAGTGTGCAGAATGGAGAGAGCCAATACCGAGTTTACGTCCCTAGTGGTAGATCACCAACTGGGTCTAAAGGGCTCTTCCTCTCCTCCATCTCCTCCAGTGGAATTCTTCCGATGCCACCAATCCCAGACGTATTCAACATAGTCCTTGGCCCATCGGGTCATCGCCACCTGATAAAGGTTAAAGATCAAAGATCAAATTATATGTTTACCTCTGTTATCATAGCGATCGCCTCCAGCTCCGGCATGTCCTCTAGTGTCTGATTGAGAAAGCGCGGCCGGTTACGGTAGCGTCGAGCGGGTTTACGGTACCGGTGAGATACGATAGCCTCGCTGATTTTGGGATCGATTGGGCAGCCGGCGATACCGTAATCCGACACGTGCTTCTCGAAGTAGCGCAGATGGTCGTCGATGTTGTAGAAGAGGTGACCGTTGCTGGAAATGGTGGTGTGGTTACTGCAGTGGAGATAATTAGGAAAAGACGCCTCTCACCTGCACTTAGCGTCCTCGTCCAGAGGCTTTCCATCGCACACCCGATAGAGGTCGGTGGAGTTCATGGAGGTGGGGTACCAGACCTGCAATTGATCATTGCTATTGAAAGATCAGTTAGTGATAGCTCGGGAGTACGGTACCTCGGTGCCGTGATGGTAGGGGCTGTGGTTGAGGAAGTCCTGGCACGTGCGTAGCCCCACGCAGTAGGGAACGTGCGCCACCTGAGGCAGAGGGAGGGATTACGGTAGGGGAAGATTGATTGATCATGGTATCTTTGAATGACCGAGCATGGCCTGGATTTTTGGGAGGGATTACTCGACATTTTAGTGTGTGTGAGTCTCCATATTAATGGGTTTGTTAGGGTGGTAAAGCGCGAATGCGCTTGATATTGTGAATCTATCTTTGGAAAATATAAGGATTTGATATAATAGCAACCTCACATAAATTACGGGATTCTCAAACAATTTTGTTTCGTACGAACTGTGAAACATGATTACGGCATGCTGGAATTTTAAAAAAAAAGATTGTTTAAGGTTTTTGTCATTAGGATTCGATCGTATATTGCGGGATTCCGAAAGAAACTGTATTGTTAGAAGTATGAAACCAGACTGTATCGGGTCTTCTTTCGTCAATGTATGAACGAGAAAATCGATAATTACTCACGAGATCAAATTTGTGTACGATTCTCCACGTGTTGGGCACGAGTCTGTCGACTGATTGAGCGTATTCAAAGTTGCCAACCCGGGGCTGACCGAAAGTCACCAAGAAGAGCTTGGAGGCTGGAATAGGGAGGGGTTACTGTAGCCTGAGACTAACCAGGGTACTGTAGCTAGAATACACGTATTTCCTATCCACGTTATTCTCGCGCGTATTTTTTATTGAAAGGATTTGAAGACAATATCGTTGAACGATAACTTTTCCTAGAATGTGGTGAAGGTGAAACATCATTATTTCTGTGAGCAAAATGTGATTGTTTTTTCCTGTGTGATCGCCATCTGATCGTTCCGTAAGATTTTATTCGTGCTATACAATGACCATGAAACTTCACTGTTGATGATTTGAATCCACCATTCTGCGCGTAATGCTCAGGTCTCTCCATTTTGCACACCCTCGATTCTCCAAGCGAATTGAGTGTGCAGAATGGAGGGAGCACTAATCTACCTGTCAGCGCTACTCACTAGTGATGAAGCCAATCGGCAACGACTCTCCTAATTTCACATGCTCTCTCGGACTTTCGAAGTTTCATGGTCATTGTATAGCACGAATAAAATCTTACCGAACGATCAGATGGCGATCACACAGGAAAAAACAATCACATTTTGCTCACAGAAATAATGATGTTTCACCTTCACCACATTCTAGGAAAAGTTATCGTTCAACGATATTGTCTTCAAATCCTTTCAATAAAAAATACGCGCGAGAATAACGTGGATAGGAAATACGTGTATTCTAGCTACAGTACCCTGGTTAGTCTCAGGCTACAGTAACCCCTCCCTATTCCAGCCTCCAAGCTCTTCTTGGTGACTTTCGGTCAGCCCCGGGTTGGCAACTTTGAATACGCTCAATCAGTCGACAGACTCGTGCCCAACACGTGGAGAATCGTACACAAATTTGATCTCGTGAATAATTATCGATTTTCTCGTTCATACATTGACGAAAGAAGACCCGATACAGTCTGGTTTCATACTTCTAACAATACAGTTTCTTTCGGAATCCCGCAATATACGATCGAATCCTAATGACAAAAACCTTAAACAATCTTTTTTTTTAAATTCCAGCATGCCGTAATCATGTTTCACAGTTCGTACGAAACAAAATTGTTTGAGAATCCCGTAATTTATGTGAGGTTGCTATTATATCAAATCCTTATATTTTCCAAAGATAGATTCACAATATCAAGCGCATTCGCGCTTTACCACCCTAACAAACCCATTAATATGGAGACTCACACACACTAAAATGTCGAGTAATCCCTCCCAAAAATCCAGGCCATGCTCGGTCATTCAAAGATACCATGATCAATCAATCTTCCCCTACCGTAATCCCTCCCTCTGCCTCAGGTGGCGCACGTTCCCTACTGCGTGGGGCTACGCACGTGCCAGGACTTCCTCAACCACAGCCCCTACCATCACGGCACCGAGGTACCGTACTCCCGAGCTATCACTAACTGATCTTTCAATAGCAATGATCAATTGCAGGTCTGGTACCCCACCTCCATGAACTCCACCGACCTCTATCGGGTGTGCGATGGAAAGCCTCTGGACGAGGACGCTAAGTGCAGGTGAGAGGCGTCTTTTCCTAATTATCTCCACTGCAGTAACCACACCACCATTTCCAGCAACGGTCACCTCTTCTACAACATCGACGACCATCTGCGCTACTTCGAGAAGCACGTGTCGGATTACGGTATCGCCGGCTGCCCAATCGATCCCAAAATCAGCGAGGCTATCGTATCTCACCGGTACCGTAAACCCGCTCGACGCTACCGTAACCGGCCGCGCTTTCTCAATCAGACACTAGAGGACATGCCGGAGCTGGAGGCGATCGCTATGATAACAGAGGTAAACATATAATTTGATCTTTGATCTTTAACCTTTTTCAGGTGGCGATGACCCGATGGGCCAAGGACTATGTTGAATACGTCTGGGATTGGTGGCATCGGAAGAATTCCACTGGAGGAGATGGAGGAGAGGAAGAGCCCTTTAGACCCAGTTGGTGATCTACCACTAGGGACGTAAACTCGGTATTGGCTCTCTCCATTCTGCACACTATCTCGCCTGATAGAGAAACGAGAGAGTGTGCAGAATGGAGAGAGTCGAAAACCGAAACGGCGTTTCTACAACCCACATCTATTCGCATTTGATTGCCCGATTATACTGGTAACTGTCGCCCCGTGATTACTTGTGCTTTCTGAAAGAAAAATTGTTTCAATGACCAACCACGTCACATAATTAACATAATATAAAGAGTAAAGATATTATCCATGTTCTGCAATATAAAGAGGTCATTAACGAGATTTATAATTTCGTTAATGATCTCTTTATATTACAGAGTATTCCTCGCTCAGAATAAGCACAGTTGCTGTGACGCAAATCTAGCGGCCGAAAATCACATAACCCGTCTGGTCACGGCACTTTCTAATTATTAAATTTGGAAAAACATTCAACTTGATATCTCCAAGTCTTTCCGACTCGTGCTTCACACAGTCATTGAGGCACAAATCTCACTACCTCACCTTAACTCCAACTAGATTTTTTGTATTATGTAAGTCTCGTGTATTATCAAACCATTACCACTACGAAGATACAGGTACATTGTGGCACGAACTTTAGTAAGCCGGGCCGAGTGCAAAGGTTAATCATGAAACGCTACTGTGCAAGCGGGGCGTACGCCATTGCGAAAAGCTCGTGAGCGCTCCTGAAAAGCGCTCCTGAAAAGTTGCAGATGTAGCCACTCCGCTTCGCTCCGTGGCTACATCTGCAACTTTTCCTCCACGCTCTCAGCCTCACGAGCTTTGAGAAGGAAGCATCTCGGATCGGCTGTGTATGGAGGAGAATTGTATGCCGTCGGAGGAAGGTTAGTGGGAGGGGTACGGTAGAAATTTGACGGGATCGATGGGATTGGGTTACTGTAAGAAATGAGGGATGAGTATGAGTCGTGGAAGATATAGGGAAGGATGTTTGGAAATTATCTATGAAATTTGTAAATAGTGAGATTAAAAAGAAAGAAAAACACGATGAGAAGAAATTCACATGTCCCCGTGAATCGGCGTTTGCTCCATTCTTCTAATAGAAGCGGGCAAGTGGAAGGGGATGTCTGATTATTGCAATGTTGAAAAATGAATAATAATCATGTGATGTAGGGACGACATGACGGAGTTGTCGTCGGCGGAGAGATACGATCCGGCTGCAGACGATTGGGTGCCCGTCGTGGCCATGAACCAGAGGAGATCCGGGGTCAGTGGGGGTGGTCACTGATAATTGGCACGATGTAGTTTCATCCACCGTTCAAGTACAAGCAGATCTTGAACTCGTCAATATTTTCTTTCAGTTTCATCTCCAAATCAATTTTTGATAAGTGGAGATCCGGGGCAGTGGGAGTAGGGATTTAGAGTGCGCTAGGCACTACCGTGTTTGGCATCTCCTCACAAACGAAACGCGATATTCGTTGCTAGGCAGAGGATCCTTCGATTAAATTAAATATTAAATCCGAAAAAAATTGGTTTTATTCCATGAGGTTTTGAGTTGTGATGTGTGTTTTATTGAGAAGGGCTTTCGATTCAGCCAATAATTGATCCCCTCCTGCTCCAATAAAATAGTCGAATCTAGCATGTTTTTTCTCTTTTCAATTATCAATCGATAATCATGGTGATACCGTAGGTGGGTCTGGCGGTGGTCAACGATCGATTGTACGCTGTGGGAGGATTCGATGGCACGAACTACCTCAAGAGTGTAGAGGTGAATACTGTAGAACGAAAGAGCTGCTAATAAAATTTTTAAAAGTTTATTTTTAGTCTACAGGGAGATTGAGGATGTAATTGCTCTATATTATCAGGAGTCTTTCAATGGAACTAGTGTATGTTAGGCGGATTGTTTGATACAAAATCCATCAAAAATAGTACCGTTTGTCATTTCAGTATACCGTAGCTTACGGTGGACTTCAATATTAAAGATTTCGTATCCGTTTTGACTCTCCATTTTGCACACTCTATCGCCGATCAGATATGTCAGGGAGTGTGCAGAATGGAGAGTGTTGAAAACTCTAACCGCGATCCTCTCCAGATGTACGATAGCGAGGCGAAGCAGTGGAGAACGACGGAGTCGATGACCTACCGTCGGCTCGGAGGAGGAGTTGGAGTAGTCAAGTACGGTATATCGATTGATTGAGGGGAATACGGTAGATACGGTTTATGGTATCTGGTAATTGATTGATTGCAGAATAGCCTCGTCGGATTCGATCTCATCTCGTCCCAATAGACCCGCCGATCCTCTTGTCTTCGGAGAACCTCCCGGGTTACTGCATGCTAAGACCTCATTGTGAACTGGTTGATCGTTGATTGATTTAATTTATTGAGTGATTGTGTTTTAATGTCTTTCCCGTATTCTGAGTAAATTAAGAGATATTATGTGATCAATGAAATGTGTCAATATTTGCCCTAACTGCCATTGTTCACAGCACTAACAATAAGTGTTTATTTATTGATAATCGTGTTGTATTGATGTGATAAAGAATGAGATGAATGTGACGTTGTTCGAAGGTGAAGCGATGAAATGGAAATGTATTGTTTCATTATTGATTATTTTATGTCGTCACTTTGTAATAAGCAGATGTTACTGTAGCAATAGAACCTCGAATACAAATTACGGTATTTCTGTTCTTGTGTTGAATTTCGTGCGTCTGAATAGAGAAGCGTTATGACATAGATATACGATACTAGAGCGAACTTCAAATTGGTTACGGTACCCATCTCGGAATCGCTGTTTGGACGCATTTTTCGCTCGTTTTCTAAGCCGCTTTGCTCCATGTTTCTTGTTCTTTGATTATTTCCTGCTTGCCAATTGCTCAGTTCACCTCTCCACTCCATTTGACCTCGACCAAGAATATAGGGTAGCGTGAGTTCCGACTCTTACATTACGCGTCGTTAGAAAGCAGCCTACTCTCTTGATTTCTCTATTCTTTCTGTTTCGCTGGCGTTTATTTGAGCTCTCTAGTAGCAACGCGAATAGCGCAAACCAGAAAGAGGGGGGGGGGGGGGAATCAGAGAGAGCGAGAGATCGGAGCCAAAAACAAGAGGGACGCGCGAGTTGCTCTTGTTTCTCTCCGTTGTTTCACCTTAGTTATCGCTACTCTGTCGATTCTCGGTGCCATGGGTGTGCAAAAAATCCCTCCGCATGCCGCACTCCTAATTTTGCATGATGTTCCACACCGGCCAGAAAGACGAGAGAGCATGGTAAATGAGGAGCGCGGGATATTTGTTGCACACTCTTCTCGGTGCAGACTGGCTGTTCTATGAACCTCCGCGTGGTATTCAGCTTGATGTTTGCTCAGCCCCTCTCCTCCCTCCATCATTATCCCTCAACTCGCATCAATTCTATCAAGTGTTGTTCTCTAATCGGCTCTCTTTCCCTCTTTGTCCATCCCTCCTGCTATATAGGCTCGATAAAACCGAGATACTTATGCGAGGCTCCAGGCGCTTCACTAAAGGCCGTCGTATCGTTGATAAATCTCACTTTTCCTCTCAAAAATAATTTCCCCATTTCTCCGTGCTTTTTGTTCTTTCTCGAAGTAGAATGCGGCGGTATTTCCGAGAAAAAGGAACAAGAATGGGTTAGGAAACGCGGGGATGTAATCTGACTCATGCTTTTGATGAAACATCTGATTAGTTGAAGCATTGTATTGGGCAGAAAACAGGTGGGAGGAATTGATGAGCAATTATTGACACATGTTTGCATCGTTCTTCCTCCTCCTATCTCTTCTCTTTCGATGACATTTTCTTCTTCTCTTCTTCTTATTTTTCCGAGCGGTGGAAGAGAAGTGTTCCTCATCACTGATAGGGTTTCTCTCATTTGATCGTACTTTGGCAGTAGAGGTGTCGTTCGGTTTCCAATCTCCATTCTGCACACTCCCTTGCTGGTCAGACAATCGAAACGAGATCACCTACTTCCTTTTTCTTATTGATCTTTGTTATGATTGTTGTCCGCAAACTCGCTCTATTTCTGCTCTTTCAATCTCGCAGAGCCATTAGCGTAGCGTTTATAGCAGTAGTAGTGAGTAGAATTTCAATTTTGGCTCTCTCCATTCGACACACTATCTCGTCGGTTAGACAGACGAGCGAGTGTGCACAATGGAGAGCGCCATAGCCGAGCCTAGTGAGTCACCTCGCTGTCTGGGATTGGAAAGGGGATAAAGGGAGCGAGAGAGAAGGTGGGAAAGGCGGAAGCAGAAATAGCGCGAGAGAGACAAGAGTGAGGTTGAGTAGAGCGGAATGGTTAGTTAGCATCGAAGGTCAGCCGGGTACTAGAGAACACGCGTACCTCTTGCTTTGAAATGCCAAAAATAATTCTTCATTTTTTATTTCCGCGAAAAACCGTGTATTTATGGCCTCTTACACTATCCCGCTCTTATATCTTCTTCTTATTTTTTCGAGCGCAGTAAGAGATTGGTTGCTCATCGCTGATTTATTTTCTCTCATTTGATCGGACAGCGGACGCTCACTTAATTTTTACTTTCTTATTTCTATCCTCTCTCCCTGTGTGCGTCACTCTCTTTTGCACGCGATTCGGTGAGGCTGTTTTGCTGTATCAGGCGCATTTTTTCATCTGTTTCATCTCCTTTCACCGTCAAAATCTGGGCCAGAAGCCTTATTTTCCCACCTGCTTCTTCTCAGAATCGGCTGACTCAGCAGTCAGGTGAATGTTCAAAACTGATGCCGCCTCGCTGCTGACTCTCTCCATTCTGCACACTCTCTAGACACTTCTGACTCTCTCCATTCTGCACACTCTAGACGCTTCTGACTCTCTCCATTCTGCACACTCTCTAGACGCTTCTGACTCTCTCCATTTTGCACACTCTCTTGACGCTTCTGACTCTCTCCATTCTGCACACTCTCTAGACGCTTCTGACTCTCTCCATTTTGCACACTCTCTAGACGCTTCTGACTCTCTCCATTTTGCACACTCTCTAGACAGGGAGTGTGCAGAATGGAGAGGGCGGAAAACGCCTAATGCTCAAAAAGTTCCCTTGCGAGTGTTGTTGGAATCAGATGAATGGGCAGAGATCCATGGCAACCGTTCTCTCTTTCTCTCTCGCTCTGTTCAGTTTGTGTGGCCGAGAGATGCGGGAGCGCACACATTCTTGACAATGTAGTGGATTTCCCGTCATTGAGGGCGGGGTATTTCCCATTCCCTTGTTAGTGCATGTCTGCTAGTAGTGAGCGCGTACAAACGCTGTCCAAGGGGTGAGTATCGATAGAACTTTCCATGCACTCCATTTATGCAAAAATCCGGTGAATTCCTCTCGTCTTTCTCCTGCATTCGCGTATTTCACTCATATTTCACCTTCTAATATTTTCGAAGGGTGAGCACTAGTGGTGCCGATTCGAATAGTATCTCTCTCCATTCTGCACACTATCTCGCTGACTAGAGCGACGACGTAGTGTGAAAAATAGAGAGAGCCGCTATTGGAATCAGCTTCAGTGCGTACTGCGAGAACTTTCCAGGCGCTTAATTTATAGGAAAAAATTGGCTAATTCCCCTCTTCGGTTTCCTGTCATTTCCATGTTTCACTCGATGTTCTTCCTCCCCTGATATCTCACAGTATCAATGAACTTTCAATTCCTTCCCAGAATGACGATCAAACTGCAGCCCGGAGCGCCCATCCAGGACGGAGGTACGGTAGTCATTGACTATTGGTTACGGTAGATTGACGGGTTACTGTCGAGGATTTGTGAAAATTATTTTGTGGATCTAGAGGTGATGGGAACTTACCCTTAGGTGCAGATGTCTCTTCGCCATTGTTTGTCACTTTTCTATGAAAGATCCAATTGAGCTAAACCCGCGTGTTTGGTGCACCCCGATCAGATTATGAGTGGGCATGAGCGGAAGGTTTTGATTCCTCACTGAGTATGCCGAATATGAAACCCATCTGTTTGATGCATCACGTCTCAATGGCGTGTTCTCTTAGTCAACGTGGAATGATGATGTCATAAAATGTATTTGAAAATATATAATGGCGTATAATAAAAATATGTAACACAAATGTAAAAAAAATTTTAAAATGCTGTAAATTCCAGGCAATTGGATGCAGAAGCCGTCTGCTACTGGCGACTGCCCGCCTGGCCTCGAGTATCTCGCCATGATCGATAATGTGCAGATAAAACAGGTTAGTTGGAGTACGGTAGGTGAAGTGGGGAGGGTGAGGAGGGATACTGTAGATATCATGTAGGTTACAGTAACTTTTAAAAATGTGATTGGGTTTTTACCGTAGGATAAACTGTAAATTATGTCACTGATTGGTGATCAAGTGTCCTGGTTACTCGGTGTTTCGCAGTCAGATCATGAGTAGGCCAAAAACTAAACGTTGATGCAATGCTCACTGCGGCCTTACTTAAAAAAGAAACCCGCATGTTTTCCGCACCACTTCGAGAGTATGATGGTTGAGGGCAGAGGGTTTAGATCCGAGCCATTCTGGCGATTTTTGTATTAAATGAAATAAACCCGCGAGTTTGGTGGTCCATGGTCAGACCATGTGTGAGTGAAAAATGACAGGGTTTCATTTTTCTCTGAACATCATGTCTAAAAATATTCTACAGTGTAGAGTCGGCAATATCAGTTTTTTTTTCTTCATTGCAGCTCAAAAAAATCCCCGAAAATATGCCAATGAGTATCGAGAATATCAGTACCAAGCACTCCTTTTGACACCGTTGTTAGTCCTGTTCTACAGGACATTTCGTGAATCACACCCATATTGTAAGCGATAATGAAGGTTGGGGTTCAATTGATTTCGGTATTTGTCCCGGTTAATTGGCGCGTCACGAGCAGATGGAGAGCTATCGCGAGCGGGAGGGGGCCAATGCTCGAGTCTTAATCGGGGAAAAAATGCATTTAAAAAAAAATCTCTGATTCAGAGATATGTTTTGAAGACTGCTCTCAAGCTTCATCATCACTTAGTTCTTCCTGGCTGTTTTGTGCATCACGGTCTTACCATTACGAGTGAGGAGCGAGGGTTCTGATGTAGTTCTACTCTTGGGTCTGAAAACAAAATGCTGTTTCGCTGATCTCGCAAGATGTTTCGAGTACGATTCATGCTACTTCCGGTTGCAGTATCCATGGGAATCTGGGGCGAAAGCATGCGCGCTATGAGACCCTTGGTGACTCACGAGGGCTGGGAATATTAGAGAGATGCCGCTTGCGGGTGTAGTTTGATCGGTGTTTTCCTGTTTTTTTCTTTCTTTTTCTCTTTTATTAAAAAAATCATTTGTGATGATTGACGGGATGTGATGAATAGAGATGAGGCCGATTCCGAACGTATATTGATTATTGCTGCCTTTTTTCTTGTCCCGATGTGTGCAATAGTGATATCGACTCACCTTACTCTCTCCATTCTGCACACAGTCTCGACGCTCTGGCCGGTGAGAGAGTGTGCAGAATGGAGAGAGTCAGATCCGAACTGGCATTCCTACTCCTGCGCCGTGAGAAATACGTGTGCAAAATGTTAATGTCGATAAAATAAAGTGGTGGTTTTCATTCCCGGTAGGTGTGCGTTTCACGAGCATTTCGAAAACGTATGAATTTAGAATTTCCAATCATCGTTCCGGTTTCTTTTCTAAATAAAAATTTCGTGAGGGTTGACGGAATGTGAGGATGATTCTGGCGCAGTTTGATCTTTGATCTCTGTAGTCTGATCTTTGATCTTTCTTCAGAAGAGGGAGCTGCTCGAGATCGCTCTCGGCTGGGAGACGAACAACAAGTATATCATCATGAATGGAGTCGGACAGCAGGTGAGAGATTGGGGGTTGTGGTCTGAACTCTGTGCTTTGATCTTTGTAGTTGAGTTTGTTACGATAGCAGATAAGTAGAAAGGGATAGGTTATTCGTTCTTGTTAGGCTTGTGTTTCACCAACTTGTCAAACGATTTCCTGAATGGAGAATCGCCAATTCTTGGCTTTCGATCATTGAGAACAAATATAGACTCGGTTAATAAAAAAACTCTCTGCACTCGGTTAATAAAAAAAATATACACATTTACATTGATCATGTCAAAAAAAACAACCGGGCTGATCATTCTAGTTTAATATTTGATCGTTGATCTCTCTCCACTCTCAGATCTACTACGCCTACGAGGAGACGGGATGCTGCTCGCGTCAGTGCTGCGGATCGCAGCGTGGATTCACCATGCACATCGTCGATAATTATGGAAAGGTGGGAAGAGAAAAAAAAAAAGAATATAAACGACCAGATATCTCTGGCATAAACATGATCTGATTTTTGATCTCTGCAGGAAGTGATGCGCATCAACCGCGAGTTCCTCCTCTGTGGCGGCTGCTTTTGGTGAGCGTTTATTATTGATCTGTCATATTTATGCCTGAAACACTAGGAATCGATTTCGATTGGATAGTAAGCATTCGGACTAGGTTCGCGAGTTGGGCGTCGCCCAGGCAGCCCAACTCGAAAATGAACGCGATGAATGACGCCTAATACGCCTGGTCGCGAACAATGAAAACCTCGCCGGCGCCTGTGGGCGCCCATTCCTGTCTCGCGGGATGGCCGAGTGGTCTATGGCGCTGCTCGACAATCGTCGAGTCGCTAGTTCGATTCTCGCCCAGTTCAATCCCGCTCGATCATTCGTGGTTGATCGGCGATTTCGATCAGCCTCACTCGTGTTCACATAGGCTTCAATAGGGGGTACAAAAGCGAAGCCTGGCAGGCGCGAACAAAGGATTACGCCTGCCAGGCGTTCTTCATTCTGCGCGCCCAACTGGGCGTTCCGACCGGTGAAGAAAAGCTTGACTGGGCGGAATGGCCCAACTGGCGAACCCTAATTCGGACTATTGGTCTTTGATCTCTGGACTGCAATATGGGTTAAAAAATTATGAGTAGTTGAAACAGTATCAGCAGTGTAGCCAGTGGAATTCAATTTCGACCAGCGTGTTTTATAACCTTTTCGATCTGCTCCTTCTTGGTTGAGGTTTCTGGGTTTGCATTATGGTTTTAAGAATTGGTCCAATGCGATCGTTCCACATGACGGTTTCAAATACTCATATAAATGTTAACAAAGAAGTCACGGGTCAGTGATTGTGATCTTAGTGTCTTAATGTCGCATGATCGACTATTGGTTGGCTCTCTACATTTCGCACACTCATCATCACTTTGCCCGATGAGAGAGTGTACAGAATGGAGAAAGCGGCGACGCTATTATAATTTTCTCTCCTCAGGTGCGCCGTCCCTGGCACATGCTGCTCTCACTCGCTCACCGTCGAGGCACCACCCGGAAATGTGGTCTGTCGAGTTTGATCTTTGATCTTTCATCTCTGTAGTCTGATCTTCGATATGTGTAATCTTATGTGATATCATGATAGTCGGGACTTGGTGTTACTCTAATCAACGTTCGCTTCTCCATTCTGCGCACTCTATTCGCCGATCCGGCAGACGTGATAATGTGCGAAATAAAGACCGAGAACTATTATTTGATCCCGCAACATTTGTGACCAGAAGAGTCGTTGATCTCTGATCTTTGTAGTTTGATTTAATCTCCAGATCGGCACGGTGAATCAGCGCGTCTCGTGCTGCACCGGCGCCTATCAAGTGTGCGACCAGGATGGACAGGTGGGCGGAGTTTGATCCTTGATCTCTTATTGCTATAAATTGCGATGTCCAGGAATTGAGTATTTCTTGTTTCACGGTTTCATTTTGAGATGGTAATGAGTGGATGGTTTTGATGATTCTTGCTGTTCCAGCAGAAAAAACACTTGATATTCTTGTGCTATTTCGTGGATGATTCACGCTCCTCACGGTTCTGGTTGCTATCCATACATATATATAAAGCGCAAACGTCTGTGTGTGTCAGTTCGGATTGCGAAATCGGAAACATGTAAACAACGCCTCCCCTCCTGCTCCCTCTCTCTTTTTAAGAGACAGTCCACGGTATTTTGGAAAGAGTAAACGGATGGCAAAATATTCGATATTCCCCAAACTTTTTTCTTGAAGTAAGGGTCCCGAGTGCTTATCGCAGGCACATTTAGCTAAGGTCTCAGATCGATTTTGGTTGAGTAAAAAATACCCCAGTAAAAAATGGGGTCAACAAAAAAACATAAATAATTCGAGAGATATACCGCGTATAGTTTTTCTGACGTATTTTCACTTGTAAAAACCGAATTTCCATGCTAGAGCTCATGAAATCTCAAAAGAAAATAATTTTGCCCGAAAAAACGTTTTTTGAGGCCTAAATTGAGACATTTTTTGTCATAACTAATTTTCAAAAAATAAGAATTTGGGTGATTTGCATTTTTGTGTAGGAAATATAATAGAGAAGCTTTGGTAATTTTTGTGGAATTTAAAAAAAAATGGACCCTTCTTTAGATTTGGCCTGAAACAATATCTGAGGTATCGATTTGATCAGGCTCATTTCAGGGCCAAATTATTTTTTGTCAGTTATCAATAATACTAGAATGTTTTCTAGCGTATTTTGATGCGTTGAGACCGATATACTAGAGCTATACTAGAGCTTCACTAAGGTTGAAAGAAAAAAGTTATGACCGAAAAACCATATGCGTAATTATGAAAATTGGTGTTTCGATCAGAAATTAGATGATCAAACAATTTGTAATATAGTGTGTAGGTTTTAACATATTCTATTCCTCGTAACGGACATAAAAATCCATTTTGAGAGTCCCATAATATGATTTATGATCTCGATTTCCTCAGTATCACTTACGAGTTGCACATGGTTTTTCGTTCATAACTTTTTTCTTTCAACCTTAATGAAGCTCTAGTATAGAAAATCGGTCTCAACGCATCAAAATACGCAAGAAAACATACTAGTATAATGGATAACTGACAAAAAATAATTTGGCCTTGAAATGAGCCTGATCAAATCGATACCTCAGATATTGTTTCAGGCCAAATCTAAAGAAAAGTCCATTTTTTTTGCAAATTCCACAAAAATTACCAAAGCTTCCCTATTATATTTCCTACACAAAAATGCTATTCACCCAAATTCTTATTTTTTAAAAATTAGTTATGACAAAAAATGTCTCAATTTATGCCTCAAAAAACGGTTTTTTCGGGCATAACTATTTTCTTTTGAGATTGCATGAGCTCTAGCATGGAAATTCGGTTTTTACAAGTGAAAATACGTCAGAAAAATTATACGTGGTATATCTCTCGAATTATTTATTTTTTTACTCGTAAAATATGGGGTATTTTTTTCTCAACCAAAATCGATCTGAGACCTTAGCTAAATGTACCTGCGATAAGCACTCGGGACCCTTACTTCAAGAAAAAAGTATGGGGAATATCGAATATTTGGCCATCCGTGAACCTCTGCATATTTGTACCGAAATACCGTGGATCCTCTCGTAATTCCGAAATACGGCTCACCGTCAGCGGTATTCCCCGACGTAGTCGGGGGATACCGACAACAAACGCCCCTTGATATTTAAGTTTTCCGAGATCTCGGTTATCTTGTGCTTCACCGTTAGATTATGAGCGGTTGAGGAGTGCAGGATCTGATAGTTCGTTCTGTTGTGTCAAAAATGGTAACTACTCTGATACCTCGAGACTCGTACTTTGATCTCTGATCTCTGTACATAGTTTTAAATCCACATTTTTGACGAGAATTAGCGCTTGAGGATGGTCCTTGAGTCCTGGTTAATGTGTGCTTCAAGTTTCCGATATGACCTGCTGACGAGGGACGTTTATTGATTTTACTGAGGTTCCAGGTGTAAAATGATCTACATCAATCTAGAAACAGAAAAGGGGTGTGTGAATCCTGTTTTTAAAAAAAAATTGATCTTTGAACTCTAAAACTAAAATGATCTACATCAATCTAGAAACAGAAAGGGTGTGTAAATCTTCTGTTTTTTATTTCTATAATTGATCTTGGAACTCAAGAAATTTTAAAAAAAAACAGCTATCTCTTCAAGATGTGTCTAGCATGATTTACACTCCTTTCTGGTACCCACAGAAATCAGGGAGAAAGTAAGTGCGTAATTCTTTGATCTCAGATCCTTGAGTTACCTATTCCGTGATATTTTGACGAGAATTAGCGCTTGAAGATGGTCCTTGAATCCTGGTAAATTTGAGCTTCAAGTTCCCGATATGACCTGCTGATGAGGGACGTTTTTTTGATTTCATCGAGGTTCAGGGTGTAAATTATCTAACAAAGTCAATCTAGAAACAGGAAAAGGGTGTGTGAATCCTCTGTTTTTTCTATAATTGATCTTTGAACTCTATAGTTTTATCTCTGATCTCATCTCTCAGGTGGTTCTCGACTGCGAGGGTCCGGGCCCGTGCACGATGTGCGGCTGTGGCGACAAGGTCTTCGATGTGAGTGATTACGGTAGTCAGTTGGCGATTACTTTGAGTTGGGTTACTGTAGCGAAACATCGATCCCCCTTCAGATTCTCACTTCAGCTATCAACTATTTGGGTTATTGTAGTCTCTTATCAATTCTTGGATTAAATTAGTCAGTTATCGATTCGTAATGCTAGGATACGGTAGCCAAATATCGATTGATTCTCTCAGATTCGCACCAACAGCGGCGCTGAGATCGGCGCGATTCGCAAGAAGTGGGCGGGATTCATTCAGGAGGCATTCACTGACGCCGACAACTTCGGAGTCAGCTGTGAGTGATACGGTAACTTAGGATTATTGTAGTCTCGATTCTTGTAATTTAAAAAAATTGTCTGCAAATATACTTTTACGTCGGAGTACAGTTCTTTTGATGGTTGATCTCTATATGTAATAGAGTGCAATTTCCGGGTGAACTCGGGATGCTCACGAGCTTTAGAGCTGTATGATTCCTCGGCTGTCGTGTTCTGATGTTCTTTAAAAAAAATTTAAAGTGAAATTGAAGGTGAATTCGGGCTGCGGTTAAGAGCTGAGGAATTCTGGGGTGGTTGGTGTTTTGTTTTCTTCCGAGGTAAAAAAAATATCCTTAGAAATAATTTACTGCCTTGATGAGTGTAGTTTGATCTTTGTAGTCTGTAGTTTGATCTTTGATCTCCAATCTATTCAGTCCCTCTCGATCTCGCGGTTCGCACCAAGGCCACGCTCATCGGCGCCACCTTCCTCATCGTGAGTTCAGAGGAGAGGGATATGGTAGATACAGTAACCAAGAGTAGACAATGACACGGGGTGGGTCAGGCGGATACGTTAGTAACAGTAGATAAGAAATACTTGCTGTGGTTACAGTATGTTTGCCAGATGGGGTACTGCAAAATATACATGTATGCTATACGATGGCTACAGAAACTTAGTGTTCCGATAGTGCAAGATATCGATCCGTATCGTATTTCGTAAATGAGTTATTCCTTGCAGGACTTCATGCACTTCGAGCAGAGTAAGAATGGATAACTGAGTGTTGTGAAGTGAAGCCATGCATCCCTCCTCCACTCCCTCCACCTTATCCCCACCCATCACTCTGTTTCTAATATTTGTCACACATTGTTTACACTCGGTGCTTCATTGTTTCAGTTGCTTTTATCCCCTTACTCAACCTCACATAATCACCACTCGCTCACTTGTATATGTTGTGAAAGCACTCGTTTCTGGGCGATCACTAGTGTTGCCGAATCGAATACTAGCTCTCTCCATTCCGCACACTCACTGGTTTCTCTAACTGGCGATATAGTGTGCACAATAGAGAGGGTATAATTCTATTCGGCAACACTAGTAATCACTGGTTGCGGTATAATCACGGCTATTCACAGGTGCGGACGGATAAGCGGCGACCTACTGTAACTACCGTATCCCTACTAAATCCCACAACCCGGGGATTTCTCCTGCTCTTCACCCCGTCTTTTCTTCTTATTTTGTCACGCTTGCTGTGCAATAGGGGCATACTTTCGGTTCTCAGCACTCTCCATTCAGCACACTCTGGGAGAGCTCAATGGAGATAGCTAATGCCCGAAATGACGTATATTCTGTGCAATTTTTGTTGTTGCTGTTTTCCCGCTTTGCCCCCCCCCCACTTGGTGTCGCCCTCTCTCGTGTTACGGTAGAGGCATGGCTTGGGATTACGGTAGTCTGGCCAACATCGATTCTTGTCAGGTACCGAAAACGATTCCTGATCGATCCCCTTCTTCCAACTTCTCTTCTATCGGCCCGGGTCTTCTTTTCTAGCTGAGATCAACGCATAATGGTGATATTATTTCGTTTTTCGCTCTCCATTCTGCGCACTGTTTGTCGAGGATTATTCGACAAGGTAGTGCAGAATAGAGATAAAAAACCGAAATGACATCCCTTTCGCATAATTCCTTCCAGAGTCCTTTGTCCTTGTCCATTTTGTTGTACGCTCCTACTTTTATATATTTTATATATTTCTCCATTTGTTTAGTATTGAAGCAAAATAGACTTTTCGGATTTGATCTCTTCTCATTTTAGTATGGTCTAGTTGTCGGATTATTTTCAGGATTATTGTATTCTGAATGCCTAGTATGAACTGGTTATTGTTATTCCCTGCTTTTCCCGATGCGATAAAGATCAATCTGAAGAAGGTTCTTTTCAGCAGAGAAATTGTCAAATCGAAATGTATTTTTTCATGATCGAATATTTTGATAACGCTTCTGCAATAAATTTGCAATACGATCTCCTAAATACAAGGGGTGAATGATTGCATTTTTTGAATATGCTGAACATCTAGGGCTGCATTCAGCACTCCATTTTGCACACTAGTTTTCCGCTGTGGCCCGAGAGTACTCTCGGGCCAGAGCGGAAAACGAGTGTGCAAAATGAAGAGATAACTAATCGATTCGGTTGCACTAATAAATGGATAATTTAAGAAGATCGCGATATCAAAATTTATATATCATTGTATTTTTTCGTAAGACATGCAGATCGCATTAAAATGAAAGTAGACGTGCGATCTTATAATCCTGCTGAAACGCATCAGTTCCTAGTCATGTCCAACAGGGGTGTGAAAAAACTTTCACGCACTCCTCATTTTTCATGTTCTCTCGTCTGTTTGACCGGCGAGAGGGCGTGAGAAACGAGGAGTGCGTGAAATTTTTAGCACATCCCTGATGTCCAAGTAAGCGAGAAAATGTGAATGGAACGGTGATTCCTGACAAGGCCATCATACTAGTGTAGTCGGCGGAATTTATACTACACAAGTGTAGAAATGCTGTATCTTTTCATATTTTAATGACAAGGGAATGTTGCGTTTCAGCGGGAATACAAAACCGTCTTTCTCTGTGGACATTGATTATTGAGGGAGGAATTGTTTACTCACTATTTATTGCGAATATTGCGGTATCCTGAAGCTGTGATGATGAAGAATCTCACAATGAGTGAAAATATTTGTAAAAATTGGATAGCAAAAAAAGATAACTACGTGAATAATTATTTCCCGAGAATCTCGTCACGCTGTCGAATGGTTGAGTTTTAGTGATTCGAATAGTATCTCTCTCCATTCTGCACACTATCTCGGCGACGATGAGAAAGTGTGAAGAATGGAGAGAGCAATTATTCGAATCTGCTATTGAGCACTGCGAGAACTTTCAATGCGCTTAATTTATGCAAAACTGTGAATAATTTCACTATTCTTCCTCCCGTCATTTGCGTGGTTCACTTGATCTTCTTCTCCCTCACAATGTCTCCCAGAATCGCTAATGTTATCCTTTCCATTCAGAATTACGATCAAACTGTAGCCCGGAGCGCCCATCCAGGACGGAGGTACGGTAGTCATTGACTATTAGTTACTGTAGCTTGATGGGATAATTCTATCAAGAGCTTTAGACATAGATGCGCGAATATTGTTTCTTCCTCTTGACGCTAAAAATTGTTTCCCTTGATACAATTTAACAAATAATTTAAACCCGCGAGTTTGGCGCTCCGCAATCAGCGGATGTTGAAATTGACAGGGGTTTTCAAACTTGGATATCACTGTTATTCCTCTGATTCAGTGAGATGTTTTGAGGGTGTGTTAAAAGTTCTCACTTGCCCGTCTATGTAATGTGCGGATGAGGAGGGAGAGTTCTGATGTAGTTCTCCTTCTTGGCCTGAAAAAATGTTTCCCTGATCTCGCAAAATGTTTCGAGGATGATTCATCCTACTTCCGGTTGCGATATCCATGGGAATCTGGGTAAAGCATGAGCTTAAAAAGAGGCCTTTGTTGATTCATCTCATGAGGGGTGGGAATAATAGAGATGAGGCCGATTCCGGGCGTAGGTTGATCAGTGCTGCTATTTTCTTGTCCCGGTGTGTGAAATAGTGATATCGACACCTTATTCTCTCCATTCTGCACACAGTCTCGACGCTCTGACCGGTGAGAGAGTGCAGAACAGAGAGAGAGAGAGAGCCAGATCCGAACAGGCATTCCTACTGCACCGTGTGTAAGTGGGGAAATACTAATTAGGATAAAATATAGCGGGTTTTAAAAAAAATCCCGATAGGTGGGCATTTCACGAGCATTTCGAAAATGCATGAATTAAAATTTTCCAATCATCATTCGGCTGTCTTTTTCTAAATAAAGTTTCGTGAGGGATGTGAGGATGGTTCTAACGCTGTTTGATCTTTGATCTGTGTAGTTTGATCTTTGATCTTTCTTCAGAAGAGGGAGCTGCTCGAGATCGCTCTCGGCTGGGAGACGAACAACAAATACATCATCATGAATGGCTTCGGACAGCAGGTCAGAGATTGGAGTTTGTAGTTTGTGGTTTAATCTCTGTAATTCGATCTTCGTAGTTGAGTTTGTTTCGATAGCAGATAAGTAGATAGGGATATGTTATTCGTTCTTGTTAGGCATGTGTTTCACCAATTTGTCAAATGCTTTTCTGAATTGAGAATGGCCAATTCTTGGGTTTTCGACCATGGAGAACAAATAAAGACTTGCTGCACTCGGATAATAAAAAAAATTAAATACATTTGCATTTATCATGTCAAAACGCAACTCGGAGCTGATCATTGTCGTTTAATACTTGATCTTTGATCTCTCTTATCTCAGATCTACTACGCCTACGAGGAGACGGGATGCTGCTCGCGTCAGTGCTGCGGGTCGCAGCGCGGATTCACCATGCACATCGTGGATAATTACGGAAAGGTTGGGGGAGGTGGTAGGTACGGTATTATACAGTATGGCTGTGTTCTGCATTCTGTGCGATCGATACTTCAGTATTCTCTTATTAAAACCGCCTCCAAACTTGGGTCTCATCAGTTGTGTATTAGGGCTATCGTAATGCGCGTGATAGAATGGTGGCATCTTTCTACAAACTAATTATAAACGACCAGATATCTCTGGCATAAACATGATCTGATCTTTGATCTCTACAGGAAGTGATGCGCATCAACCGCGAGTTCCTCCTCTGCGGCAGCTGCTTTTGGTGAGCGTTTATTATTGATTTTTCATATTTATGCCGATTTCGATTGGATAGTAAGCATTTGGACTATTGGTCTTTGATCTCTGGACTGCAATATGGATAAAAAATTATGAGTAGTTGAAACAGTATCAGCAGTGTTTTTATAACCTTTTCGATCTGCTCCTTCTTGGTTGAGGTTTCAGGGTTGCATTAGGGTTTTCGGAATTGGTCCAATCCGATCGTCTCCATCTCATGGCTTCAAATACTCAAATAAATGTAAACAAAGAAGTGACGGATCAGTGATTGTGATCTTAGTGTCTTAATGTCGCATGACCAACTATTAGTTGGCTCTCTACATTTCGCACACTCATCATCACCTTGCCCGATGAGAGAGTGTGCAGAATGGAGAAAGCGGCGACACTATTATAATTTTCTCTCCTCAGGTGCGCCGTCCCTGGCACATGCTGCTCTCACCGTCGAGGCACCGCCCGGAAATGTGGTCTGTCGAGTTTGATCTTTGATCTTTCATCTCTGTAGTCTGATCTTCGATATGTGTAATCTTATGTGATATCATGATAGTCGGGACTTGGTGTTACTCTAATCAACGTTCGCTTCTCCATTCTGCACACTCTATTCGCCGATCTGGCAGACGTGAAAATGTGCGAAATAAAGACAGAGAACTATTATTTGATCCCGCAACATTTGTGACCAGAAGAGTCGTTGATCTCTGATCTTTGTAGTTTGATTTAATCTCCAGATCGGCACGGTGAATCAGCGCACAGCGTTTCACCCCCGTCAAAAAATGGACATTGGAATTTGAATTTAAAATTAAGGGTTATGGTAATCAGGCGACGGAGGGAAATTTAAAATCAAATGAATCGCGCACCGGATGTGCGGATTATTGCGCGGCATGCATGCGCATCCAATTTCGAAACTCTGTTTTTCTCGTCCTGCATCTTAGTTTCGAAATTTACGCATTTGTTTGTTAGTTTGTCGATTACCCTGTAGGTTGTTCGGCTAACGCAGGTCGAGGTAGCTCGAAATTAATAATGCGCTTGGTGTAGTGAGCTTTTTTAAAAACAAAACCGTTGTGTTCTCTGATCATTGCTATAACTTATTATTTTCAATTTCAGCGCGTTTCGGACGGTCATCGTCCTTCGTCGGCCCTTCGCGGGCGCACGCGTAGGAAGAACGGCTTTTTCAAGTAAGCGTTATTTGATACTCATTTGCAATTGAATGGCCAACTAGTAATGGCGAAATGGCGTTTTATGCCGGATTGATGCCGGCATGCCGAGTCCGTTTTGTCATCTCGATTGCCAACTCACGCAGGGTTGTCACAAAAATTATTACTTTTCCCTTTGATTATGTTTGCACGGGAAAGCAAGAAGCATGTTTTACCAGTTTCCAATGGCTGAGAGTTTTACCACACAAATCAATTCTGATACCGTAATAAATATAAATAAATAAATATATTCCAGGATTGGCGAACAAGTTGATGGACCAGACTGCCCGGGCGATGATCGAGTGCTTCAACGCCAAGCTCCTCTCTCAACGTGCATGTCTCCAACAGGTTAATATTTATTTATTTTAAAAAAAGATTTATTTATTTATTTCGGGTTTTAGGCTTTTTTTGTTATTTGCTCTGTTTGGGAGAATACTATGAGCTTCATTCATTCTTCATGAGGGAATAGAAAAAGCAGGGGTGTACTGGGATATATGAGGCCGTTTGCTTAAGACTAACAACGACCAACAGCTCTCCGTACAGGGTAAAAGTAGTGTTTTGAGGAGAGCATGTTTTCTAGCATAGTTCGAGGTGCTCATTAACATGGGCCACATCTCTTGTTATGCAAATGCATGTTTAATTAGTTCAATAGGTTCAAAGATCAGGCAATTTTTCACCTTTTTAGCGACAAAACCACTGATGGGATTTGAAAACTTGAAACAGAGACTGGGGTTGATTTTACATGATAAAATGCATAGCGTTTTTGAATTATTAAAATTCCGAAATTCCACCGACTCGACTTGGGTATCTTTGCTGAAAACTATTTGCAGGAGCGGCCATTTTTACGGCGTGGGGGCAAGATGTTTTTTGAGCCACCAGCACTTCTAACTCGCTCAACTAGGCCCGCAAAGCAAGTTATGATTTAAAGACTAAAGAGAAAACAGGCAAATATCGACCTCCCTTGATCCCATTCTCCCCTTTCGCACCGCACGGGCGCGGTGAGAGGGGATGGAATGAATCTCTCCTCTCCTCTGAGGGTCGAATTTGCCCGTTTTCTCTTCAGTATTTAAATCATAACTTGCTTTGCGGGCCTAGTTGTGCGATTTAGCGGTGCAGGTGGCTCAATAAGCATCTTACCCACACGCCGTACAAATGGCGACTCCTGCAAATAGTTTTCAGCAAAGATACCCAAGTCGAGTCGGTGGAATTTCGGAATTTTAATAATTCAAAAACGCTATGCATTTTATCATGTAAAATCAACCCCAGTCTCTGTTTCAAGTTTTCAAATCCCATCAGTGGTTTTGTCGCTAAAAAGGTGAAAAATTGCCTGATCTTTGAACCTATTGAACTAATTAAACATGCATTTGCATAACAAGAGATGTGGCCCATGTTAATGAGCACCTCGAACTATGCTAGAAAACATGCTCTCCTCAAAACACTACTTTTACCCTGTACGGGCTTTGTTCGACTCTAACGCAAACGGCCTCATACGGCCGACAGGGTGTAAAAGGAATAGCTAGCCTATAGCGAACACTTGCAATTCCCCTGTCTCTAGGCTTCAACATATTCGTATGACATCCAATCATGTATTTTGGGTGCTATTTTCTCACTCTTGTGGATTAAACAGAAGAGAGAGTGTGTATGAGCGTATTGAAGAGGAATGGTGGTTTCTTTTGACGTCACGGTCTGTGAGAACGGATCGATGGGATTCCGTTGCATAAATATTTTTTTCTATCGAGTAGTAGCTGCCGACTGGAGAGTAATGTGAATACTGACAATGGTTAAACCCAATTTCTCCAATTAATTCAAATTTACTGTAATAGTTTCTTATCATTCTTATCCTATCCAATTCGCAGAGCCGCCCTCAACGTCTACCGCTCAAGTTCTCTACCGTCGACGTCGAGCCGGAGTTTGAATAGAAGCCATTCTAAATGAAGAGGAAGAAAGAGCGAGAGGTACGGTAGATTACTATATTTTATTTCGTAACTTATATTTTATGATTCCTTACCACATGTAAGTACACTTTGAACCAATATTTTCTCAACAAAAAAACGTATGCGCTTAGTCACTCTTCTGAAAAGTTTATTTGTGGACGATTTTCTTAGCTTTCGTACATCACAGACAGAACCGAACATATTTATATTTTAATTTTTTTCCTTTTCACTAATTATCGTCAAAATATTCCAATCCTTCTTTCTTATTTTTTATCCACCCCGGGGAAAAGCGAATATTACTAGAAATACGGTTTAAAAAGAGCATACGAGTAGTGGATACGGTAGTATGGAGCCTAGCATGTGGTCCTACCGTAATCCCTAGTTCATATCCAATGGGCATAATAATTGCTCTAATTTTAACCGTATTTCTATTAATATTTTTACTGTTTTTATTTCCCCGGAATTTGGAGTTGATAAAAACAGGGAAATTGGAATATTTTTATGAGAATAGGCAGAATTTAAAAATGGAAATCAGTTCGATTCTGTGATGTACGATAAATTCAAATATAAATAGAACAGAGTCTTCAAGTAACGGATTAGAAAGTGCGACTCGAGTTTCTGAATATTTTTCAGATCTGACTATAATCGTTTTTCCTTGATGCAACAAAAATATTTTTTGTTGTTTCTCAATGTTAGTATATGAATTTTAGTTCGAAAGTGCAACGAAAAAAAATTGTTCTTTCAGATGCTCCGACATGTACTGTATTTTGCCACAAACCCAGCATCAAAAATCGAAAAAAAAATGGACTCAGAAGCTCGAGAGTCGCACTTTCGAATCTGTTACGTGAAAAGTCTTCGATTTTCATTTGAATTTTGCTATAGAATCCTCCAAAGATAGACAGTTCAGAGAAATGACTGATTTCGAGTGCATCCCATATAAGTATGTTCAAAGTGTATGTGTTGTCGTCAGCAATCATACAATATCTGAACTATATCAAACAATTTGATAAAGATCGGTTCAGTTTGAAATAAGTTATGCCTAACCATGCAGTACAATCTCCTTTTCAATCGTTATTCTAGAATCTAGAGAAATATATCTAAAAATAAATATTTTGATCGGCTTATAGTTACTGTATTTCTACTCAGGTGCCCGAGAGCCCCTCTGTGATGACGGCGAGAGGATGAGGAAATGAGAAGGATAAAATGCTAGGACAAGAAGCACTCGCATCAATACGAAGATCCATCCCCTTTCTTCGATTTCCCACCATTGTTACTCCTAGTAACGGTCATTTCTCCAATATATTGTTAATGCGAAAATGTCTTATATTATTCGTTGAATTTGATAAATCATGTTTTAAAAATAAAGTTGGGTTGAGTCTACCACTGGAGTAGACAAGCTCAGAATGATCATTCTCAGAATCAGAATGATCTCAAGCTCAGAATGATCATTCTGGATGTTCCTAATTTTTGCACTGAGATAAATATTTCATTAATTCCGTGTGATTAAAATCTCAATCTGACGAACATGCAAATGCCCACTTTTTCTGTCGTTAGCGACTGCGAAAACTTGGAAATGACGAAAAAAAAATATTTGCATTGGCAGGGCACCGAACCAACGGCTTGTCGATTGCTAGTCCTTTCTCTTACCACTGAGCCATGTCGCACGCACTCTCCTCTCTTTACACGCTCTCTCGTTTTCGTCTCTTTCTCTACCCTATAATACTCTCTCGCTCCAATGTGCGCGCGCGCGAAACGCTGTGCAGCGCGTCTCGTGCTGCACCGGCGCCTATCAAGTGTGCGACCAGGACGGACAGGTGGGCGGAGTTTGATCCTTGATCTCTTATTGCTATAAATTGCGATGTCCAGGAATTGAGTATTTCTTGTTTCACGGTTTCATTTTGAGATGGTAATGAGTGGATGGTTTTGATGATTCTTGCTGTTCCAGCAGAAAAAACACTTGATATTCTTGTGCTATTTCGTGGATGATTCACGCTCCTCACGGTTCTGGTTGCTATCAATACATATATATAAAGCGCAAACGTCTGTGTGTGTGTCTGTTCGGATTGCGAAATCGGAAACATGTAAACGACGCCTCCCCTCCTGCTGGAGATCGATTACTTCCCCGACTTTGTAACCGATTACTTTGGAACCGCGAAAATGTAACTTTTAAAATGTAACTTTCATTTTGTAACCGACGATTTAGGCACCATTAAAATATACACTTTCACTTTAGGAACTTTGAATATGGAACCGACAATTTGGAATCGAGAATTTGTAACCCGACGATTTGTAACTTTCAATCGGGAACTGATTTTTTTATACAGCAGGTACGGTACTGAGAGACGGGCGTGACGAGCGCATTGGTGGCGTCTTTCAAGCCAATTAATCGATTATGAACACCAATAAAATCAGTAATTATAAGGGAAATGCAAGCATTTCGAAAATAAATCAAAAATAGCTCGGGAAATTGAAAAATTAACCCCGAAGTACCGTACCTGCTGTGAAAAAAATCAGTTCCAGATTGAAAGTTACAAATCGTCGTTTCCAAAATGTCGTTTACATATCCATCGGTTTTAAAAAGTCGGTTCCATAAAGTGGGTTCTAAAATAACTGTTCCAAACCAATAGTGCTCAAATCGATGGTTACAATTTCGGGGTTCCAAAGTCATCGATCTCCCTCCTGCTCCCTCTCTATTTTAAATTGCGAAATACGGCTCACCGCCAGCAGTATTCCCCGACGTAGTCGGGGGATGCCGCTGGTAATGTAATATATCTCTGATTTGCCTATCGTGTTCCCTGATCTTGTAGCTGCAGAGAGACAAACACCCTTGATATTTAAGTTTTCCGGGATATCGGTTATCTTGTGCTTCACCGTTAGATTATGAGCGGTTGAGGAGGGCGGGATCTGATAGTTCGTTCTGTTGTGTCGAAAATGGAAACTACTCTGATAACTCGAGACTCGTACATTGATCTCTGATCTCTGTACATAGCTTGACTTTAGCGGCTTCAGAATTAGCGGAGGATGGTCCTTGAATCCTGGTTAATGTGAGCTTCATGTGCTCGATATGATTTGGTGACGGGGCACGTTTTTGATTATTGCGAGGTCACCGGGATCTAAAATTATCTAAGTCAATCTAGAACAGGCAAAATGCGTGTGTGAATCCTGTGTTTTAAAAAATTGATCTTTGAACTCTGTAGTTTTATCTCTGATCTCATCTCTCAGGTGGTGCTGGACTGCGAGGGTCCGGGCCCGTGCACGATGTGCGGCTGCGGCGACAAGGTCTTCGACGTGAGTGATTACGTTAGTCAATTGGCGATGGATGTTAGGTTACTGTAGCCAGACATTTATCGATTCTCCCTGGTATTAGCACTTCAGCTATCAAATATTTGGGTTAGTGTAGTCTATTATAGATTCGTGGATTAATGTAGTCAGTTTTTGATTGGTGGTGCTGGTTACGGTAGCCGAATATCGATTGATTCTCTCAGATTCGCACTAACAGCGGCGCTGAGATCGGCGCGATTCGCAAGAAGTGGGAACCAACAGCCGTGATCGTAGACAGATCACTCTGACGAGAAGGGACGAGAGTTACTGTAGCTACCGTAATCACGCACCCGACCGAGTGGCCTGTAATTGCAATCGGCAGCACTCCTCTACAGCAATATCTCAATAAGATATACCATTTTAGCTCTCTCCATTCTGCACACTCTCTCGTCTGTCTGATTAACGCGAGAGTGTGCGAAATAGAGAGAGCTAAGAATATGAAAGCCTCTCAATCCACCGTCTCAGCCGCTCCTACCGTACTTGTATTGTATTCCTGGCCCTACCGTACCGGTATGACCGGCCATCCCAAATCGCTTTGTTTTTTTTCCCGAATTCTCGTCTTTGGGTCGGACGACGTAGTAGTGTTGCCGGATCGAATAGCAAATCTCTCCATTCTGCACACTATCTCGTGCCTCAGACCGACGAGAGAGTGTGCTGAATGGAGAGAGCTGATATTCGATCCGGCTACATTGCGCCGTAGCCTGAGGATTATGATGGATTGATTAAGTGCCTGATACAGGTGTAGCCTTTCTTCTTAATAATCGATTACTCTTCGGATCCAAGCCACACACGATTTCAATTTCTAGAACAAAAAAGAGCTCATAGAGACTCATACATCCCATAATGATTTATTCTATCTACTTTTGAGGAAAAATAAAATCAAAGAAAGGGTTATTGTAGGTTACATCTATCGATCGGAAGCAAGTCTGTATTTAATTCCCACCGTATGCGATATGCGCTGAGTAGTCCACCGAGACGCTCATGATGGTCGTGATTACCGAGATCGCGTCCTGAACGGAAGAGCGAGATTACGGTAGGTTACATATCGATTGATCGCACATCATTACTACCTCAGATCGAAGAAAACATTCAAAAGTACAAAATAAATACAAAAGATAATAAGCAACTGTTCAATTTTCAAGATAGAACATACACGGTGAATTCAGCCTAACGAATGTATGTTTCAGAGCTCGCACAAAACTAGACGTGCATTATTTCGGCAATAGTTGTGGGTTTCCGAGATTACAAAACTAAACTAACAAGCACCCACCGAATTCATATGAGGCCGGTTGCCTTATTCTCGAACAACGACATGCAGGGTCTGGTACAGCAATTTTTCGAAAACTTGTGAAAAGAGGTTCTCGAGGGTACTGAACATCGTGGTGTGTTTCATTTTGCACCATCTCGATCGGTTGAGCCAGGCTGCACCTAAGCTGAATTTATAATTCTGGAGATAACTCTTTTACCGATTGTTCGATTCAATTGAAACGTTCACAGAACATCATTTGGATGGGGTTGATGATGTTGCTATCAAACAAACCTTTCCCTTGACAAGGCAAAAATGCGAAATCTCAGTTCTCGAATACCAAGTCGATGCGGAACTAATAGCCTGCATAGCCAGATGCGCCTCGATCTGGGGATCATTTTTCGTATAATATGTGCTGGAAACAAGCAGGACATATTTTTGCTAGGAAGTATTTTATGCGTTATTTATCAGTGAGAGACCGCTCACACTGCTCCATCAACGAAGAATTTGATTAAGTTTCATTTTCATCTCGATGTTTTCTTGCTCAGACAAAGGAGAGGATATTAATTCCTCGACTGTCACGCAGTGTGAGCGGTCTCTCAATGATAAATAACGCAGAAAATACTTCCTAGCAAAAATATGTCCAGCTTGTTTCACGTGCATATTATACGAAAAATGATCCCCAGATCGAGGCGCATCTGGCTATGCAGGTTGTTAGTTCCGCATCGACCTGGTATTCGAGAACTGAGATTTCGCATTTTTACCTTATAAAGGGAAATGTTTGTTTGATAGCAACATCATCAATCTCATCCAAATTTTGCTCTGTGAAAGTTTCAGGTGAATCGAACAATCGGTAACAGACTTATCTCCAGAATTGTAAATGCAGCTTAGGTGCAGCCTGGCTTAACCGATCGAGATGGAGCAAAATGAAACACACCATGATGTTCAGTACCCCCGAGAACCTCTTTTCACAAGTTTTCGAAAAATTGCTTTACCATACCCTGTTCGAGAATAAGGCAACCAGCCTCATATTACTACATAACTAGAGCATCCTACCGTACTCACAAGGATGTAAATTCGGATAGTAGCTCTCTCCATTCTGCACACTCTCGGTGCGACAGAGTGTGCAGAATGGAGAGAGCCGTAGCCTACCGTACTCTACCGTAATCACACACCAGATTGACGCCCCAATGGGCGGTAGACATGGCATTCTGCCAAATAGCCGAGTTCGACTAGGTCAAAGGACCCGATGCCAAATCGGCATCTGACTCTCCTCAATTCGCGCGTTCTCTCGCCTCTCTATCGACGAGAGATCATGCAAAATGAGGAGAGTCGATGCCGATTTGCATCGCTAGTGAAGGCGGCCTGAATGATACCCGATTAGTGATGTGTCTTCGATCTATCTTGTCGACCATAGAAACCGAAGAGCACTCGAAAAGGGAGTCGGTATGGATGTAAACTTTTTTGCTGTCTCCATTTTGCACACTATCGCCGGTCAGAGAAATGAAAGAGAGTGTAGTATGAAGAGAGTAGAAAAGACATCACTAGTAGTCGGGCTGTGATTTGTCATCATAATACTCGATCGATCCTGCCTGTGTAATCTCGACCATCAACCGATAAACGACTCTCTCTCCATTCAGCACACTATCTCATGGTTGAAAAAAGCCAGACATGTTAATATCAGTTAAATTGTCAGCGTTTTCCTCATGAACGAATAGCAATCCTCCAAAGGCAGGAACTCTATAGGAGATCATGGAGAGATCTCTCCCAGGAAGGAAAAGCTGCGCGCACAAGAACCGGTTGGCAGAGGCCAAGCGTGAGATAAGGCCGCTCCATAACGAGTACCATCCAACTGCGTTCGTGGTGTAATGGTCAGCATGGATGCCTTCCAAGCATTCGACGGGGGTTCGATTCCCCCCGAACGCATAACCGTTTTGCCTATTTTATGGCTATTAATCCGTTTTAGACATACAGAAGCTCTTTCCTGCGAAGCAATGTTACACTGAAACTCATCATTAAAATCATTTTTTATGGTATGATATTCGACCGTCTAATGCGAAAGTCTAATGCGATTACTTCAAGTTGAGCCAAAGGCAGAACTCGAATGTCCCGAGTCCGCAAAAAAATAAATTTATTGAATTGGAAAATACTACTATACTACCAGAGATGTGGATACGAAGGAGCGAGAGCGCATTGACTAGTGATGCCGAATATAATCACTTTTAATTCATCATGCGTTCTAAATTATCAGAACAACGAGTGTGCAGAATGGAGAGCCCTACTATTCGATCCGGATAAAATAGCACTCACTTCTCTGAAGACTCGCGTCGCATCCTGTGCCGAACAGTGATGGCAAATCGGCATCGACTCTCCACATTTTGCGTGATCTCTCATCGGTTAGAGAGGCGAGAGAGCGCGCGAATTGAGGAGAGTCGAATGCCGATTTGCCATCACTAGCCGATGTCGTCGCGATCTCCTGCATTCCAATGACGAATCTGATACTTCAATATTATTGAAATTAATTTAATTAATTTTCTACTCATCCCTGATTACAGTCACTCTCCTTCCCACCGCAATCGCCTGTACCGTTCAGACGTTTAGACTGGATATTTATTCAAAATGCAATCGCGTCACACACCAGACAACGAGAAATGAACCATTTCTTCAAAAGTTTGAGAAGGATCAAATCACCTGGTGAAAAAAAATTGATGAAGCATAAACCCTGGGGCAATCAGTATTTTCCTCTCTCTCCCTAAAACGTTTCCTAATTTGACACAGGTTTTATCTCTCCATTATACAAACTCTTTCGCCAACCAGACAGACGATAGAGTGTGCAGAATGGAGAGTGTAGTTTCAACTCGGTCATCTTATTTTCTCTCGGGTACTGCGCTACCATCCTTCCCCCCGACTTAAAATCATGACACCGGGCGCAAAAATATCATTCCCACCCAGACTACAATTCATACACCGCCGACGTCTACAGGTCGCAGCAGCAATCTGATGCACGGCGTTCTGCTGGCAAAATGCCAAGTGAGCATTCGTGGTGAGACCATCGCGCGCTCTCTTGCATTTGCATGCTCTCTCGCAATTCCCCAGACCGCTCTCTTTTCTCTCGCTCTCTCCATGTAAAACGCCGTGCTGATGCCGATTGGACGCGTAGCTTCCACCACGGGTGCTCAAGACCAGTCATTTAAAACGTCCGAGACCCAGAGCCGGAATCCGGAATAAAGAAGCGTGTAGTAAAAGGCGGGACAGTATCTAGAATGGAATGGCTGAATCCACGCCTTCCTCGCCCTGCCCGTCACCCTTATCTGGATATCAGAGGAGGGTGGAGCCAACGCCAGATCGAATGGTCAGGCTATGCTTTTGGTTTGTTAATGAAAATAGACCGCCGGTCGCATTAGACAGGGCGAAAAGGCTTAATTTGAATAGTATGTGAGAAACGGCGAAACGCATGATTGAATCGTCTGAATTTCTTCGGTTTCTGATGCAGATTGAGACCGGGAACTTTGAAATGAGATTGATGGAATGAAAATTTTGATAGGGAAGTGAGGGAAAACAATCGCAGACTTATCTGGGCCAGAAACCGAAAAAGTGCCGAATAGTACGATAAAGGTTACATCACCTATATTTTGAGCGCAATCAATCCGTATATCAGATAACAGAAACCAATTCATCTATTCAGATGCTAGCGAATGCTCAAACCGCCTGGTGAAATTCGTGAAGAACTGAAACATGCATTGTTCAGTTTTCACAATCCTCTCCAACCTACTCGTAAAAATTAGACGAATCGATTTATTTCAAAGCAGTGCGAAAGAGATCAAAAAGGAATTCGTATTTTAATATTATGGAATGTGTGCAGCCTCAATTCTCCTAGACAAATTCCTGACGTCGCCTTATCTAATGAATATATGATAATCAATCCCCCTATCTCAGGTTCTCACGCGCTGAGATGAACGAGTGCGGTGAACACCCTAGGTCTACCCCATCTGGGATATGTGCTTTTGAATATATTGAAATAAAAAAAAATTACAGTGCTGATTTCACTCGAATGCTTTCTGCAAAACCATTTATAACTTTCTTGATCGAACTGCTAATAGTGCACCTGCGACTACTACCAATGCGAAGAAAGCAATAAACATTTTTTAAACTCCAGTATTTATTTTCTAGTCTTATGTGTTTGCGCTAGATGCAAATCAGTTCGAGTTTTGTGAATCATTATTTTTTTCTACCTAATCCCAAACGACCATTATCTACCAGTCAAATCCCTCCAATACACAATACCGATGACGCACGAAAGTGCGGGGTTGATCCTTCACCTCAAACTCGCCCATAACTCGCCCCTTGTCATTTACATTTTTTACATTTACATTTATCATGTCAGGCAGTTGACGCCAGATGGGGATGGATGGTTTCAGATAGGTTTCGGGTCGGTTCTTCGTTCGAGAGAGAATCATTTCGTCTGGGTGTGGGTCAAGGGATCGGTCTTCTTTCCATTCACAGACCCAAGAGATTGGCTGGAGAAAGGGTTGCGATCATCCAGGACGATAGGACTTGATGTAGAGTGTTCATTGTTTTGTTGATGATGGAAGAAGGCTCCCGTGATTTTAGAACTGAGTCCACCAAACTCGAGTCATCAATCGCGAAACGAGACTCGACGAGAATGGTATCTGAGGGACCAAACATCAGAGACCAAACACAAACCCCTTTATAAATAATTTGGCGAACTGTCTCCCGCATCATCATCATTCGTTCTCATTCTCCCGGTTTCAAGAATAGCATGTGATAGTTTATTATTTTTCAATAGTATATTAGCCTTTTTTCACTACGATTTTCGTATTTTAGCAAGGTTCCTGCAGTTTCTGTTCCGTACTTTGTAGTTTGCAGCCTCAGATCACCTGAGATTCATGCATCCAATAATGGCGATGACGACGTTGATGACGAGAACTGTAGCTCAACCGGAACGAAAATGATGCTAAATACTCTGAATTTCGGAGTTGTAGGGAAATCCAGCTGGGGGGTTCTTTCGATGTGCGCTCAACGGGGCGTAATTTTCATTGTGCATCTCTATGGTTGTGCATTTTGGCCTCTGGCCGGTCACGTTCCTTTAGCAATTAGAACCCGAAGCCCATACTGGAATGCTGGGAGGGTCTTGGGGGCAATGATGCACAAACCATGACCAATTTGTCGTTGTTGCCTCGAGGCAGGGAGTAACATGATTTTCGAGGTAAAATGGTAGAAAAATGATATTTTCTCAACCCAATTTTTCTTTTGCGTAATTTTAGGGGTGCTCGGATGTTCAAACATAATTGTTTTGATTGATTATTAATTGTTGGAAAGTCCGATTTTTGGACTTCACATTTCAGTTTTTTTTTCAAAAATATATCGTAAGATTAAAATGCTCAGCAACGTTAATACGGTGTTAAGTGTACTATCGTTACAAATTCAGAACAAATAAATAGCTGCAGCTTTATTGAATTTTTCCAAATTTTTGCCCTTACTTCTGAGTGTTCATTGTCAAAATAAACATTGAATAAGAGCAAAGCCGCCCTCTTAGTTAAACTATCGATTCTACAGGTAATACCGTTACTCGTGGGACTGTTGATTTGCTTACAATAGCTTACAATTTTCAATGAGCGGTTCTGTGATTTATTCTTACGTTTTTAATTCGGTTAAACCCAAAAAATGCTCGATTTCGACCGTTTTCAAGCGTAACTTTGTTCTTTCATACTTTCAAGATCTCTAATGCCGATATTCGGATTCCCTGAAAAAATAAAATGTGAAGTCGAAACATTGGACTTTGCAGCGAGTAGTAATCAATCAGAACAAATATTTTTGATCCTCTGAGCACCCCTAAAGTGAAGCAAAAGGTTAATTGGGTCTATCCCTATCGTTTGAGAAAATATCATTTTCGACCTTTTTACCTCGACAACCATGTACTCCCTGGCCGAGGCTACAACAACAAATATCATTTCGAGCATTCCAGTATGGGCTTCTGGATATCATTGCTATAGAAACGTTTCCGGCCAGAGGCCACAATGCTTGCAAACTACCGAATTCCCGTCTTAATAATAATAACTGTTAAAAAATATAAAAAGAACATCCAAAATCAGCCGTAATCTGAGCTTGAGATTTTTTTCATCTTTGTCGCACTTTCATTTTTGTCTCACTTTTATTTTTGTCTCATCTTCATATTTGTCTCACTTTCATTTTTGTCGCACTTTCATTTTTGTCTCACTTTCGTATTTGTCTCACTTTCATTTTTGGGATTTCTATTTCATATCTGTCTCACTTTCCTTATTATACATTATCCAACTTTGACGGTGAAATATTCCTAGAAATACGATTAAAAAGAGAGCAAAATAGTAAAGAATACGGTAGTATCGATTAAAACTCTCGTCCCTACCATAATCTCTTATTTTTAATTTGCATAATATCGGGTTGAGGAATAAGTAACGCTCGTTTTTGAATTTTTTTTCACTTTATCATAAAAACTTTACAAAGCACGATAGAATCTAAAAATATTCTCCATGCGCATCGATGACCTTCTGCCATCTACCAGGCAGCTTGTGGATGCCCTCGTGATAGAAGGACTGGGCTGGTTCTTGAAATAGTTGGTCAGTACGGTCTGGATAGTGGCTCGGTCTTTGAAGCTCTGTCCCTTGAGGAAACGCTGGAGGTCTGAGAAGAGGTGGTAATCGGAGGGGGCAAGGTCGGGTGAGTAGGGAGGGTGGGGGAGGATAGTCCAGCCATAGCTCGCCAGCTCAGCCTTGGTCTTTCTTGCGACATGCGGGCGGGCGTTGTCGTGCTGAAAGTAGATTCGAGCGTCCTTCCCGCGTGTTTGTTCGACAGCGAGTCTCAGCTTTCGTAGCTGAAGGGTGTAGACCTCTGCCGTGATAGTCGTCCCCTCGGGTAGGAGTTCCCAGAACTCCACTCCCCGCACTGACCACCAGATGCACAACATCACTTTTTTGGGGTGCAAATCGGGTTTGGGGACATCTGCTAGCTTTTGGTCCTCTCCGACCCACTGTCTCATGCGCTCATGGTTGTCGTAGAGCACCCACTTTTCATCACCTGTGATGACATTGTCCAGCCAATCAAACCGGCGATGCAGAGTGAGAAGAGTCGAAGCCATGTCCACTCGGCGATCCTTGTCATAGTCGGTCAGGTCATGGGGGATCCATCTCCCGAGTTTCCACTTCTTTCCAATCACGTGAAGTCCATTCACAGCAGTTTTTTGGTTGACCCCAAGGAAGTCAGCAAGATCGCGCGTAGTGAGATACGGGTCAGCCTCCACCTCAGAACGCAATCGATCGAGGTCCAACTCCATGGGGCGACCGGGTCGGTCTTCATCTTCGAGGGAAAAGTCGTGTTTCTCGAATTTGACTACCCACTTTCTCACGGAGGTTACATGCGGGGTATGTGTGGGGTATACCTGCTCCAGTTGTTCATGAATGGCGGGCGGTTTCAAGCCAGATAGAAAGAGAAAGAGCATCACGTTCCGAATGTGAATTCGGTCGGGGACGAAATTGTGCGGCATTCTCGCCTGGGAGACTAGGGAGAACTGAATCGAAAACATGTGTGGAATGCCCGAGGGGCCCTCTCTCCAGTGTAAACAGGGTGGCAAACGGCAACAACAAAAGAGCGAGCACGAGGGTTCTAAAGTCAGAGAAAAAAAACGAGCGTTACTTATTCCTCAACCCAATAATTGCTCTCTTTTTAATCGTATTTCTAGGAATATTTCACCGTCAGATTTTTGTATTTGCCCGGAATTCGGGGTGGATAAAAAATAAGGAACAATAATTATAAGTTTTAGTTGTAAACTGGTAAAATGCAAAAAAATAAATAATTTACAAAATGTAACTTTGATCGGAAATGTTTGCGAAGTACAATAGAGGAGAATAATGTGAAATCAAGGACCAGATATCAAAGATCAAAAATCATCCCCTCCCTCTCCAGGTTCGCTCTCCTTCTCGTGCAACCGATGCGGGAGACAGTTCGCCAAATTATTTATAAAGGGGTTTGTGTTTGGTCTCTGATGTTTGGTCCCTCAGATACCATTCTCGTCGAGTCTCGTTTCGCGATTGATGACTCGAGTTTGGTGGACTCAGTTCTAAAATCACGGGAGCCTTCTTCCATCATCAACAATGAACACTCTACATCAAGTCCTATCGTCCTGGATGATCGCAACCCTTTCTCCAGCCAATCTCTTGGGTCTGTGAATGGAAAGAAGACCGATCCCTTGACCCACACCCAGACGAAATGATTCTCTCTCGAACGAAGAACCGACCCGAAACCTATCTGAAACCATCCATCCCCATCTGGCGTCAACTGCCTGACATGATAAATGTAAATGTAAAAAATGTAAATGACAAGGGGCGAGTTATGGGCGAGTTTGAGGTGAAGGATCAACCCCGCACTTTCGTGCGTCATCGGTATTGTGTATTGGAGGGATTTGACTGGTAGATAATGGTCGTTTGGGATTAGGTAGAAAAAAATAATGATTCACAAAACTCGAACTGATTTGCATCTAGCGCAAACACATAAGACTAGAAAATAAATACTGGAGTTTAAAAAATGTTTATTGCTTTCTTCGCATTGGTAGTAGTCGCAGGTGCACTATTAGCAGTTCGATCAAGAAAGTTATAAATGGTTTTGCAGAAAGCATTCGAGTGAAATCAGCACTGTAATTTTTTTTTATTTCAATATATTCAAAAGCACATATCCCAGATGGGGTAGACCTAGGGTGTTCACCGCACTCGTTCATCTCAGCGCGTGAGAACCTGAGATAGGGGGATTGATTATCATATATTCATTAGATAAGGCGACGTCAGGAATTTGTCTAGGAGAATTGAGGCTGCACACATTCCATAATATTAAAATACGAATTCCTTTTTGATCTCTTTCGCACTGCTTTGAAATAAATCGATTCGTCTAATTTTTACGAGTAGGTTGGAGAGGATTGTGAAAACTGAACAATGCATGTTTCAGTTCTTCACGAATTTCACCAGGCGGTTTGAGCATTCGCTAGCATCTGAATAGATGAATTGGTTTCTGTTATCTGATATACGGATTGATTGCGCTCAAAATATAGGTGATGTAACCTTTATCGTACTATTCGGCACTTTTTCGGTTTCTGGCCCAGATAAGTCTGCGATTGTTTTCCCTCACTTCCCTATCAAAATTTTCATTCCATCAATCTCATTTCAAAGTTCCCGGTCTCAATCTGCATCAGAAACCGAAGAAATTCAGACGATTCAATCATGCGTTTCGCCGTTTCTCACATACTATTCAAATTAAGCCTTTTCGCCCTGTCTAATGCGACCGGCGGTCTATTTTCATTAACAAACCAAAAGCATAGCCTGACCATTCGATCTGGCGTTGGCTCCACCCTCCTCTGATATCCAGATAAGGGTGACGGGCAGGGCGAGGAAGGCGTGGATTCAGCCATTCCATTCTAGATACTGTCCCGCCTTTTACTACACGCTTCTTTATTCCGGATTCCGGCTCTGGGTCTCGGACGTTTTAAATGACTGGTCTTGAGCACCCGTGGTGGAAGCTACGCGTCCAATCGGCATCAGCACGGCGTTTTACATGGAGAGAGCGAGAGAAAAGAGAGCGGTCTGGGGAATTGCGAGAGAGCATGCAAATGCAAGAGAGCGCGCGATGGTCTCACCACGAATGCTCACTTGGCATTTTGCCAGCAGAACGCCGTGCATCAGATTGCTGCTGCGACCTGTAGACGTCGGCGGTGTATGAATTGTAGTCTGGGTGGGAATGATATTTTTGCGCCCGGTGTCATGATTTTAAGTCGGGGGGAAGGATGGTAGCGCAGTACCCGAGAGAAAATAAGATGACCGAGTTGAAACTACACTCTCCATTCTGCACACTCTATCGTCTGTCTGGTTGGCGAAAGAGTTTGTATAATGGAGAGATAAAACCTGTGTCAAATTAGGAAACGTTTTAGGGAGAGAGAGGAAAATACTGATTGCCCCAGGGTTTATGCTTCATCAATTTTTTTTCACCAGGTGATTTGATCCTTCTCAAACTTTTGAAGAAATGGTTCATTTCTCGTTGTCTGGTGTGTGACGCGATTGCATTTTGAATAAATATCCAGTCTAAACGTCTGAACGGTACAGGCGATTGCGGTGGGAAGGAGAGTGACTGTAATCAGGGATGAGTAGAAAATTAATTAAATTAATTTCAATAATATTGAAGTATCAGATTCGTCATTGGAATGCAGGAGATCGCGACGACATCGGCTAGTGATGGCAAATCGGCATTCGACTCTCCTCAATTCGCGCGCTCTCTCGCCTCTCTAACCGATGAGAGATCACGCAAAATGTGGAGAGTCGATGCCGATTTGCCATCACTGTTCGGCACAGGATGCGACGCGAGTCTTCAGAGAAGTGAGTGCTATTTTATCCGGATCGAATAGTAGGGCTCTCCATTCTGCACACTCGTTGTTCTGATAATTTAGAACGCATGATGAATTAAAAGTGATTATATTCGGCATCACTAGTCAATGCGCTCTCGCTCCTTCGTATCCACATCTCTGGTAGTATAGTAGTATTTTCCAATTCAATAAATTTATTTTTTTGCGGACTCGGGACATTCGAGTTCTGCCTTTGGCTCAACTTGAAGTAATCGCATTAGACTTTCGCATTAGACGGTCGAATATCATACCATAAAAAATGATTTTAATGATGAGTTTCAGTGTAACATTGCTTCGCAGGAAAGAGCTTCTGTATGTCTAAAACGGATTAATAGCCATAAAATAGGCAAAACGGTTATGCGTTCGGGGGGAATCGAACCCCCGTCGAATGCTTGGAAGGCATCCATGCTGACCATTACACCACGAACGCAGTTGGATGGTACTCGTTATGGAGCGGCCTTATCTCACGCTTGGCCTCTGCCAACCGGTTCTTGTGCGCGCAGCTTTTCCTTCCTGGGAGAGATCTCTCCATGATCTCCTATAGAGTTCCTGCCTTTGGAGGATTGCTATTCGTTCATGAGGAAAACGCTGACAATTTAACTGATATTAACATGTCTGGCTTTTTTCAACCATGAGATAGTGTGCTGAATGGAGAGAGAGTCGTTTATCGGTTGATGGTCGAGATTACACAGGCAGGATCGATCGAGTATTATGATGACAAATCACAGCCCGACTACTAGTGATGTCTTTTCTACTCTCTTCATACTACACTCTCTTTCATTTCTCTGACCGGCGATAGTGTGCAAAATGGAGACAGCAAAAAAGTTTACATCCATACCGACTCCCTTTTCGAGTGCTCTTCGGTTTCTATGGTCGACAAGATAGATCGAAGACACATCACTAATCGGGTATCATTCAGGCCGCCTTCACTAGCGATGCAAATCGGCATCGACTCTCCTCATTTTGCATGATCTCTCGTCGATAGAGAGGCGAGAGAACGCGCGAATTGAGGAGAGTCAGATGCCGATTTGGCATCACTAGCCTTTACCATCGGGTCCTTTGACCTAGTCGAACTCGGCTATTTGGCAGAATGCCATGTCTACCGCCCATTGGGGCGTCAATCTGGTGTGTGATTACGGTAGAGTACGGTAGGCTACGGCTCTCTCCATTCTGCACACTCTGTCGCACCGAGAGTGTGCAGAATGGAGAGAGCTACTATACGAATTTACATCCTTGTGAGTACGGTAGGATGCTCTATTTATGTAGTTATATGAGGCTGGTTGCCTTATTCTCGAACAGGGTCTGGTACAGCAATTTTTCGAAAACTTGTGAAAAGAGGTTCTCGGGGGTACTGAACATCATGGTGTGTTTCATTTTGCTCCATCATCAACCCCATCCAAATGATGTTCTGTGAACGTTTCAATTGAATCGAACAATCGGTAAAAGAGTTATCTCCAGAATTATAAATTCAGCTTAGATGCAGCCTGGCTCAACCGATCGAGATGGTGCAAAATGAAACACACCACGATGTTCAGTACCCTCGAGAACATCTTTTCACAAGTTTTCGAAAAATTGCTGTACCGACCCTGCATGTCGTTGTTCGAGAATAAGGCAACCGGCCTCATATGAATTCGGTGGGTGCTTGTTAGTTTAGTTTTGTAATCTCGGAAACCCACAACTATTGCCGAAATAATGCGCGTCTAGTTTTGTGCGAGCTCTGAAACATACATTCGTTAGGCTGAATTCACCGTGTATGTTCTATCTTGAAAATTGAACAGTTGCTTATTATCTTTTGTATTTATTTTGTACTTTTGAATGTTTTCTTGGATCTGAGGTAGTAATGATGTGCGATCAATCGATATGTAACCTACCGTAATCTCGCTCTTCCGTTCAGGACGCGATCTCGGTGATCACGACCATCATGAGCGTCTCGGTGGACTACTCAGCACATATCGCATACGGTGGGAATTAAATACAGACTTGCTTGCGATCGATAGATCTAACCTACAATAACCCTTTCTTTGATTTTATTTTTCCTCAAAAGTAGATAGAATAAATCATTATGGGATGTATGAGTCTCTATGAGCTCTTTTTTCTTCTATAAATTGAAATCGTGTGTGGCTTGGATCCGAAGAGTAATCGATTATTAAGAAGAAAGGCTACACCTGTATCAGGCACTTAATCAATCCATCATAATCCTCAGGCTACGGCGCAATGTAGCCGGATCGAATATCAGCTCTCTCCATTCAGCACACTCTCTCGTCGGTCTGAGGCACGAGATAGTGTGCAGAATGGAGAGATTTGCTATTCGATCCGGCAACACTACTACGTCGTCCGACCCAAAGACGAGAATTCGGGAAAAAAAACAAAGCGATTTGGGATGGCCGGTCATACCGGTACGGTAGGGCCAGGAATACAATACAAGTACGGTAGGAGCGGCTGAGACGGTGGATTGAGAGGCTTTCATATTCTTAGCTCTCTCTATTTCGCACACTCTCGCGTTAATCAGACAGACGAGAGAGTGTGCAGAATGGAGAGAGCTAAAATGGTATATCTTATTGAGATATTGCTGTAGAGGAGTGCTGCCGATTGCAATTACAGGCCACTCGGTCGGGTGCGTGATTACGGTAGCTACAGTAACTCTCGTCCCTTCTCGTCAGGGTGATCTGTCTACGATCACGGCTATTGGTTCCAGCTCGATCGGGTCGGATATCGTATCCTCCGCCTCTTGTACCATATTCCCCCGTTTCCCGCCGTCCACCTCCGCCCCGCCCCACTCCCGAAGCGATATTAGGTACTGTAGATCCTGTCGATTCCTTCTCTTACCATTCTCCTCCGCTACGTTCTACTGAGATTAGCAAGAATACTGTAGATTGTTGCTTTTGATTATTGTTGCTTTTGATTCGTATCGAGAACTGAGTAGATATGTGAGTCGTCCCCGAGTCTTTCCACTTTTATCGATTATCTTGCCCCGCCTAGTCAGGTTTCATGTGTAAATAATTGAGTGGTTGTTATGCAAAAATTTTCGATTTTTTTTCCGCAAAACTTTTTTCCTGCGGTTTTGTATTGATCCGTGTCGCTTGTTACGTCCGACAAAGAAAAGGTTTACGGAAGTATGTGCGGTGTCGTTTGTGAAGGAATGGTATGGTTATTGGTTTCCGCGATCGCTATCCGAAACAGCCAAAGAGCTCTCTCTAATCTGCACACTCGATCATATGACGGTATCTTGTGTTGCTGGATAGAATGCTGCTGAGAAACAGAATGATGATCGCGGAAGAAAATATACTACTCTTATAAGCTCTGAAAATATAAATATGTAATTACTGATTTAATTTAAATCTTGTGATCAGAACTCTCTCCAATTCGCACACTCCCTGCGTCTGACTGTCTCGCACTCTCTCCGCTCCGCCCTCTCCCGTCCTTCGAACGGCCCTTCCCTGGTAGATCAACGAGCTCGCGACCCCAGTCTCTTCTCCCCTCTTCCCATCGCTTCCCATTGACTTCTTTCTTGTTGTTTCGCGACTTTACGAAGTTCAAACCGCGTTCGCCCCGTTTTTTTCGCGTTTTCTCGACGTTCTCGAGAAATTCGAAGCGAATTCGTTCTTCTTTTGTTACAATCCCCTCCGAATCCCTTCCCATTGACTTATTCGCTGTTGTTTCGCGCCTTTGGATGACTTGAGCTTTGTTTAATCTGCTTCGAACCATCGTTCGCCCCGTTTTCTCGACTGTTTCGCTCCTATCTTTACTTTCTATAACCTCAATGGTAGATCAGCAAGCGCCTCCCAGTTCTTCCGATCGACTTCTTCCTTGTTGTATCACGCATTTTCGAAGTACAAACCGCTTAGAGCCATTGCTCGCCAACTTTGACTGCTTTGTTTCGCGTTTCCTCGACGTTTTCGCCTCAATTTCACGCAAACGCGCTTCCCAGCCCGCTCCACATTCCATAACCCCAATTATATCATGCGCACGAAACTGTCCCTTTCGATGTTCCGGGCGCGCGTTGGATTGAAGAACTTTCGCTTTCCAGAGAGTGCTCCTCGCTCCCCTTTCTTTTACTCGCAAAGGAGGGGGGGGGGGAGAAGTGAATGCGAAATCTTGCTTGAGCTCTTGCTTGTCCGGATGTTCCATGCGCCCCTCTCTTTTTCTCCCCTTCCTCATTCCCCCTCACTCTCTCAAGTAGATCGATCTATTCCTCATTGACCATTCACTTGTTCACCCTGAGGCGAGGGATACTTGCGACGATTCTCCTCGTTTCGCGTGCTATCTCGTCGCCCTCTCACTTCTCTGCGCGCCCTCTCCTGATCCCGTCATCTCTAGTGACTTCGGGAATAATCTCGAGGTCAAAGCGGCAGGTTTCATAGCCGCTGGGCGTCTCCTCCTCTGATTAGGCACTTGCCCTTCCTGTGCCGCCGTGTTTCGATTGCGCGTGATGACGTCATCGCGACCTACTGTAACCCATTATCGATCGCTGCCTCCGCTCAGATCACTCGTCCTTCGGCGCTCTCGGGGTGATCTTTGATCTCTGATCGCTGATCGCTGGTCGGCCGCCTCACGCGCGACATGCGGATACGCTTCGACTACGTGGAGCGCAAGATCGCCGGATGCTTCCACAGGTACGGGAGGGAAGGGAGTACGGTGGATAGGGGTACTGTAGGGACCGCAGTAGTTTTAGACAGTCACCAAAGGAAGAATCACTGCGGCCTCGTTAATCCTTTCAAGTACGGCGCGTGAAACATAGAAGTTGCTGGTGTGAATCAGAAAGGGTGCGGTTAGCCCATGGCGTAATGCCTGGCAATGCGCGTGACCTGCAGATAGTTCCAGGGGCGAAATCATCACTTATCACTAGTTATTTGTGTCGTGGCTTTCTGTAGTAGTAAAAAAATTTTTTTTTTTAAAGTAGTACGATATTCGGGCAGACTACGATAATATTAATTGCTCGAGGCGCGGTAGGTTGAAGTCCGGTAGGATACTGTGGATTATCGATTGATCTCCTTTTCCAGCTATGGTAAGCTGATCTCCCGCCACCCGGCGCCCTTCATCGTCGCGCCACTGCTGTTCACGATGGCCATGGTGGCAGGTGAAAAAATCGATAATCAATCGATATATCAATAATCGATAATCCGGGTACCGTATCATTTCATCCGGTAATCAATGTAGAAGATGGTTTTTTTCGACACTCAATTGACTTTTTTCTACATATGTGTTTTGCCATTTAGCATCAAGTTATTTAGTTAGACTGTCCTCTATCGATCGCTAATTGAAGCAGGAACGCGCCTGGTTTGCGAAATCCGGCGTGACGTTCCCAGTGATGGCATGAGATAATAAAGCTGTTGGGATGATGACTCACCCGAGCGGGTTTCCCCCCATTGTGTCTTGAGAGTTGCAGGGCAGGGAAGATCTGACTGCCAAATAGGGAATATGGGATTATAGGGATTATTATTATGGTATTATGATATTATTATTAAGATTATTATAGGGATTAAGGCTTCGTAGGTGATTCTCTGCTGTACTGGGCCTCATTTATTTTGTACGAAAGTATCTCGAGTCGGTTATCCATTCTAGTACGTCTCTGGTATATTTCTGAGAGAATAGGCAGACTGGAGAGTCCTGAATCCCCTCTAATACAAAGATCAAACTACAAACTACAAAGATCAAATATCATCCTCCAATCCCCTCAGGCTTCTTCCATCTCGACCCGGTGACGGATGCCATCTACCTGTTCACGCCCACCGACGCGCCCTCGAAGATGGAACGGATGTCCATTCACGAGAAGTGGTGAGTTGAATGGAGTTTGTAGTTTGAAGGTTAGAGGTTGTAGTTTGATTATAGAAGTGTCACCTGAGATATTGCGCCACCAATAGGCAATAGGCAATACGCAATTGTTGTTGTTGTCACCCACGAGAGGATGCATTAATCCGACTGTAGTTTAGTGGTTATAGTCTGATCTCCGACTGTAGTTTGATCTCTGATCTCCATCCAGGCCACTCTCCGACGGAACGTACATCCCCGGCCGAGCGGTGACGCAGGCCAGAGAGGTTCAGGTGAGTATTATTATTTTTAAAATAATTTTTAAAAAATTTTGTTTTAAAATTTTTTAAAAAAAGCGTTCACGTTCGCTATGGGATAATATTTTCTAATTACTGATTCATAGTTTATCGAATTTTCGCGACCATGTTTATTTTCCCTATCAATTGAAACATGATTGTGACTTGCGTTCATTTCGTGTTTTTTATCAGAGAAAGCTCCGGACGACTTACCTATGTATATCTCATTCAGTTTTCAAGAAATCATGAAACTCAAATCATTCGTGGGCACTAGGGTAATATTTTTGTATTGGAATTTGGCGGCGTACAAATGAGGAAGTAGGACGTCATAACTTTCCATTAGATAATCGATAATCCGTTGGTAGGTCACTGCGCTCGCTCGCGACGGCGGGAACATCCTGGAGAAGCCGTACTCGGAGGCCGTCTACCGTCTGGATATGTTCATCCAGAAGAGAATCAAGTGAGGAGAGGGTCCTGAGGCGAAAAAGAAGGGTTACGGTAGTAGATGAGAATCAAGTGAGCAATGATTCCGGATTGAATAGTATATCTCTCCATCTTGCACACTCCATTGCTGCTCTGACCAGCGAGATAGTGTGCAGAATGGAGAGCACAGCATCCGATGCGACAATCATAGTTGGCAGAAAAATTCGAAATATTGGCATTAATTTCTCCATTTGCCACATATTCTTCTGTCTCCGAGAGATAGTGTAGACTTGAGAGGCCTTTGCTCGTATTTTGCACTTTAGAGCCATGATAAATAAAAAAATATATCAGAGATCAAACTACAAACTTCACTCTCAGGGTGCACTACGCCGGGCAGATGTACGGCTACAACGAGCTGTGTCTGCACTTCCAGAGCGATGACTGTCCAGGTGAGGGGAGAGATCAGACTACAAACTACATGGATCAAACTACTGGTGCTCTCTCCATTCAGCACACTATGTCGCACCACGCTAACAGCGAGATATTGTGCTGAAGGGAGAGGGGTGAAGGTAGATCCGTCAACACTGGATCAGACTACCAACTACAGAGATCAAGGATCAGACTACACCTTTCTCAGGCAACCCGCACGTGCACCTGATCTCGGACCTGTACGCGCACGGCTTCAACATCACCTTCCCGACCGTGCGCATGGGCTCGGAGTGAGTTGCGAGTCTGACCCGTAGAAATATAAATGAGAAAGAAATGTGTTTCACGTAAGCCATTTATCTTGTTTATTTTGATTAGATGCAATGGTCATCAGCGGTGTTAGCATAAAAAATATTATATCCTTTCGGAATATTTACATAACGCACTAATAATATTTGGGGGTAGTCAATCTGACCCATCGAACCTGCTTACCTACCGTACTCCTCCTCTCTCGCAGGTCCGGCTACATCGGGGGCGCACTGGGCGGAGTCTCGCTGTTCCGCGGCGCCAACAACAGCCAGATCGTCGCCTCGGCCTCCTCGTGGTACGGTAGTTTATCGATTAGCGATTACCGTAATCTTAGTTTTCTCTTAGAGACCCAATCCATTCTCAGGTTCCTCATCTACCACCTCAAGTTCTTCCCGAATAACGAGAGCTACGTTTCCGGGCTGTGGGAGAATGTGAGTTTACTGTAGCGGGGATACGGTAGATAGAAATCTGACCCAGTGAACTACCGTAACCCACTCCTTTCGGTGGGGATGCTGCAGTGTTGCCGGAAGTGAATAGTACCTCTCTCCATTCGGCACACTCGCCGGTTAGAATTCATCTCCAGTCTGCACAATCTCTCGAAAATTAGAGATACGAAAGGGTGTGCAAAATGGAGAGAGCTAAAATCGAAACTATTTTGCTAGTACAATGATTTGACCATACTACTAGCAAGATTACTGTAAATAAGAATCATCGACCCAGTCTACCACCGTAACCCTTCCCTATTCGCTTCAGGAGCTCGGCCGGGCGCTGTCCGAGTACCCCGAGGACCCGTACATCTCGATCACTTACTTCCACTCTCAGACACTGGCCGACGAACTGAAGCGAAACGCCGAGTCACTGGGTACGGTAGGCAGGAAGGGAGGGGGTATTGGGGACTGACTTTATTTGATTACCGCTATCCCAATGTCATCTCTAAGCAATGGCATCTGCATGATTTGTTATTTTTGGCTAGAAAACTACAGAATCGTTAAGAACATTTTTAGCTAAACCTAGGACGACACGTGAAACATAAGAATGGCTGATGTATTACCACTGGGTAGGATATGGAAAACTAGCAATGTGAGTCTATCACGAATTACCTGTTTTAATTGATTATATTTTCATCATTAATAGGTAATGCGTAATTGTTCTTTTTGGCGCTGACCCTACGAAGAGACATTGTGGTTCATTTCTTCACCAAGTGAAGTAGAACAGATGAAACATATGTGTGACTGATATTTCTGGCCACTGAATTGATTGGTATTGTACGGTAAGGAAAGATGCTGCTATCATAATTCTTTGCAACGTATGCTAGTATGCTATCGGGAACTGACTTTATATTCCCGATTACCGTACCCTCCGTTGCAGTGCCTCGCTTCATCATCTCGTTCACGTTGCTCGTCGTGTTCTCGGCCATCTGCGGCGTCGCCTTCGTTGCCAAGGGAGCCAAAATCGACTGGGTACGGTAAATTGGATTATCGAGAACTGAGATGGGGTACGGTAGATGCTATCGATAACTAACGGAGATTGGGATACGGTTAAAAAGGTGTAACGACTGTGCATTTAATTGGGGATACGGTAGGATCGAGGCAATGAGCCTAGCGAACCAAGTGGAGTATTGCGATTTTACAAAAAAACGGCAGTCGGGACTGCTAGTTTGGTCACAATTTTTTTTCCGGTAAACGTGCGACACGTGAAATATGAGGCCGGTCGCCTTATATTCAACCAATGGTTGGTACAGTGATTTTTCGAAAACATGTGAGAAGAGGTTCACGAGGGTGCTAATCATCATGGCAGACTTCATTTTGCACCAATTCGATCGGTTAAGCCGGGCTGCATCAGGGCTTCAAATCACGGTTTTGCAGTTTCTCAGGTTCCTGTGAACCAAATGCTTCCAAAATTCGATTGCTCATGAAAACGATCATGGGGATTCCAATCATGATATTCACAATCTCTCAAATATGCTAATTTTCTTTTTAAACTGCACTATTCGAATATGAGGAGGTAGTGGAAGCCGATTTTAGAATAGGCGGATGCGCCTCGTCGAGAGGATCATTTTTCGTATAAATAGTATAGGGTTTGAAATCAACGTTTTTTCGCTATCACCTATTTTATGAATATCATGATTGGAATCCCCATGATCGTTTTCATGAGCAATCGAATTTTGGAAGCATTTGGTTCACAGGAACCTGAGAAACTGCAAAACCGTGATTTGAAGCCCTGATGCAGCCCGGCTTAACCAATCGAAATGGTGCAAAATGAAGTCTGCCATGATGATTAGCACCCTCGTAAACCTCTTCTCTCACATGTTTTCGAAAAATCACTGTACCAACCTTGTCACCTGTTTTACTGAAAATAAGGCGACCGGCCTCATATATCAGTGGCTGGTTGTGTTTGAAAAAAAACTGGAAAAAACGATGTTTGAAACCGGGCAGGTTCTAGAGCCGTTCATAACCGCGAAGCCACGGAAGTAAGGCGCGAATTGTGGAAATTACTTTTCCTCCTGTTGCATTTTGGTTTCGAATTGGCGCGCTCGCGAGAAATGTGTTTCACGCTCGCTCTTTAATCAGCAGCTTTCAGATAAATTCAATGGGTGCTGGAGATTAACCAAACAAAATCAATCTTCGGGAAATCGATATGTTTATCAGCGAATTGGTTCTGACAGTGGTTGTTGTGTTTTAGGGATGGCAATTGTTGTCTGAACCAGCCGCTTTGCTCGCAGGATTCAGTCAAGAATGGGAGACAGGAAAACAGCCTGTTTAATATGGGCAATGAAACATATTAAAACTTACAAGGGAATGACCGGAACTCACATATCCCGAAAATTCTGAAAAATTCACAGAAAATGCAGAAAAAAATTCTATCTAGGAAACTACATTAAAAAACTGCCAAATGTGTTTTTGAAATTTCGATTTTGGGCCAAAGCAGTGTTTTGTGGTAAGAATTCTGACAAAAACGCCCTAAAAACGCTATTTTAGCCCAAAATCATAAAAGCATTTGGCAGTTTTTGAAATTAGTTTCCTGGATAGAATTTTTTTCTGCATTTTGTGTGAATTTCTCAGAATTTTTGGGATATGTGAGTTCCGGTCATTCCCTTGTTAGGCCAACTATTCCTTTTCATACAAAATGAAGCAAACCATCGTTTTCAGCGCCTTAAATAACCCCGGTCACGACAGTTTGAGAAAATTAGACGGTCTTGAAGATTTTTATCGAACATTTCTAGTTGGGACAACAGTTGTCTGAGACAACGCGTTGTCCCAAATCTCGGACAACACGTTGTCTCAGACAACGAATTGGACAACAAATGCCATCCCTATTGTGTTTTACTAGGTGCTTGAAGTAGAATAAAAATCACGTAGTACCTCTCGGGTTACTGTACCTCTCCGATTACGGTACCTCCTCCAGGTGCTCTCGAAGCCGGTGCTCTCGGTGCTGGGCGTGATGAACGCCGGCATGGGAATCGTCTCGGGTGAGCGGAGAAGATTGCCTAATGATGACGTCACTTCGGTTCTACGCTCTCTCCATTCTGCACATTCTCCGTCACTTTCCGATGAGAGAGTTCGAAGAATGGAATGGAGAGATCAGTGATCCGAGATGAAATCACAATTGGCTGTCATATCGGTTTTGGATTTCTCCATTCTGTACACTGTGTCGTAGTTTCAGCTCACGATATAGTGTGCAAAATGGAGAGACATCCCCTCATATAGAATGACGTCATCACGAATAAACTGCTTTCTGTTGATGACTCAATCCCTCCCAGGCATCGGCATGCTCCTGCTGTGCGGCTTCCCCTACAACGACATCGTCGCCGTGATGCCCTTCCTCGTCGTTGGTGAGTGATTGATCTTTGATGTATATTCTGTGTAGAATGGGAAGGTGTTGGAATAATTCTGCCAGATTGAATAGTAGCTGTATCCATTTGGCACACTCTTTTGTTGATCTGGCCAGTGACGAAGTGTGCAGAATAGAGATAGAGAGCTTGTACAGTATCGACAATAAGTTTACGTCCGAAATTTCAATGTTCTGTAACTTTTGAACCAGATGAGATTTCTTTTTCATATTTTGGCAGGTGGTACTGTACGTACTCTAGCATATGCTCACCAGGCTGGACCATGCTACGATTTCGTAATGTTGCATAGTGATGACGCAAACATGACATGGTTTTTCATGGTAGATTATTTGCTCGATAAATTTTTCCTCAGCCTTCTTACTCGGTGTGATAATAGAAGGCCTCAATACCTTTTCAATGAAAATATGTACTCATGGGAGGATGACGTACAGTGGCTTTAGAATGTTTCAAACTAGGGTCCCGAAAAAATGGATTTTCGTTCATAGACATGCTAGAGACTCGTTCAAAAGCTCGAAATGATCCTTACCACAATTCCAGATGATCCACAAAATTTGATAACCCTAGCTCTTAATTTGACCTTAGGGCACGAATTTTTCACTTTTTCACTTGATTTTTTTCTCCCTATTTTGGACGATCACAGTTCCAAGGCCGATATTTGTTCAAATGCCTTTCCTGGACAGGTTAGTTGCAAATCCATGGAATATACGATTCCCAACTTTTTAGAGCATTTTGATAACTTTCCCGTCCGCGGCAACCGAAAATCCGAGGTCCATCGATTATCAACCCAAAAATGACCACGAATTTTTCACTTTTTCACTTGATTTTGGCAAGCGAAAATCCGAGGTCATTAGGTCGAAAAAATAACCGACTGAAAGTTGTTGAATTTTAACTTTTTTCATTAATGATATCATGGGCTCTCATATCAAAATTCGGATTCAGCACACAATATACCAGAAACAATTTAGTCAGGAAGTTCTGAGAGAGAATTTTTTTCGACTAATGATGGGGGTATCATGGTCATTTTTTGGGTTGATAATCGATGGACCTCGGATTTTCGGTTGCCGCGGACGGGAAAGTTATCAAAATGCTCTAAAAAGTTGGGAATCGTATATTCCATGGATTTTCAACTAACCTGTCCAGGAAAGACCTTTGAACAAATATCGGCCATGGAACTGTGAACATCCAACATAGGGAGAAAAAATCAAGTGAAAAAGTGAAAAATTCGTGCCCTAAGGTCAAATTAAGAGCTAGGGTTATCAAATTTTGGGGATCATCTGGAATTGTGGTAAGGATCATTTCGAGCTTTTGAACGAGTCTCTAGCTTGTCTATGAACGAAAAACCATTTTTTCGGGTCCCTAGTTTGAAACATTCTAAAGCCACTGTTCGTCATCCTCCCATGAGTACATATTTTCATCGAAAAGGTATTGAGGCCTTCTATTATCACACCGAGTAGGAAGGCTGAGGAAAAATTTATCGAGCAAATAATCTACCATGAAAAACCATGTCATGTTTGCGTCATCACTATGCAACATTACGAAATCGTACCATGGTCCAGCCTGGTGAGCATATGCTAGAGTACGTACAGTACCGCCTGCCAAAATATGAAAAAGAAATCACATCTGGTTCAAAAGTTACAGAACATTGAAATTTCGGACGTAAACTTATTGTCGATAGGGGATGTCGCGTCGTAGATACTGCAATATGTTGCTATTACCGTCATTATTTTGCGATTTGTCTTCCCCGAGGGGTTTGCGTTTCTAGCATCCCTCAAGGCTAATTGAAATGTGTGGGCTGGGATTCAACCAGTGCAGAGCGTATGATCAAAAACCTCATCTACAACTAATATTAAAATCTACATAATTAAAAAAAAAAATTGAACTTTGATCTCACTACCGATTGTAGTATGTAGTCTTATCTTGGACCTCATCTATTCCAGCCGTCGGCACCGACAACATGTTCCTGATGGTGGCGGCGGTGCGGCGGACGTCGCGAACCCTGCCCTGTGAGTTTATACCTTTGTAGTTTGTAGCCTGATCTCTGTAGTTGAGAAGTTTATGTTTGTAGTTTGATCTTTGATCTCTGCTCTCTTTCCAGACGAGGAGCGCATGGCCGAGTGCATGGCGGAGGCGGCAGTCTCCATTCTGATCACAGGTATGAGTCAATAATTACGCCATCGATAGGTAATTCATAATTGTTGTGTTGGGATTATTACGGGCTCGAGTGCAGGTTAGATTGCGTCAAGAATGGACAATCAAGATTTTTTTCGGTAAGCACCATTCGAGTATGGAAATGGCGTTGCCTTTGATTTGAGTATCACACCTGAAACATAGAAGTTACTGATGATGGGGGGTGCTATCGGGGGAAGGGTATCACACCAGCAATATTTAAAAAAAATTTATTGTTGGACTGGATTGTCTTACTATTTATATACAAAATGTGAAACACATGACTTGCTTGTGATTACGAGTTCGAAAAGGGATATATTGCATCATGATTGGGCTATGGATAATAGTTATTAGGTTGGTGCAAAAGTCTTGCTGTTTTTTGACGCTCGGAGATTCCGACACCTCCCGTCTTTTGTTTCTGACCGATCACCATTTACTTTTTCACAAACGTTGAGGGCTTCCATACTCTCTTCAGCGCACGTTATCTCAGATCTGGCCAATCGATAATGTTCAGATCCAATGTCAGCGACATGACCATCATATGGGCATACTAATTTGATTGACATTTCTCGAAGGATAGTGTTGAGGCCAAATTGAAACCACAGTTGCGAAGTATGATGGTTATACATCTCAGTGGTGTTAGTGGGATAAATTGTCTACTCAAACACTTCTCGAAATGAGCGCCTAGTTTGAGATGAATCTTTAGTGAGCCATATCAAAAGAAATATCTCTCGCATAGTATTCTTCTCGAATGGGATCGGCATCTCAAAGATTTTCAGCTGTGATGTAGCCCCACTAATTAATTTACCATTTTAGTTTGGAGAAGATGCCACTATCCCTTCAAGCACAGCATTTGCAAAACTATAGTAATCGAAATTCTTTCATCGAAATCAGTACGTTTGGAATATTTCTGATTCCACTACTAGAGAAAGGCCAGATATCATGCCACTAAAATAAAGTGCAACCCTTCCCCTATTACTGTGAAAAATAACAGATATCTGAGATGCATACTGGATATGATGTATACCTCAAATTAGCACCCTAAAAATCACGATTTTCGGTACTTTTCCAGAAATTCAGGTTTTTGGAATTTTATTATTTTCTGAAAGAGGAAGAGAAGATGGCTTAAAAGGTTTTCATCATCACATAGCCTCGTGGTTTGTGAATGAAGCGCACTTCAGTTGAGGTCGATTTCTCTGGTTATCAAGTCATGGAATTAGAATAAATGGAGAGCACTTTTATTATGTCGCCTTGATTCAATCACCGGAACTATGGCCATAGGGAACCGACAACCTCTCCGGTTTTAACATCAGATAGAGTACTGACAGGGCTTCTCAGCAAACCTATTAACAATCCGTAGTATGAAATCGCAGCGAAGTACAACTGCTCCGAAAACACTTTGAACAAAATTCAAAATTTTAAAGTTGGTCAGACATCTATTTCACGCATACTTCGGGGGGTGTAGTAATTGAAGCCCAGTGTTCTAGTATACCCCTAAATACTACTGCAGAGACAGGTCTTGACGATTTGAGGGAAGACAAATATTCGAGCTCAAACTTCACGTCCGAAAAACAACAAGACTTTTGCACCAACCTGATATTTCCTATCTACAGGCAAGGTACGGGACCATTGAAAAAAAAATTACTCTAATTCAAGTGAGAGACGTGAAACATATGTGTGACTAGTGTAGTTGGTCACGGGTACAATCGGAGAGATTGCACGGTTTTGTGCAGATGACTAAAATGTTGTAATCAAAAGTAGCTACTTTTTTCTCTAATGAATTAGAAGCGCACGGCGAATTGCGGACAGTCCGTTATGTAGTTCATGTACTCCACGTGAAACATAGGAGTTGCTGGTGATTGGTACGATCGCGAGACATACTGCGTTATCATTAGATAATAACAAATTGTTGTATTCTTCGCGGCCAAAAGAACATACCATCATTAGACAATTCAAAAATGGTAATTGTTTTTTCAAAAAAGTACTCTTCTCATCACTCATGCTGTTTAGCAAGTGAAGTAGGGCGCGTGAAACCTAGAAATAGCTGGTGAAATTTCACTTCCCGGATTCGAGAAGACAGGATTGATTTTGTCGTCAGGCAATGTGAAATTGTAGTTGTTTTTTATCGCAAAAAAGCCAAACGCCCACTGTGAGATGATCTGTTCGCCAATTCAAGTACTGCACCTGAAACATAGGAATTACTGGTGCCATATATATTGCTGCGAAATTCGATTGTTGTTATGTATTATTCCATGTGGTGGAGCGGGAGTGAACGCAGCTATCTTGTGGTGATGGACGGGCAGTAGAATAATAGCCTTTATCGATTGGAAGAGAGAAGAATTGCTTCATTGGCGTCCTAGCTGTGAGGAAATAGCGAGGGGCACATATTACGGTAGTTGGCGTGGCAACATAGGGAAATCGTGGTGGGACCAACGGGCACGCAACTGGTGAGGGGGTGTGTACGCTTAGTGCATTTACTGTTCTGTTGGTAATTACTTATATTAATTACTATACAACACCTCCCCTTCATTGACAGCATGTCGATCTTAAAAACAACTTGGGAAAAGAGGTGAGGTGAGGAACAAATTGGGTCGGAATATCATTCTCGGATGATATCACTCTTGGAAGGTCGAATCATCCTTCATTGAACACGATTGAGAGCCGACATCTTTGTTCACGCATCCTTCCTTGACGACGATCTTCTTGTCGTCCTTCTGCGAGATCGTCTTCTTGACGATGAGGTGTAGACGCCTCCTTGTTGTCGAGAGATGCTGCCTTGCCGTTCTTTTTCTGCTGCATAGTGACCTCGTCGTCTTCTCATTGATCGGTATCCATGTATCGATCGGTTCTTTTCTCACTGTGAGAATCTGTGCACGCTTCTCCGTCTTATCATTGCCCTCAGTTGGCTGATAGACGAACTCAGCGTCGATCCACAGAGGCCTCGCCTCATTGACCAGCTTCTTGGTCCACAGAGGGGTTCCCTCATTGACCAGCTTCTTGGTCCACAGAGGGGTTCCCTCATTGACCATCTCTGGAGACACATCCAGCAACTGTGCGGAATTTCTCTCATCTTCCGTTCCTGTCTGCTTGACTGACTGAACGACGAACTCTGCCTTTTTCATCTGCTCTTCTGACTGAGGGACGAACTCAGGCCTTTACATCTGTTCATCTGTCGAAATGACGAACACTATCTTTTCCATCTGCTTGAATGACTGAGAGAAGAACCCTGCCTTTTCCGTCTGATCTACTGGCTGATCGACGAACACCGGCTTTTTCTTCTGCTCATCTGTCTGAGCGACGAACTGTTCATTGACTGATGTTAAAGGTGCTCTGACCTTGACAAGCTGTAGAAGCTTGATGAAGTTCTTGCCCAGGATACCTGTCGTCTCATCGCTCTTGGCTGACTGAGAGACACTGCGATCGTGTGTCACATACACATCGCTGGTAGCACTGATGCCACCATACTCCATCCTGACAGTGAATCTTCCTTTCACATTCAGATCATCTCCATTCGCGCACGCCACAGTGCCGAATGTTGCCTTGCATTCGGGCATTCCGAGCTGCTTCCACAATTTCTCAGAGACGATCGTTACATCTGCTCCGGTATCGATCGACATGGACGTCGTCTGTCCATTGATCTGGAGCTGGATACGGTAAGTGCACACAGCGAGGCAGGCCACTTTCACCGTGTAGACCTTCTTGCCCTTCTTGCAGACTCGGGCGAGGTGACCCTTGTAGCCACATCGATTGCACTTGTACGTTTGAAACGGGCACTTGGAGCGATCATGCTCTTCGCTCCCACAGCGATCACAGTCTGTGGTTCCCTTCTGGGACGTTTCACTGTCTGTACTTCTCCTTCTGTTGTCTCTGGTCTCTCGTGTCTCTCTTGTGTACTCTATACACATTGTGATTCGAGTCTGTGATAGTTCTCGAATCCTTCTTCAGTTGAGACAGATCATTGTATACTGACAACAGATCATCTAGTGTGCACGCTACGCCCTTCTGCTTGGCGGTCTGCATCATCTTGAGGTGCACATCGGAGTATCTGGACAGGTCGAGTGAATGCAGGAAGGTCAACACCTTCCACTCATCGATCGATGCTTCGCTCACTTGAGCGTACTCGACTGTCTGATTGACTCGTGCTGCGAGTGCTCGAACGTCTTGGATGTTCTCCTTACTCATTTTCAGGTCGAGCATTGCACGCCTCCGATCGAAGAGAGACGTTTTATCACCGAACAACGTCGTCATCTTCGTCTTGACATCTTCAAGTGTCATGTCTTTCCACTTGGTAGGCGCGATAGACCACGAATGTTCTCTCGACAGTCGTGCTGACATGTCGGAGAAGCAGTCTGATCTTCACCTCGTCCCAGTCCTTGAGATCGATCTCGAAGATATCCTCGTGTCTGTTCCACCATCGCTCGAACGTCGAGCCATCCTCAGGCGAATAAGTGAACTCGAGTATACGCATCTCGATTGCACTCACTGTCGACATTGACAATTCATTCGACAACTGGGACGACTGGCTCGGCGACTGATCGATCACTTTGATCATGAGAGCGGCGAGGGAAGTCTGAGTCTGTCAGTGTTCTGCTCTGCTCTGTCAGTGCCTTCATAAGGTCTTCCACAGTTGGTCCCTTCTTCATGTTGACACTTTCAACTTATGACGAAATTGAAAATCGGCGAGCACTTCGTGTGCACTTGATGAAATTATGTTTGGCGATCACAGCTTAATCAGGCTTGTCTTTGTTCACGCGACCACAGCAGGCACCACTTGCGCCAACGCTGGACAGGGAAACTACCTAGACCACACAGCCAGGGGAAGATCTTGAAGCTTTGGCTACCCAGTACACACAGCCAGGATTTACGCACCACACAGCAATCCGGTCGACAGAAGAGAAGACACTCGTACTCAAGCGAACCGGCACCGATTGCGCACAGATTCGCTGCTTTTGTACACGCAACACGAAACGCAGCCACGTAGCACGTCAGGCTTTGTTTGTGTTCGCTCAACCACGGTGAGTCACTACAGTCTCCAACCGGGTATGGTTTCCAGTGCGAACGCAACTAGAAACACGAGTGTTGACGTCTTCAAGAGTACCTGAGGCTTCCCAATCGGGGATTAGTTTGCCTACGCTACTACAAATCATCACTCAATACCTTTGCTAGAGGTATACTCCTAGTTGAACACACTAAACTCGGTCACTAACGCAGTTTCGCGCGTTGTGCCAGTGAACAACAACCACAAAATACAAGAAAATTCGATGAACAGGTGGAGAAACTAACCTTTCTCCGAGTCGACGAGTCCTAGAACGCCAATGTTATGTATTATTCCATGTGGTGGAGCGGGAGTGAACGCAGCTATCTTGTGGTGATGGACGGGCAGTAGCCTTTATCGATTGGAAGAGAGAAGAATTGCTTCATTGGCGTCCTCGCTGTGAGGAGATAGCGAGGGGCACATATTACGGTAGTTGGCGTGGCAACATAGGGAAATCGTGGTGGGACCAACGGGCACGCAACTGGTGAGGGGGTGTTGTGCTGGGTCGCACTTATTACTTACGCTTAGTGCGTTTACTGTTCTGTTGGTAATTACTTATATTAATTACTATACAACAATTGGGAATTCCGCAGTTGTTGGATTTTTAGACCAGTTGACCACTTCTGCGCCACTATGGCCTCCATTGGTCGTTTATGCAAGTAGGACATTCAACCTAGAAGTGGTTGCTGGGGTGAATGAATCAATGAATAAATACTACAGTAGCCCATACCCGATTGATCTACCGTATCCTCCAATACCGTACTTTCAGCCCTCACCGACGCGTTCTCGTTTGGCGTCGGCGCCATCACGACCATCCCCGCAGTCATGGTACGGTAGCTGAGGATTACGGTAGTCGATTATCGATTCTCGAAACATTGTACGGTATTTTAGGATTACAGTAGTCGATTATTGATTTTCGAGTCATGGTACGGTTCCTGAGGTTTACGCTAGTCGATTATCGATTTTAAGAAACTTAAATCAATAATTCCAGATCTTCTGCATGTACACGGCCTTCGCCATCACCATCACCTTCGTGTACCAGGTGAGAGAGAGAGGATACGGTAGCTGGAGGAGAGAGAGAGTACGGTAGGGCTTTGATTATCGATAGGCATGATTTGTTTTTGCTGATCGGCAATCACGGACGCATTGTCTTTGAAGTCCATTATAATGTAAGTGATACCTGTGAAACACTGATTGGCTCGCTTAAATTTTGATTTTTCATTTTTGATTTCCACGGGAGGGTTTGAGCTTCACGCATTGTTCAAGGATAGTTGAAACCTGCTGGTTTTAATTTTTCGATCAATTCCGTTAGGTGATAGATAAATTTATAAACTACTGACCCCTCCTGACATCTCTCTCCCTCACCTCAGATCACCTTCTTCGCGGCCCTCCTCGCTCTCTTCACCAAGTGGGAGGCGCAGTACAAGAATTCGGTGTTTCTGTGCGTGACGCAGCCGGAAGAAGAGGTCAAGTCGGCCGGCGTATGGCAGAGGTACGTGGTGTGTGGAGGGGTTAGGGACTAGTTACCGGCTCGGGATCTCGCTCCGGCTCTGGCTTTACATGGGCAGGGTCGAAGAAATCAACCAAATTTTTTTGGATTAGACACTCCGAATGGTTTGAGTTTCACTCTTCTTTCAAGACTTATTGGAGCGGACGGGTTGCGATTTCCAAGAAACTTCCTGTTTTGTGAAATACCAATTTATGGATTCTTTAGAGTACTATGTGACAGAAAATGTTTGTAGTTTGCTCCTTCACCTTCTCTAGTCTGATCTCTCTCTGCCCTCAGACTATTCAACCTCGGATCTCGCCCGAACACGACCACTGACGGCAAGGATCTGCCCTGGTCGTCCAAGTTCTTCGATGAGTGGTGAGTGGGATGGAATGACTCTCCTCGATTCGCATGCTCTCTCGTCGGTCAGAGAAAAAGAGAGAGAGCACGCAAATTGAGAAGGGTCGGGCCCGATCTCTAGAGGCGTCGCAAGATCGCCTAGTAGCTCTCTCTCCATTCGGCACACTATTCGAGAGAGGCAGGGAGTGTGCGGAATAGAGAGAACTATTCGACTCGGAAAAATAGTGATAGGTCGAAGATCGATAGAATTTTCTTCAATATCTGGTCCGGAAAACCTTTACAGAGAATCGGAAACTTCTAAGCAGCGTTGTTCAAAGTATCACTATTAGACTCCACCCGTACGGTTTAAGTTTCGACAATCCTTCAAGGTGAATTGGAGCGGGTGGGTTCTAATAAGAGGTCATAGACTTCATCATAGACAAGCCACTGTTTGCAAACTACAAAGATCAAAGCTAAATCTACAGACTACAGAGATCAAATATCAAATTATATAATGCAAGCTATAAACTACAAAGATCAAAGATCAAAAAACATACTCCAGGTACGGTCCGATCCTGATGCATCCGATCTCTCGCGTGCTCACTATCGCCTGGTTCGGCGTGTATCTGGCCGGCGCCTACTATGGATGCACACAGCTCAAGGTGAGAGGGAAGAGGATCATATAGCGATTGGTGGATTACGGTAGGGAGGGGATCTAGGATAGGATTCACATAATACACTACTCTTGATAAATGTATCAAAATCGAAACTCGATCATTCGTCTAAGAATCACAGATAGCATAATCTGTAATTTGTTTTTATATATTAAAATAAATAATTGCAGGAAGGTCTGGAGCCGATCAATCTGCTGGTGGAGGACTCATACGCCATCCCCCACTACCATATCCTGCAGGATCACTTCTGGAAGTACGGAGCCACTCTACAGGTATGAAGGGAGGATGATGGATACGGTAGCTTGAGGTGTACTGTAAGCCAGAAAGTACGGTAGGGATACGGTAGACTGTTGAGTAGGAATGGAGCAAGCCTCCAGGTATGACGGCAGTGATGTTATTTCCGTTTTCACTCTCTCCATTCTGCACACTCTCTTGTTTGTCTGACCGAAAAATGAGTGTGCAGAATGGAGCGGGCGCTTCGACAACAATATTGCAAACAATGGATTTGACCGGACAGTCGAAATTTCGCGATCGAATGTCGTAATTGTTGTTATTTTGGTCCTTACAATGAAGATCCATCGCTGCCCATGTTGTTCAAAAATTTAAGAGTGCCACGTGAAACGTACGAGTGGCTAGTGTGAAAAAGCGCATTTAATTGAAATTCTGGTCGTCTCCTAGAGTATAGCGATCGATACCATAACTTCCCCCCTCCCTACGGTAATCCAACCATCTCTGATTGTTGGAGGTCCATGCAATTCAGGGTATTACTGTTTAGAAAATATATATCAATCGATACCGTAACCCTTCTCCTACCGTAATCGATCTCAGATCGTGGTGAACGCGGCGCCGGATCTGCGCATCCGTAGTGAGCGAGAGCGAGTGATGAGACTCGCACACGACATGGCCACCACCTCTCACTCGGCCGGCCAGGAATCACTCCAGTTCTGGATGCTGGAGATGACCAAGTCGGTTACCGTAATCCTCTCATGGGTCGGATGGGTAGTTCGGCGGGTCACAACCTTGACTGCAAATCGATTACAGTAATCTGGGGGTTGGGAGGATAGTTCGGTGGGTCAAACTCATGATCACTTCTTCTTTTCAGCTACTACAAGACGCAGCTGGAGATGGACCTGGTGGACGTGGCGTTCTACGGTAGGTCAAGACCATTTATTGATCGATAATACCGTAATCCTCGGTACTACCGTAACCCTGACCAAATTTCGTTCAGGAATGCTGCAGCACTACCTGTCGGCGAAGCCGAAGCCCTGGATCGAGGACGTGCTGTGGAATAAGACGGCGGGCTCGGACGATGTCCAGATCACGGCGTTCAGGTACGGTTGTCCGGTGGGTCAGATTGGTGCCTTTGGATACGGTAGAGGGTACCGTGGGTCAGATTGTTCGCTCACGAATGGGTAGTCGAGGTTTGGCAATGCAACCTTTTTAGCTCAATGAATCTGCCTAACATCAATCACATTATTGTTTACAAATTAAAGTGTGTTGCGTGAAGCTTTAGTAGCTGGTATGAATTTGCATCTAACTCGAATCAGATTGATATAGATACGGCAGGGGAAGGTTTCGGTGAGTCAGACATTTTATTTCCCTTTCAGATTCCTGGTGGGCATGCGCGACATCGCCTCAACGAACTCGCAGCAAGAGGCGACGCGAGTCTTCAGAGAGGTGGGTGTTGGGAGTGTCGATGTTGCTCTCTCCAATCTGCACACTAGGGGTGTCGTGTCGACTCTCCGTTCTGCACACTCTACCTTTTGCATGACCGGCGAGAAAGCATGCGAATTCAAGAGAGTCGTTTCCGATTTGGCATTTCTTTTAGGTGTTCCGGAGTTTAGGTGTGTAGCTCTCTCCATTCTGCCTCTCGCCGGCGAAAGAGTGTGCAGAATGGAGAGAGAGATTCTATCCGGCAACCCTACTGAATGCGCTCTCGTACTCGCCCTCACATCTCTGGTAGTATAGTGGTTAGTATCCGCGCCTGTCACGTGCGAGACCCGGGTTAAATTCCCGGCCTGTTTTCGATCAAATTTGATTCTCTTGACATTCCACATTCCCAAAATTTCCTTTTGCATGACTTTTGCATGACCGGCGAGAAAGCATGCGAATTCAAGAGAGTCGTTTCCGATTTGGCATTTCTTTTAGGTGTTCCGGAGTTTAGGTGTGTAGCTCTCTCCATTCTGCCTCTCGCCGGCGAAAGAGTGTGCAGAATGGAGAGAGAGATTCTATCCGGCAACCCTACTGAATGCGCTCTCGTACTCGCCCTCACATCTCTGGTAGTATAGTGGTTAGTATCCGCGCCTGTCACGTGCGAGACCCGGGTTAAATTCCCGGCCAGAGAGAATCTTTTATTTTTTCTGTGATGATAATCGTTGATATTTTGTAAAGGTACTTACCAAAGACTGCCTAGCTGACTCTGACTCCTATGATTCTGTTCCCGCAACTGCTTTTTTGCGAGGCTTTAAATATTTTTTTTCGGAAATTTGGAAATTTTGTTGCCGTGTGCATCCTGTTTTCCATCAAATTTGATTCTCTTGACATTCCACATTCCCAAAATTTCCGCCGATATAGAATAACTGGTGTTTTTTTCTTTCAATAAAAGAAATCACATGCGAAAAATGTGCAAAACAATTCTGCGTTCGGGGGAAATCGAACCCCCGTCGAATGCTTGGAAGGCATCCATGCTGACCATTACACCACGAGCGCGGTTGGATGGGAGAGATTAGTGCGCTGCCTTATCCCACGCTGCCGCCGGCAACCGGTTCCTGCTTTGGGAAGCGACTAATCTACAGTACGCAAGCTAGGGAATAGTGGAGGGGATATAATGCAATCAAAGCTAGAGGTGCTTGCACTTGGTTTATTAATATTCATATATTTATAAAATAATTGATTAATTAATAATTAACTAATTAATTAAAAATCTTGAGGTGGCAGCCAACTACTCCTCGTACAACGTGACGACCTTCATGCCCCTTTGGCTCTTCACCGATCAATACGCCATCGTCGTCCCCAATACCGTCCAGAACATCATCATCGGTGAGACTTTGATCTTTGGTCTTTGATCTTTGATCTTTGACCTATTGCCACTGTCTAGTGAAATTGTATAACTATCATTAAGAATACTATCCAGTATCAATAGGCAACTCGATTGGCATATTTGCGCTTTTCTTAATTTTACGATTTGACTTCCCCGCAGAATTCAGTTTCACGCATCCTTCAAAGCTAATCGAAGCATTTGGGCTAGAATGCCGTGCACGGTCACAGTATAGAATAAATAAGAGTACAAATTGACCTCTGGTGTATGATGCAGAAGTCAGTCATTGTCGTATGCATAGTTACCATCTCTAGTCAAGCGCATCAGATTTTTGTCTCTATATTTATGAATGCGCAGTATAAAAAATCAACAAAAATTTAAACTCCGATCATTTTCACAGCCTGATCTTTGATCTCTAATTTCTCCTCATTGCAGCATTGATCCATTCCAATCCATTCCAGCCCTGATCTGCATGATTGGGATTGCCCTCGTGCTCATCCCTCAGCCCATGTGCTCTTTCTGGGTGGCAATCGCGTGCGCGTCGATCGACTTTGGAGTGATTGGCTACATGACGCTGTGGGATGTGAAGCTGGTGAGGGTTACGGTAGTCGGGGGACTGAGGAGTGACTTTATTGATGTTTGTTTTTCGATATAGAGGAGTGGTTTACGGTAGTGTATATTCTACACTAGCTAGCAGATGGTATTGACCAACCGTAGTCTACGATAGAAGATTACTGTAGGGATCGTTGCACCAATCGATATCCAACCTACAGTAACCCCATTCTTCCGTTCAGGACGCGATCTCGATGATCACGATCATCATGTCGATCGGGTTCTCGGTGGACTACTCGGCGCACATCACTTACGGTAAGAAAATCGTATTTCAATCGATAAATCGAACATACAGTAAACCCATCAGTTTATCTCTAGGTCTACCGTAACACAAATAATCAATAAAGTTAGGCTTCGATCTGTTTTGATCAATAAATCTCGCCTACAGTAACCCTTCAATCCATCGCAGGCTACGTCGTCTCCCCGCATCCCGAGGCCAAGGACAAGATCAGAGATGCGCTCGCGGCACTCGGATGGCCGCTGATTCAGGTATACGGTAGGATGAGGAGAGTACGGTAGGCTACGGTAGATCCCTCGGCCGGGTATACTGTATGATCAGGTATAAGTAGATTGTAATGCAATATTTGTATAACAATAATTTATCATACCCAAACTTACAAAACTTAGTGTCTGGCTGATTACTGTATCTCTCTGACCTACCGTAACCCTCATTCCTTCCTTGATCAGGGTGGTTTGTCTACGATCCTGGCTGTCTCCGTGCTGGCTGACGTGCCCGCCTACATGATCGTCACCTTCTTCAAGACCGTCGTTCTGGCGATTAGCATCGGATTGCTGCATGGTGAGGGATACGGTAGTGGTGAGGGACTACGGTAATAATGGTAGGGTGATGGGTAGATTACGGTATAACGAGGCATTTTGTACTGTAGATTCGAGCATAAACAGTCCTTTTATGGCGCTAATGAATAGGATCATTCGTTTTGCGCGCTCTGGGTAACTGATTGAAAACTCTTCTGTTGTGCTACAGCGAAACATGTTTCTGAAACAAACTGATACTAGATAGATTAGATAACATGCACTCACTAGAAGGTGTGGGTTGATGTTTCGCTCCAGTGTATTAGCACACCTGCTTACTATAGTTACATGAGTGAATAGGAATAGTGCTCTCTCCAATTTGCACACACTCTCGCATGTCAGTCAGACTAGGGAGTGTGCAGAATGGAGAGAGCTGCTATCCATCATAACTCTCACTCCTCTCTCTCCCTTCAGGAATCCTCTTCCTTCCCGTATTCCTGTCCATCTTCGTGCGTGGCTGCTGCATCATCCAGAGCGACCATGTCGGCCATCACACCGTCGCTCCCCACCCAGTCAAGGCAAAGGTACGGTAGGCGGTACGGTAGATTAAGGCCAAGGTACGGTAGATTACGCTAGAAGAATAATGTATGAGAAGGATACTCCTAATCTAGGAAGATGCGAGTTTCAGTTCAATTTAACAAATTTGAAATAATGAAATAGCAAAATATCAATCGTATCCGGTGTCTTGGTAGATCAGCTACCTTATCCCCGTCGTCTGGTTACAGTAACCCTTTCTTTCTACCGTAACCCTCTCCCATTGCAGCAAACACCGGCCGTGGCTCCATCGTGGATGAGTCCAATTGAGGGAGATGCCAATTTGTATGCCTACCAGTCATCCGCCTTCTCTCCCTCCATCGAGACTTCCTTCCACGACAAATCGCACTGAGATCAAAGATCAGCCCAAGATACAGTATCCCCTCCCTCACTCCCTACCGTATACTGTTCCCCTGTAGCTTGATGCAATATCCCCTCCCTCTATTCAGTATCATTTTCCCTGTAGCCTGATAGAGTATCCCTTCCACAAAAATATCTTCTCTCCCCAATAGACACGCTAGATCTATCCTATTTGCCCATTCCTCCTTTCCATCCCGAGATTACGGTGTATATTCGTGCATAATCCCTCTCACCTTTTCTCTGCTTGCCCACTTAGATACGCTACCGTACCTCCTCTATGGTTACCGTAGCCTCCAATCCATATTGCTGCATCCACAAAATACGGTTATTGCACACAAGTTTGTTAATAATTTGCTGCGCTAATTTGCCATGTTGCTAACACGTCTGTAAACTAGGAATGCTCTGTTTTACGCCGATAAAGTTGTCATATATTTCATTCTAATTTTGATATGGTTATAGGTGGACAACACTGTTCAAAACCAGTCCTCATTCGTTTTCTTCGGGCATCCATTCATAAAGACTGGTGCAGGCCGATAACTCATTCCGAAGACTTTCCCGAGGATCCAGCCAGTTCTCTTCAATATTGCGGTATCCCGCTCACCTAGTTATTCACTATTATGATTGCCAAACAACATCCTAAACGAGAAGAAGGAACTGGTAAGAGAAGAAGAGATGATAGAACAGAACAGAACATGGCAAATACGAAGATCATAGTGAAGTGTAAGTAAAAACGTCTGTAGCAATGCATACTGGCTATTTCTGGATTCACAATTCCTATTAGTATAAAGGTATTCTCTGCGATGAAATGCATGTGTAATTCATTCAGATGTATTCTTTCAAGTACATAAATACGAGATATGTAAATAAAAAATTTTATACGAACAAAAAACTACCAATTTACCTCTTGAAACAAACTTACCGTACTTCTTGTCGGCTCTGATGCGACGGAGGTGGCGGTACACCTCGACCTTCGCGGGCAGTCTGCTCGTGGACGATCTTGGCGAGGGGAAGGACGGTTCCGCGGAGCTGAGCGGCGACCTTGAGCTCTTCGGCCTGTAAATATGGATTGATGCTAGTCCATTAAATTTTAAAAATAATATTATAAATATTATCGTAGGTTCAGAGCCGATAAATCAGCTTTGCTAGGATAGCAAATCCAAAGCAGCTTCCATGAAAGAACAGAAGAACTCTGCTCAATCACTTCAGCTGACTAACATGAACTGCTAACGTCGCTCGGAGAATGGATTAAGTTATCATCATTACCGGTGAATTGACAGGTGGACAAAATGAAAATAACTCACGGAGCTGTCTCCCTTCTTGGGGGCGGCCAGCTTCTTGGGGAAGAGGATGAGCTTAGCCTTGTAAGCCTTCAGACGCTCAACGTTGGACTGAAAAGGGATCAAAATTAGTAAACTAATATAATCGTCCCCATATTTTAAATGTGAATGGGGGATATGAGAAAAGGTGTCTTAAAAATAGATACCTTCTGCGACTCGAGGGACTTGTTGGTTCTGCGGTAGTCAACAGAGATTCCGACTCCGCGGGCATCGACCTTGCTGATGCCGGCCTCCTTGAGCTCATCAAGGGTGAATCCACGTCCGAGGCGAACGCGTCTGTTGTATCGCAACGGACGGCGGGTGAAAGTAATTTAGTTATAATTTCATCAGCATAGCGATCTATTTCGTTACAATTTCATCAGCATAAAGATCGAGGCCATTCCAGTATTACCAGAATGTCAAATCAAATATACTCGACAGATTTTACGTTAGTTAGGCTGAGCAAGCGGGAGCGAAAAGCCTCAACCTAACGTGTTTCATTGCGACTAACTGAATCAGAGTATAGCTTCGAATTTTCAATGGATCGTAAACATACTAACCTCAGGAAACCGGAGACGGGACGGGGCGCAACCTTGGAAGCCTCAGCAACACGAGCGAGACGTCTGCGCTGCTTGCGGGCGGGCTGGTTGAACCAGGTCTTGATTCTCATTTCCCAATGCTTGCGGAAGTGCGCATTGGGGATCATGTTGTTCCCCTTAGGAGCCATGGTAACCTGGAATAAGAAAAAATGATTTGGAACGTAAAACAAACATATAGCGCGTAACGTAAAAATGAAACGAAAAAGCTTTTTTGGTTCGACTTTCAAGGTTTTGCCACAGTAAATGCGAATATGAGCGTCATATCAACGGTTAGAACGAGATAATGGCCAAAAACTAGCAACGAAATAACGATACGACCGTCAATTACGAAACAAGAAAAGAAAAAAAGGAAAGTGAAAGGGAAACGAGAGGCGGATACTCAGCCAACGATTATTGTCCAACGACAATAATTTGCCACATGTGACGTGGGTCTGACGTCACACGTTTCTTTCATTCTGGGGATTTCTTTCGAAAGAAAGCGGTCTATTTTACTTTTTGCTTTCACGTTAGTGTTATTGTTTCTTTTCCTTTCTTTAAGTGCATGTGTTTATTCATAAACTATTTTCTTTCTAGTGATGGCGTTCAGCTGCTCGCCGGAGCCAAGATCATCGAGATCGGAGATCCATCTCAGACGTGAGTTTTTTTGTCTCAATGTACATCCCTCACCGAGTTGTTTCAAGTTTTATTGGTCTTGCTCATGCGTCACGCTTAGATACAACCAGTAAGAAAATGAATTGAGATGCTATGGTGAGATAACGAGGTAACATACTATGCTGAGATAACCAATCGGTATCTCTAGTTATGTGACCATCTTTTGTCTCGAGTGAAACAAACTAGTTTGACTGGTTGAAGTAATCAATTACATCTCGGATCAGATTTACGCATTCGAAGAGTCTCATTCACACATACAAGTGATCCACGGCGTTCTGTTAGCAACACGCCAAGTGATCTTTCGTGGTGGGACCATCGCGCACTCTCTTGCAGTTGCATGCTCTTTCGCCATTCCCCTGACCGCTCTCTCTTCACTCGCTCACCCCCACGCCTTGTGCAAGAAGTCGGTCGACCTTCGTCCCTCCTCCACTAAATCACTCACAAATCTCTATCCTTATTCTAATTTCCTTCTTTTCAGTCTTCGCTGGTGGCATCGTCCTCCTCCTCGACGAGCTCCTCCAGGTATCTGCTTCATTTTGAGGCTAATTCAATAGTGACTCTCCATTTTGCACACTCTAACCGTCGAGAGTGTGCAGTATGGAGCGAGAACCTCTATTCAATCCGTTGCCACTTCTTCACGGTCTTTCTTTCTCATCAGATGACCTTTCCACCCTTCCCTTCTCTCACCTAATCAATAATTGATTTCAGAAGGGTTACGGTCTCGGCTCGTGAATCTCTCTTCATCTCCACTAACATCAGTGAGACGATCGTGTGGAAGGCCTTCTCGTCAGCCACGATGAACACTGGCCGTGGAACCGAGTTCGAGGGAGCCGTTATCGCCCTCTTCCATCTCCTCGACACCAGATCCGACAAGGTACGAATCTCTTCCCAACCCTCACTTAGTGACACCATTGTCACACAGAACCAGAGATGGTTTTCTTTGGTCATTTTAGTCACTTTCCCTCCTGAGGAGATCATCCTTCCTTCGCTTCCCCCCGTCATCAACTACCGTGATTCCTCGTTGGTCACTATCATTTCCCCTCTCCCCCCCCCCCCCCCCCCCCCTTCCTCCTAGTAGAAAGCTATCGTACTCCCGTCTTTCTGCATGAACTACTGTAATACCACATCCCTTCTTTCGAAAATAGGATGAGAATGGAGCGAAGTAGTGTCGTTTCGGTTTTCTGCTCTCTCCATTCTGCACACTCTGGTTTCTCTGACCGGCGACATAGTGTGCAGAATGGAGAGAGCCAGACACGAAATGACATCCCTAGAGCGAAGTAGAAAAAGATCATCATAATTCTCGGTAGGTCTCAAAATATCTCGGCATTGCCGGAATCGACGGATAATACCGCCTCCTCCCCCAAGGTTCACAGATTCTCTAAATCGCACACTATGACCCGTCAAATGGCGAACGAGTGTGTGGAATAGAGAGCATCGGCAAGTAAGACACTCTTGTAATTGCAGATGTGTGCCGTCCGCGAGGCCTTCTACAGACAGAACCTGCCCAATCTGATGAACCTGATGGCCACCGTCCTCGTCTTCGCTGTCGTCATCTACTTCCAGGTAACGGATCTACTTCAGAAGTCGGGATTGGTTCCCCGAATGCGAACTTTCCTTATAATTCAACCCAATCGTAGTCTAGATCACATCCTAGACACTTTTGGTCCTTCTCACCAGTCCTACATGTGAATCAACCGACAGTGAGAAGGACCTAGAAACCTAGAAATGTTTCCGGTCTAATGACCAATCCCGTATTCTGAAGTAGTGCACAAGGTGATTAATGTTACCTAATAGTGAGGTCAAATCGGCATCTACTCTCCTCATTTCGCGTGATCTCTCGTCGGTAAGAGATACGATAGAGTACGCGAATTGAGGAGAATCGGATGACGATTCCCCATCACTATTCCCTAAGGTTGACTATTCGAATGAGATCGTCCGACTCGGGAGGAGAAAAATCCGGAACGTTTCGGAACTAGAGTCGAACACTGTAATAATCGAATTACAAATTCTGATTATCTGAATTCTGTTCCCATTCGTGAACCATCATTCTTATTGAGGCTTACAGTCGAAGTCGAAGTGAACCGAACGTCAGAAAGAATGGCTGATTAGTTGGATATAATTGGTTCTTGTTTTATTTTTTTTTAAATCAGAGGAACTAGTAAGAAATTCACAAAGGAAGGCTAGCTTCGATTATATGGGCTTCCATGTTTTATTCATTCGCCGTTCCATTCTCACGCGCGCGATTATTTCTCGCATTTTTTCTTGTGAGAAGGGCGTGAAAATAGGAGCTCACTGCAATTTCTTGATGGATTCATTATGATGATGAAATATGTAAGTCACAGTGTTATGGTATGGATGTAGGAAGAGTTGCCGGTAAGGTATCGAGATTTGTATTCCATACGCCATTCTGTTCTTTCGCTGTCCAGGGCCTTCCCTTCCCATCCCCATTGTAAATTCGGTTTTGACGATCTCCATTCTGCACACTATATCGCCGATCAGAGAAACGAGAGAGCGTGCAGAAGAAAGAGAGTCTAAAACCGAAACAACCACTAATCCCCATCCCTTTAGCTTTTTTTTCGGGTGGTAAGACGTTCGGGCAATTCAAAATGGGAAAATACAACTTGGGAGAAACCCGTTTGAGAAAACTCGTTGCGGAAAATGCCACTTGGGAAACTCTATCTCGGAAACGGACGTTTGGGAAAGTTCCATTTGGGAAACTTCACGCATGATATAAATTTTCGCGTAATTTCATTATGATTATCGTGTTCTTCTACTTTATTTGTAGCGTAATTAATAAAAAAAAACAAAAAATAATAATTTAATCTTGCGAAAACAGATTCTAAAGTGATGTGCGCGCTCATTGCTCTGCGGCAAAAGTTTCCCAAATGGAATTTTCACAAACGTCAGTTTCCGAGATGGATTTTCCCAACAGGCATTTTCCTGAAAAAAATTTCTCCCAATTGGCATTTTCCCGTTTTGAATTGCCCAAACGTCTTACCACCTTTTTCGCCCAGCGATAGTGCGGACCCACCGAGCAAATAAATACCTTTCGAAGACGATGGCTAACGGAATTATTTATAGCTGTTAGATCACAACGCATTATAGTTAATTTGTTGATTCGCAGGGCTTCCGTATCGACCTGCCGATCAAGTCTGCCCGCTACAGTGGCCAGTACTCGTCCTACCCCATCAAGCTCTTCTACACCTCGAACATCCCCATCATCCTCCAGTCTGCCCTCTTCTCCAACCTCTACGTCATCTCCCAGGTATCATTTCCTCTCCATTACTCGATACTTGGCTTCGATAAAATAAGATTAATCCGGAAACGAGAGCATCATTTCTTTCATTTCGAATCAAAGAGAGTCGTTTCTTGACTGAAAGTTCTTACTCATCAATTTGCGACGTCGCAATGTCACATTATTGGTGAGAGCTCTCTCTAATGACGTGCCCATCAGGGGTGTGCGGCATCTCGGTTGCCGAAATTGCAGTTTTTCGTTTTCGAGATTTGAAAAATAGTGTGCAATTTGGTGTGGGCTAGGCCCCATACCCTTAAATATTTCAAATCCAATGTTTGACGCTTATATTTGGCAGGGAATACAAGAGAGCATTTTAAAACCATTCTGCGTCATCAGAAAAGGTACTGGGCTTCCAGAAATATCAAATCCCTAAGTTGAAAAATTGTGCAATTTGTCCTTTCTACGCCATCCTTTCTACTTCTTCCCGCAACTTATCAGTTCCCATTGCAGAGGAACACGTGCTGGAGGATCCCCTCCACTGCATCATCTACATCGTGTTCATGCTGGGATCGTGCGCCTTCTTCTCGAAGACGTGGATCGATGTGTCTGGCTCATCGGCCAAGGACGTCGCCAAGCAGTTGAAGGAGCAGGCTATGGTCATGAGAGGACATCGTGAGAAGTCGATGATCCACGAGCTGAACAGGTACGGTAACTTTGTTATTATTGATCGTTGATTCTCATCGAGCGATCGATCAATTCGCTTATCGATTTGTTGGTTACGGTAATCATTCCCATGCTCGCGGATACACCCCCACCGCCGCTGCCTTCGGAGGTCTCTGCATCGGAGCCCTCTCCGTCACTGCTGACTTCCTCTGTTTGTTCGCCATGCTAATTAGATTGTCTCATCAAGATTTACAAATAATAAGTTGTCCCATGAATAGTGTCCTTTAGTGTTGCCAAATCGGAACTCGACTCTCCTCATTTTCTATGTCTGGCGAGAGAGCACGCCAATTTGAGTAGGGTCGATTCCGATTTGCCATCACTAGTATCATTCATTTTTAAAAATTATTTGATCGACTTTCAAAAAAACATTCTTTTGAATCCTGCCTAGCGGCATTGGGAGGAGTAACTACTGATCTTCTGTTTCGGAACTTGAGCCAATGGTCTCGACAGTTGATTAAATAATTAAACAAAACATTGAAATCATCATGGAACATCCTAATATTTGGAAAAGCTAGTGATTAGGGATCTAAGGTCGATTTTGGCTCTCCATTCTGCACACGCTCACCGATCAGAGAAAAGAGAGATTGTGCAGAATGAAGAGAGTTGAAAATCGAAACGACATCACTTTTAGTGATGTAAGTTCGTGTCTCTGCTCTCTCTATTCTCCACATTTTCTGATCTTTCTAACCGGGGATAGAGTGTGCAGAATGGAGAGAGTAGCTAACCGATTCGGCATCTCAATTTTGTGTATTTCAGGAGCGATTGGATCGGGCACTGGTATTCTGCTGGCCGTGACGATCAGCTACCAGTACTTCGAGATCTTCGTCAAGGAGCAGCAGGAGATGCGCAGAGAGAAAGGTATGTTTTTCTTACAAGCGTCTGACGCACTAATTTACCAGGACAGGGACGCTAATTAGGGTTGGCTATTCTACCCCAGGTTGCGCCGTCGGAACCTGCTCCTCCTCCTCGCCTTATCTTGCAATAGGCGAGGGGGAGGAGTTTGCGACATCGCTACCTGGGATAAAATAGCCGACCCTAACGCTAATTATGCGCGACTGTCCCTTTTTCGATGTATCTTTTTCTAGCCTTTACTCAATGCTTACTCATGTTGAGGGATATTACTGTAGATATTTTCTAAACATGACCAAATACCCATAATAATTAATTAATTCGTTAAATTAATCATTTTACGAAATAGAGCCGTTGATACCGTTTATCTTTGAATACTCCTGCAAAATCCTGAATCAGGTCGATTGGTGTGAAAAACTACGGTAGCCGTCTTATTTACTTCAATTTCCCCGGAATTTTAGGATTGTGTTTCGTTTACATGTATTGATTGTTTCTCTTCTTGTTGTTCATTCGTAAAGTTAATTGATGTCATCACATCATCCCCTGTTTTCGCAATACTTCCCATTGCTAAATATAAGGCCATAAATAGGGTTCTTCTCTGTCTTTCCTTCTCTTCGACTTATCTTCACTATTCTCTCTTTCGACTTATCTTCACTATTCTCTCGGTATTAGGAGAACGGCTCCGTTATTTTCGAGGGCTCGGCCGTTAGGGCCGGACATCGATATCACCGATCCGGCCCTTTCCCCTGGATACTCCCATGGGTCCCCATCACTAAACGGGACACTATAAGGTCCAGATCATTGAAACATAACAATTGCGAAATATCGAATTTTGAAAACTCGAAAATCGGATAAAAATAACCGAACGACCTGGGTCCAAAGTTAGTGTGGCAATATTGTTGAGCATTGAATTCTGCGTCGAACCAGAAAAATTAGATATTTTAAATTTTAGCCCCCTTTCAGATCTAGACCTGAAAGTGGCAGTTGAAAAAAAAGTTTCCAGGGTCTCATCAATATGGTACTCATTTTGAAGCCCACATCGAGCACTTCATTTTTTTTGTGTTGACAGTTTGACCTAAAATTGATCGTGGAACAAGTTAGTACCATGAAAATTCTGAAAATACTGAAAATTATGATATTTTATCTCTAATAAAAATAAAGTTCAAAATCGTACTCTTGCGATTATTCCATGTTATAGAGCATTGAATTCTGCGTCGAATCATCTAAATTCGATATTTTAAAATTTAGCCCCCTTTCAGATCTACAGTATCGAGAATAAGTCTAGGCCCAAAAATTCAAAATGGTGTAACTTTCGAACCAGATGGGCGATGGTTCTCAGGTTTTGGCAGATGACAGTACATGTACTCCAACATATGCTCACTGGTTCAGAGCGTGATACGATTTCGCGTGATGACGAAATCATGTCATGTTTTTTCATGGTTGATTATTTGCTCAATGAATTTTATTTCAGTTTTGCTACTCGGTGCGATAATAGAAGGCCTCAATACCTTTCCGATGAATATATGTACTGGGAGGATGACGTACTGTGGCTTTAGACTGTCTCAAAATAGGGTCCTGAAAAAATGAATTTTCGTTCATAGACATGCTAGAGAGTCGTTCAAAAGCTCAAAATGATCCTTACCACGATTCCTGATGATACTGGAAGTTTAATAACGATCGCTCTTATTTTGACCTTAGGGCACGAATTTTTCACTTTTTCTCATAATTTTTTTCTCCCCATTTTGGATGATCACAGTTTCAAAGCCGATTTTTGTTAAAATGTCTTTCCTGGACAGGTTAGTTGCAAATCCATGGAATATCCTATCCCCGATTTTTAAAGAGCATTTGGATACCTTTCCCGCCCGCGGCAACCGAAAATCCGATGTCATTATGTCGAAAAAATAATCGATTTTGAAAGTTGTTGAATTTTAACTTTCTTCATTCATGATATCATGAGCTCTCATATCGAAATTCGGAATCAGCACACAAATATATACCAGAGAAAAATTTAGTCACGGTAGATGGAGGAGTACTGTATCTCTAATCGATTTATTGTAGATCAATGCGATCATCGCGGAGGCGAGTCAGATGCCCGACGGTCAGACCAATCTGAGGGCACTCCAGCTGAGAGAGGTGAGGGGGGAGGGTACGGTAGATACATAGACATGTGATAATGTTGAGTTGACGTTAAAATTTAATAGGCCTATTTGAGATAGTCGAGGAAAGGGTGTGCTGAGTTTCAAGGATTGGATTAAATCTATTTATGTTGATACTGAAATGATTCCGCATTTAGAGCATGTCTAAGAAAATGCAACAAAAAAAAACAATATTAGGCTGATCGGAAATGCACAGCGTGCCAAAGAGCGAAAATCCTTTGTTCTTCGCGGCGCCGCGCAATTGTGAAGCGTATCTCATTCTTCACAATCTAATCAATCAGGGCGGTCGAAATAGAGGGAATGAAAAGATGGGAATGCGGTAAACACTATTAATGAGATACAACAATTGAAACGAAACAATGAAGTGATGTGTCAAGAAGCTCCTGAATAATTTTGAGACTTTGCTGGTACTGTGAGAACAGAAATCGTAGTTACGTGGTGTGGTCAGGGCCGTACGTAATCCCCGGCCCTTTCGCAGTTATGGTGAGGTGCACGCGGAACGTTCGGCGAATTTTCGAATTTCCGTCAAGTTCTCTAATAAACTCGTGTTTTATTGATTTTATTCGCTTCTATTTAATTTCAATAATGTTCACAGGAATGCCTAGCATCGTTTTCGCCTGAATCGAAAATTTGCCGAAATAAACGTTCCGCGTGCACCTCACCATAACTGCGAAAGGGCCGGGGATTACGTACGGCCCTGACCACACCACGTAACTACGATTTCTGTTCTCACAGTAGTACAACGAGCCTCTACACGCATTTTCCCATTTTGGTGATTTTCCAGCCGATTTTCCGAGACGCTCAGCAGAGGAAAAATTTACATCAATACCATTTTCGGAATCCTCTTCACAAGCTCTACATTTCGTCGTGATCAGAATTTTCGATTTCGTTTCTATATTCCAGATATTTGAAAAAAACCCATGTTTTTAGCAGTTTATCTTCAATATTTAGAATACAGAAACGAAATCGAAAATTCTGATCACGATTCTGATTCTGATTATCTTCAATATTTAGAATACAGAAACGAAATCGAAAATTCAATGTAGAGCTTGTGATGAGGATTCCGAAAATGGTACTGATGTAAATTTTTCCTCTGCTGAGCGTCTTGGAAAATCGGCTGGAAAATCACCAAAATGGGAAAATGCGTGTAGAGGCTCGTTGTACTACCAGAAAAGTCTCAAAATGATTCAGAAGCTTCTTGACACATCACTTCACTGTTTCGTTCCAATTGTTGTATCTAATTAATAGTGTTTACCGCATTCCCATCTTTTCATTCCCTCTATTTCGACCGCTCTGATCGATTAGATTGTGAAGAATGAGATACGTTTCACAATTGCGCGGCGCCGCTGAAATGTGACACTGACACGCTGTGAAATGCAGGAGAGTTGGTGTTTCACGATCTTGTTAAAGATAATCTGGATTAATTTGAAACGATACTACTCATCTTGACAGTGTAAATTAAACTCGCTCTGCTCAATGGCACGATGCGACCCGAGGATATGGTGGCGGGTGCGAGATGCTCCAATTGCGGTTCGTATTAGTAATATTATATTTTTAATGAGGTAACTAGCAACAATTGCTCACAAGGAGTTTGTCATATTTGCGAAACATAACAGCGGTGATTTTAAGTGACTCGACAAGTATTATTTCGGGACCGATTAGTGGATCTCTCCTTTATACACACTCACCCCGGTTATAGCACCGAGAGAGTGTGCAAAATAGAGATAGTAGATGTTCGTTACTCCATAGATTCGTGTTTTCTGGTTTTCCGACTGGTTTTCATTTTCATTTTTCCTGCCCAAGCTCAGCATCATTAACTCTCAAGTATAGGACAGAGTTTACATTGATTGTGAAACACAGTTCCAAAGAGTGTGAAATTAGGAATAAATCATCAATTTCTTCTCTTTCTCAGGCGCCGACGACCACAAGACGTGGGAGTGCCCTGATCAGCAGAATGTGACTGCCAGAATCATCTGTGTGGCCTGTGGAGGTAAGAGATGGGGAGGGATTACGGTAGTCATAAGGGTACTGTAAGTTACAGTACCCTTATGACTACCGTGGATTATCGATTCCGATAGCAAGACTACCGTAATCCGCACACTTGTTGAAGGAGCTAATTATGCCGAAATTATAAATATTTGATATTATTAACCAGTAGGAGAGTTGAGGTTTCGGATATATATAAAAGGTTGTGCAAGACTGTTTTTGTCGATTTCTATCGGTTTCTCTTTATCACTAATACTTAACTCAATTATCGACTGAGACTACCGTAATCTAAACAAGCGTTGCAGGAGCCGGCCACATCGCTCGCGACTGCAAGAACGCCCGTCCCGGATTCATGGGTGGTGGAATGGGAGGAGACATGGGTGGAGGTGGAGGTGAGGAGGGGATTACGGTATCTGGAGAGCCCTATAGAGTTTGGCTTATTTTAGAGTACGCTAGAATTCTACTAGAGTTTTGAGTACGTCAGATTTAGATTTCAGTGAACGAGGTAACGCTAGTGACATTTATGTTTCACTCGCAAGATTTAAACCAATGTGGGTTCAACTGATCAATGTATCATTGTCATCGTTGCGAAAATATATTATTTTTGTTGTATTAATTTAATTAATCAACTAAATTAAGACGCTGGAATGGACGACGAGTACTCGGCGCTGATGGCTGAGTTGGGAGAGAAGCCGATTGGAGGAGGAGGAGGAGGGCAGGGTGAGGAGAGGGAGAGGGATTACGTAGGGATGATGAAACGAGAAGTTGATTTGAGCGGAAGGGAATAATAGGGGTGATAATGAGAATTGTTTGATAAGAGTGTTGAAACAACAGTAATTAAATCGTTTTGTTCTGACTTAAGTGCTGGTCCAATGAGATTGGAGGTTGTTATGTTTACTTACCAATAATAACTTGTTTTTCTGGAATACTATTACGAAATCTCCCAACTAATTATTCGGTGAATTGGCGTTACTGCTAGGTCATGTTGATCTAGAGACGGATAGAGTCCCAATAATAACTCGTTGGATTACCACGTTGGCGTTCCAAGTTTCTGAAATCCATTCATTAGCAACGATTACTCCTTTCGCAGTTTCATATAAAATATACAATGCATCTTTCAAGAGGATTCGGTTGTGGTGGCCCGCCGGGTGGAGGACGTGGCGGATTCTCGGGAGGCCCGCCGAGGTCAATCGCCGCTCTGCAGGTACGGTAGAAGGGAGTATCGAGAACTGATTGAGTACGGTAGTGGGAGGATTGTGAACTGACGGCGAGACAGCTCTCTCCAATTTGCACACTGATCTCTGCAGGCGATGGGTCCTCCTGGTGGTCAGCAAGAGCATCATCAACAGCAAGGAGGAGGAGGAGGAGGACAGGGATACGGTAGAGGAGGAGGATACGGAAATCAGCAACAGCATGGAGGAAATTATGGAGTGAACGGAAACCAGATGAGCCATTCACAGGGAGGATACCATACCGGTGAGGAGAGGGGAGGACTACGGTAGTTAAGAGGAAAGTGGTATACTGTAGTTTGTGCTACCATACAGGTGGATACGGTAGTTGAGGTGATGGAGTACGGTAGTATGTTGGTAATAGAAGTAGGTGTAAGCAGTATGACGAATATCAATGAATGCAATATTTCAATTGTTTTGTTCGCTATAGTGATGATATTTCTGCTTTTTCCTCTCCATTCTGCATACTTCGCGAGTGTGCAAAATGGAGAGTGCTGAAAGGCATCCTCTAAAAACAATAGTTGCTTCATCTGATGCACTACTTGCAGGCCCGGCACAGCAGTACCAGAACAACAGCTACTACTGTGGAGCCGCGTCCGGAAGCTACAGTGGCGCGCCTGGAGCGTGGGCTGGACACGCATCCGCGTGGGGTGGCATGCCGGCTCCCGTTCCCCCTCCTCCGCCCCCGATGATTCTCGGTTTCCCGCCTCCCGGCCCTCCCGGTGGATGGTGATGGGACGTTTAGGAACTCGCGATCGGTGACGTTTAGGGACCCTTCTCGCTGGGGAGGTGACGTTTAGGAACCCTACTCGTTAGGGAGGTGACGTTTTGGAACCCTGCTCAGTGAAAAGGTGACGTTTAGGAACTTTTCAAGGATCGATTCGGTGATGTTTAGGAACTTTTCAAGGATCGATTCGGTGACGTTTAGGAACTTTTCAAGGATCGATTCGGTGACGTTTAGGAACTTTTCAAGGATCGATTCGGTGACGTTTAGGAACTTTTCAAGGATCGATTCGTTGACGTTTAGGAACTTTTCAAGGATCGATTCGGTGACGTTTAGGAACTTTTCAAGGATCGAATCGGTGATGTTTTGGAACATTATTTTAATCGAATCGGTGACATTTTGGAACTTTTTTTTGTTATGGATATTGTATCGTTTCAGTGATTGATCTGGTGAGTGTTGTATGTTTCCATATCATAAAATAATGTTTAGCAACCTTTTTTATTTTATTTTCGGCTGTTTTTACAGTTCTACTCTTTTTTATTAGTGTGTTTCGTTATATTCAATATTTTACAGTAATAATTATTATATACCGCTGAAATTCGGATAAATAATACATTATGGAATTTTTATTCGACTGTTTTAATATTTAAACACTTTAATTCAAATTCGCGCCTCTGCGCGGGTATACTGTAGGTTGATTGTATTTAATTGATATTTTGAAATCATGCTCCTCTTTTTTAAATGTTTTTTTTGTTATTGTTGTTATTCTCAATTCTGCTCTATATGTTTTTGTTGATTGTGATTTTGTTGGATCGACAGTTGATTCCAGATGGGTAAAGGGCGTATGGCTGGGCAACTCAAGACAGTTAGCTCCGAGGAGCTGGACGGATATCTTATCAAAAAAAAGAAGGAATACGATAGCGGAATTCAATTGTGTTACTGCTTCCGTAAAGTGAGTTTTTAAAGCACTTCAGACAAAGCGCCTACATAACATGCGTGTAATGTCTCTGCTGCTTTAATGAGTTTATTTCAGGCTAAGTACGACTAATGCTGTGATCCACAAATCGCCGACAGGCCAATTTACAACCAAAACGCCTCATAACCATGGAGTAACTGACATCGCTCAGAAGGTGAGGAATACTGAGCTAATTTTTTTCATCTAGTGTTGTTTCTCCGCAGGTGTACGAAGCAAAAGAGAAGATTCGAGAGAAAGCTGCTGATCCAACTATCTCGTCTCGTTCTTTGGTTGAAGAGACACGTAATAATGCGATTACGTCTGCAAACGGCGTCGGTGCCGTTAATCTTGGTCAGTGCGCCTACCGTATCCTCTTGAACTTCTACTAACGTGCTAGTTCAATCCACAGTAATTCTTATTATAGGTAGCACGATAACTATTCGTCGATCGATTCTTCGAGCACGAGTAATGGATGTTGATCAGCGAGCGGCCCGATTTCCCCACTTCCAAATTCAGGGAAAATATGCAAAAGGATTGGGTAGGTATTTTTTCGTCGCTTTTGATTATTGATTTTATACGCAAATATAATTCGTTATATATAATATATTATTTATAATAAAAATGGGGGGCATGGGGGTGGAAGTACTCTACGATTTATTCTCTGATTGTTTTTCTCAAAATGGTTTAGTCTTTTGATTATTTCCACCCTGAATAACGTTCCTCGAGTTCCTAGAACTACCGTAGCCTAATTCCTTCCCATTTACGATCGAGACAAAAATACGATGGATGTATTGGGTTGAGGAATAAGTAACGCTCGTTTTTGAGCATCGTGTTTGGGCTCATATATCTCCCGCCAATCAAATCTAAACGAGCTGACTTTATAGCATTTTTTCAGGGTATGCTCGAGCATCATAGCCGTTATTATTAGAAATATCACGCTTCCTGTGTAGGAGAGAAATTTAGATTTCAATGTACCTGATATTTTTCGAAAATTTTAGATTTTTTTCGAAATTGTGTAATTTAACGTGCAAACTGTTCGGTAAATTCACACTTTCTCAGGTGAGCAGCCCGATACTACACCTCTTTCATGGTGAAGTGAGAATGGTGCTCGATTCATTGTTGTATTTTTATAGACGTTTCAAGGGGAACGTTCGTGAAAAATTGCAGTTCACTTAACTTATTTTTCTACCTTGAAGATCGAAGGTGCTGGCCTATACACTAGTGCGCTCCAGTCACTCACTATGGAGCTATATTATCACTATAAACATTTGGTGCTACTTATGCTCCTATTTGAAAAATAACAGTTTTCCAAAAATATTATTTTGTGACGGAATCAAAAGAAATGCGTGTTTTGAGGACTTTGGATTAAACCATACCCAAGACATAGTAGCCATTCTATAGTTGTGGCCACTTGGTGGATGATAGTGCAAAAGTTGCTCGTCCATTTAACCATCTAAGGCCTTACATTCAATTAGTACGGTTTACAGGAAATAGCAATAAATGTCGAAGCAAGCGACATGGCTTTCACGAAGTCAGAATGTCACACAAGTGGCATAAGTGTTCAAATTATCAGATGTGTTTCAGGTGGCAGAGAATATGTATTTTATGATTCTGCTTTGCTGGCACCGGCAAATCCCAGAACCGTTATTTTTGCTTCGGATGAGCAAATCGGACTTCTCTCCACATCTTCCATTCTTTTTGCCGATGGAACTTTCGACGTCGCCAAAGGATTGGGACGTCAAGTCTGGACAATTTCGGCTGAGGTAATCTTTTCCGTTCTAATTTTCTTATTTTATATGAAAATATTATTGTTTAAAAAAATGATAATATCATGTTTTGTCTCAGCTTACCAATGGAGAGGCTGCGCTTCGCGCACTTGTGGTGATGGCGAGTAAATCGGAGGCAGCCTTCACCGAAATTCTTAACCTCCTGAAGGGCCATCAATCAATGGTCAATTTCAATCCTCAATACATTGTAACAGGTTAGTTCAATTTTTGTTTTAAAAAATATTTAAAAAAATCCGTTCACATCTTTCATTTCAGATTTTGAAGCAGCTCAAAGAAGTGCATTTGTGAAGTGTTTCCCTAATATCGTGCCTATCTCTTGCTACTTCCATTATTGTCAGGTATATTTTCCCGCTCCTAATTTCTTCACTGAATATTATACTAACACTGATTAATATCACCATTGTTTAATTCAGACAGTCCGTAGGGTTGCATTGGACAAAGGATTTGATATTGACACTGCCGGTCCGGCGAAGGTTCTCTATCAGAGAACCAGGTTTGTCTCACTATCGATATTATTATTACCCAAATTCGGCTGACAACGAATGCACTTTTCAGGTTTCTCCCTTTTCTCGCACTTCCCGAGCTGCTGGATACATATGAAGAAATGGAGGATGATATTCTTTTGAGAGATTTCAAATCTCAAGGTAAATCGAAGCATATGTGCAATCGTGAGAAATTTATAACTTTTTCAGAGTTTTACACTCACTTTCTCAAGAACTATGTCCGTAGTTCTACTATTGTTCCTCGATTCAACCCTGCTCACTGGAGCGCTGCTGGTCGTGCCAACTCTGTTCCTCGTCATAATTGCTTCTCAGAGAGTTTCAACAGCATTATGAATGTAAGTTGTGTTAATGTTCTTTTCTGAGGGTTCCAAAATGGACGTTCCAAAACCTGCCATCACCGTTATTCTCCAGTTTTATTTATTCTCGTGCCATCACTTCAAATGAGATGCAAATACCGATTTTCAGAGAGAGGTTCTCACGGGAGGAAAGAAAGTTGAAGGTTACAAGCTGCTCGAATTTATTCAACGCGAAGAAAGGCGCGTTAAGAATGGACTGGTGATGCTCGCAGTCAACAGATCTTTCAAATTGGGACTTCCTACCAACCCCCGTACTCAGAAGAGAAATATAATCATCGATGAATGCATGGCTAATGCAGCCGGTAAGAGAGGAACTGACTACTTGGATAATATGATCAAGAAGCTCGGTAATTACTGGCAGAAATAGAAATGTTGTCATGATAATTCAGTTGTTTCTGTACATATGTGAACTTGAAATTCATCTTTTGTTATCCATCATAGTTGATGTAGAACTTCGATCGTATTTTTCTTGTTTAGTATTGTCCAGAAGTTCACTCTTTTTTGTTGCTATTTTGCCCATTTTCGTTCAGAATTACTCAGGAGTTCATAATTAACCATGCTATTTTGTTCAGAAGTTCAAAATTTTTTTTATTGGTATTCTTCAGAATCAATATGTGAGTTCTTGTTATGACATCCGATGAAATGTATATACGAACGTTACGGTCCAGGATCATCACCACATATAAACAGTTGCAAAATGTCACCGATTCGATTAAAATAATGTTCCAAAACATCATCGAATCGATCCTTGAAAAGTCCTAAACGTCACCGAATCGATCCTTGAAAAGTTCCTAAACGTCACCGATTCGATCCTTGAAAAGTTCCTAAACGTCACCGAATCGATCCTTGAAAAGTTCCTAAACGTCACCGAATCGATCCTTGAAAAGTTCCTAAACGTCACCGAATCGATCCTTGAAAAGTTCCTAAACGTCACCGAATCGATCCTTGAAAAGTTCCTAAACGTCACCGAATCGATCCTTGAAAAGTTCCTAAACGTCACCGAATCGATCCTTGAAAAGTTCCTAAACGTCAACGAATCGATCCTTGAAAAGTTCCAAAACGTCACCGAATCGATCCTTGAAAAGTTCCTAAACGTCACCGAATCGATCCTTGAAAAGTTCCTAAACGTCACCGAATCGATCCTTGAAAAGTTCCTTAACATCACCGAATCGATCCTTGAAAAGTTCCTAAACGTCACCTTTTCACTGAGCAGGGTTCCAAAACGTCACCTCCCTAACGAGTAGGGTTCCTAAACGTCACAATCAACAAAAACATATAGAGCAGAATTGAGAATAACAACAATAACAAAAAAAAACGTTAAAAAAAGAGGAGCATGATTTCAAAATATCAATTAAATACAATCAACCTACAGTATACCCGCGCAGAGGCGCGAATTTGAATTAAAGTGTTTAAATATTAAAACAGTCGAATAAAAATTCCATAATGTATTATTTATCCGAATTTCAGCGGTATATAATAATTATTACTGTAAAATATTGAATATAACGAAACACACTAATAAAAAAGAGTAGAACTGTAAAAACAGCCGAAAATAAAATGAAAAAGGTTGCTAAACATTATTTTATGATATGGAAACATACAACACTCACCAGATCAATCACTGAAACGATACAATATCCATAACAAAAAAAAGTTCCAAAATGTCACCGATTCGATTAAAATAATGTTCCAAAACATCACCGATTCGATCCTTGAAAAGTTCCTAAACGTCACCGAATCGATCCTTGAAAAGTTCCTAAACGTCACCGATTCGATCCTTGAAAAGTTCCTAAACGTCACCGAATCGATCCTTGAAAAGTTCCTAAACGTCAACGAATCGATCCTTGAAAAGTTCCTAAACGTCACCGAATCGATCCTTGAAAAGTTCCTAAACGTCACCGAATCGATCCTTGAAAAGTTCCTAAACGTCACCGAATCGATCCTTGAAAAGTTCCTAAACGTCACCGAATCGATCCTTGAAAAGTTCCTAAACGTCAACGAATCGATCCTTGAAAAGTTCCAAAACGTCACCGAATCGATCCTTGAAAAGTTCCTAAACGTCACCGAATCGATCCTTGAAAAGTTCCTAAACGTCACCGAATCGATCCTTGAAAAGTTCCTTAACATCACCGAATCGATCCTTGAAAAGTTCCTAAACGTCACCTTTTCACTGAGCAGGGTTCCAAAACGTCACCTCCCTAACGAGTAGGGTTCCTAAACGTCACAATCAACAAAAACATATAGAGCAGAATTGAGAATAACAACAATAACAAAAAAAAACGTTAAAAAAAGAGGAGCATGATTTCAAAATATCAATTAAATACAATCAACCTACAGTATACCCGCGCAGAGGCGCGAATTTGAATTAAAGTGTTTAAATATTAAAACAGTCGAATAAAAATTCCATAATGTATTATTTATCCGAATTTCAGCGGTATATAATAATTATTACTGTAAAATATTGAATATAACGAAACACACTAATAAAAAAGAGTAGAACTGTAAAAACAGCCGAAAATAAAATGAAAAAGGTTGCTAAACATTATTTTATGATATGGAAACATACAACACTCACCAGATCAATCACTGAAACGATACAATATCCATAACAAAAAAAAGTTCCAAAATGTCACCGATTCGATTAAAATAATGTTCCAAAACATCACCGATTCGATCCTTGAAAAGTTCCTAAACGTCACCGAATCGATCCTTGAAAAGTTCCTAAACGTCACCGATTCGATCCTTGAAAAGTTCCTAAACGTCACCGAATCGATCCTTGAAAAGTTCCTAAACGTCAACGAATCGATCCTTGAAAAGTTCCTAAACGTCACCGAATCGATCCTTGAAAAGTTCCTAAACGTCACCGAATCGATCCTTGAAAAGTTCCTAAACGTCACCGAATCGATCCTTGAAAAGTTCCTAAACGTCACCGAATCCAAAAAGTAACATAACATAGCATAACTAATTTTAAAAAAATAAGGTTTTGGGTTGAACTACTTTTTGGTAACTGCACCATTAGGTGAGTCTATGGTGTGTTTTGCTTAATTTTAAAAATGACGCATGTTCCTTTAATTCTTGTCTGAAGTTAGCTCTATGATGAAGATGCTCGGATTAGAAAAATCATTCATATTCCAATGGGTGGACTTATTAGCTCGAACTGTACTCTAAAGTAATTGTCATTGAATATCGAGCAACTTTTGTGGTGACAGTGAGTAGCTAAAATTGTCAAGCTCCATGCAAATTCGAAAAGTAGAAAAACAGCTGTTCTGAATTCTGCAAAATTAGTTTTTCAATAAGTTGGGATATAATGCTGGAGCATAACTTTTTTCTTTCGCGTTTTCATGATGTCTAGTATAGAAATTCGTTCTCTACGGGCGAAAACACACCAGAAAAACTATTACTCATGTACTTCTGTGAGAGTGACTTTTTCGACCCCAAAAACTGTAGGTTACTGTAACTCCGCCAAAGTCGACCTGAGACCTTAGTTAGTGATGGCGGCGATCAGCACTCGAGACCCTTATTCTAAGAAAAAAGTATGGAGATAATCTATTTTTCAGCCATCCGTGGACCTCTGCACAGATGTACCACTATACCGTGGACGGTCTCTTAAAAATACGTCACTATAGGAGTTTCTGGTGTATTTTCGGACGTAGAAATCGAATTTTCATGTTGGAGATAATGAAACCATTAAAGAAAAAGTTCTTATCGAAAAACTGCAAAAAACACGGTTAGCGTCTCAAAAACGATGAAAATCAACTTCCTGCAGATTACATCCCTTGATGACATATACGAAAATGACCAGGAGAACATGCTCTTTCATCTGTGAATGTATTTATTAAAATCCATTGACTTTCACTACTTTATCGATAACGTGAAACATCTAAGTGTGAGGTTGTGGATTAGAAGAAGCATGGAATTGATAGTTGTTGAAATACGGGATATTTTTTTCAAACAAACGAATTGTGACAGAAACTGTATTTACCCCAAAGTTGTGATCTTGAGATGCTGTCAAACTGCGATCTCACAAGTGGTTTCTCGTGTATTACTGAACAAGCGAATACTTGACGACTATTCTTTTAATAGAGTTGATTTTTATGATGTAAGCAATACTTTTTTCATGGCAGTCGCGTTCCCACTATGTGTCCCTTCGACAAGGTTCCCTCAGGAGCACCATCCCCATCTCAACTTTGTCGGAATACTCATCGGTCCCAGGTTGGGGATATTAAAACCTTTAATTAATTCGACACTCACTAACCTGATACAGTGTATTTTCTGCAGTCTTTTGAAGCTATGGGATTTCGCTGTCTCATAAACAAGAGTGTCCAGACTAGAGAGAGTTTGATAATTACTTCTCATCAATATTACTAATTAATTCCTTCGCAGAGGCAACATACTGAAGGTGCTCGAGGCCGAGAGCGGAACCAAGATCATCATCAGGTAAGGAAGAGCTGATGGTAAATATCGGGTGATAAAGGCCCATTGAAGGAACCTGGATCAATAGGTTGGATAGGAACAGTAAGCCAAGGTGTGAATGGTTGATTCGTTGATATTTCCGAGACGAAATGAAGGATCGCTGGGTAGCAAAAAGTAGCTCGAAATATAACACATTTCAGAAACCGAAATGTGGGGGGGGGGGGGTTGTCAAATATTTACATTTCTGAATATTCTGCTTTCCAGGGGCAAGGACTCGATCAAGGAGGCAAGCTCAGGCGAAAGGAATCAATATTTTTTTAAAAATTAATTATTTCGACAATACTTTTTATACAATATTAACTAAATTATAGGACGGTACTCCGTTCCCGAGCGAGAACGAACCTCCACGCTTACGCCACAAGATCGCCTGTGACAGGGTACGGTAGGAGTACTTTAATTTAGCGTAAGAGATACGGTAGAACGGTACACTGGACCGAGATCCCGGTTGACTTTTACTGTCAACTCGTGAACTAGCCTCGGTCGATTTTGGTTGCAAACAGACCAGTTGTGACCTTTGATATCGCAAAGCCCCTTTTTTGGAATGGTAGTGAAACAGATATGCTGAGTGTTGCGGGTGGTGAAGCTGTGCTCTCCATTATGCACACTGGGACAAACAAATGTGCAAAATATAACGAGCTACTATTTGATCGGGCAATAATAATCGATAAATTGTAGATCAAGGCGATCATCGCGGAGGCGAGTCAGATGCCCGATGGCCAGACCAATCTGAGGGCACTCCAGCTGAGAGAGGTGATTGGCGAGGAAGAGGTACAATAGGAACATGAGGGTTACTGTAGAGGAGAAGTACGATATTTTTGATTAGAAGTGAGAACAGAAGAAATTAAGGAGATGAAAGGGAAATCTATGTTCCAAGGATAGGTAAAAGGCCGTTAAGCTAAATGCTGAAATGATTCCGACTTTGCTCGCCGTTGATTATTGATCCCCAGGACGAGGCGCATCTTCCTATGCAGTCCGTTAGTGACACTCTGCCCTAGTTTTCGAGTTCTCAATTTTCGAATATTTATCACACTGATAGCCATCTGTATTCAAAATCAACATAACCATGGACATGCCAAATTACGTTTGTGAAAGTTTCAAATCATTCGGTTAACCGGCACTTGACTTATGCGCGAAAATCTGTCTGCAGCCTAGATGCAGCTTGGCCCAACCGGTAAAATTGGAACAAAATGAAATAGACTACGATAATCATAATAAATCATTCGGTTTCCTAGTGATGAGTCAATCAACACATGGTTTTTCTTGTCGGATTTTAAGCTCGATAAAATTTTTTCTCAGTCTTCCTACTCACAATATGTATGAGATTTAAACTAGACATATTTTTGCTACAGTGCTTTTTCTGCGATCATTTTCGGCCAGACACAGCGCAGTTTGTGCGTCGAATGAAGAATTGAAATGAGTTTCACTTTAGCTGAGGAGTGTCACGTCGTGTTTGTTTCGATGTTATTCTGAAGTTTAGCGACTTACATTAACGCCTTAGAAATTGAATGCGAGGATACGTGAGGTGAGTGACTTCTCTCCTCATTTCGTTTCAATGCTGTGAGGAAACCCGAAGCCGAATCTCGATATTGTATTGTATGAAATAAGTTAAATTTAATTGGTTTTTGTGAATATATCACATTATATGTGATTATATGTGATAAAATAAATGTGAATTGTGCTAACTATTATCCTTGAAATCAAAAAAAGACGCCAGACAATCAAACATTGATCATTGACATAAGTGAAACTCATTTCAATTCTTCGTTCGACGCGCAAACTGCGCGGTGTCTGGCCGAAAATGAGCGCAGAAAAAGCACTGTAGCAAAAATATGTCTAGTTTAAGCCTCATACTTATAATACGATTATTGATCCCCAGGATGAGGCGCATCTTCCTATGCAGTCCGTTAGTTGACACTCCGCCCTAGTATTCGAGTTCTCAATTTTCGCATATTTATCTCACTGATAGCCATCTGTATTCGAAATCAACATAGTCATATACATGCCAAATTACGTTTCTGAAAGTTTCAAATCATTCGGTTAACCGGCTCTTGACTTATGCGCGAAAATCTGTCTGCAGCCTAGATGCAGCTTGGCCCAACCGGTAAAATTGGAACAAAATGAAATAGACTACGATAATCAGCACCCTCGAAAACCCATTTTTACAGATTTTCAAAAAATCACTGTGCCAGACATTGTTTGACTATTAGGCAAACGGCCTCATATTATTTTCTGTCGTATTTTTGCACGTAGAACCCGATTTTGCATGTTAGAGCTCACCAAATAGCGAAACAAAATAGTTATGCTTGCAAATCCTCGAAGTTGTTTTTTTTAAGACGACATCTCGCTAATTTGAGACCACCCCCCGGACACGTTTCTCTAGCAATCAGAACCAGATGCCCATACTAGGGTGATGGAAGGGTCTTTGTGCCCTTATGCATAAAACATGACTTATTTGTTGTTGCAGCCTTGAGGTAGGGAAAACATGATTTCCAATGAAAAATGGTCGAAAAATCAAATTTTCACAACCGATCGAGATAGGCCCAATTTCTCTTTTGCGTTAATTTGAGGGTGCCCTGAGGGTCTAAAATATCTGTTCTGATCGATTACTGCTCATTGCGAAAATCATTTTTTTGATGTCATTTTTCCTTTTTTTCGAACATAATGCCCATTTTCGCCAAAAGTCATAGGCACCACTATATGCATGTTATAGCCCGTTCAATTCTGCATCGGAAAAATTTAAAGACCGGATCTGTGATTTAAGCTAAATTAGTTTTTTATTCGATTAGATCCGAACAACGCTCGATTTCGACAGTTTTTAAAGCATAACTTTTTTCTTTCATGGTCTGATGAGCTCTAACACCCAAATTCGAATTCTACACAAAAAGTTACGTCAGAAAAAAATATAATCAGATTTTTCCGAGATGCAATTTTTTCCATGTTTTTCATGACATTTGGGGCATGGTCATTTTTTGGTCAAAAAGTCAAAATCTCAGAACTATCTGGCTATATACTATCTGGCCGACGTATTTTACCCGTATAGTTCTGAGATTTTGACTTTTTGACCAAAAAATGATCCTATGGGTAACTTTTGATTCTGAATCGAATGACCGTTTCCATTTTTCGATCTAAGTCTTCTGAATGTCTTTACGGCACGGATTTTCCACAAATCTCGTGAACCCGACCAGAATTGTATTCTCTACAAAGTGAATAACTTGAAGATACGAGTTACAACGAATCTGCAGATAATTAATTCTTGCATTGCCATACTCACAATATCCTTCATTATTGAATTTACATTTTTTTCTCCTGATGGAAATAGACAAAACATCGCTGGAAAACATCCCATACCTTCTTAGATCAAGCTCCGGAAAAAACGGACTCATCCGAGTCATATAAACTCAAAAGATCAGAGTTGTAGAGCTCATCATGTCATGAGCGCATTTTGGTAGTGCGCGCTGCGGGCATTTTCGTATCATACCCTCTAGCGTGGGGGCTGTTGTTTGACCCCACTGTCCTTGACCCCATTCCCTATCTCTCTCTCTCATACATCTATGGCGTCTCTCACTATCGAGAATAGGCGCGAGCGCATACAAGGTATTGGCCTTTTCTAGTGTCACAGGTTGACTAGTCGGGTCGGTCAAGATAGTAGCGAAATTTTGGTTACTCCTCTCATTTCTCACGTTTTTTGGTTGGTTGCTCTTCAAACCATAATCCACTCATATTCGTTCAGCCCGATAACGTGCAAAGGTGGACTGCAAATCGCGATGTGAGAAGAAGTAGGATGGGCTAATCGATTTCTCCCGTATTTTTTTTTCGAAAATTGATAAATCGTTTAACCCATTTATCTCATTAACCTTGCTTAGTGCTCTTGAATCCTTTCCCTATTAGTTTCCGCGCTTCAATCATGTTCTACTTTATCAACTTCCTACAATAATCCAAAACCATCAATTGTCCCACAGATCATGCCTCTCTTCTCTATCACGCGGACTATCGCCGTCTGGTTGGCTCTTACCACGATCCCTATCATTTCCGCTCTTCCCTTCATTGCAAAGTGCGAAAATGGCGGAACACTTGTGAATGTGAGTGAATTGACGAATATCACGCCTCTCACATACTACTCGACCTAGACACGCTGATTCTTGTCAGCCGGTTGCTTTTTCGAATTCCTATATTCTGTAATTTTCGACTCTATTAGATCCTCCTAGGACCCCTGATGAGGAAAAAGTGTCTGGGATTATTTTGAACCGCGCGACTGCTTCGATGCAGCCTTCCTACTTCAGTACAACTTATCTACTCTTCAGAGCGGTCCTAGAAAAAACTTTTGCTCGTGTGCTAGGGCTATTTTTAAATGCGTATTCGATCTATCTAGTAGTGTTGGCTATTCGAAGTTCGCTAAGTCGCAACGCGCGCGTCTCTCTGTTGCGAAGTCGCTACCTCTAATTGAGGGGAGGGGAGAGGTTGCGAAATCGCTATGGCGTAGCGAAGTCGCTACCTCTCCCCCCTCTCTGGCCCCCCGCGTGAGATCACTTTCTGATTACAAGATGGTGCGCGCTAGGCACGACGGGTTTGGCGAGGGGGGGGGGGCAAGAGAGAATGAGGCGGAGTCTCGCACGCGGGAATCGTGTTGCGAAGTCGCTACCTCTAAGTGAAGTGAACGAGGGATGTGTGAAATAGAACAGCAAAAAGCTCTCGTAGCGACTTCGCATTGTCGCAATCGCTTTGCTAACCCTACTATCTAGGGCATCTCCGAGCCGATTTATTCCATGAAAACTTTTCCAGGAAATGAGGGCCGATTTATTCCAGGAAATGAGGGGGAAATCGGGCGAGAGAGAAAAGGGGCGGAGCATTTCTCGCGTGTGTCTCTCTCGCTCCCCCCGCTCTCTCGCTCCTCTATTATCGCGCTCGAGCCACAATTCAGATAAAATTATTAAAAATCTGGAAATAAGCTTAAAATTCCTCTAAATTACAAGGAAATACGAGTGGAGCAGCTGTGTACGACCACTAGAAACACCTCAAAAGCTTATTCTTGACCATAAATCGACATATTTGACCTACTTGAAGTTGACCGATCACGCTGCTCCACCCGTCATTTGTGAAGACTACTGACAAGGGAAGTTCGCCAACTGTCGCCGAGCTTATCAAATCTATTTGAAACGCCAAACATAGACTTGCCATGGAATAGCCAAATCATTTTCAAAAGTGCGTTTTTGAGCACTTCGCCAGCTTTCTAGCTATATTGGGAGCTGAGATACGCTAGAGCCGGAATCGCGACCGGATATTTACTAATAGCCGGCCCTGAGACACCCGAACCGTATTGTTCGAATCCTAGTCCCCAATGTCCCAATTCTAAATATCGTGATACACGTGTTATATTTTAAGGACAAATGCGAGTGCTTACTCAACTGGTTCGGAGTTGCGTGCGAAGAATGGGTGAGTGCTTTATTTCCGCTCAACTTCCGCAATATCTTTTGAGAACTACATAGACTTTACATATCTCCTTGTTAAAATGTTCCTATCATGCTAAAAATACATGTGATTTTTGAACGGTTGTCGATCAATTTACGATCATGTTCTCTAGCTTGATGAAAATGTCACGTCCCTTTTTCTGGGACATCCTTTTTCCTTTCTCTTTTTGCCCAACTCAACTATTATATTCATCAATTAAATAATCAAACCAAACATTTAATATCAATATTACTGTCTCTACTCCCTCCGTCACTCTACCGTATCCTCCAAGGTGTGCCTAAATGGCGGGTGGCCGTCTGCCAACGAGAACGGATCGATGATGTGCTATTGCCCAGACGGACTGGAGGGAGAGCGGTGCGAGCGGGTTATCAAGTGTGATCATGGTAGGAATCGATCTATTAGTTGATTTAGTGACTATGCCCATATCCATTTTGCCCATCAACGGGTCGTAATGTACTCTAACTTTCAAACCGATATTTTACAGTTGCGCCAATAAATCACCGGGCATTTTTAAAAATTTATTTCATAACTTTTGACGCATGATATGTTTATGGGTCAATCTTAGATATGTCATAGCACACCCACCGAGTGTTAAGCATATGTCATTAGGATATCACAGAACTCCGAGGTTGTTGCGTAGTGATGACGCAATCAAGCAATAATTTTTCAAACAATAACAATTCTTACATATATTTTTCCTCAGCTTTCCCACTCGGAGTAATAATAGAAGGATTCAATACCTTTTCGATAAAAAATATGTACTCATAGGAGGATGATTTACAGAAGATTTAGACTGTCTCAAAGTAGGGTCCCGAAAAATGGATTTTCGTTCATAGACATGCTGGAGACTTGTTCAAAAGCTCAAAATAATCCGTATCACAATTCCTGTTGAACCTCAAGGTTAGATAACGATTATATTTTCTCTTTATTTTGGATGATCACAGTTCCAGATTTTTGTTCAAATGTCATTCCTGCACAGGATAGTTGCATATAAATAGAACAATCGATTCCCAACTTTTTAGAGCATCTTTCTTCTTTAGACAAGAGGGTACGCTTTGCTGTCTGCCTCTCTAGTTCTCAAAAATCTCAGTTGTTAACTGGAGAATATCAATTCACAGTGTACAGAGTGGCAAAGTGGACAATTCCTTTGTTTCTCGCGGCGCTGCGCAATTCTGAAACTCATTCAATTATCTTCATTTTCAGTGTCTGTGTCGGTCGGAATGGAGAGGAATTGGTTAGAGCAATGGTGCCAAAATAAACGGCATACTCGATTAATGAGAGCAAATAGATTAGAAACTGTTACGTGATTAGCAAAGAAGCATTTTATATAGTACTTGTCAACGTCATTAGCTGAAAAGATCTCTAGACCCCTTTTCGAATTACTCCCTCTTCAAACCGCATATTTCCGGAGTTTCTGAAGAGCCTGTCACGATTATTATTTGTTGAATGATGATGAGTAGCTCCACGTTTTATAGCATTGAGATTTTTCAATTTTTTTTCTAAATATTCAACAAAACTCTAGTTTTTATCAATATTTTTTCCAATCTCTCGACTAAAACCGAAAAATCTACATGATACAAATTATGTGGAGCTACTCATCAGGATTCTGAAAATGATAATGATGATAGAGTTTCGTCCAGTGAGCTCTTCAGATAGTCTGGACATTATGTATAATGTAGATTTTTTCAGTTTTGTCTTTATTGTCGATATGAAGAGCGAGTAAGTCGAAAAAGAGTCTAGCGATCTTTTCAGATAACCAAATTGGCAAGTACTAGGTTGGTGCCCTTTCTATTCTTCTGTTTTATCCCGTTTCACGTGTTCCGAATTCCACTATGGTATAGTGAGGGAATATGTTGGGACATTCTTACACTATGGCCAAATCAGATCGACCATGCGTAGGAGAAGAGAAAATACAGCCCTGAAGTGGCTGACTCGCCGCACTAACTATAGTGCAATCACCAGTCATTTTACTTGGGCCTATATTGAATAGTCGCTGCGTACTGAGCTAAATAAAAAGTGCATCTCGTTGTCGAATACGCCACTTTTGGTCAGGTACGGTGCCCTTCTCAAAGATCGTCCAGCCATGATCCAAGGTGCGCTATAAAGGTACGCTATAAAGGTGCACCATACATGCCCTCATCGAATATACAAAAGCATATCACTCCCCCCTAGACCCCCTTGGACCTCTGCCAAAGGAATAGTGTCTGCGATCATTCCTGATCGCGCGGCTGCATCAGTCTGGTGCAGCCTACCTACTTGAGGCCAACTTTTCTACCCTTTAAGAGACCGGCTCGGTTATTTTGGAGCATTTCAGCCCCTGCCCGGAACCGTTCCTCTAGCAATGAGAATCCTCATTCCATACCCGGGTGATATGTGGGTCCCGTAATAGATAATATACCACTTATTTGTCATTGCTACCCCGACACAGGGAGAAACATGATTTTCAAGGTAAATTAGTCGAAAAATCAAATTTTCACGACCGATCGAGATAGACCCATTTTCTTTTTTTGCGTTTATTTAGGGGTGCCCTGGTGGTCTGAAATACCAGTTCTGATCGCTCATTGCGGAATTCACTTTTTTGACATCTTTCTTTTTTCGCCAATTTTCACCAAAACTACCAGTGACCACTATATACGTTTTGTATCCCGTGCAATTCTGCATCGAAATATCTTAAAGGTGGTTCGGCGATCGAGGCTATATTTGTCATTTATTCGAATAACTCCAAAAAATGCTCGATTTCGACCGTTTTTCAAGCGTTACTCTTATAACCTTTGTTAATTTTGACCGGAGTGCATCATACTTACTTTTATGTGAAAGATCAGAATCTGCTCTACAATTCTTATGACAAGAGCTAAGAGATCCGACGCACGGTAAATTTACTGTGATTTTTAACGCACAAATTTTAAAAAAAAGATCAGCTCGAACATTTCCGACGTACAAAATCACAGTAAATGTACCGTGCGTCGGATCTCTTAGCTCTTGTCTTAAGAATTGTAGAGCAGATTCTAATCTTTCACATAAAAGTAAGTATAATGCTCTTCGACCAGAATTAACTGAGTTATAACAGTAACTGTGCCAAAGAACCGACTTTAAAACGCATTTTGCGAAAAAAGTCAGTTCACGATAACCGGATTACGGTATCTTGGGTTACGGTAGAATGTCGTATTTCTGTAATGTACTTTGGCATATGGTACTTTTGGACCATGACCCCAATACGTGGATTTGTAGGGTCTGACAAATTTCATGTCAGACCCTACAAGTCCATGTACAGGGGGTCATGGATTTGGTCATTTTTCGACCCCGAGCACCATATCACGCCTCTCACCTTATAGTCGACATGAATCTGTCAGTGAGGCACTCTTTCGAATTCCAGTTTTCTGCACTTTCGGACTCTACTAGACCCCCCTAGGATCCATGACAAAGAAATAGAGTCTGGGATCATTCCTGACCACGCGGCTGCATCGGGCTGGTGCAGCCTGCTGACTTGAGGCCCACTTTTCTACCCTTCAAGTAGATCCTAGAAAAAAAATTGTCTTCGTGGGCAAAGGCTATTTTTCAATTATCTTTTGATCTACACAACCCGTTTGTTGATAACTATCTTCTGAACACCCTAGAAACATCGAGCTCTATCTGGAAAATCGCTCGAAAACCTTGGGTTTATCCTTCACACCTGCATAGATTGTTTGACGACGATTCGAATGATAGGTCTGCGCTCCCATATCGAGGATGGTAATCTTGTTTCTACCCTCAGAAACTATATCTCAAACTTTTGAACTTCATTTTCAACATCCTCACGCCGAGTCATTCTACAAAATTGATCACAATGCCTCATTCCCAATGAAACATAATTGAAAAATCGCGCGCGGAGCCGGCGCCATTTCTCGTGAGAACGCCGAATGACTCGGCGTGAGGCTGTTGAAAATGAAGTTCAAAAGTTCGAGATACAGTTTCTGAGGGTAGAAACAAGATTACCATCCTCAATATGGGAGCGCAGACCTATCATTCGAATCGTCTTCACACGATCTATGCAGGTGTTAAGGATACACCCAAGGTTTACGAGCGGTTTTCGAGATAGAGCTCGATGTTTCTAGCGGTGTTCAGAAGATAGTTATCGACAAACGGGTTGTGTAGAACAAAAGAGCATTAAAAAATAGCTCTTGCTCACGAAGACAATTTTTTTCTAGGATCTACTTGAAAGGTAGAAAAGCAGGCTGCACCCGCCCGATGCAGCCGCGTGGTCAGGAATGATCCCAGACTCTATTCCTGTCAGGGGTCCTAGGGAGGTGTAGTAAAGTCCGAAACTGCAGAAAATTGGAATTCTAAAAAGTGCCTCGCTGACAAGAATCAGCGTGACTAGGTCGAATATTAGGTGAGAGGCGTGATATCCCAAAGTGCACTAAATTAACTCCGAATTCCGTAATCCGGTTATCGTAAACTGACTTATATGTAAAAACAAGAAGTCGCCGGCGGCGTGCACACCTATGTTTTTGGGGTGTTCGGAATTTTTAATTTTGTTATGATGTTCGAGATAAGTATCTAAAACTGACAAAAAGGGCACTTTTTCTCAATTATCTCGAACACCAAATAAAAATTCAAAATTCTGAACACCCCAAAATGTAGATTTTATTTCGAGGACTCAGAAAATAATAATGGAGTGGGTGTTTTCATTATTGAGAGTTTCGGAAAATTCACATAAAATGTAAAATTCCTCGCTGAGTCATCAGAGTAGTTTCAATAACATCAAGAAGCATCATCTCACATCACTTCACCGTTTCATTTGAATTAATTTATTAAATTTGCATGTTTTTCATTTAATTTCCCACTTTCACTCCCCCTCATTCGTCCCATTCTGACCGCTCAGATCGATCAGAATGGGGAGAATCATGTATGTTTCACATTTGCTCTGCGCCGCGAAGAATAAAGGAACTGCGCTTTTTGACACGCTGTGCATTACGAAATCTTCGACCTGTATAATCTTTGGAAAAGCTGGGAGGAAACCTCGTGACAAAAGGTGCGAGGTTTTTCGATGAGAAATAAACTATTTCTCTTGTTTACACACGCTATTTTCTCTTTCTCTAACCAGCTCGTCGAAAACCTCGTCCGAAAAGCTGCGAGAAAAGCTCGGAGAAAAGGTGGCAGAAAAGTTAGATAAAAGCGAGAGAGCACGCGAAACGAGAGAGTGCAGAGGTAGTAAACAAGTTCTTACTTCCTCTCTTCAAACACACACTCTCTCGCTTTTCTCTACCTTTTCTGTTACCTTTTCTCACTTTTTCTCGCAGATTTTCGGACGAGGTTTTCGAAGAGCTGGTTAGAGAAAGAGAAAAAGCGTGTGTAAACAAGAGAAACATTTTATTTCTCATCGAAAAAGCTCGCACCTTTTGTCACGAGGTTTTCTCCCAGCTTTTTCACAGATTATACAGGTCGCTTCACATCTTCGCTCATAACTCGCTTCAAAATCATCGGAGAGGCTCGGGAGAAGTACCACACGACCTCCCGTGCTCAGATTTCGCAATCTTCGATTTCGTCATCATTACGAAATCTTCACATTTTGCTCATAACTCGCTTCAAAATCATCGGAGAGGCTCGGGAGAAGTTCCAATCGACATTTTATGAACGTTTATAAGTTTTTTTAAGGATACTTCGGCCATAAAGCCTCACGACCTTTTTTGCAACGGTATACGCCCTACTCGCAAGCAAGAGGTGTTTGGCTACTGTGTAAGGCGGCGAAATGTGGCAAAAAGGGGATAGTTGTTCATGAAATTTAACAATACTCCGGCCATACCATTGTGAAAAGCTCGTGAGGCAGAGAGCGCGGAGGAAAATTTGCGATGTAGCCACGAAGCGAATCGGAGTAGATACATCGCAATTTTTCCGGAGAGCCCGAGGCCTGATTAGCCTGTGCTTACGACCCAGCGTATAACGTAGCATCCGCAGGCTGTTAGTTCTAATTCAAATTCTCTTTTCCCACGAATTTTCATTTGAGGATCCCGAGTCGTGACATAAGAACAGTACATGATCGATCGATCTTGAAAATGTTTTCTCCGGTTTCTTCCATTCTCATTACATCTCACTTCTCTGCGCACTCGAGAATCTCTCTGTTCAATCGAGTTTGAGAAGGAATGGAAGGGATGGAAGAAGAAAGTAGTTTAGTAAATGCGACGGCAAAACAAATCTCAGTCCTGCTCTCCGTCCAATTATACTCCAGAAAACGCTTTCACTAAAGCAAACTATTCGGACTCAATGTAAGTCTACCGCAGGAAAGCTGGTCAACGAGACATGCCAATGCTACAACGGTTATGCCGGAATTTTCTGTGAATCTTCATGTTATCACGGCAACGGTAAGAGTTGGCGTTGTTAGACCAACGATTTTTGATTTCCCTGCACACGGAAGATATCTTAAGTATGCAACCATACCTTGTCAGACACCGCAGAGGAATACCATTGCGAGTGCAGAGAAGGACTTACGGGTTCATTGTGCAGCGAGGTGAGAACAGTGTTTAAAATGCATAATTTAATCTAAATTCTAAAAAAAATGTATCCACAAAGGAAATTATGCGCATTGCTCAACTATTGTATATCAAATGTTTGAAACAAAAGAATGGATAATATAATTATCACGCGTATTCTGGCCGATTGCAGGACCACTAGGAACTAGGAGCCCCAGGTTTGAGCAATCTCTATACCATAATTATTATAGAGTATATTGGGGACGAGAAAAACTTTGACGTCGACGATGACATCGACGATTTCTTTTAGGCATTTTACGGCTCCAGGACCGGCTCTATCGTATCTCAGCTCCTAGTTGAGATATGAGGCTGTCAAAAAGCTCAAAATTTGCGGAAAAATAATTTAAGATACTTTCATGTTGACGACTTTTCTCCATTACCTATACATGGTCTTGCAAAAATCGAAAAACCAACCAGAAAAAATGAAAAATATTGTATAATTTCCTGAAAATTAGACCCCACATTTTACCAAAATCCACTAAGTTAAGAACAAATTAGAAGCGTATGCTGTGGGCATCCGAATAAGGCTGTAATGCCAAAAACTGTGAAAATTCCTCGATTTTGATTCTTTCACATTTTCATGAGCAATAGTGCCCAAATTCGAGTTCTACGCGGCGAACTACGCCAGAAACTCCAATAGTCAGATTTTTGCGAGACAAAATTTTTTTCAACTTTTTCATGACCATTCATGGTCATACTGACCATACTAGTGCTCACCAAAATGTGAGAGTAAAATGTTATGCTCGATATCTTTACATGTTTTAGTTTTTCGAGTGTAACTTTTTTGGTGAGCTCTAGTATGAAAATTTGAATTCTACGGGTAAAAATACGTCAGAAACACCTATAGTCAGATAGTTCTGAGAATTTTGACTTTTTGGCCCAAAAAAAGACCATGACATGAAAAAGTAGAAAATGTTTTTGTCTCGGAAAAATCTGACTGTTGGAGTTTCTTGCGTATTTCGCCGCGTAAAACTCGAATTTGGCACTAGAGCTCATGAAAATGTGAAAGAACAAAGTTATTCTTGAAAAACAATCAAAATCGAGGAATTTCCACAGTTTTTGGCACTACAGTCTCATTCGGATGCCCACAGCAAACGGTTCTAACTTGTTCTTGACTAAGTGGAACATGATTAATCAGAATATGGTATCTGATTTTGGTTTAAAAAAAATCTAAGTTTCAGGAAATAATTTTTTTTTTCATTTTTTGGGCCTGTTTTTCGATTTTTGCAAGACGATGTATAGGTCATGGAGAAAAGTCGTCAACATGAAAGTCTCTTAAATTATTTTTCCACATATTTTGAGCTTTTTGACAGCCTTATATCTCAACTAGGAGCTGAGATACGGTAGAGCCGGTCCTGGAGCCGTTAAATGCCTAAAAGCCGGATCTGGGACAAATCGTCGACGTCAAAGTTTTTCTCGTTCCCAATATACTCTATAATAAGTATCTTATTGAGATTGCTCAAACATGGGACTCCTAGTTCCTAGTGGTCCTGCAATCGGCCAGAATAATAATCATTGATCCTATGAAAGAATGCTGAGAGATGTAAGCAATTTCTTCAATCCTCAGCTCAATGCTTCGAAACAACATCTGCTAGTGGAAACGTGTCCCTGACAAACAGGATGTGTGAACCGAAATTGGCAGTTTATTTGTTTATAGCCGATATGGTGCATGCACGGATTGATCTCTACAAATGGATGCCTTTGTCGATGTGGATTCAGTGGAGTGATGTGCGAAGATGTCGTCGAAGAGATGCCAGATCCGAACCCGGACTGTATCAGTATGGTATGAGAATTAGAGCTGATAACACTGCTATAAAATATTATCAAAAATCATAGAAAGAAGTAATTTCCCGATCATAGCTTTCTTCTTTAGAGTTGTCATGATCATGATCTTTAGTATGCATATTCCGATTCTGCATAAAAAATTACTTCAGGAAAGTATGGTACACAGCGTGTCAGATTCAAATTTTCGCGGCGCGGCGCCATTGTGAAACATATCTCATTCATCCCATTCCGATCGGCCAGAGCCGTCGGAATGAAACGAATGCGAGGGAGGTAAAGTGGAATATTGCACCGTGCAATATTCCACTTTACCATAGTCTATCCTGTGCAGGAATGACATTTGAACAAAAATCTGGAACTATGATCATCCAAAATAAAGAGAAAAATTTTTATAGATCACCCTGCGGTCTCTAATTGCACGAAGATCAAATAAATTTCACACAATAATCCAAATGAAACATTGATATGATGAGATATGCCACCCATACCAGAATTTAATTCTCTACAAAATGAAAAAAAAATTAGGCGCTATCTTTTTTCGTTTTTGAGAAAAAAATCGATTTTTGACAAAAACAAGATGCCCACTAAATCCGCATAGGGAAGAAAGAGCAGACTCCTGATCATTTTGGTACTACGGGTGAAGCAGCGCAAGGGAGAACGCGTTTTAAGAGACGTTCCATGAGTTAGTGAACATTCACTACGGATGACTCTTCTGCAACCTATACCAATAAGTTCAGGGTGAAGTCCCCATCCTCTAGAGCTGATCGCCGGCCAAATATAAGAGGTTGAGGTGCAACCTCCGGGATATGCAAGACATGTCCCAAAAAAGTTCTAAATTTCATCCCAGAAATTTTTTTTTTATTTGTGTTCCGGACGTATTTTCTGTTGAAATAACGAAAACCACCATAGTTTGGAAGCGAAAGGACATCGCCAAAAGGTCGAAAAATCGAAATTTCGCGTTTTTTTCTGCCACCGTGAAAATTTTTTAATGTCATGTCCATTTTTTATTGCAGTTTTGGATTCTCCATGCAAAACCACCCCCAATGGACATTTTTTCACGAGATATTTCCCTATGCGCTCGAGAGTTATGCTTTCCGGCCCGAGGCACTCTCGGAGGCTGGCGAGAGAACAATGACTAGAGATTTCGCCATCACGTAAAGATTCAGTCACTTTTTCATCATATTTATCTTCCAAATATCGTTTTCAAGCATTTGTGTTGATATCATAGGAGTATGATAGCGATAAGACACGGAAAACTGAAAAGTCAAAACATCAACATCAAAAATTCATAAGTCATGTATATGTTCTTCAAATGGTGTTTTCAACGGAAAATCAGTCGAAAATGAGTTTAGCCCCGGCGCATAGCGCCGGGGCAATTTTGGCTGAGGCTTGGGAAAATCTAATGGGCAGAGAGTATCCTGAAATACCCTAGGTAACGACTACCGGTCAAACTCAAATTCATGTATCCAGCGTTTGGGGATCCTCGGTGGGAACCTAGAAAGTGCTAAATCCGAAATTTCAAGTCTTTATCACAACTGGAAGTATATCAAGCTGATACCCTATTTTGGTACCTTTTTGGCGTCCCGAATTTTCGAGTTAGAGCCGCTGCAGTCGCAGAGAGACGTGACATAGCTCATTCGATAGAGCGTATGCGATTTAGTGCGGGGAGTGTTTTCAGAATTGTGAAAATCCCCCCGCGAACCATAGATATCGGCCGTTGAAGTCGTGAAATTCCGTGCCCTCTGGCAGTTTTCCACTATTACTGAAATTCAAGCTCTCAGAGGAAAATACAAGCTCCTACCGGCATACCGTAGATACAGAATTCCGTGCTGAATCGAATAAGCTTACTTTCGAGAAGATCGGTTTCCATGTGTAGGTGCCAGCTCTTGTCAAAAATTCGCACCAAAATCGTTCCGTGATCAAACTGCCAGAGGGAAAGACCCTCGCCTCGCCTCTCTCACTCGTCAACAGGGTCGTAAACAGGGACGCCTTCAGAGGTCGGACAAAAAAGTTCCCGATAGAGCAAAACTAATGTCAGATTCGGAATCAGCGCACTCAGCTGCCCCTGGTGGCATGGTTTGCTGGGGTCGAACAGGCACTTCCAGTTTTGAAGTGCGAGTTCGCATGAGAATTTAAATCTTCAAAAATCATACTTCGATATCACTCCTATTGAAACAGGCTAATCGCGTGCTTCAAAATGATATATTTCACGAGCCTGTTTGATAATTTTGAATCTGGAGGTCTTTGTTAATTTTTAAATCTAATGTGAAATCAATTTTAAATTGAAGTTTAAAATTTGAAATGTTTTTATACTCCTCTGTTATGGACAAGTTATATATCAATAGAATTAGATTCTCGCGTGCTATTTATTTGAAATTTTGAAAGTCGAAATTTGAAATGCTGATTTCATTTTTTCAAAATTTCGAAATTTTCACCTTTTTTCGTGTGAGTTGTCATTCAGAGCTAAATTTTGGAAGAGTAACTGCTGTTATGTTCATTTCCAAGAAATTTCTTTGGCTTATCTTGTTTGAACGGCGTCAACCTTTTACACAAGATATCAATCTGGATAGACATATCAGGATGGCAGGTGTGATGACATGAATATTGTGTAATTTTCGAGATATCTCTAGAAAAAAGATTAGCACTCTCGGGAGGCGCGTAGGACGTCAAATTGTTATTTTTTCGATGTGACGCCGTCTTTGGCCAACGGGGAGTCTGAAGGCAAAACGAATATGTCCATCGTCTTCAGCGCCATCGATAACAACAAAACACAACGTTTCAGAAAATTTACCTTTTTGAGATGTACCAGATCTTCTCGGATTTGCTCGAAAATAAGGCGAGCGGCCTCATATATTTGTTGCCGATATTTCAGCCAAAATTCGTACGGTAGCATATCGATCGACTTTTCAGTTGGACCCTCCTGCTGGGCCAATTCGCGCCTCCAACTCCCTCCCTACAATGCGAACATTCTACATGATGATATCTCCGCTTCTCATTCCTCTAGTCTATTTGGCGAGTAATTGGTATTTATTCTCTGTAGTTATTACTCTGATTTTTTTCAATTCGTATTTTTATCTCTGCTCTCTGCAGGTGTTCATTCTTCTCATCGTCTTGCTCTTTTGTATGGCTCTGCACGTTCTGCATTCGTGTCATCTCGATCGGGAATCATGTGGAAAGAAACTGAAGAAAGTATCATCTCAACATACCGCCTCCACTTCCTATACCAACCTTATTGAAAAACTTATTCATAGAAATGTATGATCAAACTCAGAGTTCATGAGGTTACGGTTTTCTTTTCTCCAAACACATCTTTTGAAAATGGAGTGATAAATGAAGTGTCTGGAACATGATTTAACCGAACACGCTCAAAGTTTGAGTCATATTAGGCCGGTCGCCTACTATTCAATAGTACACTTATGAGAGGAATCGCGAGAGTTTCGAGAGCCCTGCGGACGTAGGGAGAAAAAAAAGTAGAGGAATATTCGAAACGCAGCAAATTGGCGGAGAGATACAGTTTCGATGTTGAGTGCTCAGTTACTATTGCAGATGTAAGTCTCATGAAGTGATGCCGTTTCGCTTTTCGACTCTCTTCATTCTGCACACTCTCTCATTTCTCTGATCGGCGAGACAGTTTGCAAAATGGAGAGAGGCAAAACCGAAATTACATCTCTAATCTCATGCACCTTATTCTTGGTCTGAACTCCAGAATTGTCGCTTCTACCCATCTAAGAGTATACTGGACTGTTTAATTCGTTTCGAAAACATCAACCTCCTCTCACTAACACTTCAGCCGCAATGGATTCCAGAGCTGTTCGAGGTAACCAATGCCTATTCTGATGAATGACAAGGACAGGATCTGTGATGTGATGTCGTTTCGGGTTTCGACTCTCTTCATTCTGCACACTCTCTCGTTTCTCTGACCGGCGAGGTAGTGTGCAGTACGGAGACAGCCAAAACCGAATTTTCATCCCTAAGAGAAACCAACATATTTCAGAAGAGACTAAAAATCAAACAAAACGGAGTCATCTGTCTCAGCCTGACAGCACTAAATATCACTTTGCCAAATATTTATTATGTTGTCTTCATCAACCAATTCAACGTCGTTCCTCATCTTGAGGTTTGATAAATTCTGATTAAATCTGATTGAGAAAGATTTATTATGATATAAAGTATAATGATATAAAGTAGCAACATGATATGAAGAAATATAAAGTAATAACTTTAATAATTCCAAATAAAATTGCAGCTCGATTCGTTGTTTGGGAGTGAGTGCTCACTGCACAGCGTGCCAAAGTTGACGATTTCTTTGTTTCTCACGGCGCTGAGCAATTGTGAAGCTCATTCCATTCCCTTCATTCTCAGCGAGTGTGTCGGTCGGAATGAAGAAGAATGGGTGGGAGCGAATGCTAGATTGTGAACGGAATACTAGATTAATCATAGCAAAATGATTGAAAAACTGTTGTGTGGTTAGCACAGAGGCATCCTTTATATTTGATGCCCATTTCGTTAGCAGATAAGGTATCCAGACCCATTTTTCGACTTTTTCGCTTACCGAACCACCTTTCCTCAGAGTTTTCCAAGCTCTCGCCGCTGACATCCCATCACCATTATTATTTTCTGAATCCTCAAGAGTTGCTCTACATTTTGTTGGAATCAGAATTTCGAAATAGGTCTTTATTTTTGAAATATTCGAGAGAAACACTAATTTTTTCCCGTATATCTCAAATATCTCGAAAATATAGACCGATTTCGAAATTCTGATTCCAACAAAATGTTGAGCAGCTTTAGAGGATTCAGAAAATAATAATGGTGATAGGGTGTTCGTGGGTGAGAGCTGGGAAAACTCCGAGGAAAGGTTGTTCGATAAGCGAAAAAGTCGAAAAATAGGTCTGGATACCTTATCTGCTAACGAAATGGGCATCAAATATAAAGGATGTCTCTGCGCTAACCAAATAACAGTTTTGTAATTATTTTTGCTATGATTAATCTAGTATTCCGTTCACAATCTAACATTCGCTCTCTTTCATTCCTCTTCATTCCAACCGACACAGTCGCTGAGAATGAAGGGAATGGAATGAGTTTCACAATTGCTCAGCGCCGCCATTCGTTCTCCCTGACACGCTGTGCACTGAAGAATCATCAGAACGGGACTCAAGCGAAATTCACGAATAAACTAGATCCCCAGAGAGACATTGCAACCCTCTACGCATACTTTTGTTTGATTTATCAACTAGGGTGAAAGGAGGCAAGCGTTGGTGAATAAAGAATATGTAGAGAAAGTAGGTAAAGTATGTGCCTACGGAAGCAACCATTCATTCAATCTTCATTCGAGCATCAAGGTTTGGGCCTGTCGATCAATGCTTTTCTTCCACTCATGTGGATCTTCTCTGCATATCTTTTGCCATTGTGCACCGAGTAGCTTAGTTATACGGAAGCAACTAGTGTTGCGAAAAAAAAGTTACATATTTATGTTAATAAACTACACAGTAGTGAAGCCCGAAGCGACCAGATGCACCTCCGAGAATATGGGTGTCGTGTTAAAAAAAATGAGAAGCTGGTACTATCACGACGAAATCGCTTGCTCGCTCATGTCCATGATCACACACTCCTCAAATAATTAGAGTTCGAAATATGGGTCGCCGTCTCTTCATTTCGCACACTCTCTCGTCACTCTGACCGGTGAGAGAGTGTGTTAAATGAAGAGACGACGACCCGTATTTCAAACTATACAAATAATGTACTCTCTCGTTCATTCAATGCCAAATGATCCGCACGAGTGGTGTTTGTTGCAATCCATTAGAGACCTCCTATCGAATGACCAAACAGATATTGAAATCATCATTCTAATTTTTATCGAATGATCTCGTCATTCGAACGACCGGCCAATCGAATGAGAAAGATATTCTAATGCCCACTCATTCCTCGTCATTCGAATATCGAATACATTCGATAGGCGGTACCTACAATCCCTTCTTCAGCGCTCAACGGTTGCGTCACCCCGCTGACCTTGACCCTATCAACCCAGTAGTGATGGCAAATCAGCATCGACTCTCCTCATTGTGCATGATCTCTCGTCGGTTAGAGAGACGAGAGAGCACGCGAATTGAGGAGAGTCATATGCCGATATGTCATCACTACAACCCAGTCAGTGAGTGACTCTCCAGTCAGTCAGTCAATCCATTCAGTGTCTCTCTCGCCGCCCTCTTGTTCTGTCCAACTACTCGCTTATATTATCATCGAAAAATCATTAATTATAAACGCGCTAGTTGTAAGCAATACCTGTTCATTGTTTCTTAAACGAGGATGTTTCTGCGTTCAGCAACAATATAATTTCGAACATTTTCACTAATGCCAGTCGTCACGCTTAATGTTTAATTATTTTTGTTCTCACTACTTATTTTATGTCCTTGCTTCCCTATACTCCGAATCAATCAAAAACTTTCCAGGGCATGCCACTCTTCTCCCCATTGGCTACCGTATCCTGTCTGGCTCTCGCCACGATTTCTGCGGCTCTCAAAGAATGGCCTCCACTCTCTCCAAATTGCAATTACAATGGAAGTTTCGTGAATGTGAGTGTAGTTTGATCTTTGTAGCTTGTAGTCTGGTTCAACCAAAACTGAAAATATGTGATATGATCATTATTTCCAGGGTACATGCGATTGCAGTCGAATGTTTACTGGCGAGACCTGCGATGAATTGGTGAGTGTCGATCCTAATCATAGTTAGCACAGTTTATCGCGATTCATACATTTTCTATCGTTCCTTCACAGGAATTTCCTCAGTTTCTTCTTCACTTCCACTAGATTCTCTAGCATGAAATCACACTCGAAAAACGTGTCATCCTTGCGCAGAGGCCCTGCTAATCTTCTCCGTACTGTTCCAATTTTAGTATATGTTCGGAGTGAACGCACCCCAACCTTCAACTGCTCCATCAATCATTTGATATCAATAAATCACCCCATTGCTCAATCACATTTCTGACCCAATAAATAACTACCATATCTACAGTATCCAATCAGGTGTGCCCAAATTGGCCCCGCGCATATCCGAAACGAGACGGTTCGTGTGAGTGTGAAGACGGACTGGAGGGAGAGAGATGCGACCGAGTCACAAAGTGCAGACATGGTACGGTACCTCACGCCATATGTCTATCGAATAATATTTTAAAAATCTCTATTAAAATATTTTAGGCAAGCTGCTAAACGGAACTTGCGAATGCGAGGAGAATTACGTCTGAATGTTCTGTGAGGCTCCGTGCCATTACGTGAAAGACCGTAACGGTGAGTGGCAGTTAGAGTTCGAAATACGGGTCGCCGTCTCTTCATTTCGCACACTCTCTAGTCACTCTGACCGGTTAGAGAGTGTGCGAAATGAAGAAACGGCGACCCGTATTTCGAACTATAGTGGCAGTCACGACTAGATCCGTAATTTCCGGAGATCCACATCCGGAGATTATACAAACCTCACACTGAGCACACTCAGGCACGGCCGAGGAATACCAATGCAAGTGCAGCTACGGCTGGTTTGGGCCCAACTGCGATCAGGTGAAGAGCGCGGCTCTCTACTCTTGGGTAGTGTGAAAATTGTTGAAAGAGCCGGAGCCGCTCATTAGCAGAGCCGGAGCCGCTCATTAGCAGAGCCGGAGCCGTTAATTAGCAGAATCGTAGCCGTGGATTAGCAGAGCCGGAGCCGTTCATTAGCATAGCCGGAGCCGCTCATTTGCAGATATTCGTTGATGCCAGAACCGGCTTATTGCAGTACCTGTATGGCAAGAACGGAGGAGTGATCACGCGGAATAATAAGTGCCGTTGTCGATGCGGATTCGGCGGAGTAATGTGCGAAGATGTCATCGATGAGGAACCGGATCCAAACCCGAACTGCATGCCGGTTGAGCAAGTGAGACGATCAATAATATATAATATTTTTTATATATTATTAAACTATACTAATACAATGTCGGTCGAGGAAGTGAGAGAGATGAAACCGAATATTTAGTGGAACGTTACCCTTTATCGCTCGCCTCGCCCCTCACACATAGATGATGAATTTAACTGGGCAGGCTGGGAGATAGGCCTGGCCAACGCCTTCAGCAATATGCTTCCCTGGTTGGTTAGTGATTGATCTTTGGTCTATTATCATTGTAGTTTCGTCTTTATCCTTTGATCTTTGATCTTTTCAGCTGCCCGTGCTTCTCGTCGAGGTGCTTATCCTAATCAAATTCTTTCCTTTTCATCGTTTCCGACTATTTCGACGTAGAAGAACATTGAAGAAGACATTCACATACGGCACCTTTGCCCCGACTGAAAAGTCATCAGTCACTACATCCTTGATTGAAAAATGCAAACACTTGTATGTTCGGGCAAAGCCAATATTAATGAGTGAGGATTGATTTGTGTTAGAACCAAACGGAAGTGGTTCGTTTGTTCGTTCGTTTGTCCGTGAGTCTGTATGTCAAGGTTGAACTCAAAACGGCCACAACATGATCGGAAAAGTACGAATACGTTGATAATCTACCCCACATAAACGATTTTTTCACAAACGATAAAAATATCATCATTACGCACTATTTCATCAGATCGAGACAAACACAACGAGCATACTATTGAGTCCGTCCGTATTGTCGATTTTAAATATCACCCTGTGGTCTCCGTTTTTGAATACACTGGTCGCATTCATATTCGATGTTTATATAAACCAGAGATGAAAAAGTGTCGAAGGGCATCAACATGTTGGAAAGTCAGTCAGAATCGGTCGTTGAGAGCTATGCATTAGTGATGTTGTTTCGGTTTTCGACTCTCTCCATTCTACACACTCTCTCTCGTTTCTCTGACCAACGAGATAGTGTGCAGAATGGAGAAAGCCAAAACCGAAATTGCATCACTACTATGCATGTCTTCATTGAGAGAAAAGAAAATTACAGAATTCCCCAATACAGAATTCAGAAGAGTTTTATAATAAGGAAAACGGGGTGATTATCAATGATTATTAGTGCTTATTATGAGTGTGAAATGGACACATTAGACGATGTTGCCTACTAATTGACGTCTAATTCCACTAAAGAGGATGAGCCCAAGTTGATACATTATCGATGGTTCTTTCTCTTTCTCTTGGGTCCTTGAGCGATTCTACTGCTTTTATGTTAGAAATTTTCTTTTCAACCCCATCAGTTTGAATGAGTAATAGCATCTCGGTTTTGGATCTTCCCATGTTGCCTCCTCTATTACAATGAAACAAGGTTCGGGAGAGGGAAGATAAGGAAAAGACTGCCTAGAGGAATCTGAGAGAATAGACAAAAACACAATTGCTGGTCTGACAGAGGGCGTGAGGACTCAAAACCGAAAGGATACTTCTAGGTAGGGAAAAAAAAACAAACGCTGACTCGTAGGTTCGGAAGTACGTCGAAAATTCTGAAATTTGGCATATCCGTGACACCGACGCATATCCTCACATCGCATCTCCTTTTCAGCCGATCTGGAATAATTGTACACACTTTCCCGGCTGTAATGATTGAGTGAATAGCCGTATTGTTCATTGGACAGATTTTTTTCTTAAACTATCGATTTATTTGGTAAGCATTAAAATTTGCGTTATTATACCTCGAAAAGCGCAGGAATCCATTGTGAGTTCAGTGTTAGCGTTGGAAAGTAGAAGCGAGTGAAACACGAAACGATATCTTCCAGGGCCTCTTTCGGAGGAGAGAAGCGACAACTCTGAGTGAAAGAATCTCAATTAGTTTTGTCGTTTCGGTTTTCGACTCTCTTCATTCTGCACACTCTCTCGTTTCTCTGACCGGCAAGATAGTGTACGGAATGGAGAGAGCCAAAAACGAAACGAGATTCCTAATCTCAATAGAGTTTTCAAAGAGAACCAACCGTGATTAAATCATTATGAAGATAGTATGAGACGAAATAGCCTGCCTCCCTTCCCCTTCGCCTTTGCACGAATTTAGTGTAGAATTGTTCTGTCATGAACTTTTCGCACTGCACATCAATGTTTATCATGTGAAACTCTTGTAATTAAAGGGCTTCGACGAATGTGTACAGCCTTGAAATTCAAAATTACAACATCATAGGGAGAGAAAACCGGAGGGCGTATCATTTTAGAACTGTCGTTTTGTAGCACTGGTCATTTTTTTTGTCATTAAAAAAACTGCAGCACTGGTCATTTTAGAACTGGAACAAGCTGCGCTAATCGTATTTCTAATGCTTTAGGGTGATCCTAAAGCACTCTAAGACTTGAGCGAGTACTTTGAGAACCTAATCTCTCTCTATCTAGCAGGATGAAAAAAATATATATTCCGAGTTCTAAAATGATACACCCCCAGAAAACCGACCTCTCCACACAATTATCAGCAACTTTTAATCCGATAAGATCGAGATGGCTCACTCTAACATTTCTAACGTGTCGTTCCAAGATGGTCAGGAATGGATAATCTATCATTATCTGAAATGTTTTTATACAGTACCGCAGAATCTCCTCCCCAACGAAACCATCACTGTGAGTCGGCGTATGTCACATCATGTCACCCCGACTTCTAAGGGGCATTTACCCCATTTAAAGTGTGTGAATTTAGTTGAATTTTTGGCTTTGGGGTAATCTCATGAGGCCCAATCGATTGGTGTAAGCAGATTTCCGATTTTCCCGGTAGGTCATTGAGTTCCCGCGGTCCTCGCGATTTCACCCCATCCCTCATTTCCCTACTCCATTGTGTGAGGAGAGCGGCTTTGTTTCCATTTCACTCTCTCGTTTATTGCTCACATCGTTCGGTTGGTTCGACCATTTCTCTTGCCCACGTTGACTCGCTTCTAGATCTACCGTACTCCATCCGATTGCTACAGTACCCCGGATGAGAGAAAACGTCGGAAAATCTATTCATGCCAATCTGTGGAGCGGATGTCACGAAAGAGAGGTACGGGTTCTGGTGTTTCATACGTTGATCTACAGTTGATCTACCGTACTCTCGGACTGGATCGATGGAATTAGCCCGGAATGATTAAATTGACAAGTCGGAGGAGTAGTTCGTGCAAAAGGTGAACTAGAACTGAAATAATTTATTATTGTTAAATAAAATTTAAATAAAATTGATTAAAAATGCCAAAACCAAGTCCAAAATCGTGTGTGCGCTCTGCTTGAACGGAAATACCGTAGTTAGCCATGCCAGTTTGCGATCGGCTAATCCCTCGGCCTCCTCATTTTCGAAATTCGTTTTTTCTCATATTTTATCGTTTCCCTTGGCATGTTCACTTCACTTTCTTTTCTATTCCACGCGCCAATCACCCTAACACTGTCTGATTTCAGTTCGATGCCTCCCAATCGCCTCCCCCATCCGCCATCGCCCGGAAACTCCACGCGGATTAGGTTCGTCCCTCTTCTGGGGCGAATTTGGGTCGTGAACTAGGGGGGAATGAACAGATTATTGCTTGTGAGGAATCTTTCAGCAGGTTGGGTCCTTTCGGACTCTGTTTATCAATGCAAACGAAACAACAATGGACGATTCTATAAAGAAAGATCAATATGAGGTAAGCGACATGTTTTAAAGCTATTACTATTTACTAATTCAATCAATGTTATTACGAATGAATTAACCGTTTGTGAAATTGCTAAAATCCAAAGTCAGAAAGGGAGAGGTTATCGAACCCTCCATTGTTTTCTCTCTCTGGTTCCATGTAGTCTCTCTCAGGCCCCTCCGCATTCTCCTCGTTCTCCTCGCTGTCCCTCTCTTCTCCTCTCACTTCCTCATTCTCCTCTTCGATTGCTGCTCTTTCTTCGAGGAAACTGAGAAGAGCTGGAGTCTCGATGACGTAAGTGGCCGATGAATTGCGTCTCTTGACGTTATGGTTGAATCTGAGAAATTTTTAAAAAATTGGTTTGTAATGTAATTACTCACGCTCTGCATGCATTTGACCACTTGAGGCGTAGATCGGTGCGGGAACCTCCACAACGAAGAGCCAGAAAGACCTTAACGGCTCTTTGAATAGTAAATACGATATATTAGTAGTACCTCCTTCACATAAGCCACTTTTGCTTTGTTTCTCTTCTGAAGGGGAATCCGATGCTCAGGACAATCATAGAATAGTGCATCCATTAACTCTCGGTGGAATCTCACGTCTTCAGCAATGATATTAGAGAAATCGGCCACCAATTCACGAGAAAAGTAGTCTCTAGCCATTCCTAAAACACAAAACCATCGGGAAGTTTGGTCTAATTCAACTCACTGGGCACAATGGGTCTCATTGGCATGTTCTCTCTTATATATGATAGTGCTTCTGCGAAGCTGTTTTGATTCTGTAGAATGACATCTACACTATCGGCCAATCGATTAACCTATTCAAGGGTATTTTTGACAATGGGGAATAATAACATAATAATATTGAATGGGACTCACTTGTGTTCTAGTTGATTCAATTACTGGCTTCAAGAGGTTGTATCCAGTCAATCCATTAGAGAAAGATGGAAGAGGGGGAGGGGGCACAGCTCTTCTGTAGTTCTAGTGTTTGATTAGTACAGTTGCCTGACCTACCTTGTTGCAGAAGAGAGAGGGGCGGTTGGATGAGCAGTGACAGTAGTGGTTGGAGTGCCTTCAATGAGAAAATGTAATGCAACTTCCCACATCTCCATTTCATGTTCACTACCACGAGGGACTGCTGCAACTCGAGAAGGAGCGACGGCAGGGGGAGGAAGCAGAGGAGAGGAAAGATCGACTACAGGAGCTGATGATTCCGGATCTGTATGTTGTATAAGTTATTGTCTCGTTACGATTTTTTGATAGACAGTTAAATCGATAAACGATTCATTTAATTTAACTCCTTCTGCAGAAACATGGCAAGATCATCTATGTCTCTATGAATAATATAATAGTACGAATAATATAATAGTACTCACCTGATTCCTCATCCGAACCATCATTGGTAGTAGCAAGAGCAATCTTCTTCTTCCTAGTCTGCATAGTCGAGGTAGATGGTCCATCAGATGAAGGGACTAGTTGTCTCTTCGGAGCAGTTCCTGATGACAAAGAGAGTATCTCATAATTGTATACTTCATTGATCGATTGTAATCTAGCAAGGTTACTTTAGATACATAATAAATATCCTTTCCGTAATCTGAGATACTGTAGTTATCGTAATAATCATCAATGGCTCACTGTAAGGACGAGTGAGGAAAGCACGGCAGTCCTTCTGAGTTCCAATGAAAACACATCTTCTCTCGAATTCAGTTCCCAACGTGTGGCGATACGTGACAATGGCGTTTATGCCCAGATCGCCCTTGGTCACCGAGATTGACTCACAGATCTCCCTTAGGGTCAGATCAGTCAGACACTGGCCGACGAAAAAACGAGACATCTGATGAATATAAGATTCACAATACAGAACAGAAAGTAACGAGAGACGAGCAACGATCAATAAACGTGTCAAATAATCGTGATTGTCATCATCTCATTCCTTACTTTCCATATTACGTGTGATTCCTTTGTGTCACTGATCGTTCATTCTGTCTTTCATATATCGATTCTCTCGTGTTATCTGTTGGCTCATATCGATTTGTATTACCCGTGTTCAGGCACAGGATGGTATTAGCTTGGAATATTTAGGTCGCCTTTTGGGCGGTGATATCTAGACTGGGGCCTGGTCCTCTGGTGTTTCTGGAAAGGATGGAGAGACTAAAGGATGTGACCTATCTGGAGATCCTGGAAAATCATCTCCTCCCCTATATCGATTCGACCTACGGTAGACAGGAGGCCATCTACATGCAAGACGGGGCACCTTGCCATACATCGGGACGATCAATGAGGACCATGAGAAATGAATGGGGATTGACCGTGGCTGAATGGGCACCTTCTAGTCCTGATCTCAATAGCATTGAGTATCTCTGGAGGGAACTCAAGATCTACGTGGAATCGGAGGCCAAACCTACCAACAGGGAAGAACTCATAGTTGCTAGCAAGACTAAGCACACCTATAACTAATGTACGCATAGGTCGTTCTATTGTTTGTTTTTAGTTCGTGACTCACCTTTCACATAGAGAGCATCCATTGTTGTTTCGTTTGCATTGATAAACAGAGTCCGAATGGACCCAACCTGCTGAAAGATTCCTCACAAGCAATAATCTGTTCATTCCCCCCTAGTTCACGACCCAAATTCGCCCCAGAAGAGGGACGAACCTAATCCGCGTGGAGTTTCCGGGCGATGGCGGATGGGGGAGGCGATTGGGAGGCATCGAACTGAAATCAGACAGTGTTAGGGTGATTGGCGCGTGGAATAGAAAAGAAAGTGAAGTGAACATGCCAAGGGAAACGCTAAAATATGAGAAAAAACGAATTTCGAAAATGAGGAGGCCGAGGGATTAGCCGATCGCAAACTGGCATGGCTAACTACGGTATTTCCGTTCAAGCAGAGCGCACACACGATTTTGGACTTGGTTTTGGCATTTTTAATCAATTTTATTTAAATTTTATTTAACAATAATAAATTATTTCAGTTCTAGTTCACCTTTTGCACGAACTACTCCTCCGACTTGTCAATTTAATCATTCCGGGCTAATTCCATCGATCCAGTCCGAGAGTACGGTAGATCAACTGTAGATCAACGTATGAAACACCAGAACCCGTACCTCTCTTTCGTGACATCCGCTCCACAGATTGGCATGAATAGATTTTCCGACGTTTTCTCTCATCCGGGGTACTGTAGCAATCGGATGGAGTACGGTAGATCTAGAAGCGAGTCAACGTGGGCAAGAGAAATGGTCGAACCAACCGAACGATGTGAGCAATAAACGAGAGAGTGAAATGGAAACAAAGCCGCTCTCCTCACACAATGGAGTAGGGAAATGAGGGATGGGGTGAAATCGCGAGGACCGCGGGAACTCAATGACCTACCGGGAAAATCGGAAATCTGCTTACACCAATCGATTGGGCCTCATGAGATTACCCCAAAGCCAAAAATTCAACTAAATTCACACACTTTAAATGGGGTAAATGCCCCTTAGAAGTCGGGGTGACATGATGTGACATACGCCGACTCACAGTGATGGTTTCGTTGGGGAGGAGATTCTGCGGTACTGTACATTGAGACCGCAGTCTCCGCCCACTTTGGGAGGATAGAGAATTGCACAAAACTAGGACACGACTCGACAATTCCAGTTCATTATCAGTCAGGATGCTCTTAAGCGTTTTCTGTAGGTCTCAGCAGCACTACAAAGTATGCTATGCGGAAATTGCTCGATGCATTCTAAGTAGGTCAAACGCGTCTTTCAAGGTCTAAAAACGTGATTTGAAGACTTTCTAGTGAACGCCCCAAGCTCCGCAACTCAAAATCAGTTATCTCGTATTTTAGAAGAATTTAAAGATTTTTTTGGAATTTTAATAATTTTCTCCGAATTGTCGGCGAGCGCGGGGGGAAGCGAGCGAGAGGGCGGAGGAAGCGAGAGAGACACACGCGATAGAGGCTCCGCCCCTTTACTCTCTTTCGCCCGATTTCCCTCTCCTCTCCCTCGCCCGTGCGCATGGTTTCCGGGGAATAACTCGGCGCAGAGATGAGATAGAGACAAACTCTGAAAAGCAAAAATGTTTTTCAGACCGAGACCAAGGTAATGAGCACACATTTGGACCGGTGCTACCAATTTGGTAGATTACTCTGCGGTTTCTATTTATACACTCACTATCTGATAGTGTCTAGATAAACTAAAAGTATTACAAGGAAAGTATTACATAATTCGGCAGAAGTAGATAAGGATTCCAGATTATCTTTCCAAATCTTGCTTCGTTTTTATCCATATCAACCGCCATTACATCAAACTGCCAAAAACACTCACATTCTCCAAACCCAGTCCGGTGAATGTATGTTGCTCAAGAAATTTGTCAGCAGTAGACAGGAATAGAGGAGGAGCGGGTTGGGGATCAGTTATTTGATTATTGACAAGGTTCAATCGCTGAAAATTAACATTGAATAGTAGTGATGTCGGATCGAAAATGGGTCTCCTCATTCAGTTAGTGAAACGTGAAATCACGCGAAATGAGGAGAGAGTCGGGTTCCAATTTGCCATTCCAGTCTGATTATTATATAACCAGCGGCATTCGGCGGTGTTCAGCGCTTCGCGCTTCACGTAAGCTTGGCTCGCTTAAGCTTTTTTTGTGTTTTGCCAGGATGCCCATACCAAAAAGATGACCGGACGCCCAAACCGGGCAAACAAACAGACAGACGTTTGCGCTTTATATATAGTATGGATTGACAAATGGAGACACAAGACAGTACGATGTCAGTTCTAGGGGAGAAATAATGGTAATACAATATTAACGATATTATTGAAAGGCATTCTAATCACCATGGAAGATAGTTTTAGGTAGAGCACGGAGTCGTTTATTCCGAAACACTAGAATACACTTAGTCAATGACTAGCGCCATGGAGAAAATGACGGCGGAAGAAATAGGTAAGAACAACCAGTGCGGTGTGCTATGTGAAAGATTGCATCGTCTTGCCAAGTATGAGTTTTAATGGGAATGGGCAAATTGAATTAATGGTAGTTTAGGGTGCGTTCGATCACAATATTGATGGTGAATGGAACAATATTGATGGTGAATGGAACATACATACTAGAGAGCGCCATTTGGGTAATTTCGTCTCTTCATTTCGTGCACTCTCTCGTCACACTGACCGGCGAGAGAGCACGCGAAATGAAGAGACGATTTCCCGAATGGCGCACTCTAATCGGAACTTGAAGCGATAGAGATGGATTGCACGCAAGGTAGATGAAAAGGTGGACAATTCAACATTTTTTTGTTGTTCGCAGAATTGACATCAACCCACACTCCAAATGCCTAACACGTCGTTGTAAGCGGCAGCCCTCTAATAGCCATCCGTCTCGATATCTGGGCATCCTGACTCTATATCTGGACAAATCTGGCATTTTGGCAGCGGGCCAAGGCGCCAATTCAAATGGAACCCGATAGATCAGTAGTCGTCTGAACAGTTGCATCGGCTGCTATTGTATGATTCGTATCAAAAGATTCTTATTCTACTCTCGACATTTCTAAATTATGATATTTTCTATTGTGTTTGCTATTCATCTCATTGTTTAGCACACTATCAGCGTCGGACTTCCGAACTTCAAGAATGTTGTCTAGCCTCACCGATGACTGCATAATGCAGGTCCTCTCCCACATTGAGATGTGAGTTCGCGTCCCTCCCCTCGCTCACCCCCCCCCCCTCTCCGTATCGTGTGGTGCGGACGCTTTATCATATAAGAATCTGCAGATATAACTTTAGAAGTGAGAAAGATAAGCGATTTTGCGCTGAACAATTCAGGATGAAAGGCCTAAACTATTATTAATCTTATTTATCTGAGATAGAACATTGCAAACTCTACATAATTTTTCACAAAAAACGACCAGTGCTTCATACAGTATCGACAATAAATTTTGACCCAAAAATTCAAAATGGTGTAACTTTCAAACCAGATGGGCGATGGTTCTGAGGTTTTGACAGATGACAGTACATGTACTCCTAAATATGCTCACTGGGTCCGACCGTGATACGATTTCGCAATATTGCATGGTGCTGACGCAATCATGGCCTGGTTTTTCATGGTTGAATATTTGCTCTAAGAATTTTTTGTCAGTATTCCTACTCGGTGTGATAATAGAAGGCCTCAATACCTATTCGATGAAAATATGTACTCACGGGAGAATGACGTAAAGTGGCTTTAGACTGTGTCAAATTAGGGTCCCGAAAAAATGGATTTTCGTTCATAGACATGCTAGAGACTCTTTTAAAAGCTCGAAATGATCCTTACCACAATTCCAGATGACCCCGAAAGTTTGGTAACGATAGCTCTTAATTTGCCCTCGGGGCACGAAAAAAAGTCTTTATTTTCGAGATATTTGAGATATACGGGTAAAAATTAGTGTTTCTCTCGAATATTTCAAAAATAAAGACCTATTTCGAAATTCTGATTCCAACAAAATGTAGAGCAACTCTTGAGGATTCAGAAAGTAATAATGGTGATGGGATGTCAGTGGGCGAGAGCTTGGAAAACTCTGAGGAAAGGTGGTTCGGTAAGCGAAAAAGTCGAAAAATGGGTCTGGATACCTTATCTGCTAACGAAATGGGCATCAAATATAAAGGATGCCTCTGTGCTAACCACACAACAGTTTTTCTATCATTTTGCTATGATTAATCTAGTATTCCGTTCACAATCTAGCATTCGCTCCCACCCATTCTTCTTCATTCCGACCGACACACTCGCTGAGAATGAAGGGAATGGAATGAGCTTCACAATTGCTCAGCGCCGTGAGAAACAAAGAAATCGTCAACTTTGGCACGCTGTGCAGTGAGCACTCACTCCCAAACAACGAATCGAGCTGCAATTTTATTTGGAATTATTAAAGTTATTACTTTATATTTCTTCATATCATGTTGCTACTTTATATCATTATACTTTATATCATAATAAATCTTTCTCAATCAGATTTTCTAGAATTTATCAAACCTCAAGATGAGGAACGACGTTGAATTGGTTGATGAAGACAACATAATAAATATTTGGCCAAGTGATATTTGGTGCTGTCAGGCTGAGACAGATGACCCCGTTTTGTTTGATTTTTAGTCTCTTCTGAAATATGTTGGTTTCTCTTAGGGATGAAAATTTGGTTTTGGCTGTCTCCGTACTGCACACTACCTCGCCGGTCAGAGAAACGAGAGAGTGTGCAGAATGAAGAGAGTCGAAACCCGAAACGACATCACATCACAGATCCTGTCCTTGTCATTCATCAGAATAGGCATTGGTTACCTCGAACAGCTCTGGAATCCATTGCGGCTGAAGTGTTAGTGAGAGGAGGTTGATGTTTTCGAAACGAATTAAACAGTCCAGTATACTCTTAGATGGGTAGAAGCGACAATTCTGGAGTTCAGACCAAGAATAAGGTGCATGAGATTAGAGATGTAATTTCGGTTTTGCCTCTCTCCATTTTGCAAACTGTCTCGCCGATCAGAGAAATGAGAGAGTGTGCAGAATGAAGAGAGTCGAAAAGCGAAACGGCATCACTTCATGAGACTTACATCTGCAATAGTAACTGAGCACTCAACATCGAAACTGTATCTCTCCGCCAATTTGCTGCGTTTCGAATATTCCTCTACTTTTTTTTCTCCCTACGTCCGCAGGGCTCTCGAAACTCTCGCGATTCCTCTCATAAGTGCACTATTGAATAGTAGGCGACCGGCCTAATATGACTCAAACTTTGAGCGTGTTCGGTTAAATCATGTTCCAGACACTTCATTTATCACTCCATTTTCAAAAGATGTGTTTGGAGAAAAGAAAACCGTAACCTCATGAACTCTGAGTTTGATCATACATTTCTATGAATAAGTTTTTCAATAAGGTTGGTATAGGAAGTGGAGGCGGTGAAAACCACGCGCGCGCGGGCAATGGAGATGATAGGGAATTCGGACGAGAGAGAAAAGGGGCGGAGCCTCTCTCGCGTGTGTCTCTCTCGCTCTCCCGCCCTCTCGTTCCTCTCCTCTCGCGCTCGAGCCACAATTCGGAGAAAAATATTTAAAATCTGGAAATAAGCTTAAAATTTATCTAAAATACAAATTAAGGAAATACGAGTGGAGCAGCTGTGTACGACCACTAGAAACACCTCAAATGCCTATTCTAGACCATAAATCGACATATTTGACCTGAATGAAGTTGACCGATCAGTCTGCTCGTCAAGACTACTGAGAGCTACAGAAAATGTTTTTGATCTGCCCGATTGGTTGAGAATTCGATGTGTGGTCGGTCTTGCGGATTTTGGGCAACTCTCTATCCCTCCCAAGTGGGCGGAGCCTGTGTTCTCTAAGGATAGTTGCATTTTTTTTCATTCATGATAATATGGGCTCTCTCTCATATCTTTTTTTCCATCCTCCGATTCCTCTGATTTTTGGATTGTGAGTTGGTGACAGTTTTTTTCTCAAATCACTTTTCGGCGCTTTTTGGGGAAATCGGTATTAGGAAAGTTACATTACTTTTTTGAAAAACTATCAGCCCCGATTCAGCGCATGAACGAGGAATGATATAATCAACATACAAATTGTTGCCCCATGCCTCCTCATCCGATTCCTGTTTTGGAATTTGGAAAAAAAAAACATAATTTTAAAGCGAGTTATGGCTGTTTAAGTTCCACACTTTGAATTTTTGGGTCAAGACTTATTGTCGATACTGTAAAATGTTGTATATTCAATTAGGAATTTATTGGTACCAAGTTTGAAGCAATTGGACAAGAACTGAGCGAGAAATTTAATTTTAAATTTTTGGCGATTTTTGTATTTCGCGTGCTCCCACGCTCTTCGGACGCGTCGTCGTCAGTCCCAAGGTGGTCTACCTGCATACCTCACCGAGTACTACCTCTAGTGGAAATATGGAGCCGATCCCTCGAATCGACTTTTGCCCCTAGTTCCAGGCATGTGCAGATATTTGTTCAAAATCTCAGAATGTCTCTCATATCAATGCTTTCCTCATCTCTTCAATCTTTCTCACGGTTCAAATTATATCGCAATTTATCAAATGAAAGGTATAAAATACGATGGTACAAATTCACTTTTTTTTGTATTAACAATGGGTGGTTGTTATTGCAGGAGAATTGCCCATTATCCTCATATTATAAGACATCAGTTCTCATCGGAATTCATGAATTCGGCGTGAAGGTAGTTTACCTTATTTATTTCATGAACGATGAAAGAAACTTCGAATCCGTTCCGTGAATCTTTTAGCAAATGAGATGAAAGAGGATGAATACGCTCGTCCCTTCCTCAATACGCTCGTCCCTTCCAATACGCTCGTCCCTTCCCCGGGGAAGGTGACCCCTCCTGTGTCTCTCGCGTGTTGCTTGTTTACTAGTATTTTCCCCTCGTTTCTCCCTCCCTTTGCTTTTTGATTCTTGATCTTTATCTCTGTTCCACCATTCCTCCCAAAAAGAGGGCCTCGACGATGTCCGGGGGTTCTAGTCCCGTGGCTAAGAAACAGGGTGGCACTTTCACTAATCTGGTCGTGTCTGCCCTCGCTCTTTCCATGGAGTCTGCCCCCAATGGAGTCGACTTGGCAAAGTGGAAAGCCGTCACCGATCTGCTCTCCTCACTGGCGAAAGCTCTTGAACATGTCGCTGATCAGCCCAGTGACGGAAATCCTCTCCTCTCCCCTTCTTCCCACTCCTCCCCTCCCTCGACCTCTCAGACTCTCTCCACTCCACACACTCTCTCGTCCGGCCTCTCTTCCCTCTCTCGTTCCCCTCCTTCTTCCTCCTCTTCCCCTCCCTCCCCCTCCACTGTTGATCCCTACGAGTTGCATCTGCGTCAGAAGTCCCTGGTCGTATCCGGCCTTCCTGAACCGGACTCTGGTCTGGGACTGGAGGAAAGGTGCGAGGCTGATAGAAGGGGCATTGCCAGACTTCTCAGCTTCCTCCAGGTTGACACTATGCCGAATCAGATCTTCCGAATGGGTAAACAGTCGGATCGCCCCCGTCTCCTCAAGCTTGTAATGCCCGCTCGCTCTTTTGTGTTCACGGCACTCAAAAACGCCTCCAGACTCAGAGGAAACTCCGAGTTTGAGGGTATCTACATTCGCCAGTCGATGAGCAGGGAAGAGTTGGCCAGGCATCAGGAGATGAGGGCGAGGGTAAGGGACTTGCGTGCGAAAGATGCCTCCTCTCCGTTCGTTGTCTATAGAGGAGAAATCTGGCATAAGGGGGACATTCCCTCTCGTGTCCGCACTCAATTCCCGAGCCAGGGAAACTAATTTCTGATACACCCCTACTCCATTCATCGTATCATCCATCTGATCTCTCTCCATCCATTCCTTTCCTGAATTGTATCATATTCAACGCTAGATCTCTCTGTAACAAATTACCAGATTTACACTGTATCTTGTCACTTGATCGTCCGGATGTTATCCTTATTTCTGAATCTTGGCTTACTTCTCGAATTATGGACTCTGAGATTCTCCTTTCTTTTCCCTACCGTATCTTTCGTGCTGATCGCGCCAGAAGGGGTGGTGGTGTATGTGTAATCATTCGTGATCACATTCCTTGTTCTCGTATTTCCCTCCCCACCACTGTCTCGTCTGACGTTATCTGTCTCGACATCCTTCCTCCTCTTGGTCTATCTGCTATTCGACTCATTCTGGCCTACCGTCCCCCCAACACTGTCTCTAGTGACAACTTAGCTTTGTTCGACCAGTTATCCATTCTATCCTCTGTTGATAAGTCTGTTATTCTTACTGGAGATCTGAATTTGCACACTGATTGGGCCAATACTTCTCTGGCCACTGGGCAATCAGTTTCTCTTGTTGACTTCGCCTCATCCCTTTCTCTTCACCAATTTGTTTCTTCCCCTACTCTCGGCACCAAGATTCTAGACATTGTCCTTGCTCCTCCTGACCTCATCTCTAACTGTCATGTATCTTCTCCGTTCAAGAACTCTGACCACTCCAGTGTTACTTTCCGTCTTTCTTGGCCATTCTGTGCTCCCATATCCATTCCTTCCTTTGACTTTCGAAAAACCGACTTCATAGGTCTCAACTCTGCTCTCTCTGGCACCGATTGGTCTTTGATCTTTGACAATTTCTCCGATATTTCTCAGATGTATTCTCAGTTTGTTGATTACCTTGTACATCTATTCTTTTCGTTTGTACCCTTCAAGAAGGAATTCCTTCCCTTTGACAACTACCCTCCTCACATCAAGTCCCTTCTAAAGCACAAACGTTGTCTCTTTAACAAGCTATCTCTTGCTCCCGTTAGATCTCAATTCGCAAATGTATCATCTAAACTTGATTCGGAAGTAAGGAAATTCATTCGTAACAAAGAAAACAAGTTGTTATCTGGCAATCGCAGCCGTTCTTATTATCGTTACATCTCCACTCGCTTTAAACCCCGTTCATTGATTGCTCCTTCTCTATTTGACTCTCATGGTAATAATCTGACCAATGACACTGATAAGGCCGAGGCATTTGCTTCATATTTTGAATCTGTATTTACTGCCGATGATGGACTTCTCCCTACCTGCCCCCTCACTATTCCTCAGTCCATTCCCTTCTCTATTATTCTCCCAATTGATATTGCTTACCACCTTAGACGTGTTTCTGATTCGTGCTCTCTTCCTTCCGATGGAATTCCCTCTGTTATTTTCAAGAAGTGTTATTTGACTCTATCTGAACCACTTGCTCATATTATGAACTACAGTTTGATGTTGGGTCAAGTCCCTTCTCTCTGGAAACTTTCAGTTATTGTCCCAATTCCTAAAGTCACGTCTCCTTCTTTGTTATCCGACTACCGTCCCATCTCACTCACTCCCATTCCTAGTAAAGTCATGGAACGAATCATCAAGCCCAAATTAGTCCGCTGGTGCGAAATCCACTCCATAATTCCACCTGAACAACACGGATTCGTCCGTGGCAAATCTACCGTATCCCAACTTCTTGAGTGTACCCAATCTTGGCGTGATTCAATGGATAGGAATGATTGTGTTGACGTTGTTTATGTTGACCTAGCTAAGGCATTTGATACTGTTTCTCATTCTAAATTCCTCCATAAATTGAATTGCCTTGGTATTCGTGGTTGTCTGTTTAACTGGATTTCGGACTTCTTGCTCGATCGTCACTTACAGGTAAAAGTTGGCTCCTCTCTCTCTTCGGAGAGAGTGGTTCTCAGTGGTGTCCCACAAGGCACTGTATTAGCTCCGATTCTATTTCTCATCTACCTTTTCGATGTCCCTCGGGCTCTCTCTCCATTCCCTTTAGTCAACTTCCGTCTCTTTGCTGATGACATCAAACTGTACATCACTCACAAACCTGACCAACATCCATCCACCCCCTCTCAACTTCAACAAGGGTTACAGGGTATCTTAGAATACTGCGAAACTTGGCAGTTGACGGTCGCTGAAAAGAAGTGCACCGCCCTTTACATAGGCAAAAACAATCCCCTCTTCCAATACTCTCTCAACTCCATACCCCTCTCTCTTCCTTCCATTGTGTCTCCCCCCGAACCTATTCGGGACCTTGGAGTCTATATCGACTCAACTCTCTCTTTCCTTCCACACACTGATCTCATTTGTAAAAAAGCACTAAAGCTAATTTATCTGCTTTTTCGATCTGTATCATGTACGTCCAGTGATCCCTACATTAGAGCTTATCGTTCATTCATTGTACCCATTCTCGAATACGCCTCACCAGTCTGGTCCCCTTCCGCTAAAGGCCCCATTAGACAATTAGAGAAATGCCAGCATCTCTTCACGCGACTGTTGCACTATCGTACATCTCCTCATATTTCATTCCCGCCTTCTTATGATCAGAGACTAGCCCAGTCACACTTAAAATCTTTGTACCTTCGCCGTGTAGTAGCTGATATTGTATTCTCTCTAAAGATTGTTAATGGGATTGTAAATCTTCCTATGTCTAGTTTCTATTCATTTCGTAATGTGTCTTCTAGAAATAATGCTTTCTCTCTTCATATTCCCATTGCTCGAAGAGAGAATTTGCGATCTTCCTTTTCTCACCGTTCTATTCGCTTTCTTTGTAAGATCCATAAAATTGTTGATCCCAAGTTATCTCTGTCTACTATCAAACTTCGCCTGTTGTCTAACCCCGACACTACCCACATTCTCCAGATAGAGATTCCAAAACTGTAGCTTCATTCCTCCCTTCCCTCCCTTGCTCTGATCCATACGATATACATGGATCGAACGGTCTCCTCCCGTTCCGAGGCTTCGTCCACCTCGTCAATCAAGAGCAACTCTGGGAATGTGCAATATACGAAGTTCCCTCCCCCCTCCCTCCCCTCACCTACATCGATCCCTGTCCCTTCCTCCTTCCCTCAACTCTTCTTATTACTGTATATGTTAATTAACATGCTGTCACACCCTTTGGGGCGTATCAAATAAATAAATAAATAAATACGGCCTTGATCTTTTCGAAACTGAAATCGTTCTAAATATATATTATCGAATAGATTACACCCAGATGAACAACAAGGCTCGCACATGACTGAAGATGAATTAAGACAGAATATTGTGGACGGTATTGTCCACATAAATTCGTCTTCCATATTATTACTTAAGATTATAAATGGCTCGAAAATGGCGTAGAAACTGACTTTGAGAAGTGGAAAAGCATCGAAATTCCAGACCGCTGGTGTCTCAGTGACGCCGACCGCAATGCGTCCCATTCGGCCAGATCTTAGTCGATTCTAGAGAGAGAGAGAGTGAGAGAGAGAGAGAGATGGAGAGAATAGTTGGATGCGACTGGTCGAGAGAAGCATTTTTTTTATTATATAAGAGAGGAATCGCCAGATTTTAGACAGAATTCAAGAATCCGCGGACTTAATAAATAATTTATCCGATTCAGCTACAAACTATTCATTAAGACGACCGCTCGGTTATTTTTCACCATTTGACCCCCCTCCCCGGACATCCCTCCAGGATTTTCGGTTCCGGCCTCCATACTCATAGGACCTAGGGTGCCTTGGACCTTGTTTACAATAATGGTATGGAAACTCACCTAGCCTCGCAATGCGGCGCACCAGGTGCTGGCACAGTGAAAAACATCGAATTTTCATATTTTTTCTGCCGAATAAGATAAACTCGAAATTCTTTTTGCAATATGTTTGGCTTGTCCAAAGAGCACAGGAGCACTATTGAGAACGATTTCCGGACAAATCTGAAATCGCCTTTTTCAATCAAATTTTCGGATTTTCACAGTTGTCAGTACTTTAGAGGTGTTTCCGAAACTATTGTCCTATACTGGGATGAGGTTGACTTAATGTTGCATCAAACCCACTTATATTAGATACCAGCTGGGATTTCCCTTTTGGAGAAATGTTAAGATATTCATCAAAAAATGACAAATTTCCAACTTTTTCGAGTATAACTTTTTTTGCCCAAGGTCTGAGGAGCTCTAATATCAAAATTCGAATTTTACATGCAAAACTACGCCAGAAACTCCTATGTCATATTTCTTTGGAGAAAATTTTTTCTCATCTTTTCCATGACCGACGCCATTTTTGGCCGAAAGGTCGATTGCTCAGAATGAGGTGACTATAGGTTTTTCTATTGTATTTTTGATCGTAGAAGCCGAATTTGAAAAATAGAGCTCACGAAACAACGAAAGAAAAAAGTTATAGTAAAATTACTGTGAAATAAAATAATGTGAAAACCCAAAGAAGATTTTCCAGCATAACTTTTTTCTTTCGCTATTTCGTGAGCTCTAGTTTGCAAATTCGGCTTCTACGATCAAAAATACAATAGAAAAACCTATAGTCACCTCATTCTGAGCAATCGACCTTTCGGCCAAAAATGGCGTCGATAAGGGGTCATGGAAAAGATGAGAAAAAATTGTCTTCAAAGAAATATGACTATAGGAGTTTCTGGCGTAGTTTTGCATGTAGAATTCGAATTTTGATATTAGAGCTCCTCAGACCAAAAAAAGTTATACTCGAAAGCACCTGGCGCGCCGCATTGCGAGGCTAGGTGAGTTTCCATACCATTATTGTAAACACGGTCCAAGGCACCCTAGGTCCTATGAGTATGGAGGCCGGAATCGAAAATCCTGGAGGGATGTCCGCGGGGTGGTCGAAAATAACCGAGCGGTCGTCTTAAGTAATTTGAATGATGCTCTTTCAAACTGCGTTTGCCGATTTTCGATATCTTGTCTCATCTTCGAGTATTCTCAGGTCAAAATAGAGACGCTATGAAAAAAAAAAATTGGCTCAGAAAATGAGGCATAAATCATAAAAAAATCGCATTAAAATTATGCTATAGACAATTCCAAAAAACATTCGAATGATAAGGAATGAAATCATTCCATGTTCATGTGCCGGAGCGGGGCGGTCGGTTTTCCAAAAAAAGTGCAGTAACTTTCCTAATCGCAATTACCACACGAAGCGCCCCGAGAGTGATCTTAGTACCTAGTGGTACCCCGAAAAATGGATTTTAAAAAATTGAGTTCATAGACAAGCTAGAAACTCGCTCAAAATCAAAAAAAAATGATCCTGAAAATTTGATAACGATATATCTTAATTTGACCCTAGGGTCACGAATTTTTCACTTTTTCGCTTTAATGTTTTCTCCCTATTTTGGATTATCACAGTTCCAAGGGCGATTTTTGTTCAAATGTCATTCCTGCACAGGATAGTTAGAGACCGCAGGGTGATCAACCAAAATGCTTGCACCGGTCCAAAAGTGTTCTCAAAACCTTGGTCTCGGTCTGAATAAAATTTTTGCTTTTTTGTCTCTATCTAATCTCCGAGCCGAGTTATTCCATGAACACCACGCGCGCGCGGGCAATGGAGAGGATAGGGAATTCGGACGAGAGAGAAAAGGGCGGAGCCTCTCTCGCGTGTGTCTCTCTCGCTCTCCCGCCCTCTCGTTCCTCTCCTCTCGCGCTCGAGCCACAATTCGGAGAAAAATATTTAAAATCTGGAAATAAGCTTAAAATTTATCTAAAATACAAATTAAGGAAATACGAGTGGAGCAGCTGTGTACGACCACTAGAAACACCTCAAATGCCTATTCTAGACCATAAATCGACATATTTGACCTGAATGAAGTTGACCGATCAGTCTGCTCGTCAAGACTACTGAGAGCTACAGAAAATGTTTTTGATCTGCCCGATTGGTTGAGAATTCGATGTGTGGTCGGTCTCTTGGGCAACTCTCTATCCCTCCCAAGTGGGCGGAGCCTGTGTTCTCTAAGGATAGTTGCTCTAAAAAGTTAGGAATCGATTTTTCCATGGATATGCAACTATCCTTAGAGACCGATAGCTCCGCCCCTTTAGAGGGGTTAGGGAATCGTCTAAAACCTGCGCATCGGAGCGACAATTCGGGTTCGCAACCAAATCATGCGTGTACTGGATTCTGACTACGCTGCCAGAATTGCCAGTTATAGTGTGTACGTTGTGGGTATAAGTCAAAGACTAATAAAGAATTAATTCATTAAACAAATAATAAGTTACAAGTTAAATGGCGTAGAGAATGGGCATCAAGAGATGAAGAAGAAGTGGAAAGGACTTTGGAAATGGGGAGAAGTGGATGGAAAAGAAGAAGAAGACTACGACTAGTGAGTCAGTCGCAGTTTGGAATGGGTGGAGAAAACAACGAACCAGTGGATCGGTAGTTGTCGCTCCGTGGTTGGTTTGTAGCGGACTCGGTCCGTGTGAAGTAGGCGGCTTCGGGCAGGAGAAAGATGACTCCTTGCGACCCGTAGCAACTCAAAATGGCAGAAGGCAAAGGGAGACTCATGGAGTCATCCAGTGCTTCTTTAGAATCTCCTCGTGAGTCTCGGCGATGGATGTGGACTCGTGCTCGTACACTTTGGGAGGAGACTTATTGAGTTCTCCGCCGATGGAGAAGTCACTCGAGAAGAGATGGTTGTGGTTGGGAATGGAATCCTGAAGGCTGGGGTTGAGTGATTGGAAGTTGAAAAAATTGACATCGTTATGATTGGGTGGATTGTTGGGAGGCGAGTTGAATGATGGATCGGTGATGATGGATACCTGATCGACTGGAGTGGATGGGTGTGAAAAAAACAGGAGTGGCAGAGCGACTTGTTCTTCAGTATCTCCAGTTTGTCCTTCACTGACTTGACAGTTGTGCATTCTCCACTGTAGGCATGCACTCCGCAGAACACGCACGTCGGTTCTTTGGATGCCTTTGAAGATGGGGTAGATGAGTTGGAAGTAGACGACTTCGAATTATCGTGCTTGCTTCCAGAATGGCCATGAGCGTTGGCTGTATTCTGGTTGCGATGCGATTGATCGGTGAAATGGAAAGTGGATTTCAGCTTTCCGATCTCGATTCGCTCTCTGAGGTCCGTCTCAATATGAGTGAGTGCTTCCAACATCGTGGAAGGTTCCATTTTGTACATCTTGTCGATATGTAGGCGGCTTCGGGCAGGGCGAAGGTTGACTCCTTGCAACCCGTAGCAACTCAAACTTGGGTAATTAAACCAATGGAGGCGATTGGCGACGTATTACAGGTCAATATGCTGCACAGGGGGTCAGGGGATGACGACAAACATAAAAGAAATGGAATAATAAAGGAACGAATGGCGTGAACGTAGTGGAAGAGAGAAAATGGCAGAAAAGTGGGAAAAGAATGAATTGAAGCGACGCGTGGGTTACGGTAGTTCCCTGACTGATTCGCGTCGGGTTCCCGCGATTTCAAAGATGGCCGGAGCTGAAGCCGGAGTCACGGATTGGAAACTGCCGTCTGTCAAAAATCTGTCAAAATTCCACGAACTCCAAAATGTCGCGAAGTTTTCCACGACCTCTCCGCTTTTCGCGTTGTCTCTAACCGACCTCGCGGAATTCCTCGAACTCAAAAGATCGCGATCTAGATCTCGGAAAAGTTAGAGAATTACGAGAGAGCTCACGTTTCGAGAGAGGGCAAAGGAACACATCGGAATGGTGTTGCTCTAGCACTCTCTCCAATATACACGCTATTTCTCCTCGCGGAAAAGTTTGCGAACTTTCTTAAATTTTTCGTGAATTTACTGCTTTATATTTTTATTTTTATCGCTCATTGTATTTCTTATCACTTATTGTTCATCGATACATAAGTGTTCTAATGAGTATACTCATTATTCAAGCGTGCGCGTAGCTACCGTAATCCACAATCGCGAAAAAGTACTAGGCTCGCTCGCTTTCCTCATTTTGCTTGCCATTTCGATGTTCCCGCTGTTTATTTTAAGCCTACACGTTTTACATAACCAATAGAAGAATACTTCAACTAATTGTGTTGGCGCGCCCGTGTCGTTTATTTCGCAGTTTTGCTTTAACGGGGTTTGTCGCGCAAGCTTGCCGCAAGGGCAAGTTAACATGAATCTTGGGTAAAACTTGCTCAAGGGTTGATTAACTAGTTAACCTATCACAGCTTTCTACAAACTGCCTCGATTGTGTACAAATGGCAATTTGCGCTGAGTAACACAGCCAGCCCACTCGAATTTCACCGCAAGCTTTCGCGACAGAATCTTTTAATAATTGAAAAAAAGTGAAGTTTACTATTGCTCGTGGTCTTGAGTACAGCGATCTTTTCTGATACCGAGCGCGTAATATTTTCAATAACATTTCAGCAGTCTTATTTTTCTTAATGGCCATTGGCGATTCCTTTCTGTTTCCGTCCCATTATCCCTTTATTCCCTCCTTCTCTTCTGTGAAATGACTTTGTAATTAATCTAGTTCACCGCCTATTCTCTCTTTCCAAAATCAACAGAACAGTTATTTTGCAAACGCTTTATTTAACGGATTTCACCAGCCATCTATAGCCTTTGAACACTTCCATTGGCATCTATTTTTTAAATTACCAGAAATGCTAGATCTTATTTACCATGTGATCCGCGCTATTTTATTCTAAAGATAGTTTAAAAAATAAATAAACTGCGTATTTTGACTCAATATACTCTAGCAACTATTACGAATGTGTTTCGGTTATAGACTCAATTGATTTCTCTCACAATATATTATCAGATTTCAATATGTCTCTTTCTTCCCGTTGCTCCTATTATGCTCACCCGTTTTGCGCTTTTCTAATATATTTATCCATTCAGTGTCGCAGCCCGACGACAATAAATTGAGGGAAGCATCGCCTCTTCCTCGCAATCACGGTTAGTTGTCTTCATATTCTCTTATATTATCAAATTTTAATGTAATTTTAAATACACTACTCACTTTATCAAAATATCTTGCTTCATTCCCTCTATTTAGCTAAGTCAGCTATTTAGCCAAATTAGTAGCGTAGGGTCTCTCGAATAATTATTATGAACGAATTCACGGCTCGAGACGGATGAATGGTGTGTATTACTTCAGTCGCTTCAATCGGAGTGGTTACTGTAATTAGGCGATTTAATTAAACAAATATAGCATATATTCTGAGTCTGGTGTTTATAAGTACAATCCGATTCAAACAAAATTCAATCCGGTAAAAATAAAATGATAGTGAATCAGCAGTTAGAGTGTTTGAATAGTTTGAATATAACTTGAATGATTTTGATTGGATCCTATTATTGTATCGCAATTATTTGGTGTCGTCGCAGCATTCCCTGTTCATAAGAAGAACACAATGCTTCTCTTAGGTTATTGCAGGGTACGGTAGGTTGGTGGTAGAATGGGGAGCATTGCCAGATGACGGAAGTGTGTGACGAGTATTGTACGAATAAACGGTGGCTCACAAGTCGAATGAATGCATTTATGGATGAGGAAACTTTTCAGTTGATTCTCAATTTATGTTACTGTAGATCTATATGTGGCATGCTGATCATAGCAATAAGTATCCAGCGACTGAGGTTACTGTAGTGGGGAGGTGGTAGGTGTGTTAGATTACGGTAGGTTATGTTATTATAGTGAGAAACTTTATCTCACATATTTAATAATAAATATTTGATATATAACGTTGGTATTCACGTTGATCTAGGCACCTTTGAGGTTATTGAAATGAAATAGCTATATTTAGAATCAATTTTATGGGCGAATGTTCTTTGGTGATAATATTCTATAAACCATATTAGCGTTCGGATACAACCTATTGAAAAATTTAAAGTCTACCTTATATTGAGGGTTAATAATTTTCCCTTTGCTTCGCCGCGTTTTTTGATAAACTTATTCCGTTTCAGGTTGCATCACATTCAACGGGAGGTAAAGAGAAGAGTGAGGAGACTAAGAAGATAATAATAATAAGACAACGGCGATTACGGTAGTAGGGGTAGGTGGATATAATATAGAATTACGGTAGTTTTACTATTATTGTAATATTTTTATTTTGTTACTTGGTGATTAATATTTAATTGGTGTTCATGCCAATATATTTTTACCCAAGATTTGTACTGTTACTTCAGCTGAAAGTGTCATGTGTTGTGTGTTGAAAAAATAGTATTGACTATTGATTGTTTTGCTTGTGTCAGAAGTTTATTGTCATTCAGTATGTTGAACACACCATCATCACTTTCTGTTCTCCAAAATTACTTGTCTTTTCCTTAGTGCCACTCTGAGAGTGTCCTATTGTCTTTTGTATCTTGTTTTGTGTGTTGTTTGTTATGATAGGGTAATTGATATTAAGTCCCTCCGATATGCGGTAGATTGAGTGTTTCGATAAATAAAAGATTCGACGAGTGGAAGTAGTATGAAACAACTCTCTTTCCGCGTATTTCTCCTTCATATTCATTAAGTCGGCGATGATGATGATCTATATGGGGATGATCTATGGCATTGTGTGAAATGGCGATTCCATTTAGACGTAGATTCTAACGGTATATATATGTCTTTGAGTCTAAGAGTTTTTAAGCTTGAAAATGGCCTTTTCGTTTAAAAATGTGTGATAGGATCATAAAGAATAGTGTACGGCCACTTTTTAGAAGCCCACTGATTGTCCTTGAAAGTTTTGGAGCAAAATATTTCTTGCAAAACATGTTGCATCGGCGGGGAGTCGAACCTGAGGTTCATCTTTCGTGAAATTTTCCCGGCACTTGTTGACCCTATCGCAAACGGCCTCATATATATGATGCCGTTCGCCTAATTTTCAATCAAATTTGAGGAGATCTGATACAGCATAAAAAGGTCGATTTTTTTTCGGTTATCGAGGTTGCGGAAAGTCCGATTCGAGGGATCGGCTCCATACTTACACAGGTGGTAGTACTCGATGAGTCAGGAAGGTATACCACCTTGGGGCTGACCGCGACGCTTCCGAAGCGCGTTAGAGCGCGCGAAATTTGAAACTCGGGTTTTCGATTTTTGCTCAGTTTCTCTCTAATCGATTAGAAATTGGCATCAATCGTTTCCTATGTGCATGGTGAACATTTTATATATTGGGTGTTAACCCATACGATTTCATCATCATGGTGAAATTTAATTTTGAAAATTTGAAAAAAATGTGAAAAATCAGATTTTGAAAAAGGGGAAAATTTTATTTCGAAATATAATCGAATATATTAATTGGCAAATAATATGAACAAAAAATCAAAAGAAAAAAATTACCACAAGGCTCAAATATGGGAAAAAGTGTTTTCGGTAACTATAAGTAGGGGCCGCAAGCATGAGAGCCCAATTCTCGGAATCGGGTCCAAAGTAGCCTCAACATGACCGTTAGGGTCTCAATAAAATTTTTGCTTTTGGATGTATGTCGATTGCACTTCTCCGAAGCTCGTGAGAGCTTCCGATGCGCGTGCGACTCCCGTACTAAATTCAAGAAGCGATCGAGGGGGGGATGAAGAGGCATTGTAGTCCTTTTCCTTGCACTCTCAAAATGCTGTCGCCTTTCTCGGTCACCGGATGTTGTTTTTGGCTGAGATTATAGATTTCAACTCCTCTCGCGATGCCCGATCATGTGGTATGATTTGGCATACGCGGAAATGACTGTACGAAAAGTTGATATTTTAAAAATTATTTTCGAAAATGGAAAAAAATGACATAGACAGGCGTGTTCGCCATGCAATTCTACTCCAGGAAACATTTTCCTAAAATAAGCACTCTCGAGAGCCGAGTATCACGTCAAAACGTGATTTCGACGTGACGCCATCTGTAGCCTACGCATGTCACGGTGGAATATTCCTTTACAATGGGGAAAAAAGGAGAGCAAAAAGAAGAAAATTGAAAATAAACTAGGGATTACGGTATAAATTATCGACCTACCTCATACTACCGTACTCACTGACTTAGAGCTCTCGTTTTCCCCCATTTTTGAGAAATATTTCGCCGTGACAAGCCCTTGGATTCCCGCATATCAGAGTGGACTAAAAATATAAAACAAAAATTTGAGTTTTAAGTTTGTGCCCATTGAAAGGCAAAAAGTGACAAATTGAACAAAATTGTTCACTTGTTCGGTTTTGTTTACTAAGTACGATATATATATATATATATGATTTTTTGTGCTAGAATCAACAAGGGCTCAACAGGGGTGGAGAACAGGTAGAAATCGGTTATGCCCAAAAGTTGGTCCTAGGGGTAACTTTTGATTCTGAATCGACCTGTGGAATCCGTTTTTCGATCTGAGCCTTTTGAATCCCGGTACGGCCCCCTCAATATTGGCCAAAAATTTTGTTTTCCGTAAAAATCTCAAAAATGGTTCAATTGGCGAGAAATCTCGCCTGCCCGATCAGAAATTAATTCTCTACAATCTGAAAAAAGAACCAGGCGCTATCTTATTTCGTTAGGAGAAAAAGTCGTTTTTTTGACAAACGCAAATATCCTGGGAAAGCCGTGACTAAAAGGAAGAGCATACTTCCCTGATCATTTTGGTATATGAGAGGAATCGCGAGAGTTCCGAGAGCCCTGCGGACGTATGAAAAAGTTTCTCCGATTCCGCTGAAAAGTGAGACTTAAGTACTTCGAATGATGCTCTTTCAAATTGCGTTTGCCAATTTTCGATATCAGGTCTCATCTTCGAGTGTAGGTAGGTCAAAGTGTGGGACACTACGAAATTTACGACCAAAAATGTCTCAGGAAAACAGCTATAACTTGCTTTAAAATGAAGCAAGAGACAATTCCAAAAAAGAATTCGAATGAGGAGGCCAAGAACAAAAATGAATATCTAAAATCGCCCCGGAGCGATTATAGAGATTTCCATGAGGATTCAGAAAATAATAATGGAGTGCGTGTATCCATGAAAACCCAAGAACGAGTTCTCATTTAAAAAATGTGAAACTGGCAGAACTTGAGATTTCATTATTTTGAGCGAGTACAAAAATTCAAAAACAAGCCGGACGAGTCACAATACATTACGTCATCGTTAAGGCAAATCTTTTTTTGTATAATAAATGATAATTTTTGAGTTATTGCGTGAAGAAAGCCCGATTTATCCCTGCCATTTCACCTCTGTTTCTTCGCTCCCATAAGCGCAGAATGAAATGGAAATGATTAGCTCAAGCGAGGCGTCCGCCATGCAAATGAGGCTTTTTCGCCTCTCTGACACGCTGTGTAACTAGTTTCTATCGTGTTTTCATGAGCTCTAGTTAGCAAATTCGTGTTCTACGCTCAAAAATAAGTCAGATAATGCTATAGGGACATGATTCTGATACAGAAAAGTTTCGGCCAAAATCAGACCTAAGGGCACAGCGTGTCAGAAACGCGAATTTCTTTGTTCTTAGCGGCGCTGCGCAATTGTGAACACATCTCATTCTCCCCCATTCTGCTCTGCCAGCGCGGTCGGAATGAGAGGAATAGAGGAGAGGGATAACTGGAATATATTGCTTAGAAAATTAACCAGACTAACAAAATTGAATTAAAATGTTTTGAGCTGACGTAGGATGCTGCCGCATAGTTAATGAACAATTCAGTCTGAATTTTTGCGCACTTTTCGTCACTTTTCTCTTCACTTCCCGATTTACTCATTTTCAAATAGAAATTCATCGAAGCTCAGTTGTAGGAAAAATTACTTTAGTACCGTTTTCGGAATCCTCATCGGCAGCTCTACAATTTAATTCCGATTTTCGAAATTTTCTCTGGTATTTGAAAAACGGCAAAAAAACATCTCAAAAACTGGAATATCTCGAATGCCACAGAAAATTTCGAAAATCGGAATTATAATAATTGTAGAGGTGCCGAGGAGGATTCCGAAAACGGTACTAATGCCATTTTTTTCACAACTGAGCTTAGGGGAATTTGAAAAAAGTGACGAAAAAAACGAAAAAACCGTCTTTATTGATTGTTTTTGAATTGTTCATTAACTATGCGGTAGCATCCTAAGTCAGCTCAAAGCATTTTCATTAAATTTCTATCTATTAAACCAACTCAACAAGATCGGAATCTCCATCCAAGCCGGACTGGTCACCGTGTGATGGGTATGACCTACTAAGATGTTTGGCCTCTCAGATCCTAGGCTCGATGACTCTCGTTCTGAGATAGATCATTCGAGTCTGGAGGGCACGAGCTCAAAGAAGAAACTAGAACACGCATGGACTAACGTCTACCAGTGAGAATCTTCTACGAGCAATGCGATCCAAAGCCCTAACCTACTCGGAGGATCGGAACACATTCTCCAGCGATCGATTCGGCCTGTGATAAGGAAAGAAGACCGATCCCTCGACCCCGACCCAGACACAATGGCTATGTTTAAACGAGAAGAACGACCCCAATCGGATGCCCCATCTTGATCAGCGCCCAGAAAGCGACACTGATAAATTCTGATTCTGATTCTGATTCTGAAGGGGGGACCACATGGTGAAAAAGTGATCGAAGTCTAAAAAAAAAAATATCTCCAAAATATATGACTATAGGAAATTTTGGTGTATTTTCGCACGCTGATTCCGAATTTCAATGTTAGAACTCATGAAAACGTGAATGAAAAAAGTTATGGTTGAAAAACGTCAAAAATTTGTAAAAAATCGCATGTTTTTTGGACAAAAGTTTTTTTTTTCGCCACTTCCGATCTTTCTGATTTAAGAGGTGGTGGTTGGTACATGTTTTTTTTTACATGTACTCATCAGCGCTTATTGGGGAAATCGGTATTAGGAAAGTTACATAACTTTTTTGAAAAACCGACTGCCCCGATCCAGTGCATCCACAAGGAATGACATCATCAACATAAGAAATGTTCCCCTCCGCCTCCTCATTCGAATTCTTTTTTTGGAATTGTGTCTCGCTTTATTTTAAAGCAAGTTATATCTGTTTTCCTGATGCATTTTTGGTGGTAAATTTCGTAGTGTCCCTACTTTGACCTACCTACACTCGAAGATGAGACCTGATATCGAAAATCGGCAAACGCAGTTTGAAAGAGCATCATTCGAAGTACTTAAGTCTCACTTTTCAGCGGAATCGGGTACGCTAATACCCCAAAACTCTCGAATCTCTCGTGATTCCTCTCATATAAGGTTAAGGAATCGATTACAACGGCGATAGTTTTATATCGATTTTTGTGCCACTAATTTGCGTTTTTTGGAGTTTTTTGACTATAACTTTTTTCTTTCACATTTTCATGATGTCTAACATAATAATTCGGTTTTTACGCGCAAAAATACCTCAGAAACTCCTATTGTCATGTATTTTTGAAAACATGAATTTTTCGACCCTGACGTCATCTTCGATGTGGATTTTGCTACCCCATCCAACCCCATGGCCTGTGTGGCTAGGATACATGAAGAATATGAGGGCACTGTGTGAAAACCTATTCGTGTGCCCCATCTGCATCGATTTACGTAAGGAAGGTGGATATTGATAGACAATCTTATTACTGAGAACGGTTCTTAGCAAATAGAGGCAAAAATTAACCGACTGACAAAGCCCCGTAACTTTCTTTCATGTTTTCACGAGCTCTAATGTCAAAATCCAGCTGCTACGCATTGAAATACGCCAGAAACTCTATTCAGTTGATGATTTTGAAAAATTCACTTTTTCTACCCTGGCCATGGTGAGATGTGAAAAAATCAAAATCTAAAAATCAACCGACTATCTGTACTTCTACTGTATACTACTGTACTAACCCGTAAAAGCTGAATTTTTTTTTGCTAAGAACCGTTCTCAGTGATTAGATTGTCTATCAATATCCACCTTCCTTACGTAAATCGATGGCACATGAATAGGGTTTCACACAGTGCCCCCATATTCTTCATGTATCCTAGCCACACAGGCCACGGAGTTGGATGGGGTCGCCCGGGATCACCCCGGGGCGCGCTCGTTCACATGGAAACCTGACAGGACTGTATATATATAATTAAATTAATGACATACCTCTAGTAGCTCAGGAATCCATTTTGAGTCGAGGGTAAGTGAGAATAGTATAATACTATCGACGCGATACACGAGCCAATCGAGAACTTCCTTCGAAGGATAGAATCGCCATTTCTGATGTTTATGCCTAATTTTCGGGAAGTGTTCGAGATTCTCATCCATTCCAAAACCTTATCGTAACTCATTTAGATTATAAACTTACCACGATGGATCTTGTGCAAACTCTTTCTTGAAACAGAGAAAAATGTTCTATCTCTCTGTGATAACGACAAAATTTCTCGAAGAAATGTTGACCCATGAAGGTCTCGCGCATAGAGGCGCATAAAACTTTTATGCGGAAGACTTTCAGTTCCAGTTTCAAAACTAAAGATTGCATCCTGAAAAACAAAATAAATTATAATACAATTATAAAAGGATATGAATATCGTACTTTGTAAACAAAACCGAACAAGTGAACAGTTTTGTTCAATTTGCCACTTTTTGACAGTCTTTTTAACCGATTTGCGGGAATCGATCGGGCACGGTGAAATATTCCTTTAAAATGGAGAACAAAGAGATCTAAAAATAAGGAAACCGTAATCGGTACTTTCCTGTTTTTTGGCCCACCTTGAAATAACCCCGCCCACCCATTTAACCCCATCTAGGCTTAGAGAATGGTTGTGCTCTTTCTAGACGGAGCTTCATGAAAAAAAATCGGTTTCTGATTGACCGAGAGTAAACCGCTATGAAGACCGTGATATTTGAGAAATGAAATGGGTTATTTCAAGGTGGGCCAAAAAACAGGAAAGTACCCCGTAATCACTAAATTAGAGCTCTCGTTTTTCTCCATTTAAAATAAATATTGTCCGATCGATTACCGCAAATGGGGGTGGATAAAAAGTAAGAAAAATTGTAATTTTTAAGAGACCGGCTCCGTCATTTTGGAGTAATCGGGGGGGGGGGGCTGACATCGGTATCACCGATCCAGCCCAAACTTTTTCCCTGGATGCCCCCAAGGGCCCCCATCACCAAATAGGACACTATATGTTCCAGATCATTGAAACTTAAAAATGCCGGAATTTCGAATTTTTAAAACTCGAAAATTATATGAAAAATATCCGAACGATCTACAGTATCGGACATAAGTCACCGTCCAAAAAGCGAGAAATCTCAAGTGAGTCAAAAGTTATGAAAGATTGAAAAAGTGAGCCAAGACTTATTATCGATACTGTATGTACAGTATCGCACATAAGTCACCGTCCAAAATTTCAAAGTGTTGTAACTTTTGAACCAGATAAGCAATCGGTTTGATATTTTGGCAGGATACATTAGACCTATTGATGCATTGCCACCGATAGTGACGTCATGCTACGATTTCGCAATATTGCATAGTGATGATGCAATCATATATATGTTCTTCACTTGTGATTTTAAGGTCATTGGGATTTTTTCTAAGTCTTCTCTCTTTTTGTGATGATAGGAGGCCTCAGCATCTACCGATTAAAAAATAGTACTCATGGGGCGTTGTCGTACAGAAGCAGAACACAGGTTCAAAATAGGGTCCCGAAAAAAATAATTTCCATTCATTGACGTGCTAGAGACTCGTTCAAAGGCTCAAAATGACCCTTACAATAATTCCTGATTACCCACAAAGTTCGATATTTATATCTCTTAATTTGACCTCAGGGCACGAAATTTTTCACTTTTTCAAATAATTGTTTTCTTCCTATTTTGGATGATCATAGTTCCAAGGGCGATTTTTGTTCAAATGTATTTTCTAGACAGGGTAGTTGCAAATCCATGGAATATACGATTCCCAACTTTTTAGAGCATTTGGATAACTTTCCCGCCCGCGGCAACCGAAAAATTTGAAAAAGTGAAAAATTTCGTGCCCTGAGGTCAAATTAAGAGATATAAATATCGAACTTTGTGGGTAATCAGGAATTATTGTAAGGGTCATTTTGAGCCTTTGAACGAGTCTCTAGCACGTCAATGAATGGAAATTATTTTTTTCGGGACCCTATTTTGAACCTGTGTTCTGCTTCTGTACGACAACGCCCCATGAGTACTATTTTTTAATCGGTAGATGCTGAGGCCTCCTATCATCACAAAAAGAGAGAAGACTTAGAAAAAATCCCAATGACCTTAAAATCACAAGTGAAGAACATATATATGATTGTATCATCACTATGCAATATTGCGAAATCGTAGCATGACGTCACTATCGGTGGCAATGCATCAATAGGTCTAATGTGTCCTGCCAAAACATCAAACCGATTGCTTATCTGGTTCAAAAGTTACAACACTTTGAAATTTTGGACGGTGACTTATGTGCGATACTGTACATACAGTATCGATAATAAGTCTTGGCTCACTTTTTCAATCTTTCATAACTTTTGACTCACTTGAGATTTCTCGCTCAAACTTGGATATATCTTAGTACACCCATCGTGTGTAAGGAATATACCATTGACATATCAGGGAACTCCCTGGTTGTTGCATAGTGATGACGCAATCGTGACATGGTTTTTCATAGCGGAATTTAAGCTCGGTGAATTTTCTTTCAGCCTTCCTGCTTGGTGTGGTGATAGAAGGCCTCAATAGTTTTTTGATGAAAATATGTACTCATGTGAGGATGACGTACAGTGGCTTTAGATTGGCTCAAAGTAGGGTCCCGAAAAAAATGATTTTTCTTCATCGACGTGGTAGAAACTCGTTCATATGTTCAAAATGATCCTTACAACAATTCCTGATGATCCTCAAAGTTTGGTGACGATAGCTCTTCATTTGCCCTCAGGGCACGAATTTTCACTTTTTCGCATGATTTTATTTGGATGTTTATAGTTTTGACGGTGGATTTCGTTCAAAGGTGGTTTCTGGATAGGAATGCTGCAAATCCATGGAATATACAGTTGCGCTCATAAGTCACCGACCACTTTTAATTTCTTCCATAACTTTTGACTCATGATAGATTTATGGGTCAACCATACCCACCGAGTGTTAGGTATATGCCATAGGGATATCACAGAACTCCCTGGTTGTTGCGCACTGAAGACGCAATCAATCGATTGAATTTCAAAAATAAAAATTCTTGAATGGATTTTTCCTCAGACTTCGCACTCGGTGTGATAATAGAAGGCCTCAATACCTTTTCGATGAAAATATGTACTCATGGGAGGATGACGAACAGTGGTTTTAGACTGTCTCAAAATAGGGCCCCGAAAAAATGGTTTTTCGTTCATAGACAAGCTAGAGACTCGTTCAAAAGCTCAAAATGATCCTTTCCACAATTCCTGATGATCCCCAAAGTTTGATAACGAAAGCTCTTAAGTTGACCTCAGGGCACGAATTTTTTACGTAATTTTTTTCTCCCTATTTTGGACGATCACAGTTCCAAGACCGATTTTTGTTCAAATGCCTTTCCTGGAAGTTCTGAGAGAACAATTTTTTCGACCAATGATGGGGGTATCATGGTCATTTTTTGGGTTGAAAATCGAATGCCTTCGGATTTTCGGTTGCCGCGGGGTGGAAAGTTATCCAAATGCTCTAAAAAGTTGGGAATCGTATATTCCATGCATTTGCAACTAACCTGTCCAGGAAAGACATTTGAACAAAAGCGGTCTTGGAACTGTGATCGTCCAAAATAGGGAGAGAAAAATTATGTGAAAAAGTGAAAAATTCGTACCCTGAGGTCAAATTAATATCTATCGTTATCAAACTTTGGGGTTCATCAGGAAATGTGGTAAGGATCATTTTGAGCTTTTGAACGAGTTTCTAGCATGACTATGAACAAAAGTTATTTTTTTCGGAACACATCTTTGAGCAATTCTGTAGCCAAAGTGCGATAGAGCAGGAACTTGAAAAACTTTTTAAGGGTAGCCCTTCGACTTATCTAAAATATCAGAAAGTTTGGTGTTCAGGGAACAATCCATTCAAGAATTTTTTTTTTGAAAAAAAGTGTTGATTGATTGTGTTTTCACTGCGCAACAAACAGGGAGTTCTGTGATATCCCTATGGCATATACCTAACACTCGGTAGGTATGCCATGACATATCACAGGTTGACCCATAAATCTATCATGAGTCAAAAGTTATGGAAGAAATTAAAAGTGGTCGGTGACTTATGAGCGCAACTGTACGATCCCCAACTTTTAAGAGCATTTGGATACCGTTCCTGCCCGCGGCAACCGAGTATCCGAGGTAGATCGATTCTCTTCCAAAAATGATACCCCCATCATGGTTCATACTCGAAACTTTTTCTTTTTCTCTCAGAACTTCCTGACTAATTTTTTTCTGGTGCATTTATGTGCGCTGAATCCGAATTTCAATATTAGAGCCCATGATATCACTATTGAAAAAAGGTAAAATTCAAAAACGGTCAACATCGGCTTTTTTTGGACAAGTTGTCGTGCTATTTTTTACGGTTTCTGATTGCTCTTATTTTTGAATTTGCGGCAGGTACTAGTATGTGCTCAAATCACTTTTCGGGGCTATGGAGAAATACCGCTTTTTGAAGTTACACATCATTTTTGGAAAAAAAACTACTCCGCACCAGGTCATACTCGTGGAATGATATCGTCAACATAAGAAATATTCCTCTCAGTCCTCTGATTCGAACGACATGTTCGGTTTGTTACAAGCATAATTTTGAAGCGAGTTATGGTCGTTTGTCTGAGACGAATTTGGAACAAACATGTTTTTGAATTTTATCTTTTTTCAATTGTGATATCATGGGCTCTTAAATCGAAATTCGTTATCAGCGGACAAAAATACACTAGAAAAAAAAATTTGTCAGAAAGTTTTGAAAGAAAATTTTTTTCGACTATCATGGTCATTTTTAGGAAGAGAATCGATCTACCTCGGATATTCGGTTGCCGAGGGCAGGAAATTTATCCAAATGCTCTAAAAAGTTGGGGATCGTATATTCCATGGATTTGCAACATTCCTATCCAGAAACCACCTTGAACGAAAATCACCGTCAAAACTATAAACATCCAAAATAAAGTAATGCGAAAAAGTGAAAATCGTCACCAAACTTTGTTGATCACTAGGGATTATCACAACGATCATTTTGAGCTTTTGGGCGAGTCTCTAGCACGTCTATGAACAAAAATCCGTTTTTTTGTGACATTTTTTTTGAGTCATTCTGTAGCCAATGTGCGATTAAGTAGCAACCTCAATTTTTTTTCTGGGCATACCTATAATATCAGAAAGTTTGATGAGTAGGAAAAACTCCATGTCGGAATTTCGACTGTTTGAAAAAGTATTGCTTGATTGCGTCATCACTACGCAACAACCAGGGAGTTCCATGATATCCCAATGGTATATTCCTAACATACGATGGATGTACTATAACATCTCAAAGTTTGACCCAGGAATCTATCGTGAGTCAAAAGTTATGAAAGATCGAAAAAGTGCCCCATGACTTATGGACGATACTGTACATAGGTCCAAAGTTATATTACATACAGTACCGTGCAAAAGTCGTAGTACGATTTTTAAATTGCCATAACATCTTTCAAAATTGAGACAGAGACCCACGGTTTGAAGCATTAGGTAGCCCATCTGTAGGAAAATAACCACCTATTATTTAATCGTATCCTGCTATATTATCGATTTTTAGGCAAAATTACAGCGGACAAGCTATATTCAAAAAATGACAAGTCTCACATGGAATTTTTGTACAAGTTCAAATATCTCGCGCTGGTAGTACCACCTCAGGTGTGCGCAATTCACATTGAGGCATATTGATCGCATTTAAATTAGGTCAGCAGAACCATTTTCCAAAGAAAATTATGAAAAATGAGGCTATTTTCGTTCTAGTTGAGCTACAGCCTCCATATTTCGTAGGATATGTCAGTACATACTGAGACATCACTGGTTGACATTTTGGCCTGATCGGGCACTTGCAGCGAAAAATCGTTTTTCGAAAAGTTTGATTTTGGATCCTTCTTAATTCCCCAGCCACTGTCGATAAAAATTAACCAATTGAACTTTTCTTTTCCGAGTTCATCAGGGAAAATGCTCTCAAAATTGCATCTTGATTGAACATCTTTGAGGAAAGTTATAGATCGAGAACTTCAATAATAGGTGGTTATTTTCCTACAGATGGGCTACCTAATGCTTCAAACCGTGGGTCTCTGTCTCAACTTTGAAAGAAGTTATGGCAATTTAAAAATCGTACCACTACTTTTGCACGGTACTGTACATGCCTAGACAACGAAAGCAAGTTATTGGTCCGAAATTTCGATCGCAAACTGGTTTTTTCAACTTTCGAAAATGGCTTTTGATTTTTTAAAAATCCATATGTTAAAACTGCATTACGGCACTTATGGCATTTTGTAGAGCATCAAATTCTGCCGTCGAATAAGCTGAATGAGTTTAAAAATCTATAGTTCTCTTTTTTCATCTAGGACCTGAAAGAGGAAGTTGAAAAAAATTCCCAGAACCTTACAAATATGATACTCAATATGTAGCCCACATCGAGTACTTTATTTTTTGTGTTGACAGTATTACCTGAAATTGATGTTTGAACATGTTAGTACCATGAACATTCATAACATTCAGGAATTTCATCAACAAAAAAACAGTTCGAAATTGCACTCTTATGGTACAAACTTGTTCAAAGACCAATTTCAGGTTAATCTATCACAGAAAAAATGAAGTACTCGATTTTTAACCTCATTTAGCTTATTCGACGCAGAATTTGATACTCCACAAGATGTACTTAGTGTCGCGTTGCGATTTTTTCATTTGCATTTTTAAAATTTACATTTCCGATTTTTCTCAATTTTCATGCTACTAACTTGTACTAACACGTTCAAACCTTTATTTTAGGTAACACTGTCAACACAAAAAATAAATTACTCGATGTGGGCTACAAAATGAGTACCATATTGATATGGTTCTGGGAACTTTTCTTTCTTCTGCCTCTTTCAGGTCCATAAACCAAAAAAAGAGGATTTTTTTAAACCTTATTTAGCTTCTTCGACGCCGAATTTTGTGCTCTACAAGATACCCATAAGTGCAGTAATGCAGTTTTGACATATGAATTTTTAAAAATTTAAAAACAATTTTCGAAAGTTTAAAATAAAATCTCGAAATCTCGGACCAACTTATAACGTGTTTTGTTGTCTAGTCATGCATGTAATATTGCTACACTAACTTTGGACCTAGATCGTTCAGTTATTTTCAGTTTCAGTTGAGTTTTCAAAATCCGAAATCCCGGCATTTTTATGTTTTTATATGATCTGGAACATATGACGCCGTTTGCCTTATTTTCGAGCAAATCTGGTCGGATATGGCACAACTTTTAGGAATAAGCCGGGTTTGGTTTGGTTTTTTTCCGATTTAGACACTCTGTCTCCTCGCCTCTTCAACGCTGTCCTTCGTCTCGCGATGGACGACATCGACTGGGAGAACTGCGGACTCCATATTGACGGCCGTCATCTCCGTCATCTGGAGTACGCCGATGACATCGCGATCCAAGTCTCGTACGGAGATCAAGAAGATGCTTCAGAAGCTAGTGGAGGCCAGCGCGCGAGTCGGCTTAGAGGTCAACGCTTCCAAGACCGTCCTCCTCACGTACTGCACCACCACCCGAGCACCCATCACTATCGACAACCAATTCTTCCACTTCGCCGACACTGCAACATATCTTGGTGGAAAAATCTCTCTTCCCCTTGATCCTTCGGCTGAATTGGAACATCGGATACGCTTGGGTTGGGCTGCATGGAGCAAGCTACATCATCTGCTCGCTTCACGGATTCTTCCTATGAAGACAAAGAGACGTCTTTTCGACAGCTGCATCCGAACCACCGTACTCTACGGGAGCGAAACCTAGTCACTAAGATCAAGCGATAAGGAGCGTCTGGATGTTACACTAAGAAAGATGGAGCGAAGAATGATCGGAGTGACCCTCAGAGATCGAATGAGAAACGAGAGAATAAGAGAGATCACCAGAGTTCGCGGCTGGAACAAGGAGGTCCTCAGAGGCAAAGCAAAATGGGCACTGAAGATCCGGGAAATGCCGACCAATCACTGGACACGCGCGACAACCCAGTGGACTACAACCGTGCGCGCCCAATTGGCCACCTAAAGACTCGATGGCGCGATGACCTCAAACGTACGATGGGGGTGGAACGCGCCCTATGAAGAATATGGCCCCATCCTCACTTGAACATTACTGCCTGATATGATAAATAATTGAATTGAATTGAATTGAATTGGTTTCGTCTCTAGCGTATATGAAGCCGTTCGCCTTATTTTCGAGCAAAGTCTGTCACAGCTCAAAAAGGTAGATTTTCTGAAGCTTGGTGAATTGGGGTTATCGGGGATACTGAAGACGATGGAGCTATCCATTTTGTCCCTAGAAGCCTCGTTGGCTCCAGATGGCGTCACTTCGAAATCACATTTTAACGTCCTACTCGGCGCCCGAGAGTGCTAATTTTAAGGCAAAATTTTTCTGGGGCAGAATTGCATGGCGATCACGCCTGTCTTATTCATTTTTCTTAATTTTGAAAAATAATTTTTTTAAATCGAACTTTTCGCATAGGCCTATCCGAGTAATCCCATATGGACAGCTCGATCGGGCATGACGAGAGGATTCAGAATCTATAGTTTCATAAAGTGTCCTGTTTGATGATGGGGACACATGGGGGCATCCAGGGAAAATGTTTGGGCCGGATCGGTGATATCGATGTCCGGGGGTAATGGCCGAATCCTCGAGAATAACGGAACCGGTCTCTTAAGACGGCATCTCGCTACTTTGCATTGAATCTAAGTCTTTGAAAATGCTTAGTTTCTGGTATGTGGCACATGCGCTGGACAATACGGCACGTGCTATTCTCTCGTTACTGTCAAGATGGATGGCGGGGTCTTTCCTCCAAAGGAAAGAAACATATGGGATCTCATTACGGAAAACAATGCTTTTGTGGAAGGCAGAGAGCTCTTGTTTCTTTACTTCATCTGGGGTTAGGATAGTAGGGTCTTCTATAATGCCAATTGTTTCCAGTTTCCACATATCTTCTATCCATTTGTAGGAATTTTCGATTGCAATGAGAGGGGCATTGGGCTCTTTTATCGATACGATAGATAGGCAGTGGGACATATTATCGGTCAATTCAAAAGGGGGCGAACCATATACTGTGGGACCTAATTTTGTGAAGGCGAGTGATAATCCGGAGGGCAGGCGAATGTCTGTGAGGGATGGGGCTACTAAGTGTTTGTTATCTAGACCAATTAATATTGGAGGATGGAATGTACTCACATTTTCTTCATTGAATTTTACTTTTCTCCTTCGGAGGAACTTCCTATCATCAGGGGAAAGGGCCGGGCTGTCAATTGGTATTGTGATCTGTTCACATTAAAACATGGGCAGAGATACTACCTCATGGTCTGTGGTCATTAGATCAATGACAAATCTACGATAATTTCGTGGAGGGGCAGCTTTTACTGATCCAAAAACTCCAATCGACATGGGATATTCATCTAGAAGGGGCGGTTTTAGTCTGTTGATTAGGGCTATATCACAGAAACTTCTCTGTCCCACAGTATCTATAAAACAATCTACTTTTATCCATTCATCTGTGTGATCCCTCACCCGAGTTTGAACACACATAAGGAAGGAAGGAGGAAGAGCGGTTTTTGCTCGGGTTGTCAAAATGGCATTTTCCTCCATTTGAACGGAGTGTGCCGATGAATCATTCTGGTCGGAACAAGAAAGACGATGGACGGGGGCGAGCGGAGCGAGGCTGGCAGGAGGAGGAAAGCGCGGGGGAGAGAGAGAGAGAGAATGTGGAGTAGGGGGAGCGGGCAGAGGGAGAGGAAGATCGGGAGGAGGGAAGAATACGGTAGCTGATGTAATCTCAGTGATCTTTTCCTCGCTACTTTTTGTGTTTGGCATTGAACTTTCTTCAAAAGTGTGTACGGTAGCAACTGAGGGCAAAATCTCATCTCCTTCTCCCATGTCATTCTTCAAAAGAGAAGAAGACGAGGATGCGTGGGGAGGTGTTAATGAGTTTCTTTTGACCGGAGAAGGAGAAGAGGAAAGAGGCAAAACAGGAGGAAAAGTGGAAGAAAGAGATGGGCGAGTGATATCAGAAGGGGGACTCACGGAACCGCTGGAGCCGCTCACAGATCTCGGGGCTTTGAGCCTGAGCGGCCTTCCGCAAAAGGGGTCTGCGACTGAGATGATCTGCGGTCTCTCGGTCGTCCTCTGTCCCTGCTTGGGGAACGATGGCTGGAGTACTGCTGACTGGATTGATTCTAGAATCGAGTATTAGAGGGGGTCCTAGATGTGCTTCGAGATGGGTTTCTAGAGGGCGTCCGTGAGGGGGCACGAGAACTAAACAGATTGTTCGATCTATTCTGTGAGTTCGATCGAGAAGTGTAGCGGGCTCTGGAATTGGTTCTGTCATCCTTATTGCGATGCGGGGAGGGGGATGAATATCGGTCACGATTCCAGGAGGCATAGGCAGGGCAGATCGAGCTATCGTTGCAGGTGAAACAAGGGGGCTTTTTGCAGTCTTTGGAAATGTGATTGGAGCTCCTACAGTTGTAACATAAGTTGTGTTTCTCTATGTATTCTCTGCGGGCTTGGCGAGTATCGAGTCGATGGCAATTCTGTGCTTTGTGATTGGTACTCTCACAGTAAGTGCAGGGCACTGCTCGGGGGCTAGGAGAGCGATAAGAGGTGCTAGAGGGCTTGTTGTGAGAGGCGAATTGAATTGCGTGAACCGAAGATGTCAGAGAAAAGGATGGGCCAAGAAGTTCTTGCTTTCTTTCAAGCAAGATAATTTCCTCAGATATTTGATCGAAAAGTTTCGAGATAGTCCAAGTGGAAGAGGTTTGATCGAGGGCTTTCTTATCTACTATCTTTTCCTGAACAAGTGGGGAGAACTTATTGAACACCAGACTGTGGAGGATGGCATTGCTCGAGCTCTCACTATCCGGGATCATTGAGATAAGACCTCGAATTTGGTTTAGACACTGTTTCTGGGCTTGTGGGCTGTTTGTTGCCTTGGGTATGGACTCCAGTTCTCGAACTAACTTGTCTGTCAGGTGGGGCTTGAAACCGTACACTTTCACCACCTGTTCCCATGCTCTCTCATAGTCTTCATTGTTATACATACTTATGGCATCCGCCGCTTCTCCTTTGAGAGAATGACGCTAATGCAGCATTTTCTCAACGTTTGAAAGGTCTCGGTTGTGGACAACTACCTCAAAAGATGCTTGGAAATTGCGCCACTCTCGTGAGTCGCCATCGAAAGTGGTGAGGTGAATTTCGGGAAGGCGAGATCGATTGTAGGATGCGAAAGGGTTCTGTTCGGTGGTCCTTTCATTGCGAGGCTGGTGAGAAGAGAGGGGAAATGTGGCGGCGGGATGAGTGAGGGCAGTGTGATTGGGCGGGAATGAATGAGTGTTCGTGGGAACAGCTGGCGCAGAGTGGGTGACTTGAGCGCGAGAAAAGGCAGAGGGAAAACCAGGCTTGTGGATCGAGTGTTCGGGAAGCGATTGAGAACTGTGGTAGTGAGCGGGAATCTGTTGATTGGGCAATGAAACCTGATTGTTGAATTGAGTGGGCTGATATTGAGATGTTGAATCGAGGATTGGACGGAAATTAGCAGGATAATTGAGATTAGCGGCAGCGTTATTCGTGAACTGAGAATGTGGAACAATGAATTGCTGATTGATCTGAGATAGAGAATCCAGTGGAGGTGGAGGATATGAGATAGACTGTTTCTGAGAGGGAGGATGAGAATGAGCTTGTGGCACTGGGGCTTGTTGGATTGCAGAAGCCAGCTTACTGAAGCTGTCGGACATCTTATCTAACCCTACAGAAATCTTGGATTCAAACCTATCAAATCGGTCCAGCAGAACATTAGAGGCCTGCCTGAGAGGGACTTTATCAGCAGAGAAATCGTCTGCAGTGTTTTCAACAGTCTCGAGCGGTCGATTGTTGACTTGATGGGGAGATTTAGATTGTATTTGCGAAAGAGCGGGGGAATAACGACTCGAGGCTTGAGAACTGGGGCGACCAAGTGAGCGGTTGAGGTTGTCAGAAAGGGGAAGGAGTCTGTTGCGTATTTCTCTAAGTTGAACTGCACGTTCAACTCCCTTTTTGAGTTCATCTCTGTAGCAGATAGGAGTGGACAAGTAATCTGTCACGCCTTGGCGCACTTCGTCTGCGTACTGGTTGGATTGGGCAGCATCCTCCAGTTGTTCTATTCTAGTCTGGAGAGTGGTGCAGGCTCTATCAATATCTCTAACATACTGAGTGATATTGCTAATTTCCTCAGCCATTTTGTCGCAAAACTCCTCACGTTTTTCGAAATCATCAGGGGCTTGTTTTTCAGGTTCGAGAAAGGCTTGTTTGGTTAGGTGGGGCTCAGAAAGATTGAAAACGGTTACGAGTTGTTTGAAGGCCTTAGTACAGGAACCTTTCAGTTGCGGCATCGCAAGTGGAATGACCGGGAGAAGATTATTAGACGGGTTGGTCTCGGTCGTATGCACCATGATTCGGTAATTAGTTAGGTAGAATGCTAATAAGAATAATAGGAGGAAACTAGATTAGGAAAGAGATGAGGATGGATAATACTAGAAGGAATATGCAAGAGGAGAAAGGAGAACAAGGGGAGAGTGGCCAGCCGATGGCAAACTCTCCAAATGAGGTGAATCAATAAGACAAAGTGGCCAGCCGATGGCAGACTTTGAATACAACGAGTAACGGACAAGGAATAACGAGGATAACGATAGAACAGTTTATTAGCTTGAATGTAAGTGTCTTCGTTTATGAGGAGCGCCAGCGAGAGGGGGCGGGGGGCGGGGTTTATGTGAGTCACCTAACCGTGCCGACACAGTATTCTTTCAATAATATCGTTCAATGATCATGAATGATCAGTTACCCATTTTTCCCGATCATACAAACCCCTCTTGAAGCACAGTATATTAAATGTAACCATCTCTCCTCAATAATAGATCTCTCCATTCTGCACACTCTCTCGAAGCTGTCTGGTGACATAGTGTGCTATATGGAGAGAGCCACTATTCGATCCCTCAACAATATCTCTCATCTTGCTCAGTTGGATGGCGACCACAATATCCTCCCTCTTCTCCTACAACGATCATTACACTCATATTGCCAAACGTGATTGCTAATCACCAGTGTTTGGGAAGAAAAAGTTTAAAACTGCATTTGATAATTCTTTTAAAAAAAAATTTTAAACCAAATTCAAAAATATCCATAACAGCATTTCGATCAATGTTCGAAGAATCACTTATTATTATTGGAAGAAATGCGATGGGAACGGGATAATTCGACCCAGCAACTTCAAATAATGACATTTCGCACAATCACTCTCCAAGTAAATTTTCTAGTATATTTTTTTTGTTTCATTTTCAATTTTTCTGATTCATTTGATCAATATTTGATAAATAATAAAGAATGAAAGTTTATTTTCCGAGGAAACCCCTTCATCTTGTCGTATCACCATAGTTAGATAATAGCTCAAATAATACGAATATTGGTATGTGTTAATGTGGTCTCCCTAGAGATATCCAATCGATGCCTATCATTCCTTCCTTCGCGCTTTAATTCTTCAACCGACGAGAGATTGCGAGAAATGAGGAGATTCGAATGGGTGTCTCTACTTCTCGCTTGTATCATACATTATTGTATGAACCATGCCAGAGGGTCTCTCAATAATGAATCAATAAGCAATTGAGAAACTGGACGCTGACACTGCCAAAGTTCTCTTCTTTTTTGCAACTTTTCTCGACCGGTGATCAGGAGCGACGTAAATTGGATATTGAGACCTCTCGTCCTTCTATGTATATTTGTGCTTATTATTCTTATTTTGTATGCTGGTTATTTTCTATTTTCAGATAGAACGATTTGTTTCAGGTTGCTAATCACAGAATGAGAATTAAGTCTATACCAATAAAGAAGGCAGTCAAAACTGATGATGAAATCAAACTCGATGATAGTGAAGAGGTAGTATTTTTTAACATTATTTTATTTTTAAATATTTTCGTTCAGGAACTTATGAAACTTCCTAATGACGTTCTCCTCGATATTTTCATGCTGCTTGATCAGTGAGTTTTCATAGCGAATTTCATAGTTATCATACGATTTGGCTCAATGAACGATTAAAAACGATGCACTTAGTTGGATTAATTGACTCATTTAATTAGCGCTAAGCTAACTTTCATTATTGTAAAAATCAAATGCTCAGCAAAACCAATACAGTGTTCAGAGTTGAGTAGAAAATAAACGTACATTACTCAAAAAGGGAGTTAAAACGCGTCGAGTGTCCACCCAACTGTTGAACTGGTAGTCAACGGCTGGTTACCAGTGGAACGGAATAATTTCTTTCAGTAATGACCTCGACGAAATGACCATACTGAGCCGCAGAACTAATGAGTTAACGGAGCAATCGAGGTCGAAGGCTGTGAAATCAGAAATCGATAGATTAAACGTGTCGAGATGGACATCCGATTTTCCGACATTCAAATTCCGCCGCATCAACATCGTTTGTTTCCCACTACATTTGCGTTCTGTGGGATTATCTAGGATGAGTCGTGAATGGTGCTAGCAAAAATCACAGACAACGAGCAAATTTCTAACGCAAGGAAAAGCATTAAAGCATAAAATTTGTTGTCTGTGATTTCCTATTACACCATTTCCTATTCTATTCACACAACACTTCTAGGTTCTGTTCAGATCATGTATTCCGCTCTGGTAAAGAAGTATTCAAATATAAAATCTCGTTTTATCAATTTCAGCAAGACGAAGAAGCGATTTCCGTTTACGTGTCTGACTCTATTCCGTTCGTTGTTGGAGCAGAGAAAGTATTGCAGAGATACGACTTCAAGAAATGCTTTTTTGCTAAGGTAAACAGAGCTAGAAATGCAGGATATGCAATAAATAGTGTGATACAATCCTGATCTTTATTTTGAAGCCTATGTGATGTTTCCAAATGCCGTTTCCGTAAATTATCTGTTTTTCCCCATCTTTCGAAATCATTGAACTCATTATTGCAGGTTTTCATTAATGAAAATTTTGTGAAATTTATCGAAAAATTGACTACAACTCGTCAATTTCCATCGCTAGGTCTCTGCGAAATTGTATTCGACGATAAGCAAGATGATTACGGAAAGCAGAGGTGTGAAACTTTTGATGCTAGATTGGTATGATCTAATTTGCAATATACAACGTTTCACAACGGTTATTTTTCGAACATTTCATTATTATATTTTCACTATTCAATCAGCGTTTTATCAGATTTCTATCAACGCTAATCGATTCAAAATTGCATTTTATTGGATTGAACTTCAAATGTGACTTCGAATTCATCGACGAAACATTTCTGAAGCGCTTGACTGAGGCTGTGAAATTTCCGGAGTTGGTAATTACCAGCAATAAAGTGAGTGCGAGTAGAGACCACAATCTCTGTGAAAATTAATTGTTTAGAATTGAATTGGTCTAGCGTAACGCATTGATAGCCTTGATTTGACTAACTGTTAGTGCACTGCCCTGCATGAAATATCTTTTCTGGGAAAAGGGATACTCTATAATTCGGACTGTTGAAGAGGTGTCCAATAGGCACTCAGTCTTCTCAATTCGTTTTTCTTGCCGGTTAGAGAAGCTAGAGAGAATGGGGAATGAGGAGATTCAGGTTCCAAATGTACTTTCCATTTGTCATCACTAGCATTCAGGACCACCCTGAGAACTATACAGACCGCTTTCTTATTTTGAAGAGAGCATTTCTTGACATAATTCCTGATTTCGACACCCTGGATTTCCCTCGTCTTTGTATTAGAGCAGACTGGACGGTGCAAACGATATTGGTTAGTTTTGTATTATTATTATTATATATATTACACATTGATGGTCTCTTGTTCACCAATTTTTTCTTTCTTATTTCCTAGAAGCGCCTTCGTCGTATGAAAGAAGGGCGATGGGTTTTCCGCACGACGAGATACATTAGCCGAGTCGACATACTAGACGTGGTAGACTTCCATCCGGACCTTCAGGTATGAATACTAGATCAGTTCTGATCAGTTCTGAGATGATATGAAAACCTTGGTCTAGCAGTATTTGCTGATGTTGAGCAGTTTAATAACGAAGACAATAATTTCAGCACAAAAAGACGGACAATGGACATATGATCACCATTGTTGGGACAGCTTATCGAGCCGAAACGATCCAATGTGGTAAAGATTTCGATAATTATGTCTGGATGAATATCAAGTTTCGATCATAATTCAGTATTTTTCACACAATTAGCGCCTGAATAATTCCACATTCGCATGATTTATACCATCTGTCAACTGATTTACATAAGTGTATTTATAAAATAATGAAGATTTATTTCTCTCTTGACATGTAGCAGTTGGTTTTTTTCTCCGGATGCTATCAATTTGAAATATTAAACTTCAATAATTAAAGTGCTCTTTTGCTGTACCGTGATGTCGATAAAATCTACGATTCTTAGGCAAATGTTTCCATCCACTTTGTTGTAATTACTCGGAATTTCCTTCGTCAAACGCCATGAAGCAATCAGTCCAGGTGCCCATTTTTTTGTCAGAGAAGCAACGTCAAAAATAAGGGAGGAAAAGAAGAAAAAGATGAAGAAATTATTAGAAGAAGAAATGTGAAGCGCTCTCCATTCAGCACATTATTTCATCTTTTTGACCTGCGAGATAGTGTGCGAAACGGAGAGAGCCTAATAGCATCCTCGGATATGAGAAGGGAGTAGTCAGTGTGAATAGTGGGACAATAGGCATCAATAAATCCTCTGCAAGAACAAGTGAGAGGAAGGGTGAATGGCAATTGTCACTGAAAAGAAGGAAGATGAAGATGAAGAGGTGGTGAAGGAGGGGCATGTTTGAAAGTTCACAGTAATTGTGTAGATACATTGCAAATTAGCGATGATTTCCAAATTTATTAAATTATCTGGGTACCTTCCATTCTACAAGATTAATATTCATTGAGTATCACTCATTCATGAGGATACGGAAAGGAGTGGGTTTTATTTTTATAATCGGACAAAACAATGTGAGGCTCCGTACGAAAAAAAAATTACTTTCATATGTATTTAACTTCATAAAAACAGAAACAAGAGCATGAAAATTCAGACAAGTGAAAGAACAAAATAAGTTAGAAGAAGTTGTACTTTTCGGATTGTCTTGAAATGTGCTTTATTTGAAGGACAGCGTTCGCGAATTCAGTAGAGGGATCGGCTGAATGGATTTTATTTTAAAATTTAATTTCTCAACTTGTGAAAAAAAACTCACCTTCCACTGAATATTCATTATTGTACTGCTTAATCCCTGCGGGATAGACTTTGCATGACGTTTTAAACCAAATTTTCTTATAGAGTTTTGGAATACACTGAAATTCATCAGATAACTAATGCTCTGTTAATTGAAGCAAAATAGTTAGAGACCGCAGAGTGATCTACCAAATTCATTGCACCGGTCCAAATGTGTGTTCAATACCTTGGTCTCGGTCTGAATAACATTTTTGCTTTTTAAAGTAAGTCTCTATCTCATCTCTGCGCCGAGTTCTCCCTCGAAAAGCACGCGCACGTGGGCAATGGAGAGGAGAGGGAAATCGGCGAGAGAGAAAAGGGCGGAGCCTCTCTCGCACGTGTCTCTCTCGCTCTTCCCGCCCTCTCGCTCGCCTTTCTCCGCGCTCGTCCACAATTCGGAGAAAATTATTAAAATTCCAAAATAAATCTTAAAATTCTTCTAAATACGGGTGAACTGAGTTTGAGCTGCGGAGCGTGCGGCGTGCACTAGAATGCCTTCAAATCACGTTTTTCGACCTTAAAAGACGCGTTTGACCTACTTAGAATGCACCGACCACTTTCCGCATTGGATACTTTGTAGTGGCTGCTGAGACCTACAGAAAACGCTTTAGAGCGACCTGATTGATAATGAACTGGAAAAGAAAAATGAACTGGAAAACAAAACGCAACAGGAATAATTTATTTTTGAGAAGACTCTTTCCTGTAATTGAAAAAATAGCAGAGGATTTGAACTTCATGCATGCAAGAAAATCAAAACGCCAGGCTGTGTATGATTGATCTTCGTGAGCTGCGGAATTTTATTTGCCTCTCTCTCTCTCTATACTGCACACTCACTCCTGTTATACCAGGAAGAGTGTGCAGAATGGAGAATGGGAACCGAGATGGGAGCCTAGGTTACAGTATCTACCTTGACGTCCTTCACGTGATGGCAGGGCGCCTCACAGAACATTCCGACGTAATTCTCCTCGCATTCGCAAGTTTCGTTTAGCAGCTTGCCTAATATATTTTTATTGAGATTTAAAATTTATCATTCGATAGACACATGGCGTGAGGTACCGTACCATGTCCGCACTTTGTCACCTGCTCTCATCCCTCTCCCTCCAGTCCGTCTTCACACTCACACGAACCGTCTCGTTTCGGATATGCGCGAGGCCAATTTTGGCACAACTGATTGGATACTGTAGATGAATACGATAGATGTTTCTTTGGTCACATATGTGATTGAGCAATGGAGTGATTTATTGGGATCAATTAAGGGATGTAGCAGTTGGGTTGGGAAGGAACTAGGGTTAGGGTCGACACTAGGGCTGGAAAATGAAGAATTCGTCTCTTCATTCCTCGTTCTCTCTCACCGGTCAGAGATACGAGAGAGTGTGTGAAATGAGGAGAGCGCTATCTTCATTTGCCATCGCAAGTCGACACTCACCAATTCGTCGCAGGTCTCGCCAGTAAACATTCGATTGCAATCGCATGTACCCTGGAAATAATGATCATATCACATATTTTCAGTTTTGATTGAACCAGACTACAAGCTAGAAAGATCAAACTACACTCACATTCACGAGTCTTCCATTGTAATTGCAATTTGGAGAGCGTGGAGGCCATTCTTTGAGAGCCGCAGAAATCGTGGCGAGAGCCAGACAAGATACGGTAGCCAACGGGGAGAAGGGCCGCATACCCTGGAAAGTTATTTATTGATTCGGATTCAAATAATTAAACAAAAAGTATAGTGTGACGACTAGCATTATGTTCGAATTTGTAATATCTGGTTGTTGTGAAGAACGCAAAAACAGCATCGTTTAAGACAAATGATAAGGGTTTTGTTAATAATTAGCGCCATTTTGCGATAGAGAAATAATAAAACAGCAAGAACAAGGGAGGGGGGGGGAGATAAACACTGACGGGATTGATCGGGTCAAGTAGTGATGGCAAATCGGCATCGACTCACCTCTTTTTGCGTGTTGCGCCGTCTGTTAGAGATGCGAGAGAGCACGCGAATTGAGGAGAGTAGGATGCCGATTTGGCAAATCTATGGTCAAGGTCAGTGGGGTAACGCAACCATAGTGAGCTGAAGAAGGGATTGCAACACACCCCACACGTGCGGATCATTTGGCATTGAATGAACGAGATAGTACATTATTTGAGGGGTGCGTGCCCATGGACATGAGCGCACGTGATTTCGTCGTGATTAGAGTTTCGAAAACAAACAACTAGTTGTTTACTTTCTAATCGACTAGTCGATTAGAAACCAGTCAACAACTATTCTCAACAACTAGTTGTTTACGAGTCAACTAGTTGTCGTGATAGTACGAGCATAATTTTTTTGTTGTAAATACGCTATTCTCGGAGGTGCATCTGGTCGCTTATGGCACTATCTACCGTGTATTCGAATGTTTTCTCCACCGAAAATCAATTCTCAATCGTTCCAAATGTATCCCCTGGTCATTCATAGACAGCCTGAGACTCAATCCATTCTCAACAAAAAAGGAGCCTTCCATTTTCCGTTAAAACGCCTGAAAACATTTTATTCCACTCGTATCCGGCCTCTGATAGTGATGTCGAAGCGAGACACAATCTCCTACATTTACATACTGTCTCTGTGGTTATAGAACCTAGTGAGCATGCGAAGCGAGGAGAGACCGGTCTCGATTCGATATCACTAATCTCCACTCCTGCAGAAATCAAATGCTAGTTGACTTTCACTCGTTATTTCCGATCGCTCTGGTCTAGGCTTCACTGTGAAAATATCCTAAGGGATGTTATCTCCGAATTTGCAAGAGGAACTTGTCAAATGTGGAATAGTCTTTACGGCGTACTCCAACCAGTTTTCCTATTTTTATTCGTTTTTTTCATTCTTTGTACTAGCTGGCTTCCCTTTTTAGCCCACTGCATAGGATGGTTTTCATTCATTCAAGTGAGCGAAATGGAGTGGCAATGTTTTATTCCCGAATCGTGATCATTATAGCGCATTATTCGTCTGCCCGTTTCTCTAGCAATGGAGCAAGAAATGCGATTGACGGGCTCGTTATCAAGCGCTATTTATAGCAGTAGCTCCATCCATCCTGCACATTAGTGATGTAGTTTCGGTTTTCGGCTCTCCACACTCTCTCGCGTCTCTGCTCTGGAGGCGGTGCACAAGTTGTAAACAAGTAGCTTACAAGTATGAAACAAGTCTGCGCTCCCCCTACAGTTTGTTTTTCAATGAAGAAGAAAATTCTGAGAATTATTTGTTTTTCTTCATGTGAATTTATTCAGTCATCAAAACACATTATTATATTGAAAAATAATATAAAATTAAAGTTATAAATTTAATTATAATTAGCAGTCGTATTTGAATAGCGCGCAATTATTGGCAAGTATACTGTAAACAGCCGAAGTGTTGCTTCGATATCGACTGACTTCCATGAGCTCTTCGTTCGCGCATTTCTAATTTTTTTTATTTAAGAGTATTTTGATGAATTGTTGTCATTTATGTGCGAGCCTGGCCTAGGTTCGATTGTGCGTTCGCTCAGACGCGTTATAATTTGATTTATTCACCACTGAGTAGCCCTTTCTTTTGCTTAACTCGATTTGCTAACGTTTCGTTACCTCTGCGGCACTGGTTACTTTATAGTTGTGGCTAGAATGCGATGGGCAGCGCTTTATTCGCACGTTCTGGAGCGTTATTTCCGTGTCATTGTCTAGTCTTTGCCTTCTCCCACGCTTTTCACCTTTTTGAGTACTCTAAAGGAGCAGCTGCATTAGTTCTTGGTTCTTATAGGCGTTATCTTAGGTGATAATTTGCGCTAGTTCATGCAAATTCCCTTGATCTGCCTAGTTGCTTGCCTATTCGTTGCCTTCTTCCTTTCTGATCCACTTTACTAAATACGATTCTTTGTCGCAATTATTTGTGCGAAAAAAACGATCGAAATTTGCATGGTATTTGCAAAAAAGCTAGCAAGTGCTCTGTTCTAACACTTGGCTATTTCCCCTTCTTTGTCTTTTTCTAGCAAGTTCGCAGTGCGTTTGAAGAAGACGCACTGCTTGTATGTGAAAATTTATTTCCTTGAAGTAGAATTTTCCTTCAATTCACTGTGAAATATCAACCAAGATGATTGCTTTTCTGTCCGAGGCATCTTGGAAGACGGTTCTTAATTTTATGCCATCGAATTTAACAACCGCAGAGTTATCGCACATCCTTTTCATCGTTATTGCCCTATGTTATTACCGACTTACTTTTGGCGCGATCTGTCCGAATTTCGCAGAACCTAGCATTAGATCTCATCTAGTATAACAGAGGCGCCGTTGTTTCCATCACCCCATCTTAAAATTACATAATGATTTCCGATCACTACTACTATTAGTAGTAGTGATCGGAAATCATTATGTAATTTTAGTAGTCTACTAATTTGTAGGTTAAATTTCTCTATATTTTATATTTCCTCGGTCACGGAACTTCTTGTCTGTTTTTAATCGCTCGACTACGCGCGACCGAACCAGAAGTTCTTTTTTACCGGGCATTCAAATCGCGTAAGAAATACTGGAATAAAACGTCTCTTATTTCCGCCGATGACCTCGCATTCCCTCTCCGATTCCGCTATTATCCCTCGTCGGCAATACAGCTGCGAGAGGAGATCACCAGGTTAGATCACTAATTTGTAATCGATTTACGCCATGTTATTGTAGCTGATGAAATTTGCACATGTATATAAGGAAGGGCTGAAACTGAAGTTCAACTAGTATTTATGAAGTGGATGATTTGTTATTGTTTGAATGATTATGGCAGATCATCTATGCTTCAGAATCTTAGTTATAGTTCGCTGTGTAGGGATAGATTTGGAATTAGTATATCGATTTGGGCTTTGTATTGACATTTGGCATTACATCCCTTCCTATTTTGCTAGTAGTAAAAGGAGAAATGTTAATACCAATAAGAATGGAGAAGAAATCATTGTGGGGAAAATCATGAGAGGGTTGAACGATACACGAAACCTGGATCAGACGGTGAAATACATATGAGTGTTTGGCTATTTGCCGAATACGGTAGTGATTGGAGTCAGTAGGGATCGAGGACTGCTTATATATTATCGATTGGTTGCAGATACCAGCTAAACGTGCAGCTACAGCGCGACCTGCTACACAGCCGTTTGTACTGCCCGCAGCCGATTGCCGCCCAGCTGGCGGCGTATATCCTGCAGTGTGAGTGGAAGGGGATATTTAATTATGATTTATTTATATTTTCCGTTAAAAAAATAGCATCAATGAGTTGAAATAATCTAATTGTAAGTGAGATTATTTAGCGCTCAAGTAGTTGAAGAAGATTAAGGCGCTTAGAATTGTTAGACACTTGAGTCGTGCCTGAAACACGAATCCGATTAGTTTGACTCAAAATGAGAAACCTATGCCTAAGGGATTGCACTCACAGGATTGTAATGTATTATTTATTAACTCAATTATTCTTATTAATTCTTTATTTATTTCGCAGTGGAATGAGTGCGGCGGAGGCGGAGCTGCCGATGATCGAGATGGCCTGCCAGATGGAGACGTACGGATTCGACCCCTACACTGTCAAGGTTGGATATTTTGTCTAAAAAAATTAAAATAAAACATATGATTACTAACGGTTCAGAAAATTAACTGCCAAGGTAGAGTGAGGTTGCCTTTGATCAATGTAGCAAATCACGAGTCTGTTTGACGATGCGTCTGCCATATTCTGGGTGAATTTGTTCGATAAGTAGTATTCGCCTTGCGTACTGTCAAGGTAGAGTGGAGTTACACTCGATCATTGAATATCCTAAGATTCGATGATCTGTTCGGTTGGAATCAAACGTCTTAATAATAAGCAGTCAAGTAGGCTGGCTGCAGGGACACGGTGAAACTCGCAACCGTAAAAATGCGGGCACACAATGGCTGTTTTTGCACATTTGTCCGCGAAAACCTCGCCGTCTGCACTCTCGCCAACCCTGAATTACGGTAGCTTTTTGCTCCTGATGTACAGTAATTTAACCTGATGTCCCTGATTTTTGCAGATATACTACCGTACATTTTGAATATTATTTTCGCGCGGATTTTCGAAATGCTTCTATTCCATTATTTTTGCTTAAAATACCGGTTTTTTGTGTTTTTTTTAAATGATGAACGAGGTGAATCACGACAAATTTATCCCATAACGGAGCATGAGAAATACAAGTAAAAAATGACAATGAATCAGACGACGTCCAGCACTGAGACCTGAAGGGGACACCTGGAATCCCCAACAATAGATTAGATGGACATACTTCCCTTCGGGGCTGGCTGCCAACCAGTTGCGAAATGGAACGATAAGAACGTCATTTATTAATTTGAGAAGTAAATAGAGGGGACAGGGCGCGATTTAGGTCTTGGTTGTCGCCTCCCGCTGGCCGAATGATCATCCATGAGAACGCCATAGCGGAGAGACCTCTGGAAGCGAGAAGTTTAAAGCCGAAGCACTAGTCTTTCGGTCTTGTTTAGTACAGCATGTACCGTTGAAAAAGTAGAGTTCCGAGACATTTTGGAAATTTGCCAGTTTTCCTCTTTTGCACGTAAGTCATGCCCAATGTGTAAACAATAATGGAAGTAGAGAGGAGCGAAACTTTCACGAACCTTGAGGCTAGACGCGTACTCGTGATAGGGCGACGACCCGTCTTTCTTCTAGGTCAAGTCGCCGTTCAGCTTACTGGACAGCCTCTGAGTAAGGAATGCATTAGTATAAACGCTTAATCAATGTTTACAAAGATCGCGAAACGTGGAAATTCGAAGAAAGAAAATAATAATTTACGAGCCAAATAAGCTTTGTCCATGATCCAATGAGGTATCAGAGCATGACCTATAATGCCTCAAGCGATCCAGCAATTATTAGAACAGAGAACGCAATACAAAAACGTTATTAAATATTAAAGAAATAATTCGAAAATGGCAGTGGGTCACTCTTGTCAACCTAGATTTAAACAAAATTACAGACTCATACAACGATTTACCTGAAATACGGTAGAAATGCGGGGTGTCTGAAGCCTTTACAATACGATAAGTAAAAATGAGGTTTCTGCCTTTTCACAATGCAATATTGCAAAAGTACTGTAGTTTCAGTGCAGACGTAGAGGAACTTTTTCATGCTTTTACCAGCAGCGCAGTTTCACCGTGAGGGATAGAGAAAATGAGTTGAAAATATATTTTAAAATTGCTGCAGCGCATTTTCCCTTGGTTAATAAGGTACGGCTTATACTCGAGCATTAGATGCATTGCTCAATGTAGAGTGATACCGCAGAGGTGACGACTACTTGTTTGTCAAGGTGGATTGGGTTTGCACTAGGGAGATCAATACAAGTTGCGTGCCTGTTTATCTGATATCTCCAGGATTTCTTGTTAGCGGATATATTCAATAAGTCAATATTTTTGCATCGATCATTAGGCTTCGGTTCGGTATAGACTGGGTTAAGGCAGAGTACAGTTTCATTGAGACCATGAGGTGAGAAGATTGCCTGCCATCTGATCGAGGAACTGGTTGCGCTGTACCAACTAATCAATTTTGATTGCCATGTTGGAATGTTGTTTCAATGAATCACAAAAATGAGTTGATAGTCTTCTGTTTGATCGTCGGCTGTGTACTCCTGAGTTCACTAGAATATCTCTCAAGGCACATTGAAGTCACACTGCGTCTACATAAAGAACTTGCATCCTGTCGTCCTCCACCATGGGTTTTATAGTGCCAAATCACCCTTGATTGCGCGAACGGGAGGGCGTTCAGGTAGACTGGTTTGTAGAGTGGAAAGTAGTGATGTTGTTTCGTTTTTATGTTCTCTCTGTTCTGCACACTTTCTCATTTATCTAACCAGCGAGATAGTGTGCAGAATGGAGAGAGACAAAAGCGAAACCACTTGCCTAGAAGAAAGTAATCCGCTCATAGATGGAATGAGATCAACAGAAAGAGGGGGGCTAAGTGGGTGTTCCACCAGTTTGTACCATGTGAGAGTTGGATGAGAAACAAGTTTGGAAGGAGTTGTCGAGGGAGCAGAAGTAATTAATTTTCAAACAATTACTTTAATTGAATAACTTTCTAAATAGAGTTAATTAAGACTAAATTATTTAATATTTAGCAGTTGTAGGACCTTAGGAATGGCATTGTTAAGAATTGTTTAAATTAATTAATTTATTTGTAATTTGCAAGGCCCCAAGAACGGCGCGGTCTCCGTGTACATCGGGGCGACGCACCGCGGCATCCTCGTCTTCCACGGCAGTCAGAAGGCGCATCACATGCAGTGGTCAGATTCGTTCTGATACGTTCAACATTTTATTAATGAATGACTCACTGACTTCAAATTAATAATTTAAACTGCCAGCTCTAGAGAGGTGCGCGAAACACTGAAGTTCCTTGCGAATAGATGCCACAAAGTAGCGCATAAATTTTTAATATTTTGATTATTTGATAAAGTGTAATGAAAAACAATCCCCATCCAAAAGTTTATCTGCGCAAGGAATAGTTATGAAACGCAAAATTGGAATCCAAACGCCGCAGTGGTCAGCTGACGCTTTGCTATTCTAATGCATAAACAACTATTGGGTTGAGGAATAAGTAACGCTCGTTTTTTCTCTCTAACTTTAGAACCCTCGTGCTCGCTCTTTTGTTGTTGCCGTCTGCCACCCTGTTTACACTGGAGAGAGGGCCCCTCGGGCATTCCACACATGTTTTCGATTCAGTTCTCTCTAGTCTCCCAGGCGAGAATGCCGCACAATTTCGTCCCCTACCGAATTCACATTCGGAACGTGATGCTCTTTCTCTTTCTATCTGGCTTGAAACCGCCCGCCATTCATGAACAACTGGAGCAGGTTTACCCCACACATACCCCGCATGTAACCACCGTGAGAAAGTGGGTAGTCAAATTCGAGAAACACGACTTTTCCCTCGAAGATGAAGACCGACCCGGTCGCCCCATGGAGTTGGACCTCGATCGATTGCGTTCTGAGGTGGAGGCTGACCCGTATCTCACTACGCGCGATCTTGCTGACTTCCTAGGGGTCGACCAAAAAATTGCCGTGAATGGACTGCACGCGATTGGAAAGAAGTGGAAACTCGGTAGATGGATCCCCCATGACCTGACCGACTATGACAAGGATCGCCGAGTGGACATGGCTTCGACTCTTCTCACTCTGCATCGCCGGTTTGATTGGCTGGACAATGTCATCACAGGTGATGAAAAGTGGGTGCTCTACGACAACCATGAGCGCATGAGACAGTGGGTCGGAGAGGACCAAAAGCCAGCAGATGTCCCCAAACCCGATTTGCACCCCAAAAAAGTAATGTTGTGCATCTGGTGGTCAGTGCGGGGAGTGGAGTTCTGGGAACTCCTACCCGAGGGGACGACTATCACGGCAGAGGTCTACACTCTTCAGCTACGAAAGCTGAGACTCGCTGTCGAACAAACACGCGGGAAGGACGCTCGAATCTACTTTCAGCACGACAACGCCCGTCGCAAGAAAGACCAAGGCTGAGCTGGCGAGCTATGGCTGGACTATCCTCCCCCACCCTCCCTACTCACCCGACCTTGCCCCCTCCGATTACCACCTCTTCTCAGACCTCCAGCGTTTCCTCAAGGGACAGAGCTTCAAAGACCGAGCCACTATCCAGACCGTACTGACCAACTATTTCAAGAACCAGCCCCAGTCCTTCTATCACGAGGGCATCCACAAGCTGCCTGGTAGATGGCAGAAGGTCATCGATGCGCATGGAGAATATTTTTAGATTCTATCGTGCTTTGTAAAGTTTTTATGATAAAGTGAAAAAAATTAAAAAAAACGAGCGTTACTTATTCCTCAACCCGATACACCACAGAACCATCTGGGAGTGTGCGCTTAGAGAAGGGTGAAGGGGCTCACGGACACTTCGCGACCTTCCCTTGTGAGATTCATTCAGATCAATTTTGATGTCTAGGAAAGAAGGGTGGACCTGTTAGGCCTAGAGAGGTTCTTGAAACACTAAACTGTGGAGGTGCACAGAAATCACATGCAACAGTACGTATGAGGTTTTTATTAGTTCGGAATTTTTTTTGAGTCGCCTGGTGGGGATCCATTACCAGTTCGGGAATTGCATAACTGTTAAATTGTAGTTGAAACGCGAAAATAGCCAGACTTTCCTTTTTCAGTTAAATTATGAATTCACGTTCTCAGCTCTAATGTTGTGAGAAACATTAATTAGGACGGCGCATAGAAACATAAATGCAGTGGCTTTTTTATATTTTATCATTAATATTTTTTCGATTCTGGATTTCCTCATATTCTTACAATTTCTCAGCTCTACAATTAACTCTGAAACAATAATGGTGTTGGCGCAGGGATACAACATTGTGAAGGTGCGATTCTCCCATGGAATGATTGTTGTAACATGAGACGCCGTACTATTATCAATTTTCGAATTACCCGGTTCTTGTTTAGTGAGTGAAACATAAAAGGTAGGGGGACATAGAAACTGCATGCAGGGGTGCGTTGTTTATCGTTGAAAAATGATTGCATTTCTCAACCGTAGGCGTAGGCGCCATATTGGCAGTTGAAAAATTACCCATTATTTGCATAGTATGTAAAACGCGAAAGTTGAGGCGCATATATTAGATGTTTCTGCTCGCAAAATACTTATTTTCCAAAAAAAAATCCTTCCGAGACACAGCGGTTTTGTAAATTATTCACGTTCTCATATCTACATCTGTCGTTGAAACAAGGAAGTAGCTGCATATAGAGTTAAATTTATTCGCGCTCTCTCTCGCTCAGAATATTGAGAGAGAAAATATTGAACGGCCCAATTGTCGAATCATCGAGTTCTCAGCTTTATTTGTGTATGAACCTCAACGTTGTGATGCACAAAAAGTAGAACGCTGTGCACGTTCGTTTATTGTTTTCTCTCAATTCCGATGAATTTCATTTTACAATTTAAAAAATAGTAAATTGTAACCTTTACGCTTGGATAATTTCTCGTCGTCAGCGGTACTCGATTGTAAACAACCAAAACTTCTCGTAAATGTGATTTTTTTAATCAAAAGGAACTTCAAACTATCGATAATTCACGAACATGATGTTACTTGAATTATCGGTGTCGCACAGAAGTGCATCGATACCAAAGGATACAATATTTTTTGAGACATAAGCTATTTGCAATTGTTGACACGCAAACTACTCGGTAGTTAAATTCCTATTGAAGTGTGGAAGTGACTGTGCCTGAAACCAAGTGATTGTCAGGTCTGTAGTGACGAAGATCGACTACACGGGCAGCGAGCTGCGCATCTACCCCTGCGATGGATACGAACCAATGGTGAGAGGGGGAAAGATCAGAGATCAAAGATCACGTAAAAGAGCTATAGATTTTTTTATCGAACTGATTGAATAAAACAATCGTGTTCAGCATCAGTACTCGCTGACAGGTCTCTCCATTCTGCACACTCCCTCGTCTGTCTGACCCGGCGAGAAAGTGTGCAGAATGGAGAGAGCCACTATTCGATCCGGGAATACTATTGTGCATCTTGGTGAAAGAAAAGGAAAGGGGAAAAATAAAAGAAAAGTAAATATCAAGCTATTGCTTCCAGGTGGTGCTGGAGAATGGCGGCATGGGCAATGGAGCGCTCAACTCGACACTCAATCAGGTGAATTATTTTGATAGTATTTTTTCGACTACCATCCTCGACCTCATTGTTCAGTAAGGAAATGAATCGTCTTTGAGGTACATTTGAAACCCGAGATCGCTGATTTCAATAGTATCTTTCTTTCAAATTGCGACCAATCATTGCTGTGATTGCATTTTTGCAACGTTGATCCACCTTTGAAACCGCAATATTATCTTTATTTCTCACCAATACGAATTGCACCGACATTGTTTTGAAAATTAATCACTCCACTTTTGAAGGGGACATGACAGAAGCGCCAAAAAAACCCAAATCGCACAAACCCGCCAAACGCCATTACTCAGCTTGGAACGATGTTAGATACTCATCGACTTATCGGAGACTTATCGGGTGATAGCCCTTACCATCAGCTATCAGATGAACCCGACCAGAAGTGTCTAGCATCATTCCGTGCTTTGTTATGGCATTGTTTGGTTTTGTCCTTGGCGCTTGCCCCCACTTTGAGCCATATTAGAAACTTTTAATTTCGAACTACTTGCAGCGCTCAATTTTTTTTATGCTATAGGGGAAATCGCGCTGATATTGTACTGAGCAAAACTTGCTTGACTTTTAAATTCATGAGAGAGAAAAAAATACACCAATCGAATTGAATGTAAATCAGTTTGTTTTGACCGAATGTGAAACTCAAGATATTCTGGTTCACATTTTGTTCTTGTATGACTAAAATATTGCAGACGCACACGTCCGAGTCGATGATGGCAGCGAATCACACGGACTTGGACAAGGAGAACGAGACGAGTCTCATGGACAAGTCGGCCAATGCTGCGGCTGCTGCAGCTGCTGTAGGGCCCACCAAGGTACGGTAGATTATCGAATGGGTATTTCAGTGTAAATCAGGGATGCAGGTTCGAAAAGCAGCTCTCTTCATTTTGCACACTATCTTTTGCCAGACAAAAGATTGTGTGAAAAATGGAGAGCGCACTAATCGATCCGCAGGACTAATCTAGATCATCGTTTGAGAGAATTGTGCCGACAAATGACGGGGTACTGTATTCTTGGTAAAGTAGGTAGAGATTACAGTATGATTCTCGTAATCATGATATTTATTCCAAAGTAAGATCGGTAGATCATCGATTAATTACCGTACTCCTCGAGATCGAGACCTCGCCCGTGGAGGTTATTTTATATTTATTTAAATTAACATTTATATTTATATTTAGGAGCGGCCGCCCGTCACATTCGCACGCTACGAGCTGCCCAAGCAGACGCTCAGGAGTGACATGCTCACAATGACCAAGTGAGGAATTGATCTTTGATCTCTTGCTCTGTAATAAAGAACTCGACTAGTGAAACTGGTCGCGTTCATGTGGTGTTGATATTGGACTGAAGCAAAGTACTATTGGAGTGTATCGAAAGACTCGGTAGATATATAGGGGTGTCCCATAAGTCTTGAGAATTGCTCCGTAAATCATTGTTGCGCAATCGAATGCCCCGATTTCGAAATGCAAATTGTAAACAAACTATTGCATCATGCTGACGTCGAAGGGGTATTGGCATTGCATCAGTTTAGAATTTGCCACAGTCATTCTAGTGATGGAGACTTATCACGATAAACGCGCTGTCTTACTTCATTCCTTCCGCCTTGGTCGTGCATCCAAAGAAGCTCATGCGGACCTGGTGCTTACGGATGGAGAGGATGCCCCTTCCCTTGCTACATGCCATAGTTGGTACACCCGCTTCAAGAAAGGAGATTATAACCTCGATGACCAACCCCGATCCGGTCGCCCAATTTCTCGCAAACCCACTCGAGTTCTCACTCCGCTGAAGAAGGATCCGAAGAAGAGTGTGCTCATGTTGGCGGCAGAGACTAGCACTCCTAAGACCACCGTGTTTCAGACCCTCCATCGGGAGGGAAAGACAGCGAGCCTCCCTCAAGCCGTTCCCCATGACCTCTCCCCGGCACAACTCAAAAAGCGAGTTGAGGTGTGTCGGGAATTGCTCTCTCGTAGATCGAATCTGCGATGGGTAAATTCCATCATCGCAGCAAATGAGAAGTGGATCACATACTCCAATCCTGAGAGGAGACTGCAATGGTGCGACGTGGATGAGAAGCCCGAGCCCACCCCGAAGAAGGAACAGCACGAAAAGAAAGAAATGCTGTTTTTCTTCTTCTCCTCCCTCGGTCCCCTCTATTGGGAGATTCTCGCCCCTAACACCTCGGTCACTGCCGACCTCTTCACTCAACAACTGGAAGAGGTGGCCATCAGGGTCCCTCCCGAACTCAAGAGCGAGGGGAAAATCCTGTTGTTGATGGATAATGCCCGGCCCCATCTCGTGAAAATCACCAAGACCAAACTGGACGAGATCAATATGGAATGGTTTCCCCATCCACCATACTCCCCTGATATCAGCCCTTGCGACTGCCACTTTTTCCGCTCACTGTCTGACCTCTGCAGGGGGAGGAAGTTCAAGGATCGAGACGCACTTGTTCGAGCATTCACCGAATGGATTATCTCTAAGCGCTCCGTGTTTTGGAAGAGAGGAGTGAACACCCTGCTGAAAGATGGAGACAGATCGAGGGTTCGAAGGGATCATACATTGATTCTTGAATATTGTAAACTGTTGAAGAAATAAAAAAAACAAAAAAAAAATTATCAAGACTTATGGGACACCCCTATAGTGATTCTGAAACACCACATGTATGTTCCCGCGTAATAGCTTCCACAGTAGTGCCTCTCATTCTTGCACTAGTCAATCACAATTCAGTCAGTAATATGGAATCCCATGAGGTTTTAGGTTACATGAATATTATCTGTGCCGAGTTATTCTAGAATTTATTATAGATGCACATTAAAAATTTGCACCGTCAGTTTCTCTCCCGGTAGTCAATAGTCGTGATGTCGTTTCGGTTCTCGGCTCTCCATTCGGCACACTATCTCGCCGGTCCGAGTGACGTGAGAGTGGAGAGAGCAGAGATCTCAAACGATATCACTATAGTGCTCTCGCTTCGTTCTAGATACTAAACGCTTCCGAACCTCAAGCTGAATGGGCATTTGAGAAAAGGAAGTGCGGGAGGAGGAGGAAGCAGGCATGGATTGGTGAGCAGTCCAATCGAGGTGAGGAGGAGGGGTACGGTATATAGACAGCTGGCGATCGATGGGGAATGCGGTAGTGAATACTTCGTTTTAGAGTTACAATACTTGCAGTTATTAGTAACTAGCCGACTGTTCGGAACTTCTTAAGATACGTGTGTAGCCGGAAAGTCGCGGTACTTGCAAGATATAACAGAATGCTTATTCGTTTTAAAAAAAAATATTTTACTTGCGATCGAGATCTTTATTGAAACCCGTAATCTGCTTGATAGACGAATTTACAATGAAACGCGGAAGTGTTGGGGAAAATATGATAGATAATAGGGTTTCCCTTTTTCGGTATTCTGACCTGATCGGGTTATTGAATCTAATCTAATTTTAAAACGCATAAGTGATAGCATGCATGATCAGTTCATGTGTTTGTCAATTACGGATTGTCGCAGTTGGTTTTTTCAGAATATTTGGGAGTCGCGTAACCAACAACGATTAGGAAACGTTTTCGACAAATGCGATACGCGCGTTGCCTGAATGTCGCGGTGCCATATTCAGGAATGTCCATAATATTTATTAAAGCCTGTCAGTCGATGCCAAATCAGAAATTCACAAACTCATTGATACTCGAATTGGCAGAGAAACGCGGAAGTGGCGGCACGTATGATATGTATTGCGCTCAATTAGGGATTACTGCTATTTTCGGTTGATAGATGCCAATGTTTGCTAATGCTCTATAATTACCGCATTGTGATTTTTTAGATCCGCTTTGAGCACAAAAGTATGTGGCGGCTGTAAGAAACCGCGATATTCGAATTCATATTTTTTCACCGGCGAGCACTCTGAATTCCATTGGCAACACACAAACCGCTCGGTACTTGAATAGCCAGTGGAAGTGCAGATGTGACGGTTCATCTGATGGATGTCGTGCCTCTAGATTGCGGTGTTTACGGTAGTTTAAAATCGATAATATTCATAGTATATAATAAAGCGCAAACGTCTGTCTGTTGGTTTGTCCGGATTGCGAAATCGGAAACATGCAAACAACGCCTCCCGTCCCTCTCCCTCACTCTTTGCGATTGCGAAATACGGCACACTGCGAAGCGGTGAGCCCCGCCAGTGGTATCCCCCGACGTAGTCGGGGGATACCGCTGGTTGTTCTATAAATTGCAATGATATTGAGAATAAACCAACTGTCTGAGACTTGAAATGCGCATGTTGCACGAAGGATACTGGCGGCGAAAAGATACACAAAATGTATTTGCGAGGTGATGAGATCATCACTAATTCATTATTTTTTGTTCTCTGGAGGCGTGATCGCATACCCACCAGATGCGTGGTACTCGAATAGCATGTGAATCGTGGAAATGTCGGTGAAAATGATGCGTTTTTCGCTTGATGGGATTAATTTAGTCAGTTATCGATTGACAGATTACAGTACTCTGTTGCAGCTGTTTATGGACGACGCCGCTCCGTCATCGTCGAAGAGCGTGGCTTCCTCTCCCTCCTCCTCTCCTGCTACCGTAACCTCGACGGCAAAGGCCGCTCTGACGCCCAATGGAGGAGTCGCCACGGCGAATGTGGTGAGTGGTGGAAGATGGAGGAGTGCTCTCTCCAATCTGCACATTCTCTCGACGGTTAGAGCGCAGAAAGAGTGTTCTGAATAGACAAATACTGTAGCTAAGTGCAGAACCTAGCATTCGGCGTGAACTCTCTCATTCTTCCTGATGTGGTCGATTGCAAATCGAAATTTATGCATAAATAATTCATTCTTGCAAATAATTGAAAAAATTGCAGCGATCGTTTTCCTCCGGTGCGGCGAGAAAGGTCTCACCGATGATCGATCGGAAACTGAGCATATTCACAAGGTACGGTAAACTACGAATTTGATATCCAAACAACCGCGAGAAAAGTGTTTCATAGTGTGTTATTGATAGGAGAGTTCGCTCAATCTCTAATGGAGAGAGATTCTCCTTTTGGTGTTGCTTTCCTTTTGTATGCATAATATGTTTTAAATTACGCGGAGGATTCTCCGGTTATTCAGATTTGGATAAAGATGACCGCTAGAAATGTGTTTCACAGTTGGTACTTGATAAGTGAGGTCGCTCATTATTCAATGTTTTGATGTTTTGTTGATCCAAAAATTAAATATTATCTTGACGGTTACGGTAGCTCATCCATCGATCAGCAGTAGGCTAATTTTATTTCAGGAAGAAATCATCGCCGAACGCCGCTTCGAACATGGAGAAGGGCAATGGAGGGCCGTCCTTCAATAATATTGGAGAGTTGAAAGAGACGAGTGTGAGTACTATTTGATCTTTGACCATTTGATGAAATAAATTTATATTTCTAGTTTCTGATTCACACCGATATATTTTAATTGTCTTCTTGAATCTGCTCCCTGAGTCTGAATGCCATCGCTTTGTTGCTCAATATTGTCTAATTTCCAATCTAATGTTTTAAAGCATTTTCCGTGTACAATGCGTTGTTTTGCTGTTGTTAAACCTAAAGACCCAACTGACAATGTTGCCTGGGAAAGAATAGGCATCTTGATAGTACCTCGGAACAAGAATGCTCCTAGTGCAAGATATTTTGAAAAATATATGTATATGTTCAATCAATAATCTTCTCTAAGCAGCTCTCTTCGTCTCCCGACTACACGAACAAGAAGAGTAGTACGGAGGAGGAGGAGGAGGAGGGAGAATACCCGAGCAAGAGGAGTATCATTGGTAAGTGATGCGAGGTAAAATTGTGCAACATAGCGGGATGTTCTACAGTAGTTCTTGAAAAAACAAATCAGACTTATATTGAAAGAATCGCGCCATTCGTATATTTTTCGTTGAAGGAAGAGGGGTGGCAGCGTAAATGTGAGAGGTGAGAAATGAGTTTCACGATCTCTTTTTCTTTATACATTTGATAGTTCATTTGAGAGTGGAATTATTCAAATTTGTGCAGGAGCGATGATGATGCGGCGGAAATCCGCGCGCAAGCTCAGCTTCGGTGACGTCACCTCGATTAAGGTAATTGGTATATTTTAAATATTCTTATTATCATATTTTCTTGGTGCTAGGAGTAGAACGATGTGAAGTTTTATGCTCAAATGATTATGAAACATTACCCAGGCTGGGGTAACAATGGTGTTTCGGTGAAACATTAATCATATTTGTCCCATTGCAGTCGCACGGTGGTTGGTCGATCGAGACGATTGCCATGCAGCAGGGGGGACAAGTTTACACAAAGACGGCCTGCTATAAGGTGAGGGAGGGAAAGAGGGCGCGAATTTTGTGGTATTTAATGACCGAAACTTCGGATGTCATATCTGAGCTACGAGTGAGGCTCCAGTTCACCTACATTGAATTGCATGATATTTTTCCATCACTCACTACTAGTAACTAGTCCCTGGCGGAGACGAGAGAAATGAAATTTTATTGGAATATTGTTATTGTGAATGGTTTATGAAATTTAAAAAATAGTTTTACATTGTTCAGATTCACGGGAGCCTGTATGAACGCGCTACTGCATAGTCACCGAATCTTGCTCCAAGGTAATTTATTGCTCTCGCAATCCAAGGGGCAGTATCATGTGACGCTTCATGTTGTTCTCGACAATCTCAATATTGTGATTACAATCTTCGATTGTTTATTTGAAGCATTCAGCCAATATTTTCTCAAAAGTAGACAAATCATTGATCTCCGTAGTTGCATAGATAACTCAATCAATAATCCCCTCTCTTCAGGGTTCGCTGGAGGATATCCTCGAGAACGAGAAGATCGAGCTGGACAGCATGATGAAGTACTCGTTGCTGCACGATCTGGTAAAAGGTACGGTAGGGAGGCGATTGCTCACTTTATTGACAAACACAATTTGCCAAAATAAATGTATGCTATGATTGGCAGTGCGATGGTTATCTAGTGCGCTATAATTCATGTTAGAATGTTAACATTGTGCTAGCATACGGTCGAAATGTGGTTTCGGCCTTTAGCTTTCTCTATTCGTCACACTGGCTGATCCTTCTGGTCAGAGAGTGAGTGTGCAAAATGGAGAGAGAACGAAAATGTTTTAATTGGTTAGATTTAATCGGACGAAGTTTCAGTAACGATGTTTTGCATTGTGATAATCAGAAAGATCAGAGGTTACGAAATCTCATTATAGGGTATGTACTTCATTCACAACTCGGAGATTGTGTCGCCGATAGTCGATTCGTGCTCAAGGTTAGTTGCCAAACATATTATTCTAATAAATCGTCTTTAGTAACTTATTATTTCTAGCACGTTAAGAATAATTCCCTGCTCTATTCGATCAACATTTTATTTGATGCAAGGCTGAAACATAAGATTGATGAGTTCTGGAAATATGATTTCTAATGTTTTCACCGTGGAAACCTACAGTTGTCGTCCATGTCTGAACTTTTGAAGGCATAAAGAATTGTTGAAACTCAGAGTAGGAGGGTGGCCATATATCGTCGATAAGGTTGTTCGATTCATTTTAACAAGGATTTTCTTTTAGGTCACCGACTTCGGTCGGAAATATTCGATTCAGTAGTAGATTCTTTGCAGTAAAAGGCGTTCAACGATAAAATTAATATATTTCAGGGCAATTGTGGACGTCGCCCGAGCTGCTACGAGACACGAATAGGACGCCTGCCGGTACGCAGGTGAGATTATTTTTTTTAAATATATAATTAAAAATTTATTTTACTCGTATCACTCCTCTGATGTTTGGTATTGGGCAAGTCGGCTTTGAAAATAAAAAAAATCTCCACCTTTGGAAAATTCATGTTTTCATGATGTGGTATGAATTAGCATGGGCTTGTGGGATTAATGAAACGCTGAACTTGTCTCTTTGTTGAAGCAAATTTCACCTCCTAGTTTATTTGAGTCTCGCTTACGTCAATCCATGCTGTTTCATGTTTCGCTTGAGCATTGAATGGTCACACCACTTGTTCGCTTCTGTAGATATCAGTAGATACATCAGTGTTTCTAAATATATTATTATTATCAAATGCATTGTAAAATGTCAATTTCAGAAAGGCGACATCTACTCATTCGTTATTATCCTTCACGAGATGATGTACAGAAATTGTGCCTTCTGGTGTGAGGATGAACTGGGACCCGCCGGTGAGCAGTGAACCTTCCCCTTTTTTAGGAACTGTTAAGGGGTTATTTCTAAGTTGTCTTTCGAGCCGGTCGAGTGGTGAAAATCTGGATTGTCCTCTGAAAGAATAGCTGAGATTAGAGATTTCAATACAATCAGTCGGCTGGCAGGACCCGACGAAATATTTGAAATTAAAAATATTCTGGATTTGAAAAAAGCGAAGTGGTGTTGCAGTAACAACTGTGTTTCATTTGCTCTTCAAAGTAGCACCGACTCTTTTTTTAACAATCATTTCATTCTTTAAGAAATTGAAGGACTATTAGGGCAGGAGTGTTTGAGTTTTATGTTCACTTCTTAGTCTATTGAAACTAACGGGATCAATGAAATTGCTGTGAATGTTTGTATTAATTACTAGGGTTGCGGATTTGGTTATGGCTCTCTCCATTCTGCACACTATCTCGCTGATCAGAGAAACGAGAGAGTGTGCCGAACGAAGAGAGTCGTAAACCAAAACGACATCACTATTCATTACAAATAACTGACTCCAGAAATCGTCGTTTCGTTCCCCTCTCTCAGCAAATCGTCGAAATGGTGTGGTTGTGCTGGTCGAAGGAGGTGATTGCACGGCACCCGGAACACCGACATAGGGCAAACGAAAACGTGAAACTAAAAAACTACAAAAGCAACAGGCGTAGTTGCCTGAATGCAACGGGTGCAAGTCTCTGAATCACGATCGCGCGGTTCAAAATGCCTGATTTTAACGTTCCGGAACGACGAATCGCAAAGTGAGCTTGGCCTTCAGGGTAATATTACCGGTGCTCAGGCACTTTGCACCGCATGATCGTGATTCAGGCTCAACTTCTTTCTGTAGGATTTCACATTCGCGGACGGTTCCTGATTTGACCCTGATGAGCGGGTACGCTTTTCGTTCGCCCTATGTCTGTGTTCCGGGTGCCGTGTGATGGCGCGACTCGATTTCGCCGCCATTCACAAGGCCGTCCGAGGCATCAACAAGTGAGTGCGGGATACGGTAGGGTACGGTGTAATGTTTTACGATACCGTAGATGTTGTATACAAGATGTAGGGTACGATAGCATGCAGAACTATGTTTTACATTCGCGTGGGAATTTCGAAATGCGTCTGCAGGCATTCTTGAGCTTCAAGTAGTAGTATTATGCAAAAACGGTGGGGGATAGGTGTTGGTTGGGGGAGATATTTTTCTGCGGAAGACATTATTGTGTTTCAAGTGTTCCTTATGTTCTTTGAAACTTGAAATCGCCAATTGGCCTTTGGGAATGAACATCAGAAATAACTGTTTACGTTGTGTGGACTGGTTCCATGGTTTATCATGCGATATCTTCTCAGGGACAACGAGATCTCCCGCCTCGTCGGCAATTTCCTCAAGCGGAGCAGTAGGCGAGCAATCTCGAAGGTACGATATAGATGCGCTTTCCTTTCTCGGGGATCGGTAGGTCAGAGATTGGGGAGGGGAGTGATAACACATCACTTATCACTTATTAGGCTCACTCAGATGGTAGGACCTACCATGCAATGGGAATGGAAAGTTAACTCTCTCCATTTTGCACGAGTGTGCAGAATGGAGAGAGCTACTATCTGATCCGCCACTATCGGAGTGCGGTAATCGATATCGAGTTATTGTTGGTCTGGTCGAGCAAGAGTATCTCGGAGAGAAGAAGAAGGTAGAGGATCTCCTCCACAAATTGTTGCTGCCCGCTTTTTCTGGATACGGTTAGGAGCATTACGGTACGGTAGATGTTAGCAGATGGAAATGTGATAGGCATACTCGGGATATAGACATCGAACTCCTGTGGAGATTCGCGATGACATTTGATTTCGATTTGAGCTGTAAGAAGGAAAAAAAGTTGGCCGGTAGAGAGTGACAAAAATTAGGGGCGTAGTGAACGCAAACCGGTAACATCGGGTGAATGTGAGCTTCAGTAGGACTAGATACTTTCCGGAGCAGGCGTTTGAAGAATGAACTGAGGCTCCTCACCAAAATATAATGATCCCTCAATCTGATGTTTCAATAAGAATACTAATGATCAATTGATTGTAGGTGAACTCATTCGTAATCCGACATCGGCCGAGCGACCAGCTCAATCAGCTCAATTGTGGTGAGTGTAATCTAGTGATTTATTTTTCTTCGCCGCTTGTTTAGTGTAGTGGGCGCGTGGGAACCTGGTGAGTGCCTGTTTCGGATCCATTTCAAGTGATCACGTTTACTCAGATTCGCTGATTGAAATATTGCAAAAGATCTCTGCGTCCTGGTAAGGAATCGAACTCGAGCCCGAAATATTTTCTCACATTTGATCAAAATGTATTGCAAAATATTTTGCGCTAGGGAGGAATCGAACTCGTGCGGAAGGGGAATGATTGTGTTTGCTACGTCTAGTTTTGCGCAGCATTCCCTGCATTCAGATACCGCGCGCCTACCATAATCTGATACGATAGACTGTCTGCCCGTAGCTCTTGTTCTATCGACCGGCAATGCGCCGTTAATGACACCTCTCTCCATTCTGCACACTATAGCCGATCAGAATGCCGTGGCAGTGTGCAGAAAGGAGAGAGCTACTATCCAAATCGACTGTACTAGTTATTCGCAAGTCTTAACTAGGGATAAGTGTGGATAGTCTCACGATGTATCACTCCTCCCTTTCAGTTCTATCAGCTCTACTCCGGAGCCACTGGTGCTTCTCGGGGCGCGAGTTACGACGGCTACCGTACCCCTTCCCCCGATACCGTACCCCCTCCTAGGCAGCCACTGACCACCCCTCCCACCCCTATTGTAACCCGTCGTGTCAGTACTTTCGATCATGTGTGTCAGCTTGCGAATGTACTTGTAATAAAGACATTAGGATCTAATACCCGTCCTTTCTCTATCACAAGTCAAGATTCGTCTCCATTAGACACCAACGATGGCAATAAAGATTGGGAAAAAAAAGAATCCAGAAGAACCAGCAAGAAGATTCGTGAAAGACTTCCCCACACCTAGCATCCTATTTCTTTTGGTCACCCCTCCCACACGTAGTATAGTGATGCAATGAGAATTGAATGAAATTGAATGCAAGTAAGCACAATCTTGATTGAAATAAGTGGTTTATTAACGCAACATTGGGAAATACTGTGTGTGAGCACAACATTGGGAAATACTATGTGTGCTTATACATCAATCGATCGATTGATCGAGAAACTAATATTAGGGTGGGATAATAACCAGTGTATTTCTCAGAATTGAATTTAACTCAAGAAACTAATAAACGAAATAAAGTGTGTAGTTCGATGGTAACTATTAGGGGAGAGGAGAGGCTCTTTGGTGGTGGGGGGAAGGGGCAATTAGTCGACCTCTTCCCTGGTGGGTCCGGCTCCGGGGGATCCTAAGGATGCGCCTCCCGCTCCCAGGTTCAGCTTCTTGATGATGGGATTGCACACCAGTTCCAGCTCCTTCTGCTGCTGCTCGAAGTCGTCCTTCTCTGCATTCTGGAGGGATTCCAACTAGAAAAGATTCTGCAACGAGATATCCATTGGATACTGTAACCAATCAATCGATACTACCATAATCACAATAAAATAATAAATCGATTGAATAACGACCAAACCATCTCGCAATTATCGTAGATCGTCTTTCGGTCCTCAGCCGAGATCTTGTGCTTGATGTTCTCTCCATCCAAACTCTTCTGCGTGATGAACGCGTACTCTTCAAGGGCGTTTCGAGTCGACACTCGAAGTTCTCCAGTCTGTAATGAACACACAATATCAATCGATATATACAAACAACTAATCATCGATTGAACGCTCTAATTGTGATTCCGAATGAAGGTAGGAGTGGACTGGGTGTGGTTCGTCATCGACAATCGGATTGAAAGCAATTCTTTCAGCAATCACCAATCGATCAATCAATAAACTACCGTACCACAATGGAGACTTGGAAGTAGTCTTCTTGATCGGAGGCGGACACATGGAGCTTCAGTGTCGATGTCGAAAGTGACCTCAAGAGGGTTATCGATTGAATAAGTCCAAATAAGATTAATAAAGCAGATAAGAAAAGAAATGGTTTGACAAGGCTCACCTCTATCTTGGGCTGACCTCTGCCAATTGTGGGGAGGTCAGTGAGCTCTATCGTTCCGAGAAGATTGTTGTCCTTGGTACCAATTCGATCTCCCTCGTAGACCTGGATGCTTACTCCTTGCTGCTTGTCGGAGCAGGTTGTGAAGGTTTGAGAGATCTTGGTTGGTATTATTGAATGTTTCGCGAAGACCACCTTCATCACGCCACCTGCAAATAAACAACAATTAGTCAAATCAGAGTAAGGAGCCTACGGATCGCGATAAGCTTCAATTGGAAGTCAAACAAATAGAGAAACGGACATGGACTATGACAAAACGTACTCGGCAAGCCGGCTTCGACTCGGTTTCAAGCCGGTTTCACCGTTGAAAATTCCAGGTTGAAGCCGGCTTCAAGACGTCACAAAAGCCGTTTTGTCATCGCTAACGTGGGCAATGTGAAAAAAAAGGAAAAAGCTCGAAAATCAATTAAAATTAAAGTTTTGAAAATAAACGACAGCAACGCGTCACAAAAAATGAAACTTAGAAGCAACCGGCGGTCGGGTCCTGTGACGAAGAGTAGGATTACGGTGAGCAAGGTCTGTCCAAACTATCAACAACTAACTTATTGAATAAATATTTTTCATTAATAAATCCAGGCTTATTTAAAGATTTAAGATGTATGCTTTGGAAGTATGATGGACACTAGGGATGCGAAAACGGACGCGACAAGGTGCCTTGGGGGGATAGGGGGGGAGGGAGGTTGAAAACGAGTTCATCGCTGAAAATGCCTGGATGGAGACGGATTCGGCATGAAATCGGCATAAAATGCCGTTTTATCACCACTAATGGACACAATACTCTAGAAGCGACTGAGATCTGGTCGGAAGGGACGTATTGTAGTCGGCATCACTGAGATGCCAACCGCTTGGGATTTCGATACTTTTCCGCATATCAAGGTCAGTTTGCACATTCGAATTCAATTTTTTAAAATCTTCCATGACAAGATGGGCGAATTCTTGATGAGGGTTTTTGTCGGACATCTTGAATAATATGCCTGGCTTGTATCATCTGTGTCCAAACGACGAGTTTGATAGGATTTGGAAATATTGCAGTTTCGTCAAGATCAAGGCTTGATTCATCCTCCTCCATTTCACTTACTCAAATATTTACAAAAAGGAATCGAAGTTTCCTTCACTGTTCATCAAATGAACAACGTTGCCTACCTTCACGCCGAATTCATGAATCCAGATAAGAACTGACCTTTACCATCCGTGACATTCCATGGTTACATTCTTGTAATCGCAGTCTTCGAAAGACGACTGCAGCTTGACGTGGTAGCACCTTTACCTTTTTACTTTTTACGCTCGTAATAGGCGAGCAATGACCAATTGTTCTGCAATGACAGCCACCCATTGTATATGTTTTAAGTTCTCGGTCATTATCGTACTCTAAGCCTTTCATTTGATTAAATTATGATACAATTGGAGCTGTGAGAAAGACTCAAAAAATGGCCATGATGAAGTTGAAAATTTCCGCAAATGTAACGTAGTTCTCCCGCTTGTCGGTAATGAGGTCTCTCAGCACATTGATTCCCTATCGCGTCCCCTATTATGGAGTGAACACATTTAAAGGGGCTTATGGGCTCCGCCCCTTATCCCTGTTCTTTGTCATCCATACCTATATTCGTGCGTCTATTGTGGTCGCAAGCGTAGTGTCTCTTGACACTGCGCCAATGCGTTTTCTTTGGATTCTTTTGTATATTTGGCTCTTCTACTGCTTACTATTCTCACTTTCTGCGTAATCCTTTCACGCTTCGGTAGTTTCAGATAATGTCCTCAAATCATGTGGACGATTGCCTATGGCTAGAGACCGCAGGCTTATATTCAGAATTGAGAGCACAGAGTCGATAGTGTGCTCATCATTAGGGATGGCGAATTAAGAATGAATTTTGAAAGGCCTAGTGATTATGGTGTCTGACTAAAGCCCGATATATCACCGGTTCGAGCCCCACGATCGACCATGTTTTGCAAGATGGTAGAAGAAGGCTCGCGCCCCAACCACTAGTCTCCGCCATGAGCTCCCGGCGGTAGGCCGCCCTGGCCTATTGGCACTTCCCGTGCTGAAGTGCGATTTTGCGGGGGAAAACGAATCAATAACCCTACAACAGGCTATTAAGTCTACCGTTTGCCGTGTTGATGATGGTGTGGTGAGGAGTGGCGTGATTTGGCAAACGTCGCCTTCTCGTGCAGCTATATTCAAGAACCACAACGAAGACTATAACGGGGATCGCACTACTTTCTATCCCTGAACGATAAAAAAATCTCTATCTTGAACTATCATTCTATTATTCGTCCTCATTTCAAATTTAGAAAAACAAATTTTTCTAATTTTTTTCTTTTTTCGTTTCATGAGCTCTCATATCGAAATTCGGAATCAGCGCACCAAAATACATCTAAATTTCCTATATTCATATATTTTGGAGACAGCATTTTTTTCGACTGACCACTTTTTCACCATGTGGTCGTCACCCCTCAGGTCCATTTCTGGTCTAAAAATGTTTGTCTCAAAATCATGTCACAATAGGAATTTCTGGCTTATTTTTGAGCGTAGAAAACGAATTTGCTAAATAGAGCTCATGAAACCTCGAAATAAAAAAGTTATGCTCCGATGAAAATCCTTTAAAAAAAATTTCTTCTTTATTTTAGTCATAACTTTTTTTTATTTCGAGGTTTCATGAGCTCTAGTTAGCAAATTCGTTTTCTACGCTCAAAAATAAGCCAGCAATTCCTTTAGGGACATAAATCTGAGACAAAAACTTTTAGACCAAAATTGGACCAAAGAGGGTGAAAAAGTGGTAACAGTCGAAAACAATTTTATCTTCAAAATATATGACTATAGGAAATTTAGATGTATTTTGACGCGCTGATTCCGAATTTCGATATTAGAGCTCATCAAACGTTGAAAGAAAAAAGTTATGCTCGAAAAACAGTCGAAATATGCACTTTTTCGGACATAACCTCGCCCCCATTTTTTTCCATACTGCGATTCCGCTGATTTTTGGATATGTAGTAGGTATCAGTAGGTACCAAAATCACTCTCGAGAACTTTTTGGAGAAATAACTTCTAAGAAAGTTATAGTACTTTTTTCATTTTTTTTTTTGAAAAACCGACCGCCCCGCTCTAGAGCGTGGACATGGAATGACACCACCAACTCATAAAATGTTACACCCTGCCTTTTCATTCGAATGTTTTTTTGGAATTGTCTCTAGTTCGATTTTTAAGCAAGTTATCGTCATTTTCCTGAAGTGAAAAATAGTGAAATTATCAAAAATTCCTAAGTGTCCCCACTTTGACCTACCAATACTCGGAGATGAAATCCTACATAACAATTCTGCAAACGTAGTTTGATAGAGCACCATTCGACGTACTTAAATTATATTTTTCAGCAAGATTGGGGATACTAATTTTCTAATGCCGTGGGGTCCTCAATACTCGCGATTCGTCTCATAAAAAATAAAGGATGCCCATTGTATGGGTTTTCGTAGCATGAATTTTTCCTCAAAAATAGGATCTCTCGGCACAGCGATTCCCTTCTGGCGGCTCTCATTCTGTAATGAATTAATGCGTGTGTTTCGACTCCGCCCCTTTCTCTTCTCGTATGGTATCTCCCATCTTCAGTCATGTGCAGTTTGTGATAGCTAGCGTGGCTTCTCTTGGCACTGCGCCAAGGCGGTTTTCTTTGTTCGTTCGCTGTTCATTTTCCTCTGTTATCGCAATTATTTTCCCAATGATTTTCTTCTCATACCATTCTCATTTTCTCCCGTATCCACAGATCTATCGTACCCTATCATCCACCGTACGTTCAGATAATGTTCTCGAGCCTCCCGGACGACTGTCTCATGCAAGTGTTCACTCTCCTTGATTTGTGAGTTTCCTCAATGAATGTTTTTATTCACCTATTCACGCATCTAAAAGTGAAGAAATGCATGGGGCCAATGAGATCAAGCTAGTGAAATATCCTTCAACGTTCAAATACATTTCAATGTTGATTACCAAGAAATTTGCTTTTTTACTATCGCCGTGGAATAAGACGAAACTATTTTTTTATCCAGAAAAGACCTGGATGAGATGAGTTGCGTGAACCATCGAATGCATCAGCTGTCCAAGATTCAAACGAAAACAGCTAATAATAAGCGAGATGGTGAATTGAGAATTGTTGAGGTTTTTTTTTCTTCAAATATTTCACATATTTCACTATTTTTACGACCATAGTTTTGTTTAGCTACAGAAATCGCATTTGATATTTATCCTCGCTGAATGCGAATGGACATGCCCCTTTTTATAGAATAATATTGGTCATGCCTTCAACCTATTCTACGGAGATCAAGGCCACAATTACCTTTACATCATTCAAAATAGAGAAGATGGATGCCTTTTTCCTGACTGTGATTGTTGCGCGAAACCGAGGGAAAATCGAGAAATGTTCGAAGGAGAGAAGAGCGAAGCATACAGAGTTGGAAAGAAAGATGCCACCTCTTTTACCTTTAAAATTTTAGCGTTTAATTGGAAAACACCCAGCAACAGGACACCTGTTCGTTCCGCAACTTCTCATGTCGAGTCTTGACAATCTTCGAGAACGACACTCATTTACTCGACTCGTTCTAGGAAACGTGAGTCGACTCGAGTCGTCAGCGGGGTCGTTTTTCGAATATAATTGTATTTATGAGAGCAATCGCGAGAGATTCGAGAGTTTCGGGGTATTAGCGGACTTAGGAAATAGGTTATCCTATTCTGCTGAAAGTGAATCTTGAGTGATTTGAATCACGCTCTTTCAAACTGCGTTTGCAGATTTTCGATATCAGGTCTCATCTTCGAGTATTGGGTGGTCAAAGTAGAGACACTATGAAATTTACGAACAAAATTGCATCAATAAAACACCCATAACTCGCTTTAAGAGACTTTCCACGATTTAGTGAATCTTTCGAGAGGGGTCGACGGAGGACTTTTTTGCAACATATGCCAATAAGTTTAGGGTGAAGGTCCGAAAAAGAGTCCGAAAATGCATCCCCGAAAAAAACGTGCTTATAGGTGTTTCTGACGTATTGTTTGATGAAAATAACGAAAACATAGTTTGGAAGCGGAAGGACATCGATAGAGAGAGTTGCCCAAAACCTGGGGAGAGGCCGAGCAAATCGGACACAACCAAATTGATAAAAAGAGTTTTCTGTAGGTCTCAGGATCCTCTATGAAATATGTGAGGCGCATCATGATCCATTCAATATAAATCGGTCAAAATAATTTCCAAAGTTTTATTTAGCGAAAAGGAAGCATTTATAGTGTATGGATCTTGTTGCGCCTCTCGTTATTTATTAATTCAATTTTTCAACTAATTCTCAAATAAAATTCGATGAAAAATATAAAGTCTCTGAATTGATCGACCTCGGCAAAAGTTAGAGTACGCGCGTATTCATATTCCGACTTCCGTTGTTTATCTTTACAACTAGCAAAACTGCCTGCAAAGGATGGGACTCGAACCGGGGGTATCGGGTTTGATTAACAAGCGGGCTACCGATTTAGCCACAAGACCATGTGTTCACTCGTCTCAGGTGCGCTACATAGTTGTGAGAGGATGGATTAGGCGAGTAATGCATAGTGGGAGCCTCGAGACCACCTTTTCAATTGTTTCTCGACAATGTGTTGACTTATCAAAAAACGGACAAAAGTATGATGTTATTGAGTCCCAGAGGCGTTCTTTGGCACTACTTTTCGATTGCCTGAGTGAAATCGGCTCTCGACCCTGTGGTCTCTAGATAAAGGGTCTAAAAATGAAAGTTTCGTCATTTTTCAGTCACCGTGAAATGTTTTAAAAGTCATATGCATTTTTTATTACAGATTCTGAATCTACGTGCAAAATTACCTTATATGTTAAATTTTCACGTCATTATCGCTGCTGCCCCGGATTCTATAGCTTCGGGCCCGATGGTGTCTAGGAGGCTGATGAGAGAACGATGCCCAGAGATTTCGCTATTTCGAATCGATTCTGTAACTTTTTCATTAGTTTTATGAGACACTATCACAGCGTTTCAACGAGGGGAAATGTGCAATTTGAATGGCGGACTCCTCGCGTGTTCCATTCCATTCGGGGGTAGAGGGAGCGGTGAAACAGACATGAAATGACATAGCTGAATGGAATATTGCATCTGGGATAACTCAGAATTGGACACGAAATATACTAATTAAATTTTCTGAAATGGTGAAAGAACACGTCACAGCGTGTCAGTCAAAAAGAATGGCGGCGCTGCGCAGTTGTGAAACTCATTCAATTCCTCTCATTCTCAGCGAGTCGGTCGGAATGAAGAGGAATTGAAGAGAGAAAAAGAGAGATTGTGAACGGAAAACATAATGAATCAAATCAAAATTAAAACGAAACTGTTTTGTGATTAGCATCCTCCCCTTTTGAATTCTATTTTATCAGTTCAGAAGGGCTATAGTTAAGTTATCGATTCATTCCATCTTTAGCGCACCTATTTTTAAAAAGTTCCAAGTTCCCACCGAAGGAAACCACATCACCATTATTATTTTAGGAATCCTCGAGAGCTGCTCTACATTTTATTGAATTTTGAATTTTGAAGACAACAAAGTTCACGATAGAGCGAAACTAATGTCAGATTCGAAATCAGCGCCCTCAGATACCCCTGATGATATGGTTTGCTGGGGTCGAACAGGCACTTCCGGTTTTGAAGTGTGATTTCGCATTGAATCTTAAATTTTCAAAAAGTATACTGTGAATCATCGCTCCTATTGAAATAGGCATCTCGCGATTTTCAAAATGATATATTTGACGGGTATGTTCTCCTGAATTCGAAGGTCTTTGTTCTTTTAAAAACTTATGTGAATCGAGTTGAAATTTATAGTCGATACTTGAAATTTTTGTGAATATCATCTGATCGGGACATGTGATAATGATGGTTATATTTATTTGAAATTTTAAAAATCCATTTCGAAATTCCGATTTCAATTTTCGAAATTTCAAAATGATGACTAAATTTCAATGTAAGTTGCAATATAATGGTACAAATTGGTAAAGGAACGATTTTAAGACGACGGCTCTGTTATTTTCGACCACCCCTTGGTCACGGTGCCCCCGGAATGGCAATCATTAACCCATATCAGGGTATTTTAAGTACTTTGGTCTCGCATTGCACAAAATAATTTTTATTTTTGTTGCTGCAAATCACCTGGTAGAAAAGTGATTTTCAAGGTCAAATGTATCAAAAAATTATATTTTCTCAAATAAATCAGATGTACTTTATTTATCATTTGCATTATTATGCGGGTGCTGTGATACACTAAATCAACTGCAATGACCGGATTTTGAACAAAGCCCAAAATATTTTTCAACTAAAAAATTTTGTTTTTCGAACTTCGCTGACAAACGCAACAATAACGCAGGGTCTAAATTCTGAAAGAGTGACAAATGTGCTTAATTTATCTGTTTGCACTGATAACTCCGCACAAAGAAATAAATTGTCATTCTGACCCTCAGTCGAGCAACTTCGAGTGGGAAAATGGCGATTTTCGTAAAATCCCAAAAATATTTCATGATGTGGACTCGATGCAGAGACATATGTGCTACACAATTATCATAGCTAGATCCTGCGTTATTGTTGCGTTTGTCAGCGAAGTTCGAAAAACAAAATTTTTTAGTTGTAAAATATTTTGGGCTTTGTTCAAAATCCGGTCATTGCAGTTGATTTAGTATATCACAGCACCCGCATAATAAAGCAAATGATAAATAAAGTACATCTGATTTAGTTGAGAAAATATAATTTTTGATACATTTGACCTTGAAAATCATTTTTTTACAAGCAGCAACATAAAATAAAAATTATTTTGTGCAATGCGAGTCCAAAGAACTTAAAATATCCTGATATGGTTTTATGATTCCCATTCCGGAGGCACCGTGACCAAGCGGTGGTCGAAAATGGTCGAAAATAACAGAGCCGTCGTCTTAAAGCTCATTTCTCGTGAAATATACCGGTTAATTTAGCTGTAAACGAATTTGCTAACTAGACCTCATGAAACTTCGAAACATCATGAAACTCAAAAATGAGCCAGAAATTCCTATAGGGACATGATTCTGATACAAAAAGTTTTCAACCAAATTCGGACCAAAGGGTTTTTTTCATCTCGAAAAAAAATATGTCTTTCGGAGTTTCTAGTGTATTTTGGCGCGCTGATTACGAATCTCCATACTAGAGCTCATGTAAACATGAATGAAAAATGTTATGCTTGAAAAACCTCGAAAAACTGTTTCGCAGGTTTAAAAAAATCACAGTTTTTTTTGGATAAAAATCAACGCTATTTTTTTTATACATCTATCGATTCCTCTAATTTTTGGATATGTGTTAGGTGCATGGAGGTACTTCAAAACGTATATGAACGCTTGTTGGTGAAATTCCGAATTGTAGAGTTAGACAACTTTATCAGAAAACCGACCGACCTGATCCAGCGCATGGACAAGGATTGCTTTCTTGAAATTGTTTCTAGCACAAATTTGAAGCGAGTTATGGTTGTTTTCCTGACCCAATTTTAGACGTCAATTTCTTAGTGTCCCTACTTTGACCTAACAATACTCGAATGTGAGACATGATATCAAAATTCGCCAAACACAGTTCGAAAGAGCATGATTCGAAGTACTTGAGGTTCACTGTTCATCAGGATTGGAGGAATTTGTTTCCTACCGCCGCGGGGTAGTCGAATATCTCGCGATTCGTCTCTTATAGTCAATACTGTAGTTATAAAAAATAACAGTAGAATAATTTAATATTTGGAAAATATCATTCATTGTGCAAACTATGATAATACAGTCCCGCAGAGTCTCCGCCCCAAGAAGTGGGGCACGGAGGGTCACCGTGGGTCACCCGAGGTCACCCCGATTTTGAGGCGGCTTTATACCCCTTTAAAATGCGAGTTCGACTTACTATTTTTGGCTATGGGCTTTTCTTTTGAGGGTCAATGGATCTGTGAAAGCAGATTTCCGAAATTTGCATCTTGAGCTACTTCCTGAGACGTCAACTTGGCCCGTCTCTTCTCCCCTCCATTTCCCTAATCCATTCCTCACTCTCACCTATCAAGGGAGCGGTCGTTTATGAAAATGAGGGGAGGGGAGGGGAGGAGGGCTAATCGATAACGTCTCAGAAAGTAGCTCAAAATTAAAATTTCGGAAATCTGCTTTCACAGATCCATTGACACTCATGATAAAGCCCATAGCCAAAAATAGTAAGTCGAACTCGCATTTTAAAGGGGTCTAAGGCCGCCTCAAAGTTGGGGTGACCTCGGGTGACCCACGGTGACCCTCCGTGCCCCACTTCTTGGGGGGGAGACTCTGCGGGACTGTACTTTTACCGTAGATAAGTCGTTAATACCGAAAATCCGGGAAATTGTGAATTTTCAGATTCGGATCGACTCAAAGTTTTTAAACCATTTGGAAAAAGAATTGCGCTGCTTAAAGAGCCTGGATCTTATTGGAGTCAAGGTAGACGACGATTGCATTGAAAGGTGTGCTGCGAGGAAAAAGAAGCATATCGTACTTAGTAAACACAACCGAATAAGTTAACAGTTTTGTTCAATTTGTCACTTTTTGAAAGTCGGTGAGCATTCAATGGTACCAAGGCCCTTCCAGCACCCAAGCATGGGCTTCTGATTCTCATTGCCAGCTCAACGTGTCCGGGGGGTAGTCGCAAATTAGCGAGATGCCGTCTTAAGAGACCGGTTCCGTTATTCTCGAGGATTCGGCCATTACCCCCGGACATCGATATCACCGATCCGGCCCAAACATTTTCCCTGGATGCCCTCATGGGTCCCCATCATCAAACAGGACACTATATGAAGCCGTTCGCCTTATTTTCGAGCAAAGTCTGGCACAGCTCAAAAATGTAGATTTTCTGAAACTTGGTGTATTGGGGTTATCGGGGATGCTGAAGACGATGGAGCTATCCATTTTGTCCCTAGAAGCCTCGTTGGCTCCAGACGGCGTCACGTCGAAATCACATTTTAACGTCCTACTCGGCACCCGAGAGTGTTAATTTTAAGGCAAATTTTGCCTGTCTTATTCATTTTTCTTAATTATGAAAAATAATTTTTAAAAATCGAACTTTTGTCTTACTCACGCCTGTGTTATTCATCTTTCTTAATTTTGAAAAATAATTTTTAAAAATCGAACTTTTGTCTTACTCACGCCTGTCTTATTCATTTTTCTTAATTTTGAAAAATAATTTTTAAAAATCGAACTTTTCGCATAGGCCTATCCGAGTAATCCCATATGGACAGCTCGATCGGGCATGACGAGAGGATTCAGAATCTATAGTTGTATACCATTTGAGCATGCGGTCTCCGAGATCCATTTTAAAGTGTTTCAGATTGTAAAGAAAAGGGGCTCCCTTGCGCCTTCCTCTCCCCCCTCACTCGCTTCCCTGACCCTTCACGACGAGAGAGCGTGGGGAATGGAGAGAGCGCACGAGAGAGGAGGGAGAGAGAGGGGAGGAAAGCCTATTTTCCTTGCAATCTCAACACACTTTAAGTCGTGTAGCTCGGACAGCGCATGCTCAAATGGTATTGTATGAAACTATAGATTCTGAATCCTCTCGTCATGCCCGATCGAGTTGTCCATATGGGATTACTCGGATAGGCCTATGCGAATAGTTCGATTTTTAAAAGTTATTTTTCAAAATTAAGAAAAATGAATAAGACAGGCGTGATCGCCATGCAATTCTGCCCCAGAAAACATTTTGCCTTAAGAGCCGTTCCGTGAGATTTTGCACCTACCTCACGGATGACTTTTTTGCAACCTATGCCAATAAGTTCAGGGTGAAGTCCCCATACCTAGAGCTGATAGCTGGCCCAATATGAGATGTTGGGGTGCACCCTCCGGGAAATGCCAGAGGTGTCCCAAAAAAAGTCCGAAATTTCATCAAAGAAAAAAGTACGTTCTTATAGGTGTTTCCGATGTATTTTGCGATGAAAATAACGAAAAACATAGTTTGGAAGCGACAAGACGTCGATAAAAAGTCGAAAACTGAAAATTTCGTCACTTTTTGGTCATCCTGAAAAATAATTTTAGCCATCCGAATTTTTTTATAGCATATTTGGATTCTACGTGCAAAACTACCCCGCGTGTTATATTTTCACGGCAATCGGAATGTGGTTCCGGAATCTGCAGCTTCCCGCACGAGGCTCACTTGGAGGCTAGCGAGAGAACGATGTCAAGAGATTTCGAAATTTCAAAACGATACAGTCACTTTTACATCATATTTGTATCTCATTTATCGTTTTAAATCATTTATGTTGATTTTAGGGGGTTATTATATCGATTAAACCCAAAAAAAGTGAAAAATCTAAAAATCACTTTTTCAAAATCTCAAAATTTCAAAAATTCATAAGTCATGTATCTGAGCTTCAAATAGTGCATTTTCAACGGAAAATCATTCGAATAAGAGTTATGAACAAAATCCGAGCTTTTGGGGCGGTTTCTTAAGAAAAAGTTTTGGTCAAAAAATTTCTGGATAATTTGACAACCGAAAAATGACAATTTCAAAAAATATTCGCAAATAGGCTATAACTATCAGATATTAGGTAGCCCATCTGTAGGAAAATAACCACCTATTATTGAAGTTCTCGATCTATAACTTTCCTCAAAGATGTTCAATCAAGATGCAATTTTGATAGCATTTCCCCTGATGAACTCGGAAAAGAATATTTCAATTGGTTAATTTTTATCGACAGTGGCTGGGGAATTAAGAGGGATCCAAAATCAAACTTTTCGAAAAACGATTTTTCGCTGCAAGTGCCCGATCGGGCCAAAATGTCAACCAGTGATGTCTCAGTATGTACTGACATATCCTACGAAATATGGAGGCTGTAGCTCAATTTTTCATAATTTTCTTATGTTTTGGAAAATGGTTCTGCTGACCTTATTTGAAATGCGATCAATATGCCTCAATGTGGATTGCGCACACCTGAGGTGGTACTACCAGCGCGAGATATTTGAACTTGTACAAAAATTCCATGTGAGAATTGTCATTTTTTGAATAGCTTGTCCGCTGTAATTTAGCCTAAAAATCGATAATATAGCAGGATACGATTAAATAATAGGTGGTTATTTTCCTACAGAGGGGCTAGCTAATGCTTCAAACCGTGGGTCTCTGTCTCAATTTTGAAAGAAGATATGGCAATTTAAAAATCGCACCACGACTTTTGCACGGTACTGTATGTAATATAGCTGCACTAACTTTGGACCTATGTACAGTATCGTCCATAAGTCATGGGGCACTTTTTCGATCTTTCATAACTTTTGACTCACGATAGATTCCTGGGTCAAACTTTGAGATGTTATAGTACATCCATCGTATGTTAGGAATATGCCATTGGGATATCACAGAACTCCTTGGTTGTTACGTAATGATGACGCAAACAAGCATTACTTTATTTTGGATGTTTATAGTTTTGACGGTGATTTTCGTTCAAAGGTGGTTTCTGGATAGGAATGTTGCAAATCCATGGAATATACGATCCCCAACTTTTTAGAGCATTTGGATAACTTTTCTGCCCGCGGCAACCGAATATCCGAGGTAGATCGATTCTCTTCCTAAAAATGACCATGATAGTCGAAAAAAATTTTCTTTCAAAACTTTCTGACTAATTTTTTTTTCTAGTGTATTTTTGTCCGCTGATTACGAATTTCGATATAAGAGCCCATGATATCACAATTGAAAAAAGATAAAAATTCAAAAACATGACAAACGACCATAACTCGCTTCAAAATTATGCTTGTAACAAACCGAACATGTCGTTCGAATCAGAGGACTGAGAGGAATATTTCTTATGTTGACGATATCATTCCACGAGTATGACCTGGTGCGGAGTAGTTTTTTTTCCAAAAATGATGTGTAACTTCAAAAAGCGGTATTTCTCCATAGCCCCGAAAAGTGATTTGAGCACATACTAGTACCTGCCGCAAATTCAAAAATAAGAGGAATCAGAAACCGTAAAAAATAGCAAAAAATAGCCGATGTTGACCGTTTTTTAATTTTACCTTTTTTCAATAGTGATATCTAATATCACTATTGAAAATATTGAATATTGCTCTAATATTGAAATTCGGATTCAGCGCACATAAATGCATCAGAAAAAAAATTTGTCAGGAAGTTCTGAGAGAAAAAGAAAAAGTTTCGAGTATGAACCATGATATCATGGTCATTTTTTGGAAGAGAATCGATCTACCTCGGATACTCGGTTGCCGCGGGCAGGAACGGTATCCAAATGCTCTAAAACGTTGGGGATCGTATATTCCATGGATTTGCAACATTCCTATCCAGAAACCACCTTTGAACGAAAATCACCGTCAAAACTATAAACATCCAAAATAAAGTAATGCGAAAAAAATCGTCACCAAACTTTGATGATCACCAGGGATTATCACAACGATCATTTTGAGCTTTTAGGCGAGTCTCTAGCACGTCTATGAACAAAAATCCATTTTTTTGTGACATTTTTCTTGAGTCATTCTGTAGCCAATGTGCGATTAAGTAGCAACCTCAATTTTTTTTTCTGGGTAGCCCTCGGGCATACCTATAATATCAGAAAGTTTGAAATCCACCGTCAAAACTATAAACATCCAAAATAAAATCATGCGAAAAAGTGAAAATTCGTGCCCTGAGGGCAAATGAAGAGCTATCGTCACCAAACTTTGAAGATCATCAGGAATTGTTGTAAGGATCATTTTGAACATATGAACGAGTTTCTAGCACGTCGATGAAGAAAAATCAATTTTTTCGGGACCCTATTTTGAGCCAGTCTAAAGCCACTGTACGTCATCCTCCCATGAGTATATATTTTCATCGATAAACTATTGTGGCCTTCTATCACCACACCAAGCAGGAAGGCTGAAAGAAAATTCACCGAGCTTAAATTCCGCTATGAAAAACCATGTCACGATTGCGTCATCACTATGCAACAACCAGGGAGTTCCCTGATATGTCAATGGTATATTCCTTACACACGATGGGTGTACTAAGATATGTCCAAGTTGAGCAAGAAATCTCAAGTGAGTCAAAAGTTATGAAAGATTGAAAAAGTGAGCCAAGACTTATTATCGATACTGTATGTAGATCGTTCGGTTATTTTTCATATAATTTTCGAGTTTTAAAAATTCGAAATTCCGGCATCTTTAAGTTTCAATGATCTGGAACATATAGTGTCCTATTTAGTGATGGGGACCCTTGGGGGCATCCAGGGAAAAAGTTTGGGCTGGATCGGTGATATCGATGTCCGGCCCTTACTCCAAAATGACGGAGCCTGTCTCTTAAAAATTAAAATTTTTCTTATTTTTTATCCACCCCCATTTGTCGATCGGAAAATACTTATTTTAAATGGAGAAAAACGAGAGCTCTAATTTAGTGATTACGGGGTACTTTCCTGTTTTTTGGCCCACCTTGAAATAACCCATTTCATTTCTCAAATATCACGGTCTTCATAGCGGTTTACTCTCTGTCAATCAGAAACCGATATTTTTTTCATGAAGCTCCGTCTAGAAAGAGCACAACCCCTCTCTAAGCCTAGATGGGGTTAAATGGGTGGGCGGGTGGGCCAAAAACTGTGGGCCAAAAAACAGATGTGTCAAAAACAGATGTTAAAAAGGTGTTTCAAGGTGGGCCAAAAAACAGGAAAGTACCGATTACGGTTTTCTTATTTTTAGATCTCTTTGTTCTCCATTTTAAAGGAATATTTCACCGTGTCATGCCCGATCGATTCCCGCAAATCGGTTAAAAAGACTGTCAAAAAGTGGCAAATTGAACAAAACTGTTTACTTGTTCGGTTTTGTTTACAAAGTACGATATTCATATCCTTTTAAAATTGTATTATAATTTATTTTGTTTTTCAGGATGCAATCTTTAGTTTTGAAACTGGAACTGAAAGTCTTCCGCATAAAACTTTTATGCGCCTCTATGCGCGAGACCTTCATGGGTCAACATTTCTTCGAGAAATTTTGTCGTTATCACAGAGAGATAGAACATTTTTCTCTGCTTCAAGAAAGAGTTTGCACAAGATCCATCGTGGTAAGTTTATAATTTAAATGAGTTACGATAAGGTTTTGGAATGGATGAGAATCTCGAACACCCGAAAATTAGGCAATAACATCAGAAATGGCGATTCTATCCTTCGAAGGAAGTTCTCGATTGGCTCGTGTATCGCGTCGATAGTATTATACTATTCTCACTTACCCTCGACTCAAAATGGATTCCTGAGCTACTAGAGGTATGTCATTAATATAATGTGAACGGTTTCCATGTGAACGAGCGCGCCCCGGGGTGATCCCGGGCGACCCCATCCAACTCCATGGCCTGTGTGGCTAGGATACATGAAGAATATGGGGGCACTGTGTGAAAACCTATTCATGTGCCATCGATTTACGTAAGGAAGGTGGATATTGATAGACAATCTTATCACTGAGAACGGTTCTTAGCAAATAGAGGCAAAAAATCAACCGACTGACGAAGCCCCGTAACTGGTTTATTTCATGTTTTCTCGAGCTCTAATATCAAAATTCAGATTTTACGGGTTAAAATGTTAAAATACAGTAGACAGATAGTCGGTTGATTTTTAGATTTAGATTTTTTTTTTCACATGTGAGATGGGTAGAAAAAGTGAATTTTTCAAAATCATCAACTCAATAGAGTTTCTGGCGTATTTCAATGCGTAGCAGCTGGATTTTGACATTAGAGCTCGATAAAACATGAAAGAAAGTAACGGGGCTTTGTCAGTCGGTTGATTTTTTGCCTCTATTTGCTAAGAACCGTTCTCAGTGATAAGATTGTCTATCAATATCCACCGTCCTTACGTAAATCGATGCAGATCGGGCACAAGAATAGGTTTTCACACAGTGCCCCCATATTCTTCATGTATCCAAGCCACACAGGCCATGGGGTTGGTTGGGTCGCCCGGGGTTTTTTGTAGTTTTTTGACTCTAACTTTTTTCTTTCACATTTTCATTATGTCTAAAAAAAAATTCGGTTTTTACGCGCAAAAATACCTCAGAAACTCCTATTGTCAGGTGATTCTGAGAAAATGACTTTTTTGACCCCAAAATCGACATCGAAGATGACGTCAGGGTCGAAAAAGTCATGTTTTCAAAAATACATGACAATAGGAGTTTCTGAGGTATTTTTGCGCGTAAAAACCGAATTATTATGTTAGACATCACGAAAATGTGAAAGAAAAAAGTTATAGTCAAAAAAAAAAATTTTTTAAAGCTTATTTCCAGATTTTTAATATTTTTATCTGAATTGTGGCTCGAGCGCGAGAGGAGAGGAGCGAGAGGGCGGGGGGAGCAAGAGAGACACACGCGAGAGAGGCTCCGCCCCTTTTCTCTCTCGTCCGATTTTCCTATCCTCTCCATTGCCCGCGTGCGCGTGGTTTTCATGGAATAACTCGGCTCGGAGATTAGATAAAGACAAACTCTAAAAAGCAAAAATTTTATTCAGACCGAGACCAAGGTATTGAGAACACTTTTGGACCGGTGCAAGCATTTTGGTTGATCACCCTGCGGTCTCTAACTATCCTGTGCAGGAATGACATTTGAACAAAAATCGCATTCGAATGTTTTTTCGAATTGTCTATAGCATAATTTTAATGCGATTTATGCCTCATTTCCTGAGCCAATTTTTGAAGTATTTTTCATAGCGTCTCTATTTTGATCTGAGAATACTCGAAGATGAGACAAGATATCGAAAATAAAAAAAGTTTGAAAGAGCATCATTCAAATTACTTAATGAATTGTTTGTAGCTGAATCGGATAAATTATTCATTAAGTCCGCGGATTGTTGAATTCTGTCGAAAATCTGGCGATTCCTCTCTTGTATAATAAAAAAAATGCTTCTCTCGACCAGTCGCATCCAACTATTCTCTCCCTCTCTCTCTCTCTCTCTAGAATCGACTTAGATCTGGCCGAAAGGGACGCATTGCGGTCGGCGTCACTGAGACACCAGCGGTCTGGAATTTCGATGCATTTCCACTTCTCAAAGTCTGTTTCTACGCCATTTTCGAGCCATTTATAATATTAAGTAATAATATGGAAGATTTTGTGTGGACGAATTTATGTGGACAATACCGTCCACAATAGTCTGTCTTAATTCATCTTCAGTCATGTGCGAGCCTTGTTGTTCATCTGGGTGTAATCTATTCGATAATATATATTTCGAACGATTTCAGTTTCGAAAAGATCAAGGCCGTATTCATCCTCTTTCATCTCATTTGCTCAAAGATTCACGGAACGGATTCGAAGTTTCTTTCACCGTTCATGAAATAAATAAGGTAAACTACCTTCACGCCGAATTCATGAATTCCGATGAGAACTGATGTCTTATAATATGAGGATAATGGGCAATTCTCCTGCAATAACAACCACCCATTGTTAATACAAAAAAGTGAATTTGTACCATCGTATTTTATACCTTTCATTTGATAAATTTCGATATAATTTCAACCGTGAGAAAGATTCAAGAGATGAGGAAAGCATTGATATGAGAGACATTCTGAGATTTTGAACAAATATCTGCACATGCCTGGAACTAGGGGCAAAAGTCGATTCGAGGGATTGGCTCCATATTTCCACTAGAGGTAGTACTCGGTGAGGTATGCAGGTAGACCACCTTGGGACTGACGACGACGCGTCCGAAGAGCGTGAGAGCACGCGAAATACAAAAATCGCCAAAAATTGAAAATTAAATTTCTCGCTCAGTTCTTGTCCAATTGCTTCAAACTTGGTACCAATAAATTCCTAATTGAATATACAACATTTTACAGTATCAACAATAAGTCTTGACCCAAAAATTCAAAGTGGTGTAACTTAAACAGCCATAACTCGCTGTAAAATTATGCTAGACACAATTCCAAAACAGGAATCGGATGAGGAGGCATGGGGCAACAATTTGTATATTGATTATATCATTCCTCGTTCATGCGCTGAATCGGGGCTGTTAGTTTTTCAAAAAAAGTAATGTAACTTTCCTAATACCGATTTCCCCAAAAAGCGCCGAAAAGTGATTTGAGAAAACACTATCACCAACTCACAATCCAAAAATCAGAGGAATCCGAGGATGGAAAAAAATAGCCCATCATTTTGTCCTAAAACCTGCGTTTTTTTTTTACTATTTTTCGAAGTTTTTCAAGCATAACTTTTTTCATTCATATTTTCATGAGCTGTCATATCGAAATTCTGTCCAATTTTGGTCGAATTTTTTTTGTCTCAGAATCATGTCGCTATAGGAATTTCTGGCTTATTGTTGAGCGTAAAAAACGAATCTGCTAACAAGAGCTCATGAAACCTCGAGATAAAAAAGTTATGACCAAAATCCTGAACATTTTTTAATAAATTTTCTTTGATGCATAACTTTTTTAACTCGCGGTTTCATGAGCTCTAGTTAGTAAATTCGTTTTCTACGCTCAAAAATAAGCCAGAAATTCCTATAGCGACATGATTCTGAGACAAAAAAAATTCGACCAAAATCGGACCAAATGGGGGGAAAATCGGACCACATGGTGAATTATATCGCAATTTAAAGTGGTCGAAGTCGAAAAAATTTTTATCTCGCAAAAATATGTCTATAAGAGTTCCTGGTGTATTTTGGAGCGCTGATACCGAATCTCGATATGAGAGCTCGTGAAAATATGAATGAAATAAGTTATGCTTGAAAAACTTCGAAAAATCGTAAAAATTCGCAGCTTTTTAGGACAAAACGATTGGCTACTTTTTTCCATATTCCGATTCCTCTGATTTTTGGATTGTGAGTTGGTGACAGTTTTTTCTCAAACCACTTTTTGGCGCTTGTGGGGGAAATCGGTATTAGGAAAGTTACATCACTTTTTTGAAAAACCGACCGCCCCGATTCAGCGCATAAACGAGGAATGATATCATCAACATACAAAATGTTGCCCGATGCCCCCTCATCCGAGTCATGTTTTGGAATTGTGTCTAGCATAATTTTAAAGCGAGTTTTGGCTGTTTTACTGAGCCAATTTTGGTCGTAAATTTCGTAGTATCCCTACTTTGACCTACCTACAGTATCGGAAATAAGTCTTGGCTAACTTTTTCAATCTTTCATAACTTTTGACTCACGATCGATTTCTGGCTCAAACTTGGATATGTAGTATACCCATCGTGTGTTAGGAATATGCCTTTGAGATATCAGGGAACTCCTTGATTGTTTCCTAGTGATGAGTCAATCGCCGCATGGCTCGATAAAACCATTTCTCAGACTTCCTACAGTCAATATAAAATAAAGTGATCCGTTTATTATAAGTTATAATAAATTATAGTATTTTTTTTTTTAAAACAACGATAACTAAGCGGAGAATGGATGAATCGAGCTGAAATTTTCAGAGAATACGTTTTTCACATGCCGCTTCAAAGTGACATTCTTGAAAATTCGAAATTTCAAAATGTATTTTTCTCGACCAAAAATGTTGATACTCATACTGGTCGTAACTTTGTTGTTTTTTTTTTTTTCGAGTTCTAATGCTGAAATTCGGTTTCTGCATGTAAAAATACGACAGAAAACCCACTTTTCTGGTAGTTCTGACATTATGTCATTTTCGCCTCTGGAATGAGCCTCCAAATGCTCAAAAAGCTCAAAAAAGTAAAAATCTCATAATCTCTTCAGTAAATACATTTTAGTCGTATTTTCACATGCTTAAGAGACGTTCCACGGTATAGTGAAGCTATGTGGAGGGGTCGACGGATCACTTTTTTGCAACCCATGCCAATAAGTTGTGGGTAAAGTCCCCATACCTAGACCTGATAGCTGGCCCAATATGAGAGGTTGGGGTGCACTTTCCGAAAAATGACGGGCCGTGCCCAAAAAAAGTCGAAAATCGCCGCTTTGACATTTCATCGATCTCCTATCGCTTCCAAAGTAAGTTTTTCGTTGTTTTTATGGCAAAATACGCCTGAAACATCTATAAGAACGTACTTTTCTGGGATGAAATTTTCGACTTTTTTTGGGCACGGCCCGTCATTTTTCGGAAAGTGCACCCCAACCTCTCATATTGGGCCAGCTATCAGGTCTAGGTATGGGGACTTTACCCACAACTTATTGGCATGGGTTGCAAAAAAGTGTTCCGTGAAGTAGGTGCAGAATACCGTGGAACGTCTCTTAAGAGAGCAGATCGGTTATTTTGGACCACCCCCCGGAACCGTTCATCTAGCAATGATAATCCTCATTCCATACCCGGGTGGTATGTGGGTCTTGGTCCCGTAATAGACAATATACCACTTATTTGTCATTGCTACCTCGACACAGGGAGAAACATGATTTTCAAGGAAAAATAGTCGAAAAATCAAATTTTCACAACCGATCGAGATAGACTTAATTTTTTTTGCGTTTATTTAGGGGTGCCCTGGTGGTCTGAAATAACTGTTCTAATCGATTACTGCTCATTGCGGAATTCACTTTTTTGACATAATCTTTCGATTTTTTGGACCAAATTGCCGATTTTCGCCAAAACTTCCAGTGACCACTATATACGTTTTGTAGCCCGTCCAAAAAATGCTCGATTTCAACCGTTTATCAATCATAACTTTTTTCTTTCATGATCTGATGAGCTCTAACATCCAAATTCGAATTCTACACAAAAAGTTACGTCAGAATAAAATATGATCAGATTTTTCCGACATGCAATTTTTTCCACTTTTTTCATGATCGTAATTTTTTGGCCAAAAAGTAAAAATCTCAGAAATATCTGACTATAGGTGTTTCCGATGTATTTTGACCCGTAGATGTCGAATTTTCATACTATAGCACACCAAAATGCAAAAGAAAAAAGTTACACTCGAAAAACTTGATATTTTTTTGTTACAGAACATAACTTTTGTCTTTTGCATGTTGGTGAGCTCTAGTGTGAAAATTCGACATATACTTGTTAAAATACGTCGGAAACACCTATAGTCAGATATTTCTGAGATTTTGACTTTTTGACCAAAAAATGACCACGAACCCGTGGTCATGAAAAAAGTGGAAAAATTGTATCTCTGAAAAATCTGATCATATTTTATTCTGACGTAACTTTTTGTGAAGAATTCGAATTTGGATGTTAGAGCTCATCAGATCATGAAAGAAAAAAGTAATGATTGAAAAACGGTTGAAATCGAGCATTTTTTGGAGTTATTCGAATAAATGACAAATTTAGCCTCGATCGCCGAATCCGTTTTTAAGATATTTCGATGCAAAATTGCACGGGCTACAAAACGTATATAGTGGTCACTGGAAGTTTTGGTGAAAATCGGCAATTTGGTCCAAAAAATCGAAAGAAGATATCAAAAAAATATTTTTTTTCCGCAATGAGCAATAATCGATCAGAACAGTTATTTCAGGCCAATAGGGCACTCCTAAATAAACGCAAAAAATAAATTGGGTCTATCTCGATCGGTTGTGAAAATTTGATTTTTCGATTACTTTACCTTGAAAATCATGTTTCTCCCTGTGTCAAGGTAGCAATGACAAATAAGTGGTATATTGTCTATTACGGGACCAAGACCCACATACCACCCGGGTATGGAATGAGGATTATCATTGCTAGATGAACGGTTCCGGGCAGGGGCTGAAATGCTCCAAAATAACCGAGCCGGTCTCTTAAACCGAATTTCTGCATTAGACCTCGAGAGAACAACAAAGAACAAAGTTACGACCAGTATGAGTATCAACATTTTTGTCGAGAAAAATTAATTTTGAAATTTCAAATTTTCAAGAATGTCACTTTGAAGCGGCATGCGAAAAAGGTATTCTCTGAAAATTTCAGCTCGATTCATCCATTCTCCGCTTAGTTATCGTTGTTTTATAAGAATTATTATAATTTATTATAACTTATAATAAACGGTTCACTTTATTTTAAATTGACTGTACTCGGTGTGATAATAGAAGGCCTCAATACCTTTTCGATAAAAATATGTACTCATGGGAGGACAACGTATAGTGGCTTTAGACTGTTTCAAACTAGAGTCCCGAAAAAATGAATTTTCGTTCATATACATGCTAGAGACTCGTTCAAAAGCTCAAAATGATCCTTACCACAATTCCTGATGATCCCCAAAGTTTGATAACGATATATCTTAATTTGACATCAGGACACGAAAAAAACGAAATTTTCACTTTTTCATTTTACCCAAATTTGGATGTTTAGATATCGGAGGATGGTTTTCGTTCAAAAGTCATTCCAAGACACGATGGTAGCAAATTCATGGAATATACGATTCCCAACTTTTTAGAGCTTTTGGATAACGTTCCCGCCCGTGGCAGCCGAAAATCCGAGGTCAATCGATTTTCAACCCAAAAAATGACCATGATACCCCATCATTAGTCGAAAAATTTGTTCTCTCAGAACTTCATGACTTAATTTTTTCTGGTACATCTTCGTGTGATGTATCCGAATTTCGATATGAGAGCCCATGATATAATTTAAGAGAAATGTAAAAAATCATTATGTCGAAAAATAGCCAATTTTGAAATTCGATTGACCTCGGATTTTCGGTTGCCGCGGGCTGGAAAGTTATCCAAATGCTCTAAAAAGTTGGGAATTGTATATTCCATGGATTTGCAAATAACCTGTCCAGGAACGTCATTTCTACAAAAATCGACCTTGGGAATCGAATCATCCAAAATAGGGAGAAAAAAAATGTGAAAAAGTGAAAATTTCGTGCCCTGAGGGCGAATAGAGAGCTATCGTTATCAAACTTTGGGGATCATCAGGAATTGTGGTAAGGATCATTTTGAGCGATTGAACGAATCTCTAGCATGTCTATGAACGAAAATCAATTTTTTCGGGAACCTACTTTGAGACAGTCTAAAGCCACGGTACGTAATCGAGAATTGTCACTGTAACAATTAGTAATCGAGAATTGTCACTGTAACAATTAAAATTAGTAATGAATTTTGTAAATGCGATACACCCAAACGCTTTAGTAACGGGTAAAGAAAATGCGTCTCAGTTTTTTTATTTTTTTATTTTCAATTAGCTAATAGTTCCACTGTGAGCGTTTTCTTGAATTTCCAGTCAATTGAGAACTCCTCCATGAATATTCATGGAAACACCCACTCTATTAAACTTTTCTGAATCCTCACGATAAAATCTAAATTCTAGCGCAAAAACATTTTCAAATTTATTTCTCCCTGATTGTTTCCTAGTGATGAGTCAATGAACACATGGTTTTTCTTGTCGGATTTTAAGATCGATAAATTTTTTTCTCAGCCTTCCTACTCGGTGTGACGATAGAAGGCCTCAATACCTTTTCGATACAAATATGTACTCATGACGTACCGTGGCTTTAGACTGTCTCAAAGTAGGGTCCGAAAAAAATGATTTTCGTTCATAGACATGCTAGAGATTCGTTCAAACGCTCAAAATGATCCTTACCACAATTCCTGATGATCCCCAAAGTTTGATAACGATATATCTTAATTTGACATCAGGACACGGAAAAAACGAAATTTTCACTTTTTCATTTTACCCAAATTTGGATGTTTAGATATCGGAGGATTGTTTTCGTTCAAAAGTCATTCCAAGACACGATGGTAGCAAATTCATGGAATATACGATTCCCAACTTTTTAGAGCTTTTGGATAACGTTCCCGCCCGTGGCAGCCGAAAATCCGAGGTCAATCGATTTTCAACCCAAAAAATGACCATGATACCCCATCATTAGTCGAAAAATTTGTTCTCTCAGAACTTCATGACTTAATTTTTTCTGGTACATCTTCGTGTGATGTATCCGAATTTCGATATGAGAGCCCATGATATAATTTAAGAGAAATGTAAAAAATCATTATGTCGAAAAATAGCCAATTTTGAAATTCGATTGACCTCGGATTTTCGGTTGCCTCGGGCTGGAAAGTTATCCAAATGCTCTAAAAAGTTGGGAATTGTATATTCCATGGATTTGCAAATAACCTGTCCAGGAACGTCATTTCTACAAAAATCGACCTTGGGAATCGAATCATCCAAAATAGGGAGAAAAAAAATGTGAAAAAGTGAAAATTTCGTGCCCTGAGGGCGAATAGAGAGCTATCGTTATCAAACTTTGGGGATCATCAGGAATTGTGGTAAGGATCATTTTGAGCGATTGAACGAATCTCTAGCATGTCTATGAACGAAAATCAATTTTTTCGGGAACCTACTTTGAGACAGTCTAAAGCCACGGTACGTAATCGAGAATTGTCACTGTAACAATTAGTAATCGAGAATTGTCACTGTAACAATTAAAATTAGTAATGAATTTTGTAAATGCGATACACCCAAACGCTTTAGTAACGGGTAAAGAAAATGCGTCTCAGTTTTTTTATTTTTTTATTTTCAATTAGCTAATAGTTCCACTGTGAGCGTTTTCTTGAATTTCCAGTCAATTGAGAACTCCTCCATGAATATTCATGGAAACACCCACTCTATTAAACTTTTCTGAATCCTCACGATAAAATCTAAATTCTAGCGCAAAAACATTTTCAAATTAATTTTTCATTAAAGAGATATTTGAAAAAAAACTGACGGGAGAAAAAAAAACGGAAAAAAACTGACAATATCTCTCTTATGAAAACTAACTTGAAAATGTTTTTTGCGCCAGAATTTAGATTTTATCGGGAGGATTCAGAAAAGTATAATGAAGTGGGTGTTTCCATGAATATTCAAGGAGGAGTTCTCAATTGAATGTTGGAAATTCAGGAAAACGCTTACAGTTGCATTATTGGGGTGTGTCAAAAGTTCTTACAAAAATTTTCGAAAAATATTTTCTCAGCTGCCAAGAAATAAATCGAATCCTGCTAAGAGGCGATGGATGGATCTATCACTGATCTTTAGTTTCATTAGTTCAGCCATCAAGATCGTTACAGTTTGCATGAATTACGCCCTTTAGACCAGACCTCACTAAAATCACCTATTCAAGTTTCTCTTTAACGGTGAGGTAAAAATCTGGTTACTATCTTCGGTGAGTTGAGAGACGACAATATGCAATTTGAACGCTCTCCGAACCTTCCGAAACGCACTGCATCATAACTACGAAACTTGCCATTTCCCACACATTTTTATAAAAATTCAAGAATTTCGCCGCAATAATAGTTAGAAGTTATTAGGGTGTCCCAAAAGTCTTGTCGCCGTTTTTCTTTTTATTATTTCAAGAGAACCGTAGGTCGCAATATCTCTCACTCGTTGTTAATAAGTGCAAGTACTCCTGCATTAATTTATTCGACTTCGATTAGATCATGAGATTGCCTATTGGTGAAACAATAATATAAAATGTATGTTTTTCGACCTTGTTTTAAAATATTCATAAAACAGAGGCGGTTGACATTCCGAAGCCCAAACAAAAACCATAGTAGTAGTAGGAATCAGACTTTTAAATGCGATTTTCGAACTAAAAATATCGCTTGAGAACTCAGAAATAATCAAGAATATGTGAAAATCATGACCATTTTTCAGGTCGATTTTTGAGTTATCTATTTTTACCCCATTCGATTGCGCTCTAATGTTAATTTTTCAACGTTTTGATTTATTTGTAAATATTTTGATCGATTTCCGGAATCAAATTCGAAAATTTTTAGAATAATGTATGGGAAATGGCAAGTTTCATAGTGATGATGCAATTCGAGAAGGGAAGTCGGAATGGTGCGCATATTGAGTATGGATCACTTCCTATTTGTGACAAACATTAAACTGATTTTTATCTATTCAAAAAAAGGAGAACGGATTTTTTGAACGAAAACTGAACGTGGGTGTTTTTAGTGTGGTCAGTTCTACATACCGTAGCTCCTCGGAATTATAATGATTTCACTTGCTCAAGTATTGAAACAGAAGGTCAATAGTTAATTCATCAATCGCCGCTTAGCAGGATTCGATAAGGCAGTTGAAAAAATATTTTTCAAAAAAAACGACAGGACTTTTGGGACACCCCAATATTCAGAAAAAAATAAAAGTAATAAATAAGCTCAAAAAAATTTAAAACTAAAAATTCGACCCTCTGGAAAATGCTTGTGAGTGAAAAGAATTGACCTACTTCTGTCGCCTAATTATAAAACTCCCTTGTATAATCTTTAAATGGAGCTCCATCGTCATCTCCTACTGTGGTTTTAATCTGGATTTCTCATCTTCATCGTCTGTTGAATTAGAGATTTTTAAAATCAGGGTCGGGAAACCCACTCTTCACATTATTGCGTCATAATTATGCAACATTTCCGAAATCTAAAGACGGAACAAAGTAGTATTTTTCTACCTCTAATAAACGCAAGAAAGTCTTTGAGATTGTACCTTGGAATACACATAAAATAAAATAAAGAAAAATTTTGTAAGAACTTTTGCCACACCCTAATATTAGCTAATTGAAAATTACAAAAACCGAGATGCATCTTCTTTATCCGTTACTAAAGCGTTTCGGTATATCACATTTACATAATTCATTAACAATTTTAATTACTACATTCACAATTCGTGATCAGTCTCTGCCATTTCACATCTGTTTCACCATTCCAATTACCCGCGAATGAAATGGAACACTCGAGGAGTCCGCCATGCAAATTGCACATATTGCCCTCAATGACATGATGTGGCGCATGAACGAGGAATGATATAATCAACATACAAAATGTTGCCCCAGGGCTCCTCATCCGATTCCTGTTTTAGAATTGTGTTTAGCATGATTTTAAAGCGAGTTATGGCTGTTTTCCTGAAGCAATTTTGGTGTTTTCCTGAAGCATTTTCTATAAAAATATGTACTCATGGGAGGATGACGTACCGTGGCTTTTTCTCAAAGTAGGTTCCCGAAAAAATTGATTTTCGTTCATAGACATGCTAGAGACTCGTTCAAACTCTCAACATGACCCTTACTAAAATTCCTGATGATCCCCAAAGTTTGATAACGATAGCTCTCTATTTCTTTACCCGTTACTAAAGCGTTTGGGTGTATCGCATTTACAAAATTCATTACTAATTTTAATTGTTACAGTGACAATTCTCGATTACTAAAGGGTACCAAACCATAATGTCTGTCTGTCCGTCACGTTGTATGTATGTATGTACAGTATCGACCATAAGTCTTGGCTCACTTTTTCAATCTTTCATTACTTTTGACTCACGATAAATTTGTGGCTCAAACTTGGATATGTAGTAGTACACCCATCGTATGTTAGGAATATGCCATTGAAATATCAGGGAACTCCTTGATTGTTTCCTAGTGATGAGTCAATCGCCGCATGGTTTTACTTGTCGGATTATAAGCTCGATAAAATTTTTTCTCAGCCTTCCTACTCGGTGTGATAATAGAAGGCCTCAATACATTTTCGATAAAAATATGTACTCATGGGAGGATGACGTACCGTTGCTTTAGACTGTCTCAAAGTAGGTTACCGAAAAAATTGATTTTCGTTCATAGACATGCTAGAGATTCGTTCAATCGCTCAAAATGATCCTTACCACAATTCCTGATGATCCCCAAAGTTTGATAACGATAGCTCTCTATTCGCCCTCAGGGCACGAAATTTTCACTTTTTCACATTTTTTTTCTCCCTATTTTGGATGATTCGATTCCCAAGGTCGATTTTTGTAGAAATTACGTTCCTGGACAGGTTAGTTGCTAATCCATGGAATATACGATTCCCAACTTTTTAGAGCATTTGGATAACTTTCCAGCCCGAGGCAACCGAAAATCCGAGGTCAATCGAATTTCAAAATTGGCTATTTTTCGACATAATGATTTTTTACATTTCTCTTAAATTATATCATGGGCTCTCATATCGAAATTCGGATACATCACACGAAGATGTACCAGAAAAAATTAAGTCATGAAGTTCTGAGAGAACAAATTTTTCGACTAATGATGGGGTATCATGGTCATTTTTTGGGTTGAAAATCGATTGACCTCGGATTTTCGGCTGCCACGGGCGGGAACGTTATCCAAAAGCTCTAAAAAGTTGGGAATCGTATATTCCATGAATTTGCTACCATCGTGTCTTGGAATGACTTTTGAACGAAAACAATCCTCCGATATCTAAACATCCAAATTTGGGTAAAATGAAAAAGTGAAAATTTCGTTTTTTCCGTGTCCTGATGTCAAATTAAGATATATCGTTATCAAACTTTGGGGATCATCAGGAATTGTGGTAAGGATCATTTTGAGCGTTTGAACGAATCTCTAGCATGTCTATGAACGAAAATCATTTTTTTCGGACCCTACTTTGAGACAGTCTAAAGCCACGGTACGTCATGAGTACATATTTGTATCGAAAAGGTATTGAGGCCTTCTATCGTCACACCGAGTAGGAAGGCTGAGAAAAAAATTTATCGATCTTAAAATCCGACAATAAAAACCATGTGTTCATTGACTCATCACTAGGAAACAATCAGGGAGAAATAAATTTGAAAATGTTTTTGCGCTAGAATTTAGATTTTATCGTGAGGATTCAGAAAAGTTTAATGGAGTGGGTGTTTCCGTGAATATTCATGGAGGAGTTCTCAATTGACTGTTGGAAATTCAAGAAAACGCTCACAGTGGAACTATTAGCTAATTGAAAATTTTTTAAAAACTGAGACGCATTTTCTTTACCCGTTACTAAAGCGTTTGGGTGTATCGCATTTACATAATTGATTACTAATTTTAATTGTTACAGTGACAATTCTCGATTACTAAAGGGTACCAAACCATAATGTCTGTCTGTCCGTCACGTTGTATGTATGTATGTACAGTATCGACAATCTTTCATAACTTTCGACTCACGATAAATTTTTGGCTCAAACTTGGATATGTAGTAGTACACCCATCGTGTGTTAGGAATATGCCATTGAAATATCAGGGAACTCCTTGATTGTTACCTAGTGATGAGTCAATCGCCACATGGTTTTTCTTGTCGGATTTTAAGCTCGATAAAATTTTTGCTTAGCCTTCCTACTCGGTGTGATAATAGAAGGCCTCTATACATTTTCGATAAAAATATGTACTCATGGGAGGATGACGTACCGTGGCTTTAGACTGTCTGTGTGTGTGCACATACTCGGCTAAGATACCGTAATCCACCTACCATGAGATTCCGTAATCTCGATATATTTCTTCGTTTATACATGCATGTACATATTGTATTTTGTCAATTAAGTCTTGAAATTTATGTAAAAGAGTATTCACCTCCAGAATTTCCATGTTCCTCTTGTACAAAGTATTCTCAGACACAAATTGTCTTCTCTCCGTCGATCTAGCTTTAGGCTAAAAATTATGTAAAATAAATTGTTTTTCTGTCAATATTAAAACATATTTTGAAAATATATATATATTTAGCACCATGAAACCAACAATTCATGTCCCTTGCGCTAATTAATATATTGAGAAACTCTACATACTATCATAGATAGTTCATGTTAAAAAAATTAAGGATAATTCTTTCCGGAGAAATTCAACGTCAAGCACAATTAAATGATCAATAATAACGGTACATGAGGATAAAACTCACCACTCTAGGAGCTGCGAAAGAAGAACGAGCTAGAGGAGGAGATGCTCGATTTGATGTATTCGGCTGCATTGTACAGTCCAGTCAGATTCCCACATGAAAATCTGACACCCCGGACATCCCGGGTGTCCCCCCGTGTCCCCTCGCCTTTTTACGGCTCGGGTAGGAATATAAAGTAAATTGAATTTGTGAAATTCGGGTTGCTGAGGTGTTCAGCTATTGATTCGTGCCAAAATAAAATTTTAAAATATTCACAATTTCCAGGAAATATTTTTTTACAATTTCGCATCACAGTCGCGCTCCGCGGACAATACCGTACTTAAGCCCTCATTTTGCGATAGTCTTCAATTTCGTCGCTTCGCAAGGCTTCAACTCTTTTTTTATTGGTTTTATAGCGTGTATTTGTTGTTTGGCCACTTAATGTTATGGTTCACAAGATCGCCCGCCTTGAATACCATGATATTAGCAAGAAACCATGTCCGTATTCGATGCGCGTCGCTTTATTTTCGACAAATTCCATATTTGATCTACCCCTCTTCAAAATTATCGCCCGTTTATCACGCATTCGGTATGTTTTGATCGCTCTAATTCCTATACCATCAGATCACCCGAATCGCCGGCCATAATTGAAATGCAAATATCGTCCATTTCCAGTCCGGTGAGAGGTTGATCCATGTTTCTTTCCCATTGGAATACAGTGTTTGGCTTGTGGTCCCCTTATCAGGACCAGAGCACGATGAGGAATATTAACTTCTTCTATTTATCGAACTAAAGAATAATATGTACAAGGACAACAACGGAAATAAGGTGAGTCAATCAAATTAGCTTCTGAATTTGAATTACAATTTAAACGGTAAACTAGGATCGTGGCAATTAAAACAAGTTAACTTCTGAATTAGGGTACCAATGTGAAATTGAAACTAGGATCGTGAACATTTAAAAAGTTAGCTTCTGAATTTGGAATACGTTTGATAGATAGATACGTTTCACACGTCATCATTATTATTCATCGAAGGGTCCACCTCTGGATCAGTGAATTCATACGACGTTGAATTCACTCTTCTCTTCAGATTGTTGTAGTTATATCTTAATGCTTTCCCTCTTTAATTAAATTACAAAATACACTTGCCTGGTGATATATCTATTTCACTCCACAAAACATTGCTTGTGGTTGGTAGGATGAAACAACTTTCGATATTACTTCAATTCGATCAGTTTAGTTTATACAAGGAAATTATAATATTCTCACTTCGAATACGAATCGGGTTCGTAGTTTGTCTCTGTTCTGCCCTCGCTTTCCAGTTTCGTCCGGCAGTCTCACTGCGTCCAAGAGGACACGAATGAATGATGCATCAGAGGGATTCATCGCAGCGACGTCATTCACCCTCTCGGCACTAAGGAACTCAGGTCCGTTATCTAAATGATCACGAAGTTAAATAATCTAGTCTATTTACGGACCAAGGTGCTATATATAAAACACACACGTTGAAGGTGTTTTGATGGGGATATTCTCGAACATTGTCATGAGCAATTGACCTTGCTCGGATTGGGTCTTCATTACTCTATTCATCATGTCTTTAAGCTGAAGATAAGCATAGGATTTCGTAGTGCTAGGCTCATGGAAAAAATACCTCAATGATATGTGGAGAAGGAATTGCAGGTGAAACTGCATTGCCGGACGAAGAGGCGATTCGAGGAGCTAACTGAGGAATGAATCCCAATCTGAGAAATTTGTTTTTGTGAATCGATCCATGTGGATACAATTATTAGTATGACATTAATTTGCAATTCGCTCTAACTTGTAAGTGCAATACCTGGGTGCGGATGTCTTCTTGAGGGGTGGAATGATTTTGTTGGGTAGGAGTCTTCTTCACGGTTACTGTACGATCTTTAATGATGAATATAGTCGCATTATCATGTTGTGATTGAACTTACCCTTGCGGGAAGAGTTTGCCTTTGCTCGAGGATGGCTGATCGTCTTTTTCTTGCTTGATGCGAAGGAGAGGCGCAAGACCTAGGTGTGAATCGAATTATAGAAAAGTTGCAGTAAGACTTACTTCTATCTCTCTTTCCTCTCCCGAGATTCAGGAAGTTTTCATTCAATTCATCGTCCACCATCATTTCCATTCCATCCATGTTGCTTTTCCCATCAGTGGCTTAATGATCATTGCCTATCAGCAAAACGGCAAATTACACTAACCATTCTTGATTCTCTTTTCAATTTCTTTACATTGTGCCTGTGATCCGACATGATAAACGACTCTATCGAGAGGCAATCCACAGCCGTCCATGCGGTAGGTCACAATCTCCTCCGGTTTCTGCTGTCCTTTCGTTACAAACTTTGATGAAAAAACCTCGAACTTTTCCGAGGTAGTGCATTTACCGAGAATGAAGGCCATCCTGAGAACGAAAATTATATTGCTACAAATAAAATAAAATGGATAATTGCAAATATTTAAACAAACAGCAATTAAAAAATGTGATTTTTTCGAAAAAAAAATCAATGTCTGCGCAAATGATGAAATTAGTGTTACGAAATCGTTGATCTACCTTGCTGATTAAAGTGTTCCGTCCTGTTTTATATTGCAATATAATATAATTAATTATATTTTAGGCATCTGACTTCATGCATTGTTCACTCGATCAATTATCCAGCAGCATTTATCTAAATTTGACATTTGTATGTCAAAAAACTAGGAGAATCATCATTATCTTATTTATTGTTACGGTACGATTTTCTTTTATCGATCGGATGTTTGATCTATCTAAATACCGTATATTATATTCATCTCTGATCTACCGTATAAAAGGCTGACCTACCGTAACCTTTATCGATTTACCGTATTCTTGGCCTTCTCTCTTATGCTATACTGATCTACCGTATACGATGTCGTTCTACCGTAACCTTTTCGATCTACCATATCCTGTACAGTATGCTATGTGAAGATCTACCTTATTTACAGATGACTCGGCTGACAGAAGCAGCTCAAAAAGAATTACGACTACAGAAGAATATAAACAAGTCGGCTAATCAAGAATATTTCCATTTGAAGAATGTGAAGAATATTGAAAACGTGACCTACTCTTCAGTTCTTCGTTACTACAAGGAACTAGATTCACCCAATCGCGATATAGACAGACAATACAGGTTCAACATTAACTTGTAAAGTGATTGTTTGGAGTGAAAAGAGTCATCATCCCTTTCGAATCTGTTTATTGTTATAGATCGTATGTGCTGGGCTCGGAAACACAAAACGTGGGAGACTTGGTGAAGGATTTATATAACGAGGACAAGAGACGTTCGGAACAAATGGTAAACTTATTTTACACACCTACATTTTCTCGGGAAATTTCACTATTATTTTCACATGGCTCCGGTTATAGCATCTTTTGAGTACAGTGAATTATTGAAATATCGATCAGCAGATTTTATGAAAAAACAAATCAGCCACGAAAGGTTGGAGTGAATTTGATACGGGATTAAAACTAGTTTCGGTTACGGTACATTGTGAGTAGGTTCAGTACGGTATTCGATCGGCGAAAGAAATAATCTCATTGAAATTTCCCGAGAAAACGGAATTAACAAGAAATTAAATGAATTGCTCATACAGATTTGTTTTCTTCATTCCTCTCGATACGGAGTAGCCGTCAAACGAGGCGTCGTGCAAGAATTGAAGAAGAGTTCCAATCATGTCAGTTTTGTTTTCCATAGATCTACGCATAAATACCAAATATTTTTAGCAATGTTCCTTTTATCGACTCAGAAAATGAAGAGATTTAACTACGTTTTTGATCTCATTCACACTCAAGAAGACTTCGAGAACTGGGTTCGACTATTTTTCTCTTTTGTCACCGAACTGTGACATTTACAGATGTGGACTGATGAGAGTTCAATTGGGAGGAAACTCTGGATGGATTACTGTAGAGGATGTTCACGACAAGGAAAGATTTGAAATGACCAAAAAGCATCCAGTCAAGGTATTTCACTAAATTTAATGACCCATTCAATATATATTCAAGGTTCAAGTGTGGGGTGGCATTACGATGGACGGCCATGGCCCTCTCTGCTTAATGGATCAGGCAGAGACTCTAGGAGCAGAGGCATACCAAGGAATTCTAGAAGATTTCCTGCTTCCTTACCTCGATGGATGGATTGGTCGAGATTCAGCCATTTTCCAGCAAGATCATGCCCCGTGTCACACTGCAAGAACGACCTTGAAACAGTTGACTGATTGGGGAGTCACTGTCTCACCTTGGGCACCATCTAGCCCGGACCTAAATCCCATTGAATTCGTATGGAAGGACATGAAAGATTACATCAAAATTCATGGAAAGCCAGCTGATCTAGAAGAGTTGAAGGCATCAATCCTTCATTATTGGCAGTACGAATTAACTAAGGAGAAATGTATCAAGTATATTAATCATGTAAAAGAGAACGTTCAGCTAGTCTATGGTTGTAGCGGTGGACCCATTGTGGACAAGTGGAAGGAGCACAACTATGACTATAGTCTAGTCGACTAGAACCCTCCGTTTTCGTTGTGATCTATCGAGGTACCCTAATTCAGAAGTTAACTTGTTTTAATTGCCACGATCCTAGTTTACCGTTTAAATTGTAATTCAAATTCAGAAGCTAATTTGATTGACTCACCTTATTTCCGTTGTTGTCCTTGTACATATTATTCTTTAGTTCGATAAATAGAAGAAGTTAATATTCCTCATCGTGCTCTGGTCCTGATAAGGGGACCACAAGCCAAACACTGTATTCCAATGGGAAAGAAACATGGATCAACCTCTCACCGGACTGGAAATGGACGATATTTGCATTTCAATTATGGCCGGCGATTCGGGTGATCTGATGGTATAGGAAATCAGTCGGTTAACCGGTTCTGGACTTATGCGCGAAAATATGTTAGCAGCCTAGATGCAGCCTGGCGATCAAGTTGGTGCAAAATAAATTAGACTACGATAATCAGCACCCTCGAAAACCCATTTTTACAGATTTTCAAAAAAATCACTGTGCCAGCAACTTCCGGGCTTTGTTCGACTATAAGGCACAGCGTGTCAGAGAGGCGAAAAAACCTCATTTGTGCGGCGGAAGCCTCGCGTGTGCTCTTTCATTCTGCCCTTATGGGAGCGGTGAAACAGAGGTGAAATGATAGAGACGATTCGAGTATAGTAATAGAAATAACTAAACATTGGATATGAAATATGCCAATGTGATACACTGAAACGGTTTAGTAATGAGTTAGGAGGCTGCTACTCAGTTTCTGTAAATTTTGATTGGCTAACAATCTCTTTGTGATCATTTGTGCTGATTATATAATTTTCAAAATGGAACTAGTCACAGGAGAATGATGGAAACACCCACTCCATCGCGAAATAATCCAATTTTTTAAATGCATTTTTCATCTTTCTCGAATATAAAAGCATTTTAAAAAATTCCGTCTTACAGAATTGTAGACCTTTTCTTAACGATTCAGAAAATAATAATGGAGTGGGTGTTTCCATCATTCTCCTGTGACTAGTTCCATTTTGAAAATTATATAATCAGCACAAATGATCACAAAGAGATTGTTAGCCAATCAAAATTTACAGAAACTGAGTAGCAGCCTCCTAACTCATTACTAAACCGATTCAGTGTATCACATTGGCATATTTCATATCCAATGTTTAGTTATTTCTATTACTATACTCGAATCGTCTCTATCATTTCACCTCTGTTTCACCGCTCCCATAAGGGCAGAATGAAAGAGCACACGCGAGGCTTCCGCCGCGCAAATGACGTTTTTTCGCCTCTCTGACACGCTGTGTAAGGCAAACGGCCTCATATAGCGAGCTTGAGCACTTACAACATTTGCAGTTGAGCACAGGGACTGGCTGTGATATACTGAACGATCCTGTGAAAGAATTGGGAGCGGCTATCAACTTTGCGAACGAGGACTTAGTACGAAAGGGGTAGATCACTCAAAAACACGCGATTTCGGCGACAAATTCGGCTATAAAAAACGCGGGCACTTACAACATGGCGTCATTTTCAGCGTAGGTGATCTATACTAACTGCTGCTCAATCTTGAAAACGAATTAGCCCCGCGCGGCGTCAACGTAGACTAGTAGCAAAGGTAAAATGCTAGCACTTTAAGCAGTGGGGACATATTTATGGCGCTGAAGAGCATAGGAAAAGTGCGAATCGCGACTATTTTTGCCGATAGTTCGGACACGACATATAGTAAGGCCCTATATCAAAATAATTAATGAAAATAAATCATAACGCCCCAAATCAACGCCCCGATTGTTTTTTTAAAACTGTTTATCGTTGGTTACTGTATAAGCCTCAAATAATAAGTCTATAAATCCGATTGCTCCTTCCTCTTCGTATTTCTTTTGCTTATTATTTACCTCGTTATTTATGAGATTGAAAACCAGCATTGTTCGGTGGAGTAAGTGTGTCTTGATTCCGTCGAGTATTTCTTTTATATCACCTCTTATAGCAATATCGTATATAACCAGTATATCTGTATCGTTACACATCATATTTCAACAGTTTACGGATCAATTAATATTTTTGTATTACACCTGATTGTTGTTTGATGATGGTGGGATTCGATAAATTATTCCAGTTTTGTTTTTTCGATGGAGAAACATGAATAAAGAGATTTGAAATATTTATTTTACACTGAACTCTTTCGGTTGAGAACAATATAATTTGAATTCCCGCAAAAACTGCAGGATTTTCCCGCAGGTCTCGTGGAAAAGTTCCGGAAGTTTTCCATGAGATGATAGAAAAGTTCCGGAACTTTTCTCGCAGATCTCTGACAGATTATACGGGTCGATACAGATTGGAAGGTTTAAAGAGAGAGGGGAGTGGGTAGGGGGGGAGTAGAGACGGAAGAAGGGACAGTTGGAGTTGGTACTCCCACAGATGCTCTTGACAGATGAGGTGGACGAGGCCTCAGAACGGGAAGGGGGCCGTTCCATCCATGTATATCTTATGGATCTAGAGCGAGTGTGGGAAGTGATTGAAGGATCTACACTTTAGGGATCTCTATCTGGAGTATGCGGGCGGTATCGGGATTAGATAACAAGTGAATCTTGATTGTGTGCAAGGATAATTTTGGATCAACAATACGATGAACCTTAGACAGGAAGCGAATAGTGCGATGTGAAAAGGAGGATCGTAAATTTTCCCTACGAGCAATCGGGATATGAAGGGAAAATGCATTGTGTCTAGTCGAAACATTACGGAATGAGTAGAAATGTGACATAGGTAGATCAACAATTCCATTGACTATCTTGAGAGAGAATAGAATATCAGCAACAGCACGACGGAGATACAAAGATCGCAAGTTCGCAGTAACAAGTCTCTGATCATAGCAAGGAGGAGATGAAATAAGAGAGGAAGTACGATAATGTAATAATCGAGTGAAAAGGTGCTGGCATCTTTCTAATTGTCTAATGGGTCCTTTAGCTGAAGGGGACCAAACAGGGGAAGCGTACTCTAGAATAAGGACAATGAATGACTTATATGCTCTGATATAGGGGTCACTAGAAGTACACGAAACAGATCTAAACAGAAGAAAAATAAGCATATTCGCTTTCTTACAAATGATGTCGATATGAGGAAGGAAAGAGAGTGAAGGATCAATGTAAACTCCTAAATCTCTAACTGGATGGGGAGGAGAGACAGGGGAGGGAGAGGGAGAAGGAAGGAGTTGAGAGAGTATTGGTGAAGGGGAAGGGGAGTTTCCATTGTTATCTTGAGAATCGTATTGTGACCACCTCTAACTCTAGTGTATTTTACAAATTTTGCTCTGGGAAGCTCAAAGCTCCTAAATCAACTCCTTCAGCTATCATAGATTCTAACGGAACCACCATTTTGACTAATGACGAGAAATGTGTTACATTCTCCGAGTTTTTCTCCTCTGTTTTCTCGTACCCCCAATACTGCTCTCTCCCTCTGACCCCTTCTTTTACTTTTGACCTCCCCTTCGTATCAGAAATTGATATTCTTTGTGCATTTCGTAGTCTAGCCCCCAAAATCAACCTTACCCCTGACAACATTCCCAGTAATGTTCTCTCTAAATGTAAAATCTCACTAATTTCTCCTCTTTTGATTACTTTTAACAAGTCCCTCATTACTTGTGAGGTTCCATCTTTGTGGAAACAAGCTTTAGTTAAACTTATTCCTAAGAAAACTAGTAACTCTGTTGTAGATTTCCGCCCCATTTCCCTTTCCGTATGCAAAGTTTTCGAGAAGCTTCTGATAGATAAGATAACATCTTTTCTCGATTGTAATAACCTGTTTGACCCCCGCCAAACGGGCTTTCCTAACTCTAGTTCTACTTCTACCAACCTTGCAGAGACTTTCTCTCATTATTTACGAATCTCAAAGACCAGTGCGTTTGACACTGTATATATTGACTTTAGAAAAACATTTGATAGTATTGATCATCGACTTTCATTGTCCAAACTATCTGGCGTTCCCAGGGATCGTGTTTAGGACCTCTCCTTTTCATTCTTTTTATTAAAGATATCGCCTCTGATTTTCCCCCGTCTATCCACTATTCTATTTACGCTGACGACTTGAAGTTATTTCCTGAGACACCTACGTTTTCCGACGACTTGCAGTCTGCCCTAGATATTGTTTTGAATTATGCTTCACAATGGAATCTAGGTATGTATCTCTGAGACCAAGTGTCACATTGTTCATTACGGTATACACAACCCTCGTAGAAAGTTCATTATCAATAATGTGGTATTAAATGAACCCATTGTTAAAGATAAGAATCTAGAGAAAGTTATTGTAAAGGATCTAGGAGTTCACTTTTCTCCCTCTCTCTCTTTCTCCTATCACATTTCTAAAGTAGTTTCAAAGTCTCGTTCTATTATTAATTTGATGTTTAAGTCCTTCCATAGCACATCCCCATCATTGTACTGTAAAGCTTTCACCACTTTCATTCTACACAACCTCGAATACTCTTCTGTGATTTGGAATCCTACCCATTATATCGAATTAACTAAAGATATTGAGAAGGTTCAGCGTGATTTCACGCGAAGATTGTACTCTCGTTGTACCTTCCTCACGTTTCGTATCTTGAAAGATTGCGCGCTCTTAACCTCACCACCCTAGAACAGCGTAGATTTGTTTCAGATATTGTTTTTCTCCACTCTGTTCTTCATAAGCGTTGTCTACTTGATGTATCTTCTCTCCTTGTTCACGCCCCATAAGTTCGTTCTATCCGCAATTCACACCCTTGTCGAATACAGTCCAGTCACATTCCCCCCCGGGGCGGCCCCTAGTGGCCCCTGTCCTTTTATAGCCAGAGGAGAAATATATTTGAGACAAACTCGGTGCGTTTGAATACTAGAAGGTGTTCCGCATTTATTGGCGTTCTCAGAATTTTACAATTTCAATTCAAAAGCATGCAAAATGGGTAAATAGTTGAGTTGGTTCAACCAAAACGAAAAGGTACGGTAAGCAAAATGCTCAACCTGGTCGGGGATTGAACATTTTGCTTACCGTACCTTTTCGTTTTGGTTGAACCAACTCAACTATTTATATGTTTTGCCAGCTTTTAAATTAAAATTTCAAAATTCTGAAAACGCCAATAAATGCGGAACACCTTCTAGTATTCAAACGCACCGAGTTTGTCTCAAATATATTTCTCCTCTGGCTATAAAAGGGCAGGGGCCACTAGGGGACGGCCCATGTTCAGGGGGGGGGGGGGGGGGGAATGTGACTGGACTGTAGCATTGCCTTTCTTCCCTCATAATTCCCATTCCACTATTGCTTCTCGATCTATTTCTACCTGGAACTCCTTGTTACCCGAATCTGTAGTTCTCTCTCATGATGCATTCCGTATCTTTATTTCTTCTCAACCACCTTCCTTTTCCCCCACATCTGTTATAGGCTTACCTCTTGATCTTGATCCCCACACCCCTCCCTTCTCCCCACCCCTCCTTCCCCCACCCCCATACCCTTGCTGCGACCCTACCCGATTCGACACCATCGACGGACCTCCGTTCTACGTAACAACTCACAGATATTCTCTTGAAAACGTGCCCCCCATGACTGAATAAATAAATAATGAATGAATGAATGAATGAACTTTACCATGACCCCGGGGTGGAGGTCACTTTTTAGGTACAAAAAAATCGAAATACCATGTTGTCTGATTATAAGATTATATTATGCTTCTAGATTAGTCTTACGATCACAAGATAGCGCCGGGATACGATGGGAGCTGGATACGGTAAGAGAGCCGGTCGTGTTCCCTTCTGTAGTGATCTACCTGGTCACCGCGACGCGTTCCTGTCTACCGTAACCGCCCGCCGTGTTCCGAGCCCAATTCGAGTGTATTGGCGAATCTCTACAAGCATTTATTCGTGATTCGAAGACCCGAATCGTGAGATTGGACTATCAACTGTGAACCCTCTTCCTGTAGATAGTTCATTTCCTACAGTCTTCCTTACCGTACCCCTCTTCCTATCATCATCTTTCCACTCCATTACGGTAGACACTTCAACCAATTATCGATCGGCCAACAACAATATTGTTCCCCCACTGCGTCCTTCCTTTCTCTTAGCCAAAACCTCTTCCGCCTCTCGCCTCTCTCCCCCTCAATCCCTTGGTGATACTGTAGCTTCACACACCGTCAACCGGGGGAAAAACCTCATTTGCGTGGCGGCTACGTGCGAGATCAAAAATGGTCATTTTCATTCTCCCAATTCTAACCCATTCGGAGCTGTTCACGACGAATGGCGTTTTCTCCACTGATTAATTCCCAATTTCACTCTTTGAATCGCGGCGCGTAGTCATTTCGGATTGAAACCCATTTGATTTCGTTAACTTTTTTAGATGACAGTGCTTTTAAAACATGGAAAGTGATCAGTAACTTTATCATTCTCAGCAAAGGGAGTTTCTAGTTAAAACGGGAGACAATTATGTACAGTCTGTTGGATAAGGGCTGTACTGACGCATACTTCGGCCACAACACATTGAGACTATGATGCACATGTTCGATGGTTTCAATTTCTCGACCAGCGAAACCTTCTCGATCCATCGCTTCTCTCAAGTGAACCAACGAGTGCAGTTTCAACGTGACAGTCTCAGTAGGGAGGTTGGTAGCCCAGAGGAATTGGATTCTCTCGGTGAGATAGCCGAATTCCGTTCTTTCCGCTTGTGACTGGAATCCAGTATGGAGCAACTTGAATAGACGGTAGAGCACGTCGAAAAGATCGATGCCGAACTTCTTCATCTGATGATAGTATACAGAAGTTAGAAGAGCTAGATGAGAGAGTACCTGCTCATCCTCGATGAGACTCCACAACTTGAGTGCATTCTCTGGCATAGTGAGTCTTCTTGCGTCATCTCCCACCAAATCATCGTAATAATATCTCGGAAAAACACCGCAGTCAATTCTCATTTTCTTCAACTCTTCTATTAAGGCCCTACTTGTTCTGGTTTATGAAAGTCAAAAAATTATTTGCGAGAGAGGATTTTCGATTCACGCTGATGAGATAGCTCCTTCCACGTTTCCTCATTTTCCATCGTACTTCCAACTGCTGAATGCTCTCGTTGTCTTTTCCCAGAAGAACGTCTTGCGTTGTATTAGAGCAGTCCAGACATCTTAATTACATTTGAGTGCTTGTCGATATGGGACATCTCACATGTAATGAAACTGGTCTGAAAAACTCACAAAAACTGGTCTGGTTTAAAGGATTGTGGGAGTCGTTGCGACGAGTTCTTCAGACTGGATGAACAGGAATTCTAGATTTCGACTTCAGTCGGCTGCAAAACAAGGGGGCGTTCATTCACTCCCATTAATTCCTTTGTCTCCCTCCCCTCTCCCTTGTCTCACTAATTGATCGGCGAGCTGTTGAGTGCGCCTTTGCTCTCTGTCTTTCCCTCCGCCCAGGCCTAGTCTCTAGAGAGACTGTCACGTTGAAACTGCACTCGTTGGTTCACTTGAGAGAAGCGATGGATCGAGAAGGTTTCGCTGGTCGAGAAATTGAAACCATCGAACATGTGCATCATAGTCTCAATGTGTTGTGGCCGAAGTATGCGTCAGTACAGCCCTTATCCAACAGACTGTACATAATTGTCTCCCGTTTTAACTGTAGAAACTCCCTTTGCTGAGAATGATAAAGTTACTGATCACTTTCCATGTTTTAAAAGCACTGTCATCTAAAAAAGTTAACGAAATCAAATGGGTTTCAATCCGAAATGACTACGCGCCGCGATTCAAAGAGTGAAATTGGGAATTAATCAGTGGAGAAAACGCCATTCGTCGTGAACAGCTCCGAATGGGTTAGAATTGGGAGAATGAAAATGACCATTTTTGATCTCGCACGTAGCCGCCACGCAAATGAGGTTTTTCCCCCGGTTGACGGTGTGTGCGCCTATCGGCTATAGCCGATACTCGAATGACGAGAAATGACGTTTTATTCGATTGGCTCGACTTTTCGAATAACAAGTTAGTCGAATAACAACTTAATCGGATAACGAGAATATCCGAATAAATAGTTGAATAGTTATCGGATAGAGCAAACAACTATTGATCGGTCTATTGTCTCCCTCTAACTAGCGGCCGTAGGCCGCTACGTACTAAGCCGGGCCGAGTACAGAGGTTCGAGCGCTCTGGAAAAGTTGCGATGTAGCCACTCCGCTTCGCTCCGTTGCTACATCTGCAACTTTTCCTACGCGCTCTCAGCCTCACGAGCTTTTCACAACGGTATGGCCAAAGGCTTTTTAGAAACTACGATATTCGCTCACATAGGGCCGATTGAAACCTCCCCCGACCTTGTACAATGAATTTGAAGCGAGTTATGGGCAAAAACGCCTTTAGGATTGCGAATAGTGATGACGAAATCGAGGATTGTGAAATCTCTTCAAGGGAAGCCGTATGACTCCTCCCCCGACCTTGTACGATGAATTTGAAGCGAGTTATGGGCAAAAACGCCTTTAGAATTGAGAAATAGTGATGACGAAATCGAGGATTGCGAAATCTCTTCAAGGGAAGTCGAATGACACCTCCCCCGACCTTGTACGATGAATTTGAAGCGAGTCATGGGCAAAAACGCCTTTAGGATTGCGAAATAGTGATGACGAAATCGAGGATTGCGAAATCTCTTCAAGGGAAGTCGAATGACACCTCCCCCGACCTTGTACGATGAATTTGAAGCGAGTTATGGGCAAAAACGCCTTTAGGATTGCGAAATAGTGATGACGAAATCGAGGATTGCGAAATCTCTTCAAGGGAAGTCGAATGACACCTCCCCCGACCTTGTACGATGAATTTGAAGCGAGTCATGGGCAAAAACGCCTTTAGGATTGCGAAATAGTGATGACGAAATCGAGGATTGCGAAATCTCTTCAAGGGAAGTCGAATGACACCTCCCCCGACCTTGTACGATGAATTTGAAGCGAGTTATGGGCAAAAACGCCTTTAGAATTGAGAAATAGTGATGACGAAATCGAGGTTTGCGAAATAGTTGTTGTCGCTGAAAATCGTAGTCCATGAGGAGTCGATTGACCCTATTCGCGATGTTTCCGGTGAAGTTGGAAGCGAATTAGGCGCGAAAATGAATTATTGCGTAAGGATGATGAAATATTGCGTAATGATGATGAAATTTTAAGGCGGGCGGGAGATGCAGGGGAGGGAAGAGGTGAGAGAGCGTTCAGGGTCAGAGACGCAGAGAGATCGGTGAGAGGTTCCGCAGCCCAACTTTCCATTGCCATTCTCGACGGTTTTCGAAACACTTTTCTTTGAATTAAAAATATATATTTGAATTCAGCCTTCCCTCCCCTGCCTCTCCCGCCTGTGTCTCTCTTCTCTGGTGCCCCCACCGCTCGAGGAAGAGAGTAAACAAGGGACAAAACTCCCATCTAGATGCACATTCTTCGGTCGTTCTCGACGGTTTCCAGACACTTTTCTTCGAATTAAAAATTATATTTGGATTCAGCACATCGTTCCGAATATATCAAGACTAAACCCACCGGGTACTTTTGCCTCTATAATTTAATATTTTTTCTAATAAAATTATTTTTGAAAATAAAGATAGAGACCACAGGGTGATCTACCAAAATGCTTGCATCGGTTCGAATGTGTGCTCAATGTGTTGGTATGGTTCTGAATAACATTTTTGCTTTTTAGAGTTAGTCTTTATCTCATCTCTCAGGAAATCAGGCGAGAGAGAAAAGGGGCGGAGCCTCTCTCGCGTGTCTTTCAAAAATGAATTAGACAGGCGTGATCGTCATCGAATTTTGGCCCTGGAGTAATTTTCGCCTAGAAGTGCATTGCCAAATGACCGAGAAGTGAAATACAATGCTATTTTGACGTCATTCCATCTGGAGCCAACGGGGCTACTTGGAGCAAAATGAGTATGCCCATGATCATCAGCACCCTCAAGAACCCCGAACCACAAAGTTTCAGATAATCGACTTATTAGGCTGTGCCAGACTCCTCCAGATTTGTCTGACTATTACGCAAACGGGCTCTTATATTTCCCGCGTACGCAGTGCAGTTTCATCTGCACTTCGGATTTCACTCTCCCTCGGCATGGCGATGGATCTGGACAATAACCCCAAGCCAATGGAGGCCATTTCAAGGAGCAACCTATACGAGTTACCTGACTACTGAGAAAGGAGGATAGCGCTGAAGGCAGGGGAACCTTGATACTATCTCCGAGTATCCAATACAGAATATAAAATGTTTCTGTTGTTTGCCTATTGTGCAAACTACACCGTTATCGCGGTGTCTGATGCAAATATCATGATATATCCAAGATGGTAATAGACCAATACCAGTCCGGTTCCATGTTGGAACCATGTTCGAAGATAATTTTCACAGGTTGTTTCGGAGTTTTTTTCTGCACAGGATTACACCGGGTGGCATCAAGTTCGGTTTGTAAAGCATTCACCGGTCGCATACGGTATCGTTGAACATGTTTTTCGTATCTAGGGAAACATATGTAACCTCACAGGGGTTCAAGGGGGGCTTGCCCTTGCTTGTTTGATGATCATATGGATACTCCTCAAAATATAGAAGCGTCTTTTAGTTCGTAATAATTTTCAGATTAATGGGTCCTAAGTGGTCATGCATAACCCCCAGGGGGGTTCAAGGGGGGCTTGCCCCCCTCTTGCTTGTTATATAATTTGGTCACTTTTCATTCACGGTATCCAAATCGTTCTGCGCGAGAATTAATGCTACGCATCAATAAAAGTAAATGAATCCACTTCCCGTGGGGAAGTGTGATTTCCAGTTTGTGACAAACTCAAACCCTGCGTGAATTTGGGTCCTCCACTCATCCTCTCTCGAGATTTCTCTCGCGTAATATAACAATCCCGTTCTCAATAAAAGATGATGAATCACTCTTAGATCTGATTTCAATAAAAGTATGGGAATCACATCTTGACCCAAATTCGCGCTTAGGGTTTCGAGAGAGTACGCAAATATTCTGATAAAAGTTAAAGTACATTTTGCAGCTGTTTTTGTTGCATATTACTGCTGAATGCGAAAATCCTCATTATTCTCTACGATTGATCATTTGGAATTGAGTTAAAGTGAGATATTTTCGAGTTAATATCTTACAGAATGGCTTGATTTTTATAAGAATCATAATATTGTAACATTGAATAACCACCACATACTGGCATTGAAATAACCACCGGAGTACAAATGCGAGGAGCCCCGGGCGCGGATTTGGGTCAAGATGTGATTCCCATACTTTTATTGAAATCAGATCTAAGAGTGATTCATCATCTTTTATTGAGAACGGGATTGTTATATTACGCGAGAGAAATCTCGAGAGAGGATGAGTGGAGGACCCAAATTCACTCGTTTGAGTTTGTCACAAACTGAAAATTACACTTCCCCACGGGAAGTGGATTATTATTGGGTATTGTTACAAATTTCATCATCACTGCGCAACATTTCGTAATCCTCACGTAATATGTCGTTTTTCGCAAGGATTACGAAATGTTGCGCAGTGATGACGAAATTTCTTGCTCATTTTGTAAAGCTCGCCGAGGGGGTTCGATTGGTACTGGAATTGGCCTCAAGCGATGAGTTTAAAGCGAGATACAATATGACCGTAAATGTGAAAATTACGTAATGATGACGAAATACCAAATTTGTAAATCTTTGCATGGGAAGTCGATTGGTACTTCTCCCAAGGCTCTTTGATGACTTTGAAGCGAGTTATGAGAAAATTACGTAGATGACGAAAATTTAAATTTGTTAATCCGAGCATGGGAGGTGGGGAAACACTTCTCCCAAGGTTCTCCGGTGAGTTTGAAGCGAGATATGGGTGCCGAACCTAAACGACATCACTAGTACCCATGCGTGCCATCTACCGTACTCCTCCCCCTACCGTACCTGCTTGATAGGCTCGTAGTAGGCTCTTCTCACGTCCACCAGCCACGGCTGCGACTCGACGAACGTCGCCGATTCCTGTCGTTGAATTGATTCAGAGAGGTCATGGAGGGGATACGGTACTACACTATCCATTCTGATTGAAACTGATTGTTTAACGATTGTTAGAATCCGAGTATTGAATTAAATGTTGAGTTATATAGAATGGTTTATTCACAAGAGATTCCGAGGATTACTGAACCGTGTTTCTTCCCTTGACCATAAACCATTTTCGAAACCCCCAATCACCGGCCCAATTCAGCCCCCAGTCAGCCACACAAAATCACACGTTCTTGTCTCCACTTTTTGTGTAGAACCAAATCAAGCTCAATTCAAGGCGAAGCGCACATTCTACTACATGCACTACAAATCAGTCCTAGTCCTACTACTATCTAAGCATACTATCTAAGCATTGCCACACTATTTCTATTTATTTATTTGTCATTGTGTTTCGCATTGTCATGAATAAGCAATTATGTGGTCTTCTACATAAGATCAACATCTTTCCCTGATCCGAGATCGTGGCGCTCTCTCCTTTCTGCACACTGTCTGATCTATTCGAGAGAGTGTGCTGAATGGAGAGATCTCTAGAGATCAGAGATCAAAGATCAAAGATCATCCCCTCCTTCTCACCTCGAAGAGGACGATGGCGGTGAAGACGAGGAGGAGGAGGAGCAGTCCCATCAGGAAGGCCAGATTTAGAGGGTAGAGTGCATAGAGAGAGGTCAGGTTATATTGAGGGTCTGTAATGTGATTGGGGCACTTTCTCTTTTGATTTACAAATTTAGTATTTCGTCATCATTACGTAATTTTCACATTTTCGGTCATATCTCGCTTCAAACTCATCGCTTGAGGCCAATTCCAGTACCAATCGAACCCCCTCGGCGAGCTTTACAAAATGATCAAGAAATTTCATCATCACTGCGCAACATTTCGTAATCCTCACGTAATATGTCGTTTTTCGCAAGGATTACGAAATGTTGCGCAGTGATGACGAAATTTCTTGATCATTTTGTAAAGCTCGCCGAGGGGGTTCGATTGGTACTGGAATTGGCCTCAAGCGATGAGTTTAAAGCGAGATACAATATGACCGTAAATGTGAAAATTACGTAATGATGACGAAATACCAAATTTGTAAATCTTTGCATGGGAAGTCGATTGGTACTTCTCCCAAGGCTCTTTGATGACTTTGAAGCGAGTTATGAGAAAATTACGTAGATGACGAAAATTTAAATTTGTTAATCCGAGCATGGGAGGTGGGGAAACACTTCTCCCAAGGTTCTCCGGTGAGTTTGAAGCGAGATATGGGTGCCGAACCTAAACGACATCACTAGTACCCATGCGTGCCATCTACCGTACTCCTCCCCCTACCGTACCTGCTTGATAGGCTCGTAGTAGGCTCTTCTCACGTCCACCAGCCACGGCTGCGACTCGACGAACGTCGCCGATTCCTGTCGTTGAATTGATTCAGAGAGGTCATGGAGGGGATACGGTACTACACTATCCATTCTGATTGAAACTGATTGTTTAACGATTGTTAGAATCCGAGTATTGAATTAAATGTTGAGTTATATAGAATGGTTTATTCACAAGAGATTCCGAGGATTACTGAACCGTGTTTCTTCCCTTGACCATAAACCATTTTCGAAACCCCCAATCACCGGCCCAATTCAGCCCCCAGTCAGCCACACAAAATCACACGTTCTTGTCTCCACTTTTTGTGTAGAACCAAATCAAGCTCAATTCAAGGCGAAGCGCACATTCTACTACATGCACTACAAATCAGTCCTAGTCCTACTACTATCTAAGCATACTATCTAAGCATTGCCACACTATTTCTATTTATTTATTTGTCATTGTGTTTCGCATTGTCATGAATAAGCAATTATGTGGTCTTCTACATAAGATCAACATCTTTCCCTGATCCGAGATCGTGGCGCTCTCTCCTTTCTGCACACTGTCTGATCTATTCGAGAGAGTGTGCTGAATGGAGAGATCTCTAGAGATCAGAGATCAAAGATCAAAGATCATCCCCTCCTTCTCACCTCGAAGAGGACGATGGCGGTGAAGACGAGGAGGAGGAGGAGCAGTCCCATCAGGAAGGCCAGATTTAGAGGGTAGAGTGCATAGAGAGAGGTCAGGTTATATTGAGGGTCTGTAATGTGATTGGGGCACTTTCTCTTTTGATTTACAAATTTAGTATTTCGTCATCATTACGTAATTTTCACATTTTCGGTCATATCTCGCTTCAAACTCATCGCTTGAGGCCAATTCCAGTACCAATCGAACCCCCTCGGCGAGCTTTACAAAATGATCAAGAAATTTCATCATCACTGCGCAACATTTCGTAATCCTCACGTAATATGTCGTTTTTCGCAAGGATTACGAAATGTTGCGCAGTGATGACGAAATTTCTTGATCATTTTGTAAAGCTCGCCGAGGGGGTTCGATTGGTACTGGAATTGGCCTCAAGCGATGAGTTTAAAGCGAGATACAATATGACCGTAAATGTGAAAATTACGTAATGATGACGAAATACCAAATTTGTAAATCTTTGCATGGGAAGTCGATTGGTACTTCTCCCAAGGCTCTTTGATGACTTTGAAGCGAGTTATGAGAAAATTACGTAGATGACGAAAATTTAAATTTGTTAATCCGAGCATGGGAGGTGGGGAAACACTTCTCCCAAGGTTCTCCGGTGAGTTTGAAGCGAGATATGGGTGCCGAACCTAAACGACATCACTAGTACCCATGCGTGCCATCTACCGTACTCCTCCCCCTACCGTACCTGCTTGATAGGCTCGTAGTAGGCTCTTCTCACGTCCACCAGCCACGGCTGCGACTCGACGAACGTCGCCGATTCCTGTCGTTGAATTGATTCAGAGAGGTCATGGAGGGGATACGGTACTACACTATCCATTCTGATTGAAACTGATTGTTTAACGATTGTTAGAATCCGAGTATTGAATTAAATGTTGAGTTATATAGAATGGTTTATTCACAAGAGATTCCGAGGATTACTGAACCGTGTTTCTTCCCTTGACCATAAACCATTTTCGAAACCCCCAATCACCGGCCCAATTCAGCCCCCAGTCAGCCACACAAAATCACACGTTCTTGTCTCCACTTTTTGTGTAGAACCAAATCAAGCTCAATTCAAGGCGAAGCGCACATTCTACTACATGCACTACAAATCAGTCCTAGTCCTACTACTATCTAAGCATACTATCTAAGCATTGCCACACTATTTCTATTTATTTATTTGTCATTGTGTTTCGCATTGTCATGAATAAGCAATTATGTGGTCTTCTACATAAGATCAACATCTTTCCCTGATCCGAGATCGTGGCGCTCTCTCCTTTCTGCACACTGTCTGATCTATTCGAGAGAGTGTGCTGAATGGAGAGATCTCTAGAGATCAGAGATCAAAGATCAAAGATCATCCCCTCCTTCTCACCTCGAAGAGGACGATGGCGGTGAAGACGAGGAGGAGGAGGAGCAGTCCCATCAGGAAGGCCAGATTTAGAGGGTAGAGTGCATAGAGAGAGGTCAGGTTATATTGAGGGTCTGTAATGTGATTGGGGCACTTTCTCTTTTGATTTACAAATTTAGTATTTCGTCATCATTACGTAATTTTCACATTTTCGGTCATATCTCGCTTCAAACTCATCGCTTGAGGCCAATTCCAGTACCAATCGAACCCCCTCGGCGAGCTTTACAAAATGATCAAGAAATTTCGTCATCACTGCGCAACATTTCGTAATCCTCACGTAATATGTCGTTTTTCGCAAGGATTACGAAATGTTGCGCAGTGATGACGAAATTTCTTGATCATTTTGTAAAGCTCGCCGAGGGGGTTCGATTGGTACTGGAATTGGCCTCAAGCGATGAGTTTGAAGCTAGATATGACCGAAAATGTGAAAATTACATAGTGATGACGAAATCTCAAATTGGTAAATCCGAGCATGGGAGGTGGGGAAACACTTCTCCCAAGGTTCTCCGGTGAGTTTGAAGAGAGATATGGGTGCCGAACCGAAACGACATCACTACTCTCCATCCCATCGACGATGACGTCGTCTGGGTCACACGAGGCGTCTCATCCACCTGCCAATCAATCGATACCATGATACCGTACTACCATGAGTACTGCAGTCTAGGGTTGGCTATTCGACCCCAGGTAGCGGCGTCGAAACCTCCCCCCCCCCCCCGCATAACTTCGCAATAGCTACCTGGGGTCGAATAGCCAACTATAGTCTACTAGTGATGCCGGATCAAATAGTTGCTCTCTCCATTCTGCACACTCTCGCATATCTCAGGCGACCGCAAGAGTGTGCAGAATAGAGACATAGCAATATTCGATCCCGCATCATTACAGTGCTCCTCCATCACTCACTCCTTTCTCTTCTTCTCGTTAGTATTTTTCTCCAAAAGTGTTAGTCAGGCGTAACCCACCGTGAATCGCACCTGCTTGCCCCTCTTCTCTCCATTCGTGGCAGCTCCTCCATTGGTCGTCGTCGTCGATGACGTCATCACCCTCCTCTTCGTTAGCTTCGGAGTCGACGTCGCGATTGGCTCACCCACCGGCGACTGCAAAGGGGAAGAAAGTCAGTCATCGATCGCGAAGACTACCGTAACGTAGTGAAGCCCCATTCGAGACCGAACACTCCTCGATTCGCGCGCTCTTTCGTCGGAGAATCGTGAGATCACGCGAATTTAGGAGAGATCGGTCTCGAAAGGGCATCACTACCGTAATCCAGACTAACTATTCCACTCTACTGAAGCCGAAGACAGCGGTTAGATCTAGAGGAGCTACAGAAATCTCGACTACCGTAATCTACACTACAGTGGCACTAGTCAGACACAGGCGATGGCATGCGGTGGTGGTGGTTAGATAGAGGGGACGGTGTTACAGTAACCTTCTTGTTGCCGATCAATCGAATGGAGAATCATCGATTTCGGATAAGGCCACGTGTCCTTCACTCTTTCTTTCTCCTCTCTCCACACAAAGGACCATTCCAGACAATAGCGATCTAATTTCGACAATCTAATTAACCAAATTCTATACAGATTTTCGAAAAGTTTATGCATGCACAAGCCACAGATCTCTAATTAGCGCTAATTAGCACCAAAAGGATGATTCGTATGAAAAGGATGAAAAGGATGATGCCCTACATTCGTCAGCATGAGCGTGGCCCAGTTTTTGTTCTATTCCTCCTCATCATAGCCGCGCTGGCGCGTGGTGGGTGACGCGTTGTCGCGGACGGCTAAGCGGGGAGGCGGCTGGAAGCGGAAGGGGGACGAGGATGAGGAGGGCGCCTCCGTCTTGACCAGATGCACCGATATGACACTCTGCAATAGAGACGCCTAGTAGAGATGCCATTTCAGCGCAGAAGGGCCACCGCATGACCACAGCATGCACACCACAGCATGCACACAGCATGACCGGCGAGAAAGTTTACGAAAATGAGAGAGCAAAAACATCCCTAGTGAGGATTCTGGGAAGGATGAGAAGAGAGCAAGGAAGGAAATGGAAAATGAGATGTAGCAAAGTCGAGGATGAGACTGAGCTACTACTAGGATCGCAGATTTGGACATGTCTTGACTGTATTCTTTTTCAAGTACTACAAACGGTTTCGCTCTCTCCATTCGGCACACTATCAAAGATCAGACCGACAAAAGAGTGTGCAAAATGGAGAGATCTGGCAACGACATCCACAACCCCGCCATTATTCATGGCACCAGTCTGGGGAGCTCATTCGATTCAGAGTGCGAACGAGTAAGAATAAAGACAGACAAGTGCTCTGTCCCCCCGCTAACCCTAAGAGGAAAATCGCCCTAAGTGCATGCTCTCTCCATTGTGCACACCCTCTCACGGCTCTCGCTCAGGCTTCTTCCAAACTGCGTTAATGGGGAGCGCGCGGCAAGCGCGTTCCTCACTTCCACCTCACTAGACACGGTGGTCAAAACAATCCCCGGAACAGGCGCGCCGCGTCAGACTCCCGCCGTGCTTTGGGTGTACTGTAAGAGTACGGTAGGGGTACGGTACTTGCCTGAATCAGGATGAACAGCCAGGAGACGGCGTGGACGATGGGAGAGATGGGGAAGAAGAGGGGAAAGACGTAGAAGGAGACCATCGGCAGGATGATCGCCAGCAGGAACCACGACGCCACTGGCGCCCGCGACCCATGACCGGGGATTGGTGAGGACCGGAGACTAGACTAAGGACCGGCTCAGGAAGAAACCAAGCCTGCCGAGAGATAATACGCGTGTCGTTGCCTAGACTCTTCTATGACTGATATACAAATAATGATCCACTCGATTAGGCGCATCTTATCGAGCTAAATTCAGCCGACATTCAAAAACGAAAGGTTAAAATATCAATGAAGAAATTGTATAGCTCGTATATATTATTATCAGAATCCTTATGTTTTTTTTTACATGCACAGTTAAATTTCAGATCATTCTGTTCACTAGAAACAGAGAAAGTGAAATATCGTGATTTGTAGCTCGGCTGCAGCCCAGATGCAAGTACGGCTGCACCGATCGAATTGGTGCAAAATAAAGCCAACCATGATGACCAGCCACACCATGTCAGACTGAATGAGAGAGGGAGATAGGGGTGAAACGTACATGAAATAACAGAGTTGATTGGTGAATTGTATGTGAAACAGTTATGAAATGGTCATGAATTATTCTGAAATAGTCTATCGAATCGGTGAAGTATCAAGTAAAGATGCTGCTTCTATTTTTTTGGATTTTTTAAATTAGCTCAATGCATTTCTATGCCCTCATTTCCCTTTCGTTGATCTATGAGCTCTATTAACTCAATGGGTTATTATCAGAACCCCTTCAACATTATTATTTTCTGAATCCTCGTGAAAAGAGCTACATTTCGTAGGAAGCCAAATTTCGAAATTCTCCCTCATGTTCTCGAAATTTGAATAAATCTAACAAATTTGAAAGTTTTTTCGCATTTTACGGGAGCTAATACAACATATTTCAAGATTTGGCTTCCTACGAAATGTAGCTCTTTTCACGAGGATTCAGAAAATAATAATGTTGAAGGGGTTCTGATAATAACCCATTGAGTTAATAGAGCTCATAGATCAACGAAAGGGAAATGAGGGCATAGAAATGCATTGAGCTAATTAAAAATTCCAAAAAATAGAAGCAGCATCTTGACTTGATACTTCACCGATACGGTGGAATATTTCTGCATAATTCATGACCATTTCATAACTGTTTCACATACAATTCGCCAATCACCTCTGGCATTTCATGTATGTTTCACCCCTATCTCCCTCTCTCATTCAGTCTGACATGGTGTGCCAGCACCCTTGAGAACCCTTTTCCCAAGTTTTTCAAAACAAATCACTGCCCAACTACTCTGCTGAATAGTAGGCGACCAGACACTTGGCACATTCAAGATTCTCATGCACTTGATTTTTGCAACTCAATCCCAATTTCAATCAGTTTCACATGCAGCTCATACAACTCACTAACATTGTACTTACCACCAGTATCACGACTTGGGAGAGCAAAAACAGAAACCTATTTTAAACCTTCCATACTATGATCGGTGAATACCCTGTGGACAAGTTTTCGAATGATCCCGGTCACGAAAGTATCGGCTTTTAGGAATAAGCCGGGTTTGGTTTCGTCTCTAGCGTATATGAAGCAGTTCGCCTTATTTTCGAGCAAAGTCTGTCACAGCTCAAAAATATTTTCTGAAACTTGGTGTATTGGGGTTATCGGGGATTCTGAAGACGATGGAGCTATCCATTTTGTCCCTAGAAGCCTCGTTGGCTCCAGACGGCGTCCCGCCGAAATCACATTTTGACGTCCTACTCGGCGCCCGAGAGTGCTAATTTTAAGGCAAACTGTTTTCTGGGGCAAAATTGCATGCCGATCACGCCTGTCTGAATAATTTTTCTTGATTTTCAAAAATAATTTTTAAAAAGCGAACTTTTCGCTTAGGCCTATCCGAGTAATCCCATAAGGACAGCTCGATCGGGCATGATGAGAGGATTCAGAATCTATAGTTTCATGCAATTTATACATGCGGTGTCCGAGATATCCATTCTACAGTGTTTCAGATTGCACGGAAAAGATCGGGCATGATGAGAGGATTCAGAATCTATAGTTTCATGCAATTTATACGAATGATAGCGTAGAGCTCAGAAAAAGTTTCGAACAACTTTTCTGACAAGTGTGCAGTGCTCGGTCAAGTGTATTTTCGGCCGTAGAAACCGATTTTGCATGTTACAGCTCACCAAAATGTGAAAGAAAAAAGATAAGTTCGGAAACGTTTTCAGACATCCCTTTTTTCTTTCACATTTTGGTGAGCTGTAACATGCAAAATCGGTTTCTACGGCAGAAAATACACCAGAAAACTATCGTTTTCCCCCGAATTTTCTCGAAAAACTGTCCAAATAGAGCAATTTTGAGAAACTTTCGCGAAAATGAAAACTACATCGACCTCCGATCTTTACGAATATTTTTCTCAATAGCATACGTTGATTTACTCTTTCATAATATGTTATGAAAGTCTGTAAGTTCTACATTCTACATATTTTGCTGTGTCCCTACCGTACCTCTGTGCAGGATCTTGATATCATCCTTCAGATACGTCAGTCCCTTCACCACCGCCACTGAGATCTTCCCGATGAAATTCTCCGGCATCCGCGTGACCTGAGAGAAATCGATAATTACACCGTAATCACTGACAATGGAAATAGTAATTTATTTCGGAATTATTTACGGAGCTACTTTCAATGATTATAATGTTTTCTATAGAAACGCTAAAACTCGAGAAGATATCAAAAGCCACACTTTCCGCTTCCTTTTATCATCTGCTGCAACATCAGTCATTCTGGTAAATCTATCGTCCAGATTTTCACCATTCTAAAAATACTTCCGCATCCCTACACATGTCAATCAGCCCGATCGTAAGCCTGCCGTCCTCAATCAGTTCCCAATCCGTCGTGTATTTCTCCTACCGTACCCATCTCGCCTTCTCACCTTCTTCATCACCAGATCCAGACTCCTTCCGTCCATGTATTCCATGCAGATAATCACTGACAATGGAAATAGTAATTTATTTCGGAATTATTTACGGAGCTACTTTCAATGATTATAATGTTTTCTATAGAAACGCTAAAACTCGAGAAGATATCAAAAGCCACACTTTCCGCTTCCTTTTATCATCTGCTGCAACATCAGTCATTCTGGTAAATCTATCGTCCAGATTTTCACCATTCTAAAAATACTTCCGCATCCCTACACATGTCAATCAGCCCGATCGTAAGCCTGCCGTCCTCAATCAGTTCCCAATCCGTCGTGTATTTCTCCTACCGTACCCATCTCGCCTTCTCACCTTCTTCATCACCAGATCCAGACTCCTTCCGTCCATGTATTCCATGCAGATAGAGATGTCGTTGTTGTCGACGAAAGAGCCATAGAATCCGACGATGAAGGGAGAAGTGCACTTGAGCAGCACCGACAAGTCTGAAATGGATGGCGTGAATTGGGAAAGGGCGGCCGGTCAGAATACACGCGCACCACACTACACTCGAGTTAACACCGATATCTCTGAAATATGGAGAGTGTGAAACACTGTGAATATATGCCGGGCGGTAACTGCTCTTTTCTCAGCCAAGGATGAGCATTTTCCGAATGCGCGTTTCGCAAACACTATAAATACGCACTCTTCCTGATTTATTTAACCTCTCTTCGTATTCCGATTCGAAAAATATTCAGCGTTTTCTGTGCGCAATTCATAACTCCAATATCGCAAGGAGGCTCTGGAAGCACAATCTGACAGTGGTGGAACCAGAATCGTGCTAGTTGAATGTATCAATGTTTTATCTAATCGTAACCTCAAGAGCAGTATTCCTTCTCCTAATTCGAGAGCTGCGCTACTTCCAGCACCTACTCGTCATCTAATGTTCTCCTCAAATCGCTGTCAAACAGGTACAGTACTGACCCTTGATGATCTCAGCGCGTACATAGTCATCAACATCGAGATGCACCAGCTTCCGCGCCATCACCACGCCCTTCTCCTTGTGCAGCATCTGCAAATGTTCAACTTTAAACTACTAAAATAAATAGATGAAAATACACGAGACAGCGAGAGTAATGTACAGAGTTCTTTTTTCGCACTAGTTCGAGACATGTTTCAGGAAAGCTATGTTATGAGCACGTACCGAGTGCTACAATTCGAATAGCGGATCTCGATTACAAAAATCATCCCCATACCGTATCTCTTAATTGATCAAATCAATCAATATTTCAAGATCAATCGTACCTTGGTGACGACTCCTCCGTTACCGTGTCCCAGCTCGCCCTGGTCCTCGAGGATATCATCGGAGATCTCCTAAAATAATTACAATTTGTAAAACAAAACGAAAAATCAATACCTATTGAGATTTTCGTTTTAGAAAAAATACTTTCTACCCTCAAGAGTGCCATTTCACAAAACGTTCATAGAGTTTCGGACAGTTCTCACTCTAATGGGAGGTCCAATATGCGCAGAGAAAAAAATAAGCCTGAACAGTTCGCAGTTATCTGTCGGCTGACAGATTATCATTTCAATCTAACGTCGTAAAGCGGAAACTATTGGCCATCTCTACCCTATAGCAAAAACACATTATCGTGACCTTTGATTCAGCCCATATTCCGGTCAAATCGTGGTCACAAATCCGATTTCATGCCTATATCGCGCGATTTTCGCTCAAAATAGCTCGCAATCGGCTTACCGCTAAACAATCTATCGACTAGATATCGTTCATAAAGCACATTGCGAAAAGATCTGCCGTAACCAGAAAAAATACATCCCAACCCTTCTTCAATCCCTGTATTCCGATCCCCGGGCGCATTAGTATTAAAGGGGAGCGGGCGAAAGGGAACCAGCGATATAGCGTGCGGAATAGAGCGGGCACTATTCGATACGGCAATACTATAATTAATCAATAAATCGATCGACTACCATACTCCTCCAAATAAATCAATAAATTTACAAATAAATCAATAATATACCGTACCTCCAGTCTTACGGAGTGCTGTTGCCAGTGGGAGAGTCGGTCACGTGGTCTGTCAGGCGAGTGACGGGTAGGTCTACCCAACTTCCGCAAGACGCGGTTGGCATTCTCTTGATCGATAGGGAGCAGATTGGATGGTCCTTCTCTTCTTTCCTTTCGTCGTCCGACATGTATCCATGCGCTTCTATACCGTCAGTGAAGACGGAGGGAGGCGGAGAGATTGCAGACACCTGAAATAACAAATATAGAAAATATCAAACAAAATGACATAAAGATAGCGATATGAAGCGTACACTAGAGATGCCGTTTCGGTTTCTCCTTCTATCCTCCTTCCTATCTCCCTCCATCATCTCTACTCCGTTCCTCCCTTCCCGCTCACTCTCTTCTCCGCATTTTCACGTTATAAAACGGTTTTCTCAAGATATCTCAAAAACGGCGCATAGTACATACGAGATTTTTTTTAGTATTTACTCAAGGTAGCATCTCCACTGCCGGTGAAACCTGGATGCACAAGATGATAGCTATGTTTGAATTTTCAAAACAACAAAAATATAATTTAAAGCCTTATTGCTAGTTGAACTGTCCTGATTACAGACGAGCTACATACCTGCTCTGTAGGCGCTGCTTCCTCCTCAGTGTCATCTTCATCCTCAGCGACAGGAGCGAGTCGGGGAGCAGGGGCATCCTCAGAAGGCTGCAAGAGGTAACATGTTATTCACGGAAATTTGTGTGTAATGAATAGTGAAAGAGGACATGTTCTCAGGAAAGTCAGTGGAATCACAGATTCATAAAGCGGTTCTAACCCATCATAGAACAGAGCGCACCGATCAATATCTAAGAGAGAAAAGCGGTAATTCTAACCTTGACTCTATCGATGGCATTCATCTGAGGGTGCTGGCTCAGATCCTCGATCTTGGCCTCTCCGAAGACGATGTAGGTGTCAGATTCAGGCGACTTGTAAACGTCAGCGCGGTCGATGACGAAGAGGATGTTCTGAAATTACAGAGGGGTTATTATAAGAGATAATAATTGGGACACTATGAAATTGAGGATACCATCTTTCGATCAAGTTTGTATATATTTTAAAAACAGCGACAGTGTGTAAATAATCAAACCTTGCTCTTGCGGATGCAGACACGGCTGACTCCATGGACGGGCTTGAGTGCGAGCTTGGAGAACAGCTTGCGGGCCTTCTTCTCGGATCGCGACTGCTTTCCGGCATGGATAACCTGCTCGGTGAGACCAGCAGCCTCGGCCACCTAAAATTAACTTATTTCTGTATAATGACTCCGTAGAAGTATGATGCCAGGAGCCCTTGATCAAGTGTTCACAGGAAAGTCAGCGGAATCATAAAGCGGTTCTAACTCATCATTGAACAATCGACATAGCTACCGATACTGTGAGAAGGAACACATAATATCAGTTTGGGTGGATTCACTTTTCTCTGAGCCTCGCTGATCTCTCCCTCTTCGAGGCCGGGGACCTCCTCGTCGTTACTGCTATCAGAGCCGTCGCCACGAGTGACCTTCTTCTCGAGCTCCTCCTTCTGCTTCTCAGCAGCAGCCTTCTGAGCCCGCGCCTCGGACATACGATTCATAATTGATGAGATTACTGAAAGAGAATGAATACACTACATGTCAACCTTTGTCAGAGCAAAGAAAGTGGAGAGGGAGAGAGGCGATAAATACGCCGATATCGGAGCGACAAAAAGGGTTATCAACATCTAACTTGGAAAAGCGATTTCAGAGATAATTTAAAGGAATCAACAAAGTTAAAGGCAATGGTACATTTAAATTCGATAGCGAGACTGAGTTTCTCAACTAGCTGCTCAAATGGAAAATTGAGTGGAAGATCTAAAAAGGGGGAATAGAGGTGAAATCGAGTGTGATTTAGGCACATAAATTGAAGAGGACTGAGGCGGAAGACGTGAAAATCAGAAGCCAATAGCTGGAAAGGAAGAATTGCACCAGTCTGAGAGAGCGCGGTAGGTGGTAAATGATGGAGGGGGTTTCGCTACTGCGCAGACTCATTCACTAGGAAATGACAACTCCAGTTCTTTCTAGTGCGAAGAGCCATACCAAGACTCGAATAACGTTCACAGGTATTTTCGAAAGAGTCACACGCGTTCTCAGCGGGCATTTTCATAATGTATGGCGTAACGGTAGGTTGTTCTAGTGAAATTGATAGTGACGAACATGGTGGTGAGGGCAGTGAGTGATTTCAGACAAATATAAACAAAAGAAACGGTTAAATCAATAATTTGAAAGAAGAGAGCTTCGAAAATGGGTGAGAGAGTGCCCTCTCTCACTCTCCCTGCTTTTCAGGGTTTCGCGCCTCTTTTGAATAACCTATTTTTCCGCATATGGTAAGAATAAATTTCAACCTTCATTGAAATTTTTCATTTATTATTCTTGATTGTTGATAAAATTACGTTTTCCTGATAAATTACTTCTTTGTAATAGATATTGCTGGTCGAATCTAGATGGTCATCTAGGCAATCAAATTGACGTTATGTTTGTCATGTTTGTTATTTTTCTTCAAAACACTGTATTATACCGCGATCTCATTTCAAAGAGGCCCGCTAGAAGTGCAGACGTCTCCCCCGCTTTGCTAAAGCTTCCGAGGTTACCCCTCGTCACAGTGTGTTGTTCATCTATGATCATATGACGAATATATGACAACTTTATCAACGTAAAACAGAGCATTCCTACTATACAGATGTGTTAGCAGCATGGCAAATTAGCGCCGCAAATTATTAACAAACTTGTGTGCAATAACCGTATTTTGTGGATGCAGCAAGATGGATTGAGGGGAAAGGTAACCAGAGGGGAGGTGCGGTAGCGTATCTAAGGGCTACGGTAACCAAAGGGGAGGTACGGTAGCGTATCTAAGTGGGCAAGGAGAGAAAAGGTGAGAGGGATTATGCACGAATATACACCGTAATCTCGGGATGGAAAGGGGGAATGGGCAAATAGGATAGATCTAGCGTGTCTATTGGGGAGAGAAGATATTTTTGTGGAAGGGATACTGTATCAGGCTACAGGGAAAATGATACTGAATAGAGGGAGGGGATATTGTATCAAGCTACAGGGGAACAGTATACGGTAGGGAGTGAGGGAGGGGATACAGTATCTTGGGCTGATCTTTGATTTCAGTGCGATTTGTCGTGGGAGGAAGTCTCGATGGAGGGAGAGAAGGCGGATGACTGGTAGGCATACAGATTGGCATCTCCCTCAATTGGACTCATCCACGATCGAGCCACGGCCGGTGTTTGCTGCAAGGGGAGAGGGTTACGGTAACCAGAGAGGAAGTACGGTAACCAGCGGATGAAGGATACGGTAGCTGATCTACCAAGTCAGGTTCTGGTTCCAGGTTCCATTTTTGGGTCAAAAATTAATATTCTCAAAAATACCTGAGTATATAATTTTCTGACGTATTTTCGCACGTAGAAAACGAATTTTTATGTTACAGATCCTGTAACTTCTAAAGAAAAAAGTTGTGATCGAAAAACTGCAAAAAACGCAAGTTGAACGCGGTTTTAGGTTGCCTGTTATCTTGCGGGGTAGTCAAATGCTTAACCTTATATACAAAAATCAGGAAAAGATTCTCTACAAACTGGCTGAGGGATTTGGTCGCGCCAGTTCAATGTCAAAAAATGACTTTTTCTCGAAAACGAAAATAGGTTGAGCCAAATTTTTTTCCTTTTGTTCGGGTACGCGAGATTTGACACTATTTTGACCTTTCGCGGGGCAGTTTTAATTTAATAACAAGAATTTGGCAAAAGCGACGTCGCGTCGTACCGGGATTCAGAAGCTTCTGATCGAAAAACTGAAAACGCCAGTCGATTCAGAATCAAAAGTTACTCCTAGGACGAACTTTTGAGCACATTTGATTTTTTTGCTGTGCCAAGCTTTGTTCGACTATTACGCAAACGGCCTCATAGAGCACGTCTCCTCTCTATCATTTCTCGACACGGGTCCGAATAGCGCACGATAAACTCGAGATCTCGAGTCTCGATCCGGCAACACTAATATCTGTTTGCATTTACCTCTGATATGTCCGCCCAACTATCAACAAGGATACAGCACTGTTCATTCCATTTGTTGTTTTTCAGATAGTCTTCCAAGGAATTTTCATTAAACAATGCGCACACTTCTAGTTCGGCATGCCTCAGCTCGAGTCTTCGTGGAGTGTGTTTCAGAATCAATGAAAACAATCTGGAATTTTTAAATTGAATTTGCATATTGATTATTGAAGTAAGGAGGTATGTAGAAATCTAACCTCTCTACATATTCTGGATCTATGCGTATTCCAACAAGTTTGATCCATTTGATACTGCCCACTGTATTTTCCAAAAAGGACAGAAGAGCAGAATCTATTCGCAACTGCAAAAAATAATTATAGTTTTATTTGCAAATGTATGCGAAGGAAAGAAATCCTTGGAATTTTTGAGCAAACACTGAAATAATTCAAAAAATATAGATTTTGAGTTATGCAGACTTCGTGGGATTATCTAGATTCTTCAGGAAACATCTTCACATACAAAAAACACTCACGTATTTCAGTGATAAGCCAGCAAATGAATGTATTTTGAGTGCTTCGTCGAGGTTGGAGTAAAGAAGGGAAGGGACGGGGCATAAGCCTCTCATGACACAGTGCGACTCTCCTCGGGAATAGCGAACCTGTGGAGTATGGATGTAAAATCGGACCCCGATTCTGCTCATAAGAGAAAAGAACTGGAGACTTTAACAAACACCCAATCGGTTCTCAACAATAATGATGCTTTGGCTTGCTGCCAAGATGCAATATAGCTACAGCCGTAATTATATTGTTATTGTTGTTCGCAGTATTTATCAATATTATTTTAAAAATTGTTTCGACCAGTGCGACGGTGTTATGTTTTCAGCTTTTTTTATTTATATTATCTCGTCTTTCCGTTCTATTGATAACCAAACCCGGAGTCTAACAATATTCATTAGTGATGCCATTTCGGTGTTCGACTCTCCTCATTTTGCACACTCTCTCGATTCTCTGGCCGGCGAGATAGTGTGCTGAATGGAGAGAGCCAAAACCGAAATTGAGTCCCTAATGGACATCCAATTTACAGGATGCTCTCAAGTCTGTCCGTTGACTGCCTTTTGGAAATCTTCTTCTACCTAGAAATGTAAGGAAATTAATCTGAAATATTATAGCAACGTTATTAATTATTATATAATTTTTAAATTGATCTTTATGATGTTTCTCCATTTAAGAAACGATTTGCTCGAGATGAGTTGCGTCAGTCGGAGAATGTTTGATCTCTCCCATTTTAAATTACCAAGAACACAGAAATATGACGCGTCTGAACTGACATTAATCGAGGTTTCCTTCATCGGCATTGATATTTTTTTTTTAATGTTTCTTATTCCATATTTGATTTCAGGATGCTTCCGGACATGCCTTCCAACTCTTCAATACGTTTGACAACAAAGGCCAGCATCATTGTGTCTACACAATTGTCAATGACAGGTCATGTGACGACCGACCTATCGAAACCCGAAAAATTTACCGCGGCAGGGCAGAGTCGATATATGCGGTAAGCTCGGGATAATCTGGTCTCTCCATTCTGCACACTCTTCCGACTACCAGAGATGATAAATAGTGCGTTGAATGGAGAGAGAGAGATAACCCTGAAATGGCATCGCTTGTCACATGTATCTCTCGCAGGGTCTTCATTTCTCACTAGGCGAGTCTCGCTCAATGAATCGACCCGTCCCCTCTCTCCTTACTTCGAGCGTGGAAAAACTACTCAAATTGCATTCATTCCATGGTTTAGTGCTGAAAATGTGCGTTTTGACAGCGATTTAGCATGGCTTTTTAATAATTTTTTTCAGTTACGAGTCACTTCATCTTTTATGGACTTCCTTGACCAAGTGATGAACAGAATCGATTGGGTCCAGTTCGAGGGAACAAAAGTAGATCGAGATTGTGTGGACAGGTCGGTGCATTAATTGGTGCCGAACAATGGTGCCGTTTTGCACTTATCAGAGATGTCGATTCTACCCGTCGAAGAATGTTCTGAATGTTCTTATCACAGGTCTCCGGTTATTTTGCATGAATGCTTGTTACAAAAAATAATTTTTGTCCCGGATTTCCATGAAACTTGGTTAGTAGGTACACTTGAAGGTCAGGAATCGGACTATCTCGGTCATTTGGTGAAATTTCGCAATTATCGATTTTTATGATCTACGACTGAAAATGGTCATAACTCGGTCAATTTTTGAGCTACAGCGTGCAATTTTTTCCATTCTGTTTCTTTTGTGATTATCTACAAATAACTCAACTAGGACACATGTCTATCACAAGCCTCTTTTCCGGAATTTGAGAAAATACGATTTTTTACCTCGAAAAGTGCGCGTCTCTGAAAATTTTCTAAGAAAGACACTTGGTTTTATTGCGGATTCGGATTCTACACCTCTGATTACCTATTACTACGTTTTCCGTTTTTCATGAGACCTGTCCGCCGAAGCTGCACTCATAATGCGCCTGGACTTATTTTTGTGTTTTTCGATTTTCATTCATAACTCGGTTCAAAATTGTCGTAGAATATTTTCCAAAAAAGAGTTTTGTTATTCTCGACGAGCTCTTCAATTCTTATTCAATTGATGTGATAATCCGTGATTGGTCATTGAACCAGCTTATCTGGTTGATTAAATGTACGAAAACGAAACAAATTGTGCATAATCACTTACTCTCCGGGGAAGGAAGGTGTTCTTTACCGTATTCGTGTCTCTAATTTTGAAAATACCACCCTGAAAAAGTTTTGTTCCTACCGTGCAAAATTCACTTTTTTCATTCGATTATCCATGCAATTTCAACCCGGTTGAGAAAGATCATCGGTTTTATTTTCCGGTCACATTGGCAGCCGAGATGGGCGCATTTTGAATTCAGATCTTATTCAGTGTTCTGTTCTGCATTTGCCATTTTTAATACTGTATCACAGGCCTCCTGTCCTTGGATACTGTAATCAAACGATATTGACTTTTGGAATTGATTCGTTGATGAAATCAGAAATATGACCCACGTTCTGACCCAGCCGAACGGGGTACTGTAGGTTCAGAATACGGTAAGTATACTGTAGGCGTCGATTATTGATCGATTGAAAATGAAGGCGATAAATTACCGGATGAATCACGCTCGACATTACTAACTAAAACTGAATAAAATTTGAGAAAAGCGAGTTTTTCTTATAACTGTATTTCATTTGAAATAACACCGACCTTTTAAAAACTTTGTTACTCTCGACGAGCTCTTCAATTCTTATTATGAGCATCAACAAGCTAGGATAAACCGTTTTCGAGAAAATCTGCAAAAACTGATTCAATTGATGTGATAATCCGTGATTGGTCATTGAACCAGCTTATCTGGTTGATTAAATGTACGAAAACGAAACAAATTGTGCATAATCACTTACTCTCCGGGGAAGGAAGGTGTTCTTTACCGTATTCGTGTCTCTAATTTTGAAAATACCACCCTGAAAAAGTTTTGTTCCTACCGTGCAAAATTCACTTTTTTCATTCGATTATCCATGCAATTTCAACCCGGTTGAGAAAGATCATCGGTTTTATTTTCCGGTCACATTGGCAGCCGAGATGGGCGCATTTTGAATTCAGATCTTATTCAGTGTTCTGTTCTGCATTTGCCATTTTTAATACTGTATCACAGGCCTCCTGTCCTTGGATACTGTAATCAAACGATATTGACTTTTGGAATTGATTCGTTGATGAAATCAGAAATATGACCCACGTTCTGACCCAGCCGAACGGGGTACTGTAGGTTCAGAATACGGTAAGTATACTGTAGGCGTCGATTATTGATCGATTGAAAATGAAGGCGATAAATTACCGGATGAATCACGCTCGACATTACTAACTAAAACTGAATAAAATTTGAGAAAAGCGAGTTTTTCTTATAACTGTATTTCATTTGAAATAACACCGACCTTTTAAAAACTTTGTTACTCTCGACGAGCTCTTCAATTCTTATTATGAGCATCAACAAGCTAGGATAAACCGTTTTCGAGAAAATCTGCAAAAACTGATTCAATTGATGTGATAATCCGTGATTGGTCATTGAACCAGCTTATCTGGTTAATTTCTAGTCGTCAGCGGTACTCGATTGTAAACAACCAAAACTTCTCGTATATGTGATTTTTTTAATCAAAAAGAACTTCAAACTATCGATAATTCACGAACATGATGTTACTTGAATTATCGGTGTCGCACAGAAGTGCATCGATACCAAATGATACAATATTTTTTGAGACATAAGCTATTTGCAATTGTTGACACGCAAACTACTCGGTAGTTAAATTCCTATTGAAGTGTGGAAGTGACCGTGCCTGAAACCAAGTGATGGTCAGGTCTGAAGTGACGAAGATCGACTACACGGGCAGCGAGCTGCGCATATACCCCTGCCAAGTCCGTGTGATTCGCTGCCATCATCGACTCGGACGTGTGCGTCTGCAATATTTTAGTCATACAAGAACAAAATGTGAACCAGAATATCTTGAGTTTCACATTCGGTCAAAACAAACTGATTTACATTCAATTCGATTGGTGTATTTTTCTCTCTCTCATGAATTTAAAAGTCAAGCAAGTTTTGCTCAGTACAATGTCAGCGCGATTTCCCCTATAGCATTAATAAAATTGAGCGCTGCAAGTAGTTCGAAATTAAAAGGAGTTTCTAATATGGCTCAAAGTGGGGACATGACAGAAGCGCCAAGGACAAAACCAAACAATGCCATAACAAAGCACGGAATGATGCTAGACACTTCTGGTCGGGTTCATCTGATAGCTGATGGTAAGGGCTATCACCCGATAAGTCTCCGATGAGTCGATGAGTATCTAACATCGTTCCAAGCTGAGTAATGGCGTTTGGCGGGTTTGTGCGATTTGGGTTCTTTTGGCGCTTCTGTCATGTCCCCTTCAAAAGTGGAGTGATTAATTTTCAAAACAATGTCGGTGCAATTCGTAAGAAATAAAGATAATATTGCAGGCGATTTGCGGTTTCAAAGGTGGATCAACGTCGCAAAAATGCAATCACAGCAATGATTGGTCGCAATTTGAAAGAAAGATACTATTGAAATCAGCGATCTCGGATTTCAAATGTACCTCAAAGACGATTCATTTCCTTACTGAACAATGAGGTCGAGGATGGTAGTCGAAAAAAATACTATCAAAATAATTCACCTGATTGAGTGTCGAGTTGAGCGCTCCATTGCCCATGCCGCCATTCTCCAGCTCCACCTGGAAGCAATAGCTTGATATTTACTTTTCTTTTATTTTTCCCCTTTCCTTTTCTTTCACCAAGATGCACAATAGTATTCCCGGATCGAATAGTGGCTCTCTCCATTCTGCACACTTTCTCGCCGGGTCAGACAGACGAGGGAGTGTGCAGAATGGAGAGACCTGTCGGCGAGTACTGATGCTGAACACGATTGTTTTATTCAATCAGTTCGATAAAAAAAATCTATAGCTCTTTTACGTGATCTTTGATCTCTGATCTTTCCCCCTCTCACCATTGGTTCGTATCCATCGCAGGGATAGATGCGCAGCTCGCTGCCCGTGTAGTCGATCTTCGTCACTTCAGACCTGACAATCACTTGGTTTCAGGCACAGTCACTTCCACACTTCAATAGGAGTTTAACTACCAAGTAGTTTGCGTGTCAACAATTGCAAATAGCTTATGTCTCAAAAAATATTGTATCCTTTGGTATCGATGCACTTCTGTGCGACACCGATAATTCAAGTAACATCATGTTCGTGAATTATCGATTGTTTGAAGTTCTTTTTGATTAAAAAAATCACATTTACGAGAAGTTTTGGTTGTTTACAATCGAGTACCGCTGACGACGAGAAATTATCCAAGCGTAAAAGTTACAATTTACTATTTTTTAAATTGTAAAATGAAATTCATCCGAATTGAGAGAAAACAATAAACGAACGTGCACAGCGTTCTACTTTTTGTGCATCACAATGTTGAGGTTCATACACAAATAAAGCTGAGAACTCGATGATTCGACAATTGGGCCGTTCAATATTTTCTCTCTCAATAATCTGAGCGAGAGAGAGAGCGCGAATAAATTTAACTCTATATGCAGCTACTTCCTTGTTTCAACGACAGATGTAGATATGAGAACGTGAATAATTTACAATACCGCTGTGTCTCGGAAGGATTTTTTTGAAAAATAAGTATTTTGCGAGCAGAAACATCTAATATATGCGCCTCAACTTTCGCGTTTTACATACTATGCAAATAATGGGTAATTTTTCAACTGCCAATATGGCGCCTACGCCTACGGTTGAGAAATACAATCATTTTTCAACGATAAACAACGCACCCCTGCATGCAGTTTCTATGTCCCCTACCTTTTATGTTTCACTCACTAAACAAGAACCAGGTAATTCGAAAATTGATAATAATACGGCGTCTCATGTTACAACAATCATTCCATGGGAGAATCGCACCTTCACAATGTTGTATCCCTGCGCCAACACCATTATTGTTTCAGAGTTAATTGTAGAGCTGAGAAATTGTAAGAATATGAGGAAATCCAGAATCGAAAAAATATTAATGATAAAATATAAAAAAGCCACTGCATTTATGTTTCTATGCGCCGTCCTAATTAATGTTTCTCACAACATTAGAGCTGAGAACGTGAATTCATAATTTAACTGAAAAAGGAAAGTCTGGCTATTTTCGCGTTTCAACTACAATTTAACAGTTATGCAATTCCCGAACTGGTAATGGATCCCCACCAGGCGACTCAAAAAAATTCCGAACTAATAAAAACCTCATACGTACTGCTGCATGTGATTTCAGTGCACCTCCACAGTTTAGTGTTTCAAGAACCTCTCTAGGCCTAACAGGTCCACCCTTCTTTCCTAGACATCAAAATTTATCTGAATGAATCTCACAAGGGAAGGTCGCGAAGTGTCCGTGAGCTTTTCAAAAATGGTTGATACTGTGACGTAGGGTATCATCAGGGTACTCAAAACTGCCTTCAATTTCTGCTAAGGACACCTTGGGGCCGAGAAATAATCGATAATTGTTCAGTAACGCGATCCGTTCAGCCCCTTCACCCTTCTCTAAGCGCACACTCCCAGATGGTTCTGTGGTGTAGTTGTTTATGCATTAGAATAGCAAAGCGTCAGCTGACCACTGCGCTGTTTGGATTCCAATTTTGCGTTTCATAACTATTCCTTGGGCAGATAAACTTTTGGATGGGGATTGTTTTTCATTACACTTTATCAAATAATCAAAATATTAAAAATTTATGCTCTACTTTGTGGCATCTATTCGCAAGGAACTTCAGTGTTTCGCGCACCTCTCTAGAGCTGGCAGTTTAAATTATTAATTTGAAGTCAGTGAAGTCATTCATAAAAAAAATGTTGAACGTATCAGAACGAATCTGACCACTGCATGTGATGCGCCTGCTGACTGCCGTGGAAGACGAGGATGCCGCGGTGCGTCGCCCCGATGTACACGGAGACCGCGCCGTTCTTGGGGCCCTGCAAATTACAAATAAATAAATAAATTAGAACATTTCTTAACAATGCCATTCCTAAGGTCCTACAACTGCTAAATATTAAATAATTTAGTCTTAATTAACTCTATTTAGAAAGTTATTCAATTAAAGTAATTGTTTGAAAATTAATTACTTTTATTTATTTATTTATTTATCGTACACCACTGAAGGTGCTTCAACAAGTACAGGATGTACGAGGAAATATAAAGTTAGTAAGAATACAACAAAGGGAAGGATGCGTGTTGAAAGGGGACGGGGTAGGAGGGAGGGGAGGGGAGGGGAGGGGAGGGGGGGGGGGGAGGGGAGGGGAGGGGGTGGGATCGATCTTCTCATGGAGTCACACAATTCGAGTATCGAGGAGAGGGAGTCTCGTAAACGGATGGAGGAGTCCGCTTATCCAGTGTATGTCTGACTGGATATAGGTGTATGACTTGACGAGGTAGATCGAAAGATGGAAGGGAAAAGGAGACGGGAATGGATGGGGATGGATTGGAGGGCAGCTCAAAGATTCGAAACTTCTATTCCTAAAACACGAGGTAAGTCAGGGTGTTTGAATAAGTGAACCTTAATAACGGGGATTGACAATTTGGGGTTACAAATCAAATGCAATTTATTTAATAATCGATCGGTTCTGTGAGAAAAAGATACTTTGAGATTCTCTCTCTTGAACAGGGGTAGATGAAGGACAAACGAACCATTACGTCTACTAATTGCACGATATGTGTAAAAATGTGTAGGCTCTAAGTCAACAAAATGGGCAAAAATTTTGAGAGCTAAGACAATATCACTCACAATACGACGAGTATACAAGGTGTTAAGTGAATAGAGAGATAATCGATCAGAGTAGCATGGAATGATAGGTTCTACTCTGGAGCAACGAAAATGTAAGAGTCTAGTAAACAAGTGTTGTACTTTCTCTAATTTCCGAACAAGACCTTTGGATGATGGGGACCAGACAGGGGATGCATATTCTAATACAGGAATAATGAATGACTTGAAGGCTGAGATGTAAGGGGAAGGAATAGTACAACTGATACTACGAAATAGGAGATAGACAAGTGAAGTTGATTTATGGCAAACAATCTTTATATGAGAATCAAAGTTCAAGAAGGGATCGATATGGACACCTAAGTCACGAATAGAGTCAGAGATTGCGAGATTTGTAGAGAGAAGAGAGTAGACGGTTCGGGGATTATTTCGTCCTATGTGAACTATGTTGCACTTTTTCTCAGCAACTTCTAACTGCCATGTTTTGTAGTATTCCGTGAAACCCAAAATCCCGGACTGAAGTTGAGTGGGGGCGTCGGATGGAGAGAGTGGATCGAAAGTAGTGAAGAGCTTGATATCGTCAGCAAAGAGACGACATGAAAGTTTAGGGTAGGGGGAGAAAACCTTAGGGAGATCAAAAGTATAAAGCAGAAAGAGGATAGGACCCAATACTGTCCCTTGGGGGACGCCTGAGACAACAGCTTTCTCAGAAGAGAGAACATTGCCTATTCGCACTCTGAAACTCCTTTCGGAGAGATAACCTGAGATCCAATTTAGCAAGCAACCACGAATTCCAATCGATTCTAATTTGAGCAATAACTTATTATGAGAGACCTTATCAAAAGCCTTAGCTAAGTCAATATAGGCAACGTCAACACAATAGTCGCGATCGATCGCATCACGCCAAGATTGGGTGCAATCAAGCAGTTGGGTTACGGTAGAACGCCTGGAGAGAAAACCATGCTGCTCGGGGGGAATTACATTGTGGGAGGTACACCAATCGATAATCGAGGGCTTAAGCAGTCGTTCCATAATTTTAGCTGGGATGGGAGTTAGACTAATTGGGCGGAAGTCAGAAACAGATGAGGGTGAGGCTACTTTAGGAATGGGGACCACAATAGATGATTTCCAGAGAGATGGAATAGTACCAAGCATGAGACTGTAATTGAAAATATGAGCAAGTGGTGTGGATAGGGAAGCAAAGCACTTCTTGAAAATAATGGATGGGATGTTGTCAGAGGGAAGGGAACAGGAGGAAGAGACACGACTGAGGTGAGAGACGACCTCGTGAGGGAGGATAATAGAGACAGGAATGGATTGGGAAACAAGAGAGGGGCAGGTCGGGACAGTTCCGTCGTCACTAGTATAAACTGAGGAGAAGTAATCAGCGAGAGATTCCGCTTTCTTAGAAGGACAAGTGACTACGGAACCGTCAGGGGAAATAATAGCGGGTATTACTAGACCTTTAGACTTGAAACGAGTGGAAACATAACGATAAAATGAGCGACTATGATTACCGGCGAGCAATCGGTTCTCATAGGAACGAACATACTTTCGAATTTCGTAATCTAGTTTACGCGAGACACGAATAAACTGGGCGTGTACTGGTCGGAGGCTAATCTTATCAAACAGAGAACGTTTATGTGAGAGAAGCGATTTAATGTGGGGAGGGTAGTGATCGGAAGGAAGAGAACACTTTCTGAGGGGGACAAAACGACTAAAAAGAGCAGTGAGGTAGGACACAAAACGATCATACAAATCCGATACATCGATGAAATCAGAGAGAATCGCTTCCCAATCAGTCCCATAAAGTGCATTGTCCAACCCAGAGAAATCAGTTTTGCGGAAATCAAAAGTATGCACTAAAATGGGATGAGAGAGGGGAAACGAAAACTTGAAATCAATAGATGAATGATCGGCATTACGAAATGGAGCGGATATACGACAATCAGAAATGATGTCAGGAGGAGAGAGAATGACATCAAGGAAATGACCATTTAGTGAGGGGGAGGGAACAACTTGGGAAAGAGCAAGGTCGATAGAGAGATCATAAAGACACGATGATTGAGAGGATAAAAGACCAGGAGACTTCCAGTTGATGTGCAAATTAAAGTCACCTAGCACAACCACTTGATACTGAACGGAAAACAGAGAAGATATTAGATCGAAAAGAGATGTATTTTGAACAGTGGTTGTGTTAGGAGGCCTGTAGACTAGAACAAAACGAGTCGGGATAAGGGCAGTAGGGGAATGGACATCAACGACTAGAATGTCACTCGAAATGCGAGAAGGAAGGGAGACTCGGGAACAAGGGAGATGATCGCGAATAAAGAGACAAACACCGCCTCCACGACGGGGACGATCGGAACGGAATACACGGTAAGGAAAGGAGAGGAGGAGTTCAGTGTCTATAATCTTAGAGGACAGCCAGGTCTCGGTTACAAACAGGAAATCAGGTTTGTCGATAGAAAGAATAGCGTGGAGGTGAGGTAGCTTGTTGCAAAGGGAGCGAGCATTAAACATGGCACATGAGAACTTAGTTGGTGCTTGGGGAAGGAGAGAAGGGGTGGGGTTGACAGGCGAGACAGGTGAATTGGGAACGGAGGGCGAGAGAGCATGGGAAAACGAGAGAGGGGAGAGGGGAGGGGCAAGAGAGGGCGAGAGAGTGTGTGAAAATGAGAGAGACGAGAGAGGGGCAGGGGAAGAGGGGAATGGGGAGAGAGTAAGAGGAGAGGTCGTGGCAACAACAATAGACGAATCAATACTGTTCACACAGTGAGAGGGGTCAGGGTGTGATGTACGACAACTTAGTTTCCCTGAGGGGGGAGTCGAGTGCGCTTATGAGTACGAATTTCATCCCTGTGCCACAAGTCATCTCGATAGATCACAAATGGACAGTTAGAATCCGACTCACGCATCGACTTGAGTCTAGCTCTAAGTGTCTTACCTCTCTCTCTCTCCTCGACAGTCTGAGATTTGCGAATGTAAATACCCTTGCAATCCTCGTTCTTGCGGAGAACATGGGCATTTTTGAGAGCTGTGAGGAGGTGAGATCGAGAAGGGAGGACTACTTTGAGTAAACGGGGATGGATACTGGACGGCTTTCCCATGCGATAAACCATCTGAGGAGTTGCCTCGACCATCAGAGAAGCGAGGGCTCGACCTACGGCCGCCCTATCACTCTCAAGCCTCTCTTCAAGAGTCAGAGAAGGGGCGGGCTCGGGAACACCAGAGATAACGAGAGATCTCGCTCTCAGATGGGCCTCAACGGGGTCCTCGCCAGGAAGAGAGGGGGAGGGACGGAAGGAGGAGGAGAGGGAAGGGAAGAGGGGAGGAGGAGTGGAATGAGAGAAGGAAGTGGAAGGGGGGGGAAGTGGCCATTACTTCGGAATCACTGTCCTTTTTCAGGAGCAAATCGACTTGTGTAGCCATTTGACTGAGGACATTAGTGATCTTACATGGGAAGGGTCACAGGACACATTATCTGATCGGCACCAAACTTTCAGTACCGACTAAATCGACTACGCTGATTTCAAATCTGTTTTCTATATCTGCATAATAGGTCATAGAAAAATCGATAATTTCGGTTGTGTACTAGAGCCAGTGTCGAGTGAGGTATGAGCGCTCTCAAGAGAGCGCTGGAATGTGGCAGCGTGGTAGAGTGGTTAGGAAGTGGGATCACAAAGCGGAGGGTCTGGGTTCTATGCCCACGCTCTGCAAACTCTTTTCCCACTTTTTGCGCAACCTCTTGAGAAGTTGTAAACAAAAACAATTTTATCAACAACAACATTAACAAACTTTTGACAATTTAACAAGAGTGAAATGCGATCACAAAGCATTTGAAGCACAGAGTCTTGTGGCATTTCGGACATAGAATGAACGAGGACCTAGTGCATGGGGGTATGGCGCAACCTTTGGTATTGACAGAGCGGGGAAAACACACTTGGACCGGAGTCTGGAAACGAGTGGGAGGGGGAGAATCTAGATAGCCAGCGCGAAACCAAGCGTACTGGATGAGGGGACGGAAAGTGGGGGCACGAATGATCGAATAGCAGAGGGAGATCAATTTGAGGATGGAGTCCCTCTGGTAAGCAATGAAATCAGGACAGTTCTTAAAGCCGTAGGACTGGATTCTCCTCACCAGACCCTTGAACGGACGAAAGAAATATACGTCCAAGGGTTGGATGAGTCCAGTGGATCCAGGGGGAATCTGGCGGGTGTCGAGTGTCTTGCCAGTGGGAAGGGCGGCGGTGATAGCTGCCGTGTCCTTGAAGGCGGACCACGAGTCGAGTAGAATGAGGAGATCAGAGGGAGTGGATGGAGTGTGGATGCACTGCAAGCAGGACAGGATCAGGGTGAGCCACGATGAGTCTCTTCATTCGACACACTCTCTCGCCACTCGGCCGGACTAGAGAGTGTGTGAAATGAAGAGACCGCGATCCGTAATTCGAACTCTATTAGTGAAACTATGTGTAAAGAGTAGATTGATCACCTTATTCACCCACTCCAGCATGTGCTTCTTCGTCATGATGTGAGTCGTTCCGCAAGTGACGTAGAGGTTGTGAGCGGAGAAGACCCTCTTCGTCTTGGGAAAGACGCCCTTGGGCTCTTGCAGATTCACGTATAGTTTCTCCCCCATTGACCCATCAGCGAACACAATCGGCATGACTGTGTAGCTGTGGGTCAAACTCGCCTTGCTCTTGACACCCTTCACAACGGTCCGATCCCCCATCGGCGCCAGGCTCCTGTAACGACTACCGTAATGAGGGAGAGGGGAGGGGTACGGTAGGAAGAGGAAATGTTACGAACCTTTTGCTATGCATTTCCTTGAGGAAACCGCTCTGATCCGCGTTGGCAATGGAGTTGAGGGGACGGCTCTTCATCTCCTCTCGAATCACTGCCACGAATGCGTCGGCAGCCTTCTTGATCTCCTCTGCCTCCACCAAGTTCACTTTGGAGACGAACTTGGTGGTCTGGCGCGAGCAGATCCGATGCTTCCTCTTGAAGCGAGTGATGAAGGAGGGAGAGGCCTCGAAGCCAGCCACGTAGTGGTGCTCCCTGTTGATGTCGAGGGCCATCACCTCGAGGTCACAGTCGTGAAGAGTGAACCCTGCCACAGGAAATGATGAAATAGTAAAGTGATCCGAGAGACACGACGAGTCGAATCCGCGTCGTTCTCTTTGGCGTGCATTTCCATCTTGCGCAGGTCCCACTCATTTCCAATAAACCGGAAGCGAGTCTTCATTTGCGCGACATCCCGGTGTGGCTTCGTTGTGGTAGAACGGTAGTACTGCGCTGCCACGACTACCTGTGAAATATCACGATGAAAGGAGTATTCCACAGCGGGTCGGCGTCATCGGGTTCGGAGAACGCGATCTCCTGGATATTCACAAGCAACATAGAAGTGATCAAAGTACACACAAGTCATTGAAAAAAAAATGCAAAAGAGTTTGCAGAGCGTGGGCATAGAACCCAGACCCTCCGCTTTGTGATCCCACTTCCTAACCACTCTACCACGCTGCCACATTCCAGCGCTCTCTTGAGAGCGCTCATACCTCACTCGACACTGGCTCTAGTACACAACCGAAATTATCGATTTTTCTATGACCTATTATGCAGATATAGAAAACAGATTTGAAATCAGCGTAGTCGATTTAGTCGGTACTGAAAGTTTGGTGCCGATCAGATAATGTGTCCTGTGACCCCCCCATGTTAGTCCAAAGAGATTGATCAACTCCCTTAGGCGTGTCCCTCATAGAAAGCTCCTGGGCAGAGCAAATCAAGTTATCGATTACTCCCCGCTTAGCCAATGGGGACCCACCACCAGAAGTTGCCCGTTTCATGGCCAGAATAGGGGAAGAACGAATGAGACTAGGGGAGGGGAAATAAGAGGAAATAAACGCGAAAAAGAGAGAGAAGAGATGCACGCACCTTCCCTGAGTGAGGGAAGAGAGGGGAGTGAGGGAAGAGAGGGGAGAGTCTGACCACTGCATGTGATGCGCCTTCTGACTGCCGTGGAAGACGAGGATGCCGCGGTGCGTCGCCCCGATGTACACGGAGACCGCGCCGTTCTTGGGGCCCTGCAAATTACAAATAAATAATTAAATTAAAACATTTCTTAACAATGCCATTCCTAAGGTCCTACAACTGCTAAATATTAAATAATTTAGTCTTAATTAACTCTATTTAGAAAGTTATTCAATTAAAGTAATTGTTTGAAAATTAATTACTTCTGCTCCCTCGACAACTCCTTCCCCACTTGTTTATCATCCAACTCTCACATGGTACAAACTGGTGGAACACCCACTTAGCCCCCCTCTTTCTCTTGATCTCATTCCATCTATGAGCGGATTACTTTCCACTAGGCAAGTGGTTTCGCTTTTGTTTCTCTCCATTCTGCACACTATCTCGCTGGTTAGATAAATGAGAAAGTGTGCAAAACAGATAGAACATAAAAACGAAACAACATCACTACTCTACAAACCAGTCTACCTGAACGCCCTCCCGTTCGCGCAATCAAGAGTGATTTGGCACTATAAAACACATGGTGGAGGACGACAGGATGCAAGTTCTTTATGTAGACGCAGTGTGGCTTCAATGTGCCTTGAGAGATATTCTAGTGAACTCGTACACAGCCGACGATCAAACAGAAGACTACCAACTCATTTTTGTGATTCATTGAAACAACATTCCAACATGGCAATCAAAATTGATTAGTTGGTACATCGCAACCAGTTCCTCGATCAGATGGCAGGCAATCTTCTCACCTCATGGTCTCAATGAAACTGTACTCTGCCTTGACCCAGTCTATACCGAACCGAAGCCTAATGAACGATGCAAAAATATTGACTTATTGAATTTATCCGCTAACAAGAAATCCTGGAGATATCAGATAAACAGGCACGCAACTTGTATTGATCTCCCTAGTGCAACCCCAATCCACCTTGACAAACAAGTAGTCGTCACCTCTGCGGTATCACTCTACATTGAGCAATGCATCTAATGCTCGAGTATAAGCAGTACCTTATTAACCTAGGGAAAATGCGCTGCAGCAATTCACTGGTTGGCAGCCAGCCCCGAAGGGAAGTATGTCCATCTAATCTATTGTTGGGGATTCCAGGTGTCCCCTTCAGGTCTCAGTGCTGGACGTCGTCTGATTCATTGCCATTTTTACTTGTATTTCTCATGCTCCGTTATGGGATAAATTTGTCGTGATTCACCTCGTTCATCCAAAAAAAAACACAAAAAACATGTATTTTAAGCAAAAATAATGGAATAGAAGCATTTCGAAAATCCGCGCGAAAATAATATTCAAAATGTACGGTAGTATATCTGCAAAAATCAGGGACATCAGGTAAAATTACGGTACATCAGGAGCAAAAAGCTACCGTAATTCAGGGTTGGCGAGAGTGCAGACGGCGAGGTTTTCGCGGACAAATGCGCAAAAACAGCCATTGTGTGCCCGCATTTTTACGGTTGCGAGTTTCACCGTGTCCCTGCAGCCAGCCTACTTGACTGTTTATTATTAAGACGTTTAATTCCAACCGAACAGATCATCGAATCTTAGGATATTCAATGATCGAGTGTAACTCCACTCTACCTTGATAGTACGCAAGGCGAATACTACTTATCGAACAAATTCACCCAGAATATGGCAGACGCATCGTCAAACAGACTCGTGATTTGCTACATTGATCAACTGCAACCTCACTCTACCTTGGCAGTTAATTTTCTGAACCGTTAGTAATCATATGTTTTATTTTAATTTTTTTTAGACAAAATATCCAACCTTGACAGTGTAGGGGTCTAATCCGTACGTCTCCATCTGGCAGGCCATCTCGATCATCCGCAGCTCCGCCTCCGCCGCACTCATTCCACTGCGAAATAAATAAAGAATTAATAAGAATAATTGAGTTATTAATAATACATTACAATCCTGTGAGTGCAATCCCTTAGGCCTAGGTTTCTCATTTTGAGTCAAACTAATCGGATTCGTGTTTCATTCACGACTCAAGTGTCTAACAATTCTAAGCGCCTTAATCTTCTTCAACTACTTGAGCGCTAAATAGTCTCACTTACAATTAGATTATTTCAACTCATTGATGCTATTTTTTAACGGAAAATATAAATAAATCATAATTAAATATCCCCTTCCACTCACACTGCAGGATATACGCAGCCAACTGCTGTGCAGCAGGTCGCGCTGCAGCTGCACGTTCAGCTGGTATCTGCAACCAATCGATAATATATAAGCAGTCCTCGATCCCTACTGACTCCAATCACTACCGTATTCGGCAAATAGCCAAACACTCATATGTATTTCACCGTCTGATCCAGGTTTCGTGTATCGTTCAACCCTCTCATGATTTTCCCCACAATGATTTCTTCTCCATTCTTATTGGTATTAACATTTCTCCTTTTACTACTAGCAAAATAGGAAGGGATGTAATGCCAAATGTCAATACAAAGCCCAAATCGATATACTAATTCCAAATCTATCCCTACACAGCGAACTATAACTAAGATTCTGAAGCATAGATGATCTGCCATAATCATTCAAACAATAACAAATCATCCACTTCATAAATACTAGTTGAACTTCAGTTTCAGCCCTTCCTTATATACATGTGCAAATTTCATCAGCTACAATAACATGGCGTAAATCGATTACAAATTAGTGATCTAACCTGGTGATCTCCTCTCGCAGCTGTATTGCCGACGAGGGATAATAGCGGAATCGGAGAGGGAATGCGAGGTCATCGGCTGAAATAAGAGACGTTTCATTCCAGTGTTTCTTACGCGATTTGAATGCCCGGTAAAAAAGAACTTCTGGTTCGGTCGTGCGTAGTCGAGCGATTAAAAACAGACAAGTTCCGTGACCGAGGAAATATAAAATATAGAGAAATTTAACCTACAAATTAGTAGACTACTAAAATAACATAATGATTTCCGATCACTACTACTAATAGTAGTACTGATCGGAAACCATTATATAATTTTAAGATGGGGTGATGGAAACAACGGCGCCTCTGTTAGACTAGATGAGATCTAATGCTAGGTTCTGCGAAATTCGGACAGATCGCGACAAAAGTAAGTCGGTAATAACATAGGGCAATAACGATGAAAAGGATGTGCGATAACTCTGCGGTTGTTAAATTCGATGTCATAAAATTAAGAACCGTCTTCCAAGATGCCTCGGACAGAAAAGCAATCATCTTGGTTGATATTTCACAGTGAATTGAAAGGAGTGGCCCAAGTACATAGAAAGAGATTTCTAGAAAATGCTTTCGATTCAAGCGCAAATATGTGTATTGGTAAAAGTAAACTATTTTTCAAGATCTACTTCAAGGAAATAAATTTTCACATACAAGCAGTGCGTCTTCTTCAAACGCACTGCGAACTTGCTAGAAAAAGACAAAGAAGGGGAAATAGCCAAGTGTTAGAACAGAGCACTTGCTAGCTTTGTTGCAAATACCATGCAAATTTCGATCGTTTTTTTCGCACAAATAATTGCGACAAAGAATCGTATTTAGTAAAGTGGATCAGAAAGGAAGAAGGCAACAAATAGGCAAGCAACTAGGCAGATCAAGGGAATTTGCATGAACTAGCGCAAATTATCACCTAAGATAACGCCTATAAGAACCAAGAACTAATGCAGCTGCTCCTTTAGAGTACTCAAAAAGGTGAAAAGCGTGGGAGAAGGCAAAGACTAGACAATGACACGGAAATAACGCTCCAGAACGCTGCCCATCGCAATAAAGCGCTGCCCATCGCAATCTAGCCACAACTATAAAGTAACCAGTGCCGCAGTAGCTGGACAGCTCGAAGTGGTGAAAAAAAGGTAACGAAACGTTAGCGAATCGAGTTAAGCGAAAGAAAGGGCTATTCAGTGGTGAATAAATCAAATTATAACGCGTCTGAGCGAACGCACAATCGAACCTAGGCCAGGCTCGCACATAAATGACAACAACTCATCAAAATACTCTTAAATAAAAAAAATCAGAAATGCGCGAACGAAGAGCTCATGGAAGTCAGTCGATATCGAAGCAACACTTTGGCTGTTTACAGTATACTTGACAATAATTGCGCGCTATTCAAATACGACTGCTAATTATAATTAAATTTATAACTTTAATTTTATATTATTTTTCAATATAATAATGTGTTTTGATGACTGAATAAATTCACATGAAGAAAAACAAACAATTCTCAGAATTTTCTTCTTCATTGAAAAACAAACTGTTGATTTCACGGCCTTTTGCATGGGGTGAGCGATAGAGGAGAGAGCGGTCAGGGGAATGGCGAGAGAGCATGCAAATGCGAGAGCGTGTGCAATGGTTTCACCACGAAAGCTCACTTGGCGTTTTGCCAGTAGAACGCCGTGGATTTAGCTGTCGATAGGATAAAGCGCTTCTGGATTTGTCGATTGCCATTGATTTGTGATTAAATGTATGTATGTGCTTGATCGGTTTTCATGTGCAAAAGTTCCATTTAGCATACTTTTCAACTATCAGATCGAATAGGTAGTGTGCAGAATGGAGAGAGAGAGAAAAGTGATCCGAAACGGCATCATTAAAATCAATTAAATGCAACAAAAATGAATCGTGGTTCGAAGGAGAAGGGAACAAAGAGGGGGGGGGGGGATTATTGAATCTGCTGAGTACATAATGGTTCTCATAAAATGCTCTCTCGATTTTGCACACTCGCGTATCAGAGCTGTGAAAGTCATCGTAGTATGATGAGAGTATTCTAGTAGCGGCAAATCGGCATCCATCTCTGATTAACTCGAATGCTCTCTCGTATCTCTAACCGACGAGAGAACACACAAAATGAAGAGAGTCGGACGCCGATTTGCCATTACTAGAGTGTTCCCTTGGCTGGACGAAGAAACGAATAATTCATTTTGATATCTCTAGTGGATGGATGGAGCTACTGCTTTAAATAGCGCTTGATAACGAGCCCGTCAATCGCATTTCTTGCTTCGTTGCTAGAGAAACGGGCAGACGAATAATGCGCTATAATGATCACGATTCGGGAATAAAACATTGCCACTCCATTTCGCTCACTTGAATGAATGAAAACCATCCTATGTAGTGGGCTAAAAAGGGAAGCCAGCTAGTACAAAGAATGAAAAAAAAGAATAAAAATAGGAAAACTGGTTGGAGTACGCCGTAAAGACTATTCCACATTTGGCAAGTTCCTCTTGCAAATTCGGAGATAATATCCCTTAGGATATTTTCACAGTGAAGCCTAGACCAGAGCGATCGGAAATAACGAGTGAAAGTCAACTAGCATTTGATTAGGCCTGCAGGAGTGGAGATTAGTGATATCGAATCGAGACCGGTCTCTCCTCGCTTCGCATGCTCACTAGGTTCTATAACCACAGAGACAGTATGTAAATGTAGGAGATTGTGTCTCGCTTCGACATCACTATCAGAGGCCGGATACGAGTGGAATAAAATGTTTTCAGGCGTTTTAACGGAAAATGGAAGGCTCCTTTTTTGTTGAGAATGGATTGAGTCTCAGGCTGTCTATGAATGACCAGGGGATACATTTGGAACGATTGAGAATTGATTTTCGGTGGAGAAAACATTCGAATACACGGTAGATAGTGCCATAAGCGACCAGATGCACCTCCGAGAATAGCGTATTTACAACAAAAAAATTATGCTCGTACTATCACGACAACTAGTTGACTCGTAAACAACTAGTTGTTGAGAATAGTTGTTGACTGGTTTCTAATCGACTAGTCGATTAGAAAGTAAACAACTAGTTGTTTGTTTTCGAAACTCTAATCACGACGAAATCACGTGCGCTCATGTCCATGGGCACGCACCCCTCAAATAATGTACTATCTCGTTCATTCAATGCCAAATGATCCGCACGTGTGGGGTGTGTTGCAATCCCTTCTTCAGCTCACTATGGTTGCGTTACCCCACTGACCTTGACCATAGATTTGCCAAATCGGCATCCTACTCTCCTCAATTCGCGTGCTCTCTCGCATCTCTAACAGACGGCGCAACACGCAAAAAGAGGTGAGTCGATGCCGATTTGCCATCACTACTTGACCCGATCAATCCCGTCAGTGTTTATCTCCCCCCCCTCCCTTGTTCTTGCTGTTTTATTATTTCTCTATCGCAAAATGGCGCTAATTATTAACAAAACCCTTATCATTTGTCTTAAACGATGCTGTTTTTGCGTTCTTCACAACAACCAGATATTACAAATTCGAACATAATGCTAGTCGTCACACTATACTTTTTGTTTAATTATTTGAATCCGAATCAATAAATAACTTTCCAGGGTATGCGGCCCTTCTCCCCGTTGGCTACCGTATCTTGTCTGGCTCTCGCCACGATTTCTGCGGCTCTCAAAGAATGGCCTCCACGCTCTCCAAATTGCAATTACAATGGAAGACTCGTGAATGTGAGTGTAGTTTGATCTTTCTAGCTTGTAGTCTGGTTCAATCAAAACTGAAAATATGTGATATGATCATTATTTCCAGGGTACATGCGATTGCAATCGAATGTTTACTGGCGAGACCTGCGACGAATTGGTGAGTGTCGACTTGCGATGGCAAATGAAGATAGCGCTCTCCTCATTTCACACACTCTCTCGTATCTCTGACCGGTGAGAGAGAACGAGGAATGAAGAGACGAATTCTTCATTTTCCAGCCCTAGTGTCGACCCTAACCCTAGTTCCTTCCCAACCCAACTGCTACATCCCTTAATTGATCCCAATAAATCACTCCATTGCTCAATCACATATGTGACCAAAGAAACATCTATCGTATTCATCTACAGTATCCAATCAGTTGTGCCAAAATTGGCCTCGCGCATATCCGAAACGAGACGGTTCGTGTGAGTGTGAAGACGGACTGGAGGGAGAGGGATGAGAGCAGGTGACAAAGTGCGGACATGGTACGGTACCTCACGCCATGTGTCTATCGAATGATAAATTTTAAATCTCAATAAAAATATATTAGGCAAGCTGCTAAACGAAACTTGCGAATGCGAGGAGAATTACGTCGGAATGTTCTGTGAGGCGCCCTGCCATCACGTGAAGGACGTCAAGGTAGATACTGTAACCTAGGCTCCCATCTCGGTTCCCATTCTCCATTCTGCACACTCTTCCTGGTATAACAGGAGTGAGTGTGCAGTATAGAGAGAGAGAGAGGCAAATAAAATTCCGCAGCTCACGAAGATCAATCATACACAGCCTGGCGTTTTGATTTTCTTGCATGCATGAAGTTCAAATCCTCTGCTATTTTTTCAATTACAGGAAAGAGTCTTCTCAAAAATAAATTATTCCTGTTGCGTTTTGTTTTCCAGTTCATTTTTCTTTTCCAGTTCATTATCAATCAGGTCGCTCTAAAGCGTTTTCTGTAGGTCTCAGCAGCCACTACAAAGTATCCAATGCGGAAAGTGGTCGGTGCATTCTAAGTAGGTCAAACGCGTCTTTTAAGGTCGAAAAACGTGATTTGAAGGCATTCTAGTGCACGCCGCACGCTCCGCAGCTCAAACTCAGTTCACCCGTATTTAGAAGAATTTTAAGATTTATTTTGGAATTTTAATAATTTTCTCCGAATTGTGGACGACCGCGGAGAAAGGCGAGCGAGAGGGCGGGAAGAGCGAGAGAGACACGTGCGAGAGAGGCTCCGCCCTTTTCTCTCTCGCCGATTTCCCTCTCCTCTCCATTGCCCACGTGCGCGTGCTTTTCGAGGGAGAACTCGGCGCAGAGATGAGATAGAGACTTACTTTAAAAAGCAAAAATGTTATTCAGACCGAGACCAAGGTATTGAACACACATTTGGACCGGTGCAATGAATTTGGTAGATCACTCTGCGGTCTCTAACTATTTTGCTTCAATTAACAGAGCATTAGTTATCTGATGAATTTCAGTGTATTCCAAAACTCTATAAGAAAATTTGGTTTAAAACGTCATGCAAAGTCTATCCCGCAGGGATTAAGCAGTACAATAATGAATATTCAGTGGAAGGTGAGTTTTTTTTCACAAATTGAGAAATTAAATTTTAAAATAAAATCCATTCAGCCGATCCCTCTACTGAATTCGCGAACGCTGTCCTTCAAATAAAGCACATTTCAAGACAATCCGAAAAGTACAACTTCTTCTAACTTATTTTGTTCTTTCACTTGTCTGAATTTTCATGCTCTTGTTTCTGTTTTTATGAAGTTAAATACATATGAAAGTAATTTTTTTTTCGTACGGAGCCTCACATTGTTTTGTCCGATTATAAAAATAAACCCCACTCCTTTCCGTATCCTCATGAATGAGTGATACTCAATGAATATTAATCTTGTAGTATGGAAGGTACCCAGATAATTTAATAAATTTGGAAATCATCGCTAATTTGCAATGTATCTACACAATTACTGTGAACTTTCAAACATGCCCCTCCTTCACCACCTCTTCATCTTCATCTTCCTTCTTTTCAGTGACAATTGCCAGTCACCCTTCCTCTCACTTGTTCTTGCAGAGGATTTATTGATGCCTATTGTCCCACTATTCACACTGACTACTCCCTTCTCATATCCGAGGATGCTATTAGGCTCTCTCCGTTTCGCACACTATCTCGCAGGTCAAAAAGATGAAATAATGTGCTGAATGGAGAGCGCTTCACATTTCTTCTTCTAATAATTTCTTCATCTTTTTCTTCTTTTCCTCCCTTATTTTTGACGTTGCTTCTCTGACAAAAAAATGGGCACCTGGACTGATTGCTTCATGGCGTTTGACGAAGGAAATTCCGAGTAATTACAACAAAGTGGATGGAAACATTTGCCTAAGAATCGTAGATTTTATCGACATCACGGTACAGCAAAAGAGCACTTTAATTATTGAAGTTTAATATTTCAAATTGATAGCATCCGGAGAAAAAAACCAACTGCTACATGTCAAGAGAGAAATAAATCTTCATTATTTTATAAATACACTTATGTAAATCAGTTGACAGATGGTATAAATCATGCGAATGTGGAATTATTCAGGCGCTAATTGTGCGAAAAATACTGAATTATGATCGAAACTTGATATTCATCCAGACATAATTATCGAAATCTTTACCACATTGGATCGTTTCGGCTCGATAAGCTGTCCCAACAATGGTGATCATATGTCCATTGTCCGTCTTTTTGTGCTGAAATTATTGTCTTCGTTATTAAACTGCTCAACATCAGCAAATACTGCTAGACCAAGGTTTTCATATCATTTCAGAACTGATCAGAACTGATCTAGTATTCATACCTGAAGGTCCGGATGGAAGTCTACCACGTCTAGTATGTCGACTCGGCTAATGTATCTCGTCGTGCGGAAAACCCATCGCCCTTCTTTCATACGACGAAGGCGCTTCTAGGAAATAAGAAAGAAAAAATTGGTGAACAAGAGACCATCAATGTGTAATATATATAATAATAATAATACAAAACTAACCAATATCGTTTGCACCGTCCAGTCTGCTCTAATACAAAGACGAGGGAAATCCAGGGTGTCGAAATCAGGAATTATGTCAAGAAATGCTCTCTTCAAAATAAGAAAGCGGTCTGTATAGTTCTCAGGGTGGTCCTGAATGCTAGTGATGACAAATGGAAAGTACATTTGGAACCTGAATCTCCTCATTCCCCATTCTCTCTAGCTTCTCTAACCGGCAAGAAAAACGAATTGAGAAGACTGAGTGCCTATTGGACACCTCTTCAACAGTCCGAATTATAGAGTATCCCTTTTCCCAGAAAAGATATTTCATGCAGGGCAGTGCACTAACAGTTAGTCAAATCAAGGCTATCAATGCGTTACGCTAGACCAATTCAATCCTAAACAATTAATTTTCACAGAGATTGTGGTCTCTACTCGCACTCACTTTATTGCTGATAATTATCAACTCCGGAAATTTCACAGCCTCAGTCAAGCGCTTCAGAAATGTTTCGTCGATGAATTCGATGTCACATTTGAAGTTCAATCCAATAAAATGCAATTTTGAAGCGATTAGCGTTGATAGAAATCTGATAAAACGCTGATTGAATAGTGAAAACATAATAATGAAATGTTAGAAAAATAACCGTTGTGAAACGTTGTATATTGCAAATTAGATCATACCAATCTAGCATCAAAAGTTTCACACCTCTGCTTTCCGTAATCATCTTGCTTATCGTCGAATACAATATCGCAGAGACCTAGCGATGGAAATTGACGAGTTGTAGTCAATTTTTCGATAAATTTCACAAAATTTTCATTAATGAAGACCTGCAATAATGAGTTCAATGATTTCGAAAGATGGGGAAAAACAGATAATTCACGGAAACGGCATTTGGAAACATCACATAGGCTTCAAAATAAGGATCAGGATTGTATCACACTATTTATTGCATATCCTGCATTTCTAGCTCTGTTTACCTTAGCAAAAACGCATTTCTTGAAGTCGTATCTCTGCAATACTTTCTCTGCTCCAACAACGAACGGAATAGAGTCAGACACGTAAACGGAAATCGCTTCTTCGTCTTCCTGAAATTGATAAAACGAGATTTTATATTTGAATACTTCTTTACCAGAGCGGAATACATGATCTGAACAGAACATAGAAGTGTTGTGTGAATAGAATAGGAAATGGTGTAATAGGAAATCACAGACAACAAATTTTATGCTTTAATGCTTTTCCTTGCGTTAGAAATTTGCTCGTTGTCTGTGATTTTTGCTAGCACCATTCACGACTCATCCTAGATAATCCCACAGAACGCAAATGTAGTGGGAAACAAACGATGTTGATGCGGCGGAATTTGAATGTCGGAAGATCGGATGTCCATCTCGACACGTTTAATCTATGGATTACTGATTTCACAGCCTTCGATCTCGATTGCTCCGTTAACTCATTAGTTCTGCGGCTCAGTATGGCCATTTCGTCGAGGTCATTACTGAAAGAAAATATTCCGTTCCACTGGTAACCAGCCGTTGACTACCAGTTCAACAGTTGGGTGGGACACTCGACGCGTTTTAACTCCCTTTTTGAGTAATGTACGTTTATTTTCTACTCAACTCTGAACACTGTATTGTTTTTGCTGAGCATTTGATTTATACAATAATGAAAGTTAGCTTAGCGCTAATTAAATGAGTCAATTAATCCAACTAAGTGCATTGTTTATAATCGTTCATTGAGCCAAATCGTATGATAACTATGAAATTCGCTATGAAAACTCACTGATCAAGCAGCATGAAAATATCGAGGAGAACGTCATTAGGAAGTTTCATAAGTTCCTGAACGAAAATATTTAAAAATAAAATAATGTTAACAAATACTACCTCTTCACTATCATCGAGTTTGATTTCATCATCAGTTTTGACTGCCTTCTTTATTGGTATAGACTTAATTCTCATTCTGTGATTAGCAACCTGAAACAAATCGTTCTATCTTAAAATAGAAAATAACCAGCATACAAAATAACAAACAGCAAATATACATAGAAGGACGAGAGGTCTCAATATCCAATTTACGTCGCTCCTGATCACCGGTCGAGAAAAGTTGCAAAAAAGAAGAGAACTTTGGCAGTGTCAGCGTCCAGTTTCTCAATTGCTTATTGATTCATTATTGAGAGACCCTCTGGCATGGTTCATACAATAATGTATGATACAAGCGAGAAGTAGAGACACCCATTCGAATCTCCTCATTTCTCGCAATCTCTCGTCGGTTGAAGAATTAAAGCGCGAAGGAAGGAATGATAGGCATCGATTGGATATCTCTAGGGAGACCCCATTAACACATACCAATATTCGTATTATCTGAGCTATTATCTAACTATGGTGATACGACAAGATGAAGGGGTTTCCTCGGAAAATAAGAACTCGCATTTTTAAACAAAGAGAATGCATAGCACTGCTTTGTCTAAAAATATATATTTTGAAATAAATAAATAAATAACAAATCTTTTACCTATACTGTCACTAGTTATTCCCTAAATTTAGATAGATGGGGACTCAGCAAAAGAAAAATCGGCATACTTTAAAGATTATTCATCAAATCGAAGAGGATCTCCACTTGAAGATCTGCTTCGCGAGTTGATTTCAAAGATTTTCGAACACGTAACGAAGATGATGTGCAAACTTAGCCTCTCTCATTCACCTTTCTTGACAATTTGCCCAATGTCCTCTCTCGCTGTTGTTCTGAAACGCTGTGGTCTGAAACGCTGTGGAATGTGCATCCCTAGTCATCACTCAGAGCGATGAAATAGTGTGCAAGTTGGAGAGAACAGCATTCAATATTCGATGCTATAGCACTTATATGAAATATGAAAGATCCAGTATTGATTGGGCTACAGTATCACAATCTATGATAATTATAGTAAGACATTTCAGATGAGTAGAAGTTATGGTTGCATCCGAATCAGTAATCTATCTTTTTCCACCTCGAATACTCGATGATCGAATACTTCTTTCTTGGATCTATCATACAGGTACCTTTGCATTGAGTATGTCCTTGTTTTCTTTTCAGGTGATGCAAACAGGGAATCGCGGGCGTTACCCCTATCTATTCGTTGATTCTCGAGTAAACTTTCGATCAAAGTCATATGTGAGTTTTTTTATTGACACGGTGTTTTTTCTTTCAATCCCAATTCAAGAACTATTTTCCCGCCTGCAGAAAAGTCGTGAAACAAGTTGTGAAATTTAGTAGATTTTTTGCATTTAAATTTTTTTGCAGTCCCGTGTGATTGATGCCACACGACGATATGATAGGCATCGGTTATGGAAAAATTGATGATGATGACGGATCCAGTGGTGAGTAGGGCTGTCAGACTGAAGAGCTCGTCTCTTCATTCTGCACGCTCTCTCATCACTCGACCGGTCGAGAGAGTGTGAGAAATGAAGAGACGAACTTCTCTCTGACAGCCCTAGTGGTGAGCACTAGTGATGTGCTGAATTTCGGTTTAGCCGAATTGTTTTTCTACATGCACGCTCGAAATTTCGGTTTTTTTGAAATTTCCTGTACTCAATTTTCGGTTAATCCTTGGGGAGACTTCGTCATCATTATGAAATCGTCAAGGTTTCGCTCATATCAAGCTTCAAAATCATCGGAGATACTTGGAAGAAGTATATCGACTTTTATATTTAGTTTTTTTTTGCTCTGTGAACAGAGCGAGAGAGTATCGAGTTTCCAAGCGCGAGCCTTCAAGAGGTGTCAAAGCGCGCGCAGTAATCAGCGGTTTATGACGTCCGTTCTTACAGTGGGCGGAGTCTCAGTGGAGAGAGAGTCAGAGGCTCACTCATTAGTCCCTCCGTTCACCAGCGCTCGCTTTCTCTCTCTCTCTCTTTTCATCTTGAATTTCACCAATTTCGTTGTTTTCCTATTTTCATTTTTTCTTCGAATTAGTATATTTCGCACGGCGGAGCAGAGCGCGCACATGACTTTGATAAACTTTCATTCTTTATTATTTATCAACTATTGATCAAATGAATCAGAAAAATTGAAAATGCAAAAAAAAATATACTAGAAAATTTACTTGGAGAGTTTGTGCGAAATGTCATTATTTGAAGTTGCTGGGTCGAATTATCCCGTTCCCATCGCATTTCTTCCAATAATAATAAGTGGATCTTCGAACATTGATCGAAATGCTGTTATGGATATTTTTGAATTTGGTTTAAAAAAAATTTTTTATAGAATTATCTGCAGTTTTTTTTAATGCAGTTTTAAACCTTTTCTTCCCAAACACTGGTGATTAGCAATCACGTTTGGCAATATGAGTGTAATGATCGTTGTAGGAGAAGAGGGAGGATATTGTGGTCGCCATCCAACTGAGCAAGATGAAAGATATTGTTGAGGGATCGAATAGTGGCTCTCTCCATAAAGCACACTATCTCACCAGACAGCTTCGAGAGAGTGTGCAGAATGGAGAGATCTATTATTGAGGAGAGATGGTTACATTTAATATACTGTGCTTCAAAAGGGGTTGGTATGATCGGGAAAAGGGAATGGGCAACTGATCATTCATGATCATTGAACGATATTATTGAAAGAATATCGAGGACATCTAGAACGCCCTCCAGCAGGGCATCCTGAGAGAAAGTGTTTCTGGATCAAACATTGATTTCTCTCCATTTTGCACACTCGGGGAGGACCAGATTGTGAGAGAGTGTGCTGCATGGAGATAGCTAATAGTCGATCAGGAAGCACTAGATAGAGAAATTTCCTTTGAGTTTAATAGTTTAAGGTTACCGTAGATGAGGATGGTTAAATTTCTGCCAGCCGGTTGTTGTATGTTTTACTCTTCGTTGAAGATGCAGAGAGACGACAATACCTAACGAAGATAATAGCATCCGGGAAAGAAGCATGTGATGCGGTGAATTAGACAATAAGACCAATAAGACGCTATGGATGCTGGATCGAATAGTTGTTCTCTCCATTTTGCATACTTTCAAACCGATCATTGAGACGAGAGAGAGTGTGCAAAATGGAGAGAGCAACTATTCGATCCGGCATCGCCATTGGAGACGTTTGATTTGACCGATTAATGAACGAGTTGTGCGCCACGGATATCCTATTTCCCCGATATGAATGTACAGAAAATGATTGGCATTCATAGGTTTCACCACTAGGGGAGACTGCTTCACGAAGTTTTTAGATGCACAGGTGATCAGAGGAAGTGATAAGATTGGCGGTTCGGTTCAATCAATATCAAATTCATGAGTTATTGATTATTGGAGAGTTCGGAAGATTTCCGCTAGGTTGGTGATATTTCAGAAAGATTGGAAAAGCCAGGGAGAATAAGGAAAACTATTTATGCTTCGACAACAAATTGAAATAAAAAATTATCTAACAGATTTACTGAAATCAAAATGATCTAACAAATTATATATTTTTTTAAATACACACGCTTTTTTTTATCACTAGGTTGACTTCTGCTTTACGATAAGCTTTAGTGCACGGTGTGATAAAAATGGTGATTAGCTTGACGGAGCGGTTCGAATAAATTTCAAATTCTGATTTCCTGAGTAATATATCACTTGCTCTCCATAGTTTTTATCAAAATATAATTGGGTTTGGTTTTTTAATTGGAATTTCTCCTCTTATCATTCTTCATTCAATCATTTGATGTTTCTGAGTAGCTCACTCTTTTCATCAGAAGGGCAGGGGAATGAAAGCATTTCGATAAGGTCGCGTTGTTCAGGGCTGTGAAAGGAAGAGAACAACTAGATTTTCTTTATTCTCCATCCATTTTATTTTATTTTAGTTTTTTTTTTTTTTTTTTTTTTTTTCCTGTTCTCCAGATTCTTTTATGCTTTACGGGGCTTGAAAAGCATTGGCAATGAGAAACGGTATGGCAGATGGTGTGTTCCCAAAAAATTGTGTGGAGACAAACTAGGGAATTCGATGTTGCATTACAGATTGAGATGGCCTGTAGTTCTCCTCTACGATATTTAAATTTCTGCTGTAATCGTGAGAGACCTTGTCTGCCTGATATTTCAAATAGTCTGATTGATAATAAATCGATTTTTCTCTGCAAAAAAAGAGTGTGCAGAATGGAGAGGTAATTACCCGGATGCTGAATTAATTAATCGATATTCTCAGGCGCCCATATCTCAATGCGACGACTTCTGCTTCCAATGGATGACGTCGACGATGAGAAGGAGAAGAGGGAGAATATCGATTAGGGCTTCTATTGAGCACGGTGAGAAATAAAGTTTGTGGAACATACCCTCTCTCCATTTTGCACACTATCTCATCGATCAAAGTTTCTAGAGAGTGCGACTTTAAACGGGCAAAGGAATAGAAGTTTTACGATTTTGGAGAGGGAATATTTTTTGCGTAAACAAACGATAGCGATAAAAGGGTTTGGTGAAAGCCTGTTCTTAAGCGATTGAAGGTTGATCACCGGGTAATATTATGCTTCATCCAGGGTTGAAAAATGAGGAGAAGAGAAATCCGCAATAGTGAAAATACAATGAACAAGAATATCGAAAGGGGTTTGGTTGATAGTAGCGTTGTCAAATGGGAAGCGACCCTTCTAAATTCGCATGTGCTCTAACCGATCAGAGAAACGATAGAACACGCGAATTGAAGAAAGTTGGATTCCGTCATGTGATCGATAGTGGAAAGCCGTAGAAGAGGTAATGTGATCTTGGCTTGTCATGCGAATTATGAAAATTATCGACGCTTTCCGGTTTTCATCGCTCTCCATTCTGCACACTCTTGCGTCGGCCTGACCGGCGAGAGAGTGTGCCGAATGGAGAGAGCAGAAACCCGACACGCTCATATATTTTCACGACAAGGATCTATGCTTCACGCGTATTTGATCAGTCCGAGGGTGGTGGGAACTTTGATGGGACGGCTGTTAACTAGATACAAATTAAAATCAATACTATTCAATTCAATTCAATTCAATTCAATTATTTATCCACCAGGGGGTATCAGGAGATAGGAATAGCTGAGATCTTCGTTAGCGTTTAGGTGGAGGTCCGTCGTCTTGTTTGGCGAATCGGTGGTTGGAGAGGGGTGGGGCTTCGGGAAGTGCAGTGGTTTGGTATCAATATTAGAGTCGCAAAAGCGATTCTGGCAAGAAAGAAATAGAAGGAATTGAGAGAAGATGAGATCGGAAGTTATCAGATGAGCTTGTACCGATTTCAGCAGAAAGCGCGTTCCATCTTTCAATAATCCTAGTCGCAAAACTTGAGTGAGACTTAGGAGGTACGAAGGGCAGCGAGATACGCAAATTGTGGGATCCACGAAGGTTACGTGCAAGCGGGGCTAATCTGTATAAATTTGATAATATGATAATTATAAATTATTAACAGATAGGGGGGTTGTGAATCTTGGTAGTAGTGGATAGGCTATTGCTCGGGAGTTCGGACAACAATTCACTCACCAGGGAGATCTCTGTCGCATACGGGTTGTAAAATGCTGCGACACACAGGTTACTTATTGGCACGATGCATCCTCCGCGCTAGTGATCGTTTCGAATAGTGCTCTGAAAGCACTGCTCTCCTCATTACTTACACTCTTTCTTCGGTCAAAGGAGCTACTACTCAATGCGGCATCCCTTGTTTAAGGGGGCTTCAAGAGGAGCAAACGATGATGATGAGGAGCCGGCAGGGGATCGAGCCGGCAAACCTATATCTTGGAGTCATGTGTTTCAACATTTAAAAAATTTTAAGCGGAAAATAGCCGATTGAAAAATATAGGTGACCATGATGATCGATGCATTCGGACGGGGTTGAGGAGAGAAAGATTGTAGTTAACTGCAAACCACGGAGGCTCAAATTGACTAAATCCCCTCATCTAGAATAGCTGGGAAGTAGAGACCCCGCCCACTGTCCGCTCATTGGCCGAAGGGGTCGCGTCCAGTCTCTCCTACACATTTCTATTAGAAATGGCTCGGCCTATTCACGCGAACTATTTATAATTATTCACGGCCATACTCAGTTACGGGTCCTGAACCTCGTGGGCACCGAGCATGAAATTAATGTCCATTGTGCAGATATTCAATGCAATGAGATCGTAAAAGTGCCACTAATATAGTGGTAGTGCACTCTCCATTCTGCACACTCTATGACCGATCCATCCATTATCCATTGTCCAGATATTCAAGAAATAGTCTGACCAGTGTTTCCCATCGCTATCTTCTTTTCTCTGCGATTTCTGCATCTCTCGAAGTATCTCTACTAGTAATAATTTTTCGATTTTAATCTCTCTCCATTTTGCACACTATCTCGTCTGCATGACCGGTGAGAGAGTATGGGGAACTGAAACGATTTTACCATTCTCTGTTGCGCGAGACTTTTGGGAGATCGACTATTCAAGCTGGCATCGTATAATCATGTGGTACATTCAAGAGTGAAAAATAGCCGATTTATCAGGTGCGATCACCTTTGTGATCGATGCTTCAGACGGGGTAGAAGATGTAGATATGGTAATGAATTGCCAATTTCATGACTCATGTTTTCGAAATAATTGTGATTTGGCCAGATGGGCAAGAAAGCGACTGACAAATGTTTCCATCAATAGAAGGATCTCTGCTTCACAAGGCGATAAGTCTCGCACATGATCCGAGGCGCTGATAAGGTCTATTGACGCTGTTCCAGTCAATATTAAAATTCAGATTCGCAAGTTCGGATTTTTGGATCCTTATGTGACTCGCACCTATCCTGGATAGCAGTAGGAGTTGGGAACAAATGGGATTTAGACAGGGACATTCTACGGTAGATGCTATTCACACTCTCAAAACGGTAGTCACAAACTGCATTGATCATCGCTTGCCCATTTATCTACTTTTCGTGGATATTTCTAAGGCTTTTGATTCGGTTTATGTTGATGCTGTCTATAAGGCTCTGGAGGTGGAAGGTGTTCCGTCGGAAGTGGTTTCATTCCTAAGTTCCCTCTCTCGGTGTAGCAAAAGTGCAGTCTTAGTGAATGGAAAGGAAGTGGAAATCAATGTTGGAAGAGGGGTTAGACAAGGAGACTGTTTGTCACCCAGACTGTTTACAGCAGTCTTGGATATGGCATTCCGTCAATTAGACTGGGCGGGAAAAGGGATTAACATCAATGGGCGATTCCTCTCTCATATTCTCTTTGCCGATGACGCAGTGCTCATTTCTCACGATGAGCGACAAATTCAATCGATGGCAATAGAGTTGGAGAGGGAATTAAAAAGGGTGGGGCTTCATCTTAACGGTGATAAAACTGTGGGAATGTCTTCGAAGGGTAATCCCAGGGATGTCAGAGTTGCGGGGAAGATTGTGGGTATCAGAAAAGAGGTGGTCTATTTGGGAAGCATCATTACTATCAATGGGAAGGAGGAGAGGGAGATTGGCCGGCGAATTCAGGCCGCATATGGGACTTTCCACAAGCATAGATCATTCCTAGTGAATAGATCTGTCCCAATGGTTCATAAGCGCCGTCTTTTCAATGGTTGTATCATTCCCGCCTTCCTATACGCATGTGAAACATGGGCCTTGACCAAAGCACAAAGTGAAAGATTATCGGTGGCCCAAAGACGCATGGAGCGTTGGATGGTCGGTTGCACTGTCTTGGATCATGTCTCGAACGAAAGGCTGCGTGGACTCACTCAGGTCAGAGACGTTGTTCGTACCGCCTTGAAAAGAAAGTGGCTCTGGGTGCATAAAGTTGCTAATGATCATGACTTGAAGTGGAGCAGAACTGTGATCGATTGGACTCCACGAGGGCCTAAGCGAGGACGCGGAAGACCGCCCACAAGATGGAACGATCTCTTCATGCGAACTATCGGACCTACATTCCTGAGACAAGCAAGAAATCATGAATGGCCCGCCATGCACATCAGAGCCTACTCTTGATAAATGTGTTAAAATCCAAAATGTGCAAACTCACCTGATTGGTTTATGTTTCGCCGTGAATTAAAGAGCCTGGGTGATGGAGAATGGCAATGGATCGATTTTCTTGGTTTTATCAAAATTATATAAATTTTCGCAAGATCAGTTGGGTAGAAACAAAAACCATAGCTAACAATGGATTTGGTGAAAATTGTTGTTAAGAGAGCGCACGAGTTTAGACCACCGGCAGGTATTATTATTCACGCGAAGTTTATGAGATCTGGAGATGAGGAGGCAGTAATAAACCTTTCATCTATTTCGAAGAAAAAAACAATATCATCAAAAGAGTGTGGTGGACAGTAGCGATTGCAAATAGGAAAGGACTTTACTCAATTGGCATGTGCTCTCGCCGATCAGACAAACGAGAGAGCGCGTGAGTTGAGGAGAGTTGGTTCATTTCGTCATCACGAAAAAGTGTATATTTAGTGAAAATGGAGCAAACTGGAGAATTCATTAGATGATGACAGTGGGATTTGGTTACATTCACTTCATTTTGAAATTATTTAGGAATTATGGATGCCTGCCGGTTTTCAGCTCTCTCCATTCTGCACACTCTAGCGTCTGTGTGATCGGCGAGATAGTGTGCCGAATGGAGAGAGCAGAAAATCTAAACGACATAAATAGTAGGACTATACGAAATCAAGGTGTATTATATACGATAGAATGATGCAATAAAACTAGGCTAAGGGAGAAAATATCTCGCATCAAATTCATCGGAGAACCTTGGGGAGACTTCGTCATCATTATGAAATCGTCACGGTTTCGCTCATATCAAGCTTCAAATTCGTCGGAGAGACTTGGAAGAAGTATAAATCGAGTTTTAAATTTCGTTTTTTTGCTCTGTGATCAGAGTGAGGGAGTATCGAGTTTTCAAGCGCGAGCCTTCAAGAGGTGCCAAAGCGCGCGTAGTAATCAGCGGTTTATGACGTCCGTTCTTACAGTGGGCGGAGTCTCAGTGGAGAGAGAGTCAGAGGCTCACTCATTAGTCCCTCCGTTCACCAGCGCTCGCTTTCTCTCTCTCTCTTTTCATCTTGAGTTTTACCATTTTCGTTGTTTTCCGATTTTCCTTTTTTCTTCGAATTAGGACTTTTCGCACGGAGGAGCAGAGCGCGCATATGACTTTGATAAACTTTCATTCTTTATTATTTATCAACTATTGATCAAATGAATCAGAAGAATTCGACAATGCTAAAATAAATACTAGAAAATGTATTTGGAGATCAGTGTTTGCACATGAAAAATACTCTCTTCATTCTGCACACGGGTTTTGTTGCTGTTGTGCATTTTGCGAATTGAAAGAACTGATTGCGAGCAAGAATCCATTTTCCTTCATGTATGGCATCTGGGACTTGGCAATCTCGTGAATACTCCTCCTTCCCCATACTGTTCCTTTGGTTGGAAGTTTGAGTGTTCAAAGATCTCATAAATCGTTGTCCATGGTTTCTAGTGATGTTTTCTCTAATAATATTTTCTTTAAAAAAAAAGATTCTTCTGAACACGTGTTGCTGCAGCATCTGCTATCGATGCTGCATGGTCGGGTTGTGGTCGCACCCCGTCTGAAGGGAGCAGATGAGAGGGGAAGATGAAAAGGTGAGTAGGGATAAGTTGGTTAATAAACCTATTCAGTCTTTGATCGAAAAGTGCTCTCTGCATTTCGCACACTTTATCACCTGTCAGAGCGACGAGAGAGTGTGCAGAATAGAGAAAGCTGATACGACGAGAGAGTGTGCAGAATGGAGAGAGCTGATGCGACGAGAGAGTGTGCAGAATGGAGAGAGCTGATGCGACGAGAGAGTGTGCAGAATGGAGAGAGCTAGTATTTGGTCAAGATCAGAGTTGTGCAATAAATTTCCCGCACTCCTAATCTCTTATGCTCTCTCATCTTTCTAACCGGCGAGAGAGCATGAGATTTGAGGAGTGTGGCAAATATTTTACACACCCCTGGTCAAGATGTCAGTATGAAAAATTCTATCGAGTCTACGATTACACACAGAGGCCGAAATGCATAGATAAAAATCGATGGGGGGGGGGGGGTTAAAGATTGTGGCATTACATTTTTTTCACCAGTCGATTCGTTGTCACACGCTTAAAAGGACTTGAGATTGAGCGGATTTCGATCTTTATGACGCAAATAAAATTTTTGTTACGGAATTGTGGACCATTCTTGTCCCGCACACCAATTTTGATCGTTTGGAGATGTTCGGCATTGGTTGGGATTTGTAAGATCGGAGGAGGACGATTCCATAACGTATACAGTATCGATGACAAATACATGACTGACAATTCCATCAGTTGGTAAGTAGACATGGCGAAGCGGTGAGGTAACTAGTACGGAAAACCATTTATTTTGGAAACATTGTTTCCAAAAGTCATAATTTGTTTCAACCAACAATCAAACAAAGACACATCATAATGGGTAAGTAAAAAAGGTGGAACGGCGAGGTTACTGGTGCAGATGAAATGTTGAAAAAAAAAGATGAAAAAAACAGTTGAAAATCTCATGGCTTTTGCAGGAGTATTTTGAGCGGAAACAACATGGAAGTAGAGATTTGATTTTTAACTCGCTTTTTCTGCACAGTAAATGGTAGGAATCGTCCTGCTTGCTTCATCTATTTATAATAAAATCTTCATTCAGGTTCATCTCCCCGTGCCTCAGTCCGTATCGATGAATATCGATTGATCATGGATGCATTAGGAGAACAGCTGAGACTGTCCCTTCCCAAAGGTTTGTTGCTAATAGCTCTCTCCATTCTGCACACTCTCGTTTTTGTAAACGGGGCGAGATAAAGAGTTGGACATATTTAGGATAAAATAGAGTATGTAGTTTGATCTTTGATCTTTGATTTCTCAGATCGTCTTCCTCAAGCCACCGCTCGTGCAGTGGATGCTCGGCAACACGGATCAATCAGTTGCCGATGTGAGGTAATTTTTGATATTTGTTCCTAGTGAGCAGCGCACACTTGCCCATGTCTCTATAATATGAGAAATGGTTATACGGGAATATACCTAATTGTATGACCCCGTTTCCTCCGATTTATTTACAATAGTAATGTTATCTCGGGTTCTGCTGTCTCCATTCAGCACACTATGTCGCCGGCCTGTCAGAGAAAGAGTGCAGAATGGAGAGATTATAAATCAACTAGGTGCCCACTCTTGGTGCTTTGCCTTGCATTAAGAGTGCTTGATAATGCCGTTCACTCTCCGACTATAAAAAATAGTAAAAACGCAACATATGAGAATTCATTTGCTCGCACGCTCACACTTGATCGTATTGCGGCATTAATATCTATTCAATCCCAAGCTTTGGAAAGACTGCGGTAGGAGAAAATGCAATAAAGAATAAATCTAAAAAAATAAATTTGAAAAAATTGAAATAGCGAACATGACACGCGCGGAATTTTGACATCTATTAAAGTACTGTAACTGACAGGTCATTTCGAAAAGGGATTTTCAAATCTCTTTCACGTTGTTCTCTCGATTTTGCTGTTAATTGAGGGTTTGCTGAATGCATTGATGATCGCTTGCTTCGACCTCTCAACCTCACCGCATCTGCAACGCGTTTCTGCGCCTATTTATTGCGGCGTGAGACCATTTCGTTATTGGCTGTTGTGTTTTCTCTTAGAATGCCCGCTTCTCGAACATTGCTCCTGGTCTGTCTAATCTGCACTCTGTCGCAATCACAATGAACTATCAGAAACAGCGCCAACTATCCCCGCTTATCCGTTCAACTTGCCTTGTGTCGTTTGTGTTTCATAATTCTAGGAAGAACCCATTTGTAGCGTAGGTTGCGACCATGCTTGCTGATATTTCACTGTTTCACTTCTATGCTTCACAACCGACTGTCTAATTTATTGTTGTTACCAGCGGTATCCCCCCGACTACGTCGGGGGATACCACTGGCGGGGCTCACCGCTTCGTGGTGCGGCGTATTTCGCAATCGCAAAGAGAAAGGGAGAGGGAGGGGAGGCGTTGTTTAGATGTTTCCGATTTCGCAATCCGAACACACAGACAGACGTTTGCGCTTTATTATATAGTATGGATATGCAACCGACTGGTAGCAGCGTCCTTCGCTCCATGCGCTTTCGTGTTTCACAGCAGCTTAGAATAAGCGCTCGCGGCGTCGATCACAATCACTGCTCCGTCGATCTTTTTGCGATGAAATAGGAAATGGTCGCTTACTTTGTTTTGAGTCATTTCATATTCTTGAATAGATAATCCTTGCCTGTCTCTATTCAATCGGTTTCAAACTGACCGGCCCTGTTTTGATTGCGCGACTCGACGAGTAACTTCTATGTTTTACTTCATTGCGGTCCTCGTCTCACTTTCGCGTAGTCTCGTGTTTTTAATATTCTTCTCGTCACGTTTGTCTGACCTCTGGGTTTGACCATTGAAACGTGAAAGTCGCTGGTCTTGTTTATTCTTCACGCTTATTAAGAAGCCTTTTTTTATTGTTTTTTTATTAGATAAGGTTGGTACGAGATTAGCGCCTGGCATATTCACGCTTCATGTAGGGTTAATGAAATGGGCACACCGCTGCAACGTCAAATTGGGGCACACATCCTTCCTATTATCGCTACCATCATTTTCTATAGGACCCGAGCAATCGCCTGTTACTTAATGTTGGCGTACCTAACCGCGTCCTCCGCTCCACGCGTTTGGTGTTTCATCATCGAGTGTAACGTGAATGCACGCGTTTGCGATAGTAGCTTACAAGCTTACATATTTCTTTCGTATTTTTCTTGATCTCAACGGTTTCGTCTTTCAGATGGCAGATGAGAAGAAGTCTAATCTGTTGGCAATCGTCGCGAAACTACAGGCACAGCAGGAGAAGGTGTGTCCGAGCCGAAAGTTATTGAAGCGCTGGCGCTCCTAGAGTATTCATGAAACATTTGGAACTTTGTTTTTGTTTTTATTCGTATTGCAAGCTGGCATTGTTCATGCTATTTGGTTTTGCGTTGAACAATTAATTAAATTCATTAATTAAGTTTATTAACTATATGCTTTATCTCCAGTTCGACGACGTCGAGATGGTGGAGGATATCGATGAGGAGGACGAGGTCAGGGCGGAAGAAGAGGAGGAGATTGCGGAGGAACAGGCGAATGAGGAGGAGGTGAGCTTAATTAGTGCTTAATTAATTAGCTTAATTAGTTAAACCAACGGTAGAGATTGACTAACCACGCGATTTTTTTGAACAGTTAACTTTTCCCCCTAGGATTGTTAAATACTAATTGTAAGCTGAAGCTTCCTCAGATCCCCGCTAAATGTCCGTTTCCCTAGTAACACTTCCTATTCATATTAGCATGTCGTGAAAAATGAAACGACCAGGTTGGATGCATAGGGACCATATTAGGGAGTGAGGACTGGTTGCTAAATAAACTCATTTAAATTTTGTATGTGGCATTATTGATGGAACTTTGGAGAATTCGAATTTATGTTCATAACAGACGTGTGAAAGGAATTTCGAAATTAAAATAAACCAATTTTTTAATATTAATTTATTTATTTTGTAGGCTGTCATTGGAGATGATGAAAAGGAAGAGGAGGAAGTGCCCGAGCAGAAGAATGTAAATACGGTAGACGACGAGGAAAAGGAAGAGGTACGGTAGATAAAATATTATCGATTGATGGATTACGATAGGATGTTGATTGATTGCAGAAGGAGGAAGAAGAGGCAAAGAAGGAAGAGAAGGTGGTCGTGCCGACGCCTGTGGCAACGCCCAAGAGAGGAAGGGGCAGGTGAGGCGATTTGGCCTTAGCTTGGACCCTCCATTTGGCACACTATCTCGCCATGTCGGAACTGGTGATAGAGATCATCTTTTTGTCCGTCTTTGCGCTCGAATCAAAACTTGCGCACCTTTTTTTTGTCATAGAATAGATCCTTATCTGGTCCACCGCGTGTATAAAACTGTGTGAAACGCACACTGAAGTTCTCTCTCGGTCTCTCAATTGCGCATGCTCTCTCGCGACATCGGACATAGCTTATGGTGGTAACCATGCACTAACGAATGTTGGCTAGCTACTACTATTCTGGCAATTAGGACTAGTGATAGTCAACACACCACTACTACATGGGCAATGAGTATTGACATGAGGGATGCATTATAACAGCAAAATATAATTTAATTTAATTTAAAAATAAAATAAATAATTCCTCCTCTCCAGATCAGCCAAGGATACGCCGGCCACCGCCCCGAGAGTCTCGCCCAGAGGCAAGAGGGCCGAGAAGATGGAGGAGGAAGTCCAGGAGGTGGGTTATTCATTATTAATTACTTAATTAATAAGAAAGAGTCTTCTCAAAAATAAATTATTCCTGTTGCGTTTTGTTGCGTTGGCTGCTGATCGTTATCGAATTGGTTTAATACCCCTCTCTATTCTGCTCCTGTTTGACCTGGAAAAGTGTGCAGAATGGAGAATGCCTAGAACCGACGAGAACCGATACGGGATCCATTTTGAGGGTACTGTAGCTAATCGATTTTATGCTCAGGAGACCTCATCGCGGGCCTCCCGCTCGACCAAGAAGGAGAAGGACGAGGCAGAGGAGAAGGTGCGCATGGAAAGGCATTATCGATTAGTAGCGGGAATGCTATTTTGATCTACCCCCTCTCCATTCGGCACACTCACGAAAAAAAGAGTGTGCAGAATGGAGAGAGATCTGCTCGCCATGGCTTTCTTGCAATCGGGTTTCTCGCACGAACCGTATTCATCCTTATTTTTAAAAAAAATTTTAATTAATTAAATATTGTAATTAAGGAGGGTGACACGAGCAGCTCGCCCTCGCGTCGTTCCACCAGAAGCAGCCCCACCAAGGCGTCCTCCCAGGCCACGCCCAAGGGGTACGGTAACTGGATTTATTACGGTAGCTAATCGATATCGAATATCCCCCTAGGAGTACGGTAGCTCGAATTGCACCGATCGATTACGGTAACCAATCTGCATTGATTGCAGTCGCGGCCGCAAGAGCAGCGTGAAGATGAGTCAGGCCACGGAGACTGCGGGAGAGGAGGAGGAGGAGGGAGAGGGCGAGAAGGCAGAGCAGACGAAGGGCAGAGGAAGGGACAGGAAGAGTGAGTTTATTTATTATTTATTTTATTTCAAATGATAATCGCTGCAATACTAACGATAGTGGGTATCCATGGGTGTTTAGCAATGCTATGGAACGGAGATGTGTGGGGTGGCGATTTTAGATTTTTTTTTCATTCAATAGATACACTATTGAGACACCCTGCTCGCGGAGCTTTCGTGAACACCCTGAAACTGGGATTTCACTGGGGTTTAAAATAGTTAGTACTCACACTCGTGCTTCCATCATATCATTTGTGTTCCCACGGCATTAACGCACTCTTCATAACTTGGATATGCCTGGTTTCTTAAACAGTGGGAATGCGCCTCATTTGATTTAGAGGCAATTTTAATTTAAAGAATACTTAAATAAATAAATATTTATTCCTGATCATTTCAGGCGTCGCTGCCGCCCGCTTCACACCCTCGCAGCCGTCCAAGAAGGGCCGCAAGTCGCTCAAGGCCGAGGAGGTACGGTGGATTACGGTAGTTTCGGTATCCAACGCTCTCTCCTTTTTGCACACTCCTTCGCTTACCGAATGGGAATTTTGCGCATGCCAATGATGAAAACTGCGGCACAGTCTCTCTCGAACTTGCTTTATACCGATAATTTAAATATTCGCAGACGGTAGATAACCCGTTCGATCTGGACACGGAACTGGACAAGCACCCCAAGCCGATCAGGAACATCACGGTGAGGATTACGGTAGTTCCGTAATTAATTAAATATTATATTAATTATTATATTTATGTTATATCAGGCAATCTCTGACCGTCTTCTGGAACTCTGCAGTTACCATAAACTGGGCGCCACCCTATTGGCAAAAATCGAGAAGGATTTCTCCTCTCAAACCCCGATCGCGCGGGAAAAACTGCTCATCTTCAAGGTAATTTTTATTCTAAACATTGCTTCCATTATCCGTCAGCTCTCGCTTTCATGAAGACCTGATGATATCTCCAAGTTGCTTATTGTCTGTAATTTCTATCTCTTCATTTTGAATAAAAAATTATTTAAGGGGACGATCCTCGCTATGGTCTCCAACGTGGATGGACTACTGCAGCTGACGGCAGAACAAACGGTGAGACATTGCGTTATTTTTTTTTTTTAGTATGCAAAGGATGCAACTTTAGTCGTAACTGAAAAAATCGTTATGACAGCCACACTAGGAGTGATTGACCTCTAATGTATCTAAGTTTGACATCCGTCATTTTTTTGATCGACAAGAATTGAGACAGAAAAAAGAGAATCGAAAAATGTCGGTTCTTATTGTATTCATCGGGTGTTTTAAGCAAAAACGCACCTGGTGTTTCACAAAAATAAATCATTTTTGCTTTCTCTATTCCTGGGTACGACTGCTGATTCATTTGGTTTCATCCATCTCTATTCTGCACACTCACTCCTGTTAGACCCGGTAGAGTGTGCAGAATGGAGAGAGCTACTATTCGATCACACACCACTAACGCGTTTCATTGAGAGGTTTACGTTAGAGCGAATAGCGGTTGATGGAACCGAGACGAGATTGGGGCGCTGATTTGGGTGTGGTAATTTTTTTTCTGCTTTATCGATTAAGTATCATTTGAAAGATTTTCAACCGTATTTTCCGTCTCAAGGATACTATTGCTGTACGATCAATAAGCTCTCACTTTCGCTAACTTTTTTGTTTATTTTTTCTCTCACTTTGAATGGAAAAGCTATCGATGATAGGGTGAGCGCGGTTCTCTTTAGAAAGTGCGGGAACGGTAGTTCACCGGGGGTGGGGAATTCGAGGCAGACGGGGACTTTGTTTCTCCGGGGTTTTAAAGTATTGGTTTTTATCAATCGATATTCTTCAATTTATGAATATTTCTCACTACGCTATTTTTTATTAATTAATTGTTCAATATAATTTTAATTATTAATTTATATTGTTTCAGAGCACTCGCAAGTCGCTCGGCAGCTCTCCGGTCAAGCGAGGAGGGGAAGAGGGAGAGGGAGAGGAGACGGAGGCAGGCGAGATGGAGATGGACATGGAGGAGGAGGAGGGAGTCATGGTGACACCCGTCAAGAAGAAGGCGGTGAGCTGAAACACTAGCTAACCGGGAGGGAGGGTGTGCAAAATGGAGAGGATGATGAAGGGGATTGAATTTTTTGAGGAGACCAATGAGCAAGAATTGAAGCTACTGGGGATAGGCGCTTTTAGAGAGTGTTGAAACAGTAGTTCATCCGGTGGTGTGGGGTTTATGTCGGAGTGGTGATAGGCAGTGACCAGATCAAAGAAAAGGAGGTAGTCTTGGAGACGCCGCTGCAGAAGAAGGTGCGGCGAAACGGGGGTTGACCGGGGAGAGAGAGGAGGAGAGAGAGACATAGGCGGTTTGAGGGGAAACAATAGGGGGGAGGCGGAAAGAGAAGATTGTGAGGGAAGAAGACATAAGTATATTTATAAGGGTCTTTTTGAGCTGATAATGTATTTTGGGTGTGCGAATGGCATCAAATCGGATAGGTGGTGAACAAGGCGATGTAAAGGAGCCGTTGAGACGGTAGTTTGCCTCGTTAGGGAAGGAGGTGTTGACGAGCTTTTTTTTGTTCTTTGAAAGTTTGTGTTGAGAAGGACAACGAACCTGCATCGAAACCACGTTAGCGAGTACAGTTTTGGAAAGAGTTGGGAGCAGCTGTTCACCGGGAGGGGCACAGTGTGTAGATATCGCGTTTGTTTCTGGGAATCTGTTCTTTAGCAATGGAGAATCAAATCTGCGGTCTGCAAGGCGCTCTTGGGGAGTGGTAGATACGCTCGTTCTCCGGGAGGATAATGGGCTACGGATTTTTGTTATTATTGATTTTCGCTGTTATTGCCTGATGCTATTGAAGATGTAGTTTACGTTGTGGATAATTGATGTCATGATATGTTGAGAGGTGATGCACGAAATTACGGGGGCCTGTTTTGATAATATTTTTTACTCTCTTCGGTTCGAATGGAATCCACTCTGCGGCAAGTTAGGTTGTTTTACTTGAAGTTAAAGCGCGAACTACGGTAACGGGGGGTGAGGGGTTACGGTAACTGGGGGTGAGCGGGTACGATAATTGAGGGTGAGGGGTTACGGTAACTTGGGGTGATTGGGTTACGGTAACTTGGGGTGAGAGGGTTACGGTAACTTGGAGTGAGGGGGGGTTACGGTAACTTGGGGTGAGGGGTTACGGTAACTTGGGGTGTATTTAATTATGTATTTTTATTTAAGGGAGAATTCTCTGTGTACAGCGACGACCACATTGTGACGACGTCGATTAACTCGCCCATGGGGTACGGTACATTGAGAAATATTGATATTGATGTAGAAAAATAGTGAGTCGTCGATGCGTTTAATCAATAAATTGCAGCGATCAGGGAGTGACGGGTCCCTTCGTGATCGAGCCCACCGCCGAGCACAAGGCTACGGTAGGTCATTATTGATTTTTTCGTCGTCTTTGAAGTGGCTAGCAATGTTAACAATGACTTCCAGTTATATCAGAAGCGTGAAACTTACATTCGTATGGTACGAATTCTGACCAACTATTGCACGTCTTTCCATTATGATGCAAGCGTGATACATTGATTCTATTGATTGATTTATTTCTGGCAGAAAGTCATACTGCGAACACCCCATGTACAAATTTCCCACGTGGCAAGATCAATGCTTGAAATGAGGGCTATTTGAGAGGTGTTGGTTTGTGCTTCATGTGTATCAAGATGATCCGGAGTAAAATGTTCTTGTCTTTGTCCGTATTTTTCAATAAATCCCTAACCTTCAGCTTATTTCTATTAGCCACATGGTATCCTCTTCAGGTGATCTGGTTCCACGGTGAGGGAGACCTCGGGAAGACGTCGGCGGCCGCCCTTCGCACCATCAGAAACCCCCACGTCAAGTACATCTGTCCCACCGCGTAAGTTCGAGGGGTAAGGTAGCTGGGACTACGGTAGATTATTAGAAGGAATACGGTAGCAGCTGATGTGGGAATATGTCTAGAGTTGGGAGACGCTAGGAGAGTCGGTGTTTCCGAGAAATATTGTAGCCGCATAAGAACTTTCCAATTGATGTGACTGAGGTTAGCGGGTGACATTTCCAAATGCAACACATATCCAGTTTTCTTCTATGTGTGAAGGATAAGTCAGAGGGTTTTGATGGCCGGAGTGTATCACATCGAAATGACTGACGGCAGCCCATATGCTATTACGGTATCGTAGGGGATAATAAATATCGATCATTGCAGTGCTACACGCGACATCTCTTCTCTCATGGCGCCCATGACAGCCTGGTTCGGTTTTACCTCAGATATTTATTTTTCGATTCATTAAATATTTTTTCAATGGAGATTTGAGAAGGTAGTGGAAATCATGTTTCATAGTCAGATTTTACTCTAGAGAATTGTGCACTCGTTGATATACGTGGGAAGTCATCAACGTGGCAAATTTTTTTCAATACACCAATTCGTCTGATTTCTGTTATCAGTGTATGTGCCACGAGGATTAGTGTTTCGCCGATATATTTTTTCATTACTCGATCTTTGGCTCAATTGTAACCAATACTGAAATTCTATAACTCACAATTTGTTTTACTTTGAGATCAACAAATATCCGCTAGATGATTTCAATTAATTCCCAGTGATCAAAGACCAAAGATCACCCTCCCACTCTCAGGTTCGACATCCCCGGTCGGGCGATGAACTCGAGTGAGGACTGTGAGGGAATCATGACCGCCACAAAGGACGCCCATAAGATGCTCGATGCGGAGGTACGGTAGTGGCATACGGACCGTCATACGGTAGACAGGGAAAAATAAAATAATGACATAGGCACTAGCAAATACCGATTATCGTAGAAGTCACCGTTTCACGACTAGGCGAAGTGTCTGATGAAGGGCATTCACTTTAGTGATGTCGTTTCGGTTTTCGACTCTCCATTCTGCACACTCGTTTCTCTGACCGGCGAGATAGTGTGCAGAATGGAGAGAGCCAAAATCGAATTTACATCACTAATTCACTTCTAAGAATTATCATTTAAAAAATGTCCCTTCCATTCCCTTATTCATAGCGACAGTCACTGCATTTATCTCGTAATCATCGCTAGTCAATACTCAATAAACATCACTTACCGTAACCCTCTCTCTCTCAGATCGCCGCGGGCATTCCCTCCAACAAGATCATCGTAGGTGGCTTCTCGATGGGAGGCGCGCTCGCCGTCAACGTCGGATTGAGGTACGGTATCCATCGATCGATTGATGAGTGGGAATACGGTTGACGACTGATTTAGTGTTTGAGCAGTGAAAGAGGGGATTGGAACGAAATTGAGAGGGTGTGCAAGGCGCTTATAGGTTTCACCTATTAGTCATACCAGTCGGTGTTCTTCTGAAATTGCTAGCTGTAGGTAGTTATTTCTTTACAAAAAAAACTGATTAGTCTAGTAAAAATATTTTTAAAAAAATTAAACATCAATAACCTTGATTTCAGATACGAGCAGAAGCTGGGCGGTGTGTGCGCGCTCTCGGGATGGCTGCTGGGACGGACCGATCTGTGTGAGCTGAGTGGAGTGAGTTGGATATTTTTTGCTGTTTTAATTTTGTTTGTATCAAGTCGGTCGGATCTTCTAATGGTTACGAACTAGAAGGTACTTGTGAGGATCATGAAGCATTGAAGCATGCATATAGTTTGATAGAACGATATTTGGTTAACCGGTGTCGGGAGGGCCACATAGATAGGACATTTTTTTAAATGAGGCATCGGGTCAGAATCAGGAATACAAGCAATCTCTTCGATATCACTAGCTAGTGAAACACAAATAATCATGTTGCATGGATGAATCGTTTTCACCCCCCTAATGGACATTCATAGTATGTGGCGGCATTGCGAGCATGTTTAGGAACCAACTGTATGATTGGAAAATGTTCTTGTTATTATTTTTATTTATTAAAATATAAAACACTATTAATAAATTAATCATTTTCAAACCTTCAAGGCGAATTTGGACACGCCGTACCTCTTCGGACACGGTACGGACGACCAGATCGTGCCCTACGCGATGGGACAGCTCGCCCACAAGGTACGGTAGATCACGAAGTAGTAGTAGTGATACCAAAACGGCATCGACCCTATTAATTTTCCGTGCTCTCTCGTCGGTCAGAAAAACGAGAGAACAGGCGAAACGAGGAGTATGTTACCGATTTTTTTGTTCCATTTCTGAATTAGTGATATTATGAGAACCCGCTTTTTCTAGAACATCATCAACCAGTGAAACGCCAATAGTACTTGATAAAGTTTCGTGTCATAAGCGAGTAATTTTTAAAATTATTTTTTCACATACATTTTAGGCGTTACACTGAAGAAAAAACAATTATTATACTTGAAGTCGAATCTGTGTTTCAGACGCTGTCCAAGTTCTGCTCGAACGTGGCCTTCAAGTCGTACAACGGCATGGGACACTCCACCTGCCCTGAGGTACGGTAGTGGTATTAGGGTACGGTAAAGTGTCGTAGGATACGGTACACGGGAGGATAGAGTGGCTAGCGGAAGGGTGATGACTACTAGATTTCACTAGTGCGAGCATTCGTTACTTTGATTGCGTTTTACTTGGCGGGTTGATGTTGCGGGAGTCTCCTATATTTGGATATTTTGACCATTTTTAGTGTGACCACGTTAGATGTTCTGAACTGAAAACAAGTCAATTGTAGTAGGTAGTATGTGGGTCGCTGATGCAGGAATTGAGGATAACTTGATGCTCTCAAATATTATCGATTGCTTGTTTAAAATGGCAGTTGAAAAAATCTTCACCTTGTTTTGTTGTCACTTGGCGAATCGAGGTAGCAGGAATTTATTAGTAGTCGATATTTTCTAGGCGTTTTTCTGGTTTTCCTTCTTTTGCCGTCCATCAAAACTGAGATCAAGATAACTGAGTGACACCTGGCAGTTAGTGGGTACAGACGGACCATATCATTTGATCATCTCAGTACTCTTAGATTCGATTCGGCTTCTGTTTGCAAAAATAACAAAACAAACTTTAAATTGCAGGAAATGAAGGAGCTGAAGAACTTCATCGAGAATCTATCCAAGTAAACGAGGAAATCGATAATTCCCCTCATCCCCTCGACTCTCGATTTCCCATACTCTCTCGCCACTAGGTGAAGTGTAGATTGAGGGTATTTGATTCCTGGTTTCCCCACCGTTTCCTTCCCTGCTTGAACCTCCAAACTCTATTCACTTTGTTCATTTGGTGTTTCATTCCCTCTCCCCCCTCTTTCTGTGTATTTCGTATAGGAAGTAAGGTTATCATCAATCGCCCTCTTTTGCTCCCCCGTGTCAGTATCTGAAGGAGCTACGGTACATCACTCTGGACGCATCCCTTGTCTCAGATACCGTACCCATGCCTCGCCCCCTCTTTGTCACGGTATCGTATTATTTATTGATCGCCAAGCATTGTAAGCCACATAGAAACAAAGGCCGATACTCCCACCTATATATCCCGCTTCTTTATGTTGTATTTTGGCCTTGATTGATCGTAGACAGAGTTGTTTATAAAGTATCGTTTACATTTGGAGATGATTTTCCGCCCACAAGGAAGTAATCAACATGCAGAGAGGAAGTAATACGGTGGGTTACGGTAGGACTCGTCGATCGATTGTCAACCCCTTTTATTTTTCACCTTTTCTTTTCTCGCTTTTTCATGTGAATGCGGGAACAGGGAGAAAAGAGGCGAGAGCGCACAGAGGTGCCAGAGTCTGAGGGAGATGTGGTGTTATCTAGCTAGAGAAGAGAGCACGAAGGGGAGGGCAGAGACGCAGAGGGATTTCTAGTTCTGTTTCACCGAGGGTAGAGATACCAGAAGACATAATGTGAAAATTTTTCTCCTGTGATCATTTTCAATTCCACAGTTTTCTCCGGATGACGCACTATCATCAGTATTTATGCATCTACCAAATGATTCACACGATGTACGGAGAGGTTACAGTAGAATATTTCTGAATCCTCCCTCCATCTTCCCTATCTTGCTACGGTAATCTGAAGGACACACTTCCACTTTTCCATTTCTCGCCAGCCGTTCTCTCTATCATTTCTCAATTCCCTCTCAATCTAAGATTTTAAGACATTTAGGGTAAAACTCAAGGAAGCCATTTAGGATTCACGAGTCTTCCATTGTAATTGCAATTTGGAGAGCGTGGAGGCCATTCTTTGAGAGCCGCAGAAATCGTGGCGAGAGCCAGACAAGATACGGTAGCCAACGGGGAGAAGGGCCGCATACCCTGGAAAGTTATTGATTGATTCGGATTCAAATAATTAAACAAAAAGTATAGTGTGACGACTAGCATTATGTTCGAATTTGTAATATCTGGTTGTTGTGAAGAACGCAAAAACAGCATCGTTTAAGACAAATGAAAAGGGTTTTGTTAATAATTAGCGCCATTTTGCGATAGAGAAATAATAAAACAGCAAGAACAAGAGAGGGGGGGGGAGATAAACACTGACGGGATTGATCGGGTCAAGTAGTGATGGCAAATCGGCATCGACTCACCTCTTTTTGCGTGTTGCGCCGTCTGTTAGAGAGCACGCGAATTAAGGAGAGTAGGATGCCGATTTGGAAAATCTATGGTCAAGGTCAGTGGGGTAACGCAACCATAGTGCGCTGAAGAAGGGATTGCAACACACCCCACACGTGCGGATCATTTGGCATTGAATGAACGAGATAGTACATTATTTGAGGGGTGCGTGCCCATGGACATGAGCGCACGTGATTTCGTCGTGATTAGAGTTTCGAAAACAAACAACTAGTTGCTTCTAATCGACTCTAACGTAATTTTGCTTCAGTGGCCACAAACAAGAAGAAGGTATCAGATCTGAAAGAATGAACTCGGAAATGAGAAAAATGAAAGACCCAGTCCACAAATCGATGATGATTGCGTCATCACTACGCAAAGCTTCGTGTCTACTGTGATGTCTAAGAGGAAGAGGAGGGATAGGACTCATGCGGAAATGGGGGGAGATATGACGTAGAATATACGCCCCTCACAAACCCCATCATACTAGAGATGAGACGAGCTATTGCGTCATTACTAGGCAAGATTCAAAATTTTATCCTAAATGGCTTCCTTGAGTTTTACCCTAAATGTCTTAAAATCTTAGATTGAGAGGGAATTGAGAAATGATAGAGAGAACGGCTGGCGAGAAATGGAAAAGTGGAAGTGTGTCCTTCAGATTACCGTAGCAAGATAGGGAAGATGGAGGGAGGATTCAGAAATATTCTACTGTAACCTCTCCGTACATCGTGTGAATCATTTGGTAGATGCATAAATACTGATGATAGTGCGTCATCCGGAGAAAACTGTGGAATTGAAAATGATCACAGGAGAAAATTTTTCACATTATGTCTTCTGGTATCTCTACCCTCGGTGAAACAGAACTAGAAATCCCTCTGCGTCTCTGCCCTCCCCTTCGTGCTCTCTTCTCTAGCTAGATAACACCACATCTCCCTCAGACTCTGGCACCTCTGTGCGCTCTCGCCTCTTTTCTCCCTGTTCCCGCATTCACATGAAAAAGCGAGAAAAGAAAAGGTGAAAAATAAAAGGGGTTGACAATCGATCGACGAGTCCTACCGTAACCCACCGTATTACTTCCTCTCTGCATGTTGATTACTTCCTTGTGGGCGGAAAATCATCTCCAAATGTAAACGATACTTTATAAACAACTCTGTCTACGATCAATCAAGGCCAAAATACAACATAAAGAAGCGGGATATATAGGTGGGAGTATCGGCCTTTGTTTCTATGTGGCTTACAATGCTTGGCGATCAATAAATAATACGATACCGTGACAAAGAGGGGGCGAGGCATGGGTACGGTATCTGAGACAAGGGATGCGTCCAGAGTGATGTACCGTAGCTCCTTCAGATACTGACACGGGGGAGCAAAAGAGGGCGATTGATGATAACCTTACTTCCTATACGAAATACACAGAAAGAGGGGGGAGAGGGAATGAAACACCAAATGAACAAAGTGAATAGAGTTTGGAGGTTCAAGCAGGGAAGGAAACGGTGGGGAAACCAGGAATCAAATACCCTCAATCTACACTTCACCTAGTGGCGAGAGAGTATGGGAAATCGAGAGTCGAGGGGATGAGGGGAATTATCGATTTCCTCGTTTACTTGGATAGATTCTCGATGAAGTTCTTCAGCTCCTTCATTTCCTGCAATTTAAAGTTTGTTTTGTTATTTTTGCAAAAAAAAAAGAAGCCGAATCGAATCTAAGAGTACTGAGATGATCAAATGATATGATCCGTCTGCACCCACTAACTGCCAGGTGTCACTCAGTAATCTTGATCTCAGTTTTGATGGACGGCAAAAGAAGGAAAACCAGAAAAACGCCTAGAAAATATCGACTATTAATAAATTCCTGCAACCTCGATTCGCCAAGTGACAACAAAACAAGGTGAAGATTTTTTCAACTGCCATTTTAAACAAGCAATCGATAATATTTGAGAGCATAAAGTTATCCTCAATTCCTGCATCAGCGACCCATATACTACCTACTACACTTGACTTGTTTTCAGTTCAGAACATCTAACGTGGTCACACTAAAAATGGTCAAAATATCCAAATATAGGAGACTCCCGCAACATCAACCCGCCAAGTAAAACGCAATCAAAGTAACGAATGCTCGCACTAGTGAAATCTAGTAGTCATCACCCTTCCGCTAGCCACTCGATCCTCCCGTCTACCGTATCCTACGACACTTTACCGTACCCTAATCCCACTACCGTACCTCAGGGCAGGTGGAGTGTCCCATGCCGTTGTACGACTTGAAGGCCACGTTCGAGCAGAACTTGGACAGCGTCCGAAACACAGATTCGACTTCAAGTATAATAATTGTTTTTTCTTCAGTGTAACGCCTAAAATGTATGTGAAAAAATAATTTTAAAAATTACTCGCTTATGACACGAAACTTTATCAAGTACTATTGGCGTTTCACTGGTTGATGATGTTCTAGAAAAAGCGGGTTCTCATAATATCACTAATTCAGAAATGGAACAAAAAAATCGGTAACATACTCCTCGTTTCGCCTGTTCTCTCGTTTTCCTGACCGACGAGAGAGCACGGAAAATTAATAGGGTCGATGCCGTTTTGGTATCACTACTACTACTTCGTGATCTACCGTACCTTGTGGGCGAGCTGTCCCATCGCGTAGGGCACGATCTGGTCGTCCGTACCGTGTCCGAAGAGGTACGGCGTGTCCAAATTCGCCTTGAAGGTTTGAAAATGATTAATTTATTAATAGTGTTTTATATTTTAATAAATAAAAATAATAACAAGAACATTTTCCAATCATACAGTTGGTTCCTAAACATGCTCGCAATGCCGCCACATACTATGAATGTCCATTAGGGGGGTGAAAACGATTCATCCATGCAACATGATTATTTGTGTTTCACTAGCTAGTGATATCGAAGAGATTGCTTGTATTCCTGATTCTGACCCGATGCCTCATTTAAAAAAATGTCCTATCTATGTGGCCCTCCCGACACCGGTTAACCAAATATCGTTCTATCAAACTATATGCATGCTTCAATGCTTCATGATCCTCACAAGTACCTTCTAGTTCGTAACCATTAGAAGATCCGACCGACTTGATACAAACAAAATTAAAACAGCAAAAAATATCCAACTCACTCCACTCAGCTCACACAGATCGGTCCGTCCCAGCAGCCATCCCGAGAGCGCGCACACACCGCCCAGCTTCTGCTCGTATCTGAAATCAAGGTTATTGATGTTTAATTTTTTTAAAAATATTTTTACTAGACTAATCAGTTTTTTTTGTAAAGAAATAACTACCTACAGCTAGCAATTTCAGAAGAACACCGACTGGTATGACTAATAGGTGAAACCTATAAGCGCCTTGCACACCCTCTCAATTTCGTTCCAATCCCCTCTTTCACTGCTCAAACACTAAATCAGTCGTCAACCGTATTCCCACTCATCAATCGATCGATGGATACCGTACCTCAATCCGACGTTGACGGCGAGCGCGCCTCCCATCGAGAAGCCACCTACGATGATCTTGTTGGAGGGAATGCCCGCGGCGATCTGAGAGAGAGAGGGTTACGGTAAGTGATGTTTATTGAGTATTGACTAGCGATGATTACGAGATAAATGCAGTGACTGTCGCTATGAATAAGGGAATGGAAGGGACATTTTTTAAATGATAATTCTTAGAAGTGAATTAGTGATGTAAATTCGATTTTGGCTCTCTCCATTCTGCACACTATCTCGCCGGTCAGAGAAACGAGTGTGCAGAATGGAGAGTCGAAAACCGAAACGACATCACTAAAGTGAATGCCCTTCATCAGACACTTCGCCTAGTCGTGAAACGGTGACTTCTACGATAATCGGTATTTGCTAGTGCCTATGTCATTATTTTATTTTTCCCTGTCTACCGTATGACGGTCCGTATGCCACTACCGTACCTCCGCATCGAGCATCTTATGGGCGTCCTTTGTGGCGGTCATGATTCCCTCACAGTCCTCACTCGAGTTCATCGCCCGACCGGGGATGTCGAACCTGAGAGTGGGAGGGTGATCTTTGGTCTTTGATCACTGGGAATTAATTGAAATCATCTAGCGGATATTTGTTGATCTCAAAGTAAAACAAATTGTGAGTTATAGAATTTCAGTATTGGTTACAATTGAGCCAAAGATCGAGTAATGAAAAAATATATCGGCGAAACACTAATCCTCGTGGCACATACACTGATAACAGAAATCAGACGAATTGGTGTATTGAAAAAAATTTGCCACGTTGATGACTTCCCACGTATATCAACGAGTGCACAATTCTCTAGAGTAAAATCTGACTATGAAACATGATTTCCACTACCTTCTCAAATCTCCATTGAAAAAATATTTAATGAATCGAAAAATAAATATCTGAGGTAAAACCGAACCAGGCTGTCATGGGCGCCATGAGAGAAGAGATGTCGCGTGTAGCACTGCAATGATCGATATTTATTATCCCCTACGATACCGTAATAGCATATGGGCTGCCGTCAGTCATTTCGATGTGATACACTCCGGCCATCAAAACCCTCTGACTTATCCTTCACACATAGAAGAAAACTGGATATGTGTTGCATTTGGAAATGTCACCCGCTAACCTCAGTCACATCAATTGGAAAGTTCTTATGCGGCTACAATATTTCTCGGAAACACCGACTCTCCTAGCGTCTCCCAACTCTAGACATATTCCCACATCAGCTGCTACCGTATTCCTTCTAATAATCTACCGTAGTCCCAGCTACCTTACCCCTCGAACTTACGCGGTGGGACAGATGTACTTGACGTGGGGGTTTCTGATGGTGCGAAGGGCGGCCGCCGACGTCTTCCCGAGGTCTCCCTCACCGTGGAACCAGATCACCTGAAGAGGATACCATGTGGCTAATAGAAATAAGCTGAAGGTTAGGGATTTATTGAAAAATACGGACAAAGACAAGAACATTTTACTCCGGATCATCTTGATACACATGAAGCACAAACCAACACCTCTCAAATAGCCCTCATTTCAAGCATTGATCTTGCCACGTGGGAAATTTGTACATGGGGTGTTCGCAGTATGACTTTCTGCCAGAAATAAATCAATCAATAGAATCAATGTATCACGCTTGCATCATAATGGAAAGACGTGCAATAGTTGGTCAGAATTCGTACCATACGAATGTAAGTTTCACGCTTCTGATATAACTGGAAGTCATTGTTAACATTGCTAGCCACTTCAAAGACGACGAAAAAATCAATAATGACCTACCGTAGCCTTGTGCTCGGCGGTGGGCTCGATCACGAAGGGACCCGTCACTCCCTGATCGCTGCAATTTATTGATTAAACGCATCGACGACTCACTATTTTTCTACATCAATATCAATATTTCTCAATGTACCGTACCCCATGGGCGAGTTAATCGACGTCGTCACAATGTGGTCGTCGCTGTACACAGAGAATTCTCCCTTAAATAAAAATACATAATTAAATACACCCCAAGTTACCGTAACCCCTCACCCCAAGTTACCGTAACCCCCCCTCACTCCAAGTTACCGTAACCCTCTCACCCCAAGTTACCGTAACCCAATCACCCCAAGTTACCGTAACCCCTCACCCTCAATTATCGTACCCGCTCACCCCCAGTTACCGTAACCCCTCACCCCCCGTTACCGTAGTTCGCGCTTTAACTTCAAGTAAAACAACCTAACTTGCCGCAGAGTGGATTCCATTCGAACCGAAGAGAGTAAAAAATATTATCAAAACAGGCCCCCGTAATTTCGTGCATCACCTCTCAACATATCATGACATCAATTATCCACAACGTAAACTACATCTTCAATAGCATCAGGCAATAACAGCGAAAATCAATAATAACAAAAATCCGTAGCCCATTATCCTCCCGGAGAACGAGCGTATCTACCACTCCCCAAGAGCGCCTTGCAGACCGCAGATTTGATTCTCCATTGCTAAAGAACAGATTCCCAGAAACAAACGCGATATCTACACACTGTGCCCCTCCCGGTGAACAGCTGCTCCCAACTCTTTCCAAAACTGTACTCGCTAACGTGGTTTCGATGCAGGTTCGTTGTCCTTCTCAACACAAACTTTCAAAGAACAAAAAAAAGCTCGTCAACACCTCCTTCCCTAACGAGGCAAACTACCGTCTCAACGGCTCCTTTACATCGCCTTGTTCACCACCTATCCGATTTGATGCCATTCGCACACCCAAAATACATTATCAGCTCAAAAAGACCCTTATAAATATACTTATGTCTTCTTCCCTCACAATCTTCTCTTTCCGCCTCCCCCCTATTGTTTCCCCTCAAACCGCCTATGTCTCTCTCTCCTCCTCTCTCTCCCCGGTCAACCCCCGTTTCGCCGCACCTTCTTCTGCAGCGGCGTCTCCAAGACTACCTCCTTTTCTTTGATCTGGTCACTGCCTATCACCACTCCGACATAAACCCCACACCACCGGATGAACTACTGTTTCAACACTCTCTAAAAGCGCCTATCCCCAGTAGCTTCAATTCTTGCTCATTGGTCTCCTCAAAAAATTCAATCCCCTTCATCATCCTCTCCATTTTGCACACCCTCCCTCCCGGTTAGCTAGTGTTTCAGCTCACCGCCTTCTTCTTGACGGGTGTCACCATGACTCCCTCCTCCTCCTCCATGTCCATCTCCATCTCGCCTGCCTCCGTCTCCTCTCCCTCTCCCTCTTCCCCTCCTCGCTTGACCGGAGAGCTGCCGAGCGACTTGCGAGTGCTCTGAAACAATATAAATTAATAATTAAAATTATATTGAACAATTAATTAATAAAAAATAGCGTAGTGAGAAATATTCATAAATTGAAGAATATCGATTGATAAAAACCAATACTTTAAAACCCCGGAGAAACAAAGTCCCCGTCTGCCTCGAATTCCCCACCCCCGGTGAACTACCGTTCCCGCACTTTCTAAAGAGAACCGCGCTCACCCTATCATCGATAGCTTTTCCATTCAAAGTGAGAGAAAAAATAAACAAAAAAGTTAGCGAAAGTGAGAGCTTATTGATCGTACAGCAATAGTATCCTTGAGACGGAAAATACGGTTGAAAATCTTTCAAATGATACTTAATCGATAAAGCAGAAAAAAAATTACCACACCCAAATCAGCGCCCCAATCTCGTCTCGGTTCCATCAACCGCTATTCGCTCTAACGTAAACCTCTCAATGAAACGCGTTAGTGGTGTGTGATCGAATAGTAGCTCTCTCCATTCTGCACACTCGATGATTTTTCTGACCGACGAAATAGTGTGCAAAATGGAGAGAGATGCTATTCGATCCGGCAACAATAGTACGTGTCGTTTCCAGGGACTTCCTTGTCCCAGTCATCGGACGTCTAGCCGGGGGAACAGTCGGGGCATGCCACAAACCGCAGAGGCAATGACTCATCGGGATGGTCGTTCCTCACTACGGATCTCTCTCTAATCTGCACACTCTATCGCCTTTTTGACCTATTGTACAAAACAGTGTGCAAAATGGAGAGAGCAAACTTGGATACCAAACTCACAGAAAAACAAATCAATAGCGGTTTATCGATTTCTTGCACCCAACCCTCTCCAAATTCAAATTAATGTCGAAATGAGGGCGCGAAAACTTCGAAAGTAGAAAACAAGCCAATTTGAGTATTTCTCCATTCTGCACACTCTACCGGGTCTAACAGGAGTGAGTGTGCAGAATAGAGATGGATGAAACCAAATGAATCAGCAGTCGTACCCAGGAATAGAGAAAGCAAAAATGATTTATTTTTGTGAAACACCAGGTGCGTTTTTGCTTAAAACACCCGATGTATACATCAAGAACCGACATTTTTCGATTCTCTTTTTTCTGTCTCAATTCTTGTCGATCAAAAAAATGACGGATGTCAAACTTAGATACATTAGAGGTCAATCACTCCTAGTGTGGCTGTCATAACGATTTTTTTCAGTTACGACTAAAGTTGCATCCTTTGCATACTAAAAAAAAAATAATAACGCAATATCTCACCGTTTGTTCTGCCGTCAGCTGCAGTAGTCCATCCACGTTGGAGACCATAGCGAGGATCGTCCCCTTAAATAATTTTTTATTCAAAATGAAGAGATAGAAATTACAGACAATAAGCAACTTGGAGATATCATCAGGTCTTCATGAAAGCGAGAGCTGACGGATAATGGAAGCAATGTTTAGAATAAAAATTACCTTGAAGATGAGCAGTTTTTCCCGCGCGATCGGAGATTGAGAGGAGAAATCCTTCTCGATTTTTGCCAATAGGGTGGCGCCCAGTTTATGGTAACTGCAGAGTTCCAGAAGACGGTCAGAGATTGCCTGATATAACATAAATATAATAATTAATATAATATTTAATTAATTACGGAACTACCGTAATCCTCACCGTGATGTTCCTGATCGGCTTGGGGTGCTTGTCCAGTTCCGTGTCCAGATCGAACGGGTTATCTTCCGTCTGCGAATATTTAAATTAAAATTAATTATTTTAATTGCTAAATAATATTCTAATTATCGGTATAAAGCAAGTTCGAGAGAGACTGTGCCGCAGTTTTCATCATTGGCATGCGCAAAATTCCCATTCGGTAAGCGAAGGAGTGTGCAAAAAGGAGAGAGCGTTGGATACCGAAACTACCGTAATCCACCGTACCTCCTCGGCCTTGAGCGACTTGCGGCCCTTCTTGGACGGCTGCGAGGGTGTGAAGCGGGCGGCAGCGACGCCTGAAATGATCAGGAATAAATATTTATTTATTTAAGTATTCTTTAAATTAAAATTGCCTCTAAATCAAATGAGGCGCATTCCCACTGTTTAAGAAACCAGGCATATCCAAGTTATGAAGAGTGCGTTAATGCCGTGGGAACACAAATGATATGATGGAAGCACGAGTGTGAGTACTAACTATTTTAAACCCCAGTGAAATCCCAGTTTCAGGGTGTTCACGAAAGCTCCGCGAGCAGGGTGTCTCAATAGTGTATCTATTGAATGAAAAAAAATCTAAAATCGCCACCCCACACATCTCCGTTCCATAGCATTGCTAAACACCCATGGATACCCACTATCGTTAGTATTGCAGCGATTATCATTTGAAATAAAATAAATAATAAATAAACTCACTCTTCCTGTCCCTTCCTCTGCCCTTCGTCTGCTCTGCCTTCTCGCCCTCTCCCTCCTCCTCCTCCTCTCCCGCAGTCTCCGTGGCCTGACTCATCTTCACGCTGCTCTTGCGGCCGCGACTGCAATCAATGCAGATTGGTTACCGTAATCGATCGGTGCAATTCGAGCTACCGTACTCCTAGGGGGATATTCGATATCGATTAGCTACCGTAATAAATCCAGTTACCGTACCCCTTGGGCGTGGCCTGGGAGGACGCCTTGGTGGGGCTGCTTCTGGTGGAACGACGCGAGGGCGAGCTGCTCGTGTCACCCTCCTTAATTACAATATTTAATTAATTAAATTTTTTTTTAAATAAGGATGAATACGGTTCGTGCGAGAAACCCGATTGCAAGAAAGCCATGGCGAGCAGATCACTCTCCATTCTGCACACTCTTTTTTTCGTGAGTGTGCCGAATGGAGAGGGGGTAGATCAAAATAGCATTCCCGCTACTAATCGATAATGCCTTTCCATGCGCACCTTCTCCTCTGCCTCATCCTTCTCCTTCTTGGTCGAGCGGGAGGCCCGCGATGAGGTCTCCTAAGCATAAAGGCATTCTCCATTCTGCACACTTTTCCAGGTCAAACAGGAGCAGAATAGAGTGGGGTATTAAACCAATTCGATAACGATCAGCAGCCAACGCAACAAAACGCAACAGGAATAATTTATTTTTGAGAAGACTCTTTCTTATTAATTAAGTAATTAATAATGAATAACCCACCTCCTGGACTTCCTCCTCCATCTTCTCGGCCCTCTTGCCTCTGGGCGAGACTCTCGGGGCGGTGGCCGGCGTATCCTTGGCTGATCTGGAGAGGAGGAATTATTTATTTTATTTTTTAATTAAATTAAATTATATTTTGCTGTTATAATGCATCCCTCATGTCAATACTCATTGCCCATGTAGTAGTGGTGTGTTGACTATCGCTAGTCCTAATTGCCAGAATAGTAGTAGCTAGCCAACATTCGTTAGTGCATGGTTACCACCATAAGCTATGTCCTATGTCGCGAGAGAGCATGCGCAATTGAGAGACCGAGAGAGAACTTCAGTGTGATTTGCGTTTCACACAGTTTTATACACGCGGTGGACCAGATAAGGATCTATTCTATGACAAAAAAAAGGTGCGCAAGTTTTGGTTCGAGCGCAAAGACGGACAAAAAGATGATCTCTATCACCAGTTCCGACATGGCGAGATAGTGTGCCAAATGGAGAGTCCAAGCTAAGGCCAAATCGCCTCACCTGCCCCTTCCTCTCTTGGGCGTTGCCACAGGCGTCGGCACGACCACCTTCTCTTCCTTCTTTGCCTCTTCTTCCTCCTTCTGCAATCAATCAACATCCTATCGTAATCCATGAATCGATAATATTTGATCTACCGTACTCCCCAACATCTACCGTACCTCTTCCTTTTCCTCGTCGTCTACCGTATTTACATTCTTCTGCTCGGGCACTTCCTCCTCTTCCTTTTCATCATCTCCAATGACAGCCTACAAAATAAATAAATAAATATTTAAAAATTGGTTTATTTTAATTTCGAAATTCCTTTCACACGACTGTTATGAACATAAAATTCGAATTCTCCAAAGTTCCATCAATAATGCCACATACAAAATTTAAATGAGTTTATTTAGCAACCAGTCCTCACTCCCTAATATGGTCCCTATGCATCCAACCTGGTCGTTTCATGTTTCACGACATGCTAATATGAATAGGAAGTGTTACTAGGGAAACGGACATTTAGCGGGAATCTGAGGAAGCTTCAGCTTACAATTAGTATTTAACAATCCTAGGGGGAAAAGTTAACTGTTCAAAAAAATCGCGTGGTTAGTCAATCTCTACCGTTGGTTTAACTAATTAAGCTAATTAATTAAGCACTAATTAAGCTCACCTCCTCCTCATTCGCCTGTTCCTCCGCAACCTCCTCCTCTTCTTCCGCCCTGACCTCGTCCTCCTCATCGATATCCTTCACCATCTCGACGTCGTCGAACTGGAGATAAAGCATATAGTTAATAAACTTAATTAATGAATTTAATTAATTGTTCAACGCAAAACCAAATAGCATGAACAATGCCAGCTTGCAATACGAATAAAAACAAAAACAAAGTTCCAAATGTTTCATGAATACTCTAGGAGCGCCAGCGCTTCAATAACTTTCGGCTCGGACACACCTTCTCCTGCTGTGCCTGTAGTTTCGCGACGATTGCCAACAGATTAGACTTCTTCTCATCTGCCATCTGAAAGACGAAACCGTTGAGATCAAGAAAAATACGAAAGAAATATGTAAGCTTGTAAGCTACTATCGCAAACGCGTGCATTCACGTTACACTCGATGATGAAACACCAAACGCGTGGAGCGGAGGACGCGGTTAGGTACGCCAACATTAAGTAACAGGCGATTGCTCGGGTCCTATAGAAAATGATGGTAGCGATAATAGGAAGGATGTGTGCTCCAATTTGACGTTGCAGCGGCGTGCCCATTTCATTAACCCTACATGAAGCGTGAATATGCCAGGCGCTAATCTCGTACCAACCTTATAGTAAGAAACAATAAAAAAAAGGCTTTTTAATAAGCGTGAAGAATAAACAAGACCAGCGACTTTCACGTTTCAATGGTCAAACCCAGAGGTCAGACAAACGTGACGAGAAGAATATTAAAAACACGAGACTACGCGAAAGTGAGACGAGGACCGCAATGAAGTAAAACATAGAAGTTACTCGTCGAGTCGCGCAATCAAAACAGGGCCGGTCAGTTTGAAACCGATTGAATAGAGACAGGCAAGGATTATCTATTCAAGAATATGAAATGACTCAAAACAAAGTAAGCGACCACTTCCTATTTCATTGCAAAAAGATCGACGGAGCAGTGATTGTGATCGACGCCGCGAGCGCTTATTCTAAGCTGCTGTGAAACACGAAAGCGCATGGAGCGAAGGACGCTGCTACCAGTCGGTTGCATATCCATACTATATAATAAAGCGCAAACGTCTGTCTGTCTGTCTGTGTGTTCGGATTGCGAAATCGGAAACATCTAAACAACGCCTCCCCTCCCTCTCCCTTTCTCTTTGCGATTGCGAAATACGCCGCACCACGAAGCGGTGAGCCCCGCCAGTGGTATCCCCCGACGTAGTCGGGGGGATACCGCTGGTAACAACAATAAATTAGACAGTCGGTTGCATATAACAACAATAAGTGATTGCTCGATGCTGGTTTAGATCGGGGCTTAGAAGGCCTGGAAGTGAAGCATAGAAGTGAAACAGTGAAATATCAGCAAGCATGGTCGCAACCTACGCTACAAATGGGTTCTTCCTAGAATTATGAAACACAAACGACACAAGGCAAGTTGAACGGATAAGCGGAGATAGTTGGCGCTGTTTCTGATAGTTCATTGTGATTGCGACAGAGTGCAGATTAGACTGACCAGGAGCAATGTTCGAGAAGCGGGCATTCTAAGAGAAAACACAACAGCCAATAACGAAATGGTCTCACGCCGCAATAAATAGGCGCAGAAACGCGTTGCAGATGCGGTGAGGTTGAGAGGTCGAAGCAAGCGATCATCAATGCACTCAGCAAACCCTCAATTAACAGCAAAATCGAGAGAACAACGTGAAAGAGATTTGAAAATCCCTTCGAAATGACCTGTCAGTTACAGTACTTTAATAGATGTCAAAATTCCGCGCGTGTCATGTTTGCTATTTCAATTTTTTCAAATTTATTTTTTTAGATTTATTCATTATTGCATTTTCTCCTACCGCAGTGTTTCCAAAGCTTGGGATTGAATAGATATTAATGCCGCAATACGATCAAGTGTGAGCGTGCGAGCAAATGAATTCTCATATGTTGCGTTTTTACTATTTTTTATAGTCGGAGAGTGAACGGCATTATCAAGCACTCTTAATGCAAGGCAAAGCACCAAGAATGGGCACCTAGTTGATTTATAATCTCTCCATTCTGCACTCTTTCTCTGACAGGCCGGCGACAAAGTGTGCTGAATGGAGACAGCAGAACCCGAGATAACATTACTATTGTAAATAAATCGGAGGAAACGGGGTCATACAATTAGGTATATTTCCGTATAACCATTTCTCATATTATAGAGACATGGGCAAGTGTGCGCTGCTCACTAGGAACAAATCAAATATCAAAAATTGCCTCACATCGGCGACTGATTGATCCGTGTTGCCGAGCATCCACTGCACGAGCGGTGGCTTGAGGAAGACGATCTGAGAAATCAAAGATCAAAGATCAAACTACATACTCTATTTTATCCTAAATATGTCCAACTCTTTATCTCGCCCCGTTTACAAAAACGAGAGTGTGCAGAATGGAGAGAGCTATTAGCAACAAACCTTTGGGAAGGGACAGTCTCAGCTGTTCTCCTAATGCATCCATGATCAATCGATATTCATCGATACGGACTGAGGCACGGGGAGATGAACCTGAATGAAAATTTTATTAGAAATAGATGAAGCAAGCAGGACGATTCCTACCATTTACTCTGCAGAAAAAGCGAGTTAAAAATCAAATCTCTACTTCTATGTTGTTTCCGCTCAAAATACTCATGCAAAAGCCATGAGATTTTTTTTTTTGTTTTTTTTTTTTTTTTTTCAACTGTTTTTTTTTCAACATTTCATCTGCACCAGTAACCTCGCCGTTCCACCTTTTTTACTTACCCATTATGATGTGTCTTTGTTTGATTGTTGGTTGAAACCAGGTTGTATACAAATTATGACTTTTGGAAACAATGTTTCCATAATAAATGGTTTTCCGTACCAGTTACCTCACCGCTTCGCCATGTCTACTTACCAACTGATGGAATTGTCAGTGATGTATTTGTCATCGATACTGTATACGTTATGGAATCGTCCTCCTCCGATCTTACAAATCCCAACCAATGCCGAACATCTCCAAACGATCAAAATTGGTGTGCGGGACAAGAATGGTCCACAATTCCGTAACAAAAATTTTATTTGCGTCATCAAGATCGAAATCCGCTCAATCTCAAGTCCTTTTAAGCGTGTGACAACGAATCGACTGGTGAAAAAAATGTAATGCCACAATCTTTAACCCCCCCCCCCCATCGATTTTTATCTATGCATTTCGGCCTCTGTGTGTAATCGTAGACTCGATAGAATTTTTCATACTGACATCTTGACCAGGGGTGTGTAAAATATTTGCCACACTCCTCAAATCTCATGCTCTCTCGCCGGTTAGAAAGATGAGAGAGCATAAGAGATTAGGAGTGCGGGAAATTTATTGCACAACTCTGATCTTGACCAAATACTAGCTCTCTCCATTCTGCACACTCTCTCGTCGCATCAGCTCTCTCCATTCTGCACACTCTCTCGTCGCATCAGCTCTCTCCATTCTGCACACTCTCTCGTCGTATCAGCTTTCTCTATTCTGCACACTCTCTCGTCGCTCTGACAGGTGATAAAGTGTGCGAAATGCAGAGAGCACTTTTCGATCAAAGACTGAATAGGTTTATTAACCAACTTATCATCTTTTCATCTTCATCTTTTCATCTTCATCTTTTCATTTTCATCTTTTCATCACTCACCTTTTCATCTTCCCCTCTCATCTGCTCCCTTCAGACGGGGTGCGACCACAACCCGACCATGCAGCATCGATAGCAGATGCTGCAGCAACACGTGTTCAGAAGAATCTTTTTTTTAAAAGAAAATATTATTAGAGAAAACATCACTAGAAACCATGGACAACGATTTATGAGATCTTTGAACACTCAAACTTCCAACCAAAGGAACAGTATGGGGAAGGAGGAGTATTCACGAGATTGCCAAGTCCCAGATGCCATACATGAAGGAAAATGGATTCTTGCTCGCAATCAGTTCTTTCAATTCGCAAAATGCACAACAGCAACAAAACCCGTGTGCAGAATGAAGAGAGTATTTTTCATGTGCAAACACTGATCTCCAAATACATTTTCTAGTATTTATTTTAGCATTGTCGAATTCTTCTGATTCATTTGATCAATAGTTGATAAATAATAAAGAATGAAAGTTTATCAAAGTCATATGCGCGCTCTGCTCCTCCGTGCGAAAAGTCCTAATTCGAAGAAAAAAGGAAAATCGGAAAACAACGAAAATGGTAAAACTCAAGATGAAAAGAGAGAGAGAGAAAGCGAGCGCTGGTGAACGGAGGGACTAATGAGTGAGCCTCTGACTCTCTCTCCACTGAGACTCCGCCCACTGTAAGAACGGACGTCATAAACCGCTGATTACTACGCGCGCTTTGGCACCTCTTGAAGGCTCGCGCTTGAAAACTCGATACTCCCTCACTCTGATCACAGAGCAAAAAAACGAAATATAAAACTCGATTTATACTTCTTCCAAGTCTCTCCGACGAATTTGAAGCTTGATATGAGCGAAACCGTGACGATTTCATAATGATGACGAAGTCTCCCCAAGGTTCTCCGATGAATTTGATGCGAGATATTTTCTCCCTTAGCCTAGTTTTATTGCATCATTCTATCGTATATAATACACCTTGATTTCGTATAGTCCTACTATTTATGTCGTTTAGATTTTCTGCTCTCTCCATTCGGCACACTATCTCGCCGATCACACAGACGCTAGAGTGTGCAGAATGGAGAGAGCTGAAAACCGGCAGGCATCCATAATTCCTAAATAATTTCAAAATGAAGTGAATGTAACCAAATCCCACTGTCATCATCTAATGAATTCTCCAGTTTGCTCCATTTTCACTAAATATACACTTTTTCGTGATGACGAAATGAACCAACTCTCCTCAACTCACGCGCTCTCTCGTTTGTCTGATCGGCGAGAGCACATGCCAATTGAGTAAAGTCCTTTCCTATTTGCAATCGCTACTGTCCACCACACTCTTTTGATGATATTGTTTTTTTCTTCGAAATAGATGAAAGGTTTATTACTGCCTCCTCATCTCCAGATCTCATAAACTTCGCGTGAATCATAATACCTGCCGGTGGTCTAAACTCGTGCGCTCTCTTAACAACAATTTTCACCAAATCCGTTGTTAGCTATGGTTTTTGTTTCTATCCAAATGATCTTGCGAAAATTTATATAATTTTGATAAAACCAAGAAAATCGATCCATTGCCATTCTCCATCACCCAGGCTCTTTAATTCACGGCGAAACATAAACCAATCAGGTGAGTTTGCACATAAGGATCCAAAATCCGAACTTGCGAATCTGAATTTTAATATTGACTTGAACAGCGTCAATAGACCTTATCAGCGCCTCGGATCATGTGCGAGACTTATCGCCTTGTGAAGCAGAGATCCTTCTATTGATGGAAACATTTGTCAGTTGCTTTCTTGCCCATCTGGCCAAATCACAATTATATCGAAAACATGAGTCATGAAACTGGCAATTCATTACCATATCTACCTCTTCTACCCCGTCTGAAGCATCGATCACAAAGGTGATCGCCCCTGATAAATCGGCTATTTTTCACTCTTGAATGTACCACATGATTATACGATCTAGGGTTGCCAGCTTCAATAGTCGATCTCCCAAAAGTCTCGCGCAACAGAGAATGGTAAAATCGTTTCAGTTCCCCATACTCTCACCGGTCATGCAGACGAGATAGTGTGCAAAATGGAGAGAGATTAAAATCGAAAAATTATTATTAGTAGAGATACTTCGAGAGATGCAGAAATCGCAGAGAAAAGAAGATAGCGATGGGAAACACTGGTCAGACTATTTCTTGAATATCTGGACAATGGATAATGGATCGGTCAGAGAATGTGCAGAATGGAGAGTGCACTACCACTATATATTAGTGGCACTTTTACGATCTCATTGCATTGAATATCTGCACAATGGACATTTTTTCTATTTTCCGCTTAAAATTTTTTAAATGTTCAAACACATGACTCCACGATATAGGTTTGCCGGCTCGATCAGTGAATGCTCGTCACTCGGAGCAGTTAGAGAGTGTGCAAAATGGAGAGAGCACTCATCATAATCATCCTCATCATCATCGTTTGCTCCTCTTGAAGCCCCCTTAAACAAGGGATGCCGCATTGAGTAGTAGCTCCTTTGACCGAAGAAAGAGTGTAAGTAATGAGGAGAGAAGTGCTTTCAGAGCACTATTCGAAACGATCACACTAGCGCGGAGGATGCATCGTGCCAATAAGTAACCTGTGTGTCGCGGCATTTTACAACCCGTATGCGACAGAGATCTCCCTGGTGATTGAATTGTGTCCGAACTCCCGAGCAATAGCCTATCCCCTACTACCAAGATTCACAACCCCCTATCTGTTAATAATTTATAATTATCATAGTATTGATTTTAATTTGTATCTAGTTAACAGCCGTCCCATCAAAGTTCCCACCACCCTCGGACTGATCAAATACGCGTGATGCATAGATCCTTGTCGTGAAAATATATGAGCGTGTCGGGTTTCTGCTCTCTCCATACGGCACACTCTCTCGCCGGTCAGGCCGACGCAAGAGTGTGCAGAATGGAGAGCGATGAAAACCGGAAAGCGTCGATAATTTTCATAATTCGCATGACAAGCCAAGATCACATTACCTCTTCTACTGCTTTCCACTACCGATCACATCACGGAATCCAACTTTCTTCAATTCGCGTGATCTATCGTTTCTCTGATCGGCGAGAGCACATGCGAATTTAGAAGGGTCGCTTCCCATTTGACAACGCTACTATCAACCAAACCCCTTTCGATATTCTTGTTCAAGGTATTTTCACTATTGCGGATTTCTCTTCTCCTCATTTTTCAACCCTGGATGAAGCATAATATTACCCGGTGATCAACCTTCAATCGCTTAAGAACAGGCTTTCACCAAACCCTTTTATCGCTATCGTTTTGTTTACGCAAAAAATATTCCCTCTCCAAAATCGTAAAACTTCTATTCCTTTGCCCGTTTAAAGTCGCACTCTCTAGAAACTTTGATCGATGAGATAGTGTGCAAAATGGAGAGAGGGTATGTTCCACAAACTCTATTTCTCACCGTGCTCAATAGAAGCCCTAATCGATATAACGAAATTGGTGAAATTCAAAATAGAGAGAGAGAGAGAAAGCGAGCGCTGGCGAACGGAGAGACTAATGAGTGAGCCTCTCACTCTCTCTCCACTGAGACTCCGCCTACTGTAAGAACGGACGTCATAAACCGCTGATTACTGCTCGCGCTTTGACACCTCTTGAAGGCTCGCGCGTGGAAACTCGATACTCTCTCGCTCTGTTCACAGAGCAAAAAAAAACTAAATATAAAAGTCGATATATACTTCTTCCAAGTATCTCCGATGATTTTGAAGCTTGATATGAGCGAAACCTTGACGATTTCATAATGATGACGAAGTCTCCCAAGGATTAACCGAAAATTGAGTACAGGAAATTTCAAAAAAACCGAAATTTCGAGCGTGCATGTAGAAAAACAATTCGGCTAAACCGAAATTCAGCACATCACTAGTGCTCACCACTAGGGCTGTCAGAGAGAAGAGTTCGTCTCTTCATTTCTCACACTGTCTCGACCGGTCGAGTGATGAGAGAGCGTGCAGAATGAAGAGACGAGCTCTTCAGTCTGACAGCCCTACTCACCACTGGATCCGTCATCATCATCAATTTTTCCATAACCGATGCCTATCATATCGTCGTGTGGCATCAATCACACGGGACTGCAAAAAAATTTGAATGCAAAAATCTACTAAATTTCACAACTTGTTTCACGACTTTTCTGCAGGCGGGAAAATAGTTCTTGAATTGGGATTGAAAGAAAAAACACCGTGTCAATAAAAAAACTCACATATGACTTTGATCGAAAGTTTACTCGAGAATCAACGAATAGATAGGGGTAACGCCCGCGATTCCCTGTTTGCATCACCTGAAAAGAAAACAAGGACATACTCAATGCAAAGGTACCTGTATGATAGATCCAAGAAAGAAGTATTCGATCATCGAGTATTCGAGGTGGAAAAAGATAGATTACTGATTCGGATGCAACCATAACTTCTACTCATCTGAAATGTCTTACTATAATTATCATAGATTGTGATACTGTAGCCCAATCAATACTGGATCTTTCATATTTCATATAAGTGCTATAGCATCGAATATTGAATGCTGTTCTCTCCAACTTGCACACTATTTCATCGCTCTGAGTGATGACTAGGGATGCACATTCCACAGCGTTTCAGACCACAGCGTTTCAGAACAACAGCGAGAGAGGACATTGGGCAAATTGTCAAGAAAGGTGAATGAGAGAGGCTAAGTTTGCACATCATCTTCGTTACGTGTTCGAAAATCTTTGAAATCAACTCGCGAAGCAGATCTTCAAGTGGAGATCCTCTTCGATTTGATGAATAATCTTTAAAGTATGCCGATTTTTCTTTTGCTGAGTCACCATCTATCTAATTTAGGGAATAACTAGTGACAGTATAGGTAAAAGATTTGTTATTTATTTATTTATTTCAAAATATATATTTTTAGACAAAGCAGTGCTATGCATTCTCTTTGTTTAAAAATGCGAGTTCATATTTTCCGAGGAAACCCCTTCATCTTGTCGTATCACCATAGTTAGATAATAGCTCAAATAATACGAATATTGGTATGTGTTAATGGGGTCTCCCTAGAGATATCCAATCGATGCCTATCATTCCTTCCTTCGCGCTTTAATTCTTCAACCGACGAGAGATTGCGAGAAATGAGAAGATTCGAATGGGTGTCTCTACTTCTCGCTTGTATCATACATTATTGTATGAACCATGCCAGAGGGTCTCTCAATAATGAATCAATAAGCAATTGAGAAACTGGACGCTGACACTGCCAAAGTTCTCTTATTTTTTGCAACTTTTCTCGACCGGTGATCAGGAGCGACGTAAATTGGATATTGAGACCTCTCGTCCTTCTATGTATATTTGCTGTTTGTTATTTTGTATGCTGGTTATTTTATATTTTCAGATAGAACGATTTGTTTCAGGTTGCTAATCACAGAATGAGAATTAAGTCTATACCAATAAAGAAGGCAGTCAAAACTGATGATGAAATCAAACTCGATGATAGTGAAGAGGTAGTATTTTTTAACATTATTTTATTTTTAAATATTTTCGTTCAGGAACTTATGAAACTTCCTAATGACGTTCTCCTCGATATTTTCATGCTGCTTGATCAGTGAGTTTTCATAGCGAATTTCATAGTTATCATACGATTTGGCTCAATGAACGATTAAAAACAATGCACTTAGTTGGATTAATTGACTCATTTAATTAGCGCTAAGCTAACTTTCATTATTGTAAAAATCAAATGCTCAGCAAAAACAATACAGTGTTCAGAGTTGAGTAGAAAATAAACATACATTACTCAAAAAGGGAGTTAAAACGCGTCGAGTGTCCCACCGAACTGGTGAACTGGTAGTCAACGGAAGTATTCAAATATAAAATCTCGTTTTATCTATTTCAGCAAGACGAAGAAGCGATTTCCGTTTACGTGTCTGACTCTATTCCGTTCGTTGTTGGAGCAGAGAAAGTATTGCAGAGATACGACTTCAAGAAATGCGTTTTTGCTAAGGTAAACAGAGCTAGAAATGCAGGAAATGCAATAAATAGTGTGATACAATCCTGATCCTTATTTTGAAGCCTATGTGATGTTTCCAAATGACGTTTCCGTGAATTATCTGTTTTTCCCCATCTTTCGAAATCATTGAACTCATTATTGCAGGTTTTCATTAATGAAAATTTTGTGAAATTTATCGAAAAATTGACTACAACTCGTCAATTTCCATCGCTAGGTCTCTGCGATATTGTATTCGACGATGATAAGCAAGATGATTACGGAAAGCAAAGGTGTGAAACTTTTGATGCTAGATTGGTATGATCTAATTTGCAATATACAACGTTTCACAACGGTTATTTTTCGAACATTTCATTATTATGTTTTCACTATTCAATCAGCGTTTTATCAGATTTCTATCAACGCTAATCGATTCAAAATTGCATTTTATTGGATTGAACTTCAAATGTGACATCGAATTCATCGACGAAACATTTCTGAAGCGCTTGACTGAGGCTGTGAAATTTCCGGAGTTGGTAATTATCAGCAATAAAGTGAGTGCGAGTAGAGACCACAATCTCTGTGAAAATTCATTGTTTAGGATTGAATTGGTCTAGCGTAACGCATTGATAGCCTTGATTTGACTAACTGTTAGTGCACTGCACTGCATGAAATAACTTTTCTGGGAAAAGGGATACTCTATAATTCGGACTGTTGAAGAGGTGTCCAATAGGCACTCAGTCTTCTCAATTCGTTTTTCTTGCCGGTTAGAGAAGCTAGAGAGAATGGGGAATGAGGAGATTCAGGTGCCAAATGTACTTTCCATTTGTCATCACTAGCATTCAGGACCACCCTGAGAACTATACAGACCGCTTTCTTATTTTGAAGAGAGCATTTCTTGACATAATTCCTGATTTCGACACCCTGGATTTCCCTCGTCTTTGTATTAGAGCAGACTGGACGGTGCAAACGATATTGGTTAGTTTTGTATTATTATTATTATATATATTACACATTGATGGTCTCTTGTTCACCTATTTTATCTTTCTTATTTCTTAGAAGCGCCTTCGTCGTATGAAAGAAGGGCGATGGGTTTTCCGCACGACGAGATACATTAGCCGAGTCGACATACTAGACGTGGTAGACTTCCATCCGGACCTTCAGGTATGAATACTAGATCAGTTCTGATCAGTTCTGAGATGATATGAAAACCCTGGTCTAGCAGTATTTGCTGATGTTGAGCAGTTTAGTAACGAAGACAATAATTTCAGCACAAAAAGACGGACAATGGACATATGATCACCATTGTTGGGACAGCTTATCGAGCCGAAACGATCCAATGTGGTAAAGATTTCGATAATTATGTCTGAATGGATATCAAGTTTCGATCATAATTCAGTATTTTTCGCACAATTAGCGCCTGAATAATTTCACATTCGCATGATTTATACCATCTGTCAACTGATTTACATAAGTGTATTTATAAAATAATGAAGATTTATTTCTCTCTTGACATGTAACAGTTGGTTTTTTTCTCCGGATGCTATCAATTTGAAATATTAAACTTCAATAATTAAAGTGCTCTTTTGCTGTACCGTGATGTCGATAAAATCTACGATTCTTAGGCAAATGTTTCCATCCACTTTGTTGTAATTACTCGGAATTTCCTTCGTCAAACGCCATGAAGCAATCAGCCCAGGTGCCCATTTTTTTGTCAGAGAAGCAACGTCAAAAATAAGGGAGGAAAAGAAGAAAAAGATGAAGAAATTATTAGAAGAAGAAATGTGAAGCGCTCTCCATTCAGCACATTATTTCATCTTTTTGACCTGCGAGATAGTGTGCGAAACGGAGAGAGCCTAATAGCATCCTCGGATATGAGAAGGGAGTAGTCAATGTGAATAGTGGGACAATAGGCATCAATAAATCCTCTGCAAGAACAAGTGAGAGGAAGGGTGAATGGCAATTGTCACTGAAAAGAAGGAAGATGAAGATGAAGAGGTGGTGAAGGAGGGGCATGTTTGAAAGTTCACAGTAATTGTGTAGATACATTGCAAATTAGCGATGATTTCCAAATTTATTAAATTATCTGGGTACCTTCCATTCTACAAGATTAATATTCATTGAGTATCACTCATTCATGAGGATACGGAAAGGAGTGGGTTTTATTTTTATAATCGGACAAAACAATGTGAGGCTCCGTACGAAAAAAAAAATACTTTCATATTTATTTAACTTCATAAAAACAGAAACAAGAGCATGAAAATTCAGACAAGTGAAAGAACAAAATAAGTTAGAAGAAGTTGTACTTTTCGGATTGTCTTGAAATGTGCTTTATTTGAAGGACAGCGTTCGCGAATTCAGTAGAGGGATCGGCTGAATGGATTTTATTATAAAATTTAATTTCTCAATTTGTGAAAAAAAACTCACCTTCCACTGAATATTCATTATTGTACTGCTTAATCCCTGCGGGATAGACTTTGCATGACGTTTTAAACCAAATTTTCTTATAGAGTTTTGGAATATACTGAAATTCATCAGATAGCTAATGCCCTGTTAATTGAAGCAAAATAGTTAGAGACCGCAGAGTGATCTACCAAATTCATTGCCCGGTCCAAATGTGTGTTCAATACCTTGGTCTCGGTCTGAATAACATTTTTGCTTTTTAAAGTAAGACTCACACGAACCGTCTCGTTTCGGATATGCGCGAGGCCAATTTTGGCACAACTGATTGGATACTGTAGATGAATACGATAGATGTTTCTTTGGTCACATATGTGATTGAGCAATGGAGTGATTTATTGGGATCAATTAAGGGGATGTAGCAGTTGGGTTGGGAAGGAACTAGGGTTAGGGTCGACACTAGGGCTGGAAAATGAAGAATTCGTCTCTTCATTCCTCGTTCTCTCTCACCGGTCAGAGAGACGAGAGAGTGTGTGAAATGAGGAGAGCGCTATCTTCATTTGCCATCGCAAGTCGACACTCACCAATTCGTCGCAGGTCTCGCCAGTAAACATTCGATTGCAATCGCATGTAACCTGGAAATAATGATCATATCACATATTTTCAGTTTTGATTGAACCAGACTACAAGCTAGAAAGATCAAACTACACTCACATTCACGAGTCTTCTATTGTAATTGCAATTTTGAGAGAGCGTGGAGGCCATTCTTTGAGAGCCGCAGAAACCGTGGCGAGAGCCAGACAAGATACGGTAGCCAACGGGGAGAAGGGCCGCATACCCTGGAAAGTTATTGATTGATTCGGATTCAAATAATTAAACAAAACGTATAGTGTGACGACTAGCATTATGTTCGAATTTGTAATATCTGGTTGTTGTGAAGAACGCAAAAACAGCATCGTTTAAGACAAATGAAAAGGGTTTTGTTAATAATTAGCGCCATTTTGCAATAGAGAAATAATAAAACAGCAAGAACAAGGGAGGGGGGGGGGGGAGATAAACACTGACGGGATTGATCGGGTCAAGTAGTGATGGCAAATCGGCATCGACTCACCTCTTTTTGCGTGTTGCGCCATCTGTTAGAGATGCGAGAGAGCACGCGAATTGAGGAGAGTAGGATGCCGATTTGGCAAATCTATGGTCAAGGTCAGTGGGGTAACGCAACCATAGTGCGCTGAAGAAGGGATTGCAACACACCCCACACGTGCGGATCATTTGGCATTGAATGAACGAGATAGTACATTATTTGAGGGGTGCGTGCCCATGGACATGAGCGCACGTGATTTCGTCGTGATTAGAGTTTCGAAAACAAACAACTAGTTGTTTACTTTCTAATCGACTAGTCGATTAGAAACCAGTCAACAACTATTCGAAAAACAACAACTATTCTCAACAACTAGTTGTTTACGAGTCAACTAGTTGTCGTGATAGTACGAGCATAATTTTTTTGTTGTAAATACGCTATTCTCGGAGGTGCATCTGGTCGCTTATGGCACTATCTACCGTGTATTCGTCGAATGTTTTCTCCACCGAAAATCAATTCTCAATCGTTCCAAATGTATCCCCTGGTCATTCATAGACAGCCTGAGACTCAATCCATTCTCAACAAAAAAGGAGCCTTCCATTTTCCGTTAAAACGCCTGAAAACATTTTATTCCACTCGTATCCGGCCTCTGATAGTGATGTCGAAGCGAGACACAATCTCCTACATTTACATACTGTCTCTGTGGTTATAGAACCTAGTGAGCATGCGAAGCGAGAAGAGACCGGTCTCGATTCGATATCACTAATCTCCACTCCTGCAGGCCTAATCAAATGCTAGTTGACTTTCACTCGTTATTTCCGATCGCTCTGGTCTAGGCTTCACTGTGAAAATATCCTTAGGGATATTATCTCCGAATTTGCAAGAGGAACTTGCCAAATGTGGAATAGTCTTTACGGCGTACTCCAACCAGTTTTCCTATTTTTATTCTTTTTTTCATTCTTTGTACTAGCTGGCTTCCCTTTTTAGCCCACTGCATAGGATGGTTTTCATTCATTCAAGTGAGCGAAATGGAGTGGCAATGTTTTATTCCCGAATCGTGATCATTATAGCGCATTATTCGTCTGCCCGTTTCTCTAGCAACGGAGCAAGAAATGCGAGTGACGGGCTCGTTATCAAGCGCTATTTATAGCAGTAGCTCCATCCATCCACTAGAGATATCAAAATGAATTATTCGTTTCTTCGTCCAGCCAAGGGAACACTCTAGTAATGGCAAATCGGCGTCCGACTCTCTTCATTTTGTGTGTTCTCTCGTCGGTTAGAGATACGAGAGAGCATTCGAGTTAATCAGAGATGGATGCCGATTTGCCGCTACTAGAATACTCTCATCATACTACGATGACTTTCACAGCTCTGATACGCGAGTGTGCAAAATCGAGAGAGCATTTTATGAGAACCATTATGTACTCAGTAGATTCAATAATCCCCCCCCCCCCTCTTTGTTCCCTTCTCCTTCGAACCACGATTCATTTTTGTTGCATTTAATTGATTTTAATGATGCCGTTTCGGATCACTTTTCTCTCTCTCTCCATTCTGCACACTACCTATTCGATCTGATAGTTGAAAAGTATGCTAAATGGAACTTTTGCACATGAAAACCGATCAAGCACATACATACATTTAATTACAAATCAATAGCAATCGACAAATCCAGAAGCGCTTTATCCTATCGACAGCTAAATCCACGGCGTTCTACTGGCAAAACGCCAAGTGAGCTTTCGTGGTGAAACCATTGCACACGCTCTCGCATTTGCATGCTCTCTCGCCATTCCCCTGACCGCTCTCTCCTCTATCGCTCACCCCATGCAAAAGGCCGTGAAATCAACAGTTTGTTTTTCAATGAAGAAGAAAATTCTGAGAATTGTTTGTTTTTCTTCATGTGAATTTATTCAGTCATCAAAACACATTATTATATTGAAAAATAATATAAAATTAAAGTTATAAATTTAATTATAATTAGCAGTCGTATTTGAATAGCGCGCAATTATTGGCAAGTATACTGTAAACAGCCGAAGTGTTGCTTCGATATCGACTGACTTCCATGAGCTCTTCGTTCGCGCATTTCTAATTTTTTTATTTAAGAGTATTTTGATGAGTTGTTGTCATTTATGTGCGAGCCTGGCCTAGGTTCGATTGTGCGTTCGCTCAGACGCGTTATAATTTGATTTATTCACCACTGAATAGCCCTTTCTTTCGCTTAACTCGATTCGCTAACGTTTCGTTACCTTTTTTTCACCACTTCGAGCTGTCCAGCTACTGCGGCACTGGTTACTTTATAGTTGTGGCTAGATTGCGATGGGCAGCGCTTTATTCGCACGTTCTGGAGCGTTATTTCCGTGTCATTGTCTAGTCTTTGCCTTCTCCCACGCTTTTCACCTTTTTGAGTACTCTAAAGGAGCAGCTGCATTAGTTCTTGGTTCTTATAGGCTTTATCTTAGGTGATAATTTGCGCTAGTTCATGCAAATTCCCTTGATCTGCCTAGTTGCTTGCCTATTCGTTGCCTTCTTCCTTTCTGATCCACTTTACTAAATACGATTCTTTGTCGCAATTATTTGTGCGAAAAAAACGATCGAAATTTGCATGGTATTTGCAACAAAGCTAGCAAGTGCTCTGTTCTAACACTTGGCTATTTCCTCTTCTTTGTCTTTTTCTAGCAAGTTCGCAGTGCGTTTGAAGAAGACGCACTGCTTGTATGTGAAAATTTATTTCCTTGAAGTAGATCTTGAAAAATAGTTTACTTTTACCAATACACATATTTGCGCTTGAATCGAAAGCATTTTCTAGAAATCTCTTTCTATGTACTTGGGCCACTCCTTTCAATTCACTGTGAAATATCAACCAAGATGATTGCTTTTCTGTCCGAGGCATCTTGGAAGACGGTTCTTAATTTTATGACATCGAATTTAACAACCGCAGAGTTATCGCACATCCTTTTCATCGTTATTGCCCTATGTTATTACCGACTTACTTTTGGCGCGATCTGTCCGAATTTCGCAGAACCTAGCATTAGATCTCATCTAGTCTAACAGAGGCGCCGTTGTTTCCATCACCCCATCTTAAAATTATATAATGATTTCTGATCACTACTACTATTAGTAGTAGTGATCGGAAATCATTATGTAATTTTAGTAGTCTATTAATTTGTAGGTTAAATTTCTCTATATTTTATATTTCCTCGGTCACGGAACTTCTTGTCTGTTTTTAATCGCTCGACTACGCGCGACCGAACCAGAAGTTCTTTTTTTACCGGGCATTCAAATCGCGTAAGAAACACTGGAATGAAACGTCTCTTATTTCAGCCGATGACCTCGCATTCCCTCTCCGATTCCGCTATTGTCCCTCGTCGGCAATACAGCTGCGAGAGGAGATCACCAGGTTAGATCACTAATTTGTAATCGATTTACGCCATGTTATTGTAGCTGATGAAATTTGCACATGTATATAAGGAAGGGCTGAAACTGAAGTTCAACTAGTATTTATGAAGTGGATGATTTGTTATTGTTTGAATGATTATGGCAGATCATCTATGCTTCAGAATCTTAGTTATAGTTCGCTGTGTAGGGATAGATTTGGAATTAGTATATCGATTTGGGCTTTGTATTGACATTTGGCATTACATCCCTTCCTATTTTGCTAGTAGTAAAAGGAGAAATGTTAATTCCAATAAGAATGGAGAAGAAATCATTGTGGGGAAAATCATGAGAGGGTTGAACGATACACGAAACCTGGATCAGACGGTGAAATACATATGAGTGTTTGGCTATTTGCCGAATACTGTAGTGATTGGAGTCAGTAGGGATCGAGGACTGCTTATATATTATCGATTGGTTGCAGATACCAGCTGAACGTGCAGCTGCAGCGCGACCTGCTGCACAGCCGTTTGTACTGCCCGCAGCCGATCGTCGCCTAGCTAGCTGCGTATATCCTGCAGTGTGAGTGGAAGGGGATATTTAATTATGATTTATTTATATTTTCCGTTAAAAAAATAGCATCAATGAGTTGAAATAATCTAATTGTAAGTGAGACTATTTAGCGCTCAAGTAGTTGAAGAAGATTAAGGCGCTTAGAATTGTTAGACACTTGAGTCGTGCCTGAAACACGAATCCGATTAGTTTGACTCAAAATGAGAAACCTAGGCCTAAGGGATTGCACTCACAGGATTGTAATGTATTATTAATAACTCAATTATTCTTATTAATTCTTTATTTATTTCGCAGTGGAATGAGTGCGGCGGAGGCGGAGCTGCGGATGATCGAGATGGCCTGCCAGATGGAGACGTACGGATTCGACCCCTACACTGTCAAGGTTGGATATTTTGTCTAAAAAAATAAAAATAAAACATATGATTACTAACGGTTCAGAAAATTAACTGCCAAGGTAGAGTGAGGTTGCAGTTGATCAATGTAGCAAATCACGAGTCTGTTTGACGATGCGTCTGCCATATTCTGGGTGAATTTGTTCGATAAGTAGTATTCGCCTTGCGTACTATCAAGGTAGAGTGGAGTTACACTCGATCATTGAATATCCTAAGATTCGATGATCTGTTCGGTTGGAATCAAACGTCTTAATAATAAACAGTCAAGTAAGCTGGCTGCAGGGACACGGTGAAACTCGCAACCGTAAAAATGCGGGCACACAATGGCTGTTTTTGCACATTTGTCCGCGAAAACCTCGCCGTCTGCACTCTCGCCAACCCTGAATTACGGTAGCTTTTTGCTCCTGATGTACCGTAATTTTACCTGATGTCCCTGATTTTTGCAGATATACTACCGTACATTTTGAATATTATTTTCGCGCGGATTTTCGAAATGCTTCTATTCCATTATTTTTGCTTAAAATACATGTTTTTGTGTTTTTTTTTTTTGGATGAACGAGGTGAATCACGACAAATTTATCCCATAACGGAGCATGAGAAATACAAGTAAAAATGGCAATGAATCAGACGACGTCCAGCACTGAGACCTGAAGGGGACACCTGGAATCCCCAACAATAGATTAGATGGACATACTTCCCTTCGGGGCTGGCTGCCAACCAGTGAATTGCTGCAGCGCATTTTCCCTTGGTTAATAAGGTACTGCTTATACTCGAGCATTAGATGCATTGCTCAATGTAGAGTGATACCGCAGAGGTGACGACTACTTGTTTGTCAAGGTGGATTGGGGTTCCACTAGGGAGATCAATACAAGTTGCGTGCCTGTTTATCTGATATGTCCAGGATTTATTGTTAGCGGATAAATTCAATAAGTCAATATTTTTAGGCTTCGGTTCGGTATAGACTGGGTCAAGGCAGAGTATAGTTTCATTGAGACCATGAGGTGAGAAGATTGCCTGCCATCTGATCGAGGAACTGGTTGCGCTGTACCAACTAATCAATTTTGATTGCCATGTTGGAATGTTGTTTCAATGAATCACAAAAATGAGTTGGTAGTCTTCTGTTTGATCGTCGGCTGTGTACGAGTTCACTAGAATATCTCTCAAGGCACATTGAAGCCACACTGCGTCTACATAAAGAACTTGCATCCTGTCGTCCTCCACCATGGGTTTTATAGTGCCAAATCACTCTTGATTGCGCGAACGGGAGGGCGTTCAGGTAGACTGGTTTGTAGAGTAGTGATGTTGTTTCGTTTTTATGTTCTCTCTGTTTTGCACACTTTCTCATTTATCTAACCAGCGAGATAGTGTGCAGAATGGAGAGAGACAAAAGCGAAACCACTTGCCTAGTGGAAAGTAATCCGCTCATAGATGGAATGAGATCAAGAGAAAGAGGGGCGCTAAGTGGGTGTTCCACCAGTTTGTACCATGTGAGAGTTGGATGATAAACAAGTGGGGAAGGAGTTGTCGAGGGAGCAGAAGTAATTAATTTTCAAACAATTACTTTAATTGAATAACTTTCTAAATAGAGTTAATTAAGACTAAATTATTTAATATTCAGCAGTTGTAGGACCTTAGGAATGGCATTGTTAAGAAATGTTTTAATTTATTAATTTATTTGTAATTTGCAGGGCCCCAAGAACGGCGCGGTCTCCGTGTACATCGGGGCGACGCACCGCGGCATCCTCGTCTTCCACGGCAGTCAGAAGGCGCATCACATGCAGTGGTCAGATTCGTTCTGATACGTTCAACATTTTTTTTATGAATGACTTCACTGACTTCAAATTAATAATTTAAACTGCCAGCTCTAGAGAGGTGCGCGAAACACTGAAGTTCCTTGCGAATAGATGCCACAAAGTAGCGCATAAATTTTTAATATTTTGATTATTTGATAAAGTGTAATGAAAAACAATCCCCATCCAAAAGTTTATCTGCTCAAGGAATAGTTATGAAACGCACAATTGGAATCCAAACAGCGCAGTGGTCAGCTGACGCTTTGCTATTCTAATGCATAAACAACTAACCATCAGAACCATCTGGGAGTGTGCGCTTAGAGAAGGGTGAAGGGGCTGAACGGATCGCGTCACTGAACAATTATCGATTATTTCTCAGCCCCAAGGTGTCCTTAGCAGAAATTGAAGGCAGTTTTGAGTACCCCTGATGATACCCTACGTCACAGGATCAACCATTTTTGAAAAGCTCACGGACACTTCGCGACCTTCCCTTGTGAGATTCATTCAGATCAATTTTGATGTCTAGGAAAGAAGGGTGGACCTGTTAGGCCTAGAGAGGTTCTTGAAACACTAAACTGTGGAGGTGCACTGAAATCACATGCAGCAGTACGTATGAGGTTTTTATTAGTTCGGAATTTTTTTGAGTCGCCTGGTGGGGATCCATTACCAGTTCGGGAATTGCATAACTGTTAAATTGTAGTTGAAACGCGAAAATAGCCAGACTTTCCTTTTTCAGTTAAATTATGAATTCACGTTCTCAGCTCTAATGTTGTGAGAAACATTAATTAGGACGGCGCATAGAAACATAAATGCAGTGGCTTTTTTTATATTTTATCATTAATATTTTTTCGATTCTTGATTTCCTCATATTCTTACAATTTCTCAGCTCTACAATTAACTCTGAAACAATAATGGTGTTGGCGCAGGGATACAACATTGTGAAGGTGCGATTCTCCCATGGAATGATTGTTGTAACATGAGACGCCGTATTATTATCAATTTTCGAATTACCCGGTTCTTGTTTAGTGAGTGAAACATGAAAGGTAGGGGACATAGAAACTGCATGCAGGGGTGCGTTGTTTATCGTTGAAAAATGATTGTATTTCTCAACCGTAGGCGTAGGCGCCATATTGGCAGTTGAAAAATTACCCATTATTTGCATAGTATGTAAAACGCGAAAGTTGAGGCGCATATATTAGATGTTTCTGCTCGCAAAATACTTATTTTTCAAAAAAATCCTTCCGAGACACAGCGGTATTGTAAATTATTCACGTTCTCATATCTACATCTGTCGTTGAAACAAGGAAGTAGCTGCATATAGAGTTAAATTTATTCGCGCTCTCTCTCTCGCTCAGAATATTGAGAGAGAAAATATTGAACGGCCCAATTGTCGAATCATCGAGTTCTCAGCTTTATTTGTGTATGAACCTCAACGTTGTGATGCACAAAAAGTAGAACGCTGTGCACGTTCGTTTATTGTTTTCTCTCAATTCCGATGAATTTCATTTTACAATTTAAAAAATAGTAAATTGTAACTTTTACGCTTGGATAATTTCTCGTCGTCAGCGGTACTCGATTGTAAACAACCAAAACTTCTCGTAAATGTGATTTTTTTAATCAAAAAGAACTTCAAACAATCGATAATTCACGAACATGATGTTACTTGAATTATCGGTGTCGCACAGAAGTGCATCGATACCAAAGGATACAATATTTTTTGAGACATAAGCTATTTGCAATTGTTGACACGCAAACTACTTGGTAGTTAAATTCCTATTGAAGTGTGGAAGTGACTGTGCCTGAAACCAAGTGATTGTCAGGTCTGAAGTGACGAAGATCGACTACACGGGCAGCGAGCTGCGCATCTACCCCTGCGATGGATACGAACCAATGGTGAGAGGGGGAAAGATCAGAGATCAAAGATCACGTAAAAGAGCTATAGATTTTTTTATCGAACTGATTGAATAAAACAATCGTGTTCAGCATCAGTACTCGCCGACAGGTCTCTCCATTCTGCACACTCCCTCGTCTGTCTGACCCGGCGAGAAAGTGTGCAGAATGGAGAGAGCCACTATTCGATCCAGGAATACTATTGTGCATCTTGGTGAAAGAAAAGGAAAGGGGAAAAATAAAAGAAAAGTAAATATCAAGATATTGCTTCCAGGTGGAGCTGGAGAATGGCCGCATGGGCAACTCGACACTCAATCAGGTGAATTATTTTGATAGTATTTTTTTCGACTACCATCCTCGACCTCATTGTTCAGTAAGGAAATGAATCGTCTTTGAGGTACATTTGAAATCCGAGATCGCTGATTTCAATAGTATCTTTCTTTCAAATTGCGACCAATCATTGCTGTGATTGCATTTTTGCGACGTTGATCCACCTTTGAAACCGCAAATCGCCTGCAATATTATCTTTATTTCTCACCAATACGAATTACACCGACATTGTTTTGAAAATTAATCACTCCACTTTTGAAGGGGACATGACAGAAGCGCCAAAAAAACCCAAATCGCACAAACCCGCCAAACGCCATTACTTATCTTGGAACGATGTTAGATACTCATCGACTTATCGGAGACTTATCGGGTGATAGCCCTTACCATCAGCTATCAGATGAACCCGACCAGAAGTGTCTAGCATCATTCCGTGCTTTGTTATGGCATTGTTTGGTTTTGTCCTTGGCGCTTCTGTCATGCCCCTACGTTGAGCCATATTAGAAACTCCTTTTAATTTCGAACTACTTGCAGCGCTCAATTTTATTAATGCTATAGGGGAAATCGCGCTGACATTGTACTGAGCAAAACTTGCTTGACTTTTAAATTCATGAGAGAGAAAATAAATACCAATCGAATTGAATGTAAATCAGTTTGTTTTGACCGAATGTGAAACTCAAGATATTCTGGTTCACATTTTGTTCTTGTATGACTAAAATATTGCAGACGCACACGTCCGAGTCGATGATGGCAGCAAATCACACGGACTTGGACAAGGAGAACGAGACGAGTCTCATGGACAAGTCGGCCAATGCTGCGGCTGCTGCAGCTGCTGTAGGGCCCACCAAGGTACGGTAGATTATCGAATGGGTAATTCAGTGTAAATCAGGGATGCAGGTTCGAAAAGCAGCTCTCTTCATTTTGCACACTATCTTTTGCCAGACAAAAGATTGTGTGAAAAATGGAGAGCGCACTTATCGATCCGCAGGACTAATCTAGATCATCGTTTGAGAGAATTGTGCCGATAAATGACGGGGTACTGTATTCTTGGTAAAGTAGGTAGAGATTACAGTATGATTCTCGTAATCATGATATTTATTCCAAAGTAAGATCGGTAGATCATCGATTAATTACCGTACTCCTGCAGATGCTGCGCTACGTGTGTCCCTCTCGGACGTTCGCTAAGCACCTGTGGGTGCATCTGCTGTCGCAGAAGGCATTCTTCAACGAGACAACCAGCGAGGGAGTCAAGCCTCTTCTCCAAGTGAGTTCGCCGTTTCGGGAACAGAGGATAATATTGAAAATCTAATTCTGCTTCGATTATGACTAAATAACTATAAACATGCCGAGGAATCAGTTCGCGGTTTCGGTGGTGGGAAATAAATTGGAGGAGAGGGCTCTTCTCTAATACGGCGCTGCTGTATAGGTTTAAAAAAAACCAAATGGCACAATGACGAGTGAGTTCGCGGTTTCAAAAGTAGGAGATAACGTGGAGGAGAGGATTCTTCTTCAATGCCGATCATGCTAAAAGGGTCTACAAACGAATGTCAATTGGACCACCGTGAGTTTCGCATTTCGGTATGTGGAGATAGCAAAGAGATAGTAGGATTCTGCGCTAATCAATTATGCTGAAGAGGTGGCTAAAAAAACAACTGAATATTACGAGAAATGAGCCTCGAATTAGAGCAATGAGTTTCGGGCGGAGGAGTTGACGAAAAGGGTAGATGAGAATAATCGGATTCTTCTCTGATTGATTTTTGTACGCCTTCAAGATGAAAAAAATAGCAAAATATCGCGAGAAATGAGTCTTCCTGTGAGTTTGGGGTTTCGGAACGAGGAGATATCATGAAGGTTCGAGCGCTTCTCTAATCCAAGCATGATTCGGTCTACGAAAAGATTCGACAATCAATGCAACGAATTACAATTATTTAGAGGTGATTCACGAATCAGATCAGTCAGTTCGTCCTTTCAAGAGTTATATTATTGAGAATTGTATTCTCCTCTGATGTACGAATATCTCGCTTTGGAAAACAACTATTCGACAAATCTCCCTAGACGTGCGCCTCGAATTGGGTCGTTTTTGATTTTGCACAGAGTAGATAATATTGAGAATCGCTCTAATCCCGGCTCCCATCTAGGAAATAAAAGCAAACAACTGTTTCTTCCCTGAAATATTGTACCGGTAGAATTGAGGAATGAGTACGTCAAATTCCGCGTTGCATTCATTTCATTAACAGTTGTGTCGGTTATGAAAGAAAATCGCGAGTGATACATATTTACTTATGAATTATACTGATGATGAATTGAGGCTTCACAAAAAAACATTTTAGATGTAGAATCTGATTCGTTTCAGTGTGTCTCTGAATTGCTGGGAAACAAGACAAAAACAACTAACAGTATATTATGGTACCAGTTAGGTTGAGGTTTCGATATGAACATGTAAGATGTACAATTAATTTATTTGTGATTAGTGGGTCAAAATCTAATCTTCATTACAGACGGCCCATCCCGCAGCAGTTCACGCGCAGCTCGGCCTTCCGCTTCACCGCGCAGCGTGTGCTCCGCGAGATCGAGACCTCGCCCGTGGAGGTTATTTTATATTTATTTAAATTAACATTTATATTTATATTTAGGAGCGGCCGCCCGTCACATTCGCACGCTACGAGCTGCCCAAGCAGACGCTCAGGAGTGACATGCTCACAATGACCAAGTGAGAAATTGATCTTTGATCTCTTGAGGGGCTTTGCTCTGTAATAAAGAACTCGACTAGTGAAACTGGTCGCGTTCATGTGGTGTTGATTTTGGACTGAAGCAAAGTACTATTGGAGTGTATCGAAAGACTCGGTAGATATATAGGGGTGTCCCATAAGTCTTGAGAATTGCTCCGTAAATCATTGTTGCGCAATCGAATGCCCCGATTTCGAAATGCAAATTGTAAACAAATTATTGCATCATGCTGACGTCGAAGGGGTATTGGCATTGCATCAGTTTAGAATTTGCCACAGTCATTCTAGTGATGGAGACTTATCACGATAAACGCGCTGTCTTACTTCATTCCTTCCGCCTTGGTCGTGCATCCAAAGAAGCTCATGCGGACCTGGTGCTTACGGAGGGAGAGGATGCCCCTTCCCTTGCTACATGCCATCGTTGGTACACCCGCTTCAAGAAAGGAGATTATAACCTCGATGACCAACCCCGATCCGGTCGCCCAATTTCTCGCAAACCCACTCGAGTTCTCACTTCGCTGAAGAAGGATCCGAAGAAGAGTGTGCTCATGTTGGCGGCAGAGACTAGCACTCCTAAGACCACCGTGTTTCGGACCCTCCATCGGGAGGGAAAGACAGCGAAGCTCCCTCAAGTCGTTCCCCATGACCTCTCCCCGGCACAACTCAAAAAGCGAGTTGAGGTGTGTCGGGAATTGCTCTCTCGTAGATCGAATCTGCGATGGGTAAATTCCATCATCGCAGCAAATGAGAAGTGGATCACATACTCCAATCCTGAGAGGAGACTGCAATGGTGCGACGTGGATGAGAAGCCCGAGCCCACCCCGAAGAAGGAACAGCACGAAAAGAAGGAAATGCTGTTTTTCTTCTTCTCCTCCCTCGGTCCCTTCTATTGGGAGATTCTCGCCCCTAACACCTCAGTCACTGCCGACCTCTTCACTCAACAACTGGAAGTGGCCATCAGGGTCCCTCCCGAACTCAAGAGCGAGGGGAAAATCCTGTTGTTGATGGATAATGCCCGACCCCATCTCGTGAAAATCACCAAGACCAAACTGGACGAGCTCAATATGGAATGGTTTCCCCATCCACCATACTCCCCTGATATCAGCCCTTGCGACTGCCACTTTTTCCGCTCACTGTCTGACCTCTGCAGGGGGAGGAAGTTCAAGGATCGAGACGCACTTGTTCGAGCATTCACCGAATGGATTATCTCTAAGCGCTCCGTGTTTTGGAAGAGAGGAGTGAACACCCTGCTGAAAGATGGAGACAGATCGAGGGTTCGAAGGGATCATACATTGATTCTTGAATATTGTAAACTGTTGAAGAAATAAAAAAAACAAAAAAAAAATTATCAAGACTTATGGGACACCCCTATAGTGATTCTGAAACACCACATGTATGTTCTCTCGTAATAGCTTCCACAGTAGTGCCTCTCATTCTTGCACTAGTCAATCACAATTCAGTCAGTAATATGGAATCCCATGAGGTTTTAGGTTACATGAATATTATCTGTGCCGAGTTTAGAATTTATTATAGATGCACATTAAAAATTTGCACCGTCAGTTTCTCTCCCGATAGTCAATAGTCGTGATGTCGTTTCGGTTCTCGGCTCTCTATTCGGCACACTATCTCGCCGGTCCGAGTGACGTGAGAGTGGAGAGAGCAGAGATCTCAAACGATATCACTATAGTGCTCTCGCTTCGTTCTAGATACCTCAAGCTGAATGGGCATTTGAGAAATGGAAGTGCGGGAGGAGGAGGAAGCAGGCATGGATTGGTGAGCAGTCCAATCGAGGTGAGGAGGAGGGGTACGGTAGATAGACAGCTGGCGATCGATGGGGAATGCGGTAGTGAATACTTCGTTTTAGAGTTACAATACTTGCAGTTATTAGTAACTAGCCGACTGTTCGGAACTTCTTAAGATGCGTGTGTAGCCGGAAAGTCGCGGTACTTGCAAGATATAACAGAATGCTTATTCGTTTAAAAAAAAAATATTTTCCTTGCGATCGAGATCTTTATTGAAAACCGTAATCTGCTTGATAGACGAATTTACAATGAAACGCGGAAGTGTTGGGGAAAATATGATAGATAATAGGGTTTCCCTTTTTCGGTATTCTGACCTGATCGGGTTATTGAATCTAATCTAATTTTAAAACGCATAAGTGATAGCATGCATGATCAGTTCATGTGTTTGTCAATTACGGATTGTCGCAGTTGGTTGCAGAATATTTGGGAGTCGCGTAACCAACAACGATTAGGAAACGTACGTAGTCGGGGGATACCACTGGTTGTTCTATAAATTGCAATGATATTGAGAATTAACCAACTGTCTGAGACTTGAAATGCGCATATTGCACGAAGGTTACTGGCGGCGAAAAGATACACAAAATGTATTTGCGAGATGATGAGATCATCACAAATTCATTATTTTTTGTTCTCTGGAGGCGTGATCGCATACCCACCAGATGCGTGGTACTCGAATAGCATGTGAATCGTGGAAATGTCGGTGAAAATGATGCGTTTTTCGCTTGATGGGATTAATTTAGTCAGTTATCGATTGACAGATTACAGTACTCTGTTGCAGCTGTTTATGGACGACGCCGCTCCGTCATCGTCGAAGAGCGTGGCTTCCTCTCCCTCCTCCTCTCCTGCTACCGTAACCTCGACGGCAAAGGCCGCTCTGACGCCCAATGGAGGAGTCACCACGGCGAATGTGGTGAGTGGTGGAAGATGGAGGAGTGCTCTCTCCAATCTGCACATTCTCTCGACGGTTAGAGCGCAGAAAGAGTGTTCTGAATAGGCAAATACTGTAGCTAAGTGCTGAACCTAGCATTCGGCGTGAACTCTGTTTCTAGATTCTTCCTGATGTGGTCGATTGCAAATCGAAATTTATGCATAAATAATTCATTCTTGCAAATAATTGAACAAATTGCAGCGATCGATTTCCTCCGGTGCGGCGAGAAAGGTCTCGCCGATGATCGATCGGAAACTGAGCATATTCACGAGGTACGGTAAACTACGAATTTGTTATCCAAACAACCGCGAGAAAAGTGTTTCATAGTGTGTTATTGATAGGAGAGTTCGCTCAATCTCTAATGGAGAGAGATTCTCCTTTTGGTGTTGCTTTCCTTTTGTATGCATAATATGTTTTAAATTACGCGGAGGATTCTCCGGTTATTCAGATTTGGATAAATATGACCGCTAGAAATGTGTTTCACAGTTGGTACTTGATAAGAGAGGTCGCTCATTATTCAATGTTTTGATGTTTTGTTGATCCAAAAATTAAATATTATCTTGACGGTTACGGTAGCCCATCGATCAGCAGTAGGCTAATTTTATTTCAGGAAGAAATCATCGCCGAACGCCGCTTCGAACATGGAGAAGGGCAATGGAGGGCCGTCCTTCAATAATATTGGAGAGTTGAAAGAGACGAGTGTGAGTACTATTTGATCTTTGACCATTTGATGAAATAAATTTATATTTCTAGTTTCTGATTCACACCGATTATTTTAATTGTCTTCTTGAATCTGCTCCCTGAGTCTGAATGCCATCGCTTTGTTGCTCAATATTGTCTAATTTCCAATCTAATGTTTTAGACCATTTTCCGTGTACAATGCGTTGCTTTGCTGTTGTTAAACCTAAAGACCCAACTGACAATGTTGCCTGGGAAAGAATAGGCATCTTGATAGTACCTCGGAACAAGAATGCTCCTAGTGCAAGATATTTTGAAAAATATATGTATATGCTTATTATTTAATTTTAAAAAAAATTCGAAGAGTTTTGTATTTCAGGACGGCGAGATTCTCCCTCTCCGATGAACAAGGTATCCTTCCAATTTCCATTCGGATACGAGGATGGAGAGATGAGGAGGAAGGCATCCATATCCAGTCCAGTGAGTTGCTAGCTTTAATCTCTAGTTAGGGAAGACTGAAGTGAACCGGAAACTATTTCGCCTTATGAATCCAAACAGAGAGTGATGAGTTTTACTGCCACTATTTGATCGAGGTTTATTTGTTGACGCCTGTGTAGTGTAGGAAACCCAAAAATGATTGTGGCTTGATATAATCAACTTGCGAAAATTATATGCAAATTATTTTTCCGCCTGTGGAATCGCACCCGCTAGGGAAGAGTTTCGCTGCCTTCATATGATGGGGGAAATCAACAAACAAGCCTCAATACGTGCTCGATGGTGTGCCCAAATCAATCAATAATCTTCTCTAAGCAGCTCTCTTAGTCTCCCGACTACACGAACAAGAAGAGTAGTACGGAGGAGGAGGAGGAGGGAGAATACCCGAGCAAGAGGAGTATCATTGGTAAGTGATGCGAGGTAAAATTGTGCAACATAGCGGGATGTTCTACAGTAGTTCTTGAAAAAACAAATCAGACTTATATTGAAAGAATCGCGCCATTCGTATATTTTTTGTTGAAGGAAGAGGGGTGGCAGAGTAAATGTGAGAGGTGAGAAATGAGTTTCACGATCTCTTTTTCTTTATACATTTGATAGTTCATTTGAGAGTGGAATTATTCAAATTTGTGCAGGAGCGATGATGATGCGGCGGAAATCCGCGCGCAAGCTCAGCTTCGGTGACGTCATCTCGATTAAGGTGATTGGTATATTTTAAATATTCTTATTATCATATTTTCTTGGTGCTAGGAGTAGAACGATGTGAAGTTTTATGCTCAAATGATTATGAAACATTATCCAGGCTGGATTAACAATGGTGTTTCGGTGAAACATTAATCATATTTGTCCCATTGCAGTCTCACGGTGGTTGGTCGATCTAGACGATTGCCATGCAGCAGGGAGGACAAGTTTACACAAAGACGGCCTGCTATAAGGTGAGGGAGGGAAAGAGGGCGCGAATTTTGTGGTATTTAATGACCGAAACTTCGGATGTCATATCCAGGAGTTGAGAACAAATTTTAAAACGTTTTTGCGACGAAATCTAGCAATTTTCATGACGATTCAAAAAATCATAATGGTGATGGGGTTTCCATGAATACTTAAAGAGGGAAACTTGAATGAATGTTGGGAAAATCACTAAAGACAATGCAGAGAGATGGTAAGCTAATGAAAAATTACAAAAACTGAGAAGCACACTCCTTACATGTTCCTTCACCAATACAGAAAATAATATTTGTATATTTCATGTCCAATTCTGAGTTATCCCAGATGCAATGTTCCATTCAGCTCTGTCATTTCATGTCTTTTTCACCGCTCCCTCTACCCCCCAATGGAATGGAACACGAGAGGAGTCCGCCATGCAAATTGCACATTTTCCCCTCGCTGACACGCTGTGCGATGGGGATTGCAGATGAAAAGTAGTGGAGAGTCGCTTCTTTTTTTTTCACAAGAAAGGCATCCTCACTTCACGAGGGAATGCTTTGGGTTGAGTCCGATGACGAGAAGGAAAGGGAAGGAAAAACGAAAAAAAAAATTTGAATGAAGAATGACGAAACGAGAGCGTATTGGTGACACAAACCGCTATAGTGTTTCTCTTTGGATTTGCTCATGAAAAGTATCAAGCACTTAGAAATGATTGTCTGTGGAAAGATAAAGCTAAAAGTTTTAGGAAACATCTGAAATCGTGTGGAATCGAGACAACCCGCTCAGCAACGTTCTCCGGTTTCTCTGACCAGGGAGAGAGTGTGCAAACTGAGAAGAGTCGGTCTTGAATCGACATCTCTTGCCGTCAAATCTCTCTTCTCTCAACAAAAACATGCTCCTGGGATTGTTTATCGACGAGTTACATATGTGATCTAAACAGTCACAAATACATTGTTTACATGTCCTTCATCACTTCTGGATATGCTTCGAGTCCATCCAGTCGGAACAAGTCGGAATTTGACAGGTGTTGAGTCTCAATTTGTTCATTACAAGAGTGGAAATGTGATGAAACACTCACGATGGATGAACATTATGATATCGACATCGACTCGACGGTTCGCCAACTATTTTTGTCTCCTTGTCCCACATAGAATATGCCTGAAAGAATGGATGGGTGACAATTCCGCAAACGACATTTCCGCAACTCGTCCAAAACGACATTTCCGCAACTCGACCAAAATGACATTTCCGCAACTCGACCAAAACGACATTTCCGCAACTCGACCAAAACGACATTTCCGCAACTCGACATAACTCGATTTCTAGCCATACTAGAATCCTGGCAGAGGTGTCATTCTGATCAGCATAACTTCATCTTTATTTTGACACGTCTGCCAGAATCCTAGGTTGGCTAGATTGGCCAAATTATTATATACATATATTTCAAATATATTTTAAAATAGCGCAAAATTAAAAAAAAACAACATATATTTCAGTAATACAAACTGAGAAATGAAATTTGACTTACTTCACTAGCTGTTCAGACTGACATAATTAACTGTGCCGTGCTTTAACTTGTGTCTTTTTGAATAGTCAGGAGTTGACTGAGTTCCAAATGTAGGTTGGGGAGACTAAAATGTTTACAACATTTGAAAGGAAATATACAGTCAATATAAAATAAAGTGAACCGTTTATTATAAGTTATAATAAATTATAATAATTCTTATAAAACAACGATAACTAAGCGGAGAATGGGTGAATCGAGCTGAAATTTTCAGAGGATACTTTTTTCACATGCCGCTTCAATGTGACATTCTTGAAAATTCGAAATTTCAAAATTTATGTTTCTCGACTAAAAATGTTGATACTCATACTGGTCGTAACTTTGTTCTTTGTTTGTTTCTCGAGGTATAATGCAGAAATTCGGTTTCAGCATGTGAAAATACGACTACAAAGTATTTACTGAAGAGATTCTGAGATTTTTATTTTTTTGAGCTTTTTTGGGCATTTGGAGGCTCATTCCAGAGGCGAAAATGTCATAATGTCAGAACTACCAGAAAAGTGGATTTTCTGTCGTATTTTTTCATGCAGAAACTGAATTTCTGCACTTGACCTCGAGAAAACAACGACGAAAAAAGTTACGACCAGTATGAGCATCAGCATTTTTGGTCGAGAAAAATCAATTTTTAAATTTCGAATTTTCAAGAATGTCACTTTGAAGCGGCATGTGAAAAACGTATCCTCTGAAAATTTCAGCTCGATTCATCCATACTTCGCTTAGTTATCGTTGTTTTATAAGAATTACTATAATTTATTATAACTAATAATAAACGGTTCACTTTATTTTATATTGACTGTAGTAGCTACGAAATTAACGATATATTGAGAAATCGGTAGCAGCGATGGAAGGAAATGTAGAGGGAGCGTGGATGCTCGCACTATAGTGCTCTCTCTCTTCACGAGGCATTGATTGGGCTGTCAGAGAGAAAAAAAGAGATGAGAAAGAGAAAGAAAACAAAGGGAAGGAACGAGCAGAAGGCAAACAATCCCCCTAGCGATCTTTCTCGAACTGTCAGTAGTCAGTCAACGTTGCTCTCGTCGATTACCACTGCATAACACGCCCCTCACCTTATTCTCGACCTGAATTTTTCACCGGCTCATTTTTCGATCTCTAGTTTTCAACGGTTATATTCGCTAAGAGGTACCACCGTATTCTGAACCTACAGTACCCCGTTCGGCTGGGTCAGAACGTGGGTCATATTTCTGGTTATATTCCACTTTTCGAGGTAAAAAAATCGTATTTTCGCAAATTCCGGAAAAGAGGCTTGAGATAGACATGTGTCCTAGTTGAGTTATTTGTAGATCATCACAACAGAAACAGAATGGAAAAAAATTGCACGCTGTAGCTCAAAAATTGACCGAGTTATGACCATTTTCAGTCGTAGATAATAAAAATCGATAATTGCGAAATTTCACCAAATGACCGAGATAGTCCGATTCCTGACCTTCAAGTGTACCTACTAACCAAGTTTCATGGAAATCCGGGACAAAAATTAATTTTTTGTAACAAGCATTCATGCAAAATAACCGGAGACCTGTGATAAGAACATTCAGAACATTCTTCGACGGGTAGAATCGACATCTCTGATAAGTGCATAAATAAATAAAATAATAATAAAAAATAACTGACATCAGAAATATCTTCCGAACTTTCAACAATGATACTGCAATCTTTCAACCAATTATTGTCTTGCACAAATCTCTCTAAGAAGCGTTCATTCATCGCTTTGCACATCGCAAAATCCAGATTTTTCAACTCGAGCCTTCGTAGTCGATATTTCTCAATGAACGATAATAATCTAAAAATACAAGTACGCATATTTTTTATACAGCAAACAAGTCGATATTTTATATTTAACCTTCATCCGAAAGCTACCACTGAACTAGCGATACGTTTAGCTTATCTGCCCTCTCTATTTCGCACACACTCTCGTCGGTCTGAGATAGTGTGCAGAATGGAGAGAGCCGGAACGGCACCATTGTTCGGCACCAATTAATGCACCGACCTGTCCACACAATCTCGATCTACTTTTGTTCCCTCGAACTGGACCCAATCGATTCTGTTCATCACTTGGTCAAGGAAGTCCATAAAAGATGAAGTGACTCGTAACTGAAAAAATTATTAAAAAGCCATGCTAAATCGCTGTCAAAACGCACATTTTCAGCACTAAACCATGGAATGAATGCAATTTGAGTAGTTTTTCCACGCTCGAAATAAGGAGAGAGGGGACGGGTCGATTCATTGAGCGAGACTCGCCTAGTGAGAAATGAAGACCCTGCGAGAGATACATGTGACAAGCGATGCCATTTCAGGGTTATCTCTCTCTCTCCATTCAACGCACTATTTATCATCTCTGGTAGTCGGAAGAGTGTGCAGAATGGAGAGACCAGATTATCCCGAGCTTACCGCATATCTCGACTCTGCCCTGCCGCGGTAAATTTTTCGGGTTTCGATAGGTCGGTCGTCACATGACCTGTCATTGACAATTGTGTAGACACAATGATGCTGGCCTTTGTTGTCAAACGTATTGAAGAGTTGGAAGGCATGTCCGGAAGCATCCTGAAATCAAATAAGAGATGGAATAAGAAACATTTTTAAAAATATCAATGCCGATGAAGGAAACCTCGATTAATGTCAGTTCAGACGCGTCATATTTCTGTGTTCTTGGAAATTGAAACTGGGAGAGATCAAACATTCTCCGACTGACGCAACTCATCTCGAGCAAATCGTTTCTTAAATGGAGAAACATCAAAAAACATAAAGATCAATTAAAAAATTATATAATAATTAATAACGTTGCTATAATATTTCAGATTAATTTCCTTATATTTCTAGGTAGAAGAAGATTTCCAAAAGGCAGTCAACGGACAGACTTGAGAACATCCTGTAAATTGGATGTCCATTAGGGACTCAATTTCGGTTTTGGCTCTCTCCATTCAGCACACTATCTCGCAGGCCAGAGAATCGAGAGAGTGTGCAAAATGAGGAGAGTTAAACACCGAAATGGCATCACTAATGAATAATGTTAGACTCCGGGTTTGGTTATCAATAGAACGGAAAGACGAGATAATATTTTTTTTAACGCTGAAAACATAACACCGTCGCACTGATCGAAACAATTTTTAAATATTGATAAATACTGCGAACAACAATAACAATAGAATTACGGCCGTAGCTGTAAAATATATTCGTAAAATATTCGCCATCTCCGCGTGTCATTAATCACCCGCGCAATTATTACATCTTGGCAGCAAGCCAAAGCATCATTATTGTTGAGAACCGATTGGGTGTCTGTTAAAGTCTCCAGTTCAGTTCTCTTATTTCAGTCTGATCATTCTGATAATAGCTGCTTGGATGAGCTCTATAGGGAAAGTTGTGGGGGTCCGTTACACTTTCGAAACTACCACGTTACCTATGTTCACTTAAACCGAACAATGTGTGTTTGGCAATGAGCCAAACGGACCTTGCGCACTACTCCAATAGGGTGGAAATAGGCCGGTCAGTTGAGAGCCCGCTTATTCAAATCCTCGCGCGTCGCTCGGCTATGAGATTTGTGTGCCTCATCTTGTTTAAGTTCTTCAGATCATAGTAGTGATGTCGTTTCGGTTTTCGACTCTCCTCATTTCGCACACTCTCTCGTTTCTCTGACCGTCGAGATAGTGTGCTGTATAGAGAGAGCCAAGACCGAAATTACATCCCTAGATCATTGTCAGAATCTGCGAAGAGGCGTCGAACTTCCGACCTTCTGAGGAATGTTCTCGATTCTAACCGATGACTGTCTTCTGATGGTCTTTTCCCACATTGAAATGTGAGTTATTTATCTGAATTTTCAGATATAATCATTTTCCATTGAACTGTTCAGGATGAAAAACTCAATCTATTATTGTGTAACCCTACATAATCTTGAACACAAAAATATCCTAAATTGCAGTAAAGATTTATTCGAGATGAGCTGTGTGAATAGACGATTGTTCGCACTGTCCGAGTTTCAACTGTCAAGAATACCGAAACATGAAGCGTCTGAACTGAGAATAGCCGAGGTTCTTTTTGTTGAGTATTTATGATATTTAGAGATGGAATGAATGAAGGCCGTGAGGGCGGTTTAGATCTATTCTCTCTCCATTTCACACTAGTGATGCCGGATCGATACCGAACCTCCTCAGTTCGCATGCTCTCTCGCCAGTCAAACAAACGAGGGAGTATGCGAATTGAGGAAGCGTCGGTCTCTAATGGGCATCGGCGGGAGTCGAACCTGCCTGCGTCGGCATGCCAGTCAGACACCATGCCCATTACCATAGGGAACGCCTGGCCTACCGCAGGGAACGCCTGACGGGGACTAGTGGTTGGGGCGCGCGCCTTTCTCTACCTCTTGCAAAACATCACCTGCGGGCGGGAGTCGAACCTGCCTGCGCCGGCATGCCAGTCAGACACCATGCCCATTGGTCGATCGTGCAAAACATGGTCGATCGTGGGGCTCGAACCGGCGATATAGCGGGCTTCGGTCAGACACCATAACCATGGTGTCTGACTCCCGCCCGCAGGTGATGTTTTGCAAGAGGTAGAGAAAGGCGCGCGTGTTGGCTATGGTGTCTGACCGAAGCCCACTATATCGTCGGTTCGAGCCCCACGATCGACCATGTTTTGCAAGATGGCAGAAGAGATAGCGTCGAGTGTTGTTCCAAATTGTCGACGTAATGGGCATGGTGTCTGACTGGCATGCCGACGCAGGCAGGCTCGACTCCCGCCCGCAGGTGATGTTTTGCAAGAGGCAAGAGGTGCCGGAGGTTTGATGTTTGCTCAAGACAATACCAGCCGTTTCAAGGAGATGGTAGAAGAAGGCTGTGGTTGGGGCGCCAGCCTTCTTCTACCATCTTGCAAAACATGGTCGATCGTGGGGCTCGAACCGGCGATATAGCGGGCTTCGGTCAGACACCATAACCAATAGGCCAGGGCGGCCTACCGCCTCTCCATTTCTCTCTCCATTTCACACTAGTGATGCCGGATCGATACCGAACCTCCTCAGTTCGCATGCTCTCTCGCCAGTCAAACAAACGAGGGAGTATGCGAATTGAGGAAGCGTCGGTCTCTAATGGGCATCGGCGGGAGTCGAACCTGCCTGCGTCGGCATGCCAGTCAGACACCATGCCCATTACCATAGGGAACGCCTGGCCTACCGCAGGGAACGCCTGACGGGGACTAGTGGTTGGGGCGCTCGCCTTTCTCTACCTCTTGCAAAACATCACCTGCGGGCGGGAGTCGAACCTGCCTGCGCCGGCATGCCAGTCAGACACCATGCCCATTGGTCGATCGTGCAAAACATGGTCGATCGTGGGGCTCGAACCGGCGATATAGCGGGCTTCGGTCAGACACCATAACCATGGTGTCTGACTCCCGCCCGCAGGTGATGTTTTGCAAGAGGTAGAGAAAGGCGCGCGTGTTGGCTATGGTGTCTGACCGAAGCCCACTATATCGTCGGTTCGAGCCCCACGATCGACCATGTTTTGCAAGAGGCAAGAGGTGCCTGTTTGCTCAAGACAGTACCAGCCGTTTCAAGGAGATGGTAGAAGAAGGCTGTGGTTGGGGCGCCAGCCTTCTTCTACCATCTTGCAAAACATGGTCGATCGTGGGGCTCGAACCGGCGATATAGCGGGCTTCGGTCAGACACCATAACCAATGGGCCAGGGCGGCCTACCGCCGGGTCCTCATTGCGGAGACTAGTGGTTGGGGCGCCAGCCTTCTTCTACCATCTTGCAAAACATTGTCGATCGTGGGGCTCGAACCGGCGATATAGCGGGCTTCGGTCAGACACCATAACCAATACCTCTTGCAATTGGTTATGGTGTCTGACCGAAGCCCGCTATATCGCCGGTTCGAGCCCCACGATCGACCATGTTTTGCAAGATGGTAGAAGAAGGCTGGCGCCCCAACCAATATCTCGCTTCTCCTAACAGTTGCCCCTTCTCTACTGGGGAGAGCGCTACACTACTGTAGGCGCAGATGCAACGCATTTTGGTTTATCTGAAACCACATGATTGGAGAGCGAACCTGCCTGCGTCGGCATGCCAGTCAGACACCATGCCCATTAGGCCAGGGCGGCCTACCGCAGGGAATGCTTGACGGAGACTAGTGCTATCTTGGACTGGCTTTTTCTCTCGTTTCTCTGGCTGTGGGCGAATCGAGGAAAGCTTGACGGGGACTAGTGGTTGGGGCGCGCGCGTTTCTCTACCTCTTGCAAAACATCACCTGCGGGCGGGAGTCGAAACTGCCTGCGTCGGCATGCCAGTCAGACACCATGCCCATTACAGATAAAGGCATAGATAATCCATTTTGAGCCTTTGAATGCGATGAATGTAATAATGGGAAAAAGTATCCGATGCAAAACATCACCTGCGGGCGGGAGTCGAACCTGCCTGCGTCGGCATGCCAGTCAGACACCATGCCCATTATTTTTTGGATTATAATGGGCATGGTGTCTGACTGGCATGCCGACGCAGGCAGGTTCGACTCCCGCCCGCAGGTGATGTTTTGCAAGAGGTAGAGAGCGGGCGGGAGTCGAAACTGCCTGCGTCGCCATGCCAGTCAGACACCATGCCCATACTTCGCTTCCGTAGAGTACTATAGATGTATCATCCTGGGTCCACAAGCTAGTGTTTGGGGCGCGCGCCTTTCTCTGCCTCTTGCAAAACATCAACTGCGGGCGGGAGTCGAAACTGCCTGCGTCGGCATGCCAGTCAGACACCATGCCCAGCTGTGTGAATAGACGATTGTTCGCACTGTCCGAGTTTCAACTGTCAAGAATACCGAAACATGAAGCGTCTGAACTGAGAATAGCCGAGGTTCTTTTTGTTGAGTATTTATGATATTTAGAGATGGAATGAATGAAGGCCGTGAGGACGGTTTAGATCTATTCTCTCTCCATTTCACACTAGTGATGCCGGATCGATACCGAACCTCCTCAGTTCGCATGCTCTCTCGCCAGTCAAACAAACGAGGGAGTATGCGAATTGAGGAAGCGTCGGTCTCTAATGGGCATCACTTTTTCGCACTACGGCGAGAGGTAGTGCAGAAATCAGAGAACTCAAACTGGCTCACTATCATTACTGTAAATAGCAAATAGGAATGGTCTCTCCTCGATTCACGTGCTCTCTCGTTCGACAAGAGAGCCGGGTTCCGATGTGTCTTCACAAATTTCCACGTTTCCTTTCAGGATGGAGATAGTCACCGATTCCGACTTTCCAATACGTATGACGAGAAACATTATGAGTACACTATAGAGCCTGATGACCCAGCCAAGGAAACTCGAACAATGATTGACGCTAATCTCAAACACGTGAGTTCATGCGCGGTCAAGAAATCTTGAATTTGGCCGCTTTCGGCCTAATCAGACCCCGACACATCGGCTTTCTTGTCAGTCAAATGAATGAGATAGCATGCGAATTGAGCAGAATCGGGGTCCGATTTTACATCCATACTCCACAGGTTCGCTATTCCCGAGGAGAGTCGCACTGTGTCATGAGAGGCTCATGCCCCGTCCCTTCTCTTCTTTACTCCAACCTCGACGAAGCACTCAAAATACATTTATTTGCTGGCTTATCACTGAAATACGTAAGTGTTGTTTGTATGTGAAGATGTTTCCTGAAGAATCTAGATAATCCCACGAAGTCTGCATAACTCAAAATCTATATTTTTTGAATTATTTCAGTGTTTGCTCAAAAATTCCAAGGATTTCATTCCTTCGCATACATTTGCAAATAAAACTATAATTATTTTTTGCAGTTGCGAATAGATTCTGCTCTTCTGTCCTTTTTGGAAAATACAGTGGGCAGTATCAAATGGATCAAACTTGTTGGAATACGCATAGATCCAGAATATGTAGAGAGGTTAGATTTCTACATACCTCCTTACTTCAATAATCAATATGCAAATTCAATTTTAAAATTCCAGATTGTTTTCATTGATTCTGAAACACACTCCACGAAGACTCGAGCTGAGGCATGCCGAACTAGAAGTGTGCGCATATTTTAATGAAAGTTCCTTGGAAGACTATCTGAAAAACAACAAATGGAATGAACAGTGCTGTATCCTTGTTGATAGTTGGGCGGACATATCAGAGGTAAATGTAAACGGATATTAGTGTTGCCGGATCGAGACTCGAGATCTCGAATTTATCGCGCGTCATTCGGCTCCGTGTCGAGAAATGATAGAGAGGAGACGTGCTCTCTCTAATTTCTCGATTTAGCGCGGAGTCGAGATCTCGAGTCTCGATCTCGAGCAGGCAACCCTAACGGATATCCTGTGATTTTGTAAGAAACCCAGAAGAAAGAAAGCTAGGAATAATCGAGTTAAAAAACAGACATGCCGTTTCTACCCATCAAAGAATATTCTGGAACGTCTGATTAGCGTTGAGTCTATCAAACTTCCTTCGCTGACTCTAAGCCAACCGGAATGGATTCCCGAGTTGTTCGAGGTATTCAACGCACATACGGAGATATAGTTGTAATCAGGATATTTTAGAAGCGCTTGAAAATTCAATGAGACGGCTGCATTTGTGTTAGCTACCCTTCGCTGAGAAGAAATAACTCTATATTTTATTATCATGCATTTATCCGACTATTCGACGCAGTTCCACATTTGCAGGTTTGATAATGAATTTTTTTAAAGCAAACCGAGTATGTCATATTGTGTTTATTATTTTAAAGATTTTTATTTAAGAGAGCCCCTCTGAAATTTTTTATCCTTTCGGCGGATTTCCGGACATGCCGCGAGGATTTTCGATTCAGACCTCCATACGCATACCATGTGTGCATGTTGGGTACTTGTTTACAAAAGTGGTCAAATTAGGGCGCCGAATATAGAAAGCGGCGCGCCAGGTGGGCGCCAACTTTGAAAATCGGTTTTTCATATTTTTTCAGCCGGACAAGTTGGAATCAATTTTTCTTTTGCATCGACATAGACATGTCGAGAGTGCATGGAAACACTATAGAGATCTGGTTCAGGTCGATTTTGAATTAATTTTCGCGATGTCGAAAATCATTTTTTCGACACATTGACTCACTTTTCGCGAGGGCGGCGCACAGCCACTTATCACACGATGTAGCCCATGCAATTCTGCGTCGATAGGTATACAGTACTAATCAACCTACTTTGGCAGACCCCGCGAAAATATACTTTGTAGCCTAAAAATCCTCGATTTCGACCATTTTTCGAGTACAACTTTTTTATTCAACTTTTTCATGAGCTCTAATTTTGAAATTCGGATTCAGCACGCAAAACTACGCAGGAAAAAACAATAGTCAGATTTTTCTGAGATACCAATTTTTTAAACTTTACCATGACCCCGGGGTCGAGGTCACTTTTTCGGTTGAAAAATCGAATTCTGACATTATCTGATTATACGCTTATAATATGTATTTGGGTGCGTAGAATTCGAATTTGTAAACTAGAGCTCACGAAAACGGGAAAGAAACAAGGTATGCTCGAAAATTCCAAAAATAGTGGACATCTTCAGTTTTTCGAAGATAACTTGTTTCTTTCGAGTTTTCATGAGCTCTAGTTTACAAATTCCAATTCTACGCACCTAAATACATATAATAAGCGTATAATCAGATAATGTCAGAATTCGATTTTTCAACCGAAAAAAGACCTCGACCCCGGGGTCATGGTAAAGCTGAAATAATTTGGATCTCAGAAAAATCTGACTATTATTTTTTCCTGCGTAGTTTTGCGTGCTGAATCCGAATTTCAATATTAGAGCTCATGGAAAAGTTGAATAAAAAAGTTGTGCTCGAAAAATGGTCGAAATCGAGGATTTTTTCGGCTACAAAGTACATTTTCGCGGGGTCTGCCAAAGTGGTTTGATTAGTACTGTGTACCGATCGACGCAGAATTGCATGGGCTACATCGTGTGATAAGTGGCTGTGCGCCCCCCTCGCGAAAAGTGAGTCAATGTGTCGAAAAATGATTTTGGACATCGCGAAAATTAATTCAAAATCGACCTGAACCAGATCTCTATAGTGTTTCCATGCACTCTCGACATGTCTATGACGATGCAAAAGAAAAATTGATTCCAACTTGTCCGGCTGAGAAAATATGAAAAACCGATTTTCAAACTTGGCGCCCACCTGGCGCGCCGCTTTCTATATTCGGCGCCCTAATTTTGACACTTTTGTAAACAAGTACCCAAGTACCCTGCACCCATGGTATGCGTATGGAGGTCTAAATCGAAAATCCTCGCCGTATGTCCGGGCAGGTGTAAAAAAATTCAGAGTTGCTCTCTTTAAAAAATCGAGAATATTTCAGCTCCGTTCGCTTTACGGGTCGGAATGGACGCTCCGAGACAATCATAATAGAACTCAAGTTAAATTCTATGTTGACCTCGAGCCAAAGGGCCTTGTAGCAATAATGAATGCCCCGTTCTCGAGTTTCGATTGATAATGAAAAGCAGATAAAAATTAATCTCTTTTTAAAAAATTAATTTATAGAAATTTCTTTATTGATTTGTTATTTACTGGTTCATGTTTGTTATTCCTGCAATGTTAATAAAACTAATGTAAAATACAAATAAAACGTTCCCCTGTGTTTGCTGCACGCCACATTAGTCTTTGGATCTTTGGATAAAGTACATTATAAGAATATTTCCTCACATCTTCAAGTGGGAGACGATTCGAAATAGACAGTCATCTGAGAGACTTGAAAATATCCTGTAAATTGGAAATTTAATCGGCGTTTTGCGCAGGAACGGCACGAGAAGGCGCTATGATAATCGGCGCCTCTATCATAGCGCCTTCTCTTGCCGTTCCTGCGCAAAACGCCGATTAAACTTTGCAAAACGCCGATTAAAGTCTTAAAGGGAATGTTCTGGTACCTTGACACCACACTTATCTGGATAGATTCCCGCGCAAATCTCGCATTTTGGCAAAAGGCCAAGGCGTCATCGCATATTGAGAACCAGTTATGCAACTGTTCATAGATTGTTCAGTTCTCTTTGTAATTTCAAACAGCTTTTCGTAAAATATAAGTATAATATTTCAGATCATTGTCTGCATTTGCGCACGAGCCTCGAGCTTTCAAAGTAATGTTCTCGCGTCTCACAGATGACTGCCTCTTGACGGTCTTTTCCCACATTGAGATGTGAGCGTTTTGTGTGAATTGACATTTGACAGTTGCGAAAACACATCTAATAGCCCCTTTCTCTGCTGCTCACTCTCTCTCGCCTGTCTGACCGACAAAAGAGTGTGCAGAATAGAGAGAGATCAACTATTCGATCAGTTCGAAACTGCTTTGTTCTGAAATTCTCACATTTCAGTAAAGATTTATTCGAGATGAGTTGCGTGAACCGGCGAATGTTCGATCTCTCCCAGCTTCAACTGTCAAGAACACCGAAGCATCAAGCATCTGAACTGAGAATCATGGAGGTCATTGCAAATCGGCATCCGACTCTCCTCAATTCGCATGCTCTCTCGTTTCTCTAATCCGCGAGAGAGTACGCGAAATGAGGAGAGTCGGTCTCGAACCGACATCACTAATAATTACCGCAAATAGAGCTCTCTCTCTATTCGGTCAAAGAAACGAGAGAGTGGAGCTACTCACTAGTGATGGCAAATCGGCATCCGACTCTACCCATTTCGCATGATCTATCGTTGGTTAGAGAAACGAGAGAGCACTCGACAAAAAGAGAGTCGAAAGCCGATTTGTCATCACTTCAAGTCACCTCGATACAGTCTCATACGATCTTCTTCAGAATGCGGAATCGCACAGTTTCCAACTTTTCAATGCCTATGACGGCTTCAATTATCAATACTCGATTGAGAATTTTCATAATGAAGATCCGAAAGAAAGTCGAACACGTTTTCGAGGACAGTACTATTCAGTAAGATGGTTTTTTTGAAATAAATTAATATTAAATAAAAATTCGGGGTAAAATCGGTTTTGGCTATCTCCATTCTGCACACTATCTCGCCGGTCAGAAAAACGAGAGAGTGTGCAAAATGGAGAGAGTCGAAAGCCAAAACGACATCACTTCACAGCATTCCTCAATCTCAAGAGGGTTCACCGTCCCCTCTCTTCTCCTCTCGAACCTGGACGAATTGCTTAACGTCCACTCATTCGCTGGCCTTACTCTGAAATACGTGGGTTTTGTCTAATGTGATGTTAGTTCTCAGGAAGTAGAAATGGAAAAAGGAAAAAGGGTGTTAGTTTTCTCGGAAAATGCTTTTGGGAAATGCAAAAGATTTGTATTCCCGCACTTTTGTATCTCAGTCGCCGGTAGAGATAGGGCCTTGAAATTTATTTTATGAGGTTTATGGACCCTCTGAACATCGTATCCAAAATTTCGTCTCTATCTTTACTGGAAATAGAGATATAAAATTGCGAGAATTCAAATTTTTTACTTTTTCCAGCTAGGAAAAAGCACTGGAAAAAGCATCTAATTTGAATTTCCGCAATTGTATATCTCGGTTGCCTGAAGAGATAGAGACTTGAAATTTTGGTTATGATGTTCAGAGGGTCCATAAACCTCATAAAACAAATTTCAAGTTGCTATCTCCACTGTCGACTGAGATACAAAGTGCGTGCGGGAATTCAAATCTTTTGCTTTTTCCAAAAGCATTTTCCGAGAAAACTAACACCCTTTTTCCATTTCCATTTCCTGAGAACTAACACCACATAAAAGATTTTAACGATTAATTAGTTACTTAAATTATTGTTAATGCGCAGGTTCAAATAGACGCTTCCTTTATGTGCTATCTGGAAACAGTTGCAAACAGTATTGAGTGGATGCAAATATATGGAGCAATAGTTGATGGATGTGTTGATAGGTTTGTTTGAAGAAGGATTTTGAACAAAATTCTAATTAATTGCACCTATTTCCAGATTCTGCACATTCATTCTTCAACACAACCTACGAAAGCTCGTGCTTAGAGTTCCCAATCTTGCAATTTGCGAGGTCTTCAATAAAGGTTTCTTAGAGGAATATTCGAAACGCAGCAAATGGGCTGAGAGATACAGTTTCGATGTTGAGTTCTCAGAAACTATTGCAGATGTAAGTCTCATGTAGTGATATCTTTTCGGTTTTCGACTCTCTTCCTTCTGCACACTCTCTCGTTTCTCTTACCGCCTCTTAGTGTGCAAAATGGAGAGAGGTAAAACCGAAATTACCCTACCATCTTATTCCTCCCAAAGATCTGAAATCCAGAATTGTCGCTTCTACCCATCTAAGAGTATACTGGACTGTTTAATTCGTTTTGAACGCATCAACCTCCTTTCGCTAATACTTCAGCCACAATGGATCCCCGAGCTGTTCGAGGTAACCAATGCATTAATATATTCTGCTGAAAGAAAAAGATAGGATTAGAGAAATTAGTGATCTCGTTTCGGTTTCCGAACTTCGATGTTGGTCCTATTAAAAAAATGCAAAGATCCGATCTTTGATTTGAATTCCCGCACTTTTCTATCTCAGCTCCCAGTGGAGCTAGAGAATAGAAATTTTAACAGCAGCTTGAAAATGTCAAGAAAAACCCAGAAGAAACCCAGAAACCTAATTTCAAATCGCTAGCTATTCTAGAAATTGAGGTATTCGTAAATTAAGATTTTAACGTTGTAATTACCGCAGTTTTTGTGTTTTACGAATAACTCGACTTCGAGGATAGCTAGCGGCTTTAAATTTGGTTTCTGGGCTTCTTTTGACATTTTCAAGCTGCTGTTTAAATTTCTATTCTCTGGCTCCACTGGGAGCTGAGATAGAAAAATGCGGGAATTCAAATCAAAGATCGGATCTTTGCATTTTTATTTAACAGGACCAACATCGAAGATCGGATCTTTTCGCCGTTTTTTATCATCGCATCAGAGACACCAACATATTTCAGAAAAGATTAAAAATCAAACGAAACGGGTTAATCTGTCTCAGCCTGACATCCCTAAATATCATTTGGCCGAATATTTATTATGTTGTCTTCATCGACCTCTTCAACGCCGTTTCCCACCTTGAGGTTTGGATAAATTCTAGAAAATCTGATTGAGAAAGATTTATGAGAGGAATCGCCAGATTTTCGACAGCCCCAAGACGAAAAGTGAAATACAAATACTTTAGATGATGCTCTTTCAAACTACGTTGGCCGAATTTCGATATCTGGTATCATCTCCGAGTATTGGTTGGTCAAAGTAGGAACCTTATGAAATTTTAGGCAAAATTCGGCACACGAAGAACACCATAACTCGCTTCAAAATTATGCTAGAGAGTATTTCAAAAAAGCATTAGAATGTGGAGGCATAGGGGAATATTTCGTATGTTGATGATATCATTCCACGTCAATGCGCTGGATCGGAGCGGTCGGGTTTTGAAAACAGTAATGTAACTTTGCAAATACCGATTTCTCCAATAAGCGCCGAAAAGTGATTTGAGAAAAACTAGTACCAAACACGTCTTTTTCGTGCGCCGAATTTTGCTTAATATTTCATAAGGTTCCTAATTTGACCAAACAATACTCGGAGATGATACCAGATATCGAAATTCGGCCAACGTAGTTTGAAAAAGCATCATCGAAAGTATTTGCATTTCACTTTTCATCAGGATCGGAGATAGAAATTCCTACCGCCGCGGTATGGCCATTAATCTCGAATCTCTCGCGATTCGTCTCTTATTATGATGGTACCGAATAGCCGTGACCGAAAAGTGATAACTTTAATAATTCCAAATAAAATTGTAGCTTCATTCGTTGTTCGGCAGTGAATGCACACTGAAGGATCATCACAACGGGACTCAAGCGAAATTCACGATCAAACTAGATCCCCAGAGAAACATTGCAACTCTCAAAGCATACTTCTGTTCGATTTCTAAACTAGGCTGAAAAGAGGAGGAAAGCTTTGGTGAATAAAGAATCTGTATATCGAATAAGCACAAAAATTATGTCACATAGAGACCACATGCTCCGCCCACTTGGAGGGGATAGAGAGTTGCTACAAACATGGTGAGAGGTCCGGCAAGTCGGATTCTCAACTAAATCGGTCGATCAAAAGGTCTGAGGATCCTTCACAAATGACCTGGTGCGCAGCGTGATTGATCACCGTTAAGTAGGTCAAAATTAAAGGTAAAGGGTCGAGGATAGGGCAAATAAGGGTTTCTAGTGTTCGTACCCAGATGCGCCGCTCGCAGATCGTTCATTTGATTTTTTGAGAAATATTAAAGGAGAAAAATCGAAGATCAGAAGTGTCTCTGAATTGCCGATCACGTTCAAAAGTAATAGTACGCGCGTATTCGTATTCCGACTTCCGTTGTTTATCTTAACAACTAGCAAAACTGGATGCAAAGGATGGGACTCGAGCCTGTGGATTCGGGTTTAATTAACGAGCGCGCTACCGATTGAGCCACAAGACCATGTGATAGCTCGTCTCACGTGCGCTACATGGTTGTGCAAGAGTGGATTAGGCGAGTAATGCATAGTGGGAGCCTCGAGATCACCTTTTCGATTGTTTCTCGAGAATGAGTTGAGATTCCGGAAAACGGCCAAAAGTACGATGTTATTGAGTCTCAGAGGGATACTCTGGCACTACTTTTTGCCTGATTGAGGGAAATCGGCTCTCGACCCTGTGGTCTCTAATTATGTGAGTGAAGTTCTTCAACCATGGATACGGCAACAATTTGTGCTGCGCAAGCCGACACAACCTAACAATGTGAGAGAGTGGTAGAAATGATGGGCGGTCGTTATCCAGAATTGTATGGGTTTAATTAACCAGACAAAGAGAGATTTGCACGGGTTTAAATGTGCGCTCAATGTGTTGGTATGGTTCTGAATAAAAATTTATTTTGCTTTTTAGAGTTTGTTTCTATCTCTTCTCTCTGCCGAGTTCTCCCCCTAGAAACCACGCGCGCGCGGGCAATGGAGTGGAGAGGGAAATCGGGCGAGAGAGAAAAAGGTCGAAGCCGGCTTCCCGAGTACGTTTTGTCATAGTCCATGTCCGTTTCTCTATTTGTTTGACTTCCAATTGAAGCTTATCGCGATCCGTAGGCTCCTTACTCTGATTTCCCCTCTTCGGTCGTGGAACAGCCATCGTTTTAGCCTCCAAACATTTCACTTTGGCCGTATTACGTGTCATTTCCACCAGCGGCGTTACACTCAGTTGTCTAGAAGATGCAACTCAATTTTGTCCCCTTCTTCATTCTCGTCATTGCAACTTTCTTTCCGATTGCGTGTGAAATCTTTATGCATTATCACTGAATTGATAGTCATTCCGTGACCACAAAAATATGTTATTTTATTCATTTAATCGTTGTAGATGTCGTGTCGAGATTTGGCGTACTACCGAGGCCGGGGCAGTCAGTACTAGCACACTCAGTGGGAGTCTCTGTATTTGGTTAGTCTTGAAGCCGCTTCTCTGGACTTGAAGGTCCTTGTAGCTTCATTATGGAGATGACTAATTGTTGTTTATTTGCAGGTGGCGTGATGAAGGTGGTCTTCGCGAAACATTCAACAATACCAACCAAGATCTCTCAAACCTTCACAACCTGCTCCGACGAGCATCAAGGAGTAAGCATCCAGGTCTACGAGGGAGATCGAATTGGTACCAAGGACAACAATCTTCTCGGAACGATAGAGCTCACTGACCTCCCCCCAATTGGCAGAGGTCAGCCCAAGATAGAGGTGAGCCTTGTCAATCCATTTCTTTTCTTATCTGCTTTATTAATCTTATTTGGACTTATTCAATCGATAACCCTCTTGAGGTCACTTTGGACATCGACACTGAAGGCATCATCTATGTGTCCACCTCCGACCAAGAAGACTACTTCCAAGTCTCCATTGTGGTACGGTAGTTTATTGATTGATTGATCGCTGAAAGAATTGCTTTCAATCCGATTGTCGATGACGAACCACACCCAGTTCACTGCTACCTTCATTCGGAATCACAATTAGAGCGTTCAATCGATGATTAGTTGTTTGTTTATATCGATTGATATTGTGTGTTCATTGCAGACTGAAGAACTTCGAGTGTCGACTCGAAACGACCTTGAGGAGTACGCGTTCATCACGCAGAAGAGTTTGGATGGAGAGAACATCAAGCACAAGATCTCGGCTGAGGACCGAAAGACGATCTACGATAACTGCGAGATGGTTTGGTCGTTATTCAATCGATTGATTATTTTATTGTGATTATGGTAGTATCGATTGATTGGTTACAGTATCCAATGGATATCTCGTTGCAGATTCTTTTCTGGTTGGAATCCCACCAGAATGCAGAGAAGGACGACTTCGAGCACCAGCAGAAGGAGCTGGAACTGGTGTGCAACCCCATCATCACGAAGCTGAACCTGGGAGCGGGAGGCGCATCCGGAGGATCCCCCGGAGCCGGACCCTCTGCCGGACCCACCAGGGAAGAGGTCGACTAATTGCCCCTTCCCCCCACCACCAGAGCCTCTCCTCTCCCCTCATAGTTACCCTCGAACTACACACTTTATTTCGTTTATTAGTTTCTTGAGTTAAATTAAATTCTGAGAAATACACTGGTTATTATCCCACCCTAATATTAGTTTCGATCAATCGATCGATTGATGTATAAGCACACATAGTATTTCCCAATGTTGTGCTCACACATAGTATTTCCCAATGTTGCGTTAATAAACCACTTATTTCAATCAAGATTGTGCTTACTTGCATTCAGTTTCATTCAATTCTCATTGCATCACTATACTGTGTGTGGGAGGGGTGACCAAAAGAAATTGGATGCTAGGTGTGGGGAAGTCTTTCACGAATCTTCTTGCTGGTTCTTCTGGATTCTAGTCGATTCCCAATCTTTATTGCCATCGTTGGTGTCTAATGGAGACGAATCTTGACTTGTGATAGAGAAAGGACGGGTATTAGATCCTAATGTCTTTATTACAAGTACATTTGCAAGCTGACACACATGATAGAAAGTACTGACACGACGGGTTACAATAGGGGTGGGAGGGGTGGTCAGTGGCTGCTTAGGAGGGGGTACGGTATCGGGGTAAGGGGTACGGTAGCCGTCGTAACTCGCGCCCCGAGAAGCACCAGTGGCTCCGGAGTAGAGCTGATAGAACTGAAAGGGAGGAGTGATACATCGTGAGACTATCCACACTTATCCCTAGTTAAGACTTGCGAATAACTAGTACAGTCGATTTGGATAGTAGCTCTCTCCTTTCTGGACATTGCCACGGCATTCTGATCGGCTATAGTGTGCAGAATAGAGAGAGGTGTCATTAACGGCGCATTACCGGTCGATAGAACAAGAGCTACGGGCAGACAGTCTATCGTATCAGATTATGGTAGGCGCGCGGTATCTGAATGCAGGGAATGCTGCGCAAAACTAGACGTAGCAAACACAATCATTTCCCTTCCGCATGAGTTCGATTCCTCCCTAGCGCAAAATATTTTGCAATACATTTTGATCAAATGTGAGAAAATATTTCGGGCTCGAGTTCGATTCCTTACCAGGACGCAGAGATCTTTTGCAATATTTCAATCAGCGAATCTGAGTAAACGTGATCACTTGAAATGGATCCGAAACAGGCACTCACCAGGTTCCCACGCGCACACTACACTAAACAAGCGGCGAAGAAAAATAAATCACTAGAGTACACTCACCACAATTCAGATTGAGCTGGTCGCCGATGTCGGATTACGAATGGGTTCACCTACAATCAATTGATCATTAGTATTCTTATTGAAACATCAGATTGAGGGGTCATTATATTTTGGTGAGGAGCCTCAGTTCATTCTTCAAACGCCTGCTCCGGAAAGTATCTAGTCCTACTGAAGCTCACATTCACCCGATGTTCCCGGTTTGCGTTCACTACGCCCCTAATTTTTGTCACTCTCTACCGGCCAACTTTTTTTCTTTCTTACAGCTCAAATCGAAATCAAATGTCATCGCGAATCTCCACAGGAGTTCGATGTCTATATCCCGAGTATGCCTATCACATTTCCATCTGCTAACATCTACCGTACCGTAATGCTCCTAACCGTATCCAGAAAAAGCGGACGAACAATTTGTGGAGGAGATCCTCTACCTTCTTCTTCTCTCCGAGATACTCTTGCGTTCGCTCCTCGATCAGACCTACAATAACTCGATATCGATTACCGCACTCCGATAGTGGCGGATCAGATAGTAGCTCTCTCCATTCTGCACACTCGCTCAGAGTACCGAGAGAGTGTGCAAAATGGAGAGAGTTAACTTTCCATTCCCATAGCATGGTAGGTCCTACCATCTTAATGAGCCTAATAAGTGATAAGTGATGTGTTATCACTCCCCTCCCCAATCTCTGACCTACCGATCCCCGAGAAAGGAAAGCGCATCTATATCGTACCTTCGAGATTGCTCGCCTACTGCTCCGCTTGAGGAAATTGCCGACGAGGCGGGAGATCTCGTTGTCCCTGAGAAGATATCGCATGATAAACCATGGAACCAGTCCACACAACGTAAACAGCTATTTCTGATGTTCATTCCCAAAGGCCAATTGGCGATTTCAAGTTTCAAAGAACATAAGGAACACTTGAAACACAATAATGTCTTCCGCAGAAAAATATCTCCCCCAACCAACACCTATCCCCCACCGTTTTTGCATAATACTACTACTTGAAGCTCAAGAATGCCTGCAGACGCATTTCGAAATTCCCACGCGAATGTAAAACATAGTTCTGCATGCTATCGTACCCTACATCTTGTATACAACATCTACGGTATCGTAAAACATTACACCGTACCCTACCGTATCCCGCACTCACTTGTTGATGCCTCGGACGGCCTTGTGAATGGCGGCGAAATCGAGTCGCGCCATCACACGGCACCCGGAACACAGACATAGGGCGAACGAAAAGCGTACCCGCTCATCAGGGTCAAATCAGGAACCGTCCGCGAATGTGAAATCCTACAGAAAGAAGTTGAGCCTGAATCACGATCATGCGGTGCAAAGTGCCTGAGCACCGGTAATATTACCCTGAAGGCCAAGCTCACTTTGCGATTCGTCGTTCCGGAACGTTAAAATCAGGCATTTTGAACCGCGCGATCGTGATTCAGGGACTTGCACCCGTTGCATTCAGGCAACTACGCCTGTTGCTTTTGTAGTTTTTTAGTTTCACGTTTTCGTTTGCCCTATGTCGGTGTTCCGGGTGCCGTGCAATCACCTCCTTCAACCAGCACAATCACACCATTTCGACGATTTGCTGAGAGAGGGGAACGATTGATGATTAAATCGATTATAAAATCACAGAAGCTAAATATTCGGAGAAGAAACCGACCCGCTGAATTCGAGTCTCCTTGTTGCACACCTACTTTTCGAGGATTCATCAATCGTCATGAGAAATAAGGAAATAAATAGAAAGTGATAAGCACTCAATTGATCACACTACGTCAGGACCGCACCATTGATGTTCATTATATTTTATAATATGTTGGTGGAAATCTCACCGGGTCCATCAATCCCTCATTCGCGGGACAGTACGGCCGGAAGATATCCTCGGACTCGAGCGGTTTCCGTCGCACATTCTCCACGATTTCTGGAGTCAGTTATTTGTAATGAATAGTGATGTCGTTTTGGTTTACGACTCTCTTCATTCGGCACACTCTCTCGTTTCTCTGATCAGCGAGATAGTGTGCAGAATGGAGAGAGCCATAACCAAATCCGCAACCCTAGTAATTAATACAAACATTCACAGCAATTTCATTGATCCCGTTAGTTTCAACAGACTAAGAAGTGAACATAAAACTCAAACACTCCTGCCCTAATAGTCCTTCAATTTCTTAGAGAATGAAATGATTGTTAAAAAAAGAGTCGGTGCTACTTTGAAGAGCAAATGAAACACAGTTGTTACTGCAGCACCACTTCGCTTTTTTTCAAATCCAGAATATTTTTAATTTCAATTATTTCGTCGGGTCCTGCCAGCCGACTGATTGTATTGAATTCTCAAATCTCAGCCAGAGGACAATCTAAATTTTCACCACTCGACCGGCTCGAAAGACAACTTAGAAATAACCCCTTAACAGTTCCTAAAAAAGGGGGAAGGTTCACTGCTCACCGGCGGGTCCCAGTTCATCCTCACACCAGAAGGCACAATTTCTGTACATCATCTCGTGGAGGATAACAACGAATGAGTAGATGTCGCCTTTCTGAAATTGACATTTTACAATGCATTTGATAATAATAATATATTTAGAAACACTGATGTATCTACTCATATCTACAGAAGCGAACAAGTGGTGTGACCATTCAATGCCCAAGCGAAACATGAAACATCATGGATTGACGTAAGCGAGACTCAAATAAACTAGGAGGTGAAATTTTGCTTCAACAAAGAGATAAGTTCAGCGTTTCATTAATCCCACAAGCCCATGCTAATTCATACCACATCATGAAAACATGAATTTTCCAAAGGTGGAGATTTTTTTTATTTTCAAAGCCGACTTGCCCAATACCAAACATCAGAGGAGTGATACGAGTAAAATAAATTTTTAATTATATATTTTTTTAAAAATATCTCACCTGCGTACCGGCAGGCGTCCTATTCGTGTCTCGTAGCAGCTCAGGCGACGTCCACAATTGCCCTGAAATATATTAATTTTATCGTTGAACGCCTTTTACTGCAAAGAAACTACAACTGAATCGAATATTTCCGCTCTCCATTCTGCACACTCTCTTGTCGCCCTCGTAATCTAGTGTGCAGAATGGAGAGAGTAACTATTAGATCCGGCATCCATATATTCTGCCAGTGATGAACCGATGACTAAACTAGATCGTGAAACTGAAATTCGGCAAGTCATCGATTTCTCAAGATACATATCTCTTTTGTTAAAAATATATAATATGATCAAAATCCATGCTGCTGGACTTCAATCCATCGTCATCCTAGTCTTTCCACTACCGTAATCCCTCTCCTATCGTCGACTGACTCTTGTAATAGACGAATTCTCCCTCCGCCTTGATGCCCCTCTCCTCCATCGCGTGGAGTGTGGACAGACCGAAGTCGGTGACCTAAAAGAAAATCCTAGTCAAAATGAATCGAACAACCTTATCGACGATATATGGCCACCCTCCTACTCTGAGTTTCAACAATTCTTTATGCCTTCAAAGGTTCAGACATGGACGACAACTGTAGGTTTCCACGGTGAAAACATTAGAAATCATATTTCCAGAACTCATCAATCGTATGTTTCAGCCTTGCATCAAATAAAATGTTGATCGAATAGAGCAGGGAATTATTCTTAACGTGCTAGAAATAATAAGTTACTAAAGACGATTTATTAGAATAATATGTTTGGCAAGTTACCTTGAGCACGAATCGACTATCGGCGACACAATCTCCGAGTTGTGAATGAAGTACATACCCTATAATGAGATTTCGTAACCTCTGATCTTTTTGATTATCACAATGCAAAACATCGTTACTGAAACTTCGTCCGATTAAATCTAACCAATTAAAACATTTTGGTTCTCTCTCCATTTTGCACACTCACTCTCTGACCAGAAGGATCAGCCAGTGTGACGAATAGAGAAAGCTAAACGCCGAAACCACATTTCGACCGTATGCTAGCACAATGTTAATATTCTAACATGAATTATAGCGCACTAGACAACCATCGCACTGCCAATCATAGCATACATTTATTTTGGCAAATTGTGTTTGTCAATAAAGTGAGCAATCGCCTCCCTACCGTACCTTGACCAGATCGTGCAGCAACGAGTACTTCATCGTGCTGTCCAGCTCGATCTTCTCGTTATCGAGGATATCCTCCAGCGAACCCTGAAGAGAGGGGATTATTGATTGAGTTATCTATGCAACTACGGAGATCAATGATTTGTCTACTTTTGAGAAAATATTGGCTGAATGCTTCAATAAACAATCGAAGATTGTAATCACAATATTGAGATTGTCGAGAACAACTTGAAGCGTCACATGATACTGCCCCTTGGATTGCGAGAGCAATAAAATACCTTGGAGCAAGATTCGGTGACTATGCAGTAGTTGGGCGCGTTCATACAGGCTCCCGTGAATCTGAACAATGTAAAACTATTTTTTTATTTCATAAACCATTCACAATAACAATATCCAATAAAATTCCATTTCTTTCGTCTCCGCCAGGGACTAGTTACTAGTAGTGGAAAAATATCATGCAATTCAATGTTGGTGAACTGGAGCCTCACTCGTAGCTCAGATATGACATCCGAAGTTTCGGTCATTAAATACCACAAAATTCGCGCCCTCTTTCCCTCCCTCACCTTATAGCAGGCCGTCTTTGTGTAAACTTGTCCTCCCTGCTGCATGGCAATCGTCTAGATCGACCAACCACCGTGAGACTGCAATGGGACAAATATGATTAATGTTTCACCGAAACACCATTGTTAATCCAGCCTGGATAATGTTTCATAATCATTTGAGCATAAAACTTCACATCGTTCTACTCCTAGCACCAAGAAAATATGATAATAAGAATATTTAAAATATACCAATCACCTTAATCGAGATGACGTCACCGAAGCTGAGCTTGCGCGCGGATTTCCGCCGCATCATCATCGCTCCTGCACAAATTTGAATAATTCCACTCTCAAATGAACTATCAAATGTATAAAGAAAAAGAGATCGTGAAACTCATTTCTCACCTCACACCTCCCTCTGCCACCCCTCTTCCTTCAACGAAAAATATACGAATGGCGCGATTCTTTCAATATAAGTCTGATTTGTTTTTTCAAGAACTACTGTAGAACATCCCGCTATGTTGCACAATTTTACCTCGCATCACTTACCAATGATACTCCTCTTGCTCGGGTATTCTCCCTCCTCCTCCTCCTCCGTACTACTCTTCTTGTTCGTGTAGTCGGGAGACTAAGAGAGCTGCTTAGAGAAGATTATTGATTGATTTGGGCACACCATCGAGCACGTATTGAGGCTTGTTTGTTGATTTCCCCCATCATATGAAGGCAGCGAAACTCTTCACTAGCGGGTGCGATTCCACAGGCGGAAAAATAATTTGCATATAATTTTCGCAAGTTGATTATATCAAGCCACAATCATTTTTGGGTTTCCTATACTACACAGGCGTCAACAAATAAACCTCGATCAAATAGTGGCAGTAAAACTCATCACTCTCTGTTTGGATTCATAAGGCGAAATAGTTTCCGGTTCACTTCAGTCTTCCCTAACTAGAGATTAAAGCTAGCAACTCACTGGACTGGATATGGATACCTTCCTCCTCATCTCTCCATCCTCGTGTCCGAATGGAAATTGGAAGGATACCTTGTTCATCGGAGAGGGAGAATCTCGCCGTCCTGAAATACAAAACTCTTCGAATTTTTTTAAAAATTAAATAATAAGCATATACATATATTTTTCAAAATATCTTGCACTAGGAGCATTCTTGTTCCGAGGTACTATCAAGATGCCTATTCTTTCCCAGGCAAGGGTCTTTAGGTTTAACAACAGCAAAGCAACGCATTGTACACGGAAAATGGTTTAAAACATTAGATTGGAAATTAGACAATATTGAGCAACAAAGCGATGGCATTCAGACTCAGGGAGCAGATTCAAGAAGACAATTAAAATAATCGGTGTGAATCAGAAACTAGAAATATAAATTTATTTCATCAAATGGTCAAAGATCAAATAGTACTCACACTCGTCTCTTTCAACTCTCCAATATTATTGAAGGACGGCCCTCCATTGCCCTTCTCCATGTTCGAAGCGGCGTTCGGCGATGATTTCTTCCTGAAATAAAATTAGCCTACTGCTGATCGATGGGCTACCGTAACCGTCAAGATAATATTTAATTTTTGGATCAACAAAACATCAAAACATTGAATAATGAGCGACCTCTCTTATCAAGTACCAACTGTGAAACACATTTCTAGCGGTCATATTTATCCAAATCTGAATAACCGGAGAATCCTCCGCGTAATTTAAAACATATTATGCATACAAAAGGAAAGCAACACCAAAAGGAGAATCTCTCTCCATTAGAGATTGAGCGAACTCTCCTATCAATAACACACTATGAAACACTTTTCTCGCGGTTGTTTGGATAACAAATTCGTAGTTTACCGTACCTCGTGAATATGCTCAGTTTCCGATCGATCATCGGCGAGACCTTTCTCGCCGCACCGGAGGAAATCGATCGCTGCAATTTGTTCAATTATTTGCAAGAATGAATTATTTATGCACAAATTTCGATTTGCAATCGACCACATCAGGAAGAATCTAGAAACAGAGTTCACGCCGAATGCTAGGTTCAGCACTTAGCTACAGTATTTGCCTATTCAGAACACTCTTTCTGCGCTCTAACCGTCGAGAGAATGTGCAGATTGGAGAGAGCACTCCTCCATCTTCCACCACTCACCACATTCGCCGTGGCGACTCCTCCATTGGGCGTCAGAGCGGCCTTTGCCGTCGAGGTTACGGTAGCAGGAGAGGAGGAGGGAGAGGAAGCCACGCTCTTCGACGATGACGGAGCGGCGTCGTCCATAAACAGCTGCAACAGAGTACTGTAATCTGTCAATCGATAACTGACTAAATTAATCCCATCAAGCGAAAAACGCATCATTTTCACCGACATTTCCACGATTCACATGCTATTCGAGTACCACGCATCTGGTGGGTATGCGATCACGCCTCCAGAGAACAAAAAATAATGAATTTGTGATGATCTCATCATCTCGCAAATACATTTTGTGTATCTTTTCGCCGCCAGTAACCTTCGTGCAATATGCGCATTTCAAGTCTCAGACAGTTGGTTAATTCTCAATATCATTGCAATTTATAGAACAACCAGTGGTATCCCCCGACTACGTACGTTTCCTAATCGTTGTTGGTTACGCGACTCCCAAATATTCTGCAACCAACTGCGACAATCCGTAATTGACAAACACATGAACTGATCATGCATGCTATCACTTATGCGTTTTAAAATTAGATTAGATTCAATAACCCGATCAGGTCAGAATACCGAAAAAGGGAAACCCTATTATCTATCATATTTTCCCCAACACTTCCGCGTTTCATTGTAAATTCGTCTATCAAGCAGATTACGGTTTTCAATAAAGATCTCGATCGCAAGGAAAATATTTTTTTTTTAAACGAATAAGCATTCTGTTATATCTTGCAAGTACCGCGACTTTCCGGCTACACACGCATCTTAAGAAGTTCCGAACAGTCGGCTAGTTACTAATAACTGCAAGTATTGTAACTCTAAAACGAAGTATTCACTACCGCATTCCCCATCGATCGCCAGCTGTCTATCTACCGTACCCCTCCTCCTCACCTCGATTGGACTGCTCACCAATCCATGCCTGCTTCCTCCTCCTCCCGCACTTCCTTTTCTCAAATGCCCATTCAGCTTGAGGTTCGGAAGCGTTTAGTATCTAGAACGAAGCGAGAGCACTATAGTGATATCGTTTGAGATCTCTGCTCTCTCCACTCTCACGTCACTCGGACCGGCGAGATAGTGTGCCGAATGGAGAGCCGAGAACCGAAACGACATCACGACTATTGACTATCGGGAGAGAAACTGACGGTGCAAATTTTTTTTTCCTCTCGCTCTTGAGTTCGGGAGGGACCCTGATGGCCACCTCTTCCAGTTGTTGAGTGAAGAGGTCGGCATTGACCGAGGTGTTAGGGGCGAGAATCTCCCAATAGATGGGACCGAGGGAGGAGAAGAAGAAAAACAGCATTTCCTTCTTTTCGTGCTGTTCCTTCTTCGGGGTGGGCTAGGCTTCTCATCCACGCCATTGCAGTCTCCTCTCAGGATTGGAGTATGTGATCCACTTCTCATTTGCTGCGATGATGGAATTTACCCATCGCAGATTCGATCTACGAGAGAGCAATTCCCGACACACCTCAACTCGCTTTTTGAGTTGTGCCGGGGAGAGGTCATGGGGAACGACTTGAGGGAGCTTCGCTGTCTTTCCCTCTCGATGGAGGGTCTGAAACACGGTGGTCTTAGGAGTGCTAGTCTCTGCCGCCAACATGAGCACACTCTTCTTCGGATCCTTCTTCAGCGGAGTGAGAAATCGAGTGGTCGTCTTTCGAAGACTGCGATTACAAGAATGTAAGCATGGAATGTCACGGATGGTAAGGTCAGTTCTTATCTGCATTCATGAATTCGGCGTGAAGGTAGGCAACGTTGTTCATTTGATGAACAGTGAAGGAAACTATTTGAGTAAGTGAGATGGAGGAGGATGAATCAAGCCTGTGGCGCTTCTGTCATCCCCACGATAACCGTCAGTATTGCTATGAAATTGTCCAAAATGTTCTGGAATATCAACAAAAAAAATCCGAGACGCTGAAAACTAGTGATGACAAATCGGCAACGGACTTTCCTCATTTCGCGTATCCTCCTCTTTCTCTGACAGGGGATTGAAGAGGGTCGACGCCGATTTGCGATCACTACTGAAAAAGGTCATCCCAGGAGTATCGATTCCTTTTTCGAATGCATCTCATTTATTCTGCATCAGAAATGGCGCTTCTATCCTTCGAAGGAAGTTATCGATTGGCTCGTGTATCGCTTCGATAGTATTGTACTATTTTCGCTTATCCTCGACTCAAAATGGGTTCCTGAGCTACTCGAGGTATGTCATAAATTTTTTTTATTATATGAGCCTTCATGTGTCAGTACATCTCTTTGAATTTTCGGATTTTGATATATTGTCGATACAAATCGATAATAATCGACGAACGAACTAAATATGCATACAATTACAATTTTGAGTAGCGTATTCATCGATAGTGAAAAGGTGTGCAAAATATGAGGCCGGTCGCCTACTATTCAATCATACATGCGAAAGTTACGATTTTCCAATATCTCAGTTTCTAGTTGAACAAATACTCTGAAAATTTTACTCGGCCGGTAATCGACCATGGGGAATCTAACCATGGTAAGCACGATGTACCAAACATCTCTTTTTTGACCTATACTTTTTGAATATGTGGAGGCAGTGAAGTCTGATTTTACGTTCAGAAGATGTGCCTCATCGAGAGGATCAATATTTGTATAAATATTGTGGGGTAAAATATTGCAATATGCCTCATTTTTTGAGCATCTTTCCCTCTCGACACAGCGCAGTTCGCTCGAAGAACGCGGAATTGAATGAGTTTCAATCGCTGATTCATTGTTCACCACCTAGATATACAGAGTAAACGATTAAAACGCATTCAATTCCGCGTTCTTCGAGCGAACTGCGCGGTATCGAGAGGAAAAGATGCTCCAAAAAAGTGGCATAGCAAGAAGATTGCAATATTTTACCCCACACTATTTATACAAATATTGATCCTCTCGATCAGGCTCATCTTCTGAACGTAAAATCAGACTCCATTGCCTCCACATATTCAAAAAGTATAGGTCAAAAAAGAGATGTTTGGCACATCGTGCTTACCATGGTTAGATTCCCCATGGTCGATTACCGGCCGAGTAAAATTTTCAGAGAATTTGTTCAACTAGAAACTGAGATATTGGAAAATCGTAATTTGCAGCCCAGTTGCAGCCTGGCCGCACTGATCGATTAAATGAAGTCGACCATGATGATTTGCACCCTCGAGAACCTCTTCTCACAAGTTTTCGAAAAATCACTGACTCAGTCCCTTATTGAATAGTAGGCGACCAGCCGCATATACCAGTTGTATGCTTTGGAAGTATGATGGACACTAGGGATGCGAAAACGGACGCGACAAGGTGCCTTGGGGGGATAGGGGGGGAGGGAGGTTGAAAACGAGTTCATCGCTGAAAATGCCTGGATGGAGACGGATTCGGCATGAAATCGGCATAAAATGCCGTTTTATCACCACTAATGGACACAATACTCTAGAAGCGACTGAGATCTGGTCGGAAGGGACGTATTGTAGTCGGCATCACTGAGATGCCAACCGCTTGGGATTTCGATACTTTTCCGCATATCAAGGTCAGTTTGCACATTCGAATTCAATTTTTTTAAATCTTCCATGACAAGATGGGCGAATTCTTGATGAGGGTTTTTGTCGGACATCTTGAATAATATGCCTGGCTTGTATCATCTGTGTCCAAACGACGAGTTTGATAGGATTTGGAAATATTGCAGTTTCGTCAAGATCAAGGCTTGATTCATCCTCCTCCATCTCACTTACTCAAATATTTACAAAAAGGAATCGAAGTTTCCTTCACTGTTCATCAAATGAACAACGTTGCCTACCTTCACGCCGAATTCATGAATCCAGATAAGAACTGACCTTTACCATCCGTGACATTCCATGCTTACATTCTTGTAATCGCAGTCTTCGAAAGGCGACTGCAGCTTGACGTGGTAGCACCTTTACCTTTTTACTTTTTACGCTCGTAATAGGCGAGCAATGACCAATTGTTCTGCAATGACAGCCACCCATTGTATATGTTTTAAGTTCTCGGTCATTATCGTACTCTAAGCCTTTCATTTGATTAAATTATGATACAATTGGAGCTGTGAGAAAGACTCAAAAAATGGCCATGATGAAGTTGAAAATTTCCGCAAATGTAACGTAGTTCTCCCGCTTGTCGGTAATGAGGTCTCTCAGCACATTGATTCCCCATCGCGTCCCCTATTATGGAGTGAACACATTTAAAGGGGCTTATGGGCTCCGCCCCTTATCCCTGTTCTTTGTCATCCATACCTATATTCGTGCGTCTATTGTGGTCGCAAGCGTAGTGTCTCTTGACACTGCGCCAATGCGTTTTCTTTGGATTCTTTTGTATATTTGGCTCTTCTACTGCTTACTATTCTCACTTTCTGCGTAATCCTTTCACGCTTCGGTAGTTTCAGATAATGTCCTCAAATCATGTGGACGATTGCCTATGGCTAGAGACCGCAGGCTTATATTCAGAATTGAGAGCACAGAGTCGATAGTGTGCTCATGATTAGGGATGGCGAATTAAGAATGAATTTTGAAAGTCCTAGTGGTTATGGTGTCTGACTGAAGCCCGATATATCACCGGTTCGAGCCCCACGATCGACCATGTTTTGCAAGATGGTAGAAGAAGGCTCGCGCCCCAACCACTAGTCTCCGCCATGAGCTCCCGGCGGTAGGCCGCCCTGGCCTATTGGCACTTCCCGTGCTGAAGTGCGATTTTGCGGGGGAAAACGAATCAATAACCCTACAACAGGCTATTAAGTCTACCGTTTGCCGTGTTGATGATGGTGTGGTGAGGAGTGGCGTGATTTGGCAAACGTCGCCTTCTCGTGCAGCTATATTCAAGAACCACAACGAAGACTATAACGGGGATTGCACTACTTTCTATCCCTGAACGATAAAAAAATCTCTATCTTGAACTATCATTCTATTATTCGTCCTCATTTCAAATTTAGAAAAACAAATTTTTCTAACTTTTTTCTTTTTTCGTTTCATGAGCTCTCATATCGAAATTCGGAATCAGCGCACCAAAATACATCTAAATTTCCTATATTCATATATTTTGGAGACAGCATTTTTTTCGACACTTTTTCACCATGTGGTCGTCACCCCTCAGGTCCATTTCTGGTCTAAAAATGTTTGTCTCAAAATCATGTCACAATAGGAATTTCTGGCTTATTTTTGAGCGTAGAAAACGAATTTGCTAAATAGAGCTCATGAAACCTCGAAATAAAAAAGTTATGCTCCGATGAAAATCCTTTAAAAAAAATTCTTCTTTATTTTAGTCATAACTTTTTTTTATTTCGAGGTTTCATGAGCTCTAGTTAGCAAATTCGTTTTCTACGCTCAAAAATAAGCCAGCAATTCCTTTAGGGACATAAGTCTGAGACAAAAACTTTTAGACCAAAATTGGACCAAAGAGGGTGAAAAAGTGGTAACAGTCGAAAACAATTTTATCTTCAAAATATATGACTATTGGAAATTTAGATGTATTTTGACGCACTGATTCCGAATTTCGATATTAGAGCTCATCAAACGTTGAAAGAAAAAAGTTATGCTCGAAAAACAGTCGAAATCGGCACTTTTTCGGACATAACCTCGCCCCCATTTTTTTCCATACTCCGATTCCGCTGATTTTTGGATATGTAGTAGGTATCAGTAGGTACCAAAATCACTCTCGAGAACTTTTTGGAGAAATAACTTCTAAGAAAGTTATATTACTTTTTCATATTTTTTGAAAAACCGACCGCCCCGCTCTAGAGCGTGGACATGGAATGACACCACCAACTCATAAAATGTTACACCCTGCCTTTTCATTCGAATGTTTTTTTGGAATTGTCTCTAGTTCGATTTTTAAGCAAGTTATCGTCATTTTCCTGAAGTGAAAAATATTGAAATTATCAAAAATTCCTAAGTGTCCCCACTTTGACCTACCAATACTCGGAGATGAAATCCTACATAACAATTCTGCAAACGTAGTTTGATAGAGCACCATTCGACGTACTTAAATTATATTTTTCAGCAAGATTGGGGATACTAATTTTCTAATGCCGTGGGGTCCTCAATACTCGCGATTCGTCTCATAAAAAATAAAGGATGCCCATTGTATGGGTTTTCGTAGCATGAATTTTTCCTCAAAAATAGGATCTCTCGGCACAGCGATTCCCTTCTGGCGGCTCTCATTCTGTAATGAATTAATGCGTGTGTTTCGACTCCGCCCCTTTCTCTTCTCGTATGGTATCTCCCATCTTCAGTCATGTGCAGTTTGTGATAGCTAGCGTGGCTTCTCTTGGCACTGCGCCAAGGCGGTTTTCTTTGTTCGTTCGCTGTTCATTTTCCTCTGTTATCGCAATTATTTTCCCAATGATTTTCTTCTCATACCATTCTCATTTTCTCCCGTATCCACAGATCTATCGTACCCTATCATCCACCGTACGTTCAGATAATGTTCTCGAGCCTCCCGGACGACTGTCTCATGCAAGTGTTCACTCTCCTTGATTTGTGAGTTTCCTCAATGAATGTTTTTATTCACCTATTCACGCATCTAAAAGTGAAGAAATGCATGGGGCCAATGAGATCAAGCTAGTGAAATATCCTTCAACGTTCAAATACATTTCAATGTTGATTACCAAGAAATTTGCTTTTTTACTATCGCCGTGGAATAAGACGAAACTATTTTTTTATCCAGAAAAGACCTGGATGAGATGAGTTGCGTGAACCATCGAATGCATCAGCTGTCCAAGATTCAAACGAAAACAGCTAATAATAAGCGAGATGGTGAATTGAGAATTGTTGAGGTTTTTTTTTCTTCAAATATTTCACATATTTCACTATTTTTACGACCATAGTTTTGTTTAGCTACAGAAATCGCATTTGATATTTATCCTCGCTGAATGCGAATGGACATGCCCCTTTTTATAGAATAATATTGGTCATGCCTTCAACCTATTCTACGGAGATCAAGGCCACAATTACCTTTACATCATTCAAAATAGAGAAGATGGATGCCTTTTTCCTGACTGTGATTGTTGCGCGAAACCGAGGGAAAATCGAGAAATGTTCGAAGGAGAGAAGAGCGAAGCATACAGAGTTGGAAAGAAAGATGCCACCTCTTTTACCTTTAAAATTTTAGCGTTTAATTGGAAAACACCCAGCAACAGGACACCTGTTCGTTCCGCAACTTCTCATGTCGAGTCTTGACAATCTTCGAGAACGACACTCATTTACTCGACTCGTTCTAGGAAACGTGAGTCGACTCGAGTCGTCAGCGGGGTCGTTTTTCGAATATAATTGTATTTATGAGAGCAATCGCGAGAGATTCGAGAGTTTCGGGGTATTAGCGGACTTAGGAAATAGGTTATCCTATTCTGCTGAAAGTGAATCTTGAGTGATTTGAATCACGCTCTTTCAAACTGCGTTTGCAGATTTTCGATATCAGGTCTCATCTTCGAGTATTGGGTGGTCAAAGTAGAGACACTATGAAATTTACGAACAAAATTGCATCAATAAAACACCCATAACTCGCTTTAAGAGACTTTCCACGATTTAGTGAATCTTTCGAGAGGGGTCGACGGAGGACTTTTTTGCAACATATGCCAATAAGTTTAGGGTGAAGGTCCGAAAAAGAGTCCGAAAATGCATCCCCGAAAAAAACGTGCTTATAGGTGTTTCTGACGTATTGTTTGATGAAAATAACGAAAACATAGTTTGGAAGCGGAAGGACATCGATAGAGAGAGTTGCCCAAAACCTGGGGAGAGGCCGAGCAAATCGGACACAACCAAATTGATAAAAAGAGTTTTCTGTAGGTCTCAGGATCCTCTATGAAATATGTGAGGCGCATCATGATCCATTCAATATAAATCGGTCAAAATAATTTCCAAAGTTTTATTTAGCGAAAAGGAAGCATTTATAGTGTATGGATCTTGTTGCGCCTCTCGTTATTTATTAATTCAATTTTTCAACTAATTCTCAAATAAAATTCGATGAAAAATATAAAGTCTCTGAATTGATCGACCTCGGCAAAAGTTAGAGTACGCGCGTATTCATATTCCGACTTCCGTTGTTTATCTTTACAACTAGCAAAACTGCCTGCAAAGGATGGGACTCGAACCGGGGGTATCGGGTTTGATTAACAAGCGGGCTACCGATTTAGCCACAAGACCATGTGTTCACTCGTCTCAGGTGCGCTACATAGTTGTGAGAGGATGGATTAGGCGAGTAATGCATAGTGGGAGCCTCGAGACCACCTTTTCAATTGTTTCTCGACAATGTGTTGACTTATCAAAAAACGGCCAAAAGTATGATGTTATTGAGTCCCAGAGGCGTTCTTTGGCACTACTTTTCGATTGCCTGAGTGAAATCGGCTCTCGACCCTGTGGTCTCTAGATAAAGGGTCTAAAAATGAAAGTTTCGTCATTTTTCAGTCACCGTGAAATGTTTTAAATGTCATATGCATTTTTTATTACAGATTCTGAATCTACGTGCAAAATTACCTTATATGTTAAATTTTCACGTCATTATCGCTGCTGCCCCGGATTCTATAGCTTCGGGCCCGATGGTGTCTAGGAGGCTGATGAGAGAACGATGCCCAGAGATTTCGCTATTTCGAATCGATTCTGTAACTTTTTCATTAGTTTTATGAGACACTATCACAGCGTTTCAACGAGGGGAAATATGCAATTTGAATGGCGGACTCCTCGCGTGTTCCATTCCATTCGGGGGTAGAGGGAGCGGTGAAACAGACATGAAATGACATAGCTGAATGGAATATTGCATCTGGGATAACTCAGAATTGGACACGAAATATACTAATTAAATTTTCTGAAATGGTGAAAGAACACGTCACAGCGTGTCAGTCAAAAAGAATGGCGGCGCTGCGCAGTTGTGAAACTCATTCAATTCCTCTCATTCTCAGCGAGTCGGTCGGAATGAAGAGGAATTGAAGAGAGAAAAAGAGAGATTGTGAACGGAAAACATAATGAATCAAATCAAAATTAAAACGAAACTGTTTTGTGATTAGCATCCTCCCCTTTTGAATTCTATTTTATAGTTAAGTTTTCGATTCATTCCATCTTTAGCGCACCTATTTTTAAAAAGTTCCAAGTTCCCACTGAAGGAAACCACATCACCATTATTATTTTAGGAATCCTCGAGAGCTGCTCTACATTTTATTGAATTTTGAATTTTGAAGACAACAAAGTTCACGATAGAGCGAAACTAATGTCAGATTCGAAATCAGCGCCCTCAGATACCCCTGATGATATGGTTTGCTGGGGTCGAACAGGCACTTCCGGTTTTGAAGTGTGATTTCGCATTGAATCTTAAATTTTCAAAAAGTATACTGTGAATCATCGCTCCTATTGAAATAGGCTTCTCGCGATTTTCAAAATGATATATTTGACGGGTATGTTCTCCTGAATTCGAAGGTCTGTTCTTTTAAAAACTTATGTGAATCGAGTTGAAATTTATAGTCGATACTTGAAATTTTTGTGAATATCATCTGATCGGGACATGTGATAATGATGGTTATATTTATTTGAAATTTTAAAAATCCATTTCGAAATTCCGATTTCAATTTTCGAAATTTCAAAATGATGACTAAATTTCAATGCAAGTTGCAATATAATGGTACAAATTGGTAAAGGAACGATTTTAAGACGACGGCTCTGTTATTTTCGACCACCCCTTGGTCACGGTGCCCCCGGAATGGCAATCATTAACCCATATCAGGGTATTTTAAGTACTTTGGTCTCGCATTGCACAAAATAATTTTTATTTTTGTTGCTGCAAATCACCTGGTAGAAAAGTGATTTTCAAGGTCAAATGTATCAAAAAATTATATTTTCTCAAATAAATCAGATGTACTTTATTTATCATTTGCATTATTATGCGGGTGCTGTGATACACTAAATCAACTGCAATGACCGGATTTTGAACAAAGCCCAAAATATTTTTCAACTAAAAAATTTTGTTTTTCGAACTTCGCTGACAAACGCAACAATAACGCAGGGTCTAAATTCTGAAACAGTGACAAATGTGCTTAATTTATCTGTTTGCACTGATAACTCCGCACAAAGAAATAAATTGTCATTCTGACCCCTCAGTCGAACAACTTCGAGTGGGAAAATGGCGATTTTCGTAAAATCCCAAAAATATTTCATGATGTGGACTCGATGCAGAGACATATGTGCTACACAATTATCATAGCTAGACCCTGCGTTATTGTTGCGTTTGTCAGCGAAGTTCGAAAAACAAAATTTTTTAGTTGAAAAATATTTTGGGCTTTGTTCAAAATCCGGTCATTGCAGTTGATTTAGTATATCACAGCACCCGCATAATAATGCAAATGATAAATAAAGTACATCTGATTTAGTTGAGAAAATATAATTTTTGATACATTTGACCTTGAAAATCATTTTTTTACAAGCAGCAACATAAAATAAAAATTATTTTGTGCAATGCGAGTCCAAAGAACTTAAAATATCCTGATATGGGTTTATGATTCCCATTCCGGGGGCACCGTGACCAAGCGGTGGTCGAAAATGGTCGAAAATAACAGAGCCGTCGTCTTAAAGCTCATTTCTCGTGAAATATACCGGTTAATTTAGCTGTAAACGAATTTGCTAACTAGACCTCATGAAACTTCGAAACATCATGAAACTCAAAAATGAGCCAGAAATTCTTTAGGGACATGATTCTGATACAAAAAGTTTTCAACCAAATTCGGACCAAAGGGTTTTTTTCATCTCGAAAAAAAATATGTCTTTCGAGTGTATTTTGTTTCTAGTGTATTTTGGCGCGCTGATTACGAATCTCCATACTAGAGCTCATGTAAACATGAATGAAAAATGTTATGCTTGAAAAACCTCGAAAAACTGTTTCGTAGGTTTAAAAAAATCGCAGTTTTTTTTGGATAAAAATCAACGCTATTTTTTTTTATACATCTATCGATTCCTCTAATTTTTGGATATGTGTTAGGTGCATGGAGGTACTTCAAAACGTATATGAACTCTTGTTGGGGAAATTCCAGATTGTAGAGTTAGACAATTTTATCAGAAAACCGACCGACCTGATCCAGCGCATGGACAAGGATTGCTTTCTTGAAATTGTTTCTAGCACAAATTTGAAGCGAGTTATGGTTGTTTTCCTGACCCAATTTTAGACGTCAATTTCTCAGTGTCCCTACTTTGACCTAACAATACTCGAATGTGAGACATGATATCAAAATTCGCCAAACACAGTTCGAAAGAGCATGATTCGAAGTACTTGAGGTTCACTGTTCATCAGGATTGGAGGAATTTGTTTCCTACCGCCGCGGGGTAGTCGAATATCTCGCGATTCGTCTCTTATAGTCAATACTGTAGTTATAAAAATAACAGTAGAATAATTTAATATTTGGAAAATATCATTCATTGTGCAAACTATGATAATACTTTTACCGTAGATAAGTCGTTAATACCGAAAATCCTGGAAATTGTGAAGTTTTAGATTCGGATCGACTCAAAGTTTTTAAACCATTTGGAAAAAGAATTGCGCTGTTTAAAGAGCCTGGATCTTATTGGAGTCAAGGTAGACGACGATTGCATTGAAAGGTGTGCTGCGAGGAAAAAGAAGCATATCGTACTTAGTAAACACAACCGAATAAGTGAACAGTTTTGTTCAATTTGTCACTTTTTGAAAGTCGGTGAGCATTCAATGGTACCAAGACCCTTCCAGCACCCAAGCATGGGCTTCTGATTCTCATTGCCAGCTCAACGTGTCCGGGGGGTAGTCGCAAATTAGCGAGATGCCGTCTTAAGAGACCGGTTCCGTTATTCTCGAGGATTCGGCCATTACCCCCGGACATCGATATCACCGATCCGGCCCAAACATTTTCCCTGGATGCCCCCATGGGACCCCATCATCAAACAGGACACTATATGAAGCCGTTCGCCTTATTTTCGAGCAAAGTCTGGCACAGCTCAAAAATGTAGATTTTCTGAAACTTGGTGTATTGGGGTTATCGGGGATGCTGAAGACGATGGAGCTATCCATTTTGTCCCTAGAAGCCTCGTTGGCTCCAGACGGCGTCACGTCGAAATCACATTTTAACGTCCTACTCGGCACCCGAGAGTGTTAATTTTAAGGCAAATTTTGCCTGTCTTATTCATTTTTTCTTAATTATGAAAAATAATTTTTAAAAATCGAACTTTTGTCTTACTCACGCCTGTCTTATTCATTTTTCTTAATTTTGAAAAATAATTTTTAAAAATCGAACTTCTCGCATAGGCCTATCCGAGTAATCCCATATGGACAGCTCGATCGGGCATGACGAGAGGATTCAGAATCTATAGTTGTATACCATTTGAGCATGCGGTCTCCGAGATATCCATTTTAAAGTGTTTCAGATTGTAAGGAAAAGGGGCTCCCTTGCGCCTTCCTCTCCCCCCTCACTCGCTTCCCTGACCCTTCACGACGAGAGAGCGTGGGGAATGGAGAGAGCGCACGAGAGAGGAGGGAGAGAGAGGGGAGGAAAGCCTATTTTCCTTGCAATCTCAACACACTTTAAGTCGTGTAGCTCGGACACCGCATGCTCAAATGGTATTGAATGAAACTATAGATTCTGAATCCTCTCGTCATGCCCGATCGAGTTGTCCATATGGGATTACTCGGATAGGCCTATGCGAAAAGTTCGATTTTTAAAAGTTATTTTTCAAAATTAAGAAAAATGAATAAGACAGGCGTGATCGCCATGCAATTCTGCCCCAGAAAACATTTTGCCTTAAGAGCCGTTCCGTGAGATTTTGCACCTACCTCACGGATGACTTTTTTGCAACCTATGCCAATAAGTTCAGGGTGAAGTCCCCATACCTAGAGCTGATAGCTGGCCCAATATGAGATGTTGGGGTGCACCCTCCGGGAAATGCCAGAGGTGTCCCAAAAAAAGTCCGAAATTTCATCAAAGAAAAAAGTACGTTCTTATAGGTGTTTCCGATGTATTTTGCGATGAAAATAACGAAAAACATAGTTTGGAAGCGACAAGACGTCGATAAAAAGTCGAAAACTGAAAATTTCGTCACTTTTTGGTCATCCTGAAAAATAATTTTAGCCATCCGCATTTTTTTAATGCATATTTGGATTCTACGTGCAAAACTACCCCGCGTGTTATATTTTCACGGAAATCGGAATGTGGTTCCGGAATCTGCAGCTTCCCGCACGAGGCTCACTTGGAGGCTAGCGAGAGAACGATGTCAAGAGATTTCGAAATTTCAAAACGATACAGTCACTTTTACATTATATTTGTATCTCATTTATCGTTTTAAATAATTTATGTTGATTTTAGGGGGTTATTATATCGATTAAACCCAAAAAAAAGTGAAAAATCTAAAAATCACTTTTTCAAAATCTCAAAATTTCAAAAATTCATAAGTCATGTATCTGAGCTTCAAATAGTGCATTTTCAACGGAAAATCATTCGAATAAGAGTTATGAACAAAATCCGAGCTTTTGGGGCGGTTTCTTAAGAAAAAGTTTTGGTCAAAAAATTTCTGGATAATTTGACAACCGAAAAATGACAATTTCAAAAAATATTCGCAAATAGGCTATAACTATCAGATATTAGGTAACCCATCTGTAGGAAAATAACCACCTATTATTGAAGTTCTCGATCTATAACTTTCCTCAAAGATGTTCAATCAAGATGCAATTTTGAGAGCATTTCCCCTGATGAACTCGGAAAAGAAAAGTTCAATTGGTTAATTTTTATCGACAGTGGCTGGGGAATTAAGAGGGATCCAAAATCAAACTTTTCGAAAAACGATTTTTCGCTGCAAGTGCCCGATCGGGCCAAAATGTCAACCAGTGATGTCTCAGTATGTACTGACATATCCTACGAAATATGGAGGCTGTAGCTCAACTAGAACGAAAATAGCCTCATTTTTCATAATTTTCTTATGTTTTGGAAAATGGTTCTGCTGACCTTATTTGAAATGCGATCAATATGCCTCAATGTGGATTGCGCACACCTGAGGTGGTACTACCAGCGCGAGATATTTGAACTTGTACAAAAATTCCATGTGAGAATTGTCATTTTTTGAATAGCTTGTCCGCTGTAATTTAGCCTAAAAATCGATAATATAGCAGGATACGATTAAATAATAGGTGGTTATTTTCCTACAGAGGGGCTACCTAATGCTTCAAACCGTGGGTCTCTGTCTCAATTTTGAAAGAAGATATGGCAATTTAAAAATCGTACCACGACTTTTGCACGGTACTGTATGTAATATAGCTGCACTAACTTTGGACCTATGTACAGTATCGTCCATAAGTCATGGGGCACTTTTTCGATCTTTCATAACTTTTGACTCACGATAGATTCCTGGGTCAAACTTTGAGATGTTATAGTACATCCATCGTATGTTAGGAATATGCCATTGGGATCCTTGGTTGTTACGTAATGATGACGCAAACAAGCATTACTTTATTTTGGATGTTTATAGTTTTGACGGTGATTTTCGTTCAAAGGTGGTTTCTGGATAGGAATGTTGCAAATCCATGGAATATACGATCCCCAACTTTTTAGAGCATTTGGATAACTTTTCTGCCCGCGGCAACCGAATATCCGAGGTAGATCGATTCTCTTCCTAAAAATGACCATGATAGTCGAAAAAAATTTTCTTTCAAAACTTTCTGACTAATTTTTTTTTCTAGTGTATTTTTGTCCGCTGATTACGAATTTCGATATAAGAGCCCATGATATCACAATTGAAAACAGATAAAAATTCAAAAACATGACAAACGACCATAACTCGCTTCAAAATTATGCTTGTAACAAACCGAACATGTCGTTCGAATCAGAGGACTGAGAGGAATATTTCTTATGTTGACGATATCATTCCACGAGTATGACGGAGTAGTTGTTTTTCCAATAATGATGTGTAACTTCAAAAAGCGGTATTTCCCCGAAAAGTGATTTGAGCACATACTAGTACCTGCCGCAAATTCAAAAATAAGAGGAATCAGAAACCGTAAAAAAATAGCAAAAAATAGCCGATGTTGACCGTTTTTTAATTTTACCTTTTTTCAATAGTGATATCTAATATCACTATTGAAAATATTGAATATTGCTCTAATATTGAAATTCGGATTCAGCGCACATAAATGCACCAGAAAAAAAATTTGTCAGGAAGTTCTGAGAGAAAAAGAAAAAGTTTCGAGTATGAACCATGATATCATGGTCATTTTTTGGAAGAGAATCGATCTACCTCGGATACTCGGTTGCCGCGGGCAGGAACGGTATCCAAATGCTCTAAAACGTTGGGGATCGTATATTCCATGGATTTGCAACATTCCTATCCAGAAACCACCATTGAACGAAAATCACCGTCAAAACTATAAACATCCAAAATAAAGTAATGCGAAAAATGAAAATCGTCACCAAACTTTGATGATCACCAGGGATTATCACAACGATCATTTTGAGCTTTTGGGTGAGTCTCTAGCACGTCTATGAACAAAAATCCATTTTTTTGTGACATTTTTTTGAGTCATTCTGTAGCCAATGTGCGATTAAGTAGCAACCTCAATTTTTTTTTCTGGGTAGCCCTCGGGCATACCTATAATATCAGAAAGTTTGAAATCCACCGTCAAAACTATAAACATCCAAAATAAAATCATGCGAAAAAGTGAAAATTCGTGCCCTGAGGGCAAATGAAGAGCCTACTTTGAGCCAGTCTAAAGCCACTGTACGTCATCCTCCCATGAGTATATATTTTCATCGAAAAACTATTGTGGCCTTCTATCACCACACCAAGCAGGAAGGCTGAAAGAAAATTCACCGAGCTTAAATTCCGCTATGAAAAACCATGTCACGATTGCGTCATCACTATGCAACAACCAGGGAGTTCCCTGATATGTCAATGGTATATTCCTTACACACGATGGGTGTACTAAGATATGTCCAAGTTGAGCAAGAAATCTCAAGTGAGTCAAAAGTTATGAAAGATTGAAAAAGTGAGCCAAGACTTATTATCGATACTGTATGTATCGGGTTGAGGAATAAGTAACGCTCGTTTATCCAATTTCAGATTATGACCTCTCCCGTCTTTCTAAATTGTGCAATTATATTCCGGTTTTTGATGATCGATAAGGGCTTGGATACTCTCTTTAGCGCACACTATATCATATATCTCCGATCATTTAGGCGATCACAATGGCTGGCTCAATTCAAAGTTGTCGCACCTCACCCTGAGATTTTGACAGGTCAGCACTGAGGGAAGAAGAATTATTGAGCCACAATTAAGCTGCAGTAGTAAAGTATCATGGTTATACATTACACTGATGATATTCAGAGGAATATCCAAGTAAAGGCCTGTGTGAGATATGCGCCTAACGAGAGTGTAGGATTTTCAGTTACTGACCGAAAGAAGTTTTGCTAGCCGCGTTTTCTTAGCAATAGATCTAAAGACCTCAATTATGCTTGAATGTGGAGTACCTTTCCTGTTGAAAATATGAACGAATTTTGCTAAGTGTGGAGCATTCTCTTTATGAGTTAAATTGCTCGTAAGTCCGATATAGAAAAACAAGCCTCGAAATCGACATTTATTGCTATTTCCTGTAAACCGTACTAATTGAATGTAAGTCCTTAGATGGTTAAATGGACGAGCAACTTTTGCACTATCATCCACCAAGTGGCCGCAATTATAGAATGGCTACTATGTCTTGGGTATGGTTTAATCCAAAGTCCTCAAAACACGCATTTCTTTAGATTCCGTCACAAAATAATATTTTTGGAAAACTGTTATTTTTCAAATAGGAGCATAAGTAGCACCAAATGTTTATAGTGATAATATAGCTCCATAGTGAGTGACTGGAGCGCACTAGTGTATAGGCCAGCACCTTCGATCCTCAAGGTAGACAAATAAGTTAAGTGAACTGCAATTTTTCACGAACGTTCCCCTTGAAACGTCTATAAAAATACAACAATGAATCGAGCACCATTCTCACTTCACCATGGAAGAGGTGTAGTATCGGGCTGCTCACCTGAGAATGTGTGAATTTACCGAACAGTTTCCACGTTAAATTACACAATTTCGAAAAAAATCTAAAATTTTCGAAAACTATCAGGTACATTGAAATCTAAATTTCTCTCCTACACAGGAAGCGTGATATTTCTAATAATAACGGCTATGATACTCGAGCATACCCTGAAAAAAATGCTATAAAGTCAGCTCGTTTAGATTTGATTGGCGGGAGATATATGAGCCCAAACACGATGCTCAAAAACGAGCGTTACTTATTCCTCAACCCAATAGATCGTTCGGTTATTTTTCATATAATTTTCGAGTTTTAAAAATTCGAAATTCCGGCATTTTAAAGTTTCAATGATCTGGAACATATAGTGTCGTATTTGGTGATGGGGACCCTTGGGGGCATCCAGGGAAAAAGTTTGGGCTGGATCGGTGATATCGATGTCCGGCCCTTACTCCAAAATGACGGAGCCGGTCTCTTAAAAATTAAAATTTTTCTTATTTTTTATCCACCCCCATTTGTCGATCGGATAATACTTATTTTAAATGGAGAAAAACGAGAGCTCTAATTTAGTGATTACGGGGTACTTTCCTGTTTTTTGGCCCACCTTGAAATAACCCATTTCATTTCTCAAATATCGCGGTCATCGTAGCGGTTTACTCTCTGTCAATCAGAAACCGATATTTTTTTCATGAAGCTCCGTCTAGAAAGAGCACAACCCCTCTCTAAGCCTAGATGGGGTTAAATGGGTGGGCGGGTGGGCCAAGAACTGTGGGCCAAAAAACAGATGTGTCAAAAACAGATGTTAAAAAGGTGTTTCAAGGTGGGCCAAAAAACAGGAAAGTACCGATTACGGTTTTCTTATTTTTAGATCTCTTTGTTCTCCATTTTAAAGGAATATTTCACCGTGTCATGCCCGATCGATTCCCGCAAATCGGTTAAAAAGACTGTCAAAAAGTGGCAAATTGAACAAAAATGTTCACTTGTTCGGTTTTGTTTACAAAGTACGATATTCATATCCTTTTAAAATTGTATTATAATTTATTTTGTTTTTCAGGATGCAATCTTTAGTTTTGAAACTGGAACTGAAAGTCTTCCGCATAAAACTTTTATGCGCCTCTATGCGCGAGACCTTCATGGGTCAACATTTCTTCGAGAAATTTTGTCGTTATCACAGAGAGATAGAACATTTTTCTCTGCTTCAAGAAAGAGTTTGCACAAGATCCATCGTGGTAAGTTTATAATCTAAATGAGTTACGATAAGGTTTTGGAATGGATGAGAATCTCGAACACCCGAAAATTAGGCAATAACATCAGAAATGGCGATTCTATCCTTCGAAGGAAGTTCTCGATTGGCTCGTGTATCGCGTCGATAGTATTATACTATTCTCACTTACCCTCGACTCAAAATGGATTCCTGAGCTACTAGAGGTATGTCATTAATTTAATTATATATATACAGTCCTGTCAGGTTTCCATGTGAACGAGCGCGCCCCGGGGTGATCCCGGGCGACCCCATCCAACTCCATGGCCTGTGTGGCTAGGATACATGAAGAATATGGGGGCACTGTGTGTAAACCTATTCATGTGCCATCGATTTACGTAAGGAAGGTGGATATTGATAGACAATCTAATCACTGAGAACGGTTCTTAGCAAATAGAGGCAAAAAATCAAACGACTGACGAAGCCCCGTAACTGGTTTATTTCATGTTTTCTCGAGCTCTAATATCAAAATTCAGCTTTTACGGGTTAAAATACAGTAGACAGATAGTCGGTTGATTTTTAGATTTAGATTTTTTTTCACATGTGAGATGGGTAGAAAAAGTGAATTTTTCAAAATCATCAACTCAATAGAGTTTCTGGCGTATTTCAATGCGTAGCAGCTGGATTTTGACATTAGAGCTCGATAAAACATGAAAGAAAGTAACGGGGCTTTGTCAGTCGGTTGATTTTTTGCCTCTATTTGCTAAGAACCGTTCTCAGTGATAAGATTGTCTATCAATATCCACCTTCCTTACGTAAATCGATGCAGATCGGGCACAAGAATAGGTTTTCACACAGTGCCCCCATATTCTTCATGTATCCAAGCCACACAGGCCATGCGGTTGGTTGGGTCGCCCGGGGTTTTTTGTAGTTTTTTGACTCTAACTTTTTTCTTTCACATTTTCATTATATCTAAAATAAAAATTCGGTTTTTACGCGCAAAAATACCTCAGAAACTCCTATTGTCAGGTGATTCTGAGAAAATGACTTTTTTGACCCCAAAATCGACATCGAAGATGACGTCAGGGTCGAAAAAGTCATGTTTTCAAAAATACATGACAATAGGAATTTCTGAGGAATTTTTGCGCGTAAAAACCGAATTATTATGTTAGACATCATGAAAATGTGAAAGAAAAAAGTTATAGTCAAAAAAAAAAATTTTTTTAAGCTTATTTCCAGATTTTTAATATTTTTATCTGAATTGTGGCTCGAGCGAGAGAGACACACGCGAGAGAGGCTCCGCCCCTTTTCTCTCTCGTCCGATTTCCCTATCCTCTCCATTGCCCGCGTGCGCGTGGTTTTCATGGAATAACTCGGCTCGGAGATTAGATAGAGACAAACTCTAAAAAGCAAAAATTTTATTCAGACCGAGACCAAGGTATTGAGAACACTTTTGGACCGGTGCAAGCATTTTGGTTGATCACCCTGCGGTCTCTAACTGTCCTGTGCAGGAATGACATTTGAACAAAAATCGTCCTTGGAACTGTGATAATCCAAAATAGGGAGAAAACATTAAAACGAAAAAGTGAAAAATTCGTGACCCTAGGGTCAAATTAAGATATATCGTTATCAAATTTTCAGGATCATTTTTGTTTTGCTTTTGAGCGAGTTTCTAGCTTGTCTATGAACTCCATTTTTTAAAATCCATTTTTCGGGTACCACTAGGTACTAAGATCACTCTCGGGGCGCTTCGTGTGGTAATTGCGATTAGGAAAATTACTGCACTTTTTTTGGAAAACCGACAGGCACATGAACATGGAATGATTTCATTCCTTATCATTCGAATGTTTTTTCGAATTGTCTATAGCATAATTTTAATGCGATTTATGCCTCATTTCCTGAGCCAATTTTTGAAGTATTTTTCATAGCGTCTCTATTTTGACCTGAGAATACTCGAAGATGAGATATAAAATCGGCAAACGCAGTTTGAAAGAGCATCATTCAAATTACTTAATGAATTGTTTGTAGCTGAATCGGATAAATTATTCATTAAGTCCGCGGATTGTTGAATTCTGTCGAAAATCTGGCGATTCCTCTCTTATATAATAAAAAAAATTCTTCTCTCGACCAGTCGCATCCAACTATTCTCTCCCTCTCTCTCTCTCTCACTCTCTCTCTCTCTAGAATCGACTTAGATCTGGCCGAAAGGGACGCATTGCGGTCGGCGTCACTGAGACACCAGCGGTCTGGAATTTCGATGCTTTTCCACTTCTCAAAGTCAGTTTCTACGCCATTTTCGAGCCATTTATAATATTAAGTAATAATATGGAAGATTTTGTGTGGACGAATTTATGTGGACAATACCGTCCACAATAGTCTGTCTTAATTCATCTTCAGTCATGTGCGAGCCTTGTTGTTCATCTGGGTGTAATCTATTCGATAATATATATTTCGAACGATTTCAGTTTCAAAAAGATCAAGGCCGTATTCATCCTCTTTCATCTCATTTGCTCAAAGATTCACGGAACGGATTCGAAGTTTCTTTCATCGTTCATGAAATAAATAAGGTAAACTACCTTCACGCCGAATTCATGAATTCCGATGAGAACTGATGTCTTATAATATGAGGATAATGGGCAATTCTCCTGCAATAACAACCACCCATTGTTAATACAAAAAAGTGAATTTGTACCATCGTATTTTATACCTTTCATTTGATAAATTTCGATATAATTTCAACCGTGAGAAAGATTCAAGAGATGAGGAAAGCATTGATATGAGAGACATTCTGAGATTTTGAACAAATATCTGCACATGCCTGGAACTAGGGGCAAAAGTCGATTCGAGGGATTGGCTCCATATTTCCACTAGAGGTAGTACTCGGTGAGGTATGCAGGTAGACCACCTTGGGACTGACGACGACGCGTCCGAAGAGCGTGAGAGCACGCGAAATACAAAAATCGCCAAAAATTGAAAATTAAATTTCTCGCTCAGTTCTTGTCCAATTGCTTCAAACTTGGTACCAATAAATTCCTAATTGAATATACAACATTTTACAGTATCGACAATAAGTCTTGACCCAAAAATTCAAAGTGGTGTAACTTAAACAGCCATAACTCGCTATAAAATTATGCTAGACACAATTCCAAAACAGGAATCGGATGAGGAGGCATGGGGCAACAATTTGTATATTGATTATATCATTCCTCGTTCATGCGCTGAATCGGGGCTGTTAGTTTTTCAAAAAAAGTAATGTAACTTTCCTAATACCGATTTCCCCAAAAAGCGCCGAAAAGTGATTTGAGAAAACACTATCACCAACTCACAATCCAAAAATCAGAGGAATCCGAGGATGGAAAAAAATAGCCCATCATTTTGTCCTAAAACCTGCGATTTTTACTATTTTTCGAAGTTTTTCAAGCATAACTTTTTTCATTCATATTTTCATGAGCTGTCATATCGAAATTCGGTCCAATTTTCCTTTGGTCCAATTTTGGTCGAATTTTTTTTGTCTCAGAATCATGTCGCTATAGGAATTTCTGGCTTATTGTTGAGCGTAAAAAACGAATCTGCTAACTAGAGCTCATGAAACCTCGAGATAAAAAAAGTTATGACCAAAATCCTGAACATTTTAAAAAAAATTTTCTTTGATGCATAACTTTTTTATCTCGCGGTTTCATGAGCTCTAGTTAGTAAATTCGTTTTCTACGCTCAAAAATAAGCCAGAAATTCCTATAGCGACATGATTCTGAGACAAAAAAAATTCGACCAAAATCGGACCAAAGGGGGGAAAAGTCGGACCACATGGTGAATTATATCGCAATTTAAAGTGGTCGAAGTCGAAAAAATTTTTATCTCGCAAAAATATGTCTATAAGAGTTCCTGGTGTATTTTGGAGCGCTGATACCGATTCTCGATATGAGAGCTCGTGAAAATATGAATGAAATAAGTTATGCTTGAAAAACTTCGAAAAATCGTAAAAATCGCAGCTTTTTAGGACAAAATGATTGACTACTTTTTTCCATATTCCGATTCCTCTGATTTTTGGATTGTGAGTTGGTGACAGTTTTTTCTCAAACCACTTTTTGGCGCTTGTGGGGGAAATCGGTATTAGGAAAGTTACATCACTTTTTTGAAAAACCGACCGCCCCGATTCAGCGCATAAACGAGGAATGATATCATCAACATACAAAATGTTGCCTGATGCCCCCTCATCCGAGTCATGTTTTGGAATTGTGTCTAGCATAATTTTAAAGCGAGTTTTGGCTGTTTTACTGAGCCAATTTTGGTCGGAAATTTCGTAGTATCCCTACTTTGACCTACCTACAGTATCGGAAATAAGTCTTGGCTCACTTTTTCAATCTTTCATAACTTTTGACTCACGATCGATTTCTGGCTCAAACTTGGATATGTAGTATACCCATCGTGTGTTAGGAATATGCCTTTGAGATATCAGGGAACTCCCTTATTGTTTCCTAGTGATGAGTCAATCAACACATGGTTTTTCTTGTCGGATTTTAAGCTCGATAAAACCATTTCTCAGACTTCCTACAGTCAATATAAAATAAAGTGATCCGTTTATTATAAGTTATAATAAATTATAATATTTTTTTTATAAAACAACGATAACTAAGCGGAGAATGGATGAATCGAGCTGAAATTTTCAGAGAATACGTTTTTCACATGCCGCTTCAAAGTGACATTCTTGAAAATTCGAAATTTCAAAATATATTTTTCTCGACCAAAAATGTTGATACTCATACTGGTCGTAACTTTGTTGTTTTTTTTTCTCGAGTTCTAATGCTGAAATTCGGTTTGGGTCGACGGATCACTTTTTTGCAACCCATGCCAATAAGTTGTGGGTAAAGTCCCCATACCTAGACCTGATAGCTGGCCCAATATGAGAGGTTGGGGTGCACTTTCCGAAAAATGACGGGCCGTGCCCAAAAAAAGTCGAAAATTTCATCCCAGAAAAAAGTACGTTCTTATAGATGTTTCAAGCGTATTTTGCCATAAAAACAACGAAAAACTTACTTTGGAAGCGATAGGAGATCGATAAAATGTCAAAAACGGCGATTTTCGACTTTTTTCATTTGAATCTCATAAACATGACTTATGAATTTTTGAAATTTTGAGATTTCAAAAAAGTGATTTTTCAACTTTTCAGTTTTTTCGTGTTTTTTCGCTATCAAAACCCCATAATATTGAGAGAAATGATTAAAAATGATTAATGAAATATAAATTGAATGAAAAAGAGACTGTATCCCTTCGAAATGTCGAACCCTCTCGCTATCGTTCTCACGCCAGCCTCCGAGAGAGCCTCGGGCGGGAGACTGCAGCTTCCGAGCGCACAAATGAAAAAGCGTTAAAAAATAACACCAGAAGTAGTTTTGCACGTAGAATCCGATTTTGCAATAAAAAAATGGCTATGTGTGGAAAAAATTTTCACGGAGACCAAAAAAAGTCGAAAATCGCCGCTTTGACATTTCATCGATCTCCTATCGCTTCCAAAGTAAGTTTTTCGTTGTTTTTATGGCAAAATACGCCTGAAACATCTATAAGAACGTACTTTTTCTGGGATGAAATTTTCGACTTTTTTTGGGCACGGCCCGTCATTTTTCGGAAAGTGCACCCCAACCTCTCATATTGGGCCAGCTATCAGGTCTAGGTATGGGGACTTTACCCACAACTTATTGGCATGGGTTGCAAAAAAGTGTTCCGTGAAGTAGGTGCAGAATACCGTGGAACGTCTCTTAAGAGAGCAGATCGGTTATTTTGGACCACCCCCCGGAACCGTTCCTCTAGCAATGATAATCCTCATTCCATACCCGGGTGGTATGTGGGTCTTGGTCCCGTAATAGACAATATACCACTTATTTGTCATTGCTACCTCGACACAGGGAGAAACATGATTTTCAAGGAAAAATAGTCGAAAAATCAAATTTTCGCAACCGATCGAGATAGACCCAATTTATTTTTTGCGTTTATTTAGGGGTGCCCTGGTGGTCTGAAATAACTGTTCTAATCGATTACTGCTCATTGCGGAATTCACTTTTTTGACATAATCTTTCGATTTTTTGGACCAAATTGCCGATTTTCGCCAAAACTTCCAGTGACCACTATATACGTTTTGTAGCCCGTCCAAAAAATGCTCGATTTCAACCGTTTATCAATCATAACTTTTTTCTTTCATGATCTGATGAGCTCTAACATCCAAATTCGAATTCTACACAAAAAGTTACGTCAGAATAAAATATGATCAGATTTTTCCGACATGCAATTTTTTCCACTTTTTTCATGATCGTAATTTTTTGGCCAAAAAGTAAAAATCTCAGAAATATCTGACTATAGGTGTTTCCGATGTATTTTGACCCGTAGATGTCGAATTTTCATACTATAGCACACCAAAATTCAAAAGAAAAAAGTTACACTCGAAAAACTTGATATTTTTTTGTTACAGAACATAACTTTTGTCTTTTGCATGTTGGTGAGCTCTAGTGTGAAAATTCGACATATACGGGTTAAAATACGTCGGAAACACCTATAGTCAGATATTTCTGAGATTTTGACTTTTTGACCAAAAAATGACCACGAACCCGGGGTCATGAAAAAAGTGGAAAAATTGTATCTCTGAAAAATCTGATCATATTTTATTCTGACGTAACTTTTTGTGAAGAATTCGAATTTGGATGTTAGAGCTCATCAGATCATGAAAGAAAAAAGTTATGATTGAAAAACGGTTGAAATCGAGCATTTTTTGGAGTTATTCGAATAAATGACAAATTTAGCCTCGATCGCCGAATCCGTTTTTAAGATATTTCGATGCAAAATTGCACGGGCTACAAAACGTATATAGTGGTCACTGGAAGTTTTCGTGAAAATCGGCAATTTGGTCCAAAAAATCGAAAGAAGATGTCAAAAAAATAATTTTTTTCCGCAATGAGCAATAATCGATCAGAACAGTTATTTCAGGCCACCAGGGCACTCCTAAATAAACGCAAAAAATAAATTGGGTCTATCTCGATCGGTTGTGAAAATTTGATTTTTCGATTACTTTACCTTGAAAATCATGTTTCTCCCTGTGCCAAGGTAGCAATGACAAATAAGTGGTATATTGTCTATTACGGGACCAAGACCCACATACCACCCGGGTATGGAATGAGGATTATCATTGCTAGATGAACGGTTCCGGGCAGGGGCTGAAATGCTCCAAAATAACCGAGCCGGTCTCTTAAACCGAATTTCTAGCAAGAATCCATGTCCGTATTCGATGCTCGTCGCTTTATTTTCGACAAATTCCATATTTGATCTACCCCTCTTCAAAATTATAGCCCGTTTATCACGCATTCGGTATGTTTTGATCGCTCTAATTCCTACACCATCAGATCACCCGAATCGCCGGCCATAATTGAAATGCAAATATCGTCCATTTCCAGTCAGGTGAGAGGTTGATCCATGTTTCTTTCCCATTGGAATACAGTGTTTGGCTTGTGGTCCCCTTATCAAGACCAGAGCACGATGAGGAATATTAACTTCTTCTATTTATCGAACTAAAGAATAATATGTACAAGGACAACAACGGAAATAAGGTGAGTCAATCAAATTAGCTTCTGAATTTGAATTACAATTTAAACGGTAAACTAGGATCGTGGCAATTAAAACAAGTTAACTTCTGAATTAGGGTACCAATGTGAAATTGAAACTAGGATCGTGAACATTTAAAAAGTTAGCTTCTGAATTTGGAATACGTTTGATAGATAGATACGTTTCACACGTCATCATTATTATTCATCGAAGGGTCCACCTCTGGATCAGTGAATTCATACGACGTTGAATTCACTCTTCTCTTCAGATTGTTTTAGTTATATCTTAATGCTTTCCCTCTTTAATTAAATTACAAAATACACTTGCCTGGTGATATATCTATTTCACTCCACAAAACATTGCTTGTGGTTGGTAGGATGAAACAACTTTCGATATTACTTCAATTCGATCAGTTTAGTTTATACAAGGAAATTATAATATTCTCACTTCGAATACGAATCGGGTTCGTAGTTTGTCTCTGTTCTGCACTCGCTTTCCAGTTTCGTCCGGCAGTCTCACTGCGTCCAAGAGGACACGAATGAATGATGCATCAGAGGGATTCATCGCAGCGACGTCATTCACCCTCTCGGCACTAAGGAACTCAGGTCCGTTATCTAAATGATCACGAAGTTAAATAATCTAGTCTATTTACGGACCAAAGTGCTATATATAAAACACACACGTTGAAGGTGTTTTGATGGGGATGTTCTCGAACATTGTCATGAGCAATTGACCTTGCTCGGATTGGGTCTTCATTACTCTATTCATCATGTCTTTAAGCTGAAGATAAGCATAGGATTTCGTAGTGCTAGGTTCATGGAAAAAATACCTCAATGATATGTGGAGAAGGAATTGCAGGTGAAACTGCATTGCCGGACGAAGAGGCGATTCGAGGAGCTAACTGAGGAATGAATCCCAATCTGAGAAATTTGTTTTTGTAAATCGATCCATGTGGATACAATTATTAGTATGACATTAATTTGCAATTCGCTCTAACTTGTAAGTGCAATACCTGGGTGCGGATGTCTTCTTGAGGGGTGGAATGATTTTGTTGGGTACGGAAGGAGTCTTCTTCACGGTTACTGTACGATCTTTAATGATGAATATAGTCGCATTATCATGTTGTGATTGAACTTACCCGTGCGGGAAGAGTTTGCCTTTGCTCGAGGATGGCTGATCGTCTTTTTCTTGCTTGATGCGAAGGAGAGGCGCAAGACCTAGATGTGAATCGAATTATAGAAAAGTTGCAGTAAGACTTACTTCTATCTCTCTTTCCTCTTCCGAGATTCAGGAAGTTTTCATTCAATTCATCGTCCACCATCATTTCCATTCCATCCATGTTGCTTTTCCCATCAGTGGCTTAATGATCATTGCCTAGCAGCAAAACGGCAAATTACACTAACCATTCTTGATTCTCTTTTCAATTTCTTTACATTGTGCCTGTGATCCGACATGATAAACGACTCTATCGAGAGGCAATCCACAGCCGTCCATGCGGTAGGTCACAATCTCCTCCGGTTTCTTCTGTCCTTTCGTTACAAACTTTGATGAAAAAACCTCGAACTTTTCCGAGGTAGTGCATTTACCGAGAATGAAGGCCATCCTGAGAACGAAAATTATATTGCTACAAATAAAATAAAAATTTAAACAAACAGCAATTAAAAAATGTGATTTTTTCGAAAAAAAAATCAATGTCTGCGCAAATGATGAAATTAGTGTTACGAAATCGTTCATCTACCTTGCTGATTAAAGTGTTCCGTCCTGTTTTATATTGCAATATAATATAATTAATTGTATTTTAGGCATCTGACTTCATGCATTGTTCACTCGATCAATCATCCAGCAGCATTTATCTAAATTTGACATTTGTATGTCAAAAAACTAGGAGAATCATCATTATCTTATTTATTGTTACGGTACGATTTTCTTTTATCGATCGGATGTTTGATCTATCTAAATACCGTATATTATATTCATCTCTGATCTACCGTATAAAAGGCTGACCTACCGTAATCTTTATCGATTTACCGTATTCTTGGCCTTCTCTCTTATGCTATACTGATCTACCGTAAAGGCCTGCAATCTGAATTAATTATTTTGAAAATAAATGCTCCTAACATCATTTGCAGAACGTCACTCCCCTGTCTATACTGACAGTGAAACGTACTCTGAATCTGGAAACTTCTTTCAGTTCCGATCAAATTTCGACCGCCCAGAAGGAAAGGATAGGAACGGATAACGGAGAAAAGCGTAAGAAGAGAAATCGTTTGCGTAATGACATGAGTAAGAAGAGAGAAAAGACAAAAAATCTGTCTAAATCTTCGGCACACATAGTTACAAGCAGACAAATAAAAGCGCTCGAATATTTTAGGCAACGCGGCAAACATTTAAAGTTATATTGTCAGAACGTCAGGCCGCGCCATCGTCGCTCTCCGTCATCTTTCTCATCAGAAGGGAAATCCAGGATGTGAGTCTCTCCATTCTGCACACTCTTTCTTTTCTCTGACCAGCTAGAGAGTGTGCAGATTGGAGAAACGACAGTAAGTACGAGAACGGAAGAAGGCTTAGTCATGCAGAAAGCGATGAATATGAGAACTCAATTGATCATTTTTATTTTTATATTAAAAAGGGAACTTTGAGAATATCATTCACGTCGCGCCTCTTCCATGTTTATGGTGAATGTGAAACGTACTCGAAACGTTTGTCCTAATAGACCCACAATGAAATGCGCTTCAGTCCTTCGTCAAAAACAAAATGAGAGGCACGGGGGTGGTAGTGAACCAGAGGAGATGTGAATAAGAAATGCAGCCTTTCACACGACGATGTGAAATGGCGAAACGGAAGTGGAAAACCTCAACCGTCTCGTCATCGTCGCTTTCCTTTTGCTCCTTATCAGAAGATAAGTCAGGGATATGCGTCTCTCCATTTGGCACAGTTTTTAACAGGGAGTTTCAGAGGATTTTTTTCCATACCGGCCAGAATACCATTATCCACAGCGCATCTCTCCCCCCGATTATACTGACAATGAAACACATTCGAAATCTGGAAACTTCATCGGTTTCTCCCTCTCAAAAGGAAGAGGGAAAGGGGTTTCGCCTTGCCATCGTCACTTATATTCTTCATCGCGGCAAGATAATGCGCGAAGACATTAGCTTGGATGACAAGTAGTAATTAGAAGAAATTGATAAATAGAGACAAAATATTGTAGGAAAGGGAAATATTGTGGATGGATGCAACATGATGGCACGGCATTTTACATGGGGGGAGCGAGAGAAAAGAGAGCGGTTAGAGGAATGGCGAGAGAGCATGCAAATACGAGAGAGTGCGCAAAGGTCTCACCACGAAAGCTCACTTGGCGCCTTGCGAACGCCGTGGATGGGGCCATTGGGGCGATGAGACTTTCCTTTTGATCCTTATCAGTAGTAAAATAAGAGAACGGGAGAGGGGAAAAATCGAAGACTTGTTCGACTCGAGTTCATTTCTTTCTATGGTCGATGAATGAGACGAGAATCATTCACGCCTCCGCCCTCCCATATCTATCCCGGTCGTGAAGCACACTCGGAACTAGAATGAAGAGTTCGCCTCTCCATTCTGCACGCTCTCTCACCACTCGACCGGTCTAGAGAGTGTGCGAATTGAAGAGACGTACATATTCTTCAGTCTGACAGCCCTGCTCGAAACGCTTGTCCTAACAGACCCACAATGGAATGAAAAGCGCTTCAGTCAATCGTCAAGAACAAAATGAGATGTGCGAATGACGAATGAGGGAGATGAATCGTTAATCAATTGACAAAGGATATGGAATTGACTCAATCGAATGATTATTTCATATCTATTTGACCAATTCTTAGACGGTATCTAATGGTAGTGAGCCAGAAGAGATGTGAATAAGAAATGCCACAACGCTGTGAAATGGCGAAACGGAAGTGGAAAACCTCAACCGTCTCGTCATCGTCGCTTTCCTTTTGCTCCTTATCAGAAGGTAAGTCAGGGATCTGCGTCTCTCCATTCTCCATTTTACACACTATCTCGAATCTCCGACCAGCTAGAGAGTGTGCAGATTGGAGAGACACATCATTGGGCTCTAGGGATCGCTTTTCGGATATTACTCTCTCCATTCAGCACACTATCTCGAATCTCCGACCGACGAGGTAGTGTGCTGAAAGGAGAGACACATTTCTGCATTGTCAATTGTTCTTATCAGCGAATGCTTTATCACCCTGTGTCCATCAGGGATTTACTGCCTGCAGTTCAAAGGGGCTGAGTCGGCTCTCTCCTATCCGCACACTCTCTCGCCGGTCAGAGAGAGAGGAGAGAGCGTGCGAAAGTTGGAGAGCAACGACATCGCTAGTTCAAAGGGGATGTGAGGAATTTGTGGAAGAGGAAACCTGTGATGTCAAACCGGAACCGTCTCTCTCGGCTTTTCTGGGCACTCACAGAGAGGAGTACACAAATTGGAGAGAGTTAGGTTCTGAATTGTAATCGCCTTGCCTCAGCTTTAAAGCAAGTTAAAAAGTTGCAAAAGATGAGCTCAGCTACTCAAGTTGAATCACCGAGCTTTTTAGGGCCCTAGCATTTGAGGTGTCAGAGTAAGGAAATAATCATAGCCTTTTACTGGGGTCGAACCAGCGCAGTTGCGATTGCAAGGCAAACATTTTACCGCGTCGCCATGCATGTGCTAAGGAAAAGGAACAAGAGAGTGAACCAAGACACTCTCTATCGCGTCTCTGATCATCTCTAACCTCCTCTCTCTATGAATTTCGAACTTTCTCCATTTCGACACTTGCAAATGGCGTTTTCGAGTAAGTTTCGAGCCCAGAACTGTCAAATGTAAAACGATTGAGCAAACACATCAACAAATAACTTTATTATGAGGTGGAAGAGCGGCATTTTACTGCTGTTGCTGCATGTGCAGCACTATGACGAACATTGCCAATAAACATTGAATATTTATGCGACCAGTGTATCTCAAACCATATCACAATCTGCAAGGCATAAATAGAGACCGCAAGCTCCGCCCACTTTAAGGGGAATTGATTTCCCCTAAAACCTGCGCTTGGCAAGCACAATTCGAATTCTCAGCCGAATCGACCGATCAAAAGCGTTTTCTGCAGCTCTCATTAGTCTTCACAAATGACGAGTGGAGCAGCCTGATCGGTCAACTCTAAGTGGGTTAAATTAGGCCATTTATGGTCAAGAATGGGCATTTGAAGTGTTTATAGTGGTCGTACGCAGCTGCTCCACTCGCATTTCCTTTATTTGTATTTTAGAGGAATTTTAAAATTGATTTCAGATTTTTAATAATTTTCTCCGAATTGTACTCGATCGCGGGGAGAGGCGAGCGCGAGGGCGGGGGGGGGCGAGAGAGACACACGCGAGAGAGGCTCCGCCCCTTTTCTCTCTCGACCGATTTCCCTCTCCTTTCCCTTGCCAGCGCGCGCGTGGTTTTAAGGGGAGAACTCGGCTCAGAGATGAGATAAAGACAAACTCTAAAAAGCAAAAATGTTATTCAGACCAAGACCAAGATATTGAGCACATTTTTGAGCCGGTGCAATCAATTTGGTAGATCACCCTGCGGTCTCTAGGCATAAATCGGCGAAAAAAGTTTTTCCCACTAATGCCAATTCCAAGCTATTACGTACAAACAAGTAGCTCCGAACACCTCAATATTTTGTGTCTTATAACCAATATTATTTACACGAGGGATATCATTTTGGTTCTCTCCAAATTGCACACTATTTATCTTACCGGTCAGACAGACGAGAGAGCGTGCAGAATGGAGAGAGCGCCATTTCGAATTCACCCCGGCAGTCCACAAATCGCCAGTTTCACCCTTGCATCGATCGATCAACAGTAGGGTTGGCATTTTGATTCCGAGGTTCCGAACCGATCCAGTCACTTTTGGACAACGAGGAATGAAATGAATAGTCCCTTTAACAATCATCTGAAACCTATTCAAAATCTTCTCGCAGACGTGTTCTGTAATTTGTAAATCGACTTAGATTTTGCCCCTTTCAACTAATATGTTTAATGTTTAACTTATCTGAATAATTATAGCATCATATCCCCTACATCTGAAATAAATAGGAAGAAGATTGTGAAAATCTCATAAATTCAAGTTAATTCAATCACGTTGTAATTAGAAACATAGAAATAACACCACAAAGGGAATGTCGTATAAAAATTTCGAGTTATTTCCGTGCCAACAAATCGAGATATCACCTTCGGAATCATTGATTCAGAGAATCAATGATTCCCAGAATCAACGATTCCGACCGTTCGGAATGTTTCATTCTCAGAATCATTCGGAATGAAAGGCGGGTGGGAATCAAAATGCCAACCCTAATCAACAGTATCAAATCTTGATCTACCGTCTCCATCCGTCTGCAATACACAGTGATTCAACCGTCTCTGCAATTTGCCGCACCCCCTACTGATATACCGTATCTATCTACAGTAACCCGATTCTACCGTACTTCCTTGTGCACGGTCCAGAAGGAGTGCACGTAGACCGACCCGCTCAACAGACCCTCGTTTCTAACGATTGCGGCGCCTCAGAGATAGAGAGATCAAAGATCAACCAGCAAACTCATAGTCATCCAGCGAGGTCATATCGGAACTAGACGCACAACTAGACGAAGAATGAGATGGATTGTCTGATTTGAATCGGGATTTTAAACAACGAGCTAATTTGCATTTCTAGACACTGGGCAGCGAGCATGCGCCAAATCACTTTGCACTCATGCAAATCGATCAATAATCCCACCGTCGATCCATGACCGGTCATTCTCGTCGTTCTTCTTCACTGAGGGCGGTCGCTTCTTCTCCGATGGACACCAATAGAACGGAAGACAAGCCGGGCCGTGACAGGTGATCTTTGCTCTTTGATCTTCTCATCATCATCCATTGCTACCCTGTGATACTACCTGTGTGTTTTGAACTTTGTTGACTAGAGTGTGAGAGAGAAGCAATAGATTGGATTGATCTTTGATCTCTGATTTTCGAATGATTTTTGATCTACCAATCATCTCGCAAGGTCCTGCTCATCCGACACGCCGCTCAGGTGCAACGGCGACGGGCGATTCGCCTGGTAGTCTTGCTAGTAGGTCACTCATTCCTGCACCATAGTGATGACAAATCGACATTGACCCTCCTCTTTTCGCATGCTCTCTCGCCAGTTAGAGAAACGAGAGAGAATGGGAAATGAGGAGAGTTGGGTGCCGATTCGTCACCACTAGTTGCTAGTGGGTCACTCCATCCTGCACAGTAGTATTTTGATGTCGTTTCGGTTCTCCACTCTCTCCATTCTGCACACTGTCTCTCGTTTCTCTGACCGGCGAGATAGTGTGCAGAATGGAGAGAGCCAAACCCGAATTTACATCCCTGATAGAGACCGTTTTTGCAGTTTCGACAGCTAATGATGGAGCAGCGGGGCCGACTGGAGGCCGAGCTGCAAGAGACGCATGCGGCTCATGCGGTGCTGCACATGCAGCAACAGCAGTAAAATGCCGCTCTTCCACCTCATAATAAAGTTATTTGTTGATGTGTTTGCTCAATCGTTTTACATTTGACAGTTCTGGGCTCGAAACTTACTCGAAAACGCCATTTGCAAGTGTCGAAATGGAGAAAGTTCGAAATTCATAGAGAGAGGAGGTTAGAGATGATCAGAGACGCGATAGAGAGTGTCTTGGTTCACTCTCTTGTTCCTTTTCCTTAGCACATGCATGGCGACGCGGTAAAATGTTTGCCTTGCAATCGCAACTGCGCTGGTTCGACCCCAGTAAAAGGCTATGATTATTTCCTTACTCTGACACCTCAAATGCTAGGGCCCTAAAAAGCTCGGTGATTCAACTTGAGTAGCTGAGCTCATCTTTTGCAACTTTTTAACTTGCTTTAAAGCTGAGGCAAGGCGATTACAATTCAGAACCTAACTCTCTCCAATTTGTGTACTCCTCTCTGTGAGTGCCCAGAAAAGCCGAGAGAGACGGTTCCGGTTTGACATCACAGGTTTCCTCTTCCACAAATTCCTCACATCCCCTTTGAACTAGCGATGTCGTTGCTCTCCAACTTTCGCACGCTCTCTCCTCTCTCTCTGACCGGCGAGAGAGTGTGCGGATAGGAGAGAGCCGACTCAGCCCCTTTGAACTGCAGGCAGTAAATCCCTGATGGACACAGGGTGATAAAGCATTCGCTGATAAGAACAATTGACAATGCAGAAATGTGTCTCTCCTTTCAGCACACTACCTCGTCGGTCGGAGATTCGAGATAGTGTGCTGAATGGAGAGAGTAATATCCGAAAAGCGATCCCTAGAGCCCAATGATGTGTCTCTCCAATCTGCACACTCTCTAGCTGGTCGGAGATTCGAGATAGTGTGTAAAATGGAGAATGGAGAGACGCAGATCCCTGACTTACCTTCTGATAAGGAGCAAAAGGAAAGCGACGATGACGAGACGGTTGAGGTTTTCCACTTCCGTTTCGCCATTTCACAGCGTTGTGGCATTTCTTATTCACATCTCTTCTGGCTCACTACCATTAGATACCGTCTAAGAATTGGTCAAATAGATATGAAATAATCATTCGATTGAGTCAATTCCATATCCTTTGTCAATTGATTAACGATTCATCTCCCTCATTCGTCATTCGCACATCTCATTTTGTTCTTGACGATTGACTGAAGCGCTTTTCATTCCATTGTGGGTCTGTTAGGACAAGCGTTTCGAGCAGGGCTGTCAGACTGAAGAATATGTACGTCTCTTCAATTCGCACACTCTCTAGACCGGTCGAGTGGTGAGAGAGCGTGCAGAATGGAGAGGCGAACTCTTCATTCTAGTTCCGAGTGTGCTTCACGACCGGGATAGATATGGGAGGGCGGAGGCGTGAATGATTCTCGTCTCATTCATCGACCATAGAAAGAAATGAACTCGAGTCGAACAAGTCTTCGATTTTTCCCCTATCCCGTTCTCTTATTTTACTACTGATAAGGATCAAAAGGAAAGTCTCATCGCCCCAATGGCCCCATCCACGGCGTTCGCAAGGCGCCAAGTGAGCTTTCGTGGTGAGACCTTTGCGCACTCTCTCGTATTTGCATGCTCTCTCGCCATTCCTCTAACCGCTCTCTTTTCTCTCGCTCCCCCCATGTAAAATGCCGTGCCATCATGTTGCATCCATCCACAATATTTCCCTTTCCTACAATATTTTGTCTCTATTTATCAATTTCTTCTAATTACTACTTGTCATCCAAGCTAATGTCTTCGCGCATTATCTTGCCGCGATGAAGAATATAAGTGACGATGGCAAGGCGAAACCCCTTTCCCTCTTCCTTTTGAGAGTGAGAAACCGATGAAGTTTCCAGATTTCGAATGTGTTTCATTGTCAGTATAATCGGGGGGAGAGATGCGCTGTGGATAATGGTATTCTGGCCGGTATGGAAAAAAATCCTCTGAAACTCCCTGTTAAAAACTGTGCCAAATGGAGAGACGCATATCCCTGACTTATCTTCTGATAAGGAGCAAAAGGAAAGCGACGATGACGAGACGGTTGAGGTTTTCCACTTCCGTTTCGCCATTTCACATCGTCGTGTGAAAGGCTGCATTTCTTATTCACATCTCCTCTGGTTCACTACCACCCCCGTGCCTCTCATTTTGTTTTTGACGAAGGACTGAAGCGCATTTCATTGTGGGTCTATTAGGACAAACGTTTCGAGTACGTTTCACATTCACCATAAACATGGAAGAGGCGCGACGTGAATGATATTCTCAAAGTTCCCTTTTTAATATAAAAATAAAAATGATCAATTGAGTTCTCATATTCATCGCTTTCTGCATGACTAAGCCTTCTTCCGTTCTCGTACTTACTGTCGTTTCTCCAATCTGCACACTCTCTAGCTGGTCAGAGAAAAGAAAGAGTGTGCAGAATGGAGAGACTCACATCCTGGATTTCCCTTCTGATGAGAAAGATGACGGAGAGCGACGATGGCGCGGCCTGACGTTCTGACAATATAACTTTAAATGTTTGCCGCGTTGCCTAAAATATTCGAGCGCTTTTATTTGTCTGCTTGTAACTATGTGTGCCGAAGATTTAGACAGATTTTTTGTCTTTTCTCTCTTCTTACTCATGTCATTACGCAAACGATTTCTCTTCTTACGCTTTTCTCCGTTATCCGTTCCTATCCTTTCCTTCTGGGCGGTCGAAATTTGATCGGAACTGAAAGAAGTTTCCAGATTCAGAGTACGTTTCACTGTCAGTATAGACAGGGGAGTGACGTTCTGCAAATGATGTTAGGAGCATTTATTTTCAAAATAATTAATTCAGATTGCAGGCCTTTACGATTTGTTATCTCACAAGACTAATGTCGCTGCTCTTTTCCGAATTTTCTGCTGAGAAATTATTAGCGTGCAATCACCTTCTACTTTTCTCTCTCGATTCACTCTTTCGCGACACAACACTAGTTACGCCAAAACGGACACTACTCTCTCCATTTCGCGTGTTCCATCATCGGTCAGAGAAACGAGAGAGTGTGCAGAATTTAGAGCGTCGAAAGCCGAGCGATATCACTATTTCTCACCCTTCTGAAGTGCTTCTCTCGAACTTTCTCCCATTGCAATGGCACTTCTATAATGCTTCCTTCAGCAGTAGATTAGCTTGGAGAGATAGTGTCACTCCCTCCCCGCCTTTCCTTAGTGATGGCATATCGGGAGATGATCTTTGATCTCTGTCGCCCTATCCCTCTATGCTGGTGGTATCAAATCGAGACCGACTCTCCTCGATTCGCATGCTTTCTCGTTTCTCTGACAGACCAGAGAGTATGCGAACTGAGGAGAGTCGATTCCGTTTTGGCATCACTTCTTCTCACCATTCACCCTTTCAAGCGCGCGCGTTTCGGATACGTTTCACTGTCAGTATAGATATACGAGGGAAGCGGTTCATATGATAGTTAGACGATCGTTGGTGGAAATAATAATAGGAGTGGTTCTAGTCCCCGTTCGATCAGTTTCTTCTCGCTTGGACTAGACTTAATACCAGGAGTGTGCAAAAAAATGCCGCAATCAACACGCGAAAGGAGGAGTGTGGCGAATTTTTCTGCACACCTCTGCTTTCTACGCTTCCGAGTGTTGTCGCGAAATTTCGGCTTTTTCGGCAGTAGATTAGCCTGTAGTCACCCTCCCTCTCCCCTCTTCATTCCTCTCACTCTTATTCAATCACAACACAGTAATGCGCTTCAAGTATGTTTCACCGTCAGTATATACGATAGCGTGAAGCGATGTGAATGATAGTCCGGCGATCAACTGTTGAAATAAAAAAAGGAATGGTTCTAGTCATCATTTCATCGTTTTCTTCTCGCTTTGGCTAGACATTCTACTCTTACAATCACGGATTGACGCCGGTGTAATTTGGGTTTAGATGCCGAATTGTTATCTAAAGTGGTCATTTCATTGTGCGACTGTTAGGACAAGCGTGCTTCACGGCCGGAATAGTGCTGCGAAATCGGCATCCGGCTCTCTTCATTTCTCATGCTCTCTCATTTCTCTGACCGGGGCGAGAGAACATGCAACAATAGAGTCAATGCCGATTTGTCATCATTAGCCGGAATAGATAGGAATACGACGCTTGCGTGCCTCCGTCAGATACAGAAAAAAAATCAGATCCGTTTTTTTTCCCATTTGATCTAATGTGTAGGCTCTCCTGTTGGCTACTGATAAGGATAAAATAGTGAAGCCAAATCGGAATCTGTGACTCTCCTCATTTCGCGTGCTCTCTCGTTTCTCTAGCCGGCCAGAAAGGAAAAAAAGAACCAGGAGAGTCGAGACTAGGATCACAATGGCAAGGCGAAATCCCTTTCCCCTCTTCATTTTGCAAGGTCGAGACCGATGAAGTTTCAAGATGTCGAATGCGTTTCATTTGTGATTCTCGCTATTCAATCTTTCATGCCCGATTTTCGAGTATGTTTCAATGTCAGCATAGAAAAGTGAGTGATGGGGCGCGAATGATCGTGTGCTCTTTGTGAAGTCCTAAAAAGATAAAAATGATACATAACACGCCCCTCACCTTATTCTCGACCTGAATCTGTCAACGGGCCACTTTTTCGAAATTGAGTTATCTGCAGTTTCGGAGGTTTCGGAGACGCCGAATGACTCGGCGTGAGGCTGTTGAAAATAAAGTTCAAAAGTTGGTGAGACAGTTCTAAGGGGTAAAGACAAGATTAGGTAACTCGATATGAGAGCGCAGATATATCATTCGAATCGTCAGAAAAAGATCTATCGATGTATTCAAGAATAAGTTTTTTTTTTCGAGCGGTTTTCGAGATACGGATAACTTTTTCTAGCGGTGTTCTAAAGCGAGTTATCGACAAACGCTTTCGGTATGTCGATAGAGCATCGGAAAATAGCCCTACATCGCGAAGAAAAGTTATTTCTAGGACCAACTTAAAGGGTAGATAAGTTGCGCTGAAGTCGGCAGGCTGCACCTGACCGATGAAGCCGCCCGGTCAGGAATGATCCCACTCACTATTCCATTGGCAGGGGTCCTAGGGGGGTCAAGTAGAGTCCGAAACTGCAGAAAACTCACTTTCAAAAAAGTGGCCCGCTGACAAGAATCAGCGTGTCTAGGTCGAATACAAGGTGAGAGGCGTGATAAATTAATACATTTCCCTGTCACTGTTTCGCCATCACTAGCATTTTCTTCCGTTGTTTCTGATACAAAAAATGGCCTCGAATGGACGGTTGGATTCTCTTTGGTGCTTCCTTTAGCAGTAGATCAGGCCAACATGGTCGATCGTGGGGCTCGAACCGGTGATATAGCGGGCTTCAGTCAGACACCATAACCACTATTCTTCTATTTCCTTAATTCGCTCTTTCGATCACAACACAAGCACGCGTTTGGAATTCGAATCACGTCGATTCAGGGCCAGGCAAAAAATGCAATAGGCAGGAGAAAGCACCGCCAAAAAATTCAGCAGAAGTTCCCCAGCACACAGAAGCGCCTAAGCGCTTGACAATGTGAAGAAGCGAGGGAGGTCATAAATGCAGCGCACTCTACGCGAGACGGGTTAGAGACAGCGCCCGATCGAGCGTGGGGAGGGGATGAAGAGGGGAGAGAGAGAGGGCCTCTCTCTAACCCGTCTCGCGTAGAGTATGACTAAGCCTAAGCCTAAGCCTAAGGCGTGGGCACAAGGGCAGATTGATTATAGTCGCCATAGGTTCTGTGGTGTGGCATTTCCAAATCGGCGGCTCCGGATCTCCCTCTAATGTAGCTCTTGAACCGACGTGGAATAGGTTTCATCATTGGTACAGATAGGGGAGGGAAGCGGTGCGAATGATATAGTCCTTTTCTCTGTCTTGCCACGAAAACTAAATACGATTGTAAAAAAACTAAATAATAATAAGGCGTGCATGACACGCTCACTCCACTCACTCAACTCATTTTCCAACGTTCGCTTTTTCTGCTGAGCGTCGATTAGCCTTCCTCTCTCCCGATTCACTCTTTCATGGAGTGTTCTCATTCTTCCGAAGTGCTATCTCGAACTTTCGCTTTGCCATGATATTTAGCAGTAGATTAGCGCCTGTAGTCACCATCTCCCCACTGCTCTTCTCTCGCTCTATTCACTCTTTTTCAACGCAAGCCCGCATTCCGAATATGTTTCACTATCAGTATGGACGATAGAGTGAAACAGTGTTAATGATAATACATCCATTGATCGTGGAAATAATAATCTCAATTGTTCTAGTCCTCGTTCTATCATTTTCTTCTTGCTTGGACTGGACTTATTTCTCTCTCTCTCTCTATTCACTCTTCCATAATACACCCGCGTTTTGGTTATGTTTCACAATTAATTTAGATATGAAGAGAGGCGGTGTGAATAATGATACTTTTCATCATCTCGACGCTAAATCAGATCAAGCCAGTTCACATTTTTACCGCTTTTTGCATGAGTTGGCACTTTTCTGTTCACTATGGACAACATGATGAAGGTCAGAGAAATAAGAGAGTGTGCAAAATGGAGAGAGCGTAAAAGCGATTCCTAGTTGGCAGTGATGAATCTCTCTCCAATCTGCACACTCTCTAGCTGGTCAGAGAAATAAGAGAGTGTGCCAAATGGAGAGACTCGGATCCCTGACTTACTCTCTGATAAGGAGCTAAAGGAAAGCGACAATGACGCGGTGGCTGAGGTTTTCCGCTTCCGTTTTTTTTAGTTCTAAAGCGTTGTGTGTAAGTTGTCGTTTTTTTTATTCTGTCGTTCTGATACCATTTCTAAGTCTCTCATTTAATATTTGACGAATGGGTGAAATATATTTCTTCCTTGAATATGTTCTGTTTGTTGGACGAGAAGTACCAACATTTCGAGTGTGTTTCACAGTCGGTATAGGTGTGGTGATATGGGTGAACGATGAAGTGACCTTTCTTTCGCTAAAGAAAAACAATAATAGAATCGGATTGATGAGTCATCACTAACGGGTTGACAATTCTAATTTTCGGATCTGAGTCTCTCCATTTTGCACTCTCTTATTTCTCTGACCTACATCATAATGTCCAAAGTGAAGAGACGGCAGAAGGTAAGTGAGACCAGAAGAGTGCTAACTCATGCAAAAAGCGGCAAAAATGGGAACTATCTTGATGGCTCTCCTCGTTTCGCATGCTCTCTCTTCGGTCAGAGAAGCGAGATAGCGTGCGAAATGAGGAGAGTCAAATGCCGATTGGGCATCACTACTTGTTATCATTAGCCTCCTCTCCGTTCGCTATGCGCTGTCGAATTAGATCGCAGAAACCAAAGAAGTTTCCAAATTTCGTATACGTGCAGAGTTAACCTCTCTTTGTTTAGTCACTAGGCTGTAACTCACTTATTCGGAGTGTAGTTACTAGAAGACGCGACAGTGGGAGGGACTCTTTTAGTCGGCGTTTCCACTTGTAAGGCGCAACACTGAAATTCCACAATCGGAGAGAACCTTCAGCCTCTATTGGAAGATACGGCACGCCAAACGGGTGAGAAACGGTCACCAAGTGAGAGAAACGGCTCACTCGATGAAATCGGCACTAACGTGAGAAACGGCACGTTAATGGGTCGGCGTAACTTGAGAACGGCAAGTTACGGGGTGTTGGGAATATATCGGAGTGGCTTTTCAGCGCACTAATTGGAGCAAATCGAGAAGAAACGGAAACGGCGAAAAGGAGAAACAAAAGAAGAGAGAAAACAGGAAAGAAACAGACACAAACAGAACCCCTCTAGGTTCCCACCCAATACACGCGGTAGCAATTAATTAATGGTATTATTTATAGAGGCTGAACGTGCCCATAACACTAAACAATTAGTAAACAAAAACGCAACCTCCGTCTTGAACGGGAAGAAGAAGCAACAACTGATTTTCGAAAACGCAACGTTGCAAAAAGGCCACCGTAATCCTCCTGAATCTGGGAGGCGCGAATTCAAATGACAATCATGAACTGATTCAATTAATATATCGACGAATTTAAATTATTATATCGGGTATTTAAATAATATTCACAGGAAAAATGAGGATATACTCCATATCCTCTACATGCCCCTCCTCTCTTGAAGTGGATGTCCTCATCCAGATTTCTTCTTGGAGAAGTCTCTTCTCAATTTGCGAAGTGGCTCTGGACAATCTCTTGAGTAGTGACCACGACCGTTGCAGTTGTAACATCTCACATTCTCCATGAAGTCTTCATCAGTCTTGCTGGATGTCGGTGTCTCTACCGAATGTCTGCTCCTCTCCTGTAGATCATTGCCATCCCAACCAATGGCATTTCTCTTCAGAATGGTCTTCTCCTTCTCATAAGTAATCGATTCCAATGGAAGCGGAATTCCATCCACGAGGAACATGACAGCTCCTTCGAACAACTCTCTCTTCTCTTTTCTAGCAATCACAAAGAGTGATGTGAAAGCGCATCCCCAGATAAGTCCTGAGATTGGACTGATGACGATCAGATTCGGTAATGGTTTCTTCATTCTCCACTCATGCAGGAAGCATTGAATGTTCCGATTGGCATCCAGATGGAAATCACTCGGCTTGCTCGGCAGAAGATCAGCGGTGACGTAGAGCGCAACATCAGTCTTGTCTGCGACCTGCTCACACATCTTGCGAATCTTCTCCAGGACATCCTTCGAGAATGAATTCTTCAGAACGATGACGAGAGCTTTGGGAAGGCTGGATGCTTCATGCATCCCTCTCATGATAGCTCTACACTCCTTGTCATCCTTGTACTCGAGAGTCTCCAACTCCTTCCATACTCCGCTCGCTGTGGCTACCGGGGAATCAGCCGGTATCAGAGCCATCATCGACTTACGAGTCTGTCTTCCTCCATTCCTCATCAGGATCTCTGAGAGCGCATCAGAGATCTTTCCTTCTTCTCCTTCGACACTCCTGTCTTCTCCACCTTGATCATATCATCCACGAGATGCTCACAAAGTCCCGTATCATACGCCTTCTTGAGACTCTGGGACGAGACAATCTTCTTATCTGCCATTTCTCCCATCATTCTCATTACTTGTGAGACAGACAACATGTTCCACTCTTCTTTGAGATCAAACAAAGCGCCTAGTTGGCGGAGAGTACAAAATTTGGCTCCAGCTGCCCGCACCTTTCCCATCTCAGGAATCACCTCACGAGCAGTGCGGTGTCCGCATCCCTCCTCCTCGCAGACATGATCAGGATGCAGCTTCGATCCGGTCATCACGATCGTTCTGGAATGGTCAACATTCATTATCATATTCACAAATCCGTCATATATTTCATTATCAATCACATCTTCTTCTTTATTTTTCTCGTTTTCTTTGGGCACCAATCTCACTCTATCCCACTGCACTACTCTTCTATCTCTACCTCGATTCCCATCAAGTCCTGAATCAATCCTCTCGACGGTCACCGTTGTATTACTTGTTCCCTCAACACGGAATGGACCATCAAATTGCGCAACCATCTTCCGAATGTCGCCAGGTTTCGGTTCGACTCGGATATACACTCTATCTCCTTTCTTAGGTTGAATCTTCATGTTGTGGGCATTCTTAGTGTCATACTTCTCCTTCATCTTCTTTCTCTCAGCTTCCAGTTTGGTAACCACTACAGATCTGGTTTTCTCCATCATCCAACTCATTCTCCTCTTATACTGATCAACATCCATGTCTACTGTATACAACGGATTCTCTTTTGGAATTTGACTATTTGGCAGTCTGTCCTCTCGCCCATACATCAAGAATGATGGCGTCTCTCCAGTAGAGCCATGCGGACTCGCATTGTAAGCATACACTGCAAATGAAAGTGCTTCTTCCCACTGATCATCCATCATTTTGATTCTCTTCACTATCTCAATAATCGTTCGATTGAATCGTTCGGTTAATCCATTTGCCCGACTGTGATACGAAAGGGTCAATCTCCGTTCAATCTCAAATCTTTTGACGATTTCCGCCATTATCTGATTGACGAGTTCAGTTCCATTGTCAGAGACAAGTACCATTGGAGTTCTGCCACCTTGCAAGACCCATCCAGATAAGAACGCATCGGTCACAGTTTCTGCCTTCTTATCTTTCAATTCATATGCTACAGCGAACTTAGTGAAATGATCTATCACAGTTAAAATGTACTTCCCACCATTTACACCCCTTCCCATCTCAATGAGATCAATGCCAACCACATCCATGGCATAGTTCGCAACCAATGGCTGTAGTGGTGGGATCATTCTCTTCTGTGAGTTTGCAAGCAGGCATCTCTCACACCTCTTCAGAACAGTCTGTACATCCCGATGCATCGATCCCCAGAACACCTCGCTGGACAATTTCTGTACCATCTTCCTAGTGCACAAGTGACCAGACAACGGTGAATTGTGAATCTCCTCTATTAATTTCTCTCTTCTCCCTTCCGGAACATACAATCTCTTCTCATGATCAATACTCAACAGGTATAAGATACCTTTGTGCACTACCCAATCAGCGAGACATGTTCTCTTTGTGGAACCAGTAATCGTAACTTCCTCTCCGATGTCTCTCTTCTTCTCTTCAACTTCACTCAACCATCCGATCATCTTCACCACCCATTCATCTTTACTCTGATCGATTCGCCATTGATTCACATTATCAGACTTCAATATCTTCTCGCTCTTTCCGTCTCTTTTCCTCTTCATCCCATCGACTGAATGCTGTCTTACTGCGAGTGACTGCATTGACCACAATGCCAATGTTGTCACTATATCCATCATTCTCACCGGGCAATTCATCTCTCGGTTGTCTAGAAAGCGCATCTGCTACAAAATTTGACTTTCCCTTGATATGCTCAATCTCCAAATTGTATGCCTGGAGCTCAGTTGCCCATCGCAACAATCGAGACGCAACATGTTTTCTCTTGAGAAGAGTAACCAGTGGTTGATGGTCAGTACGAACAATCGTTCTCATATTGTACAGCATGTGTTTCCACCGAATCACAGCTTCGTAAACCGCCAATGCCTCTGTATCTACCACTGTCAGACTTCTTTCCGCATCTCTCAATCCTCGTGAGAAGAAACCAATTGGTCTCTCTACTTGATCATTTCCCAATTGACTCAGTACCGCACCGATACCACATCCACTCGCGTCTGTAGTCAGAATGAACGGTCTCGTCCCTTCCATTGCACCCTTGTAATCAGGCTGTTGGAGCACTGGTGATGACGAGATTCTATCCTTCAGAAGTAAGAACGCATCATCAGCTTCATCTGTCCACAACAACTTCCTTCCAGTGGTCACAACCAATCGATTCAGAGGTTGCACGATCTTTGCATAACCTTCAACGAATCTTCTGTAGTAGCCTGTCAATCCGAGAAACGACTGAAGTTGAGACATAGTCTCCGGTCTCTTGTATTCTCTTACTGCCTGCACTTTCTTATCATCCATGTGTACGCCATTGCGCGACAACCGATGACCCAAATATTCTATCTCGTCTACCATTATCTTACATTTCTTCATATTGAGAAGAAGACCACTCCCTTTCAACTTGCTGAGCACCTTATCGAGAACTCTCACATGTTGCTCTGCAGTCTCTGTTGCAATCAGGACATCATCGATGTAACAATGAACTACTCGATCTTTTCCTTCTTTGCTAAGTTACTCTTTGAGCACTGTTCTCATTGCTCTCTGGAATATGGCTGGACTGATATTCAATCCGAACGGGAGAACTGTGAACTCATAGAGTTCGCCCATTGTCGCGAAGGCTGTCACCTCTGCACTCTTCTGGTTCAATGGCAACTGCCAGAATCCGGACGACAGATCCATAACTGAGAACACACGCTTTCCTTGCAACGACTGCAGAATTGTCTCAATGTAAGGAAGGGGGAAAGCATCCTCTCTCGTCATCTCATTCACCCTACGGAAATCAATGCAGAGACGGATGGTTCCATCTTTCTTCTTCACTAAAACGACAGGAGATTGGATCTCTTAATTACTCCTTGTGCAATCATCTTATCCAGTAACACCCTCAATGCCGGTTTCAACGCGAAGGGGACAGGGCGCTCTTTCTGTCGAATCGGTTTGCACTCATCTTCGAGACGGATCTCACATTCCATTCCTTGTAGCCTTCCCAGATCCTCATCCTGTACTGCGAAGATCGCAGCATGTGTTCTGAGGATCTCCTCGACATCCTTATTGAGCTGTCCTCCACGGCAGATCTCCAGATTCTCCTTAATCTCCTCCCAATCTGAACTTCTATCAGCAGTAATACACCGATTCACTCTATCGCACTCAGTAGTCAACTCCGGAAATTGAACATCCTCTCGATTCAACCCTTGCACTTTCTTCCAAACGCCCACAATATCGTGCTTCTCAAAGACAATATCTGATTCGGTACTGTTCCAAACGGGAACTCGAACGATCAGAGCCTTCTCATTTGTGCCCTCAACAATATCTTCTCTCTCAGAAATCAGAACTTTTGGACCCTCTCCTGGTCGCCCACCACCGACGAGAACAGTGCACAACTCACCTGGAGCGACATACACAGCCCGTGTCTCCAAGCAAGCTTCCACTTCAATGCCGCCAATGACACCCTTCACCATCTGATATTCTCTCACAAAAAGCGCATCCATCTCAGAATCAGTCAAGACACCAAGATCCTCATCCTTTGTCTCCCTTACAACGGTCCTCTTAACCGTCTCTTCCTCGTATTCACTGCACTTCACAGCGTACAGCTTTTTGGTTTCATCTCCATTTCCGCCATTCTTCATACCTCTTAGAGGCGTGGATCTCCCATCATTCAAAAAACTCTTCACATTAGACACATACTCCTTCTTTTCGCTACTCTGTTTCTCACTATTTCTGTTCCAAGTCTGCTTCTGCTTATTTGGACAAATGTCAGACGTGTGTCTCAATCCACTACAAGTGGAACACTTCAACTCGCCCTGAATCCCATTCCGAGTATTTGACAATTTTGTCCCATTGAAACCACCTTTTCTATCAGGCTCCCAACTCGATTCCCTTCTATCTATATACTCTGATCTCTGGAGATGTCTCTTCATATCAGTGTATGACGCATCTTCATCAACCATCTTGAGTAAATCTCTGCATTCTTTGGATCTCTCATACAGCAATATAAGCTGGGACTTCTTCGCTTCCTCGTTTCTCAGGGCAAGAGTGCAATTTCGACACCAAATGCTCCATCTCTTCACATACTACATCGACCTTCCTATCATTCACTCTCTGGAGTCTCAACTTTCTTTCATACTCAATGGTAACAAACATCTTGCCACCGATGCATCTATCCTTCAACCATGTCAAACAATCTCTGACTGACTTGGTCTTATAGTCCCCTGGGAGTCCCTTATACTCCAGCTTTGCCTTCCCTACTAACATCTCCTTCAATATCGTCTTAGCCACTTCATCTCCCATAGCCTCATATCTCAAGAGGAACCCATTCTTGAAGACCTTCCAATTCTCTCTGGACCCATCGAAGCTTGCTAATGTTGGTAACTCAGAAGGATTCACCTTGGGAATCAATTTTCTGTTCGGCATGTCTCCTACTCCTTTCTTATCTAGCCACTCCTCACCTCGGAAAGTCATCGCTTCTCTGCTCTCTCCATGCTCTAGCCGAGACGAGATCAATTCCTGAGAACGCATCACTTCGTGCTGCCTCCGCCTCTCGTCGAATCCTCTCAGCCAATTCATCCTCTGAGCAAGTGTATCATACTCATCCTCTCCGTAAGTGACCATATCATCATCAAACTGACTGTGCAAAGTCTCACTCATTCTCTTCTCACTCAGCTCCTTCTTCATCTTTCTGATCTCCGCATTGCTTGTCCTCAATTCTCTCTCATATTTGTCGCGTTGATTCTTCACGTTGGTCAACTTCGCCTTCAGCTCAGCGATCCTCTTGTCAGTATCGTTGCCCTGAAGAACCATCAATACAATCAACTCGAGTATTGCTCCCTCATTCTTTGCTCCAGTCTTTTCCCGAATTTGTTCAAGCAGCTCCCCTTGACTCTTATCTTTCCCTCTCAACATCGACACCTCATCCTCCAAATCATATAGATCGTCCAACTTGAGTCTATGGAGACAGCTCTCAACTAAGTACACCACTTTCTCTTCATGCCAACTCTTTTTCCCCTTCTCAAGGCGCTCAACTAGCTTCTCCATCGACTCAACGCCCGCTCTCCCCAGTATATCGATCTCCTTCTCCCTTTTAGTGTCTATCTCCAATTTCAGTCTATCATACTCCTCTCGCAAATCTTCCAGCATGGCATGTTCAGTTCCTCTCACGGCTTCATTCATCTGCACTTCTAGATATGATACTCTCTTTCTAGCCGCCTCATACTGCTCTTCCAGCTCAGCTACTCGCTCTTTATCTCCATCATCATGTTTCAATAGCTCATCTATCTCCTTCTTATAGCGCGACTCTAGCTCTCTCAGCTCTCTCTTATTCTCTGTACTCATTAGCAAGATCATACCACTTAGAGAGGTCAAGTCTTTATCAACCTCAACTTTTTCCTTATCGAAAACTGTATCAAACTCGGCGATCTTATTTCCGGTTGCTTTCGTATCTTCCTCTCTTTTCCGCAGTTTCTCTCTCAAATCCGTCATTCGCTGTCTCACACGTCTGATTGCATCACTAGGGCGACTACTCGACTTCAAGACCGCACTTCTAGAACGAGTTGAAGGACCAACCTTCGTCGCATCTCCGATCTCGTCCAGCATTTCTGCCATTGCAATGTCTTCATTATTTTCTCCTTTCTCCCCCAAGAGCGCCTCTTCATTTTCCTCGACATCGACAACTATCTCCTCTCTTTGCTCCTCCTCGTAGTCCAGCAATTGATCCTAGTCCATTCTAGAATGCTTCGGTTCACCGTCACTTACTTGTCTGACGTTGTAATTTCGTCACTATTCGAAATTCAATGCTCACGTCCTCTATTCGAACTTTGGCTTGGCCCCCATGCAGAGTTAACCTCTCTTTGTTTAGTCACTAGGCTGTAACTCACTTATTCGGAGTGTAGTTACTAGAAGACGCGACAGTGGGAGGGACTCTTTTAGTCGGCGTTTCCACTTGTAAGGCGCAACACTGAAATTCCACAATCGGAGAGAACCTTCGGCCTCTATTGGAAGATACGGCACGCCAAACGGGTGAGAAACGGTCACCAAGTGAGAGAACCGGCTCACTCGATGAAATCGGCACTAACGTGAGAAACGGCACGTTAATGGGTCGGCGTAACTTGAGAACGGCAAGTTACGGGGTGTTGGGAATATATCGGAGTGGCTTTTCAGCGCACTAATTGGAGCAAATCGAGAAGAAACGGAAACGGCGAAAAGGAGAAACAAAAGAAGAGAGAAAACAGGAAAGAAACAGACACAAACAGAACCCCTCTAGGTTCCCACCCAATACACGCGGTAGCAATCAATTAATGGTATTATTTATAGAGGCGGAACGTGCCCATAACACTAAACAATTAGTAAACAAAAACGCAACCCCCGTCTTGAACGGGAAGAAGAAGCAACAACTGATTTTCGAAAACGCAACGTTGCAAAAAGGCTACCGTAATCCTCCTGAATCTGGGAGGCGCGAATTCAAATGACAATCATGAACTGATTCAATTAATATATCGACGAATTTAAATTATTATATCGGGTATTTAAATAATATTCACAGGAAAAATGAGGATATACTCCATATCCTCTACATACGTTTGACCGTCAGCATAGACAGAGGAGGATTGCCGAATGATCTAATCTCATTGGCCGTGAAAATATAAATAAAAGCGATTTTCCCGCCTACTCAGCTAGCGCTTTCCTTCGATTTGATACTTATATTTCGAAAAATCAAATTGTCGACTTTACGCTTCGTTCAGCAGTAGATCTGCCTGTAGTAAACATGTCTAAACGAAATGTGAAATTCCCCCATGCGTCAAATGGGTCTCGAAAAAGCGAGCGTGCACGTCGGCACTCCGGCAAGACCCATGTCGGCAAAGCGAGAAAAACAGCGTAATGTATTGTAAAAATCGATTATTTCGTGTAGATCACGTCAGCAAACTTGTTTGGGCATATCGGCAGATCATTCTTGGCTAGACCTCATTTTATGTATAATTCCCCCTCTCTCATTCCGATATCTCGAAAATTTCACGACGCGGTCGGATCGAATCAATTTGACTGCGAAACTCGGAATGATTGCGAAATTAGTGATGTAGTGATGCCCTGTAGGCACGGCGTTTTGCTGGCAACGCGCCAAAACGAATTCCCCTCGAGACCTCACTCGTGTTCTCTCACTTTCGCGTGCTATCTCGTCGTTCTCCTGGCCTCTTCCTCTCTTCTCTCGCCCACCCTTCATGTAGAACGCCGTGGTAGGAGTGATGTCGAAGCGACGCCGATTCTCCTCAATTTCCCTTGTCTCTCGGTGGTTAGAGATAGGAGAGGGCGTGTGAATAGAGGAGAGGGTGGTCTCGAATCGGCATCATTAGCCTGCAGCCTCTTCCTTCTCACAATTCAATCCCACATTTAGAGTAGTGATGACAATTCGGCGTCGACCCTCCTCTTTTCGAATGCTCTCTCGCTAGTCAGAGAAACGAGAGAGTATTGGAAATGAGGAGAGTCGGATTCCGATTTATCATCGCTTGTTTCGAATGCGTTTCATCATCTGTATAGAAACGGGAGAGAAGTCTGTGAATGATTATATCGCATTGTCTATTGTATTAAGAGAGCAGCTCGGTTATTTTGGACCACCCCCCGGAACCGGTGTGCTAGCAATGAGAACCACAAGCTCATACTCGGGTACTAGGAGGGTCTTGGTCTCGTATTTGACAAACGGTCACTTATTTGTTGTTACTGCCGGGCAGCTGGGAGAAAGGTGAATTTCAAGGTAAAATGGTCGAAAAATCAAATTTTCTCAACCGATCGAGATAGACTCAATATCTTTTTTGCGTTATGTTAGGGGTGCCCGGAGGCTCTAAAAAAGCAGTTCGGATCTATTTATGCTCATTGCTAAAGTCACCTTTTTAATACGAAATTTCCTTTTTTCGAGCGAAGATGCTCATTTTTGGCCAAATTACCAGACACCACTACATACAAAATATAACTCATGCATTTCTTCATCGGAAAATTCAATACTTGGGTTCAGCCACCAGTGCTAAAATAGAATTTTTTTCAGCTGAAATCAAAAAACCTTCGATTTCAGCCGATTTTTGAGCACATCTTTTTTATTTATCGTTTTCATGCGATCTAATGCCAAAATTCAGTTTCTACGCACAAAACTACGTCAGAATCATCTATAGTGACATTGTTCCGAAAAAATTTTTTTTCAACTTTTTCATGACTACATTTCATGGTCATGGTCATTTTTTGGGTCAAAAAGTCGAAATCTCAGAACTATATGATTATAGGAATTTCTGACGTATTCTTGCACGTAGAAGCTGATTTTCCATGTTAGAGCTCACCAAAATTCGAAAGAAAAAAGTTATGATTGAATTTCCAAGAACAATCTTTTGTCTTGAGCATAATTTTTTTCATTCATAATTTAGCGAGTTACATTTACATTTATCATGTCAGGCAGTTGACGCCAGATGGGGATGGATGGTTTCAGATAGGTTTCGGGTCGGTTCTTCGTTCGAGAGAGAATCATTTCGTCTGGGTGGGGGTCAAGGGATCGGTCTTCTTTCCATTCACAGACCCAAGAGATTGGCTGGAGAAAGGGTTGCGATCATCCAGGACGATAGGACTTGATGTAGAGTGTTCATTGTTGATGATGGAAGAAGGCTCCCGTGATTTTAGAACTGAGTCCACCAAACTCGAGTCATCAATCGCGAAACGAGACTCGACGAGAATGGTATCTGAGGGACCAAACATCAGAGTAGGTCATACCCATCACACGGTGACCAGAGTCCGGCTTGGATGGGGATTCCGATCTTGTTGTTGATGGAGTAGACGAGGGGAACAAGAGAGGTTCCATTCTCTATCAGAGAGAAATGGAGAAATTATTGAAATCGCTGAACTCTCTAACAATTGGTGTTGAAAGTATATTTTGGATCGGAGAATCCGTATTTGAATATTACAGGACTCGAAATCTCAGAGTATTTTAGCTCAGTGATTCGAATTTGCAGACTAGAACTCGCTAAAATATGAATGAAAAAAATTATGCTCAAGACAAGGGATTTTTCTTGGAAATTCAATCATAACTTTTTTCTTTCGAATTTTGGTGAGCTCTTACATGGAAAATCGGCTTCGTGCAAAAATACGTCAGGAAAAAAAAATATATATATAATCATATAGTTCTGAGATTTCGACTTTTTGACCCAAAAAATGACCATGACCATGAAATGTAGTCATGAAAAAGTTGAAAAAAAATTTTTTCGGAACAATGTCACTATAGATGATTCTGACGTAGTTTTGTGCGTAGAAACTGAATTTTGGCATTAGATCGCATGAAAACGATAAATAAAAAAGATGTGCTCAAAAATCGGCTGAAATCGAAGGTTTTTTGATTTCAGCTGAAAAAAATTCTATTTTAGCACTGGTGGCTGAACCCAAGTATTGAATTTTCCGATGAAGAAATGCATGAGTTATATTTTGTATGTAGTGGTGTCTGGTAATTTGGCCAAAAATGAGCATCTTCGCTCGAAAAAAGGAAATTTCGTATTAAAAAGGTGACTTTAGCAATGAGCATAAATAGATCCGAACTGCTTTTTTAGAGCCTCCGGGCACCCCTAACATAACGCAAAAAAGATATTGAGTCTATCTCGATCGGTTGAGAAAATTTGATTTTTCGACCATTTTACCTTGAAATTCACCTTTCTCCCAGCTGCCCGGCAGTAACAACAAATAAGTGACCGTTTGTAAAATACGAGACCAAGACCCTCCTAGTACCCGAGTATGAGCTTGTGGTTCTCATTGCTAGCACACCGGTTCCGGGCAGTGGCCAAAATGCTCCAAAATAACCGAGCCGGTCTCTTAAGTACTTCGAATGATGCTCTTTCAAACTGCGTTTGCCGATTTTTCATATCTGGTCTCATCTTCGATTATTATTAGGTAGAAGTAGGTACACTTCGAAATTTAGCACAAAAATTGACTCAGAAAAACACCTATAACTCGCTTTAAAATGATGCTAGAAACAAATGCAAAAAAGAATTCGAATGAAGAGGCTGAGCGCAACATTTCTTAAGTTGATGATATTATTCCTCGTCCATGCGCTGGAGAGGGGCTGTCGGATTTTCAAAAAAGTAATGTAACTTACCTAATACCGATTATTCCAAGAAGCGCCGAAGAGTCATTTGAGAAAAACATAGTACTAAACACGGCCTCTTAAATCAGAAAGATCGGAGGTGGGGAAAAAATGGCCCGCACTTTTGTCCGAAAAACCTGCGATTTTTTCAGTTTTTCGAGGTTTTTCTTGCATAACTTTTTTCTCTCACAGTTTCATGAGCTCTCATAGTAAAATTCGGAATCAGTGTGCAAAAATACACCAAAATTTACTATAGTCATACATTTTGGAGATTCAAATTTTTCCGACTCTGACCACTTTTTCACCATGTGGTCCGATTTTGGTCAAAAACTTTTTATCTCAGAATCGTGTCCCTATAGGACTTTCTGGATTATTCTTGAGCGTAGAAAACGAATTTGCTAACTAGAGCTCATGAAACATCGAAATAAAAAAGTTATGATATAAAGAAAATTGCAACAAAAAAAATTTGTTCTGGATTTTCGTCATAACTTTATTATTTCGAGTTTTCATGAGCTCTAGTTAGCAAATTCGTGTTCTACGCACAAAAATAAGTCAGAAAATCCTATTGGGACATGATTCTGAGATAAAAAAAAATTTCGACTAAAATCGGACCTAAGACCACATGGTGAAAAAGTGGTCAGAATCGAAAAAAAAATTATCTCCAAAATATATGACTATAGTAATTTTTTTTGTATTTTTGCACATTGATTCCGAATTTCACTATGAGAGCTCATGAAACTGTGAAAGAAAAAAGTTATGCATGAAAAAAAAATCGCAGGTTTTTCGGACAAAAGTGCGGGCCATTTTTTCCCCCCCCCCCCTCTGATTTAATAGGCCGTGTTTGGTACCATGTTTTTCTCAAATGACTCTTCGGCGCTTCTTGGAATAATCGGTATTAGGTAAGTTACATTACTTTTTTGAAATTCCGACAGCCCCACTCCAGCGCATGGACGTGGAATAATATCATCAACGTAAGAAATGTTGCTCTCTGCCTCTTCATTCGAATTCTTTTTTGGATTTGTCTCTAGCATCATTTTAAAGCGAGTTATAGCTGTTTTTCTGAGTCAATTTTTGTGCTAAATTTCGAAGTATACCTACTTCGACCTAATAATAATCGAAGATATCAAAACTCGGCAAACGCAGTTTGAAAGAGCATCATTCGAAGTACTTAAGTTCCACTTTTCAGTGGAATCGGGGAAACTATTTCCTACCGCCGCAGGGCTCTCGAAAATCTGGTGATTCCTCTTTTATAACAATGAGAACTTATTTTAGGCCAGGTATCATTCACTACAGTACCCCAGCTCGTCAGGAGCCTTCAGGATGATCAAGCAAATGCGGGAAATTCGAAAACCAGTAGATGCCAGGTATTGAGGCCTTCTATTATGACATCGAGCTGAGAAACAATCCATGTAAGAATTGCATTTGTTTAATAAGTATTGCTTGATTGCGTCATCACTACGCAACAACCAGGGAGTTCTGTGATATCCCAATGGCATATTCCTAACACTCGGTGGGTGTGCTGTGGCATATCAAAGTTTGACCGAGAATCTATCATGAGTCAAAATTTATGAAATAATTAAATCTTGGCCCAATACTTTTGGAGGATACTGTAGGTGCAAAATATCGTGAAACGTCTCTTAAAGCGATTTATGAGCAAATAACGAAAGCGTTACAAGCAGACAGACAAACAACGTGACGGAAAGACATACATTATGGTTTGGTACTCTTTAGTAATAGCATGAATACTCGGACAAGGGAAAGAACAAGAAGAAGTGTTACTTAGAAGAAGTGGTACTGTTGGGATTTTCTTGAAATGTGCTTTATTTGAAGGACAGCGTGAACGAATTGATTTGAGGGATCGCCTGCATTTATATTATTTTTAAAGATAATTTCTCATTGTGTGGAAAAATCTCACCTTCCACTGAATATTCATTATTGTACTGCTTAATTCCGTTGGGATAGGCTTTGCATGATGTTCCAAACCAAATCTTCTTATTGAGTTTTGGAATACACTGAAATCCATCAAATTGTTTAGTCTTTGAATTGAAGCAAATAGTTCACCTCCTTTAGTATTTCGGCGCCATTTTTATTGAGAAAGTAGGGAAAGTAATAATTGTGAATAAAGAATGTGTCGAGCTTATTTGATAATATATCAATAATAAGCGGGACCCAATCAATATCGTGAAAACCAAGAAAATATTTGCTGTCGGGAGATAGGGCGGTATCGTTATTTTGAAAGATTTCCATGGCTTGAACAGATAAAGAGAATCGCAGAAGAGTTCGCGCTAAATAGAAGCGATTTGCTTATCATCTACTCTTGAATAAAATACCTGGATCCGGCATTGCAAACGTGTTGAGACGCAATGAGAGATGATCGACTTTGTGTTTCATAATGAATTTAAGTATCAAATCTCTGTAAGTACTATTATCTTGCGTCTAGTTTCTTGATAACTCACTCATCGGCGAATGATAGTGATGCAGTCTCAAATATAACTTTTGTGATCTGATTATCTTGCAAAAGCCTTGACACAACCATCGGCCGTTCGATACAATCAATGAGATGAGCTTTTTTGATTTCCATTCCCATAATTGCTCCTATAATCTCCAGCAAATCGTCACCCTCAGCCGGTGTATTTAAGTAGGACGCGTAGGCCTGTAAATATTGATTTATTAAGTTACGACGTAATCAAGGGAATGTCATTGGTTATTCGACAAGTAAAAAATAATTATAAAAGTGAACAATTGACTACCGCATTTTCAACATAACATTAGCACAACTATTAATTTAAATGGTTCAATTCAATCAAACCAAAATCACTGACAATCATGTCGTCTTTCAACATCGAAGACTTTTTCAGGCGATTGACCAAATCAAGGCACGGATTTCGTAGTCGAAGGCGGAGTTTGAGGAGCTTCGATACGTGAATTTCCATGCAAACTTTCACTGTAGGGAGACCCTAAAGTGGAATTTTGGCATGAATCGCTTTTGGAACGCCGTGAATGAACTGATGATATCTTCATAATCAAAAAACTGGTTGCTGGAAGGATTCGGTTCTCAGCTCTCTCCTTTCTGCACATTCGCTCGATGGTCAGATAGACGAGATGGTGTGCAGAATGGAGATAGTCAGAAGCAAAAGGTCATGACTATTGTATACCGCCAAAACGCACCCGTAGATTCAACTCCACTTCACTTTTGACGAGTAGGATTGTAGATGGTCGAAGAGCATATTCGTCCATTATGGATTGAAGAATCCGAGAAGTCTGAAATAAACGGGTTAGAATTAGTATACACGCCAACGTCTCTCAATTTCGTTCTTCGGTTTTTGAACTATTTTACCGACTGTAGCTCAAAAATCAGTTGTTTCAGACAATAAGCAGAGTCAATGAGGGGAAATGATAGAACTGACCAGTCTGAGTTCGCATATCATCTCCGGCGCATATTCAAATATTTTCCAAATTAATTCGCGAGGCAGCTCTTCAAATGGAGATACTAGCGATGACAAATCGGCATCGACACTCCGTATTTTACGTGGTCTCTCGTCAGTAAGAGAAATGAGAGAACGTGCGAATTGAAGAGAGCCGGATGTGGAGTTGCTATCACTATGAGATACGCTTGGATTTGCTGAGCCGTCTTCGAAATCGGCAGACCTCGCTCTTGCAGAGTCACCTTCCATCTAAAATAGCGGAATAAAGAGTGAGTTGATAGCTCAATGAATAAGAGTAGCGAGGATAATGTTTTTAGCGTCTCCTTTCTCGCTTGTTCATTATTGGATGAGCGATGCCAGAGGGGTCACTCAATAATTAATCAATACTCCATCGATAAATTGCACGCTGACAAAAACTAGAGTTGATAATAAGAAAAGCAAGACAAATGCAGCAAAAGTGGATGAGCCGGAGAATAGACAACCAGAAAAATACGCGGAAAACACATCGAAGTTGAAAAATATTTTTTCTTATTATTTCAAAAACTCGCATATTTTGAACTCAGTTTTAATTGTTGAAAATCAACATCTGTCACTTCAATAACCAAAATAAGTGGTCAGTAAGTGAGGAAGACAACAATAACAACTATTGTGTCCCTGGCTTGTGCCCGACGACGGAGAGTTGAGTGATACAAGTTTATCCACAACAAGAGGGATACAACCTACTCCGGACTAGCCGGCAACCTCAACTGACTAGGGGAGGGAAGGGGCGAGATTGGGAAGGGAGAGGGAGAGGCGAGGGAGAGGGGAGAGTGCGCGCGTGTTGTTTACGCGAGCACACTAGAGACTAGACTCGAGAGATCACACTACACACGATCTACTCGAGTGACCACATGGTCTTGTGAGAAGGGGCAACCCTACGATACAACACCTCCCCTCCAAGACTCGAGCTTGGGGAGAGTCTGGTAAAACAACAATAATAACTGGGATCATTCCTCTCGATAGGACATCTTGGAAGGGTCAACGATGAGTCTTTTTGGCGGTTGTCGATGACGCGTCGATCTCCTTGGAGCGCCTTCCTGGCCATTCTCTGTTCCGACAGCATCGAGGACCCTGTCCTCACTCTCTTCATTTACGTCCAATTCATCTTCTGTTACGAGCTCCTTAACCTGGACGCTCTCCTCACTGAGAATTGAATTCCTCTTCAAATCTCCCATCTTCTCAGTATCCGGCTGTCTCGACAGACTCACTGTCAGATCATTCAATTCATTCTGACCCATCTTTCTTGATCATCATGCATCTCCATTCCAATAGGATCAATCAGAATCTTTCGATCATCCACCTGATTATCCTCTGATGCCTTCCTCTCTTTCTCTTTACCATCAACCATCTCCTTGTCTATACTCACTGATCAATCCTTGACCAGGTACTTCCTTCTCTGGTGCATCTGCGCACTTTGAGATTCCATTTTGCTCGAGTTTGTCTCTCGGACCGGTGTACTCTACTTCCACCCTCGAGTTTCCATTGACAAGCCTCGCTGCCATAAACGAATGGATCATTTCCTCATTCCACACCGGATCTGACGATCTCTTGAACATCTTTCCACTTCTCTCAAGTGGAACCAATCGATAGAATTTACCGACGAAATTTCTTCCCAGAATGTTCAAGTTCGTATTTGAGGTGTACACCTCTCCACGGGCCTCTTTTCCATTAATTTCCAACGTGAGAGTGCATTTCCCAGTAAGCTTCAGTCTCGTTCCATTCGCACACGGGAAATACATCATGTTTCTTCATCTCAGGAAATCCAATTTCTCTCCACGTGGATTCTGAGATGAGGGAAATAAGAGAAATGTTCGAGAATGATTTCAGTGGATTGGATGATGGTGATAAGGGAAGAATACTGCTCAGAAAGGTCGATGACAAAGTGGATAAGCAGTTCAGAAATCACATCCGTCCAAAGAGTCCATCTGAACTGACATTCTAGGAGGGTACTAGGAGGGTCTTGGTCTCGTATTTGACAAACGGTCACTTATTTGTTGCTACTGCCGTGCAGCTGGGAGAAAGGTGAATTTCAAGGTAATTTTCACAATTAACTCAGTAATTTTCACCCATGATTGGACCCTTGCATTAAGTGGATTAGACGTTCATCAAGCTTATGAATATTTCGTTTCCTTTATCAGTAATATTCTCGATTCCTTTGTCCCTCTTTCAAAACCCTCCCCTTTCTCTAGATACCCTAAATCCCTCAAGATCCTTTACAGTAAGAGTAAAAACTTAACCCGCATCGCCCCAAATAGCTATGCCTCTTCTAAAATGACAGATAGATTTAACACTGCCCTTAACCGTTTCCACTGTACTCTCGAAAATCGTATTGTAAATTCTTCTAATCCTAAGCTCTTCTACAAATATTGTAATAGTAAACTCACCGCTCCCAAAACCACACCATCTGGTATAATTGATTCTGACGGAACCCTATTGTTGACAAATAATTTAAAATGTATTGCTTTCGATCGATTCTTTTGTTCAGTCTTCACTCATCCTCAGTCTTCCCCACTCCCTCAGCCTTGTCCCTCTATTATTTTTGACGTCCCGTTTGTTTCACACTTAGATATTATCTACGCTCTAAGCAAACTTGCTCCTAAGGTTAACGTTTCTCCTGATCATATCCCGAGTATAGTCCTCACTAAATGTCGAGAATCCATTATCTCTCCTCTCCTTATTATTTTCAATAAGTCTCTCCTCACATGTCAAGTCCCCTCTCTCTGGAAACACGCACTTGTTAAACCAATTCCAAAGAAATCGAGTAACTCTATCTCTGATTTTCGTCCAATTTCTCTCACGTCTTCTGTTTGTAAAGTCCTTGAGAAAATACTCATTGACAAAATTACCACATTTCTTGACCAAAACAATCTTTTTGATCCCCATCAGACCGGTTTTCGTAATTGTCAATCTACCTCCACCAATCTTGCGGAGACTTACTCTCATTACCTTCGTATATTTAAGAAAGGCTCTCCTTTCGACACTGTTTACATAGATTTCCGCAAAGCTTTTGATTCCATTGATCACAGATTACTTCTGCATAAATTGTCTAATCTAGGGCTATCTGATCATCTTGTCTCTTGGATCCATTCTTACCTGTCCAATAGAACTCAATCCGTTTTTATTGACTCGTCTTTCTCTCCCCCTTCATCAGTTAGATCAGGCGTGCCTCAAGGCAGCTGTATCGGTCCCCTTCTCTTCATCCTTTTCATTAATGATCTTTGCTCTCAATTCCACAAGTCTATCTATTACTCTGTATATGCCGATGACCTCAAATTATTTGCTGAAGCCCCACTTCATTCCGATCATTTACAATCTGCTCTAGACACTGTTGCTGATTGGTCCTCTCAGTGGAATTTAGGAATTTCTGAGACTAAATGTCATATTATGCATTATGGTCTCCATAATCCCCGTAGGCGTTTTACGATCAATGATGTTGTCCTTACCGAACCAAGTAAATGTATCATCAAGGATCTAGGTGTGCATTTTTCCCCATCCCTTTCTTTCTCTTTCCATATCTCTAAAATTATCTCTACTGCTCGTTCTAAAGCAAACCTCTTATTTAAATCCTTTCGTAGTAACTGTCCCGATCTGTATCTGAAATCGTTTACTACTTTCATCCTGCCTACTATAGAATATTGCTCTATTATCTGGAACCCAGTGCACAGTGTAGATATGACTAGAGAACTTGAAAGAGTTCAACGAGATTTTACACGTAGACTTTATTATCGCTGTTCTCTTCCGCCTGTTTCTTATAAATCCAGACTTCGCGATTTGAATTTGTCTACTTTAGAACGCCGTAGATTTATTATAGATATCACTTTTCTCCAGTCAATTGTTAATAACCGGTATTCTATGGATGTTTCCTCTCTGTTTACTTGTACTCCTCTTACTCGCACTCTTCGTAATTGTCACAATTTTCGTATCTCTTTGCCTTTTATTCCGCATAACTCTTCTTCCACCCTTGCCTCTAGAACCATTTCAATCTGGAATTCCCTCCCACCCGAAATTGTTAATACTTCTCACAACGTTTTTCGTAACTATATTCGTTCTCAACCCCCCTCATTCTACCCCAACTCAATTATTGGTAACTGGCTTGATCTTTAATCTTTCTTCACCCCCCTCCCCCCACCCAACCCTTGCTGCCCGGCAAAAAACCGATTCGACACCATCGACGGACCTCCGTTTCTTGCACTCTTCTCGATAATCTCTTGTACATTACCAAAAGCAACGGAATAAATGAATGAATGAATGAATGAATGAAAGGTAAAATGGTCGAAAAATCAAATTTTCTCAACCGATCGAGAAAGACTCAATATCTTTTTTGCGTTATGTTAGGGGTGCCCGGAGGCTCTAAAAAAGCAGTTCGGATCTATTTATGCTCATTGCTAAAGTCACCTTTTCAATACGAAATTTCCTTTTTTCGAGCGAAGATGCTCATTTTTGGCCAAATTACCAGACACCACTACATAAAAAATATAACTCATGCATTTCTTCATCGGAAAATTCAATACTTGGGTTCAGCTACCAGTACTAAAATAGAATTTTTTTCAACTGAAATAGAAAAACCTTCGATTTCAGCCGATTATCGAGTACATCTTTTTTATTTATCGTTTTCATGCGATCTAATGCCAAAATTCAGTTTCTACGCACAAAACTACGTCAGAATCATCTATAGTGACATTGTTCCAAAAAAATTTTTTTCAACTTTTTCATGACCCCCGGGTCATGGTCATTTTTTGGGTCAGAAAGTCGAAATCTCAGAACTATATGATTATAGGAATTTCTGACGTATTTTTGCACGTAGAAGCTGATTTTCCATATTAGAGCTCACCAAAATTCGAAAGAAAAAAGTTATGATTGAATTTCCAAGAAAAATCTCTTGTCTTGAGCATAATTTTTTTTCATTCATATTTTAGCGAGTTCTAGTCTGCAAATTCGAGTTCACTGAACTAAAATACTCTGAGAGCAGCTATATTCAATCAGTCTAAAACTTTTTTTCGACACAAAAGTGACCTCGATGGAGGTGTCATGAGAGCGGAAATTATTGAAATCGCTGAACTCTCTAACAATTGGTGTTGAAAGTATATTTTGGATCGGAGAATCCGTATTTGAATATTACAGGAATTGAAATCTCAGAGTATTTTAGCTCAGTGACTCGAATTTGCAGACTAGAACTCGCTAAAATATGAATGAAAAAAATGATGCTCAAGACAAGGGATTTTTCTTGGAAATTCAATCATAACTTTTTTCTTTCGAATTTTGGTGAGCTCTTACATGGAAAATCGGCTTCGTGCAAAAATACGTCAGAAAAAATATATATATAATCATATAGTTCTGAGATTTCGACTTTTTGACCCAAAAAATGACCATGACCATGAAATGTAGTCATGAAAAAGTTGAAAAAAAATTTTTTCGGAACAATGTCACTATAGATGATTCTGACGTAGTTTTGTGCGTAGAAACTGAATTTTGGCATTAGATCGCATGAAAACGATAAATAAAAAAGATGTACTCGATAATCGGCTGAAATCGAAGGTTTTTTGATTTCAGTTGAAAAAAATTCTATTTTAGTACTGGTGGCTGAACCCAAGTATTGAATTTTCCGATGAAGAAATGCATGAGTTATATTTTGTATGTAGTGGTGTCTGGTAATTTGGCCAAAAATGAGCATCTTCGCTCGAAAAAAGGAAATTTCGTATTAAAAAGGTGACTTTAGCAATGAGCATAAATAGATCCGAACTGCTTTTTTAGAGCCTCCGGGCACCCCTAACATAACGCAAAAAAGATATTGAGTCTTTCTCGATCGGTTGAGAAAATTTGATTTTTCGACCATTTTACCTTGAAATTCACCTTTCTCCCAGCTGCACGGCAGTAACAACAAATAAGTGACCGTTTGTCAAATACGAGACCAAGACCCTCCTAGTACCCGAGTATGAGCTTGTGGTTCTCATTGCTAGCGCACCGGTTCCGGGGGGTGGTCCAAAATAACCGAGCTGCTCTCTTAAGAACTAAATCAGATAAAAAATAAGCATCGGTCTTGATACTATTTCTCTCAAATGCCTCTCGAAGCCGGATCGAGTAGTAGCTCTCTCTATTCGGCACACTCTCTCGTTTCTCTGACCGGGGCGAGAGAGCATGCAACAATAGGAGAGTCTATGCCAATTTGTCATCATTAGCCGGAATAGATAGGAATACGTCGCTTGCGTGCCTCCGTCAGATACAAAAATAAATTTAAAATCAGATCCGCCATTATTTCCACTTGAGCTAATGTGTAGGCTCTCCCGCACGGCGTTTTACATGGGGTGAGCGAGAGAGGAGAGAGCGGTCAGGGGAATGGCGAGAGAGCATGCAAATACGAGAGAGTGCGCAAAGGTCTCACCACGAAAGCGCACTTGGCGCGTTGCCAGCAGAACGCCGTGTCCCGTAGGCTACTGCTAAGGATGAAAAGGAAAGTGACGATGGCAAGACGAAACCCCTTTCCCCTCTTCATTTTGCAAGGTCGAGACCGATGAAGTTTCCAGAAGTCGAATGCGTTTCATTGCCATTATAATCGGGAGAAGGATGCGCTGTGTCTGGTGTCTGGTGACATGTAGAGAAAGCAAAAAATAAAACGACCTGTCAACAATTTTCATTTTCATCTCTCATCCTTGCTGTTGTTTCCTCTTTCGCCTTTTCTCTCTTTTCCCTGCCCTTGGGACAGTAGCAGTGCGTTAGCCTGTAGTCACTTCTTCTCCATCTCGCTCTGTCAAGTAGGGATATAAAATCGGTTTTGGCTCTCTCTCCATTCTGCACACTATCTCGCCGATCAGGGAAGCGAGAGAGTGTGCAGAATGAAGAGAGTCAAAACCGAAACGACGTCACTAATGTCAAGCATGCGCTTCGACTACGTTTCGCTGTCAACATAAACAGGTGAGTATTGGAGCGCGAATGATCGTGTGCTCTTTGTGGTTCCTAAAAAGATAAAAATGATACATAAATTAATACATTTCCCTGTTACTGTTTCCTCGAATCGACGGCTTTCATTGCCTTTGGCGCTTCCTTTAGCAGTAGATCAGCCCAGTCACCCTCAACCCCCTTTTTTTCTATTTCATCTATTCACTCTTTCAATCACAGCACTTTTAGATTTCGAGTAGGTTTCAGGATAGGTACAGATAGGGGAGGGAAACTATGCGAATGATGTCCTCTTTTTCTTCTGTCTTGCCACGAAAACTAAATAAGTTTGAACAAACAGTTGCGTGCATGACCGTGTGCAGAATGGAGAGAGTATTATTGACCCAATGAAACAAGAGATCAAAGATCAACAGGTGAACTTCCAGTCATCTAGTGAAGCCATATCGGAACTAGACTCTCATTCAATTCGCTACTCTTTTTCTAATATTCGAATTTTCTGATGAGCGTCGATTGAAAGCTAGGTGGTGCAGACGGTAAGGCCGACTGCTCGATTGGACTACCCCGCTGTCCAAATTACTTCTGGGGCACGTTACATCGCGCCTACTGGGCACTAATACCAAAAGTCGATTAGCCTGTCCTTTTCTTCTCTCCTTTCTTTTATTCTGTTCACTCTTTCATGAAATGTTCTCATTCTTCCGAAGTGCTATCTCGAACTTTCTCTTTGTCATGACATTTCTAGAATGCTTCATTCAGCTGTAGATTAGCTTGTAGATAGTGTCACTTCTCCAACTAGTGATCTCTTTGCTCTCCAACTTATGCACGCTCTCTAGTTTCTCTGACTGATGAGAGAGTGTGCGGAAAGGAGAGAGCCGAATCATCCCCTTTGAATATTGAATGCCTCGTTCAGCAGTAGTTTTGCCAGTAGTTATCCCTGCCCTCTTCTTCTATTTTCTCCTATTCACTCTTCCATAATACACACGCGTTTTGGTTATGTTTCACAATTAATTTAGATATGGCGGTGTGAATAATGATACTTTTCATCATCTCGACGCTAAATCAGATCAAGCCAGTTCACATTTTTACCGCTTTTTGCATGAGTTGGCACTTTTCTGTTCACTATGGACAACATGATGAAGGTCAGAGAAATAAGAGAGTGTGCAAAATGGAGAGAGCGTAAAAGCGATTCCTAGTTGGCAGTGATGAATCTCTCTCCAATCTGCACACTCTCTAGCTGGTCAGAGAAATAAGAGAGTGTGCCAAATGGAGAGACTCGGATCCCTGACTTACTCTCTGATAAGGAGCTAAAGGAAAGCGACAATGACGCGGTGGCTGAGGTTTTCCGCTTCCGTTTTTTTTAGTTCTAAAGCGTTGTGTGTAAGTTGTCGTTTTTTTTATTCTGTCGTTCTGATACCATTTCTAAGTCTCTCATTTAATATTTGACGAATGAGTGAAACATATTATTTCCTTGAATATTTTCGGTTTTTTGGACTAAAAAGTGATGACAACCCTATTCTTTTACATTGTCTCCGTCGATCCTAATTACTTGTGTATTCGCATTGTAATTGGGAATTGTTTTGGCAACCCTTACGAGAAGTACAAACATTTCGAGTGTGTGGGGGTGATATGGGTGAGCGATGAAGTGACCTTTCTTTTGCTTAAGAAAAACAATAATAGAATCGGATTGATGAGTCATCACTAACGGGTTGACAATTCTAATCTTTGGATCATAGTCTCTCCATTTTGCACACTATCTCGAATCTCCGACCAGCTAGAGAGTGTGCAGATTGGAGAGAGACTCATCACTGGCAATTAGGAATCGCTTTTACGCTCTCTCCATTTTGCACACTCTCTTCTTTCTCTGACCTACATCATGTTGTCCAGAGTGAAGAGACGGCAGAAGAGTGCTAACTCATTCAAAATGTGAGCTAACTTGATGGCTCTCCTCTTTTCGTATGCTCTCTCTTCGGTCAGAGAAGCGAGATAGCGTGCGAAATGCCGATTGGGCATCACTACTTGTTATCATTAGTCTTCACTCCATTTGTTATGCGCTGTCGAATATGGCGCTGGCGCTTTCTTCCGTTTTTTTTATTCTAATATTTCGAAAAATCAAATTGTCGACTTGTCGACATTTCCTGTCACTTTTACGCTTCGTTCAGCAGTAGATCCGCCTGTAGTAAAGATAAAAACAAATAAATAAAATATAAGATGTCAAACGAAATGCGAAATTCTCCCTCTCTCATTCCGATCTCTCGAAAATTTGTCTGCGAAACTCAGAATGATTGCGAAATTAGTGATGTAGTGATGCCCTGTAGGAATGATGTCGAACAGAGAACGACTCTCCTCAATTTCCCTTGTCTCTCGGTGGTTAGAGAAACGAGAGAGTATGGGAAATGAGGAGAGTCGGATCCCGATTTGTCATCGCTAAGTTTCGAATGCGTTTCATCGTCTTCATAGAAACGGGAGAGATCTGTTTGAATGATACTGTCGCGAGTAATTTTCTATTACAACTAAATCAGATAAAATAAGCATCGGTCTTGATACTGTCTCACAAATTCCTCACGAAACCGGATCGAGTAGTAGCTCTCTCTATTCGACACACTCTCTCGTTTCTCTGGCCGGCGATATGTTCGCATTTTCCGGTATGAAAGCGACTATTAGGTAGTAGTGATGGGAAATCGTAACTAATGGACTCTCCTCGATTCGCATTGTCTCTCGTCGGTCAGAGAGACGAGAGAGCACGTGAATTGAAGAGAGTCGAGTTTCGATTTCGTTCGCATCCTTCTGAAGTGCTTCTCTCGAACTTTCTCCCATTGCAATGGCACTTCTATAATGCTTCCTTCAGCAGTAGATTAGCTTGGAGAGATAGTGTCACTCCCTCCCCGCCTTTCCTTAGTGATGACACATCGGGAGATGATCTTTGATCTCTGGCGCCCTATCCCTCTATGCTGGTGGTATCGAATCGAGACCGACCCTCCTCGATTCGCATGCTCTCTCGTTTCTCTGACCGACCAGAGAGTATGCGAACTGAGGAGAGTCGATTCCGTTTCGGCATCACTTCTTCTCACATTTGCGCGTTTCGGATACGTTTCACCGTCAGTATAGACATACGAGTGAAGATCGTTAAATGCTAACACCACCCCTTTTTTTTTAAATAATAATAATAATTTGAGCGATTCGCAATGCCGTCACGCTTCGTTTAGCCTGTATTCACCTTTATATCATATAAGATGATGGCATACTTCTGTTGTGTGTTAGCGATAGGAGACTAGGAGAGAAGGAGTTTATCTCATGATGGAACTAGCGAGACTGACCCAGTGGCTTCTCCACTACTGCCAGCTGTGCAGAGGGAGAGAGAGAACGAGTAGTTGTAATACTCTAGGGGTCAGCCTAATTGAGATGGGGCGATATGATAGTACAGTCCCGCAGAGTCTCCGCCCCCAAGAAGTGGGGCACGGAGGGTCACCGTGGGTCACCCGAGGTCACCCCGACTTTGAGGCGGCCTTAGACCCCTTTAAAATGCGAGTTCGACTTACTATTTTTGGCTATGGGCTTTTATCATGAGTGTCAATGGATCTGTGAAAGTAGATTTCCGAAATTATAATTTTGAGCTACTTTCTGAGACGTTATCGTTTAGCCCTCCTCCCCTCCCCTCCCCTCATTTTCATAAACGACCGCTCCCTTGATAGGTGAGAGTGAGGAATGGATTAGGGAAATGGAGGGGAGGAGAGACGGGCCAAGTTGACGTCTCAGGAAGTAGCTCAAAATGCAAATTTCGGAAATCTGCTTTCACAGATCCATTGACCCTCATGAGAAAAGCCCATAGCCAAAAATAGTAAGTCGAACTCGCATTTTAAAGGGGTCTAAGGCCGCCTCAAAATCGGGGTGACCTCGGGTGACCCACGGTGACCCTCCGTGCCCCACTTGTTGGGGCGGAGACTCTGCGGGACTGTAGATCATGGTCAATCGATACTAACCCATAACGTCCTTACTCTCGGCAAGCAAAGCGCCCTCGCTTTGCAAGAACTAATCGGACAAGAAACGAGTAAGGTGGGGACTACGATTCAGGTCTGGTCACTAGAAAATCGTGTCAAGATGTAAGACAGTATAAAACTAGCGACGGTCAGTCTCGGAACCCTAGTCAGCAATATCACTAACAACACATCAGGAATGATACAAACTCAATAACCCACAGTACGCCGACATCAGAATACATTTTCTCTCCTTTGTTGATCCTCAAATCTTGATTTCGATCGATCTCCGTTGAATAGACGAATAGGGGAATAAGGACGCTCATCGGCGTGGGGACATTAGCGTTTCTCTGACGCATTGCAACTCTGGCTGGTCCCAATACTGTCGCACTTTGGCTGACTTCAATAATGAATATATGTGGCAGGGGAACGGATAAGGGAAGGATGGTCAGGATCTGGCGACGTGAAGAATAGACTGGTGAACGGAGATAGGCGACTGGGATGACGGGGTTCGGGCATTCTGGCGTCCCTCACCAGAGAATGATGAGCGTAGTAGTCATCCGAGAGAAGTGGGTGTGGTGTTCGCGGTAGTTGGGAAACCACTTCTCTCCTCCCGCTGTACCTCCACTTTATACCATATAAGATGATGGCATACTTCTGTTGTGTGTTAGCGATAGGAGACTAGGAGAGAAGGAGTTTATCTCATGATGGAACTAGCGAGACTGACCCAGTGGCTTCTCCACTACTGCCAGCTGTGCAGAGGGAGAGAGAGAACGAGTAGTTGTAATACTCTAGGGGTCAGCCTAATTGAGATGGGGCGATATGATAGTACAGTCCCGCAGAGTCTCCGCCCCAAGAAGTGGGGCACGGAGGGTCACCGTGGGTCACCCGAGGTCACCCCGACTTTGAGGCGGCCTTAGACCCCTTTAAAATGCGAGTTCGACTTACTATTTTTGGCTATGGGCTTTTATCATGAGTGTCAATGGATCTGTGAAAGTAGATTTCCGAAATTATAATTTTGAGCTACTTTCTGAGACGTTATCGTTTAGCCCTCCTCCCCTCCCCTCCCCTCATTTTCATAAACGACCGCTCCCTTGATAGGTGAGAGTGAGGAATGGATTAGGGAAATGGAGGGGAGGAGAGACGGGCCAAGTTGACGTCTCAGGAAGTAGCTCAAAATGCAAATTTCGGAAATCTGCTTTCACAGATCCATTGACCCTCATGAGAAAAGCCCATAGCCAAAAATAGTAAGTCGAACTCGCATTTTAAAGGGGTCTAAGGCCGCCTCAAAATCGGGGTGACCTCGGGTGACCCACGGTGACCCTCCGTGCCCCACTTGTTGGGGCGGAGACTCTGCGGGACTGTAGATCATGGTCAATCGATACTAACCCATAACGTCCTTACTCTCGGCAAGCAAAGCGCCCTCGCTTTGCAAGAACTAATCGGACAAGAAACGAGTAAGGTGGGGACTACGATTCAGGTCTGGTCACTAGAAAATCGTGTCAAGATGTAAGACAGTATAAAACTAGCGACGGTCAGTCTCGGAACCCTAGTCAGCAATATCACTAACAACACATCAGGAATGATACAAACTCAATAACCCACAGTACGCCGACATCAGAATACATTTTCTCTCCTTTGTTGATCCTCAAATCTTGATTTCGATCGATCTCCGTTGAATAGACGAATAGGGGAATAAGGACGCTCATCGGCGTGGGGACATTAGCGTTTCTCTGACGCATTGCAACTCTGGCTGGTCCCAATACTGTCGCACTTTGGCTGACTTCAATAATGAATATATGTGGCAGGGGAACGGATAAGGGAAGGATGGTCAGGATCTGGCGACGTGAAGAATAGACTGGTGAACGGAGATAGGCGACTGGGATGACGGGGTTCGGGCATTCTGGCGTCCCTCACCAGAGAATGATGAGCGTAGTAGTCATCCGAGAGAAGTGGGTGTGGTGTTCGCGGTAGTTGGGAAACCACTTCTCTCCTCCCGCTGTACCTCCACTTTATACCATATAAGATGATGGCATACTTCTGTTGTGTGTTAGCGATAGGAGACTAGGAGAGAAGGAGTTTATCTCATGATGGAACTAGCGAGACTGACCCAGTGGCTTCTCCACTACTGCCAGCTGTGCAGAGGGAGAGAGAGAACGAGTAGTTGTAATACTCTAGGGGTCAGCCTAATTGAGATGGGGCGATATGATAGTACAGTCCCGCAGAGTCTCCGCCCCAAGAAGTGGGGCACGGAGGGTCACCGTGGGTCACCCGAGGTCACCCCGACTTTGAGGCGGCCTTAGACCCCTTTAAAATGCGAGTTCGACTTACTATTTTTGGCTATGGGCTTTTATCATGAGTGTCAATGGATCTGTGAAAGTAGATTTCCGAAATTATAATTTTGAGCTACTTTCTGAGACGTTATCGTTTAGCCCTCCTCCCCTCCCCTCCCCTCATTTTCATAAACGACCGCTCCCTTGATAGGTGAGAGTGAGGAATGGATTAGGGAAATGGAGGGGAGGAGAGACGGGCCAAGTTGACGTCTCAGGAAGTAGCTCAAAATGCAAATTTCGGAAATCTGCTTTCACAGATCCATTGACCCTCATGAGAAAAGCCCATAGCCAAAAATAGTAAGTCGAACTCGCATTTTAAAGGGGTCTAAGGCCGCCTCAAAATCGGGGTGACCTCGGGTGACCCACGGTGACCCTCCGTGCCCCACTTGTTGGGGCGGAGACTCTGCGGGACTGTAGATCATGGTCAATCGATACTAACCCATAACGTCCTTACTCTCGGCAAGCAAAGCGCCCTCGCTTTGCAAGAACTAATCGGACAAGAAACGAGTAAGGTGGGGACTACGATTCAGGTCTGGTCACTAGAAAATCGTGTCAAGATGTAAGACAGTATAAAACTAGCGACGGTCAGTCTCGGAACCCTAGTCAGCAATATCACTAACAACACATCAGGAATGATACAAACTCAATAACCCACAGTACGCCGACATCAGAATACATTTTCTCTCCTTTGTTGATCCTCAAATCTTGATTTCGATCGATCTCCGTTGAATAGACGAATAGGGGAATAAGGACGCTCATCGGCGTGGGGACATTAGCGTTTCTCTGACGCATTGCAACTCTGGCTGGTCCCAATACTGTCGCACTTTGGCTGACTTCAATAATGAATATATGTGGCAGGGGAACGGATAAGGGAAGGATGGTCAGGATCTGGCGACGTGAAGAATAGACTGGTGAACGGAGATAGGCGACTGGGATGACGGGGTTCGGGCATTCTGGCGTCCCTCACCAGAGAATGATGAGCGTAGTAGTCATCCGAGAGAAGTGGGTGTGGTGTTCGCGGTAGTTGGGAAACCACTTCTCTCCTCCCGCTGTACCTCCACTTTATACCATATAAGATGATGGCATACTTCTGTTGTGTGTTAGCGATAGGAGACTAGGAGAGAAGGAGTTTATCTCATGATGGAACTAGCGAGACTGACCCAGTGGCTTCTCCACTACTGCCAGCTGTGCAGAGGGAGAGAGAGAACGAGTAGTTGTAATACTCTAGGGGTCAGCCTAATTGAGATGGGGCGATATGATAGTACAGTCCCGCAGAGTCTCCGCCCCAAGAAGTGGGGCACGGAGGGTCACCGTGGGTCACCCGAGGTCACCCCGACTTTGAGGCGGCCACCGTCATTATAAACGATAGAGTGAAGCGGTGTGAATGATTATAAGATGGCCAATCGGGAAAATAATAATACGAATTGTTCCAGATTCCGTTGTATCATTGTCTTCTCGCTTGGACTCGACTTTCTACGTGTTCACTAGAGATACAATTTCGGTTTTGACTCTCTCCATTCTGCATACTGTCTAGTCGGTTAGAGAAACGAGAGAGTGTGCAGAATGGAGAGAGCAAAAAAACGAGACGACATCCTTACTTTCTACGCTTTCAAGTGTTGCCGCAACATTTCGGCTTGTCTTGCTTCAGAAGCAGTAGATTAGCCTGTAGTCATCCTCCCTCTTCTCTTTTTCTCCCTTCTCTCCCTCTCTCTCTATCTCTCTATTCGCTCTTATTCAATCACAGCACACGCAGTCGTTTCACCGTCAGAATAGAAAAGTAATTGAAGCGGGGTCAATGATAATCGGTTGTTGCTTCGTTCTAAACAAAATTATATTTTCTCCTTCTATGATACTTTCGCCTTGCTTTTGGATTTCCAAACATACTTCGTTCAGCAGCAAATTAGCCTGTAGTCATCTCACCTCTCATTTTTTATCTCTTTCGCTCTTTCAACCACCGCGCACGCAGTCGTTTCAAGTATGCTTCACCGTCAGTATAGAAAAGAAAATGAAGCGGGATCAATGATAACGCACACACAGGTGACATAGCGAATGTTAAACAAATTTAGATATTTTTCTCTGTTCTTCAAGTTTTATCCTTGCATTGCTTTTCCTTGCTTCGTTCAGCAGCAAATTAGCCGGTAGTCACCCTCTCTTCTCCTCTCTCCCCTCTCCCTCAATTCACTCTTATTCAATCACTCATTTCAAGTACGTTTCACCGTCAGTATAGAAATGGAATTGAACGGTGTCAATGAAAATGGGTAGTTGTTTTGTTCTAAACAAAATTATATTTGCTCCTTCTACTTTCGCCTTGCTTTTAGATTTCCAACCATACTTAGTTCAGCAGCAAATTAGCCTGTAGTCACCCTCCCTTCTCCTCTCTTCTTCTCCCTCTTCCCTCTATTCACTCTTATTCACTCCCCCCGCACCCAACACAAGCACCGCAAATTGCGGGGTGTTCGAGTCCTGCTTGCCGCACAATCTATTCTTCTCCCCCCTACTAGTAATGTCCAGACTCTCCTCAATTCGCACGCTCTCTCGCCAGTCAGAGAATCTCTTTTCCTTCCCTCCTTCTATTCGCTTCGCTTTCCTCTGACATTGTCAGCGCCGATTCCTCCCTTCTTCACTTCAGAATTATAACTGACTTGCGCATTTATGCTTTGCTAGTCAGACCAGATACGTGATTTATGCGCTAATTGTTTTCCTTGAGTTCCAATCGATCAATAATCGACGCCTTCAGTATACCTACCGTAATCAGAACCTACAGTAACCCTTTTAGGTATGGATAAACGGTAGAGCCTGGAATCTGATTTCAGAGTAGATGACATTATTCATTTTTTTTAAAGCGCTAGTGTTAGATCGCTGGAAATTCTGTTCTGACTATGGAATTTAAGCGATTTCAACACGAGAGTAGAACAAGCGCCTATGTATTCAGCCGCAGTGTTGAGAAACAAGGATGAATCATGTTGAAACAATCCCCTCTCTTCATTTTTACAGATATATCCCAGATATCCGGTGCCGAACAAACAGCTGAGTGTTTCGGTTCTGTTTATCCCCCACTAGGAATGTAATTCCGGGTTTGTTCTCTCCATTGTGCACACTCTCTAATCGGTTAGAGAGACGAGAGAGTGTGCAGAATGGAGAGAGCAGAAAACCGAAACGACATCACTATCCCCCACACGCTTTGCCGACTGTTCGACCCGCTAGATAGTGTGCCAAATTTAGAGCCGATGCGCTAATTGTTTTGAGCTCTACCGGTTAAGTTTCGCGGCAGGATTATCTGTCAAGAGCACAGGCCAGTGTTGATTTGTGTTTGATTTACTTTCACAAAAAAAAACATGAAAACTCCTCTCATTGGATGCTTGCTTGTGATGAAAAAGTGGAGCCGACACTCCCCAATTCGCGTGCGATCTCGTAGGTCAGAGAAACGAGAGAGCACGCGAATTGGGGAGAAACGGGCTAAAAATGTAATCCCTTGCCTGAACAAATCCGTGTTTCTGTTTCGTACCCTCCGCTTCCTCCTCCCCCTCGCCCTTTTTATCTGACAAGCCCATCTTTCTTTCCGCCCATTTAATCCCGGGCTTTTCTCCCTTTACTCCCTGCCATTCTCTTCGGTTCCCCGCTCTCTCCATTCAGCACACTCTCTCGGCGGTCAGACAGCGCGAGAGAGTGTGCAGAATGGAGAGAGTGGTTCCTTACACTCTTCTGCCACCCTCTGTGAGTGTTCTCTGAGGGCGTTTTACACTAATGATGGCAAATCGGCATCCGACTGTCCTCAAATCGCATGTTCTCTCGTTTATCTGACCGGCGAGAGAGCACGCGAGATGAGGAGACTGTCTGACAATTTTCATCACCCGTTTTCAGTTAGCGATAAGGCGGGTTTGGATGGCCCAGAAAGCATTCAGCCTGTTCCAATTATCCGTAGCAGGGAACTAGCGAAAATGGACCGTTATGATTCTATATTTTGCGGTTTTGGTAACCTCTTCTGACTCCCCTCGACCCACGCTGTCATGAAATCTTTACCCAAATTTGCGCTTGTGGTTTCTTGATTTTTTTAGCCGTGCATTATTATCAGGAATAGTCAAGCAGGTTTGTGCTAAATTATTCTCTTCTCTTGGTCTCTCTAGCTAGATGCAATAGTGATCAAATCTCTCTCCAGTCTGTGATTATTCCGCTTCGATGCCATTGAAATTGACAAGTCTCACGCGGTGCCGATTCAGAGTAGCGATGTCGTTTCGAGTTTTCTACTCTCTTCATTATGCATACTCTCTCGTCTGTCTGACCGCCGAGATAGTATGCGAACAGGAGAGAGCAAAACCCGAAACGACATCACTAATTCAGAGGCGAGCAATGCGCACTCCAGCCTCGGCGGAGCCAAGGGATAACGAGGGCCTGCCCAGTCGAATGGCAGCTCTCTCTATTATGTGCCAATTCATTTTGTCACCCAGACTCAACGGAGCTAGGGGCAAACTTGGACCATCAGGGTAGATCATCGTAGTTCTCTCTCTATTCTGCACACTCTTCCTCTGATAGACGAACCCCGGTTATTCCGCTTGAATGCTATGGATCTACCCTCCAGCCTCGGCGGAGCGGGCGGATAGCTGGGGGTTGCCTAGTCGAATGGTATCTCTTTCTACTTTATGCCAGTTCATGCTGTCACCCAGCCTCGGCGGAGCTAGTGGATAACTAGGGCTCAGTTGCCGCAATCAATCTCTTCTCTGCAGAGTAGTAGTCCTACTCGAATGGGCTCTCCGGACACCCCGCTCTCTCATTTTCACGCACTCTCTCGCCTTCTCTAACTGTCTGATCTCTCACATCTCTCTGCGATCCTCGAATTACAGCCTTCTCTCGTTTCTGGAACCGACGCCCATGAAAGGGGCTAAGGGGCGGGAACTCTACTGTCGCTTTATTTTGTTCTTACCTCTTTCTCTCTCTACTAGTGATGTCGTTTCGGTTTTCTACTCTCTTCATTTTGTACACCCTCTCGTTTCTCTAACCGATTAGAGATTGTGCATAGTGGAGAGAGCGTTATTCGGTCCCTACGTCTCACGTACTCAATGACTTTGTGTGCTTGTGTCAATCCGCAAGAAATGGGCCTGAAATCACGCGCGGAGCCCCACTCCTTCCAAATATGCTGTTTTTCTCGCTCTATCCTTCTCATTTGCACCATCTCTCTGTTCATTTTTCTGCTTTTTCAGATGCAGCAGAAGAGATCGAAATCCTCCCGAAAAAAAGACAAATTGGTCTCATCTCTGTGCTTTACAAGTCTCTTTTTGAGCTCGATTTCGAGTTTTGGCTTTTTCCGCATGGAATTGGTCAGGCATCCAGGCCATTTCTGTCCATTTTTTCTATTACTCCTCAACTAAACTTGGTGATATCTAAACATCTTTACCGCTTGCAATATCTCGCTTTGCTTCTTGTGTCTGGAAAAAACACTCGAAATGAGCCAGAAATCCCAGCCATTTCTGTCCATTTTCTCTCTCTCTCTGTTTATTTATGCTTCTTCCCTCCATCTGCTCCCCTCTTTTCTCTGCTGTTTTCAGTCTCGTGCCTCTTGGCAGTCAAGCCTATTTCGAAATTGTGAATCAGTCCAAACCGTGGTTTGTCCATTCCAAATGTTGATTCCAAATTGTTCGCTGTTTCTGCGTGAGATAGCATTGCTCATGATAAGGGAGTAACAAACGCGTTGCCCCTTGCTTCCACAGCTGTAAAGTATCTTGAGAGCGGTTGTGAATGTAACCAGCGAACTATCTCGCCGGTCAGAGAAACGAGTGAGTGTGCAAAATGGAGAGAGATAACATCCGAACCGACATCATCACTTCGACCCGCTTCGCGAACCACAGATGTTTCCCTCGGACTGTTTCTAAGATGTTATTTTATTAGCCATGAAACGAGAAAATTCCCTCCCGTTGCATACCGACCGTGAAACGCACTCGAACTATGGCGAACTGACAAGTGTGAGAGGTCAAATCCCTTCACTCTCTCCATTCGGCGCACTCTCTCGTCACTCTGACCACCGAGAGATCGCGCAAGATCAGGAGAGCGGATTTCCCTGTTCTTCGGTATGTTTCTTTTTGCTACATTGTGTCTTTCGCATTCCTCCCTCTCCCCTCATCCCCTCTTTCCCCCTACTCTTCTACTCCCCCAGTAGTGCTGTCGTTTCGGTTTTCGGCTCTCTCCGCTCTGCACACTCTCTCGTCACTCTGACCGCCGAGATAGTGTGCAGAATGGAGAGAGCCGAAACCGACTACTCTCCCTGCGCATGAGATAATTATGCGTGGTGGCAGAGAGAAAGAGAGCGGGACATGCGACATTCCCCATCTCTTCCCTTCTCATTGAAGCCCTGGGAACCGAGAAGAGGGTGATCTTTGATCTCTAAAATCTTTCCTCTATTGCTGTCAGATATAGCTGATCTTTGATATTTTATTTCCGACTGATCTTTGATCTTTCCCAGCAGTCAATGTCATTCACCCTCTACCCAATCACTTTTTGCACTCCCCACACACGCCACTTGTTCGTCGTTCTCCCCCTCTTCCTCTTTCTTCTAGCTCTTCTGTCCCATCAAGCTATCCCTCGAACTACTAGCGCTATCCGTCTTTCAGTATTACTTACCAGTATCTATGCCATAGCATAAGCTCGTCGTTCTCCCCTTCTCCTCTTATCCTCACTCTGCTTCCTCTATTGCTCGCTCGGACTACTAGCGGTCTTCTCGGCATTTAGCGCTATCCTCAGTGAACTTAGACTCTGATCTCTGAACTCTAAAGTCAACTTTCTTCTTATCCCTGCTTCTGCCCGCTCAAGCTATCCCTTGAACTACTAGCAGTTAGTGATGCCGTTTCGGTTTGCGACTCTCTTCATTCTGCACACTATCTCGTCGGTCAGAGAAGCGAGAGAGTGTGCAGAATGGAGAGAGTCGCAAACCGAAACGACACCACTCCTTCCTAGATTTAGCCGAATACTGGCATCACCCCATGATCTGAGAATGTAGATTTGATTTTTTAAAATAATATATATTTTTATTGTTCACTCAGTCACGCCACGACAATCACCCCCGCGCAATTTATCCCACTTAAATTGTGGGTGTGAAGCGTATTCGAAAATTTCTCGTCTTGAGCGAACTTAACAGCTAATTTTTCACCTGCGTTGAGGCTCGGTACTTGTTAGATGTGCCTCTCAACGGACAAAAAAACGAGCCAAAATCAGTGTTGATTGACTCAAGTTGTTTTCTAGTCATGCCGTGGCCCCTACTTCTGCGCATTCTCTTGACGGATCGAGCAATGGAGAACGGAGTGTGCAGAATGGAGAGAGTTGCTACTCTCAACTCAGTTCCGCACTATCCTTCCTCTGGCAAAGCTCGCGCGCGTGAAACGGACTTAGAGAAAGAAAGAGAAAGAGCGGGAAAGCAACTCCTCAGTGATGCCTCGTTTCAGTTCCGCGACTCTCTCCTCTCCGCAGATTCTTTCATCGGTCAGACAGCGAGAGAGAGTGTGCAGAATGGAGAGAGCCAGACCCTCCTTATTCCCCTTGATATCTTGCCCGTCAGAGACAGTGAGGGAGTGTGCGGAATGGAGAGAGCCAAAACCCTCAACCTAATCCCGTTTCTCGCCCCTCTCATCCTTTCTAACCCGCGCCCTTTTGAATTCGAGAGCGAGTGAAAAGTTGAAGGGTCAACCTTCCCCTCTCCTCTCAGCTCTCTCCATTCAGCACACTCTCTCGCTCTGTCTGACCGCTCAGAGAGTGTGCGGAGCGGAGAGACCCACACCCTCCTCATTCCCCCTGATCTGTCGCCTGTCAGAGACAGTTATGGAATGTGCAGAATGGAGAGTGCTCCTTACCCCTTCGTTCCCTGCTGAGTCAATATTTCGCAATGAGTAAGTGCTGTTGTTTCACAACATGCGCATCAACCTCTCTTGCTCACTGCACTCCCTCTCCTACTCTCTTCATTCCTCCAAGAATGAGCGAACCGAGATCACCCGATAGGTCCGTCACTACCAGAGTCGTGCAATGCTTTGAACCCTGTTGTTTAGTCTCGCATTCTTGCTCATTCCTCCCCTCTCCGACTCTAGAGTTTGACATGTCTCTGGCTCTCTCCATTCAGCACACTCTCTCGCGCTATCTGACCGCTTAGAGAGTGTGCAGAGCGGAGAGAGGCAGACCCTCCTCACTCGTCATTCACTCGTTGTTTCGAAATGCATGAATAATATATTCCCGCGATGTCGATAATTTTGCAAGACTGCTGATTAGATTATTTTTACCGAGCCGGGAATTATTTTTGTTATTCCCACGATATCATATTTCTCGATGTTTTGTGATCCTGCGTGCACCACTTCTGATTGGATTCTGTTTGGACTAATCTTTGGAATAATCTTCTACCGATCATTTCAAATTGAACTTTGATCTCTCCGCTATTTCGAGAGATGTTTTGTTTGCGAGATGCATTCCTCATCGCCACTGACCCGTTCAAATCGCCTCACTTCCCGCGCTCTTTTTTTTTGCTCCGCGAATGTTTCTCCCTTCTTCACTACTCGAAATGAGAAGAGGGGGTAAACAATGCAATTGGCGCGCGCGCGAAATGAGTGAGTTGAAAGGCAGGGTGCAGAGGTGAAAAGCACAAATAGTAATGCAAATCCACTCCGCATCTTAATAAACGAATCTCCTCATTTTCATTCTTCAGTTCTCCCCTATAAAGCGTGGGGTCCTCCTTCTCTGGTTAGTCCGGCGCTCCCACTCCGCATCATTTACAATCCTTTCGTTCCCTCATGTTTCATCGAACCATGATTCAGACGGAATGTTTTTTGGGGAAAAAAACGTCTAAAGATCGTAATGCTCTGCGGAAGTGCACACTAGTTTGTCGCGTTTCCCTGACTGACCAAAGAGAACGCGCATCGAGGACAGTCGGTCTCGATTAGTGATGACAAATCGGCATCTCACTCTCCTCAATTCGCGTGTTCTCTTGCCTCTCTAACCGACGAGAGATCATGCGAAACTCGGTCTCGACATTAGAGTCTATCTCTAGTCTCACCCCGATCCCTCTTCTGCGCACTCGCTATTCTCTTTTCCACATTCGTCACTTCACTTCGCAGTGTTGACAGCGAAACTGCATAAATCTGCCCCCTCCCCTCAATTTCACCTGGAAACAGTGCAAAAGTCACATGAGACTTCTCCGTCCTCCACCTCTTCCAACCCTCCTCGCTCCACCCGCTCTCTCGCCGGTCAGAGACGCCGAGGGAGTGTGCAGAAGGGAGAGCGCCAGCTCTCTCCATTCTGCACACTCCCTCTCGGTGCTCTGACCGGCCAGGGAGTGGGCGAAATGAAGAGAGCCCAGAGATCACAGCTCTCCGTCGGAAATGCCCGCAATTTCCCATACTTGCCTCCGCCTCTATCAGATACTCTCTCCATTCTGCACACTCTCTCGTTTCTCTGACCGGCGAGATAGAGCGGAAAAGGAGGAGAGTCGGATGTCAATTTCCCATACATCTGCCCACACTCCCCGTAGGCTGAGACAAACATAGCCATTTACGCGACTTGTTTACTACGAGTGAAGCCTGCCTTCTGATATCTGTATCTCGGGGGCACTAGGGAGGCGGTTTTGGCTCTCTCTCCAGTCTGCACACTATCTCGCCGGTCAGCGAAACGAAAGAGTGTACATAATGGAGAGAGCAAGAATCCGAAACTACACCACAATTTATGTGAGAATCGGGTCTCACTCTACTATCTCTTTATTTTGTTCTCACCTCACTCTCTACTGTTCGCGCCCCAGTTAAGAATGCTTCTCACTAGTGGAGCCGGATCGAATAGTTGCTCTCTCCATTGTGCACACTCTCTCGTTTCTCTGACCGACGAGGGAGTGTGCAGAGTGGAGAGAATCAATGTAGATTCAGCATTATGTCATTGCATCCAAATTACGCGCCGAAGCTTGTTTACTACGAATGAAGCCTTCTGATATCCTCTCATATCCCGTGATGTGCTTGAATCACGTGCGAATTCTCTGATTTTGAGATGTTGAAGCTCTCCTCTTGCACCCAAATATGATCGTTGTACTACATTCGTGGCATGATTCTCTCGGGTTTTTCTCATATTCATGCTGAATCTCGTCGAGAGTGGCAGTTGCATAGCTTCATCATCTCTTAGTTTCGCTCCAGTGCTTGAACGTTTATCTTGGCATTCCGAAATGCTAGGTCAGAATCCCAGACGTTAGATTCCGGCTTTTAACGCTCAATCTCTCTGACATGCGAGGTCCATTATTCTTTGCTATTTCGTGGCTGTGAGGATCTTTTTCGCTGTCTGAGAATTCTCCATTCGTCGCATTCTCTCTTTAATCCGCTTGATGAAGACAGTGTGCAGAATGGAGAGAGAACACTGTTCGATTCGGGGCAAAATTAATGGGAAAGCTCGCAAAACGTCGTAGCACGGAGCTCGACTCTCCTAATTTCGTGTGGTCTCTCGTCGGTTAGAGAGACGAGATAGTGCGCAAATTGAGGAGGGTCAGGTGCCGATTTACCATCACTCTTTCGTCTTCGTTCGGTGTCCCCATAGGGCTTGGCATGGCTTGGCATCAGCCGAGTGCTTTCGGTCTTCTATCCCCCCCCCCTCTTTGTTTCCTTCGTCGTTTCTCCACTTTCCTCTCACTCGGTTGCCAAGAGTCGGACACCCTCATCGTTTCGCGTGCTCTCTCTCATCTCTAACCAGCGAGAGATCAAGGGAAACGGAGAGTGTCAAACGCTCTCTAGGTCTCTCCATTTCGCCCGCTTTCTCATCGGTCAGAGAGACGAGAGAGTGTGTGGAAAGAGGAGAGTCCGAGGGAGTTGCCACGAGCTGACTCACTCCCCCTTCACTCACTTGTAAGTAGCCTTGAATTTCGGATGAGGAGGCAACTCGTGAGAGACGAGGAGTTAAAGTGAAGAGCGAACGTTACCCCGATTACCGTTATTACCCAAGAGCTCCGTCACTGCCAGACCAATAGGGATCACAAATCAGAGCACCCCGACTCTCCTCAATACGCATGCTCTCTCGTTTCTCTTACCCACGAGAGAGCCGAGAGTGTTGAGGAGAGTCGGGTTCCTATTTGACATCACTAATGCGCAGTGAACGTGAAGAGGGGCAATGATCGAACCCCGTTACCCCGATAGCTCCGCCACTACCAGATTATTCCCCGCGCGAGAATCGTTCCATCGGTCTGAATTTTTTCTATTGATTTCGATGAACCACTGAGCGACAACATTTCTTCTGTTGCATGTGCCTTTCGTATTCTGTCTGAGACACATCCCCATTCTCTAATACTCTGATGCACCAACTCCCAGCGCTCGTTTCACATTGTCTTTCCCCTCTGATTATCGTGCTGAATTTCGTGTGAGGTCTCGTTAAAGAGCATTATGCATGTGTGCACCAGTGGCGGCCCCACTCTCCCCCCCCCCCCACTTTCGCAACGAGATATAGAGCCAGCCAGAAGGAAATCTGATAGCCATGATGCCCCCCGTTTTGGACTGGACCAGGGGCGAGGGAGTGTGCAAAATGGAGAGAGTGGCAGAGAAGCCAGAGCACTCACTCCACGGCAGTCGATGACCTACCATTGTGATGTTGGCAGCTTGCCAAAAAAATCTCTCCATTTTGCACACTATCTTTCTCTACCACCCTCTTCATTTCCCCTTATCTCTCGTGCATCTCTGACTGTCTCTCTCACTTTCCCATGATTTCTAGCCTGCCTCTGACCGTCTCACCCCTCTCTAATCCCTCGCTCCTCATCATGACCAACTCCATCTGGTCACTGCTTTGAGCGCTAATGATGAGTGATTGTTAGGGATGGGTCGGAAGCGAGAGAGCATGGAACATGGAGAGAGTGCAGAGAGATCAGAGAGTGTGCTAAATGGAGAGAGCGAGTTGAAAGATGAGCCGTTCTCCCTTCCATGGTCCTCCCTCAAGGAGTCAGATGGACTCTTTCCTCACTGTTCCTCTCCCCACATCATTTCCTCTTCTCCTCTTCATATCTTTTATTTATCTATTTATTTGTCATGTAAATATGCTACTCACTAGTTCCTCAGATTCACATGTATCATTGCTGAATCCGAAAGAAATGATGTCACGACGTTTCCGCGGTTCCCGAATTACATCATTCCAACTAGATTTTTCCCCTTTTCTTTCATGACTCCATTGTCAATTTTTCCTCTACTTTCACGATTACATTCTTAGCCTGAGCCTAACCGAACAAGTTCCGAAATTCCTTCGGTGCTCTGTGCACACCTGTCTGTTACGCCTGTAACTTCCTCTCAAATAGTGATGTCGTTTCGGTTTGCGGCGGCTCTCTCCATTCTGCACACTCCCTCGTTTCGCTGTCCGGCGAGATAGTGGGCAGAATGGAGAGAGAGAGAGCCAGAAACGACATGCCACCCCTGCTGGACACTTGTTTCCACACAGAACCTCTGTCAAAAAAAAACATTTCGCGATTCGCGAAAAACACTCCCTCTCTCCCTCGTCGTCTCCCTGGTAACAATCGCCTGTACTGTCTCTCTGTCTTTCTCGCTTTTCTCGTCACTCCGTCTCTCCCTTTTGCACACTCTCTCGCGATGTTCTCTAACCGCTCTGCACTCTCTCATCTCTCGTACACTCTCGCTCCTTCTACATTATCCCCCCATTCTCACACATTGCTCATGTATTCGCGAGATTTCGAACAGCTTGTACACGCATTTTCGTCAATTTTCGCGTCGATTCCCGATTATCGATTGGCTACCGTATACCTCCCTGATTATTGATCGATTACAGGCTACCGTACCCCCTCCCCAACGATCGCGAAATGGCCGCCGCCGCCGACAAGCCCGAGCTCAAGTTCAACTGGGACGCCAAGGATGTGAAGGCGAAGTACGGTAGTTTATAATCTCAAGGTTACGGTAGCTCGGGGTCCTGTAACGATCAGCCGGATACTGTAGTAGCGGATTCCTATCGAATCCTTCTGAATTTCCATTCCTGTAGTCTCAAGATGGGCGTAACGGTAGATCGTTCGAGGGTTACTGTATCTAACAAGGGCTGTGAAACTATCGATTGGTCGCATACTGTAGCTGCAGATTGTCATTGATTTCGTGACCACCCTGGACTATCGTATCATTTTGCTCTTTCCTGCCTCGATAGCGTAGGCTGTAATCGCTTCGGGGTTACTGTAACTCGGCGCGGATACAGTAGTCGTGAATCGATCTTGTATCCTACCTGCATTCTCCGCTCATTTCCCTCAATTCTCACGATTGTTGCATCTATTACTCTAATTTGATCTCCTTAACAAGCATACGATACTACAAGGGTACGGTATCGGAACGATCGGTATACTGTAGTCATCGATCGATATTGTAACATAATGCAGTTTTCATCCCATCCTTCCTGGATACTAGTGATTACTCCTCTCTCATCTGATGACCATAGCAAGAAAACAATACACTGCCGAAAGAGGGAGGAGGTACTGAGTCTGGGAGTGTGTAGAATGGAGAGAGGGCCATAGTTGGATATTGACTCTCTCCATTCTGCACACTCTCTTGTCTGTTAGACAGACGAAGGAGGAAAGAGGGGCTCACTGATTAGGATAGTCATTTTATATATTTCTTCTCTCCATTTAGTACAATATTTCCGCGGCTTGTAAGCAGCCGAGGGAGTGTGCAGAATGGAGAGAGCAGACAGCCGCAAAGAAAAAAAAGAGGGACTCATTGAGTCTCCTCTGACTCAAGCAGGGATAGAGAGAAAAGAGTGACCAATGCATCAACAATCTTCTAGCTTCAGGAATATTCTCCTGCAGGGAAAATAGTAGGGAGATTATAAGATGGTAGCATCTAGGGATACGGTAACAAATCGATACCGTACTCCCTTCTATATTTTGCACAATGTCCAATCTTCTTTTACGGGTAGATCCTTTTTTTTACATCTGCGTCCGAATCTAGTCTACCGTCTCTCTTACCGTACCCTCTCACTTCCAGAGACACACTAGAGGGAGAGGGTTACGGTGTCTGCCTTGGTAGAGCAGTCTACAGAATCCTCTTCCAGATGGAAGGTCTAGCAATGCCTCACCGTACTCTTCCTTCCAAATGGGGTCTACGGTTGATGTCAATAGTGTATTGCTACGGTAGCTACCATATTACCGTACCCTCTACCTTTCCAAATGGAACCTGCTCTTACCGTAATCCTCCCTTTCCAGATGGGAGGCGTTCTCCAAGTTCGGAGCCGCCACCGCCACCGAGATGACCGGCAAGAACTTCGACAAGTGAGTGTGTGATAGTCGCGCACGAGACGCGCCGATACTCGTGCGCGCATCGTGATTAAAAACCCGGTCCGAATAGCGAAGTGATTTTATTTGAGGTGGCTCAAGGACGCGGGAGTGATCGAGCCGAAGGGCGTCACCACTACCGTCACCGGAATCGCCTTCTCCAAAGTGACTGGGTAATGGCGTTTATTAATCTGCAAATTGCCTGGGGATGAGCAAGTGACTGCACATAGTTAGAGTGTGAAACGCAAGCAGTTGAAACTTGAAACAGCTAACTAAGAGCAAAGGGTGAAACAAATACTCGCCCGAGAATAACACAATCATATTCAGCACCAAGAAGAAGGCCACCTTCCCTGAGACCAAGCAAGTGCTCGTCAGAGTTGCCGAGGACAGAGCTAACCAAACTAAGAAACCCGTACAGGTAAATGAAACATCACTGTTCCTACTTTATACGAATATTCAGGACGAACTGGATGCCATCATTGAGAAACTAGCCAAGTTGGAAGCTCCTACTGTGAACTCCGCAGCCAAGGCAAACGCTGATGGCGTCTACTCAAGACTAACTGATCACACTAAGGTTCGATTAGAAGGGGTGATCGAACTAACCCACTTTCCAGTACACCGGAGCACACAAGGAACGTTTCAACACTGATGGTACTGGAAAAGGAAAGGCTGGAAGAGAGGAACTGATTGAGCAGACTGGCTACGTAGCTTCTTACAAGAATAAGGATACCTACGACAAGGTTCATGAAGCGAAATAAACTATTCCAACCACTGTACAAATAATTACCCATCAGCGTTTTGCAGCCCCTTCAAGTATTCTCGATGATCAAATGGTTGTGTAATTCTTTCATGTGTATAAAGATCTGATATGTGATAACAATTTATACGAACAACAAACCAACAATTTACTTCGCCTTTCCGATACCATCGTCGGCGGCCTCCTTGGCCTTCTGCTCTCTCTTTCCGGCGTACTTCTTGTCGGCTCTGATGCGACGGAGGTGGCGGTACACCTCGACCTTCTTCTCGGCGTCGGTGATAGCGCGGGCAGTCTGCTCGTGGACGATCTTGGCGAGGGGAAGGACGGTTCCGCGGAGCTGAGCGGCGACCTTGAGCTCTTCGGCCTGTAAATATCGATTGATGCTACTCCATTAAATTTTAAATAAATAATATAAATATTATCGTTGGTTCAGAGCCGATAAATCAGCTTTGCTAGGTTAGCAAATCCAAAGCAGCTTCCATGAAAGAACAGAAGAACTCTGCTCAATCACTTCAGCTGACTAACATGGACTGCTAAAGTTGCTCGGAGAATGGATTAAGTTATCATCATTACCAGTGAATAAAAATAAGACTAAAGGGAAATAACTCACGGAGCTGTCTCCCTTCTTGGGGGCGGCCAGCTTCTTGGGGAAGAGGATGAGCTTAGCCTTGTAAGCCTTCAGACGCTCAATGTTGGACTGAAACGAGGACGATTAATATACCAATAAACCGATAGGACATAATACTGGAAAAAAAGTACTATGAATTAAACGAAATTACATACTTTCTGCGACTCGAGGGACTTGTTAGTTCTGCGGTAGTCAACAGAGATTCCGACTCCGCGGGCATCGACCTTGCTGATGCCGGCCTCCTTGAGCTCATCAAGGGTGAATCCACGTCCGAGGCGAACGCGTCTGTTGTATCGCTGGGTGACGCAACGGACGGCAGGTCTGAAGGTAGTTTCGTTACAATTTCATCAGCATAGCGATTTATTTCGTTATAATTTCATCAGCATAATGATCTAGGCCATTCCAGGGACCATTCCAGTATTACCAGAATTTCAAATCAAATATACTCGGCAGATTTTACGTTACTTAGGTTGAGCTATGCCAAGTGAAAAGCCTCAACCTACGGTTTTCCATTGCGACTAACTGAATCAAAGTACAACTTCAAATTTTCAATGGATCATAAGCATACTAACCTCAGGAAACCGGAGACGGGACGAGGGGCAACCTTGGAAGCCTTAGCAACACGGGCGAGACGTCTGCGCTGCTTGCGGGCGGGCTGGTTGAACCAGGTCTTGATTCTCATTTCCCAATGCTTGCGGAAGTGCGCATTGGGGATCATGTTGTTCCCCTTGGGAGCCATGGTTACCTGGAATAAGAAGAAATGATTTGGGAACGTGAAACATAAGAATAGCGCATAACGTAAAAATTAAACGGAAAAGCTTTTTGGTACGACTCTCAAGGTTTTTCCACAGTAAATGCAAATATGAGCGTCATATTAACCGTTAGAACGAGATAATGCCCAAAAACTAGCAACGAAATAACGATACGACCGTCAATTACGAAAACAAGAAAGAAAAAAAGGAAAAGTGTTTTGGGAAAAAGGAAAATGTGTGTGCGCTCCGAAAAAAATGATACTCAGCCAACGAATACGGTAGTTTGCCGCGAGTTTAAATTTTCCAGTTTGCGATTGCTTTGCAAGTCTCGTGAAAACTTCGTTTGTTTTCGACCAAATAAACGCTAATATTATTTATATTTAAATCAGTTGGTTTACGCATTGAACTGCACGTTTCAATCCCCCACCTTGCCACCATTATATTCAGAATATTTGTTGCGGTTTGTGCCCTTTCTTCCTTTATTTCTGCTCGATTCGCCGTAGCAGCATGCACTTTCCTCGCTCTATTTCGAACTGTTTTAGAATCACGAGTGTCTATGCAAGCCCAGTATCATGTTGGATGTGTTTTGTAAGCCAACGTCCATCTCGTATTCTGTTATTCCCTTCAATTGATCGAATTTGACGTCGTGAATCATGATGATCCTTGTTCAGTGAGCTGTCTTCGCCTATATTTCTGCCTCAAATTTATTTATTTATTCGAATGCTTGGCTCACTCACAGACGCCTTCATCCCTTGAATCTTTCACGTCCTCAACCCGGCCTGCTTATTTTTGTAAGTGCAATAGAACTAAAGTGCGATAAGGGGAGTGGTGAGTATCGGCCGTTATCTAGTCCCTCTCGCTTCCCCTCTTGCAGTTCCTGTCATTCGATTGTGCTCATCTTTTATTTTCGCGATTGTCAATATTGTTTCTATTTATATACCGTATCATTTTTAGATGGGACGAGTTTGATCTACCCGGATCGACAACCGATCGGCGATTACTGTAGGAGACGAATGAGTGCGAAGCGGAACCTCGTGGCCTTCTGGTACGGTATTCTCCTCTAATTAACCGATATTCAACGCATTAAATCGAAACTCATCTCGAACGTTGAAAAGGCAGTCGAAACCTTCTCTAGAGATTACGGTAGATCACAGTTACTCGATGACTATCACACTGATTATCTCCTACACTTACCGTAATTTATCACCTATCTATCGAGTCGAAACTATTGTTAATGGCAACCGTACCCAATATTTGTCCAATCCATCCCAATCTATCCCAAATCCAGGCTGCTCGGACTATGCAACAACTTCGCGTACGTAATCATGCTGAGTGCGGCGAAGGACATCCTCGAGAAGGGAGCAGAGACGCCGGGCAGTAAAGTGTGTAATGTGAGTACTGTATCGTGTGGTAGATCATCAATCAATAACGCGCGTCCATTTGGCGCTATATTATTTCAGCAAGAATAGTTAGATCGAGATTGCATTAGTGTAGTCTAGTAAAGTGTAAAGAAATAATACGAGTAGCTTCAACATTCAACTCCATAGATAATACTGGAAATTCTTTCACCACTTGTAGGCGTCGATCACTGAGAGTTAGTACTGAATCGATAACGGGGAGATTACGGAAGCCTTACGTCGATAGGCGGATTGTGAAAGGTTACGGTACTTGCAGGAGGTGATAACTCCACACGATTACTTTTCCTTCTCCGATTTTAATATCTTATCAATCGATAACTCCTTAGGATCTTAGTATCTCTTCAATTTATAACTGACTGACTACCGTATCCTCAGGAGACTATAACCCACCGGGACTGCTCCCCGATGTCGACTGGCTCCGTCCTCCTGGCGGACATCATTCCCTCCCTGCTCATCAAGACCGTGGCCCCGCTGCTGCTGCAGAATGTCCCGTTCGAGTGAGTGTTTCGATTACATCAGCTATCGATGACTGACTTTATTAGATTTACGGTAGATGAGGGATCGATAATTGGCTTTTATTGGGATACGGTAGGTCAGCGATTGAAATTGGCTTTTATTGGGATACGGTAGATTAGCAATCGAGGACTGACTATTGGGTGTACGGTAGATAATAGTTCCGCTAATGACTTTATTTGGTGCTGCAGCAGAATGTCCCGTACGAGTGAGTCAATTGATAATTGGGGTTTAAAAGAAACGCTAGATCAGCGATCGATGACTGACTTTATCGGGTGTACTGTAGATCATCGATATTAATCACTGGCACATTACCCCAGTCGCCATTGTGACACCAAATCATTCTGTTATCGCTGCATTAATGATTCAGTTTATAATCTACTTTATCGATTGAATAATCACCACTAGGGATGAATTTCGGGTTTCACTCTCTCCATTCTGCACACCCTCTAATCGGTTAGAGAGACAAGAGAGTGTGCAAAATGGAGAGAGTCGAAAACCAAAACGACATCACTAATCACCACCACCCCTTCTGCGTCACGCTCCTAGCGTAGCTCTCGAATATGGTATCTTCTTACTATCTTACTATCTTCTGCCTACAGTACCCTTCCTCCTTACAGTATCCGGCACGCGGCGGGCATCGTGCTGCAAGCGTCGGCGTTCATCACCGTGGCCGTCTCGGACACGGCGTACCTCGCGCTGACTGGTGAGACAATATTTGAATATATTTTAATTCCCGCCAGTTGGAGCAAAAATAAAGTCTCCACACAAAATAACCATCCACCTTCCGGGGGAAGGTGGCGTATCCTGACTTTTGCGAGCAAAGTCAACAGCTGAGTGAATTTTGACCCGAGAGGATAGATTATGCAAAGATCACAACTCAATAATAGCCGTGAGATCTCGACAGTGTACATTTATCAAAGTCTCGGGTCAATAAAAGTCCCGGGATCTGCGGCCAAAATTCCCGCTCTATTTTCTCGGACTTGTTACAAACGATGGCGTAGATAAAAAGAATAGCAGTAGTTTAGCATGCATAAAGGTCGAAAAGTATAGGATATGGTGTAGTCATAATTGTTCTTGGATGATGAACAAAACACCATGGATAATGATGATATGATTCACAAAATCAAGTCAGCAGGTGTGTTGCACTGTTGCAATGGAAATTCTTGGGATCACTATATGATTAAGAGTGCAACTCTGATTTTTATTGCCTCTGCCCGGACATGCCGCGAGGATTTTCGATTCAGACCTCCATACGCATACCATGGGGGCATGTTGGGTACTTGTTTACAAAAGTGGCCAAATTTGAGCGCCGAGTCAACAAAGCGGCGCGCCAGGTGCGCGCCAAGTTTGAAAATCGATTTTTCATAATTTCTCAGCCGGACAAGCTAGACTCAAAATTTCTTTTGCATAATCATAGACATGTCGAGAGTGCATGGAAACACTATTGAGATCTGATTCAGGTCGATTCCAAATCGGTTTTCGTGACTTCAAAAATCGGTTTTTCGCCATAACGTCCCACTTTTCGCGAGGGGGGAATTAGCCACCTATCACACAATGAAGCCCATGCAATTCTACGCCCAATGGTATATAGTACAGAAAATTTCATTAAACCTCCACCTCGAAAAAATGGACATGAAACCTAAAAATCCTCGATTTCGGAAGAAAAAAATTGATATATTTTTTCTTTCTTTTTTTCATGAGCTCTAATATCGATTTTCGAACTCTGCGCACACAACTAAGTCAGAAACACCTATAGTCAGATTTTCCTGAAAATTATTTTTTTCGACTTTTCATGATAATTAATTTCAATTAATTTCAATGACAATTTATTTCATTTAATTTTTTATTTCATGGTCAATTTGGATCTAGAGGTCGAAATCTGAGTATGTCGGATTTTAATTTTCCCTTATATGACTTAGTGCGTAGAGTTCGAATTTGCAAACTAGAGTTCTCGAAAGCTCGTAAGAAAAAAGATATCCTCGAATTACTGTGATTTCTCTGATAATATTGAAGTTTTCGCCTTACCGATCCACTTTGTTCGCGAACGGGGAGATAGTCACTCATCACAAAATGAAGCACATGCAATTCTGCGTCGAACGTTATACGATTCAAAACATTTCACTAAACCTCTCATGAATAAAACTTGGCTCGAATATAGAGAAATTGAATTTTCAAAATTTTAATTTATCTTATTTTCTCCGCTGATTGAGTTGTAAGTAACTTGTCTTGTGTATTTTAGTAGGTTTGCTGAATGTGCATTATAAAGTTTACTAGTTCGTTTCCAAGTCGACTCTAAACCACTTATTTTTAATTTCCACAAAACTTGATTTATTCTAATCAGCGAATCGCTATTGCTCTGGAATCGAAACACTTTGGGGAAACTTTTACCTAGCAGACGTTGTCGCCCATATAGTCATGCGTCCAATGAGATTCAATGTGAATCATTTCACTAAACCAGGCACGGTGAAAACTTAACCTGAATACTGAAAACCTGCAATGTTCAGAAATTCGATTTGTAATATTTTCTCAGAGTCATAATAGAATTGCTTAGTATGCGAAAAGTGCTAAATGTAATAATCTGCATGGTGCTTCTCGTTGGACGCATGACTATATGGGCAACAACGTCTGATAGGTAAAAGTTTCCCCAAAGTGTTTCGATTCCAGAGCAATAGCGATTCGCTGATTAGAATAAATCATGTTTTGTGGAAATTAAAAATAAGTGGTTTAGAGTCGACTTGGAAACGAACTTGCAAACTTTATAATGCACATTCAGCAAATCTACTAAAATACACAAGACAAGTTACTTACAACTCAATCAGCGGAGAAAATAAGATAAATTAAAATTTTGAAAATTCAATTTCTCTATATTCGAGCCAAGTTTTATTCATGCGAGGTTTAGTGAAATGTTTTGAATCGTATAACGTTCGACGCAGAATTGCATGTGCTTCATTTTGTGGTGAGTGACTATTTCCCCGTTCGCGAACAAAGTGGATCGGTAAGGCGAAAACTTCAATATTATCAGAGAAAACACAGTAATTCGAGGATATCTTTTTTCTTACGAGCTTTCGAGAACTCTAGTTTGCAAATTCGAACTCTACGCACTAAGTCATATAAGGGAAAATTAAAATCCGACATACTCAGATTTCGACCTCTAGATCCAAATTTTCATGACCCCCCGGTCATGAAAAGTCGAAAAAAATAATTTTCAGGAAAATCTGACTATAGGTGTTTCTGACTTAGTTGTGTGCGCAGAGTTCGAAAATCGATATTAGAGCTCATGAAAACAAGAAAGAAAAAATATATCAATTTTTTTCTTCCGAAATCGAGGATTTTTAGGTTTCATGTCCATTTTTTCGAGGTGGAGGTTTAATGAAATTTTCTGTACTATATACCATTGGGCGTATAATTGCATGGGCTTCATTGTGTGATAGGTGGCTAATTCCCCCCCCCCCCACCCCCCCCCCCCCCCCCCCCCCCCTTCGCGAAAAGTGGGTCGTTATGGCGAAAAACCGATTTTTGAAGGCACGAAAACTGATTTGGAATCGACCTGAATCAGATCTCAATAGTGTTTCCATGCACTCTCGACATGTCTATGATTATGCAAAAGAAATTTTGAGTCTAGCTTGTCCGGCTGAGAAATTATGAAAAATCGATTTTCAAACTTGGCGCGCACCTGGCGCGCCGCTTTGTTGACTCGGCGCTCAAATTTGGCCACTTTGGTAAACAAGTACCCAACATGCCCCTATGGTATGCGTATGGAGGTCTGAATCGAAAATCCTCGCGGCATGTCCGGAAATCTGACGAAATGATAAAAAAAATCAGAGTTGCACTCTTAAATGCAATTAGCAGGTATACGCACGTTGCCGTCGAAAAATAGAGCGTGAATTTTGGCCGCTGATCCCGGGACTTTTATTGACCCGAGACTTTGATAAACGTACACTGTCGAGATCTCACGGCTTTTATTGAGTTGTGATCTTTGCACAATCTATCTTCTCGGGTCAAAATTCACTCAGCTGTTGACTTTGCTCGCAAAGCCAGGATACGCCACCTTCCCGAGGAAGGTGGATCTCGGGACTTTTATTGACGCGGAGCGACTATTTTAAACGCTTCTCATCATATCACTAATACTTATTTTATTTTATTTTTTGGTGCATAACAAATAATACGCTTTTATTTTTAAACAAATTCGATAACAACGACTAACAAAAACAAACATATATTGGAGAGTTTGCGCTGTTATATTGGAGAGTTTGCGCCGATATACCACCAATAGTAGTAGTACTGATACTTGATTGGTAAATGAAGGATAATTGATGCGGTCTAGAGAGAAAAGAACGTATGCCCCCGTCCGTTCTCTTGCAGATAGATCGGATGCTCCCCCCCCTCCCCCCCAGAGGGTATGTCTATCCAGATTGATCTCTTGTGTGAAAGGTTGACACAATTCAAACAAGATGAACCAAAGACATTTCTTGAAAATAAACATAACAGCTGTTACTCTTCCCAAATTTAGCTCCGAATGACAACTCACACGAAAAAAAAGATGAAAATCTCGAAACTTCGAAAAATGAAATCAACATTTCAAATTTCGACATTCAAAATTTCAAATAAATTGCACCTTCATTCTCACCGCGAGATTCTGATTCGGTTGATATATAACTTGTCCATAGCAGAGGAGTATTATAAACATTTCAAATTTCAAACTTCAATTTCAACTTGATTTCACATTAGATTGAAAAATTAACAAAAACTTCCAGATTCAAAATTATCGAACAGGATCGTGAAATATATCATTTTGAAGCGCGCGATTAGCATGTTTCATTAGGAGTGATGTCGCCGTATGATTTTTGAAAATTTGAAAACTGCCAGAAGGCACGGAATTTCGCGACTTCAACGGCCGATATCTATGGTTTGCAGTCGGAATTTCACAATTCTGAAAAGTCTCTAGTCGGGCACTTGTATACGGTCTATCGAATGCGCTATAGCACGTCTTTCTACGACTGCTGCGGATGTAACTCAAAAATCCTGGACGCCACGAAACCGACAAAAATCGAAGTCGGCCGGATATATTAGGTTGTCCGGAAAGTCTTTGTCCATGGGTTTGTTTACACACTGCTCTACGCAGATGAACATTGGTTGTCCCTCGTTCCTAGTTTATAACAAGCAGGTATGTGCCTTTGCAGAGAACAACTACCCATTCCCTTTCCTTCACTCAGGCTCTAGCAGAGCAACGATATATTTTCTTAGTGCCATCCACATCCGACATGTTCTGCTTTACCGCTTCCTATCCTACATCAAGATGAAGGATTCGAAAACTCCCTTGACGAATGTTTTTGCCACGTATGACCCACACCACAAAACCCTCAAAATTTGGATCCATCGCTTCAAAGAAGGCTACTTTTCTCCGAGGACCTGGAAGACCCCGTGAGTTGGATTTCGACACTTTGACGAAACGTGTGGAAACGGGCTCATTTCAAAGTGTACGTGAACTGTCCATTACACTTGGCGTGTCCAATACCACAGTCGAGAATGGTTTGAAATCCCTCGGAATAAGGAAAATTTTCGGTCGATTCATACCCCATGATCTGACCCAAGCCAACCTTGACCGTCGAGACAATGATTCCACTTCTCTCCTCACTCTCCACGGTGGGGATCGATGGCTGGACCGGCTCATAACGGGGTATGAGAGAGGGGTCTACTACAATAATAACCATATGAGAGCCCAGTGGGTTGGAGAAGGTGAGACCCCACATGATGTCCCCAAACCTGACCAGCACCCCAAGAAAATCATGCTCTCAGTGTGGTGGGTGGTGGATGGCTTGATCCCTTCGATATATACATTTTATTTCCCGTGGAAATCTCGAGTCTGCACTCAAGTAATACTTTGCATTTCGCGCAGCTGGGTTCTACGGGGAAGGAATCCATAAGTTGAAGGAGCGTTGGGCATAGGTTGTCAATAATGATGGCGAGTGTACTTGATCTCATGCTATTTTTTCTACAAAGAAATTAAGTTTTGAAAAATGGACAAAGACTTTCTGGACTACCTGATACTTCCGATTGTGCTAGAGACTTGAAATTTTGGATTTAGCATCCCTGGGACCTTGGTCGAAGATCCCCAAAACGCTGGATACTTGTATTTGAGTTTGACCGATAGTCGTTACCTAGGGTATGTCAGGATACTCTCTGCCCATTAGATTTAGCCAAGCCTGAGCCAAAATTGCCCCGGCGCTACGCGCCGGGGCTAATCTTTAGCAGGAATCTCTTTTATTTCCTTTTCCCCCAGGGACGGTAAATTGTTTAATGACTGCTTCCGGAATAGTAGCGTACTATTGATGCATTTGTGAAACAGGAATAAGTACCCGTCGGTAAAAAATAATGATCGATCGATGACTGACTTTCTTTGATATACGGTATAGAATCGGTCGATACACGACGTGGCTCTTGTTCTGAAGTCCAGACCGACAAAGCACATTCGTTTTGATTTGATTTTTTCCGCGCTCTCCATTCTGCATACTTTACCGAGTGTGCAGAATGGAGAGAGCCAAAAATCGAGCTAGGTAATAGGGATGTAAAATTGGGTTTGGCTCTTTCCATTCTGCACGCTATCTCGCCGGACAGCGAGCCGAGAGAGTGTGTAGAATGGAGAGAGCACTATACGATCCGGCAACACTAGTAAGAACTGTAAAATCAATAAAAATACGGTAGTTCATGGATCGATAAGTGACGTTATTTCCCTCCCTATCAACTTTCCTCCTCTCAGGAGTGGCGATGGCGTCATTTGGGTCCGGCCTGGGCGAGGTCTCCTACCTCTCGCTGTCAGCCTACTTCCCCGCGTAAGTCAATTATCGATTGGTGGGCGGAGCTTATGGGTTAGTGGGCGGAGCTTATCGATTGACGAGCGGAGTTCAAGAAGGAATGTATACTGAATTCGTGGCACTAGTGGTCACTAAATACAGTTGGAATGCGTGTAATCGCGGTGTGAAATGGACCTGAACAGATTAATAATTATAAGCAATTATTATCTACAAAGGAACACTACAATAATACACGAATAAAAGGGGGTAGAAGGCGGTAGAATCGACGTCGAGGCTTGTGAGGCGGCTGGACGGTCGATGGGAATGTGGAGGAGTGATGAGAAACGGTGACGAAATGGAAAGGAACAAGGGAGACAGCTATTGGAGAAAGAGGTGGAAATACAGGGTCCTATCTCGGAATAGTAGAGCCGTATAACGATAAGAAAACCTGGACTCCGAATGGAAGGGCGATGGAAGAGGTTAGACGACCATCGTCGGCGCGAGTGGCAGAGAACGGTGATAAGACGGTTCGGAAAATCAAATTCAGAAAAGATTGGTTCAGAAAACACGTTTCAGAAAGTCCACTTCAGAAATAACCACTTCAGAAAATCCATTTCAGAAAAGGACGTTTCAGAAAATTTAGACGCGACGCGACCGCGCTCGCGTGAGCGCGCACACGTCTTGTGAAGCTGTTTACACATGATTTAAATACTTTTTTCTCTGCATTATTTATCAATTTTATATCAAATCAAGTGGAAGAATCTAAAAACACATGCAAAACTACAAGAAAATATATATTGAGCTACCGATCGTTGACATTTTCTGAAACGTCCTTTTCTGAAATGGCTTTGCTGAAGTGGTATTTCTGAAGTGGAATTTCTGAAACGTCGGTTTCTGAAAAATACTTTCTGAACCAGTCTTTTCTGAATTTGATTTTCTGAACTGTCTTATCACCGCAGAGAACGTAATACGAAAAAAGGGAAGGGACGCGAGCGCCCGAAAGAGCCGCGACGCGTGAACGCGTTGCGTGGTCTTTCAGTGATTCAGGTAGTATTTGAACAGGGTACTATTTGAACAGGCACAGTATTTGAACAGGGTACGGTACGACGGGATGGTCGAATGGTGATTGAGAACTGGTTTGTTATAATGGAAGTGGAAAATATTGATTGTTCCCACCTTTGGGTAGCGTCTTTCAATCGATAATAGATGGAAAGTCGGTACAGAATGCAGTAGTCGATTAGTGGAAAAGAAAAAGATCATGCACCATGAAATTATAAGTGAACGAGTACCCGCCAATTTGATGTTACATGGTGTAATGATGTCGCAAGTAGGTCACACCGAGATAATAATAGGAGATTCTGGTAATAAAACAATTGCTTGTACATCGCCAAAAGTAGGTCATTTCATGTAGGGACTTTCCATTTTGTATAAATTTTGGCGCGAATTCAAACTATTCAAATATTTCCAGGAGCGTGATCACGGCCTACTCATCCGGCACGGGCGGCGCTGGCGTGTTCGGCGCGCTCGCGTACGCGTCGCTCACGGACGCGGCAATGGCGAGTCTCACGCCGAAAGAGGTACGGTAGAAGGGTACAGTATGAGATGAGATTGATTCGATAGCAGACGTACGGTAAAAGTAAAGGCGCTACCACGTCGAGCGATTTTACAGTCGTGTTTCCGAGTTGAATCTGACTTTCAACTAGTCATCACAATGAATCAGATTCCTGATGTAAGATGTAATGTAAGCTTCTTTTTTTACTTGTTTAAAATTATTTGCAAAACAATATGTTATGATTCGTTGATTCGACAGTATGAGTGCGGTATATCAATTAGGAGACACTGTAGCTATTTATTGGTTCTCTCAAGAGTAGAATAGATATGTATTACTGCGGCCAATTATCGATTTTCTCACCAGGCACTCCTCGCGATGCTAGTCGTGCCGCTCATCTTTGCCTACACGTGAGGGGCACCTTTTTAATCTTTTTTTTTATAAATTTAAAGACTGCAAAAATTTGAAGCATTTCTTGGTGAATTCGTGTTATGAAGCGACAGTAAATTTGAGTTCCTTCCGTTTCCACCGATATCATAGTTGAATGCGGATATTGAAAAGGGGCAAAATTTGCTACAACGCATGCGTGGCAGACCGTCAGGGCTGTTTTGGCTATTTACTTCCGTAACACACACTAGCGACAACACACTTTTCCAAACACAAAAAAAATTGCAATGCAAGGAGTCGTCCTTTCTCTGCCTATTGCAAAACATCACCTGCGGGCGGGAGTCGAACCTGAATTGCGTCGGCATGCCAGTCAGACACCATGCCCATTAGGCAATAACCAGAGTTTACTCAGAAACGATACACTAGCGACCTTTCCCGCTCCTCTCTCGGAAGGAGCGGGAGAGGTCGCTGGCCAGGATATGCTACGGTGGTCGAATGGCTAGCACTAATTAGGGCGACTGCTAGGTGGGACTATTTTCTAGTGAAGCGACAGCGAGAATAGGGAGGATTCACGTTCTGACAAATCATGGCAAATCCGAGTTTCACCGAGTCATCGCAACTAATCAGAACTACTCTGTTCAATCCTACCTCCATTTGTCAATGTAAAAATTGTACACCAAAATATAAAATCGTGTGAGGTTTGCTAATTCCGTTCGATAATTGGCTTTATTGACATACGGTGGAACAGAGTCTTAAAATCTTTTATTTCAATGCTAATCGTCCCCCCTTGTAAATTCTTATAAAAATTCTTGGAATCGCTATGCCATATAACAGTGATATGTTCTAATCTGCAACTCGATCGCAGGTCCGAGTGACGAGAGAGTGTGCAGAATGGAGAGAGAGCTACTATTTTATTTTTAAACACTCTGGCGCACTCATGATCCGCGTCGTCATGGCAAATCAACTGTGCTAGGTGGGGCAGACGGGTAGAGTGTTGGTTAGGTGGAACTGTGCTCTGGTAAAGCATTTGTGCGAAACAGGCGCATTCTTGCCCGCACGGCGAATCCGAGTTTCATCGAGCCATCACCATGAAAGGCGAACTATCCCGTTCAATATCTGGTTCACTCTTCCTTCAATATTAATCGAGCTCTTCTGTAGACATAAAATATATCTCATGAAAATTCTTGCGATCACCAGGACACACACAAAAGCTTCACAAATATCGAATGACTTTGCTTGGCAAAACTGACGGACTTCCGTTTCTTGTTACTTAATATCTAGTCGCGTGACCTCGGGAAGTAATTAGATTATTTATCATTTATTGATTACTTTTAATTATTTAATTAATTAACAAAAATACAATCGCTTCAGTTTCTGGTGGCTGCTCCGTCTGCCGCCCTCCGTGCATCGCGTGCGAGTTGTAGAGCCGAGCAGTTGGCTGATCATCAGAGCGGGCGGAAGGTACGGTAGGTTTATTTATTGGGAGGATTACGGTAGGATTATCGATTATATGGTACGGTATGACTATCGATTTGGAGTATTACGGTAGCCCCAGGTGATTTGGTAGTTAGTAGTGTTGTCTTATCAAATAGTGCTCTCTCCATTTGAACGCAGTATCTCACCGGCCAGACAAATGAGAGTGTGCAAAATGGAGAGAGCAAATTTTCGACTCTCCATTCCTAGTAGTTATTGTTTTCACTCAAGGTACGGTAGGGTATCGATTGGAAGGATAGTGTAGCTTATAGTATCCTGGCAGATTGATTATTCAGAGCAGGATTCCGTCGGATTATCGATTCAACGATTACAGTAGAATACAGTATTCTGATGTCATGGTACCAGACTTTCGTCGTCTATGGGATTGTGCTGAATGAGGAGGGCCAGATACGGAAATGACATCTGTAAGGGGGAATGAACACCAAGTAATCGATTGGGAAATTGCGGTAGTGACTTACGGTAGATCTACAATAGTCTGATCTTTATCGATTTCCAGCTCGTCATCGGCGCCCCTCCTACACGATAGTGATGAGGAAGCGGTGGAAGACGGGGAGCGAGGAGCAGGGACGGGTGAGAAATGATCTTTTGGAATTATTATGAATTTTTATTGAAGATATGATCAAGTACGGATTGATTTCGATAAGTCACTTAGGTTACAAGGTGTTGTTGAAACGCGAATAGTCCGTGCTGAAATCTATTTTGCGTTGTCTCGAATATTGATGTTAAAGCAGTGCTTTAAAAGCACAGGTGCTAGAGATTTCTAGACGATACAGATGACTAATTGATTAGCGTTATCTGGGAGTTTCAAATACGGTTCATTGGTATTCTTTTCGCTTACTTATAAAATGTGCAAAATGGAGAAACAATGATGTGCGTTTAACGCACTGCGTTAGCGGTATCTCGATTCGGTTTTCTGCTCTCTCCATTCTGCACACTCTTCCATTCTCTGGTCTACGATTGAGAGTAGGAAATTAAGTGAGCCGGGACCGTAATGGCATCCCTAGCACGTGCTTTGAACTGAATCTTTTACATCTCATCTCTGACCTCTCTAATATTTGACAGTTGATCTCTCATTTCTGATCGATGACCTCTCTGACCTCTCTGACCTCTTAAATTGCTGGCCTCTCCAGATGCTCCGACGACTCCATTCGACTTCCTGTCGCTCGATGGAGCCGAGAAGTGGCGAGCAGTCAAGGTTTTTGTACACTTTATTTATTTATTTAATTATATCTAATTAAACGTTGTACATCAGTTTAGAGTGGAAAAGATGGAGAAGATAATTGCTGTGATTGTACAAATAGGCTATTCTGGAGCAAATATTTTTTATGTGGTCTCTTAGAATGGGATCAGAGTTTAGTATCGAGGTTATTTTGGTTTTCGTTCTCTCTATTCTGCACACTGTCAAGTTTTTTTTAAATACAGAGATCGAAAAGCGAAATTATATCTCTACAGTGTAATGATTTGAGCGATGCGATCAAGAAGAAAAGTACAGCATCTTGCAATGGTCTTCGATCTCTTGATCTGTCTTTGACTTCAGTGGAATTAGTTAGAGCTCAAAATACTGCTTATTGTCTCTCCATTTTGCACACTCTTTGTTCGATTGACTTGAGTGTGCAGAGTGGAGAGAGACTTCTCGGATTGACAGCTATTTTCTTCAGCCTCTCTTCTCCTACATGATTCCCCTCGCTCTCGTCTATTTCGCGGAGTACTTCATCAACCAGGGATTGGTTAGTGCTTTTATTTATATTTATATTTATTGTGAGAAAATAAACCGTTTCACTTGTTATTACGAACGGTCCAATCTACTGTGTTTAGCAATAATTAATAAGCCTTAGTGTTTATATTAAATCAGTGCAGGAGAAAGATCGGGAATATTGGAAAACTAAATAAATAATTAGCGAATATTTTGTTCCGCTCAGAATGCCTACTGTATGATAAACGATCAATGACGTTAACTGAGTTTTTGAATTTTACAATATTTGAATTTAATTTGTGTATTGTAAGTGTCAGAAATCGAGGAACATGATGAAAACGGGCAATTCTTGCTCCCAGTGAGTCTGCGTTTCCTTAGGTGTTCACACTAAATCGTTGATCGTGCAGAACATTGTACGTAGCTTTGACTCGTTAAAAAATTCAGGAAATCGTTGGCATTTTTTGAGAATCCGATGTTCTTGAGTCACCTAGCATGTCTGCGTTTCATTGCGTATTGACCTGATTGTCGAGAATGGTGTAAGTGACAGCTGTCGCGATCGCGAAGATCGATATTGGTGTGTTAGATTAGCCATCTTTCCTCGTCTGAGAGGAACCCCTTTTTGCTAGAGCAGATGCTCAATGTTGCCCCTGCCATGTGTTACATCCCCCGATAAACTCAGTTTCCCGTCGATCCAGGGCAGTGGATAGTGGCACGAGAGGATTCTCTACAAGTGGTGCATCATCGGCCTAGCCAGAACCGTGCCGAACCCCCCCCCCCCCCAACACCCCCTGAACCACCTGCAAGTGCCTATTGTCCCCTGTTTCGGAATCAGGAGCGGCTCGCTGAGCCATCAGAGTAGTTTCAAAAAACATCAAGAATTATCATCTTACCTCACTTCACCGTTTTATTTGATGTAATTTATTAAATTTGCATGTTTTTCCATTCAATTTCCCACTTTCACCCCTCTCATTCGTCCCTTTCCGACCGCTCAGATCGATCAGAATGGGAAGAATGAGATACGTTTCATAATCCCGCAGCACCGGGAAAAGAACTCATTGACACGCTGTGTGCTATAAGTTGCAATGCAGTTCTTACCGAATTTCATTGGGTATTGAACAACAATGGGTGATTGTATAAAATAATGAAATCACAGTATTAAGCTGGCCATTCCTCACATGCAAGAACAAAATGAGCGGTTGGCCCCGCCCCCTCGTTTAAAAAAGTGAAAAATGAGGCCGATTCGAATTTTGGTCCCGTACGGAATGAAATGTACGGTAGAGTTGAGCAACCATCGTCACTAAAGCCTTAGTATACTTTCTGAAACTCATTCAATTCATTGCCGAAAACTGACGCTCAAACGTCAAATCACTTGAGTTTCAAGGGATTTTCTTCTATCAGAAAGAAGGAAACAAAACAGAACGAACACTATTTTTGCAGAAAGAAGGAAACAAAACAGAACGAACACTATTTTTGCAGAAAGAAGGAAACAAAACAGAACGAACACTATTTTTGCAGAAAGTCTTGCATGGGACTTAATACTGTGAAATAGCTGATTCAAAGTTAACGATTACATGTTGATGATTCATTCCAGCTGGAGCTACTGGTGTACTGTAGATTACTGTGGTAGATCAATGAGCGAGTTTATACGGTGTCGATTACTGATGACAAATCGGCATCCGACTCTCTTCAAATCGCGTACTCTCACGTTTCTCTGATCGGCGAGAGAGGGTGCGAAATGAGGAGAGTCGATGCATATTTGCCATCACTAGTATCGATTGCAGCTGGAGCTGCTCGTGTTCGACTGCGCGCACGCTTTCCGACTGTCGGCCGCCGCCCAGTACAGATGGTTCCAGGTGAGGAGGGGGAGGGTACGGAAGGATTACGGTAGATCGATGAGGTGTACGGTAGCCGTTGGACAGATGGTTCCAGGTGAGACGGGGGAGGGTACGGTGGGATTACGGTAGTCTTTCCGGATTGAATAGTACTCTCTCTCTCCATTCTGCACACTCTCCCGGGGATACGAGAGAGTGTGCAGAATGGAGAGAGTGACCATTCGACCCGGCATCACCAGTTGATAGAAGAGGTTACGGTAGAATTGAGGTGGTACGGTGTGTCTTGGAAATTACTGCATTCGGTGCATTTTCTACCCCTGGTTAAGCCCCTGAATTAATGTTTTAAAGAGAAAGTAAATCCGAGTTTCGGCGCTCACCACAATTCTTGCACCGAGTCAATTTCAACTCAATTTATAAGTCTAACCTAGCCTTCCTGTCTGCCCCACCTAACCTATTCGTTGATTGACGATTCTGCACTGATTTTTCGGCAGACACAATTTTTTTTAAAATCGTTACTACCGAGTATAAATATCAGCGGAATTATTAGAAGTAGATCAAATTTGTAATGACGTTAGTACACGAATCCTCCTAGCTCTGCTGCCATTTTCTCGCAGGTGCCCTCTGTTAATGCGTAGTCCGACAGCGGGTGAATTTGGTCCAAGCAAATGATGACAAAACAGAATATGCATTTCCTGATTTTATGTGCTCTCTCGTTTGTCTGACGAGAGAGTGAGGGAATTGACGAGAGTCGGTTCCGATTTCCCAACACTATCGTCTGCCCTATATAGCGTAGTCGTCGCTAGACTACAGTAACGTTTCTTGACATGGTAGCACATTTACCTTATTTAAACCAATCCTTGAGGATAGCATTGTGGCGACCGGAATGAAGCTAGCTTTACGGTGACGTTAGAACCCAAACTAAAAACGCCAATTCAAAAACGCCAAAGACATAAAAACGCCAATTCACCGGGTTCTCGCAGGTGCTCTAGCAGCGGCGCACCATTATTTCTCTTGAAATATCAATTGAATTTTCCTCCGAAAACAGCACCACATTATAGCGAATGGCGAATCTCATATTTGCAGTGAGCTCGCAACAGAAAATCACCAAGCTATTCTTTTTTTTCATCGCAAGTGCTATACCAGATCGGTGTTGAATGGTAGATGTAATGCAATTTTACTAAAGAATATTTTTTAATAACAAAATAATATTTTATCATAACGGGTCCCCACTGTATCAGTTTTAATTTGCGGATCTAGGATTTGTGGTGGCTTTGAAGCAGACAACTCACTATTAGTGTTTTCGTTTCAGTTTTCAGCTCTCTCCAATCTGCACACTATAACATCTGTCTGATTGGTGAGCTAGTGTGCAGAATGGAGAGAGCTTTAAAAAATGATACACTTGTTCTATACAATACAGTCTTGGTGATACCGCTCGACCTACCGTAGTCGTCGCTATAAGCAGTGAAATAGCTCAATGTCATCACATCTATATCATTTTCAATAGTACCCGATGCGACGAACAAATCGGTGATATTGAAAGGCACCTGTCGCGATCGCGAAAGATCGATATTGTATTGTGACTGACTTAGTTATCTTTGGCCGTCAAGAGGAACTCTTTTTGCACGAGAGCAGTTGCTCTATATACCCCCTGCCATGTGTTACATCCCCGATAAACTCAGTTTCCCCTCGATCAGTGGAATGTGACATCCGAGGGGAGCTCGACAAGTGGTGTATCGGCCTAACAGAACCGTGCCGAACCCCCCCCCCCCCCCCCCCCCCCCCCAAACACACTGAACCATCTACCAGTACCAGTTGTCCCCTGCATCAGAATCCGGAGCTACTCTCGGAGGGAGGAGCTGCCTCGACGCTTAGGAGCTGCCCTCGATGGCTCGGAGCTGCCTCGGAATCAGGAGCTACCATCGACGGTTCGGAGCTATCCGACGCTCAGGAGCTCCCAGAACCCCCGCACCCACCCACATTCTGGGCCTGGAGGGTGCTAGTGCATCGGACGCACTATGAGATGACTCGTTTCCTCTTCCCCCGTCCCCTAGTTTAACCCTTCCCCTAGTTCCGGCAATCTACACTCAATAGTTCATCCAGTCGACAAGCCGATCAGTTCCCTCCCTCATCAACCAACAGTGCCCCACAACAACCTTCCTTCCCTCGTCCGAGAGTGTAGCCAATGGAGTGGCCTCTCTTCATTCGACTCCTTCGCCTTCATCGTCAGAGCAGGTTCGAACGGTAGCATTAGATATGCTGGTCCGCAGTGGTTGCAGCTAACGGAGCTGACTATTTACCACGATTACGACGGTATGGAAGTAGCAGACTCCCCGTGTAATCTCCTTTGAAGTGTTCGGAAGTTGTCTTTTATTGTGGTTAGGATAGATTATACTCATATTTATCTATCGCTATCGGAAGTAGATAGGTTCGATTGTTGTCTTGCATTTAGGAACTTGTTCAGTTGATCCATCGTATGTATGTACTATCATAATGTATCATTATGATAGTCCATTTTTTCGGCTTGGAGTGTCGCGATCGCGAAAGATCGATATTGTATTGTGACTGACTTAGTTATCTTTGGCCGTCAAGAGGAACTCTTTTTGCACGAGAGCAGTTGCTCTATATACCCCCTGCCATGTGTTACATCCCCGATAAACTCAGTTTCCCCTCGATCCAGGGCAGTGGAATGTGACATCCGAGGGGAGCTCACCTTTGCTTCATAACACGAATCAACCATGCTGGGCGTATTTTCCTCGCACACATAGCCATCGCTTGATGTCTCTACTCGTTGTTTTCGATACTATCAAACCCCTGGAGAAATCGATGAAATTTCACGAATTTCATATTAATGGTGACTTCAGAACACTAATTCACCGGATTCTCGCAGGTGATCTAGCAGCGTCGCACTATATTTTGGTTGTTTAAATTTGAATTATTCAAAATGAATAAGATGACTGTATTGCGGGGACTGGCGAAACTCGTGTTTAGAGTCAACCGCAAATCACCAAGCTTCTTTTTTCATCTCATGTGCTGTGCCAGATACCAGGCAGTGAAAGTTAAGAAAACGCTTTCCCGGTGGTATATTTGTGAGAAGAAGTCATGAATCAAATAAATTGGTGGGAGAGCGACAAAAGCGCCACGGACACAGTTCGGCCGGGAGTTGACCAGTGATTTATTGGAAAGAAACTTGATTTTCGGTGACATAGACGTAACAATTCACCGGTTGTGCGGAATGCATCAGTTATATTGGTAGGAAATCTGATTTACCCTGGCGTTATGACACGAATACATACGTTTGTTGAACTTTAATAATTTAATTCTCCGTTAGTGTATTTTGAGTTGACCAAACGACCCGCTCGAAAATCAGAATAAATCAATGGAACCCAGATTAACGGTGTCACAAGAACACCAATTCACCGGTTTCTTCCAGGTGCTCTAGTAGCGTCGCGCTTTTTGATATTTTCTGCTAAAATTTGATTAGGGACCGAGGTCTCGAATTTTTGAGTACGCTTTTACGGCACCTACCTGCGAATTCGCGTACCGTATACCTGTGTTGTAGCTGTTTTCGTTGATTATCTTTTGAACCGCTATTATTATTGTATAATTATGTTGCGAATAATATGAAGAAGTCATCTAGGAATAAGCCTAACACAATATTTCGGGAGTGCGCTACGATAGCACTCTGATGTTGCGGTCACACGTGGGTGCGCAATAAAACTTAGCGCACCAACTTTGTATTCATATCAGCGATAGATCTGGCCGCGATAAATCAGGTTATGTAAAAATTTCGAAAATCGAAGCAGCCAAAAGTAGTTTCCTTGGACACTGAAAACGGCATTTTCGCCTCGTTAAAATTGACTTTTCGTTCCTGCAAGCGATGGACTCAGCGCACCGTTTTCTTATTCTCATGAAAAATCATAGACCTGATCAGGGGGATATTGACCAAAATGCAGCGAATATTATACAGCGGTTTTTATAAACGAGTGGTTTCAATGAACCGGGTTACGGTAGTTTCTCCTGTGAACAGTAGTTTATATCGTAGAGGCCATGTAATGTGTTCTTTAGTATGAAATTATTTTTATGGCACCCCTGGAATGCACCTTGACTAAAATCTCAATAAATCTATTAGTTAAAATATTAATATTTCGTGAACAGTTAGTTTGCAATCCACCGTTTCTCGTGTTGAAGTCTGACCTGGCTCAACACCCGCTCGGACTCGGCGACGCAAAAATGTCACATCCCTCGACTATTTTCTTTATCATTTTACTTATTATTTTGCCTTTAAAAAACTAAATTGAAAACTCGGAATGGGGTAGGCTAAGCTTCCATTTGTGCACCAATTTGTGAATTGTTTTGATCATCTGTTGACACGACCCGTCCCTAAATTTGATTTGAATTTGCATCAGAAAATGAATACTCTATTGTGGGGCTCTGGCGAAACTTGAATTTACAGTGACCTCACAACAGAAATTCTCCAAGCTATTAATTTTTTTGATCGCTGGTGGTACCGGAGCTAATAATTATAATTAATTTATGTAATTAATTATTATAATTAGCGATTTCCTTCTCAGGTCCTCTACCAGATCGGCGTGTTCATCTCTCGCACGGTGGGCGGCCTCCTGCCCTGGATGCCCGCGGTGACCGTGCTCGCTGGACTGCAGGTGGATACGGTAGATTACGGTAGCTTAGTGATTGCTGGGTACGGTATCGATTTGCGCTAGTTACGGTACCGGAGCAATAAGTAATCCAGTAGCTCGCGGTAAGCGTGCTGGCTGCAGGTAGATTGTTTATTTAATAAAAAAAAATTAAAAATAATCTGCATTCCGGACTTCAGTTAGGTACGCTAGATCTAGGGTATCGATCGCTAGGTACGGTATCGGCTGGTGTGGAACGATTTAGCAGATCGATAGCGGAGTAGTCAGTAGCAGAACCTGTCTCCATTCGGCACACTGACCGTAAGTCAATGCGACGAGAGAGTGTGTAGAATGGAGAGAGCTAGTGGTCGGTCGGGCAAACGTAGGATACGGTAGCCGTTGGCCAAAGTACGGTAGGCGATCGACAGCTGAGCTTTTTTGAAAATTAAAAATACGGTAGCTATTGATAAGGGTTACGGTAGGCGATCAACAACTGATTTATTTGCAGCTGATCAACTCCGGTTTCCTCTCGGCTGCAGCAGTGAAGACGAGTCTGCTGCCGCACTTTGCTGCAGGTGAGAATAGATTCTGAAAAAAATATCAGTAGCTCATTTCGGAACTTCTACGGTTTCTAGCCCAGATTGCAACAGCGCAGATTTGAATGAGAAGAGTGGAATGGAAATCGAGAAAGGAGAAAAAAATCAATTACAGAATTGTCTGGGTCCGAAACCCCATGTTCAAAAAATATTAATTGAGTGTATTGTTCCAAAAATAGCTGCTAGCGTGCTACTTGTAAAACGCTAGGGAAATTGTTTCCTGTAAAGTGATGATGCAATTCAATGATGCGAAGTGGTGGGAGGAAAATTTGGGAAAACAATACATTTATTAATCTTTGATCTCCCTCCTCCTCAGGCGCGGCCATCGTGTTGTACGAGGGTCTGCTGGGCGGGTCGGCCTATGTGCACACTTTCAGGACCATGCACAAGGAGGTACGGTAGATCACTGGGGGTTACGGTAGATAGATTGAGACCGTAGATCACTACGGGATATTGTAGACTGATTGGTAAATCAAGATGGGATACTGCAAATCGATCGTTGCGAAGGTGCTTCTGGATATTGTAGGACTGTAGTTGGACACTATACTGAGATACGATAGTCCAGGTGGGTTACCGTAGTTGATTACCGTACCCCCTGCAGATATCTCCGTCGCGTCGGGAGTTCGCCCTGGGCGTGGTATCGATCGCGGACACCTTCGGGATTCTGTTCGCGGGTCTCGCCGCGATCCCCACACACAATGCCATTTGTGCACTGCCATTGTAAATTAGAGATGGCGCCCTCTCCATTTTGCACACTCTAATTTCTCTGACTAGCGAGAGAGTGCAGAATTGAGAGAGAAAAACTACATCGATATTGTAAATACAATTGTTTATTGTACAAAACATTGAGGTATTCAGAGTTGCTTGTTTGTACGTAATTGCGTGGACTTGGCGTTTGTGTGAGACTCTTTTTTTTTGCCGATTTATGCCTTTCAGATTTTGATATGGTTTGAGATACACTGGTCGCATAAATATTCAATGTTTATTGGCAATGTTCATCACAGAAACAAGTCGGAGTGTATCAAGGCGCTAATTAATATATTTAATCACATCTCAAACTAAGGAGCGATTGTTAGATTCACTGTTGGCTACAATACTCTTCTTATTACGAAACTTAGTGACTACAGCACTCCGATACTTTCTGGTTGCAGTATCTTCTGACTACAGTGCCCTATCGCGTACACCCTCCATATTACAGTATCCTTCTAGTAACAGTACCCTACTGGCTACCATACCAATCCCCCCTTACAGTATCCGGCACGCGGCGGGCATCGTGTTGCAGGCGTCGGCGTTCATCAATGTGGCCATCTCGGACACGGCGTACCTCGCGCTGACTGGTGAAAGAATATTTGAATATTTGAATTCCCGCCAGTTTTCGAGAAAAAAAAGTCTCCACACAAAATAACCAACTTTAGCAAGAGACTCATATTTTCCATTCTCTCGAGGGACGGTAAACTCCATTCTGCACACTTTCCCGAGTGTGCAGAATGGAGAGAGCACTATACGATGACTAGTAAGGACTGTAAAATCGATCAAAATACGGTAGATCATGGATCGATAAGTGACGTTATTTCCTTTCCTGTCAACGTTTCCTTCTCAGGAGTGGCGATGGCGTCATTCGGGTCCGGCCTTGGCGAGGTCTCCTACCTCTCGTTGTCTGCCTACTTCCCCGCGTGAGTCAATTATCGATTGGTGGGCGGAGCTTATGGATTAGTGGGCGGGGCTTACTGACCAAAGAAGGAGATTATCGATTGGTGGGCTGAGCTTATTGATCGGGCGGAGCTAAAGCTCAAGAAAGGAATGTGGTAATTGATAAGCTGAAAGGAAGTGGGATAATGCTCCTTGTAGTCACGTTTGAGCGAAAGATGATACCTGTTGATTTGGTGGCGCATGAAATTATTATGTTGAAAAGAAGCGAGAAGGAGAATGATAAGATAATGAAAAGCTTAAAAAAATAAGACCAATGCTTGTGCATCGCCAAAAGTAGGTCATTTCATGCAGGGACTTTCTATTTTGTACACTTTTGGCGTGAATTCAAAATATTTAAATATTTCCAGTAGCGTGATCACGGCCTACTCATCCGGCACGGGAGGAGCGGGCGTGTTCGGTGCGCTCGCGTACGCCTCCCTGACGGACGCGGCCATGGCGAGTCTCACGCCGAAAGAAGTATACGGTTGGGAGGGGTACGGTATGGATGTAACTTTGGGTTTTCTCCATTCTGCACACTCTCGCCGGTCAGGTAGACGAGGAAGTGTGCAGAGTGGAGAGAGCCACAAACCAACATGACATTGCTAGGGTACTGTAAGGCATTGGATTGATTCGATAGGAGATGTAAGATCAATAAAAATAATTGTAAAACTTTACAATGGCGATAGTCCATCGAAGCGTAAGGACGTTAGATCAAATAGGGGAATACTGTTGCGGGACCGTATAGTGCCCTTTCAATTTTGCAGACTTTTAGCCGAATAGAAAAACGAGAGAGAGTGCAGAATGGAGAGTGCAAATCCTGCTTCACTACGGTATCGAATTATCGATTCTCTCTCAGGCACTCCTCGCGATGCTAGTCGTGCCGCTCATTTTCGCCTATACGTAAGTATTTACAAATTATATTTAAAAATAAATTATATTTATTTGTTCTGGCAAAAAAAATGGAAGCAGAGCTAGGTGAATTTGTGTTGTGAAGCCACCGTAAATCAGTGTTTCTTCCAATTCCACCGATATTCCATTTATTCGGTTTTTAAAAAATGAGTAAACTTGCTGCAACTTTAAGAAACGAATGGGGGCTGGTGTTGAATAATTCGAAAATATTCGTAGCACATCCCACTACCTATTACTGATGTCAAATCGGCAAAGACTCTCCTCAATTCACGTACTCTTTCGTCTTTCAGGCCGGAGAGATGGTGTGTAGAATGGAGAATTTCAAAACCAAAATCGAATCCCTATCCGCTTCCTAGCATCCGCCTCTCGAGACCTTTCTTGAAAGGAGCAGGAGAGGTCGCTAGGCAGGGTATGTAAAGGAGATCGAATATCCAGCGCAAGTTAGGGCGACGGCTAGGCGGAACTATGCTTTGACGAAGCAAAAGAAACCTGTGCGTTCGAGAACCGTCATGACAAATCACAGTTTCACCGATTCATCAGATTGAAACGAGAACTACCCCCTCTAATGATTTGTCGATCCGTGTATAAAACACACCCCATAATTGAAACTCAACTGAGATTTAGTTATTTCCGTTCGATGATTCCATTACTTTGCCCTACCGCAGAATAGGAATAGGGTAGAGTTGAGTTTCACCGAGTCATCACAATGACGCAGAACTACCCCGTCTTGTTACGTTTCCCTCAATATTAATCGAGCGCTTCTGTTGATTAAACACATATCGTGTGAAATTTATTCGATAATAAGTCTTCACATCCAAAATCATCTGGTAGCGTTTCTGGGAGAGAAAAAAATGGAAGCAGTGCTTGGTGAATTTGAGTTGTTGTGCCACTGCAAATCAGAGTTCTTTCCATTTTCACTAATACATTGATCGCTTCTGGATGTACAGGAAAAAAAGATTCAACATCAAGCGACGAATAGGTTAGGTGGAGCAGACTGCAAGTCATGATTAACGTGCTACGATACCAAGCGATTTTACTATCGTCTAGTGGCAACTGCGCTGAGTGAGGCGGACGGATAGGGTGACGGCTAGGTGGAACGATGTTCGGGCATGGCGCAAGCTAGAAACATGTGCATTCTTGATCCACTCTCATGGCGAATCCCAGTTTCACCGAGTCTTCACAATGAATCAGAACTAGCTCGTTCAATGTTTGGTGCGATTCGACGTAAAAGATAGTACACCACAATATGAATTCGAGGGAGATTTGCTTAATTCCATCAATAATTTATCTTTCTTTTACGTAGGGGGACGGTAGGTCAACGTCTCATAACTTCCGTGTACATCCAAGTGTCATCGAGACATCAAAATGAATATGTACATTAGCTTGTCAGGTTAATTTTGAAGCAACACTGAGAACGAATAATTAAGAAAAATATTAATTAATAAAAAGTTCTAATTTCAGTTTCTGGTGGCTGCTCCGACTGCCGCCCTCCGTGCATCGTGTGCGAGTCGTGGAGCCGAGCAGTTGGCTGATCATCAGAGCGGCCGGGAGGTACGGTAGGATTATCGATTGGGTGGGATTACGGTGGGATCATCGATTGGGATAATTACTGTAGAGTATCGATTAGATGCTACGGTATGACTATCGATGTGAGAATTACGGTGTCCCCCAGGTGATTTGGTAGTTAGTTGTGTTGTCTGATCGAATAGTGCTCTCTCCATTTGAACACACTATCTCACCGGCCAGATAAATGAGAGTGTGCAAAATGGAGAGAACAAATTTTCGGCTCTTCATCCCTAGTTGTTATTTGCTTGAAGCTGAAGGTACGGTAGGATATCGATTGGAAGGATAGTGTAGCTTACAGTATCCTGGTAGATTGATTACTCAGAGCAGGATATGCCGTCGGATTATCGATTAAAATATTACGGTAGAATACAGTATTATGATGTTATGGTGCCATACTTTCGTCGTCTATGAGATTGTGCTGAATGTAGAGAGCCAGATACTGAAACGACATCTGTAATGGGCAATGAACATCGAGTAATCGATTGGGAAATTAGGTATGACGGTAGTGGCTTACGGTAGATCTACAGTAGTCTGATCTTTATCGATTTCCAGCTCCTCATCGGCGCCCGTCCTACACGATAGTGATGAGGAAGGAGCGGTGGAGGACGGGGAACGAGGAGCGGGGCGGGATGAGGAATGATTTTTATTATTATTGTTATTGTTTTTGAATTGAGAGGTGGAGGAGAATCAAATTGATCTCGATAAGTCATTTACATTACAAGGTGTTGCTGAAACGCGAATAGTCCGTGCTGAAATGTATTTTGCGTTGTCTCGAATATTGATGTTAAAGCAGTGCTTTAAAAGCACAGGTGCTAGAGATTTCTAGACGATACAGATGACTAATTGATTAGCGTTATCTGGGAGTTTCAAATACGGTTCATTGGTATGTTAGAGATTGCTAGTTGATACGGATGACTGATTAGCGTCATCACTCAGGTTCAGATACGATTCATTGTTTATTCGCATGTCTTCATTAGAGTGGTCGAGATCGAGAGGGGAGAGTGTGCAAAATGGAGATACGTCTCCCTATTTCTAACCGTGAATTCTCTCCAGATGCCCCGACGACCCCATTCGACTTCCATTCGCTCGATGGTGCGGAGAAATGGCGAGCAGTCAAGGTTACTGCATACTTTATTCATTTATTTATATTTAATTCAAATTTGTAAATTAATTTAGGATGAAAAAGATGGAGTAGATAATTTCCCTGATAGAACAAATTAGTTATTATGGAGCAAATTATTTAATGCTGTCTCTTCGAATGGGATTAGAGTGTAGTAGTAGTGTTATTTCGGTTTTAGCTCTCTTTATTCTGCACAATGTCTCGTTTTTTCTCGTTAAAAAAATAGATAGAGCGATAAGCGAAATGATATCTCTACAGTGTAGTGATGGAAGCGATGCGATCAAGAAGAAAAGTACAGCATCTTTCAATGACTGATCTTTGATCTCTTGATCTGTCTCTGACTTCAGTGGAATTAGTTAGAGATCGAAATACCGGGCAGTGCATCTCCATTTTGCACACTCTTTGGTCGAGTGTTGAGAGTGTGCAGATTGGAGAGAGTATTGCTCGAATTGACAGCTCTTCAGCCCCTCTTCTCCTACATGATTCCGCTCGCGCTCGTCTATTTCGCAGAGTACTTCATCAACCAGGGACTGGTGAGTGCATTATTATTATTTATTTAAATTATTATTTTTTAGTTTAAATTAAATTAAATTTGTTTTCATCAATCAGGGACTGGTCAGTGAAATTTCAATTAATTATTTTTGCTTCGTTATTATTTAATATTTATAATGAAAGTAAGTTAAATGAGACATACAATCGAATCATTTAATGTAATGATCAACCAGTAATTGGTGTGGGCATTAATTTAATTTTATGTATTGTATTTGTTACTAGTTGAATTGTTTGACAAGCAAAGAACATTCTGAGCAACCATCGAGTGTATTTGAACACTCGATGAAACGCAGACTCACAAGGTGCAAAAATGCATGCCTTAATCGTACAAAGGGTTTAGTCATTCGTAGGCAAAAAACGTGTGAATAAAGGAGAAGGTCTAAATTAATTCACGCTATTACTGAGCATTGATCTTGTGCACGATACAGGAGGAAAATATCGTTTGAAAAATAGATCTGTAAGATTGCGGCATGCATTTTGCACTTAGCGAATCTGCGTTTCATCGATTGCTCAAGTTCACTCTATGGTTGCGCAGAATGTTCCTGGCTGATTTCCTTGTCAAAAAATCAACTAATGGCGTAATCTTTGAGAATCCGGTGTTCTATGCTTCATTTAATGGTTTATCCAGAAGCAAGCGTAATAGTGTTGACTATTCCTCGATCGTCGTGACCTCGCTACCATCTCCCCCCTCGCCTATTGCGAAATTAGGCGAGCGTCAGGAGATTGCTACGTCGCTACGACCGCCGTATAGCCAACACTAGTGATGACAAATCGGCACCTGACTCCTCAAATCACAGACACTCTCGCCGGTTAGAGAAACGAAATATCATGCGAATTCAGGAGAGTCGGATGCAGATTTTTCATCACTAGCCAACACAAATGCGGGACAGGTGCGGATTGCCAATTGATGACGCAATATTTCATGTGCATGAATAATGGGAAATCGAAGCTGATGGGACTCTACTATAGAAGACCGAATTCTCCAAAATGAAATCACTCAATGGTTATAATTGGAGGATTAGTATGTATTTATTTATTTATTTTTAAATTTATGCAGTAGAGCAGCGAATCGGAGATATGATCGAATTTATGAGGAAGCATTCAGAGTTAGCGTGACTTTGGAACACTAATTCGGTCTCTCGAAGGCGCTGTTTAGTGAGGTGATTGAATAATTTGTAAGCGGATCCGTGTTTCATTTGGTTCTTGAGTATCAATCAACGATTGTGCAGAATATTGTGAGCCCGCTGCTGTCTATCTAAAACAGTTCTCTCAATGCTGTGACGGCTCCCTTCTGGGGAGCTTTCAATACAATTTCTATTGAGCAGAGCAGGCCACGGCATTTAAAACGGCATTCGCAGTCACGGTCTCTTTTTGCTGCGCGTACTCTATAAATACTCAACAATTCTAGAGAGAGTGGAGGGGACAAAATTATGTCCATTATATCGAACTCTAGTTCCGCGGTTGATACCGAAGGTCTATGTTTCATTGGGCGTTGAACAACAATGGGTGATTGTGCAGAATAATGCATCGTTTCCTGCCTACTCAATTGAATGAACAAATTTAATTCATAGTTGGCGATTACTTATTGATGATGCGATCCCCCTTGCAGCTGCAAATGTGGGTGTCCGGTAGATTATTGTGGTAGATCAATGAGTGAGCTTGCTTACGGTAACAGATGAAATATCGATCCCTAGTTCAGTAAAAAATAACATGAATGAGTTGCTATACGTTAGTTTACTGTGATAGATTAATCAGTAAGTTGCTATATGGTAGATTACTGTGGTAGATCAATGAGTGTTCTGTCATACGGTAGATTACGGTGGTAGATCGATGAATGACCTGCCATAGCGTAGATGACAGTGGTAGATCAATGAGCGAGTGTACGGTATCGATTGCAGCTGGAGCTGCTCGTGTTCGACTGCGCGCACGCCTTCCGACTGTCGGCCGCCGCCCAGTACAGATGGTTCCACGTGAGGGGGGGAGTACGGTAGGATTACGGTAGGTGTGAGGTGGTATGGTGGGTTTCGGTAGATCTGAGGTTTAGGGGGTACGGTAGACATTGGACAGATGGTTCCAGGTGAGAGGGGATGGTTACGGTTGATAGAAGAGTGTACGGTAGATTACGGTAGTCTTTCCAGATTGCATAGTACTCGCTCTCCATTCTGCACACTCTCTCGCCGATCGGGAATACGAGAGAGTGTGCAGAAGCGGGAGAGAAAAACGAAACTAAATCACTAGTGCCAGGTGAGGGACGGGAGATTACGGTGGGCAAGTGAGGTGGTATGGTTGGTATTTGAGGCTAGATTTGAACAATCGATTGAAATAGCCAGCAGAGAATTGCTATGAGTATCCATTGAAACTCGTATTTTCCTTGACTGAATTCATTGGGTTCTCGCTGTACCGGCTCAACTTTAGAACTTGTGTTAAAATTGGGATTGGAATTTATTCACAACAGAAGTCTGAATGTATTGGGGGGGGGGAGCGGCGAAACTATGATTTACCGTCTCTTTAAAAATGAATTCACATGTTTTGCGCGGAGGGGTAGTCTATCAGTACGAAATTTAACCAAGCTATCTTCTTGTTTCTCCCAGTTACAAGCATATTCGTTGCTCGACGCTGTCGGTCTTATGTTACTTTTTTGGCAACCATTGTCGAATACATCGGTTGAATTAGATGTAAGCGAGATTTGAAATGATGCGAATACACAAATCCGCCTTGATCTGCTTTAAAAAAAACTCGGCATTGCTCCTGCCCTAATGCCTGCCTCACGTAGTATCACTTATTAATATTTTTTTTTAGAAAACAAATTTAATTTGATTCAGATACAGGAGTTGCATTGTGAGACCAGTACGAAGTAGAAATTTACGATGATTTCGCAACATGAATTCACCAAGCTGTTTTTCCCTTATCCTCGTAGGTGCTCTGTTAGTGAGTATTCTAATCAAGCGGAGGTTACTTTCTGTTAGTTTTGATAAATCGGAATTCGAGTCTCTTCATTTCGCACGTTCTCTCTTTTCTCTGTGAGTGAAATTCTTGACATGGTATCACATTTATCTTACTTAAAACAGTCCGTGAACAAAGCATTGTGGCTGCCGGAATGAAGCTAGCTTTACGGTGACGTTAAAACCCAAACTCACCTTGGTGATTGTTGCTTCCAGATCGTTGTCCAGTCTTTTAAAATACTTTAGTTGCCCGATAGTATATTTTTAATTGTTCCAACTCTCCCCAGAATCAGATTAAATTGGTGAAAGTCTTATATAAGGTGACTTGAGAACACTAATTCACCGGGTTCTCGCAGGTGATCTAGCAGCGTTGCACCATCTTTTTCTCTAGAAATATAAATTGAATTTTCCTCAGAAAGCATCACTGTATTATAGCGAATGGCGAAACTCGTGTTTACAGTGAGCTCACAACAGAAAATCACCAAGCTATTCTTTTTTTAATCGCAAGTGCTATACCAGATCGGTGTTGAATAGTAGATGTAATGCAATTTTACTAAAGAATATTTTTTAATAACAAAATAATATTTTATCATAACGGGTCCCCACTGTATCAGTTTTAATTTGCGGATCTAGGATTTGTGGTGGCTTTGAAGCAGACAACTCACTATTAGTGATTTCGTTTCAGTTTGCAGCTCTCTCCAATCTGAACACTATAACATCTGTCTGATTGGTGAGCTAGTGTTCAGAATGGAGAGATTGTTATAGAAAAATGAAACTTCCTCCATACAATACAGTCTAGGTGCTACCGCCTGTCCTACCGTAGTCGTCGCTATAAGCAGTGAAATAGCTCAATATCATCACATCTTTATCATTTTCTAATAATACTCGATGCATCGAACATATCGGTGATATTGAAAGGAATCCTAATTCACCTTTGCTTCACAACAGTGTTGCCGTTTCGGGTATCGGGCACCCGATTTTATCGCGCTCGAATCGGCCCCGATACGGGTACCCGATGGGAGAGAGCGCGCTTGCTCTAATTACCCGATTTTTGCGAGAGAGGCGTGCGGGTACCCGCAAAAATTGCGGGTATCCGCATTTTTCCCGCGTCTCTCACGTCAGTTTTCCCGCGTCTCTCTTGTCAGCGACAAAGACTCTCGAGTTGCGCACTCAAATGGCGCTAGCGGGGTTATTTTTTTTAAAGCTACAAGGATCCATTTTTTTTGAGAAAACACCGGAAAACATCGCTGATTATGATGCCGTATTGACCTAAGACCGTCCAGAGGTCAAACACGTGTGTGAAGTCGGTCAAAAATCCGCGGGTATACTTTTGTTGGTAAAAATTTTTGGCGCAAATTTTCTCTTTTTTTTTTTTTTGCAGTTAAAAAAACCGCCTCAAAAATCGGAACGAATTTGCTAACTAGATCCCATGAAACCGCGAAAACCGCGAAAAGTTATGCTCCAAAAGGTGGTTATTTTCGGAATTGTGATAATAACTGTGTTATTTCGCAGTTTTAAGGACTCTAGTTAGCAAATTCGGTTTCACGTGCATAAATACGCCAGAAAATCCTATAGGGTCATCACTTTGATAACGTGATTTTTCGACCAAAATTTTACCATAAGAGAGGAATCGCCAGATTTTCGAGAGCCCTGCGGCGGTAGGAAATACTTTCCCCGATTCCGCTGAAAAGTGAACCTTAAGTACTGTAAATGATGCTCTTTCAAACTGCGTTTGCCGATTTTCGATATCATGTATCATCTTTGAGTATTGGTAGGTCAAATTAAGGACAGTACGAAATTTCCGACCAAAATTTGCTCAGGAAAATAGCCATAAATCGCTTAAAAATAAGGCTAGAGACAAATCCAAAAACGTACTAGAATGAGGAGACTTTGGGCAATATTTCGTATGTTGATAATGTCATTCCGCGTCCATGCACTGGATCGGGGCTGTCGGATTTTCAAAAAAGTGATGTAGCTTTCCTAATACCGATCTCCCCAAGAAGCGCCGTAAAGTGATTAGAGAAAATACTTTCACCAAACTACAATCCAAAAATCAGAGGAATCGGAGGTGGGAGAAAAATTGGCCCGCACTTTTTGTGGGGGCCATTTTTTTTTTCAAGCATAACTTTTTTCATTCATGTTTTCATGAACTCGCATATCGAAATTCGGAATCAGCGTGAAAAAATACACCTGAATTTCCTATTGAAATATTTTTTCGAGATAACATTTTTTTCGACTCTTACCACTTTTTCACCATGTGTCCCCCCCTTTGGTTCCATTTTGGTCGGAAATTTGTTGTCTTAAAATCATGTCGCTATAGGAATTTCTGGCTTATTTTCGAGCGTAGAAAACGAATGTAAAAATCGCAGGTTTTTCGGACAAAAGTGCGGGCCATTTTTTCTCCCACCTCCAATTCCTCTGATTTTTGGATTTTCTAGTTTGGTGAAAGTATTTTCTCTAATAAATTTACGGCGCTTCTTGAGGAGATCGGTATTAGGAAAGTTACATCACTTTTTTGAAAATCCGACCGCCCCGATCCAGTGCATGGACGCAGAATGACATCATCAACATACGAAATATTGCCCTAAGTCTCCTCATTCTAGTACGTTTTTGGATTTGTCTCTAGCATAATTTTAAAGCGATTTATGGCTGTTTTCCTGAGCCAATTTAGGTCGGAAATTTCGTACTGTCCCTAATTTGACCTACCAATACTCAAAGATGATACATGATATCGAAAATCGGCAAACGCAATTTGAAAGAGCATCATTTACAGTACTTAAGGTTCACTTTTCAGCGGAATCGGGGAAACTATTTCCTACCGCCGCTAATACCCCAAAAATCTCGAATCTCTCACGATTCCTCTCATAAGGTGAAAAAAATGAACAAAAGTCGAAAACATTTACATCTCGAAAAAATATGTCCATAGGAGATTCTGGTGTATTTTCCCATGCTGAATCCGAATTTCTGTATCAGAACGCATGAAAGCATCAATGTAAAAAGTTATACTTGAAAAACACCGGGACGTATGGAACTCGGGCATGAGTAGGTCACGGATGAACAGTGATCGGAAAGTATGTCAAAATCGAAATGAGAAAAGTTTAAAAAAAGTGTTTGCAGCCGATTCCTTATTAAATTCTGCACAAAATATGTCAATTTGGAGAGGTAGAAATCATGACTTCATGAGGAGCCGTATCGATGTTTACTAAAAGTGGGAAAAAAAAATGGTTTTGATGCTATCAAACCCCTGGAGAAATCGATGATATTTGAATGGAGCTAGACTAATTAGTATAATTAAATTTATATAATTAATTAATTTATGCAATTAATTATTATAATTCACGATTTCCTTCGCAGGTCCTCTACCAGATCGGCGTGTTCATCTCTCGCACGGTGGGCGGCCACCTGCCCTGG